>JAUIQD010000003.1:2400000-4800000 GCA_033439745.1 Lasiosphaeria hispida
CTTCAAGGACCGGCTGTATGTGCGTTATTCGGGTGTCAAGAGCGACTGGTAGCGAGGCTAGGTGGGAGGTTGGGTAATGGATCAGGCGATGGGGTTAGAAACAGCTTGTTGGTTATATCCATTTGATTTTTTATGGAGCGCTCTTTTAATGTTGATGAATCGGGGATGGCGGTTTTCTTTGGGTATACTTTTAGAGGATTGAGCGTTTCTGGTTTATGGTTAGTTGGGTATTAATCGAGGGGCCACACCGCCTCATATGTCGCCTAATAGTTGCTATACTCGGACCGTTGTGATGCTGTAACGACTTGTTACTCTGGATCTAGATCTTGCAATACCGCACGATACTTATCACTCGCGGAGCCCACGAGGATATTCGCCAGGCCCCGATGATGTGGCGTGGTACAAAATACAACAAGTCCTTCGGCAGCTACACAAGAACTTCGCCATCCGCTCCAAGCCATCCTCGACTTGCTAGGAAGGCAGCCCCAGAATCCGCCCAGATCTCACATGTTACCACCTTGCCCTCGCCGTCAAACGACAGCACATAGGTGAACATATCGTTCCAGCTCTGCCCATTGCTCTTCCACGTGAAACGCGCGACCCCACGTACGGAGACCTTGCCTACCTCAGCATCGACGATATAGTCGGAGAAGTGCATGTCCGAGTGTGTGAGGCAATCGCTTGATGAGGGACAGGTAGGTGAGTGCCCCCTGGCGGCCGTGAAAGGCCCGGCCAAGAAAGGAGGCAAGAGTGGGGAGGCCGTGTTCTCGGACGAGGATGGGTGATTCCAGGGAGGTGGAGAAATGGGTCATGAGGATGGAGAGGGGCTCTTGGGAGGCGAACGAGGTGCAGAAGGCCGTTGCGGCTATGAGGAGGGAGGCGCGCGTGTGGGGCATGGTGGAACTACACCTCCACCAGGGTTTGTTTTGTTAGCTCGGTACATGCCCCACATTTTAACAAGGGCCCCTTGCTACATAAAAGCACCCTGGCAAATAGGCAAATATCAGTATTTTATTGTACCACCCTCAGCATCTATGCACATCTGCTTGGCATCGAGTGTGCCAGCCGTAAAAGAAGATCTTCTGGCACAGCTTCCCACGCCGCTTCAAGAAGTCTGCGAAGACCTGGTAAATCTAACTCCTGAATATCCTCGCAGTTGGATTCAATCCAGTTTTTAACCCACGGCCAGACATTCTCAATAGGTGAGAGATATGGAGAATATGGAGGTGGCTGCAATGTGGAGAGCTTGGCATGTGGGAATTTTACTGGCAGGTATCTTGCCACAGAAACTGCTAGAAGAATGACTTGGGTTCTATTTTTCCGTATGCAGCTAGCCCAGATGACTAAAACCCTGTAACCACCCCTGTAAGTCACTCGAGCTAACAAAACAAACCCTGGTGGAGGTGTATGAGGCTCTCGACGGTTAATGGGTAGTGAGATGGATGGCTGAGGGTTTACCGGGTTGCAGTTGGGAGAGAGGCGCCTAATTGGGCAGAGAAAAGAGTCAGGAGGGCTAATCACACGTCACACGCTGAATGCTAGGCTGCACCAGCCCCCACCTACTGCGTCGCACTCAGTGATTTGTCCGGGTAAGTGGGCGTCCTGCAGCCCTATCGATTAGCGTCTGTCAGGCGCCTGCCAGTGGCTCAGCGGACCGCTCAGTGGGGTAGGCAGGGCCAAGGCTTTGCACCAATCTGCGCCTCTTCATCACTTCCCGAGGCATGTCAACTTAAACCGGACGTCATCCGCTCTCGCTCTCTTCTCTCCTGGGCCATGACACAACCATTCCACCACTCGTCCTCGACCATTGCAGCTCTTCGACCTCGGACGAGAACAGGGGACGCCCAAAACCTTACCCCCCCCTCTTGGTGAGGGTGTCCTATTGACATAATGGTGAGCAGCTGCCATTTATTTCCCTTTCGCGTGTTATCCAATTCCCCATTTGACACCACCATGCGGCTACTGACAAGATAACCCCCAATGGCAGCACACCGAACAGTCACCACTCCTGACTGGGTCACCGCGCACATCGGAGCAATCAGACCGCGCCGCCGAAGAAGAAGATGCCGCGCTTCACAACACAGCCCTTCCGGCGCGCGCCGGCGCTACCTCGCGGCTGCGCGAAATCGCCCTGCTCGCCTGGGCCCTCGTAGCCACGGCAGCGGTTATTGTCTTGGCAGTTGTTCTGCAGCACCGCGGTCTCTCGACACCCTCTGAGCCCTCTGAGCCATCCCTCGTCTCTGCCTCGTCTTCATCCAAGCGCAACTTGGTATTCATGGTGTCGGACGGCATGGGTCCCGCCTCGTTGTCGCTCACGCGCTCGTTCCGGCAGCTGGTAGACGACCTGCCCTACTCAGACACACTCGTGCTTGATCAACATTTTTGGGGCACATCGCGGACACGGTCGAGCAACAGCCTCGTGACGGACTCGGCGGCCGGTGCTACTGCTTTTTCATGCGGCTACAAGAGCTACAATGGCGCCATCTCAATGCTTCCCGACTCGCAGCCATGCGGCACCGTGCTCGAGGCCGCCAAGCGCGCGGGCTATATGACGGGATTGGTCGTCACGACTGATATCACGGACGCGACCCCGGCTTGCTTTGCCTCGCACGTACACATGCGATCGCAAGAAGATGAGATTGCTCTGCACGAGATTGGTGAGGGTGTTTTGGGTCGCTCCGTCGATCTAATTCTTGGTGGCGGGAGGTGTCATTTTCTGCCCAACTCAAGCGAGGGCAGTTGCCGCGCCGACGATGTCAACGTTGCGGGCATTGCACAGAGCAAGCACGGCTGGACCTACGTCGATAACCGGGCGGGCTTTGATACGCTCGGCCTGGGTAAGAATGTCTCGCTGCCGCTGCTCGGCCTATTTGCCTACACCGACGTGCCGT
Organism: Lasiosphaeria hispida; assembly: GCA_033439745.1. Taxonomy (NCBI): domain Eukaryota; kingdom Fungi; phylum Ascomycota; class Sordariomycetes; order Sordariales; family Lasiosphaeriaceae; genus Lasiosphaeria; species Lasiosphaeria hispida. Next base: position 2,402,892 of record JAUIQD010000003.1, read on the forward strand.
TCGAGATTGACCGTCGGAACATGGCCGACGTGTACCCCAGCTTAAGCGAGATGGCCTTGACCGCCCTGACTGCACTGGAGGCTGCCACCAAGGACAGCGACAAGGGCTTTTTCCTCATGATCGAGGGTAGCCGTATTGATCATGCTGGCCACTTCAACGACCCAGCCGCCCAAGTCCGCGAGGTGCTTGAGTACGACAAGACTTTCAAGACAGTTGTCGATTTCCTCGACAAGTCTGATGCCGAAGGCATTCTCGTCGCAACAAGTGACCACGAGACAGGCGGCCTCGCTCTCGCCCGACAAGGCCCCGGTGAGCTGCCCGTATACAACTGGAACCCCAAGGTTCTCGCAAGCGCCAACGCCTCCGCTGAGCACCTCGCCCTTCTCCTCCGCCAGCGCATCGAATCGGTCGTGGAGGACCCGGAAGCTTTGCGCGAATGGATCAACAAGGACCTTGTCGTCCGCCGTCTTGGCATCCACGACGCCCTAGAGATGGAGATCAACGCGCTCGCGTCCAGCCCGTTGCATGCCATAACGTTGTTTTCGCACATGGTTAGCATGCGCGCCCGCATCGGGTGGTCAACACACGGGCATAGCGCTGTTGATGTGAACATTTATAGCTCGGGTGGCGCTGCGGCGGAGAAGATCCGAGGCAACGTAGAGAACACCGAGGTGGGCAAGTTCTTGCGCGAGTATCTCGGCGTCAATGTCAACGCCATCACCAAGGAGCTGCGGCAGAAGATGCGGGGGCAAAGGCCCCCCGTCGGGATGGCAGGCTTTGACGAGGCGGGACTGCTTGTTGGTCAGGACGGAGGGCATCCGCATGAGTGGTTGATCAAGGTTCCTGAAGTCTGAGGGAGCTTGGATCTGTTAGCTAGAGGGTTAAATTGTACAGAGCGTTATCACTAGTCGCAACCCGGCGTTAGCATGATTAGCATGGAGTTTGATTGAATGGAGTAGGGTATATATAGCCAGTATTGAGAGATTTGTTTGCCTAATGCATTTAATTGTAGTTTTGTTCCCAGGAGTAAGGCATTCAGGAAGCTGACCGGATATCCGTAACATAGCTCCCAACTTTCGAGACAAAAAGCTACTTCGGGATGAAGTGACGGATGCACGATCAGTTTCCAGCATGTTGACTAAGTAAGACGTTCAGATCATACAAAGTTTTGTATCTTTTTTTTTTTTTTTTTTTTTTTTTGGTGCCTGTGTTTGCAATACAGGAGAGAAAACATCCGGTAGCCACCAACACAACTGAACTGAAGCAGAATAGAATCCAATATTCATGACCAGTAAACACAAAACACACCGCCGCGCAGCTCATTCGCTCATAACTTCATCAGCCCACTCCCGACCATAGAAACGCCATTCCGTAACGACCCCAAACTTAGAAGTACGAGTGGTCCTCCATATTTAGTTCATCCGGCTCCGCCCGTTACGCGACACCAAACCTGCCCCTGAATCTCCGATCGATCTCCAGCCTCAGCATGATCTCCTCGGAATCCAAAAACTTGGCCCCCCATTTCTGATGGGATGCGTAGAGCTGCAAGCCCTCGTGCTGGCCGGCGGGGTCGGCCTGCAGGTGGGCAAAGAAGTCGAGCAGACCCGGGACCGAGAACCACGAGGGCCCAAAGACGTTGACGGACTTGAGGTGGGCGAGGCGGGCGAGCGGGGGGAGGAAGTCGTCGGTGATGAAGTCGCCATTGAGGTGGAGATCCTCGAGGGGCGGGCGGGTTTCGGTGAGGGCGGCGATGTCGTCGAGCTGGAAGAGCTCGTTAGTGTGCAGCTGGCGGAGGCGGGTGAGTTTGGTCAGGGCAGCCGCGCACTGGGCCGCGCGCGCGTCGCTGTTGGTGCCGAGGAGCTCCTCGTCGAGGTAGCAGATGCGGATGCGCTGGAGGTCGGTTTGGTTGGCGAGCTGGGGGTAGAAGTCGTCGGAGATGTCGAGGAGGTCGAGGCGGAGGTATTCGAGGCGCATGGGGGACGTCTTAAAGACTTAGGCGAGGAGTTTTGAAGCGCCGATGAATCGCACGAGCTCGAGTTTTTTGAGGGAGGTGCAGTTTTGAAGCTAAGCGACCATCTCTTCAGTGTTGGCTCCGTTGTGGGCAGTCCAATAAGCCGCCGACTCAATCGTGAGAATGGAGAGAGCGGTGCAAGGACTTAATATCCCCAGATTTTTCAGAGTAGCTAGTGTGAGGCTGTGCAGCTTGAGACAAAATAAGGAGTTGGAGTGCCTGCATAGGGCCGTAAAAGCCTCCGGGCCTATATTGTTTGCGCTGTTGGTAGTAAAGGCTTCTGAGATGGGAGTCAGCAATAGCCCGGCACGACTGCCATACATGAACACTCACTTAGTGCGTTAGGCGCAAGGCCCAGGAAGAATTCGGCCAGCTTCATGTCTGCATTATCTCCATTGCAGAAATAACACACTCTATCCACAATAGTTAGTAAATACTAGATATAGCTTTCCTATATAGTGGTGACTTACACCTCCTGGAATACCGGGCAGTTCTCTAAAATCGCCCGTGCCACCTCGCCATTGAGGACCGAGCCATCATGAATGGTAAGAGTAGTCAAACGAGCCAGTCTTCGGCTTCAGCTGCACTGTGTATAAACTCAGTAATCAGATCAAGGACTTTGGCGGACATGCGATCCACATCAATTGAGTTTCTTTCGCCTTTTTTCGTGGCGGTGCATTTCGAGCTCCTGGAGTGGAGGGCTGAAGAACATCCTTCGTTCGCCCAAGTTGCCTCTAATGCACGCCACCACGTCTGCGTCAAAGAGGAGGCTGCGTAGATTGCCCAGCCTCAACATTTTGACCCAGCTACAGTAGGGGTAGAGAGTCTTTCCAAGGCTTGAGGCAATGATTGATCTCCACAGGCAGGTTGCAGGTTCAATGTTGAGGATATGCGCATCGGGTGCTGGTGATTGGTCATGAATTCCGTAAAGCAAGGGCAGAGCCAAATTGGCCAAGCCGCGACTGAGACGAGCACAGAGGAAGAGACCAGCGAAGTCGTGGCTATTCGTGAGTTCCTGGGCAACCAACCACCAGATCTCTTGGGAAAGCGAGGGGCCAGCTCTCGCCGAGGCGCTCCGCGTCATGATTTAATCTCTCACCTCGATGTCTTGATTTGTTGTGGCCTCAGCTTATCTGTGTTATCGACCCTGTATACTCGTGAGAACAATAAGTATCTGTGTTGGGTGAAATGGGTAATGTTGATAATGTTTAGCTGATGGCCGTAGAATCGTGGTTCGCATCAGCTTCGGTTGGCTTGATGTCATTGGTGAGTTATAAGTGCTAGGGTGCCTCGGAAAAAGGGCGGGTGATCTTGGGCTTCCCGCAGTGCACAGGCCAGGCCTGTGTAACTGTCAACCGTCCATTGACAGTACTACTTGAACTTCCAATTCCAATCACAACCTGGAAGTCCATCTCGCCTGTACACCAACTCCGTGATAGGATAAATACATGGTAAAATCCAAAGATGGTGGTAAACTTCACGCTAAACGAGGAAGGTGTTGCCGTTTTCCACGATGCCCTTGCCTGCATGTTCAAGTTCAGCGACGAGGTGTGTCTCGAGACCAAAAAGGACAAGGTACGACGGTGCCGACATATATCGAAACGTCAGACACACAGATCTAACGCAGTTGCCAGTTGACCCTAACAACCCTGAACCTTTCCAAGTCTGCATACATATGCTTCACCTTTGCGGCCAACCGCTTTTTCTCACGGTACAATTTTGAGGGCAATGCACAGTACCGCGACCGGTTCTTTTGCCAGCTCCACATCAGAGTCGGTGCCATCCCTCCTATATGTTGGTGATTTAACGGCCCCCTCTGACCTGAACGTAACATTAGTCCCTCATGTCTGTTTTCAGAGCCCGCCAAGGTGGAGAGTCGGGGCGGGACAGCAGAGAGACGACGATAGAGCGCTGTGATGTCGCAATCGACGACGGCCCCGGCAAGAAGAGCCGTCTCGTCGCCAGAATCAACTGTAGAAATGGTATGAATCTCATAGAAGCTCAAAACAATACCGGCATGCTCACATATGCTAGGAATCACGGCCGAGCACTCGCTATCTTTCGAGCCAATGGCTCCGACTCATGCCAAGTTCGACAAAACCGAAGCTGTGAATCACTGGACTATCTCATCAAGGACGCTGCGCCAGCTCATGGACCACTTCGGTCCAGGCATCGACCTCCTGGACATCAACACAGATGACGAAACTCGCCTTGTCAACTTCACATGCTTCACAGAAAAGGTACAGAAACGCAGTGCCAACGCCAACGAAGGTATATAACCATGTCTCACACATGCTTTATTCTAGAGCACTGATATGTTTACAGCTGTCCTCAAGAAGCCCCTCCACACCAACATCGCCGTTGAGATGGACGAGTTTGATGATGTTGAGGTAGAAGACAAGCTCCACATCATTATCAGCGTCAAGGACTTCCGCGCCGTCCTTCAGCACGCCCAGATCATCAGCGGGGAGCTAGCCACCAGCTACTCAAACCCGGGACGTCCTATGAAACTATCATATAGCAGTGAGGGGATTTTGTGTGAGTACATCCTGATGACCATAGGGCAAGATGATGCCATCAGCCAAAAGCATAAGAACCCTCGCGTCAACAGCGTTGCGGCAAGAGCTGCAAGGCCCGAGTTGGACTCGGCGTCTCGCCGGGGCAGCTCCGTCGTGAATGCGAGCCGCAATGACTTGTCTCAAGCACAAGAACTCCCCCGGGTACCGCAGCTTCAGCGGAAAACAGCATTGCGGCCCCGCCATTCCCAATTCGACATTCGCCCACAGCCAATACCGCAGCAGATAATGGCTCCGCCGCCACCAGCTACAGCGAGATCTGATTCACTGTTTGTGCCCCAGGGCGATGATGACCACCAGTGGGAGCCCATCAATCCAGACGAAGAGGATGATGGGGGCGTAAATGATAGGCTGGAGTGGAACTCCAACTACGAACCGGTATTGGCGTTTCCATGTTGTCCCCATCCAAGCATGTTGCTTACACTTGTGACCAGAACCCGTCCACCCTTCGCATCAACAGCTATCTAAACCAGGCAGGCGAGCCCCCTGAAAACCCAACATCTGAGCGCCTTCTCTCGGGCCTCGAGCCAACTCAGCGGCTCTCCGAAGTAAGTTAACCCTCACCACCTATTCCCTATGGATTTTCCAACAGACGCTAATCAGGAGTAGGTTCGTCGATATGGCCTGTTTTCCCCGTAATACCCGATGTAGCCGTAGTTTATAAAGCCTTGTTTGTTTTCATTTTGAGCGTCAAGGAGAGGCATTTTGACCACGGGTACGATGATACCACGAGGAGTTTAGGCCGGCATCTCGAGGGCGATCCAGCTCGTTGCACACCCGGCCCCAATGGCTGTAATACTAGCACCCGGCGGGACATATTTGGACGAAGCAATGACATTCCGGCGGCCTTTTGGGGCCGGGCCTCCCCTTTCATCGCCAACAGGCGGTCCGCAGTTCCCATGCTCGCCCCAGCCCCACGCCGTGACATCGCCCTCGTTGCTCAATGCTACGGCGTGCTCGCTCCCAACCGCAATTTTCTCGGCCGACGCCAGGTCCGCAGGCGCCATCTGCCCATGGTCATCCCGCCCCCAGCTCAGCACACTGCCGTCCCCTCGCAGCACATACACCCCGCCCCACCCCGCGCCGACGTCCTTCCACCCCCTGATCGCCTCAGCCGTCGGCGCCGCGGACCGCACACCCCACTTGTCCGACCCCAAGACCAGAAACTCACCGCTCTCGGGCGCGCCAAAGAGGCAGGTAAAGTCGCGGCCACACACGACACGAACAATAGAGAACGGAACCTCGCCAATCTCGCGCGGCGCGTCAACCACGGCAGCGGCGGGGGACCCCAGCTGTCCGTGCCGGCCCGTGCCCCAGCCGTAGGCGGTGCCGTCGCTGAGGACGGCGATGGTGTGGGCCATGCTGGCGGAGAGGTCGGCGATCGTCTGGGACGGGGACGGCGGGAAGTCGGGGAGGGCGGAGGGCGAGGAGGTCCGGAAGAGGAAGGGGCCGAGCCCGAGCTCGCCCTTGAGGCCGGCGCCGAGGGTGTAGAGTTTGGTGGGGGTGGCGAGGATGGTGGCTTCCCAGGTGGCTGCCGCATGGGTTACGGGTTGTGAAGGGGTGGTAGGTTTGGTGAGGTCGAGGGGGTGGAATTCGGCGGGGGGTTGCGGGCCGGGGGGCAGCTTGCCGCAGGCGCCGGTGCTGTGGTCGCCCGTGCTGTAGACGGTGCCCGAGGCGGTGAGGAGGAGGGTGTGGTTGCCGCCGGCGGCGATTTTGGTGATGGGCGAGGTGAGCGGCGTGGAGAAGAGGACGGGTTTGGGCACCGAGACGTCCTCTTTGTGGCCGATGCCCAGCTGGCCGGAGCCATTGGAGCCGAGAGCGAAAAGGTGTTGTTGCATTTTTTTCTCTTCAGTTTGTTGTGATGTATCACCTATGAATCCCACGAATCGAACTATACTAGATTTCTCGAATCTCGACCTCACCACATGAGGCAGGAGGCATGCGCGTGCTGTGTCATGCCTTTCCTCAAGCTGCCCCACCTAAGCTCCCCTGCGCGGAACTCAACTTGGAATGAGCTACAGTGGGGCAGTTGCGCCTCAACGCACAAGGCCCCTTTTTCATTGGCCGGGAAGGTTAGGGTGGGGCAGAGTGTGCGACCTTAAATTCTTTGCGTTCGACTTCGAAATTTTTCTTCCTCCATTCTACATCATACTTCCAACTCCAATAACCTTCGCACTGGTGCCTCTCTGTCTTGCTGGTGCAGGATGTGATCGCTGCTACGAGGGGAAATTCTTTGCAGTCCGCATTCCTCCAGTACAAATGGCGTCAGCCACACCACAGACTCCTCCTGGGATGGAGGATTTTGTGGTCGGCCTGATTGGCATGGGCGACATGGGCAAGATGTACGCCCGTAATCTCAGCAGCGCAGGTTGGAGGTAACCATTGTCCTTTTTGAAGTCCTTTTCTGGCACGCAGGTCGGTGTCACTAACCACGGCCAATTTGGCTTTGCCACATGCTTGGTAAGCTACTTCCCCATCTTTTTTGTGTACCTTCACCTCCCCTCCCCCTCTGAATGATGACTTGAGTGCATTTGGCTAGAGCATCGCCCTTGACTCAACCGGCAAGCCTTTCTGGCCCCGGATGTAGGCCTGGGCTTTCCATGATGAAAAATCTCAGCTACCTAAGAATTTTGTCTGAATCAGAACCTTCACAACCAATTTCTGTTGCAACCGATTTCTTGAATCATTGCTAACATAAACTCATAGATTCGTACACCAGCATTGGCAAGGAATGCCTGCTAATCGGCGTGGTTCTGCGCAGAATCATGGCCTGTGACCGGGAAGAGAAGCATGACGAGCTGGTCAAGGAGTTTGCGGGAAACGTACGAGCGTCATCTCAACCTGATCTTCGCAGCCAGGCCGGTGCTGAGTAGATGTGTGTTTCTAGAACAAAGTTGAAATACTTCGCAACGGACATCTCGTGTCCCGCGCCAGCAATTACATTGTCTACAGTGTTGAGGCGGCAGCCATAGGGCGCGTCGTTGCCCAATTCGGTCCATGTTTGTTACCATGATGGTGCTTTCCCATGTCCGTAGACGTGGTTTCTCACCAATGTTTTTGTCACAGCAACCCGGCTTGGCGCCATCGTTGGTGGCCAGACGTCCTGCAAGGATCCCGAGATCAAGGCGTTCGAGGAGTACCTGCCGCCCGATGTCGACATCGTGTCTTGCCACTCTCTCCACGGCCCCAACGTCGACTCCAAGGGACAGCCCCTGGTGTTGATCAAGCACCGCGCGTCAGACGAGTCATTCGCCAAGGTCGAGAATGTGCTCCGGTGTCTGGGATCAACGCACGTCTACCTGACGGCCAAGGAGCATGACCGAATCACGGCCGACACGCAGGCCGTCACGCACGCGGCCTTCCTGAGCATGGGTAAGGCGTGGCACGCGAACAAGCAGTTCCCCTGGGAGGGAGGCCGCTATGTGGGCGGCATCGAGAACGTCAAGATCAACCTGATGCTCCGCATCTACGCACAAAAGTGGCACGTCTACGCGGGGCTCGCCATCCTCAACCCCGAGGCGCACAAGCAGATCAACCAGTTCGCCAAGTCGACGACGGAGCTCTACTACCTGATGCTCGAGGGCCGGGCCGACGAGCTGCGCGAGCGCGTCTACGCGGCCAAGGAGAAGGTGTTTGGGGCCGAGGGCAGTCCCAAATGGGCGTCGCGCCCGCTGCTGCGCGAAGACGTGCTCGACCGCTTCAGCCTCGGCCAGCGCCCGCCCGAGGACAGCCCGCCGCTGCCCAACAACCACCTCAGCCTGCTGGCCATGGTTGACTGCTGGAGCGCCCTCGGCATCGTGCCGTACGACCACATGATCTGCTCAACGCCCCTGTTCCGCCTGTGGCTGGGCGTCACCGAGCACCTGTTCCGCACCCCGGGCCTGCTGGACGAGTGCCTGCGCGTCGGCATCCACGACAACACGTTCCGCCGCGACGACCTGCAGTTTACCATTGCCGCCTGCGGCTGGGCCGAGTGCGTCTCGCTGCGCCAGTTCGAGACGTGGCGCGAGCGCTTCGCCGTCACGCAGAAGTTCTTTGAGCCTAGGTTCTCGCGCGCCATGGAGGTCGGGAACGCCATGATCAAGGCCGTGCTGGAGAGCGAGAAGAATTAGGGAGAGCCCGGGGCTGACGCGGGCTTGGAGTTTCGCTGGGCTTAAGCGTTTGGGAGGTACCACGGCCTCTGTGATACAGAGACTGAGTTCTAGACACAAAAATAGAACTTTTGATCTCAAGATCCGCGATCCGGTGCGAGATACTCCGGGCGAGTGACTGGTCAGACTGGGGTAGATGCCGAATCGCCGAATATCTTGTTCTCTGACCTCGGCGGTGAGACGTGACGATGCAGCTTCCCCAGGTCCCCCTTCACAGGAGAGGCGGCAGCAATCGCGAGCTGCGCCGAAGAAAACTCGCTCAGTCCCCGGATTACCGCTGGCCCGGGAGGTAGGGTAGCACTGGGCAGCAATGCCGACATCGCTCCATCGACGTGTTCTCCAATAAAATGGGGAAAAGGAGTCGAAAACCAAGGTCAAGGCGCCGATAAGATGCCGTTGGAGATAATAGACACATCTTGCTGCAAGAGAAGCGGGAGAAGAAAGCAAGAGAAGACTGCCTGCAAAAACGTCGCTTACGTCGTCCCCTCGCGTCGTCCCCTCGCGCCGTCCCTCGCCTAGAGCCTCGTTTAGGGGTTTTATCCTCTTCTGCCGGCACCCTCTTTCCTCCCCCCTTTTTTCCCCTCACCATCCACACCTCCCCTCCCCTTTCCCCCCTTAAGTCTTCCCCTCAATCTATTACCCCCAGATGGATGGAGAGCCCAAAAAAGGGAGGGCGGCATCTCATATCGAATGGGTTGCCACTATCATAACCTGGGGAAATGCACAAGCAGTCAGGTAGCAAAGCTATCTATCTACCTGCTGTACCACCGTCTCCCTCGGCTGCCGGGGTTAAAGAATCAAACGGACCACGGCAAATACCCTCCCCCCCCCATCAGACATGAGCATGCGTAATCCCCCCCTCCCCTTGCCGTGGCTGCGATGCTTATTTTGACAACTCCCGATGTTCCTATGTGGTGGCGGTGACTGCAAAGAAAGTGTGGAGGGGGGAAATCCATCAATCTCCTGATCTCACATATCGCCAACTCGGCCGCAGATCTGGCGTACGGAAGGGGGGGCGGGGGGCGATCCATTTGACAAAGGCCACGCGTTCTGTGTGTGTCTATCTCTTCATACCCTTCGTCCTCCTTCCCTCGGTGACAACAAAAAAAAAACCATTCCGAAAACACCCGTCACCGATGAGCTGACTCACAGCAGCACCTTTCCGTCCCCACAGCTACCGTCCCATACTGGCTATGTGTCGCGTGTGGTTTTGACATGAGACATGCAGCTTTACAGGAGCCCCGCGACGGAGTGGGTTGGATGTCGAGAGGGTGCCTAGAGGTTGTTTGAGCATAGTAGTGACCTTTCCGTTGGAGTCGTGTTGTTGCCCCTTTTCAAAGTCTTGGTTGCGTTGCAAATTGTCAACATAAATATGATCATGTGTTTCATCAAGACACCGCCCTGTCAAGACAGTAGTATATGACAACAATTAGATGATATCGTTAAAATGTTCAATTGTATTAGTTCGCCTGGGCAGAAGGGAAGACTTTCGAATCTTGCACCAACTCTGTGATACCGTCTCTGAATCAGCAAAGTGCATATTCTAAGCGAACCACAACGCCAGTACTCCTACAAAGCCAAGGTAATCAAAACCAAACTAATAAATCTATACTATGATTAAAATCATCATTCGATGCCATGCTAGCGAAATAGTCCATCCATGCTTCTGCTATAGTCTACCCATCATATATCCCAAATTCTCATAATGACTGACGACCAAGCAATGAGGTTGAACACCATGACCGAAACAAACAAACAATAGCAAAAAGCAGTCAACCTCCCATTTGTATCCCGGCTCAGGCCAGTCACGTTCTGTGTATCCATGCAGGGTTTCAGGTTTTTTCTAACACCGTTTTCCTTTTGCGCGCCGAGCTCCCCATCAAATATGAATACGTCAAAGTAAGAAAAAGCGTTTACTGGATCTTGGACATCCTCTTGGACATGCTAAAAGGCGAGTTAGTAAATGAAAAGTAACGAAGTTGATAAGGCAATGGAACTTACAAGTCATAAAACGCAAACTGGCTTGGCGCGCTGCCAAACTCGTAGACAAAGCGACTTGCCAGGAAGCTTCCAAAGATGGCCCGGAGGTACGAGTCCGGTACGCGCTCGATGATTATATCGAGCCCGATCTTCTCAATCAAGAGGTTGGGGAGAGCATCAGCAAGCACCGACCGGCGAATGCTCTCGCTCTTCCACAGGTCAGAGTGCTGGAGCTCCTCGTCAAGCGTCGTGATAGCAAGCGAGAGCTTGTCGGAGAGGATAGAGCGCTGGGTACCCGTCTGCTCGTGCTCGCGCCAGATGGCCTCAAACTCGAGGCGGGCGTTGTCCTGAATCTTCCTCTGCACCTCCTTGACATAGGCCTGGTAGAACTCGGGCGCGTTGCCGCGCGAGTCGTGGCACATGTGAGTCACAAAACCCTCTTCGTCGAAGCTGAGAGAGGCCAGGACTTCCAGAGAAGAGCTGGTCACACCACCCTTGTTTGCGCTGGCATCCTTGTACACAATGCAGCCGGCAGCCTCGAGACGAAGCTTGGCATCCTGCGTGATGAAAAGATTGGCACCCTCCACAATATAGGGGATTGTTGATTTGCCGTCTTTGATGAGCTTATTAGCAGAGACAAGATCAACCGATTCGGGCCGGCCGCCACATGGAACGAACATGTCGGTAAGGCCGGTATCCCGAAGGTGATAGATGTTGCGGAACTGGGTGCCGTTGTTGACGACCTCGCCAGTGGGCAGCGTGATGTTTGTGTCTTCGCAAAGCACTCTGTAGCCATCCCGGGACAATTTAGACATGTCAAACTGCGAGATCATGACACGCTTTTTAGCCAAGCGATGCAGCTCTCCCTTGTCAAGACCGTTGGGATCGACAAGCACGCCGGAACCATCGACGATGGCGGTGTACTTCTCGTTGCTGAGCAGGATTTCATTGCTGCCCAAATCACCATCCGGACCACCAGTTTGCATCTTCCTGACAGTGGATGGATCCAGGTTGAGCTTCCGGTAGATGCCCTTGACGTACTCGCGAACCGAAAGGGTGGTCATGCCGTAGTGGTCATGCGGAATACCGCCAAGCTTTGGAGACTTGCCGGTGAAAAAGGACTTCCACCACGGCGCGCCGCGGGATCGGGCGTGCTCCGTGGCCCAGTCCACAAGATCGGCGGTGTTCTCATCAGGGCCCAAGAAGAGGATTTCCTCCTTGCCGTAGAGATCGACAACGGGGTTCTTGATGCCTGGAGTCTCGGCCTTGAGCAGGAGATCCAGAATGCTGTCGATGTACTTCTCAAACGCCTCGCGGTGCTTGTCCTGTTGCTTGGGGTCCAGGAGAATCACACCCTTGGAACCGCCTTCGGGGATGTCCTTGTTCTTGCGCTGCTGTGTGCTTGCAAGCCCGTAGTTTTCGTCAAAGAGGTTACGGGCATTGATTGAGTAGGCCTCTTTACTGCGAGACTTGACGATGCGGATACCGCCACGCGCGATGTCCTTGAAGCGGAGGTGGAAACCACGAGACTCGGATGTGATGACAAGGAACATGCCGTACAGGCGCTTCGGGTACTCCATCTCGGGGAGGAATGAAGGGTCAAGCCGGAAGCTTAGAGCTACCTTGGTCGGCGTGAAGTAGTTGGTCTTCAGAACCGCATTGTTGAACACACGGAAAGCAGTCATGACCATCTCCTCGTGCTCGTTCGAGACGTCCTTGGTGATCTTGTCCTTGAGCCTGGCGTCTGAGAGCACCTCGTTGGCAGGGGTGGGAGCAATGTAGTGGCGGTCAAACTCGGCTCCGACCTTGAGGTGGACGCTGGCGAACGACGCATACAGAGCGCGGACAAGTCCCGGGTGAGAGTTGATGATCTCCAGGATGTAATCGGGAGTGAATGTCTCGGTGCGCAGCCGCTTCTTCATCTTTGAGAGGATCTCAGCATGGGCGTTGTTCTTGATATCCAGCGCCGCCATCAATGAAGCGTATTCCGAACCAAGGCGGTTCAGGAAGTGCTGCACAAAGACCCACACGCAGTGAGCATAGATTGTCTCCTGCAAGCTCAGCTCGCCAGAGGCAAACAGATTGTGGAGCTTGGTTTGGGGGATGCAGTATAGGAGCGAAATCTCCTTGGTGATCTGGTGGATCGACTGCTCGATCGGGGGGTATGCTGTCTCGAGGTTGGCTGCGGGGCGGAGGTAGATGCTCATAACCGTGATACCGTTGGAGAACTGCTCCACATACTTCCGCGAGCTTGTGACGCCGTAGTAATGGTAGAGGTCGCTCAGGGCGCTGAACATGCCCCTCGCAGTCCTGGAGCGGAAAGCAATGACAAGTCTCTTCTCCTGGGAATCCTCGATGTCGTAAACCTCGATGACGGGGCCATTCCGGGTGACGGCAATCTCAATGATCTCCTGGTAGATCTGCTTGGTATTCTTGGTTGCCTTGGCCATGAACATGCGGTCGCTGATGACCTCGAGGCGCGTCTCGTTGGGGTCAGCGTTGGGCTCGACAAACAAGCACTGGTACACGAAATAGCATCGCAACGCCGCTTTCGAGTCCGGCTTCTGCCCAAGGACGCCAGGCGACCGGAACGTCTCGACACGGAAGCGCTTTGTTGTGTCGGTGTTGTCCAAGTACTTGGCCTCGAGCCTGTGTTCATAGCGCGGCCCGCCAATAGCTGTCCTTCCCGGCTCGCTGGTGTCGATATAGATGGCATGGTCTGAAGCCTCCATGTCCAATCTGATCTCTTCCCTCTTGTCCTCTCGGGAGAAGGCTGCAATCTTGGCGGCGTAGAGAGATGTGATGTGATTCGAAATGGCCTCAACGCTCTCCAACTCAAAGTAGACGTCGTCGATGCCCAGTTCGTTGTAGAACCAGACGATCTGGGGGTCGATGAGGTCCTCGGGAATCCATTTGCATTTGTTGATGTGTGCCTTGACTGCCCTGGGGGTTAACAACATAGACGACCTGAAGAGGGGGGGGGGGGGGGGGGGGGGGGGGGTGGAATAGAGAACTGACCTTGCTTCATCTGCTCGGCCTTGCCTGCAAATTCGGGCGCAACATAGCCCACTGTTGCGGAGCGCAATGTTCTGTGGCCATTGCCATTGATCTTGGCCATGAGAGGGTAGCTGACATGTGTCGGCTGAGGTGAAGGGTGGCGGCCGGGCTCCGCGCCCCTGAGTTTGTCCACCAACTTGTTGGCAGGTATTTGGGCCGTGGGAGACTCCATCATGGTCTCTCCGGAGGACTCAAACGGGTCCACGTAGTCGGGAAAGCTATCCATTGCAAAGTTAGTCTTGATGGTCAGGCCAGACATCTTCCGCTTGCAGTCAAGATGACTGGGCAAGAGGGGCGCTTGAACGCCCACGTCTGCCATGGTGGCGGTACAGAGTTGAAGGGGGATAAAGGTGGGTAGGTGCTTGCATGAGCAAAGCGAAGTACGGTGTTGAGGAAGTGAAGGAACCAAGGGGGGTGGCTTAGGGGCTTCCCAGGGGCAGGAGAGAGCGAGTTTTGTAGCAACAGTAAAGGTGATGCAGCGGCAAGGCGCCGCTCACCATGGCTCGTCACCTCTGCCATGACCGTGATATGACTGGTATCTGCGGGTTTGACGTGAACGACAGAGACAGGGCGGTAGGTTTTTGGGCCTTTGGTATCAGTCAACAATCCTAAGCCGCCGTCCCCGCCGGCATCGGATCATTTGGGAACGACCACAGACTTGTGGCACAGGGCAGGAATGAGGGTGATACAGCAAACATAGCATTGAGCCTCCCGACTCTCGACAGCCAGAATTGCCAATTGGGCGGCGGCAGAGCGCAAGCGACACTCGTTCCGGGAGTGTAGCCTCCGCTCGCATCGCTCACCGCTACAAACTCACGCTCGTGCTGTGCTCTCTGATAAGGAATCACCCCCTTTTTCCCCAAACTGGAGATGGCTGGCACGCAGGTGCCTGGGCTCGGGACTTGCTTACCAACGGGGTTTTCAGATTAATCCGCCTCGGTGCAGATAGAGTGCGTTCCCTGTCCGGTCCGTCTGACGAGGCCGCAGGAATTTGCGTTCTGGTCGTGCGGTCCAGGGATGCTGGGATCCAAGGGGGGGGGGGGGGTTCGGACGAGCTGATTTGTTTTGGGTGTTGATTTGGGTCTCGGCAGCTGCTACACCAAGCAAAGCGGCACTGGTTCGGCGGGGCGGCAGGATTTGGAGACTGGAGAGTTGGAGGGGCAGAGAGGCAAGGGCCAAAGCCAAAATGCAACTACGATAAGGCCTGTCTTGGACGAAGGCAGATCTCTCAATGGCAGCCCGAGGGGAGGGGCGGACAAAGAGCGCGGTAGCCGGTTGAAAACAGAGTTTCCACAGTTGGTTATCGCTGTCGAAAACAGACACAGGCGGTTCAGCGAGACACGCGAGAATTCCTATTGCTGGTGGCGGGGGGGGGGGGGCTGTTGCTCCTATTTTCCAAGTCAGTCAAAGGGGGCCGTTTCTGGAAGACTGGCGCAGCGCAGTCCAAGGCGCCTTAGAACGACGCCAGCGCCGAAAGCTTGTTCATAATCAAGATGATACATCGAGCTCCCCTCGGTGCATCACACAGTCTCGATCCCAAATTCTGCTCTCCATTGCTCGCAGAAACACTGGCCAGGGCGCAATTGCACGCCGAGTCCTAGTGTAAATGTGCGCAAGTGACAGAGGCAAGCACCCGCCTGCCCCGGCCACTCAGTTGACAGAAGCCAGCAGCAAGGGGGTTTTGAATCTGACGGGCTGATTGATGGGCTGTTGGGCTTATGGGAGCTAGGAGGGACGGGCAGACGAGGGGACGTGAAGGGCAGAAAGGGCGAAATCGGGATGCAATTGGCAACGTCACCGACGTTGCTCGCTCCAGGCCAGGGGCTGCAAGGGAAGGGAGCACTGGGCACAGAGCACAGAGCTGAGCTGTGAAGTACATACCTTCTGTGGTACAAGATAAGGTCTGCCGAGATGGGTGGTTGCGGGGCCGATAAGGTGCTGGATATGTGCTGGATTCTGGAAATCGGCAACGGCAACAAGAAAACAGTGTATTCTCTGGCAAGTCTTCCGAGTCAACTGCTGATGTTGACTCGCAATGGATCTGGGGGAGCTTGTTGGCAGCGAACGCAGACGCTTTTGATACTTGGAACGGGGGGCGAATCCGTTCCGCTTTATACATGCCCTCAGCTGGGCGCGGCCTTGGTGACCTCGCTCATGACGAGAAGGCCTGTAGCAACCTGGAGCCCTGATGGAGCTTGCCATTGCTCGGCAGCAATTATTGCCCTGTCAATCCCCGCATGGAAGTCCCCAAGTCTCTCACGATGTCTCAAGAGGAAGGAGTTGCCCACAAAAGCAGGTGTCGTGATGCATTCTGCGCCATCCCGGGGGGGCTCTAACAAACAGTGACAAACAGAAATTCCCATTAAGCCGCATTAGGCAACCAGGCCCAACTGCTGATTGGATCACGGGGTCTGAACCCGTCAGCAACCTGGCCGTGCCTGGCGTCCCTGTCTTTGCGCTATTCGAGTGGAAACCGTCTCTGTACTTTCGTATTGCGTACTCCGTGCGATTCCCGGTAGCGGTACCTGTACGTGGCTAAGTCCCGTCATGCATTTGCTGAGTGCGCATGTACAGCACAGTAAGGAATGCAATCCGACTGGCACTGGCACTGGATCGCATTTTTATTGCCCTCGTGTCTGCTCTGTTCACCGCACGGCGCCGGGCAGTCCACAGCACAGTAGCATTAACATGGAGCCCAGCGCACACACTGCATTTCTTCCAGTGGCGTTACGGCGACTTATGCGTCCTGTGGTAGAAAATACCACAGTGGTGCGCCACTTGTCGCCCTCCTACTGTAGCACCTTGGATAGGTGCTCTGGGGATGTTGAATGTGGGATGTGGCAATGGCTGCTATGATCTTTGCCTAGCTTCCTAGCAGGTGGACGGACATGCTGCGCCTTCTAGAAGCACACACCCGTCTAATAATGGCTTCTACCAAGTAAACGGTGACACCTCGTCCGTAGCCACGAAGACATCACTCGCCTCAGCTTTGTTTCCGATAAACCATGGGGAGTGTTCATCAGCTCATCTCAACAGCAACATGGAGCATTGTTACCAGCACGCCCCTTCACCCGGTCTACTGGGCCTCCCGCCTCCACAGTCAATGCGACACAACCACATCAGCAATGTATACGCCTCTGTACCCTGATAATCGGTGAGTCGAGCTGTCAGCTAGAATGGTTTCTGAACGCTGCCGCGTATCCGTATGATTGCTCAACGCCGTCCTTCGCTGCAGGACACCGTAGGTAGGCATTAGTACTTGGTGGACATCGGTCTGTTTTGCTGTGCGACGACGTGCGAGCTGCGCAATTGTGAGTGGATGTGGCATAAAGACAGGCTCCCGCTGGCATCATGGAGGCCCGGTCTGTCCTCATCGGGTCTGGGCCTCTAGGAGGCGCCGGCCGATGGTGAAACTTCGGACCGTGTCTGTTCAAAGTCTTTGGGATCGGTCCCGTGATTGCTTCAGTACGTAAGAATTGGCGAGGAAACTATGGACAGGGAGGCGGGTCGGCTCCGCTGTGTGGCTGCGTGAGCGGCTGACTGGATAGCCGCCAAGTTATTATTACCCCAGGTTTCCAAAACCTGTGCCAGTGCGTCGCCATCAAGTAATCTAGGGGTAATGGAAACCGCCTGGGACCGCTTGTTGAGAATCGTGATGTTGCACGGGACTAGGAGTTCGGCTGCTCGGGGGTAACTGGATACCGCCTCCCTGGTCAGAATGTCGGAGATGCTCAGGTCAAAACAACAACAAAGTCGACGGATCAGGGGCCAAGGTGTGCTGAGCCAGCAGACCGCTGTTGTGCCGGGGAGTCGGGTAACACAACAGTGCGGCTTCCGGACGACGCAGCGCGAGCCTTCCGTGACTCCCGAGTGCTTGGGCGGCAGGCGTGTGAAAGCTCTGCTGTCCTCGTGCTAGAATCCTGGGCGCAACGGCGCTGAAATCCTCACTGCTGGTCACGAGGCTTGCCTGGAGATTGCGCTTGGCGGGGCTGGTGGGCGCCGTTGCATGGCTTGCCAAGGATTCCAGCCTCTGTCCCCAGCACCGGACTGGACCAGCCCAAGTGCTATTTTTGCTGGGACTTGGGGACTCGGGAGCCGCTGCCAGCGCCGCTCGACGATCGATCCTCGCCGCCCCTGAAATCTGGGGAAAAGCAAGCCTGCCGCGGACCGAGCAGACACCCTTGCCTGGCCCACATCCCCCCGCTACTGAAGCCGCGGCCGCAAGGCGAGTCGCGACTGAGAGTCCCCATCCCCTGTTTTTCAAGCCCCTCATTTCCTACCAAGCGCATAAAGTACTCTACGAATTGTACATCTAGTTTCCGACGAATATACCATCAGGAGTATCGGGACTTGGGATAACTCACGGACTGCAACTTTTCTCGCCGAAGCATTGCTTGCCAAGGTTGTCGGAAACGCAGCCGGGAGGACGCCAGGTGGAGCTCAGCAGCCAGTGTCCAGAAAGGACGGGGCAGAGAAAATTTCGATTCTTCAAAGGGCATTGATGTGTCAGTCAAGAGTTGGTCGCACGCAGCAGCTGCCGCAGATGCCGCTGATGCAAAAGATGGCAGCATTTTCACCTGCAGGTGTCGAATGAAAATTGCTAATGGATGTCCGATTCACTTCGGAGAAACCCCTCCGATTGCTTCTCGAGTCTCTTCACTTGGGGGATGTTTGTTGGGTTCTTTGCGTGATCGGTTTGCAGATGGGCTGAGAGGGGTTGGACTCGAGAATTCTGTTGGCAAAGAAATGTCAAAATATCGAAATTGACGTCATGGCACGCTGTAGTACCCCTCCGACCGTGCACGTTCTGTCCATCTGGCAGACAACTGGCGGGTCTGAAGTTCTGACAGTTGACAATTGGCAATGTCTCTTCATCTCCCCCAGGCCCCCACCATCACCATCCGGGCCTGAGATGAAGATGCCCTTTCCCACGTGGGTGTTCCCGTTTCCCAGAGCCCGCCACCCGTCGACCCGTTGCTGGTTCGCAGCGGCTTACATCAGGCTGCTGGGATGGCATGCTCGGTTTCGAGAGGCGAACGGTTACCTCAGGCCCGGTCAGGTGTGTGTGGTGGGGTTCCCGTCTGACTCCCCGACTTCCAAAGCTTTGGAGGGTGGAGGGGGAACATGGAGGGGGTTGTTTGTGTGCCGGCTATTTCGCGCTCAAGGCCTCACTCAGTCCTCAGGCCCAAGAAAGATACACTTCAGCCGATGCTCATAGTCGGAGCCAATCCGCCTGCCCAATTGACCATCCAGGCCTTAGTCGCTGCCTCGACACTTGGTCATAAACATGAGCTCTGCCTCGGATGCAGGTAGCGCGGCACAGCAGGCGCGGGCACAGGCGCAGACGCTGGATCAGGAGGACCCGCTTGCCTTCACGCGCAGCGAGTTCAACATCCCGACCATCGCCGACATAGCAAGCACCCGCTTGGCCGTTCCAGGTTCGAAGCTCTTCCGGGACGCGAGAGGGCGAGGTTGGGTTGGGCTAATTGTGTTGCTGCCGCCGTCTAGCCACTGCTTCCGCTGATTCTGGTAACGCTCGTGACACTGGCGATGACACTGGCGATGCCACTGGTGAGGGTAGCGCCAAATGTGTCTATCTATGCGGCAACTCGCTAGGTTTGCAGCCCAAGCGGACGCCAACGCGCATCAACCAGTATCTGTCGACCTGGGCTGTACAGGGCGTACAGGGGCACTTCAAGCCCCTCGACGGCTCCCCGCTTCCGACCTGGCTCGACGCCGATGCGAGGGCCGCAGAGCTCATCGCCCCTATCGTGGGCGCTGCCCCGTCTGAGGTTGCCGTGATGCAGACCCTCACGGCCAACCTCCACCTGTTGATGTCGGCCTTCTACCGCCCCAACATCAACGGCAAGCATAAGATCATCCTAGAGAGCAAGGCCTTCCCGAGCGACCATGTGAACTGCCCCCCCTTTCCTACTCCTCTCCTGACCTTCTCTCCAAAAATAGGTTGACTAACGGGAGATGACCGGTAGTTCGCCGTCGAATCGCAGCTCCGGCACCATGGGCTTACCCCCAAGACCTCCATGGTGACGATAGAGTCCCTCTTTTCCCAGGACAATGTCCCCAGCACCTACGATGTTATGTCCGTGATCTCCACTCATGCCGCCACTACTGCCCTGTTACTGCTCCCAGGCATCCAGTACTACACGGGGCAGCTCCTTGACATCCACGTCATCACAGCCTTCGCTCACAAGCATGACATATTCGTCATCTGGGACCTCGCGCACGCCGTTGGCAATGTCCCGCTGTCGCTCCACGACTGGAACGCCGATGCCGCCGCCTGGTGCTCTTACAAGTACCTCAACTCCGGCCCGGGCAGCATCGGCGGCCTTTTTGTACACGAGCGCCACAGCCAAGTGACCAAGGCCGTCACAGACACCAACCCTGAGGAAGGCTACACGAACCGGCTCGCGGGCTGGTGGGGCAATGACAAGCGCAGCCGCTTCACCATGGCCAACAAGTTCCACCCCGTCGCCGGTGCCGCCGGCTTCCAGCTAAGCAACCCGAGTATCCTGGACATCACGAGCCTGAGCGCCTCGCTCGAGGTCTTTGGCTTCGCCGGCGGCATGCAGCCCCTGCGCAAGAAGTCGCTGCGCCTAACCGCCTTTCTAGAAACACTTCTCGCGGGCATGAAGCAGGAGGACAGGGACATGTTCCGCACCATCACCCCCTCGGACCCCGAGCAGCGCGGCGCGCAGCTGAGCATCCTGCTGGCCGACGGGCTACTAGGCATCGTCGTGAGGACGCTCGAGGCGCGCGGCGTCATTGTCGACGAGCGCAAGCCCGATGTCATCCGGGTGGCGCCTGCGCCCCTGTACAACACCTTCGAGGACTGCGTGAGGTTCGTCGAGGCGTTTTCGCTGGCGCTGGAGTCGGGCCGGCGCGCCAGGGGTGGGTGAAGCCGGGTTTGCTCACGGGGGCGGGTAGATTACACACGGCCGAGTCTAAAATGGTTATTGAGGTAGAGTTTTTCCCGTGTCTCTGATTGTGCAGCTGGCTGTTCGTCTCGTAGCTGTCGGCCAGTCGCGTGCTGTGCCGGCTTTGGCTGGTGGTCAATGGTCTTTTCCCCGGACTGTAGAGCTTGATCTGCGCGTCGAGGTGGGTAGGACGAGTAAACGACAGGCTTCTGCCCCAGTCAGAGATTGACAAGGTGGCACATGTTGTGATCTGTCTTAGGAGGCAGGCTAGAAGCATGGCTTCCTTTTTCCCCTTTCAGAGATTGCTTGCTTCCCCTATTGGCTATGGAGGTTTTGTCGACGGCATCCAATCCATCCTTCTCGCCCGTGACTATTGTTACTTGGACCCAGATGGCGAATTGGCGATGGAAGTGTTGCACAACATGCCTGGACTGGTTTTGTCGCAGGTGATTGGTGACTTTAGGTTCAACGTACCTAACATGTGCGTAGTAACTGCGTATGTATGTAACACTACTCTGGAGTTGCCTCGAGGCACGGAGCTATATTGCCCGCTCTCAGGGTTGGTTATACCTTGAAGATCTCGCAATAGATGAACAGATATGCGCAATATTATGGCAATATTGTGTCACATTGTTCAGGACGGGACGGAGAAGGATGCGGAAATAATGGGACAGGCGCCTGACAAGCCCACACAATGTCGCCTCGAGACCGGAAAAGGACTGCTGTCATCCTTCCGAGGAGGTGGGAAAGTTCATACAGACAGACTTCTCCGATCTCAATATTCCACTGGGCCGTAATAAGCTAGGTTGCATATCCAAGACTGCCATCCGCCAAGGGGCCCTATCCGGAGCCTGTCGGGACTTGTCTCCCAAGTCTTCTTGAATTGCCCTACCTCACGATAGACACCATCATCCTCGACCAACGCCAACGCTGCTGCCCATCAAGAAGCACTCGATGACATACATCCATGCCCTCAAAGCAACAGCTGTGGCCACCTCCCACCAAGGAAAACCGCCTTCGACCAAATCCTTACACAGCATATATGACGATAAGGCAAACGCCCGCCGGCCAGCCCTGTTCCCAGCACCAAATAGACTAGGTTTCCTCCACCCTCACTCACCTATCCCCAAACGCCGCGCCGTACCACACCGTGCGGCAAAAAGCATAACGGAATTGTAGATACATCATCTTCTTGTCCCCCCCTCCCCGATTCCAGACACATGTGACGACTGCAATGCTTGGGGAGATACGGAGGCTCGTCCAACAATATGATCAGGACCGGCGACTCTCAATTTACATAACACATTGAGGACTACCAATCTGAGGCGAGGCGTCATGCTGGCAAAAAGTCTCTGACCAGAGTCTCAAGTAAGCACATGTCAAGGGTTTCGATGGCTCCCCTGGGAACCTCAAGGGCCCCCCGTATCACTTGAGTAAACGTGTGGCCGTGGTCTTCTGGTGCCGGTGCCTTACGAAGAGCAAGTGCGTCTAGACTTGGGATGAGGCATGGAACGTCAGGCATTGAGGAGCCACTGGCCCCGCCTTCCCGCAGTCACAACGTAGGATAAGAGTAGACACATCTCTTGCAAGGAGGCAACTTGAGTTGGGCAGTTTCCATATAGCATGGTAGTGATGACACCGAATTTGCCGGCATCCTACCAAACCACCACGCCGAACGTGTCCATGATAATAGTTGCTGTGTCTTGACGAAGCAAGCTTGCGTTGGTATTCACTAGCTTGGATGTGGTGCTAGGGAATCGCAGACAAATAGCAGACCTTTCCCGTGAGACCGCCTGAGATGCTCCCAAAACACATGAAAAAAGCGCCCCCCGACTGCCAGCCCAACTGTCAATCCAGTTCCCCTTTTAGACCTCGGTCGTAACCTTCGCCTTGGAGTTGGTGACCTTGACACCTAATTGCTTCGCCCGCGCAATGATGTCGACCCGCTTTCTCGACGAAACGTTGTGGGCGATCCTATTGTCACCGAGTCAGCATGCGGCCATACGGACTGGCCATATCCCCCCCGAGCCTCCCATTTTCGTTCTCCTTGGACACCATTATGTGATGCCCTGGGGTGTTTGGTAGGGCAGAGGGGAAGGAAGGGGTTTTAAACGCACTCTGCGGCAAAGGTCTTGTTGTGCATGAGCAAGAGCTCGACGTCGTTGACGTTGCTGACAAGGAACGCCTTATGGCCCGAGGGCATCATGTGGCGAGTCTTCTTGTTGGAGCCAAAACCGATCTGTGTGATTGCCATATTAGTTTCCATGCCTCATTGTCGTCATGCCCTAGCCCGCACGACCACGAATTGAACTGCCTGGTTCCTCTCCAAGAGCAGCAATTCAGATAGCCAAAACTGCGCAGCTGCGCATCGTGCGGGCGACAGACGAGGCGGGCGGGCGATAATCCACGTACCGAGGGGAGGGCCAGGTTAGACTTGAAGCGTCTCCGGACTCTGTTGTCGATACCCTTGGGCTTTCTCCACTTTGCGCCAACGCGCATAAAGCGATCACTCTGGTGTCTCATAAACACCTTCGTGCCTAGTAGTCACATCCTCGTCAACACACTGTAGTCTTCTTGTTGCTGTCGGGGGGAATGTTCGCGGGGAGGGGAGGGGCTGAAATTGGCAGCCGGGAGGGGGTCGGATCTCGAACGTACGCTTCTTCACGATCGGAACGTGCTTCTTTGCGGAAACCATCTGGAGCGAATGTCAGAATGCATCTAGACGTGCGATCTACGCAGCCTCTGAGCAGGAATTCACCATACCTTGACTGTCGGGGTTGTCGATTGATGGTCGAAATTTGGCGTCGTCGCTATCGGATACCAGAGGAAAATTCCAGAAATTGAGCTGGTGGGCTTAGGGTTGTGCGAAAATTGTTAAGGCTGTGTGGGTCGTGCGCCAAGTTTTCGAAGTGGGCTGGCTGGCGCCACAAGACAAGCCACACCTGGCTGCGATGAAAGCTGCACGACTAGTGGTGCCACTCGCTACTCGACTACTCAACCGTAAATTGTGAATTGATTCATTCACAGGGGCATCTCCACCACAGTTTGCTTCAGTGGTGAACATTTCAGCGTCGGCACAACACATTACCTACACCTTTTCAGCCTGAAACCTGGAAACCCATTCTAATCTACAAACAATAGCACTACTTTCACATTCTTATTTTTATTTGTAGCAACAGTTGGATGGTTGATGTGTGCATTAAGGGTATGCCTCAGTCTATGTGCCCTCCTTTACGAAAACTATGACCATGTAACCATCTAACAAGCAATCCCCTTCCTGGATTGTCTGCAAGCCAATATGAGAAAGAAAAAAATCCCGCTAAAGGTTCATAAGTCATGCCCAGACAAGCAGCCGCCGAAAAGCAAGAAAGGCGACTGTCTCCAAGGGGAATGCCATTTACGCTGGGTTATCCAACCGGCCAAACCACAGGGGCAGCCCGAATTCGGCGGCTTGGCGGTTAGGATGTAAGATAGCGGCACCGGTATGTAAACCTGTCAGGATTTGGCCTATTGATGACCGTTGGGGGCCCAAGCCCATTCTGACCACGGGCCCTCCACTGGCCCGCAGACCGTCCCAAGCAGGAGGTTTTTGCTCCGGTTGTTGATGTTTGCCTTTCGCTGAGCACCCTAGCCGTTCTATGCGCCGCTGCAATTGCTAAATTGCACCCCCTATTTACTGCGTGGCGCACTGAGGACCACCCTCTCCACCCTCGTCATCATCATCCTCCCAGTCATTGCCGTACCGAGGGTCGCCCTGGTGAGCGCCCATCTGTGAATGATTGTCAGCATTCTTCCGTATCCAGCGGCCCGATCCCGGAAAAGATTGACTTACCTGCTCGATATCGGCATCTTCCTCATATTCGACCTCGTCCACTTCATCAGAGGCGACTGGTGGGCCAGGAGGGGGCAGCAGCTTCTGGAGAGCTTCATACTCGGCTTCGCTGTTCAACCAGCCGTTCTCGGGGAACTCGATCTTGACGACGAGGTAAAGATCTCCCTTGACCTCGCCGCGCTTCTGGGGCATGCCCTCGTTGTGGACCTTGATGGTCTCGTTGGGCCGCAAAATCTTGCCACGAGGATGGTCGATATAAATTCCACGGCCGTCCAGGTGCTTGACGACAACACGCGAAAAGCCGGCCAGGGCCTCACTCAGTGTGACGGTCAAATCTGCGGAGAGGTCGTGTCCAATGCGGGTGAAGACATCGTGGGGCTCCTCGACGAGGTGGAAGATCAGATCGCCTGGGGTCTGATCGGGAAGCTGGTCGGCCTCACCCTCCAAGACAATTCGCTCGCCTTGCATGGAGCCGCGGGGGATGTAAAGCTCAAGCGCCTTGTTCTCCTTGACGGTGCGCTTGCCCTTGCACTTCTTGCAACGATCCTTCTCCCTGTAGTACATACCAGAACCCTGGCAGTGATCGCAAGGGATGACTTGCTTGCGAACCAAGCCAGGGCCAACTTGCTGGTAGGCCTCCTGCAGGCCCGCGCCTCTGCAGCGGTCGCACTTGTTGGGCTTGACCTTTTCCTTGGCACCGGTGCCCTTGCACTGACCGCAGATGATTTGCTTCTCGGCGGCGAACTTGACTGTCTTGCCCTTGTAGAGCTCCTCGAGCGTGACCTTGTACGGCTGCTCCTCGTCAGGGCTACGTCTGGGACGGCGAGGGCCGCCGGGGCCGCCGGGGCCGCCCATGCCCATGCCGAACATTTGAGATAGGATGTCGTCGAGGTTGACTTCGGCTCCGCCGTGGCCTCTCGAGGGATCGAATGCAGCCATACCATGGGCATCGTACATGTGGCGCTTCTCCTCATCACGAAGGATTTCGTAAGCTTGCGTGACAGCCTTGAACTTGACTTCGGACTCGGCTCGCTGGTCCTCGGGCACCTTGTCGGGATGATGTTGCAAGGCGAGCTAGTGAGGCTGTCAGTATGGGGGGGAATGGAAGTGCCGGAGAGAGCATTCGAACTCACCTTGCGATAGGCCTTCTTGATATCATTGGGACTCGCTGTCTTGTCGATGCCGAGGAGGGCTGTGTGCCATTTGGTCAGCAGGGAACGTACAGGGAGGCGGGACGCGGTGGGAGCCGGCGGGAGAGGAAGGTGAGGGCATGGAGTGAACACAGCTAGACTTACCATAGAGATCTTCGTCCTCGCCGTTCATGTTGCTGGAGCCGTCCATGATGGGCAAGCTGTCGGATGTGTGAGAGAGTGTGTGATTTTCAGATGGCCGAGTGCGCGCGGGTCCAGTGTCTGTTCTCGGAGACTGCAATCAATATATGATTGATTTTTTGGCGGGGTAGCGATCCGGAGGGTGTTTTGGAGGCTTTTGGGCAAGGCGGCCGCCTTCTGAAAATTTATTAAGCCGGGCTGGGATTCACTCCGCCCCACGTTGGTTGGCGCCTGCCCTGGGCCTTGTACCCAGCGAACTGCAAGGACTGGGCGGCAATCTCTCAACACCAAGTTCCTCTCAGCACTCCATACGAAACATCTTTCAAAGCAGATGGAATCAAGGGTTCTTTATATTGTTTGCTATCAACCGAGTCCCAATTACCACACGCCCTTCGGATTTCCCTGCCCAACAGGCGACATCTGATAACAGCAGACCAAAGCCATGATCTGTGCTTCAAAGCTCAAGCCCGACACTTGACTTTTCTGTTGGACAAACCGCATGTATTTCTGGGCTCTGTGCTGCAGATTGCCAGCGTGGAAACGATTTGTGCAATAGGAATAATGGGAGCAGGAGCTAAACACGCAGCTTTAAGGTCTTGCGAATCTCCAGTGCTACTCCCCGTTGATACAGCACCATCCTAACCACGAAACCATGCCTTCATGGGCCTGTCAACCCCCCACCTTGATTCCCATCACGGAAAGCGGTCAGGCACAGGCGTGTGCACCGCCACACTTGTGCCACATGCTGTCACGGCAATCTGCACTGACCATCGCAATGTTGTTTTCAGTCTGTGGCTTCGCAACGAGACATTCATGATCCAGATCATCACCTAGATCAGTCCATCATCAGTGCAGGAGTTTGACTCCTCTTGAGGAGCAAGAAGGGGTACCATGAGGGGCATGGTCCTCCCGCTGAGGCCAACATGTCTGCCTTGTGCACACACCCGGTTAAGGGTCACACTGCTCTTTCTCAGATGTCGGTCATTCTCTACGGGCTCAGGCTCAGGCCCGGGCTCGAGGCTTGGGATAGGAAGCACGGGAAGGTCCAGGACTGAGCTTCCCCATCATCCATGTCGCACCCGCTTTGCACCATCTCCAACCGGCTACATGCACCTGGGTTCTTTGAGGACGGCTCTGTACAACTTTCTTGTTGCCAAAGCCACTGGGGGCCAGTTGATTTTGCGTATCGAAGACACAGACCAGGTATTTTGCCCTGTTGTTTAACACGATCCAATTACAACTAACAAAATTCCAGACTCGCCTGGTTCCCGATGCTGAGAAGAGGGTCATGCAAGACTTGAAGTGGGCCGGGCTCAACTGGGATGAAGGTGTGCTGCTGAGAAGCATGGCTGCCGCTCTCCCGACTTCCAGCTGATGACAACTCTGCAGGACCCGATGTGGGCGGAAAATTTGGCCCGTACAGACAAGTAAGCCATGGAACCACCGACTACTGTATTTTACCACTAGCTCACGGCCAAAACTTGATTAGTCTGAGAGATTGCCCCTTTACCATGAGCACGCCAAAACGCTGCTTGGGACGGGCAAGGCGTATAGGTGCTTCTGCACGCCCGAGGAGCTAGACGTGTACAAAAGAACGCGACACGAGCAGAGCCTGCCAGACCACTACCCGGGTACTTGCCGTCACGTCTCGCCCGAAGAGTCTAAAGACCGCGCAAGCAGAGGGGAGGCCTTTGCCGTGCGGTTCAAAGTCGAGGGTAAGGCCGCGACGACCGCTCAAGATATCATCTATGGTCAGTACACGAAAAAGGAGCTTGAGGAGGACTTCATCATCATGAAGCGTGATGGGTTTCCTACATACCACTTTGCCAATGTCATCGACGACCACTTCATGGAGATAAACTATGTCATCCGGGGAGCCGTTAGTTCAACCCTCCCCTGAATATCCAAACAAAACACCAAAAGGCTGACTTACAAGCAGGAATGGCTCGTTTCTACCCCTAAGCATGTACAGCTTTACGATGCCTTTGGATGGCAGCCACCCAAGTTTGCCCACCTCGGGTTGCTCGTGAATGAAGACCGGCAGAAGCTGAGCAAGCGTTTCGCGGGGACAACCCTGAGCTACTACCAAGAAAAGAATATCCTACCAGCCGCCCTCCTCAACTTTGTTCTGCTCCAGGGCTGGGGACAAAGCCAGGGCAAACCAAACATCATGAATTTGGAAGACATGATCGCCAATGTAAGTAGCTCGCTCCCAAAGTCTGGACTTGAAGCTCACCCCCCCCCCCCCCCCCTAGGCCTCTCTCAAGTACAGCAAAGGCGACATCATCGTCGACACGCGCAAGCTTTGGTTCTTCCAAGACAAGCACCTCCGGCGGGCCCTCGAAGCACCACCCCCCGGATCCTTCAACCGTTGCAGCATCGACCCAATCCTGAAAGAAACCCTGGTCATCCCCATCCGCACCATCATCGACTCCGTCCAGCACGCAGACGAGACCGAGCAAGCCACAAAAGCCCCCGTCCCTCCGGCTGGACTCGACCTGCTCTCGATCCAACTCCCGGTGAGCACAATGCAGCTCTCGACTGACCGGCTCGTTCGCGAACGGTACGTCCTTGCCGCCCTGCGCGCCACCAAACCCCCCGACGCCGAGGGCATCGCTGCCTGGGTGGCCGACAACCGCTACCTCTTTTGGCGGGTCCCGGATCACCTGTCCGGGCTCTCGCTAGCCGAAGCCGCCTTCCCCGCCGAGGTCAGCCTGGGCGGGACGAAGACGGGGACCCTCGACGCGGTGCAGTACGTGCTGGATTGCGTGGGTAAGGTGCCGGTGGAGACGTGGACAGAGGAGACGTTCGAGAAGCTGGTGCCGGCCATGGCGCACTATATCACCATGGTGGAGGGCGCCGAGGAGGACAAGCACCTGGGGTTCAGGCTTATGCGGTGGGCGCTGTTTGGTTCGGTCAAGGGGCCGGCGTTGGGCAAGGTTATGATGGTGCTGGGGAGGCAGGAGACGATAAAACGACTGGAGGTCGCTGTGGACACAATAACAAAGGTGGAAGGTTGGGGCCGGAAATGACAGACGGGAGGCTCGGTTGTGTTGTATCATACTGTAGAAGTGTCGGAAAACCATTGTTCAATAAAGGAATATAGACTAGACTGACTTTGCCTTGAGTAAACAGGCAGTCGAATTTTGTATTTTCCCCGTCCATTACGCCGCCGCCTAAGTTGAAATATGTCATCATGTCATGGCTCTAAGTATGCAACTTCCAATACCCGTCTCAACGACCAAGTTCTACAGAGTTCTAATGTCCGCCCCTCCCACAGCCGCATGCCGGGGCGTTGCCCGTGCCATCCCCAAACAGCTTGGTCTTGACCTCGGCCGCCATCAGGCCTGCGCGCTCCTTGGCCGCAACCTGGTTGACGTCGCGGACAATCTTCTCCATGGCCGCATTCATGCCCTTGGCTGAAACAGCGCCGGCAGCGCCCTGGCCTCCACCCCTACTGGTTCGCGAGACGAGGCCGGCAGCCTCGTGCACCCGGACTCCCAGGTCGGCCATCTGGCTGCTTGCGTAGTCGCGGTTGGTGATGAGGGGGTTCTGCGCGAGTGTCTGCACCCAGTATTTGTTCCACAACAGCTCGAGCAGGCGGCTGTCGAGGGTGCTCTTGAAGTGCTCCACCTCGAGCGCGTAGTACTTGCTGGCGTGGGCGCCAAAGTCCTCGGCCTTGGCGACGGGGACGGACTGGCTGCCATCCTGGCCGACGACGCCGCCGCCGCTTCCGCTGCCTGCTGACGCTTCGCCTGTCGTGGAGGGGGCTGCCGCTTTGTGGCTTTCGGGGTATGTGCGGAACGCGCCGATCTCGACCTTGTTGGCGCTGATGGTGCGGTCCGGGTCGATGACGACGGCGACGAAGGGGTCGTTGAACGACTGCTGCAGGTGCTGCGTGCTCACGTCGATGCCCGACAGCCAGCAACCATACCCCGGGTGGCTGTGGTACCACCCAATCACATTCTCCTCACGGGAGCCCTCCTCGCGACACAGGCGCAGGTACTCGACCAGGTACTCGTTGGCGTCGTCCTGCGCGTTGACTCGGGTCTCGGTGCCCTCGACGGGAAGTCTAAAGGCATCTGTCACGACAAGCGTTCCGCCGGGTGTGCTCGAGCCGGCGCTGCTGCTGCCGCCAGAGGAGTTGTCCGTTACGTAGCCCTGCATCAGACCCATGACCTCGAGCGCGCCGCCGGATCGCGCGTGCATCACCATTTTCATGAGGGCAACGGCCGAGATGCGCACAGTCTTGAAGTAGTGGACGTCTTTCTGCCAGGGCTTCTTGGAGCCGATCGCGTTGTTGGAGGCCGCATCGTAGTTGTAGAGCGCATCGCGCTGGGGGTCAGAGAGGCGGTCGGTTGCGGGGAGCTCTGCGGGGCGTTTGTGTTAGCAATGAATAGCTCTTGCGCATGGGATACCCAGCTCTTGCGCATGGGATATCCAGCTCTTGGGATTATGGGAGGGTGAGATGCCTACCCATCGTGAACACCAGTTCCGCGGTTATGCTCGGGAATTGGTGGCAGGAGGGGGAATTAGAAGTCGAAGTTCACGGTTGTAGATTGGCTCTTCAACGACTTGGCTGCCTTGGGGAGGAAGGGTTGAGAGGATGGAGGGGTTCTGGGGAAGCTGTGATCCGATAAGATAAGAACCCTGACGTCAAGGTGCAAGTTGTTCAGCAGCTTAAATATCAACGCGCTGCACCACAAACTCCAACCTCACCACTCTCTACGGTCTGTACGTACTGTCCTACTGAATGCTCCTTTTGGAATTTCGCGCTAGTGCGCCAGCGCCGCATCTGTTATTATAAGGGGCATCATTCTTGGCCGCCATATCGATATATTCGCATCCACACCGCGCATCAAAGCCCAGCATATTACTGTATTGATCTATTCTATGGTGTTGAGTATGGCTAACTCGAATACAAGGCTCAAATCAACACCCAAGCGCGCAAGGCGAACGGCGCGCACTGCCTAAACAGCGTTATCCCCGCCGCCGCACCATTAGATTTGGCATGGCAGGGCCAAACGCGCTCGTGCTACTCGGAGTAGCCAGGGCGGCACAGATGACGATGTAGCCGTAACACCGCCCTCCCGGAGTGGTAGGCTCACCAGGTCGAGCGCCCGCGCCGCAGCCGCAGCGGCCGCCGCAGCGGAGATCGTAGCGATGCCGCCGCCTCCCAGGCCCAACAAGCGCGCAGCCAACGTTACACCTAGCCCAAGATCTGCAGCGCGGCCCCGCAAGGCGACTGGGAAGAGCCCTGCAATGAAGCGGGCACGCCGCGGAGCTGCAGAGGCGGTGCCGGATTCGGAGCCTGAGGCCTATGAGCAAGATTCGGAAGAAGAAGACCAAGAGGAGGGCCGAGAGCAAGAGGAGCATGAAGAAGATGGCACTGTTGCAGCCGTTCTAGCCACTCTTCCTCCCAAGATTACGGTTGACATTACATGCTTGTCAGTGTGGGTAAAGACTCCCTACCTAATTACCTTGCCACGAACCTCGCAGCCTTCAAAGATATCTCTCAGGGTCAGCCTTGCCACTGTCATCGTGGACCTACAACAGTCCCCTAAATACTGCGAGGATGAAGATGCTATCTTTAACGACTATCAACTTGGGACTAACCTTGGCAAGCACATTGCCAACCTCCAATACGACCTCCTGGAGCTAGCGGTGGAGGACCTGTCTTCTGGTGTGGATGGGCGCCAACAGAAGGTCATGATCCGCTCGATTGGATACATCGTCAAGGCCGTTCAGGGGCAATGTCAAACGCTGTGAAGGAGCTCTCCATCGATACTCCATACGGCATCTTCCCAGGCACGAAGGTTATGGCGGCCATGTTGAAGAACCCGGCAAAGGCATACATTCTAACGCTAACACATAACTTCATCGCCAACGGGCCAGCCGCCGCAGTTCCTAAGCGTCCTTCCGCAAGGCTAGCAACGGCCACGCCCTCCCACCCCCCTATCAACATGTCTCCGCAGTACCGCAGCGGCTCCGACGCCGATTCAGAAGGCACAGCCTTCCGCGCGGAAGACGAAGACCGGGAGCATGGGGGATGAGCTACGTGCCCGCAAAGATGCGGGGCTGGTTAAGCCTACAGATACCACCTACTATTCCGAGCTTGTCTGCAACTGGAAATGTGGTCTAGGTGGCAAATGCAAGAACTACCACATAACGCAGCCCTTTATATTCTGTTACACAGAGAGTAACTCCAGCCACCACCAATTCATAAGCAATGGCAAGATACAGGCCTGGTCCAAGGCTGTGCGCAAAGGCATCACAACACCGTTGAACTCGCCTCCGGCAGTACGGCGACAGTGGGATACCGCACTTCAACGCACACTTCAACAGCAGGAAGAACAGTCAAATCAACTTGCAGGTGGCGGGAAGTGGTCTGTACAGGGCCAGGTGCCAAAGGCGGGTAAGAAGCAACAGTCATAATAGGCTACTGTAGTCAACAACATAGATATCAGCAACAAGGCTGTGCCGCAGCCTTTCCCTTAGCTTATGGTCAAGATATCCACATAGAAGTTGCACTCTAACACCAGGAAACACTATATCTCATTAAGATACAAGTCCGGCTTATCCTTGAGCAAGTCGAACATTTCTGTAAGGCCGTTACGTAGTATGGATAGAGTGGTTGGGAATAGCCTCACGTATCTCCTTAGGGTTAAATTTCAAAGGAGCGTGGTGCTTGCAACCCACAGTACGCCAGCTGAAACCGAACATCTCGATGTCTCTTTCACACGTAAGAAACCCACACAAAAAAAAAATAACAAAGAAAAACTATCTATTAGCGCTAAGCCCGGGCCATTACAATATTTTGAAGTTTGGAGGACTTTATTGATTGCCGTTAGGCTTCCCTTGACTACCGATTCCTTCGGTTACCCTTTCAAAATGTGATATCTGCGACGTGTTGGGTCACAGCGTCACGATACTCTTTTCAGAGCCATGAGCCACGAGGTGAATTTGGAATCTTCCTTTGCCTCCATCCACTGCATCTGATTCCATCACTCTTTAAAGATCTGCTCCACCACGCCCAACTAAACTCGAGTTGTTCCAGCGATATATCGCAATGTTGTACAAGCGTATCGTATATCACACTATACGTAAATTTTGTCTTCGTCCGGCACCAGGACGTAGTATGTCTTAGAGTGGACAAGAAATAGCTAACTTAGCATGGGCGTGGTCAATAAAAACATGTAAACTCATTTTTTTCTTTGTTGTCTCATACCTAAGCCGCGACAAAGGCCTCAACAAAGTATATCTCCTATTAGTGTGTATGCTGTCCATCCATCCATAAACACCCAGGCTGCCAAACAATGCAGTCAATCACGAATCGCCGCCCCTTCGCTATGGCTGACCCTTCCCATCTAGAAAAGGACAGGGAAGAAAAAAAAAAGACCCAAGTGAAATAAATAGGTGATATGTGTGTGTACCCCTTCCCTCTCCAGCAGAAGGACGACGTGTATGCTCAATCCAAGCCCCTTCATTCACTGTTCTAGAGCCCACCTTACCCAGACCTCATCCCAGGACCCCGACTGAGTCTCCTGGACAAGCCCCCCTTCTGCTCTCCCTTCTGCTCCCCTTCGCTCTTCTCCCCCTCACTCTCCTCCGCCCCAGCCGCCGGAGGAGGCGGGACCGCTACGATCGTATTCTCCCTCTCTTTCAACCGATGCGTAAACGCCGTGATCTTGTCCCTAATGAACCCCCCACCACCCATCATGACCGTCCTTCGGCGGTCCGGCCCCTGCAACCGCTCCTCCCCCCCGAAAGCCGAAAGCCCACTGCTTGTCCCAGGTCTCGTCACCCCCCCCTGATTACCTCCACCCCCACCTCCACCCCCGCCAAACAACCTCGACCCACCACTCGAACTTGGCCTCAGCAGCCCAAACCCGCTTCGATGATGCCCGGAACCCTCGGTCGACCCCGTCGGCGTCCTCTCCTGCGGAGTCGGCGGCGTCATGGTTAGGAACGTTGGGACGGCCCCGGACGGCTGGGTATTGACCGTGATGTGGTTGTTACCGGAGCGGTGCGACCGCGACGACGCGATGCTCGAGCTACGGCTGGTCGACGGGCCCGGGATCGACGTCTGCGAGCGGCGGATGGAGCGGGGTGGCGAGCGCGAGAAGTCGACGGGCGAGGTGCCGTAGAGCGACGACGAGTCGTCGCCGCTGTTGTCGCGCGACTCGGCTGTGCCAGCAGAGTGCTGGGGCGTGGCGAGGAGCACCGAGCTTGTGGCTAGCTCGCGCAGTTTCGATTGCTGTGCAGTGGTTGGCCGGTGCTTGGAGAACTTGTTGCCGATGATGGCGCCTGTGTGGCTGATGAGTGCCTTGATGACGCGGCCCTTGAGTGCGAGCGCGAGGTCGAGATTCGACCATGTCTTGTTGCGATACTCGATGGTCGGCAGTCGGAACACAAAGTCGTGCACGTCTTCGAGGTTTCGGTCGCCTTTGCCCTTGTAGCTGAGGCAGAGCACTACCGAGGGCATCTTGATGTAGGCGAAGGTCATGTAGTTGGAAGCCCGGTCGATCATCTTGGTCAGGTCGTCCGACTTTTTGACCTTGTCTTCATCATTTCCTGACCTGTGTCGGAGGGCGAAGCGCGATCCCCGCCTAGATTCACCCGCTATGGAGGCGTTATCCTTGAATGACAATCCTGTGGACGTCCTCGGGATACCGGGACGCGGGGTGTTTCCGCGTAGAGATTCGTAGGACCGCTTCTTGTTCGCGGCCCTTAGGCCAGTACCCGCAGATCGGAAAAGTCGGAAAGAGGTTCCCTCGCCAGAGTGAATACTGAGTGCCTTTTGCTTGTTTGGCAAGGCATCCGGGTCGGAGGTAAGAGTCGGCCGTAGTCGCAACTCGAGAGACCCCGGCCGGGTTGAGAATGGCATCGGGTCTTTGTCCACGTCGGCCGAGTTGAGCTGGCTAACGGACCCACTCAGGGACTCGTCATCGCCAATTTCTTCCTCCTCTCCTAGTACAGACTGCTTGAGCATAAAAGGCGAGTCGTTCTTTACGGTTGTCGCCTTGTCCCCTTCGATGCCGGGGAAAATGTACTCGAATAGCTTCTTCCCCACCTCGCGCTCGAGCTGGATCTTGAGCGGAAATAGATTCACCTCAAAGTGATCCATGACAGGGATGCCGGCAATTGCTTCAAGCATGTTCCAATACACCCGAATCATCGGCTTGGAGCCCATATCAAGGCTTCCTCGGTCGCCTTCGACATATGGCGCGACCATGGCGGGGTAGATGGCGTCCGGGAGCAAGTTTAGGCCTAGAATACGTCCGACTTGGATCAGGTTGATATGAGACCCATCGGAGTTGTCGGTACGGTCATACTCCACATCCTTCAACTGCAGCTCAACAAGTGGCTCGTTAGTATCGCGGATGAGATGCCAGACAATCTCCTTGGCAGTAATGTTCCACTTCAACAGCGCGCTGCTGGTGGTACTGTCAAATTTTCGTTGGGAAGTGGTGATGGCTTTCATCATGAAGAACAACTCGTCCTCACAAGAAGCCAAGTCGCGCTCCAGCACCAGCCGATCCTTCCAACCCTTCATATCCAGCATCTTGGAATGCGTCTGGAAATGAGTCTTGATATCCTCGAGCTGGCGGACGCGCTCCTGCAGCCTGATGACCATCTCCGGGGCCCCTCTTAGATCGCTAAAGTCGGAAGCAAGCATAATCTTCTCTAGCCTCTCACTGCGTGTCTTCTCCAGCGGTTCGTTGTACATGAGCAAGTCCAGGACAATGACGTAGATCGCGTAGTACTGTGACGAGTTGCACAGCGCGTGCGCCTGCGGGAACTCAACCCAAAGATTGTCCATCCTGCTCTCGGTGCTGTCGTGCAACGGAACGTCCGCGCCCTCGCTGGTATTGACCTCGTCGTTGTACTTCAACCGGAGCGTGTTGTACTTGTCGTAGCGGAGCATGGCAGACGTCTTCTGTACCACCCGCTTGAACCCAAAGGGATCTGCTTGGAAGTCAAACATAACCTCCATCGGAACCCAAGGAGGCCACGACGACCCGGCCGGGGTACCGTAGGTATTGCTTGAATACATAGAGACTAGCTGCGTCGAGAACCATGCTTGGTGCGTGACAAAGAATTGGGTACTATCCATGTTGACGAGGAAGCGCCGCTGGACAAGGCCGCTGACGTTATCTGATATTCTGCTCTTGTCAAGAACCTCAACCACCTTAAGCTCCATGCCCTTGGCTGTGATGAGAACCACGTGTTTCTTGTTCTTGTCGCTCTGCAGCTGGATTTGAGGCGCAATCAGGCGGACGTGGTAGCTGTTCTGGGGCGTAAACTCATCTGCGATACCACTAGAGAGGTCACCCATGGAAGGGTTCGCTTGCCCGCTGAATTCGCCCGACATGTTCGAGCTCGAAAATTTCCTGCCGTCCTGCAGAATCTTGCGAATCCTGTCTTCAATGTCCTTTTGTATATCGCGATCCGACCTGTACGTGTCCGGAGTATTGGTCGAGCCAGTAGGAGGTGCAGCATTACTGCCCTTCGCTGCTGACTTGGACTTGTTTTGGTCTTCGACGATATCCAGAATGAACTTGACCGCCGGGCGAGAGAGATAGTAGATGAAGCCGCGACGCTGGCTGACTTGGTGGATATAACGAAGGATGATGTTGCGGAGAGTGTTGTTCCATTTCAATTGCATGTTGTGAACGACGAACCGGTTCTTGAAGTCGCTCGCAAACTCCGCACCAGCAGGAGCCGCCATGTCATCCCCGAGATAGGTAGCAGATTCAGTGCCCTCCTCAGAGTCCGTGAATGCCAAGGAGTCATCATCCTCACTGTCCGACTGGGAGTTTTGGGTCATTTCTTTCAACATCCCTTCAAGGAACGTTTTCTTCCCAGCCAGAACAATAGTGTGACGATTCAAGGCGTCGAATTCATCTTTGAGGTCTGGGTCACTGTAGTCGTTCCGGATAAGGCGAAGCTCGATCTCTCCCAGGTTCCGATTGTGGGTCTCAATCTGCTGGTCGAGTTGTTCCAGCCGCCGGCGTATGAGCTGACTCTGGACCCTCCTAGGGTCATCATCTTGGCTCATGATGCATAGGTGAGTGGGCTCCTGTCCAAAAGGACTACTCCTATCCGGATCGCCATCGATGACGCCGCCGATGTCCGTCTGACGGAAGTACGTGATGCGAGGTGCGAATGCCAGTGGCAGAATCTTGGTATCGGGGTTTGGCTCTGTCGGCAAGATCCAGTCGAGCTCGACAAAATCATCCATGTCGATCCAGGTCAGGTCATTATCAGGAATAGTGAAGCGTGACAGATCTGTGCCGTCCTCTTCTTGCTCCGTCACGAAAGTAGACAGGGAGTGTTTTGCTATGGCCTCGGCTGTTGTGCCCCTGATGCTGGCAGAGACAGCACGGATATCAGCGGAGACCAGGTCTAGCTGCCCTGCGTGGATTTTCATGCCGCTTGTCTTGCTCTGGGTCTTGCGGCCGCGGTCTTGGGTGTTGAACTCCTCACGTCTCATGTGCAGGTCTAGCATCCAGCTGTCGAACCGAACTTTGATGCCGGTTGCCGAGACGGCGTTCTCCGTGTAGTCTTCCACGTCCTTATGTTTGTAGATATGACTGAGGAACAGAGGCGCCAGTAGGAGGTTGTACTTGATGGTGGCAAGGTGTCTGCCAAACTTCTTGCTGTTCTTCTCTCTCCCTGGCCACAGAGATCCTTGCCGGACGGGGAGGGACAGCGGCCCGCCAAATAGTGACCACCAGGCAAAGAAGTGGGTGAAGAAGCGAGGGGTGAGGTGGACGGTGTTGTAGCTTCGTGATGGGTCTGCATTTGAACTGGCCCATTCGCGATCGACAGGTGCTCGAACGGCCACAGACAAGTGGATGTGCTGACTGCGGAACCCACGGAAAGCGTCATAGGGAACATCGTCCTCGGCAACGGCATGTTGCGGAGATCTGAGAACGACCTCGTAGTGTGGCTTGAATGTGAAGCTTCTGTTTCCCTGCTCGATAGCCCGCTCGAACACAAGCCCGGCCAGCCACTGGACTTTGCCCGAGAGCTTCATCACAACCTTCTTGAAAGTTGCGCCAGACTTGTAGCTGGTGTCGCTTATAATACTAGCATCCTCACCCTGGCGGCGGCGCGTTTCACGAACTTGGTGGCTGTAGTCGGGTATGGCGAGTACGTATTCGCCACTGTCGACAGTCATGAAGCGCTTTGGGTCATCGTCGGTATGCACATTCCACCTGACGTCGTTGCGCCAGCACATGAGAAAGCCCGCCCCGTTGCCCGTGACCTGGTACGGGTCCCGGGTGCCCTTGAGCGCGAGATGGACGTCGCCATCCCCACGCCATGCGACCCGTAGCCGGGAGTGGAAGTTGAGACGGATCTTGTCCCAGAAGCCAACCCTGTCGGAGGGATCAAGTTGTGGCTTGGTGAAAGACTCGATAGCCATCATCATGTCTTGGATGGCAGGCTGGTATGAAGGCCCCCATGTTATCCGGGTGGGATTAGCTGTATTGATATCGATGCTCATGTCTGAATATGATTTGACGGGCCCTATCGTCCTCCGCACATCAATGGCAAAGGCTCCCTCGTTCGACGAGATTGGATCCAAGCTTCGCGGGGGAACGATCTGGACCGTTATCTTCCGTGTCGATCCGGCCCCTCTAAACTCCTCTGCAATCACAAAATCCGTCTTCATTGTCAATGCTGGCAGCCGCGAAGACTGACCCGATTTGGTCGCCGGGACATGCAAAAGTGGCAAGGGGTAATCCCGAAGCGATATCCTTGCCTCTCCCATGTTGACTTGTACATTCATGGGGACTAGAAGAGCATATTGCATGTCCTTGGGCATGCCCTTCCCGACCTTGTGTAGGAAGTCTGGAAGATCCCTCATCGGAAAAGACGGCTTGTCAATAACAATGTGTAGGTCGTTGACAAGCGTGGACATTAGAGCGGGTCGATGGGGTACTTCCAAGATCCTCTCGCTGTCATCGAGATCGTCTGGTATCTCGTCGTGGCCCCAGAACAGGGAGCGCGAGTCCTTCATATCGTTCTGGGCCGTTAAATAGTGCCGATCAATCCGCCGTTTCCAACTCTTTGCATTATGGACGTTAAGGTTGTGCCGTGCTTCCGCTATAGACACGCGGGCGTTCCCACTGATACCCAAGCAGCCTCCATCTGGATCGTATCTTGGCGTCCGACCACGGGCATGATTCTCACTGGCGGCTCGCTTCTGGCCGTCGGTGCTTTGGCTTCTCACATGGGATGTGCCCGGTGTATGCTGGGTTCTCGGGGCGGCAGATCGTGTCCGTAGTTTGGTAGAGTCTTTGCGCGACTCCGACTCATGAAGCTTCTTGATTTTGACGCGGAAGGCCTCCTCGCGGGCCTGTCGCTGCATAAGCTCAACCTTTCCAGCCCGGTAAATAACACCAAGTTTCCACTCGAATGCACCGTCTTCCAGCTCAAACAAGAGCGTCCGGGTCCGCAATGATATTTTTGGCACATTCCTGGGACCCTCAGGCCCCTTGTCGAGAATATACTCGTTTGTGCCCGTCTTGAATCTGTGATGGAGCTGCTGGGTAGACTTGAAGACATTCACAAAGTTGTCAGTTATCTTGTAAATAACCATCTCATGGGGCACAGCCACGCGGATGGTTTCCGAGTTGATGTCAAACATCCGCTCTTCTTGCACACCACCCGTTGAAGTTTTTCGCCGTGACTCTCGATAGTCCATCCGCCCGTTGTTGATGCTGATCACCCTGGCCCAGACCCTAGGCATCCTGGGGGCTTCAGCATACAGCCGAACTAACTTTGAGTTTAAAAAAGGAGGTGACCATCTGTGGCGACCGGCTTCCATGTTGTATATTTGCAACATCAAGGGGGGATCTGCGGGCATTTCGGCCTTGACCTGAATTAGTGTCGCCTTGATGTCTACCGTCATAAGCTCATTGTTGGTTCTTGTAGACTCGTTATCGCCCAGAGGGAAGTCGGGAGCGCCCCTGCTTGGCGGTGGTGAGAGGTGGCCGATTACACTTCGCGGTGGTGTCGAGGCCTTACGAGTCCTCGGCTCCGCCATGTCTTTGCTCGTTCTCACAAACGCTTTCCGAAGAACCGAAACTGCCACGCCGACAGCGTAGTGGCGGTAAAGGGAGTAGTGGACGAGAAGAGTCCGGATGTGAGAGTGCACATGAAATACGGGACCTTGGTTGTCGCTCATTGTTGAGAAGGCGATCTCAAATCTTGGAACGCTAACAAACGGCTCGACTTCCCACTTATCCGCCGATTCGACCATGAAGGCTTCAAGTCCCCGTACATGAAATGCAACACGGCGACCGTCACCCTCGTGGTGGTATTTTTTCCTTGGCGACATTGGAACTGCACGGAGGAGATCCGGTTCCGGACTCATCATGGTTCGGCTGCTAGCTCTACGCCGAGAGGGGCGTCTTTGCATTCCATCTAGCTTTTGAGCACGGTACTCGGCGGACCACGAGTCGAGCTGGATAGCAAGGCCCTTTATGTCTTCTGAGATATCCTTATCGACGCCCGCTACCTCAACGCTGAAGTCCGAGCACTGCAGCTGAAAATGCAACAGCCAGCCCGGCATGGCACGCAGGAAGTTGGACTGCTTCGAGGTCTTGGAGATTGCCCTCTTGTCTGGCTCGACATTTAGATGTAACTGCCGCACTATTTGGCGCAGGCCATCACCAATTTCCTGCCGAACCATTTTCACGGAAAACGTTTGGAGATTTCCCGTAGCAACGACATGGACATCGGGCGACGCATTGAGCTGCACTTTCAAGTCAAAAGATTCCGTTTCAAGAAGGTCGAACCGGTTGCCGGCGGATGTTTGATAGTAGAGGTTGTGGGTCTGCACTCTCAGGGTGGAGGCCAGGGAGTAATGCATGTCTTCGACGGTTGAGTGGAATGACTCCATGTCGAGCGACACGGACGAGATGGATGATATGATCAGATCGAACTCATCAGGGTCAGCTGTTTGTTGCACGGGCGGGAGAGCTATCCTCAAGACTGGCTCATGCATTGAGAACTTGATATTTGCTTTGGGAAGAAGTCGTGAAATGAGCATATGCCGATGTTCCTGTTGCGCCTTTGGTGCTTTCGGTGCCGGCCGCAACATGGCTAAGAGAAGGGGAAGATGCCGGGGGTCGAGGTCAACCGACGGCGAGGTGACAACGGAATTGGCAAACAAAATGTTCGCATTCCGCTCTTCTGCGGTTCCTTCATCGGCCAACTCGACAGTCTTGGACGGCAGAGTGGTCCTGACAGTTGTGGTTGCCATTGGGATGTACAAAAGCCTGTCTGATTTCCCGTGGCCATCATCAAGGCCAATTGATATAGACAGTGCGGCGGCCAAAGCTTCATGAGCAATGTCTTTGGAAGGGAAGTACATCCTATGAGCTGGCGACTTTGGATCGAGGCGGTGCAAGTCGATGCCCACCTCCTTCATAGATGCATTCAGGAGTACCGGGGCTCCCCCGGTCTTGATAGCATCGACTTTCCTGGTAAAGCCCACAAAACTGACAGCGAACTGGACTTCTTTAACACCCCTGAGAATCGAACTGGCAAGCTCCTTCGAGTCGGAGACGGTCTGCATGAGCTCATGGTTGGTGCTCCCCGGAGCATCTATCTCCTGCATCACCCTGTCGACGAACACCTCGATTGGTTCAGGCTCGGCGGTAAAGAGGTCGTTTCGGAACTTTATTTTCTTATATCTGGTGACACTGTGCCGCACGTCATCGTAGGGAATATGAACACGGCCAAGCTTCAGGGCAATGGCAGCATCTCGCAGGCCGTCGAGCGCTTCATAGAGAAAGCCGTGGATGTTGAGGCTGGCGCTATCCAGGACTTCCATAGACTCGCTGCCGTCGGCTGTAAACAGCACGCTCCGGAGCGTCAGGATCCATTCCGCTTGCTTTTTCTGTCCTTTCCTCTCTGTCCTCCCCTGAAGGAAGAAGCGGGCGCGGTCGACCATCTTTCGGCGGGTGTCGACTGCGACGGTAAAGCTGCCAACCTGCACATTTCCGACATCCACAATGCTGACGGTCGAGTTGGTCGCGACGATGTCCACCATGCGAAGCCAGTTCACCTTGCGGTGCAACCGTTTGACGCGCTCCTTGATCTTGGTGAGGTGCCTCCATGTCTCGCTCCGCCCGTTTGCGCCATGGTCGCGCCGGATGGTTGACAGCTTCGGGGATCTCGCGGCGGGTTCGGTTGTTCTGTTTGCCTTGTCGTTGGACCTCCCACCCTCGGATGCGGCCGCATTTCCCTTGACGCCGTCAATTTCTCGGGTGTCCAGCGTAACGGCGAGCTCGCTCAGGACTATGCTGAGCCAGGTGGGCTGAGCGAACGTGGGGCGGTGCACATTAAGGCCCAGGCCCCGGATCTCGATCCGGACGCCATCGCGGGGGGTGTAGGCAAGCCGCCGCAGGGAGAAGTAGCCGATGCGCTGTATGGATATGCCCGTGACGATGCGGATAACGGCGAAGAAGACGAAAGACGAAAGGTAGAGAAGGACGAGGATGCCGAATATAAATGTGGGATTAAGGAGCGCCATGTCGAAAAGACGTCCACATCAGGTGTCGGCGTCCGGCCTGTACGCCCATTGTCAGCGGCGAGCACTTGCACAGAGAGGACATGTGTAGAACATATACGAAGAGCACATACGAGGTTGGCCAGGCATGCGTCCCAGCTCGCTCCTATTCACTTGCGCGACAGGCTGGGGCATGCCATCTCGATGCGCCCTCCAAGCAACAACCCTGCCCGTTCTGCCAGTTGGCTTCCTCGCTGGATCCGGGTCGGGGGCTCGCGCATCGACCTCGAGGTGCCGCAAATGCAGAAAATAGCTGGGGAACAAACGGGAAACTAAGCGTCGAGCCACCCTAGAAAGAAATTGGGCAAAAAAAGAAGAAAGGCGAGATGCTGCGCTGGTGGTCTCGAGCCAGAGAAGTGATAACAAAGAGCCGCCGATTCCAGGGTGGGATTGGAGTATTATTCCCCAAGGCCAAGCAACCCACACCCTGGGATGCCATCCATCCATCCTTTCCGTTCCTTCCAT
The DNA here is from genome assembly GCA_033439745.1 of Lasiosphaeria hispida. Classification (NCBI taxonomy): domain Eukaryota; kingdom Fungi; phylum Ascomycota; class Sordariomycetes; order Sordariales; family Lasiosphaeriaceae; genus Lasiosphaeria; species Lasiosphaeria hispida. Next base: position 2,445,821 of record JAUIQD010000003.1, read on the forward strand.
GCCCCCGGCTCGCAGCTCGACTCGCCGTTTTCTGCCCCTCCATACCGCCGCAAACCACAAACCGCCGCTACAGCGCACACTCTATTGTGCTGCTGCCGGGTGCAATGTGCGCTTCGCCAAAGGCCCAGGGCACAAAAAGTTGGAGCTAGAATCTATCTACTGGACGTATTCCACCTCAGCAGGGGTTCCTGGCCTGGGATATTTCCGCTCGGGAGATTGGCGGGGCAGCTGCAAACACCCGCACCTTAAACGCGCCGACTCTTTCTCCGACGATCTGAGCAGCAGGCAATTGTAATGCACGCCATGGGGAGCTATTTGAGGCCGCACAAGAAACTTTTTTGTCAGCCTTCTATTGTCCGTCGTCGCCATAATCCGTTTCACCTGCAGCTTTGGATTCCAGCCAACGACTCGGTTTCGTTCTTCTTAGAAGATTAAAACCCCACCGCCCTTGGATAGCGCCTTGGGTGTCTCCGCAAGTGGCCTTCCGTTGTTGTAGGAGATTGAGAGCGCACTGCCTGTCCCATTTTCAATCGTGCCAGAAGAGTGGATTATCAACGTCAGAGGCATTCAAGCAGCACGGCGCTAAGATATTACCAGGGACCAAGCTATAGCATGACGGATCCACTCCAGCTGCAGCTATAACGAGAGCCGTCACGGCCAGAGTATCACGCCAGAACAAGTAGAATGAATCCAAAGGTTAGGATAGGGTTCATGATTGAGCATATAAGATGGGGGAGTCTCTTATCGCCTCTTATCGCTGCTTATCCCTCCATCCAGATATGTTGAGACAAGCATGTACACTCCCCGCAGTGCCGCTGCAGGGCGAAAAGGGGTTGGTAAACAACAACACCGCCCGTGGGGCTCAAACCGCTAATGCTAGTAGCAGTATCATAAATACTACATATTTGTACACAGCCATGATCCAAGACTACAATACGCGTCATGCCGCCACACTGAGAGCTCAACTCCAGCTCGCCTTTGGCTCTGGGGTTCCCACTACTACGTACTCTGCCCTTACTTTTCGGATTCTTCAGATTTCAGCCCAGAGGCACGCAACTCTTTGAGGTCCTCATCGATAATGGCTATTTGAGCATCAACACGGAGTAGCTTTTCCTCGAGCATCTTCTCATACTCCTGATCTGTGAGGGGTGTGACAGGGCTCCATTTCGAGAACAGAATCCCCTGTCCTTGTGGCTTTCTGCTCCAGTTGACTGAATTGATGATTGCCTGGCCACCTGCGCCGAAAATGGAGAACATTATTGCACCTGGAATAATGTTTCTTGGTCCACCTTTTGAGTGGTTAGGGACGAGCTAGATTTTGCACTCATGAGATACCACTTACGAAGCGACCCTCCCACGATTCCTGTAAAGCAGCCAGCCATCGTGCTAGCCTTGACTTTGTCCCTTCCCTTGGGCTCATTGTCGCTCACCAACACATTCATGGCAACTTTGCGAGAACCTGGCGCACATCAGAAAATGAGCTTGAAAAGCTGGTAGTTCCTTTGTGATCATGTGCTCACCGGAGAAGCTAAACCCAAGTATAAACCACTGAGCTCCCATCACTGTCCCGAAGAGAGGGACAGACAGGCCCCGAACAATGCCCATGGCACCTCCTGTGATCATGCCCGTTACACCTAGAAAGTATCAGTCCTGTCCTCGGTTGAAATTAGTACGGAGATGCGAATCTCACCGGTGAGAGCGCCGACCGTAAAAGCAGGTTTGATGATATTCATGAATTCAGGGGGCAGGATCGTCCTTGGTCCCTCTGGCTCTGGCCTCCTTGTGGATACCGACTTTTGGCGTGGCTGCTGTTCTGTTGCATGTGCTGTGGGTGTTGCTTCCTTCTCCTCCACCTCCCCCCCCCCCTCCCCCTCCGGGCGCGGGCCGACAACGCGTTTCATGACTGCGAGTGAATGGTGGAATGTTGGACTCTGAATGGCGTTGTGAAAAGTTGATAATGCCAGGAGAGGGGAAGAGAATTACAGGGATCACAGAAGTATGCAGTAGATCCAGTGAAGTCGGCCGGAGATATATGTGCTGAAGAATGCCAAATGCAAAAGTCGATGAGGCCCAAGATTGGTGAACTGAGTTGCTGACCTGAGCTTGAACTGCAGAACCTCGAGCTGCTTCTCCTAGATGGCGCTAGGCTCTAAACGGCTAGCGGCTTTCCGCCAGGACCGCCCACTTCCTGTTGCCGATAGAAAAAAAATGACAGCCCTCCTCCTCCTACGACTTCAATTTTCGCTTTCACCCGCAACCTCAAACCGCCGAATCACGGCACACTAACCTGCGACCACACATCGCCAACCCTACTCCCTCCCCTGCCATTTGCAATCGCAACTGGCGTCGCCGACAGTTAATTCTAACTGTCCGACACTCCGATATTCAGCGCAGGACACTCACATCCTCCGCTAACGGCTTCCCAACTGCGCGCTTCGATAATACGTCGGCGCGCGTGGGCTAAAAACCGCAATCATGGGTGAGCACTACCCACCACACTATCACCACCCACGCTGGTTACCTGCAGCCCGCCACTGTTGTCCTCTGTCGCTAACACATCTGCTCAGCGCCCAAGAAGAAGGAAGGTCAGAAGCTTTCGCTTGGCGACTTTTTGAACGATAGTTGTGAGTTTTCCCCTCCATGCCAAGACCCCCCCATCAGCAATTCCGCAGCTCGAGCCTTCCCTCCCACAGTTCAAACACTGACCACAGCAAACAGCATTCGGTGGCGGCGGTGCTTCGTGGGCCGATGAGGTTGAGGAGAATTATGGTAAGCAAAACATTCCCCGAAGCTAACCAATCCCGTGTTGATTGTTTGCCTGCTTCTGGTATGCAATGCAGACACGAAATTGGACCGCTGCTAGTTCCTTGGATATATGCTAATGGCGAATAGGCACCCAGCCTCTCCCATCCTCCGACCGCCGCACAGGAGGCACATCCTCGTATGGCGCTGCCAGCGGTGGCTATGCCGACCGTGGTACGTCGAGTCCGAGTTATTTCCAAGAACATTCAATTGATACCGACTGTGTGTAGGATATCACTCCATTCGTGATAATCTCCCTCAGACTCTTCCGACCAAGCCGCCCTTCACCGCCCACCTCGGCAACCTTTCGTACGATGCGACCGCCGAGAGCGTTACCGAATTTTTCGAGGGATGCAAGGTTCTTAACGTCAGAATCATCGAAGATCGTGAGCAGGGCCGACCAAAGGGATTTGCATATGCCGAGTTTGAAGACCTTGAGGGTCTGAAGCAGGCCTTGACTCTCGACGGACAATCTTTCCAGTCGAGAAGCATCAGAATCAAGATTGCGGATCCTCGTATGCCTGCCCATTCAACCACTGCCTGTCGGACTAGGATACTGACATTTTCTTTTAGCCAAGGACAGAGCCGACGGCCGTGAATTCCGTGATCTGGATTGGGGTGCCCGGCGTGGGCCTCTCGAGGAGGTTCCTGGCCGCGGTGGTGACCGCCGTGGTGGCGGCGGCTTCGGTGATCGCAGTGGCGGTGGCGGTGGCGACTTTGGTGAGCGCCGCGAGTTCAGCGACCGTCGAGGTCCCCGTGAGCCGCAGAGTGATGACGGCAAGGTCAGAGATTTCGGTAACTGGGAGCGGAAGGGTCCTCTCTCCCCAGTTGTCCAGCCTGAGCGCCCTTCGGGGTCCCGCGATGGCTCCCGCGCACCCCGCTCCATCGACGGTGGCGGTCGGTCTGAGTCGTATCGTGGTGGCGCTAGAAATGCCTCCCCGGCGGCTTGGGGCCCCGGCGGTGAAGGTCGTGGAGAGGGATCCCGTCCCCCCCGTCGCGAGTTTGCCGAACGCCGCGAGTATGTCGAACGCCCTGAGCGCCCCGAGCGCCCCGAGCGCGCCCCTACGGCCGCCGAGAAGGACAACCAGTGGCGCAGTAACATGCGCCCTGACCTCCCCGTCAAGTCGCCAGGCCAGTCTCGTGAGGGAAGCGAAGCCCCCCCTTCGCCAGCTGGAGGACCCCACGCCGTGCCTGTTGGACGACCGAAACTAAACCTGACTAAACGCACCATCTCGGACTCGCCTGCTGTGTTGTCGCCCGCATTGTCGAGCACGGATCCTAAGGCTAACCCTTTTGGTGCCGCACGCCCTATTGATACGGCAGCTCGTGAGAGGGAAATCGAGGAGAAGCGCATTCAGGCCATCAAGGACAAGAAGGATGCCGACGAGAAGGCCAAGGAGGATAAGCGTCTTGCCAAGGAGGCTGCTATTAAGGAGGAGGCTGAGAAGGCTGAGGCAGAAGCTGCTGCAAAGGCCGAGGCCGAAGCGGCTGCTGCTGCTGAGGCTGCTAAGCCCAAGGAGGAGCCCAAGGAGGCGCCCAAGGAGGCACTCAAGGAGGATGTCGCCCCTACAACTGAAGCCGCCTCGCCCGAGCAAAAGACACCCCGCGCACGTGAGCCACGGGCACCCCGTGAGCCTCGTGAGCCCCGAGAGCCCCGCGAACCGAAGGAAGCCGTCGACAACCCGAAGTCGCGCGCGACGGAGAGCGGCAACTGGCGCACAGCGTCTGGAGGAGACCGCACAGCATCTCGCGGTGCACACACCGCAGGCGGACGCGGCCGTGGTGGTGTTGGTGGTGTCCCGCGCGCACCCCGTACCGACGTAGGCGGAAGGCCGCCTCGGGCAAACGGTAGCGGTGCTGCTGCTCCTCAACAGGGACAGCCTCCCCAGTCACCGGTCACCGAGCAAAGCCCTTCTACACCCAAGGTTGATGATGACGGCTGGACCACCGTCCAACAACCCAAGGGTCGCCGTGGCGGTCGCCCTATCGCTGGTTGAATGTATATTACCTCCTTTTGCTTCGCCTTGGCTCAGGAATCGGCCTTTTCACGGAGCAAAATCAACTCCGATGCCTTTTAACTATTCTTTCTTTGGCCGTGTGACTTTTGCGGCAAAACTTTCCCTCTCGTGGCCATTGACAGTGGCTTTTCACTCCATCACAACCTCTTCGTTTTTGTGTTGGATAGTCGGACGACAGTGTCACTGACAGCACAACTCCGGCATATTCGACCTACCACAACAACGAACCGACTCACCGGGCTTACACGACCTGACTTGCAATATTCGTCTAGGAGGAAAGACCTGTTATCGCATTCATCTTCAATCTTGGGCCGGAAAAGATCATGGAGCTCTCATTTCATTTAGTAGCTGGCTTTGCGATAACCCCGTCATTCTGGTCGATGTTCTTCGACTATCTCAAAAGTATGCATTGCTTCCAGCTCACGGTCATCTGGCTTCATACAAAGGATTGCCATGCGGGTTTCCTCAGGGTTTAGAGGGTTTATTCTTCACCGACATTCTGTCATTAGTCGGTTCACGAACTTCCGGATCCAGTTTTCTCGTCACGGCGCCGGCAGACTTTTGAGCATGGCGATTATGCGACGGGCAACACAATCTCAACTCTCTGGTGGGAGAAGGGGAATATTTCTAATAGATAAGGTGCACCGTGTTTGTGTGGTTTCCGAGGCTTGGGCGAAACCGGTCTGTTTTTTTTCTTCTCTTCTTTTCTTTTCGGGCGGCAAAGGGTGGGTGAGGGAGTGGAAAGGTGGACAGGGGAGGGGAATGGGCGCTTTATCTCTCCGTCTGCCTGCCTGGGTGCATGCATGCGAACTTGATGCTTCACTACGAACTGCTATGAGTTGGGAGTGGACGAAACAAAAGGAGAGCAGCAGCATCGTTAACATCTAGATGACATGTCGTGCAGCGGGACTGGGCAAGCTAGGGAATGCTTGGTCGGCTGCAGGGAAGGACTTCGGTGGTGTTCTCGCGTGCAGTTTAGACGACTGGAGATAGGGAAGATAAAAGTCAATGAGACACCACAATTTTGACCGAATGGCTTTGGCTTGCAAGCATGCATGTGAAGGTGTGGACTTGACTGTGTTTATGTGGCAACAACACGCGTATTATGACGATTGAAAGGCCTATTGCTATACTGGAAAGGCGTAGTTTTGCGCCTACAAGGCATATTGCCGTGTCCAAAAGGCGTATAAGTGAGTCGAAAAGACAGATTGTTGTATTTAAAAGGCATCTAACCTATCTAACCAGACCCCCCCCCCCCCCCCCCCTTCTTGTTGATGAGGTACACTACACACTAATATACCCCTTTTCTTTCTTCTTATTGCCCAATCTCCCCGTCTACCGCTTCAACGTCTTCTGCTTCTGCGCATCTGTCGCCACATTGCGTCCCTCAACCAGCAACCCCTTGCGTCGCCGCACCCCGTCCATGTAGCGCTTGGCCACGTTCTCGCGGTCGCCAAACTCGCCCAAGTCCTCAAGATCGTCCTCGGTAAAAGGAACCCAGAACGGATCCTCGTCAAGGATCTCGTACCCGGTGAAGATCAGCTGCGGCTGCGCAGCGCCTGACGTCCGCTTGCGCATGTCGTCGGCGAACCCGAATGACTCGGCTACGGGGAGCAGCGCTTGGATGGTAAAGAAGGGGGTGCCCTCGTTCATAGCCTCGGATTGCACGCGCCCTCGGCGACGGGTGAGGACGTCGTAGACGCGGCCTAGGACTTCGGCTGTAGGAGAGGGGGTTAGCATCTCAGGGGTGGAAAGGGGGGGAGGGTGGAACGTACTGCTTGCTTGAATCTCGCAGGAGTACATGGCGAGCATTAGACGGGGCGACCAGTCGAGGAAGCCCTTGTGAATGGATTGTTGGACTGTCTTGATCACCTCGCCCGTCAACCGGCCGGCGCGGTCTCGTGTTGAGATTTCGTCCTCGACTGGGGCTGCCGTGACGGACACGTCCTCGACGAAAACAGCGAGGCCCTGGACCGGTTCGTGGCAGAGCGGCCCGCTGAAGGTGGCCAGCTGGAAGCCATAGACAACTTTGTCGCTCAGGTGGACTGCCTGCAGTGTTTCGCCGGCTGAGGGACTGGTTCGGTCCCGGTTCTTGTCCTTGTCGGGGGCGAACGCCTTGGAAAAATATTGGTCCTTGGTCGCATCGATGAGTAGGTTGGGGCCGGTTCTCCGTGGGCCGAAGGCTACGATGTGGTCAACCACGTCCTTCCAAACCTCGCGCCCCTTGCCGGTTTCGAGTTGGGACTGGAGCTGCTCGCGGAGCTCTTCGATCGAGAGAACTTTGGTTGCCTGCAGCAACTCGTCATCTGTCTCTACCTTGGCCTCTTTTAGCGACGAGGTGCCATCTTCTGCCACGTCTAGAGGAGCTGCCTTGGGATCCGAGTACAGCGCCTTGATTCCGCCAGAGTTTTTCATCAAAAATTCCGTGACATTAGACGGGAGAGGTCTCACACGCAGCGTGACTGTCACCTGCTTAGAGCTTGTCACACCAACCACAGCGCCGCGCCCGAGCTCCTTATTAGCGGGCGGTCGCATCTCCTCGGCCCGCACGGTGGTCTCGCGGTATGGCACAATGGGCACACCAGCCTGGATCTCACACCGCGCGAACCGGTCGCGCAGGTCCGTCAAACAGCGCTCGAGATGGAGCTCACCAGCTGTCAGGAGGACGTGTTCACCGCTGTCAAATTGCTCGTACTCGGCGCAGGGGTCGCTCTGTACCAGCAGCTCGAGGCCCTTGATCATTTTGTCTAGGTCGCCAGGGTTGACCGGCTCGAGGGCTACTCGGACGATCGGCCGTCCTCCGAGGTTTGCAATACCTGCCAGGTTGATGCCACCTTCAAGCTGGCTGCATAATGTGCCAGCCTTAAGGAGTCCACTACCTTCGAGACCACGTATGCCAAAAACGACGCCAGCAGGAACAGAGTTGAGAGCCTCAAGGTTGCGTCCCATAAGCATATAAAGAGCAGCGACGGTCGTTTTCTTCGGCACCGGCGCAGCGAACGGGTCGGCGGGTTTGAATTTCGGGGGCAGTACGTAGATTTCGTCGCCGACGGACAGCGTACCGGAGTAAATTCGTGCGAAGCCAATGAGGTGCTCAGGCTCAGCCGGCGCCTCCTCTTCTTCTGGCAGATCTTCTTCCACTATGGTAGCAACCGAGAGTCCGTTGGTAAGCTCGTCCATCTCGTTCAAGCCGGCTTCTTTCTGGGCGCGGGCTGCTTCGGCACGCTTTTTCCTAGCGAGTATTTGTGCCTCTTCCGGGCTCAGGGGCCCACGCCGCTTGTTCTCTGGGAGCTCGCTTTCAGGGACGGATACCATCTTGCTGACGAACGCGACCATGGGGTCTGATGGCGCCTTCTTAAACGAAATCATGGCATCCTTGATTTTCTGGTCGACGCGGTCTGCTCCAGGTACGTCTCTTAGTAGTTCAGGAAGTCGTTCCGCTTGGGCTACCCTTGGCGAGGGGAGTGACTCAACGACCGAAACGAGCAACGCCACGGATAGCGGTAGCCAGGAAGAAAAAACGGTCGTGAGGAGGAGCCGGGGGTCCTTGGAGCGGAGAACGTGGGGAGGAATAGTAAGGTTGAGTGACCTCGAGATTTTCTCCAGCATGACAGGGTCGCCCTTCCCGCTGTCACCTCCGGCGGTGGCCTGATAGACGGCCCAGATCTGCTCTAGCACTAGCTGGACGAAAATGGGCTTGAGAGGTCGTCCTTTGAGATGTTTGGGTCCAAGGACCTTTTTGGTCTTGGGATCCAAGTAAAAGCTGCCCCAAAGTACCTTCTCTAGGTGGCTCCTCTTGATCCCTAACTTCTTTTCGTACAGGCTGGCGAACTGCCTCACTGTAAATGCCCACCCGTCGATGGCACTTCCGAAAATAACATTGTTTTTCTCCGGGGCGAAGTAAAGCTCCTCGTCGTCTCTCTCCTGGAATAGAAGCTCGCCAGAATCGCCCTGCTGGTCCACCAGTTTGCTCTCCTTGGCAACAGCGGCAGCTGCCGCAACTCGCTCCTCCATCCGCTCACGCCAGTTAAGATCTTCTTCCATCCGCTCTCCCTGGAAGAAGCTCCCAAGTACGGCGTTGACCTGCTCCAGAAGTTTGCCAAGGTGAATGTACGCCTCACCAGGGGTCATTCTCAACTCGGTAATGAGGCGGTCCATCTTGTTGATGACCAACAGCGGCTTTAGCTTCTCGGTCCAGGCTTGCCTCAGTACTGTGACCGTTTGACTGCAGACTCCCTCGACTGCGTCAACCAGTACAACTGCGCCATCGCACAGCCGTGATGCCGTCGAGACTTCGCTGCTGAAATCGATATGGCCGGGGGAATCGATCAGATTAATGAGATACTCTTTTGGCTCAGGGGTGGCGGCGGGGCTTTCCCTCCTCAACATGGAGAAGAACAAGGATATGGCCGAGGACTCCATCGTGATGCCCCGTAGTTGCTCGTCTGGTCGGGAATCGAGATAGCGGATCTTGCCAGCGAGCTTGGCGGATATGATGCCGTTCGTTGCAAGAAGAGCATCTGTGAGTGATGTTTTGCCATGGTCCTAGAGGTGGTGAGTCTTGTTCTAGTGAATCTCATTATATCAGGAGTACATACAACATGGGCGAGGATGCAGATCTGAGAATATGAGTCAGCACAGCTACAATGGTGCCTTTGATCGATTTATTGTATTTTATTTGCTTACATTTCGCACATCATCGGCATTTTGCTGGAGCTTGGCCAGCTTCTCAGCACTGACGACAGGCATTTTGGTGATATGAAAGATCGATAGGGTCAATGTGCAAGTGATAGCCCCTGGATGGGAGTGCCACTGCCGAGAAAGGGTATGTTGTTGAAGGTCAGGTATGGATTTCGCAGACGGGATAGTGGGCGGGTGGCAATTTGCCTGTGGGACTAACACCTCGATGTCTGCACGTCGAAGAGATCAGAGAAAGAAGTAGTTCAGAGCGGGGCAGATGCCAGAAATCGAGTGGGTTGTGCAGAATCAGAGCCGGGAACCTAAGCACGCAGGAGGGGCTTGTGGGGTAGCAGAGTAATAAACCCTGTGTGTGTGTCCTGGTGTATATACTGCTGTGTGCTCCTGGTATGGCAGGAAGCTTCATATTTTGGGATGATTCATTGTCAATCATTCACTATAACAAATGCGACCACTCCCTCTGCGATTAGAGTCTCGAACACAGGCTGAAAGTGCCCCTCACTGGTGCGCACTGGCGCTGGCGGGGTTCGATATCGGGAAAGCGGGGTTTGTACCTTACTGAGTCAGCCGTTTCGTACTGGATATACTGGATACGTACTGTGCACACCAAACCCTAAATTGTTTTGCATCCACTGTGCCTACAGCGAAAATTCCAAGCCCGGCCGCCCCTCGAACACAAAAAATCGAGCCCCGCCAAGCAAAGCAGAGACCTCAATTTCGGGCTCCTCTGCGACGGCCACCCAACACACACACCGCCCACTCCCCTCCGACTCCGACGCCGTCTTGATAGCCGCATAGGGCATTCGAACAACCACCATGTCTAATTTCCAGAACGGCATGGCGCCTCTTCGCGCCATGGAGGACGATAGCGACGTCGAGGAGGAGGCCCTCGTCGCCGACTACAAAGAACAGGTCCAATATGAAGATCTCGACGACGAGCCCGCCGTTCTCTCCATGGCCCAGCAGACCGACGACATCCAGTCCCGCCTCGCCCAGGCTGCTCAACCCCTCGACTTCTCGGCTCCGCTCGAGATCAAGTTCTCCAGCTACGACCAGTACTGCAGCCTCTTCCACTTTATCCTCAACTCCGAGGGCCCCGTCGATCTCGAGCCCCCGTCGGTACGTTGTGTTCCGTGTTGATGCCGGGTGGCGATGGCTTGGCGCAATCTTGCTGACTGTTGTTTGGCAGTACTACTGGGCGTGGGATGTCATCGATGAGTTCATCTACCAGTTCAACTCGTTCTCGTCGTACAGATCTAGACTCGCGCGGCAAGGCAGCGAAGAGAAGTCGCAGGAGATCCAGATGCTTCGCGAGAACCCCAACACATGGGGGTGTTACAGCGTGCTCAACGTGCTCTACTCCCTGATCCAGCGCTCGCAGATCCAGGAGCAGCTGGCCGCCATGAAGCGTAACGAGGACCCCATGGCCGCCGCCGGCGACTATGGATCCAAGAACCTGTATCGCATGCTTGGCTACTTTTCCATCATCGGACTTCTCCGCGTCCACTGCCTTCTCGGGGACTTCAGCCTTGCGCTCAAGACGCTCGACGCCATTGAGTTGAACAAGAAGGCCATGTTTGCGCGCGTCATGGCTGCCCACTTCACGACCTACTACTACGTGGGTTTTTCCTACATGATGATGCGCCGCTACGGCGACGCCATCCGCATGTTCAGCCACATCTTGGTCTACGTCTCGCGGACCAAGAACTTCCAGAAGAGCGCCCAATACGACTCGATCACCAAGAAGAACGAGCAGATGTATGCTCTCATTGCCATCTGCGTCGCGTTCCACCCCACGCGTTTGGATGACACCATCCACACCGCTCTCCGTGAGAAGTACGGCGATCAGCTTCTCAAGCTCCAGAAGGGCGGACCCGACTCTCTACCTATCTTTGAGGAGCTCTTCAGGACCGCGTGCCCCAAGTTTATCTCGCCTGTTCCCCCCAACTTCGACGACCCGGAGTCCAACGTTGACCCCATCGAACACCACCTGTCCATCTTCATGGATGAGGTCAAGACCAACATGTTCAGCCCCACCGTCAAGTCGTATCTCCGCCTCTACACCACAATGGACCTGAAGAAGCTGGCCGGCTTCCTCGACGTCGAGTCCGAGGAGCTTCGCTCCTGGCTTCTGGTCAACAAGCAGCGCACCAAGCAGTTGCGCTGGAACGACCAGACTCTCCTGGAGGGCGAGCTGGTCAACGTCAGCGATCTCGACTACGCGATGTCGGGTGTAAGTGACCACCTTGGTAAACGTGATAGCAAACTGAGTACTAACAGCCATTCGCAGGACCTGATCCACATCTCGGAAGCTAAGGTCGGACGCAAGTTGGTGGACTGGTATCTGCGCAACCTGTCGCGCACATATGCTTGAATGGCATGCTGAGACCACGGCCTACACTCACGTGGAGAGACGGAGAGAACAGAGGGACGTCTCTCTTCCTTCCCGCCTTAGTCGTTATGTAATCTGGGGGTTTATTCGGGCTGCGCACTTTTTGTCGGCAGCATATGCATATTAGGCGTCAATAGGTGGACAATCGAAAACCCTCATGGAGGGTTGGTGGGCTGGCAAAATATCCGGCGGCAGCGGAGACAACGGGTGTTACTGTCTCCTGTCTAGGGAGGCGGACCAGAGAACTGAGCTGGGCATAAACTAGACTTGCTCTCCATGACCTGTTCCTGACCCGGGGATAGCAGAGAGACAAGGCATCAATGGCCTAATAGCAGCGGGCGTGACTTCGTTGCATTGGCCGCCCAATAGCGCAGATGAATTGACAATTCTAAGAAGACATAGATCCCTCGCCCTTTTGGGTGATTGATTGTTTGAACTCAATAGACAGCCTCAGGGGCGGACCAAGTTTTGTTGACCCCCCCCCCCCCCCTTCCGCCTGTGGCATCTCCCCATGGCTCGCCTCGGCAGAAGAAGCTTGGAAGGGCCGGTGGTACTGTACCACCCTCGAAAGCCAAGGCCGACGATGACACACTAAAACCCGGGGGGCCATCAGATAACTCTAGCCTGATGAGCGCAGGCAAAGCGCCCAGGGAGACACGAAGGAGGCCTCCGGGTAGAGCCCACAAGCCCACTCGCTCCGTTCGGACGCCGCCCAGGCGCCTGGCCTGCATTCTTCTTTATCTGGTTCTTTGTTGGGGTCGGCCCCTCGGGGTATCTATGGGATAAGCTACCGGGGGCTGGCTCTCTCTTGTTGAATGGACAGACACGGCGAGGCTGCATATGCGAGCCCCGCGAGACGGGGGAGAACAGAGGGCAGGGGGAGCGGCTGCCGCATCAATGATTTCTCACGAGTTGGTCGAGCTCATGAGGGTGCTGCGAGTGTTTATTACTGCGTATGCTAATGGAAATGATGCGGAGGTTTTTTTTATCTTGTGCTGTCCTGTCTGACTTGAACACAGCAAGAGCGTCTTCGCCCCAGACAGAAGGTAATGCAGGACCTTTCTCTCGCCCACACCCGTTTTCGCTTTCACCCCTCACGTTGCTTGGCAGCTATGGGAGGTAGCTGCGGAGGGCAGAGCTACGGGGTCTTGGCTATACGTAGTTGGTTCCCTTATCCCAGGTTTTGCCCCCCCCCCTTCCATCGGCTCAGAGTACATCTGGTTGGGCGGGAATGCGCGAGAGCTGTGTGAGAGGTGTGTTGCTGCTGCTGCTACCTGCTCCAGGCGGCTTAGGTGGCTACCCTGTCGACCCCCCCCTCCCACGCTGAACACTCCAATCACCCACGTATGGACTGTAGGTTAGCTGCTTGGTGCTGTATCATGCTGTTCGCTGTGGGCATGGGCATGCGGAAACCTGGGATGCTGCTTCCGGCCACAGGCCAGGGGGGAGGTGAACGGCGAACGACGGACGACATACGAACGGACCTCAGATGCAAGGCCTGCTTGTGGTGACGGATGGGGACCAATTGGCAGGATCTCCAAGTTCAGACATGAACGACACGCCTGAGCGTGGGCGAGATAACGCTCAACTCGCCATGTACACCTCATGTCTGCCAAGCGACGGCTGGCAACGACGCATCGCCAACCGTATCATACCGAAAATGAAATGTTGAGAGATATTGCGGGAACTGTACGGACAAAGTTCGGCTTCCCTGTAGTTTCTCACATTTCCTTTCACTTATTAGTGAAGCTCTTCGTCCCCGGGCTGGGACTGTTCCGCGCGCCCCACGGCGATGATGGATGTTAGTACCTAGCTTACTTGGCGGCGCCAGGAGATAGATGGAAGGACCCCGCCGACACTCTCAACCCGGACCGGGGCGGGGGGAGGGCTGGGTTGGTGCGTGTCATCCCGTCCTTGTCGCAGGTATACTTTGCAGAGATGCCGAACGGAGCTCAAGCATTGTAGGTAGCAGTGCCCAGGTCAGACAATGAGCCCCCATCGAGGCGCATCGAGGAACGAATCAAGAAATATATGACCGCGATGACGCCAGATGGGGCGTTATGCGTGATGCTTCCGGCACTTGAGGGGATTACCTACGGGGCCGAGGACTCCATGGACACGCAGTGCAACACAGAAACACTGGGTTCGGGTGCGACAGTCCAGTGTACGGGTAGGGAGAGGGGTGTTGACGGGACTCGAAAGCCGCCAAGGCCTGTCTCGTCTGGATCGTTGGGGAAAGCTTGGCCTGTCGTGTGTCGCCGTACAGGGCCGCATGTTGCATGCGAAGTGCGTACAGGCACATGTGTAGGTATCAGCGGGGATCTTGTGGGTTTTTGGGAGGTGTGAGTTGAGGGGGCGATAGGCCCGACCAGAAAAAAAGTTCGTGAACGAGGGTCAGGTCGGCTGGGAATGGAAGATGCCACCGCCAGATATTATTGGCACCATGGCCTGAACCACCTCTCACTTCAAGAGCGCTAGAGTGGGATGCTCGTCACGGGGCTCAAAAGTCAAAGCCCCCGCCCAACCCGCCTTGCAGGGGCTTGAATTGCGCGCTGGAGCTGTGGTTTCAAAGATCCAGCTGGCGGTAGAGGGGCCCTCAAAACGGCTAGCGAGGGCTAGAAAGGAGGTCCAGCCCGCAGAGGGGCAACTCTGGCCGCTCTGGGCGCTGTCGAATTGACTAAAACGCTGCATGCTGACTAACAAAACGGCGCTGCGCTGACCTTTTCCTGTCTGGGAAGCAAGCTGGCACCCAGCTGCCCCTGCTGGCTCGCAGTCGCATCCATTCCGCCTGGCACATCCATCCGCCCACCCTCGCCAAGCCAAAAGAAAGAAAAAAACAAATAGAGGAGCGTGACGACGGCCTGGGCAGAGAGGTCAAGCCGTGATATCTAACAGCTAGGGTACGAGCCAAGCTCGGCTTATTTTCCCATGCTCCCTGCCATATATGTCTTGGCCATGCCGTCGAGATGGAAATGTGTCTGACAATTTCTTCCCTCACCTGTTCCTCAGAAACATGATGCGATAAACCAAGCTTCCTTCTCAGCTTCCTTCTTGTTTCTGGTTTTTGCACACCCAGACTCGCCCGTCACCCTTTGTAACTTTCCTTGTCGGTTTATACCGCCCGCAACCTCGCTCTTCTCCAGCACTCCAACACTCGCATCACTTCCAGCACTACCGTTTGTTACTTAGCTGGTGGACTCGAAACATAAAACACCCAACCAGATCCTCGTCGTGACCGCAGGCAGCATAGTATTGAATCATCCTTTCCCAACTGCATCCCTTCGGTCGCTAAGCGTCCATCCAAACCAGCCGTCATCGAGGTGAACGTAGCGCCGGAATTCGATCTTTTGCACCATTGTCTGCACCGTTGTGGCCGCCGACACCGCTGCCGCTGGCCGCTGCTTGAACTCTCCCTCCTACCACTAAACACGCGTGCGTCGATCAGCCAAGCTTCCACCACCCGCGAGCGAGAATCTCGCCACCTACCCCTCCAACCTCGATGCATGCCACCGCGACATAGCCTCTGCTGGCCTCTCGTCGAGGCCGTACGAGCACTGGCATACAATTCGATATAAAGTCACGTTCTACGAGCTCCCAGCCTACCATGGCTGAGAAGGCCTCGAGCAATGTGAACCCCTCGTCTTCGCTGCCCTCGACGGCAAAAAGCCCCGACTCTGATGTGTCGCCAACGTCCCAAGTCGTCTCCAAGACTGCCGACTACTTCACGACAGGCCCCGTCACCAATCGAGATTCTCCCAAGCTAGTCTTGCCCACGAGTGTTGCAAAGGTCGGTATCGGTCAGAGACGCGACGCTGCGCCGCCGAGTGCTACCAACTCGACGGCTCCTAGCACAACGACTTCGGCCTCGATTGGGGGTGAAGATGGGACGATAGACTCGCGGCGACCATCGCACACCAGCGAGCACCTTGGCCACGCTCTATCTAGGAAATCATCGTCGGCGTCTGTGTCGTTCCGCTCGCCACGAAATCCATCGCTGCCCCAGGGTCTGCCTCGCAAAACAGACAACCAGCGGCTGCGAGAATCGTCGCCGTCTCCTATCAGGTATGTGGGAACATTTGAGTTTGCTGGTGTGGACGGCCGCGATCCATGCCACGCTACCGCGCCTTTCCTTGCCAACATACACACCTCTCCAACGCAGCCCAAGTGGTGCTTTTCTTACAGGGATAGCTCCTACCCCTGTGTTTGTCACACGAAAAAAAAAAAAAAAAAAAAAAAAAAAAAAAAGAAAGAGGGCTCTATGGTCATTGTGGCCCCCTCCCGTGCCCCATCTGTGGCCATATTGGAGAGAAGCCGTCACAAGTAGTGGTGATATCAAAGTTTGCTGCGAAATCACCGGGCTGGAGTCCGTTGTTAGTCGCAGCGGCAGTGCATTCTGGGGCGTCCCAAACAGCACAATACCCCGTCACGGCTCTGCCTTTGCCCTCACTTCCCTGTCGCCTAGCCCAGATCCCTCCATGACGATCTCCATGGTCTCAAGGAGGGAGGGCATATTGTGCGCGGTCCAGTTGCATGATATGGACAAAGCGGCTACCTTGCAGCGGGTAAAGCGCCTCTCGCCAGAGCTTGACCCGCATCATCACAACCGCAGAGCCTCTCTATCCTCTTCCGGGTTGACCTCATTCGCCAACACTTAGCTCACGACCCCGCCACCCCACCAAGCTGGCCACTTGCTCATGTTTGGTATCTTTGCCAACCCAAACCTCGCTAGCCGGGCACCCGATGGGCCTCCCACCACCTGCCCCCTTCCCACTCCCCCGCGTCTTGTTTATGACTGCTGGGTTCGGGCATTGTATAAGTCGATACGGCTAACCGGCGCATACGCACATGCATTGTGTTTTTCCCGCATCATCATTGTCTTGCCCAATACATCACGTTACTGTCCGTGGTGCAAAAACTTGACCTCAATTCGCGCAATGGTCGAGTGCCTTGCTCGCTTTCCTGTTACACTTATTCCCAATATTCGTTTCGACTTCGGACTGGAGTGCCGGTCCACCTTGGTGATATGTCGGCGCTAACAGAGAGACCCCCCCCGGCCCCCAGGTTTCGGCAACACGTTGGATTCGATAACCTTCCCGTGGGCGAGGCAACCAAAAACAATACCTCATCGTTTACGCTCCATGTCCGGCACCAGGGGTACCAGCCCTCGCGAAGGTCCCGAACCTTTATGGTGGGTGTGGACGAGCATGCCTATTCCGATTATGCGCTGGTTTGGCTGCTGAATAAGATGGTGGACGATGGCGACGAGATTGTTTGCGTGCGAGTGCTGGAGAGCACCCCGCGGCCAGATAAAGACTACCAAGGGGAGGCCAAAAAACTGCTTCAGGCGATCCAGACCAAGAACGAGCTTAACAAGGCTATCAGCATCATTCTCGAGTATTCAGTTGGAAAGCTGCACGCTACTTTCCAACAATTGGTGGGTTGACCCCTCCCGTCCCCTCCCCGCATGGATGTGCCATGACTGACCGCGATCCCCGCCTGGCAGCTTCACATCTACCAACCGTCAATGCTCATCGTCGGAACCAAGGGCCGGTCGCTCGGAGGAATCCAGGGGTTGATGAACACGCGGAACTCGTTCTCCAAGTATTGTCTGCAGTACAGCCCTGTCCCGGTAGTTGTAGTCAGACCCGACGACAAGCGTTTGAAGAAGAAAGAGAAGCGGACACACGACCCCTCACGGCAGAGCTATCTCGCCATCCTCGCACACAATGATGGGAAACACGAGGCCGACAGCCAAGCTAGCAGCGTGTACGAGCTCGAGCGGGGCATTTCTGCCGACGAGGAGGCACATCGAGTTGCTGCAGCAATAGGGCTCCCCGCAGCATTCGACCCGACCATCAAGCCGTACCATAAAGATACGACACAAGTGCGGCAGGCATCCCCATCTGCGCTCCCCTCCCCTTCGTCTGTTGGAACGACATCAACTTCGCCACCTCCGCCCGCGCTGGCAGCCGAGAGTGGGGACGAGGAAAGCGGCGAGGATGAGGACGAGTACGAGATCGAAGCCGTTTCGGCGCAGCAGCTTGCCGGGGCGAAGAGAAGCCAGACGCAGCTCGAGAGAGAGCAGAAACAGCGACTCCATGCTATGGAGGTGGGCGAAGCAGCTGCCCTGCTGAAGTCGGGCGCAAAGGCGATTGAAGATGACGACGATGATGACGAGTCACGGGAGAGAAGCCCGGTAACTCGCAAACCCTGAGGGATGTTTCAGCTTCTCGGTTACTCCTTTTACGCGCAAGCTTAACTTGGACGTTGTGCCTCATGGAGCTCCCGAGCGTCGTGTATAGCAGCGTGCGCAAAGGGATGGGAAGGCTTCGCAAACCATCAGGGCGAGGCATAGAGGGAGGCCCCGGGGGTTGTGAATGCAATTGGCATGCTGGGTTGTTTCCCGGGCTACAGAAAACACGGGGTATTGCCAGGTCAGGGGATTTTTGGAGCAAACGATCCTTGTATTTGTACAAGATTATTACCAGCGTGGGTGGCTAGGTGGTTGGGCGGACAGCTCTCTTCAGCGAATCTCTGTAACTAGAGAAAACGAATACCAATTTATCAAAAGGAGTTAATGACGAAGTACCTGGCTTCTGACTGCGTACGATAACGAGTTCTTAGCTATTCAAGATCCCATGGGTTTACTATGGTTTAATCCGCAGAGGTACCGGTTCAAGACAGCTGGGGGTGGGCTGCATGACACCCCCCCCCACGGTATTGGCAAACCGGGGAACCTGGGGTGCCGCTGGGGTGCGGCCAAGATTCCCGGTCGCAGGGCTGTTTGGCGCTTTAGCGCGGTTCGCCGATTCGTCATCTTTTCGACCAAATGCCAACCTCCAACATCCCACACCCCTCGCCACCCGGAAACTCCCAGACGCAAGCAGCCGCAAACCATAACGGCCAAGGGAGCAAGACAATAAATAAACAACCTCCCAAGGGTCGGCCCGCGCCCACTGCCTACGCGCAGCGTCCATCTCTCCCTCCCCATCTCATTCGCTCGCGCAACCGAAGAGCTCAAATAACTCGAGAACTCAAAGAGCCCGACCCTGTATGATGCCCAGGCCCTGCGCTCCGCAAGCCTCGGGCAACGACATTCCACAACACCTCGCCTCCGATGTTACCCTCAACCGACGCCTCGGGCTCGTGCACCAGCAGCAATGAAGACGACGTCTGCGGGCCCCCGCCCACGACCCTCGCCACCCTCCTCTCCGTCTCCCCCTTCCTCGCGACCTTTGTGCTCGTCAGCCTCGTCGTCGCGACCCACGTGTTCCCGCGCCTGGCGCGGATCCAGTCCGACGCTACCGGCGTCGTCCGCAACGGCGACGACTACGCGCTGCCGGCCTCGGCGCCGCCCAGCCTGCGCCAGGCACACGCCGCGCACGGCGCCCGCTCGGCCAGGAGGCGCGTGGCGGCGCTGACGTTTGCCGCGACGCTCGGGCTGGCCACGGTGCTGGCCGAGTTGATCCTGGCTGAGATTTCCGACTTTGTCGGGCCGCGGGCGCGTGACCTGGCGCTGCGGGTCACGGTGCCGGCGTTGTTGGTTCTGGTGATTGTGGTGATTCCTGTGCTGGAGCTCATGTCGGTGGTCGCGGGGAGCGGGTGGACTTTCCAGCGGAGCGCAAAGGGGCGGGCGCCGCGGGTCGCGTGGGGCTTGCTGGCGGTGGGGTTTGCCGGGTGGTTGTGCGTCTTTTGGTCGTTGGGGAGGGCGGTGCCAATGGCGGACGAGAGGGATTATCTGTATGCGTTCGGCGGGGGGGAGCAGGGGGAGCAGGGGGAGGCGTTTGACGCGACGGGGATGACCATTGGAAGGGCGGCAATCAGGAAGGAGTCGGTGGGGGAGATGCTGGAGCGAGGGGGGCTGTCGAGGGCGTGTCTGGAGAGGGTCGGGGTCATTGGGATCTCGCTCATGGCATTGCTGTCGGGGTTCGCTAGCGTGTCAAGCCCGTGGCATACGTTCGCCGATAACAGGTCGTACCGCAGACGTCCGATCACCGATGCGGATATTGCAAGGAAGCAGGCTGGGCTCGAGGCTACGAGCGAGCTGCTGCTCGCAAAGCGGCACCGGCTGCGCGCACTGCAGCGGAAGCTGGCCGAGGCAGCACCTGGCGGGATTTCAGGGGTGGCATCGTCGAGCGGGCTAGTGGGCAAGATGCTCGGGTCACTAAAAGGGATTGCCAGTGGAAGCGGCGGTGATGCCGCGGAGATCAAAGGGCTACAACTCGAGATCTCAGGCCTCGAGACCATGGAGTCCAACCTCTCTTCCTCCCTATCCCTCCTTCGCACCCGCCAGGCAGCACACGCTCGCGACGGCACCGCCCTCGGCCGCCTCCTCGCCATCCCCGGCTACATCTTCAGCTTCTACTGCGTCTACCGAATCCTCGCTACTACGCTAACTACGGCCCACCGCATGTACTACCCCTCGGCGACCTTCTCCTCGTCGGACCCGATCAACCGCTTCCTCGGGCTCCTGGCCCGCCACTGGGACCCCAAGCTCGACCAGATGGCGTGGGCCCGCCAGATCTCGTTCCTGCTCTCGGGCGTCATCCTCGCCGCCAGCGCCAACTCGGTCATGCAGACCTTCCACCTCTTCGCCCGCTGGATGCCCGGCCTGCTGTACCAGGCCCAGGCCAACCTCGCGCTGCTCATCGGCCAGATTGCCGCAACCTACGTCATCAGCGCCGCGCTGCTGCTCCGGAGCAACTTGCCGAGGGAGGTGGGCCGGTCGGTGGGCGATGCGCTGGAGAGCGCGCTCGAGCCGGGGTTCGTGGATCGTTGGTTCGAGGGCTGGTTTCTGTTCGCCAGCGTCGCGACCGCGGTTGGGATCTGGGTGGGCAGGAAGCTGGCTGGGGGCGGTGGGTCGGGGGTTTTGGGTGGCGAGTATTATCTGGATGAGTGGGATGAGTTTGCCGGGGAGGAGATGGGGGCGCAGAAGAGGTCTTGATGTTTGGTATACTGTGGCAACGGAATTGGATGGAGGGAGGGAGGTTTGCTTCTCGGCGGTGCCCTGGTTATAAAAAGAAAAGGGGGACGGACTGTGACTTGGCAGTGTTGGGTGAGGGCGTTTTTTTTTGGGTTACCCTCGTGTACGGCTGTAGTGTATGATTGTGTTCAAATAGCGGCGTTTTGGAGCTGGGTTTGTGTTGATGAATTAAAACGGGCGGTTCGGCGTTGTTTCACTGCCCCTTTTTAGGGTGTGCTTGCGTTTGGTTTTGGGGGGTTATGCACCTGTCTTCTTTTCTTCCCCTTTCTGCTATATTTTCCTCGGGTGTGCTTTTGTAGCCCCTCTCGATATGCGCTATTGTATATATGGCTACACGCTGTGAGCTGAACGTTTGGTGAAGCACACTCCCCCTTTTATTGGGCGACGAATGTGGTATACGAATATCAATGGCCGGTGCCTTGAAATAACACACGGCCGGTGTCATCCTCGAACTTGGCCATGTTCTTCAGCTTGTCCCCCGGCCAAGCTCCCTATCTTTGCTTCTGCGCCCTCTGCGCCCTCTCTCCAAACATCCGCTGTATACACCACGTAGTAACCAACGCGAGGGCTGCGAGGAAAGTAACATAGAGTGCGAATCCCATAAATCCCGAGTTTGCCCATTCAGGGCTGACTGGCAGGTTGAGTCCGGACTCGATGGTGGAGGAACTGGCGCAGACCTGACGGGTTCTGGGAGGTGCTGAACCCCATATCTTTGACTTTCATCAAGAAATGTTCCACCTCCTTCGTAATTGTGCCAGGGAGGTGCATGTCAACCTTGAGCGATCCTGGGATGCTGCCGTTGACCCATCCTGGAATGTCCAAGGTGATCCTCGCTGTGCTCATTGCTGCTGGTTTGATGATGCTCTTTTGCGTTAATGGTTGCAGTTTGCTTGCTGGCGGGAACCGTGTAGGGGATGTATGCTGCTAGGTGAGGAACCTGCAGGGTGAGCAAGGTATTTATCGAGGCTGGATGCCGTAGAGTTGGGTGGGAGGCTGATAAGGTTGTACGGATAAATAATTTTATGGTTATCCCATCACAAAGTCAGAATTGGATACTGAGATGGAATATCTCCATGATACTTATGTTAAGGGTCCCGACACTCTCGTTGGTAACGATAGCAACGAAGATAGGACGCTTGCAAACCAGATGGAGCTCCTCGACACTTCTGCGGTGGTTGAGGTAACGGCGAGCCTAGGGGACCGCTTGGGTATATTTTCACAGCAGCCCGTAACGTCTATGATGGAAAGGGTGGCAAGGATGGTTAGGGGGCGCGAGGGGGGGCGGGGTGGTACCGGCTATGTGTTGTGCCCCTCGGAGAGCAGCGTGAGGACCGAAACAAGAGTCACAATCCCGAACTCTACAACGGGCTGCTGTTTTCGCGGCCTTCTTCCAGGTCCTGGAAGGCCAAACGATGCGTCGGACCCGGCACAGGCCGTAATTGTTGCGTAGGCACACTCATAGACGTGGTCCCATGTTGTGAATCCGCAGACGCTTTATCGACCCGTGGTCCTGGTCAATGCAGCATTTGTCGACCCAAAGGTAGCGCCTACCAAGTCTCAGAACCACCCGTCATGACATCCTGGATGACATCCTGGATGACCTCGGGGATGCCAGTCTGTGGTAGCTTGCTCCTCCCGTCTTTGGTGAAAACATCAGCGCCATACTGGGCGCCCCAGACATAGCCTGATGCAAGGTCCTCCTCGCGAGGAGATTGGAACGATGTCGCCTGTTTTGTAGTCGATGCAATGCAGTGTGATATGAGAAGGCCAACTGGAACTCCGGGAATGGCACGTTTCGACGTGTCCTACATCACAATTCCGTAACTATTGCTGGATCAGGCTATAGTCAACCTGCCTCGGGTTTACTGGGCGACCGTAGGGAGGGCTGTCGGGACTTGACTAGGAATGTGGAGTGAGCCTGCTTATCGACATAAACGGACAAAAAGTCTGGCGAACAGGACCAGTCCACGCACCATGTCAACCACTCAGTTAAGGCAACCGCGGTGGGCTCGAGGTTGGATTCAATCCCGGGCGCGCCAAGGCGGACAGGCGGGCTGACAGGAAGCACGTACCTGAACTTGGCTGAAGCATGTCTTCTGGCTTCGGAGCGATTTCGACTGCGTTGCTCATTTGCCATGTTCTTCTTTGATACATTTTGCAGGCGGCAAGTTGGCGTAGTTTGATGTGTACTAATTGGGAAATAGTCCGTTGAAGTCGCAGTGTAAGACGGATCCTCCCGTCCGTGCTCTGGGCAGCGCTTGAAGTACGAAACTAGTGCGATAATGACGTCGACAGTCCATCGCTCACCCGTGCTTCGACACATGAAAGACGTGCCTGCAACTGGAGAACCACAACAAAGACTAGCATTGAACGGCCGTGTAAGATCCCACGTCCCCAGAATTCAATGACCTGCAAAGTATACAGTGCAACTGTAAGGTGTTTTGTTTACTTTGACCCCCACCACCACCAGCACAATGCCCCGCGCCTCTACACTCTTGCCCTCCCTCGGCCACGCCGCCTCGGGCGCCGGGGGTACCATCATCTCGACGCTCGCATTGTACCCGCTTGACCTCGCCAACACGCGGCTCAAAGTCCAACGCCAGCTGCGCGCCGACGGGACCATCGGGCCCGACGACGGCTATGGGGGAATCCTGGACGCCTTCGCCACCATCTACGCGAAGGAGGGCGGCCGACTCTCTGCCTACTTTGCGGGACTGGGCCCGGACCTGGCCAAGTCGGCGGCGGATTCGTTTCTGTTTTTCCTCTTTTATACGGTACGCCCCCGAACCATCCCCTTATTTTCATCCCGTTGTAGCTAACAGCGAAACCGAAAGTGGTTCCGCGCTCGCCGCCTGCGCGCACACAACAGCCTGCCGTACCTCAGCGTGCTGGAAGAACTCGCCGTCGGCGCCGCGGCGGGCGCCTGTGCCAAAGTCTTCACCACCCCCGTCAGCAACGTCGTGACGCGGCGGCAGACGGCGAGCTTGCTCGAGACCAATAACAGCGGTCCGAGCAACCAAAAAACTAGCAACAAGACCTTTGGCGAGATTGTGGCCGAGATCCGCCGCGAAAAGGGTGTCTTGGGATTGTGGGCAGGTTACTCGGCGAGTCTAGTGCTGACCCTGAACCCGAGCATGACTTTTTTTCTGCAGCAAATGCTGAAGCGGGCGTCGGTCGCCCGCCAAGACTGGGACGAGCCGGGCGGCCGGGCCACTTTTCTTCTCGCGGCCATCAGCAAGGTCGTTGCTACGACGGTAACATACCCCTTTCAGATTGCTAAAGCAAGGGTCATGGTATCGGCCTCGCCCGATGAAAAGAAAAATCGTGTATCAGAGGATGAAAAGGGTGCGCAGGGCGAAGAAGGCTCGAGGAATGCATTGGCGGTGGCAGCGCGTGGTTTAGCGAGAGGCACGGTATTTGGGACTGTAGTTCGGATAGCCAAAGCGGAGGGAGCGACAGCGTTGTATGATGGAATTGGCGGCGAGTTGTTAAAGGGCTTCTTCAGTCATGGCACCACCATGCTGTTTAAGGACGTCATCCATAGGTTTCTTCTGCGGCTTTATTTTGCTATACTTGCTGCTCTCCAGAACTACCCCCAGCTTCGAGCGAGGGTTATTGAAAGGACCCGCAGAGCAAGAAGCAGCGCACGACATGCTTCTCAACAGGCTGCCTTTCTGAGTGTAACCGAAGTTTACCGAGGCACGCGTTATATCAAGAATAGGTATTTAGCTGGCGAAAAGGCGTTGGCGTGGATGCTGAGCAGCGGATAAAGCATACGAGGCGTAGGAAAACGGCGAGGCCTCAAATTCTGGAGCTGCACTGATGTGCTGTTTCGTCAACACACCCCAGATTAGTGCACCCTAAAATATATAATCCAAACCAAGCCTTGCTCCAAGTAGGCCCAGCGTAGGCTTCCAGAGTTGTGCCCCAGTGTTGTCGCTTGTTGTAGGCTAGCACTGGAAATTGACCTTGTCTCGTTTTACTTGATTGGCGCCACTCCCTGAAAAACCTGTGCCTTCACTATGCAGCTCAACCAGGCCAGGTTTTATCTTCTCCTTCTCAGCTTTGCCCTCCTTCTTGGCCGACTGCTTTATCTCCGTCAGATCAGCCTCGCAAACGTAACAGCGGACAACATCAGGGTCAGAGTCTGGCGCATGTGGGTCATGCCGGCCCGTGGGCCTCATAAACTTGTCTACGCAGCTTTTGCACAGCACGTGGCCGCAGGGCTTGGCAAGCATTGCCTTGGAAGTGTTGGAAAGCGCCCTTTTACAGGCAGGGCATATCCTCTGCGTAGTCTTCTTCTCGGTGTCAGTCTCTTCTGTAAAGTTGACCGTGATCAACGTGTGCAGCGAGTAGTAGTGTGCGCTGTCTGGCTGCGATGCGGGGCAAACTGGCTGGATTTTGATCTTTTTCTTCACATCATGCAAAACATTGCTCTTGTTTGAGGATGGCGTCACGGATGGTGACCAAAAGGATGGTAGTATCGGTTTGGACGCCTACGAGGGGTGTGAGTATTGCGACCAAAAGGTACCAAATAGGGTAGAGTGAGTGAGTTACCTTCTCGTCCTCAATGGCTTTCCTAGCCTTAGCCCGTTCTTCCGTAGCGATTCGGGCTACTTCATCTCCGTCGAGCGAGAACTTGCGCTTCTCTCCCCTTTTAGCGCCGGTCTCTTCGTC
Organism: Lasiosphaeria hispida; assembly: GCA_033439745.1. NCBI lineage: Eukaryota > Fungi > Ascomycota > Sordariomycetes > Sordariales > Lasiosphaeriaceae > Lasiosphaeria > Lasiosphaeria hispida. The sequence continues at coordinate 2,471,391 of JAUIQD010000003.1, forward strand.
GACGTTGTACGGTAGTTCTGATTCTTTCGTGGGTGCTTCGGGCTGGGCATTGGCGGGACGCCCCCCTGTCCGCACGGATAGGCCAGCTTGTGTAAGCTCAAACTCGCGAATGGCGCGCTCTTGGGCCTCGAGGTTCTTCCGGGTGTCATCTTCCAAGTTCTCGCGCTCTTCGTGCTCCCTCGCCTTCTCGCCGCGCTTGATCTCTTGCTTTTGGGCTAGGATGTTGCTGAGGGCGCATTCGCGGCAGAAGATGTCGCCGTGGGCGCAAGCCACGGGGTCAATGGCAGTCTCTAGACAGAGGCAGCAGGACGCAAAGGGCAGGAAGGACTCTCGCGACAGGCGTGCAGACGAGGAGCCCCAGGCTGCCTTGGCCATCGCCCGCTCGTGCGACGTGAAGATGGGCCTGCTGGTGTTTCTTTTGCCTGTGACGTTAGAATTGTGTTGGCTTTCCTATGGCTGAGGTAAAAGGGACTTACTGTGCGACATTTTGGCGGTATTGGGATGCAATTGCCAAAGAATGTCAAAAACGCTGATGGTGCGAAGTCCAAAATGTCGAGAGCCGCAAAGCAGGTCCCACGTCCCTGAATCAGAAGCTGCTGCGTGCACTGAACATGCACCGAGCTTAAGTGGGGCCGACGGTGAGGGTCCGATGTGGGGACGGCTGTCGTCCCCTGCAGCTGCCACCCCAACACCAGCCAGGTCAGCCGGTTTTCCGCGCAGAACCGCGGCTGCGGCATCAATTCGTTGAATCGTTTTCCATTTCCACCTCACCTCGTTTTTACTCAACTGTACCCTACTACGCGCTACTGGCCTCGGCATATATCCCAATAATAAAACTACTCGCGTGTTGTCTATGGTACTTGTGGGATGTCTAGACGCGTGAACGCCATGTAAAAAAAAAAAACCCCCTTTTCAACCACTTTTGAATTGGTTTCCTCAATCTAAACCCCTTTCGCTGCTCACTCTGGATGGGCTTCGACAACTACAGAAAATGTCGCAGCCACCGGCTCCTCAGAACCCAAGCCTACCATGGCGATTGAGCTCCGCTACGATTATGGGCCTCACCGGTGTCTTATCGCGGGGCTTTCTGTATTGGCTCAATACGGTTGAGGTGACAGGCCTCTCGAGGTTCCTCGACATATTAGACAGTCGCCGAGACATTGAAAAGAGACAACGAGGTCTCCTTACTGGTATGAACACGCTCTGGTTCTTGAATTATCTACTCAAAACTAACATTGGCACAGTCTCCAATCATGTTAGCGTGTGGGTACCCTCCTACTCAAGCCATATCTTACAATATAGTTGAGACCCAAACTCATCTATATTTCACGCCCTACAGTCTTGATGACCCCATAATATGGGGTCTTCTTCCCACCAGCTACGGCTTCAACCCTTCAAATCTGAGATGGACACTAGGCGCACACGACATCTGCTTCAAAACTAGGTACGCCCCCCCCGGTGTCAACTATCCTTCCTTACCGCCGTGACTAACTCCATCCCAGACTCCTCACCCGCTTCTTCACCCTGGGCCAAGTCCTCCCCGCCCACCGGTCCAAACACTCCGAATTCGGCGGACCCTTCCAGCCCTCGATAACCCAAGCCATCCGTCTCCTCTCCGCCCAGCCCTTCTCGCCCGCACCGCACCACCCCGCCTCGCCGCCCGACCTCCCAGACCCCTTCACCACCGGCGCCCTGACCTACACCACCAACGGCGCCGACACCCTCCCGTCCCCGGCCTACTTCCCCAGCAACCGCCACAGCTGGGTCCACGTCTTCCCCGAGGGGCTCGTCCACCAGCACCCGGCCTCGGACCTGCGCTACTTCAAGTGGGGCGTGGCGCGCCTCATCCTCGAGGCCGATCCGCCCCCCGACGTGCTGCCCATGTTCATCGACGGCACGCAGCGCTGCATGCCCGAGCACCGGACGTTCCCGCGGTTCGCGCCGCGCGTGGGCAAGCGCATCCGCGTCGCCTTTGGCGAGGTGCTCGACTACGAGGCGACGTTTGGCGACCTGCGGCGGCGCTGGGACGGCCTGGTCGTGCGGTCGCGCGTCGGCCCGCGGTGGAGGGCCGGAAGCGGCGGGGTCGGAGGCGAGGTGGCCATGCTCGGCGAGCTACCCGACGAGCTCAAGCACAGCAAGGAGGCGCAGGAGATTCGCATCGAGGTCGCCCGCCGCATGCGGGACGAGGTGCTCAAGGTGAGGAGGGCGCTTGGGTACCCCGAACCGGACCCGCTGCTGAGTGATGCGGCGACCTGGAGAGCTGATGATGAGATCGAGGCGAAGAAGTACAAGAGCCGGGTTGACGGGAGCGAGATTAACCAGGACTAATGCTGGATTTAGGAGTGAAAGGGTCATGTTTATGTGGATATGTCAGAGCTACATTAGCGAATGTTCCTACTATCTATGTCATGTATATACGTTTATGACTCTAAGACCTTTATTGGCATACATACTAGATTAGGGAACGGAAAATATATTTAGTCAAAACGGAGGTTCCTAATAAATGGCTTACCTTGATTGTGATAGCAGCCCCAGTAGCAGCCCTTTCCTCAATCACAAATAGCCAAGTGCTCACTTTTAGAAGATCTTACGAATTGTCGTCAAAATGTCCTAATTCTCATATCTCCCCCCCAACCACACAGTAGACAGACAGGAGGTCAAATAACTAGTATCCAGTCTCACCGCCATACAAAAGCCAAGAGACGCCGAGGATCCCATCCCACCGGACCCCACCATAAATAATGCAGTTCAAAATCAAATCATACAACCGCCCGACCATTCCCGCACCCTTTTTGCATCAGAATACCGCCTTCCTTTTCCTATAGGGCCGTCCCCCGCTCGCCCGCCTTCCCACGGGGGTATCCGTCGAAAAATCAAGTTACCACCAGATGTCGTTCGTTAACCAAAGATGCAAAACCCCCACCCCCCATCACTCCACCTCCTGTTTGACGAGTCTCTCCCCCTCTCGCACCTTTGCAAGCGCCTCTCCCACCCTCCTAGCTTGCAACATCCCCGTGTCCGCCCAAATCGTGCCCAGAATCTCCACCGCCCACGCCCAGTACTTATGCGGCACGCCTGGAGCCGCTCCCGCAACCTTGATTTGGAACAGCAGTGTTGGAATACCCGCAGCGCCGATCCCCGCCCCGCCCTTCGTCTGGTCAAAGTACTCGCGGTGCGGTCGGCCAAGCCGCGGGTGGCGGTAGTGCGTGGGTATGGAGACAAGGGTATCGCGGGCGACGCGCGCGATGCAGTCGAGCAATTGGCGCTGCTTGGTTGCGGTAACGAGGGGCAGGCTGCTGGCGGGGAATCGGTCAACGCTTTCGAGGAGCAGCTGGTTGACCATGATTCGGGCCCAACGGTAGTGTGTCCACACGCGTGCCGTCCACATGTCCGTGTATATGTGGTAGCACCCCTCGAAAACAGCGTCGGCAGGGAAGAAATCACCGCTGCTGCCGACATGCTTCTCCGTCACAACCCAAATCCCCCCTTGGCACCGCTCCCAGGCGCTCAACTGCTCATCAAGCTCTTGAGCCTCGCGGATGACGTGAAAAGTCTCGGGTTGCCCGTCTTTGAGTGGCTGGCTGCGTACAAGGGCCGAGAGTTGTACAAACCGAGAAACCATGCCCATCAGCTCGGTTGAAGGCTTATCTAGAGCCGAAGCTAGGCTGTTGATTAGTTTGATCCACTCGAGAAAAGTATTCGGTATTACGCCCTCGGCCACGGTAGGAGTTGGCGAGGTTGGTATCAGTACATTTGGCTCGGGAGACAGGTGCTGCAATGCGCCTTGAATCGAGGCCAACATGGAGAAACACAACTGCATCAGAGCGCGCAACCCATCTGCTGAGGATCCAAAGAAGGGAAGAAAGCCTCTCAGTAGTGCCGCCCCACCCATAATGTGAGTTTGCGCGGCTTTGATGGGTGCGGAGTCGCCTCGAACGACCTGCAACGGGTTTAGTTTTTCTTGTCACAGGCGTTGGTGAACGGCCTAGAACTCACCTCGAACATCCCTAGCATAATGATAGCGCGGATGGCGACCTCCATGTCAACACCCTGGATGTTCCGGATGGAGGATGCCGTGTGTTGCAAGGCAAGGCCGTACTGTTGCCTCGCAACAGTGAATAGCTCCTTGTCGCCGGTGAGATTTGACAAGCTCGCTAGCCCTATAGCTGCCATGACCTCACGAGTGGTTGGGGCGTGAACCCATCTCAGCTCTTGGAGCTCTTGGCCTGCTCTGGCTTCGTCGGGAAGCCCAATAACGTAGTGTTCAAGATAAAACTGGATTGCCCGGTCTATCCTGGTGGCGTCGAGTTCCCTTGGGAACTTTGCTTGGACTAGGCTGTGTCCATCGGGGGATGTCGGTGATACAGTACTGACACTCTCAGCGATTGAGGCTCGGCTTCGGGTTGAGGAGCTGCTGGGAGAGGTCGAAGTTGGTGGTGATCTAGAGGGCTCGCCGGCTTCTGATTGATCCTGCACCCCCCACTGGGCATGTGCCTTTTGTATAACCTTGGTACTCTCATCCCGGAACATCAACGAGAGCTGGTCTCGATATCCAGGACATTGCTTGCCAACTCGAACGCATTGTGTACAGTGTGGGCGGACTTTGTCGCACTAGCTGGGGTCAGCGAGAGGATAGAAAAGGGGGAGGTGTACTGGTTGAATATGGATATATATACGAAAACATGTGTGTAGGCTCGTTCATGCACGACAGCTAAGGCAAAGACAGGGTTCGGATTTGACACTGCGCCTCGGGTTTTTCCCGACAACATTCATTCGGTAGGAAGAGCGATACAAGGTAAAGCCACCACCAATGCTTCCTGCATGTACATGGACAAGACGGAGCGTACCTTGATTCTTCTAGTTCGACAGCTCTGGCAGTTCTGGGACGCCTTGCCGCAATAGACCATGGTCGACTGGGGGTCTGCTCTAACAGAGACAATAGTGCAACAGTGTTAACGTATCCGTAATAATGTACCCGTAACAGTGTCACTGATCGTAGCAAGCTCTCCGCCCGTCCCCACCCCAGCGCTGATGATTGTTCGTTGTGTTGCGTTCAAACAATGGGGAGCGGCGAAGTGGTTGTCGAAAACGGAAACCAAATCGTCGGAGGGTGGGAAATGACTGCAGATGACCACTTCCCCATTCCGGCACCTCTGGTGCGTCGTATTCGCGGTGCCGCAAAAAGGGAGCATTCTATGCCTGCGCACAGTGACGTAGTATCGCAGTCCGGCAATCCAAATATAACTAAAAAAGCAAAAGATTCCGGATACTATAGGTACAATACTCGAGAGTAATACTGCGTGCTGTAAGATTCTCGAGAACCAGGTTGTTATCTCCGCTGACAGAAGCTTGTCTCTGGTCCCAGGGGTACACGATCGTTTTGTGTCGCAAGAGAGAAGCGGGGGGAGGGCTGTTTCTTATGTCGATTTGGACTGGAAGTGGAGATCTAGCAACCCCCGTCCACCGAATCCAAGGCAGTCAGTGGCAGCAGCAGCAAAGCAGCAGCAGCACTTTGGTGACAACACACCCACACGAAGGAGCCGATGAGAAAATGAAACGAGTGCGAGATACTGGCTTACACGGGGTTAGCAGGCCGGTACGCCGGTCTACAAAGGGCGCGCTAGAAAACAGCGCCTTTCCTTTTTTTCTTCAGATCGTTTCCTGGCGCGCATCTTGCCTGCAGTTGGGCTGAGCACCTGTATGTGCTCTGCATCCGCGTTCCCCGCAACCACTGCAGCAAATTGGCACAGATTGGTGTAGCGGGGACCTGTGATGATTTGTGATGAGAGGGGGTGCCCTTCCCATGGTTCGCGAACATACGATAGCGTATACTTGACTCACAATTGTGAGTCTGTCAAGACAAGCCCACCGGGCTGCCAAGAAGCCCGTGCTCCAAGTAACTGGTAACACAATCAGGCTGGCCAGACTCGCCAGGGCATAAGGCAAGGACGGGAGAGGGATCTAGTGTAGCTCTGTGTTCATTGCTGGATAGTTAATAAGACCGATACTCCGATGTCGAGCTTTTCGAGTTGTGATCATCGCCGCACAGCAAACCCCTCGCAGGACGGCGGCCGCGCAAGCCCAATTGCCGTGGGATAAGTGAAACAGGCAGTGAACAGGAGGCTGGTCACATATTGGACATAGTAAGCCACTGCAGCCGTGCAAGGCCGAAAGGCGGTTTCGCGGACTCGGCGTCGGCTTTGGAAGTTGGTCGGGGCTGGAAGAGCTGTCATTATGTATGGAAATCCGAGGCCTGTGCCCAGCCGTTGCAGAATAAATGCACATGCTCCCCCACTGCCGGTTCCAGCTTCCTCCCAGAAGTCGTGCAGCAGGTGATGGAGGGTCTGCAGGTTGAGGAGCTAGGAGCTATGCTCACCGAGTGGTCCGAGGCCTGTACATAGGGTGCCTGCTGAGGCTAAGGCAGTCGCCGCATCAAGGCACGCATGAACCAGCCAAGCCAGCCACAAACGACTCCAATATATTTATTTTTGAATCACCACCAGTCTTTCCCATTGCGACCCCTAGGGCTCGGGGTGGGAGGTGCCTTGAGCGATGGCATGTGAGAGTTGAGAGGCGAAAGGCTGTCCATGGTTTTCCATCAGCTCTCCTGCATAATCTGGATCGATGTCTCGAGGTATGTGCTATTCCGCAAGGAGTCGGGGGAATCAATATCTTCCCGCCTTCCATAGCTGCTATGAGCGCAGTAAGATATACAAGGAGGCGGGTTACACTTTCACGGCAACCAAAGGGCTGGGTACCATGCCGTACAACTGTTACATATTTCCACAAGAGAGGGCTTAGGTCGCAAAAAAAAAAAAAAAAAAAAAAAAAAAAAAACAAAGGGGGGGAATTGCCTTACCTTGCCATCTCCAGATACCTGGAGAAGGAGCAGGACTGAAGATTTGCACTTCGAGTTGTCTACCCTTCCTTTAGAATACGTCTGGGCCTCATCAAGCTGCCAAGATAAAAAATTGCAGACAAGACCCTATTTTTGAGCCGTACACGTGCCGTAGAGGCAACCACTTTTCCCCAGTGCTTCAGGTCAGGTGCGGAAAAGGCAATGGAACGCGGTTACCAGTATCCAGCTTCGGAAGGCAGGAGCCGCACTGCAGCCGGCCGGTCAAGAGCAAGGGACTGCGGTCGCATTGAGTATGAGACGGCCATGTGGGGAGCTGCAACGTCAAGGTCCAGCCCAGATGTCGATGGTATGTATACGATCGAGCAAGCAATGGCTTTGTACAGGTCCGGAAAAGAGCTATCACCTTCACAGCTAAGTCTGCGCTCGAGAGCGCGGCATTTCCATGCACAAGTGCGGCCCTAGTCCGCAGATTTATCATCACATTAGACATCAAGTGTCTTAAGATGTGAGGTGTGAGGCGTGAGAGTGAGGCGTAAGACTTGTGTATTTTGATGTGCTGCTCCACTCTGATTGCGGCATCTGTGATTTGGATCGGTTGTTGCTGGCTGTGCAGTCTGCTGAGGTCTTTTGAGACGAATTGTCTGCGTTGTTTGCTGGGTTCTGAAAGCAAACACGGAAAGAGCTCCGGGATGCGCTCATAAGTGCTGAGCACAAGACAGAGGGTCGCTCCTGCTTTATATACCACTGACCGGATCAATAGACAACTGGAGGTGTTGCACGGTTGCGTAATTGGCTGCTCTGTTCAATCAATGGCTGAATGGTCACGCCCTCAAGGCAAGTTCCGAGAATTTGTGGGGCCGTGCCGAACTTTCCACGGTCACCACCCAAATCAATTTTCCTGCGAACATTCTATTCAGAGTTCGCGACCTCAACTCTGTCCACCCCAACAAACCACCTCTCGCCCACTTCTACTATCTCCACATTCACAAAGTCGTAACGACATAATATCTCTGCGGCCGAGATTTTCACCCTAATCTCGACCTTTTCTTCTGTTTTCCATCGCGGTTCCCCATCGCGCCTTCTCTCGATTTATCGTGGTCCGCCCCAGCCTTCTTGGGCGTTCTTCTACTGCGTCAGCTTTCTAGAAAAAGGTATCCTCCTATCTGTCGATTGCACACCTTCCAATATCTCATCATGCCGTGCTAATACTTGCCCCTTCAGCAAGATCTCCACTCTCATCCTCTACCACACCTTTTGGACTCGTAGTAGACCTTAAGGCCCATCGGTTTTTTTGCCCTACGCGCGCCGGCTATCGAGATTTGATCTTCGACGACCATCCCCCATCACACACCGTTGAGCAATCATGGCAACCAACGGTAATCACATTCACCACGACCAGTACCGGGGCTCGGCCGACCAGCACTCAGCTGCCTCGACAGAAGCCGGACCTAATGCTGGCTCCAAAGACCTCCCCAAGGATGAGGTCGGCTGGTATTTTGTCGAACAGTACTATACCACTCTGAGCAAGTCTCCCGATAAGCTTCACGTGAGTACATCCGGCCCTACACATTCGACGCGAGCCTGAATTGATCATATCTAGCTCTTCTACAGCAAGAAGTCCCAGTTCGTCTATGGACAGGAGGCCGAGGTCACGCCAATCGCTCTTGGCCGAACTGTAAGTTTATGCAGTAACAAACCGTCAGTGTCCCCATCTCTGTCACATACTAACACCTCCCAAAGGCTATCCAGGAGAAGATCAAGAGTCTCGACTTCCACGACTGCAAGGTCCGCATCTCCAATGTCGACTCGCAAGGCTCGGATGACAACATTGTGATCCAAGTCATTGGCGAGACCTCCAACAAGGCCGGTGAGCCCAAGAAATTCGTCCAGACTTTTGTCCTCGCCCGACAGCCGTCCGGCTACTTCGTTCTCAACGACATTCTCAGATATGTCAACGAGGAGCCCGAGGAGGAGGTTGAGGAGGCTGCCGCCGCCCCTGCTCCGACCGAGGTCGCTGCCGCTCCCGTCGTTGAGGCTGAGGCTGAGGCCGAGCCTGAGGCACCTGTCCCGGAGGAGCCCGTCAAGGAGATCGAGCCCGTTGAGTTGGATGCTGTCGTTGTTGATCATAAGCTTGAGGAGACTACCAGCGACTCAGTAACCGAGACACCCTCGACGTCTACCGCCGATGTCCCCGTTGCCGAGCCTGTTGCCGAAGCCGAGGAGGTCAGCACAAAGGAGACTGAGTCGGTCCCCGATGTGGAGGAGGCGGTTGAGGAGATTGCCGAGGAGGAGGCTAAGAAGCCCGAGGAGCCGAAGGACCCCAACCCGACTCCCGCCGTTCCCGCTGTCCGTGCTCCTGCCGCCCCTGTTGTTGCAGAGCCAGAGAAGCCCAAGGGCCCCCCCAAGCCCATGACTTGGGCCAGTCGGGCTGCCGCTGCTGCCGGCCCACCCCGCGCCGCTGTTCCTCTTCCCAAGACCGCCACTCCTCCTGCCCCGGCACAGACACGACCCGCGGCTCCCGCTGCCGCCCAGCCAGCACCCGCTGCTCAGGCATCTGAGGTCAGCCCCGCGGCTTCCGTTTCCAAGGACCAAGGCAGCGAGTGGCAGACAGCTGAGACCAAGCGCCAGAACCGACCTCAGTCCGTATCGGCCGCTCCCACAGAGAAGGAGGGTACGATGGCCTACATCAAGTATGTCACCGAGAAGGTGAAGGAGGAGGACCTGAGAGCCGTACTGGCGGGCTTCGGCGAGTTGGCTTATTTCGACATCAACCGACAGAAGGTTTGTTCTGCTGACAACCAATTCATATTCCCCCATGCTGACAATCTACTAGAATTGTGCATTTGTCGAGTTCAAGACCACTGCCGGATACAATGCTGCGATCGCGGCCAACCCCCACACCGTTAACGGCGAGAACATCGTCGTCGAGCAGCGGAGGCCAAAGGCAAACGCCTATGGAGGTAGCAACTATAACGCTGTGCGTGGGGGCACCGCTGGACGCGGACGCGGTGGATTCGAGACTGGCCGCACCAGCAGCCAGGGAGCCGGCCGCGGCGGCTTCACCGGACAGACTAGAGGACGCGGTGGTGCCCCCCGTGGTCGGGGTGGTGCTGCTCAAGCCGGTACTGCTTAGCTGGCAACTTCGGCCTAGAAAGAAAGCCACGGCCCCATCTGGTAATCGCTGAGAAACGACCGGACCCCCGCCGTGGGAAAATTGCGTGGTAATTAGATATTTTTTGGCTTGGTCGTCTTCAGATATCAGGCTGGAGTTGATGGGAGAGGCAATGGGACAAAAAGCATCCGGAACTGGTGGGGCGATGACTTGATAGGTTACGAGAAAGAGAAAAGTCCAGCATAATTCGATTTTGCCGAAGAGGTGCGACGGGGAGGAAAATGTGGGATTCTTCTGGTTCTTTCTTTTGGTCTTTGCTGGATTTGAGAAGCGTGCATACACCTGTCATTTTACATCCCCTTCTCTTTCCTCCCCCTTTGCGAACGAAACCAGACCTCGGATAGGTGGTTATACGTTTCTCTGGTCTTCCGTTTGAAGTGGCCATGATACTATGGCGGGGGAGGGCCAAGACGAAAGATGGCGGGGAGGAGTGGTTCTACCGAGCCTTGTTTGTACATTCTGTGGCGGCGAAGACTCATGATGACATGCACACATACACGCCTGCGAGGATGGACATGGTCCGCCTCGTATACATTGGAATGATGGGTGTGCTATGCTGGAGAGGTGGACGGAGTGTTGGGGGTGGGAGGAAGAGAAGAGAAACATTACGATGATACCGTTTCCAGTGGGCTGTATAGTATGGCGAGGCGGTGGTATACCTAGTATCTTTTGTCTATGATGCCTGGAGGATATCGGGAGGAGGCGAGGAAGGATCGTTAGGTTAGGTTGGGTGGTTACCTAGGATGAGGAATGGATGGGGAAGGCTAGGGAAGGGATGGTTTTAGATACGAACCGTCGGACGTGTAATGGTATATGCATATATAACTCAAGATGAGGTAGACTGTTGCTACGTACTCGCTTGTTCTACTAGTTGTTGGTATACTTGCCTGTGAGCGACTGAATGCGTGTTGAAGGAGTCAAGTGGCTTGCCTTGGGTATAGTCCTCCTACCCTTGGATCTCGTTGCTTATCGGCGTGGTGGACGGGTGGGTGGTATTGGGGATTGTCGTAGGCCTCAGGTCGCGGTCTTTGTCTCCTGACCTTCCCGCCCGGAATGTGGAGGAAGAGGTTCAGTCTTGGGATGTGGTCGGTTAGCTGGTCAAGATGGACCACTTTTGATTGCAAGATCCGTTGGGCGAGAAGGTCAGGGAAGGGTGGCAAGCTGGGTCACGGTGGGCTGGGAAAGGGGTGATGTGAACTTGCACATCATGTGTGTCTGTGTGTCTGTCTGTGTGTCTGTCTGTGTGTCTGTCTGTGTTTGTCGTCTAGCCATGTGTGATGTGTACGTGTGTTTGATAACATGTGTATGGTGTGTGTGTGTGTGTGTGTGTATGTGTGTGTTGTTGTTTGCGGGACATGGTGTAATGATGAAGCTCCCGTCATCCCTTGTGTGTACGTGTTGCCGAGACCGGGGCCTTCGTCGGCTGGGTAAGGTGGCCCACCGCGGTATGTCCTCGTGTCGAGTAGAATGAGTGCCGACAATGCAGAGGTCATCCTCGAGACCACTTCGTCTTTGCCGTCTAGATACTCTTGTTGCAGACATAGCATCAAGGACTTGGGAGGTTAGCCGACAGAGAGAAAACGAGGCTGCTGTTGAGCACGCTAACACCGGACATGTAACCCCAGTTTTCGTCTGGAGGACGTTGTCGGAAGGCTATCGCCAATAGTTACACATGTATGTTCCGTGCCTACACCAAGGCTCAACCACAGCACAAAGGAACTGGCGAGCCCCACTGATAGACATGCGTTTGGCCTGAAGAAGAAGGCAAAACGGCGAGTACTACGGTAGAAGCCATGGCGGACTTGTTGAAGCCCGATGGTGGATGGCTCAGCACACACTCTCCTTGCATTATATCTGTTGTTTCGGGGCCGTAGCTTACACGGCGAAATGATGGCATACTATAGAGTCAAGTGTGAAGAGAGACGCGGCATGTACCGTTGACAATGCCGGGTGTGGCGTGGACTCGGGATGCTCTACGATTGAAGGAGGGCTGAATGCTGAGTGTGTGTGAACATATAAGTCATCCAATCAGATGGCTCGACCGAAGCTCCTTCCGGGTTCAGCCCGCGTCCTGAATCCAGATCCCAAGGTTGAGATCGCCGAGAGCAAAACCACGAGGCAGGCCGGCACATGGATGATACGGCACTTGCCATTGAGTGGGTTTTGTTTTTGCGGTCATGCCTCGATAAGTGGTGTTTTGGTATTGAGTGGGGAGCCTTGGGGTCTACAGAGTATGACAATGGGCGGCAGGACGATCGGGGAAACTGTTGGTTTATAGGCCCGGTTCGCATTGACAAGACCACAAGGGGCAGGCAGGAATGCGAGGCATTAACAGAACCAAGAAACGGACAGAAACAAAAAAGCGAAACAAAGTATCTGCAATTTTACGGGCCGAAGTGATGCTCTCACCGGTCGAGTCACCTGCTCTTTACGTCCTGGCACGTTTCCGGGCCCGTGTTTCATTCGACGAGGGTGGGCATTTGGCGGGGATGGCGTTGGGGGAGCCTGTCTCGACGCAGGTGGCACCGACAAGCTTTTTCTTCCTTCCTTGTCTGTTGTGTGCAGGCCGGCGATCGCCCGTCTGAAATGCCGGGGGAGCCGCAGCGTGCACGCAGGCTTACGCGTTGGGCGTCGTCGGGTGTGTGCGAGGCGCCCTTGGGATGGCGCTGCAGTGTGTGCAGTGTGTGCAGTGTGTGCTGCGGGCCGGAGATGATCGAGGCAGGAAGTGAGTAGGAAATGAAGAAGGTAGAGGGGAAAAAATGAGCCTGGCGCCGCGCAGTCCAGTCCTGCTCCCACCTTCCCGAACCGTCAACAGCGAAAAGAGACGGTCTGACAGCGGGCCCCACACTGTCCGGGGTCTGGGGGAGGGAGGTCGGTCAGGGAGGCCAGCCTCGACGGCGCCGGTGCCGAGAGGGGGTTCTGTGCTTGGTAGAACTAGCGCTTGCTAGCAGCAGGCAGAGAGTCGGATTCGCTTGGTGGCTCCTGCAAGAGACGCGGAGGCAGAGGCCCGTCGAGGCCCGTATACTCGCAAAATATCGACAGCCCCCTAATTGAATCAATCTCCAGTTCTTGTGCACCTGCCTCGTGGCCGGCAAAGGGCGGGCGTGTTTGGGACACTGTCCGACAGCCCGACTGCCGTCGCCGTGCCTGGTTTTTTTTATTGCTACCTCTGAATCGAACAGTTTGTCGCCTTCTCGAATAGGCGTCTTTTGCGGCACAGGGGCCGGACGGGTGCTTAGATTTGGTTACACAGTCCAGAGCACACCCGGCGAAGGATGGCGGCGATGGCGAACAATGGAAACATGTCACTCGTCTGTCCCGTCTTACGCTGCCCCTGCCCATTGAGAGAGATGCAGTCACGGGCTCGAAACATAGAAGACCTCCGAGGCACCCCTCCAACTTCTCCCACACTCGGTCCAGCCGCTAAACTCCGGCACCACATTGCAGCCATTGCACCCTGCACACCCCCCAGCACACCCTGGCTTCCCCTCAACCACCTACCTGGAACAGCCTAGTCCAGCATGCGCGGAATGGCTGGCGAGACCACTGCCGCGCATCGTGATTGGCGATAGTCCCTCCATTGGATCGTGGCCCATTGCATTACCCTCTCGCCTCCCCGTCCCTTTGGGTCGAGATGGGGGCCGGAGGGAAGGAGCGAGGGGAAAAAGGTGAGCGGTACGGAGTAGAGAGAGGGAGACAGGAGGGCGGATCTATTATGGGTAGGTCGGCTGCCTATACTAGACAGAGGGGTAGTTAGCATTCCATGGTCGTCCGTAGGGCAGGTGGCGCTGGTGGCAGAGGATTGGTGAGGTTGGTGACGGTATTGACGATAGTTGCACATGGCCGGTAGGTGGAAGGTATGGAAGATGGACGGATGCGGATAAAGTGTCCTTTGCCGTCCTACCCGACCTCGAGTGACGAGGTTAAAAGGCTGCAATATGTACGGATTAAGGCAAGGTACCTCTGGCGCTCAACGGTACTATGCAGCACGATGGCCGATAGAGACGATAGAAAAGGGCCCTTGGTGCTTGGCGCATGGGTGCGTTGGTGGTGTGTGTCCCCTCGGGTGTCCTCTGGGTGTCCCCTCGAGGCGTCCAGGGTTCCGGGTGCCTCAATCCGAGTCCCAATCCGCTCCCATTGAAATGTCCATTACGGTTCATGCTGGCCACGCTGCCCATGCTGCGCTGAGGGTCTACTACTACTACTAAGGGACAACTTGGAAGGAGCTTTCAGCCCCTCAGCTAGTGCGTGCCAATCCCAGAACAGCAGCACCCCAGACCAACGCCCAGAGCAGGAACTCACGACCTTCCATCCGCCCCTTCCATCGATCACCCTATTCATAGCCCAGACGGCCATTCGTGCCATGTCCTCCTGTCCTTGCACACGGCTCTCATCTCTCATCTGCTAAGCTTTCCCCTGCCTTGGCGATCGCTCCACCAAAACCACCCGCCCTTCTCGCATCCAGCATCGAGCAACACAAACGCACACGCCTCCCCGTCCCGACCTCACTTGACCTCACACGCCCACGCACGCACTTGAGAACTGACCATACCTCGCGCCTCCCCGAACTGTCCCCCACATAGCACATGCCAGAGTGACCAACGTCCATTCCGCCATTGCCTCACTTTCGCTGTTGCTGTCGCTATCGTCATCGCATCACAGGCCGCTAGCCCCCCCCCCCCCCAGGCGGATCTGAATCTCACACCCACTCTCCCACTGCTTTCTTCCCTCTGAGCACCACAGCGGCTTGCTAGTCTCGGCTGTCTCCCCCGCCTCCCCTGATTGCGTCCAGGCCAAGGGGAACTGAGGGCGGGGGCCGGGGTAAATATGCCAGAAAGGACGACGGACTAAGGAAGGAGGGAGCTTACGCCAAAACGACGACTCGTCGCAACGAAACTCGCCTGGGCCGATCGCGCAACCAGGCGGGTTCCACCGTTTGCGTGCGCGCCGCCCCATCACCAAACCGCCCGCCGATCCAGACATCCCATGGATTCGAGCCGGAGCGATGCCTTGTCCCAGCACGATGCCGGCAGCGAGGCGCCGTCATCGGGGGGCCGTCAGCGCCGCATGTCGATGGAGGAGGACATGTTCTACCGCGATGTCATGACTTCACGCCCGGCCGAGCCCCCGGGTTACGACTCGGCTATGAGGGCCGCCTTCAACGCCGAGCGCCGCGCCGCTGCTGCATATGCTGACAAGGCCGGTGTGTATCGTGACATGCCTACCCAAGAGGCGCTACCAAGCTACTCATGCGACCTGCACATGGAGGGTGTCTTCATGCGCAAGATGGAAATCGAGGATACGATCAAGCGGGCCGAAATCCGCAACTGGCAGATGGTATATGTTGAATTGCACGGCACCGCTCTCCATATCTACAATGTCAAGAAGGAGCGTGGCTGGTGGTCGACAAAGCACGACGGGCCCGATATCTCACCCGACAGCCCGCCGTGGGTGAAGAAGTCCACACTTGAGAGGAGCTACAGTCTACTGCACGCCGACGCCGGGATAGCAGCTGACTACAGGAAGTGCGTACTCTCCATTCCTCCTGGCCCCGATGACAAGCTAACCCAGACGTCCTAGACGACGCTATGTCATCCGCTTGCGATTAGAAACAGACCAGTTTCTCCTCTCGTGCGTTGAGCTCAGCACCTTTGTCCACTCACTTGACCGCATATTCGCCGCTATTGACGTGGCAGCGCCTCTTGATGAGCGTGATTTCCCCCGCGATCAGAGTATACCCCGAATACAACGGATTCGTTGGTTACGGGGACAGCGCCCCCGGCTCGAGGACAATAGTACTGGGTTTTCACGGCTACCCGACCAGATACCTGGCATGCCCCCTAATGCACCAGGGATGGGCGCTGATGGCGATAGTGCCGCAGCGGAACCGGAGTCTGCGATTGTGGAAGATGACGATGAGGACGGGGACGGGGACCGGGGAGATAACGACGACGAGGAGGAAGACCTCCCAGGGACAGGCCCCACAATAGGGACAGGGCGAATCGAACTTCCCGTCATGGAAGGCCGGCTATCGACAACGTCGTACTATAACGAGCACATCGATCCAGACACGGGCAAGTGGTGGCCACGCAACCGGTGGACGTCGACGCATGACAATCTTTACGCGAGAATGTGCTATGCCGTACTGCTGTTCAAGAGCCCCCGCAAAAGCAACTACGTGATTTCGCGGGGGAAGCGGTGGTACGTGGACTGGGGGTCGGGCCGCATGATACGGGTGCTGCCGCCGGCGTACGGCGAGGTCGATTTGTTTGGGCCGTGGCAGGTCATTGCGCCGGAGAATCGGCGTATATGAGGAGGCTCGTAATCTTGACGGATTGGGGAGGGGGTGCATCGTGCATTTGTGGAAGCATACCACCGAAAAGAAAAGCAGCGGAATGGGGTTGAAACTATACCTCTTGGGACGGGATTTTTTCTTTTTCATTTCCTTGGACTTTTTGGTTTAGGGGGGGGGCATGGCGGGTATCTGGGAGCAACAAACTTGAGATATGCATTGCGGCTTTTTCGCATGACGAGATGAAGGCTACGTCTCGGGGCATTTTTTGGGAGATGGGCTGGGCGGGAGGTGGAAGCATATTACAGTATTATACCCGCTACAGGGCTGGAAAGCTCTTGTTGTGTTCGGAGGAACGTCGGGGGGCGGCGAACCGGAAATGCGAAAGGATTAGTTCAAGATCCTTTTTGGTTTTGTATATACAATTCAGACAGCTTCAGACACATAATATCAAGTCATCAGACTTATTGAACTAGACTTCAAGTTCCATCATGGGGTATGCCTCCTATTCCGTAACCGCGATATTCCCGACTCCAAACGCCACCCATTCCTCCTGTCCATACATACAATAACATGCACAAACAAGAGACCGCTCAGGTTCCAATTCACACTCATTTACAGCTAAGAACTTGCTCAGGTGCCCGACATCTCCATCTCAGCCGTCCGCGTCTCCTGTGCAAGATCGTCAACCACGTCGTCGAGCAGCGCGCTCGCGCCGTCCATGTCGACAAGCACGCTCTCGACGGCACTCAGCAGGGCTTCGATCTCGGCTCGCTGCGCCTGGATGTCGTCAAATAAGCGCACGTTGTCCGCCTGCACGTTTTGCAGCCGCGCGTTGAGCTGCGACTGCTGCGCAGCGAGGTGCGGCGCGAGGTGAGCCGCGAGGACGGCGTCGGCTGGGAGTGTGTGCGGGCTGTTGTATTTTGTGTGAGCTTATGGTAGAGTGGGGTTGGGAAGGGGGGGGGGGGGGGGGGTTACGGGATGGGGACCTCGTTGTTGGCTTCGCTGGTTTGTTTGCGCCGCGCTGCGTCGCTTAGCAGGGACTCGAGCTCGTTGAGCTTGGGGACGACGGCGCGGCTTTGGAGGATGCTGGTGAATTCTTTCTGTTTGGCGCGGGGGAGGGGGGATGTCAGTATGGATTTTCATTTTCATTGGGGGGAGGGCGAGTTTGATAACGTGGGGAGCTGTTTCCCCTCCAAACCTATATGACAAAGGGGGGGGGGGGAAATCGCCTACCTCACACAACCCCCTCAACCGATCCACCATCTGCCGCTGCACAAACTCGAGCGTGCCCGGCGCCCGCGCCGCCACCGTCGGGAAGCACGCGCCAAAGTTGTCGCGGCTGACCTTGTCGAGCGTGTGCCGCAGCGTCGACCCGAAGAGCTGCTCGAGGCGCGCGGCGCGCGGGCCGGGGGTGACGGCGGTGTGCTTGGGCGGGAGGGGCGGGGAGTCCGGGGCGTCGGCGTCGGGCCCCTCGGCTTCGTCCTCTCGCGGCGCTGCTGCTGCGGGGGGTTCGGACGTTGCTGTTTCGCTGGCGGCTGGTGGTGGTTGGGGGGTGGTGTCGGTTTGCGCCTGCGCTTGGGACGGTGGGGGAGGGGGGTCGTCGGGTTCTTGGCCGGTGGACATTGTGAGGTGGGAGGATTGCGATGGGGATTGGGTGGGTTTCACTATCGACGGAAAAGTGTGGTGTTGCGATACAATAAAGTTGCGCTAGGCAGTGTGTCTCTGCAGGGCTGCCCTGGCTTTGGCTGATGTTGGTCGACGCGTCTTGGTTAATGGGTTGTGGAAATGCGGCGCGATTGGTTTTGGCGGGGAAGTTGGGGTCCCAGCAAGTTGGAGTCCGCGGGGCATTCAGCCCACCAAGCCAGCCAAGCCAAGCCCGCCTCGGGTTGGTGGCGCAACGAATAAACACTTGACCCTTCAGAGGTCATGAATTTCAGTTTTTAGTGTCAAAATGTACAAGACAAGGCCTTCACAATAAGGGGAACCCTCTCCAACAGCATCCATGTAACATCCTTTTCAGACGTTGAATCTCTCTCAATCTTTCGCAAGTCTCTGAAAATAAGGTCACCTAAACCGAGAAACGAGATGCTATCAGGGGCCAACTTAGATCAACAAGTGCGGTATTCATCACGCAATAGAGGACTATGTACGGTACGCCTGCATGTCTGTCAATGTAGTCCCACAATTCGCAATCCTCTTCTCGTGCGGATGCATACATTAAATAGCCAACAATTCGCAAAATATTTTCGTATCATCCCAGCCGAACCATCCAAACCCAGCCATCCAGAACGCCATGCACATGAATGCTGTCTCATGCAACGTATCCAGTAAGTAAATAAACCCAAACCTTCGTCATAGAGAGCGTAAAAACCAACACCAAGCCTATCCAACACCCGCCAGTCCGTCCGTTAGGACAGAGCTAGACAGTATTAGTCGTAATCGACTGTTCCTGTCACGCCGCTCCCACCCCGCCTCTCTAACCTCCTCCTCCTTCTCCGATCCGCGGCCGAGGCCCCCGACGCACCAGGGTCCCGCCCGCCAGGCCCACTAGGCGCCGGACTGATGCCGCTGTAATCGCCTCCAGAGTTGTCTAGTTCTGACATGGTCGTCCCAGCGGCAGGATTCGTGCCCGACGGGCCCGCTCCACTATCTTGCGGCTGACCCGAGTAGTATGCCGAGTCCTTGCCCTGTGGCCGTCTGCCCTGCGCAAACGCCGGGTTTGGTGGCGACAGCGGCGGCAGTGGTAGTGGTGGCATCTGGCCCGTCGGTAGCAGCGGGTCGTTCTCCACCTGCTGCTCAGCCGCCGTCTCAGCCCGCCGCTGTTTGCTGATATCGCGCTCGCGTCGGTAACGGCGGCCCGTCGGTGTGTCAACCTCCGAGTGGCTACTAGCCGAATCATTGCGCCGGCGCGCCCGGTTTTGTTCAGAGGCTGACTCCTCTTCTGTAAGCCGACGGAAGGTGAGTCTGTCTCTATCATCATGCACCTTGACCTTGACGCTGACGGGCTTACTCGTCGACGGGGTATCCCCCCCTCTTCTCTGGTCTCTCCGGCGTCGGTCCTCCTCTTGTTCGGCTGCTAGAATGCTCGCTGACGCTGCCGCCGCTGCCGCTGCCGCCTCGGCGTCTCTCCTTTGGCGGCCCGAGTTGGAGTGCCGCCGGTGCGGGCGGCCGCCCGATGAGAAGTACGTCTCGCTGCCCGACTCGGGATGGAAGATGCCGTGGGGATCGACAGGCATTGGCGGCATCGCAACCCCCTCGCCGACATTGTATCTTGATCCCTGCGGTGTCCTACCAGATACTGGTACAGGTACGGGTACAGGGACCGGTCCACCCCCGACCGGCGGGACTGGTGTGATTGTGGATGGGCCTGCAATTGGAGGCCGAGAGACACCCAAGCCCACAGGAGCCGGCTCGTACGGCGTATTACCACGCGGCTCAATAGACGACTCGGATATTACTGATGCGGTCATCGTAACTGCCGAAGGTGCCGGGGGCGGGCGTGGGCGTGTGGGACGCCGTCTCGAGTCTCTTGTCGGTGTTGGATAGCCATCCCCGGTATACCTCGAAGTCCGATGACTCGATCGACGCTCGTCCTCCTCTTCCCTACGCCTATCATCTTCATCCCGCAGTCGATCTTCTTCCCCTCTTCCGCCTCGGCGGTCCGTAGCCTTCTTCGCCAGCCAACCTAGGCCTATCCCGGCAAGGAGACCTTTCCCGACTCCACCACTCCCGCTGCTTTTCCTCCTGGCTGATGTCCTCCTCGAAGGACTGACATAGGAAGAATAATCCGATCCTTCAACACTCTCAAACCTGGAGCGGCCGGCATGCGACTGCCGCGGAGTCACTGGTCTCGCTGGTCTCGTGGCAGGACGTTCCTCGGCGGCACTGAGCGCTTGGGCGACTATGGTCGGATCTCCAGGGGGTGGCAGCAGTGGCGATCTTCTATCACGTCGTCCATCGTGTCGACCCACATGCAGGTGCGTTTCCGTTTCCTCAGTCAAGTCAGTGTAGTCGCTTGTGAGATCGGTGGGCGCGCTTCTCCTGCTCCTGTGGTGTCGGCTAGGGGTGTCCGTGTCAACTGCGGAGTACTCGTCACCGTGACCCGACTTTCGGCGGCTCATGAACTTGCCCGCCAAGCCGCCAGCTGCCCCGGCAAGTAGCAGCTTGTTGAAGAACCCTCCTCCTCCTCCTCCTCCTCCTCCTTCTTTGGTGGCACGGCGGTCTTGTTTCTCGTCGTAGAAGCTCTCCGAGTGTCGCGGTGACGGGATAACCTCAGGTGGTCCATCCCGTGCGCGATGAGACCGGGCTGGGCTAGGCGTGCGGCTTCTCGCTCCCCTCTCGGGGTCCTTGTCATGCTTACGTTTACGCATCAAGGCCAAGGTGCCCAAGCCTGCAAGGCCCCACCACTTCTTGTTGCTCTTCTGCTTTGGGGTTTCGGGGGCACGGCCGCCACTCACGTAGTGCTCTCTGCCGTGACGCCCCTGGTCCCGATAGTCGAGGATGAAGTAGAGCAGCACCAGAAAGCCCATCCAGACGGCGAAAAGAATGAAGAGGTACTTGGGTGAGCCGTACAGGGTGAGCCCGAGCGGGACTTGTGCAATCCCAAGGAGTGTGACGACGCGTCCCGACCAGCGGTGAAGATGCACACGCAACGAATGGCCCGTAATATGTCTGACAAGGCGACCGCCAAAAGCCTGGAGTAGGATGATAACATAGATAGCAACCCCGATGCCATGATGCGGATTGGTCAAGTTGCGCGGTGGCCCCACGGCGATGAAGCCCAGTATAAAGATGACAGTCGTGAAACCGACGGCGAGAACTTGCAGGTAGGCATGATATCGGATGGCGGCACCGGGGCTTCTTCCGTAAAATCGGACGATGAGGACGGCGATCGGTATGATGAATAGGAAGGTGATAGCCGCCAGTATGCCGTGACCGAGGATGAGACTGTGGTATTGTGTGAGGGTTGAGAACCGGTTGCCCATGCCTAAGGTCCATTGTTAGCTGCTTGTGTCAGACTCCAGGGCGGAGCACGACTGGGGGCGCAAACCATTGTATCGCATGGTGTCGAAATTCAGCCCTACGAGGTTCGGCAGGAGGAAGGTGTTCTTGGTGAAGTCCCATGTCCCGTCTCCCACATTCAATGTGTCGGACGAGTACGAGCTCGACCCTGCCGGGGCGAGCGTGTCGGGTGCCGGCGCCATGGCGGCGATGGGCGGCCCAGCCTAGGCCAAACCAGCGAGGAATGTGATCGAGATGCGAGGTGCGGGTGAGTTACGATTTCCGTCCAGTTGGCAAGTACGAGGCGGTGGTTGCTGGAATGTTGTGAGAGCGACGGCGACGGCGACAGACACTAGGATATCGTTGGCGGGGCTGCCAGTGTCAGCGGGCGGTGTGGTCGACTGTCAGAGCAGAGGACGGGCTGCTGCAGCCTGCAAAAATCAACGGCTCAATTTCAAGTGTTTCTCTCGCGGTGGGTATCGTCATGGTGTTGCACTCTACAAAATTCAAGTGCTCCTCTGATCCGTAGGGGGGCCCTGAACCCGAAGCTGTGTCTCCTGCGAGGGCGCTAACAATGGTCTCCTAAGCAACCAGAAGCTTGGGCTCGTAGGCGGGGTGATTTCCTTTTGTCGTCTGCCCCCGTTCCCGGGTTGTTATCTTATCGGTGTCTCTCTCCACTTCCCCACACTTGGAACCAAACGGCAACAGTTCTCCAATTCCGACTTCCATTGTTCTGTTCTTGACTACCAGGCAACGGTTCCCGAACACGCAACATGGGTTTAGTTTCCTTTGGCTTAGTGCTGAGCTTTTGCAAACAACGGGCATGAAATCGGGATGAGAGAATAGGCCAGAGGCTTAACTCATTCCAGAAGTGTCCGATCTCGCCAGAGTACTGACAAGCAAGGACTCAATCTCCAACCCCGCGACAGTTTCCTCAGGTTATTGATCAACTTAATACCAATAACAAACAACCTGTGGTCACTACTCGCCTAGCCACGATATTACTCACCTCCCTACTCCATTGCGCTTTAGCACTGGTTTTACGCAAATCAATACAGAAATATTACCTTCCTGCGCCGGCCCCCAGTCTTCCGCTGATAAAGCGGGCCGTGCGATTATCTTCAGGGAATAGCAAGCAGTCCCCTTCGCCACCAAGCACGACGACGTCAGGCCATCATTGAGGGCCTCGCACGGACCCTTCCAGCGGATTGAGCTCCTTCATGAACACGAGTTGAAGTTATAATCCGCGCCGCCAGCTTGTGAACGGGTATTGACAGCGTCGTCGAAATCCCCCTGCTGCTACCCAGCATAGTCGAGATGCTCGACTTGTCCAGCTAGCGATGTCACACAACCCTCGACAAGACCGCTGCTACTGTTATCGATCCTCCATGGATTGCAGGAGTCAGAAGAAACCGGCCGCAAGGGCACTACCGAGCAACTGGGCTTTAAGCCAAACATGGGCTTATGTGTGGACTTGAACGCGGCGAACACACCACTACACCCGACCCCATGAAGGAGCATCTGTCAATTTGCTTACTCGGGGCGAACGATAGATACTGAAATGACGGCGGCACGGTAGAGAGGGCGTTCATCAGCACGTGCCATCATGTGCCATCATGTGCCATCATGTGCCATCATGTGCCCGCGGCCAGTTTCCCACCTCTTTCTAGCCTCCATCAAACGATTACCAGGAGGAAGGCGTAGTGTACAGAGGAGGATTGCCTATTTAATTTTAGCCTAGCCGAAGCATAGGCAACTTCATCAGCCCCAGGGGGTCATGTTCATGGACATTTTGCGGCTGGTGGCAGTGGGCCACCTGTGGGCGAAGTCCTTTTGCGAGCTGCATCTTTATAGAGCACATATGCGAAGTGCTTCTGCGCGGTGCCACTCGTGCGGTGCAGCTCCCATATACTCGAGTCGCGGCTTTACCGTACAGGGCAATCCCGTAAGATGGCGGTGATGACGTCGGGGGCTGGCGCTTCCGGCTAATTCGGGATAAGCAAATGCCATCGAAGCCAGACTCGGCTAGAATTTGAAGTGCAGTCCTCACGGCGGGCACCCAGGTTGGACTCGGTCAGCACGACAGCTTCTCCATTTCTTTCACTTGGTGCAGCGGCCCGACTGGGTGACACAAGGTGTCGAAATACGAGGAACCCACTTTGGGGCATCAAATTTGACGGTGTAACTTACACTGAGAAATCGTCGTCGATTGAGTCTCTCTTACCCTCCCTTTGTTGGCGGTTAAAGATGTTGAATTATGCTGTATGGAAGTCGTAAACTGAGAGGGAGCGGTGTAACATGACATCGCTCCTGGGCTGCGCCTTTGCGGGGTGCTCTTACTGTTGAATTTTTATTTTTTTTTGCAGATACGAGACTTCAATTCGGTCGTATAGCTCCTTCTCACTCAGTACGCGACCCTCGAGCACGAGACGGAGCATTCTTTCCCCCAACACTGCGGAGAAATGTGTCGGGTGCGCACCGAGAATAGCTCGAGAATAGGTGGTTCTTTGTCCTTCAATTTGTTCTAGACACTGGTTTCTGTGGCTGCTTGCTATCCGTACTCCCAGTGGCGGGCTGCCAGTGTGGCCGGTAGAATGAGAAATGGCCCGTTGACTGTCGCTGGTCACAGGGAAACTACATGTTGGCAGATGAAGTCATCCCACTTCTCCGGAGCTGAGCCACCGCGCCCTCGACCTCTGCGTCGCTCGCTTCCTTCTCCACATCGCGACTCTCTAATTCCTGCCCACCCCCTAGTGCCTGCCATCGTTGCTAGATGCAACGTTCGCAGGCGGGCGCCGTGTCATGGAAACCTGGCTTGGTGCTATATAACCTCGGGCCCCGTTCGTTGTCGATCTCGCATCCCTTTGTTTTCGACTCATTATCACGAGCAAACAGCACAGCATCACCAAGTCAGACACACTTAGAGCTGCACAGCTTCCCCATACCTGACCGCCAGAGATACTATCATCTTTTGCTTGCTGCCTTACCGCTTCCTCCACTTTGCCCGACAGTTGCCGACATATCTTCCACGTTCCACGACTTGTGTCACACACTCTCCCCACACAACAACAACACTGCAATGAAGTCTACATTCTTCGCTGGCGCCCTTGCCGCCCTCACAAGCTCCGCGTCTGTCGTCTCGGCGCAGACGTACAACCAGACGGGGCCCTTCTTCCTCCAAGTCAAGTCCGACAACGCCACGCTCAATGGTCGATACCTGTATGCCTGCCACTCGGGCGCTGCCCAAGAGACGTTGTGCATCGGAAAGGTGGACACGCCGGCGACCAACAGGGCCTCGGCGTCCTTCTTCTGGAACACAACCGTCTACGAGGGTGAGCAGTCGCCCGTGGGCGCTCTCATCTGGAACTTGGCCTTGGCCCAGAACCCTGACGGCACTTCCATGGTCGTTTCGTCTCCCATGACCCTCGACTACACTCCGGGCACTAATGTGGCCACGACGCGCTTTGGGGTGAGTCCTGTTCTTGTTTCGTCGATCTCTTGCTATGTCGTGAGCAGTAACTGACGTTGGTGTCTCCCCAGCCTAGCGAGATCGACCGTTCCGTGCAGGTGGGCTTCAACAACAGCGTCATGTACATGACGTGGTGGAACGACGACTCGACGTTCCTGCCCGGACAGTATCCGACTGGTGGTTCTAGCCGCGAGATTACCAACTGGAACCTGTGCTGGGTGCTCGCCGGCAGCTACTACTACAATGCGCTTGCGTGGGTTACTAGCGGCGCGCCGCATAACCCGACATGCGAGGCTGTGAGCGTAGTCAAGGTAGAACCCTCGGCCTAGGTTGCGCAACCGGTTCAGTCTGCCGCGCCCGCGGATGCAAGCGCGGAGGCGGATGCAGCTGCGAATGAGGAAGAAGATGAGAATGACGGTTGACTGCTGGCGCAGGATGCTGGGTCGGATGATCATGCTAGAGATGTAGGGTCAGGATGATGAAGTGGGAACAGAAGGTTATGCGCGAGCAACGTAAATATCTAATAGTTAATGCTGTAATTTCTCTTCCAAGACTGCTGGCGATGATCAGTGATAGAAGAGTCTGAAACGATTAATACATTGTAACACTTGCCGGATCTGCGTCTAGGGGCCGTCATGACTGCCGGCGGTGATGACAAGAAACGGCTGTGGGACGACTGAATCTTCGTGGCACAAGGAGCTTATGCCGCCTTCCTCGTCCCTGCATAAACAACGAGTACGCCCCGTGCCACGGAGAGGGCAGAGGGATGGACTTGGAACGGTGTGATCCAATATAGATGCTCTCCTAGGGTCCCGGCTGGCTGGAACCATGTTGAACACGCATGTCTTGTGAAAGTGGCGACGGGCCTTGGCCCAAGCAGTCCGCCACGTCGGATTACTCGTTTGGGCAGTCGGTCAGCCAGGGGTGGTACGTTTGATATAACCTTATGTCAACATACACACAGATCGACAAAGCTTGCCTGCGGGCTGCGTATGTACATGGGCCACGATCATCTTGCGGCAGTTGGGCTTCAACGGTGAATCGACAAGTTGCAATTTGGACTGTTACGGCGTTGAGGACCCTCTGGGATTGCTGGATAGGGGCAAGGGGGGTGGGGGGGTGACCACAAGAGAGGGTTGAGGTCGCGGCCCATGGCAAGTGGTAAGTGATGATGGCGATGGAGATGGGGCGAGATGTGGGGCAGCGAGGCTAGTTGGCGCGGGAGGGAGTCTGGGGAAAGGGGGCGGCGTAAACACCAACACGTCACCCCCCCCCCGTCTGCCCGTTTCCCTTGTATTAGAAGTTGCACAATTCCCAAGAACCCGGGGGGTGGCGATCCGCGAACGATATCTCCAGCACAGGTGCGGCTCAACCAACCATGGGCCCAGAGCGTGGGGATGCGACTCGCCGTTTCAAGCCAGAGCCTCGCGTCATTATATGTCGCCTGTCGTCGTACCCATTACTCACTCGCGCGCACTTGCGTGGGGAAGGCGGTCTTATCTGATAGGCAAAAGGATTCTCCATCACAGCGACTATTCTCGACCCAGGACGCCAACGTGCAAGTGCGCGCGGCAGATATGGCTTGCAGCCCCGCTCACGACGGTGAGCCAGTCGGCAGTTCTTGCGTCGACGAGGAGGCTCAACTTTACATCGGTTACCTGGGAGGGAGAGCGAAGGAAGAGGGACTCGAAAGCGTCATGTAAGAGTTTCCTGGGTAAGGGGCCAGGGAGGGGCCAGGGAGGGGCCAAGCAGGGAGGGGCCGGGCACAGGCTCAGCCGGGCAATCGGGTGTTTGTGCTGCGCAGGCTGCACAGCCGGGAAGCTCTTGCATTGTGCCCACCTTGCGTGGATACATCGCATCCTGAGCCCACAGTGCCGGCGTACGGGGTACACCTCCCATACCAAAAGGATGGGGATCGGTGACCCAAATCGAGAAGGAGAGAGCGTACGACAAACGAGAGGGACAAAGTATGCGGGAATGCCGGACGTGATAAGAGGCAACCGATTCGGGGAGGGGGGCAAGCTCATCCGTATATTAATCCAACATGAATTGGTACTGTGGGCTTGGCAATTGGCAGCCTGACGGTCGTGTCTCATACCGGCCGTGTCCCTGAGATCAGAGACAAAGTAAGACAACGACGCTCGACAACTTGTGTTGCGAGCCGGCCCGTCGCGCTGTCTCTCGGTACTATACTACTAGGTAGCACGTGTCCGACTGTCATAGTGGCCCAGGCCCTGCGCGCTTGCGTTTATGCCGACTTCATGATGTCGAATGTAAGAGAGACGCAGGATATATAGGAGCTGGTCGAGGCAGAGTCGGGTGACCCTCTTCACTGATGGGACAATATGGGTTGTTTCTTGGCAGCTGAGATGAGGTGCATTGCTTTTGAGAGAGGAAAGTCGGTGCCGGAAATAGCAAGGTGTGGTCGGTGAAGCGTGTTGGTTGAAGGTCAAGGGCGTGGTGAAGGTGAGGCGGCCCGGCCTCAAAGCCTGACAATTGAGGCCGTGCTATAAGGCTTCATGGGTTTCGCAGTAAGGGCCGGCGGCGCGGGGTGAGGAATGGGCGTATGGCGGATGATGCACATGCTACATTGCTGCAAGCCAAAGTCGTGAGCGAATGGGACAAGACAGGGGCGACAGCTTCCGGCAACCTTCGTGCATAACAGCGTATGCGGGGTGTCGAAGAGGGCTAGGTTAAGTGCCCGGCCAAACTTTGAGCCTTGATTAACTTGTGAGGCAACCATCTGCCATCCTCACCACCGTGCGAACCACCAAGGTGAAGGTTGTGGTTCGCATTTCGCGGCGGGTGCAAAGCGGACTTTACACCTCTCACAGATTCGTCACCGACAGCCTCGAAAAGCCGTGAGACCCGACCTCTGGCACACCACTTCGTGATGGCTGCTATCTCATGATATGGCAACATTGAGTGTTTTGGCGAGGCTCTGAAGGCTATGTTGTTGACGGTAAGACAGACCGTCAGTATGCTCGACCAGATGTAAGAGAGACAGCGTAATACAACACTTACCTAGGTGACACCCGCGAGTAAGAGCCCCCTTCCGAGGCTAGCCCAACGAGACTACAGTTCCACCACAGCCAGTACTGCTGCCGTTTAGATAAGGCGCATGCCATCTCAAATGTCGGATATTCATGGCATCCAGCTTCAAACAACCGAGTTTCAAGGCTGGCCCGCGAGCTGCGCCGTAAAGATCGGCCCAATCGCGGAAGCCCTTCTCACCTTTCTGTCAAATGTTTGGCCGGGGATTGCAGGGGCGGCAGCCGCCGTTGCCTGGCTGATAAAGGATACCCCGCGACTGAAGGGGGGACGCCACAGCTCAGTGATGGTTGCACGCCAGACTGCAGTAAACATATAAATCCGAAGCCATTCTTTGCCCAGTCTCTTAGGCGAAAGTTGCCTACCCGCTTGAAGACGTAATTCTCTCCCGGATCGTCATCTAGTTCTCTCTATTTGTAACACTGCTTGGTCTCAGAGCCAATCGACTGTTAAAATAGCAGTGTGCTGTCAGGAGATCCGCAAGCCTCGGGGGGACATACCTTGATTGCCTACCCACCCCTCCAGTATAAGTCAGATCCTGAGCACCGCTCCTTCCGCTCGGCACCAGCTTCACTCCCCGGGAGCCAACCCAAAAGAGAGTGTTGCCCATATTGCCCTGCCCTCAAGCAAGGTGCATAAAAGCCCCCTCAAGTTTTGGCACTTTCCCCTCCCCCTCGACCAACCTACACTTGTGCCCCCTACCCCCAAACACCCTCACGAGGAAAGAGATCCCAGGCATCGAACCAAGATGCCTACCGACCAGAACCGGATGCCCCCCGTCCCCCCTCAGCACCATGGGGGACACGTCCAAAACCACCAGCAAGGGCACGTTCAAAACTATCAGCAAGGGCAGCAACGCCCACAAGCTCATGGCCAGCAAGGGGGCGGTGCCCAGAAACACGCCATGGGTGGGTATTTTGCCCACCAGCAACATCAACAGCAACAGCAGCAGCAGCAGCAACATCATCAACAGCAGCAACGAGCATTGGCCGCCAGAGCGGAAACCCCTATCAAATACCTTAGCCTCAACAAGGAGCGCATGACGCCAGGCAAGGCACGGGAGCTCCTGTCGGCGTACTCTATCTTCGAGTACAGGCGAGTTGACGACTGCGACGACGTCAGCGAGTACAACTCTGATGGCGAAAGAAAGAGGCCTAACTGGCTTGAGGTGCAACGAACGCAGAAGGCAGGCCTCACTGACAAGGAGGCGGGTCGGCTTGTGAAGAACCTCGACCGGTACACGCCACCCGTAGCTGAGAAGTGGGCAATGCTCAGCAGTCTGCAGCAGCGGCACCTCGAGACCACCCTCGAGGAGCTAAAACGAGTTAAGGACAATGCCTGGTTCGACACCAGGCTTGCCCAGCTTGAGCACGTTATCAAGCACAAGAAAAAAAGGCATGATGGGCGAGGTCGGTCTCGTCGGCGCGGCTCCAAGTCATACGGCGTTGGGTATGGCGGCCTAGTTCGTACGAGCCGGAGACACGAAAGCCGTAGCAGATCCGACAGAAAGAACCAAGAGCGCGTAAGCTTCACAGCTTACTTCAAGACCGCCCCCCGTTCCGAGTTGGACCCCATGTGGCTCCTGGCCGAACGCGATAACCGCACCCAAAAAGCAATGCAGATGCAGGTCCAAGGACAACCGCATAACTACCAGAACCATCAAAGCAACCAAAACCATCAGGACCACCAGGATCAACATGGCAAGCAGGATAACCATGGCAAGCAGGATAACCACGGCAAGCAGGATAACCATGGCAAGCATGGCCACCAGGACAATCATGGCAAGCAGAACCAACCGCACCAGCAGCCTCGTGACTGGGACAAGGGTGGTGGCGGCCTGAAAGCTCATGGCGTCGAGGTGCTCAACCCCAAGCGTGATGGCGGCCACGATCGACGGCATAGCCAGCACGGGTCCCGCGACCGGGGCTCACACTCCTCACACTCCGGCTCCCCGAACACCTCCCACTCGGGCATTTGGTCCGAAGATGACAGCGACGCATCCTCCCGCTCATCTCTCAGCAGCGAGGGGTATCATGATCGCCGCCGTCACCACGGCCGCGGGCGCTCTCGGCACGTCAAGAAAGGCGGCTTCCACGCTACACGCCCCGCCCACTTTGGTATCCCGGGACACCAGCCACACCATCACATCGTCTATCCGCATCGCCAGCGACTTCATCCGACCGCGGGGCACCACATTGACGACTTGTTCTTTGAGGGGACTCCCGCGATCCGCGAGGCCGTCCCTGTCGACATTGACGAGGTGCGCTCCAACGCGTTCGCGCTGGGCAGAGCTGCTGAGCGTCAAAGGAGACGCGAGTTGGTGGATGAGATCACCGCGTCGATCCAGCAGCAAAAGGTGCCTCACTCTCCTCTGCGGGTGGCGCCACCATCACCGCGAACGGGCTTGGGGCTTGGGCTTGGGCGGCTTAGGATTGCAGACGACGAGGACAGTGAGGATGACTGGGAGGATGAGGAGCCGAACGTGCGCTACCTGATGCCGACGAGGAGGCGAGGTGTGTCTAGGTATACTACCAGCAGGGGACGGGCGAGGGAGGAGGATGTGGTGGTTGTAGATGAGGCCGAGAGAGAGAGGGGCAGGGTGCGCCTGGAGCGTGATCGCGCATATGTGATTGGGCGAGAAAATGAAAGAAGACAAATGGACAGAGAGGAGAGGGAATTGGAGATGAGGAGGGAACAGGACAGGATCAACAGGCGCTTGGGAAACTTCCCGCGTAGTAAGGAGAGGAAGAGCTTCCGAGGCCAAGGGCAGTTTGACGTCGATGCTGAAAGGCCGAACCCTCTCTTGCCAAAGTTTGCCCAGAGGAGGCATCCGAGTTTCGATGATGATGATGGTTACCTCAGATGAGCTTGTCGGCTTGGGTTTGGTGGTGTATTGTTAGTATTATTGATGGCTCAGATTTCCATTTTAGTTGTACGGCAGCCTGGGAAGAAAAAAAAGTTGAAATCTGGGAGGATGGGTCTAGCCTATATAGCTCCGATAGCTGAAATTGCATTTTTCTTGTTCTGCTCGCTGTCAACTGTGGCTGATAACAAAGTGAGGCTGTTGTGCATGTTGATGTAGAGAAGGCATTTTCAGCCTGCAGGAGAAAAGCGCATTTTGGTGGGACCAGTCGCCGCCCTAGAAAGTAGGAGCCTGGGCAATCGCAGATTTGGAGTGGTCTTTGTTGGCAGGAGGCATTGAACGCAGCACAGTACGGACAGAATGTTAAACACTATTCACGCATTCGGAAGGACCAGGGCGCTTGATTGGTTGACTCACCTTGGGCAAAACTCGACCCAGCCCCTTGTTCTTGTCTCTTGACAGCCGACTTGTATTCGTTGGATGTGCTGTCATATAATTCGTCACCGTACATGAAGCTTAGTAGCATGCAGTGCCCTCGAAAAAATATGCTGTGGACCAATCATCAATGCACTGCTTTACGTTCGCCTCCAGCTAGATTCGCAACTGCTAGGGCCGGACTGCGACCGTCGAACGCCCTTGAAGCAAGACTCGACTACTAAGGTACCATGGGAAAACTGCGTTTGCGCAACGGTGTCATGTTATCGAGGCCTAGTTTTCTCGAAGTCCTCGACAGAAGGGCCCACTTGCCGCAGCTATAACCCCGCAATCGTTCATTGTCTTCAGCGCTGTCAACTTTAACAACAAGTTGTCCTTTTGTTGAAGCCCGTAATTTCCAAGATGTTCAAAGTGTCTTGTAACCGGACTCAACTAGAAATGTCAGTGGGGAGCAACAAACTCCCAGTGTAGAAATGCCTGTGACGTGTTTTATGTTCAAAAACGGTGCATGTGCCGTAGTCCGAGCCCGATGTGGTCCCCCCAAAAGGGATTCACTTCATAAGTTATCCAGAGGGTAGAAAAACACCCCAAAAAAAACATCCCAAGACTGAACTCGAAGTTTTATACCATCATCGGCCAACACTTTGCGGAAGACTAGGTCATCTATGTATCGTGAAGTGCTGTGAAATATATCCGAGTCGGGTAGGCACTGAATTCCGGGTGGGTGCTAATGAGGGGAGGAAGGGAAATGAGAAAAGGTGGGGGGGGGGGGACTGCCTTTATATTATTTGTAAATGTCTATTGCGAAGAGAACCTTGCTGGTAATATCAGGTTTCCCCAACTGCTGGCCCCATCGTTGCTTGCCAACCCGAATAATAGGAACTACTGGGAAAGAGAGGGGCTTGGTTAGTCAGGCTCACGGATAGAGGCAAATTAACGAGCATGATCATACTTGTGCTCAAGGCTTAGCTTCAAACATACTAGTAGGCACCGCTCAGCTTGAGGCGATGTCACCGGAACGTAGAACTCAAGCTGCTTTGTCTTGCGCATATGTAAACCATATCTACAAGTAGTTGCTTGACTGCTCAGTCGCTGCTACAACATGTGATCTAAGGTTGTACTTTCAACGAGGACAACATCCATGTGCGGGAAGAGGGGTTGGCGTTACTTGGCAGGTGTGTAGATAGGCTAGATACAGTCCTCAAGCGCTTGGCCTCTTGTACGTTGTCTAAACCTTTGACTAAAGTATAGTGGGGAGAATCATCGAGTTCGTCCATCAGCTTACATCAACAGATCTCCACATCAAAAAGTTCACTTGGGTGAGCAGGATAGAGAAAAAAGCTCGTCACTCATCCCCTCCAAGACCTGAGACTGCGTGATAGTACCTCCAACAAGTATACACAGATACATACATCTATAGTATTACAACAAGATTGAGTACGTCTCATATGCTAATCGACGTCTAATCCACCATCGCTCCTCATCTGCCCGTCATCATATTCCTCACACTGCGGTAGTAGTCCCACGGGAGGACACGCTTGATCTCGTCCTTGGTTAACCACTGGTAGTCGGTCAAGCCGTGCTTGTTCCCTGTGAGGTCGGCCTGGCCCGCCATGATACGCCCCTTGAGGAAGAAGATCTTCTCGCCCCTCCTCTTGGGTGCCGTTGTTGCGTCCTCGCCCTCGGCGAAGACGGGCTCGGTGACATAGTGAGCGACAGGCACCCGGCCAACAATCCACGTGTTCATGTTGACACCGGCCGATTCAACAAGCACTCGTGCCGCGGTCTAGCAAAAATCAGTTAGAAAAACCACCCCCGTCCACCAGCAGGGGAATTCAGCAGCATACCTCATGAAGAACCTCCTGCGTCGGCACATCCCCAGCAGGGAACTGCCATGTCGCCGCCTCGCCCTCGCCCTTCTTCACAACAAGATACAGCGTCTGATCCAGCGCCCGATCCAGGCG
Source organism: Lasiosphaeria hispida (assembly GCA_033439745.1). Taxonomy (NCBI): domain Eukaryota; kingdom Fungi; phylum Ascomycota; class Sordariomycetes; order Sordariales; family Lasiosphaeriaceae; genus Lasiosphaeria; species Lasiosphaeria hispida. The sequence continues at coordinate 2,504,500 of JAUIQD010000003.1, forward strand.
CCTCACATCGCCCTTCTCATCCGCCTCCGTCCGCCGCGGCATCGGCCGCTCGACCGGCACCCGCTCATCATCCACAATCTCCTCGCCGTCTTCACTGATGCGCACCTCGGCGTCCGCCAGCAGCGACTCGGCAATGTCGCCTGTCATGCCCGTCTCGCTGCCCACCAGCACCTCGTCGTTCCACGCGACGCGACCCCGCGGGTTGTACCGGCCAATGTCCTTGGCGGGCACGCCGTGGCGCTCGCGCAGCTTGAGGCGCCAGTCCAGGTCGGCGGCCGTGTCGGTGCGGAAGTAGAACTCGCGCCGGAACGGCACCGCCAGCCGCTCATTGAGCCGCTTCTGGTACAGGTAAAAGGCTGCCTCGAACGCCGTCGGCTCGCGCGTCAGCAGCGGTGGGCGCGTCAGGATCAGCCCCGACTTGATCTTGTAGCGCGTGGCGGCCGTGATACTCGGCGATTCTTCGGTCGTGGTGGTTTCCGTGCTAGTCACCGGGTGTTGCATGGGGGGAGGGGCGGAGGAGAGGTTCGACTCGAGCGAGGCAGCGATGAGTGCCGATGTCGTCGGGATGCTCGCGGCGTCCGCATAGTGGCGGCGGGCGCCCAATGGTACGGAGGGATGGGTTGTCGTTCTCGCACACCGGGGACAAGCTCTGCGGGAATCTGATGGGTAAAACCGGGTTAGTTAAAGATGCCCTCACTCGATGGATAACAGACGAATGGGGCTCCTCACTCCTGAGCAGAGCCGACACTGCACTTCCTCCCCTGCTGGCCGCCGTCATGATGGGCAGCAGCTTGACAGACTTGACCGAAGCCGAGCCGATTGACCAGGTAGAGGGAAAGAGTAGGATAGTACCGTGTGCTGGCTGGGAGAGCTGTGCTGGGGCATGCGTCGCGGGTCTTTTTTTCCTTCCCCCTAAAACTGCCAGTGAAGCTTCTCGGCCTCCAACAGACCGTCAACTTTTTTCCTCGACCCAGCCAGACCCACTTCTTCCCTGGTGCTCCCATTCCGTTTAGTCCCCTTGAGCTCTCACCGCCTTCCTCATTCAGCACCGGGCGGCCCCACCTTTCTGCATCTCATTTTCCTATTAAATACTCGGCCCTCTCCTCCCTTCTCTCACTCTTTTTTTTTATTATTTACCAAGGCACCAATCCTTATCATCAAGACCTGTTTCTCTTCCATAACGTCCTGATCATTATTTACGGTGCCGATACCAAATCCTAAGAGCAGTCTTATTTTCGCTAGCGGAGCCTGTTATATTTTCTACTGGGCCCCGTTAGATAGATTCTGCGCACACTTCAGCCGGTGCAAGTTCAAGTGCTTGTCCAATGGCTTCCCTTGAGTGATGATCGTTTGTCTGTCCTTCGGCAACGAACTGCACTTTGCTATTTTGCAGTGTCAACGTGTTTTCATTGCAATTATATCTCGCTTTTATCAGCTCTGCGTCGCACAGTTATAGTTGATGTAATCAATTGAATATCTAATTCGCCGAAATCTACAGACATAACGAGATCTGCGAACTTATGCGTTGTACAGTCGGGCGAATCGATCGTTGCTAAACAAGACGACGGCCGACCTGCACCAATACAGAAGACTCCGATGACCTATCATTCCCAACGTGCACGCCATGATATAATAATATGCTATGTTCACAGAGATTACCCCCAACCGACCGTTAATTCATCCCACGCGACATACCAAACATTCCATCAAGACGATTCTCCATCCTGCCTCCGACCGGTTCGGAAAACTAGAATGCGCCCGTGGACACATCGAACCCAAAAAAAACCACCAACATGCCTAGCTCCTAATTCTCGGTTCCAATAAAAGCAATAATAACAGAGAAGTCCCATGAGATAAAATATACCGAGCGTGCTACCACCCATCCAGACCAGACGTATCCGCCGGGGTATCTAACCAGATCCTCCCTGTCCCGTCCTGTGTCCTGTCCAGACCTGCACTGCTCCCAACCGTTCCGATGCCGTGAAACGCCCCGTCGTTATGGAAACCACAATCGTCAAATGTCGTGGTCATATATGCATGCACGAGATGCAACAAGAATTAAAAGAGGTCGAAGTGGGTCTCCGACAGACATTGTAGCGTCGATCAAGCTGTGAGCTCGGCGACTGCCCGAGCAACCTCTTTTGTCGCCATTGTCTCCCAGCTTTGACGGGCATCGTCCCCGACTGTGGTCGGATTCTGCACCTGTTCATATATCTTGCGGGAAATGTCGCGGTTGATGGCGGCGTATTGATCGGCGGTGAGGCGACTAGATTTCCAGTGCGGTTTCAGGGCGCTTCGCACGATACTGCTGATGTTTTCTTTCACCTCTAAGGGTAGTGGGCTCCTCACAGGCGACACATTTTCAGATCTTGAAATGACAATTGGAGCTGTCCGTCGGGCCCGAGGATGGCGCAACGCCGATGTGCTGTTTTGGCGGCCTCGATGCTCCGAATCGCTATTTTCTGGCGAAGAGCGGTTTTCGTATGCCGCACGCCTGTGCGGTGATGACGATCTCGAATCCTTGGGCGACGATGCACTCATCGGCGAGTAGTTTGCAGGAGGGTATATTGGCTCAATGTGCGAGCTCAACGTCATGTGCGGAGAGCTCGGACGGGGCAGGCGGTTCGGCGGTGGGGTGCTGGAGGATGCTCGTGAAGGCGAGCCAACAGGAGACGGAGGATCATTGGCACCTGGTATCCGCCCAAAAAGTGTCCTCACATTCTGTTCATCCGATGGCGCGCTCATCTCGACCTCCTTCAAGAGAGAGGATAAGAAGGAGGGCGCAGCAGATTCGGCGGGTACCAAGGGGGCCGGATTCGCGATTGGGCTGGTCTGAGGTTGGTCCGGTTGGCTGGGAGGGGGCACGGCAACATGTGGAGCGGCGGAAGATGACGACTCGCCGTTCTGGGGCGGCAGTCTTCGAGTGCGTGGTCGCTTGAGCTTTCTCTCCCTGTCTTGCTGCGGCTCATTAGGCTCAGCAGTGCCTGACCGGGACTTCCTCTTGTTGTTCTCTCTCTCCAAGTCTCCCCTCGCCTTTTCCAAGGCACCCCAAGCCATCTGTACTTCACGAGGCTCTTGAGGGGGCGGACGCGAAGCAGGCGCTGCTCTCCCCTGGAAGACGTCGGGTATGTTTCTCGCGAATACATCTCTCGCACCTAGGCGGCTGGCAATGTTGAGGCGCTGCTGCCAGCGCTGATGTTCGAGACGTTCGTTCTCGCGGATCTGCTGCGACCGACGAAGGCCCTCGAAAACGCCCGGGTCATCATCGTCGTCTTGATAATCAAGGTCGAGGCTGATTGCGTCCCAAATCCGGCCGGCAATCCGACCCCAAGCTCCCTGCCACTCGTCTGAACGGGCGCGTTGCCTGGCACGGCGCATGCTTGCCTGGGTTCGTGGGAAGTAGTATAGCCGGTTCAGCGGGGCTTGTTCGCCCCGGGGCGGACTCTGATGTGTGGTGTTCTCAATGCCTAGGGCGTCAACGCACTCCATGCAGAACCATGGGCCGGGGGGTACGCTGCCCAGGCCGATACAGTGTGTGTGGTACGGCGTATCGCAGCCGTCGCAGAGCAGCAGTACATCTTCGCGGTCGGCGCGGTTGCACACCGGGCAGGGGATCTGGATATCCTGTTCGTCCGGGTTCTCGTCGACCCATGCTTGGGGATCGAACTCGGCAACTTGTTTCTTGTTTTCGACAGTTCGACTCGACAAAAGGGTTCCTACAAAGGTCGGAGGTTAGCACTGCTGAATGTTTTCAGGGGAGCAGTCTGAGGATGTATGGAGCTGGGCCAGGGGCTACTGAGGGGCAAATGGGCGAAACATACCTCCAACTTTGTCGTAGACATGGACCAAATTAAAGGTCTGGCGGCAAATGGGGCAGCTGTTCGCCTTCTCGCTCCACTCGCGCAAACAAGAATCATGCAGCACATGGCCGCAAATCTGGATCAAAGCTACATGGTCGTGGTTTTCGTGTTGTTTTGGCGATGTGTTGATTGAACTGATGACTGCAGCGGGTGCAACCGGTTCTGCGGCTTCCGGCTGCTGAGGTGCCACTGAAGGGCCGCCAGGAACCAGGACAACAGAGGGGCTGCTGTTTTCCAGTGGGGCAATCACCGCTGCGGCCACCGCCACTGCTGCCGCTGGGGATTCGATGTCTAGGTTCTCTAGACACACAATGCATTGATCAGCCATGGTGAATGGCAATTTGAAATGAAATTAGAAAGGTCGAGATGGATGGACGTGAGGACGTCATGTAAATGATATCGCAATGAATTTAGACAGGATTGTCGGGGTGGCGATGGATTGGATTGAGAGTCGACTTGTTTGATGCGCGGGTGGTGGGTTGAGCGTGCTGCTGCTCTGGGGGTCTAAGTGGTTGCAGGGCAGCTTTGCGTAGGGGGAATGGTTTGTGGTGCTGGTGCTGGTGCTGGTGCTGGTGGGCAGCGGGAAGAAAGTGGATTGCCGTGAAAGAGAGTGAAAAGGTGGGAACTGGAAAAAAGAAGAAAGAATGCTGAGCCCGTTAGCGCAGCCCGGAGGGGACGGGCCAATCAGGGCCACACCAAGCAAGCAGTCACACTGCCAACTTGGGATCTGTGCCGGAGGGCCAGCTGACTGGGTTCAAGTGGGGGAGTGTGTGGCAGCGCAGACGGAATCAGTGAGAATCATCAGTGAATGGTTTGCAGCCGAGTGGCATAATACCTGAGGAAGTCTGGGCAAAAGATCAATTATCTAAAGCCGCGACTGAAGCGACCGGGAAAAGAATCTAACAGCGTTTTGAGTTCACCATTCTGGAGTCATCGGCAAATTCGACCGTCATATCGTCCCTGGTTGGGGTTTGGAAGTCTATCGCCCCCTTTCCCACCGCAGGTGAGCCGTGAGCAATGCCACCACGATACTTCATACGCTCTAGCCCTGATTTATTTGTTCGCGCGTTACATTCGAAGAGAGATACCTAGGTCCTGGAAAGGCTTCTCTGGCAACCTTCCCCCTCCCCCCCCCCCCAAAAGAAAACCCAAAAAAACTGCATATCTAGTGCATCAAAGGGCATCCCTAGTATTAGGAATGAAATTAAGAAATGCCTCAAGATATTATCGTAGTGCAAGAAGAGAAGGCATCTTTTTTCATTTTCGCAGCCATTAAGTTACACGCTAACATACAAACAAGGGTTGGATTGTACCCACTCGAGTCACTGGCCCCTGGTTCAAGGTGCGCTTACCTTTCCCATTCCGTTGCATTGTCTATCTTGAAAAGGTGTACCACTGTATTGAGGCTTCTCTTTTGACTGGAAGGTCAGTTCGCCTTGTTGCCGTATTCCAAACCGGGACAAGGGGATGAATCCTCGTTTACGCCGCGAGTTACGGAACGTAGCTATCGACAGAGTTTCCGCTTGCCGAGCCGACGTCGCGGGTCAGGACTCAAGACCAGACCTCCCCAGCCTTCGAGTAAATGTACAAAAGCAATGCGTCATCCGAGTACGTGTTGTCGGGGATTCACATGAAATACAGGCTACTCCGACAATAGTCGTGCGGAGAAGGGGAGCTTTTGAATGCACATCGGTGTACACTCAAAAAGTCGTGGATGGCTGTGCCCTTGGTGAATTCAACCACCAATGGCGTCTCGGCAGGGGCAATCGCTCGACAAGGCTTGCAATCAAAATGTTTGATTGTGGCCGTCGTGTTTTTACCGAGCAACCGTGACGTGGCACAGCAGCGTTGCTATCGAGGCCCCGAGAACTGGTCACCGTCGTCAAGGGACTCACCGAAAGGGATGTAGGGCAGTAGAGTCCAGTGGCCAATAAGAAATCGGAGCGCACACATCATTTGACTGGCGCGACGCTTAAAACTGCTTCATGGCTTCTCTCCAGGACCGTTCATTACCATGAGAAAACATACAGTCTAACGCCTGTGAAGAGCACCGGTGAACAGTGACATTGTGACTCAAAGCAGTGGACTCTTCATTGTTCAGGGAATTCTCATTGATCGTCCAGCCGTTCCCATCAGCTGAAAGTGTATTGCAGATCCTCCGTTGCCCTTTTTCCCGACACCGAACCTAAAAACCAAAGCATGCATTCCGATATCCCTCTAAACGTCGGCAATCTCGCGTAGTCTGCGGAGAGTCGACCGCATGGCAGCAGCCGCGGGTGTGCTAGATAGCTGGGTTAGAACACTTCCTCACGTGGAGTTTTGCGGGTAAGCCCGCAACCAGGATGTACTCACGCGACAACGTAAGCACCACCAGCCATGACCTTCTTGCACGACTTGCAGTCCTGTGGGTAACGATTAGTCAGGGTTCAGAGCTCGACCTTGTTACGTGGGGGCCTGGGGGTGCAGGAGGTTTCGAAAAGACGTCAGGAACACCGATTATCCATTCTAGACTTGACGTTCCCAGGCAGCAAGGTTGATGATTCAGCAAGCACACATACCCAGATGCCAACAGACGAACGCCGGACGCTGTCTATAATAACTGTCAGTTTCAAATTCCAACGCCGTCTTGGGAGGGAAGCTTTGCTTACCCTTTCCGCAGAATGCTGTACGATGTTAAGGTCAGCAAATGTCATTGACAAATCGAGCTTGCCTGGGTCTGCCGCGGAACCAGACCGACTCCGTGCAAACCCGACATAGCTCATAGGTTTCCATTGGTGGATTACATACTGCACGTGCTAAAGCTGTGTTAGTACCTTTTGACAGTGAAGAATCGGAGGGTGAGAGAAGCTTACTATTTGGCGTGTTGTGAAATTTCCTGCTTCTTGACGAGCTTACGAAGCGAAGCACCGTATCTGTGGGGGTCGGCATTAGCGCTCTATCCGGCTTTGGCAGTGATATGCGTGCCGATGAGCATCTGGCGAAAAAGTATTGTGCGCAATTCGAGGAAGTCGTGAGAGGAAGGAGACCGCGGAAAAGGCTTGGCCGGAGCCAAGGTGTGAAGACCTGGCAGGAATTCAGGCCTCCGCGAGACAACAGGAAGTTTGACGTCCAGCCAAGTCCTTTCCCCCTCTAGCATCTCAACCATTCCCGATCACGCGGGTCCTCGACCATGAGTTGCGCCCCCCGTCGACTGCGAAAGCTTCCCCCGCTTGGCAGATGTCGCTCCAGACAGCCGAGTTTTGGCAAGTAGTCATTACAAGGGGTCGTGGTCGCAGGTTAAGAGGTGTCGTAGATGCTTCCGGGGGCATAGTTGTCGGGGAGAGGGGTGGGTGATTATTTAAGAGATTTGTTCGCGACGTACCTTGTGCCGTACTATTCGAGGGTCAGCACATTTTCGAGGGGAAACAATTCATGGGAATCTGGGCGTTACATACCTTGCCGGAAATGCCGACCTTTTTCGTGCGCTTAGACATGGTGGCTGGTTGTGGTGATCAAAGGTTGATCTCGAGATACGGTGCTGGCGTTTGGCGTTGCGGGCGGGCGGATTTTTGATAAAAGTCCAGTGTATTTCTTCCTGGTGTGTGAGCCAGGGTGCTGCGAGAGAATTGGCGGAAGCTAGGCGGAACAATTTGACCGTCCTGGGCGGCAAGCGTGCGGTGGGGCGAGGGCAGCCCTTAACCCCAAGACCGGCTGGCGGCTGGCAGCGGATGTGCCCAGCTGCCATCCCTTCATCCCCCTTTCGGAGGATTTTAAGTGGCGCTGGACACCCCGCAGACTTATCGAAGGCTAAGGCGAACCTATGGTAAAACCAGAACTCGCGGCGGCGCTGGGTTCCTAATTCGGGTCGACAAGGCGGCAGGACGGACAAAGCACCGGTTCCCGATATCCAAGTGTCTCAGATGTGCAGCTTCTACCGCTGTTGGGACGTTTCCCCGATGTTTGCCTTCGAAAATGCCCAAGTTTGTGTCTTGGGCCGTGGTGTCGTGGTGGGCCACGCTGGGCCATAGGTCGCCCGCCCTTTGATTGTCCGTGTCCACTCATGACGATATACATACATCTTTGTCAAGGCTGACGGATATAACTACGCCGTCAGAATCTGTCTCCAAGCGATTTTTTTTGCATAGCGAGCCGGGTACTGTCCTTCATAAACGACAACGAGCTTGGAATTTATCCATTTTATTTTATTTTTTGAGATTTGACACTTGCCACCACTGTTCTTCGCCATGCCGTTGAAGCAGCATGACCGCCAGTATGATGTGGTGGTCTTTGGCGCAACAGGTAGAAACACTACATGAAGCCAATTAAGTGGCTGAAGACAAGGGACTAAACGAACACCAGGCTATACCGGAAAGTTCACGGCCCAGCACATCGCGACCCATCTGCCAACCGACCTAAAATGGGCCGTCGCAGGACGCTCGCGGGAGAAGCTGGAGGAGATGGTGGCACAGTGCAACGAGTGGAACCCTGACCGACGCCAGCCTGGTAAGACATCTTTGTCGTCTCCCCCGAGATCCAACTACTCATGCCGCCTAGAAATCGAAATCTGCAACCTCGATGACGAAGACCTGGCCAAGCTCGCCAAGAAGACCTTCATCCTCATCACCACCGTCGGCCCCTACGGCCGTCTCGGCGAGTATGCCTTCAAGGCCTGCGCCGAGAACGGCACGCACTACCTCGACGTGACGGGCGAGGTCCCCTTCGTCGCCCGCATGATCGCCAAGTACGAGGCGTCAGCGAAGGCGAGCGGCGCCCGCCTCTTCCCGCAGATCGGCATCGAGTCCGCGCCGTCGGACCTCGTCACCTGGACCCTGGCCTCGCTCATCCGGCGTGAGTTCTCGGCCAACACGCGCGACGTCGTCGTCTCGCTGCACACGCTCCGCGGCGCGCCCTCGGGCGGTACCCTCTCCACCGCCCTGACGCTCCTCGAGAACTTCTCCCTCTCCGAAGTCCGCGCCGCCCACCGCCCCTTCGCCCTCTCCCCCGTCCCCAACCCGCATCCGGCCTCCCCCTCTCCCGCCACCTCTTTCCTCACCCGCCTGTCGGGTTTGGTCACCATCCCGCCCCTAGGGCTGCTCACCTCGTCCATCGCCGCCAAGACGGATGCCGCCATTGTCGAGCGCACCTGGGGGCTCCTCGCCCAGCACGACAAGGCGCAGGCCTACGGCCCCAACTTTGCCTTCAAGCAGTACATGCGTGCCCGCGGCGTGCTCGCCGGCATCGGCGTCCACCTGGGGCTGTTTGTGTTTGGCCTGGTGCTGGTTACGCCGTTCCTGCGCCGCCTCGTCGCCCGCCGCGTGTACCAGCCCGGCGAGGGTGCTACTGCCGAGGAGTACAAGCGCGATGAGATTGAGTACCGCGCTGTCGGCCGGCCCGACGTTGCGGGTGGCGGGGATGGGAGGCAGGCGTTTTGCCGGGCGTGGTTTAAGGGGGGGAATTATTACTGTGAGTTTTTTTTGCTTGTCATTTTCTTGTGTCTGGGGATCTACAGGGTGTTTTGCTAACGGACGAGATTTAGTCACGGGCGTGTTGCTTGCTGAGGCGGCAGCGACGCTGCTCCAGGAGGATATCAAACTCCCTGGTGGGATTTACACACCGGCCTGCTTGGGCCAGCCGTTTATCGACCGGCTCGAAAAGGCTGGGTTTCATTTTGAGACATCCATCATTCCGGCGTAGTGAGAATAGACGCTCAAACCTGGCCGTTGGATATGTGGGGAGTAAGGCGGCGTCTTGGCCTGCATATGTAAAATATAGTTCCCTCCTATGAGGAGTTGCAAATAATATGACTGTGCATAGAGATGTATGTAATTTTGCTTAACCTACCCGGCATCAACAAGACAGCCCAAGGCACCGGCCAAAAATGAGCTGACATCAACATTATCATTATCGATATGTCCACGCAATGCACATATATACATAGGTCATCCAATCATCCACCGATACATCATCACGCTCATGAAATTTACATCCCCACCAACACACCATCTCCTACCTCACCACCCCCTCTGACACGCCCGCCTTGCCCCTCCCGCGCCTCCACGGCGCCCACCACACCTTCCCCCCAGCGTCTCCCTCACTGACATTCCCAATAACTAAACCCGTCACCTCACCACACTCATCCGCGACCTCATCGCGCACCAGCACCGCCATCAGCCCCAACGGCAGACAAACGACCAGCGCACACCCGAGCAGCACGGTGATTGTCTCCTGGTAAGCCCGCGCAATCGCCTCCCTCTCCACACTGCCCCACGCGTAGCTGCATGCGACGACCACGCTGGCGTAGATCTTGCCGGCATCCGCCTTGGCATGCTCGGGCAGGTACTCGACCAGCTTCGCCGGGACCAGCCGGCCCCACACGGCACCCGAGAGGGCGCTCCCGACGGCCGCGCCCACCTCGGCGACGGTCAGGAACGCGGCCGTGGCGACGCCGACGTGGGCGTGGTGGGCGCCGCAGCTGGCCTGGACGGCGAGCTGGGTGGCGACGTGCATGAGGCCGGCGCCGGCGCCGAGGGCGGCCTGGGCCGCGAAGAGGACGGCGAGCGAGGCGGCGCGGGTGCGGGTGTTGAGAAGGATGGCGACGGCGACGGTGTAGAGCGCCGCGCCGGTGAGGATGTAGGGCCGAGGGCGGGGCGCGCCGGCGGAGCGTCGGATGAGGAGGGAGGCGAGGAGCGCGGCGATGGTGGAGGCGAAGGAGAAGGTTTGGGTGATGGGCCCTGCGCGGCTAACGGGCTGATTGAGGGCTACGAGGAGGTAGGAGTAGAAATAGGGCTGGACGGCGATGTAGAAGATCATGAACCAAAAGAAGCCGAGCGCACAGCCGGCGCAGAAGGTGCGTGAGCGGAGGAGGTCGAGAGGGAGGAGCGGGTGCGGTGCGAGGTCTGGGCGGGACTCCCAAAAGGGGAAGAGAACTAGGAGGAATAGGCCAGTAGCAATCATGGCGAGGATGCCACGGTCGTGCCAGCCGTCTGGGGAGCGAGAAACTAAAGTCAGGGGAATCAAAATCAGAGCAAGGCCGGCGCTGAAGAGGAAGATTCCGACCACGTCGAGATCTGTGAGGAGGCGCTTGACTGTCTGAAGAACCGGTTCATCGTCACTGCCGTCGTGATGATGGCGCTTTTGAAGCAACCCTGTGCGTTCGGCCTTGCGGCCGTTGATGAACAGACTGAGGGCCAGCGGTAGGAAAGCGACGGGCAAGATGAGAGCCCACATGCCGTAGCCCCAGCGCCAGCTCAAGTGGGCAAGGATGGCGGCAGCGATGGCAGGGCCGATCCAGACGGTGACAAGAAAGGGGCTGTCCGGGAGGCTGGAGAACAGCGCACGGTTGTTGAAGTTGCTAGTGTCAGCGATGAAGACCTGTTGGAGGATCTGAAGACCGGTTCCGCCGGCCGAGTAGAAGATCTGCGCCGAGGCGTACGTCTGAACATTCTTAGAGCTGGCCATCTGGATGTAGCCCAGGACGAGGAGCAGCACGGATATGCAGAAGGCCTCAAGGCGGCCAAAGACGTCTGCGATCTTGGCCATGGGCGGCTTGATGACAGCTGGGCGCGAGTCAGCTTTGCGGGTGGAAGTGACGGGGATGCACTAGCACGCACCATTTACAACATTCTGGACGACGTAGACAGTTGACAGTAGCGAGTGGTTGTTGAAAGAGCTGACAGCAAAGGCGGCAAGCGGGTACGTAACCTGCCCTTCTAGCGATGTAGTGAAGGCCATCAAGAAGATACTTGACAGGTTAGCTGGGGCGCGCTGTGTACTGTGTGTGACTGAGATGTCACAAACCTCATATAAGCCACCATCAAACCCCCTTTCGACCAGGTCCGGGCGACTGCCTCGATGCGCCTCACGCCATCCTGGACCTCAGTATCGACAGACGCTGAATCAGTGCCATCGCTATCGACATGAGCACCTGCTGCGACGCCGCAGACCTCTAGATTCCCGCCGAAATTACAATCATCACCTCGTGCCAGGAGAGGCGTGTCTTCGCCATCACGGTCACCGCTGGCCGCCATGCTGGTGGAGAACTCGACGAGGGCGGCAGGAGCCTAGTGATCCGAGAGAAATACTTGGCGCGGGCATGCGCAGCTTGCGGTCAGGCGGGAAAGAGAAATGGATGGGTTGTATTAAAATAAGAGCAATAAGATAATCGGGATGCTGAAACAATATACAAACTTGGAGTGTAAGTTGGTGGGTCGCAAGGTAGGTTGAGGGGAATGCAGGTGGGCTCATGTATCGGAGAAAAGGGAGAAAGCCACCAAGCAGCAAGGGAACGATCCGATTAAGCAAACCAGCCCACTCTCACAAAACCAAAGGCCCACGCCGAGAAAGGGGAAACGTCCACCAAGTCGTCCTGTCAGCGCATCCATCCCACGCCCTCCCGCGCTAGGCAGCGGGGGGGGGGGGGGGGGGGGGGGTGGTAAAATGGTGTGTGAGTGTGTCTGTGTCGGGTGTCGTGCGTGTCTCGGTTTCTTTTGAGTGATCACCCTAGGCAGAGTGAGCAATATACCAAGGTGGAAATGTCGCGGCGCCAGCGCAATCGTATTGGACAGAGCACAGAACAACGCCGAGGGAAACGCTCGTCGGGGGGAGGGGAACCGCCTGTCCTGCCTGCTAGACCTACCTCGCAGCGACGGTATTAGGCACTTGCTTGTTTGGGGGAGTGGAAATGTGAGCGAGGCCCAGCGCGAGACAGAGGTTTGGTTGCACATGACGGGTTTCAGGCCCCGCCCCGTCACAGGGCACTGCGTGTTCGATTGGCTGAAGATTATCTAAACCATCTGATAAAATTTTCCCTGGTCGAGCTCTGAATGGTTTCGCTCCCCACCCAGCCCAACACAACCCTGCTTGACCAGGCCACCGTGGCATCCGGCCGCGTCCGACACTTGGCGGCAGATGCCTCTTCACCCATCCCATGTCGTGTTTTCAGCGCTTTAAGTCATCAAATCACATGTGGTCCCGAGGTTTAACAGCTACTGAGAATGGGGGATAAGTCGAGTTCGGCCTGAGACATTGCCGATCCCTGCCCTTTACAGACGGGGCAGCAGGGCCGCAGTTTCCCGCCTGCACCGCCCTTGCATGGGGCATGATGGCACCAAATCTCCAAAAGGAAACATGAAGATGTCTCCAAACTTCCATTCCGCCACTTCTACAGCTACCTAAATGCTACATCGACACAGTACATGACTGTCATCTCCCGGTACACATATTGAACAGCGCAGGATGTATCGTACATACATTGGACATCAGCGTCGCATTTCCTCCTCGGTCACCAGAACTAGTCCTCCGCCCCATTCATTGGTCATTAATGACGTCCCTCCTCCTGCCTTTCCTTTGTACACGCCCATCCGTCCCCAAAACTGTATCGCTCACGCCTCTGCTTCCACAATGTATGACTTGGGAACAAGAACCCCCGAAGAAACAAATCCCGTAAAATGCCCTCGTTTGAACCCGTCGTATACTCGCATAAAACAAAACAAAAAGACAGAAGCAGAATGGTATCTTCCAACGCAAAAGGGATTTTTGGTGAGAAAGAAAAAAAAAAGACCACGTCGCTATGGATGAAGAGTGAAGAATAGAAATACCCGTGCGCCCCTTCCCTGTGTACTGGGAAAACAATGGGGCACGGTCGAGGTTCAGAGGATGTGGGTTAGGTGGTTCGAGATGTTGAAGAGGGAGTTGTATATGTGCATATGTGTGCAAGGGTTATTCCTCCGAGGCGGGAGACGTATTTATGAATTAGCCGTAGAGGACGTCAAAACCATGAATCGAGTAGAGGTAGACCTCATCCATCCTCTATGGCGTCCCGGCGGCGTGGATCGGTTGTGGCGTGCGATGTATACACCCAAGATAATCATGGCATCGAAACAACAGGAGTGTAGGAAAGTGTAGACTGCCAGAGAGATGGCGTCGCCCTTACGTGATTGGTGTTATAAGCGTGGAGCGTCAATCGGTACCCCGTCACGCCTCTTCCATGATACCGCCCTCGCCGCCCCCTTCCTCGCGCCACTCCCGGCTCTTCTCGGTCAGCTTCTTCACCCCGCTGACTCGTCCTGCCCAAAGACTCTCAATGGGCGTGCGGAAAGTAAAGGCCCGCTGGGAGCTGATGACGCCGATCGCCTGCAGCACCGCCTTGCGGCTGTCGCGTCCGAACACCGCCGGATGGTTGATCCACTCGAGACTAGATTCGAGCTCGGCGTCGAGCGCCGCCACTGTGTGCGAATCGATGCCGGCCGCCGTGTTCATGCTACCAAGGCCTAGCCCGTCATTGGACCGGCTACGGGGTAGCGAGGGTGTTGGGAAGCCGCTTAATGACAGCGGCGCAGTCGCTGACGTCGGGGACGGCGAGTTTTTACGGTCAGGCGTGCCTGACATGATAGGTGAGGCATCATGAGACGGATGGGGGGTCGACGGCTGGGACTTGTTGCCCAGCTGCATCGGCGGAACAGGAGGTAGCCCCCCCTTTCCAAGCCCCTTGAGGATGGATCGCGTCTCGTTGAGAAGCGTGTGCGCGCGGTCATGCTGCCCTCTGCTAACCAGGGTCAATGCCCGAGTCAGCATGTCAGATGTCAACAGCTCCATCCGTCTTTGCACGATATGTGGGTGTGGTGGAATAGGTTGCGTGTTGCCCCATGACTTCTTCGAGTTCGAGGCCGGCAACATGGTGATTGCCAAGAGTGACGGTCGGGTATGTTGTGACGTGCCGTCCCGAAGAATATCGCCCCAGATAAGATCGGCCTGGATCAAGGGGACCTCTTCGACCGAGACCGTCCTATGCTCGTCCTGGTCCATAGGACCGCCGAGAGCCTCGAGCCCCGATACAATGTTGTCCCATGGATCTTGGGGAAGCTGCTCCTGCGATGCGGTGTCGGGCATGATCACCAGCTGGACGAGAATGTCTCGCTTGTCGCCAAACCGGAGGTCGCCGAGCGCCGCCTCGGCGTCCCGGCCAGTTGCGCGCTTCGTGATTTGCAGCGCGCCGCTAATCTTGTGGAACTTGGCCGGCGATCCCTCTGGAAGCTTGAGCTTGAGCTTGACATTTTGGTGCGAGAGCGTCTGCATTGATCCGAGACACCCCGCCAGACACTCCCGGAGCATCATCCAGTCCTTGACGTATGTGTACGATGCCTTTGTCCTTGTTGAGAGCTCAATCATGGTGTCTGGCTTGTGTGTCATGCCTAGGCCGAACGAGTGAATGGTGATTCTGAGGTCATGTCAGCCAACTGCATCTTCAAAAGGAAGCGGGAGAAAGAGAAAGAACTTACTTGGCAGCCTCTGCGCGAGATACCACAAAATCAACACTGTCGGCGTCGGATGTCGATGCGTCGCTGATGAGCATAATCGTAGCGATAGGATTATTGTACTTGCGACCCATCAGTAGATCCATGGCCACATTAGCGCCCTCTACTACATCAGCGCGGTGGCTCTTCTGGCCCACGGGCTTGATCGAGTTCAGGACATTGCTCCATCCAGGCCAGGCCTTGGTCGTCATGCCCACGATGGGAACACCACCGCCGGATGAGCCGAACGTCACCAAGCCCATGCGATCGCGCTCTCCAAGGGCAGCCACCATGAAGCGCAATGCATCACGGACCAAGTTGATCTTGACACCTTGCATGGATGCCGAGATAGGAACCACAACGACAACATCAACCGGTACATGAATCGATGGTAGTAGTGGACTGCGTGTAAAGTTTGTGTACTCGGTGGGTGCTGTTGTAGCTGACTTGGCGCCACCCCATGAGGAAGCTAGTGAGGATACCCTTTCTGGTCGGCTGGAGTGCGGCGTTCGTTGCCAGTCTTCCTCGTCCGTCTCGGAAAAGTCGCCACGGTCATATTCGGGGCTGCGTACTGGCGAGGTCTCGACGGCGTTGAGATCTAAGAGGGCCTGCTGCCAAAGTTTGAGCTGGTTACGGTTCTCGAAGCGGAGGTGGAACTGCGGGAGCTCGGCCACCGAGAGGCTCAAAGTCAGGATATTCTCATCGATCGTGCCCGTTTCGGAAACTTCGTTCAGATGCTTCTTGATGAGAATGGATCCCTTTAGTGTGCATCGTGTCGATTTCCGTGGTACCGAATCATCATCCCACTGCAACTGTTGCTGTTGCGCACTCTTCTTCTCTTTCACGCAGATCAGCATTTCGGCGAACAGGAAGCATTCGAGCTCCTGCCATGACACCTTGTCTTTGCCGACGCGGAGCGTCCCGTACAGCCGGAGTTTGCCAAACCTAGTGTCTTCGTGTTAGTCTGCTTTGATTCATTCTTCCGAGGTTGGGGTGAACCAGGCTCTCGGGACGGGGCGCGGGAGTATGCCCCTATCCTGCGTGTTGGTGCTTACCGGCTGAAGTCCAGCCCGTGCCAGTTTTCTACCCTGCCGCGGAGGTTCTCTGTCATCTCAGACAAGACATCTGACGACTCATAAGGATAGAAGCGGGGTGCGCTGCGTGCGGGCGATTGCTGTCTCGCAAACCCCTCGTTCGCTCTCGCTGATGGCTGCGGTGGCGCAGCCTGTAAATCTTCGGGGTCGGGTTGCCATTTGTTGTCGGACACCTCGATCGTCACCAGGCAGGTGAGTGTCTGCTGCTGCCGCGACCGGTTGATGGTTGGAAATTCCGACCGCACGGTAACAGTAGGAGATGGAATGGGGTTCCGCGTCACGCTGCGGGGGCTGGCCAGGGAGGTCTCCATGGCTTGAACATCGTAGTCATGCCGGCGGGGCGGGCCGCTCTGTGTTGTCTCGGGGTAACCTCCGGATGACGCCACGCCCGTGGCCTCGCTGTCACTTCGCGCATGTCTCGAGTTGGGTGTGTAGCGATGGTCCGACGACGGTGGGGGTTCGCGGCTGTCGCGGTTGTCCCGCAGGCTACCCCTGGGCGCGCTCTCACGAAGGCCGCTGGAGTTCTGAGCGCCGGGCCTCGCGTTGGAGCCCCGGCTCTGTGGCCTCCCCGCCTGATCGTCCCATGGTTGTGTTGGAGTCGGGGTGCCTTGCGACCGCGAGTCGTTTACCGATACCTGACGCACCATGTTGCTAATTTTTTCTGGTCCATCTCGGTCAGCGTCGTCTTGTTGCCACGCAGGGAGATGGGCCCTGTCTTTACCAATATCCAACACGTTGCCGCCGCGGCTGGTGTCGAGGTGTAGGGGAGCATTGCATGTTGGGCAGTATTGCGACTCGAACTCGCGAATAAACTCGTAGAAGCAGGCTTCGTGCGACACGTGTGTGCACGAGAACTGCAATATCCTTTCGCCCCGCAGCGTGTGTTCCAGCGGCTCCTCGCAGACGGCGCACTCGCTCCCGACGAAAGTGCGCTCTCGGCGCGAACGACTCCTGTCGGAATTCATGGCGGTTGCTGATCCTGCGCGGGTGCTTCCCTCACGCGACTTGGCCGACGTGACCGAGGGCGATGAGCGATGCGACGGAGCACGAAGAGTCCCAGTAGCGATGGAGCTGTCTGGTTGTAGGGGCACGCAAAGTCAGCAGATTGTTCTCATATGAGGGCGCAAACAGAGCCCTTGACAACACAAGTTGACGGTACGGCGCAGTCAAGCCCAGTCCCAGCCACAAAAATCCACCTACTCTTCTCGGGATACGTTGCGCCAGTGGATACCGGCAACCTCACAGCGCTGCTGGAGTAGTGGTTCGACCGGTCAAAGTCTGTTTTCCAAGCGCCGCCACCACCGGACCACGCCGTCGAGGGTTCGGGACCGACCAGACCAAGATCGCTCAATGCCGACAACTGGGGGTCGTTGGTCTTTTTCTGCTTGTCCTTGCCAAAACCGTGGGACTTGCTGCTGTGGGATCTACTAAACATGTGGAAGTAGGTTTTGCGACGAAGACGAGGGCTTCGATGCGCTGCGGTGGGGTGGCCTATAGATTGTTTTGGTATTCTGGGCGACCCTGCTCGGATCGTCTTTGACTTTTCCGGGGGATCCTCCTGACGCCTGTGCCGGTAACTTGTATCAGACTATAATAAAGAGCCGCTGTGGTCTTCCCGTCCTGTCGTCCGTCCCTAAATGGAGAGGCCACCCAAAGCTTGGATCGACTCCGGGGTTGGGGGAGGGGGCTTGTTTCAGACGTCGTATCAACAATGCAGAGACAGACCCAAGGGAAGCGGGCAGGGCATGGTCACGCCGAAGGTAAGGAGCAGGCAAAATTGAATAAATGCGGAGCTGCCCGTGGGTTCTGCGAGAGGATAGTCCCCTAGAGTCGGTTGAGTTGCGTCAGTGAAACAGCTGTGGTTGGCCTGGCTGAATGGATGTGTATTTTGTACTGTGCAGAGCGATGGTGATGTGCCCCTGAGCGCAGCCCACCAAAGAGGCGGAATCGCAAAGTGTCGGAGATCGGGCTGGCGAGCGGGATAAAAGAAGATGCCGTCGTTGAGCGTAGAACTGAGATGCCGTCTGCGCAGAAAATGCGAAATGGGTGCTAGGTCCAATTTGACTCGTATGGGTGGGCAATCGCGCGTTGCGTGGGCTCCTATGATTATTGTTGGGTCCCGAGGTTCCTTTGCTGTGAGTATTTTCGGAGAACAGCAGCCATTCAGGTATAATGCAGCAAAAACGGCGCGCGGTGCCTGGGCGTTCTCTGGGCCTCTTCCTGATTGAACGAAGGAGAAAAAAAGGTCCTGCAGGCTGGCCAACGGCGAGAGACAAGAGACAGGCCACTTCTTCGCGTCTTCCAGAAACACGGTACTGTGACGGATGGCTCGAGCTTCGACAATATTTATAAGGTGCAGATATTAATGACCAAAACGATGGGAAAATTGGGGCCGCCAGGAGGTTTTAATTAGCTGGCCAGGCGGGTTCTGCATGGCACACAGCACAAGCAGGCGGACGACAACGGCAACGACCTGGGTCCTCCTTGTTGCTGGACGCATTGCGCGAGCTGGGGGGGGGGGTGGAAGCGACCGACAGGGCGAGAGGGGGGACCCGACGAGGGAGACCACGGGAGGCTTGGGTGCTTGGGAGGTTCCGCCTGGGCCCAATGGAACCCCCCAGTCAGCGGGTGGCCGGACGAGGTCGTGATGGGCTAACGTATCAGCCCTGTCCCTGCACCCTGCTTAGTCGCTTTGCAGTGAATTTGACCGGGTCAAGTCCTCGCGCTAACTGTGCCTGCAGGGGAGAGACATCTCCCCGTTGCCCTGGCCAGCCAAGAGACGAGGCGATTGGCGGTTCGCGGAATGAATGCAATGAACTGCACAATCGCCCTCACATTTGCATGTTATCTTCTCATCAAAGGCCGATGAGCCGACAGCCTGCCTCGTCTGTCACCTCACCGCGTTGGGATGCACGAGTCGGCCAGGTGAGTGATGAGAGAGATGAGAGAGACCAGATCGACCAGCTGGTTTGCCCATCACCGCGGCACAGAGTCAGTCCACTCTGCGCGGGAGCTTGCGAGCTGGTGAGCTTGCACATCCCGCATCCTCTCAGAAGTGGCAAACCCGCCCGCGGAGAGCCCGCTCATGCAATACCCATCTCCGTGCCTCAACGCCGCCATCGCCGGTTTTATGCCGCCTGTGCACCACACGTCCCGAGTTCTGACCCCCCCAAAGGCTGCTGCATTGCGGGCAACGATTGGCCTCCCAACCTACTGCCATGGATGACTTGCAAAGGCAGACGTCCGTGCCTCCCCAACTGCCACAGCCCATTGGCGAGGTTGTGTCATACACACGGCACATGCGTGCAGAATTCTGCAGCTTGATGTGTCCAAGTCGGGCTTTGGCCTGGCTTGCGTGGGCACGCTGCGGTTCTGTATGTAGGCCAAGATCCGCCACGAAGAGGATGGCAACCGAGGGTGAGAGGGCAAGAGGGGTTGCAGGAATCAGTAGGTACCCCAATATGTCATCCCGAGATAAAGTCCTGCCTGCGTAAAAGTAAGTCGGAATTTCGGCGGTCAGGTAGGTTCTGCATGCCACACTCGCGCCATTGTGCTCCGCAAGCTGAGAGGTCCGGACGACGGTGTCGGCGTGACGTAAGGGGGAAAAGCCAGAGTGTGGGGTGTCCTCGCAAAACTGGCCTTAACCATCATGCTTCACCGAGGCGTGGTTGATGTGATGTAAAGATAGTGAACCACATTGCGCTGCCGTCATCAGAAACATCTGGCCAGTTGACGACCTGAACGGCGCGCCCGATAAATTACTCAGCGTCGATCTTTAGCTCGTTGCGAGCACGTGGCAAACATCACAAACATATCGAAATCTCAAGCACGATGCTGCGCCGTGCACAGTTATCACGGCAGGGTTGAGACTTGTTCTGTTAGCTGGCTAAGTCCAGTCAGCAAATAGCTGGCCAGTTGAAGATAGGGCATTAACAGGCAGGGGCAAAACGTGGCATAGACATTCGGAAATATAGACGCCAAGGGCGGGAATGTCGTGATGATCGAATTAGCTGGGAATGTGTGCAAACATCCAACCAGGCTCGCTCGACAATCTTAGGCTCTTGGGCATGGCGTCATGAAAGTTTGATGACCCCATCCTATCGCTTTCAGTATTGATGCGAGATGCTCCTGGCACGCCTGGGAAGGAAGCGCATCAACCCTGATTGTGCGGTGAGGCGTATGGAGTGAGCGGGTCGCAGGGACGGGTGAGAGGCTTCAACTCTACGTACTTTGTATACTCCATACCCCTCAGGGCCTTGCAGCCCTTCAACTCCGCCATGAAGCCGTTACCTCCTCAGCGTGTCCTCGCCCATCTCTCAACGGTAATTGGAAAATAAGACACCTTCTCCGCAATTATTAGCCCGCCTGTGCGACGGGCTGAGTGCATGTCGTTCGTGACGCCATGACAAGCAAAGTGTCGACGCTCAGTCTCTGCAAAGTCCGTGCGCAGGACCAATGAACGCTTCCCGTCGATGATTTAACGATCTCGGTGGTGGATCTAGCCATGTGAAGCATGAGAAATGCCGCCTGCCATCCACCACATGCCGCCTCCCAAGCGAACTGTGTCATAGACACACCATGATCTTGGAAACCTCATGAGAATCGACACAGTCTATTCAAGAAAGTATCCCGCTCGCTGGCCTCCATCTGGTGCCTGCGGGGTGGCTTATCGACGATATGATGCATCGAAAAGGGGGGGGGGGGGGGCTAATGGCTGCGAAGTCTAGGATTATGTCTGCTTTGGGAAAGGCAGTCGCATGCGCAGTATGCATGGAAGCATCTGTAGAAGGAGCGGAAGAGTGGTGGGCTCGCGGCCAGCGACGGATCCAGTGGTGAAGAGCAGCTCGGATTCGGGAATCATGCCGGAACGACTGCCCGGCTGCTGTCCGTGTTGGCGTTACCCACTTGTCCTTACTGCTTCATAGGTCCCACTTTTGCATGCCGACCATGTCGGTCCGGAGGCGTAAGAGCTGAGAAGCTCCAAACGTCGCCGTGCTCAACCGGTCTGGATTGCCCAGGATGTCCCGTGCCTGCATCTTTCACCGGACTAGGGTAAAGAAGAAGAACGACGGCGGGGAAGGCCAAGCAGTCAAGAGGGCGGGTATTGCAGAAACATGCCCGCTCCTGTGAGCAACTAAATCAGAACTGGCCCAGCGTCCCTTTCTTCCTGTGTGACCACCGTAGTGGAAGTGCCGCCTGCCCCGTCGCCACGAGAAAAGGAACCCCTGGCTTTTTGGCTGCAGAATGGGCCGCCACGGGCACACCAAGTTGGAGCTGTTGAGGGGGAGAGGGTCGCCGTGATGGACGCGGAGAGGCAGCCTGGTTGGTGGACAGCCTGTCGACGCTTCGACAGACTCCCACGCATCCTCCCAATCCATGCGCCTAGTCTAACCGACAAGCAGCGTTTTCGTGGGGGGAGACAGCTCAACCTTCAGGATCAGATAACCATGTAATGTTGGGTTTCGCCTAAGGTGTGTATTGTAGAATAGCTTCGAATACGGAGTAGAGGGGCAGATGGGAGGCAGACGAGCAGACACGCAGACGAATGAACGCGCAGAGGGACTCGATGCCCCGCGCCAAATGTTTGTCGCTCCTTCCATCTAGAGCACTGACAGCAATCGTCGGCTGCTGGATGTGGGGCAGACAGACGCAGGACATTGAAGCTACTCGCGCTCCCATTTCAGGTGAGGGGCATCCGTAACGGCAAGAATGGAAACAGCGACCTAGAACACAATATTCGTATACAATGTACATATATTCACGTTCCGCTCTATGCCTGCTTTTTTGCTCCATTGGCAAGGTGGGCCTGCACCCACCTCAGATTTGCTTGCTTCTTCAGTTTCGAAAACGCTAGGCGCAACAGTTTTGATGGCGCCACTCAGGAGCGCAGCACATGCCAACATCTTCCTTCGCATTCTTTTGCTGTCCCAGGAGGTCGGGTTTCTCAACGGCTCTGCGACTGCCGAGTCCACAAACGCATTCCTCTACTTCTCTGACACAGGACAGAAGTACTACGCGCGGATACTCATCACGTCACTTTCACTTTCTATCACACTGTCCTACCATGCTCGAGGCTGCATTTGATGAGTGAATCATTACCCCTAAGCCGCTCTTACGTTCTTGCGCTCTCAAGCGCCACCTCAAAAGAGACTGGTCATCTGTCAACTTGATGGCTTTTGTCCGAGGCGGTAATCAGGAAGCAGTATCGAGGAAAAAAGCGAGAAATAACGCAAGAAACCCAGCTCAGAGCACTATTGAGTACTGTAGCCGCCGTCATTTTGTTCCGTTTCAGCTGGCATGCGGAGTTATTTCCACTGAAGCTGTCGAGAAAAGCTCCGGTCTTTGGTGATCTTCTCTCATAATCACCTTCAGGAGACCCTTGATATGTCGATCAGGCGGTTGGCCTACCTACTGGTGTAGTGAAGCTTTCTGCCCCAGCGGCACATGGACCGGAACCACAGGGTGGTGATCGGCAGTGTCTGGGGTTCTTGCGGCTCAATCGAACCCACGGGACATCGTGGCATCCACGGCATCCCACCAATTGAGGCCAAGATCACCACTTGCCCTTGACCCCAGTTCTTGGAGGCTGAATGGAAATCTCCTTTCACGGGCCTCAGCTCTTCCGTGCTGCCGCCGATGCGAACACCCACATCGTGAAATGCCAGGTCCCCCGCCTTGTCGACCAAGTCCCGGTCACCCAAACCCACCTTGTGGTTTGAACAGAGATGGAACGAGAAACACATTCGCAGCACTGAAAGTGGCGCGGCAATTTGGATGGCCGTTACAGCGCAGGAAGCGCGTTGTGACGGTGCTATCAGAACAGTGGCCTGCAAGGCGCAAAACCCCCGGCCCCCCCGGCCCCGGGGCCCCATTACCGCGCCCGCACTTCCGTTTCACACCGTGCACTCGCTGGAGATCCTCAAACGCCAGGAATACAATCCAGGTGGCCGTCGCGAAACTCTTCGTCTTGGTGATGATGGCTCCGGTTGGGCCGGTACGACGCAAAGTCTCCAGTTGTTTTGCTTTTGCTGTGTGCTTGCCGCATTTCTCCTGGCTCCAGCCAAGTGCCAAGTGCCTACAACTTTTTTCGCGGCAAAGAACAGAGCAGGCTAACACGGACTGCAAGTGACGAGACCGCACTACTGTTGGATCTAGGCGAGTGTCACCAAATTCAGGGATAATGCACTGCCGGCGAGTCGCAAAGCCCTGAGGAGGACTCTCGAATCGAACCGCATAGAATATGCCCTCGCCCATTGCGTCTTCTTCCTGCCTAAGCCGCATTTCTCGGGCCCTGGGAACACAGGCACAGCTCGTTCTCCCGGCTCGTTCTCACAGACACCGGCACATTACCCGCTATTTTCCCCGAAATATCCGGGCGCGATGGACGGCCAGCCGGCCGTTTCCACATGCCTTGTGACTAGTCACTTCGGCTCTCCGATTTTCACGGCAAAGCGGGCACGAGTCAAGTAGGAACGATACCGGCCTAGTGGGTGAGCCACAGAGGCAACCTCGGACCCCACGACGGCCAAGCAGGTATTAGCGACAACCGTGCGCCGCCTTGTGAGGGTCTTGACCTTTTCTTTGGCCAGGCACTCCACCTTGTCAATCCCCTCACGGACCGTCAATACACCGCAGCAACCAAACGGGTGCCCCATGCGCTGCGAGGTCTAGGCACTTTTCCTCGTAGCAGTATAGTTACTCTCAACAAACATGCTGTGACCGCGGATTGCCGGGGCCTCCCTGGTGGGCAATACCACGGCGGCCTGGTATTCTGCAAGGGTTGTCCAAGGGTCGTCCAAGGGCTGTCTGGCTGCTCAACGCCAGCCAGTTAACCTTTGGTAGCCTTTGAAATGGATGTGTCTGTGTGCCCGTGTGGGTGCGTGCGTGCGTTGCATGGACAAGACGATATCACATCGGTGTAGCCAGCATAGCGGACCATCCGGTACGGTAGATTATGCCCCCGGGATCTACGGGAGTGTGGTACCCTGAGTTGTTCAGCTCTTTCATCGACTCCCGTGCCGCGCAAAACTTGAGAATCTGGGGAAGGAAGTTCTTTGTCACCCCCCTCCCGCTTCCTAAATTGTAATACACACCTACACGGAAACCCCCCTTTTACCGACAAGAGCCCTTGGGTGCGACGAAGGTGGAAAAAAATGGGTAAAATTACAAAAGGGAGGAGGAGTGCTGCCGTCTAGATAAACATGCGCTACGGGAACCCAAGATCCGTCGGCGGGCCATAGAACGCGGGTGACAGGGCTTCAATGGCAAGCCCCCGCCGCCAGGACCCCCCCCCGGCAACCAAATGATATGCGTGCGCGCCACAAGCCTTCGACCCAAGGAACCAGAACGGATTGATCCCACCGTCATCTTAGCCTGCCTAGATAAAGTAGTAGCCATCCATACTACACGTCCAGTAGGCGTAAACAGCTGAGACTGACTGCAGTGCCATGCCTCATCACGACTTTCGCCCACAACATCATTGCATCCATCAACCCGCTATCGCTGCCTACACTGCGCATACCTACACTGCGCATACAGAACACTGCATCCAGCCCCATACCGAATAAGCTATCCGAGCTGGCCAAGCCTCCCCCACCCGCCCGAGCGCACACATGCGCTGTCGTGACGTGTTAGGGCACCGGCCGTGCTGCTGCTGTAGGCCAAGGTAGGTACCCAAGAAGGGTAGGTACCATGCAGGTAGGTGGTCGAGCTGTGATCAGCGATCTCCCCTCTGACCTTGTCACCTTGACCTACTTACCACCCTCGGACCACCCTCCCGAGCCCAAGCCACCAAAAGGATGACGTTCGTTCCATGTCTGAAAACAGCCGGCGACCTATAGATAAATGCGCCCACCTCCAGACTGGGAACACCCTAGGCGTGATAAGTAGTTAGGTCGGGCAAGCCCGCGAAACGGGCTGCCAAGTTCGCTAGCGTTGGCGACATGACGGTGCGTACTCTCATGTGCGCTTGCCCCGGGTGAGTGGGTGCTGCGTCTGTGGCGCGGTTGATGTGGATGATGGGTTCCTTGGGAATTTGAAGTCGTAATGGAAATCATCGACAGTTGGCACCGGTAGGGCTGGGAAATCATGTCAGTCTAACTGCCAATGTTGTTGAGGGTTTGGTAGTCTCATCTCATCAGAAGGAAAATTACCTACCTTGTTGAAACTTTCAATGTTCCTAGGGAGGAGAGGTGTGATACACACTTAAAGTCTCAAGGGAAGATTACCGTAATCATCGCATAGTAAGAACTTTCAAATTCAGCACTCAAAATAGAGATATGCCGTCACATACCAATCATATCATCCAAGTTTCATCAGTAAGTACTGCAGCTCAGTAAATTCCCGGAGCCCCTAGGACATGATTATTATCACCATACTAGGTACATAACGACTAAGCAGTAGCAGTATCAGCAATCTGTGTTTCACGTTTGATAGACAATCTTTTCAAAGGTGTAGCACTGGGCCTTGTGCCAAGGCTGGATTGTTTGGCTTTAACCCTTAGTACTTACATGGAGTCATTTCAGGAGCCAGAGATCCATCATCAAAGAGTGAAGCCAGACGTATATGGACCACCTCTCTCGACATAACTACCACATACGACCATAGGTACTGGAAAACTCGGGATCCTGTTCGCACATAAGTGGGGCCTTGGCCCCTCTATTAACCCTGACCCTTCTACGGATCCGTACTTTACGTTCACGTGCCACAGCAAATCAACCCCCTCCTCCCAATCGCCCTGCAACACACCTGTTCCTTCCATCGCCAACAAGCAAAGCGAACCTTACTCCTTGCAATCGCTCTGGGTGCACCAACATTCCATCTTCATCATCGAAGCCATCCGCCCACATGGCCGACAAGAAAGCAATCGTCGCCCAGCTCGATCGGCTGACTCTCTACCCGGCAACACCTCCAGAGACGGTATCTCCCGGCTCCCCTACACCGTCTGTGGGCTTGCCGGTCTCGGGCGTCGATAAGATCATCGCCGAAATTCGCAATCGCATCCGTGGCCGGGTCGAGGTCGAAGAGGAGTGGTGATGCATCAGCCTCAGCCGCGACGAGTTCAAGGCTTTTGAGGCGCGCTTCGAGGCGCGTTTCGAAGCCGAAGAAGATTGGCGCTGGCAAAAGTAAGTAACTTGCTTATTTACTACCGTATAAGCTAACCTCTGATTAGGATCAAGTACGACTACTTCCCTCAGCTCGCCAAGTTCGTCCTACGTATGGCGGGCACTGTCCACGAGTTTACAATCAGGGAATTCGAGGGCCTAGTCAGAGATCAGCTAACCGATATTCGGCGAGGTAACGACCAAGCCGCTGCCGATTTCGCTTGGGGTATACGTGCAACAGGAAGCCCCAAGATTGCGGACGATGATGGTGCCCATCACCCAGATGGGTCGTTTGCGCACGAAGATGCGGGGGTAGAATGTGTTATCTTGGAGGTCTCCCATTCACAACAACGACACGATTTGCCATTCCTTGCAGATGAGTATATCCTAGGTTCAAATGGGCGGACCCAAGTCGTCATTGGGATTGACCTTGAATACCGGGAGGAGAAGGGAAAAGAAGCCAGGGTCACTGTGTGGCGACCAAGATATATTGAGGAAGATGGGGAAGCCGTACTTGAAGCAGCTGAGACGGAAACAGGTGTCTTTCGGGCAGTGGATGGTAGTTTGGTTGATGGGGAACGGATCCTTCGCATCGGGCTCATAGATTTTGGGTACTGGCCCAATTGCCTCAGAATCGATGAATCCCCGGGGAGATTGCTATTTCGTTTTCTCAACTTTACGAAATAGTGCAGGAGGCTGAGGCTAGAGTGGAGTGCAGGGATCGTGAGCGCAGGAAGATGCAGCATGAGAAGCGAAGGGTTGGTCACCACCGCAGCAACTCACAGAATCAGATGAGGAGCGGCTCAAGGCAGCCGAGAAAAGAGTCAAGAGGCAGCTTAGCGACGAGGACAGCGATTATATCCCAGAGTAGGATTCTATTTTGGGGCAGGTGGCAAAGATAGAGCTTGTAGAACTAATAGACCTCGGTATACTTAGATCTGCGGATCCTGGGTTCTTGGTACCGCCTCCGTATACAAGTGACCTACGAGATTATCCCATTTTCCGGAACTCATCATCCCATTCCTGGGCTCTAAGGCTTCCAAATTCGGCATACTTTACACCTACGACCAGGATTCATAAGAAAACTCGGGATCCCGTCCGCTCTCCCATAGATAAGCCAGTGACCGCCAGACTAGTAGTTGGATCGGTAACGACTAGCGAATCCCTGGTGTTGTATGTTTTTTTGCTGTGATCCTATGTTGACATTGGTGGTATCTGAACGGGGCTATCAACTTGGTAGGTGTTTATCAGAATATGACGCATAAATGCTGCTCTTTCCGAAGTATTAGAGGTGAAACAAAGGACCATGTGGAGAACATGTTGATATCCGCTGACTAAGGAAAACGGCGAGTCGGCGAGTGCAAGGTGACGAGGTGACATCCACCTGGTGGCAAACGCCGAAGGCGCGAATGGAGGGTTGCGTATATGCAGTCAGGAAGGGGAGCCTCTGTTGATCATGTCCAAAAATAGGAAGGATAGTTCCTGCCGTACCCGCTCGGGTTTGGGAGAGATCGCAAGATGTGCGGCAGCTAAACCCCCTTTGGTGTGTGTGGCACATGGCTGCGGGTCTGGCAATGCAACTAACATCCATAACGATGCCGTGATGGCGTACAGGCAGTGGTATACAAGGAGGGTTTGCCTGGCAGAGCAAACGGTAAAACCAGAGGAATGTCGTGTACAGTGAGTAGGCTTTGGGGTTATAAAGATATAGGGATAGTAAACATAAAGGAATCGAGATTCCGGCGCCTTCCCAACTCCATCACATTCATACTAAGAAGGAGCATTCCACTTACCCCACTACCTAACTTGATTAACTCGGAAATGGCCATCTCTCAAGTGCCCCTGAAATCCAATGGCTGCATGTACTGATTGTATGCCTCTCACTCGTCGTCCAATCCAACGCCCACTCCCACGCGCCCTACTAATCCACCACTCTCCCCTAGATTGGCGGTGGCATTGCCGGCTTGACACTTGTCCAAGCCCTCCGCAAATACAACATCTCGGTTGCCATCTTTGAGCGAGACGAGTCGGCCATCTCCCGTGCTTAAGGCTGGGAATATCGCTTCACTCGACACTCACCACACTCGAGAGCCATGTCCCGCCGATGTCTACGACGCCATCTGCCTAGCCCAGGTCAACCCGGAGGCAGGACGTGAAAAAGTCCGGGGTGTGTCCTTCGTCAATCTTGACATTGGCAAAGTTGAGCACATGGTACCCAAGAGCGTGAGGAATGGCCTTACCAAGGGGTTGGATATCAAGGTCCGTCTCGCCCCTCTATTTCACAACCCCGTAATCTGCACTCATACTCACAACATTCAATGACAGTGGGGCAAAAAACTCACAACCGTCCAACGCACTGCCAACGGGGTCCGCGCTTCCTTCGAGGGCTGACTCTGAGGGATATCTTTCTATTGACGGGGAGTACCCTGTTTCCGGCGCTGAGGGGCGTAATGAACGAGATGCCCAAGGACACCGTTGTGAACTACGTCAATCTTGTCGAGTGGCCTGCTGTGGCGTGGGATAATTGGGATGGCGTCGCCAAGCTGACTGGTGATTCTGCTCACTGCATGCCCATCTGTAAGTCATTTCTATTTGCCTTGGGTGATCTTGGATTTGCTACTGAGTGTCTTGTCTGATGACCACAGATCGCGACGAAGGTGTCAACCATGGTACCATCGACGGTTGTATTTTAGCCGATGCGCTGAAGAGCGCTGCTGACGGTCTTGTTACGCCCCAGCAAGCCGTTCAAGACTACGAGGCAGATATGCGTTTGAGAGGCAAAGAAGCGGTCGATGTAAGCCACCAGGCGTGTTTGGACGCCCATGACTACCGCGAGATCAACACAGTAGGCAGCATAGCGCCGCTGGGGAAGAAGAACGTGTGATATATGCCACTAGCTTTTCAAACAACCTACCTAATTCAAATACCGGTCAAATACCGGTATACCTTGTGTCCTTCCCTCCGACGCCGATGCCATAGGTAAGAAATCATGAAGGAATAAAGGTCAACTTGAAGATGTATGATGAGGGTTTGAAAGTTTAGGAGGGGGTAACCAAAAATGATTGAGTATAGAAGCCAAAAAAACATACAACACTAGGGATTCGCTGGTCGTCACCGGCCCACGGGATCCCGAGTTTTCCCATGAGTCCTCTCTCATGTGCAAAGTATGCCGAATGTGGTGGGGCAAGTGGGTGGCAAATCCGTGAAGCGGGATGCATGGGGAGCTGTTGGAGGGGTCATCGGTTCGGGGGAGTGGGGTACAGGGGTGCTTGAGCCTGCTGAAAATGGCGGGTCCGCGCCAGAAAGGGCAGTCCAGGTACTCAGTGGCCCGAGCTCTGGGAACCTCTCAGGCTGCAGCAGCGAATGTGCTGGCTGCTATTCAAACTTCTTCACAGTCTTTTTGGGAAGGATTGCCGGCTAATGAGTGGGGCTATCCCTTTGACGGGGCAAGGATGAGAAGAGTATGGTGGTGCCGACTATCGACTTTCCCCAGCCAAAATGTGTCCAGCCTTCTCGATGTCGAGTCAGTTTTCACAATGACAAAGCACGGGCTCCTTCCACTTCTTAGGGAAGGCCGTCATTGTCCGCCCACCCCTTCACATCAAGAACTCCTCAGGCGAGAGCCTTGTGGGACGGCTCATCTTCAAAGTCAACGGCAATCCTACCTTCCAACATCGAATTGGAAGCACAGATCAAGAGAACTTCAAGGTAGCTCAGTATCAGGTCAAAGTGTTACTGCCCAAGCTGTCCCGAGGCTACCAAGACCCATCACTTCAATCTTGGGCCCGACATAAAATATTTCGGTTGGCAGGCCTGTGAAAATAGGGCTATGGGAGTTCGAATCATCCATTGTTTTTCTATGCAGTGCGCCGACAATGACCCGCTACCAAGGCTTTCACGTTCCATTCACTTTCCATCCCTTCGATTCTGTCAAAGGTGGTTTAGAAGGTGGTTTGCGGGAGACATCAGAGTGGATGTGCAATGTTATCCGCCTTCGGAGAGAGATTGCCCTACTCAGATGCTAAAAACGGCACATAAGGAAACCGGCTACAACGAAAGGCTATAAGGCAACTCTTACCTACAACGGCGAAAAGGCAGTGGATACTGTTGCCAGTGTGTCTATCTATAGGCTCGCTGTTGTGGAGTTTAAGGCTGAGCAGCTCAAGGACGCGGTGCCTCCACGTATCTGCAACGTACAACCCGGGACAGTTGATGTGGGGAAACCGGACTCAGGGAGATGGTTGGTGCATTATGTGGACTCCCCGTTCCCGTGACTTGGTCAAAACAGGTGTCAAGTCTAAGTCTTCCGAACGTCTGCTTCTTAATATCGTTGACATGGACCTTGCTAGGGGACCCGTTGTGTGGGGTAAACGCTACTGGCAGAAGTGTTACTACGGTCACAATCGAGGATGCTACCATCTCTCTGGCGGATATCGAAACATTTCTCAACCCAATATCACGGGTGCTCCCCGTGGTTTTCGATACCGTTTCTGCATCCGATGCTGGTCCTCTGATGGGATGGAAGAAACGAGGGCGCTTCGGTGTTGGCATATATCTGCGAATCAAAGCTGCGAAGGCAAAAGCTGCGGTCTACAGAATGGTGATATCGTGGTCGCAGCCGACGATAAGCCGGTTCCAACTTCCCTTTCATTCGCGTCCAGTACTATTTCTCTTACGGCCATTCGTGATGGAAAGGTAGAGACAGTCACGGTGGACACAATACCACAGTCGAATTTTGAACGCGTCTGGTCAGTCTCATGGAGCGGTTTGATACTCCAGCCGGTACCCTTCGAGCGGAGCATCCTAATGAAGGAAGTACCGAGGGGACTTCATGTCAGTGGTGTCCAACCTGGCTCGCCAGCTGCCTCCTGGGGTATCATCATTCCAAGCTACCTACTCAGGATCAACAGGGTGGAGGTGCTGGACAAGGAGCGGCTTCTTCAACTAGTTCGCGGGCTCGATGGAGATGCAAATGGTGAGCACTTCCCTTCCGCAATAAGCAATGTGCTAACCCCTTCAGTTGATCTTACGTTTCAGTATCCTGATGGCCAAATGTCACATGAGGCCTACAAACTTTCTCGCTGGTTTCTACCGTCGATAACAGAATACGGACGGCGTGTAGAGTCATTATCCTCAGAGACGAGCAGCGAGGATAACCGGAGTCTTGTAGAGAAGTGTCTGTCTGTGAGGGGATATCCCCGTCACTGCTGGGCTTTCTGTTTTCAAAAAAGGAGCTTGGTAGCGTCGGAAAGGGCCACCTTCAAACACCCACCGGACTGCTCCCCAGCGCGGCTTCCTCGGGGTAGTGACTGGCATTAGCGACGATGTGGAGGTCGTTGGGAGCGATGCGGGAGAGGTCGCTTGTGGAACGACCGTATGGATATAGCAATATCAAAGTTGGGCATCGCGATGTCGGGTGTGTGGGCCTTTGAGGAATTTTTTGTCGGCAGTAAGTGGTAGTGGGGGCGCGGGCGCGGATGGGCATTTCGGTCTCAAGCAAGTAGCAAAGAATGGGTAACAAAGAGTGGTCAAATGCTAGTCTATAGCCCTTTTGCACGCCCTTGTGACGAGTGGTTGGTTGGCTTGGCTTCGGAGAAAACTGCACGAGCCATTAGCCGAAAGTCGTGCAAAATAGTGGAGCAGCACTGCCACGCTGGGATATCGCGTTTCCTCTGACTGACGGGCACTTCCAAGAACGAGGCAAGAGCAGCAAAGAGAACTAGCCTCCCAGTCGCGATTGCCTCGCGATTGCCTCGCGAGTTTGGCGCAAACCAGTGCGCCATGTCTGAGCTGCCCGAATTAATCCAGCAGACTAGTGACTTGGCGCGTGGCTAGGTTTTTTTACGCCGCACAATCCGGACCGTAAGCGCATCGCTGCAAAACTAACCACTGCAAACCTCAAGAACGGCACATCCACGAACATGGCTCTTAAGGGTCCAACTCGATGCTTCATCAAATGTTCAAAAAAGAAACTTGAAAATAGAAGCGACATATATTTCATGCTCGACGTGGTCAGATTCGCATTAGGCGATCCAGAAAAGGCCTTTCTGCTGATTACCCAGAAAGCAGAACACAAGGCTTTTATCGTCTTCGACTACGACAACCCAGACCACAGCGAGTGTCCAGTACTTGGATTTATAATGACGGGGCATATTAGGGAGGTCCGGGATCATGAGTCTTCCTATGTATCCTGGTCATATGTGCAAAGTATGCCGGATGTGGAAGCTTGGGAGTCCAGAAAACGGGACACAAGCCCAGAAAATGGGATGCAACTTAGGACCGGAAAGACTGCCTGCCGACTTGGGACCAACTTGATTATTGTGAGAATAAAAAGTTCAATATGAATGCTTTTCTAATCGCTAACCCTCCCAACAGCGTGCTGCTTGTTCTCTAATCGTTATCCTTCTCCTCCTGTTGTTGAACCTCTGGTCGCGGGCGCAATCGTGCAAGCACCTCAGGATTTGCCTTTGTATTCACCGCCTCCTCACCTCCTCTGGCTCATAGTCGCTATCTTAGTCGTTGAGCCGTTTATTGACTTCTTCCTTTTCTGCCTTAAATCGCTTCCTATCTAGGGAACTAAGCCTCTCTGGTGGTGTCCGATCCCTTTTCCAGTACTTTCGTGTTGGGTAGCCAGAGTTGGCTTGTTCCCCGTCCCTTCGTTCTTCGATGATATCGCTTTCCTGTACTATATCATATAGCTGGGAAAAGGAGACGGTGATCTCTCCTGAGATATTGTCAATCCCAGGACAGTCATACCGGTTCCCAAAGTCCTTTAGCCCGATGCGGAGAATCTTATCGCCATTGGCCAGACTCCCATCTACGGCCCGAAAGATGCCCCCCTCTTCCGTTTCAACTGCTTTGAGTAACATCTCCCCGTCTTTTTCAACATCTTCTGGTCGCCATACTATGATACTTGCTTCCTTTCCCTTGTTTTGCCGGTATTCAAGGTCAATGCCGATAATAAGCTGGGTCATCCCATAAGAACCTAGAATGTAGTCGTCTGCTAGGTACTTTAGGTCCCTCCTCTTTTGTGGCAGGACTGTCCCCGCGTCTGGCCTATATCACAGCAGCGGAAGTTTCCGAAGGGAGGTGAACGAGCGCCTGAATCAAGGGGCATGTAGTCTCGTATCCAAGATGAATGGAAACACAATCATTTGTCAAGAGGAGACATCAAGAAGCGGCAGAGCGCATGTATCGACGTGTCAAGCGATCACCGCAAACATGCTGGGATGGGCAACATTGTTAGGAACTAACGTGTAGGCGTTACACGGTCCTTGGTCACATTGCAGACACTACAGCCATGTGTCTGAGATCTCTTGACGGGATTTCGTGAAGGCGGGATGGGCCGCACATCCTCTTACCAACCCAGTTTTGTCTACATGGACATCCATAGTCTCTTTTCTTTTCCATCTATGTGCCAAAGCAGTCCATCTCATCAAGTATTAGACCAACACTTACACCCTACACTCAGTCCTCATCCCAGTTCTGTCCGATTAGTTAGCACAATGTTTCAGTGAAGGGAGAAAACATCACGTCGGGACCTACCGGGTTCGGGCCGGGGGGCTTCGGCCCGCCAGCTTGTCTAGCCACGATGATCTGATCGACCGAGAGCACTGTCCGGGCGGCCTCAGTCGCGAGCTTGATAGCCCACTGCTTGCTGATGAGCAGGTCAAGAATACCGTCATCCTCGGCATCCAGGGTTCCGGAGCCATCCTCGTTCTAGATAAACCATCAGTGAAGATCACACCAACTACAAAAAGGATAAGCCGTACCTCAATATCAACACCAGTAGCCCAGTCATCCTTCTTTTGATGGGCGGCATACAACCGGCTGAGCACCTCGGTGGCATCCAGACCGGCACTCTCGGCAAGGGTTCTTGGCACGACCTCGAAAGCCTCGCCAAACTTCTTGATCGAGTACTGCGCAAGACCCTGGGTCTTCTCTGCGACAGCCTGTATCCTCTCGACCAGCTCGATCTCGGTAGCACCGGCACCGGGGACCAGACGAGGATCCTTGGTGATGGCCTTGACCACATTGACGCCATCATCAACAGCGCGCTCCACATCGTCTAGGTGATTTTGAGTGGCGCCACGGAGGACCAGAGTGGCTGTCCTTGTCGCCTCGTCCTCTTGCCTGAATACTGTGACGCGGTCACCACCGATCTCGAGCGTCTCAACAACGTCGATGCTGCCCATCTCGTCGGGCATCGGCGCTCCAAGTCTCGCCAGGGGCGTAGCTCCCACGACTCTGCAGATGCGCCTCAGCTCAAACTTGCTCAGAATCTTGATAACCAGGATGCCGTAACGGTCGAGGTAGTGCATCGCCAGTTCACCAACTGTGGACCCGGCGATGACGACTCTCAGGCCAACGTCGTGAAGCTCTTTAACGGCGGCCTCAAGCTGTGTCTCCTCGCCCTTGGTGAAGTCGAGCATCTCCTTGGCGTTGTGTAGTAGCACGGTTCCCTTGGTCTCGGTCTGGCTGATATCGATGGGGCAGGTGTAGACACCGACCTTGGCCTTCTGGGCCTTCTTGACTGAACCGTTGGGCTCCTTGGGGAACACCATACCCCTGACGACGCGGCTGTGCTCCAGGCTGCCACCCATAATCTTGACGACGCGGATGTTGTCGACGTTGAAGTTGACGGGGTTCTTGGGGAGCACGGCAAGCACAGCCTCAGCAACGAGGTCGGCGAGGAATTCCTCATTGCCCGTCTGCTTGCTGGCGATGACGGTCCGGATAGCCTTGCTGAGTTCAGACTGGGACCGGATGTCGTCAACCTTGTCGACCTCGAGCTCCTCAAGGGCGTCGAGGGCAATCTTCTGTGCGCGCTCGTAACCAGTCACGATGTCGGACGTCTTGAGACCCATGCGCAAAAGCTCCTCGGCCTTCTTGAGCAGCTCGCCAGCGAGGATGATGACCAGGTTGGTGGCGTCGCCGACCTCTGACTCTTGTTGCTGACTGGCCATGACCAGAAGCTTAGCGGCGGGGTGGACGACATCGAGCTCGCGGAGGATGGTGGCGGCATCGGAGGTGAGGATCATCTTCTGGAGGTGGTTGATGACGATCTTGTTGCGGCCATAGGGGCCGAGCGACGTCTGGACCGTCGACGAGATGGCGCGACAGGCGTCGATGTTGCGCAGAACAGCGCCATCTTCTGAGTCGTAGCTGCAGACGAGCTTGTCAGGAGATGTGTGGATGGAGGGGGAGAAATAGGGGAGCGCAGAGAGAGAGAGAGAGGGGAGGGGGAGGGGGAGGGGGCCGATGGAGGGGCATGTGCAGCCAGATCACAACTACTCACTTTTGATAGCCCTGCTTGAACAGGTTCGCGTTCGGCGCGTTGGGTATATTGAGAGACATGGTGACTGACTCGGGTGTTCAGGACTCGAGTTGGTCAGAAGGGTGGCTGTCTTGCAAACAAAACAAGCTGGAAATCTGCGGCCTGGTATGTCGAAGCTCCCGTTGTGGGGACTGACTGGGGAGACGCTCAAAAAAAGTTACACGGCAAGCCAGAGACCCCAAAAGGCCCCAAGCGGCAGCCTTGGGCACTGTGGCCGGCAGCCAATGGTTGGCTTTTCGCCAGGCCGCCAGGCCGACATGTCCCGCTATCCAGTAGGATCAGTTGGGCCAATTTCAGCCTTGTCGCGTGTCCCGTCACTGCTGCGCTCCGAGCCAGGATCGCTTCGTTTCTTCTGTGGAGGTTGTCCCATTGAATCCAGAAGGCGTTTCCGACACAATTACCATCTGCACATCCCACCGCCCCGTCACTTCCGCCCACATCAATTAACACCGCCAAACCCACCGCCACATTATTTGTTTCCCACCTTCAACACTCAATCGGCTTTTTGGCAGCTGCACTACTCATCACTCCAAATCACATTGAGTTCGGGGCGCTGCTGCTTAGAGTTTTGACAGATCGTTGACATGGCGCCAGGTACGTTGAAGTCCACAATGACTATGGCGATAATGGCCGTAGTAGCCGCGGTAGCGGTAACGGCTGCGGCTTTTCGTGCTATCCCTCCTCATCCTCACCCCCAGTCCCCCTCGCACTTGTTGTCTCCATGTTTGCCCTCGCCATGTCATCGTCGCCCTCGTCGCCTGACTCCGCTGACGCCCTCTCTCCCGCCCAACTAGCCACGTCCACGCCCCCGGCACTGCCGCCCTCGGTCGAGGAGGCCTACCGCCGCAAATGCATCCAGCTCAAGCAGCGGACGAACGAGGTCGAGGAGGCCAACGACGCCGCACGGCTGCGCCTTGCCCGCCTCAAGCGCCAGGTCGAGAAGATGCGCCTCGAGCGCGCCTTTCTGCTCGAGCAGCTCGCCAAGCGGACAAGCACCAACGTGGAAGACTCGGACGGCAGCCCCAGCCCCCCGCCGACGGTAAGCTCCCCCGCACCAACAGCCAGCTTCCCATCTACGACCATCATCCCAGCCAACAGCGAGCCGCGCAAGCTGAACAGCACGACCCCGCAGCCTAAGGAGAAGCCGCTGCGCATTAAGCGTGGCCACCGTAAGCCCTCGATGCTCACCAGCTTCGAGACACCCTCAGCCGGCGGCACCGGCGGCGGTAGCGTCAGCGGCGGAGGCGGCGGCGGACCGGGAGGTGGCCTCACATTCACCGGAAGCCAACACCTGCGAACACAGTCGCCCAGCTCCGACGCCTTTTCGGCCCAGCACCTCGAAGGCGGCGGACGAGCGAACGGTGTCCACAGACAGGCGCCTAAGAAGCCTGGCAGTGCCTTCGAGCTCTACTGCGACGAGACGCGCGACTCTCTCAAGGATAAGAGCAAAGACGACGAGTCCGCTGAGGGCGCCGCCGGCTCCGGCGGCGTCGAGGAGGAGCTTGCGCGCGGCTGGAAAGACCTGGCCACCAGCCGGCGCGAGGAGTTCGAGACGCGCGCCGAGGGCGAGATGGCAAAGTACAAAAAGGAGAAGGATGCCTACGAGGCCAAGGCCGCCGCCAAGTCTGCCCGCGACGCTGAGCGTGACGCCGACAACGACGCTAACAGCGGCGCTACAGAAGAGGCGGACGAGAATGGTGACGGCGACAGAGATGCGCGGGCGATGTCTTCGGTGGTAGCAGGGGGCTCAGTTGGATCGCCACAGCAGGAGGACGTGGAGATGGGGAATTATGATACAGACCAGGAGACGCAGGGCGAGAAGCCAGAGGAGTAGGAGGCCATCACGCGTAATCAGATTTATATTCTCATGGAAGGACACCTCTTGGGGGGCGGCTTATGGGGGCCACACAGAATGCATGCATCTGATGGACGGAGTAAGACCACTCCTCAGTACTCCTCGAAGAGCATCATCAATGTTTTTCCTGGCTGAGCCATCGTTTTGGGGTTTGCAAACCTAGAGTTATTTTCTGTTCGTCCAGCGGAGAGACCGGCTTTGTATCATATTCGGTTTCCTCTTTTCTTCTTTTTTTTCCACGTCATTCGGTTCTGGGACTGGGACTTGCTTGTGGGAGGAAACATGGGGAGAGGGAAAATATGTTTTTCTTCGGCGCGGATAGGCGCCGACGGGAAATGCGGATGCAATTTTTGTGGTGGTTGAATGAGATAGAGATACAGCCTAACAAGTGGGCAGGAGTGCGAATCCAGCTTACCATAAGCTCTTTGAATGCTCTTACGTTGCCCTCGAGAAAAACCTAGGGGGCATAGCACTATTTTTTATTTTTTTTTATCGGCGGTGACACGGAACATATGATTGTGTCTCTCTGCTCATGGGGCGCCAGCTAAGTTGATCACCAAGTCTTGGCGCCGTAGTGTCTTCGACAACTTGTGTGTCTGTTTTGTCCTTGGTGGCCGTATGTATACCTATCCGCCGCGAAGCGCCGTGGTCTATCGCAGTTATCGAATGCGTGTACGTGATCCTAGCTACACTATCCTATCCTTTTCCCAGCTTCATCCTTCTCAGCCTTCAAATGCTGCTCGCTCCACTCTCGTTAATGATTCCTTCTATTGCCATCAAGCAGCAGTTGAGAAATGACCGTCAACGCGCTTCACCACCAATCAGGCAGTATGATAATCCAGGGAAATATTACAATAGAAGAGAAGCAACCTTTCCCAATGCAACGCAATGTGACCCCACGCCATGCCATCCCAATTCTTTTAGTCGACGCCTACATATAAATCAACCAGGATATTTACTAGTGCCACGAGAATCTCGGCGGCAATGAGAATTATTACTGTTGGGACACAAGGTTAGCATAATATTATTCAACCCACATGCATTGGATACTGACCAATCCATTCCAGTTTCTCGCCATGCCCATGACTGAGCTGATCCTTTAGCACCGCTAATAAGTCGGCAATGACGTCCAGACGCTCCGTTAACAGACCAACACGCTGGTCCATCTCGAGGTAGCTGCGCACGGCTTGGTAGACAGGCTTGAGTTGGGGTTCTACCCAGAACAGTTCGGGGGTGTCGAGGACAGAGCCGTTGAGGTGGATGTTGATGCGCAGGATGAAGAGCTCGCCAATCTGCATGTTTATCTGCGTCCGGCTGAGATCAATCTTTCCTGTCAGCGCGATCTGCGTGGGAATATCCTTGCATGTGTCAATGGTAGAGGCAATGAGCTCCTCGAAAAGGGAGGTCTAGTGAGGCTGATGTTAGTATGAACCTCAGTAGAGGTTCAGGTAAAAGGACTAACCTTGACGCTCTGTGCTAGGGCATGGGAGATGGCCAGTTTTGTCATGTAGTTGTTTTTATCCCGCAACGTGATGAAGTCGTTGTAGATGCGGGCCTGGTATTCGTGCGTGTAATAAAAGTTGAAGAACTCAGTCTCAACATCATCAGGCGCCAGTTTCTCCGTCTCGAATTTGGCCAGCTCCTTCAAGAACCGCTGTTCGTGAATGGTAGACATGCCCCATATTACGACAACGCCATAGTCAAAGAGAAAAACCTCGGGCGTGTGGACGTGGATGTCAAACTCGGGCATGTCGTCGGCTATCGCACTCTCATCGGCCATATGACGGCTTAATTGGCTGTCGTTCCGATGAGAGTTCCCGTTTGTGCCCTCGCCATGCAAGTCGATCAGATCCTCACGGTGGTAACCATTGTTGTTCCCCTCTTCCGACTGTCTCCGCTCCTGGTCAGCTATCATATTCGCATGCACCTCGGCTTGTCTCTCGCGTGATCTCTCGGCCTCTTTGGAGTTGTAGCTGTAGGGAGTGTAGATGCACTCGTCAATGAGCTTGGGGCTGGCGCCACGCCCTTTCCCTCTCCCCTTCAAGAAGCGCATTAGTCCGTCCATCTGGTACTTGTTTGCCGTGCAATAAGCCGTGACTCTGGGGAGCTTGTCGCGATCCGCCTTTCCGAGGCGCGCAGCATCTCTGCGTGCCGTTGGGTCTTTGATGCGGGTGTACTGCGAGTAGACGTCGCGGCCGCTCTCCTCGTCGGGGTTGTCGTCGTCGAGCTCGGGATTCGGTAGGAGTTTGAGCTTCTGGGCGTTCTTTGTGCTGCGCTGGGGGCCAATCTTGGGTTGTATGCCAGTGGCGGTTGCGGCGAGCGGAAGACCGGCTCCGGCGGTTATGCTTGTGGTACCGCCGTGGCTGTTGCGGCGGCGTAGCTTGTTGTTGAGGGCCGAGAGCATCGGCGGCCCGCCACCGAGGCCGCCGGTGCTGATCGCCGAGGAGTTGGTCGGCGATGGGAGGGGGAAGTGTTGCTGGTGCGCGGCCCGCGAGGGGCGGTACTCGGGCTCAGGCTCGATGGTCTTGGTTGAAACGGTCGGGTTGAAGGTGACATTTCGCTGAGGTCTAGGGGGCCTTGGGGCCTCGGGAGGAGCTGGGGCGGTCGTGGGGAGGAGGGGTGTGTGTTCTGCTGCGGTGCTGCTCGCCATGGTGAGGGAGGTTGCGATGCCGGTTGTGGCTGATATGGCTGGTCGCCGTTTGATTCAAAGCGGCTGCTTGTCTCAGTTGATCCGATCCAAAGTCGCACGGCAAAGAAGTGATCTGCTGCTATCGTCTTGCCATGTGGTGGGGACTTCTAGTCTCGATCGATCTCATCGACTTTGGTGGTGGCTTGTGGGTTTTGTCAAGCATTTGAGTGGGCAGTGGTGTGAATGGCAACGGATCCAGTGGCTCGAGGGGGTGGCAGTTTGCTCGAACGGCAAGGATGGGTCCTATTTTCTCGTCTCGGTTGGATGACGTCTGGGCCCAATTGCTCAATTGAGGGACCCGCCGCTGAACTCTGGTTGGCTCAAAGGACTAATGCGGGGAAGGTAGCTGCTGCAGCCCAACCATATGCGGTCTAGCCGCCTGAGTCGTCTGCATCCAGACCCTGGAAGTTGGCGACATCATTGACTTTGGACTTCATGTGACCTCTGGCAACACCACACCCTCATCCAGCCCCTTGTCTAACCAGAGCCTATCGAGAGGCTCCCGCACCTGTGAGGCTTGCTTTGGGACCTCAGGAAAGGGATTTCACTCGCAGAAGTCTGTTGAGTTGTCTGGCTGACTCCCTGTCAAGGTTTCTATCGTTGGCGTCAGTCAAGTTCATGCCCCTCACGATATCTATTTCCATATTACCTTTGCATCTGCTCCTTCACTCGGCATTCGGCTAGTGGCTCAGTGGTGGTTCTGCCGAGACCCGTGAACCCAATGCTGTGAGAGCAAGTACTTTGCAGGAAACGACCACTGCAGAAACAAAACACCTAATGAAGATCACATTTACTATCTCAGTTACTCATGAACCCCACAATACCGGAATATCGAGCTTTGGAAAGCCCTTTAGAGAACACCGCGTGCTCCACACTTTTTTCCTAGAGATTGAAACCCCTTTCTAGTCCACTATGGACTCCCTCCTGGTGATTCTCAACGCAAGCTCAAGTATCTGCCAACCCCGAAACGAGGTGGCCAAGCCGCTTTATCCCTCCCACCTCCACCTCAGCAAGCACACCAAGTAACCCCTTCCGGCTCCTCTTACCGTCCCGACGAGGGAGCTCAACCACTTTCTCCTCCCTATCTGTTACCTTTCTCTTCTTTTGATCCGCTTTCAGGCACACCTCATACTCCTTCCCGTCTATTAGTCATACCATCTTTTCCTTTCGAAATCCTCATCTAATATACTATATACTCCTTCCCCATGACTACCCTTTTTCTCTACCGAGAAGCCTTTCTTCATCCTTGTGAATGTTGTTAAATTTCTCGTCGATGACTGCTTGTTCCTTGATTCTGAGAGGTCATAGAGTAGTATGTATGTCTTGTTTCTGAACTTTTGAGTCCTATATTCCCTCGCTCCTTTTTATAGACGTTGTCCGTGGATTTCGGTAGTTCCGAGAGAGTTGCCATGTCAGAAGTTTGGGAAGCTTGTGAGATCTGCTGAGAAAGCTGAGAGAGATTCGAAGTCCATTGACATCAGTGCCGCTAACTGTCTGTATGCTATCTCGTTGTCAAACTCTAGGATACGTTTGTATACCGCATACTATCTAAACCTCCTTTTTCTTCCGAAATCCCATTCCAGCATACCGTGTCCCCCTTGCCGTCTGTAACCTACACCATGTTTTTCCTTTCAACTCCTTTTCCAGTACGCCGCCTTCACCCTCCCGGCTACAAGCTATGCCTCCTTTTTCCTTCAAACCGCTTTCCACTACGTGCTCCATCTCGGCTATAATATGGGCCTTCTTTTTCTTTCTAGCACACTCCGTACTCCTTCTCAGCGAAAACCTAGGCCTCCCTTTTTCTTTCCAAAACCGCTGACACACTACGTGCTCCTTCTCGGCGACACCTAGGCATCCTTTTTCTTTCAAGACCCCTCTCTAACATACCACGTGCTCCTTCTCGGTACTCTTATTCACACCGCATACCCCTTCCCGTCTACTGCTGACACACTCTGCTCTATTAGAGCCCCCTTTTAGCATACCGCGTACTCCTTCCCGTATACCGCCTCTTTTCTCCATCGACAAGCTTTTCCAGCACCCACATACTCCTTCTCGGCCACCCCCTGTTTATACCCCTTATTCACACCGCGTGCTCCTTCTCGCGCCAGGGAACCCACTGGAGCATCTGAAGCACACCAGCAGGAAAGCCGAGAATATATATCGAGGGATAGTATCCGACCTGCAGCCACAGCCAAACAGCCAAGCCGCCTCCGATCCACCGGCCGGAGGCATACCGGGGAGAGCTTGGAGACGACTAGGGACCGCACCATCAAGTCCGAGACCCTCAGTGACGACAATCCAAAGCCCCCTAAGAAACGCAAGCACCGAAAAACCCACAACCCCCCGGCTCCCGGGCCACCAACCCCAGTCACCCTGGGAACCTACTTCCCGGCCCAATCGCACGACTCCGTCCCCTCCCCCATCGAACGCACCGCCCAGCCCCAACCCCCCCGCTGGCCACGCAATACGTCGTCTTCCGCACCCAGCGCTTCACGCCCCAAGGCCAGGAGACCCGGGGCGACAAGGCGATCCGCTGCAGCGCGCACGCGCAGCTCAGCGAGGCCAACGCGCAGGCGCTGGCCCGGTTCGACAGCGTGGCGCCGGCGGGGGTGGCGCGCAAGGAGTACAAGGTGGGCGGAGTGGTTGGTGCAGTTTGCCGGGGGGGAGATGGAGTACGGCTGGGTTGGGGACGAGGTTCGGGATCTTGGGGGCGTGGTGCAGCGGAGGAGGGTGGGGCGGGAGTGAGAGAGGGAAAGGATGATGGGACGGATGGCTTTCAAGGATCTCCTCGATACTTGTCATTTGGAGGCGAGATTTAATCGAGCTAAAGTTTCGCTATACTTGCCTTAATTTCATGTAACCGCTGTTATAGCTAGATACAATATCGGACAGAACCCGATCAGGAGTCCAGAGAGGACCGTCAATCGTCGCATTTTGATTAAAAAAAAGTTTGCGAGGTAGTACTATGGACGTGCTCACACGTCTCGCAAAAGCAAGCATTCCTAAATCATCGCTTTGCTTTTCAATCGATCACGGGCCAATGTCCTCGTGCTAATGGTACATCTACTCCCTGGTACGAACACAACACACAACTCCGGTCCCAAGGGGGACCACCCTTTTCGCTTCGCCCAACGCCACGTAATATCCCTGAACCCCAGTGTCCCACGCGTATTGCAACCCACAAGACGCGGTCCTC
Source organism: Lasiosphaeria hispida (assembly GCA_033439745.1). Lineage (NCBI taxonomy): Eukaryota > Fungi > Ascomycota > Sordariomycetes > Sordariales > Lasiosphaeriaceae > Lasiosphaeria > Lasiosphaeria hispida. The sequence continues at coordinate 2,547,904 of JAUIQD010000003.1, forward strand.
CGAGTTCATATCCTACATTGTCAGGATCTCATTCTTCCCGTCGTCATCGTCTCCCAATCCCGTTCATACAGCATACAAACAAAGGGCTACCCTCGAGCTGCACCTCTCGTAGCGAGGCCGCATCACCCCATGGTCTTCAAGAAACCATCCAAGTCAAAGCTCTCCTCGTACTGGCTATTGTCCCAGAGCTCACCAAGGCCGTCCAGCCACGCCGCCTTCTTGCCGGGCTGCCGCACGTCACCTGTCTCAATGTCCACCATATCTTCCTCCCTGCCCTCAATGGCATCGGCCTTGTCCGATATTAAGTTCGGCCCCGAGTCCCCTAAATTGAACAAATCTAGGATCTGGTCCGTGTCCATCGTTGCTAAGCCCGCGTTCTGCTGATTGACAACCGTACTGGCCACGTCGATCTTGAAGCGCTGCAGGCTCAAAATCTTCTCCTCCAGTGTCCCGCGCGTGATAAGGCGATAGACATTGACCACCTTCTTCTGGCCAATGCGATGTGCGCGATCCATGGCCTGCAAATCCTTTTGAGGATTCCAGTCATGCTCGACAAAGATGACGGTATCGGCTCCCGTAAGATTCAGACCAAGACCGCCAACACTTGTCGTCAGCAGCAAGACATCGTACGACGGATCACTGTTGAACTTGTTGACGATATCTTGGCGCTTGTTAGCCTCGACAGATCCATCCAACCGAAGGTAGGACACCGAAGGCAGCATGCCCTTTAGCACCGTGTTTTGCACCATGTCAAGCATTTCCTTCATCTGGCAGAAGACGAGAGCACGGTGTGGCTTGATAGGCGTGTATAGGGGATCTGACGATTCTTGGCCTTCGACGCCAATGCCACAGTCGACCAAGAGATCTCTCAGGGCGGTGAGCTTGGGCGCATGGGCTGGGTCTTCGAGGCTCGTGTTTTGCTTGCCCAAGAACTTTTGCGTATCGTCGTATGCTTTATGACCAGGTTTCATGACCAGTGCAGGCGAGTTACAGAGCTTCCGCATGTATTGAAGTGCTTGGAAAATGTGTTGTTTCGCTTCCTTGTCGTCCCGGCCAGCCTCCTCAGTGATCTTCTTGGACTCCCTCTTGGTGAAATCCTCGAAAAGCTTCTTTTGGAGGTCACTGAGGTCGCAATAGTAATTCTGCAGAATCTTTGGTGGGAGGTCGTCGAGCACCTCCTCCTTGAGACGACGTAGCAAAAAGGGCAGTACCTGCTTGTGCAGAGCCTCAATCGCCAGTGCGCCAGCTTCTTGCTCCTTCGACGAGGCCTTGCTGTACCGACTATTGGCAATGGGCTTTGCGAACCGGTCAAGGAAGACCTTCTCCGCGCCGAGGAAACCTGGCATCAGGAAGTCAAACAATGACCAGAGCTCGAGCACGTTATTCTGAATGGGTGTGCCGGTGAGGATAAGTCGGTGGTTGCTGGGGAGTCTCTTGACAGCCATGGTGATTTTGGCCTTTGGATTTTTGATCAAGTGACCTTCGTCAAGAACCACGTAGTTCCAGTTGTATTTCTCAATCAGATCAACATCATTTCGGCAAACATCGTATGAGGTGATGACAATGTCTGTCTTGTCCAGCTGGTCCTTGAGCACCTTGCGCTCTGCTGGAGGGCCAACGTAAGCGGTGACGCTCAGGAAAGGAGCGTATGTCTTGATTTCCTGTTGCCAATGCCCAGAGAGGGTTGGAGGACAAACAATCAGGGAGGGAAGCCTCCTCACGTCTGGAGCTCCAGTCTTTGCGAAGTCTTCTGCACGCTGGTGGTGGTCGCTCGCGACGATGCAAATAGTCTGGAGAGTTTTGCCAAGACCCATGTCGTCGCAAAGAATGCCATGGAGATGGTATTTGTTGAGGAATTGGAGCCAGTTAACACCCTCCTGCTGGTAGGAGCGAAGCTCGGCCTTGATGGCAACGGGAATATTGAACTGCTCGACTTTCTTCGGATCAAGTAGCTGAGCAATAAATGTCCGTTCCCGATCTCTTCCCTTCAGGAGCTCCTCGGAAAGTCCTGGTGGATCGGGGATGCCTGCTTCAAGGGGAACCAACTTGACAAGTGTTGCAAAAGAAGTAGTGGCGATAAGTCTGATCTCGTTGTCCGAATCGCTCATGCGGCCGAGGACGGGGACAATGAGGAAGATCACGTAGGGAAGAATCCTGTCACCCATGACGGCGATGAGGTGGTAGATAACCTCAATGGCGCCTTGCCGGAAGCTGAGATCGATAGGGTTGTTGATCGAAGGCAGAACCTTCTCAACTAGAGCGGTCATTCCTTCCACGGTGATGACGCTACATATCGTTGCCAGGCATTTGGCTGCCATGTAGCGGAAGACTGATAGCTCAGAGTGAAGTGCCTTGATGACCAAAGGTGCTTGCCTCATCACAAAGGAATAGAGAGCCGGATGCAGTGTTGGTGTCATGGTCCGTATTACCGACATTGCATCGACGATTTCCTGTCCAAACGTGCTCTCAGGGTCCTTGGCCTCTGCAGGCAAGGAACCGGAGAACGCCCTCGACAGGGGCTCTTCCATGAATGTCTGGAGGCTTGGTACCCGGGTCAAGAGCTCGGCGCCGAAAGTCTGAGATAATATTTCCAGTGCTTCCTTGGCACCACGACGGGTAATGCGAGCTGCCCTCGCCTCTCTGGCGAACTTGGCAGCGTCGGCATGGTCGACACGGTCCTCCTCCTTTTGCATCGAAAGAATAACGTTTGTCTTGAGAGCATGGATGGGGAATTCTGGAGTTTCCGCAACCTCGACGCAGGAGAATTTGACGAGGTTTGCAACCACCTTGTCAGCCGGACCCCGACGACCAGAGTCGGTGAACAGCTGTACCAGACGAGCAATGGTCGCAGCTGAGCGGCACTGCAACTCCTGGTATTCTTCTGTTTTGATGCTATCCATGATGGCCTTGATAAGAGGACTCGGCTTCTTTGGCAACACCTTCATCGCAATCAGCGCACAAGCAGCAGCAGCTCGGATGCGCGCGTCGCGAGACTCCTTGGCTGCTCTAGCCTCCTCAATAGCCGTGACCGTTACCTCACGGGCTTCAGACAGTTGGGGAAATGCAATGAGTCGTTGGCCGGGTGCCATAGCCTTCTTGAGTCTCTCATAGTCATCGCCCACAACCTTTTCCGCATTTGCAATAGCGAAAGCGGTGGGGCCCGCCTCCGCTTCGCCTTGAACGACAACCGCAAGCGTAGGTAGCTTGTTTTGGGAAACCTTGCCATGGTCGCGGAACAAGTTGATGAGCTGCTGCGATTGCGACCGCACCCGCTGTACGAAGCTCACCAAGTCCCGGTAATGGGACGGGCGATCTACTTCGATGATAGCTTGCAAGGGCCCGACAAAACGAGCTGCTGGTGAGCCGGCGGGTGAATTCTTTGCGTATTCATCGATGATAATCGCGGCCGTGAGCTGCGTGGACGCAAAGGCCGAGTTAAGACCAGGCAGGATGCTAGCGTCGTAAACCGAAAGCATGGGGGCCGGGACGAGAGACATGAGGAGGCCTATAGCCCTGGCAGCTGAGACGCGAGAGCGGACCAGGACGTCCATGCCTACCAAATCAACATCACCTTGCATCATGTGGCCATCGACATCATGACCTTGGCTGGGTGGTGGAAGATCGTCGACCTTAGTTGACTTTCTCCGACGCTTCACGGGTCTCTCTGCTCCCTCGGGTGGCGACGACCGCCTTGTGCCGACCGGCGTCACACCCGGCAGAGTGTAGGTTCCTCCCGAGGGCTTCTGGAAGAGGCTTGCATTCATGGGGATGGGGTTACGCGATACACCAATGGGATGTAGCGTGAGCTGCATCATGGCCTCCACGTGCGCCTCGAACTCGTCAGCTAGGACAGTCGGGTTTTGTCCGAGGTTGCGAACAAGGGCAGACCACAATTCCATGGACGTAGCCAACGTTTCCTGGTCCCTCTCGACGAGGATGTTTTGAAATATGAGCCGCAGTATCCTCCCGGTGAGCCAGCCTTGGGATGTCTCGGCCCCAAGGTTGGCAAAGGTCATGAGCGCCTTAAGCACAGCAAGCCGGACTGAAGTAATGGTGTGTCGAAGGAAGGGGTAGAGTCTGGGGACGAGGAGGGTGAAAGATCTTTCCTCATCCTGAGCTGCTGATGCTTTCATGGCTTCCAGGACTTCAGGGAAGCTACAGAGGGTTGCCAAAAGGTCCATGATCTTGCCGGTGGATGCGCTGAGATCATCGCCCAGATTAGATAGACTCTCCCAGACGATGTTGATAAGGCCGTCGAGAGCCCCCGGACGCATGATCACGAACTCCTTTGCCATGGGGATTAACGTTGCCGCGCTGACTGAGCGGACGTCGTCATCCATGTCGCCAAGGCCTTTCATGACGCTGCGGATAACGCCGTCGATCATATCACTGTCTGTGAGGAGAAGATCCTTTCTCACTGCAACGACGTATCTGAGGCCCACCATACCGCCATGGCAGATAGCCCATACGTGCTGCTCCAGATGCAGGTCATCCTGCATTACCATACGGTAGAGAAATCGGTAGATGGCGTAAACCGACTGCGGGGGAACGTGGCGGAGGACGGACCCAAGGGTTTGGCCGACTGTCTCCCTAATAGGAGCAACGGACGTGTCGGAGCTGTAGTCAGTGAATTTGTCCAACATGAGCACGCAGCATAGACGGCAGGCCAGATCATCTAGCCACTTTCGATTGAGCTCGTCATTCTCCCAGCGCGCTTTGCCTCTCCGTCTCCCTGCGCCACCGCCTTGAACCCTGACAATCTCCCTCAGCCCCATGGCAGCACCGTGGCGTGTCTCCCATTGCGGGTCAAAGAGGTCAACCTTGAGAAACTCGCAAAGTCGCTCGTAGGGCCACTCAGCGCCCTCCAAGTTGTCGTCGGCTTCTAGCTCCGATTTGATGGGAATAACGGGGCCTTTGAACTCCGAGACTACCTTCGTGTCTTCGTCCACGCCTTCGGGTCTTTCGAGAGTGAAGTAATCAGGCTTTCCAGTCTTCTTGGAGTCGGGATCAGCCAAGGGAGTTTCGTCAGCGAAACCCTCGGAGCCAGCGGTAGCTGTACGGCGAATCGACAGGTCGCCGAAGCCACTTTTTCCCTGAGCAGCCTTCTGAGCCTCTCTCTTACGTTTCCGTTTCAGAACGTTAAGCTGCCTGGTGCTGAGCCCAGCCTCTTCGTTGTTTTGGCTTTGGCTCCCGTTGGTGATGCTGTCGTGGCGCCCGAAGCCATTAGCGGCAGAGGCCTCTAGCGGAGTAGAAGGACTGAGAGCATGCTCATTGACAATAGGCATCTCTTCATCCGCAAAGACACGCCCGAGGAGACCGAGGCGGCCCGGTAGGGTTTTCTTCTGATGGGCTAGACGGCTCTGCGGATCAAGGGCTGCGAGGGCGTAGTCCACGTTGCCGCCCCGCAAGAGAGACCGCCCATACCTAAGAATTGCCGATATGTCAAGAGTTTCAAGGGAGAAATGGTCTTCTTGGCTAAGGAAGTCATCCTTTTCTTCTTCCTTTTTGACAAAGCCATTCCCACTTGGCGGCTCCTCCTTCTTTTCGCCAGTCCCATCAGCAGCATTGGGATCATAGAGGGCGGCACTTTCGATGATTTTGCCGATGGCCTTGGAGGAAGTGGTTCTGGTCTCCCATTCTTTGTGGCGTAAATAGGGTACAACTCTGGAGAGGAGGTTGAACAGCTCCTCGGGATGTTGCTTTTGCCAGTCAGCAAGCTGGTTGACGGCAGTTTCCCGAATTAGTCGGGTGCTGCCAGTCTCGAGGATTCTACACCACAACCATTAGCATTTATGACATTGCACAATTACGCCATGGCGGATAACAGGCGGGCAGCAGAGGGTTGCACCACTGAACACACCCCCTGAGCTACCCGCAGCTGGATGCACAACAATACGGCAATCGATAGAGTATAACATATCAGATGCAGACCCGAGATGCAGAGGGGTTCAACCAGGTACTTACGTAACGAGCCGGTCAAGCCTGAGGGGCAAAGGTTAGCACAGCCGAAAGATAAGCAGGTGGCATGTTTCGTGTGAACTTACCGAGACGCCATCTTTTATTCATGTCAAGAAGTTCGGTTGACGTGGGAATGTGGCTGATGTCATGGCACTGCCATATAGTTAGCACGAAGCCCCCAGCCATATCTTTGATGTGTTTGTGAGAAGTAATGACGGGGACAAATGAGTTGTGATAGAGCCGAGAGGTGGATGTGGAGGCAGCCATTTGGCAGCTCACTACTACACCAGAGGCTAGGTAGAACGCCATGGATACAAGACATGATTGGCTAGTGGCTGTGAGAGAGGCAAATGAAGGCGAATCATGGGGCGGACAGCGTTAGTGATGGCCAACCAGGAGGCTGACGAAAGAGTTGAGTGCGCCACAGTAAAAGACAACAACTTTGCTTCCCGGAGAAAGCAAAAACAATGCATATGGTAACGGAGTGGTACGGGACTGGCTGGCGCAGGCTGCATGATAGACAAGATAGGATTGATGATTCAGATGAAGCATCGCCATAACATACCTCAGCCCGGGCTGGAAGCTCAGTAAAGTAATCCCCTGCTGACTAACTGCTGCACAAATATGATTTGTTGATTTGCGAGTTACGGTGAATAGATTTGGTGATTGTTTTGGCTTTGGTCATGTGAAAATTAAGTGCATTGATGCGCCAAGTAGCTGACGACAATACAATGCCTAGAATTATGGTTGACCCAATAGACGCAGTGTTGGTGAATGGTGTGGGGGCTACCTTGCTCACGGTGAGGCCAAGGTGACGGGAGTGGTCGGGTGTGAGCGTGAGGAGGTGCGTGCAGGGCAAGCAGCAAGTGCGCAGTGGAAAATTCGGGTGGAGGGCACCAGCTGTCTATAAAGAATATTGGTTTAAATTTATAGACAGCCGGCATCTTCCCAACGTCCCTGCCCTCAAAAAATTAGCGCCATTCACTGACCCCTGCCCATGCGCCGCGCCCACCCACCCCGTCCCGTGCTCCTGCCCAGCGAGGACGAGCCCAGCCAACCCAAATTTTGCGGCTTGCCTGACTCGCCTGCTTCCCGACGACGAACAAAAACGTCGCCCGCATCCCTCTATCCATTCAAGCCTGACGCCTGGCGAACACTCAGCAGAGCCCGCCTTGTTCGTCACTCAAAGCCAGTCCACCCAGTCCTTGCTGCGCGTGTGCTGCACTCGCTCAGGCACCCGGCAGCAACCCGCCGGCCCGCCACATTCCCCAAAGCCCCGCCGTGACGGAACAACGTGTCCATCTTGCTCATCCTGTCGTTCATCCCCTCATCGGGCCAGACAGATACAGCGGCAAGGCTCTCAGATGCGACAACATTAGGCTACCTACCCTTTCTAGAGAAGGAGGAGGAGGAGAAGGAAGGCACACTCAAGCCGTCGTGTGGCATCCTGTAGCATCCTGTGGTATCGTGTGGTGCAGCATGAAGCGGCATTCGTGGACTTCCCAAGACAGGCAGGCTGTCAGAATCTCCAGTGTATGCCGATCAGCGGGAGTGTGCCTGTCTGCCACCTGCATTCCCCGGATAACACCGGTAGCCTCCATCGCAGATGCCACCGCTCCTCAGCACTGGGCAGACCATGGCAAAGTATATAGAGGTGAAGGGTAGTTGGGCTCGATCAGGTTGATCGGATTTTTTTTTACGGGTGACAATATTGCACTGCCGCTCGGGCCCTATCAAGAGGTCCGATGGGAGACACCGCATCGCTGGCGGACTCGTCGCGAGGAGGATCTGCGACAGCCGAAAAAGGCTACTTTTGGCAGCAAAGAGCCAGGCTTGGCAATAAAGGGAGCTAAGCCGCTCTAATCCATAGGCACTCCACCCTGCGTACCCAAGCTCAGCCAAGCTCCAAGCTCCAAGTAAAATCTGAGGTGGCTACGACTGTGGATGGCAACACATGGAATTCCCTTTCCCCAGCCCGCCCTAGCCTGAAAGACTCGGAATGCTCGAGGCAGCCGAGTTTTCTTTGCCAGAGTTTCTATCTTTGTGCCTAGTGCTTTCTTTTCGTTTCCCTCTCAATGTGATTGCCGTGGCCTCGACAACAACTCGAAGCAGAGTTTTTTTTATTGTAGAGACCAGGGATTGATCAGATCCAAAGTAGCGTCGATTGGATGTTCAAACCGAGCAAACAATATCCATGGAATTTTCAATGTTTGCCATACGGGCCAACCAGAATATGCCACCAGTGCATTGGTAATGTATGTATTGCGTAAGGGATCGTTGTCCAATATCAATCTGCGGGTTCCCTCTCTGCAGCAACGGAACCTACATTTGAAGAGTTCGTTAAGCTTGGAGCGCGACGGGACATGGGCCGGGGAGAACCTAACGCGCAGCACCTGCATCACTGACGTTATCGGCGCTAGGGTGAGAGGTCTCGGGCAGCGGAGCATTGGCGAGGTCCTGGGGAATGAGCTATGTCCTGGGGAATGAGCTATGTCACGTGACTGTATGTATGGGGGTCCGAGCTTTGGAATACCGCGACCTAGCGCGACAACGCGTTGAGACCCCCCTCCAATAACCTTGGTCCCGCGTTGCGAAATCAACTGAACCATGCGAATGCGAACAGCGACACACCCATCCACCGCCAACCCCAACCGCCCTTGCGCTGATGCGCACAATTTCCGATCACTGATCGCACATTTTTCTACAGGTTTTTGACTCTACTTGTCGAGTCGGCAGCCCCAGAGCAAACATGCACATCAAGCAGATCATCATCCAGGGCTTTAAAAGGTGCGCCAAGACCCAGAGACCCCAGTTACTCCCTCCCTATCATCTTTTTTATCTGGGCGCGTCTGCGCTGCGCATGCCAGCTAGCTGTGCTGACAATGGTTCAACAGCTACAAGGAGCAGACCGTTATCGAACCCTTTTCCCCCGGTACCAATGTGATCGTCGGGCGAAATGGCTCAGGCAAGAGCAACTTCTTCGCCGCCATTCGATTCGTGCTCAGCGACGCCTACACCAACATGAGCCGCGAAGAGCGCCAGGCACTTTTGCACGAAGGCTCCGGTTCTGCCGTCATGTCAGCATATGTCGAAATCATCTTCGACAACACGGACAAGCGCTTCAGTGAACCCGGCGACGAGGTGGTAATCCGAAGAACAATCGGCCTGAAGAAGGATGAATACTCGGTGGACAAAAAGGTCCAGACAAGAGCAGATGTCCTCAAGATCCTCGAGACGGCCGGCTTTGCTAAGGAGAACCCCTTTTACATTGTACCCCAGGGCCGTATTGCCGCGATTACAAACATGAAGGAGTCGGAGAGGCTTAATCTCCTCAAAGAAATCGCAGGAACCAACACCTACGACGACCGCCGGATACAGTCACTCAAGATTATGGCGGAGACTAACAGCAAACGCGAGAAGATCGATGGGCTGCTCGACTACATCAAGGAACGCCTCAGCGAGCTGGAAGAAGAAAAGAATGAGTTACGAGACTTCCAGGACAAGGACAGGGAACGCAGATGTCTTGAGTACGCTCACTGGCACCGCCTTCAAGAGACCAACAACGAAACTCTGGAGCAGATTGAGGAGGCCAGGCAGGGCGGTGCTGGCGCATCGACCAAGGATCGCGTACAGCTCCAAAGAACAGAAAAAGAGATTTCAGCCCTGGAGCAGAAGTTTCACGAAATCCACCAGAGTCTTGAACTTCTCGCCATTGAACGTCGCCAATTGGATGAGGACCGTAGAGAGACAGCTAGAGCCCGCGCAAAGGCAGAACTCAAGGCCAAGAACCTGGACGAGACCCGACATGCTCGTGAACAACAGCAGCAGCAGCAAGAAGCCGATCTAAACGACGTCATTCGGAAGATTGAGGGAGCGGAGAACGAGCTGGCCAAAATCAGCCCGGACTACGAGAAGTGGAAGGTTCAGGAAGCTGAAGTCAAGACTCAGCGGGACACGGTCCGAGCCGAACGCAACCGTCTCATGAACAAGCAAGAACGAGGCACTCGGTTCAAAACCAAGGCGGAGCGCGATAATTGGCTAAAGAAAGAGATTGCGGAAATCAACACAGCGTACGGCAGCCAGAAGGCCAATGAAATGGACGCAAGGGAGCAGGTTGAAGAGGTACAGGCTTCCATCAAGCAGCTGGAACAGGAAATCCAGGACATGCGAGAGAAGATGGATAGCTATGGCGACAACCGAGCCGGCTTGCAAGAGATGCTCACCAAAGCACAGGAGGCTCGGGAGCAGTTGTATGAGGATCGGAAGAGACTTCGACGCGAGGAAGACAAGCTTAACTCTCTACTTTCCAACACCCGGCAAGAAAGAGACCAGGCCGAATCGTCTCTCTCATATCTCATGGATTCTGCGACAGCTCGGGGTCTTGCAGCAATTAAGCGGCTGAAACGCGACAAAAACATCCCCGGCGCCTACGGAACTCTAGCAGAGCTAATGAATGTGCCCATGGAGGCCTATCAGCTTCCTGTTGAGCAAGTCGCTGGAAACAGTCTCTTCCACTATGTTGTTGACAACGAAAAGACGGGAACGCTGCTCTCTGACCATCTGCATAAAAATTTTGGCGGCCGTCTCACATTTATGCCCCTGGAGCAACTACGGCCGCGGCAGGTTAAAATGCCCCGGGCATCAGATGCTCAGCCCCTCATCAGCAAGATTGAATACGACCCAAAGTACGAAAAGGCATTTCAACAAGTATTTGGCCGCACCATCGTCTGCCCCAGTTTGACGATTGCCTCTCAGTATGCCCGGACCCATGGGTTGGACGCCATTACTCCAGAAGGTGACACAACAAATAAAAGGGGCGCAATGACGGGAGGCTATGTAGACTCCCGGAGATCACGGCTGCAGGCGGTGCGAAAGGTCAACGCGCTTCGCGAACAGTATGATGAGCAGGAGGAAGACATTACAAAGATTAGGAAGGAGATTGAGGTTACAGAGCAAAAGGTCACGAGGGCTAATGGCGAGGAACACAAGCTCGAACAGCAAATGCGCCAGTTCGAGCTAGGTTTTGAGCCCCTCAAAGCTGAACTGCGTAGTAAGGGCGCTCAGCTGGAGCGCGAGCGGGCCCATCTCGAGCAAGCCATCAAGCGCCAAGCTGATGTACAAGACAATATGAAGGAATACGACACGACCCTCGCAGCCTATCAGGCCGAATTAGCCACGGACTTTAAGAAGGCTCTGTCCGCGAGCGAGGAGCGCCAACTCGAAGAACTCAGCGCCGATCTCCACCGGCTGCAGCTCGAGTTGAAGGATGTGAGCAAGAAGCGGCTCGACTTGGAAGGCAGGAAGAAGCTCTTGGAGACGCAGCTGAGCAACAATAACATACACCGGGACCAGCTTACTGGCCAAATGTTTGAGAACACTTCTGGTGGCGGCAGTGGGACTTTTAAAGATGCTCAGAAAGAGCTCAAGAAAGCCCAGAAAGCGGCGGCCGAAGTTGAGAGGCAGTTCCAGGAGATTGAAGCCAAGACGGAGGAAGTCAGCAGCGAGCTAGCGAGACTGGAGACTGTCAAGGCGCAAAGGGAGGTAGAGCAGCAGGAGCTCCAGAAGCGTATCGACCAGTACCAAAAGAAGATGGAGAAAAACATACAGACAAAGGCCCGCCTCATCAGCCAGGCTGCTGAGTATGCGAAGAACATCAGGGATCTTGGTATCCTACCCGAGGAGGCCTTTGGAAAGTATGAGAAGATGAAGTCGGAACAAGTAAGTGTCAAATCAAACTGGAAGCCGTGGAGTCAGCCCGCTAACAAGGATCCAGATCGAGACGAGGCTCAGAAAGGTCAACGAGGCCCTCAAGAAGTACAAGCACATCAACAAGAAGGCCTTTGATCAGTACACCAGCTTCACGGGACAGCGGGATCAGCTACTGAAACGGCGGAAGGAGCTCGACACCTCGCAAGTATCGATTGAAGAGCTCATTGAGCATCTTGATCAAGCCAAGGATGAGGCGATTGAGCGGACCTTCAAGCAAGTGTCGAAGGAGTTTGCCACAATCTTTGAGCAACTCGTCCCAGCCGGCCACGGTCGTCTTGTGATCCAGCGCAAGGCCGATCGCGGAAAGAACCGTAACGCGGCAGACTCGGATGAGGAGCCTGCATCTGGTGTAGAGAACTATACAGGTGTTGGTATCAGTGTGTCGTTCAATTCCAAGGTCATGGACGAGCAGCAAAAGATCCAGCAGCTCAGTGGTGGACAGAAGAGTAAGACCCCCCTTTTTGCATTACGGTTTTTGAATGCATCAGCTAACCTCTAATAGGTCTGTGTGCCCTTTGTCTTATCTTCGCCCTCCAGGCTGCCGAGTCGAGTCCGTTCGTCATCTTTGATGAGGTCGACGCCAATCTGGACGCGCAATACCGCACTGCCGTGGCAGCCCTGCTCGACAAGATCTCGAAGGAACAGAAGACGCAGTTCATCTGCACCACGTTCCGCCCCGAGATTGTGCTCGTTGCCGACAAGTGCTATGGTGTCACCTTCCACAACAAGACCAGTACCATCGACTGTGTACCAACAGGGGAGGCACTGCAGTTTGTCGAGGGGCAGAGGAAGTAACGGCTTCTGTTTGACGTTTTGTTGTATGAATCGGGGGGTTTTTTTCCCCTTCCTTTCGCGGGAGGGGTGGCTCTCGAGGAAGTTATCTCGAAATTCGGGCCTCTTATGTGAGATAAGTGATTCCGAGCCTGGCGGCGTTGGAGGCGTGGATGGGGTGTTATGAAGTAATTTCAGGGTTGCTATGGAGGGGTTCTGGGCTGTTACAGCCTGGCTTATTGCTGTTGATCTCTGAAGTGGTAGGAATGATGTTTGTATTGTACAGCGGTGGGTTTAGCACCAGTATCTATATCCATTTGTTCTTCGGCGAGGAGGGGTAATGTGGTTTATGGCGGCATGACTGATGTCGGAAAATTCACGCTTGCTTTCTTCACGCTTCCCTTGATTTTCGGTTTGTTACATGGGATGATGTGGCAAAACCTACAACGGGTATATGGGAGAGTTATGGAGTTTAGAAAAGTTCGGAAGTCAATAACCGGGGTCACAGGGTTTTATTTGCAGCGAGGAAAGGGGCACACCCCTTGCACTGCTAGAGGAAACGAAGTGTAATTACATGGTAAAAATGGATCTTTACAGTTGACAGTCGCTCGGCCCAACAACCATTTATGGACAGCTTTATACTGATTTCTTCAGTTGGTAGACATATATCATTTGCAGGGTGTGATCTTAACCGGCAATTGGAAACCAAAACCCGGCCGCAAGGGAGAAGCCCGGCAGCCGCTCTCCAACATCGATTGACATCTCCCGATGAGGGGAAGGATATATTCTCTCCATGGAAACCGGCACCAGGGCCACGGGCGGGATTGGGAAGCGTGCGGAGAAGCACCCCCTTTCCACCCTCCGATATGCCTAATAAGGGGGGCCGCAGCCGTCAGAAAATGAGCTACTCAAAGTTCAAGTCTCCAGCCATCCCCAGAAACTCCGGTAAGGCTGTTAACACACCAACAGCGACAATGTACGGCAAGATCGCACTCGAGGAGGCCTGGGCCATCCCCGAGAACTTCAAGGCCTACGACGTCTCGCAGCTCGCGCCCAAGGGCGTCATCGGCGGCGACCTCATCGCCAACCTGCTCGACGTGCACGGGACACGCCTGGCACAGATGGACGGCAACGGCGTCGACATGATGGTCCTCTCGCTGTCCTCCCCCGGCCCCCAGGGCGTGACAGACCCGCACGAGGCCGCGGCGCTCGCGCGGCTCGCCAACGACCGACTCGCGGCTGAGGTGGGTCGCAACCCGGCCAGGTTTGCGGGGCTGGCGTCGGTGAGCATGCACGATCCTGTGCAGGCCGGCGAGGAGCTGCGGCGGTGTTTGGGGGCGGCAGGGTTTGTGGGGGTGATCGTCAACGACTACCAGAGCGCGGGTGAGGATCGGAATACCATGCTCTTCCTCGATCGGCCTGAGTGCGATGCCTTCTGGCGTGTGGCGGAGGAGCTCGACTGCCCGGTTTATGTGCACCCCCGCGAGGCGACGCCGCTGATCCAGGAGCAGATGTGGAAGGACCGGCCGTGGCTGGCCTACTCGGCGCTGGGGTATGCTCACCGGGTTGGGATGCATGTGCTTAGTATCGTGACGGCGGGTGTTCTGGATCGGTTTCCGAAGCTGAAGATTGTGATTGGGCATATGGGGGAGCATATGTGAGCAGAACGGAGACCCCCTGGTGATGTAGCTTTCTAACGCCTGTGGTGTAGTCCTTATGATCTGTATCGCATCGACCACAAACTCAACCGGGCTCGGTTCCCCAATATGCCCATGGCCAAGGATAAGCTAGTACGCGACTACTTTGGGACACAGCTGTTCATCACCACGTCAGGACACTTCTCGACACCAGCACTTCTGTGTGCGATGCAGGAGATTGGGGCCGGGTCCATCATGTTCTCCATTGACTACCCATTCGAGAGCATCCCCAACGGCTGCGTGTGGTTTGATGAGCATGTCTCGGTCTCCAACCGGGATCTTGTGGATATTGGCAGAAACAATGCACTACGCGTCTTTACAAGACTGCGCGATCATGGACTTGAGGAAAAGGGACCGCGAGAATGTGGCGTGGGGGGTCTTGGCTTGAGGAAGGGCAACGGGGGAGAGCTGGAGTACGGATTGTACAATAACAACTGGGATGAGAGACTTGAGAGGCACTGATCTCAAGACCTTCACCTTGTTAATAAGTTTACTTGGTAGAGTCGAAATAATATCGGGCAAGGGAAGCTGCAGCTTTCGATGCCCTTCCGCCCCACTTGCGGAAGCTACCCCGCCATTACTCGCCTGTCTCTGCCTACCTCGAGCACCGACAGAACCACAGACATGCCCCAACGACCTCAACTATTCAAGCGTCACAAACTTGCTCACAGCTAAATATTCACTTTTCACTCTTCTGTCCTTTTGTCAAGAAGCTACTCGAGCCTCACACTCAGCACCCAAGCGGTACCACAGGCACGTCACAATGCCGGTCGACTACAGCAAATGGGTATGGCGCCTCCATCGCAAGCTCCCCCGCACTTACACCGTTGCGGAAATACTGACACTATACCTCACAGGACGCGCTGGAGCTCAGCGATGACTCGGATGTCGAAGTACACCCCAATGTTGATAAGCGCTCCTTCATCCGCGCCAAGCAGAACCAAATCCACGCAGAGCGTCAGCAGCGGAGGAACCAGATCGAGACCTTCAAGTACGAGCGCATCATCAACGATGCCTTGATCAAACGCATCTCGTCCCTGCTCGCCTCTCTCAAGTCGCATGCTGCCGATGCCCAGTCGCGCAACCCCGGCGAGGTTGCCTTCCAGGCTGTCATAGAATCAGCCGCATCACTTGACCCCAAGGACGACCAGCCGCCCCCGCGACCTGCAGGCGTGCACAATTCCGAGGAGAAACTACCTTCATATACCAAGATGATGGCCACACTCCTAGACCAGGTGAACAAGGCATTGGACGAGAAGAAGGTCGAACAGGACAAGCGATATGAAGCAATGCTTACCGAGGTCGGAGAACACCTTGAGAAGGTGACCAGTCTACAGTCGGAGCTGCATGCGAAGCTCGCCGAGCTGGAGAAGGAGGAGGGTCGCAAGATCACCAGCGAGGGAATCCATACCGGTTTTGACAGCTCCCATGTCAACAAGTCGGCGCCTTCCACATCATCGTCAGCGGCCAAGGCATCACCAGCCGTTGAGCTCCTCAACCCCAACTTCACCGCCGGCTCTTCTACCGAATCCAAAAAGGCCACCGACGACGACGATGACGACAAGGAGATTACCGCCTCCCCCAATGCCAAGAAGTTCTCCTTCATCAAGATAGGATCCTACCGCGAGAGCTTGGCCTTCCTGTCGGAGCACCCTGAGATTCTCACCGAGGAGGAGACGGATGGCCTCTTGATCCTAGCCTTCGACGCCCAGCTTGAGAACCGCGAGGAGTACGCGCGCAACTGTGTGCACCAGGCGCTCCTGCTGCAGTACTGCAGGGCGCTTGGGCGTGACGGCGTTGCCCTCTTCTTCAAGCGCATCACGACGCCCGGTCATCAGGCACAGGACGTCTTTCTCAAGGACGTACGCGACACCTACGGCAAGATCAAGACCCGTGCCGCCGAGATCAATGCGCAGCGGGCTCAAGATGAGGCTGATG
This sequence comes from Lasiosphaeria hispida, assembly GCA_033439745.1. Classification (NCBI taxonomy): domain Eukaryota; kingdom Fungi; phylum Ascomycota; class Sordariomycetes; order Sordariales; family Lasiosphaeriaceae; genus Lasiosphaeria; species Lasiosphaeria hispida. The sequence goes on from JAUIQD010000003.1 coordinate 2,564,037, forward strand.
GAGTCGAGGGTGGGGTTGAGCAGATCCAGCTGCACGCCGTGGAGCCGGGCACGGTGATCAACATCAAGATCCCCCCTGCGGATAGCGAGGATGAGGCCGACAAGGCCGCACGGGCGATCTTTGAGAGCTTCAAGCCCGACATGAAGAAGGCGCTTGAGACGGGTAAGTTGGATGAGGTGAACAAGGTGCTAGGCTTGATGAAGGTGGACGAGGCGGAGGACTTGGTAGCCAAGTTTGGTGACGTGAGTTCCACCCGTCTATTCTCTGATGCATGAGCATAGTGCTGACAATTTACCTTGCAACAGGCCGGTATTCTGAGTCTCGAGGATGAGATTATTGATGCAACGACAGAGGAGGGAAAGCAACATTTTGAACAGCTTTTGGAGGAGGCTAAGGAGGCTCATGGAGAGGCTCATGGAGAGGCTCAAGGAGAAACCAAGTATGATGACCCAGAGTAGGCGTTCGTGTTGACGATCATGACAGAGAGCCGCAAGGCAAACCGAAAATCCGGAGTTGGTTAGGAGTTCTGAATGTACTGTATCTCTGTTTTCCACTGCACTATGTCTTCTTTTTAGGGATGAGAAGCTGGTATCGATGGTCAGCGATGATCCTATTACTGCACACGGCGTTCGGCCATTATATCGATTCATAGAAATACAGACTGCTTACAAAGAACTCTGTGTGCAACGCTAAGTTAGTAGTAGTAGGCTTTCAAGAGTCCATCCTTCTAGCTATAGGAGCAGCACGCTGCGCTCCAATTATCCTAAAACGAGCCGATATTTCCGTTGGTGCTTCGTAATGGACCGTTGTAAACATTTGCTGTCGCCATAGCCGCAGGAAGGTTCACGGTGTTCCCCAGATGGGGCTGTGACTTGCGTAACTTGACTAAGCCTTGCGGCTGCAAAAAGATGACAATACGAAGCAGTCTGTGTTTGAACTTTGGGTTCGGGCGGGCGCTGTCTGGGCACTTTCTGCGGGATGCTTGCTGATGATTGCTTCGCCCAAAATAACAGGCCCTGTCCTTGTCCGTTGGGCTCTGGAGCTTCTGGCCGGAGAGATCCGCTGTGGTGGCGCCAGGGTTGGCGTCCTTCAGGGTCCTCGTGGTTAGCCTGATAGGGGAAGGCGAGGTGGCACAGGGCTGCAGCAAGGGTTCGGGCCTTGCTCCAGGTTCCGCCAACCGACCATCGTCAACTGTCAGCCATTCTCTTCATTCCCCAGATTTCCTTTTCCGACTCTTGAAGGACTTAAGCGATTGCGAACAACTTCGCGATGGCGGCGGGGCCACTTGCGGTCCCTGCGGTGCGCGGCCTTTGCAGTGTGGTGCGCCAGTCTTTGCGTTGCGATGCAACTGGCTGCAATGGCGAACTTCCGATGTGTGGCTGCTTCGCTTACCTGCGAAATTAGGTGGGGAGTGCAGGCGGGCTGCATTGATTGTGCAAGATGTAGCGATACGCGCGGGCCAGCCTATTTCTCGACCGGATTCGCTACCAACCGTCTTTTTGACTGTGTACCCGGGCAACGGCAAGAGACGGCGTCTGACTAGTTCAGGCTGGGGGGAATCGTTGAGCAACGCTCGCTCGGGACTTGCGGGTATCACTGGGCTGTGGGTGCTGCGGACGTCTCGGAGGGGTTGAAACAATTCCCCGTGGTCTTGGTATTTACCCACGTGTCTCGCTGTGTTTTGAAACCAGCCGCAGCCTGATGAAGGGAGGGAAGGCTCCTATTGTCGCCAGCCTGTCCAGCCCCAAGCCATCTTGCAAGTTGCAACGCTCACAAAGACGCCCTGACCATGGGGTCCCGAGACGGCTGACGTTGACAATGGGCTGGGGCGCGTGGGTGTGCGCGGCAGTCCCCACACAAATTCTTGGCTTGGATTCCCGTTGCCGCCCTTGCCCCCAATGAAGAGCATCCATCAAGGATTGGCTTCATGTCTTGCCAGAGCTGGGGCGGGATAGCTCCGATCCTAGCAGATCTTAGCGGTTCCCGACGACTTGTAACCCGGGTGAATTAGGCATAATCCCGGCCTTGACTCGTACTGTTGGACCAGAAGGCAGTTCTAGCGTTTCTGTTTGCGGATTATAAGTCAAGTTCTCCCTTCACCGCACCCTGCCCGTTGCTGTTGACTTCTCTCTTGTCCCAAGAGACGCACCAGACGTCAATTCCACGACACCATGGTCCCATCACTGTTCTGGGCTGCTACGACACTCCTGGGGCTGGCCCCCGTTGTTCAGTCAACTCCCCAGGGATTTGGACTCACAACATCCACCAACACACAGCAGCAGCCTGCCACGAGCACCGCGGCCACGACCATAGTAGCAGGGGCGAGTGCCGCTGCCGCCTGTAACAACTCGCCGCTGTTATGTTCGCGAGCATACAATAACGTCACACACATGGGCGCCCATGACAGCGCCTTCCTGCGTGATGCGAGCACTGGTAACAGCATTGCGGGCAACCAGTTCTTCAACGCAACCGTCGCCCTCTCCGCCGGCATCCGGCTTCTGCAAGCCCAGGTTCACGATGTCAACAATACTCTCCGGCTCTGCCACACCGATTGCTCTCTGCTGGATGCCGGTCCCTTGGCAGACTGGCTTGCCAAGATCAAGTACTGGATGGACCAAAACCCCAACGAGGTCGTCACCCTCCTCCTTGTCAACTCAGACAGCAAGCCCGCATCCACACTAGGCGCCTCCTTCGACTCGTCGGGCATTTCCACCTATGGCTACACGCCATCTTCCACAACTGCCACCACCGTCTGGCCCACGCTCCAAAACCTCATCAGCTCCAACAAGCGCCTAGTAACCTTCATCGCCCCGCTCGGCACCGCGTCCCCGTCGCACCCTTTCCTCCTCGACGAGTTCACCTACGTCTTCGAGACCCCCTACGACGTCCGCTCCCTCTCCAACTTCACCTGCACCCTAGATCGCCCGTCATCCGCCGGCACGGCTGCCTCGGGCCTCGCTGCAGGTATGCTACCGCTCATGAACCATTTCGCATACACCGAGATCACCTCCTCCATCACGGTGCCCAACGCCGGCGACATCGACACGACCAACGCGCCCTCGACGGTGACCACGGGCGCGCTCGGCGCGCATGCCAACAGCTGCAATGCCGCGTGGGGCACCAAGCCCGTGTTCGTGCTGGTCGACTTTTATGACAAGGGCCCCGCGGTTGACACGGCGGATCGGCTGAACGGGATCGTCCCGACGGGGAGGAAGTCGAGTGCCGGGGGCTCGGCGACGTCGGGGTCGGGGTCGGCGAGGGACGGCGGGATGGGGTGCGTGGCGTTGCTGGGGTTTTTGGTTGCGGTCGTGGTTATGGTGTAGGGCTGGGAGACTGGAATTGTGTGCATAGCCTTGGCGTTAGGGGGGGATTTATCATGGAATTTGGGTCTTGATGCGTCCCCAGTAGGGTCGGTTTTGGTTAGGATATAGATACCATATTGGCAAGGTAGATAGGTACACCCATCTTAGTATCAAGTGGCCAAACTGTTTGTTGACTAGCAGTGCGCGCGAGATGTAGTGATGCTGCTTTACAACATCGGACCTAGTTCAAGTTGTTGACGCCTTCCCTGCATATTAAGAGCCCCATGGTGGTGTGAGAGGGCTTCAAATTGGCGGGCGGCCTGGTTGTGCTAGACAGTAATTGTTAGTGCGGCAGATTTTCAACAAATAAGAAGGCGCGGTTAGTTCAGTGGTTAGAATCCTTGCTTCCCATCTTCATCTTGATAAGCAAGGGACCCGAGTTCGAATCTCGGATCGCGCAGCTGTCAGCCTTCCTTTTTGATTATTTTTGCTCCTTGTGAATTATTCTTTTTGCTGTGGCATAGAGTTGTGTGGGAATGAAGTTTGTTGATAGGAGTGGGAGGAATGTTGGAGGCTAGGTACATGGAGTAAATAGACCCAGGGAGGAGGGCCTTGGGCATCGACAATACCGATCTCTACATCTCCATTATTCTCCCTGAATATTTGCATGCTTGCCGAATCTTCACCCAAGGACTGCCTCTACGCGGGAGTCAACACCCAAGGCTTGGCATTCCTGTATCTAACCAGCCCCTGACTATCTGTCTTTGGGTGGTGGACACCCTTTGGGCTGTGTTTGGCAAAGGCAAAGGGTGCTACTTTAGCATGGTGCAACTGGACAGGAGGTTTGATTGAGAAGGGGTGTGTTATTGCCTATTTCGATCTTATTGTCATAAGGGACAGTGCCAACGCTACAGTCACCTCGCAAACATATCAAGTCCCGGGACCTTTCCCTTTCACATACAGGAGGTAGGAGCCATGTTATTCTAGGTTGTTCTGGGGAAGGTGGGGGCTACCAGAGTGGGCGTATGTGCGATCGAAATCCAGGGCGGCCCCTTCCTTTCCGGTCCCGGAAGATTTGTTGAGCTCCCATCTTCCCGTTAGTTTTACAGCGACCTTGAGTAAGGTATCTTGGCACTGAGGAAGAGCTACCTTAGCCAATAGCACTCGGCACAGAGGATCCGGATCGATTCATCCAATGTTTACACCCCCCCTGACTACAGCGCACGGGAAAACCAGCCCTACGCCGGCGAGCTACAGAGGCCCACAGGCAAAGGCGGGATGGCGCGCGATATTTCGGGTTAATTTCGGATTTACTATGGGATGGTTTTGTGGTGTTCAGACGGAGGCTGGTGATGCCATTCTGGGGTCACTAGCCCTAGCCCTCTTTTTATCAACGACCACAGCCAGAATCACATCGTCCCATTCCGTGATTCACATACCAAACGCGGCGTATTTCCCCTCAATTTCCCGTCATTATTCACAGCAGAAACAGCCTCGATGTTCGGGTAAAGCCGGCGATACCATTCAGGGGTCTTGACTGGCGAGAAAGGGGGGGGGGGGGGAAGCGGTCGAACCTCACCTCCTTTGAGCTACAAATCGTCTTACCTGGGGGTTCACACGTGATGTATCACATTACCCCCCACGCTTTTTCACACGGTGACAAGATCCCAACGACTAACAAAAAGAGGCGATCACGATACTTGGAGGGCTTTCGTGATGGCGTTCCGAGACTCTTGGGGGTGAGTGGGCGGAGGCATCGCGAATGCCTAGGCAAGCAAGTTGATGAGCACATCATCCCATGTAGTGGTTCACATTTCAAACGTGGTGCCTTTCATCTTCTGTTGCTGCTGAGGACTGAGGACAAGGCTTCCGCTCTTCTTAAAAGCAGGCCTCTCCCTCCCCCTTCCACGACTTTTCTTGATATCCAGCATTCACTCATCTCTCACGTCTCTCACCAGAATTCACCCTTCCTTGGCAAACCAGGATTTAGTCATACTTCACAAAGATGTTGTCGAACTGGGAGTTAGAGGACTAGACTCGCTCGAGCCCCATTGTTTATTTCCCCAGCAGTGCCCCTAGGTACTTATTGAAGTGCAATTCTCAAGTCTCCGACACCAACCCGAGCTTTTGCACTCACCACTCCCTCACGAAGATTCTTTGCCCCTATTCATAATCACTATGCCCGGAACCCCCCCCTATTCTCCTACCGCCACCACTGGCAAGATGGTGACGCCCAAGTCCCTTCTCGACATCTACGCCCAGCAGACGCTCAAACTCCACAACGAGTTGGGTGTCTCGGAGAACGCGCGCAGACAGCTCCAGGCCTACGACGACTGGCAGAAAGGCCGCATCGACCGGAACGAGCTCGTCGGCCGAATCGTCCGCGTGTCCCCCAACATGAACCAGACCGTCATCAACACCATCACCGAGTGTGCCGAGATTATGCACAAGCACGAGCGTGTCAGGCATTGCGTCGCCACCATTCAACTGTGCGCCGACATATTGACGCCAGCGGGTATGTCTATATATACGGCCTTGTGTAAGCCATGGTTGTGATACTGATGGCTAATGTTCACTCAAGACAAAACTCCCGTTGTCAAAGGATTTCCCTTCTTCAAACTCCCTATGGAGCTCCGTGGAGTGGTGTATAGGAACCTCTGGTTTCGAGACCAGAGCAACGTACGGAGTGTATGCATCGTTGCCACATCCAAGGACGCAGAATGGTAAGCACTCTCCCTGCTTATACCATCGACACAGGCTGACAGCATTGTGTAGCACCTGCCTTGGATATGAATCCCGGCCGCACCACAGCCGCGAGAATATTAGCATCGCCCTTGGGTTGACGTGCAGGAAGGCCAGGGCCGAGTTCTTCACATTCATGTACATGTTTGCCCGGCTTACCTTCGAATGCTGCTGCGACCTGAACTACCATCTGAGGGTCAACAAGGACCTGCTCAGATGTGTAACAAGTATCAAGGTGCACTGGACCGGGGCCGAATCCCACCTTGCGTTTACCAACCTCAGCAAAGCTCGGAATCTTACCCGGCTGGAGGTTGTCATCTCCCAGTCGACAACCACCATCCCCACCCTGCGCGAGATAGACATGCGCAGGTATTTTGCTGTGCCCCGGCCCATCCGTCTGACCGAGACTCTGGGCATCGACGAGCTGATGGAGATCCGAGGTATCAAGGTTCTCGCCGTGACGCACGTGGGCCAGCGTCAGGGTACAGTACGCAGCAGCGAGGAGGACCGAGTCAATCTGCTCGCCCTGCTGAGTGCTAGCCTCAAGCTTCCTCGTCCGGCACTGCCCCCGCCCACCGCCGCCACCGCCGTGAACGGGGCCAGCAATAATGAGTGAAGGGTGTGGGATGATGGAGACTGGTGGTGGGTGCACCGTGGTGCCTTACTTGTGGATATAGGGGTATTTGCTGGGGTTATGAGGAGTTCATCTATTTTCTTCCAATGCTAATAATAGAGGGGAGAATACCTTCCCACGCCTGGCACGACGCGTGTGGGATCGGCCAAAAAGACATTAGCTGGTGTTCGGGAATCCCTTTAATATACCATAGGTACCCCTTTTAATTTAATTTCGTTGCTTTTTATACCCATGCCGGACATGCCATAGGTCTTTCACTCCACCATCAGTTCCTTGGTTCTGTACGTGCTTGGAGGGACAGAAACGAAGACGGACGGAATGATCTTGGCTAGACGTGGCTCACATCATTGACGGCGCAGTTGCAGTCGCAGTATCCGCAACACTTTGGCACATCGCCGTCACCGCCCGTTTCTCCGTCTCCTGTCTGGGTTTTCCCTGGGGTATCGTTTCTCAACACGCTTCTCCGAGGGGTCATCCGGGCCGAGCGGTCTGAACCCGTTGTGGGGATGATAGAACGAATGCTGCTATTGTCGGTTTCAACGGTTTCGGTGGAATGAGATCTACCGCGCCGGGGATGGGGAGCCGTGACGCCCAAGCCGGCCGGGTGACATTCACAGGCTTGGCCGTGGTCCGATGGGAGATGGGCCTACGCCAATCGCCCCGATCGGACCGCAGCCGAGCTCGGAATACCGCTCACCGGGCAGTCCTTCAGGCTCTGGTTCCTGAATCGATCGAGTCTCACCGGTATCTATAACTGGGTGGGACAAATGTAAAACCAATGACAAGCAGTCATAACGCACGCGCCTACCAGGACAATATTCACAGGCTAGCTGGGAGCATTTATCACCAGGAGCCGTGATGATGTAGCAACAGATAAATTACGAAAGCCCTCATGTGGTAATAGAAGGTTACGTACTCAATAGACATTGCTATATTGTTCTTGTCTTGTACGCCTGAAGCGTATCCTAGGTTCAAGATACAACCATGAAATTTGTGGGTTGACCGAATCAGGCAAAAGACCGAAGGGCTTAAGTTCTTAAGTGATAGCAACTGCTCACTTGAGGACAGTTGATGAGCCAAAGGGGGTTGGGCAAAGCTGTTTCATGAGAAGGGAGATGCCTGTGAAGACACTCACAGTGTGACTGCCTCGTCATGGATGGGACCCAGACCAAGCCGTACCTACTGAGTTGCACCGTGACTACTACGTCTCCAGGCAGCCAGTTCCATGGTGAGGGGTTTGGCTGAAGAGCTGCGGGCCGGCTCTCTGCAAGGCAGGAACCGGCAAGCTATACTGAAGCATCGCAAAGCCTGCCTCCTATCCCCGATCGATGGAGTTGTGATGTCCAGATCGAAGCGTGAGGGAAGTCATATGCAGTGTCATAACACTGCGAAAGAAGCAGCAAGGTCGACTCGGCAAGATGCAGTGGCATTTTGCGTTGCGTGTCGCAGGAATGGAAATGGAAAGAGTTTGAGCTTGGATGCAGTTTTTGATGTCAGAAAGTTCTTCCCCGTGGTTGGGAGAGTGGATACAACGCTGGCAGCTGGCAATCGAGCTATGCTTACCCGCCAGCTGTCGCTTGTTGTTTACCTTGAATTGCCTGAAACCCCAGACTCAGACCCACAACACAGCACTTTGCCATGGCCGAAAATGCCAGCAGCGTCCCATCTATTGCCCCAGATTTCAAAACTGTCAAGTCCAACCGACTTGCTCCTACTATCCAGGGCGATCAGAGCCGTGGAATCGTGGCGCAATTGACTCTCGTCAATGCCTTGGCTTGACAAATCCATGCCGGTGATCACGGCGACTGCTCGCGTCGCGCTGAACGGGCACAAGATATCTACATTCCAAAATCCTGGACAGCCAGATGTGCGCGGCAAGAGTGGTCGTCGTTTATGTGAGGCTTGTATCGTCTCGGAACTGTTCAGGACCAGGTCGGGGAGCCGCACACACATACGACCATTTGCCGTTTCTGACCACATGCTCCGTTGTGATTGGTTTGAGCTGAGTCGGGGAAGGGGAACCGACACGGGGCCTATACCGTTGCTGGGTTATGATCTGTGATCTATGATCTATGATCTTCTACGCCCTACCTCGATCAAATCATTGACATACTTGGCGAAGATGGTGATGGGCCTCGCAAGCCCAAGAAGCACATAATTCCACAGTTCTTCCGTTAGAGATGTTGGCGATGGAAAGAAGTCTGTCTGCCTTGTGACTTTTGGCGAGTTGTTCCACACGAGAATGGAATCTGTGCGACAGTTCGCCCAACTAAATCGTTCTGCCCTCCAATATCGCCAGCGCTCGGACGCAACCGGTTCGAGGTTTTTGGACGATGTCGCATCTCGGTTTCTCTCGCCACACCATCTCTAGCGCCCGCCTACCGGTATCAGCTTGCACTAGCCAAACTTCCCAATGGTGGTAGAAACTCCTACATGGTCGTCACAGAGAGCCCCCCTTCCCTCCCCAGACAGCTCATAAGGCGTCTCCAATGGCCGCCACCAGCATTTGGACCCCGTCGTTCGATCGGGCAAGAAATTGTTGCTGCAAGAGCACATCACCCGGTTCAAGCGTTCCAGTAGTTATTGACTTGGGGAGTCCATGAGAGAGTCATGGAGCACGTAGATCATACAGCCGGTTTTACACGGGTACCCTATCATGATTGCTGTGGTGTGTTGTTAGGATGAAGCCGCCTACCTATAAGTCGTGAGGATCCGGGGATCTTGTGGTGATCTCTGCTGGTGTGGTCGTTACTGCTCTCCGGCACAACCTTCCTCTCCCTTCCTCTCGCTTTACGATCTGCCTCTTAGCGCCCAGGCGGCTGCTGTCGGTGCTTTCATTCTCTTCTGCGTGCCTCTGAGAGGACGCTTATTTCTGGATAGCTTCATTCCTTTTGTTTTATTCCTTTTCATTGATCGCCATCAAACCATCTGCTGTAATGCATTTCAGACATATCTTGACAGCCCTAGCGGGCCTCGGCTCCCTCGCAGCAGCAGGTGAGTCAAACATAACAACGCATGGGGAAAACTATGGCTGACCCAGTGTAGCTCCAGCATCTGAGCGAGATGGGATGCCCGCCGAGAAGGGACTCAAGCACAAGACAAGGGCACAAGTTGGATCTTCCCCCTTTTTCCAGCAGACCCAAGCCGGCCTTATCGGGCAAGCGCTAGGGGCAGTCAGCCAACTAGCAAAGCTTGCCGAGCTCGAGCTCATCTCCATGCTTCAGAGCCAGGTCGCCTTGATCTCACAACTCCAGACCATCAGGAACAACATCCGGGCAAACCACTTTCAGGCCAGGTTTTCCCAAGTGGTAAGCGCTCCGATGATACGATCTCAGCCCACACCACTGATACACTTTGTAGAACACCGTCATTGTAACTGTAACCAATGTCGTAGACGCCAGAGACCCAGCCAATATCAACAGGCGGTATCTCATGAGCCACCTCCGCGTTGACAACGGCTTCCCAGAGAAGGAACAAGTCGTCATGGTCACGGAGCAGGACGAGATGACCATCTCAGCCACACCTACCCCAACCGGCAACAACCTGATCGCCAACCTCCTCGCAGCCGCCTCCGCCGGGTTTGCAGCACCCACGCAGGGCTTTGGCTTCAGCCAGAACATTGTCATCGGCAGCTTCGACCCCAACAGCCAAACCCCCTTTAGCCTCCTCAACCAGACCCTCCTCCTGCCCTACGACACCGCGGCGCCAACCAACGCTCTCGTCGTCGAGGACCCGGCCAACATCATCTCCCCAGGGCAGCCAAATCTGGTGGAGAGCATCAACAGCCTCCAGACCGACTGCGCGCAGCTTGTCAACTCTAACTCATTCCTCAGCTCGGCCCTCCAGCTCTTCGGCTCTGTCCAGGCTGCTGTGACGGCGCAACTCACGAGCATCCGCATCGGCTCCCGGGTTCAGGCTATCCCGCCGACGGTGCTGTTGAGTCATCCCGATCTGGCGGCGCTAGCTTCTGCCCAGGCGGCGGCACAGCAGGCCACGGCTACTGAGGGGGCGACGGCGACTACCACAACGGCTACGGTGGCGAGTGGGGAAGCAACGCCGGCGTGAGAGTATTGAATGGACTGACTGATGACATGAATGTCTGGCATTCGAGTTTATATTTGTTCTTTTAGCCTTGAGCGGTTCCTTACATCTCAGCGTCGTGGCTCTTGTATATACGTGGTTTCGTTGGCCTGTTGGAATGCGGTTACGGAATACATCTTTTGGTTTTTGAAGGGGGTTGGTTGTTTTGGGTTCAGAGATGGACGGTACTAGTATTTGTGTATTTATCAAAGGGAAATCCGCCAGCGAACACAGGGAAAGAGGAAGGGCTCAGGATACACTGTGTCTTGAGTAAAAATACCTTGAACATATCACTTTCCGCTTGGATGGCCAATTTAACACGATCAAATATGGATTTGAAGTGAAGCCTCAAATCAACACGGTGGAGCTTGGCACTGGAGGCCGCGGCTTCCCATGGAGTCTCCAGTCTTAAAGTCTGTTGTATCAAAAAGAAATCGGTGGGCCGGAAATCTCTGCGCAGGCAAGGACTGTAAGGAACTGCTATCTACAGCCTCCAGCTTGGACAGAAAGATAGGTGGCAGAGAAGGGGCGGCCAATATCTGGTCCTAAGTGCATGAAAGCTCACTCTGAGACAAGTCGTTGAGGTGACCCGTGCTTAGCGCTAAATGGCATCAGCAAAGGTGGGAGAGTGGGGCTTCGCACCATTCAAATGCCCCATCACGTGACCGCACACAAAATTTGAAAACCCACGGGGCTCTAAATTACTGCCAAACCTCCTTCACGAACTTCCTGACATAGCACACATCAAGTCAACGAATTCGAGGCGCCCGTCTCGATACAGTTGCCCATCATGAGTTTGGTGTCGGGAGAGAAGGTAAGAAATACCCAGATCTCAATTCCCATCAATATGCTCCTGCCTGCGAAACTCCTGTGTCCTCTTCGCTCTTCTGCGTCGTCCAGTCCATTTTGTGGCTGCCCAGCTTTCACCAAATTCGACACATCCGACTCGATCACGCCCGAGGCCCACGACAGAATGGGTGCTCGATGAATATCACGTTCAAACAGCGAGTGTACCGACTCGATTCCAGAAAGAGCCATCTCGGCCGGACAGCACAGCGGCAGCGGTCCCAGTCCCAAGCGAGCAACCCAGACACAGTGGCCTATCGCACAAACAGCCAGTGGCCAAGGGAAATATACTCTGGGAGGTGCTTCACCATTACAATGGCCCCGCAACTTGGCCTGGTCGCTTGTCGACTCAATCGGCAGATCTCTTGGATCCGGCGCGACAGTGGCACACAAACTATTATGAGCCTTGTGGTGATCCAACACTTCCGGGACAGACGCCGACAACGACGCAGAACGGGACACCAGGAGCTTGCAGGATGGACCACATTGTGACAATTTGACGCGATGGGGAACAAGAGCTAACATAACCCCAGTCCAACTTCAACCACATTCTCCGTCTTCTCAACACCAACGTTGACGGAAAGCAGAAGGTCGTGTATTCCTTGACCAAGATTAAGGGTGTCGGCCGTCGCTACTGTACGTCTTCCCGCCGCCACTACATGGGCTCGGCCCATACCAGCATTCGAGACACTGACGATATGGAACAGCCAACCTTGTTTGCAAGAAGGCCGATGTCGACCTGAACAAGCGCGCCGGAGAGCTCACCTCTGAGGAGCTTGAGCGTCTCGTCACCATCATCCAGAACCCCACCGCCTACAAGATCCCCGGTGTATGTGACATCCTCCCTCACAATTCTGCCAACAATTGCTAATCGTGCTCGCATAGTGGTTCCTTAACCGTCAACGCGACATTGTCGATGGCAAGGACTACCAGATCCTGGCTAACGGTGTCGACTCCAAGCTCCGTGAGGACTTGGAGCGCCTGAAGAAGATCCGCGCTCACCGTGGTCTCCGTCACTACTGGGGCCTCCGCGTTCGCGGTCAGCACACCAAGACGACCGGTCGCCGTGGCCGCACCGTTGGTGTGTCCAAGAAGAAGGGTGGTTAAGCGTATGGTTCTATTTGGCATTGGCTTTTTCTGGTGGTGTTATCCCAAGGCAGAGGGTGGTTCATGGATGGCTCGGGCTGGATTTTCTTCCTTTGCGAGGTCTTGCGTTAGTTAGCTGTGGGCTAGGATGGACTCGTAGGATGCTCTAAAGGAAAACACACATCATAAACAGCATCATGAAAATGAAGGCACGGGAATGAATAATACATGCATCTGAAACTTTTGCTGCTATCTCTACATGCAGGCTAAATTGCAAACCCATTTTCGATGCCAAACGCCAAACATGTGCTATGGGCTGAGTTGCTCAAGGTAGCGTGTATCAGGTAAGGTCATGATCATATTTCATTCAGTCCTCGTGGGTGACAGCCATATCCAAGACTTCAACTCTGCCTTGGCCTCTTGTCTCGGACCCTACAAAGTCAGACAAGCCCTTGAAGGCGCCGGGCTCTACGAAGCCGACAACCTCCCACTCGTTCCCGACAACGTCCTGGTGCTCGACCTGCTCGATATAGCCTATGATCTTGTCCTTGACCGTACCGGGCGCCTTTGGCTCCCCCTCGGCCGCCTTGGGTCCCTTGACGGCCTGCTTGAGCACGCCGGTCGAGCAGGTGATGCGCAGGCGCATGCGGGCCCGGGCGACGGGGATGGGTTGGGCAGCGATGAGGGCCTTCATGGCCTCGAGCGCCTGCGACTTTGCATTCTTGGTAGCCGAGACGCCGGTCCAGGTGTGTTCTCTCTGGGGCTTGGGCTGGGGCTTCGCCTCGCCATCCTCACCGGCGGCTGTGGGTGTCACTGTGCCACTCGCACTCTTGGCGGCTGCGGCGGCGGCGTCCTTGTCTTGGGCAGCAGTGCTGTGGGCCTGTGAGCTGAGCATGTCCAGCGCCTTCTCGATCATGCCGGTTGTGTAGACGCGCTTGGTGCGCGGGTCGACGAGCTTGCTAGCGACGATGGAGACGACCTCGTTGTGCACGCGCTCGAGCTGCGCGGACCGCTCCTTGTCGCCGACCTGCAGCTCGCCCTTGCGCAGGATCTCGAGGATGATGCTGTCGACGGTGGCGTCTTTGCCAAAGGCTTTTTGGAGCTCGGACATGGGTGCGGTCTGGCCCTTGGACACGTTCAAGAAGACGGAGGGGATCTGCAGGACATTGTCGAGGTCCGTCTCGATGCCGGAGCGCCACTCGAGGACTTTGTTCTTGTAGCAGGCGATCTCGAAGCGCTTCTTGCTCTTCTTGAGGCGTACGAGAGAGACGTTTGTGAGCTTGATCTGGTTGGAGGGCTGCTGGATCACCATCGTGGCGGGGTAGCTGGGGCAGTCGTGGGGTTGTGGGGTTGAGGGGTTAAGGGGTTAGGGGTCAAGTTGGGTCGGGTCGGTTGTGTCTCGTCTGCCTCTGGATGAACGGGGGAATGTCTTTTTGTCTGCGTATCGGTCCGTCCTGCAGAGAGGAAAGACCTGGAAACTATATCAAGACTTCGCCGTTTCTGTTTTGGAGAGGGGTAGTTTGGTCTGGCGACTCAGCATTCTTCGTTTCCGTGGAGGTGTGGGATGTTGCTGAAATCCCGTCCTGGTCCGATGACTCAGGCGGTAGCGGCGCAACCCCACCACCGACCTGTACCTGGGCCTCCATAGGCGCTGCGCGGATGGTGTCTTGCGCGGCGACACCTCACACGACGGCAGAGTACAGCTTGCTCATTGGCCATTTGTTGGTTGCCACCAGCGGCGCGATTCCGTATGGCCGCCCTTTTTTTCTCGAACCAATAAATTATGAATAATTAATCATGAGTTGCACAACGCGGGAAAACAGCCCCTTGCTGCAGCTGGCGGGGCTACAGTTGACAGGAGAGGGAGAGAGAGTTGGAGAGCTCTCTGTTTGGCTTTCTGGTTGCCTCAGCGGTGTCCGAGGCGCTGTGTGAACAAGGCTAGACAGGGTTGATATCAATCAATGACGAAGCTTATCGGAGGGGCTGGGGGGTTGATTGGCACCACGTTCTTGGATGCAGATGGCTGGACAGGAAATGGCGTTCTTCCTTGTCACTGAGCCATAAAAGCGCCAAGTTTTCTGTAGAGCGGGTCTGGGCTCTCGTGACCAGTCTGCAAGGTACCCAGCAACCGTGGTGGCGCAACCAATCCGTGCAGCCGTCCTGCCTAATCCGCCCTGGTCCTGGGGTTCTGCCCGGCTGCCCGAGTCCGGCGACAGCTGGTTTCAGTTATTACGCACCATCCTCTGGACCTATTGACCTCTGGAGCTTCCCTTCCCTCTCCTCCATCATCTTCATTCCCTCTCCCCATCACCCATTCAACCCATTTTCCATCATTAACAGCCCACTATCTGTTTCCCATCTATTGGTGCCTTGACATCGGCATCATCAACCAGACCACATCCGCAATGAGGATTGCCGCTTCGGTCCTGCTCGGGGCTGCTTCGGCTGCCTCGGCCGCCTCGTTCCAGGCGCAGTCACAGCATGTGCTGTCCGACGGCTTCAGCAAGGTCCACGACACCGTAAAGCCGTTTATCGACTCGTTCGCCAACTCAGCCGAGGGCGTCGAGGATGTGTTTGCCGGCATGACAGCCGAGACCAAGGCCCTATGGGACGAGATCAAGCTGCTCGTCCCCGAGGGTGCCTTTGACAAGGCCAACTGGCTGAGCCAGCCCAAGCCCCACCGCAAGCGCCATGACTGGGACCATGTCGTCAAGGGCGCCGATGTGCAGAAGCTGTGGGTGCAGGACGCCGACGGCGAGAGCCATCGCGAGGTCGATGGCCGTCTTGAGGACTACAACCTGCGCGTAAAGACGGTCGACCCCTCCAAGCTCGCTGTCGATGATGTCAAGCAGTACAGCGGCTATCTGGATGATGAGGCCAACGACAAGCACTTGTTCTACTGTTGGTCCCAACTTTCCCTGGATTGTGTCTGATCAATTGCTGACCTTTGAACGCAGGGTTCTTCGAGTCCCGTAACGACCCCAAGAACGACCCAGTGGTGCTTTGGCTCAACGGTGGTCCGGGCTGTTCGTCGCTCACCGGCCTGTTCCTCGAACTTGGGCCCTCTTCGATTGACAAGAAGCTCAAGCTTATCAACAACGAGTTTAGCTGGAACGCGAACGCCAGCGTCATCTTCCTCGACCAGCCGGTCAACGTCGGTTATTCGTACTCCGGCTCTGCCGTAAGCAACACTGTTGCTGCCGGCAAGGATGTCTATGCTCTCTTGACCCTCTTCTTCCACCAATTCCCGCAGTACGCGGAGCAGGACTTCCACATCGCTGGCGAGTCGTATGCCGGACACTACATTCCCGTCTTTGCCTCGGAGATCCTGTCGCACAAGAACAGCAACATCAACCTCAAGTCCGTCTTGATCGGTAATGGCTTGACCGACCCGTTCACCCAGTATGAGCATTACCGCCCAATGGCTTGCGGCGAGGGCGGCTGGCCCGCGGTTCTCGATGAGTCCGAGTGCAGCTCCATGGATAACGCCCTGCCCCGCTGCCAGTCTCTAATCAACAATTGCTACGAGAGCGGCAGCGTGTGGAGCTGCGTTCCTGCCTCAATCTACTGCAACAATGCCTTCATTGGCCCCTACCAGCGTACCGGCCAGAACGTCTACGATATTCGTGGTAAGTGCGAGGATAGCAGCAACCTGTGCTACAGCGCTCTCGGCTGGATCAGCGACTACCTCAACCAGCAGTCGGTCATGGATGCCCTCGGTGTTGAGGTCTCCAACTACGAGAGCTGCAACTTTGACATCAACCGCAACTTCCTGTTTCAGGGCGACTGGATGCAGCCGTTCCATCGTCTGGTGCCCAGCCTTCTCGAAAAGATTCCCGTCCTCATCTACGCTGGCGATGCCGACTTCATCTGCAACTGGCTTGGTAACCAGGCCTGGACCGAGGCGCTTGAGTGGCCCGGCAAGAAGGCTTTCAACAAGGCCTCGGTTGAGGACATCACCCTTGCTGGTGCCAAGAAGGAGTACGGCAAGATCAAGTCGTCGGGCAACTTCACATTCCTGCAAATATATGCGGCCGGCCACATGGTTCCCATGGACCAGCCCGAGAACTCGCTTGACTTCCTCAACCGGTGGTTGGGTGGCGAGTGGTTCAGCTCTTGAGCGGGACAGTGTCGCAAGGCCGTGAATGCACTGGGTGGTAACTAGATTAAAGTGTACTCAACCTTTTTTAGCACTCTTTTTGGTGGGTGGAGTGGATTGGGTGTTTAACTGTTTCCAGAGCAGAACGGGGCGCATCAAGGATAGGATTCATGGGCACATTGGCTTGTACTTTGTACACAAGTTTCGTTGGCTTCCAGACATATTTATCTGTTGATAACACATCGTGCAACATGTGATGATTATTCTCCATGTGATTTGTAACCCCATTCCGTGCCACATGTGTTAGGGATGACCCAAACAATATATTAGAAACATTTGTTTGACACATTCAACCTGGTGAGTGTCCCACCCTTAGCGGGATAAGCACAATAATACCCTGCATTTGCAAACGCAGCCCCCTGTTGAAGGGTATTGAGGAGGCATGAGTAGTGTTAGGCAACACTATTTACTGAGGATATATACCACTGTAAGCCGACGAAATTTTCAGCGAAGTAGCAAAAGATTCTGCTGAAAGAAACCCTGACTCTGTGTGAGCACGTCTCACTCAGCGTCTCCCCCTTCGCTTTCTGTGTGGATGTCCTAATTCGAGTCCTCAACATGGCACTTTTCAGAGCTTGTTTTGGTTACCCCACCCCCTGTCCCTGTCCCTGTCACTACTTGGCTTCTTGTCTTGTTTTATGGTAACTGGTGAAAGAAATTTTTCACTTGGTGGATGACAAGAATACCTGGAGAGTGGGGGAAGTTTCGTGGATAGAATATCTCTGGGCATGGTAGAGCTTTATTGCCATCTCCGGAGTACGGGGGGGGGGGGGGGGTGGGGGGCTCGGCGGCGATGGTCGATACATATGGGTTTACTTCATTTGAGCGGCTTCAGCAATCGCTTTTGTTAACCTTGATAGGTTTTTTAACCAACAGCTCTGCTGGTATCGCTAAAGGGGGTTAGAGAAAGGTTCACGGACAAATAGGCCTTGTCTTGACACCATTCAGACCCCGGGCAACGAGTTACACAGGGCGAGATGGAGACTTCAACTCGGTGCATAGTCGACCACCCAACAACTATCTTTACATCCGAGGCTTAAGCATTGGGTCAATATTTACGTCGACCACAAAAACCAGCAGAGCAGTATAATTGACACATCCCGAGGCACCGCAAGTAGTAGTGAAATTATGGCATGATAAAAGACTCAAGCTATGTGGGGAATGATAGTGATCTTCGCCGGTGAGGTGTAGACGAGAAAGCCCGTGTCCAGTACGTAGGGAGGTCAGGCTGTAGCACCTCGGGCTCTGGTTGAGCATTACGAATTGACACGGGAAGACTCAACAAAACCTCGTCAACACCGAGAGAAGCACATTCCGCAAGCAAACTACGCCGCTGCAAACTGTCTCCCATCAACATCCTCTCGCAACCTCACAACTAGCTCCAAGAGCCGCAGTCAACCACCTACAACAACACACCCTGTACTGCTCAACCTTTTTGATTCCGTCCTTCTCCTGCTAAATATTTTGGTCAATACACCAATGTCGAATCTGGTTACCATCCCCATTCCCCTAACCACCACGACCCCTTTTCCCCTCCTCCCCAGCACCGTTCCATGCATCCCGCCATCATCAATTGCTTGCCATCCCGCCCCCCTCAAGGTAAAGCCCCTCGGTAAAGACCGGACGTACCAACAAATGTAAATGTATATATAATGAACTCCGATATACTTTGGCCATCCCCCAAAAATTCCCACATGTAGGTATAGGACAGCAAATCATGCACACACAGGGACGGACGGACAAGCGCAACCCCGAAAAGGCTGACGACCAGAATAAAAGAGGCATAATAACCCCCCCCCCAAAAAACCAATGTTTGTCCAATCCTTTCCCTGCTTCCCGTCCCCCTCCAGGGAGCCCCCCTTTTTCCCTTCATAATCCCCCGCCCCGACCCCTTATATCCTATTGAACGTATCGTACAATACACTACAAACAAACCAGGTATAAAACGAGTAAGCCAAACAAGAAAGCCCCTCCCAAAAACATAGTTGGGCACAACAACACACACGACACATCCACACAATGTCCCTTTCCAGTCAGCCGACTCCACCCCCCTTGTTACATGCCCATGGGCCATATCCTATTCCGCTCGGCCCCATCTCCCCTCTTCTCCCCATAGTAAACAGCCCCCTCCATAATCAAAGCGGCGGGGCTCATCGTTTGTTTGCGTTGGTCAGTTAACGAGCCGGTGGGGTGGCGGGTGTTTGTAGAACACTGAAATTAGTGATTTCGCGTTCTATCACCGCCTTGACCGGCCGAAGCAGGCGCGTATATAATTTTTCTGCCTGATATCCCACGGGGGGCGACATATCGGCCCGCTCCGTGTCAGTCTCGAGGGACCCCCTGGGTTTGGTTTGGTTTGGTAGTTTTGTGCCTCGTGGGAACCCGAACCCTCCACCTCGCCATCAGGATGACCGGCTTGGTTAGGCGACTTCGTGGTACGAGTTATCATGTGATCATAACGATATGGCAGGCTGTCTGCAATGGCCTATCCAGCCCCGTTCATGGCATGTGTGGGTGGACTTGAGCTCAGGTGCCTCCTAATAAATGGCAGCGGGTTGATCCTAAACCTGCTCCCCTTCTTTTTGAGAGTTCTGCTGTTGGGACCTTGGCCCGGTGATGGTGTCTCTGGCTCAAGCCCCTTTTCGATCGTGGGCAAAACCGTATCCCCATTCATAAAATTGATGGGATGATTATGTATGACGGTTACCACCTCATCGTCCAGGAGCGGCTTTCCGTCAATCTTCAGCTCGGGCTGGCTCTTTGCCGACTCTGGTACCGTCGTCGTCGACTCGGGGGCCGTCACCGTCGTCACCGGAACACTACTCGGTCGATCCAGCGAGTCCCTACTTATGATGCTCGTGCCCTGGGTGCTAGGCGATAACGGCATCTTACCCGTTGTGGCACTAGTCGCTTGCGAAGCCCAATCCCCAGAATACGGCGCTGAGCTCCCCTCGGTAGTCTCACTACACCTCTGCTTAGTCGGCCCTTGGTGCTTATCGTTGTTGATATTGAATGGATCGCTGCGCGCAAAATCGGCGACGGCGTCAAAGGTCGTCGTCATGCCGTTTGTTTCCCTGTATGCGGTTGACATCTCAGGTCCTTCGGATGGCCGCTGGGCCAGTTCACTCCGCTGGCAACCAACCTCTTCTCTTCGAGACGTGGCCGCCCCGGGTGGCACAACGGGGGGCGACAACTGTCGAGCTACAGCATGAGCCTTGGTTGGCGGCTCTGGGGAAGTGGCGAAAGTCAGCGTCTTGGGCGACAGGTTACCGTCTTGTTGCTCGAGTTGTCTCCTTGCCGAATTCTTCTTTTCCAGCTCGTCCGCCACGCACTGCTCAAACAGCCCCAGGTTCAAGTCAAGCTCGTCGACGCAGTACTGCATGGCAGGCAATATGTCAGCCACACCCTTGAACAAGGGAATGGCAAATATGCGCATGAACCCAAGTTGGGTATTGGTTATCGCCAACAAGTCCTTGTCTGGCACCATCATGAGTGATGTTGGGATATTCAGCTCTTGCTCCATCGCGTATTGGCGAGAAAATTCGTCTGAAAGGGTATGCATCCACTGAAGGGCGGTATCATGCCTCCGTGCCTGTACACATGGTGAGATGAAATATCCCACATAAAAGGATACCGGCCGCATCGACTTACCACATTGCTGATGTCCGCGCACTTGATAAGAAGCGCACATGCCAGTTCTTTTTGCTTATCAATAATAGCTTGGTCCCAACCCACAGTGCTGTTGCTCACTCGCAACCTGTCTTGCAGATCGACCAGTTTCCTCATGTAATCAAAGTGCTCGCTCATATCGGTCGCTAAGATGGAACTGATCATCAACTTGCGCATCTTGGGGTGGCCAAAGGCGGCGGGCCAGTGCCTCCGGAGAATTTGGGAGTAAGCGGCGCAATGGAAGGATTCGAGAACCGATTTGTCGTTGTACAGCTGGGCCAGTGGCGCACCCAGTGTTACCAAGAAGCCGTTGTTGACGCCGGGATGTCCGACATCATGGCCGATAGCGGTGATAAGCAGGGTTAGAGCTTCGAACGGATGCAGGAGGGATGCAATGGGGGATTTTGAGGATGGGGCCACCGCGAGACCACTGGCGGCGGGGTAGGGCGGCAGAGCGCCGATGCAAATTAGAAAGTGGAAGGTTGCCTGCAAGACATCGACGACGTGGCGGAAGTTGTGATACGGCACAAAGCCGTTGTAGGCGGCCCGGCAGGCCACGAGAAAGATGTGTAGTTGGTCTGAGAAGGCGGTCAGCAAAAAATGCGCAAAAGCGGGAGCGGACAGGCGCTGGGCGGGGAGCTGGTGTCAGAGCACGCCCTATCGCACAACACACAACAACATACCTGTTGGTATCCGCCATGGCTCCAGCTCGGGCATGGACAGCGCGTGCTTGAACATGGTGGCCGAGGCCGAAATCAGCTCGTCGTCAGAGAAGTTGTGGGCGCAAAAGTGCCATTGGCCGACGGCCAGAGCAACCTCAGCCTGCTTCTCCGCCGGAACCGATATCCTGACATTGGCTGGCACGTCTTCTTTCTCGCCGTCTATGCGGCAGATGCCGTTCATGAGTCCGGAAACCATGGCCTCTCGGAGATACGCAAACGGCTTTTCCTGGCTTATGCCAACCCACGACCGTTTCCGGCCACGGCGCATTTCCATCATGGCCTTTTGGTCCCAAGCGGCTTGCATGTGCGCCCGATAAGCATGCACCTCAAGGTTAGTGATGCACTTGCCATTCATTGGGCTCGCCATGACATCTGTTGCCCCCAGGTCCAGACACCTCTTCAACATTCGCCTGTTGGCACCTCTACGAGTCTTGGAAGATCCCGGGTGGAGCTTTTGGTTTGCAATTTCCTCCCTGACGTCACTCGAGCCGTCGTTCCTGTCCGGAGATTCGGATCGTGGGAAGTCAATGACGGGTACGGCCACGACCAACTTGGAAAAGCTGCGAAGGTACGACTCGGTAACGATCCTCTGCAGCAGCGCAAGCCCATACAACTCCTCCTCGTGGTTCTCGCTGTCCTCGTCCGGCGGCGAGTGGGGTGACGGCGTCCTCGATCGTGAGTTCTCGGGTATGTGTTCGAAAGGGGTATCTATGAGGATGAGTGTCGGTTTCAGGTCCAACATGGAGGTGTCCTGCAAGTCTAGCCACTGGGACAGACATGCACCTCCGGTGCCGCACAAATGAACTGCACACGGTCATGGTCAGTGGAAGCTCTCTCTGCGGGCTCTCTCCCTGCACGAGGAACAACGTACCTTCGCCAAAGACACCCAAGAGAAGCTTAACGTTGTCGGCAAGCCGTGCCGTCTCCCATGCTATCGCAGCGCATTCGGGAGGGGTGGTGACGGCCCCTCGGATGTAGCGATCTTGAGAGACGGCGCGGTCCACGTAAATGACGTTGCACATCGCATATTCCATGGTGGCCCTGAAAAGCGACCAGTCTTGCGACCAGGTACGCCGCCTTTACCACGGGGTTCGGAAGCGTCAAGGACCAGACGGGGCCCGGGATAGAGCTCCCGCACAACGATATACGTCTCCAATTATGATGCGGGTCAGGCCGCAGACTCGACGGCACGCCGACACCGATCGCGTTCAAGTACAGATTTTGCTTTCGAGAGCACCGGCCACTATGTGTATATATACTCCAAACAAATCGATTTCGACACGGGGTGAAAAGGGGCGAGGAAGGGGGGGGGGGCGGGGGGCAGTGGCGCGGAGAGGTGCGACGAGTTGACGTCGGGAACTCCAAGCGTGCCCAGGTCACAGCTGGCTGAGGGATGATAACGGCGACAATAGGCCGATTGCGATGGGGATTGCGCCCGGTGGCTATCGGGATTGCACGCGCGGGTTGTGGGTTTTCTTGTCGTCTGCTACGGACGGAGAGCGTTCTTGGTAGGCGAGAGAAGGGGTTCGGCGGGCGAGACGGTGCGCTGTTTCAGCGGCTGGCACGCGATGAGGGACGTTGGACCGTCTGGCTGCTCTGGATTAGACATGCCGCGCAAAGGAAGCCAAGTCTGAAAAACAGTATAGGCGATGGGATGAGTGATAACCAGGTGGAGGTGAAAATACGCAAAAACCAGGCTTCCGAGCCAGGGGGAGGGGTGTGTGATGGAGAGGAATTGGGAAGGAGAGAGAGGAGGGTTGAGCCATGAATCCGAGCGACTGAGGGCCCAGAGTCGCAAGGGTCAGGCAGGCAGACAGAGCGAGTGTGTGGGTTTGGACTAGAGCGAGCGGGTGGAGACGACCGAGGGGGGTGAGGGACGGCGAGCAGAAACAACAGGGAAGAACGAGGCATACGGGGGGGGGTCTTACCAGGGATGGATATGCGATACCCAGGATACCCAGGAGCGCTGCAAGAGTTGGGACTGCTCGCTCGTGTGTGAATACACGCACTCGACGCAGCAGACGCAGCAGCGGATGATAACGATGGCCGGCGGATGGAAAGGGAACAACAACTACGGGCGACAGAGGGCTTCGACATATCCCCCAGGCACGGGACTGTACATTAGACGGCAGTGGAGGGGGCAGCCTCGAGAGCGCACGGGAGGGGGAGCTTCGAGTCTGCTCTGCTCCGTACCCAATACACTCGACTCGCCAGCACGACCAGGAGGGATTAGGATTAGGGATGGGGATCAATTGCGGCGGAACAAAAGGCTTTTTTCGCGATTGGATTGCTTCTGATGAACAGTAGATGATAGGCAAGGACACTCCAGGCGGAAGGAGGGCCTCGAGGGCTTGGGCAGGCTCGGGGAGGACTTGGGGGTGGATGTGTGCCTGTGTGGGTGGGAGGGGAGGCCCGAGGCAAAACCGCAAGTCGGGAGCAGATTCACAGACCCGCGCAAAATGGCAGAATGGGGAGGGCGCAGATTGGTGGTGGGTGGAACGTGGATTTCATGGAAGGGGTGGAACACTGGAATGGTGGAATGGAAGGGGGGGGGGGTTCGATGGGGGATGCGCGGAAAGTGTGGATGGCCCTCCCTTCTAAGAGGCAGCGGAGCCAGTGTGAGGCAGTTAAGCCAGTCAGAAGGCCCGGCTCTGCGAAGGACGCTGCGCGAACGGGAAAGTCAATCTCAGGGATAGCCGGGGGGGGTGGGCGACGCCGGCAGCGAGACCCCAGCTTCTGGCCGTCTTCTCGAAAACCCATCGAACAACGCTACTGCAAACCTAGGTCTTCGCCCACGCTGCACAAGAGCACACACACCGCACATACACCTGGGCTTGGCCCTGGGCACCAGGGCACCAGCGGCACGAGCACCCTTAGCGTCACGGCCACCCGACAGAAGAAAGAAAATTCGACTGGCGACATGCAGGCTGCCCAGCCCGACCTCCCCCCAGCTCCCGCAGCCCACACCTCATTCCATTTGATAAGTGATGACAGAGCCTAACAAAGCTCATGAATCGCGAAAATGGAAAAATGCAGCAACCCCCGACACCCGCGTCCTTGGCTTTGGGATTCATCAACAAAGAACGCTCGTGTCGCTGGCGGGAGGTGACGCAGGGTCTGGCCCTCGAAGAGGTGCACAAAGGGCGCGGCGCAGATTACTTGGCTTTTCGGGTCAAGCTCCGTTGTGTGTCCTGGAGGGAGTCATACTGTTGCAGTGAGACTTTCGGTTCTTGATTAGTGTACACTACAACTGCTATCCGACAGCTGGCAGCGTTCCTGACACAGTTACCAGTCCGGCTTGGCACGGACGCATAGCACCCGGCCGGCCGTCAATCAAGGTCTCTCCGCTGCGTGCGTGGACATCGGAGCGATTGCGGCATCGCTGGGAGGAAAAAGGAAGAAGAAAAATAAGAAGGGTCACGACAGGCTTCTGGAAGAGCGGGTCTCTTCGAAATGGAGACAAGCCCAAGGGACCCCCCCATCTGACAGCGGGACAAGCTCATTACAGATTATAGGCGATTCTCGCATTCTGGTAGGAAGCTTGGTCTGCAGCTGGCAGGCACGTGGCAGGCTGCTGGCACTGGCAAAACCGAGCGAGCTCCGTGTGGTTTGTCGGCCAAGCCATGGGCCAAGCCTCTGGACCCCTGGCCTTCTAGAAGCAGACAAGCACGCGCCGGTGGATGCAGCGCGCCCAGCGCTGTGAGAGGACGCCCTGAAGGCCATGCCAGCCATGCCAGCCATGCCAGCCGTGGCCAGCCAGCTCCTGCGCCAACACCCCCGACGCCCATCCGCATTCGCATCCGCACCATCGAACCACTGGAGTCGGCGTGGAGTCCCGAGGGCAAATCGAGCAATTACTGCGTGTTAGTAGTTCCCAAGGGGCTACCCCGCCGTGTGGCTTGCCACGGCTGCTCTACTTTTTTTCCCTTCGGCTATCAGTATTTACCATTTCCTCGATGGCCTCGATTGCCCCAGCGAGTCGTGCTCGTCCGTCGCTTAGTCGTTTCCCTCAAACTGAACTTGCCAATGGTGCCGAGGTGCTAGCCAACGGTGCTGCCTGCACCTAATCTATCAGATACCCGCGATGGTACTGTGCCCCCATCCCCGTTCCCCTCGTCCCTTCTGGGAGAATATCCGCCGTGTGTCGATGGTCAAGGACCTGCGCCCAGCCTTTAGCCGCGCCGTTTCCCCCTCCCCCCTTGGCCCAATGGCGACGCCGCTCCCCCGCCCCCAGAGGGCTTGAAGGGTTTTAACCTCTTGCTCGTCTCGTCCCGTGGCCTATCACACGACGCCGGACCTTTTCTTTTCTCGAACTGCAGCCAGGCCAGCCAGGGCCGGCCTGGGATACTATTTGGGCAGCTATATCAGAGGAGATGCCCTCACGCCTCACTCGGCTTGGCCTCGACGACGGCGCCGCCAGAGGGGAAACCCTCCCGTCCGGCACTTTCGGCCATGTTCATCCCCATTCCATGCCATGCGCGACTATGCCCCATGCTCTCTGCTGTCTGCCACAGCGAAGAGACGAGCGATGGGCGATCTGTCTCCTGCGCCGCCAGGGGCAGCCGACTACCGAATTTGCCGACGTCGCCCCCCCCGAGCGGGCTGTCGCGGGCTGTCGCGGGCATAAGGTCTCGGTCCTCGTCCCCTCTCCCCTCGGCCGCACGAACCCTCTTTGGCCAACAGCATGTCTCCTCTGCAACAACTGCAACAAGCGCCCTGCGCGACATTGTCGTCGCCCGCCCACGCTCAGACAGCACCCATATACGGATAACACAGGCCGCAGTGTAGAAGCAAGCCTCTACGCTGTCAAATCTGAGACATGCACGCGGAAATAGACGTCTATGGCGTTTCCTAATTCCATGCGACGGGGTGCCAGGAGCCTTCAGCCCCCCTTGTCGTCACGAAATCGCCACATGGGATGATGGCTTGGATGGGGCTTCAATTTGCGCGGAGGGGCGAAATCTACGTAATGGTACTTGCAAATCGCTCGCCACTGCATCTTCCCCATACAATACAAATCGGTGGTGCGTCAAAATAACGTGACCTGCTAGTTTTCCCTTTTTCCTTTTCTTCTTTTCTCCGATGCCGATGACACCATCATTTGACGCTGGGGCATGGCCAAAATGGCCAAAGCCTCTCGCTCTCGCTGCGCTGCGGTCAGAGAGTCCTCATCTCTGGGACGTTTCAGCCCTGCCGATCGTTGTTTGCCCATGCCAATGCCATGCTTAGCTGTTCCGCCATCCCGCCGTCCCACCATTCCCGTTGTCCATGCCATCATTCATCCTCTGTCGTTTTGCCGGGCAACTGTTGTCTTTTTTATCTTTACCACCGATGCTTATCTCGGCCGGTTGTCATGTTTTGTTTGATTTTGTCGATAAGCATCCCAACTCGGGATTGTGTCCCACGAGCCAGGTCAGGCTCAACGACTTCTCCTTGTGCGCATACCTACACTACTACTGCAGCCTAGAGCGTACCTGGCACCTACCTACGTCGTCTTTGTGTAGCTTTCTGCTCGAGGGAGGCGTTTGTTGCGAGTCAGGGGTCCATCCCTCTGCGCGCGCACGCACACACGCGCGAGAGAGCTCAATGTCATCTGAAAAACCGAGCCGTCTCTTTCGTCACACACGCACGAGTTCTTGTTCGACGGCTGTTTTTTCTCTCCTTCTCTTTCGTCACACAGCCCGCAGCTGCATGAACTTAACAACGTGCATGGGGCTCGCCCCCCTCCCCTGCCTCTCTCTCTCTCTCTCTCTCTCCCTCCAGAACCACCCCGGACAAAGAACCTTTAGTAATTTTGAAGGTGTGAGAGCGAAGGAGGGGGAGCCGGGAGGCGGGGTTGGTTTAGTTTGGTTCCATTGTTTGGGAACAAGAAACCTGGAGGAGCTCACTTGTGTAACAGAAGGTGCCTCTGAACCCTGCTCCCACGGCCGGAGCCCCCATGAGCCAGGTCTGGATCTGGACAATTAAGTGACCAGTCAACTGGCTGCTGCTATACATAGCGCATCCACAGCAAATCCATTGTTTCCATGTGGGTTGGGCTTGTCGGTTAATCGACTACCCTCCTGCTCGATGTAGCGACGTCAAACACGCTGTCAGAATGGAGCAAGACACAAGAAAAGGAGAAAAGAAAAGCGAAGCCCCAATTTCAGGTGTGCGCGCGAGGTGTGCCACGAGGGTGGCTTGACAAATAAACCCCAGCAAATCCCTGGCAATCAGTGGGCGCACGCGCGCGCAGTAATTGAATTGCTAGGCAGGGGAGGGAATCCGCCGTTCAAGAACAGATGCACACGGCGGGGAGGAGGGGGAGGGGATGCACCAGGCCACGCGATAAGGGGGAAGTAGTAGCGGCGGCGGCGCTGCTCATAGGTTATAAATCGCCGACCCAAAAGGGGCGAACCTGCCTGTTGCATGCGATAGCGCCAGCCTTCAAGATAACCTCACCCTCAATTCTGCTCAGAGGAGCTGAACGCCCGGCAGTCACTGGTTCGGGCCAGATGCTGGCCAATGTCAACTTTCAACCTCTCACGATCGACGATTTAGCAAACACTGGGCGCCCAGCCCCTTGCGACTAGCAACTCTCGGCTCGTCCTGCTCACCGTGCCCGACATCCTGACGTCCTATACCCTCTGCCTAAGCGATGCGGCTCCTTCGACCCCTACAGCAAACTCGCTCAAGATACACAACCATGCAAGCCAGCGCTCCAAAAATAACCATCTCGTGATAGCCTTGTGCCTCGATGTATAGACCCTCGGCACCTTGGTGAAAAGTGACATCACTTGTGTCACGCCGGCAGGTTGACTACACTCACTCAAAACATGCCAAACAAGATGTGCCCATCGACCAAAATATCTAGGTTCTCCATACCCGAGAAAGCACCTCAGTCGAAGCCACTTGATCCCACCAACCTCGGTGGCTATCATCACAATTTTTACATTTAGTACAAGGTGTAGCCCCAAGATGCCGTACCATACAATACCATACTATCAACAAGGCGCTACCTACGGGGTAACTACGATTGATACCGGACACCTGAACCTCGAACCAGGGAGGCTGTTTAGCGGTCTGGCAATCGCAAACCAAACCCTTCGCTTTGCATTGTCTTGCTTTGCTTGGGCAAAAATGTAGTTATTCATCGCTCATCCCATGTGCAGGACGCCGTATGCCATATGCCATGTTCCGTGAACCACCGCTCTAAATATCTCTCTCCCTGCCCCAATCCCAACCCCACCCATCCTTCCATATAAACCATGTACATACATGCTTCCCACAGTATGAGCCCTCCTCTTCATCCGCCAGGGGATAGAGCAGGCGAGGGGCTTCATCTGATCCAGTCGGTATTCAGGTAGAACCCTAATTCGCTCACGCATGACCATCCTCATGTCCATGCTCACCATCAAATGCCACCTCCCCGTATCGATGTCCGTGTCCTCGGCAACGCCCCAAGTAATGCCACAGGGCTAATCCTCCACACCAGCCAACGATAATCGGCGGTGGGAGAGTGCAGTAAAACCAACAGAGGGAGAGATGATGCACTAAACCCGCCTCAAGAAGTACGAACTCATCCCGCCCCCAGATCCGCCATCCTCCCTCGGCGCCGATGCCAATGATGCACCACTATGTCGTGACCCCAGCCGCCGGCCTTGGGCAGGGTGGGGTGGGGGCAGCATCAGACCGTCCGCGCCCGCGTCGGCTTCTACCTCGAGAGCAGATTGCTGTGTGGGCGCATTCGTAGCACGACGGGCACGCAAATTGGGAGGTTGGATTTCCTGGTCTTGGTGCGGCCCATGTGTGTAAAACAAGTCTGGCGGCACCTCCGCGCCGACAGCTTGATTACCATACGTCTTTGTGTTGGGCCTTGGGGATTTCTGAGACGCACCCTAGACGTCCAGGTTTTTCCACGGCACCTCGGGCCGTACCTCGTCGCCGACGTGGATCTCTGCAACCTTATCGCTGGCCTGGTCGTCACTAACATCCGCAGGCACCTTATGCACAACCTGCTGCTCCCAGGCCTCCACAGCCAAACGGCCAATGTAGTCTTGATCAGGTGTCGGGGCAGGAGGGTTATCGAAGCTCGCATAATCCTCCTGCGGCTCACCTGGTCGCTCGACATAGCCAGAGCCGGGCTCGTTCAGGATAATTGGCTCCAATTCGTCGGTGGGGTCGGCAAATACGTCGTTAACAGACGAACTGTCGCCCTGGGCAATGTCACTGGCAATGTCGTCGTCTGCACCAGCCTCTGACCCAGCTTTACCCAAATCGTCAAAGCTCCAGCTGGTAGCACCGATAACAGATGTCATGCCAGCCATGGGCCCGGCGTTGTCATAGGTGGGAAGGTCAATACCCTCGTCCTCGCCGTCGGCTTCGATGCTGTTGCGCAATGTTCCCTGCTGGCTCCAGCCGATACCCGTGTCGATATCGTTGTCGTCAACTTCTCCGACCTGGTCGAGACTAGCTTGGTAAGTCGGCAGCTCAGCATCGGCGCTGGTAGCCCTGCCCGCCCGTCCGATGGTGTCGGAGAGGTCGCTAGCCAAACCACGACTTCCTTGAGGGAGAGTTAGATCTGCTCCTGTCAAAGCGCTCGGCGAACCACGAAGGGAGGAGCCTAGGCCGAGACGCTGACCTTCCCCCGAATCCGACGTCATGTCTTCATCGGTGGTGTGTTGACTATTGAAGCGTTCAAATATGTTCAGGAATTTCGCGCCCCCAAGTGGGGTATCCGAGCGGCGACGGTAGAATAGCAGATAGGCACCGGTACTAATGACCTTGGAAGTGTCTTTCTGCTTGGATACCGAGGTGTCTGAGCAATTCTGTTAACACCCTGACAGTTTCCCCCTTGTAAAAAAACAGAATCATGACATGCACTTACCATTGTACTCGTACCACTCGTCATCCACAAAGTTTCTGGCAAAGGCTGTGTAGTGACCGCCGCCCAAGCCGCCCCAGTGATTATCAACAGCAATCAGGTCGTATATCTCCTGCTTGCCGTCTTCTTTGTTGATGACCCGCGTCGTCAAGTCTAGCCCTTCAACAGGGAAGTCAACAAGAATATCAAGCTTGTCACGGCGCCATCCACTGGAACTAAACCGCTTGAGGTGGACCACCAGGATATCGGGCGTTTTCCAAAGGTCGAACTTCTTGCTGGCTCGGCGATGTTCCTTGCAGCGAGGACAATACCATGTGTCCTGCTCTGACAGTATTTCCTCCTTCTCGAACTCATCAAGGCAGTCGTCCAGGCTAATGCCGTTCTTACGGCGAAGCTGGCGCTGCTTCTTCTTGGTCTCGATGGCAGGATCCTCCAGGGTCGAAATTGCGGCGTACGTCCTCATACCTCTGGTATCATCGGGCGAAGTCCCTCCGAAAACGTAGTCAAAGGCTTCCTCGCTCCAGTCGACCACGATGCCCTCTCCCAGTCGCACAAGCGGCCCGTTGTCAGAAGCACCGGCATCCTCAGAATCACCAACATATTGTGCCCGGGCATTTCGTTGTTGCTGTTGCTTCTCGAGCCGTTTCTTGACCTTTTTACCGTAAGTCTTTGCAGACTTTGTCTTCTTGTTCTTTCCCCGGGCGCTTACTTGATTTTTATGGCTTGAGCCGTTGGGGCGCTGCGGTATGTTCTGGGAGAGAGTTAGCACACCATGCTTTCTTGACTTGGATACCGAGATTGGAGTATACTCACTCGTACCTTGGCAAAGTCCTCATCATCGCTGGACTCATCCACCATTCGGGTTGGGTTGCTAGACTGGGCGCGCGGAGATTCCTCGCTACCGCTCTCATCCGAACCCTCCCAGGCCCCCGGGCTACGCATCTCAACATCTGAGGCGGCAGCCTTGGGCTGTCTTGTGCTCAACCGGGGAAGAACATTTTCATCTTGGATAGTCTGCCAGCCCGTCGGGATTGATGTACCTTGCTCTTGGAAATAACTCAACTCAAAGAGGTTTTGGAACTGCGGGTCCAGAAACTCTGCTGGGTTAATCCACTTTGGTCTTTGTTGGTTGAACTGCTTGAGAAGCAGCGGGTATCTATTATCTTGTGAGCATCCACGAACACAAGTCTTGCCCGAGATAAACATACTGCTCAGTAGCCGCAGGAGTGGCGGATTTGCGAGTATCAGCCACATCACTCATCGTCACATCGACGATATCCTCTTCGCCTTCCACCGACTTGGCAATGATCTTGGCGTCACCGGCCGAATCGACATCTGAGGTATTGTTCACCATCTCCGGATCCGTCTCGGCGGTATCGGTGTCATCCGTCGCTGTAAATGCCGGCCACGTCGAGTAAGAAGCCAATCTCTCCAAGATCTTGCGGCGAATGATGTCTTCATTACGAGCCTCCTGGGGTGTTAGTAGGATGAAGTGCGGCGGCGGGATGTCCCCAGTAGTATTCTTGTTCCTAGCATAGCGATGCCTGCGGATAGCAGGATCCTCAGGGTTGAGTCGATGCACAATAGGGACAAGCAGGCGTTCTGCCATGGGATCCTCCCAAGACGGGGTGTCTTCAGCCTCGGTATCATCAAGCAGCGAGCGGTATCGCTGCTTCTTCAACTTCTTGACGCTTGTCGTATTCGACGGAGGGCCTTCCAACTCATGTATCGTGGGGTTATCATTCGCTTGAATCTCCTCAGAGACGGAAGACATATCATCGTAAAACTTGAAGAACTTGTCGCGGAACTCTTCAGCTCCGAAGAGACGCTCGGCAGGGACGCCGACACGGGCCGAGATGTACTGCTTCAGAGTCCGCATGCTGCTGTTCTTATCAATGTCGACGACGATCTCAACAGGCGGCTCATTGAGAGGAAAGTACTTTACTGCTCGGGTCCATACATTGGCAACGGGCAACGGCAACGTGAGGTTGTTGAATGGGTCAAATGTTATGCTGACCTTATCACAGGTAGGGCACACGAGCGTTGACTTGTACAATCCGGTAAAGAGATCGGCAATAACCGAGTCATCACGCTTCTTGGTGATGTCCCAGACCTTGTTGGCCAGCTCTCGAATCGCAGCCGGATTGTTGATCATCTCGTCAGTCGAGTCCGGCTTCTCTATATATGGCTTCTTCTTGATGCGATTCAGATCCTCCTGGAGGCCATCGAGGAGGAAGCCAAGAAACTCCTGCGAGTCTTGCTGGCCAAAGCCGGAGAAGGCGGGCGCATATCGACCAATGATGCTCTTGAAATGCCGGGGCTGAATTGAGTTGGGAACAGGCTCCTTGTAGATCTCCTCAAGGAGCCGGCCGTATGCAAGAGCAACCTCTCCATTGTGCGAGAGCGGGTTGTCAGGGTTGATCTCCTTGTGTGCCTCACGCGTCAGAAAGTATTTTGTGAGCTCCTCGACACTGCGTACACACTGCAAAGCCGAGTTCATGTAGCACGTGTTGCCCAAGTTCTGCAAGCCAACACAGCCAATAGAGCGGCCCGGCTTTTGCTGTGCGCGGCCGCGAGTCACGGGGCCGAGGAGAGCCGGACTACTACGCCCACTAGCATTGGCGCGGGTCTGAGCTGCAAGACTGCCCGAGCTGCCTCTGGTTGCAAGAGCATTGCTGAGGTTCCTGTTTTGGAAGGTTGAGACATAGTTGTCCCTATCGACGAACTCGTCAACCACAAGAATCTGGTCAACAGTGAGACCAACCAACGACAAGCTCTTCTTCCCGTTATAGTTGGGATCGACGGTTGTGTCCCCCCCCTCAACTAGTGCGCGTTCCACGTCTCTCTCCAGCTTCAGAAAGCTCTCTACGTCGACGAGCATCTCCGGCCAGGCACCAGGCGCAGTAGGGACGGTCAAAAGATCAGAAACCCGTCCGGGCGAGTCGGGAGGGGTCTTGATTCCCGAGGGCTGGGCCAGTGTTTCCGTCGTGGCAACAGTTGTGGGGATCGTCTGGAGCACACGCCAGAGACGCACTTTTCGGTCCACTTGGACACCGGTATGCTCCTTTATTTGCTTCATAAAGTAGTGAAATCCATAAGATGCGCTCTGAACAATAACAGGAGGCGGGGGCTTTTTTAGCTTGAGCTCCTGTTGCACTGGAATCGGACTTATCGCTGACCACAAACGGTGGACGGTGAAAACTGGTGGGTGGAATTCGAATTGAATGTTCGGGAGGCCGTTAGGATCGGGTGATGTGTTGTGTGCTGTCCGGACAATTGGAATTTGTCCATTGGCCAGACCATACCATGCTAGCAACAAGGTCCACGCCTCCTCGGGAAACAGCTCGAAGTTCTCGATGCCTGTGCCGGGCTTTAACTTGACACAATTCTGGCCATTTGCGTCGGTGAAGATTGCCTGGATAATGTCGGCATTGTCAACAGGTCCTAGCGATCCACCGGGGAGCTCTTTGCTGGCCTGTTTAGCATCGGCGCCAAATGCCTGCGCACGGCCGAGCCACTGTCGCGATACTAGGTAGGTTTCATCCCCTCCGGTCGGCTGAGTCTCGGCAAACGCCTTGACCAAAGTCTCAATTGTTTTGACCTGCTGATCGAGAGGTGGGATATCTGCTGCCCGTGTTAACATGCGCAAAAAAAAGCGAGACAACATAATCCAGCCCTGCTTACCTGTTCTCAAAGGGAGTTCGGTATCCGCCTCCTCAAGAGATGCCATAGCTTCTTGTGCACCCTCGGTCTGCTGTGATGTCTCCTGCTCCTGAGATTCGATAGCCGGAGCCGTGATCATGTCCACATCCTCCCTATGGTCTGTGATTTCCTGTTCAGCGTCCATGCTGGATGCCCGCCGCTTGAGGGGAGATGAGGAGCGGTGGGGAAGATCTGCGGCGCCCCCCATTAAAGCTCGTTGGGCGGTGTTGACGAAGGGTGACTGACTCCGGCGGGCGTCGCCGTTGGTCGGGGGCTGCAGGGTCAGACCCGAGTCAGACAGCTCACGGACGCGGTCGTTGTCGATTGAGAGGTCGGCCGAGGCGGCACAGGGGGAGCTCGCAGCCGACGGGGTGTAGTCGGTGGTGGAGAATGAGCTCTGCTGCTTCTGCAGGTGGGGAGGGACACCCGAGACCGGCAGAGAGTCCCCGCGGACGTACGCGGGTGTGGTCAGGCCGTTGGTTGAGCCTGTCGAAAAAGAGTAGGTCGCGTCGGCGTCGGCTTCGGCGTCGTCTTCGGTGGAGGGCAGCACCAGATCCGGGGCGGGTTCGGTGGATCTTTCGGGCTTGGGCTCCCTTGTCGTCTGTCGGGTTATCCTCCGTTTCTTTTGGGAAGACGTGTTGAATGTGAGCTGCCTGTGCAGCTCGGGGGGCGCGGGCTTGATGTATGTAGGAGGTGAGGGCGTGGGAGGTAGTGGGGGGACGACGAGAGTGCGCTGGCCCAGCTGGGTAGGCACGGTTGAGGCGAGGTGCGACAGGACCACGAAGGAGACGAGTCGGACGGAGAGCGAGTCGGAGCAGGTGGCCGGGATTGCGTTTGCATCAGCGACCAGCGGCCAGCGATCAGCGACCCTTAGAGCGAGCCTCAGAGAGAGCTAGGGCGAGGCGAGGCGAAGCGAAGGGAAGCGGAGCGAACAGCGGGCTCTCAGTCAGGGCTGCGCATTTCCTTGTCGGAAAAAAAGGGCAGGGTGTGGTCAGAATGGGCCAGGGCTGATTCAAGAACCCAATCTGTGCAGACTGTGCTCCAACAAAGTGCTCCAGAGTGAACCAACAGCAGCCCTCCTCTCCTCTTTCTCAGGGTTTTGCTTGGTCCGCTGGCTCAAGTATCCACCCTGCTGAGGCTAGAGTGGGCGGAGAGGCGAGTGAAGGAAGAGGAAGAGGCTGGAGGAGTGGAGGGGGAATCCGCGTGGCGTCGCGAGTTTGTAGTTGAATGTTGAAATTTGCGATTTGCGATTTGCTAGCACTGCGCTTGCGTCGCTTGCCTGTGTCAGGTGGCCCGTCAGGGAGTGAGACGAAAGAGCTGGCGGCTATTATTACGGACGAGGACGCCAACTTTGTTGCACACGATATTTTAATTTTTTAATTTTTTGGGAAGTTTGGGTTTTGAAGGTTTGGCTTTGGCCCAGCAGGTCTTTCCAGGCTGTTTGGTTGCAGGGCAGGTCCCGAGACCAGTTCTGGCAACACAGTTGAGGAAGGGGCTGGATTTGATTTTTCGGAATTTCACACTTTCGAATTTTCGCACTGACAGGCCCAGTCCACCTGAGAGGCTTTTGACGACTGACGACCGGATCCCGCCAAATTCCAGGTCCGCTCACTCTGATTGACCCACAGCCGCCAAACAACTGACTATGCAGAGCACGGGGCCTGCCAATCCAAGCGCGTGTGCCCCTGTTTTTGCTCGCGTCTGGGGGCCTGCCTTGCCTGCGTCCTTGTCCGGTGCACCAACAATATACACTCCAGCTCTAGCTTGTTTGTTAGTGTGGAACGTTTAGAGAGCCCCGAAATGACCTCTCCAGCATCAAAAAAGCATATCTAGCATTTCAACAGGCCTTTCCCAGGACCAAAAAGGCCTCGTGTGTTTCTAAAAAGCGATTAAAAGGTAATAGAAGAGGCTACCACAGGGCAACGGGTCAGCTCTTCAATTTCTCGTATCTATATTCACAGCTTTAAAGTCGCGCTAACAAACAAACAAAGGTTGGATTGTGATGGAAGGTCGCTCTTGCTGCCTAAGCACAACCAAAAACCCAAAGCCAGGCCTGCATGCACGCCAATCAAAGGGCTCAATATTTTTCTCGTTCTGGTCTTTATTCACACACTGAATATCGAATTTCGCCGCCCACGACTTACTTCCCCAAGTATCAACCCCATAATCTCATGCGTGGCCCCACTCGCAAAACATCACTAGTTCATCAAAGCCTTTGACATGACAGATGCAGTGCCTCTCATCACCAAAGTCTATCTGATTTATCAAGTGAAACGGGCGTAAAACAGGAATCAACCAAAAACAAATATCTTAAAGACCATGCATGCCAATGGGTATAACATGTCCTCCCCGCCGGCCGACAAAAGCCTCCCCCTCAAGCGAGGTAGGTACACATGACCACCAGTATCCCCAACCATTGACACATGGATGACTATCGTTTCCTAAATTCATTTCATTTTCCCTACCACTCGTCTTGTGATAATCGCTGCTGCCCAACCTCTCTCTCTGAGGAAAACAGCAGCTAGCATCTAGACATGCTTCACCCCTTTTATGTAAAACTACCTTTGGTTCATAGCTCCTAGGCACTTACTACTTATGGACCCGGTGTAATCTTCCCAAAGCCCACAGACCAACATTGAGGACCTCACAACTTGGCGTCCAACTCTTCATACTCGCTAAGGTCTTTGACAGGGCGTGCTCCAGCGCTGACGGTTAGACCCGCCTTGAAATTCCGCACGTCGTCGATGATGATTGGCGTGGTACCATTGGACGAGGGCGGGCTTGCATCCTTGACCACGCCCTCGACATCACCACTCTCTGCATGCAGCTTCTTCCACGCCTCAACTGCAGTCTCAATCTTGTTCTCAGCTACCTTCAGGCTGTGGAGGAGGTAATCCTTCAGGGCCTCGATCTCCTTGCCTTCGTCTTGGCCTGCCGCGCTCAGCTTGGCCTGGAGATCAGTTGCGGCTTGAACGGAAGCATCTGAATCCAAGTCCAGTGTCTTGACGAGTTCTGAGATCTGCTTCGTAGAGACATCGCTCTTGGCCTGTGCCTCGAAGTAGACGGCGAGCTTGGCCCGATGCGGCGATGAAGGATGAATGTAATGGTTAAAGAACTCGACCATATCCGCCTTGGTGAGAGGCTTGATGAGAGCCACGTCGCGTTGAGCTAGAAAGGATATATATATTAGTGACGGACATTCAATCGTGGGATATGCGCGAAGTAGACTTACCAGATTCGAAATCGTAGTATTCGCTGTGGATCTGGTTCCAGTGCCGGCCAGTCTCCTGGTCGAGGTACTTGGGCTTCTCGAGGCGCTTGACGATCAAACTTCGCTTGTTATTCTCAAAGTCTGTGTCGTTCATTGTCTCGATAGTCTTTGCCAGCGTCTCCAGGAACAGCTCGATCCTTGTCTCCAGATATGGGGCTGTCTTCTCGCTCTGAATGATGAAGCGGAAACCGTATGTCGTCGAGCTAGCTCTGACACCAGAGTACACGATATAACCGAGCTGCTCCTTGGTCCGAAGCTGATCAAAGCAAGGCTCGTGGGTAATTTGATCCAGGAGCAATGTCTTGGCGCGAATGAGGCGGTCCGACTTATCACCAACGTAAAGCCAATACTCGATGCAGTGGTTCACATTAGCTTCATCCTTCAGAGTCTTCTTCCAGATGTAGTTGGATCCTGGAGGGAAGATTAGCGAACGCCGGATCGGCCATTGCTCTTTCGGGAGTATCCTTGGCTTCAAGGTTGACTCGACCATATCGGTCAACTTCAGCGCATCCTCCTTGTAGAGATTTCCGTGAACGTAAACTTCCATATGCATCTGGGAGAGTAGCTCCTCGCGGAATACGCGCACGCCCTCAGGCGTCACGCCCGGCAACTCAGCCTCAAGCTCCTCAACAACGTGATCGTGCTCAGCCGTGAGCCAGCCCGTGTAGTCACCAATCTGCTGCCATGGCGGTTGCAGTTCCCAGTTCCGGTACCCCCTGCTAAGGCGCTCCTTAATAATAGCGAAGCGGGCCTCCCGGACATCGAGGTCGCGCATTGTGATTAGTACCTGCTCCAGGAGCACGGCAAGCTTGTCGTTGTAGCCCGAGACCTCAATGAACAAACCACGCGAATCTAGAGATACGCTATACTGGAGACCCGCAAGCTCGGCATCGTATGAGTATTCTTCAAGTGCATCCCGGACAAGATCCGTAAAGAGGCGAGCCTTAACCGAATTTCCAGCCGATGCATACACGATAGGGCTCTTGCAGCTCACGATCAGGTTCGCCTTGGGAACCCAGAAGGTGTCATCCTTCTTGTACCAGGTACGGACCAGCTGGTCATTGCGGACAATCCGTGGCGCAAGGGCAGGCTCCTTTACTTCCTTCTTCTCGACCTCCAGCTTGGTTGGAATGAACTGGTTCTTGTGCGGGAGGTGGAGGCCAGGAATGCGAGCCGTAGCCGGACTTGATGCGGCTTTCTTGATGTCTTCCAGAAAGTCGGCCGGTATCGGTTCAACGGTGTACTCAGTCCCATACCACTTCTCTTTCTTCTCCCACTTCCCCGGCGCGTCTCGTGAAACTATGGTCATTCGGAAGTTATCGGGTCGCAGGCAGGCGAGCCCTTGCTTGATGAGCTTAGCATCAAACTTACGTAGTCTGCTGCGTCCGCTTAGAAGCCATTCGCGGGGAAGAGGTTTTTGCATCTCAGCGCTGATCTTGGTCGCAAACCGCAAGGATTGAGTCTTTTGTCTGAATCTAAAGTCGACATCGGCCATGCCACGCTGCTCTTCGAAAATCCACTCCTGGGGTTCTGTCTCCTGTAGGAGCGCAATGTATTGGAAAAAGACCTTGACAACTTCCCTGTACTCTTTAAGCCCCTACAAACGTGTCAGCAGTGAGACAAAGACAGATAGACGCGAAGCCACTCGTACCTCTTCTGTCAAGCGGATTTGAAAGTCGAAAACGCCCGGCGTCCCAGCACAGACCGGCCAGGCGCCAGATGTCAACCCGTTTGCCCATCCCTTAGACTTGATGTGAGCCATAATACTCCCCGGACCTTCGTGACCGATCAGGTGGCTAAGATAGCGGCTAGGCTGTGTTTCATAAAGCAGATCTTCGTCGAGGAAGGGGAAGATGAGGTTAAGCTCTCTCGAGTCCATAACGGGTTTTGCGAAGCACTGAACTCCGAGGTCGGTTTGGGGGAAGGGGAGTACATCCGGCCACCTGTTTGGCGCCAGGTCTTTGTTTCTGATCTCTGAAAAGTACTCCAACACCCAGGTCTCGAGCACATCAAGAGGCTCTCTACCAAGGACACAAAGCTTCATGCGGTTGGCCGAGTAGTGCTTCTCGTAAAACTCAATGAACTTGTCTCGTACGTTGATCCCCCGAGCTTCGGGGAGCGTCTTCAGCGTCTCTAGGTTACCCGTAGAGAAATGGCAGAAGGGGTGCTTAGGGTTGGAAAGTGACTTCTCCAGCTGGTGCAGGCGCCATTGGTCGGCCTGGAGATTCTTCTTGTTCTCCGAATCAACGGCTCGAAGCTCACGGTCCAGGGTGTTTGCAAGGAAAAGCGGCTCGATGAAGAACTGGGCGAAGCGGTCCAAGGCCCCCAACAAGGGCGAGGGGTTGGCTCCTGACGGCTCTTCGTCGTTGCTGGGTTTGGCAGACACCTCGAAGTGGTAGTTTGTGGATGTGGACGCCGTGTACGCATTAGAAGTCCCCGAGTGAGCTGACAGGTACTGGTGGTATGCGTTCTCGACGGGATATTTCTTGGTGCCCATGAAAAGAAGCTGGGTTTGCAGGCGTCAGTGGCACATTCAACAGCAATAGGGACAGCAAGAGGCTAAGCATACATGCTCGACAGCGTGCGCCATGCCCGGCATGTCGTCTTCGTCGCTGAAGCTCCCCACATTGACATCCATGGCAGCGCTAGCCTTGTCTGTCTGCGGATCGTGCACCAAAAGGGCTTCTAGCTGGTTAGGAAGACGGACAACTCGATAGGTTCGGTCATCGAGAGAAGGTGTCTCCAGGCGGTCAGTCACCAGCTCGACGGAGCGCAGCCCGTCTTCGCGCATGGGAGTGCCCGGGCCGGGCAGCGAGGCGCGGCGGGAGTTGGCCATGGTTGCAGCTGAGTATCGGCGTCTTGAAAAGAAAGGTTGTTGATGACGCGGGGAGGGGTGAGAGCAAGCGCAAGCAGGCGGTCTGGGTCCAGGTCCAAATCGGGAGGAGGGAGATATTCTCTGGTGTGTTCCGTCGTGGTTTTTGAGAAATCCAGGATACCGAGGGGCGGCTAGCGGGGAAAGACGACCGCGGCACGAGGACAAGGGGTGTCGGTGGTGGTGGTGGACGCGGAGGCGATGCGGACCGCGCTGGCCAAGCTAGAGAGCTAGTCGACAGGGACTTGCTGGAGCTGGTGGTATCGGCACTAGGTCGAGTTCTAGTTCTACGGTCTGTGCGAAAAGATGTGGAGACACCGGGGACACTGGGGAAAGTGCTGGCGAGTCTAGCGATACAGCCAAGCTCGTACTAGCACTTCCGGTGGGACGGTAATCTGTACTTGGCGGGCGTCGCCTCTCGTCCAAGTCAGAGTCGTAGTCAACGTCGCAGGTGACGTACAAAAGACGGGTATGAGATTGCAGGCGTGGTGCGATTTCCGAACTGTTGGTCCCGCTGAAAGGAAGTGTGTGGTTGAAGTTGCGGCTGCGGCTGCGAAGGAGGACTCGAGAGGGGAGGCCAACTGCCTTCATATACCTAAATCGATGCAGCCTGGGTAGCAAACCCAGGACTCCAGTCCCTCTTGCTCACTTGGGGGAGGTGAGAACCCGTGTGGCCACCTTGATAGGCTACGACCAGCTGCCTTAGGTAGCTATGTACCCATGTAAGGTAGCTTGAGCTCCCTCGATGTGGGTATGTGGGCCTTTGGCGCCCCCGAAGCTCCCCTTGACGAAACGGCGCCTAAGGAAATGAACAACGGGTCGGGAGCTATAGGACGATCAGTATCGACGAATCGAGCAGAGACATGTTGCGGAAGGGAACGACAACAGGGACTGAGGCATTAGCGGACCCCAAAGTCGCCCGGATGAGAGGGGGGTGAGGCCGGTGAGAAGGGGTGGGGCGGGGGGAAGGGGGTAGAGGTAGAGACGCCGCGGATGATTTAGACGAAGGACGGGCGAGCAGTATGT
This sequence comes from Lasiosphaeria hispida, assembly GCA_033439745.1. Taxonomy (NCBI): domain Eukaryota; kingdom Fungi; phylum Ascomycota; class Sordariomycetes; order Sordariales; family Lasiosphaeriaceae; genus Lasiosphaeria; species Lasiosphaeria hispida. The sequence continues at coordinate 2,605,011 of JAUIQD010000003.1, forward strand.
GAGCGCGCACTGGTGTGGGCTCACACAAAACTTCCTAAACAGGCAATCGAGCAATATGCAATACACCTTGTACAATATCCAGCTTCCCCCAGCTCCAGGCCCAGGGCCTAGTTTGACGGGCAGCGGATGGGGACACATTGGGATGGAACATGATGGTTAACGGTGCTGCATGCTGTCGGCCAAGCGCCGGCCCTCAGAGTGTCCATGTCCTCGCTCCCCACACCCCGGTCCCTTGGCCTGCAGCGGTGGGAGAGAGGCATGATGTCAACATCATAGCCGTCACATAGGCTCTGGCGAGGCAGGCAAGCGGCCACTGGCAAGCCGGCAGGTGCACGACATTGGATGGGGAGACATGGGGAGGGCATGAGGGACATGAGAGACAAAATGTCTAGGGTGCCCGGCCACAGGGAGTCGGCCAACAACCAGGACAGGCAGATATGGATGGCTGGCGGACGCGGAGGCGGGCGATGACGAACAGCCAACAAGGCGGTTGAGACAGGCCAACAAGGAGAGGCACGAGCAATGCGTAGGCAGTGGGCGAACACCAGACTGAAAGCTGAAAGCTAAAAGCAAGACGGAGAGGGCAGAAAGGCAGGAACAGCTGTTGGGACCTACCTAGACGTAGTGAGGGGCGGGCGGATCAGCACAACAAAGGAGCTTCAGGAGCTTCAGATTCCAGCCTGGGACGGATCGAAGCGGCAGTTTTATGCAAATGCCGCAATACCGGCCAGATCTCGATGGTGCAGACAGAGGATGGAAGAGGTGGGAGCGAGGAGAATGCACGGCGGGGAAGGTGGACTATCAGCGACTATCGACTATCAGCGAGCCCGGAAGGCGTGGCTGGCTTGCTTTGGCTGCTGTGCATTCCTGCCAGCCAAATCTTGGTCAAATCTCGACAAGGCCAGGATGAGGTTAGTAGCTGGAGCTATGTCGGTCAATGTCGGCCGTGCATCAGGTCAGCCATCTAGCGCCCAGCAGGAGATGGGAGGGAGATGGAAGGGGCAAGGCAGCGCACCGTACCATAGTCCGTAAGGTACCTTGGCTCGCGATTGTCTGGACGGGGTGGACGGGCCAGGCCGGCAGGGTCTTGTTGGTGGAGAAGGCACCTGGGCAGTAGGCGCGGCCGGCGAGTGGACAGTGGGCCGGGACGTAGCTCGAGCGAGATGAGTCGACGAGTGGACGGGAGGGCCCTGATCTGATGTGTTTTGTGGGCGGGAAGACGCGGCCGGAGGATAAAATAATTATTATAGAGAATACACTAAATGCCCGCCGGTCTGGCTCCAGTGGCCGACAGCCGCGGCACGATGCCTTTTGGGGCGATTACTCCACGAGAGCTACTGAGCCCCCCCCCCCCCTCAAAGCTCCCCTTACACAGTACTTCGTACCTCGCACCTCAGCTTAGGTGCTCAGCTTGATTTGCTGCGCGGGCACGGCAAGGTAGACTTGACGTCTTCCACGTTGGGGATTGGGGCTCCTTTTTGGGGGTCTGACCTGCTGCCGCTAGGCACGGATTACCCTGCGGTACACAGCGTTAGCTCGCGAGCTCCCAAATGGTCACCCCCCCAGTCGCCCAGTCGCCCAGTCCCCCCCAATAGAAGACATGGGCCTGGGGTTGGGCTCGTTCGAGAATAATGTCAAAAGTTGGGGTTCGCCAGTGCATTCGGGGATCAGGGACAGGGAGCAGCGATCTCACCACGATCTGACACGACCTCCAACAAGCGGCAAGCGGCGGGCAAGGGATGCACGCTGTGCGCAGCACGACAAGGCAAGGGATTATGGGGATATAGAAATGAAAATCCCATAGAGATGTAGCCCCGATATAGGAAGCAGGCGGGCAACAAAGTGCCTAGGTAATGGAGGACGGGGGTGGGGGAATGCGTGGGTGGATGCGTGGTCCTGGCGGCTGTCTCATCGAGCTCTTGCATGTTGCCTCACAGCTCCTAATGCTCCTCATGCTGGGCATGCTGAGAAGAGCACGAAGGAAGGTATGTTTTTGCCCGACAGTGCCCAAGGTGCCCCCGCACGCATCGCACCGCACGAAGCAGGCTGTGAGGGAGGCGAGCACCACGACGAACACGCGGTACTCGGGAAGGATGTGTGGTGGGATGGAACGCGGATGGGATTGGGGTCAGCGAGCGGCCAGGGGATCCTGCCGCCACCCAAGCATCTCAGGCCGGCGGTGGGGACAGGGGTTGAATTCCATTGGCGGACCCGGGGAGTTTCCAGGCAGGATGAGGCGTCTCATTCCCGGCAGCTCTCTTCTCTGGTCTCTTCTGGGCGGTATGGCGACCATGGTTGACCGGTTCGGGATCCATTATATGGAATTAACATTTGCTACACAGTAAAAGAATTGCTCCCGTTGGAAGCTGTGGGCGGATCGGCCCCTTTCTTCCTCCTCCAGGAAGGAAGGAGGCGAAGGCAAGAGGCAGTCCTACCTCGCACCTTCTTCACACAGGATGGCCAGCTTATCTCACACACAGTCTTGCTGCCAAACTACAGGTAATGCGTTGGTTGCCTCAATCATATTCGACAAGTCCTATCACATCTTCTCACTCCACCCCCTCAGATTCTCTCTCTCTGGATCATGAATGAGCAATCGACTTTCGGAGCAGAGCAGTGACACAGCCAACTGCCCATATCAGCGTCCCCGTCCATAGTCGTAATTAGCTGCATCGGTCACCGACCCCCCATCGGATTACAACGCAACGCAACGCAACACTACTTGGTAAACTACAAAGGTATGTCCTTGTCCCGAGTCCGTCTTTGCTTTTCCCTTCTCGGCCCAAGCAGCATGCGCCGCACGTGTCGAGGGTGGCTGCAAATCCTTCAGGTCGGGGGACTGCAAGCGCCGACACACGCCATTCGACCTCGAGTGGGGGGGATATTGCAGCAATTGACGACTCCCAATGTCACTGTTCGTATCTCATACTTTGCCCGGCTTGGGCGACGGACGGGCACCCGTCATGTCGAGATCAATATCGCGGCAAGGTTCCCGTCGTTGTACCGTCAAGGACTCGCCGTCCTTTCTCGCCGCCGCTGTCATACCTCCCAGCCCCTTCCCTGTTCCCTGTTCCCGCAGCCGCCTACCTCGGTGGCTTGTCGATGGCAAACCTCTTTGGCCATGAGTCGTGGCCTGTCAGCATGTCGGTGGATTATGGCCCGATACAAGAGAGGACAAGGCAATAATCACGGTACCTCGGACCTTCTGGACGCGCCCGCTTCAAGCTGCCATAAGCGGGAGTTGCCATCAAGACTCAGGGGAATCGGCCTGCAGCCATCACCGAACTTTGCGAACTCGGATGTCAATTGTTGGTGAAATGCTCCCAATGACGCCCACAAGGTCAAGAATCAGCCGAGAAGGTCTCGACTAGAGGGGACAAGATACAGTATAGGCATTATCAGCCGATTACCATATACCCCCCTCACGCACCTTCAGCCCTGGCGAGGAATGGCCCTGGTTGGCTACCAAACTCGGTACTCGCACCTTGGAGCTGCCGGCCTGGGAGGTACTTGACATCTCGGTCATCGACATCGGCCCATTCCTCGTATGGCACAACATCTAACACAGCATATGGCTCTTGGGCACCTACGCTTCAACTCTTGCATGGTATTAGGGTCGGAGATTAATAACAGGTATTAATTCCAATTGCCTCACCAGACGAGCTAATTCTAGATGGCCGCCAAAGCGAAGTAGTGCGACGAGGTAGATCGCAGATCCCCTAGCCGTCCATTGTCTGCGCAGCTTCGACGCAGAGTTGCCGGCCTGAAATCGCCCTTGTCGAACGAGAAGCGCCCGTGACTAGATGCCGGCCGCCATCCGACTTATTAAGACCCCGCTGCTGTTTCAATCATGAGGTAACCAACAACGTGTGGATGTCAGGTTGGAGGTTGTGCACTCGAACAGGTGCACTGGACTGCTAAGGCAGTCAAGACATTGTCCCATTCGCTGGCGCATCGCCCTGTATGCAATACCCACAGCTGTCATGCACGTCTTCCAAGCATTGAGCATGGATGGCAATGGCCAGGTGCAAGTTTAATGATGTGCTTCCACACGACACACGACATACCTGACATACCTTACCCTATCTCAGATCCTGTGTCTGGCCACCATACGCTAGGCGAGCAGCGCGATGAAGAGGAATCCTTCCGATCGCGGCTTCTTACCTGTTCCCGCTGTCTCATCGCTTTCCACGTATCGTGTTTCTTGTCTCCCGTTATCACCCACCAGCGATTGCGGTACCCACATCGCGACGGCACAACGGCCAGCGTTTTGCAACCCTGGTGTTTCCCGGATGTCGTCCCCGCGAGCGGCTTAACCGCTAAAAGCCACCAGTCCCAGAGCCCTCTCCCGTGCCTGATTGACCGGTTGCGGGGATCCCACTTCTCCCGGTCTTTCTTTTCATATTTTTATCGTCGGATCGAGCACTGAGAGGGTGAGTTCAACTTGACAGCTCGACAAGAGACGGGAGTGAGACATGAGAAAGACAACTTGTCTACAGCGAACTCGCACTCGGTTTGATAAAGCCGTGGGGTTGATGAGGCTATCTTATTTTGTCACCTTGTCTAATTGGACAGGGTCGCACAGAGGAAACGATTTGCCCAACCTGTGCTTCAAAGTGTATTTTTTGATACAAGAGTGCCACCTTTGGTGCCCACCCACCCCTCAACGCCAATTGCCCCGCGCTTCCCCACGATAGCACAATACGGGTGGGTACTGTATCAGGAGGATGTTGCGTCGTTGTCATTTGGATTTTGGTGCTCCCAAAAATGGAATCTCTCTGCACATGATGCTTAGGCCCTGCGACCCGTTCTGATGTCCACGGTGCGCAACCCTTCTTTCGGGAGCAACGGTTGCTGCTTGCTGCACTGCGACATAACTGGATTTTCTCTCTGCACTTTAGCCTTGCTGTTCCCTGCTCCCCCCATGTCTGCTCTGGCTTGCCGATTGCCCTCACATATACTACAACACATATGCTACATGCCCTACCCGAACCACCGTGGCTATACGATGCGATGCGATATACATGGCATCCAAGACGAAGCCAGCCCGCCCGAGCCGAACCAGAAACCGCTCAAACTTGGTTCGCTCGCCTGCCCCGGCTGATTTACCTACCGTACCTTACATGACCTCACTTCTATCCATTCTATCGGTTAGGCACAACACTGCCTCTTTCTTTCTTTCTGGGTGATGAGATGCCGCTTCATCCTAACTCCTTCCATGAGAGCTAACACCTTTGGCTATTCCGTGGATACCCCCGGCCCTGACCTTCCCCATGGGGCAGGTACGAGGCAGATAGGCAGCTGGAGGCAGGTTGCTAAGGTACCGTACCCCAACTGGGGATGGAACCGACGACGCAAGGACCCTCGGGTTTTGCTGCAGCCTCTGCGGCAGCTGGATGTTGTGCAATGCCTAGGTATATACATCATACCTACCATACTGCTCGGGAATATGCGGTAGAGTCTAACAGCCTGCCTTCCCAAGTATTGCCGGGCGCAAGGACGGTGGCCCCGGTGTTCATGCACGCCGACCTTTTGCTCTGCCGCTGCAGCAGCCGATCGGAGAGGAATGCCTATACCAGCACATGCCCACGAAGGTACGGACAGGTAGGGCGGGCAGGCCGCTCAGGCGGCCGGTCTTGATTGTAGGTACATATGTCCATGCGTGCGGGTCTCCATCTTTCATCAAAATCACATGGGCGCGGCACACACTGCATACCAGTGGTGATAGATAGTATGATGTAGTTAGAGTAGGCCTCGTCCTACCCCAGGGAAAAGATAGAAGAGGGCAAAAGCGAGATGGAAAAGAAATGATCACCAGGGAGGGCACAAATCCGCCCCTCGCCTCGGCCAGGACCGAGAAACACAAGACACGGACAAGACACACAGACACACCGCATTTCAGGGGCTCTTTAGCGGGCCGATATCGAAGGAAGAGAAGAAGAAGCCTGGCAATGGAAACTTCCACGGCTGCGTCCCGAAGAGAAAAAAAGCCCGCTTCTTCCTCTGGATATGTCTACACCGGTGTGGTGGTTCCCCCTCCTCCCCAAATAACCACACCCATCCCGGTTCACTCACCTAGTCTACAGAGGGAAAGAGGGACTAAAACAGGAATAACCATAAAATTCACATGAAGCGGGAACCACTACGGTGGAAAGAAAGGAAAAAGAATCCTAGACAAGCCCTTGCAGCCATGTTTACAGACTTTACCCGGGTCAACAGAGAAGAAGGGACGGCACGGCTGAGCGGAGTGTGTGAGAAAACCACATCACCCCTTCTGCTGTATAAAAGAACGAAACGAAGTAGAATACTGCCTACCACCACCAACCATAACCACCATCACCACCACCTAGGCAGTCATAGTACCCCAGGCTGGGCTTCCCGCCGACCACATGTCCATCCGCGGTTTTCTGGGGCGGCGGCAAAAGGACCGGGCCTGTATGCAGCCGTTTCTGCCTGACTTTCCTGGTATAAGATTCTCTACCAACCCATTCTCCTGCTCCCCCTGTTTGCCTTCCCCCCTTCCCCTTGTACACACCCCCTTTCCCTAGACAATGTATGTCGACGTAGTAATGGCCGTAGTAGCCATCCCTCAGGTGTTGTAAGGGCAGATTGTAGAACAACCGGCACGCTTCGCTTACCCCCAACCGGATGACTCGAGAGCATCTGTAACATCTCACCCAGGGTAGTCTAGACGGGGTATGGGTGAAAAAGGGGGTGTGGTATGCACCCCTTCTCCTTTGGGCCGTCCTCATGCACCCCCTTCGTCGTACGTTGCCTCCCGATGCTCGCTACCCCATCTATCGCTTCTTCGTTTTCGGCCCTTTCCATACACCTTCCTGTGCCATGGCCTTTTTGCAAAGAGCGAGCCGGAGACATTCATGCAGATAAAAGCTTCCGGGGGAGCGAAGCTTAGGAACACGAAAAGGGAGCCTCGGAGGCGAGAAAATGTTTCTTGAGTAGCCCATCCGCCACCGTGCCGTTCCCCGGAACCCAAGAGGCGGGCCAGATGACATGGGCGCTAGCCCGCACTTAAACTCGGTCTTATTGGGGGGGGAACTTGTCCATGACTTGTGCCTGGCTTATACCTGAAGCCAAGGCGTAACCAGTGTGATATGCATTGATACCTAGAATGGGATCGCCCCTGAGAAGGCATGGCAATGTGAAAGAAAAAAAAAGCGGGGGCAAAGGACGGGACACAGATGAATGCGGCGAGCAGGGAACACCGTTTGAGGGCGGGACGACGCGAACACGGATCGTCCGCACCTCTCATCGGCGTTGTTTCTTGCTCGGGCAGTCGGCAGCTTTGTGACCAGTCTTGCCGCAGCCATGACAGGCAAAAGTCGGAGAGGGTTTCTGGAATCCCTGGGAGCCTGCCGAAGATATCGAGGTCAGTGTGTTCAGCTTGATATCCTTCTTCCGCCTCTTTCCAGCCAGCTGCTGAGCTTTCACCCGCTCCTCCTTCTGTCTTGTGGTTATGCTAGCATTGGATTTTGTCCGCTTGAGTGGCGTGACAACACTCGTGACAACACTCGCAGCGCGCTCTCGGGTACGGTCTGAGCCAGCTGGAGAGACCTCCCCCTCCTCCTCATCAGAAGAGTCCGAGTCGCTATTGCTCGGTTCCTTGTCCTCATCCTGTTTCTGTAGGTTAGTCGCGTCAGTCTCAAGTTCAGAAATCCGCCATCCATCGTCTCCAGTCGCACATGCCTTGGTTTGCTTCATGTTGAACTGGTGGAATCGAGCCTTGACAGACAGATCAACAGTCTCGGGGGCATCCTCAGAGTCGCCAGCCACAGTTGAGTAGTCAATCTGGGCGAAACCAACTTGAACAACATTCAAGGGCTGTCGCGGCCCGGTTTTGGGCGTAGCGGCAACGCCGCCGAGAATCCAGTGAGAATCTCCAAGTTCAGCCGCGCGCTTCTCAATAGCGGCCAGTCTCTTCCTCTCCTCCTCTTCCAGCGCCGTCTTGAGTGCCTTTTGGTCGTAGAGGGGTGTTGTCGGTGTGCCAGGTGCGGATTTGTGGGCAACCTTTCGCCGCTTTACAGCTGAGCTCTCTTCATCGGTCTGGGGGGTGGCGGGGGAGCTGACTTCTGAGGCGGCGGCGGCTGCTGCTCCTCTCTGCATAAACTTCATCGTCATCAGGCGAGACGACATGGTTTTGGGTGCTGATTGCTTTGCCATGGCGGGCGGTTGGGCTGTGGTTGCGGGCGCCATCATGTGCAAGTTGTGAATATATATCCTGCTGCGTTAGTAGCTATTTGATCTTGCTGCTTCGCGCTGCTTGGGCTACAAAAAACAGCTTCGTGAAATCGTGGGGCGGCGCAAAGCGACGTTATTGACGGACTTTGTAAAAAAAAATGTCTGGGCAAGGCAAAGGGACCCATGCCCTTTAGAAGTCGCCCATAAAGCACAGACCAAGGTGTTTGGGGGCAGGGAAGGTTCCGCATTCAGCCGCATTTGGCCCCTGCCGAGAATTAACCGGCATCACAGCATCGAAGCTCAACTTCAATTGACGCTTTCCCTCCGCGAAACGAAGCTCGAACTGCCGGCCCCCTCCATGCTCCGCACTACCGCCATGTACGCCTCACGATTGCGGGCAGCACACCAGCTGTCGCGCCAATGCGCGCTCGCACAGCGATCCTTTGCCACGACGGCCCGCCAATTGGAGGCGGCAGCCACGGCCAAGACGACGTCGTCGTCGACGACAGCTCCCGTCGTTCCCGAGGAGCCCATCTCCACTGCCGTCGAGCAGTCCCCGAACCGCGCCGATATTTGGTCACGCAGCCAGCAGCTTCGCTCCAAGGCCATGACGGGCCCGCGCTTTGAACAGACCGACTACGAGCTCCAGGTGGGCACACACTCCGGCGATACCAGGCATTGAGGGGTGGGTCAAGACGGACCAGCTAACACAAGACCCTCTGTACTAGCCGCGGCCATATGCTGCCATTGAGCTCATCCACAAGCAGCCAGTGCACTGGACACACGACCGCATCGTCGCGTGCGACGGCGGCGGTGGTCCGGCCGGCCATCCTAGGATCTTCATCAACACGGACAAGGCCGAGATCTGCACATGCAATTATTGCGGTCTGCCCTTCGTAAGTTCCAATCCCTTGGGGGGGGGGGGGGGGGGGGGTGACAGCCGGGACGCCTACTAATGTTGAACGTGTACAGGCAAACGAGCACCACCGGAAACACCTCGAATCGCTGCCCGAGACCTCGTACCCTCTCTAGATCTAGTTCCGTAGACGGACTTAAACCAAAAGTGTGGCTGTGCGTAGAGAACGAGGGAAATGCCACTCGTCAAAGCACTGTACATAAGGAAAACAAAATGTTTAGAGGCTGTGGCCGTCACTGTTCAATTTGCTGGCTCCCTGCATCGGGACGGTGTCGAGAGTCTCCGAATAACATAGACTGGGCTAGTCCCGGTCCTCCCTCTTTATGTATTGATGCACGATAAAGATTCCTAACATCAAGTAGTGTCTCTACTGAGACTGCAAAAGCCCCCCCGCAGTATTATCTCTGTATTAGTCTATTTCTCGCTAACGCTAACCTCGCTGCTTAGCCACTCAAAAATATAGACTGGCCATGTATAAGCTACGTATGACGCCCCAGAATATACTGATCCTCCATCAAGCCAGTGTTCTTGATCGGTATTGAGATGCGAGTTTGCTGCACTCTCTGGGCCAACTCCTGGGCCAACTCCTGGGCCGGACGCCATCGTTCCACACTCACAACACGCGAGATGTGTTCCTGTGAATCGGGCTCATCTCATGAGCGCCTTAACTCACAGCCAGGGAACAGTGTGGGCCTTAGTCAGTGAGGCCAACAACGGTGGCATTGATGGGGCCTTTGGTATACCGCGATATCCTCTTCTCGTTCTGCTCTCCTTCCGGCAGCAGGATGGTGGGCAGCGCGAAAGTCGTGGGCCAAACCCACGGCTCGGTGAAATTTCTTGAAGCCATGTCAGTCAAGGCGGGTAACCCTCTCTAGGGTTGATAATGACTCACTCGTCGTCCCGATAGTGATGGGCTAGCTGTATAGAGATGTTCCCTGGGTTCATGAAGCCAACCATCCTCATCGCAAAGAACGAGAGATCATCCTCCCAGCAGGGCAGGTACGGCAGCTCCAGAGGGTTATCATCCCCGCCTATGCTAGAGACCCCGTCCCAGGTCCAAGTGGAGTTGCAGTGGCATGATGTGACGTTGTTCTCTTTCACTGAGTTGGGGTCATACCAGTCGACTGGTGATTTCATAGGTTTTTGTCAGCCGGGGCGCTTCTTGAAGGGGGCCTCGATTCATTCCTTACACTTGAGCCCACATGAGTAGTCGGCCGTTGTGTTGGAACGGATGCAATCCACACAGAAGTTTGTGAGCTCGTATGGCTCGAAGTTGAATTGGGCGAGAGTCTGGAGCAGGACTCGGTTGTCGAGCTCGCTCAACAGGCGTGAGATGTGATTTTGCGAGGGGAGGGCCAGAACACCGGCCAGGGGCGATATCAAAAGTCCCCAGAAAAGTGGAGAAAACCTCATCATTTTGGTTGACCTGGTCAGCGGTGGGCGTGGGGTGTTCGGGATGCGAGGGACCTGGTCGGTGGTGAGAACGTTGTAGTGTTCAGGAAAGGCGAAGTAGGCCCCTCTTATACTTGGCCGGCAATAAGATAGCGGTAGGCGGCGCCCATTCACTCCTCTTCGTCGGGCCAAGTGATGTGAGTGAATGGGTAAGCGAGATGGTATCCGCGAGGCCCGTTGCAGAGCAGAGGTTGCACCCGCTGGTAGATATGTGGAGGGCAGAGAGTGAATAGGCGCCCTAGCAAGACATAAATGCGATAGAAGGAATGCAGCCTGCAAAGAATGTTTCGTCTGGGATGCCTAGAAGCTGGAGTGTCCGGAATCCGTTCAGCAGAAATAAATGACAAGAAACTGGTTTCAGACATGGGAAGGAAGAGGAACAAGAAGACTCGAATTCTCTGGGATTGTATTGTACTAGTATCATAGAGACGTCATTCCAGACCCCAGTCATAAATGATATCCACATAATCGCCTGCCTGGTGAGGCAGGTCTGCTTTCTGCGGGCCCGTAGTACTGCTGCTGCCTTTGCTCGGCGATGCAATCTGCTTCTTCCCTTCGCCTGGCCGGTTGCACGGGACCGAGGGTTGCAGTAAGATGGTATTTAGAGGGTCTCCACGCGGTCTCGTGTTATAGGCCTGACCAAGATGTTCAAAGGGGTGCGTTTGTGAATTTTCACTGTGAGGTGGAGAATGTTTCGCCGTCGAGGGAAGTCGCGAAGGGAGGTTTGCCCCTTGGCTATCTCCAGTTTCGACCAATCGACTTCCTTCCTGGCCTTGCTGATCATATCCAGAGACACGCCTTGTGAGACGCACTTTGCGTTCTTTGGCTGTTTCGCAACCTCGAAGCGCCCGCGCCCTCGGCAAACCAGCAAAATATTACAGTTGCCAATTTCAGTACCATACCCAAAGGTTGAGCTCAAGGGCCAAGCAACGGGTCGCATTCTCACCTCACGCAACACCGAATCGAGATCGCAGAATGGCGGTGAAATTCGTAGCTCACCGAACTTTCGGGTGACATTGAGAAAGAGGACATACCGGCCGACGATATGTTGTTCGACCCGTCGGTATTTGATGTGGCGGGAGCGGGCAAAACTATACTTTTGATAAAGTTACACGACCTGCGTGAGGAAGGAACAGAGATCCTTCCCCTTAAACTTTCTCCGCCAGAGCTGAAATCACTGGGGGTATCCTCATCACTTCTTAAGGTACTCGAGGGTTTTCAAGTCGGCGATAAGTAGCTGTTACGGAAACCTGAGATGCTTTTCGCTTCGAGGACAGCGAATCAAAAAGATAAACCCCAAGGGCCGGACCTGGTATGGACCCTACCTGACCGACGTTTCCGAGTATCTATGAGACCGCATCTTCTCCCGGTTACGGCGCAGTTCATGGCTTCGATTGCTGAAGCCCAGCTATATGATAGGAGTGGGGGAAATATGGATGTGAGTACCTGTTGCGTGGCTACCCCTATCACTTCAACAAGGCCGACTGGTAGTACAGCTCTTGATGCGGGCGCTGTGGTATGAGCGGCGGACATGTTCCCCTTGAATTTTGAAGGGCTCCGCTCCGAAACTCGCTGATCCCTTTATGATCCTAGCTGTTCATATGATAAGCCTTGTGTCGTCTGCCAACTCCTTGTGGGTGGTGGTATATTGGAACCTCATCAGCCTCTGCTCCGGCCATCATCTCTTGATGATGCGGATGTAGCGTCTTGACCTGCTCCATCCCGAAGCTTGCCATGGCGGCTCTACTGGCCTTACTGACGGCCCCTATCTTTGCGGATATTCTTTGAAAGCCAAGATCCCGGAAGCCATGCCTCAGCAACCCCTTGCTACCCTCCTTGACGGGACCCTGCCACCAGAACTTCCTCATCAGTCAACATCCGAGCTCAGCTTGTCATATGATAGAAACCTGGTTCTGGCGGTTTGTTGGACCAAGTATTCACCAATTGACAAAGTCCCCTGCCCGGCTGGCTTTCACCGGCGCCGACGGATCCGATCCGGATTGCCAAGTCGAGCGGACGAAGCCAGCACAGAACTGCAGGCCAAGGATCCGACATGCTGCTTGCCACTCGACCACATTGCAACTGTTTACCCTCGACACGAGAACGAGCATGTCCATTTCCCAAGAACCTGACGACTTCAGGATTCGGGTCGAGCTGGACCTCGTGCTCGAGGCTCACCTGTGCCGGGCCTGAGGCGCAGTCGGTGGGTAAGAAGAGCGGTCTGGGGTATGGAAGCCATGGCAGAGGAGGTATGAGTTGTCGACCTCAAGCTGATCAGATGCCAATATTTCAAGCATGACCCGGTCGATCAGTCGATGAAGCTGAACTTAAGGTTCTTTGCGCTGAGTCACGGACACAGTTGTGGGTAGGCTCTGCACGACATCGACTCGAGAAGAGACCAACAAGGCAGCTGAAAAGCCGGGCTCTTGCCTCGTGTCTGGTGGGCTGCATGTCGGGGTCTCGGACTCGACTTCTTCGGCTCTCAGCCCGGCCGATACGGGAGACAGAGACAGCTAGGAAACGGACAGACAAAAGCCAGGCCCGATCTGGTGGTGGTGATGCTGCAGTTGGTGTCAGAATCTCAGAAGCCGGCCGGTTTCGATTGCATAAAGACTACTACTGTCTTCAAGCCACACTGTCATGCAACCCCCCCACACCGTGGAACGTTCACGAGATGTTGCATGGCCGAAAAGGCAAGGTCGTCCCGGGCGGAGACAGGTGAAGGCCGAGCTGGACGGCTCCGGCTCCCAGCACTTGCCACCGCCGTTCACTCGCTCGGATCGGGTGTGTCAATGATCCTGGTGAGGGTAACTAGCCGCAGCTATTATTAGACGCGACAGGCCGAAGAGCACAAGCTCAACGGCAGACCCACCTATCCACACTTGGCGATGCGCAGCAAGTGCCCAGAGCCTCGCTGATGAGATCTGCGGGGCCAGTTCCGCTCCCACCCGTGCCACCTAGTGTATGTAGTCTTGCCTGCCCCACTACTACAGCCTCAGATACTATTGACTTTGAAAATTTGCAAAGTGCCTGCCGATGTTACCATGCCGTCTTTGCATGGGTTTGCTCTTCCTGGGTGTTCCGGGGCGCGGCCCTGAGCTAATCGACCAGGGATTTCAGGGTCCTGCCGCTAATAATCAGGCTTGGGACGACACAGTGGAACAATGTCGAGGATCGCAACCCATGGCAAATTCGAGATGGATTTGGATACCCAACCGCATCCTAATGCCCAAGGATATTTCCCTGAGGCGGGAATACTGGATACCCTACCGCCCTTTAGCCTGGGCCCCCAAAACCACCACACTAGTCAAACAGCCAGAATACAGATACTCCTAACGCAGTCAGGTAATACGTAGTAGGTTCCTATGACTGGTAGATGCAGGTAACTAAGATCGACCCGAGATTGCGTTGATGTGCTTATTTTAGTCATCCTTGAAGTAACCCGTATGTCATACAGTGAAAGACATACCTTGTGCCTAGACAAAGACCAAAGACTCTCGATACCAAGTCAAGCTGAGTACTCCGTAGAGCGAACAACCGCTAGCGGGGCCATGGGTTATGGACAAGCGACAAAGGTAAAGCTGTTACCTTAGGTAAGGTATACGGCGACGATTATTAGGAACTAGGGTCCATCAAGGCGCAAGCAAGCAATACTCCGAGGCTGCATTGCAGGCGGCACAACGGCAACACCTCGAGTTGTCGACCTCAACCTTCTATCTGTATCACGGTATCTGTCCATCAGCCATTCGTGCATGCGGCCAACGCCGATTCCAATCCAGATATATCGCTCAACCTAAGCCAAGGCGGTCGAGTTGACGGGCGATGGGTTGAAGAAGGGTTCCACAACAAGGTTCTTTGTCTCCCCGCGCCATCGTCCGCATCATTCGCATCAGGCCAGGCCCAGCCGCAACCCACGACGGCCTTGGCAGGCGTCGCCGCGGAAGAGAAGCTTACCGCATCTGGCATATCTCAGCGACTGCGCAACTGCACGTTCCAAGTTTCGAGGCCAGCTCAGGCAGCGCAACAGCTCAGAAGCGCAGAGGAAGGAAGAGCAAGGTCGGAAAAAAACGAGACGACGCAGCAAGACAGTTTCGAGCAAAGAAGCAAAGCGCAGCCAGCCCGCCAGCCTCTAGTGCCCCGTCGATGGGGAGCACAGCCCCGCGAGAGACAGCAAACAGCAGACGCCCCCCTGTCCTTTCCTGTCCCCTCCTCTCCCCTGTCTGGGCTGTCCAGCCAATCCATTGGATCCGCTTGCCTGCAGCCCGTGAGGGGCGCATTGGGATTGGGATTCGATTGGGGTTTTGTAGACGGTTCCATTCCCTATGCGATCCCGCCCGTGGGTTGCGCTTCCCGTCTTATTCCTCTCTCTGGCACGTAAAGGGCGGTAATGATTAGTTGCGAGCTTTCAATTTTCTGCCGGTTGCTAGTCTGCTAGCTGCTCCTTCTGCTCCTCCTATTGAGAGGCGCGAGAAGAAAAGCAGTGAGCAGTGAGCAGTGAGCAGCGGCCCCATCGTTCGCTGCCGTTGCGCTTGCGACTTGTCCATCCCGTCCCTGCCCTGCCTGCCAGCCCGCCGACTGCACGCCCGCTTCACTGCACGACTGCGCGACTGGCACCGAGGGCTTCCTTGCTCCTTGCTCGTGCTTCTATCCCCTGCGCCGCCTCCCCGTTCGCCGCTTGTTACTCGTCAGGTTCGCGCGCCAGGCACCTGGCCCTCTGGAGCTTCCCCGGTTCCCAGCTCCAGCTCCCAGTTCAAGTTTCCAGGCCGGGTTACGGTTGCGGTTCGGGTTGCGGGTTTGCGCCTTTTTGCGCGGTCTTTGCGGTCTTTGCGCCCTGCCCTCACGCATCTGCCTCTCTCCCTCTCCAATTACTCCTCCGTCAGCACCTCTGGACCCTCCAGCCCAGCAGCCGATCCCCCCTCGCCAGAGCGGCCACAGTGCAGCTCCCAGGTGTCGCTCTCGCTTCTGTCGCAGCACCTAGCGCCCAGCACCCAGCACACCCAGCACCCAGCACCCAGCACCTCAGCAGTCCCGTCGCTAGCGACGGTCGCCCGCCGGCCCCCTTTTCCATCCCCCGTCCGCGCCCACACGCGTTCTAATAATAATTTCCTGGGGAGCCAGTGCAAGAAGAATGCCGTTCCACTGGTCAAACAAGAACAACCGGTCTCAACACAATCTCGTTGGATCGACGGCCGACGAGGACGCGCCTGTGCCTGTTTCCGTGTCAGCTGCGAGCCCGAATCTGAGTGCGGGAACTGCTGCAAACCCCCCTTCAGCCTTGTCCAACCCAGCCTTCAGCTCCAGCGAATCCTTTCAGGTTCACCAGCAGCAGCAGCAGCAGCAGCAGCAGCAGCAACCCCCTCCACCGCCGCCACACCTGGTGAATTTCTACACCACTCCCGGCGCCCCTCCCAACGTCTCGCAGTTGCAGCATTCCAACACCGTCACCGGCACTGGGATTGACTCGCGCCAGCGAGAGCACGACTTTGCCGAACAGGTAACGCGCTCGCAGTCTTCTCGCTATCCCGTGTCTGTGTCGCAGGGCTCGCCCGTGTCGACCCAACTGCAGCAGCAGCAATTGCAACAACTGCAGCAGCAGCAGCTCCAGCAGCAGGCACAGCAGCAGCAGCAGCAGCAGCAGCAGGAGCTTCAGCAACAGCTGCAACAACAACAACAACAGCAACAACAGCAACTACAGCAGCAGCAGCAGCAACAGCAGCAGCAGAATCCCCAGCAACAGCAGAGTCCCCAGCAGCAGCAGAATCCCCAGCAGCTGCTTGGGTCGAAATCTGACGAGGACCTCACCGCCCCTGGCGCTCCCCCGCAGCCCATCTCATCTCCAACCGCGGCGCAGGCGCAACCCTATTTTGCCCAGCACACGCACCAACACCAACTCCAGCTCCAACAGCGGCAGCAGCAGCAGCAGCAGCCACTGCCTCAGCAGCAGCCTCCTCAAGCTCAGCCGGCGCCGCGCAAATCAACCCGCAAGCTGATCAAGAACGAAATCAGGAACATCTTGGGTGGATCATCATCCAGTCGAGGTTCTGATCCCCACCAGCACGCCCAGCAGAGCTCGTTCAGTAACAACAGCGGCAACTCAAGTGTAAACCGCCGAAGCTCCAAGCGAGTGAGCCAGCCCCCTCCTGCGATCCGCACCGGCGTTTCCCAGGTGTCGCTTGACCAGCAGAACGATTGGCAAACCCAAGCCCCCGCGTCCCAACCCTCTCCACTCCAAGGTACAGGCGAATTTCGTCGGGACTCGTACGTCGTGCCCGGCACCGATCAGGAGCTGCATCCACACAATCCGCACAGCATAACCCCCACAATTCGCCCCGTTCCCCCCTCGGACGCCGAAACGTCGCCCTATTCCGCCGAAGATATCGCAGCTTACCAGCAGCACCAAGGCCACGTCCAGCACCTGCAGGGCCATATTCCTCCCGAGATCCAACATCAGCAGTATAACCAGGTTGTATTTGACGCCTCGCAGCAGCAGTCGCCACCTGCGCAGCAGTATCAACTTGCCAACGTGCAGTACCAGGGCGGTAGTCAGCAGATATACACAGGCCATCTAGGCAACCCGCAGCAGCAAAACCCAGAGACCATATCGCAGCTGTCGCATGAGTCCCCAGTCACAGATTCGGAAGTGCACACAGCCCAGAATTCACCCTTGGTAAACCCGTTACAGACACAGGATCTCCCTGCTTGGCAGAATCCCCAGAATCTACCCCCCGCCCAGTCTCAGACCCCGCAGCAACAGCAGCAAGCCATGGCTCCACCCACCGGCGGCCCCCCGCCGCCCCGGCGATCACAGGAGACCGAGAAAGGGATCCGCGACCAAGTTCAGCCGCCGCCCGGGCCTCCGCCAAGCTACCGCCAAACCCAAGCACCCCCCAACATGAACAACCCACTCCCACCACCGCCGCCCAACGCCGCGACCGCCAACCCCAACTACCGCGCCAGCACCGTTCGGGACGGAGCGCCTTTTGATGGGCCGGGTGATGTCCAGGGCCGTAACAGCCCCCAGCCTGCCGCGGGTGATCGCGGAGAAGACCCCGAGAAGGCGTTTAAGGATCTCTGTATGTTGAGTACCAGGTGCATTGGCTGGAGCCGCTCGGCTAACCTTTTGGATGCCACAGTGAACAAGTACAAGAACGTCAAGAGGCTGTATTTTGACGGCAAGAAGGAAATCGAGGGACTAAACAGCCAGGTAGAGCAGCTTCAAAACGCCATCGCCAACCAGCGCATGTCGCAGAGCCGGACATCGCTCGATGACAACGAGTATACGACCCGGTTCAACCGTCTGAATGGCGCCATTAACAACTTGTCGTTTAATATTCGCAAGGACTGGGTTACCCTGCCGTCGTGGCTTGTCCCTTTTGTGAGCCCTGATGCTCTGAAGACAGGCAAGCAGGAAATGACGGCAGTTGGGCGTGCCGTCGTCACCAGATGGCTCGTAGAAGAAATCTTCAACCGCTGCTTCCACCCAGGCCTGGAGCCCGAGCTCAGCAGACAACTAAAGACGATCGAGCAGAACATTAGGAACTTTACCTACACCCTCAGCAGCCAGGAGGAGTACGATGCGCTCACAAGCAAGGTGGTCAACTGGCGCATGGCGACGCTCGAGGGCCTCCAAGATGTTCTTCGCAGTGGCGAGAGCATCAACCACAAGACTGATTTCACGCGGCGGGCGACGAGCAACCTTACAGCTTGTCTGTTCCAGCACCTGAGTGATCCCCCGCCGCCTGGTGTTGACGGGAGCGCCAGCATGATCGTGGAGCTAGCAGTGGGCATCGCGAGCAACATGCCGCTGGAGAGTCGTGATGTAGCAATCGTGTACCCTCTGCCAGAGGCCCTCGTGCAGGCCGACTTGATGGAAGTGGAGAAGACGGGACTCCCGGCGCTGGAAGGGCGGTCATCAGACGCTAGCGAGGAGGCCGGTGAGGAGAGCGGAGGCAAGGACGGAGCAAAGGATGGGAAAGATCGGCGGGGCGATAAAACCAGAACCGGTATGTCTGACAAGAAGTCTGGGTAATGAGAACGGGAAGAGACTAACACTTTGGCTAGCACCACCTCCCGCACCCAAGGAGCCCAGCAAAGTACGCTTTGCAGGGTTTGTTGCGGTTGAAGTCAGGGGACGGCAGGTCTTGTGTAAGGCGCCTGTCTGGACCATATGATTGGGGTTTGGCTTAGTAGGCAGGCGGGTCAGGGGTTGTTTGTTTTTGTTGCGTATATCCGTGCATATGCGCACAAATGCGATTGAGCGAGCTCGGGGTTGTGTCCCCTGGGGAGTGGGACAAGAGAGGGAGAGATAAAAAGACGAGGGAGGTTGAGAGTGAGGCGAGCAAAGCGGCCCCCCCCCCTATTAGGTGGTATGGGGTCGGGGTCGGGGTCGGCATGGTGTTGTTGCAAACGAGACATATTTGGGACACTGGAGTGAGCGGCCGAGAGGGTGGGAAGGGATGGATGCTTTTACGAGCCCAAGATTTCCTTGACGAGTTAGTTGGTTGATATCCCGGGGCTCCCTGCAAGGGGGACTGGATTTGATTTTGCCTGTTTAGAGCTCTCTCTGCCTTGCCGTTTGTCTGTTGTGGATGTGTTGAACTCTCTTCCAGTCTATCATGCCGCCGTGTAAGAGCGACGGGGGGACGAGTAATATTCACCGCCTGCCCCTTTTGATTCTGCCAGTTCTGCCCCTCCATGCGCAGCACAAAGATATCAGCCCCGCCATACTACGCGACGCGACCAGAAGCCGTATCTCGGCCCCGTATCTCGGCCGTCTTGCAGTCGCCCGAAGTGGTCTCTGTCGCGGAGAACACAAACCCAGCCCTCTCGATCGTCCCCAGCAGGAAACATCGCAGAGTCTACTGTCCCACAACGATCATGTCTGCTACCCCACCCGACGCCGCCACCCCGGCGCACCTCGACCCCTCAGAGCTCGGCACCAAGCAATAGTACGCCCGCTCTCGCCCCCTTTACCATTCTCAGACAGCAGCTTGCTAACCATGCACACCACCAAATCCAGCTGGGACAACCTCTACGCGACAGAACTCTGCAACCACGCCTCCAACCCCGCCGACAAAGGAACCGTCTGGTTCGACGACTCGGACGCCGAGAACAAGATCGTCGCCTTCCTCGACGACGACGAAGCCGAGCTCGCCCTCGACCGCGCCACCGCCAGCGTCCTCGACTTCGGCTGCGGCAACGGCAGCCTGCTGTTTGCGCTGCGCGACGACGGGTGGGCCGGCCGGCTCGTCGGGGTGGACTACAGCGAGCGGAGCGTCAAGCTGGCGGTCGCGGTGGGGGAGGGCCGAGCCGGGAGGGAGGAGGACGGCGGCGGCGGCCAGGTGGAGTTTAGGGTCTGGGACGTTCTCCGGGGGGACTTTGCCGTTGTGCCAAGTCTCTCCGGTGCGGGGTGGGATCTGGTGCTGGACAAGGGCACGTTTGACGCGGTCAGTCTGAGCGATGAGCGGGACGGGCGGGGGAGGCGCATCTGCGAGGGGTACGGGGAGCGGGTGGTGCGGCTGCTGCGGCCCGGGGGCAAGTTTCTCGTCACGAGCTGCAACTGGACCGAGAAGGAGCTCGGGGGGTGGTTTGAGCGGACGAATACGCTTGACGGCGGGGACAGCGCGGGGGCGAGGTTGAAGCAGGTGGCCAGGATAGACTATCCGAGCTTCAGCTTTGGGGGCGTCAAGGGGCAGACTATCAGCACACTATGCTTTGAGAAGGTAGAGGCGTAGACCCGAAATACACAGTAGACAGACAGCCTGGACAGAGCCAAAGAGAATACCCCAACCCCATTATAGAGAAGCCAAAAGGAACCGGGGAGCCCGGGTATGTATACCGAGAGGGGATAGATGTGCGAGGGAGGGGATGCAAACAAAAACATTCATCTATCAGAAGTGCAACACTGCAATGGTTGCCGCTTATTTAACCTCCCCCTCCTGTGCAAAAGCCCATGGAATCCTCATAACGCATCGTGACCCCAGCAGACTCAACAGCCGGTTTGATATCTACGGATACCAATCCCAAACTCTACACTGGTAATAAGCTACATGCCTGCCCCCGTGTTGTCTCGCTCAACCAACTTCCCCAACTACCACACATGCCATGCATCAACAGACCAACATCCCCCCTCTTGGCCCCGTCTGGAATATTCCCTGTTGCCCACCCCTGCACGATAGAGACGCAGCAAGACCAAAGTTTTCATGCCGAGAACCAACGGCCGTAAGAGCAGAGTGGTGGTCCAATACAAGAGGCCAGGGATTGATTGCGGGGTCGGAATCAGAATTGCTTCATTAAGGGATCTCTTTCTCTTTCTATGGCGACGTGTTCATAGGCTCTCCGCCCCCCGCAATCGCACCCGTCGCCGCCGCTGCGGCCGTGGTCGCGAAATACCGCACGTCCACATCGTCATCCTTTTGCAACTTCTCCAGGCTGGGCGTGACCCGCTCGTCAATCAGCTGCTGGCCTCTGGGCGATGCGCTGAACGGCGCCTTCGCCTGCTCTAGGCTGTAAATTGTGCCCTGCTCCGGCAGCCGGCGCAAAACATTGATGATGACGGCATATGTCTTTGCTACGTTGAACCGAATGTTGGGGATCTCGTCACCCGTGAGCTTCTCCAGCATGGGCAGGATCGACTTAGCAATCACGTCTAGGCTCACCACGCCGGCAAGGGTCTAGCGAAATGGTCAGTCTTTCTCATCAGTGTCAGCGAGGAAAAGGGTTGAGGCGTACCGAAATGGCAAAGCAAGTTGTCATTCTGTAGAGGTAGTTCGGATGGCCCCCCATAGCCATGACCTTGGGGATGATAGCCTCGCTGGCCCACTCGACGCCGAAGACCTCGGTAAGCTTCTTGAGATTGTGCGTCGCAGCCTCGCGGATGGAGAAGACAGTATCGCCAAGCCATCCCATACACAGCTGGCTAAGCTTCTCGTCGAAGAACTTAACGCCCAGCTGGCTGGCAAGCAACGGGATGTAGTCGATGATTGCCAGTCGTACACGCCACTGCTTGTCCTCGGCGAGCTGAACAATCGCGGGAAGAAGAGACTGGGAGAGCAGATCGATGCCGATAACCTGGTTCACCAACTCTAACTTTGAGATGATGTGAAGGCGGACCTCGGGGAACTCGTCCTTTAGCATCTGCAGGAACATGGGTAGAAGGTGATCGATAGTCCTGCCAAGACGGTCAGTATGTCCACTGGAGGAACGGATGCCCCGGTTGAGTAAACATACTCTTGCTTGCCCAGGATCGGGGCCAGGCCGCTGATTTGTGTTCCGAGGGCAGCTCTGACATGCTGAGAGGTATCTGAGACCAGGTCTTCGATGCTGCCCATGATTTCGTTGAGAAGCGTGTTCCGGTCAACCAAAGCGCAGAAACCGGGGATCTGTCCGGCGATAGCCGTCCGCACCTCGGCCTCGTTGTCCTTGAGCAGTTTTACAAATGCAGGGACCAGATCTCTAGACACCACCTCCTCGTCCACCGCCTTTGCGATCTGCGCAATACTGTTAGTCTCAGCCCACGCAGTCCCATGAACCCGGTTGCGCCATACCTTCTCAAATCTGTCAGAAATCATATACCGAACCCTCCAGCTCTTGTCCTCTATCAAACTCCGTAGCGAAGTCAAGAGGACGCCGTGGCTTGCTTGTTGCTCCTTGGGAACCACTTCGGCGATAGAAATCAAAATCTCGACGGTGAGCAGTCGGACGCTGTCTTGATCATCTTGGACGAGGTGCTGGAACATGGGTATCATTTCTTCAACAATAATCGCGGCCGGCATCTCCCTCACAAACCTGGCCATGTGGGTCGCGGCTTGTCGGCGCACCATGGGGGTGTCGTCGTGGACGAGCTGGCCAAACTGCTGGCGTAGCTGCTCTTGGATGGGGGGCGAGACCTTTGAGTAGGGCGTCGTGAAGAGACCGCATCCCGAAACCTTGGATGTGAACCAGTCGGCCTTGGAAAGGCGGATTGTGAGGGGGATGAAGTACTCCTCCACCTGCTGTGACGAGAGCTCGCTGCAGATCTTGTTGAGCGACTCGACGGCCTACCGAGGGAAATGTCAGTCAGCCAGAAGGCGCGGCCTGGGCCAGGGCCGGGGCCGGGACGGAGCAAGGTCGCGTCTCTATCATACCTTGTCTCGCACGACGGGCTCCTCTATAGCCGCGAGGTTTTCGAGGGGGGACAGCAGGACATGGCCCCACTGAGGTCCGCCGACATATTCAATGAAGCTGCCGAGTTCCTCACTGAGCGCGACGAGAACTTCATCCTCATCCTCGACCGACTCTGCGAGTGCCGGGGCAGGTTAGCGATTAGGCACCTTCACTAGGGCCGCTCGAGGGAAGGGAGGGGGGATGTGGTGGGCAGGCAGGCAGGCAGGCGAGGCGGGGCTGGCTAACCGTCAAGGAAGGGGATCAGCTCCTCGCGAGTGCGCTCGGCGCCCAGCGCGAGGGCAATGGTCGAGAGCCGGTGGATGGCATTGAGGCGGAGAAGAACATCGTCGTGCTGGAGAGAGAAGTTTGTCAATAGGGCTGCGTCTCGTCTGCACCCGCGGGGGGAGAGGGGGTGGAGGAATAAACAGGGCTGCGTCGTCACCGCCATACCTTCAATTCGTCGATCAGCACGGCGATGGGGTAGAGCTCGTCGTTCGCGTTTATCGCGTCAGCCATGGTGGGCGGGGTTGTTGACGAGAGAAGGCGGGGATCGCGGGGCGGCAAAGTCTTGGGTTTTGGTTGATCTGGGTTGGTGGTCGGTCGACGAGGCCGAATATTTTGGGGGGCGGGATGGCTGGGATGGGCGGCTGATCGCGTGGGCGTGATGCAATGAGGGTTGAGGGTTAGAAGTGCAAGTGAAACTACCTAAGAACTAGTAGCCGACCGGCCGACGCTGCTTTGGGTGTCGATGGTCGATGGTGCTGTGGGCAGGATGTCAACGCAGGGTTGTAGCAGGCGCGGCGACGACCATGGCACTCTCGCGAGAACTGCAGCTGTGATCGAGAATCGAGGCGCCGGGATGGAAGTGGTCAGGCAGTGAGGTCCGATATTGCTGCGAGGGTTGATGTAATGTGCGAAGGGGCCCGGGAAGTTGGAGGTCGAGGCAAAGCAACAAGCAACAAGCTCCAGCAGCACCACCACCACCACCACCACCACCAGCCCCAGCAGCAAGAGCGCCCGCGGCCTAACAACATGGGCGCTGCGCACGACGCACAGGCCCGGCCCAAAGCTGGTCGCCAGCCGCTGGCCAAGGCAGGGAGGCAGACACCGCGCAGTACAGCGCATGGACCATGGAGTTCTTTTGCCCCCAAACAAGCGCCGTGCTTCATCCTCTGATTTTATTCTCTTCTCTGGGAAGCTTCGGCAAACCAAGTCTATACCGCAGCCACGCTAATGCCACCGTCGCACAGAAACTAGCACCCTATGCTACCCGTAGGTTCAGGTTCTTAGGAGGAAACTGCGCAATTTCCTGCATCTTTTTATGTGCGGCCCATTATAGTCTAAGGATTCATGGTTTCTTTGCGCCTTCTGACCGTCTAGGATGGCAATGAGTACCTGATACCTACCTAATCGCATGTGGCCGGTTATCGGGACTGATCCCAACCCCTCCATGCTTATCCGACATCATCGGGTTCAAGTCACAATACAGTCCACCTAAGAAAGGAAAATTTTCAGGATGTTTTTCTTGGATGGGCATTATCCAAAAACCAGCATCTGACACGATAGCCAATGACGCAGTGGCACGCGGTCCGAACAATCGAGACCTAGTTGGGGGCCATAAAACTCCTCTTTTATTATCCCAATAGGATCCTCGTAGTACTTGCTTTCTCAAAGGCATGTTATTTCACGCAAGGCGTAACCTCGTCTAAGTCATGATGACCATTAAACCGCTCGTAAAACAAAGCTCATGCGTTCCTGATTATTATATCAATATGGGGGGTAAACCTTTGTCAAGTTTCTGTGGGCGCCTAATCCATGCTCTTCATCTCCTGTTCTCCACTTCCCTTATCCGTGAGCCCATTCTTGTTGCCCTCTTCACGGCGGATGCCCGCATCTGGTATTAGACTGGCAATGGCACTGCTCGCCGCAGCCCCGCCAGCGAGCATATTTTTACCGATGGACAATCCGGCGATCTTGTCCTGCAAAGCCGCCAGCGCACCGGGAACTTCGCCTGTGCTCGCACTGCGATTCAACGGCGGCGGGCTCCTCGGCCCAGGCGTCAAAGCTGCATGTGCAGATTCCACGCCCACTATCACCGACTTGCTGGGAGACAAACTCGGCGGTCGCGGGCTGTGGCTTGGACTCGTCGACCTTTTAAATTCTGACTCGGCCTGACTGCTGTGACTCTCACTGCCAAAACCAGGCCCGTCGGAGAGATCAGATGATGTTTGGAGCGAGTGCTGATAAGCCGCTACGCGCTCCGCTGTCGCTGCCGAGGCAATAAGGGCGCCGTTCATCTCATCATCGGTGCGGTTGAATAACTGATGCCACCAACGCACCTCTCCAAGGCGGGGGAAGATAAGGCGTTCGCGCCCCTTAATGTGGTCATCAATTGTAGCCTCGTACTTGTCGTTTGTAAACTCAGGGCGGCGGCTCAAGAAATACGCCCAGGCACTGCGGGTTCGCTCAGCAAGTTTAGCTTCGTGGCGCTGCCGTTCGTTGTTCAGCAAGAAAGTGCCATATTGGCACGAATACACGTGGTAGAGCAAGCGGCGCAGAAACCGCTCATTGAATTCAAACCGTGTTGGATGTTGTCGGAGGAGCTGGTATGTGGCATCGAGAAACTGGTGGAAAACCGGGGATACATCTTTCAGCTTTGTTGCTTGTCCTTCTGCAGGTGTGGGTTCAGCTTCGGGTTCTTGCTTATCATCGTCGGTAGCTGAAGGGTCGTCACCCGATAGTTTGTTCGAGTCGACACTTTTGTTCTTAGCCCAAAAACGCCTTGCGCTCTTCAATGCGCTCTCCATTGCGTCGTTTCGACCATCACTGTCCCCCGGTCTGACTGCAGTGCCAGCCAGGCCGTCGGTATCTACCGGAAACCAGGTCTCGTGGCTAAGGTAACCAGACCGTAGCTGAAACATATGCCCAAAAGACAGCCAGTCCTTCTCGACCAAAACCATGAAGCCTTCCAAGGTACGATAGTACGGGTCTAACATCAGCTGGGCGAGCGCGCTGAGCTGGCTTGTCCGGTCCCAGCCATCCGAGCAATGTATGAGGACATGCGAGTGCTGTATACCAACCTGCCGGGCGATGATAGCCGACCCGTCAAGTATTCCGGTGATATGTTTTAACCACTTGCTCTTCGCGAGAAGCTCTCGATTTGGCGGGAAGGGTGACACATCAGAGTCCTTGAGAGCGCTGATCACCTTGTCCAGAGAGTCCCTCATGACATGAATGTTGTCGATATTGAGGAACACCTTCTTGGCAAACCTGTAATAGTCCATATTCTCCGAGCCCATCCCTATGGCCTGCATAGCATACGAGTTGATCGCAGGCCGAGCGTCGACAATTAGATTGTTCTGCTGGGCGCCGTAGATTAACCGTTTCCCGGTCTTCTCATCATATAGTGCCGTTGTGTCGGCGATTAGCTCGTCCTCCATTCGCTCCGTCTCCGACACGGATAAATTTGCGTCGGCGCTGTCCGAACTGAGATCGACATGACTTGAAGATGGGCTCTGGTCCACAGCAGCTGCTGAGGGGTTGTCCAAAAAGTCCATCGAGGCAGAAAAGCATGCGCCGACTAGCCTTTCGTCTTGGATACTGCGCTTCATCCTCAGCCCGACAAAGGGCTGTGAACTGCGAGTGATGGTACAGCTGTTGACGGGGTGGATGTAGCTGAGGGTTGGTATCCGGGCACGCGACCGGAACGTTGCAGCATACTTCAAAGTGTTGTCCGAGATCTTGGAGGGAACGACCAAGAAGGCCGGATAGGTCGGAGAAAACGAGTAGTCCTTGTTTATTGCGGTGACTCTCCAACCCAAATCCGCCAACTTTTCACTTATCCCCTGCCGCCTGAACTCGGCCCTTGCATCATACAGATCCCAGCCGTTGATATTATATTCGGGGGACCCTTGGGGAGGGGAGTAGTTGAAGGCCAGGAGCTTATCGACCCTGTCAAGCTTGCATGTCCTGAACCGAATCCATTCCCACGCATCTCTCGCCTGCTTATCATCCTCGAAGTTGAAGCTGACGTATGTGAAGTCGCGGAACTGAATGCGTATTGATGAGGGTATGCCGAGGCCGGGGGGTATCTGGCGCAGCGTGCACTGCGAGATGATGTGGAACGCAAACCAGACTTGCTTCACCTTCTTTTTAACGGCAGGATTGCTGTTGATCTCTGAGCTTGGGGGGAAGCGGAAAACGAGGTGGAAATCGCTGAGGTCAAGATCGCCGAGTTCAGCCTTCCCCCCTCGGAAAGCTTGTATATCGGTGTACCGCTGTCACATCGGTTCAGCAACGGCGAGTCGGAGCAAGGCAAAGGGACGGACATACATGCTTGTTCTGTGGCGCCGCCATGGTGGGCTCCAAGAGAGTGCGCTATCCCGGGGGTGATAGTGGAACGGCAGGCAGCAGGGCGACCAAGTGGTTGAGTGTCGGGAGAGTTGAGGGCGAGCTGGGGGGTCTGCGTGTACTGCAAGAGGTCGGGATGCGTGGATGCTGGAAGCTGGAAGCTGGATGCGGAATGCGGGGCAGCGACAGCGACAGCGACAGCGACGGGCGTTGCAAATTACTCTTGGATTTGTAAAGAGCAAGAGCACATAAATAAAGTACTAGGAAGGGCTTAGCATGATCACTTGGTGTTTTCGTTTACCTGTCTTAGACACAAGGCTTGTAGGAAGGACAGCGGCGTGAAGGTTGAGGACTGGGCATCATCGCAGAGGACTGGCACTGGCTGGCACTGACAGATTGACAAACGACAGAGGGATTGCCGCTTGACGTCGGCAGCTTACCCCCACTTTGCGGTTGGATCGCAGTTGGAGAGCACGAGGTAGCCGCAGCCTTCCAGAATTTGGATACGCACACGCCCTCTTTTTCGGGGCTGCACACCGGCGAGCTACGCGCGCTCTGATTGGCAGCCACAAACCCTACTCCGCTGCCACTCGCGAAAGCCCACCAAGATTTCTCAAAAAGAGCTGTGCAGGTCGAATTCCCCCCCCCATCTGTAAAAGTCGGGCGAACACCGTGAGAAAGGCATCCTACGAACCCTCTGAACAATCGAAGCCTTCAGGACGCTCATTGTCAAATCGCAACCATGGCTGTTCCCGGCACCCAGATGTAAGTGTGCAAGACAAAATCTTCAATTGCTTCAGGAATTCGGTGGCAGCCCTGCACAGTTGGACGCATCCCGTTGAAGCTATTCCGAACATATTGCTGACAGATTTTTTTTTCTCTTCCTACAGTTCCAAGCGCAGAAAGTTCGTCGCCGATGGCGTGTTCTATGCCGAGCTGAACGAGTTCTTCCAGCGTGAGCTGGCCGAGGAGGGTTACTCTGGTGTCGAGGTCCGCGTCACCCCGACCGTCACCGACATCATCATCCGCGCGACACACACCCAGGAGGTTCTTGGCGAGCAGGGACGCCGCATCCGCGAGCTCACCAGCTTGATCCAGAAGCGCTTCAAGTTCCCCGAGAACTCGGTCTCTCTCTATGCCGCCAAAGTCCAGAACCGCGGTCTCTCCGCCGTCGCTCAGTGCGAGTCCCTCCGCTACAAGCTCCTCAACGGTCTCGCCGTCCGTCGCGCGTGCTATGGTGTCCTCCGCTTCATCATGGAAAGTGGCGCCAAGGGTTGCGAAGTTGTTGTCTCCGGAAAACTCCGCGCCGCTCGCGCCAAGTCCATGAAGTTCACCGATGGCTTCATGATCCACTCCGGTCAGCCCGCTAAGGACTTTATCGACAGTGCCACACGCCACGTCCTGCTCCGCCAGGGTGTGCTCGGCATCAAAGTCAAGATTATGCGCGGCAGTGACCCCGAGGGCAAGGCCGGCCCCCAAAAGTCTCTTCCTGACGCCGTCACCATTATCGACCCCAAGGAGGAGACCCCCGTTGTCCAGCCCACCAGCCAGGACTACGGCGCCAAGGCAGCCCAGGCGCAGGCTGCTGCTGAGGCTGCCCGCCAGGAGGAGCAGGCCGGTGAGGAGGAGCCTGTTGCGGCCGAGCAATAGGAAGTTGTGGACGCTGAGGATTTCACGACTCGTCGGGAGGATGAATTTACCTTAGGTGTGTTTTAGACAACGGGCAGCTTGCAGCTAAGCGGCCATTCTTGGGCGCACACAGACAATCCCAACAGACATTGATTGCGGATGAATGGGTCACAATGGCGTCAACGTTGATCACAACATATTTGCATGAAGATTGCGGCATGGGAAAAGGGAGGGATCGTTGGTTTGGACAGTGGCTTTGTAGCTATTGCAAAACCCATGAGCAGGGCAGCCAAGGAAGACCCCAATTCCCGGCGGGGCAATGGAATTCTGAACAAACACCTCGGTCCACATTTGACTGTCTTTGTGAAGCTGCGTAACATGCCTCCCTGTGTGTAAAATTGTCATAACATAACGACGTGGCAACCAATCTATCACGACTTTGCTTCAGCAAGACACATTATGTTATATCAATTCCAAGATTTCAATTCAATACCATATTCCCGCCAATTCTCAGCTACAACAATACCCATATCCATAGCCCTAAGCCCATCCCAGTCCCTGCCACAGCATGCTACCTACCGCCCACTTAACTTAGTCTTACATCGCCACCCAGTCTCTACTACCAAGTCAGTCCAGCCAGCCGACTCAACTGGCCGACAATGACCTGCTCTAGACCCGATCGAAAAAAACGTACATAACATACATGACATGCAGAGAGTTCAACTCGGGAAAGGGGAGAAAAGAAGAGATATGGGAAACACCAAGTATCTCAATACCATATCAACGAGCACTCGCCTCCTCTCCTCTTAAAAGCAGAAAAACTCAAAAACCTAATTAACGCCCAAAATGCCGACAGTTCCCAGTAGTGGCCCCGCCCCCGTCCTTTCTTCGCCAGTCACCTTCGCCATGGCCGTCGCCATGGCCGCCCAAACCCGGACCATCCCTGATGAGATTTCTTCGTAAAATAATCCTGGCGTGATAAAAAGCTTCCCAAAAACAAGATCCTACACAAAACCCAAGCCCCCATCCTCAAATGCTCCTAGCCTTCAAATTCCAAAGTGACTTCGTAGTTGCTGTGGTGTATGCGTAGTGTAGGTATGAACCACCTCTCCCGTCGCTCCTATCCGACGCGTCTGACATCCCGATGTTCCGCATCGTCTCTTTCTTGTCGGTTCTTCCGATTCGAGATATCAAGATGCGGTGCAATAATGGTAGTAGAGTAGTACCAATAATCGTGGTACGGCTGAGAAGGCCACATATACCTCCCAGATTACCACCTACACTCCCATATAAAAACAACCCAGCGCCCTGCCATGCAAAACTGGGACGGTTGAAAAATGTTATACATACAATGCGTCATGTGGTTGCGGTCGTGGCGGAAGGGTCGGTCGGAATATATATATATATATATAGATAGCGGGCCGGAATGGGGTGGAAAGGAAAACCGCAAAAAATACGCCGAAAACGCCCTCTTGACCAAATAAAGGGAGAGACAAAGCAGCGAGCGAGGAAAAACAGGGCATATCATCACCTGCCACCCCCTGATTTCCTCGGCTGCATCTCTATCGTCTCATCGTACGCTTTGGCGCCTGGGTGATTCCCGTTGCCATTTGCATGTCCGTTGGTTTGCTGATGGTTCGCAATCATTGGCGAACGCGGGTCGTCCTCATCGGTATCCTCCGCAAGATCCGTCAGCCCGAAGCCCAGCGACTCCTCTTCATCGTACCCCCGGATGAGACCATCACGGTCGCCTGCTCGGCTGCTCCCGATGCTCAGGCGATGCGAAGACCGCCTCGCCTCCATGCTCATCCGAGTCTGCAGACTCGAAATCATGTCGGTACCCGTGGCGTCGCCTCTATTGCGACCAGCAAGGTTGCCAGTGCCGTTCGGATCATAGCGGCTCAAGTTGAGTAGGTAAACCCCCGTGAAGGTAACGAGGAAGCCACAGATGAGAGAGAGCGTGTTCACGACGTCGGTGGTGTTGAAGCCGCTAAATAGAATGAACGAGGCGCAAAGGGTTGCCGTCGTAAACGTCACGTAATATAAGGGGTTGACACTGGGAAAGGGGCGTTAGTTAGCATGCTCGAATCCTAAAAGAATGCGCCTGTGACATACATGTTGGTGGGGAACTGGCTCAGTGCCTTGTTGAAGTAGTTCATTTGTGTCAAGATGCAGACGGTCGTAATGATCATGAACACATATGTGGAGGGATGGGTGAATTGGTTATGGCCGGCAAATGTGAGCTTCAGCGCCATGCCAAACGCCTTGACGGCCATAACCGAGATGGACCCCACAGTCGAGCAGATGCTCAAGTATATCAGGGGATTTTTCTTGCCGTGGACAGGAGCGACCTTGTAAATCATGACGGCCGCAAATACGCAGACAATGAACGCGTAGAGTAGAAACCCTGGTTGGTTGGTTGGTTAGTAAAGGGCGGGATTAGGAAAGACGTGCAGTCTACGGCAGACATACCCGGCTGGATCGCATAGTTGAGGATCTGATCAATAGTCTGGATATCCTCGTCAGGGGGCGCGTGCAGCACAATGATGGCGGCCCCGATCAGACACATGGCGCTTCCCAGTTTGCCCAACGTCCCCAGCTCTTCACCGAGGAAGTAGGACCCCAGCACGGCTCCTACTAAAACGGCCAGTGCGCCGAGGGGGGTGACGAGAATTGCCGGCGCAAATGCGTAGGCTGCAAAGTTGAGGATTTCTCCTGCGACCACTGAAGGGCAAAGTCAGCATTGCCATTCAAGCCATCGTTACTCGGGGGGGGTTTCGTACAGCATGCGATACCTGCCCACCATAGCGGATTCCGCAGGTAGACGTATCCGTCGCCCTCGAAGCCATGACGCTCCTCTGCTTGCATCAATCCCTAAACGAAGCTCGTGTCAGCGCAACCGTGCTATCTCTGTGGCGGGCAATGTGTGTTGTGTTTGTACGGCGAGCGGGAGGGTCGTTGGTGTGTGGTGTGAATGCATACTTTCTTCGTGATAACGAAACTCGTGCCTGCAACAGTTAGCTACGAGATCTCGGTATAGGCGAGTGGTGTGCGCATACCGATTGCTAAACTCGAAGTCATGGCCAGCGCCAGACCGATATATCTGTCATGAGGAAAACGGACAGCGTCAGCATTCGATGCGCCACAGTGAGAGCACCCGCCACCGCCAACGAGGGAAACGCCGTACTTCTCTTCCAGCATCATCTTGAAAAACACAAAGCGAGCGTGCGGCGGCAGTCAAATGGGTTGCGCTGCCTGGCGATGGATTCAAGGTCGTGCGGCTCTCGCGCCGGGCGAGGTCGAGGAAAAATGAGAGATTCTCAGACCCGCCAACGATGCATCCGCGCTGCCGACGGCGGGCGGGTTGGGGACTTGATCCAGCGAAAAGCGAAAAGAGTGAGCGGTCAGCACGGTGCTATGTGTGTTTTAATTACTTTTTGCGCAACCGTTTCGCGGGCGCTCGTGGAATGGCTTCGTTCGTTGCTGTTGGGGAAGATGGGCGGAATTCGCTCTGTTTGGGGCGCACAGCAAATGGAAGCTTTGTCACTCTCTGTCGAGTCGGTCGGTCAAGGTTCAAGTTTCAATCGAAGGGCCCCTGCTGCAGTGGGCTCTGGCGGTGGTGCGAGGGAAAGTCATGGGGGGAAGGGCCGGTTTCAAGAATCAGGCGGTACCCCTGTCGAAATAGGGACCCCTGGATGAACCGTGCCTTCAGTCCCTCTCTCCCCACCAACCGCCAGGAAATCCGAAGAAATCAGTCACCGAGCCACCGGCACGAGCCAGAAAAAGACCCTTAGGCCGCAGCAGCCACCCAAGATCCATTTCTGTTTGTCGTTCTAGCCCCAGTTTCGAACGCCCAGAGGCGGGAAACATTTTCTGTAACCGACACGGCCGTCAAGACTCGCGCTTGCAACTCCATTGCGACAAGAGGACAAAACCGGGACCGAAACAACACAATCATTTATTCTCAGCAAATACTTGCAGATACAACCAAGCGCCTCCCATAGTGACAGATGCAGTCTGAACACTACTTAATAAGCAGGCTAAAATCCCCCGACCTTCTGCTTTCAGCTCGCCCCGTTTCCCTTCATCTGAAATAGTACCCTAGGCCACCATCTAGCATGCCACCACTGCCCCCCTTGCTCCGCTCTCAACATCAACTCGCAGCTTGATCTGTGAGTGGACACAGTGGATCAATTGGCAACCTTGGCTGCTGCTTGGGCTGGGTTATTCCTCGGCTCCAAGTGGCTAGCCGCGTCAGCTTCCATGAGGGAAACTGTCTTTTTTTCTTCTTTTTATTTATTATTTATTTATTTATTGAAAGCTTGGGAGCGAGAGCGGGAGCGAAAGTGACACTTTATTTTCGGCGCCCTTTTCTTTTCTCCCAACCCAGCGATACCCTACCACCCCAAGGACCACCATACTGGCCCTAACCCGGAAGACGACCCGTAGCTAATATTCCTAGGCAGTATGTGACATGGCCCCTGAGAGCCCGAGTATAAGATGAACTATTTTTCCCCCTTTGTCTTTTTGCTCTTTTGACAGTCATGCCTAAGGATGAGACGCCTCGGCGCCCCTGGGCGCACCGAACCACGAAGCAAATATTGGTGGGTTGCCCGAGTTCTCGGCTGTATCGGTGCGTCGCGTCTCACATGCCAAGGTAGCCCTCCCAAAAGATTTATATACTTCGGCACCTAGGACTGAGTTGCTTCTCAACCTGAATTAAACCTTGCTGAGAATTGTGGTGGTTCTAATGAGGTAAGCCTATCTCATTCGGCATCGTTAACCGCATTGGTGACATACGACATAAAAGGCACTCTGACTTTACTCAAGCACTGTGGTTGATATTTCCTAAGCTCAACTGCTAGAAACGTGTTGAAGTCGTTCATGACCTCGTTCGTGGATCTAAGTCGAGATCGTGCCTCCCCGTTGGCCAATATGTCCGAAGCATCTACCCAGATGACTTCCTTAAACCACATGGATCGCCTATCAACAAGACTAAAACAACACCCCCGGGCGGGCGAGAGACTGTCCTCCCATCTCACGAGATCAAGAACAAGATGTTCCAAGTCACCCACTGTAACTCCAAGCCCCCGTTTTCCTACTAGCAACCCTACCAGCCAGCAGATATCTAGATGGAACACGTAACGCCCCTCGGACCCAATGCCCGACCCTGAACGCCTCCTTTCCACTGTGGCGCCTCTAATCCTAGGCAAAGAAACATATCTGATGATATTCAACTCCGTTGTGGCCCAACGAATACTCCTACAGGTTGGGTGAGATATGTGATGGGGTGATCTTGCTAAAAACTGAGTCTTGGTCAAAGGTGAGGTTCTGACTGAGCATCGCAAGTGAATTTTGGCGCGTATCGTAGATGGGAGCGTCTCATATCGTGCGTGCTGCGCGAAACTTCGAACAAATCGAGAAGAGATGTAAATCCCGATGAGGTGCTGCCCTCTTTTGGCCCTTTGGTTGCTGTTGCGTTAGAAACCTACCTGTTTTGGGTCCTTGGGGCCAGTGCCTGGGGTCACCGATGTTCACCTTGTGTAGGATAGGAGAGAAGGGGAAAGAGGCAAAGCAAGAGCTCGGGTTGCGCTGTATGGTTGAACTACAACCGTCATGAAAGCCGAGCATCGAAAAGGATAGATAGGTAGGGGCTCAGTCTGTGGCGAGCCCATCGATCAAGTCCGACGACGCTTGTAATCTGTGTAACCGTCAGTCGAAGTAATTTCTTGTTGTGAATCGAGCGCCAGCGTACCAGTTTCATCGACAAGGCCCTCCACTTCGTCAGTTCTACTTCGTTTTCCGGATATGCTGGGTGAGGTTGGGGCAACTGCTTGTTCCTCCTCCTCTTCGTCCCCATCATTCTCCCAATCGATCTCATCGTTATCATGCCCGATGGACTTCACTTCTTGGTGAGGGGTTTCGGTCTCTAGGAGGGACTCGTTTGCCGTGTTTGTTTCGTCATAGTCAATCTCATCTCCGTTGATGGTTGATGTGCGACTGGTATAGCTGGACAGTGCTTCTTGGGTTAAAGAGGCATGCGCTCCGTTCAGAGGACTGTTACTCGCCAAACCACTGCTGCCAGAGAACTCTGTCGTATCCTGGTGTAGCCCACCATGTTGAGGGCTGTCAGCTTCCTCGGCATCATGACCGGCATCCTCCATGATATCAAATGCATCAGTGAAATCATCGCCACCCTCTTGCTTTTGAATAGTGGCTAGGCCCGGATCTGCGTCCAGAGCAAAATTGCCTTCATCATCTGGGCGAGGTGGTATGTCAGCATCGCTGTAATAAGAGAAAGTAATGCTTGTGTCTGAAATGTTATGGGAATGGTGGAGAGCAAAGAAGTTTTGGTAGGTAGGTGATCTCAGAAGGGAACCTTGTCGTTGCAATCCCAAAACTGTTGCAGAGTTTGTACCCCTAGTTGGACTCCAGTGATGTGAAGGTTCATGTGGCTCGACAGAATCCTCATGACCTCCCTCGCCTCTACCACTGGAAACCAGAGGCAGCTGCGCTCCTTTTGGGGTCAAACTCTGGGTAATTGAAGAATGGGATGTCATCACACTTGGTTTTGGCAGAGTACTCTCTTGATCGTTGATTTTTCGAGTGTCCTTGTCTGCCGCAGCCTTGTTTGTGAAGGGAGAGTGAATTTGTGAAGCGTGTTGCAAGAAGGTGTTGGTGTTGTGAAATGTGTCATCCTCATCATCCTCATACTGGATTCCCCGAGGTTCCTCGTGCATGAGCTCGTTGTTCAACTTCATTCTCTTTAGGGATTCCTGTTCCGCGAACACCGACTTTCGTTTCGCTTTAGAGGTAGACACCAACACGAGAGGTTCCTCATCTTCTGAATAGTCGATGAGATCCTCGCTGTCAACTCCGTCTAGGAGTGAAAACTCGGGCAGATGCTTGTGATGTGAGAAATCATGGGGTGCTGAGAAAAGGAAATCGGAATTACCATTTGATGTTAATCCCGGTGCGGTTGTGGCAACAGTGTTGGCGGCGGCGGTAGTAGCTGCTGCTGTGCCCATGTCGTTGTTTGCCTGCCCACCAGTCTCATCGCCCAAGTTGTTATGGTCGTCTTGTCCCTGACCAAACGGCGGCGCAATTTCGAATGAGATCTCATCAGCTGCGAATTCTTCGTCTTCCGGTTCGCCGGAGATATCGATATCTTCATCTGCGTAGTCCTCTCCGCCTTCCTCAACATCCTCCGCATTGTCATAGTCCTCAAATTGGACTTCTTGGTACTCCTCCTCGTAGTTGATCTCACCGTTCGGCTCGAGACGCGTGGAATCTACCGATGCAGGCCCGCTTGGATTTGTCTGCTGGTCAGATGTCTCTC
Organism: Lasiosphaeria hispida; assembly: GCA_033439745.1. Lineage (NCBI taxonomy): Eukaryota > Fungi > Ascomycota > Sordariomycetes > Sordariales > Lasiosphaeriaceae > Lasiosphaeria > Lasiosphaeria hispida. The sequence goes on from JAUIQD010000003.1 coordinate 2,641,037, forward strand.
CCGCGAAATCATCACCATTTTCCCGACTCTCATCAAGACCCGTTTGCATCTCATTGGCTGTTGTCTGCACAGAACTGTCATGAACCATGGAAGCTGCGTGATCTTCACCTTCATCCTCGTATTTTTCCGAGTAATCATCAATTGATGAGCCTCGGTACGGATGCTCATCACCTCCGGCTCCCGGTTGAGAGGCTTTGTCCACATTCTCGAAATCTCCAGTTAGGTAGGCAGTAGCGGATGAACTCTCGAGGATTCCGGCCTTCTCAAGCAGCTCGAGAAATAGGTCTTCGCAGTCCCGGCGAATCAAGAGGGTCAGAACAAGACTTTGTGAGCTGCCGGCCTGTTTGCTAGCTATTGCAGCATAGCTATCGAGAATGTCACGAAGGCTTCGGCGCAAAAAGCGATTGCTAGACTTCTCCCCGAATTCAAAAGATAAGGTGCCGAGGCGGACTACCAGCTCGTCCTCGGCTGTGATCTCATCAGAGACAACTGCACGAAGGGAAGCAAGGAACTGCGTCAGGGGACCATCTAGCTCCTTTGTGTCGGGAAGGAAGTAAGAATCAGGGTCATCAGCTGGGGTTCCGAACAGAGAGTACTGGCCGCCGTCGTAATGGACTTCTATGCCAGGAAATTCAGGGAGGGAGTTTTTGTTGTCCACGTTGCCGCTCTCAAGATTATCAACGACGGACTTGCTTCCATGGACCGGAATGGGTGACTGATTGATGCTTTCATCGTTAACACTGGTGATGCTCGGGCTGGGATGGCCACCTGAACCGGACATATCCTCTTTGTGATCACCAAGATCATCATGCAACATAAGCTCTTCGCTAGGCCCTTTGGGAGTTGGGTCTTCAACTGCTGCTTCTTCGGGTTTGGGTTTGGGGATTCCAGTTTGGTCGTTGAAGACCTGATGACTATCATCGTGCTCCTCTGGTCCACTGGCCGAGATCTCCAAGTCGAGGGCGTTAGCTTCCTCTACTTCTGGCTTGTCTGCGACGTCTGTCTCGGCGGCACCTGTCGCGGTAGGCTCTTCATCTTCATACCCTATCTCATCTTGATAGTCCATGCCTATTTCTCCATTTACATCTTGCACGGCCACCTCAATGGCATGCGTGTGTTCGTCGTCTATGAGGGCGGCTTGACCCTCATCGTCTTCATATCCGATCTCAAAATCGGCAGCCTGGTTTGTGGAGTCTCCTGCGCTTGCCGCGGTGGGATCGTACTGAACGCCAGTGTCATATGCGCCATCCAGCTTGAAATCGAAGTCTTCCACCTCGGCATCGGCATCGAGATCTAGGAAATAATCCTCCTGCTCCATTTGAGGCTCTACCACAGAGAGCCCGACATCCATGATGATTGTTGTTTGATGGGAAGACTGACGCAGTGCTCGAAAGATCGGAAGCGGAACGGGTAACAAAATCACAGTTCGGTATGCTGATAATGGCCACTGCAGCTCATCATCAAACAGTACGAAGCGGGGGACTAGGCCTTTAATGAAAATCGGTATGGGGATAAGCAGCTTCTGTCTGCAATGGGCAGAGGATGTTAATTAACACTCGGCTGCGGATGCTGGCGGCGAAATGGCGGAGGCTCTCGTCTTTTCTGAGATGAGGGCTGCCTATCAACCGAAACCTTCGAGGTACCCAAGGTGCGGCGTTGGTCACGCAGCGTCGCGTCCCGCGATCGAAATCAAGTTAGAAACTCGAAGCTCGGTATCTGTTGGAAATGCGAATGTAGTTTGTTTGATAGAAACCGCGTTGTGCCGGGAAACATCGAAAGAAAGTCGGTGGTGCGTTTGATCCAAGTTGGCAACGCGGTTGCTGATTAGGGGAGCTGTCGGAGCTGTGGGCGTGCTGAGCTGTGCAGGCCTGGTGGGTGTCGGGTCGAACTTTTGGGTGGCTCTTGTATTCGAGAGGGAGGGAGCAGCGTGAGGTCTGCCGGTGGAAGAGTGAATCCAAGTGTTGTTAAATGACTCGTTCCGTCGGCCTATGAAGGGTGTTGCAAAAAGCCGTCATAAGTTGAGACAAACAAAGAAAAGAACGAACGACCAATTCTAGATTAGTGCCTAAACTAGGTAACCAGGTGCGGCAGCTTCACGGTGACAGTTCAGGGACCGTTCTGCCAGCTGATGGCTGCTGGCAGCCCCACGTCGGCCACACAACCGAAAGACCACCTCAACCATAGCGGTGCTTCAATTCCCCATTTCTGGCTAGAGTAAGGAGGTGAAGCTCTTCACAATCACAGTTATCCCCCACCACCCTCCAGCCCTCCGCGTCGTTCTATTTCTCCCACGGGTGCGCAAAAAGCCGGCGAACCCTCCAGTTAAGATGGTATCCTGTCCCCGCAGCATGCCCTCGTTTGACAGACAACTAACATAGCTCTTTGCCAGGTTGTCCTCGCAGCGTCCATCTGCACCCGCGGCGGCAAGGCCGTCATAGCCCGGGCTTTCCACGATATCAAGCGGACGCGCATTGAGGCCCTCCTTGCCTCGTTTCCCAAGGCCGCAGACTCGGGCACACAACATACCACGGTCGAGCAGGACAATGTCCGATTTGTCTACCAACCCCTCGATGAGCTCTACATGGTGCTCATCACCAACCAGCAGTCCAACATTCTCCAGGACATTGACTCCCTCCACTTATTTTCCCAGGTCGTCAGCAGCATCTGCAAGAGCTTGGACGAGCGCGAAATCCTCAAACATGCCTACGATCTGCTCAGCGCCTTTGATGAGCTCGTGACCCTCGGGTATCGGGAGAATCTCTCGATTGGCCAGATCAAGACATTTCTGGAGATGGAAAGCCACGAGGAGCGCATCCAAGAAATCATTTCGCGGGTAGGTGGCCAGGAACAACTTGGGTCTATCGGCTGCCGCTTACATAGTTACAGAACAAGGAGCTGGAGGCTACCGAGGAGCGCAAGCGCAAGGCCAAGCAATTAGAGATGCAGCGCAAGGAGACAGGGAGAGGCGCGCGTGCTGGAGCCCCCCGAACGCCCGTCTACCCGACCTACACACCGCCAGTCCGGCCTGCCGTTACAGAAACCTACGATACCTACGAAGCCGAAAAGAACAAGGCCAAGTTTGCTGCACCCAAGGGCAAGGGCATGCAGTTGGGCAAGAAGTCAAAGACCACGGACATGTTCGAGCGCGTAAGGGGAGACTTGGGTCAAGAAGCAGAAGAAGCCCCCCTCGTGCCGGCGGCTAGCGAGTCCGCACCTGAGTCCGCAGCCGCTCCTCGGGCATCGGTCGCCCTCGACCGCGATTCGATCCACGTTACCATCAATGAAGCCATCTCAGCCAAGATCTCGAGGGAAGGCGCGCCAACCTCCTTTTCCGTCAGCGGCGACCTATCCCTGCGCGTGTCGGACCCGTCATTCACTAAGCTCAAGCTCAAGCTCAACGCGACGCCGTCACACGGTGCTCAGTTCCGTACCCACCCCAACGTGGACCGCACCATCTTCAACACAACCAAGGCGATCCAGCTTACAAACCAAACAAAGGGCTTCCCGGTCAACAACTCGGTCGGCGTGCTCCGGTGGCGGGCGACACCCAAGGTCGACGACACAAGCGTACTGCCCATCATGTTCACTGTTTGGGTCAACAAGGGCTCTGATGGCAACACAACGCTGACGGTTGAGTACGAGCTGACTGGTGGCGATGCCCTGAAGGATGTAGCCGTTACAGTGCCATTCTCCACGGCAGAGCCGACCGTGTCGAGCCATGATGAAGTGTACGAGGTAGCTGGAGACAGCCTGGAGTGGTCGATTGGTGCAGTGAACGAAGATAACCCGAGTGGTTCGTTTGAGTTTGAGGCACAGACAGACGACGAGAACGAGTTTTTCCCCATGCAGGTCCGGTTTTCGAAGACAACACCATTCGTAGATGTTGATGTACGTTTTCTCCTTTTCTCTGGCTGAGCCCCGAGATCATGGTCGATGTAGACATGTTGCTAATACCGTGTAGGTCAATTCCGTGGAGTTGATTGATGAGAGCGAGGAGGTGGCCTTTTCCAAAGAGATCAAGTCGGTGGCCGATTCATATACCATTGAGTAGATGGGCATTGAAAGTAGGTAGGCTGGGGCAAATACGTAATGGCGGTTCAATTCTAGCGCTTCGGTAGGCTGTCATTGTGTCTTCGGCAAGAGAAAAGGTTCAGAGATGGGAAATGAATTATGTTGGCTTCTAGGTATACCTTTATTCAGGGGAGCATTCCCTCGTGTTATGCAGACCGTCTTTCCATGTAAGACCCCGTTGTAAGCTGTGCGAGCTTTGCGGCTTAAGGAGACCAGGTCCTGTATTCCCTTCACGGTCCGCAAGTTTCCAAAGGTTTAAGTATCCGAGTTTCAGTGGAAGAGCTACCATTCATGTGGGTTGTTTGTATAGTACATTGAGTGTACAGATGGCTGAACAGTTTTTGGAATATAAATAGGACCTAAAATCAGGCAACTTCGCTAATTTTTTCAACTAGAAGTTCGGGGTTATCACAGAAAAAACGCCGGCATGATGTTTCTATGGATCATTATTCTTCTTTTTTAGCGGGACAGATGTTGTTATTTTTTGTTTGCCCACTCGCCTCTTATATGGTTGTTGATATCCATAAAAGTCTAGACGCGTTTTATACTCATGGATTTCCTCCAGCGTTGACCACTGACTCTTCATCGTTCCCAGTTTGTCAATACCGGTGAGAAGCACCACAATAGTATGAGCTTTCAATTTTCAAGGTTCACGAAGCCCTGAACTCGGGCTCCAACGCAGTGAGTCTCCGACTCTTACGAGTTCTGTCTGAATACGACTCTTACAGAGTTCTTCTGGTAGGCAGAACTAAGGACCGTGAGCTTCGGATACTTCCCACTATAGGGTGTGCCGAGACCACTTGCCGTCTCCTTGGATTCGTAAGTTTTGCTCTCGTTTTTACCCGTCTGGCTCTTGACCTTGGGCTCCTTTTCCGGACTATCATTCCCTTTACTAGATACCGCCGAGGGATCCGACTTGTCACCTGTTGTTGACATGTTTGGATTTACTAAAGTCGGGCGCAGAACCGTGGCTTTGTAGAGATATTGAAAGGGGTTGGCATACGCCAGTTTAATAAGCAGATGCGGGTGATATATATATACTGTCAAAATAGATGATGCAAGTGAAGGGACATGTGATGACATGCAGTTGTGTGAAAGCTGAGTAACAGCTATGCTGCAGAAGAAAAGCAGGACCACCTTAAGTAGGCCTGATTGACTCCTCTTCTTGCTCTTCTGCATCTGTTTGCACTATTCTATGGTTGACTGAAGTCTTTGATGGTAATGGGAAGCAAACTCCCGTTTTTCATGTGTTGAGAGGTTGTTGGCCGTCATGGCTGCATGGGCCATCCTGTCCTGGGCGCCATTTTCCCACATTACTAGGCCAGTATCGGGGTCTCCACAATGGATATCTGTCCGTCGATTATCTCGATTTCTAGAGGTGATTGGGAAGTTGCACTTGCCTCGTAACGCTTGACATAGCGTGGTGGGTTATTTCTATCGTTGCAACCCTGGGAACGAGGAGAGCATGACCTGAAATTTTGAATGATGGCAAGATGCAAAGTCATACCGTTTACATCTGTCCCAAGCTGCGTGTGGTGTTGCGAGATGTGAACAGAAGGGCACTCACTGTAGCGCGCACTGTGTGGGAGTCGGGCGCCTAGAGCAAAAACTGCGGCAGTTGCTCCCATTCGCGTTTTATTCACACTGTCCGCGTCGCTGCTCCAACCCAAACATCATCGCAACAATTGCAACAAAACGCAGCAAAAAGGGAGTTTGCGATGCACAAGTCCGTGGCATAAAAGCCAGCCCCGACACCTTCATTACCAAGCACCCGAGATATGGACTCGAGTGTCCCATGCCAACACAGGTGTTGGGATCAGAGACCATAACAATATGGCTCACACTGGAGAGCTCTCGCTCTTCAGCTCGAGCAAACTGAGCGTGCCCGTCTTAGGCGGCCGTCTCGCATCCAACCCCGTCATCGACCTGACCGCCACCGTTGGCGATGGCGGCAATGTCCTCTGCATCTGGCGAGCCAATGACCAGCTTGTGTCCAAGCACACTGAGCGAAATCAAAAGGCCGAAGCCCTCAAGTGGAAGGAAGATGGTACATTCACAATCACTTACCTCATCTTGTAATGCCAACCTGATTTGATTCTCACACACAATGCAGGCCAATTTCTCGCAGCCGGCTGGAGTGACGGCGTCGTAAGACTGGTCGGTTTGGAGAGCAGCAAGGCCGTGCACCACATCCGCGTGTGCGATGGCGCCGCAGCCAAGATCGACTTCATCGGCTGGTCACGGAACGTTGCAGGCCGGCGACCAGCACGCCGGGGACTTTCGAGCAAGCTGCAGTCTTGGGACATCCTCCTCGACGACAAGAAGGATATCCAGGATCTCCCTCACGAGCTTACCTTTCTCGAGGTCGAAACAGCCCTTCCCAAGATCAGTCCCCTCCCTGTCTCGGGCGGTTCAGGGTAAGACGCAGGCCTCCTTTTTTGCATGTCGTGCAACTTCCTAACGATTCCAGTGACGACATGTTCGTATTTTCCACCACCTCATCGCTTGAGTTCGTGTTTCGCCCTGTCCGGCCTGAGGATGCAGATGTGGTCCATGTCATGGTCGTGGGAACTACCGACGGCGGAATCCACCTCAGTATTTATGATTCATTTGTTATTGGGTCCTTCAAGTGCGCTCCGCGCACAGCAACAGCACCTTCGGGCTCAGGCGTCTTCCAGCTATGTGGGCACGGCTCCCACCCCGAGAGTTCCACCCATGTCCTTCTTCTTCGACCGCAAGGCGGCAATCCGACTTCACTCTATGTCACACCTATGGACTTGACCTTTGTTCACTACTCGCCAGTAAACCTGTCCCTACTGGCATCCAAGATGACGACTTTGCAGAATCTGCTTCGGTACATGAAGCAGACACAGTCCCATATGGTCAGCGAGTGGAAATCGACCCGGGAACTGCCAGGAAGGTTCCTAAATGCGGTAAAAGAGGATCTAGAGAAGATGCCCAAGGGGCCTGTGACGATAGTCCAAGCCCTGTGCCATACGGTTGTGACGGGCCACGTCTTTCCCCCACTCAAAGAGTGGCTCGTGGACAGCCTTGCCGAACGGGTAAGTATCGCTCGATGCCTTTCCCTAGGCCGGGTGGGATCTAACTTTTCACCAGGGCCATAAGCGGTGGGACAAAGCTGTCGTATCCGGACTCGAGAACCTACGGAGCCTTGTCCACGAAAACTTTATTCCTGCGCTTGAACGATGTGGCATTATTCTTAGCCGTCTGCTGGGCATTGCTCGTTTCCATGACTCGCGAGAGAACATTGGCTTTACTTCTGCTCAAATCAGCAGGCTTATGGACATCGTATCATGCCTGACAGTGGTTGCCCACAAGGTTCTGCTCTGCGTAATGGATGAACTGGATCACTTCACTACATTCTCAGTTTGGCTCCGGATGGAGATTGACAAGCAAGCTTCCTCGACGATCAACGAAGACTTGACCGAGAAGGAGGCTACCATGGACAATGCCAAAGTCCTGGTATACATCCAGCGTTATCTGGCCAGCAGCCCGCTGGCTCTGTATTTTGATGAAGTCACGAAAGAAGACTATGCTAAGGACCAAGAGCTGACCGAGGCAGGACCGTCACTCCTGGAATTGCTCGACAAGCAACTTAAACGACAGGAGGCGGGTCAGCCGTATATGAGGGCTCTGCCACATGTTGACTTTTTGGTTAACTACCTGAACAATAGAGCGAACACCGTCTTCCAAGACATTGCGGAGGCAGAGAAGCGAGGTGTACGGTTTGGACAAGCGGCGGAAGTTTCGATTGGCCAGAAAATCTGGAAACAGGATATTCACATGTGTTCTGTACGCAAGAAGGTAAGACCACTCTGTTCCTGCTCTTTCGAGATTTATCTTCTAACCCTCCAACAGGAACACCCCCAGGCACGAGTGTTTACTGCTGTTGCCTCGGAGAGTGATAGGGGAAAAAGTAGGTTGGGTCATCTTTGGTACTACTTTGACCGCAACTGACAAACAATGCTTAGTGTATCTCTTTCGGACCGTCATCCCAATCATCAACGGTATAAGCGGCACACCTGTTGCAAGCGCATGCAGTGTGTCACTCCCGAAAGATGCAACTATCATCGACTTCAAGTTCTTGAACGACACGGCATTGCTTGTGTTGTGCCACCGCAAAGGTTCGTGGGGCTTTTCACTCTAGGAAGCTAGCGTTAAACTAACCATGATGAAAGACGGGCCATCACCTGTGCTGCTGAGGATAGGGTACCGATCGAAGCTGATGCCATACTCGGACTACCGAAAGGACCAGTCGCTTCGGAATCTGGAACTCGAGCCCTTGACCGGAAAGACACAGATGTACTTGTCGTTTGGGTTTTCGAGGATTGGCAGCTTCTCACCGATCCAAATGGAGGTGCAGAATGCAGGTACGGCGAGAGGGAACATACCGGCCAGAATTTGCCTGCTCGGCCGTGACAAGGCGGGGTATAAGAATTATGCCCTCTCAGAGGACTGGGAAATGGCCGAGGTGGAGCAGGAGCTGGGGAACATGGAGATTGCTGTGGAGGAGAGGGTGTAGATCTGCTACGGAAGGCATCCAAGTATCCGTATGTGCTTGCTGACCTCACTTGGTATCTCATATCTTATGACGGGTGGGAATGAATAACACGGCATCGATGATGAAAAGGAGACATGATTGGATGGCGGCTTATTGTTGTGGTTGGTCCGTAGCAAGCACAGTCAGGCCTGAGTCGCATTTGTTGAGCCCCCGGGGGCGGTTGGTAAGGCTCGTACCTAGGTAAGGGTGGATGAACAGCGCTCCAAGAAGTAGGCAACCCCCCTGCGGTGGACCCCAAGGTACCGGGCTACCTCCAGTAACCCCTGGCCGCCCAGCCTCCGCAGCGCTCGGGGTCCGTGGGCCCTTATCTAACGCATGCAGCGCCCAGACGGCGGCTTCCACTCTCGAGCATGAAACTAACGTCATTGTGGGAAACGGCTTCATTGCTCAAGGCGTGCCACGCAACCCACGCAATCCGAACTTACACCATCCAACGCAGGAGGGCCCAGCCACCAAGGACCCGACCAAAGAATGAGCGATCCCGAACACAGCGGCGATTGCACAGGCCGGCTGCGACCATAGGACGTAACCACAAGCACACGCATAAACTCGACCTCGCACCTTCGTCCACTGCATCAACGGCATCGTGTGTGCCCGGTAGTATCCGTACCGACCATCACGAAGCCCGGATTGCGGACATGGAGCCTCCGCCGCCGGCGACTGGCCACGGCAAACCCCCATCCGGGGCTCCAGCATTTCCCAGTCTCACAATGGCTTCCACTTCCGGTGCCGCCTCATCCTCACAATCACACTCACAGTCCAAGTCACAATCGCAACCTCGACCGAAGCCACGCGCAGGGCCCGCCATGCCCGTTGGCCTCAGCGAAGCAGCCCTCGATTCCCCATCCTTCCGCGCCGTGACGGTCCACTTCACCGAGCAGCTCGATACTATTGAACGATGGCTCGAAGGCTACGTGCGCAGCACTTCCAAGGTCGTGCACGACATGCTGGCGCTCGAAGACACAATCAACACATACCTAACTAAGATGACGCCTCCGCCAGCTGCGGCCAGCACCACCGCACATACCGACACCGTCATCGATGCCGACTACACCCTGCTGGCCCTGCGCCGCGCTAGCGACGGTGCCCGGGACTGGTGGGGCGGCATCCTTGCCGCCGTGCGCCGTCTCGAACCCCTCAGCGCCGACCCCATACGCAACTTTCTCGCTGGCGAGCTGCGCACTTTCCGCGAAACCCGCCGCACCCTCGAGGCCGCCCAGAAGACGTTTGATACCACGCTCGCTCGTTATGTATCCCAGAGCAAGACGAAGGAGCCGAGTGCGCTGCGCGAGGACGCTTTTGCCGTGTACGAGACACGCAAGGCGTACCTCAAGGCGAGCATGGACTTTTGCCAGCTGGCGCCACAGCTGCGATACTCGCTTGACAGGTTGCTGATCCGGGTGTGCGCCGACTTATATAGGGAGTTGAGGCGGTCACGCAGCGGGGGTGAGACGGGCATGAGTGCCCAGGCGGCAGCCGACCGCGGGGAAGAGCTGGAGAGGATACGCGGTTGGACCAAGGAGATGGAAGCGTCCGAGGGCGTATTTCGTCGTGAGCTGCAGGTGGCTAGGCGTGAGATCGGTGAGGGGACACTCGCCATTTATAAGCCGTCGAGGGAGCTGGAGGACTATAGTGTATCGACGGTGCCGTTTCTTGGCTCAAGGGGCCCGATGAGCGTGCAGCGCAAGGACCACGTGGCAGTCATCTCGGAGAAGCAGGGCTGGCTGTTCTTGAGGGTGCTCTCGGGCAAGCCTGTCAGGACGACGTGGGTGCGCCGCTGGTACTATTGCCGGGACGGCATCTTTGGCTGGCTTGTGCAGGGTCCCCAGGGTGTCTTGCAGGGTGATGAGATTGGTGTGCTGCTGTGCAGTGCGAAGCCAGCGGTGCAGGAGGAGCGCCGGTTCTGTTTTGAGGTCAAGACCAAGACGCAAACTATCTTGCTGCAGGCCGAGACGCAGAACCAGCTGATTGAGTGGCTCGAGGTGTTCGAGGTTGCCAAGAAGAAGGCCTTTGAGTCAAGCATGGGGCGAGACCAGAGTGCCCTGCTTGGGGGTGTTGATCCCGCTTTTTCCATCACTCAACCCTCTATACCCGAATTCTCTGCCAAGATGCTGGAGAGTATTGACGAGCAAGGTGGTGCTTTGGAGCGGCAAGCTACCCTGCCAGTTCCCGCGGATGCAAACCTTGGTTCGCGCCAGAGCTTCGACATTGCCAACAACCCCCCTCGACGCTCGATAACAACGCTGGGTCGGGAGGACGGTGAGAGCGGTCGAGACCATGCTGCGCGCATCATGCAAAAACTGGACTTGCACCGAAAAAACAACTTCGGAAGCTCAGCTGACACCGGTGGCATTCCCGTAGCTGGGCCTGGGGGGATCGCGAGCTTAATAACAGCTAGCCAGAGTCTGCTTCCAAGCTACAGCACAGCGCCGTCACCGCTGAATACCCAAACCCCTACTCTCAGGTTGCCGAATACTTCGATTGTTACACCACTTGCGCAGCACGCGGGCAGTCTGGCTCCCGCTACGTTTGCCAAAGCTCCGATCTCGACTCCCCTTGGCAAAGCCGCTATCCTAGCAAGTGCCGGCATAGATGCCGGCCGCAGTCTGCCGAGTGCCGTCATGGCAAACTACTGGGGTAGTAGCCCCTGGAGTTCAATGAACCTCCTCTCATCGGGTGGGCTTCAGCCCCCTGGGGATCTAGATGACCCATTTGTCTCTCACACTCAACCACGAACCCCTACTTTGGAGAAGATGACACCACCTATCACCGCACACAGGAAGACTATGAGCGTAGACACCAAGGTCACGTCGGCAGACATTGCCAGAGCGCAGCAGGAGCAAAAACATCGAGACGAGACGACATTCCCCGTCCACTATCCACCTGAGCTCAGGGCGCAGTACGCACAGTTCCGCCTCGTGTTCCCGACAGCGAGGCCGGACGAGAAGCCTGTACTCGTCTTCAACGCCGCATGGACAAGCTCTTCACCTGGTGAGGGCAAGGAGGGCCAGGGCATGGCCGGAAACGGGCGCATCTACGTCACACCCGACAATATGTATTTCTACGGCCACCAGCTGGGGCTCATCGTGGCCTACAGTATTAGCCTTGATACCATCGCTGAAGTGACAGCGGCGCCGGGCAAGGACTGTGACTTTATCTATCTGCACTTGAACCAGGACATGAACGATTCTGGGTTCTCGCGCATTACGGTCAAGGTGTTCCTCGAGGACTTTGCACTGCTACACGCGCGCCTCAACTTGTTGGTCGACGACCTACAGGCCGAGGAGCCAATGGACACGTCGGCGATTGTGGCTGCGCTAATCAACCTAGAGAAAGAGCAGTACGAGAAGCGCAGCCCCAGTGTAGAAAGCTGGGAGGAGGTGTCGTCCAACACGCCCGTCGACGATGGGACGGTGTTTGGTCGACCCGTCTCGAGGCGGCACCAAGGCGGCTCGAGTGGGCGGTATAGGATGGGTCGGGGTTTGTTGAAGAAGCCAGCCCCCAAGATTCAGCTCCCGACGCACGCCGTGGTGTATGAGCCGGCCGACATGGGCAAGATCGTGGCGGAGAGGCACTTTGAGATCAGCGCCAAGGCGTGTTTCCACGTTCTATTTGGCGACAAGAGCTTCATCTTCCCTCAGCTCTACTTTGAGCGGCGGGCACGGGAGATCACCCAAGGCCCCTGGGAGCTGCAAGACCACGGGCGCATGAAGCGACAGTTCAAATTCAAGGTTGACTACGTCGACATGCTGGGGCGATCCAAGCCCGGCGAGGTGACTGACACCCAGTCGATTGATGTGTTCAGCGACCACATCACGTACGTTGTGACACACATCAAGACGCCGTGGCACCTGCCTCACTCACAGGCCTTCAAGCTCGTCACCAAGGTTGTGATAACGCACGTGGCAAAGTCAAAATGCAAGCTGGCCATCTACACCAAAGCCGACTGGTCCAAGGCGCCCACGTTTGCGAAGAGTATGGTGCAGCGACAGGCGCTCGACGACGCGGCCAACGACGCCGAGGAGCTTGCCGAGGTCGCCACGGACCAGGTGCGGCGCCTGGGCCCACACAGCCGAACCAAGCGCGCCATCCAAGTCTATGGTGGTGTCGGACAGCAGCAGCAGGCCGTTATCTTCACGGCGCCTGACGACGCAGCCGGCAGCGAGAAGAAGACGACATCCGGTGGCGCCCAGATCCGCCCCCGCACCCTAACCACCATGATGCTGGAGACGGGCCGGTCGTTTATGGAGAGTGCTATTACTAGCGTCATGATGTGGGCGTTCGCAGCGGTCAAGAAAATTTTCAGGATCATCTCAGCTCAGAGGGTCATCTTGGTGCTGCTGGCGCTGAGTGCTGCATACAACCTTGTTGTGGTGACGCAGGGTGGATCGGCCTGGTGGGCGGAGCGCCGGGCGGCAAAGTATATGAACCGCATTGGCGTCGGGCCAAATCTGGTCATGAGCAAGGCGATTTACATTGCGGATTTGGAGGAGGCATCCGGCGGGTCGACGGTGGTGTCTGGGTGGGGCAGGCCTGTGGGGAGTCAGTGGTATGTCTTGTTCTTCTCGCTCTACATATATTTGTGAATGGGTGCTGACGTGTTGTCGGGTCGCAGTTATGACACCTTCCAAGCCATTGTCAACACGACGGACCTCGACGCGCCCTACCACGAGGCCGGCGCTGGCCTCTCGTCAGCTGCCAGCAAGGCGGCAGCCCGCCGCCTTCGCAGGACGCGCCAACGCCTCGGGAATTACAGGCATGATCTACTCGTGGCCATGCGCGTAGTGAACGGCATCGAGAGGGAGATGATGCAGTCCGAGTGGGAGAATTGGCTGGCGGATGAAAACGCCCGGTGCGACCAGGTTAGAGGTGTTTTGGAGGGGGGGCGACAGGGGGAAGAGGCCCAGGGGTTAGGACAAAGGGTGCTGACTGCGGGTGGAGACGGGAAAGTGAGCAAGGAGGTGCTGAGGGAATGGTATGGCGAGTATTGTGGGAGTTGTGAGGCGGATCAGAGAGCGTTGGTGAGAGATCGGGGGTCGTTGGTTATGTAAATGCGATGGGGGCTGTACATGCCGGCGGTACATAGCAGTCTGTGGTGGTGGTGTATGATCGATTGGGTGGGTGTGTGCACAACCTCAAGCATAGGAGGAACAGGATGGAACCCGCTAGGATAGATAATTCTCTCGTGTGAGTAACCACAGCGAGGCAGTAGTGATAGGATACAGAAAACGGAATACCCCGTGGTTGCTTTGGCTCTTTCCTGCATTCGGGTCCGATGTTAGCGAGGCCACCGGCTTGAATCGATGTATACACCTGTTCATCACGATGTTGCAGGGTTTCTTAGCCGATTACTGGTGTCAGACACTCAAAGGGGGTTGATTAGCTCTGAGCTTTCTCGAGTCATTTTGGCCTATACAAACTACCCGCCCCCCTCGCCATCCGCCCAAACAAGAATGTTCGCTGGCGGATCTATCAGCTTTTTGAAAAAGTCTTTGATCTCATCGCCACTATACCGCATGCTAAAATGCGTCAAGACAAACGTCGTCCTCGGCCACCGCCTCACGACCACCTCCAAGTCAGCCCAGAGCGTGTGCTTGGTCTTGACGGCCTGCGCCCGGTGCTCCTCGTACAGGAAGCTGCACTCGGTGATCACCACGGGGATGCCGGCCGCCAGCCACGCCGGCCCCGCCGCTAGCGTCGCCGCCGTCGTGTCGCCCAGAAACGCAAAGATGGGCATCGTCACCGCCGCCGTGATGGCCACCCCCTGCGTCTCGCGCAGCTCTTTGAGCTCGGCCCCCGACAGCGACGCGTACGCCGGCTTGAGCTTCTGCGTCGTCTGGCTGAAGACGTAGCCAAGGCAGGGCACTGTGTGGTCGCAGGCGAAGGCCGTGGCCGTGATGTTTTTCAGCCGCCGCAGGGGCACCGAGTCGCCGGCGGCCAGGCCGTGGGTGATGTGCCGGCCGTCGCCTTTGGGGGGGGGCCCCCCTGGGGAAGGGGGAGGGGGAGGGGGAGGGGCCTCGCCGTCGTCAAGGTCGCCTTCGACCGACGTCATTAGACCACCTAGGTTGAGCAACGTCCGGGCGAAGCAGAAGTTGATGAAGGCGTTGGCCATCTCGGCCGGACAGTAGACGTCGGGCGGGTCATCGGTCTTGCCAAAGGCCGGGGCGACCAGGGTGTGGTCGCTGTGGCCGTGGGTGAGGAAGATGTGCTTGGGCCGCAGCTTGTTGACGCACAGACCGGCGTCGAGGAGCAGGTTGAGCTGGGGGATGACGAAGGACGTGTGCCATGCGGCGCGCGACCGGCCCGTGAGGACGTAGTTGTGATAGGGCTTGGGGAAGCGCCACTCGAGAATCTCGGAGCGGGTCGATTGCGGGAGGGGGATTGCGAAGGCGACGCTGTGGGACGCCATCGCTGGCGGTGGTTATCCAGTGGGTGGCAAACAGTCTATTCTAGTGTAAACATCTGGCGGTTTTTTTGTTAATCGGTAGGGTGCGTTTTAAATCAATAATTATGGAACCGTCAGGTTGTCTGGCTGGACCAAAACTAATTAGTTGACATATCTTTTGTGAGTCATGCCGTCAGCGATCGAAACTGACTGGAGCACGCGAGTCTGCAGCGACTGTAGACCGGGATCGACTCATAAGGTGAAATTTGTCCCAAGACATCCGATGTCGAGATGTGAGAAACTGCCAAGATAAATTTCGCATATTTGCTGCGTTGGTAGGTAACCGTCAACTTTAGGGTTGTGCATGCGGCGTTGTTCTTGCTATTATTTCACAATTCCAACCAGACGAAACGAATTCAAGGCTGCATAACCAAGAATTACAGGACTTTTTATTTACCGAAACGAAAAGAAAAGCCTTGAGATCAGAGTACCACTTGGTTGGGTCGCCGCTCTACTGATTTTCATTTCCAGGTGTCAAATGATATTTTTCCACTTTCCACACTTCGTCAGGTAACACAACTCCATAATGCGCTATCACCCAGCTATGATTACCAACAGCCATGTAAACTAACGTGAGACATTTTTGCAAACAGCGTTTAATCGCTGAGCCCGGTTTATCCCTTGAATTCCGTTTTCAAAACCTCCCTACCTACCTGTCCATGTACATCCATCATCCCAAGCCACCAGTTTAGACACACTAGACACAAGGGTACGGAGCAAAGCGAGACAGCCCAAGGCCAGGGTTGACTACCGGTTGGTTTTAAAGTCAGACCAAGTGCAATCCCCGCCGTCTTGACCGCTTCACAAGATGGAAATGGAAGGAAGAAACTGTGGGTTTCATGGCTGTATCTTTCCGTGCGCTATCCTGGATTCCAATCCACTGATTGGTGGTGGGGGGGTGGTTGTCTCTTGCTCTTTGTCGTTTGTCGTTCCTTCCCTCCGACTGTTGTTTTAGACTCTAGAGCGAACTTGAGCAGCCCAGTGTCCTCCCACCCAAGGGCAAAGCATGATCTGCTCTTCAACGCGCTGCCCAAAACCTATGCCTCCCTATGCCGCTGCCTTCTGGCCGGTTTAATCCTGGTTGAGTCCTGCTGACTGTGGGAGACGCCAAAAATCAGTCACCACGCCAGTAATCAGTCACCTCCTGCCTCGCAGTCACGTCTCCAATCTAGACGATTGCTTTCCACATCCTCACGCCGATCCGCTCCGTTAGTCCCGCGCAGGGCCAAGGGATACCATCCATCGTCATGGCAGACAAACAGGAGCTGCGATTCAAATGGCAGGTGTTGAGAACCCCCTCAAGCATTTGCCCGGATTCGCGCAATTGTTACCTATGCCCACATTCGTCCGAGCTAGTACTGATAGCTGATCCGTGATTTTTTAGTGTCCTTGGCTTGGATATAGGGAGTACAGCAGGCCGCGCTTGTCTTGTGCCCAAGGGCGACCCTCCAGGGAGCGATCCGTTTTACCCTGTTGAAAACGATGACCTGAAACTCCTCTTTCGAGGGACACACAGCAGCTGCGATTTCCCGGCCGCCTGCTGTCCACACAGGCAGGACCCGCTTCAGCTCGTTGGCGGGGAGGCTTTAGACCATCCGGGAAACGAAATGATAAAGGCCCTTGGCTATCTGCTCGCAGGAGTCGAGGACGAGATCTTAAAAAAAAACCCGCTTTCCCAAAAACTCCGCGAGAGGCGGGGGAATCCAGCGTTCTTGGAGACATGCCGACAGATTTATGTTGCATTCTTGCGTCAGCTCAAGACCGCCGCCGATAAACTTTGCAGAGATCACAAGATGACATACGATGAGATTGCCTTCTGCGTCCCTGGCAGCTGGGGAAAACCTTTCCAAGATCAGCTGCGCCCCTTGATCAAAGAGGCATTTCCGCGGCAGGACATGAACCAAGTCTATTTTCTCAGCGAGTCCATCGCACTGGCTCATTACACAATCTCCAATGAGTTACATCAGCTAAGCAACTGGAGTCTTGTCTTGTTTCTTGACTTTGGCGGTCACAGCATGGTAAGTTCCCAGATGAAGAGAAACCAACCTCCCCCCGCAACATTCAAGCAAACTGACGAACCCTTCAAGTCGTTCAGTCTTTTCTTGATAGAGCGACAGAACAGTGGCACACTTCCTAGCTTCGTCGAGGTTGACTCGGGCTGTATGTGGTCCACATCTCTCCCACTCCTTCTCGGAGAATGACGACTGACTAGGTTAGCCGCCGCGGGAGGAAGTTCAATGTGGGAACACCACATCTCAGATCTCATCGCGGGAAAGCTCAAGGTGCCCGATCCAGATGGAACGATTTTGCTGGCCCTGAAAAAGCAGTTCTGCAGGGAGAAGGTCGATATCAGCCAGCGTATTCTCGATGGCGATCGGAGGACGAAGTACCTCTACTATTTGATGGAGGGGTCGTTGATCGGCAACAACAACATGGTATTTGTCAATCTCAGCTACGAGGAAATCTTGGTGTGCTTCAACCGGGGGCTTCATGAGCCAATCCAACTAGCCAAGAAAAAACTTCGCGAGTTGGCTCAGTATGCTACGAGCGAGTCGATTGGCGTTGTTGTTGCTGGCGGCTCTATGCGTACGGAGCACGCAAAGGCTGCCGTATTCGGCGACTCTCCCATCCCCGAGGACCGGATCCAGCATGCCAAACGAATAGGGTGGTCCTACATGTATATATGGTTCAGTCCCCTGGTCATTTGCTTGGCGGAATTGCTAATTACACACTTCTAGGTCAATGTGCAATGCTCGAGGCGCCGCCAACTCTCTGACCAACAAAACAACGGTAATGCAGTTCATTGAAAACGGTGCCGCTATTGGCGTACAAAAGAGGACGAATTCTCTGCTGGGTGGAGAGTGGGAAAACGCAGCGTACATAGCGCTACACAAGGTATTACCTGGAGATCTCCCATGCCTCAACAATGGCCTCCAGCCCTGAAAGTACGTCAGATGTCAGGGCCTAATAACTAACCAGCAATAATAACAGGCCGGTTCCGAAGAACACGAGCTCAGATCTCATGGGCTGAAGTTCTACTCAAGGCAGCACGGAGACCTCGAGCTGAAGATTGTAATCGATCATGCGTATATTCGGAGAGGCCAGCCCGACCAGGCCCGCATTGGTAGTGCCGGCCGCCCCGGTGCACCCACGACTCCGTGCGGTATGCTTAAGATTGAACACTGCTATGATCTTTATCACTTGGGACCGCTCAAGGCGGGTACCATCACCCTGGATGTCTCTCTTCGAAATAACTACGGTCTTGATGGTTGGACATCTTCGGGGGCTGAGCGGGACCAGCTATATTTATGCGTGACCACGTCGCGGCTACATGGGTGTATGAAGGCGCCAGAAGTTCAGGAGATCGACCTGCCGCTTTACTTTGACCCGGGACAAAATTGCATCCACGTCGACCTTGAGGCCATGCACGAGGGCGCTTGGGAGGAGCAGCAACAGCGGAGGGCAGCGATCCACCCGCCAAGCAATATATTAGCGACCATGGAAAACGAAGAACCGGGCCAAGCTCTCCCAACGCCGCATGTGAGTTCTGAAGCGAACAATGACGACGACAGTGATGACATGGGAGACATGCCTGGAAATATTGACATTGACAATGAGGATATCGATCCTGACTACTGTCCGACGAACGATCCGAACCAGGATGATGGTGTTGGGTGGTGGCAGTCGCGGCCGCGTCGGCGTCGTTTTGGTCTCGATGAGGGAGATCCTGAGAGGGAACGGCCGCCGTCCAGGAGAAGGCAAACGAGCAACACGAATGGGCTGGGCGGGCGTGTGCAGGTTAATCCGGAAAGCCTGGGCTATCAGATGTATAACGTGCGTAACAGCCGCCATCCCTAGCGGCTGCGAGGGTGAGCTGTGAGCTGAGGAGTTCGTCCCTTGGGGGGTTTGGAGGTGATACTTGCGAGTGTACATGAGTGATGCTGATTTCTAGGAGTTTGTCGGAGGCGGTTATGCTTGGTATTTTGACAGGTGTAAATTAGGCGTGGCTTTTCGGCCAATTGGCGTTTGAGGCATGTATCACGATGGGCTATGTGCCGTAATAGTTACAAAGGGATCTTGAAAACAATTTCTTTTTGCTTTCAAAGCATGACCAGGGCAGACTGAAACCAGATAATACGAGCAAAGCGGATTTTAGTCGGACAGGCTATGGAAACAGTAAAATGTTTGTACCACTATCCATAACAATCAAGGCGCTCCGGCCGGGTATCAAAATCTCACCATATACACACATATGCTACATCCCCAGAACCCCCCCTTCTCAGAGGGAATGAATACACAACACATCTGTAAACCCGCCCTCAGAACTCCATCTCAGCCCGCCCATGATCGCCACCAGCAGCCCTAACCCCGCGAGGACGCTCACTCCGCCGTAGACATAGGCATTCCGCCGCGTCAACGCCGCCAGCTCGGCAACCCACGTCGAGACGGTCGTCAAGCAACCACAGAACCCGTCCTGTATACCCTGCAGCACCTGGCACCCGACCACGCCGCCGAGCGGGACATGCTCGAGGTCCCAAGCCATGCCGAGAATGGCGGTACCGGCTGCGTTGACGGCGAAAGTTCCCAGCGGAAACGCGGCGAGTCGGCCGTTGAGGCGGAGCGAGATGTAGAAGCGTGCGAGGCAGCCGAGGGGGGCGAAGACGAGGGCGAAGGTGGCGGGGCCGCGCCAGCCTTCGGGGCCGGGGGAGAAGCGGTCCGGGGGCAAGACGGAGAGGAGGATGGCGGTGAGCCAGGCGCCCCATCCGAGGAGGACGGCGAGGCGGTCGAGGATCTTGCGGGTGAGGGGGAAGGGCAGGGAGGGGGTGAGGGGCCGGAGGGCGATGGCGAGGTGGGCGCCGAGGAAGAGGCCGGCGAGGGAGAGGGAGAGGGTGGTGAGGAGGACGGCGAGGAGGGCGGCCAGGGAGTAGCCGCCGTTCCGGGGGGGTGATGAGGAGGGGAGGTCGTTGGAGAGGGCGAGGAACATGTCGCGGATGAAGGAGGAGAAGGAGGTGAAGGAGCCGCAGAAGCCGGTTGCGAGGCCGATGTAGAGGGGGATGGTCTTGGTCGCGGCATGGGCCTTCTTTGTGGCCGATGGGTCGGCAGAGCTGTCCCCGCTGTTCTCACTGCCCCCTGATTGCGGCGAAGTACCCCATTCATGGCGGAAGAGCATTCGGTCCTCAGCCAGGAAGCCCATGACGAGACTGCCAGCGAAGTTGGGCCACAGAGAAGGAAATATGACAGGCATACCGGGGTATGCAGTGACTGCCTGCAGACCAAGCCTCGCAAGGGTCCCGAGGATGGAGAATAGGACAAGATACGAAATGGTGTAGATCTGAGTCGCAAGACGAGAGACCCTGATCTTTCGTTCTGCGGTATCCTCCTTCACCTCTTCCTCCGCGGCCACGTCTGGTGGCCGCTCTCTAGATTCCGAGGCTTGAGATTCCTGCATACGTAGCCCTTCATCGCGGAGACGTTCCTGCTGGCGAGTCCTGACATGCTCAAGGCTCTCATAGCGATGGAAAGGTGCCTCGTCTGGGTTCTGGACGGGGGACACGTCCATAGCCTCGTCGAGGTTCACGTAAGCGTCAGGGGCATCATAATCCGCAGACTCCGAGATGGCCCCGGATTGGCGGCGGTGCTCGCGCTGAGACGCTGTTGTCGCGGGAGAGCCATGCCGGGCGTTTTTTTCGTTGCCCCCGACGAGATGCTGAACTGGCGGGAGGGAAGCATCCAGGTTACTATAGGAGTTGGGGGTATTGTATTCCTTGGGCGGCGGTCTCGAGGATGCGGGTACATTGTGCGTCCCGGACTCGGCTGGCTCGTAGGAATGTGACATTGCGCAACCTCCCTATGTTGTGTGAGGACGAAAGGACGTGGGTCGATTGAGGGTTGAGACGTTGGAAACATGGCTAGATTCACAAAGAGGTCACGCGAGGGCAAAGATGCAGCATCATCAGCCCGTCCTTAGTTGGTAGGCTTGGGACGTAAAGCCGGTGAGAGGTGTTGAATGAAGTCGAAGTGCAACTTGTAAGGGCCATGAATAATGCCAGTCCGGCGTGGTAGTGGATGTGCGCTTATCTTATCGGCTGCTAGCAGCTAGCTACCCCTGTAGGTTGTGGTCGTTGTGCCCCGCCATGGCACCTCTCTCTCCCCCGCCTGCCCACGCCGCCCAGCTCCCGGGTCGGTCATCCGCCATCGACAAGCCGTCTTTCGACGGCTTGGGGCGGTGAGTAATTCCATCTCCCGCTATGTACCGACCCGAAAGACAAGCAATAAATCCCAGGGACCGGGAAAATTCAACGCGCCCATAGGCCAGCGTTTGGTAGCCGGATGCCCCCCCCGGGACCCTGCGCAGCACTCACATGATCATGCCCGACTGAAAACATTCCGCAAACGGCTTCACCATCGACGCCTTTTACGTACTCTCTTATCTCGTCGAGCCTAGCTAAGGGCTGGATGTTCCTGAAGATACCGAAACCGTGGTAGTGTTGTACGTGTATCCGCTCGTACCTGGAGCTGCCACATCTGCCACATCACTGCTCGACATGCAGATCGGGCCAAGACACGTCCGGTGCATTTCCAAGCTTCCATTTCCAGATCCCGTCTCTCTCCTCCTCCCTTCTCTATTCTCTTCTTACGTCCGTCGTCTCGCGTGTTCCTCGAACCAAACGGAACCAAAGTTCAGGTCAGCTGTGAATTCAGCTGAGAAACATATCTCCTACTTCTCTCACATTGTATTCCCGCTGTCATCTACAGCCCGAGGCCCAACACAAGCCAAAGATGGTTCAACTACCGCCAAATGTGCACGTCTCCAAGCATCCGTGTCTTCTTGCAAAGCTCAGCCAGCTGCGCTCAAAGAATACCTCGGCAAAGGATGTCAAGGCTCTCATACATGAGATATCACTAATTGTGGGCTGCGAGGCTTTTGCCCAAGCCATCACCGCCGTTCCCGGCCCCGCCGTTCGTTGCCGCCCTCATCTCATACTTTCTCACACCTCGTCGTCATCGACTAACACACGATGCTTGTTGCTAGGGTGAGACGCCGCTCGGGTTTGAGTACCAAACCACCACCATCCTCCCCGAGACAATCTCCCTCGTCCCCATCCTCCGCTCTGGCCTAGGCATGGTCGAATGTAAGCACCCCATCCCCCCCTTGCCAAGCCCCCTTGAGCCCCCCGACGCAAAACCAACCAAACCTCCTTCACAGCCATCCAAACCCTCCTTCCGACCCCGGTGCCCGTCCACCACCTGGGCCTCTACCGCGAGCCGACCACGCTGCAGCCCGTCGAGTACTACAACAACCTGCCCGAGCACCAGCCGGCCGAAACGTCGACGGCCGCGGGCGGCTCCAACGCCTCGAGCTTCGCCGTCATCCTCGACCCCGTCATCGCCACCGGCGGCACCTGCGCCGCCGCCATCCAGACCCTGCGCGAGTGGGGCACCCAGCGCATCATCGTGCTGGCCGTCATCGGCGCCGTCCCCGGCGTCGTGCGCGCGGCCGAGGAGTGGCCCGAGGGCGTCGAGATCTGGCTGGCTGGGGTTGATAAGGAGCTGACGGATAGGGGCATGCTCAAGCCGGGACTGGGCGATGTGGGCGATCGCTTGTTTTTGACGATTGGGAAATAAATGCTCTTTCAGGGGGTTTGAGTTTGGGTGGAACTGTCAACTAGACCGATATTTAGGATACGAAAGAAAAAATACTTGTACGTTTGCCTGAAAAGGGGCTTCGCCATCCGCATTCGAGTGATAATCTCGACCGACCGACAACATCATTTTCTACTAGAATACAGCAGAGCGGTCCCTGTTTATACGTACATACCTTCTCTTAGGACCACAATGCATAAAAAAGGCATGCAGCGAAACCAGCCATGTGGCACATCATACATTGAAGTCACCTCAACGGTGAACTAGAAATACCCAGCCCCAATGCGCCCATTTTCATGCCAAAAAGCCCGGCCGCCCACCTCTCATCCCTCATTCCATTCATAGCACATATCCCATCATACAGCTCATAACCTACAGCGGCGCATACGCCTCCTCATCAACGACCGTCCCCTCCCACCAGCAACCCTCCACCCACCTCTGCGACACAACTCTCGGCACCTTGCTCCACGAGCTAATTTTGAACCTCACATCCGCCGCGACCTCTCTCTCCTGGGTCTCATCTTTCGCGACAACCACGACATGAGTGACCCCACCCCCCTGCTCGCCCAACTCGCCCACGACCTCGCCATTCCCAAACCTAACATAGTTCCCCAGCTTCTCCACCTTCAACCCTGATGCCCTGTCTCCCTTGGCAAAAACGACACGACACTTCCTAAACATAAGCCCCTTGAGCTCATCCAAGCTGTGACCCCTTTCCTCAAGCTGGTCCAGAAACCGCGTCACATCGAACCCGCTCCCTTTCTCCTCATTCCCCATCACCATCCCCTCCAGAATCCGCTCCAGCTCCTCCCCGTCCGCCACATCTCTCGCATAGCTATCCCCGTAGCGATCCGTATTCCCCACGACCACCCTCGCCATCCCCTCCGTCGCGTAGAATAAATGCCCCTCCTCAAACGGCAGCAGATACCCCTGCTCCCCGCCCTGCCGCTGTGCCAGACAGTCAAACACCCACTTTGGCCTGACGACATCGACATCGCCGGCCTTCTTCAGGCTGGCCACCCCGACGACATTCTTGTCCGCCACAACAATCTGGCTCGCCAAGCCCGGATCGACCTTCTGGTGGATGCGGCCGCCGTTCTCCTTGAGGATGCGCTCGAGCGCGGGCTTGGTCATCTTGGTTGGGTTGACCGTCTCCGACAGGACGCAAAAGTCGAGCCCGTGAAAGATCTTACTCTTCCTCCCGCGGACGTCAAACTCGGCCGGGGCGGCGGCGCCGGCGGGGTCCGTCCCAGCGATGACCAGCTCGCGACGGGCACGCTTGGCCGCGGCCGTCGCCGTGGGCTTCCGCCGGCGGTTCTCCATCTCCATGGCCTTCTTCTCCTCCTGCCCGACCCTGGAGCGGACGGCCTCGAGCTCGTCGACGTCCATGCCAGCGTCCCAGACCTTGTCGAGGCGCAGCTTGCGGAAACGCGGGAAGCGCAGTGTCCAGCCGGTGGCGAACTGGTCCGATGGTGCGAACGACGCTGCCTTGACCGAGACGATGACCGAGTCGCGCGGGCGGATCCACAAGTCGGGCCGCTCGAACTGCTGGCGCTCGCCGCCGCCGAGCTCGATAAATTCGGAGGGCGGGTTCGCCGCATCCCAGTCGCGCCACTTGCCGTCTGTGTGATGCTTCATCTCGGCGTAGTCCTCGGCCTTGAAGCCGCCACCGACCTTGCAGAAGCTGAGGCACTTTTCGGCAGCGGCCGCGGCCGCCGCCGAGCTCTTAGCACCAGCAGCACGGATGAAATTCTCGCTCATGCGCACACCGCACAAGAAGCTTGAGAGTGTACCACCGCGCCGCCCCGATCCAAAGTACCCACCGATAACAACGCAGTCGAGCGCCTCGCCATAATCAGACATGTAGTCGGGCTTCACCTTGATCCAGTCATTATTACGGCTGTTCAGTTGATAGCGCGACCGCGGGTTCTTGAGGACGAGACCCTCGGACGCCTCGGCCACGACCTTGCGCATCTGGGGCTCGATGGCATCCGGGGAGGTGGCGGGTTCGTATGCGAGGATCTCAAGGCGGCGGTGCTCGCCGACGACGGCGCGCTCGAGAGCCTTGCGGCGGTCTGCCAGGGTGTATTCGGTCAGCGACTTATCGTTGAGCAGGAGAATGTCGAACACGCGGTATAGCGGGCGAGGCCCGGTGTTGAAAGGATTCTTCTGCTGTTCAAGGGCGGCTGTCTTGAGCGTGCCGAAGGGCACTATCTTGTCGACCTCGGGGTTCCAAGTAATCATCTCTCCGTCGAGAATCAAGTTGCGAACGCCGCCGTCGAAGGCTTTTTGGAGGTGACGTGTGATGGCCGACTTATCATCCTCGAGTCCCTCGCCGTAGAGATATGTGTAGTCCTTTGCCTTGCGTGACCAGAAGGCAAACCGAAAGCCCCCAGGCACCGAATCGTCCTCCTGCATGTGCATCTGCATCCTCTCGCCATCAAGTTTCTCCTCGATCCAAAACTCGGGATCCTCCTCCGTGACGCCCAGGTTAGCCACCAGCTTCCCAAACGTTGTCGTCATCTGAAACTGAGCCAGCTGCGGCTGGAAGCACTGCATGAGTGTGACGCCTGTCTCCTGCTGCTCTAGACGGAACTCGGGGTCATGTAGCTCCCAGCACACCCGCCGCAAGCTCGACGAGACGCTGAACAGAGCTTCGGCATCGGGATGCCACAGCCCGAGAAAGGTCCGTTCTGTCGCGCCCACCCTCATGTCCTTGAGGATGATGCGGATCAGCCACATCATTTCCTCGGCATTCATCTGCCGATAGAAATCCTCAAAAATCGGCAGCTGCTCCGCTTCACCGCTCGCCCTGGCCAGCCGATCCAACAAGACGTTCACGTCAGCAATGGTCAAGTCCCCCGGCACCGTCCTCATCTGCCTCTTCCCCAGGATCTCAAAACACCGCCCGGCAAAGTCGCCCGCCGACCGACTCACGCCCCCTCCTGCACCGCTCCCCTGCCCCGGCAGCTTCCAGTGCATCAGGTTGTAACCATCCTCGGAATTCCGGTCAATCTTGATCACCTTGACCAGCAATTTCCCAATGGTGTTTTCTTTCAATCCATACACCCCGCGATCGCGGTCCTTGTCGGGTAAGATAAGCCGCATGGCGGGATAAGAGTCGGGCCCGACATCAGCGCGCCAGCGCGACATGAAGCGCTCGATTATTTGGCGCCGCTGCTCGTGATACGAGACTTTTGATGGGCGGGCGGTCTTGCCGGCAGCGCGCGCGGTGCCGACCGGGGGGCCAGAAGAAGAAGGCTTGCACTCCATCAGAGGGTTGAAGAGTGATTTAAAAAGTTCTGAGAAGCGGAAGGTTTTTGAACGGTTACGTGGGCGATTGGGGAAGCTGGGCTAGTTAGTATGCGAATGCCATATCATGATGCACTTTACTTACTGCTCTTCTATTTCCTGGAGGCTGAGGGAGCCGGTGCTGTACTGCTTCTCATCTTCATCAACCGCATCTTCATCTGGCGACATGTGTTGCTTGCTCTTGCTCATTTTTGCTGATGTTAGTGTCAGGGTGAGTGCAAGGTGAGTGGAGAGCTCATTTCTCATTTGGTGTGCGAAACAGGTCAGCGAGGTGAAGTGAAACCCCTGTTTCTTGGGGGAAAAGATATTTTGTTTTACGCAAATAAAGGAAGTGGGCGTCAGTTAGATCACATGTTAAATCATCATTAGGCAGAGAGGGAAGGTGCAGTCACAGTTATGGCACAGGTTTGGCGTTTCGTATTACATTTCAGCTCTATAACCCTAACCCTTGCATCGCCAACTTGGCTTGGAAAGGGGTCACAAAATGAATCCCATCAAAACGAGGAAAGGGAAGTGAGTTTGCAGTTAAAAAGCGTGAGGCTGATATGTACTCGAGGATTTTCGTTGCTCAATGGACAGCACATCTCACAGCCAGCTTATTCGTGGAAGGATTGATTTCGTGACTTCGTCAATACTAGTGACTAGGAAGAACGCAATACTGAGCAACAATACAACAAACTAACGCATACACAACTGTGGCACTCGTGAAAGAGACCCAACCAGCATTACAATCTCAATTCCCCTCCAAACACACGCTCCTCTCCGGCATACCGAGACCATCCATTATTTCCGTGTGGGTATAAACTTCGCCTTCTTTCCGTCTCCGCGCCTTTTTCCTTCCTTCACGCGTCCGCCCGCCGAGAAAAGGACCTCGTCCTCTCCCTAAGATGTGATCGCTCCCGCCGGAGTGATGACATGCGGGTTCGTCTTGGTGTTCAATCCGCCATTCAATGCATATCCGCCATTGGGACTCGCAGGGCCGTTAGCCATATAGCCGTTGCCCGTAGCGGCATGTCCACTAGTACCATGTCCGTGAGTGGTGTGCGCCTTGCGGGTAACGTGCGGCGTGTGGGGAATATCTCGGCTCTTGGAGGCAGTGCCGATCGAGAAGACGGGGCTCTCCCACTTGTCACCCTTCCGGGCCAGCTCCTTGTATTCCGTCGCCTTGGAGCTGATACCACCAGGAAGGTGGATGTGGGGGAAAATGCTGTCTTCCTTAGTGACTGCATAGTTAACCTTTTTATCCGCCACCGCATCCTCCGCCTTCTGTTTGCCCAGCAGCATCTGCTTCTGCGCAGCTGCTACATATCGGCTGTAAATGTTGGGGATGTTTTCAGGGTCTTCACGAGCCTCATCGACAGCTCTGTCAGCTTCCAGCTTGACTTGGTACAGAAGACTGTCCAGCTTGTTAACCTGATCGCGAATCGCCTTCTCCAGAGCCTTCTGCAGGCCTGGGCGGAGGACCTTGAGCATGATGGGCTTAAAGAGGTTGAACAACAACTTGTGGTTGGACTTGGCAAGTTTGATATGCAAGTGCTTGACGTCGACATCAACCTTGTCAATCTTGAAGAAGTTCTGCGAGTCCTTTTCATCGGCAGACGCCATCTTGAGACGGAACGTAAAGCCCTCCCCAGCCAAGAGGATATTGGCCACACCGGTGTCGCTCAGTGAAGGGAAGCCCTGCTTGCGCTTGATATAGTAGCTGACATCGCGAAGGTCCATCTGGATGCCTGCCACCTTAACGTCGATCGAGTGCTTGCTCTTGTTTGCCACCTTCTTGCGTCCAAAGCGCATGTAGTTCTCGCTAGCAATCTCGAGCACGTTGGGCATGAAGTTGTCGCTCTCAAGAACGAGGTTCTCAATGACAGCGTCAAACTGGGGGTCCGAGTATTCAATCCGGGGAACAGGAATGTAGGCCACATTCTCAAAGATGGCCGGGATAATAACCTCGGTCAGGTCTTTGAGGAGATGTGGCTTGAAAACGGGCTTTCCGTTCTCATCATTGCCCAGGTCGGTGAAGAGCTTGTTCAGCGAGGCGGCGAACGCCTGGTTTTGCGGGTCGTGATCGAACTCTTCGGCCAGGAACTTGATCTCATCCACAATACGGTCAGTGTGGTTGCGATACTTGCTGCGCAAGAGATAGTTGCCTCGATCGTAGAGGTGGTTCCACGCTTCGTTCGAAGACTCATCCAGGATGTAGCCCTGCTCCTGTAGGCATCTCCGAATGTATTGGTTCAAAGAGCTGAACCAGTTTCTCAGCTCCGGATCCCTGTCTGCATCCTCATAAATAGTGTTGATGGATGCCCACAAGTCGTCGGTAGAGGTGCCGTTCGCGAATCTCTCGATCAAAGTCTACAAACGTCAGGATGCTATGCGGCTAGAAAAGGACAGAGACCGGAGACGTACCTTGAGATCACCCTCAGCCTGCGCCAGGCCAGATCGCGCGTCTCTGACAGTACCAGAGCCACCCTTCGCCAACCGATTGGCGTGATTTCCATACTGCTCGGCAAGGTCCAGCAGGGTCTGGATTGCGCGTTGATAGTCAGGGTGTTGCTGGCATTCAATGACCATTTTCTACACACACATTAGAGGAGTCAAGGTACAATATCAAAGGCAAGTGGCTTACCTTGAGACGCCACACAGTCTGCTCGCGGCGCTCCTGAGGCATCTTCTTCGAGAAGTATTCCTTTGTGCGAGCGCGATACTCCTCTTTCTTCGACTTGGCCTTGTCCTTGGTCTCCTCATCGATATTGGCATCCAACTTGTTTTGGAGGGTATTCGCGGCGGCATAAGCACCGCCTTGAGCATCAAGTCCAGAGGACGCCCCAGTCTGACGCTCATGTGCTGCCACATTGGCCAAGTCTCTGGGGTCAGATGAGCCGTTAGGATGAGCTCTCGAGGTCGCCTCGGTAGCAGCGGCCTTCGCATCTTCCTTGGGGTCGCCCTTGTAGATTCCGTGGAATTTGCTCTTTACCGTGTCCTTCGATACGGTGGGAGCGTCGTGCCAAGTGTTGTCTTCGGCAGGCCTGTCCATCTGCGCAAGATCCTCATTTGAGGGCTTGACACGAGCAGCCGCGTTGGTGGCGGCATCACCAGCCATGTCGCGGAACAGGATCGTGGCATCCTTGACTGTTCAGGGTTAGCAAAATGGTACCCTTGCCGTTGATAACACTGAGGTGGGTACGTACGGAGCTTCCGGAACTGGCCGTTGGTGATGATCAAGGTTCCCAGGGTCCTCAGGCCCTCGAGGGCCTGGTTGCCATGTTGCTGTGCACTCTCCTTGTCGATGGGAGCACCAGGCACATTGACGGTCTTGGGGTCGAACTGCTGGGTCTGCCAGACAAAGTCCTGGAGCAGGTTGCCATCATTCTTGGACAGAAGCAGGTACTTCGCCTGCCTCACCACCTCCTTAACGTCGGCGACAAGTGATTGGCCCTCGGCAGAAAGTTTCTTAGACGGGCTCGAGAGCGCCTTAGACTCGAGAAAGCTGTTCAGAGCAACATCGATTTGGTCATTCTGCCTGGGCGTTAGCATCTAGGCACAGTACAGGGCGCCAGAACGTTTTGCATACCGAAGGCACCTTGCCGTTTTGGAAAGCGTTGACGATGCCGTAAATCTGGAGCTTGCGGTTCACGTCTGCCTCCTTGACCTTGACGTCGGTAGGTTTGTTGACGCTTGCTGATCCGTTCGAAGCCATGTTGGCTGCTTTGTGGTCCTGGCGGACTGGTGGTGGAAGATTGGGTATCACTAGGGAGGGGGTATCGCGAGAAGAACAGCTTGGGAAGTTGGGCGCAGTAGAGATGCTGAAAAGAAGATTGCGAAGAGCAGCAGACAACAGGGCCTGAGAGTGAGGAGGGTATGTGGGAGATGAATGATGGCAGCCCTAGATGAGACGGTGGAAGGTTGTTTATAGCCGGGCTGGTGATCTGACTTGTCGTTGGCGGGAGAGCTGAGTGACGTGAGAGAGGAAGGCTGTCCGGGGGGTCGCTATGCAATTATGGAATGCGTCATAGGGAAAGAGACGAACGGCATACGACTTCCTTGAATTATTTCTGGGCGGGCACCCGTTGCTGTTTAGAGGACGACTGGGGGGAGGGCCTGCCAGCTATAGGTAGACGTAGACAGCTAGCGGCATAGCTGCGATTTGATCATCTCCCAGAAACGGGCAAGCCAAGTTCCCGCTGCCGCTGCCACCTGCCCCCATTACCGACTCAATGCATGCGTCACATCCACCTTGAGACGGAATGGTGTTGCGCGAGACAAAGCCAACATGCCATGGCACACGGTGGAGCGGAGGCCCGCACACATCTCCTGAGTCGGGCACGCCTGGCGCGTTCTGGCGCGTTCCGTCGCCCGTCGCGAGCTAGGTACCAGCGGTGCCCAAAACTCCTTCCCCCTAAATCAAACTCGACTTACCATTGCTGGGGATTAGGCAAGCACGCAAGCTCGATCAGAAGCTGTCATTCTCCCAGCGGATGTCCTGCTGGAACGGGAGGGAATGCATGGCCCAGATCTATTAGCAGTTTTCTGCGCAGGCAGAAAGTACTAGAATATTTGTCTTGTAACACCTGTGAATTACTTGATAGGTCCCTCGAGCACACAAAGAAGACTGGCAATCAATCGATGCACGCAAACGAAAAGATTTGAGCTGAAGTTTCGATCTATGACGTCAAGGGAAGTGGGACCGGCGCGTTGTGGGTCCTATGCTGGAGCTCCCCCAGATTTTTGCCAATCCACATCTCGCTCGCTTGGCCTTCGTGCCAGCCACTGCTATCACTCACTGCTTCTCTGGTCACGCTAACAGGCCGGAGAGCGGTTGCGGGTAGAACAAACAACCCTACCTCATTTGGGGGGCGAGAGGCTTTTGATTGAGCGTGGTTTGTGTAACCAAACCGTTTTAAGATGGCAGCACCAAACTCGAGAACGGCTGATGCCCTGGGTGTAACGGAGCATAACCTCCTTGTGCCTCCCCTGGAAGGAATGTCGAGACCAGGATCTAACCCGCCAGTCAGGAACCGAGATCCGTCGTGGGGAGCCACGAGCCTACTGGCACGGCTGGTTTGCCCTTGGCGTTGTCGTTGAGTTGCGGACTAAAAACAGGGCATGAGACAGATTCATTTAGCTCGATCAGCTGCGTGTCATGTTTGCACCTGCCAGAGCTCATTTGTGTAAAGACTGTGTTAGACAACCAGCAAGACGACCCTTGGGAGTCATGTGTTCACACTACATGTGTTGGGTGGGATATGTGTTTGTGCCACTAGCATTGCCTAGTGTGTGTAGACGAGTCGTTACCAAAACAAAAAAAAGGTACTCCCTAGCGAGGGGTAGGTCTAGGGAGTTGCTTGTCATGCCAAAATCGAGATATATGTGCTGCGTTCCTGCACTCGTAATAGCTAGGTTCTGATGTCGCATTCTGGCTTTTGATCCTCCCGATGTGGGGGTAGATTTCCGAAAGATGGGATTTTGTTTTTAAAATGCTTATTGGCATGATGCAGAGAGGCTCGGATATGTAAAGCTGGAAGGCAAAAAGCTTATCCGTACTGCTAGATATTTGACTGCTTGGTATGGAGCAGATGTTGTGTATGTACACGCTTACATAGTTATACTAAAATTGCCGCCAACGTACCTTATAGCGCGCCCTTTTCACCCCCACCAGGTGAGAGTTGCCTTCACCTTGAAGAAGAACAATGGATGAATCACATGACCTCGAGATGGGGACTTTGGGGGTGGCTCCACCTTGCATTGCGCCGAAGCAAGCGCGGCTGCCTCCAGGGGTTTGGCGTGACCAGGGGCGCGGCGCAGCATCCAGACGGTTCACGGACCTCGCACCCTACCTCGTCGCCGCCAACAGCCTTATCCCTCACTCTCGCCATTGTCCTCCGCCTCATATCCCTCGGCTTCCTAGGTTCAAGCGACATTCTCATTGAATATCCTAGCTTCATTCAGCCTCTAATTTGGCATCCTAACAATTTCCAATCTCACGGCAATCTCCTCCCTCATGTTCCGGTAGAACAAGTCGCGCCGCCTACGCGTCCTACCACAATCTTCACTGCTTACCTACGGATACCTACGGAGCCTCCATACCCCCGCCTCCGGGCGACTTCTATCTAAGATGAGCATATTCAATCAAAAATCAAAGTTCAAGGTCAAGGCCGAGATCCGCACCGTCCGGCAGGCAGTCGAACCACCAAAGAAGAAGCCCGCTCAACCCCCCAGCGCGAAAAGGCCCAGCAGCGCCCGCGTAACCCCGCGCGCATCGCCGCACCCCTCCTCTGCCTCCCTTGCCGACAGCACCAACGACAGCCTTCGCGCCGCCAGCGACACTCGCGCGCGCAAGCGGCGCGCGGGAGCATCGCCCGCCAACAACCACAACAACAGCCCAAGCTTCTCTGACTCGGACGACGAGTCAGATGGTGACGAGGACTGGGAGGGCAACCTCGATGCGCGGAAGCGGCAGAAGCGGGCGCATCAGGAGCGCCGACTAGCCGACCCGAACCGGAAACTGCGACACCCGCGGCTGTGGGCCGGCGAGGACCCTGAAGCCGTTGTCTCAAAGCGACTGCCCATCATCCACGCCTCCGACGTCGCGTCGGTGAACGACAAGTGTCAGCCTGTGCTTGGGCTAGCACAAAATGAGGTTGGGGTTAGGTTACAATATCCCGGGCCGAGGCACCCAGAACGGTACGTTTAAATGGGAGAGAGTGTGCATTTGTGTGAGGGATCAAGCTGACGTTCACTTGCGACTCTAGTTATGAACTTGTCTGGGGCAAAGACAAGATCGAAGCTGTTAAAGACATCATGGAAGTCGTTAATTATGTCGCATCAACCTACTTAACGGACGACGAAGCGCATGTCTTCCTCGACCAAAACACAGGCATCTACCGTAGGCTCGAGAAGAGCAAGAATACAAAGGATGGGGCAGGGTTCAAAGCGGCACTGAAAGAATACAACGAGCGGCTTTTCGCCCTGCAGAAAAAGGGTGTGATTGCCAAGAATCTAGATGCTATGCATGGCATCCCCAGAGAGCTCGTTGCTTTCATTTTAGACCAAGTGTACGACAGAACAGTCGCACCCAACGTGGAGCTGCTTGCCAAGTACGAGAACGGCACCGACAACGTCTATGGCGAACTGCTTCATCCTTTCATATCGGACATGCTTGAGAGGACCAGCTTGACCTCGGATAAGGTCTTTGTCGATCTTGGCTCGGGTGTCGGCAACGTTGTCCTGCAGGCAGCACTCGAGACTGGCTGTGAAAGTTGGGGCTGCGAGATGATGGAGAACGCGTGCAATCTTGCCGAGGCGCAACAAAAGGAGTTTTCGGCTCGCTGCCGCCTCTGGGGTATTGCATCTGGCAAGGTGCATCTTGAGCGGGGGGACTTCCGTAAGAACGACAAGATCCTTGCAGCACTCAAGCGTGCCGACATTGTGCTGGTGAACAACCAGGCCTTTACGTCGCAACTAAACGATAACCTGGTCAACATGTTCTTGGACTTGAGACCGGGGTGCAAGATCATCTCGCTCAAGACATTTGTCCATGACAATAAGCTCGCGGAGAATGATGTCGCCACCTCTATTCTCGACGTCGAGCACCTAACATATCCTGAAGAGTATGTCAGCTGGACAAGCGCGTCCGGTACCTATTGTATTTCGACGAGGAAAGGGTAGCCTGCCGATTCTGACAGTTAGCTGTTTTGGTTTTTGAATTACTGGACACAGGGGAATGGGCAGTTTAGAGTAGCGGTTTTGTTGCACAGCGTGGATTGCAGAAGCGCAAGTCTACAGGGTATGTTATGATTTATATGTTCTCAATACCATGTCAGGAGAGGTAGAGAGGGAGGGAGCTCAGCAAGAGCGTCAATGTTTCGATGTACATACCTTTTGTAACACCTCCGGACTTGGAAATGTTGAATACCCTTTTGTACACCAGTGTCGGTCGTCATTGTGATTGCATGCGTGCAGGCCGACGCAGGCCACCGACTCTCAAGCTTGACTCGGGAGCTACCCAAACCAGAGATTCGCTTTGCGTCACTCACAACATCGAACGATACCGACCAAAGGTAGCCCCTTTACTTTGACCGCTTTTTTGCAAATAGGGGCTCATTGGCCAGGTTCATGGCGTCGGCCTCCTGGCCGACACGGGCCATAAAACGCTCAACGAGCTGCTTGTTCTCAGCCTCTTTTTCGGCACGCCGCTTCTCAACCATGTCTAGTTGCATGTTGAGGATAGCCAGCTCGTCCTGGACGTCGGCCACTAGCTTATTTTTGACCCGCAACTCCTCCTCCCTGTCCATGAGCTTTCTCGCTAGGACCCGGCGCTCAGATGTCAGCTCGCGAATGGCCCGGGAATCGGCCGTCGTCTTGGTTCGAAGGCGGCCCAGCTCCTCCTCGGCCGTCTGCAGCCGATTCTGGAACTGACCACGAGCTCGGAGAGCCTCGGCGAGCTCAAAACGCAGACGTGCGATAACGGGCGTGTCGCTGGCATCCGCATCGGAGGGGGCGGGTGCTGTCTGGTTTCTGTTGGTACCAAGTTTGGGGGACAGAGCTGCTTCCTTTTGACTTTGGAGGGCAGCCTTCTCGGCTTCAAGGGCAGCTACACGGTCGGCGAGCTGGGAGCCTGTGGTGAGCTGGTCAGTCGGGCATTCCCTTCAGAGCAAGCAAGCAGCTTCGGGTCGGGCATGTTTTGGGTGGGCAAATGGTGGGGTTACAAACAGGCATCTACAAGCTCGCGGTTGACGGGATTTTGCTGTTCGGCCTCCCTGATGTCTGCGAGGAATTCCTCACGCCAGCCGGGCATGTTTTGGGCCCTCCCGGATACTGGAG
The DNA here is from genome assembly GCA_033439745.1 of Lasiosphaeria hispida. Taxonomy (NCBI): domain Eukaryota; kingdom Fungi; phylum Ascomycota; class Sordariomycetes; order Sordariales; family Lasiosphaeriaceae; genus Lasiosphaeria; species Lasiosphaeria hispida. Next base: position 2,675,911 of record JAUIQD010000003.1, read on the forward strand.
CTGGCAGTTTGTGTTGTAAGGGTGTGAGCTTTAGAGGAGGAAGGGTAGGACGAATTGTGGCCTGTTTGCAGCAGCAGCAACAATGAAAGATCACACATTAGTTTGATGAAGGAATGTTGCATATGAAGCTCAGGCGCATTCCTTGGTCGGTTTGGGTTGGATTGATGCCCCGCGATTACTTCGACATGGGTTACCCAGCCCTTTGGTCTGTGCTGATGCTGTCGTGCCTACCCGCACAGTGTGGGCCTGTCACTGGCTGCCTGCTGGGAAGCTTTGCCGTTTGGTGTTTGGCGCTGAGAGTCTCTAGGACCTCGGAAAGGATAATAACCCCAAGATCAACAGCTAACTTAACCCTAACACCAAACGTCAACAGCATGGGGAGATGACCAACAATGGAGGTCGCTCATCCCACTGCAGGATGGGAGCAAGTAGGTGAGCGGTTCTACCGCAAAATCCAGCTGTACACCGAGGTTTTTGACCAGGACCTGGATCTCGACAATTACATTGTTGCCGGGGCACCCTATGGCGGAGCTGTTGGTAAGTCGGCCCCACGATTTGGTCTTTCCAAGCACCAAGCACCGAGCACCCTTCTCACGCGCCTCTAGCTCTGTACCGCGACGAGGAGAAGCTCGTTGCCTTTCATCCAGCTAAGGCCTCAAAGCCCAGCATCGACATCTACAGCTGCGCCGGAAAGCTCGTCCGAAGCATCCCCTGGGACAAGGGCTCCGTCAAGGGGTTCGGCTGGTCTGAGGATGAGAAGCTGCTGGTTGTCACGGCCGACGGCACCGTTAGGTGCTACTATGATCTTCAGGGCGACTTCACCCAGTTCTCACTGGGGAATGGCGCCGAGGACCTGGGTGTCAAATCTTGCAAGTATGTCCTCAAGGCCACCCGCTCTGCGTCCGCTGAGGGGCTGCGTGTGCTGACCAGATACCGACAAGGTTCTACGATCATGGAATGGTCGCCCTCTTGTCCAACAACGCTCTTGTCTCAGTCTCGTCCTACGATGAGCCACGCCCGAAGCTCCTGGCCCCGCCCCCCGAGGGCGATGTCCACTGTTGGAATCTCATCCCCCCAGCCCACACCCTCTCGCGTTCTGTCGAAGTCCTCCTGAGCATCGGTCAAACTGTCTATGTGTCTGATGCCACAGAGTGTGAGGACCGCTTTCTTGACATCGGCCCGTTCACCCACATTAGCGTATCACCTAACGGCAGGTTTGCTGCCCTGTACACCACCACTGGGAAGGCCCATGTTATTACCAGCGATTTCCAGACACGCCTGAGCGAGCACGACTCAAGGTCTAGGATCCCACCAAAGTATTTTGAGTGGTGCGGCAACGATGCGATAGTCATTGCTTGGGAGGACGAGGTTGACCTTGTCGGTCCCGGCGGGGCCCTGGCGCGGTTCTACTACAACGGCAGCCGGGTCCATCTAGTTCCCGGTGAGTGTGCCACCTTCCAGGCCAGTTGTGAATGTTCTCCCTAACGGTCATATAGATTATGATGGTGTCAGAGTCATAGCAAATGACACCTGCGACTTTCTCCAAAAGGTCCCAGATGTCATCGAAGATGTCTTCCGGCTCGGCACTGATTCTCCTGCGTCAATCCTCTTGGATGCTGTTGAGCAGCTCGAGATGCAGTCGCCGAAAGCCGACGACAATATCCAGCTGATCCGACCTCACCTTGTAGAGGCCGTAGACACCTGCGTAAACGCCGCTGGGCAGGAGTTCAACATCCACTGGCAGAAGCAACTCCTCAAGGCTGCCTCCTTTGGCAAATCAGTTCTTGATATCTACAACAGCGATGATTTTGTGGATATGTGTGAGACGCTGCGTGTTTTGAACGCTGTCCGCTTCTTCGAGATAGGCTTGCCCTTGTCCTATGAACAATACCAGCGTCTCTCGCCATCAGGCCTTATCGCTCGTCTGCTTAATCGCCATGAGTACCTCCTAGCTCTCCGAGTTGCCGGTTACCTACGTCTACCCACGGATAAGATATACGTCCACTGGGCTTCCACCAAGGTCCGGGTGGGCTCCGAGGACGACGATGCCATCTGCCGCAAGGTGGTCGAGAAGCTCTCGGGCAAGCCCGGTATCTCCTTCGAGGCCATCGCACGCGCCGCCTACGACGAGGGAAGAGGACGTCTCGCCACCGAGCTTTTGAACCACGAGCCGCGCGCCGGCCGCCAGGTTCCCTTGCTCCTCAGCATGGAAGAAGACGAGCTCGCCCTCGACAAGGCCATCGAGAGCGGCGACACGGATCTGGTGTACTTCGTACTGCACCAGCTGAAGCGCAAGCTACCCCCGGCCGGCTTCTTCCGCGCCATCAACAGCCGGCCCATCGCCACGGCGCTGGTCGAGGCATCCGCTCGCGAAGGTGACGGCGATGGGCACGAAGACACGGCGTTGCTTAAAGACCTGTATTACCAAGACGACCGCCGTCTGGATGGGGCGGCTGTTTTCGTCCGCGAGGCGCTGCGGCAGCCGGAGAGCCGGACCGCAGGGGACAAGCTGGAGCTCGCGACAAAGCTACTCGCCGATAACTCGAAGGAGAATGCGTTTGAGTTGAGCGCGCTGAAGGAGGCGGCTACGCTGCTGAAGATGCAGGCTGTTTTGGACCGCGGCCAGGCGGGCGGCTTTACGGGGCTGTCGGTCAACGAAACTCTGTTCAAGCTGATCCGGATAGGCGACAGTAGGGGCGCGAAGAGAATCCAAAGCGAATTCAAAGTGCCGGAGAAGGTGGCTTGGTGGATACGGTGAGTAGCGTCTTGGACTTTTTAGAGGGCTTATGATGATTGCTAACATGATGGGATTAGTCTGCAGGCCCTCGTCGCGAAGCGGGACTGGGTTGAAATCGAGGAGATGTCTCGTGCGCGCAAGAGCCCCATTGGCTGGGAGGTATGTTTCTCACCCCTTCAACATCCACGCCTTTTGCCAAGCTAACGCCATCAAAAAACAAAAGCCTTTCTTCAACCAAACCCTACAGGCCGGCAACCCTAAGTTGGCCGCGGCATTTATCCCCAAGTGCACAGGGCTAGAGGCGGGCCAGGCCATCACCATGTACGAGAAGTGCGGAATGCCGGTCAAGGCTGCTGAGGAGGCTGTCAAGATCAAGGACGCCGAGTCCTGGGCAAAGTTGCTAGAGACGGCGGGGAGGAATACGGCAGATGGGAGGGAGATCGAGCGTTTGGGGCAGTTGGTGTTCAAGAGGTGAGAGTATCTGATTTGAACGGGAAGGCTTGGCAGGGTTTATTCATGGGGTTGTGTATAGTAAAGACATGCTGTTGAGACGTGTTTGAGACTTCCAGAGGAATACTCAAGAGTTTGTAGTGTTCTTTTGCGAGGATATATTCAGTACCCGTACCTTGATGGCAGGGGATTAGCTAACACGATGGACGGGAGGCTCGTTGGGTCTTAGTCGTGCTCCTTATCCTTTGTAAAATTGGCCTCTGAACAGTTATACGAGATTATTCACTCATTTACTCTCTCTTATCTCAGCTCATCTTTTGGTATGACTTGATCGCATTTTGACGGACGGAGTGATGAATGTGTAGTAAGGCCGAGATCAGAACCAACAAAAATAAATAGGAGAGCGTACATGAGAATGGGAGAAGTCGAAAAGACATAAAACACCAGAGATTCGCTGGTCGTCACGACCCAACTGCTAGTCTGGCCTCACAAGAGCTTGCTAGATGAGCGACCGAGTCCAGAAATGGAACTACTCTCCGTTAGGCTAACAAGCGGCGCCAGCACCGTTCCTATACCGCCATGAAATTAATTAGGGCCAGGGGTAAGTCTAAGGACACCAAGTTCGATGCCACCAAATCCACCAAGTCCATCAACCTCCCCACCTTCATTTCAGCATCTTCAATTCTTTTCCACACAACAGCGAAGGTTCGCAATATCTACCCACCACTTCGTTCAACGCCGCTAACATAGTCGTTGTAGATCAGTTATACGCCCTCAAACATCTCGAATTCGATCCTTTTGAGCCACAATACCGCTGCGCGCGCGCGCGCAAGAGATCCTGCAAGATCCCGATGCCGGAAGGCTGGATACCTAACAACGGGGTTGAGGGCGTGGAGTCGCATGATTTAGGTCCCATGACTGTGGAATGTGAGAAATGTGCTGCTTTGCACTGGATAGATGAGAAGCTTACAGTTTGTGAATCCCCGCGTTCTCCTTTTAACTGGCTCTGATCTCTGGGTAGAGTTCCTCTGCGGCGCGTCCCATGCTCGGGAAGTGTTGCAACGGCGGTAAGTCGATATACCCCCGTCCCGGGAGCTGCCGCATTTCTTGACGACGTGGTTGAAGGGCGGGGTTGAAGGTTCTATGGCGCTTCGTAAGAAAGCGCGTGGATACAACAACGCTTTTGCCTTCACTTCCGTTAAGTGCAACCAGCCCGCGGCTCCCGGCGGTGTGGGACCCATGAACTTCCAGATCGAGGGCGCTCTTTATCATTTTACTGGGATTTTGCTGCCGTCTACGGGCCAGGAAGCTTTCGCATCAGTCTATTCCCTTAACCCAGATATTGCCACAGACCGCCGCGCCAGAGGGAGTGCCGGCCTCAACGTCGGAGGCGGCCTCTGCGGCAGTGCCACTGCCTTTGGCCGGAGTAGCAATAGCAACGGCGGGATTGACGGGCATTTGCGAGGCTACGGCGGGGATGGTAGCATCGTCAACTCCAGTGGCGCCAGCAATTTCGGGCTGGGTGCCCGCCCTCGGTGGGATGGATGTCCTCGGTGGGCTGCGGGTTGTTGTCCGCCACTGAAGCAAACAAGTCGTCAGTACGCCGTAAATACACGCTCAGATGCCCGCAAAATGGTAGCGCACGGCTCTAACAATACTTACTACTTGCTGACAGGCTTCTTTCGGCACCTGCTCCGCGGATCTAAACCACGTCCCCTAGTGAAAGAAGAGACCGTACAATACCCAGGGACCAGGAGGGTATACACTTCTTCACTGCCAAGCCTCGTTCCACCATGGCGATATGCTGGAGTGAGTCTGAATTCATAAGGCAGGACCGCTTGCCAATTCACTGAACTAATGTGTTGTAGAAGACGCTACCAAGAGTGTCCAACCTCGTCTCCTGCCAGCGCTTGCCCTCCCCCTCCTAGTGACAACCATGAGCAGCTGTACATTTGGCACATACCATCTACATTTTCGCTCCTTGGTCAAGCTCAGGTGCCTCGTCGTCAGTCTTCTTCACTGTCGGGCCACACTCTGCATTGCGCTGCGGCCCTAGAAGACAGTTCCATCGCTCTTGATGAGAATAGGGCTTGACTTGGTCTGTGGGCGTCGCTGTGCTGCAATCTCACGTCCGGATTTCCATGTACCGGCTTCGAGCAGCTGTGCCATGGTCAGGTGGACGCCGTCACCGATGCGGGACTGGATCTTGCTGTAGAGTTTGTCGATGAGCACCAGTGTCATGGCCCTCCACTCGACTATAGCATCATCACTTGCGTCAAAAAGCGGCAAGTCCCCGCCCGATGCCTCCAAGCCTCGGCAAAGCGTCTCCTTTTCCAGAGATAAGACGCCCAGGTCAACGAACAAGCCGCCGTTGCGATACTCGGCCAAGGCCGTTAGGGAGTCTGCGTTGGTCCATTGCATCCCCAACACCCGCTGGAAGGGGACCATTAGGGAGTAGGTGAGCCATTGCGTAAGCTTGTGAAAGGGCTGGATGCCTTCCGCGGCAGCGTCAGGGCTCTTGGTATTCTCTCCTCGCTGCAGGATGCTCAACGGCCACGCATCACCGATGGGCGTTCCAGCAATGGTCGTGCGATTTTTGGGCCAAGCGGGAATGAGAAGTGTCTGGAGAACATCCCAGAGAACGAGGACGTCGAGATTGGCGGATTCGCCTGCTGTTTTGGATACCAGATAGTCTGAAGATCTTGTCAGCATCTTGCAACAGCAGCGTAACGGGGAGCCAGGAGGTAAATACCAACGAGGTTTCCAGGGCGACCTTCAGCCCCGAAAACTTCGGGATGAGCAAGCAATGATTGTCCGAGGCTTCTGAGGAGAGCCGCTCGAGAATCGACACCCAGCATGGGATTTTCATCAGACACTTGGAAACCCTCCGCGAGTACGGCCGCCTCTAGTCGTTCCAATCCCCCTCCTGCGCACCACGGGGGTCAGTCGCATATCTGGGCAGCAAGGTCAAGACTGAAGGCGTTGGTCATACCATTCACGATCGGGATGGCTTCAACCTCGGAGGTGGTGAAGGTAAAGGTGTTGAACATGTGAAGGCTGGCAACCGCGATGCCCTCGCTTCGTTCGTAGGTGTGGCCGGTTTCAGGCTCAGTGTATCGCCAATGATCACCTGCGCCAGCATCCAGAAGAACGGAAACGAAGAACAGGTCGATAAGGCGACGAGTCACCTCGGTGTCATCGCAGTCTTCTCTCTTCCACTGGTCTAATAGGTTTGCGATGCGCGGTATGTCACCGACTTCGAAATGCTGCCAGCGCCCATGCGGAGGAATAGTATGAAACTTGTCAGGGCCGAAATCCCGCTGCCAGGAGAACATTTAGTCTAGACAGGTGCCACGAGGGTTCCTTGGTTCCCGAACCTTGATGACAGAAGCCACAAAATTGACGACATCATCCAGTTTGTCTTCCCGGAGCTCAAAATGAGCCAAGTTCCCAGCTTTGGCGATCTCTCCAACGACATTGGCACGATCTCGGATGGCGCGCAGAGAAAGAAGGTACTTGACGTTGGGATCCATGTTGAAGCGATTCGAATGACGTGGACAGCCCTACACTAGAAACGCTTGGTGGTTGGGAGGTTGGCAAGGTTCAATCCCCTCCCCCCCAATGCCCCTTGGGAAGCGCTAGCTTACAGGTCCGCTGCGTTGCGACATAGGGCTCGCGGTAACGCAGCGCGACCCGACCCAACAAAGCCACGAGTTGACGTTGCGTTGGCCGACGATTGGTCAGATTGGAGTCGCCCGATTCACTGACTTTGCCTTTTGCGTTGGAAAAGACTGGAGTGCAGAACGTCAGTACGTCCGTAAAGACAAGGCCCCTACAATTAAAACTTCGTTGTCACAAGCCAAAAGGAAGAGGAATAGAGCTTAATATGGACCTTAAAGGGGAGAGCTTTACGTAGGCAGTGTTCTAGGTATAGACGGGCTTAATGGGATGCCCTTCCAAAGAGGCATGCCTAAGTACCCAGCCAAGCCTGGCTTAAAGGTGCGTGGCTGATGCGGCGATATCGGGAAGCTCCGGAAGTTAGGGGGAGTGAAGTTGAGAGACTGGAAGTTGCTGAGGTGGCGGCGGGTATCCGTTTTTGCTTATGTCAGCAGGGGGAGGAAAGAAATGTGCTCCCTTTGCTCCTATAGATAATATAGCCCTCACTGGCTTATCCATGGGAGAGCGGACGGGACCCCGAGTTTTCCAGCGGGTATGGTCGTATGTGATATTGTCGAGGAGCTATTCTGTATTGTATGGTGATTCGGAGAAGTGTCCTCTCACGCTGGGTAAAGTTACTGACCCGGGCTAATCGCAATGTCCTCGAGGGCAGTGAATCATGACAGAGAAACCCGAGAGACAAATGCCTGCCTAACTCCTTACGAGTCAACCAAGAAGAGAAAAAATATGGCTTTGGGAACGAAGTTAAAGCACAACGAGACCCAGCCCCCCCTTTGTTCACACATTACGACAAACGACTCAAAAACCAAGACTCGAAACGCAAGAGTAAACCTTCAATTCTCCTCCTAGCATCACAGCTAGTCTCACACGCCGGTGACTAACTTGGGGATGTGGTATATATGTGTGAGGGATGAGTGTGTGTGCCATGCGTGCTGCATGCTTCATATTTGTGTAATGACGAGGTGTAGTGTGTACGGAGAATACGTTATGTGTGTCATGTGTAAATGAGAGAACAGGAGAGGTGTAGTTGGCAGTCGGAGCCTGAATAATAAAGTCGGGAAGGAATAGACTCATAGCAGCAATAGCAAAACCAAAAACAGAACCAGACAAATGCTCCTCCCTTCTCCTCCTCCCCCTTTCCCAAGGCAAAGGCAAAACAAAAAAGCCAACGCATAACTCCGGTTCTTGATGCCAGTCTCTCATTCCCCACCGACGCAATGAGTTACATAATTACTTATAGTGGTTAGCCCCTGATGCTTTCCTTCAACCGCTACCGCCGACATCGCAAGTCATACGTCGCTAGGCCACAAAGAACATCATGTCATGGAAACATCATCTGCCACGGTAGCCTCTATGCTGTTTATCCGCGAGACCCCGGCCCCCTCGGCGGGGGTCGCCGGTGTCCCGTCGACCCGCATGCGTGCACCACTGCCGTCGAACACCCAAGGCCCAGCGTCGTTACGCGGCGTGATGGGACCTTCGTGACCGTTGATCGTGACCGGAGCCCCTGTTGGCGAGGGGGTCCGTGTGTCCCGGCGGCCGTCACTCGCGATGCTGACGCCTCCCGAGGCGATCCGCTGGGAAGACGACGATGCTGATGGGATTGGCACGGGGTTTGACGTTGAGTAGGGTGACACGCTTGGTCGGGTAGTGCTACTGCGCTGGTGTGTGAGAGCGTTGTCGTCAATCTCGGTAATGTCGTGGGATGGCGGATCAAGGAGCATAGTCACATCCGGAGCTTCTACCTCCCTGGGCTGTGGCGTGATTGGAGCTTGCCGAGCACTTCGTGTTGACTCCCTCGACTTCCGAGGGGGTGCGAGAACGGCTTGATTATCTGAGCTGTCGCGAGCGTGTAAGAGTGCGCCCTCCTGTGCGCGCTCGCCCTCGTCCGAGTCGAGCTGTTCCCATTCCTCGGGGTCCTCAACCTCGGCCTCGAGGTCAGCCGCAGCGCGGCAATTTGGGCAAATGAATATTGGGTAGGACGGAGAGGCCAGAAGAGACCGGATACACTTGTAATGCCATGTATGCGAGCAAGGTGCGACAAAAAGGCACTGGCAAGGCTGTTCCCATCCAATTGTTAGGACAGTTCCACGGCATGCAGTCAGACCACGGAATACGTACCGCAATACTATTCAGACATATCGAGCAATCTTGCGAGTAGGACTGTGCAGACGAGCTATTGGCAGAGCCGGCGGTCATGTTCCTTAACCTTTTATGGGTGGTCATGCTAGGAGGCACATTATGTTAGCACGGGTGGATGGTGGATGGAAGTGAGGCTCTGTCAGGCAGCGACTTACTTGAAGGTATTCAGTTTGCTTTGCCAGCCTCTGTTCAGCTCGAGCCGCATCTTGACACACCGAAAGATCATCTCCTCGCCGCCCTTGAAGTCAATGCCCAGCTGTACTATGTCGCCATCGTTGACCGGAAACGGCTTAGATTCGGTGCCTGGCGGACTGAGCCGGATGTGGTTGAGGAATGTGCCCGAGCTGCTCTTGACGTCCTTGATGAACCATTTGCCCTCTTCATACCAGAATTCGCAGTGCCGTCGGCTGACAACCTTGCTCTTGAAGCCCACAGGCGCTGCCGAGGGGGCATTGTGCGGCATGTTTGGTTGGCTGTCTCGCTCCGAGTAGCGACCGACGCGGATGATCTCGGAGCCGGTGGGGAGGGTACGCGAGATGGTAGAGAAGGTGAGGGACGGGCGGGTAGCGCGCGGATCATAAAAGGTGCTGAAGCGGATCGAGGGCAGCACGTCCACATTGCTGCCACCCTCGTGTCCGCCCGTGGTCGCGGACCGTGTCCGGGTCATGGTGCTGTCTTGGATCGGGGACTCAACAAGACTCGCGGGCCCGGTAGGTACAGATGTGGTAATGATTGGCGGAACAGGGGATGGCTCGGCGGGCTTGGCGTCTGTTGTTGTTGTTGATGCAATATTTGTCGTCGCAGGTGTATTATCGTGGGTCCTGGATCCGAAGGGCGGGGACAGCCCGAGGGGATGGCTAAGTGCGGGCACCAGCGAGAAGCGATTGGACCGAGAGAGCAAGAACTGGCCTGGGGACGCAGCAGCAGCAGGAGATAGGAGGCCGTCTGCACTGGCCGAAGTATGAGAGGCACCAGACGCCGGTGCAGATGGAGATGACGCCGGGGCTTGCGGTTGGAGGAGCGAGGATTGCTGGTGCTGGTGCTCTCGCGACAGCAGATGGGTCTGCGTGTAATTGCGCAGGTAGCTCAGACCGCGAAGTCTACTACTTCGCGAGGTCGGTGACGCCGGCGACGCAGAGAGCGCAGAAACAGCAGATACAGTCGAAGCAGCAGGCACAGAAACAGACACAGCGAGGCCCGGAGAACTGGGCGCTGGAATAGGTTGCGTGAACATTGAACTGCAACCAGACCTGGAGCCGGCTTTCTTCGTCCAAGACGAAATTTGTGGTCGAACGAACGCGGATGGGCTGCCTACACAGTATGTATTCCCGTCCCCTCACAGGGGGCCTTGGGGCCTTCAAGGGGGGCCAAAGGGGGCGGTGGGGAGCGTTTCGCCTGTCAGTCGACCAACTGATCCGACTGACCCCCCCCCAGAGCCGCCCACTGCCAAGTCGTGCCGAGCCAGTGCTTAGGTAAGGGCTCACGGGCTACACGGCTGCCACCCTTATCGATAACGCCGCGATCGGCTGGCTGCATCGGCTTTACGGGGTACAGCGCTGTGGAACTGAGAATTTCCAAAAAAACTTGGTGTATTACTGTTCGATCGCGAATTTGACAATCATCCCCGACTCGATCCGCACTCAGAGCACACTGCCTGGCAAGCCATGTCAACGGCCCCCCACCCGACATCATAGCAGCCAAGCAGTCGCAGCCATGCTCAGAACGTGCCGGCCGACGCGCCTGCTCAACCAGACTCGCTCAGCATGGGCGCCGTCTAGGATATCTCGCGCATCGCCTGCGCCGAGGGGGATGAGGGCCCTCGCTACCGCAGTGTCACCACTGCCCAAGGCCAAGGTAGGTTGCAACTCGGCCTCCCAGTCCCCATCAAGGTGTGTAACTAACCAACAATCGCAACAGGAACCCACAACGCGCGACAAAGTCACAACCCTCCCCAATGGCGTTCGTGTCGCCTCAGAGGATCTCCCCGATGCCTTCTCGGGCGTGGGTGTGTACATTGATGCTGGGTCGCGCTACGAGAACGAGTCCCTGCGCGGTGTTAGCCATATTATGGACAGACTAGCATTCAAGTCGACAGCGACACGCACTGCCGACGAGGTGCTCGAGACGGTCGAGAATTTGGGTGGCAATATCCAATGCGCCTCGTCCAGGGAGGCCATGATGTACCAGGCGGCGACCTTCAACTCTGCGATTCCCGCTGCCGTAGAGTTGCTGGCTGATACGATTCGGAACCCGAGGGTCACCGACGAGGAGATCTCGCAGCAGCTGGACACAGCCGAGTATGAAGTCAAGGAGATTTGGTCTAAGCCTGAGCTCATCCTCCCCGAGCTGGTGCACATGGCCGCCTTCAAGGACAACACATTAGGAAATCCGTTGCTTTGCCCCCAAGAAAGGCTCGGTCAAATTGACCGAAACACAATCCAGCAATACCGGGAGGCCTTCTACACGCCGGAACGAACTGTTGTTGCCTTCGCCGGCGTACCGCATGAGACGGCAGTCAAACTCGCCGAGAAGTATTTTGGCGATATGAAGCCGATACAGGCGCCCACGATATCAAGGGCCGGGTCAGAGACGTCGTTTGACTCACTGTCGTCAGATTCTAGCGACTCCTCGGCCTCCTCATCTTCATCTATATCCACGCCTCCACAAAAGCCTTCGACCTTGCTGTCAAAGATCCCATTCTTCAAGAACCTCACTACTTCAGCCTCACAAAACGCATCCATAAGTCACACACCCCTTATCCCAATCACAGCAGAGGATCTACATCGACCCGCCCACTATACCGGCGGCTTCCTCTCCCTCCCGGTCCAGCCGCCACCCCTGAACCCTAACTACCCCGCCTTCACCCACATCCAGCTCGCGTTCGAGGGCCTCCCCATATCCTCGCCCGACATCTATGCGCTGGCGACCCTTCAAACCCTCCTCGGCGGCGGTGGCTCTTTCTCGGCTGGCGGCCCCGGCAAGGGCATGTACTCGCGACTGTACACCAATGTGCTGAACCAGCACGGGTGGGTCGAGTCGTGCGTAGCCTTCAACCACTCGTACACCGACTCTGGCCTCTTCGGCATCGCAGGATCTTGCTACCCCGGTAATGCGGCCAACATGCTGCAGGTCATGTGCCGCGAGCTACAAGCTCTCACGCACGAGGGCGGCTTCTCAGCATTGGGCGAGATCGAAGTCAACCGCGCAAAGAATCAGCTGCGCAGCAGTCTGCTCATGAACCTCGAGAGCCGCATGGTCGAGCTCGAGGATCTCGGCCGCCAGGTTCAGGTCCACGGCCGGAAGATCGCCGTGCACGAGATGACCCGCAAGATCGCCGACCTCTCGATCCGCGACCTGCGCAGAGTTGCCAAGAATATTGTTGGTGGCATGGCCGCCAACCCTGGTGCCGGTAGCGGTGCCCCCACTGTCGTTCTTCAGGAGGCCACACCCGAGGGCGGACGTGTGCTAACGGAGCTGCGGTGGGGCCAGATACAGGACATCATCTACAAGTGGCAGCTGGGTAAGCGGTAGGCAGACCAGCGATGGTTGTACGAGTCAATATGTATAGAAGTATGCAACGGTGAAAGATGCATTCCGGTAGGCCTGCAAACGGTGGCGTCATCACGGCTTCTTGTACGAGTAGTGGGTAGTGGTTGGTAAAAATATCCATAGCTGTTGGTTTATATAGAAACCGAAAGAAATTCAGTGGATGTCTATATACCAAAAGATACCTCTCAGTTCTTTCCATCTACAATCAAAATAAAGGTAAGATAGGTGAGTGGCCACGGCTAGGTACCGTATCCTGTTGCATGTTGAATGGCTTAATAGGCTCTATCTCTTTGCCTAGGTATATCGCCAGTATCTCTCCGTATCGGTGTTTTTGAGGATGTGATCCGGGACACATGTAAGAAACGCCTATCCATCTTACCTCCCATCTGTATTCTATTCCATCCACATATGGTGCTATCCATTCATTCCCAAAACAAAACCCGACCAAACCGAACCAGAAACAAATCCCCTTTGAACGCCCCCGCCCAAAACAAAATCGCCCACTCCAGAAATGATCGCTCGCCGCAAATATCCCTAAATACCCCCCCCGTCTGCACCCGCACACCACCCATATAACTCTACAGTTTTGACCTCACCGCCTCCAATCTATATTTGACGTCCTTGAGCGCCTTTGTCGTGGGCTTCCAGTCATCAAACTGGCGCAACAGCTCCGCAGTCTCGGAATTGAGCTCGGTGCGCACAAAATCCTCCTCGAGCAAGCCACGCATGATCCACGGCAGGTGGTACGGGTTGTTTGGAGTGCCGGCGCCGCCCTGGCGCTGGTGCACCTCACACGGCACGTTGCCGACGTTTGTAGTCTCAAGGGCGTGTGCCACGGCGAGTCTGGATTGGTTAGTATGGTGACTATCTAGTGAGGTAGAGGAATAGAGGGGGAAAGCTTACTCGTAGACTTGGTCGTCATCATAGAGCCTCGAGTGGCCTTCGCCAGAATAGAGACTTCCTGCGAGGGGCGTTGAAAGCTCACGAATAAGACCATGGTCAGTTACACCAAGGTTCCGCAACCGCAGTGCGAAGCCGACAAGGTGCGCAATGCTATAATAGTGTATTAGTATAGCAGCCATAGGAAATTGGCAGTTTGATAGGCATACAAATCAGGAGCATGTATTCGGCCGTCGATGAAAACGGCACGATAAATGTACGGATGATGGACCGGGGCGTATATGGCCGACTAGGATAACCGTTAGTCTTTATCAACTTGTTTGGGAGGGGATCTGCAAACCTCCAGCGGTACGAGTTGGTCGTCCATGCTGCCAATAAATGTAAGGCGAGCCCCGTAACTCAGCACCACTTTCATCGACGCCTCTAGTCTCTTGGACACCTCACTTTGCGGGTCCGCAAACTCCCAAAGTTCCGCAGCGGTGCCCATGAGTATCCCCATACTTGACTTGTAGTCAGGGAATGGACCAAGAGAGACACCAGCTAGACGTTCTTAGTTAGCTTTCTGTGTTTTGAACGTCGTATTTCCATCACTTACCCATGGCACATACACCCACTTTGGCAGTGGTGATTACTCCCAACTCATAGAGTTTCGCCAGCAACATAATGGTCACTGGGACTCCCTGAGAATGACAGCCTAGAATTATCAAGTCGGCGTTACGAATATGGTCAATCCAGTTTAGTAAAAGCTTCCACAAGTTCTCGACACGGTCACCAATCTTGCCCTCGCCTTCCAGAGCAACCTTCTCGATCTCACAGTCCTCGCTGCCATGCGCATCGACCCACTTCCTAATGGCAGAGACACAGTGGTTTGCAAACTTAAGTGACGTTCCGGTCGGCTGACCAATCATTGGGCGAAGGTAACTGGCGGGGAAAAGACCATGAACGCCGATCGCAATCGCCTTCTTGATCTTGGGTTGGTCTTTGGAGAGGTAGACATGTTTCGGCGGTGGCTGTTGTGTTCTCAGCAGTAGCTGTGCGATCTGCCGCACAATGGAAGGATTCTCCTTCAGTCGATACGTATTTCCGAAGGACGGAAGTAAAATATTAGACGGCAAAGCTTTCGCAGAGGTGGGCGCCTTGGAAGGTGCCGCCTTTGCCGCCAACTCAGCTTTGGATGAGGTCTCAGGGACAGGTGTTTCGGGACGAGAAGGCGTAAGATCGTCGGCAGTCATTGAGAGGGGACGAGTCCGTTTGTTCTTCTTGGACGAAACCTCCCTGGAAGGTGTTGCCACGGGCTTACTTTGATCATCCTTTTTGGCCGACTTTGAGGATTTCAACGATGGCTCCTTTACTGGGGTATCTCTAACTTCAAAAGAATTCGCTCTCTTGGGGTGAGATTCGGAGCTGTCCCCGATAACGGCGAGCTGACCCTCTTCCGCCTGCTGGATGCTCTTAGTTCCAGAAGTTGAGTTCGTGTCACGGGACCAAAATGCCCAAGTTGAGCCGGCCTTCGGTGGCGGCGCAGGTGCCGTCTCCACCGGCGGTGCATCCTGCATAATGACATCCCCGGGCTCCTTGACCGGCTGAACAGGCTCATCTGGCACAGCCGTCGCTGGCACTGCGTCTACCTGTGCATCTGGGACAGGAGCGGGAGCAGCGGCGCTACTGGTGTACCAAAGGCCATACCAATAACCACCAGACGCAGTTGAAGGTCTTTCCTGTACTAAGGGTTCGCTTGGAGGTTCCGGTTGCTCAACCGCTGGCTGCTCCTGGTCCGCAGGCTTTGCGGCTTCGGTAGTCTCGGGTCCCGGAGGCTTCACATCGATCGAAGTTGTCTCGTCGGCTCTGACCGGCTCATCAGGTTTGATCTCGGCGACCTCTGTGGCCGGTTGCGTAGGGCGGCCAAACCACCCTAGCCAGCTAGAGGTAGCCGGCGGGTTCGCGATGGGTTCCACGGGTTCCCCGGGTGCTTGCGGGACGGTGTGAACATCAGCCGCCGGATCGTCACCTTGTTCTTGGCCTTCGTCCGCTTTCTTCACATCAACGCTACTAGGCTTAGAAGAATTTCCTGGCAGCAGCTGGGGAGCCTCTGTTCCATCGCCCTCCATCCCGGCCGCGACAGCTCCTGGGATTTCACCACCCTCTTGGATTTCCGGCAGTGTCGGCGCAGATGCCATGGGCTCGTCCAGACTCACACCGTCGGTGTCTTTCTTTGAGCTGAATCGACTGAAATCGGCCGTCGTCCTTGACTTCACCGTCCCACCTAGAATTGTTTCTCGGGCAACTTGGGTCGAGGCTGACGACTTCCGCGGCCATGAGCCGTACCAACTGCGCGTCTCGCGGACCTGTATAACTAGTGAGCAATTCAAGCGCCGAGTCCTTGAGATTGGCCAAGGTACCTGTTTGGTTGATTTGGTCGGCGTCACGTTGCTGCCTTCGATCCCATTCGATGTTATGCTTAGTTGTGAAAGCTGTGGGGTTGCGTGGCTGGGGGTCGGCGTGGCGGCAGTTGAGCAAGATTTGGATGAGTGTGACGAAGTCTGTGATGACTGGGATGGTTGCGACGGCGGCTGCAATGACGATGATGATGTTTGTTGGGACGGCATTGCGGTTGCGCGACTCGCGATTGCTTCGATGAGGTTTGGCTTTGCGCGTTTTCGAGGGCCCATTGCGCTAAACAACACCGGGGGATGAGACGCGGCTTTGAGAGCGGTTGTGGATGGGGAGAGTGCTGGCAGTGAGTGCCGTTTTGGCTTTGTCCTGTTTTGTTGCCTGCACTCCACTGGCGATAGTCCAATGTATGTTCGTCGTCGTGTCTGGTCCAAGCAAAGCCTCCGAATGGCTCGAGCTCATTGATTGTTGGGGTGGTACGTCATTCGCCTGCATGTACCGAGAACCGCGGCTGTAGGCGTAGCCTCACTTGTTCTTTGCCTGTATTTTGTGTAGAAGCTTAGTAAATTAACCGTCCTATACTTAACACGTAGGATAAACCTTGGATCACTCAAAATGCGCATACCAGGGTGCGCGGGGACAATAGCATGTGTTCTGTTACGCAAGTTCGCAGGTCATCTGCGTACTGGGTACTTCGCGTGGCCTCCCCATTCTGACTTCAGGCGTCAGCTGCCTCTGGCTCCCCTATCGTCAAGATGGACCCCTCCTTGTTGAGGCAGAAACGCTTCGACCCACCTACAGCCTGACCGCCCTCCTTATCGTTATCGGAAGTGCGGCGCTCCACCCAATTTTTTTTTGTGGTGGGCAGCTACCGCCTGCATTTTTTTGATCATTTTCGAAGGCGGGAACTTTGGCTGAGGGATCTAGATAGGATTGCTCTCCAATTGACATAGCCCCTTTAAAAGATCAACACAACAATGAGCTCACTGAAGCGTAAAGAAGGGCCGGGTGGCCCTGCCGCCGCAAAGTCAACACGCCCTGCCTCCGAATCGCGACCATCGAAGCGACCGAAATCTAGTGGCGAATCTGCGACTGCGAAAGACGACGGCAAAACGGGCGCAAAGCACACCAAGCAGCCAAAGCCCGCGAAATCATCCAAGCCAGAAAAGGAGGAGAAGCCTGCCCCGTCCAAGCCGGCTTCCAAGCCATTGGTCACACTGCTTAAGGAGGATGAGCCATTGTTCCCCAGAGGAGGTGGCAGCGTCCTGACCCCTCTCGAGCACAAGCAAATTCAGGTCCAGGCAAAGAACGATGTGCTCTTTGAGGCGGAAACTAGCGCCGCCAACAAGAAGGAGGAGAAGGCTGGGAAGAAGAAGAGAAAGTTCAAGGTCGACGAGACATCAACAAAGCCTGTCCGGGACCAGGATGCTATCAAGGTGGAGAGCCTGAACTTCAAGGTAAACCAGCAATGCGCGCCATGTCTTAGTATGTGCTAATTGAGTTTGCGCAGCGACTGGTCAAGGGTTCGCTAGTTCTCGGTACCATCTGCGCTATCAACCTTCTCGATATCACCGTCGCTCTGCCGAATAACCTCATTGGCCATGTGCCCATTACCGCCATTTCCGACGCTCTTACGCAACGCCTGCAAGCAAGCGCGGCGGACGACGATGATGCGGAGGACCTTGGCGACGGGAACACGGACGATGTGGACCTCAAGGCCCTCTTCCGCCTCGGTCAATACGTACGGGCTTATGTTGTCTCGACCATCGACGAGTCCTCGACCGCCGGAAAGCCCAAGCGCCATATCGAGCTCTCTCTCCAGCCAGTTCTCGCCAATACCGGCATGTCAGACACAGATATTGTCCCTAATTCTACTCTGATGGCATCTGTTGCCAGTGTCGAGGATCATGGCTTCGTCATGGACATCGGTGTTGCTGGCTCTGACCTCCGTGCATTCTTGCCCAAGAAGCAGCTCGACAAGAGCATCCCAGAAGAGAGCCTACAGCCAGGTTCTGCCGCACTTTGCATTGTTACTGGGAAAAGCGCAAACGGGAAGGTCGTGCAGCTCTCCACATTAGCGGACAGAATCGGCAAGGTCAAGCATAATCCGGCTGAGGCCACTACTATCGACACATTTTTGCCTGGAACCGCAGTCGATATCCTCGTATCTGAAGTTTCTCAGCATGGGCTCGTTGGCAAAGTCATGGGGCACCTGGATGTCACCGCAGACCTCGTTCACTCGGGTGCTGGGCCTGACGGCGTTGACCTAGAGGAGAAATACAAGGTGGGATCGCGTATCAAGGCGCGGGTCATCTGCACCTTCCCGACTGCCAAATCACCCAAGCTGGGAGTCTCTCTGCTGCCACATGTGCTCAAGATGACATCGAAGATGGCCGAGAAGGATGATCAATCTGTTTCGCCCGTGGAGCTTCTTCCCCACTCGGCACAAGTGGATAAGTGCACAGTAGAGAGAGTTGAGGCCGAGATTGGATTATACGTCGATGTCGGAATCCCAGGTGTTCCGGGATTCGTCCATATCTCACGAGTCAAGGATGGCAAGGTGGATGGTCTGTTCGAAAACAGTGGGCCATACAAGATTGGCTCGGTTCACCCTGGCAGAGTAATTGGCTACAGCTCCTTCGATGGCATGTATCTTCTTTCCCTTCAGAAGACGGTCCTGGAGCAACCGTTCCTCCGGATCGAAGACATCCCCGTGGGTGCAGTGGTTCCCGGTGTCGTGGAGAAGCTGGTCATCAACGGGGATGGCCTTGGGGGTCTGATCGTCAAGGTCGCCGAAGGCATCTCCGGGCTGGTCCCGGAGATGCATTTGGCCGATGTCCACCTCCAACACCCCGAGAAGAAGTTCAGGGAAGGCATGAAGGTCAAGACTCGCGTGTTGTCTACCAACTCCTCGAGGCATCAACTCCGTTTGACCTTGAAGAAGACTCTTGTCAACTCCGAAGCCCTCCCCATCCAGTCCTACGCCGAACTCGCTGTTGGGCTACAGGCGCCCGGCACAATCGTCAACATTCTTCAGCACGGCGCCATCGTGCAGTTCTACGGCCAGTTGCGAGGATTTCTCCCCGTCTCAGAGATGAGCGAGGCCTATATTCACGACCCGAAGGAGCATTTCCGCGTAGGCCAGACCGTCAGCATTTATATCATCAGCTTTGATCCAGATGCGAGCAGGCTAATTGTCTCTTGCAAAGACCCTTCAGCCTTCGGCTTTGAAAAGCAGCTGGCACTGAAGAACCTCAAGATCGGCGATCTGGTTTCCGCAAAGGTTACTCAGAAGACCGAGACCGATATATTCACCGAGCTCACCGACAGCTCCCTAAAAGCAATTCTCCCGGTTAACCACCTCACCGACAAATCCATTAGCAAAACCCTTTCGGCGCTGAAGAAGATTCATGTTGGCCAAATTCTCCCTGACCTAGTTATCCTAGAGAAGAACGAAAGCCGACGGTCTATCACCCTATCCGCGAAGCCTAGTCTCGCAAGTGCAAGCAAAGAGGGAAAATTGCTTGTTAGCGTCGAAGGTGCTCAAGTGGGCGATACAGTGCCTGGCTTTGTTCGGAATATCACTCCGACAGCTGTTTTTGTTGAGTTCGCCGGAAAGTTGACGGCCCTTCTGCCCAAGGGTTTAATGCCCCGCGACCTGCTTGGCAAGCCTGACTTCGGAATGCACAAGTCGCAATCCATCACTGTCAAGATTACTTCCGTCGACAAGGAACTCGGAAGATTAGTTGTTGCCATCCCCTCCGCAGCGAACGATGACGCTAAGGAGTCTGCCAAGCCAAACGAAAAGGCCGTCAACTCATTGGACGATACTCTTGCTTCTGTTGAGGACCTGGTCATCGGCAAGATCACCAAGGCGCGGGTCGTGTCTATCAAGGGGACACAACTCAACGTCGCTATTGCCGATAATGTGCAAGGTCGCATTGATGTCTCGCAGGTTTTCGACTGTTGGGATGAGGTCCCGGATCCGAAGAACCCACTGGGGCACTTCAAGCCGAAGCAGATCGTGCCCGTTCGAGTTCTCGGCATCCACGACGCTCGCAACCATCGCTTCCTGCCCATCACACATCGATCCAGTCACTCGGTTCTTGAGTTGTCTACCAGACCGCGCGATCTCAAGGAAGACGTGCCCCATGAGGCAGTATCTTTTGAGAGGCTCGAGGTTGGATCTACCCAATTAGGTTTCATCAACAACGTCGCTAAAGATCACCTTTGGGTTAACATTTCCCCCACCGTCCGCGGTAGGATCAATGCCATGGAGGCTTCTGATGACCTGTCCCAGCTCCAGAACCTAGCAAAGAGCTTTCCAATAGGCTCCGCGCTCCGTGTGCGCGTGTTGGCCGTGGATCTCGAAAAAAAGCGACTCGATCTCTCAGCTCGGACTCCTGGCTCAGCGAACGATCTCACTTGGGATAAAGTTGAACAAGACATGGTTCTGGCCGGAAGGGTTACCAAGTTGAGCGATCGTCAGATCATTGTCAAGCTGAGCGAGACCCTGGCAGCCCCTGTCCACACGGCGGATCTTGCCGATGACTACGACGAAGCAAATCCGTTGAGGTTCTCAAAGCACGAGATTGTGCGTGTAGCCGTCGTGGAGGTCGATAAGAGCAACAAGAGGATACGACTCTCGATGCGCCCCTCTCGTGTGCTCAACTCGGCTCTCCCCGTGAAGGACAGAGAAATCACCAAGAACTCCAAGCTCGAGGTCGGTGATGTCATCCGCGGCTTCGTCAAAAATGTCTCGGACAAGGGTCTGTTTGTCTCTCTCGGCGGCGATATCACGGCAATGGTTCAGATCAGAAACCTTTCAGACTCGTTCTTGAAGGAGTGGAAGGATCATTTCCAGGTCGACCAGATAGTGAAGGGCCGGATCATCTCGGTTGCCAATGGCCGCCTCGAGATGAGCTTGAAGCAATCTGTTGTTGAAAAAGATTTTATCCCTCTGGTTACGATCACCGATCTCAAGGAAGGTCAGATTATCACTGGCAAGGTCCGCAAGGTGGAAGAGTTTGGTGCTTTCATCGACGTTGATGGCTCTGCCAATCTCTCTGGCCTGTGCCATCGGAGCGAGATGGCGGACAAGACGGTCAAGGATGCGAAGGCACTTTACAACGACGGGGATCGTGTTAAGGCTAAGGTGTTGAAGATTGATTTGAAGCAAAAGCGGATCAATCTTGGGCTGAAGCCGTCCTATTTTGAGGATGACGACAACATGGATGTTGACAATGACGACACGGGGGCAGCTCTCGAGAACGCAGACGACAGCGATGACGATGAGGAGATGAGCGATGCTGGAGGCGCCGTTCTAATCACCGGCACGGATAATATTGGCGAGTCTGAGAGCGAGGACGACGACGCCAGCGATATCGACATGGCGGGGCCAGAGGTGGAGGGTTTGACGGGGCTGGATGCGGGAGGTTTTGACTGGACGGCCACTGCCGTGGATGCAGCTAACCCCAGTGGCATGGCACACGATGCGGGCGTAGAGCTCAAGAAGACGAAGACACGACGTGAACCTCAAATCACAGTCGACAAGACCGCCGAGCTGGACGTCAACGGGCCGCAAACGGCCAGCGACTACGAGCGTCTTCTCCTTGGTCAGCCTGATTCTTCGCAACTGTGGATTTCGTACATGGCTTTCCAGATGCAAGTTAGTGAGCTTGCGTACGCAAGAAAGGTCGCCGAGCGGGCAATCAAGACCATCAACACTAGGGAAGAGACCGAGAAGTTGAACGTCTGGATTGCCTACCTCAACCTCGAGGTCGCATATGGCACCGAAGCAAGCGTCGAGGAGGTTTTCAAGCGGGCCTGCATCTACAACGACGAGCAGGAGGTTTGCGAGCGGCTAGCAAGCATCTACATCCAGTCCAGCAAGCGCAAGGTACGTTCTCATTCACATTTCCCCACGTGTTGCCATGTGCCTAACCCATCCAATAGGAAGCGGACGAGCTCTTTGAGAAGATTCTCAAGAAGTTCGGCTCCAAGTCCGTCGACGTCTGGGTCAACTACGCACACTTTTTGCACACGGCAGCCAACTCACCAGACCGCGCCCGCGCCTTGCTCAAGCGCGCCACGCAAGCCCTCGGCACGCAGACGCACCTGTACCTGGCGCTGGTTCCCAAGTTCGCTGCGCTCGAGTTCCGCTCGCCCAACGGTGATCGCGACCAGGGCCGTACACTCTTTGAGAATCTGCTGGCGACCTATCCCAAGAAGTTCGATCTCTGGAACCAGCTGCTCGACCTCGAGGTGACAGTGGGCGAGGCGGATGCTGCTGTCGTCCGGGACCTGTTCGAGCGCGGCTCCAAGGTCAAGGGGCTTAAGCCCAAGCAGGCCAAGGCCTGGTTCCGCCGCTGGGCCCAGTGGGAGGAGGAGAAAGGTGATGCCAAGAGCCGTGAACGCGTATCGGCGAAGGCGCAGGCATGGGCAGCTGAAAGGAAGACTAAGGCTGCCGCGGTGCAGGACGATGAGGAATAAATGGGGTTTACCAAAACAGGGAGCAGTAAATGTGTCTTTTGTAAGAATTGTATCCAAGGGTATACATAACACGTACTAGGTAGAGATAGATCCAGTTCATGGGGAAGATTTTGTCTGTTGTCTTTCAGGGGCAGTTGATCCCGAGGCGCACGTCAGGTAAGAAAGGCGAAAATCTCGGTGCGTTATCCCCTGTGCCAACAAAACCGAGCACCATCAAAAGCAGAAGAGATTTTAGGAACCATAGTCGGGTAGAACTGCTCGCTATATACCCCTCGGCGAAGAGGGGGCCAAGGTGACACAGGATCACGATTCTCATCGACGGGATGATGCCAGATGATGCCACGGCTTGGCACCGGGTCCGACGATCTGGGACGCTTATTCCCCCCCTGCGACAACCAAACGATACCCAACTAGTAACAGACCACGATATCACCCATCTCCAACGCCATGCCATGCGGTCCTGTGGTGCAAAGCGGGAAGGTCAGGTACGATAAGGCGGAGGGAAGCCATGGGAAGCACGCGAGATAGATTGCCGTGCTGCTCCTTATGTAGGTAGGGTTGCGAAAATGCGGAGTGCATCAGACATGCAAGATAGACGGCATGGTGTTGATGCCTGGCCCAGGAGAGGGTACCCACCCCGGAAACCGAAAAGCTGTTTGCTGTTGGGCGGTTGTTGTGTCACGTACCTTGAGGACATCAGGGGGATATGTCCAATACTTGAAGCCCTTTCACATGTCCTCGCATCCTCGCTCAAACCTGGCCACAACAAAATCAGCCGAAACAAATCCCCATACAACCAAACCCTCCAAGTGGAATCAAACCCCAACACCATACCCACCTTCACCGATATGCGCACCAAACGTGATTGACGCTTGCTGCACCACGGCATGCAATGCCGACAACCGAGCAGCCGCCCATCTTCCCCATCGCACCGCAGTCCCCACTCAAAACAAGCCTTCCTCTGCCGGACCCCATCGTGGGCGTCTCCGCTATTGCGCGCTCGCCCCCTACCTAGCCTGCCCCCTGGAGGGCTCCTCTCTTTGTCTCGCGCCCCGTCGGCAGGCCGAGCACGATGGGGGTTTGCTAAGACTTTTAGCTGTTCATCTTGACCTGACATTCAACCTCGCCTCGCACTCACCTCGGGCCTTCCAAAATGGGACACAGGTCGCGCCGCGGAAAAGTATTGGGAGAAAAAGGCTTCTCCGGACGGAGAACAGAGAAAGCGGATGTAGTATCGGTAAAAAGGTAAGATGGTATTGGATATTTCGATAAGCAAGCATCTAGAAAAAAAGATCAACCCTTTCCCCCCTCTTTGCGCCATCATCATCCTCTTATGCTAATGACGAGCCCCCTATAGTGATAATGCATGTATCCAAAATGCTGATGATGAGTGATCTCTCCGTCTCTTTGCTTCCTGTCGGGCCGAGAAAAATGCGCCGACAATAAAAAAAAATGTTTAAAAAAATCAAGCGCCGTGACCAATGCAGACCAATTGCCATTTCATCCCTCGCGGTTTCCCTCCTTTCCTAAAGTGCCTCGCTAAGGATGCAGAAAGATGGATGGTGCCATGTATCTGAGCAATCGTAAAAAGTAACAAGAAAACTGCCGGCCAAGCCAAATCCCACGTCGAGATGCCTGCCGAGTGTCATGTCGCGGCAAGCAGAGCCACCAAACAGCGGTGACCCGACTGGAGTGAGCCGAGCGGGCGGCAGGGGTGTGTCCGTACAAATGAAACCCAAAAGAGCCCAAAAAAAAAGTAGCCAAATCCGTTCGCTATGCGTGCGGGAAATAAGAAAAGCTTGAAAGGGGTACATGGGAGGCTGGCCTTCCTTGACCCGTGGATGGGGGGATGGGCGCTGATGAGCGCTGATGAGCGCCTCCTCGAGAGATGGGCCATTCACACGGCGCGAGACCCCGCGGGGTGCGTGGG
Organism: Lasiosphaeria hispida; assembly: GCA_033439745.1. NCBI lineage: Eukaryota > Fungi > Ascomycota > Sordariomycetes > Sordariales > Lasiosphaeriaceae > Lasiosphaeria > Lasiosphaeria hispida. The sequence continues at coordinate 2,700,180 of JAUIQD010000003.1, forward strand.
GGAAGCGTGGAAAAGGAGCGCGCGTGTGTGCGCCGCTGCTGACGATGGAAAAATCCCGAGTCCTCCGAATGGAACAACGGTCCTACCCTGGCCAAGACTCAAAGGTATCCTTGGGTATCCTTTTGTCCAAGAACCCCAGGACCCCTAATCGTAGGCAGCAAAAGCCCATTGCAGCCGACCGTCTGCCATGCATGGATTGTACCTGGCGATCTGACAGCGCAACTGCACTGCGTGGGGTGGCTGACGGATTGAATCGGTTTATGTCGGATTCACCGCCGGGCCATTTCGCTGTCGTCGACTGGGAGCCGAGCGAGTTGCCTTGGCGTATGTTCCATGTGTTCGACATGACGCGGCTAACGGGTCATGCCGCAATAGCCGTCGTCGTTTTGTAATTGCCTCAATTGGGAGCATCGACTCTCAATGAGTGACGGCGACCCAGCGTGCGGGCACACCGTCGGACCCAATCACATACGGCGTTGTACTGATTTTGCGTGGTGGCAGCGCCCACCGAGCCCGCCCCGATCGCTGGTCATCCAGCTTGCCACGCTTGCGCATAGCCATCTCCATGACTGCGATTCGAATGAAATCCGAGTTCTCGCGCATCTCGCGCTGCCGGGGTCCAGGCATCGAGTGCTCCGTCACCGCCGTCTTTGGCGGGGAGCCTTGAGGTGACTGCGAGGCGGCAGACGGTCCTACCGAGGGGTAGGGGGCGCGGCCGGTTGTCGAGCTCGAACCTCGACCTCGGTGAACCTTGTAAGTTTGCATCTGAATCGAGGCCGTAAATGTTCTTGTCGTGGCTGCAGCTACGGGCTGCTGCTCGAGGCGGATCGATGTGGTCGGGTTGAGATAGCGCCGTAATTCAGCGGTTGGCTCTTCTTCAAGCTGCGGTCTGCGCTCGTCTGTGTAGGGGACTTGAGGGTCAAGGGTCAATATGGACCTCGTGAGAAAGTCGTCGGGCGGGATTGACGGAAAGTTGAGGTTCGAAAACGACCGGGCTGCTGAGCGCAGGGCGCGCAATGACGCAGTTAGGTTCGACTTGAACGCGGATTTTAGCGGCTTGAGAGGCTGCCGCGATGCTTGCTCGCACTCTAGCTCGATTTTGCTCTCGTCAAAAACACCAAAGCCGAGACCTAAATCCTCGACCTCGACAACTATCGCAGGTGCCGACAGCGGGTGGTCTGGGAATTTGCCAGGAGGGGAGGAGACGGGCTCTAGGGAGCGCCGGGTTGGTCGCGCCTTGCGCCTTCTTGCCGGCATGTGGGTAGTCTCGAGTGATGAAACCGTGTCGGTAGAAAACGACTCGCTGAGCGACGGCATCGACTCCAAAGACACTGTCCGCGTAGAAAGAACCGACCCCAGAGCACTGTCGCACAAGGACAAGTCATCATCTTCCAGATCCTCGGGTGGCGTCAGCAACAAGTCCAGGGGACCTCTGCTCAAAGTCAAGCTGAGCTCTTTTTCCGATTCCTGTGATCTTTCAATGATTGATTCGACAGTCATTCTCTTCTCCATGGCAGTTTTTGACTGGCGCATGCTCCGTGAGGACCTCGGCGGGGGGATGCTGGTGATAGCCAGCAGCGCAGCCACTGATGCGGGTATGACATCTGGTGAATGCATGTCTTGGGACCGCCGCGACGAGATGTGACGTCTCCTGTCACCATGGTGTCGATGAGCGTTGGGCGCATGGGCGACCTCGCGCGACTTTGGTCTGGTAGGAATCTGCACGGGGGTTGACGGTGTCACTGGCCGCGTCACAATTGTTGTGGTCCTGGGCGGGCTCAGGGTTGTCGACCTGGCGTCCATCTCTCTCCTCTTGGTCGGCATGGCGGAAACAATGATGTCACTGCTGCTCGAACTGCTGGTGGCTGGCCCTTCTGCACTGCAGTCATCATTTGGCTTGGCGGGGACTGATTCGGTCGAGAGCGAATACAACGACGAGGTTGAGGGTGAGGTTGAAGGCGAGGACCTGAGAGACGAAGAGGCGGAAGAGAGATGTGTCTGGTTGTATCGCTGGCTCTGTCTCGAAACGAGAAAAGACCGGGGGGAATACATGTTGTTCAACAGTTGTCCAGCGGTATCCTTGGCACTGAATGCTGACCTATGTTAAGCCTTTGCTACGTAGCCGACGCAGCGAAATGTGACGGACGGCGAACGATCCACTGCTCGGGGGTTGCAGATCGGTTGGGCGGCCGTTCATTGCCAGCAAGCCCAATGAGCCCAGTTGCCCTGAGTCGACGGGACCCGGGAGATGCAGGTCTGCGATGCCGACAGGTTGCTCGTGTGCCGCAGGGGATATCGTGTACGTAAAAGTACGTAACACGCTGGCCGTCGCTGGATCCCGTGGATTTTGCGGATCTCCTCGGGGACCACCGCCTCTGCCAGCAAATCCACTGCGGGATACCCTGTTGAGTATATGTACGGTCGAGATTCGCGGCTTCGAGGCTGCCAGTCGCAGGCCGAGCGGGCGAGACGTAGCGGTCGGATTGGGCCGTAAACTTGCGTGATCGAGCAAGTACGGAATCCAAGGTGCCGTTTATTAACGATCGCTTCTCGAAAAATGGGTGCCGCAGCTCGTTGTCGTCACCTGGTTGTGGTGGTGGGCTGTCTGCAGCGTGACCCCGGTCGGTTCCCAGGAGCCAGGAGCCAGGAGCCAGGCAGATGGAGACGTTCGGTCCCTGAGTTAAGCTGACAATGCAGTGTGCGACATTCGTTACAGGCGACGGCTTGTGCCCCAAAAGGGAAGTCGGTGGAGAGGCTACAAGGCGAGGACTGGGGAATTAGGTACGGTGAATTATTTGGCAGCCAGCCAGCGCACACAGACAGACAGAACAGATGACAAGAGGCAAAAGAGGCCGGATCGTATCTGACAGGTTTCAGCCTAGGGAGGGAAGGCGAGGCACCGTGACTGCTTATATTGACTGGCGAGTTGGTGGATCGCTGATAAGGAATTGTCGGAACGCCTCCCTCCCCCAGTCATCCCGTCTATCAGTCCCCAGACACCGACCAAACAGATAACTACCTGGCAACGCCGGCTAGGTGTAACATCGGTCACAGCCCGCCCACGGTTCTTGCAGCGGCTTGCCTAGTCAGCTCGTTAAGGTCCAGGAAGGCCCAAAGTCCCTCGCTCGGTGCCTCCCTCCCCTTCCTTCCTCCCACGCGCCGAGCTGGGCACGGTAGCACAGCCGGTCAGGGTCCTGGGGGAGGCTTGGGGGGCTTGGGGGTGTCGCTGTATCCTGGTGACTGGGCGGTCTCGTGGCTCAGTCCAGAGGGGCACGAGAGGCCAGATCCATCAGACCAGACGCCTCAGTAACTGCCCAACCTACGGGGGGGGGCAAAACAGCACGTTTTGATTACCCCTTCGAAATGCCCATCATTAAAAGTCGCTCATGTCGCTCACTCCTGCACCTCCGACCCTATCCATCTTGAAAGCCGAGGGCGGTCAGGTTTGACCCGGCTGACCTGGGTGCCGTGGGTGCCAGAGAGCGGCTGTTCCCAGCCCCGCTGCGGAAAGAGCGAAGAGCAGCAAACAGCCAACTGCCCATCACTGATAAGCAGCAGTTCCAAGATTTGCGGCCATCTTTTCCGAGATGCATCCGTCAGGCACACTGCAACCCATCAGACTCATCGCCGTCCTGTCCTCCAGCTGCCCTTCCCTTGGACCGTTACCCGACATGCAAAACAGCGACACGGGCACAGGCGACACAGCATAACGCAAGCCCTACTTGTCAACTACTATTAGATAGGTATCCGTAGTCGCAATGGGTGACGAGATAAAGCACTTGAGCTGCTGTTTGGCTCTTGGGCGCGGGAGCTGTTACTCGACTCGGTCTAGGCCGCATCCAGCTACCCATACCTTACACCGGCCCGCCTGGCGTCCGACAAGCGTCCCCACGCCCACGTCGGCCAAGACGATCGGCCTGCTTTTCGCTGTGGCCTTCCTATCTTGTCTTACCAATGTTGAACGGGCGAATCAATCATATGCAGCACTTCCTGTCCACTGCTCAAACAGCTTGTTTGTTGTATGGTTTGTTTTCCCCATATAAATCATTCAACCCTCCGGCGGTGGGATCATGGAACGGCGATGGGGTGCATTATTTGGTCTCTGAGTCCCGATGGGGGGCAGCCCTTCCAGGTTGAAACCTTCTGGAAGGGGCTGAACCCTTGCTCCAGATCCCAGACCCTAGCGAGCGCGTCCGCGATCGGGAGGGGAGCTTGTCAGGTTGGGGCAGGTGCGTGCCGTGCCCGGGCCCTTGAACCGAGTTTCATTCCGCTCGGGCGCGGCCTTTCTGTCCGACTGCTGGCATCCGACCCCTTTCAAGCCGGACTCAGCCACCTAATCCGGCCATGATAACCGCCGCGAAAAGCCTGCCGTGGGCAAGAAAATACCGTTGCAAAGGGAATTGACAACACATCGCGCACAGCGCACATGAGCAGTCTTTCGAAGACTCAAAGAAAAAGCCGCTTGGAGCCGCTAAGTTACTCAGGCGGAAACCTCCGCAAATAACGTACCTTAGATTCGGGCACGGGGACTTGGGTTGCTTGGCAACTTGGGACCTGGGCCGAGTCTCCTAAGACACAGAGACCACATGCGCCTACTCCGTCATAATTCTACGATGCCTCATGCACCTGATTGAATCGAGAAGTCTCTTATCAGCGGGCGCCTTATTAATTCGGCACACGATAGAGGTTGCCCTCCCGCATCGGGTCTCCGCAAGCCATCGCTTCTGGCCAGATGCGGGGTGCGTCCACAGGGTTCGGCAGACATTGAGCGCGTTCGATAATCGATAATCGATAATCGACAATCGATCTCACCCGACGCACACCGATTTCAGGGTCTCTTGCCGAACGCCCCAAAAACAGCCACCACTCTGGCCCAGTGAGAGAGGAGGACTTGGGTATCTTTTGCATCATTGGAGATATAAAGCCAATACCAGAAACCATTGAAAGATGAAGATGGGCAAGTATTTCCCTCCAAGTTTTGTCGGTTCGCGGAGTCGCTCCCCGCCTGTCAAAAGACGCCCCCATTGGCACTAGCAGACCAGTATGCCAAACCGACCCCCGGACAGACGCTCCGCTCTCGGGGCTTGGGGCGCTCGCTTCGGGCCCTTGATGCCTGACGTCGGCAAGGTCGGGTCCCAACAACGCAACCGCGAGAAGCCAGGGCAGAGCGCGAGAGAAGGATAGGAAATACCGTGAGTACCCACCAAGAGAAAATCTACCGCGCTTCCATGCGTGCACAGGTGTGGATCGTGGGAGATCCGTTGCATGGGTGTTCATGTCCCATCAGTGGGACATGAGAGGGGAAATATGGGGGGGGGGGGGGGGGGACGAAGAAAAACTTCTCTCGACATTGGCAACAAAGCCCTCAATGTGTTGTTATTCTGCAGGGGCTTCCATGAGTTACACGGCCGAACCGAGAAGACGCTCGGGGTGGGGTGGTTTTGGCCAACCCACAAAATATCCCGTATTCTAACTTTCGAGGCTGACGCATCTCTGATCTCTAATACCCTCACGATTGGAGACACGACAAACCTTCTTGCCCTCCTTCCTCTCTGGTAGCCCCCTACTAGTACTCTGACAGATCCTACAGGAAGCTTATTACTCGATCTTGCGCACTCGCGAAGCATGACGATGCCAGCGTGGGAAAAATGCACTGCAGAAAAGATCGACAGTCGTTGCAACAGAGGCTAAATGGAACCGTTGTTTCCAATTTTCCAATCGCACTAAGCTCACCTTGGAGAAGAAAATTTTCTGCGTAGCCTACTCATGCGTTATCGCTGTTCTTGACATCCATGCATGGAAGAAGTGGTGGAAGACGTTCATCCCATGTTGCCCATTCTGATGTATACCGCGATGGCTGTTTTTATCAAATCTGCTCACCCATCTAGGAGCAAGGGGCCCCCTTAGTTCTACCTGGGGTTTCTAGGAAGAATGACCTGTGGGCTAGGCAGGAAACTTTGAGGGTGCGTCCAACCAAGTTCCCGTCTTGGCAGATGCCTTGCGTGTCGAAGTTATATCCCCATCACCATCTCTACCGTTTAAAATGGTTGTATTTCGAAGAAGAAACATTGCCGTGTTCTTGAATCAATTTTTCACAGTAGTCACAGCAGGTTGATGTGTAAAAACATTAAATTTCCTCTCTTCATCATTGTAGCCGTACGGTACATCTCCAAGGCTAAGTCTATAGGTAGTCGTGGTAGCTAGGTAGCCACCGCATCATATCATCGTACAGATTCCGTTCATACAACAGACAGACATCATGACTTGTATACAAATGGCGCCTGATGAATGAGAGACAGAAAAGCGCCGTGTTCCAAACCTGACCCAAACCAAACCATTGAGCTCCCCAGAAAAACTCCCCTTGCAAAGACAAAAATAACAACCATGTGTGTTTTGTTCCAACGCCAGTTCCCATGGGATATCTCGGGTATGCGCACCACAGCGTTAGGTCCACCGACCACGCATTATAGACAAACATAGAAGCATGATAAAAGAGCGTTGGAAAAAAAAAGAAGAAGAAAAAAAATAAAAGAGGCGGTGACATAAATCATCATTGATCAAAATGGCCGCCCACCCTCCTGAGTCCACCCCCTCGATGTAGGGGTAGTACCCTTCGGCGTCACCACGCCGAAGCGCTTGTCGCCGTACCGCGAGATGCGGTCCTCGTTGTAGTCGCGAGGATCGCGATCGTCGTAATCTAGGTCCGGGTACACACTCTCGCTATAGTAGCGTTCGGGGTAGCGACGGCCGCCACCGCTTGTTAAGGGGCGAGAGAACGAGTCGGTCGGCGACGGCCTAGTCAACGGGCGGTTTGTCCCAGCCGTCGACGGTCTCGGCACGTAAGTACCAGACCCTGTCACCGCGATCTCCTTGACGATGCCGTCAATCTCGCGCTGGATATCGGATACCCGCATGATCCCGTTGTTGGTCATGGTCTCCTCTTCGCTCGATCGTGGTGATTGGCTTCGCAGCTCAGCCACGTCCTTTCGCACGCGAATGCTAGGCTTGAGCTTGCCCCCGCGAGCGGGCCGAAGGCCCCGTGCGCTGCGGTTGCTACCTCTTCGCCCGCCACGGCTGCCGCCCCGGCCCAACTTGCCGCCGACGCCGGCGCCAATGCTATCTGCCGGGGTATTGCCCCACCCAACGGGCTTTTCTCCCGACTCCACGTCTGCCATGCGGCTCGGAGCCACCGACGTGCGCGGGAACCAACCGCCGCGGTCGCGCGAGCGGAAAATGGGCCTCAAGGCCGGCGCCGAAGCCGTGATCAGCGCCAGGTTTGTCTCAATGGCCGAAGAAACGAAGCCAATGTTGGACATCGGGTCCGAGAAAAGTGTTAAGCCAAATAGCCCCTGAAGGAGGAGCACAAGGCGAATAATAGATGTGATGGTTACCCTTGAAGCAAGTTAGCCCGGCCCGTGGCAAAGTAGAGTGATATTACTTACAAAAACCCGAGGAGGAACACGAATAGAAGCCCAATCTTTTGGCGTCTGGGAATTTTGAGGTCGACAAAGATCCAGAGCGGCAGCCCAAGAATGAGCAAATCAGTCAGGATATTGAAAGCGGCCGTGGATAGATAAAGAACGCGGCGGTCGACGCAGCGGCCGTTCGTGATTGATAGGTCCCAGTTGAAGGCGATGGGAAGGCACTGTAGCGTAATGGCGAAGAAAACAGCTACCATCTGCGAGATGTTGGCGACATTGAGCCAGAGTAGCAGGCGCCGCACGCCGTCTTTTTGTCCGAACAAGCGGGACAGGAATATCAGGACAGATGACTTGACCAGTGCGAGGATCGGGTTGTATAGGATCTGGACGGCGTAGGCCCAGATCAACCCCTCGGTTGGGTCATGCGGGGCGACTTGGCTGGCGGGGATGCCAACGAAGTTTGTCTTGATGACTGTGGTCTGTTAGTTACTGTCTAGGGTGATAGGTGTCGGTGAGATGGAACATACAGAAGTAGCTGATGACCGTCTCTGCTACGGACATCATCATGGCAATGCACACCAGCCAGTCATCCCAGCCGAACTGGCGTGTGGCCAACCTGCCCGCGGCGCGGGTAGACACGACGACAAGGGCCAGGGCGGGGAAGAAGAAGTTGACGAAGAGAGCAAAGACCTGAAGCCTCGGGGGACCCGAGTTGGGCGGCAGCATCGAAGTGGCGTCCATGACGCAAGGCGATGGCGGCACTATCTCATTCCAGATGTTCGTAGCTGTGATGTCAAAACGGCCTCCATCAGGAGACTAATATCAGCAACACGGCGAGTAAGACGAGTAGCAGGGCAGTCGACAGAGAAAGATGTGAAATAATAGAGGCCAAGAAGGGGTGGGAATATGCAGCAAGTTATAAGAGATGGACGACAGCATAGAGGAGGTGCGGGATGGCAGCCTTCAGCCATGACGAGAAACACATCATGTTGTGTCCCCCCGGGCAGCACCGTGCCGTCTCTGCCTCTTCTGCACCTGCATCAGCGAGACCGAAGGCGATGGCCGAGAGATGCGCATGTCGATCTGTGAGTCGTCTCATGTCATTGCCGTGAGCGACTCACATGCGAAGGGCCGGCCGGATAAATCTGCCTCGTGTGTCAAGTTCGCTCTGCAGGAGATCCCACTGAGGACAGGTGAACTCGATGCAGCAACCAACTTTGGTCCGGCAAAAGTTCAGAAGCAGAGGATCCAGCTTCATTCATTTTCTCTCCGTGACATTTGACAACGCGGGGCTAGGCAAGAGGAACTCTGATGGAGAGGAGAAAGCACCCAGTCGGACCCCGAAGACGGCGTTAGATATCTCTCGGTGAACCGCCACTCAGCGTGTAAGCCAGGTGAGGACGGTGCCGGTGTGGTCCGTGCTGGGGGCGATTTCCCAGCACCAGAACCAGCCAGCGTGCTCGGTGCTGGAGGTGTAAGTGGATGGCTCCCGTAGCTGGGACAGCCGCGTGGGGACTCATGGCTGCCAGGCACGCGGCTCGGATAAATGAGCGTCACACACTCCCAAGAGCGCAGATTCGGTGGTCTTTCGCACACCATCCGACGACGCTCGCCACCACGGGCATCGGAACGAGGGGAAGCAGGGGAGAGTGGACGAAAGAGAGAAAGAGCAGCAACCCAGATTCCAGATCACCATGAAGCTTCGCTAAACCGTTGATGGGAAAATGTTGGTACGATGTCACGATAGTGTGTGGCCTGTGGCCTGCTAGGGAGGGCGACGAGAAGCGATAGGTGATCAAACAAATCGTAAATGCTCTGTCAGATTCGGGCGAGTCTAGGACTCTAGACAGGGGCGGGGCTGTCATGCGAAGGCAGCATGGACAAGGCCTGCTCAAGCAAGGGCAAAAACAGCGTGATCTGTGCAGAAAAGTCTGGGGAAGTGGAGAGGGTCGCTTCTGAGGGTCTGCTGCCCGACGACGAATGCGGATAGCAAGAGCGGATGACGGGCCCGCTGTGATGACGGAGTGAGGGCAAGAGAGGCCGCAGTTCGTCGACGTCGGTTGATTGAGAACTGGATTCAACGAGGGGCTTGCTTCTCAAACTCGCCACGAGATGCGGCTCGACGGTTGCGGTGGGTCTGTGTGCATGGGACCAATGAGCGCTGGCGAAGCGCTTGAATCGTCCCGATACGGCAATCGGCAGTGGAGGCAGGAGGGAGGGGCGCAACGACCTGCGGTTGGCTCAAGCCTTCCTCAAGCATCAATGCGATGCTCGAAGGGTCCTGCCCCTGATAAGTCTTGTTTCTGCCTATGCGTAGCAATCAGGAAGGGGACCTCAGGTGGTGGGCTCAAACCCTCACAGCTCCCACCACTCCCACAGCTCCCACCCACAGTCTGACGTCTGGGCACAACAAAGTAGCAGCCGCACAGACCGCCAGGCATTGCGAGTCTGCGATCTCCCGCGTGGACGACTAGAGATTTCGGCCGCTTGGCGCAGGTTGCTGAGATGAAGAAAATGGCCACCTTCTGTTCGCCACTCCCATGCGTTGGCAGATCACGTCGGGTGGAACAGACTCTGGTGCAAGGATAGGGCACCGACCGGGTGCGTTGACAGTTGCATCGACCCCAGATGTGGAAGCCAGAGGCATGGGATGAGGCCTTCCCTTGCTCCCTTCCCCAGAACATCACCTGTGTCTGTGCGGTTGATGCCGGCAGTCCAGACTCCCTCATGTGTCGTCAATTTAGCCAGTCCAAGCTTGTGGCGGAGGTGGTACGGCTCGAGAGAGCAGGCACCGTCTGGTGTTGCTGCGTCAATGCAGTCGAGAAGCTTCCACTGCCACGTCCTCGTTCATCCCAAGCTGGAGATTTACAATGATTGTCGAGTATGGGGAATAGAGCATGAGCCAGAGTTGCGTCTAGAAGATTCCCGGAATCTGTCGTCTCCGGCTGGATGAACGTCTCTGCTCGCATGGCATTCCAGGTCTTGGCTAGCCTTTCTGGCGTCTCTTGCGCATGACTCGCAACGCTCGACTTCCGAATGCAGGAGACATGCTGTGAATCTACCTGGGAGGCAACATACTCCGCAACACATGCTCTCGCACGACCTGGGAAGCAATGCATCGCTAACAACCGGCTCTTCTACCACTGCAACACGCCCGGAAATTGAGCTCAAATCCCTTCGCGTTGACCGTCGGAGCCCTTTTTGCTATCCAGTGAGCTCCTCGCAACCTAGAACATAGCTGCCAAGTCCTCGCGTCTCCAGACTCTGATTCCGGGAGGTTTGTCGATGCAGGTCTTCTTCCATCCAGGTAACGGCACATGCGAGGGCATCCTGTCATCCTTGGGGCTGTTTCTTCGCCCAAAACCAAGGGAGGCCGGTTTGGTGCCAATGCTCGTGATTGCTGTCACCTCGGGAGGTGTGATTGCAACCATACGTCCCTGGTTTCTCTTGCTCAACATCCGGGCACATTCCCAAGAAAAGGGCAGTACCTTACCCTCCCATGGTAACAGCGCCATTCAATGTGAAAGGAAGATACAAGGCGCTCAGTGATAGACATCTTCGAGGTTATCTGATACCTCTTCTGCTTCTACAGCCCGCAAGTTTCTAGCAGCAGCGGTGGGATATCGATGGCGAACCACGAGGCTGTCATCCAAGACTCCTCCATCATGGGAGATGGAAGAACTCGTGGAAGTTAATTGGGTAGCAAGGTACTCTCCGGTACCTCCTGTCTTCTCATCGTGAATGGAAATACAAATGCGGTTTAATCCTGATAGAAAGGAGGTTGTCATGTTGACCCGCCTTGGTGTCCGGACTGTGGGTTCTGGAGGGTCGGGATACTACTTCTTCGCGTCCTGTAGTTTAGATGCAGGCGCACTAGTGTTGGAATATCAATCACCCTATATTTGAGGGACGAGAGATAATTGCATCTGCCAAAGGTTTACTAATCCGAGGTATGAACTCCTGGACTGGTCAACATAAATCATCCCGGCGGTACTGCTCTGACCAATTCCCGGTTTAAAGAGGTGTAATTAAATAGGCGCTGGACGATATACACTTGTCTATATACGCAGCCGGCTTATTGTGTTTACCCCAAAATGGCCATGTCCAAGCGCAGTCGACACTTGCTTTCCGGCACCCTCACCCTGACACTTTCAAGATGGAGAGGAGTAAAGTCAATGGGGAGAGGAGTATGGGGTAGTTTTGCTGCCATGGCCCTTGCATTTTAACTTGGACTGTTTGACGTGCAACGAGGAAATTAGAATACGACGGTGGCATGTCGGGTGTGTTTCGCTGGTGATCCCTTCTAGAAGACAGCCCGGGTGGAAGGCGGGCCGCGGCTTGAGGTGAATTGTTAATGCGGGGGGCAGTGGGATAGACGCCAGGGCGGGCGTTGAGCGCAGAGGTGGAAAGGAAGGTGGGTGTGGTGGGGCTCCTGAAACTGCCGCGCCGAAATGGGCCAAAATAGAGTCGCGTTGCTGTGGTGATGGGCCAAACTCGCGAGCCAGGATTATCGCCCAACAGCAAAACTTCCCGGGGAGGCTCACCCAATAATCTGGGCTTCGTCCGAAGATCTGCTGCTCCCCTCTCTCCCACACACACCGACACTCACCACGCCGATTCTGCCACTCGTTTGCTTCGCTTCTGGTCTTCTGTCGACGACGAGTGTTTTTCCACCTGAGATGCATCGCTGGAGTCGCACCCATTGCCTGCGGGTGTGCTAAAGAAGAACGAGCTGTAAACAACGCAACAGCGAGCTACTTGGCTGCCGAATCTAGTACGCTGCACGTCATTGTGCTCAATGAGACGCCCCGCCACGGCCAAAATCAACAACCTCATTCTCCTGCATCCTGCACTTCAATACATCCATCATCAGCACCTCAGGCTCCACTTGCGCCTGGACAATCAACACTGCTATATTCCAACTTGCACAACCCCGCACGCCATCTCGCTCCCCCGTAACCCACCGGCGAGATGGACACCAGCTACTTGGCCCAGCAGGTCAATACCATCATCGGCCAGCTGCACGGCCTGTTCGACGAAATCGGGGTCCCTAATCATGACCGCGAAGCACGCGAATCCGAGGTATGTCCGTAGCTGATTCCATAGTGCTTGCCTCCTGCTGATACCATCCCTCGCAGCTGTTCGCAGCCCTTTCCGACGCGCTCCACAACCAAGTCCGGATTGTGACGGCAGAGAAGAAGGAAATGATTGAAGAGGCTCAGAAGATCGTTACGACGATCCGTCAGATGGAGGCCTCACTCGACGACTCCAAGCCTCGCCGCGACTACAAGGCCGAGGACGACGACCTCAAGATCACGTATCCTCTCACTCGGTGTCTGCAGATTCTCAAGGAGAAGCACTTGCAGATCAACAGACTGCATAAGGAGCGCTTCGAGCAGGTCAAGAGTGAGTTACTCTTCCGGGTTGTTGAGAAGCCAGCAAAACTGACAAAACATAGAATTGGTCCAGGCTCTCGAATCGTATTCCCTTCATCTAGAGCCCACATTCGTCAAGATATCTCTGCCGCCCACGGGGCCGAACCAGTCTATACCACCGTCGTTTGACCTGTCGCCGTCATATGTCGACAAGCTGGACGAAGAGTTCACACGCGTGTATGAAGAATACACGCGCCGTGTGGCAATAGTAAGAGCGCTTGCAGAGAACACCATCCAGCTGTGGGCAGAGCTTGGCACGCCGCAGGCGCAGACAGACGGCGCTATCGTCAAATACTATCGCGACGCGCCAGAACAGCTCGGCTTGCACGAGGAAGACGTTGCCCGGCTTCGGTCCAAGCGCGACAAGCTGCTGGAAGAAAAGAAGAACCGGGAGAGGCGCCTCAGGGATCTGAAGACCGCAGTGGAAGCGCTTTGGGAGAAGCTAGGCGTGGAGGACAGGGAGCGTAAGGCGTTCCTCAACGGTAACCGTGGTTGCGGCGTCCGACAAATCAACGAATTCGAAGACGAGCTGGAGCGACTAAACGAACTCAAGCGGCAGAACCTCCATCTGTTCGTTGAGGATGCCCGCTTCAAGCTTCAGGAACTATGGGACGCCTTGTATCTCTCGGAAGACGAGATGCTCGAGTTTACCCCGGCCTTTTCAGACGTCTACAGCGACGCGCTGCTCGAAGCTCACGAACGGGAGGTGGCTCGGCTTGAGGTGCTAAAGGAACAACGGGCGCCAACTTTGGCGCTTGTTGATCGATACAAGACTCTGGTCCATGACCGGGACGAACTTGCCGCGTCAAGCCAGGACGCCTCTCGGCTAATGATGAGGGGGCAGAAGGGAGAGAAGCGCGACCCAGGCAAGCTCCTACGGGAGGAGAAGATGAGAAAGCGAATTTCCAAGGAACTCCCCAAGGTCGCGGCCGACCTGCGTAAGGGGCTGGAGAAGTGGGAGGATGAATATGGCCGGCCGTTCCTAGTGCACGGAGAGCGCTTTCTTGACATTATCGAGTCGGACGAGCCAAAGGCGGTGCCTGGACCGAGATCCAAAACTCCGGCACCGATACCAACGGTGGCAAAGAGCGCAAAACCTGCGGCATTGAGCAGAGCAAACAGTGCCGGCAACCTGAGGTCGGTGGCAAAGGCTGTAGCCAAGACCCCTTCCGCTCCCAGCATAACAAAGCCGGCTCCAGCGAGGAGTCAGGCGCCGCTAGCGAACACGAGAGGTAGTCCGTCGAGGATTCCCGCTCGTGTGCCACTGTCGAATCTTAAGCACGGAAATAACTCTCCAGAGCGAGCTAGGCCAGAGTCCCGGATCGAGACAGGCAACTTGCGCCAAGGTGCCCCCATTTTGAGAGCACCCCCGCCGAAGATGCGAGATCTGATGCCGCCTCCCGAACTAGAGACACCGGTAAATTACTATCGGTCGGCCGGTCTGGGATCAAGCATCGTTCGGCATGTCGAGCCTGAAGATGTCTACGACGACAGATACCTCTCAACGGAAAACAGCAGGCCAGCCTCTCGAGACTACCAAGCCTCGCAGAGGCAAAATGAGCGACTTGCGCAAACATCATATTCTCAGGCGCCACCGGTAGTTCGTCAAATTTCGAACACCTCGACGGTGGCCTCAACAGCGGCATCGGGATCGGAGAATTGGGAAACGTATGACGACAATTCGGAGCCAGAGATGGATGCCTCAGACACGTACTACGCGAAAGTGCGTGCTGCGCGGGCGGGCAAGAGGTTGACCCCCGAGACAGGCTATGCCCGGCCTCAAGGGGGCCAGGCGAAGCGACAACGAGGGTTCCCACCAGCGCATGCAGGTCATGTTGTGGTGGACAACGAGGGAAACCGCATTGTCTCGGCCAGCGAGTGGACAGATGAGGATGCCTTTTAACTTCCTAGTTGGGGGGCTTCCACTCATGACTATGAATGATGTTCGCCACGACACGTCTTTGCATCATGAAACGTGCCCACATTAGGGACGACGGATATGCTCTGCTTTGCATTTCTGGCCACGCTGCTTCGAATCCTGCGAAATTTTGGTTTTCCATTTCCCAACTCTTGTTTTTCTTTGCTGAACTCGGACGACTGGGCCACGGCGTAAAATACAGTTTTTTGTTTTCTTCGGCCGCCGCAAGGCATTAGGCCCCTTTCTTATTCCTGTTGGCTGGCGAGAAGGAACTGGAACCCTCGGGCCAAACGGGATTGGCGCGCGAGGTCTTTTTATTTATAAAACGCTCCTCTTCTTCGCGTTGTACGTATTTCTGATTTCCATCTCGGACAAACTGGGTAGGAGGGGGGGGGGGGAGGGGGGGGGAGAGGGTTGGTCGGTTATCGGGTCAGCCCAGGGGCAAGCAACAGCGAAAGTGCACAAATGGGCGGGACTCAATGGGAGTTCCACCGTGTTGGATGGACAAAGGGACACGGGACGGCGTTCTGGGCTATTGGTTGGGGGGTGGTTCTCTCTGTGAGATATAGGTTATAGTGCTGTACTGCTTCTTTATGGAGCAAGCGACTGCCCTGGGGCTTTTGTTGGCCGAAGTTGAGGCTTTGAGGCTCTTTCGCTGGACGCTGGGCCACGATTTAGAGTGCACAATGGACATGATGCTGCACCTTTGCATAGACGGATTACCGTTGTACAGGTGCTGTGTACAATTTGTGTTTACATAACAATGTTATGCGGCGTTCCCAGCTGTCAGCGAATCGAGCCGCACGTGGCCCTGGCGAGCACGGTGCAAGAGCACAGATGCAACGTCAGCAGGATCCCCACCATTGGAGCGTAGCGTCGCATTGGCGGATGCTGGGACGGGCCCTGTTGCGCTGCCCCTCCTACCAAATGCCCCCAGGCGCACACTAGACCACGGTCGGTCTTGGCGTTTTCGCTCCCCCCCTAATAACTAAAGGTACTATGTATTTCGACTCTCCACGTCTGACCAAGCAGCACCCCAGGGCTGTTGGAGCTGCCTGTGCCGCTCAGCCTTGCGACACGCGTGCTCGGTACGGATGACTCTCGTTTTGCTCCATCACGCGACTTTCTGATTGACCTCGCAACCGACACGCATCTACCGCGAGGCTACGGATCCGTACTGCAATGCTTCAACAAGCGTAACAGCCAGACGTGTTGGCCAATTTCAGCTCACCACGGCGCTGATTCCGGGCCGGCTCTACCCTACCCGCTAGGTGGAGGATATTCTCAACAAGCAGTAGCGGCAGCACAGAGAGAGAGAGAGAGAGAGAGGGAGGGGGGTCCATGCAGGCTCCCGGAGCCGCAACGCAGGGCCGCGGCGCGACTGCCCCTTCGACACCCGGCAATGCCGCCGCCGCCGCCGCCCTGAAGGGCGCGACCCTCGCCTTCCAGAGCCAACAGAACAAGGCCGCCGCAAACGACCATCGGCCCGCCCCCGTCTCCTCGAACTCCCCGCCGACAACAGCAAATCCTACCAATCCTCCCTCGAACAGCGGCGCCCGCCGCGCCGCTACCCAAGCCGCGCGGGAGCGGGACAGGCCGTGGTCACCCACGGGACCGGCACAGTCGGGGAACATCAGCCGCCAGGGCACCGGCGGCAGCCATCACAACCGTTCGCAGCTCGCCCGGGAGGACGAGCATGGGGCTGTGATGCAGCGGCTGTCGGCGCCTTCCCAATCTCATTCTAGGTCTAGGTCTGGGTCTGGGTCGGGAAATGCCAGGCCAGACCCGGCCAGGGCGTCAGCCTCGCTCATCGCGGCTGCGCTGGCCGCAAGTCGGTCGGCGAGTCCTAGTCCGATGCCAAGCCCCATGGGCATGTCGGCGACGCAGCTGCACTCGAGGGTGACGAGGCGGCCGAGTGAGGGGAGTGCGGATACCGAGTCGATAAGGCCGACGGGGTCCCTGATTTCCATGTTTGAGGGGAGGAGGGAGGCAGAGGATGTCGATCCGGTTAAGAGGGAAGGGGTCTCGAAGAGTCCTGCCCGAGGGGAGGGCGTTGGTGAGGGACGGCCGAGGTTGGTCAAGGAGAAGCCTAGGCCAAAGCCGAAGCCAAACCCGGCGGTTGTTGTCAGAGCAGCAACGATTGAGCTGGAAGAGGGGGCGGATGAGGTGATTAGGGCGGGTTCGAGGCTAAGTTCTAGGCCGCGGATGGGCGAGGGCCTGGGTAGCGAAGACCGCCGGGAGCTATCAAGCGAGCTCGATGCTGGTTCTCGGACAGTGGGGCAGGCGAGGAGCCAAGGTAAACCTCCGGTGGCGGCCCGGAAACCAAAGCCCGTTCCGAGGACCGATCCAGGGGCTGGTGGAGGTCCAGTTACGCCGCAGCCCCCTCCGCGCTCGGCGACAGAGCTCGTGTCGCCCAAATCTATAAAGTTGGACAAAACACCACGGCTTGATCCCCCCCGCCTTCCGGCTAGATCCTCCGCTACGAGGTCGGAGGCCGACATGACAAAGTATGACCGACGCGCATCGGCAACCCGCCCCTTATCTGGGAGCTCGGCCTCATCAGATGACTCTTTTGTCTCGGCTTCCTCGACTCAGTCTCCGCGAGCCGTGTCACCAGTCAAGGACCTTGAGCTCCCTAGCACAAGCTATGGCGGCCCCAATCAGACATCGTCTCGCCAGCCTTCACCAAAAGCAACCTCGCCTACCCGTTCTACGTTTCACCCCAACTCATCACCTACTCTACGCTCTGCAGCCCGACGCCCCACGGCGCCCGCACCCGCGCCCGGCTCGCCCACCTCCAGCCTCGCTCTCGACTCGCTGACCAACGCGATTGTAGCAGGCAACATTGCCTCCTCCCGCCTTGTAACCAAACCCTCCACCAACCCACCACCCCTCCCAGCGCCCCGACGCCACAACCACCGGCCCCGCAGCCCGCAACACGGCCATCACACACTCCAACCGCAGCGCACGGCCGAGAGCCCCCACCACACGGGCGGCAGCAACAAATCCGCCTCGGCCCAGCAACCGCGCACAGGCATGCTGCAAACCCTCCGGGCGCCGCACTCGTCCCTCTCAGACGACGAGGACGCCCGCCACCGGATGCACCGCCACCGCAAGAAGCACGCGCTTCCAACGGGGCTTGGCGGCGGCAACAAGAAGCACGCGCACAGCGAGGGCTCTCGGCGGCGGTGGCGCGACGCCGTCTCAGCCCGCGAGCGCAGGCGGTACGAGGCCGTTTGGGCGAGCAATCGCGGGCTGTTTTTGGAGGGGTCGACCGCCGAGGCGGAGATGGTGGTGAATGTTGTCGTGCGGGATATCTGGGGGAGGAGTAGGCTGCCGGCGGACGAGTTGAGCGAGGTGTGGGAGTTGGTGGATCGACGGGGGGAGGGGGTTCTGGATCGGCAGGAGTTTGTGGTGGGCATGTGGTTGATCGATCAGAGGCTGAGGGGGAGGAAGATCCCCGCGAGGGTTGGGGAGAGTGTCTGGGAGAGTGTGAGGGGGGGTGGAGTGGGGGTTGTGGTGCCGGGGCCGAAGGGGAGGAGGAGGTGATGATGGAAATGCGGAATACATAGCGTGGCGTAGACTTCTGGATGGAGTGGTGGGCATTTGCAATAAGGAGGGCGGAGCGAGATAAATAGTGATACCCCCGTCTCGGTGTGTCGGCGTGGGCATGTATGTACATGTATACATACCAAGTATATCCATGGTGTACTGTATAAAGACAATTCATACCCGTGATTCTCAATTCTCCATGCAACCTCATCTACCCTGATCAACTATCCAGAGTGTTGGTGGGAAAGGGGCTGTGTTTTGGTCGAAACGCAATGACAGCTGATAACCATCGACAACGACTTGCCGGGTTGCGTTTATCGGGGGCGGGGGAAGTCTGGGTGGGGAAACGACACCGGCGGGCCGAGGTTGTCGGATTGTCGAATCGCTGTCTCTAGAGCCCGAGTTGAAAGACCCCGGAAAAGCGGTTCAACTTGACCGTTCCACCTTTCCCGCATGACGAGGCTAATCTCACAGAAATTTTACCCCCGACCGCTGTAGGTGTAGGAGAAAGGGAAACGCCACATCCAACGACATTCTTTTCCTTGCGCGATCGCCTCCCCAGATCTTCAAATTCCTGAGGTTGTGTTTCTTTACAAAAATCATCCGACGCTCCGACCCCGCTCTCACGAGCCATCCCACGAGCCAGCCCAAACTCAATCCCGGGGTGTCACCATCGCGCGTCTTACCTCCCCTCCCTTCTCTCACCAATCCACACCAACAACAAAAACCACAACCCCCTCCCCCCCCCCCCAAAAAAACCAAAAAAAAAACCAAAAAAAAACCAAAAACAATGGCCTCCATCGCCCCCGAAACCGACGTGCCGGTAACCGCCGACCTCCCCTCCGGCAGCCCGATCCCCTCGGTCGCCGCCACCACCCCTTCCAAACCAGCTGCCCCCCTGACCCCACCGCTGCGCGCGCTGCTGGCCGCCACCCCCTCCCACCTCGACGCCTTCCTCGCCCGCCTCAACAAGTGCCTCGCCACCCCCGCCGGCATCGACACGGTCCTGCTCTTCGTCTGCTACGCCTCGCGCCTCTCGGCCTCGGCCCTCGGCGCCCTCTCGCGCTCCGTCCTGCGCCGCTCCGCGCGCGACTGGCTCGCCGTGCTGGCCGCGCTGCCGCCGCGCACCACGGTGCTTTTCGCCTCCTCCTCCTCCTCCTCCTCCGCGGTCAAGGTTGCCGTGGTCACGGCGGGGGGGAGCACCACGACGGCGGCGGCGGCGGCGGCGCTGGTGCTGGCGGGGCGGCTGAAGGCGCTGAGTGGCTTGTTGAGCGAGGCGAGGACGATTTTGCGGCTGTGGGCGCTGCTGGGCATGTACTTTTGGGGCAAGGGGCTGGTGGTCAAGGCGCTGTCGCCGGCGGCGGAGAAGAAGAAGAGCAGCGGGGAGCCCGAGGGGGAGGAGACGAGGCTGGACCGGGTGGTGGAGTGGACGCGGCTGCTGCTCTGCGTCGGGCTGCAGACGCTCGAGAACGGGGCGTACCTGTCGTCGCGCGGCGTGCTGGGCTGGACGCCGGCGCAGCAGGGCAAGGCGTACAAGTGGAGCTCGCGGTTCTGGGCTGCGTACGTCGGCATCGAGCTAGGCAAGCTCGCGGCCGAGGGCCTGGCGGGGAGCAAGGCCAAAAAGGCCAAGGCCGACGCCGAGGTCGACGCCGACACGGCCGAGTGGCGCAAGAAGGTCGCGCGCAACCTGGCCTGGATGCCGCTTACGCTGCACTGGAGCACCGATGCCGGGTTCGTCAGCGAGCCGCTGATCGGGATGCTCGCCAGCATCCCGGGGATGATCCAGATGCGGGACTTGTGGAGGAGTACAGCACTGCCGTCCGCGAAGTAATGTGGCCACGACGCGCGGGACAGGACGGGAGATAAGCATCCCGGAGGTTGTAATAGAGGACCCCTCGTTGCGCCGCATTGGTCCATCCAAAGCCGGGGATTGAATCTAGTGCGAAGAGTTGGACCTACCAGGACCTAATGTACGAGTTTTCTACCGGCCCGTTTTTGTGTATTTAGTATTTATTGAGTGGCGGAGCTCTTTCGTGTATCACGGGATCATTTGCGTTGGCGGGAACATAGCAAGCAGTCAATATCTCTTTATATTGACATCAGGTATCATCATATTTTTAGTACAAAGTTGCAACAACCACAAAAGGGCAGTCGCATCATCAGCACTTCTCCCATCATCCCAGATAGAAATGCATGTCCCACACATAGGACCCCCCTCAACTGAGATCGGTAGCCACCCCCCATGTAATAATCAACATCATTTCAATGATGATATGCGTAGAATGCATTAATCCCTCCTATAGTCCAGCCCATATTATAATCACACAATCCTCCTTTTTGGCCGCCAAAGGGGCGAGCGACTACCTCAAGAGGATCAGACCTACACCCAATGCAAAAAGCGAGGACTGTAGCCAGCCCGCGACGAGCGTTCTCGAGCCGCCGGTCGCCACAAAGTCAAAGGGACTCCCGCCCCCAAGTGGTGCTCCCGGTGTCGGCTCGGCAGGGCTGAGGGTTGCTTGCGCGCCTGTTGTCTGTGTCGGTACAGTTGGCGAGGCGCCGGCATCGGATTGGACGAAGGATGGATTGAGCGTAGAGGGAGCAGCCTCCGTCGGGGAGCTGTCGGGCGCCTCCGTCTGCGTTGTGGTCGGCTGCGGCGTTGACGTCGCTGTCCGCGAAGAAACAGGTGTTAGAGTGGTTTCAGAGAGGGTAGTGGAGCTGGTGGTAGTGGTTTTGGAGGCGGTCGAGGTTTTACTTGAGCTTGATGTCGTTGTGCCCGCAGAGGGACACAACAGACCAACCAAATTCCCTAGCAGCGTCTGCCCCAGCACCGAGGCGGCCGACACCTGCGCGCCGTCGCATACGTCGTCCAGCGTATCGGCAACCTTCTCGAGGCCCTTGACGCAAGCGGCTGAGCAGGCGTTGCCCATGGTGAAATCGACCGTGGTGCAGCTCGGTATCTGGTTGTTGTAGGCCAGGATGCAGGCGATGGGCACCCCTGATGACGTGATGACTTGGAAGTTGGACAGGGTCAGGGCCGAGGCCGTCGAGGCCATCAACAAGAGGCCGACCCATCGCGGGGACCGCAATCCATCGTGGTTTCTCATGGCGATTCTCTCGTTGGCGATGACCAGCGCCAAGCTGGTGTTTGTCGGGTGGGAGAGGGATAGACCAAGGATGGATGTGACCACCGGGTCTTGGAAGTTGGTGCCGTCCAACCCAGATCTGTCGTGGTTGCACAAACCGCCCGGTTCCCGCACTTGGTTGTGTGCCTCGGTTCCCTGGTGTCCTGGAGTCCTGGTGCCCTCGGGCCAGGATCGCAGAGATCAGGGGGACGGACGGTGTGGGGGATCTCGGGTGCTGCTGGAGTGGGCTCTGTGGCCTGCCGAGCGATCCGAAACGCAATGTGTGTCAGAGGACGACAGTGACGGGTGGTCGGATCGAGAAAGCGACAATGCGGCCTCTCAGAAACCAGCAATTGCGAGGTCAATGCAGTTGTGTGTTGGTGATGCAACTGGGGCAATACCAGGCTCCTATTGGGGATGGGCGAGGAACTCTTTTGCTCCGGCCAGTTCGATCATGCCTTGGCGAACCTCTGTCGCGGGGCATATAAGAGACGCAGACGGTTTATTTCCAGAAACCGCGGTGTTGATCGCCCTCGAGGCTCGAGGATAAAGAATGTAAAGCGTCGTCTGCCGGCTGGAGAAGGACAGGGGGACTGCGTGATAAAAACGAGAGAGAAGGTCGCCTCGCGATTGCCTTGCGTGGACCGTCAGGCCTCAAAGATGCGAATCCGAATCAAATGGGAGGCTGACAAGTGTCGGGCCGCAGCCAGACGGACCACTGTACACGCGACAGACAACAAACAGAGCGAGGCAAACAGAAGAAGCGAAAGAAGCACAGCTTCTGCGTGTGTTTGAGACGCTCTCTCCCGGGAATCAGGACTTTGAATGACAAACAAAACGAAGTATCGCAGGGCGATGGGTTGATGGGTGATGGGTGAGGCGGGAAAGGCGACATAGTTAGTAAAATCTTCAATGCCTTAATTACACAGACAGTCCCCGATCTCCCCCCCCTCCTCTCAGGGGGGGGGGACGCCAATGGAATGAGGCAGCCACCGCGGCATCAGAACTACGACAGTAGCGCAGAAGACGGCCTCGATGTGCCTTCCCCAATGCGACGCTGGTGGTTGAAGTGCTGTTGGACGAGAAATTGTGCGGACAGCTGGGCCAGCTCAAGCAGCTGGCCAAAGGGCCACTCAGGCGGCGGCCTTTAACCAAGCGCCATCACCAGATGTTTCAATGGCTGCTGGCACTCGCGGGCGAACGATGCTGAGAGGGCAGCTGCGTTTGTGTCGCCCAGTCTCGCCCAGCGGGGGGACCCCTTCCCCTTTACATGGCGCGCAGAGAGGGAAGCCAATGAGGTGGGAGAAAGTGGACAGAAATGGTTGGGCGGTTGGAAACGAAACAAGTCGCGTGTTTGAGGGGGCTCCTCAATTGGCCCCTTAATCTGCCTTTCATTGGGCCAACCCCAGACTCACCAAAGGGCCCGTGCCAAGCCACGGTTTTGAGCCTCAGACGCAGAGAAAATGATTGGAAACGCTATGTTTGGTGCCCAGCCCTAACCCTCCCAAACCGTCAAAGTTGGACGTCACTTCCACCATTTATATCGTCCCGCCCGCGCGAGGGCCACAATGTTATATGGGCAGAAGAGCTGACATGACATGATGGTGATCGCTACCTTGGGATCGGCTGACTCTTGCACAACAGGGTTCAAGTTCTCGGACGGTATTTGAGGCAGGTGTTATCAACGCGGTACCGGGACTTGTCAAAGCAGGTTCTAATGTTTTTCAGTGGCCAAACAATCAAAGAGGTGATGCTTGAAGACACCACATAGTTACCTGATCTATAAGCTAGGTATAGTCTAGGACCTGGTAGGTTGTACGAATGGTAATCATGGGCTGATGAGACACAGGTCCCGATCGGGGATGGATTGCACATTTCGGTATCGACACGCAGTGCCCAAGACTTTGTTGTATTATTACTAGCAGTAGTAGCAGCAGTAGTAGTATTGGGTTGACCGGCGCCTAAAATGCTGGAGTATCAGATGCCGTATGCTATACTCAAAGTTGGGTGGGGTAGTAAAATACAGATGCGGTTGTGGGTGAAAGGAAGTAAAAACAGTAAAAACTGCGCCTGCCCCAAAGTTTCAATGCCGTCAAACCCAAACCTTCCCAAAATGCCCGACCGAGGAGAGTCGGTAAGTTCCATCACAGCCCTGTAACCATCCCCAAAAAAAATTACCATAACCTTCATTCTTTCGTCAACATGCCACCCCATGCCGCCCTGCCACCAAAATTCCAAAATACCTGACTGACCATCCAAGGTCCCATCGCCATGCCTCGAGAAAATGAAGAGGTTGCCGATTCGCAGCTTGCCGTGAAGGTCTTTCGGGTTGCTGAAAGGTCGTGAAGGAGGCCCAGCCGTATTACAGGACGTCTAACCCGACGAGTCGATATGAACGTTGGCCATCGCCTTTGTCAGCATATCTGCATCGTCAGGCTCGGGCGGATGCCGATGGCGGGTCGCGTTTTCGCTGAGCTGGTAGCGCATGGTCGAGGGGCGAATCGGCTCATCCATCCTGTCCGCCCAGCGCTCAGCGAATATCCTATCGTGGCGGTTCGCCTCGGAAAGCCAGCGGTTGGCGACCATTCTGATTCGTGACACGATGCGTCCCGCCAGCTCCCGCCGCTCATCTCTTTCGGGGTTGGCATCGAGCACCATGGCATCGCCGCCCCCGTCGCAGAGCTGCGGTCGAAATTTCCTTAGATCGGCAACGACAGCCGTTTGGAGTCGGCCGCCGCCGGCCAGCTGCCGAGAGGGCAACGTGGGTCCTCCGAGGATGGCCTCGGGGTTGGTGTCGATGACATTCAAGGCTTCCCACGAAGCCGAAAACAGAGCCCTGGCCCAAGCCGAGACGCACAACTCAACCGCGCGCGCCTTTCTCTGCGCTCTACGGGCAACCACTCGCTCCAACGCAGCCCGCGCCCTCTGTTCCCTGACTTGGGCGAGGGTGGTCGAGCCTCTGGGATACCGAGGGCCGCTCGTAGGGCGACGGTTGACTTCTACTCTGCCGAACATCTTGCGATGGTGGTTTTGGCTGTGGGTGTGACTGGTGATGTTCTCAAGCTGTGTGGGTAATGACAGTAGACGCCGGCCAGGAGGCAGAAGAGAAGCCTGAGATGGACAAGGGAGTGTTGCTATGTGTGGTGTCTGCTTTCTAATGGGCGTTGAGACTCGGCTTGATGGAGGCCACTGTGATGTCTGCAGCAAAGTCTTGATTTTTGTGAGGATGAGAGAAGAAAACAAGACGAGAAGAGCCCGGTTATATGCTACCTATAACCTACCTCGATGTAAAAAAGACTATCTATCGGAGAAAGGAACTGTGTACATGCTTCGGCCAACCTACTTCAAGGTTTTTAGAGCTTCAGTGCCCGGACTTAGACTTGGTTTGGCTAAGTTGACCAGGGGCCGAACCCACATTCTTTGAATGAACGAATGAGGAAAAGCCTGAAAGGCTCCAATTCATGGACTGGCATACATGATACGAGTCTTCATGATAGTACCCCCCCCCGAGGGCAGGCACCACTATCTAGATCCCCTACCAAACCTGATTACCAGTGCTGAGTAAAGCCGAGTATCCCAACGTCTTGATAGGCGACCCTGGGAGCCGAAATCCCTCTGAGTCGAGAAACCCTAATCATCGTGATAGACCTGAAGTAGGACTCCAGAGATAACGATGGAGACGAGTGACCCAGCAGCCCCTGAAACTTCATTACTAGATCGCACCGAAAAGGAGAAGTCCCATATGGAGCAAGACAATATATATAGGTTTGTAGTGTAAGGTATCTTGCTCGGCGGCTACGTTGCCGTATGATTGACGATAACGAAACTCACCCAACACTGAGCGAGAAAGCCTCAGCCTGGATCCAGTTCAAGTGAAACAAGAACCCGCATAGCTTGCTACTACTTGCAAACCGCTTGCCATACGGGGGGCTGGTTGGGAATATATGGGTGGGGTTTGGCATTTCTATGAGTGCTCTCCCTGTTATCGCCTTTTTCCACGTCAGGTCGTCACTAGATACCTACCCCTACCAATCATCAACTAGTTCACGAAACGGAACTGGGGACTGACAATGGTCATGAAGGTCCGGGCTCCCCCTTTTTCTGTCCTCCCTTTTTTTTTTCTTCACTTTCCAAGGGCAAAGATAAAAGTTGAGACAAAGAATATATTCGCCTCTGAAAAAGAACAAACTTCTACAGCTGCCCACATCTCCCCGCATCCCCACCAAAGCATAGCGTCGTGATTACGTTTAAAAAGTATAACATTTAGCAATGAGAACATCAGATACCTGCTAAGAATAAGAGGCAGCGGGTTGGATATGACATCACGATGTTACGCCTCATAGTAAACCCTCCTGAACTCTTTCACGCATCGGCAACATTTGCCCCTCAAGTAACGCTATCAAACCCCACCGAGAGACACGCCAAACTCATCCAGGCAGGACAAGAACAGGGTCTGACAAACCCCAGTCACAACTCACAACTCACCTCACATCACTTCACCATAGCCCCTTTAAGTTCATTTTCTTTTTAATTCTTGTCCCCAAGTCCTGTACTAGGCATTCGGATCCTATACCCTTACAGAACAACTATACATAGCTATACATGCCCAGCATCAAACGCACCCCGTAAACGCCAGCAGTACCTGCCCCAAATACCAACGCCTTTGTATACCTGACCTTGCAACCTTATGCACTGCCCTAAAGGTCGGGAGGGGGATATCAAAACCTCTCCATCCCGCCGGAAAAAAAGAAAATGGACAAACTGAGAATGTGCAAGTCCTAGCTAGGTGACGCGTGCAGCGTCTCGCTGCGTATTGATGTGGTATATAAAACAACAATAGGGGGGAGAAAAAAAGACCCAAAACCCCATGCAGGTGCGCCTCTCTTCATCCGTCCTGGATCCTAAGTCATGACGTTTCATATGCTGCAAGGTGAAAATAAAGAAAACGAGATAAAAAGCAGGCCGATCCTAATTATCCCTCCGACCTAGCTTTTCTTTCAGGCTGGAGGACCACCTGACTTTTGATTGTTGTGGTTGAGATTGAGATCGATATTGCGAAGCGCCCTCCTCGGAAGTAGACCCACCGTTTTTTGGCCCCCTGGCGGTAGCAGCACGCCTCGCCCGGGTCAGCCTTGGAGGTCTAGTGGGCGTTAAATTCGCCTGAGATGGTAAGATTGAGGCTGCAGCTATGGCCGGGGGAGAGTGTGAGGTCGTAAACTGTGGCTGGGTCGACGATGATACCTCGGATGATACCACCGTGTGTGAGGGGTTCGAGGCTGTAGTGCGCTGTAGGCGCGGCGATGGAATCGCTTGGGATGGCAAAACCGGGACCATGATAGAGTATGAGTGAGGGTATGACGACCCAAACTGCGGCTGGGGTGACGGCATGGCCTGGGATGGCAGCATGACGTGTGAGAGAGGTGAGCTTCCGGGGGCGGGCTGCAACTGCGGGGATGAGTATGTTGTGGCTCGCGACTGCGACGATGGCACCGTGAGCGGTGAGAAGTTCGGCGACGGAATCGAGGTGGATGGGGAGTGTGCCGCTGCAAACTGCGGCGGCGGCTGCGACACCATGTGTTGGTGCTGGGGCGCAAACTTCATATTCGAATATATCGACTGATACGTAAAGGTTTGGTATAATTGCGGCGGCGGTAATGGCTGTGGGCACGTTGGCTGGTCTACCGGTACTGGGTTCTGGGCCGCAATGTTTTGCGCTGGAAATTGCGGCCCAAACGACTGAACTGGATGAGATGGCTGCGGCTGGTATTGCTGTGAGGGGGTTTGCATCGTGTTCATCGATGGACTCCAGCCTGGCAGCGAGGGCGATCTTCCAGCTGGAGACGGGTGCTGATAACCCATCTGATGACGATGAGGTGTGTGTTGTGCCCTTGATGTCATGGCATTTTGGCCGCTAGGATTACGGCCCCAATGGGGAGGCGGCCGCGGAGGCAGACCGGGATGAGCAGGTTGTGCCAATGAACTGGCTTCTGGTTGGGGGTCGAAGCCTGGGGCCTGTCCCGATGGCAGAGCTATGGACTGCTCTGCAGGAGGAGCCTCGAACTGAGGCGGTAGAGCCTGACCACGGGTGTTCCAAGACATGCTCGCCTTTCTTCGAAGCGGAGGCGGAGCTACAGCTAAGCCAGGAGGAAGTAAAGGGCCCCCAGATCCTTGAGGAGGGGGAGGAGGAGGAGGAGGAGGAGGAGGAGGAGGAGGCGGCGGCGGCGGCGGCGGCGGGTATGAAGGTGGAGGAGGAGCCGGAGAGGAAGGAGGGGGGGGCAAAGCCTGGGAGGGAGGTCGAGCCGGATCGGATGCATGAATCTCGGACTCTGGTGAAGGTGTGCTCCGCTGCTTTCGTGGAAGGGGGTCAGTTTTCCGCGTCGAGATATTGACGTTTGGGGAAGGCGATGGAGCCGCAACTCGCTCTATGGGTAGACGAATGTCATTTTGAGGTGACGGAGCCGTAACCGGTGGCGGTGATGAAGGTACGATTGCTCCGGGAGACTGGAAATGCTGCTTTTCAAGCCGACCAATAGCTGTCGATGGTACTGCGACCAGCGGTGGTGATGAAGGAACATCAGCTGGCTGAGGTTGAGCCGGTGGTTTTCGCGGCTTCGTTTGTTTCGTCTGTTTGGGAGGTTTCGGCGGCTTCGGCTGTTTTGGCTGCTTCGGCTTTCTTGGGCGACCAACCTTCCTTTTCGGAGGCGGAAGTGCCTCTTCTACCGGAGGCTCTAACGTAATTTCTTCCACCGCTAGCGTTTCTATCGCCTGTGGACTATCCACTGCCATAGCAGGGGTCGGGGAAGACAGAAGCGCCTGCATCGGATGCTGACTTTCAAACGGACTCGGCATAGTAGATCGTCTCGAAGCTGGAGTCAAGACGTTCGTTGAAACCAAAGGTGAGGAGTGACGAGGGCGAACCGTGCCTGTGGTGGTAGTGGCCGGCCCGCAGTGCTTCGGAAGCAGCGGGGGCTCGGCTGGGGCGGGAGGCGGTGATGAACCATGAAGCGGAGCCTTCTAAGCTCGGCTTGTTACTGATGGTCGCCGCTGTGGTGGGCCGGAGAGGCTGAAGCTCGATGAGCGCCGCGAAAAAGAACCCATCATGGCCGGGTCCGGCTCACCTGGCGCGTCATCACCGTCGTACAGGCTAGGGTGCCCTTCAGGAAGACGTTGTGCGCCGAAGCCAACGACCTTGAAGATGTTGACACGGCCGCCGTTGGTGGCCATCTGCAGCTGTTCGTGAAGCCGCGCGAGCTGGTACTGCCGCTTGATCGGGGCGAAGACGGGCTGTGGGACAACAGGTTGGGGGTTCCAGTGAGCCAAGGCTCCCATGACTGCCGCCGTCTCTTCGTCGCTATCCACGGCTGCGGCGTTGAGCTCATCGTCGTCCTCCAACGGCGCGTTCGCGTCAATGGCCGCCTTCTGCTGCTTGGCCTGGTTCTTCTTTTGATAGGCGGCCAGAAGCATGTCATACGGTAGTGATCGACCAGGCACAGCCCGCTTTGCTCCCATGCTGTGACTCTTGCACGTTAGTGAGCGAGCGCACGGCTGCCCGTTAGGCAGCGGAACACCGCACTGGCGCTCGACATCGACTGGTCCCTTTGGTTTGGCGGCCTTGGGCTTTGGCTCGTCCTTCTTCTTCTTGGCCTTGCCCTTGTCGAGCTCGCCCTCGGCCTTCCTCTTCTTTCCGCTCACTTCTGTCTTCTTGCCAGTTGCCTTCTTGGTCGTTTTGCCGGCGTTGGGGCCCTTGCGCTCAGGGACATCGTCGGCATCGCTGTCGTCGTCGCCTCGGGCATCGCCGTCGTCGTCACCTGCCTTACGCGCTTCCTCCTCGCGAGCGGCCTCCTTGGCGCGCTCGCGGGCCTCGCGGGCCTCCTTCTTGCGCTGCGCCTTCTCCTTCTTGATGCGCAAACACTGGGCGATATGCTCTTTGGCAGCAGTTGCTAGTATCCCTTTCTTACAGTGCTTGCACTGCTGCAAATCGGGCATGTCCTCGAGAGGACGGCCAGTGGAAAAGGTCTCGCGGCTCGAGTCGTCGAGCTGGTTGATGACGGGCGCGGGGGAGCCGGCGACGATGGAGCCGTCTTTCGATGATTTCTTCTTTTCTTCGACTGCCATGGTGATTCGCAAGCGAGCGCGTTAGAACGACTCATCAATGAAACAGAAAACGGTTGCGGGAGTTTACTTACGGTCAAGAGTGCTGGTTTCCTTCCAAGCGCCTGGCTTGCTAAGCTTTGGTGCCGCCTTCTTAAGTTTGATGGGACCGCTGTTTTGCCACTGGGATTTTACAGTTGACTTCTTTGCAGAGGCGACCTTGATGGTGGTGGCCTCTTCATCTAGCGGGCGAGAGGAATGCTTAGCATTTTAATTTCTACATGGGCGCTGTGTGCGCGGTGTGTGTGGAATGGGGGGGGGGGGGGGGAGGGGAGGGGTGCCGGGTCTTGGGGGTGAGTGCGGCGAGTACGGTGTAGGAGTGCGACGGCACTCAAGAGTTGAGTGTGGACGTCGACATACCTTTGCGCGAATCCATCGTGGCCATGGTCGCGGTGATGTCGTGGTATCAAAAAAAAAAAATAGGGGCTCATGCAGGTATCGATGCGGATCTCACAGGTCCAACAGTAGAGAGATTGGGGGGAGGTGTGCCATGGCCTGTGGCGATGCTTTGTGCTCCGACAGTGGCCTGGTTGATGACGGCGGCAGCCTTGTTTCGACGCAGCTGTCTGCGATATGAGCGCGCGTGGTCGTAGGAGTGGGGAGGAGCAAATAAGGTTATCGATAAGAATTTAGCGGGGTATCGCATTAACGCAGCTTGCCGGCGCCCGGCAACTCCCGTCAGCCGTCAGCCCCCCACGTGCTCCCGTCAGCTTCCGTCACACACTCAGCAGGCCTGTACCAGTCACAGCTCACAAACGCTCCGCACAACATACAGAATAAAGCTTGGGTATATTCTCTATCACAGTGGTCGGTCCCTCCCCTTTTCATGACGTCAAACAGGGAAACAAAACAAAAGCACAGCCTTACCGAGCACTGCGTAGTAGTACCGCTAGTCGTCGAATCGCTAGGTTCTCCCCTACCAACCCCATAAATCAAACAGGGCCAGTGAGTAAAAAAGTCTCCCCTTCTCCGCAGGCAGATCATGAAAACTCGACAGGAACGTAGCCCATACCCACCACCCCCAAATAGTACTCCTGCCCATCCCCAGCCCCAGCCCATCTCCCACATCAACTCGCCCAAGCAAAATCAGCTGCTAGCCTATTCCTATTCCATAACCATGCTTTGACAAAGAATCATAAAGAAAAGCCCGGGTGTACCTCCCTCTGGGTGTACCTCTGTTGATTATGCCTGCCCTTGTATTCGTTTCTTCGTTCCGTTGTCCGTGCGAGACCTGGATACTTCGAAGGGTCCTAGAACAGAGATTTGGAGGTATCAATTCCCGTTCTTGCCGGGGGCTGTGCTAGCATGTGGGCAATCCGAGTGAGGAACACTAACGCTACACATAAGACACACTAGATCAGGTGCTAAAAAGCTCATCTCAGGCGGGAGGAAAGTCGAGAATGACTGAAAATTATCCCCCAACCGCAAAACTTGAGTCGAACTGTGCAGTCAAGCCCAAGGGGAATGCTCCATCCACTGGATATGACAATTGCGACCCAACCAGTGTCGATTGCAACACGAAATTATGCATCCGAGGTTGATATAAAGAATTATCCAGCATAGGATCGCTAAAGAAAGGGAGCTGATGTTGCCGAGCCTCGAGGATTGGGGGAGCACCATATACCATGAGTACGGCTGGTTGCTTTGCTTCGGGCGGCTGTCCACCTCGAGTAAGGTTTGGTATACCATGTCCCTCTGGATTCATGCCGTAAAGTCTCCCTTCCTATGTTGCCTTAGGGTCACCCCCACCTCCCCGCTCGGTTTTAATCTTCCGTCCCTTGGGAGGGATGGAAGTGTTTGAACGAGGCTTTTGAGAAACGCTGGGGGCAACTGCATCCGCTTCCAGGTGAGATTTGCGGGAAATATATGCATCAAGTGCATCCCTTGCCAACTGAAGATTACTGGGAATATGTGTATCTGCTGCTGGGTACAGTCTGCCGGGAACAAACTCCTTCGCTGTCGGGTTCAATTTGCACGGCGGTCTTGACGGCAGATTTGGCCCCGCCTAGTAGCCATCGTAGTTCGTCTGGCTGGGCACCGTCTGGTACCCTCTGTGCGGCTGCATCATTGGCTGCTGCGGCTGGTGGTGCTGCTGCTGTTGCGGCTGCATCAGGTCGTTGAACCAGGGATGCTGCAAGGCGTCGTTGGCTGATGTCCGGAGCTCAGGTCGCAACTGCAACATGCGCTGGAGCAGGTCGATACCGGCAGGATCAATCTGTGGCAAGATGGTCTGGAGTCCTTGTGTCGCATACATCTGCCACGTTGTCTTGTATTCCGGGAATTGTGACAGGCCAGGCCATGTTCGCTCCGTCGGTGTGCCCATGATACGGAAAATGCGGACAATCTGGTCCTCATTGGTCGTTCCTGGAAATAGGGGCCTTCCCGTGTACATCTCAGCCATGATGCAACCCGCCGACCAGATGTCGATGCTGGTGTTATAAGTCCGGCTTCCCAGCAAGACATCAGGTGCCCGGTACCAGAGGGTCACCACCTCGTTGGAGAAAGTGTTCACTGGGATGCCAAAGGCTCTGGCTAAGCCGAAGTCGCCTAGCTTCAGTGCGCCCTTGCTGTTGATGAGCAGGTTTTGCGGCTTAAGGTCCCGGTGTAGAACCCTGTTCTTGTGGCAGAAGTCAATTCCCTTGAGCAGCTGGTACATGAAGGACTTGATGACCATGGGCTTCAAGGCACCTCTGTCGCCCGACGTGTCCATGTAATTCTTCAGATCGCCATCCATATACTCAAACACCAGCATAAGTTTGTTTTCAGTGTGGATGACATCGTGAAGTGCCACAATGTTGTCGTGCTTGAGCTCTTTCATCAGAGAAATCTCTCGAATTGCGGTGCTTGGTGTCCCTTCTTCCGAGTCGAGGTGAATCTCTTTCAGAGCAACAAGCTCGCCCGTCTGACGATTGCGGCCTTTAAAGACCTGTACGAACGAGCAAAGGCCATGTTAGCAGATAGTAGCGCGGGAGTAAAGAAGGTGGCGAGTAAGCGGGTGTGCGCCATTCCCTTTCAATCACGTACCGTGGCATAGGTTCCCTCTCCAAGCTTCTCGAGCTGCTGGAAAGAGCTGGGGTGCCGTTTCCCGTCCATGGCTGCTGGTCTGCGACGCTGCGAGTTCGAGTTCGCTGCCGTCGTCGGGATCGGGATCGGGATCGGGGTTGGGGCTGCAACGGAGGGAGGGGGGGGATCGGAAGGCGTGGGGGTATAGATGGTGAAGTGAGCGGTTGGCGGGGGCTGAGGGTGCGAGGTGTAAGCTGGGTTGAAGAGGATGCTGCCAGCGGTCGCGGGGATGGAAATGGGCAGACTCGGCCGTCGGTCTGTGGGGGAAGACGGTGTCTGAGACCCGTGAGAAGCCGTGTTTGGAGAAGCGAAAGCAGAGATGCTGGACGCAGTCTCTGCAAGAGGGAGTGTGAGAGCAGCCCAACCTTTTGATTGTTGCTGTCAAGAGACGAGCAGCGCAAGGCCAGTCGATTTGCACTCTTGTGCACTCTCAGGGCGGTCCAGGTTGCTGTCGGGACTCGAGGGAGGCTGCGATGCGACCGGAGGATCGAAAGGCGGCAGCGGCAAATCGAAAGGAAGCGGCGGCTGGCTGTTTTAAGAGAATTGGGAAATGTCTTAGGAGCAAACACACGCCGGGCAGCCCAAAGACGAGGCAGGTTCGGGTTGGTTGAGACGGTAGGGCAGGGGATGGAAAGTTGGAGGGCCGCAAGGCGGTTATCCACGAAGTACGGACAAAGTCAAGGGTGATTGGGTGCAGAGGGAGTCAGACATTCACGCCCCGCCGCCCCATCAAGCCCACCAACCCACTTTTCCCATCAGGGCAAGCCAGGCCCGCCCAGGCCAGCCGCGCAACACCTTCCTACCATTGCTCAAAGTATCCGCAGCATCATGGGATCATGGCTTGAGCCAAGTGGTTGAGAAACGGTAAATCTAACGTAATTGGTTGGGTTTCTATTCGTGAGGTTTATTTAGAGTAGCTAACGGTTGAAGCACCTCCAATATGGGGAAAATAGGTATCTCCCATGTCTGTGTCCCTTCCAGAACAAGTACTCTCAACTCCAGTATACATGGCCTTGTCCTGTATTCCAGCCCACCCAAGGTACACCATCGTCGCCCAAAACGTGCTTTGCGCTTCTTTTAAAAGGGATGAGTAATACAACACGGTGCCGGGTATCTTGTTCTGTGAGACCGGCCTGGTTCCTGTTTTCGAATCCGCAAATGCTGTGCGCAGCGAAAAGTCCAGCCCCAAGCACTCTTCCAGTTGCTCCTAAAATGAGTGCTCAATCCATCATGCCGCCGGCTCCACCTCCATCATGTCCAACCACTCCAGCGTAAACGCCGTGACAATCTTGGCCCAGTCCCTCACGGTAGGGATATCCAGGTGCGGCCCGTCATCGGCCATGGTGTGCCATACGGCCGGGAAGGGGGAGGGGATCAGATGCAGGACGGGGGCGCCCCGGGCCATGAAGGGGACGTGGTCATCGCCGACCCAGGCCCGGTCGAACATCTTGGCCAGCTTGCCGCCCTCGGGCAGGAACGGGCTGGTCGGCTTGCTCTCAAGCAGGCCCAGGTCGCGCATGCGGCTCTCGATAGCGCCCATCTTTTGGTAGGCCCAGTGTGTCGTCTGGAAGTACGACGGGACACGCGGGTTTGCCGACCCGAGAAGATCGAGGAGGACGAAGAGCGAGATCTGCCGCATCGGGTTCCGGTAGTTCGCCAGTGCTGGGTACGGCGTGTTCTCCCATTCCTCGGCTAACGCTCTATACCAAAGCAATCACATCAGTCTCACAGCTCCCCTACAGCCCATAAAGGGGGAACCTACCTCGCGCCATACAACGAATCCGTATCCGTCCAGCTCACAAACGCCTCCTCCCCATCTAGCAACATGATCTGCACCCCCATATCCATCGCCGGCGTCCCGCCATTCTCACCAAGCGCAATCATCTCCTCATGCATCTGCGTCAGGTACTGGTCGATGCTCCTCGCGACATGCATCAGCACGGCACACGGCGCCGCGCTGTCCGTCGCCCCAATGAACCCATCCGGGGTGCTCTTGCTGTCGTAGTGCGCCACCAGCGTCAGCAAGTTGGCCTGCCCTGGGCTCCGCTTCGTCCACGGCGGCTCTCGCCGGAAGACGAGGTTCTGGAACGGCACCTGGCGGTCCCCCGTCGCCGGCGTCGTCCCCGTCGAGTTCTGCCAGATCACCTCCCACTTGGGCAGCGCGCGGCGGAAGAACGAGACAAAGTGCTGCTGCGCCGCCGCCTGCCCCGGCGTGCCCGGCACCCGCGTGATCAGCAGCGGCGCGAGCAGCCCCGAGGCCGTGTTGGTGATGTCAAAGTCGGCCGGGGACCCGCCGGGCACCAGCTTGAGGAAGTTGTCGGACAGCGGCTTGTAGGCGGCGGCGCGGGGGAGGAGGAGGAGGGAGAGCAGGGCGAGGAGGAGGAGCCCGGCCAGCGGGCGGAGGGGCGCCGTTCGCGTTCGGGGGGTGGCTGTCGAGGGGAAGGGCTGGGGGGGTGTTGTTGGTGGACGCATCGTGGATGTTGTGTCTTGCCCCTGACACCTGGGGAAGAGGAACTTGCGGTCGGCGGAAGGTTGGCTAATCCCTAGCCTGTTGGATGCGTGCGGTCATTTGGCGCTGGTTTCAGCTCTGCAAAACATACAGAACACCAGATGGAGCGTTCGCAATATATCCGCAATGCGAATCTAATATGATAGGTGAGACTTAGGTGTGTCCCAGCTAGAAAAGTCCAGATCGCCAGCACCCCCAAACGGCAGGGTGCGCCTCAGCACAGCGATTAGCTAAACAGCACTAAGGCTGGCGCACCGTTTGGACCCCCCAAACTCTGTGACACGGTCGCTTCTTATCCCTGATTGGCCATGTTTCTCTCCGCCTTTCGAGGGGTGCTTGGGGTTGCTTGGGGTGCCCCTGCCGGCCCGCATCGCCCACCAACTCGATCGCCGGGGGTGGGTCCTCCGGCGACGTCTTTGGTTCGCCGGAGCTATCGAGTGGGGGAGGAAGTGTTGGACAC
This sequence comes from Lasiosphaeria hispida, assembly GCA_033439745.1. Lineage (NCBI taxonomy): Eukaryota > Fungi > Ascomycota > Sordariomycetes > Sordariales > Lasiosphaeriaceae > Lasiosphaeria > Lasiosphaeria hispida. The sequence goes on from JAUIQD010000003.1 coordinate 2,735,811, forward strand.
CCGAACTGGACAGAGAATTGATGGCCGCCTGTGAAATACGCAACACGTCGATTAATACCATTTTTTATCCCTCTGATCCCTCTGGTCCCTCCCCTCCCCTTTTCTTTCTGTTTTCTATATTCTAGGAAATCTCACCTCCCTAACTTTTCATGTCTCACCCCACCCCGCCCCCTCAATCTGAAATTCCCTCTCCTACAAATTGGAACCTTGAATTGCTCCCTTCCCCCAGAAGAGCACAACAAAGACACTATACCTCCAATGCCAATACTATGAACAGCAAATCAGCTGGATACCACCTCAACTCCCCGACTCTCACGCAAGCACCAAAACACAGACACCTCTGGTAATTCCTTTTAATTCAATCCCAACTCCGTAACGGATTGACTCCCCCGAACCTCCCCCTAGAGGCCACCGATCCGCCTAACCCCCCACCAGCCTTCAACCAGGCATGCCGTCCATGCTTCCTGGTATCGCGATGCAACTATTTGTACAGGTACAATGCAATGGCTTATGTGAAACAGCCATCCTCGCCCTTCCCACCCCGTTTTCACACCGCCTATTCCCCTTCCCTCATCTGCCATTAACAAACCCCACTAATAAGAGATGTTTCCCCGTATATGTATGATGTATGATGGACTCTCGGATGAAGAAAAAGCGAGGACACTTAAAAAAAAAAAAAAAAAAAAAAAAAAAAAAGGCACCTTCTCCCCTCCATGCAAGCTCGTCAATGTTTCCCCCGAACGTCCCCCATTACCTACGTTCACCAAAAGAAAGCACACTTATATATCCTTTTCACTTCCCATCGACACACTAACCCGACCTAACCTTGACTCTGACCCTAAGTCTGACTCTGCCCGTGGCCATGAATATGCATTGTCGCCTGCGCCCTCCGCTCCAGGGCCTCCTCCATGGCAAACCTCTCGGTAAAGCTGCGGGGTGTGCCCACCGGGTGGTGGAAGTGGGCACCGCTGAAGCTCCCGACATTGCCTCTAGCCATAGTCGCATGGTAGCTGCCTGGGTCGACCGAGTCAACGCCCGTCCTGCCGTCGATACTACCAACGAAGGACGGCACGTCGGTCATGCCCGCAATCTCGTCATACAGCTTGCTATTGATCATCGGATTGATCCGCATAGCATGCCCCTTGTACGAACCGATAGAGTGTCCGTACAGGACGGCCGACGGCGATACAGGCGGTTGTGCGGGTGCGGGCGCGGGCGCCGTGGCGGCGGGTGTCCCCTCTTGCGCCTCTCCTTGCTGATCCTGCTCCTGATCCAGTTCAAGCAGCGGTGTCGGTACGTTTATTGCGCCCTCTCCTGAATATTGTTCTGCGACGGGCGTGGCATCTTCGTCGCCATTCTCAACTTCATCATCTGAGAGATATTTATGTGGTTGACTCCCAAGAGGCGATGCCGCTCGAGATCCTTCGCCTTCAAAATCAAATAGAGGATCATCCTCCTCAGGGGCACCTTCCTCAGGCTCGGGTATCAATAGCGTATGCGACCAAGTCGGATCCCGCAAACTCTGGAACTTGGCCCCCGATGCTACGACTGGAGATCGGGTGACTGGGGAAGGGGAGGTCTTTGTGAGTTTGGGCCTCATGGACAAAAACTCCTCGTCGGAATCGTCGGAATCGTCATGTCTTTCTAACTCTTCGATGGGCGAGCCGAGTAGCTCGTCAATGCGGTGGTTGTTTGCCGTCGCGTCCTCTGGACGGATGAGGACCTCGGGTTCGGGTCTAATCAAAGTGCGTGTTTTGTCTGCGGCAGCACCTAGAAGGCTGGCGTTCATTTTGGCTTCTTCAGACTCTGGGTTCACAACCGTCCATTCGGTCCCCGCATCCAACGGACTTCGGGAAAGGGCCTGCAAAGCCTGGGTGGACGACACCTTTCTAGGCCGCGGGAATGAATCCTCCTCGCCTACGACGTCGAGCAGTGAAATTCCGCCTGTGTACACCGGTGACTCACTATCTTCATCCAAAATGGCTGACGTGTCGGCGATGGCGAGGGCCACATGATCGGGCAGCTGAGCCCCCGCCCCGGCCGCCAGGACCAGGATGGTGGGGGATGCCCGGGGAGAAGTCGATGGAAACACCTCCTCGCCTTCAAAATCAAAACGCACCCGGCGCGGGCTGCTGCTTTTGGTCGAGCTCGACGCACGGCGCAGGGCGCTCCTCCGCACTTTTGTCTCGCTCCCCGATGACTCAACCGAGGAAAAGGACCGGTCTGTCGGGCGCCTGACGGAACCCGGCCTGACCTCGCCAACCACGGTGACCACTGGCTCCTTCGGTTCCTCCACCTTTTTTACGGGTTCTAGCGCCGGCCGCGGGGATGGCGGCGCCGGCAGCGGCAATAGTGATACGGGCGGTGATGGATGCGAGTTGTAGCTGCTGTCTAGCAGCGGGAGATAGCTGGGTGTGAACAGGCCTTGGAACTCCTTCTCGCGCTGGTGAGGGCTCCTAGGGCCTTCCTTTGGGATTCCGGAGGTGTGGTAGAGGATGGGCGGGGGTGATTTCCTGCCGTCCCAGGCCCTGAGGTCGGCGTCTGAGATGTCGGAGGGCGGCGACTGGGAGCCGTCACGGCGAGTCGGGACGAGGGTGGAGTACCTTGACATTGACTCAGTGATGACTCGCGAGACCTCGTTTGAGACGTGGTCGGGGTACTGCCTGAGACAGTCGGCCATGTGCCTGTGGAACTGGGCAAGCATGTCTCGCTGGTACGCGGATACCTTGCCGTCGAGCTCGGCGAGCCTGCCGTGCAGGTCCGACACGAGCCTCGCGGCGTCGTCCATGTCTGCGGCGTGGGGTGCCTGGCGGCTGCGTGGGCGGCGCCGGTTAGGGAAGCGGGGGGGGAGGGAGGGAGGGCCGGCCGCGGCTCAGCGATGCGCGTGACCAGATTGATGGGCGACAAGCAGGTGGCCGCTCATAATCCAGCGTTCCTCCGTCTGTGGCGTGGATCCGAGTGCGTGTGGGTGTGTGCAGTTGCGGCCAAACTGAAGGACAAAGAACTTCAGCACAAAAAGTGTGTGGCCGCAGGAGGGTGGCGACCCAAAAAAGGACGGGACCGGAGGGGGCCAGGTGTGCGGAATGTGGGTTTTGCAGCAATTGGCGGTTTGGGTTCGTGGTGGTGGTGAGGTAACCGCAACCTAGCATCCATCGGGTACGTAACTAGGTACTAGCTTCTTGGTGCATGCCCGCGTGTGGGTGCTCAGGTGCTGTAACTTACCGTCCAGCTGGCCGGGGGCTGGTCCAGACCATCCGACCACCACAAAAACCTGGGCCTAGGGTTGCAAAAGGGCGACACCTTAGGCGGCAAGCGGTGAGGAGTGGGTGTGGAGGCTGGTTTGTCGGGACGTCGCTTAGTAGCGGCAGTCGAAGGCTGAAAGCAGGCTCCCAGGTCGCCAGATTGCGAGAGTGTGGATCTCCAGAGCCAGTGCCCCGGTAGAATACCTGTCACCCATTGGCGATCCGGCATCCGATTGCGCATCGCAAGCGCATGCACAGCAATCAATTTTAGATGGGGACCTCCAAATGACACCTAGAAAGATAAAACCCGGGTCTCGCCCTCTCACATGGATACAGTGCGCAATCCTCACAGCATCTTACCCAGAGGATAGGAGCCCCAACAAAGTTCAAGCGGCGGTCTCGCTCTCACGAGTGGCACTCGGGTTGTGTATTAGCCAGAACTTGACCAGATAAGAGCCCCCCAGATAATTTAATAATTTTGCAACCCCGTACCAGTATGACTGCGACTCTGCGACTCACTGTCTGCAGCCGCGCTGACTCCAAGTCTTCCGCAACAGCATGGGTCCCCCCTCCGACTGATCCGGATGATATCGATGCTACTACATTGGTATTCTGGGGTCTCTCGGTCTAGGTAACGGTTCCATCTCACGAGATGGGGGCTATCTTGGATGATACTCTTGGATGATACTCTCTTGTTACTAAATCAGCACCTTTACACATGCCATATGAACCACCAACTTCATCTTGCCTCCCTCTTCCAGATTGATCATCAACCATTGACATTTCTGAACAGCAGGGTTTTACAATATGCGTTACATTTATGGTACTTCTACATATAGTCAAACGGCGGGCTTTGCCATTCTTGATCCAACATCATCCACATCATTCACAGACCCATGTCCTGCTGCGCCAGCAATGCAAAGTCACCCCATCGCCATTCATTTCCATCCATAGTAGTCCGACATATTATATCCTAGATTTTTTGGGATGCTCATATTAGCGAGAGAAAAAAGGAACAGAATTGGGCATGCTCCAACCCATGCAATTCCATCATCATCAGTAGTCGTCGATCAGCCTCCACATTCAGGGCAGGCAAACATTTCAGAAAACAACAGATCTCTAAAACAAACGCAAATCCAGCACCACAACCTGAGCGACGCTGGGTGAACAAATGCCCACACTCATAACGATCTTGTCAGGACATTAGTTGAAAGCATGTCTCGGAGTAGTGTTGGCAACATGGTGGAGAGCACTTATGAGCTCGAGGCTCCCACATTACCCATAGTCACATCCCCATCAACACCAGCTGCAGTGGCGGGCACTTCGCCGCTCACGCTCATCGCAGCCAGCCGGTCGGATACATTGTAGCCCATGTCAGCAATTAGGGCAACAGGGGTAGGTCCAATTGGCGATATCGGCACCCGGTACACCCCCTCGAAGACGCTGTCTGCATTGAGCAGTATTTTCCGGACATCTTCATGCCCATTCTCCAGGACCTTGAAGACATTTCTGTCGTCCACGAGCGACGTGAAATTGTCGCGAATGTGGTGCACTATTCGCGCCACATTTTTCAGGAACCTGACTTCGACTGCGTCCAGAGAAATATTCACAGACTCCTTGACACGCTGTGTGGCTCTGCGGAACATAGCCTCCCTCTGCTTCTCAATGTCGGCAGTCATATGGTCTTTGACTCTCTTGAATGAGCCAGGGCCTAGCGTTCCAGCATTAGTATGTCTTACTGATGATATTGGCGCACAGAAGACCACTCACCATTCTCACCCTGGCACTTGAGGTACGTCGCGATCATTGTATTGGCAATGGCAATAGTAAATTCCCGGTTTGCCGCCCTCTGCCGCTCTTGGATCAGCAGCTTATATGGCGTAGTCTCCTTGATATTGAGAGCGAAGTTGTTGTTCTGAGCGAATGCAAGCTCGTAGGAAGTCGACTTTTTGAGTATTGACCGCTCTCCCATCTCGTGGCCAAAAGCCTTCAACTTCTCTACGAGGTCTAGGGCGAGGTTGTCCAGTATGGCGGGGAGATGAGTCGCAAAGACCCACTCCCATCGTCTTCCAAGGTGTCGCTTCAGCGGCTCACACAGCTCTACCGGGGTGTCAAAACATTGCATCCGTAAATTACTCGAAGAGGATGGGGTGAAACTTACCTTCATTGAAGTCCTTGAAGCCTTTCGCACCTTTAAAGACGCCACTGTGAAAGCTTTAGCCAGAGAACGGACATCCAGTAGCAAGCAAATACGTACTCCCTGGCGCAAGTTGCGCGATACGTATGGTACGCTAAACCACCCTCGTCTCGATGTCGACCCCATGTGTCGGCGGTCGTCGGTGCTTTCTCGGACGCAAACTCGATGGCGGGTTGGAATTTGCTGTAAATTTTTGCCTTGATATTCTCTCTGCAATCCAGGAAGGCTTCCTTGACGGCTGATTCGAGCCCCTGCACAAGGAGTAACACCTGTTAGCTTGGCGGAGATATGGAATACAGAACAGTACTTACCTGAGAAAGCTTGTCGACTGACATGTTCACAAAATTCAGCTCTCGGACTCTCAAATTATCTGCCAGCCTGAGGGGCTGGTCGGCAATAACCACTTGCATCATGAGAGATATAGTATACTGCCAGAAGTCATTGAAGAACATGCGCCAACTCGCGGCGCGCGCAGATTTGGCCGTGTTAACCGCATGATTTTGGAGAGCCGGAATTTCCGTATCTTCAATATTCGGGAATCCCAAGGCCGGCTCGTCTTTCTCGAGCCTACCTGAAAGTTTTTGATACGCCCTGCTTGACACGCAAAAGACAGGTAATGCTTCAGCAAGCTTTTTGTAATCCCGTTCCTCATGTTCGGGATCGAATTCGTCTTCATTCTTTCTTGCCGCCTCATCCTGGTCAAGTCTAAAGAATGATTAGCAAGTCACGTCCTAGAAAGTACAACTGTGGTTACTTACTCTCGGATACCTTCTGAAAACTGAGACTGAATAGTGGGTCTTGAGTAGTCATTGCGATGTTTGACGCAAGCGCTTTTCGCTTGGGATTTCAGCTCTTTACTACGGGTCTTGGTTTCTTTCATGGCCTTGCGCAGCTTCTTTTTCTTTTGACTGCCATTGCGTCTCTCCTCAAAAATAGATGTCCTCGTTGACTTGAGGAGCTCAAGTCGCAAAATTGCATCTCTTCTAGTGAGCTTCTCTTTCTCACCATCGACCTGTGAAGTAAAAAATCCATCAGAGTCGTCATCAGAGTCTGAATTGAGGTCAATGTTAGAATCCTCAAAATCGCTTGTCGCTTTTTTGGGTTTCTTTGGGGGCCGAAGCGCGGCTTGCCGTGGCTTCCGCTTTCTCGAGGCTGATGGTGAGACTAGAAGGACATTCTCATCTTCGGCACGAGACAAAGCCGCATCCAAGCAGTCAATATTTTTGTTGCATTGCTCCATTAGCTCGTCTTGCTCCATGATCAAGCTTTCCAGCTCAGTTAGATCCTTCTTCATCTTCACAAATTCTTTCTCCGCAGCTCGCTGTTGACTGTGAAGCTGGCTCGCTGGCTCTGCAGGCCCCATCACCCTCAAGGACTCTGTGGTGGAAAGATCGTCTGTTTTGGAGCAAATAAACGTCACGGAAGAATGTGTGCCATCGAGGAGCAGCTGCCGTTTAAAAGCGTCGCCTAGGAGATTTTGTGCCGACTTATCGTCAACTGCCCGAGTAACCGGGGCGACAATCCACAGCCCTGCGCACTGCTGAATGTAAGATTTCGCGACAGCAGACCGAGCTACATTCGAATCTTGGACACCGGGCTATGTCACTTGTTATTAGCGCGCTTAGCACATATTTGACGCGAGATTACGTACCAAGTCGACTAGAACCAGTCCAGTCTCGAGAATGCGTGATTTCACAAAGAGTTTCACGACTTTGACAAGTGGCCAGTATTCCATGACGAGAGGCTTCTGTCCCTGGTCACGGTTTTTCTCCTTCGAATCGATGAAGGTCCTGACTTGGTCCAAAAGCTGTTTAGAGTTGGGAGCCGAAAGACGTTTGACGGTACCCAGAACACTACTGACCAGAGGTTTTTTGGCAAGGCTCTTAGGGGTGACCTCCAGGCTCTGAAGATCCCTGCTGCAAATATCCGGATAGACACTTCGAACCTTGCTCATTGCGATGCTAGCTTCTGTGTCGTGGTTTGAATGCTCCATTGTGTACTGGGTTTCACCGTTCAGATCACTGAAGAGGACCTGAAGCTCTTTCATCCACTCATCAGTGCTGATGAAGTGTATGTCAGCCCTGTACTCCTGCTTCTCCTCGTTGCTGTGGTTGTAGGCTATCTCCGTGATGACAGCCGTGCATGCTCGCATGCTGCTTGTTGGGACGAGGTCTTCCTCGTCAAGGACAGCATTTATAATGGAGCTTTTCCCGCTTCCTGTAGATCCAACGACGCCTACAATCGTGCGGGAGGCGACAGTTTGCGTCTTCAAGTCATTGATCGATTTCGTCCATTTCAAAATTTCTGACACTCCCTTCGCTTTCACAAAGGCGGCTTGGATGTTGTCGAGGATTTCGCAGGCGGGCTCGATGGCCGCCTCGAGCTTCTCGGCCGAAGGCTCGCTGCACAACAGCCGAATATTGTCAGACTTCATTGGCAATTCGCCATTTGGTAGGGCTGGGCCGTCCATATCGACGCCCAAGTATCCAGGCTCGCTCAGAAAGCGGTGGATTAAAGCGATCGAGGTCGCAATGACGGCGATAGCCGACCGAAGATAGCGACGATTGATTGGCGACCAAAACAGCCCTGTCAAAGGAGTTGGTTATTATCTGATGCCGAGAGTGAAATTTGAAGCGGTATTCTTAGAGATGGGCAGGGTATAATTGGGTAGGATAACTCTTCACCTCGGACGGGTAAGTTGTAGAATCGGAAGGAAGCGCGGAGTGTGGGTGAGCCGGGAAGTAAAATCGAGGATAGACGTCTTACCTGACAGAATCAGACAGAAAGCCTAATGCGAGGTTTTTTGTGTTGGTAGCCGAGCGAAGCCGACAATAGGCACATCAGCGGCCCCGGGAGTGAGAGGCTTGCTTGTGATTTCAGTAGATTGACAAACAAGCTTGAGGGAAAGACCGATTGGCCCCGAAACAGGTACGGCCCCGGAACAGGTACGGGGATGCGCTGTTGGTATCGAGGTGGGCAAGTTCTCGGAAAGAATCGGTTCGCAATGTTTTAGTTGGGCTTCTGCTCGGCTGGCCCAAAAACTTTAAGTTGAAATGGTTTGCGCGGGGAAGGCGCGAGGTGGATGTTTTGTTTTCCGTTGAGGAAAGAATCAGGGAAGGAAGGAGCTTGGAATGTAGGAAGCAGCGAGGGCCACAATGAAAGACAAAACCCACAAGACTGAGAAGACTGTGGTACAATCGACGAGATGAAGGAAGTGAGAGGAAAGCAGAAGAAGAGTAGTAGCTGGGCAGGATGGAGGAAGGACATATCATAACCCGGTTGAGTTTGGATGGCAGGCAGGCCAGGCGAGGTGAGGGCATCCGGATCCAGAAAAAAACCAACCTCACTGCTACACATATGAAATCCACGCTGTAGCCCAAGAATCTGTAGGTGATGAACAGTCCCGGCGACTCCTCTACCAGATAGACATGGTGATCCGGGTGCCTGCAGGTTCTGAACACTCTGAATCTACAGCTGCGAGTGTCCCGTGTCACGCTGCCTACCTATCTCGGAGCGTTTGTCGACCATCTTGTGGCGTTTTGGCTGGAATTAGCTGGATAATACTAGGTGCCATGAATGATGGTTTCTGACGTGGCCAGACGATTCAGACCCAGGAAGATGCAGCGCGCAATACCGTGGCCGGCCTCATTAAGCTTTTGGTAGCGGTACTATAGGTATCCGGGTTCGTCCTCGTCGTGTTGTTGGCCAAAACGGGCAGTTCGTGCCAACCGTCGTTGGAATTTAATGCGGCTCAAACAGCTGCCAAGACTAGCGCCGTGGCTTACACGGTCATGCACCTTCTGACCGCCTTCCCAGCTGAGATGGTATCGTTGGGCACGACTTGGAATGGCCTTCAAGTACCTGGTTTTTGGAGAAAAGATGAATTATTACATCTAAGAAAATTTAAGCCTAGATCTATGGTCCCATTGATTTGTTAAGCTGTTCTATGGGCACCCGCATACGTGGATTTCTGGTTTCTACTGCTTTGGGCCTTGGTTGGGGGGGGTCGCTTACCTAATGGTACTTCGGACTTCAACCGTCACTGCCTTTTAACTAAATGAAGAATATCATACGCAGCCTGCAGAACTGGGTTCTTGTACACCGCTCTGCAGAAGATGGCTCAAGGAGCCCATAGGTATGGGACGACTAGCTGAATACACTGGTTCGGCCAAGACTTTAAAAGAGTAATCAGAGGATATATTTCGAACTGAAGTTCGCATCTAGTGGCAATGAACTCTATCCATGATTGTGGTCCACGCAGACGTCCTTTGAGGTATGATGCTTCTGAGTCTTAAACACTGGCAGCGAGTTGTCTCCGACACCGGGATAGATTCAAAAGAGAAGTGTGTAACTATCCGCGTGTTCCTGGCGCCCTGACTTTCTCTGCTCACAAAGTCTGCGCCACTGCATGATGTGGTTCGCATCCTTGTCTTTGACCATCAGTAAGTCTAGCCTATAAGTGGGAGCAAGTATCATTGACCGGAGGAGCCTTGAAAAGTCACCTCATTATTTGAAATTTCTGTCATGACTTGGTGCTTCTCAACCGTGAACTCCTTCCTTAATTGCACCGCCACATGTGGCGTCAGGAACTCCCTTTCCGTCTTGCCACCCTTTCAACCTCTTTACTATAAGGTTAATTCCGGAAGTCAACAAATCGCCGAGACGAAGTAATATTTCAAGCCTTTATATTCTCGGTGATATTCTCACATCTCTTCAATCCTCCCTTTTCACACTTTGACTGCTCTTTCACAGGGAGCTCTTGCCTGGCTTGCACCGCCACGTGTGGCGCTTCATTTTCCCCAACCACGCCTCTCTCAGCGCTCTTCAACCCGCTGCTTCATCAAACGACGCTGCAAGAGGACATACCGCCCAACTCCCAATATTGACTCCGAACAGCAAATTGAATACCGCCCGCGAGTTCCGAAGTCCCAATCGCGCTGTAACCATGTCGACCATCACCGCGACGGCGCTGCAGAGCTCGCAGCCGCCCTTGATTCCCCAGGACTTCAACGGCAACCAGCCGCAGACGATCCGCCTGTATCCGCTCTCCAACTACACCTTCGGTGTCAAGGAGACACAGCCTGAGGAGGACCCGAGCGTGTTGGCGCGCCTCAAGCGGCTGGAGGAGCATTACCAGGAGCATGGTATGCGCCGCACCTGCGAGGGCATCCTGGTCTGTCACGAGCATAACCACCCGCACATCTTGATGCTGCAGATAGCAAATGCCTTTTTCAAGCTTCCCGGCGACTACCTGCGCCCCGAGGACGACGAGATCGAGGGCTTCAAGCTGCGCCTCGACGAGCGCCTGGCCCCCGTGGGCAGCCTCGGCGAGGGCGAGAAGGCCGCCGACTGGCACATTGGCGACTGCCTCGCCCAGTGGTGGCGCCCCAATTTCGAGACCTTCATGTATCCCTTCATCCCCGCCCATGTCACCCGACCGAAGGAGTGCAAGAAGCTCTACTTCATTGAGCTACCGAAGTCCAGTACGTCCCCCTCCCTACTTCTCTCGTCTCCTATGGGCAGTACAACCCTGGCTAACTGAATACACACAGAGGTCCTGAGCGTTCCGAAGAACATGAAGCTACTGGCGGTCCCCCTTTTCGAGCTCTACGACAACACAGCGCGCTATGGCCCCCAGCTCTCGGCGATTCCCCACCTGCTTAGCCGCTACAACTTCGAGTTCGTTGACGAGGAGGGCAATGTGGTGGCCATGACGCCTGGCACGGGATCCGACAACTACGTTCCCAAGACAAAGGTGCTAGCGGGCGGCGACGATGTGGATATGAAGACCGAAAACGGCACGCACTGATTTTTTCTTGCCAGGCGAAATACGGGGCAAATACCGGCGGTTAACGGGAGGTTTCTCTATGGGCATAAAGGTGGGCATTGATTTAGGTTTTCTATCAAGGCAGGCGTCTGGCGTCGTTCCACCATCTCACAGAGATACACATTCACACTCGTAGAGTATTTACGGAGGCGGGAAGGGAGCAGCAGCCAATTCTCGCTGAAATTAAGGAGTTCTCGTATTTCCTCTTTTTTTGTTTTGGTTTCCTCACATGGCGGGTGTCTACGCTTTTTCGCCTTGTATTGTGGCGACTACTTTCCGTGTGTGCTTGGCAGCTCTGAACTCCAGCGCCCAAATGCCCTGCCATGTACCCAGCGCCTAGAGGCCATGTAAGCTCCTGGGTTTTCCCGATACGGGGCCAATTGGGGCTTACCAGCTTCCCGTCCTTGATGGGAATTGTGACACTTGCGCCGATCAAAGCCGACTTGACGTGGGCAGGGAGGTCATCAGGGCCTACGACTCTGTCAACATCTCACGCAAAGCGCAATCTTAGCACTGCCGATTGGGGGCCAAGTTTCTACCTTCGGCGTCATGTCGATAAAGCGCCTCCCCGTTCGGCCCGGCCTCGGGCACGATGCGATCCAGCGTGTCGCTCATGTCCTTCCGCACGTCCTCGTCCCAGTTCTCGTTGAGACTGAGGGCGCAGCTCGTGTGCTGCACAAACAGGTTGAGCAGGCCGACCTTGTACGTCCGGATTTCAGGCAGCTCCCTGACGACCAGGTCGGTGATGAGGTACGACCCGCGCGCCCGCGACGGAAGCGTGATGTGCTTTTGCGTCCACATCGTGGTTGGTGAGGTGGGGTGGGGTGCGTCTGGGGCGTCTGCGGGTGTGTGTGGCGGGTCGGGGTGGGGGTGAGAGGGGAGGATGAGCTGGAGCGGGAGGGACCACAGGTAGTGGAATATGCTGGGGAAGAAACAGAGGAGGACCAGGACGAAAAAGAGGAGGGTCGTGGTTTGCGATACTTGGGGTGCTGTTCGTGGCGGCATGGCGATGGGAGGAACTGGGGCGGATCGCGGAGGGGTCCCTGATTTGTTCTTCCCCACGTCATGATCTTGCTCGAGCCCTATTGGTGGGGCCGCCTCACTTACTGTGTACCAAGACGGCTCTTCATGCAGCTCTGCCAACCGAGAGGAACGGCTGCCGTTGGCGGCGGTTGGGATGAGCTAAGGTAAGGGGTTTGATGGCAAACCATAAGACATGCTGTAGGTGAGAATCATGTTATCCGTAAGTTAGGCATGTACAGAATTGGTTTGCTGGTGTTTGTAATCCGGTGGCAATTCACAGACAAGAGCTGGTGGTCGGTCGGCAGCGATAGACAGGCCGGGCGGTGATGGGGGGAGGAAAATAAACCACGTCATATTTACAAACAAACCAAAACCGAAGGAAAAAACCTGCGTTATGGTGTAACTTGTGACCCTGAGCTCCCGGCATCATTCAAATACTCAAATATCTTTACAAGTTGAGACAGGTGCTGTCGTTATGACACGCAGGCAACCGTGGCAACCTACGGAGTGGGAAATAAATCCAAGATCGATTAATCCATGCTCCCTGAGTGGGTGAGCTTGGTGGGGTCAACCTCCAGCTTTCGGTGGGGAAGTGCAAGGATCCTGTACGGATTATTACTGCGCTACAACGATTGGCCAACAGACTTGCTGGAATGTAAATTGTTAGCTGCCCAGGTCTTGGCTGCGTCGACCGGAAGCCTGCATGGAGCTGCCCGACCCTGTTCAAGGAGCCCCCGTCTTGCGTCTGACAAACAATTGCTGCAGGGTGAAGTCGCCGACGCACACAAGCTCTCCCAGACTTCTTTCCGCCTTTTTTTTCTTACTTCCCACGCGCCGTCAACATTCCGCGAGATACCGCTGCCTTTTCGACGAGCCGGCTACAATCCCGGATCCTGCCCCCTTGCAGACGATAACCATAACATTGCACCACGTAGACCATTGCCCGGGCCAATTCGCTCCCTGCTATGACGCCGTTGTTTACTGCCGCGAGGATATAGGTCGCTGTGCTGTACCGCGCCAATGGTATTAGAAGTGAGAACGGGCATGAGCCCCGACTTTGGCGACGGGTTTCCGTCCCAGAAGCCCATATTCGAAACGGGTTCCTTCACGGGTTTCCATCGGGTGTCGGAGCTCGCAAGCAGCTACCTGACGGCAACAGGCTCCTTCAAACAGCCCCTATGCGGCAACGAGGAAGGATGGGGCCCTCTAAGTCCTATTCGCTACGACTTTACGCCGTGCTTTATTGACGTCTGGGTCGCATCAGTTGCTGCGTTTGGTATACTCATTGGCGCTCTGGCGGTGTGGTGGTTGTTGGCAAAGAGGAGGCCGACCGATGTTGCCAAAGACTGGCATTTCTGGACGAAACAGGTAGGCGCCCGTATCTTGTCGCATAGCAGAAAGACTCCTCTGAACTGACTGTATTATGCGTAGGTGCTGCTTGGTCTTATTATTGCCGATATCGCGACTCAACTAGGAATCCAGATCGCCAACTACGGGGACATTTGGTATGGGGACTTCAGGGTCTACACTACGATTGCCACGATACTCTCCCTCTTTGTCATCTTCACCATTCAATGGCTCGAACACTCGCGGCTCCGGAACGCTAACGGTGTCGTCCTGTTCTACTGGCTCTTCCTTCTCATCGCTCTCGCCGTCAAGTTGCGTTCCCTCATATCGCAGCGCCTTTACGTGGACAACCAGTCGTACTTTATCACCTACTGTGTTGGCTTTGGACTCTCAGTTGCCGAATTTTTTTTCGAATGGCTATGGCCCAAGAAGAACACCGCATACGAAGCTTTGGTCGAGGATGGGGAGTGTCCCGTGGAATACGCCACTGTTTTCTCCTTGCTTACCTTCTCATGGATGACACCCCTGATGAAGCATGGCTACTCTGAGTTCCTCACTGAGGAGGACCTTTGGGGGCTCGCAAGCACGGATACCACTAAGGCGACCGGTGGGGCATTCGACGATGCCTGGAAGCATCAGCTCAAGACCCGCAAGCACCCTTCACTCTGGCTCGCGTTGTTCAATGCTTACGGAACCCCGTATATGCTCGCGGCCGTCTTTAAGATTCTCAACGATCTCTCCGCATTCGCTCAGCCACAGCTGCTCAGGTTGTTGATTTCGTTTGTGGATTCTTACAGACCAGGCCAAGAGCCGCAGCCTGTAGTCCAGGGTGCTGCTATTGCTCTCGCCATGTTTTTCGTCGCCATCTTGCAAACCAGCATGATTCACCAATACTTTCAGCTTGCCTTCGTCACGGGTATGCGAATCAAGGGCGGACTGACTTCCTGCATCTACAGGAAGGCTCTCAAGCTCTCCAATGAAGGCCGATCAACCAAGACAACGGGGGACATCGTGAACTACATGGCAGTTGATGCTCAGCGCCTTCAGGATCTGACCCAGTTTGCCCAGCAGTTGTGGTCCGCTCCCTTCCAGATTACCATTTGCATGATCTCTCTCTATCAGCTGGTTGGTTGGTCTATGCTCTCGGGCATCGGAGTTATGATTGTCATGATCCCTATCAACGGCTTGATTGCAAGGTACATGAAGAACCTACAAAAGCAGCAGATGAAGAACAAGGACGCAAGGAGTCGTCTGATTGCCGAGATTATCAACAACATGAAGAGCATTAAACTCTACGCATGGGGTGCGGCATTCATGAACAAGCTGAACTACATCCGGAACGACCAGGAGCTGAAGAACCTTCGTCGCATTGGCGCTGGCCAAGCTGTTGCCAACTTCACCTGGTCAACCACCCCCTTCCTCGTGTCCTGCTCCACGTTCGCCGTCTTTGTCTTGACTCGCGACGAGCCCCTAACTACCCAGATTGTCTTCCCTGCGCTAGGTAAGGATATGTCCTTTGTAATTGCCGCAATTCACCGTACTAACTATCTTTAGCGCTCTTCAACTTGCTTACCTTCCCTCTTGCCGTCCTTCCCATGGTCATCACCTCGATTATTGAAGCCAGTGTTGCCGTCGGGCGTCTGACTTCTTATTTGATGGCCGAGGAGGTCCAGTCCGATGCTGTTATTGTGAAGCCTGCTGTGCAAGAGATAGGCGAGGAGACGATCCTTATTCGGGACGGTACCTTCTCCTGGAACCGCCATGAGGGCAAGAACATTCTACATGATATCAACTTCAGCGCAAACAAGGGCGAACTGTCCTGTATCGTAGGGCGTGTGGGAGCGGGCAAGAGCTCCTTCTTGCAGAGTATCCTAGGCGATCTGTGGAAAATCAAAGGCGGAGTTGTGGTTCACGGCTCCGTCGCCTACGTCAGTCAAACCCCCTGGATCATGAACGCCACCGTTAAGGACAACATCATTTTTGGCTTCCGCTACGATTCAAATTTCTACGAGAAGACTGTAAAGGCATGCGCTCTGCTTGACGACTTCACACAGCTTCCCGATGGAGACGAGACTGTCGTGGGCGAGCGCGGTATTTCACTCAGCGGCGGCCAGAAAGCCCGTGTCGCCCTTGCAAGAGCAGTATATGCCAGAGCAGATGTTTACCTACTCGATGACTGTCTCTCGGCCGTCGATTCGCATGTTGGCCGGCATTTGATTGACAACGTTCTTGGTCCAAAGGGTCTACTCAGTTCAAAGACCAGAATCCTGGCCACTAATTCCATCCCCGTCCTTGTCGAGTCGGATTACATCTGCCTACTCAAGGGCGGCGAAATCACCGAGAAGGGAACGTATCAACAGCTCATGGCAATGAAGGGATCTGTCTTCGACGTGATCATGACTGGAGGACGCAACGATTCCGGCGAGAACTCCCCCACCACGTCTACAAGTGGAAGCGGCAGCGACAGTGAGACCTCCACAGTTATCGAGGCAGAGAGCAGCCAAGAAAAGGACGACATGGAAGAAGCTCAAGAAGGCTTGGCTACTCTGCAAGCTATTCGACCAGGGCCTGGTGGCTCGTCTGGCCGTGCTAAGATGAGGGCTGACAGTATGGCGACCTTGCGTCGAGCCAGTGCCGCCAGCTTCAGGGGGCCAAAGGCTAGGCTGCACGACGAAGAGAGCCCGAGCAGCAAGACGAAGACGGCGAAGGAACACTCGGAACAGGGCAAGGTCAAATGGTCTGGTATGAACTGCATGTTCAATCTCCTGAATCGTACTCAACAGCTAACCACCGTGTGGGAACAGTTTACGCCGAATACGCCAAAACCAGTAACCTTGGCGCGGTCGCTGTGTATCTCGTCAGTCTTGTCGCGGCTCAGACAGCCCAAATTGGTAAGCGGTCGACACCTTTGCTTTGCCACTATTACACTTCCTCCATCGCAATCAAGGCAGAGAGACCTGCAGCCAACCCTTAGATCAATGGCACCTAAACTAATCGTGACTCAGCTGGCAACGTGTGGTTGAAGAATTGGGCGGATCGAAATACCGAGGCTGGCGGGAACCCCGAATATGGGAAATATATTGGTGTCTACTTCGTCTTCGGCGTCGGCGCTGCCGGCTTGACGGTTGTGCAAACCCTGATCCTGTGGATCTTCTGCTCAATTGAGGTATGTCCAATGTTCAAATTGTCGCGACAGTGTACATGACCGTACTCACATCACCATGTAGGCGTCTCGAAAGTTACATGAGAAGATGGCCACCGCCATATTCAGATCACCGATGTCCTTCTTTGATGTCACACCAGCCGGTAGGATACTGAACAGGTTCTCGAGGTACGCAACTTTCGCCTCGTCCGTTCCTACCCTCTTTTGCCTCGCCGTCATAATGTGTGACAAGTCTAGCGCTGTGCGATATGGGCATGGGCCAAGCAGTTTCGTTCTGGTTGGAATCACCAGCCATGTCGTGCTCGCTGTGCTGTCACGAATCACTGCATCCCACTCCAGATCGGAACATTTAGGCAGGCCCTCTAAGCAGGCAAGATATGTTGTACTAAACGCACTCCCCTTTCTAGTGACATCTATCGTGTCGACGAGGTCCTTGCACGGACATTCAACATGCTATTCACCAATCTTGCCAGGTCGATGTTCACCCTGGTTGTCATCTCGGTTGCCACGCCTGCATTTGTCGCCCTGATTATACCTCTGAGTGCCATGTACATCTGGATCCAGCGATACTACTTGCGGACATCACGGGAGCTCAAGAGACTGGACAGCGTGAGCCGCAGCCCAATCTACGCCCACTTCCAAGAGTCTCTCGGAGGCATCTCGACCATTCGGGCATACCGCCAACAGGATAGGTTTGAACACGAGAATGAGTGGCGTGTTGATGCGAACCTGCGAGCCTACTTCCCTTCGATTAGCTCAAACAGATGGCTTGCTGTGAGGCTGGAGCTCATCGGCGCCGTGGTTATTTTGTCCGCCGCCGGCTTTTCCATCATTTCGGTCACTAGCGGTAGTGGACTGAGCCCAGGTGCGGTCGGCCTGGCCATGTCCTATGCTCTGCAGATCACCGGCTCGCTCAACTGGATCGTACGCCAGACGGTCGAGGTGGAGACCAACATCGTGTCTGTAGAGCGCGTCCTCGAGTACGCGCGTCTTCCCAGCGAGGCCCCAGAGATTGTTCGCCGCAACAGACCGGCTGTAAGCTGGCCATCGCGTGGCGAGGTTGAGTTTGACAACTACAGCACTCGATACCGCGAGGGATTGGATTTGGTGCTCAAAAATATCACGCTGGATATCAAGTCGCACGAGAAGATTGGCGTCGTGGGCCGAACGGGCGCTGGCAAATCATCCTTGACCCTGGCGCTGTTTAGAATCATCGAAGCCGACTCAGGGAACATCAACATCGACGGATTGAACACGTCAAGCATTGGGCTGCTGGACTTGCGGCGACGACTGGCCATCATTCCACAGGATGCGGCTCTCTTCGAGGGTTCCATTCGGGACAACCTTGACCCTGGCCACGTCCATGATGACACGGAACTTTGGAGTGTGCTTGGTGAGTTACACTGGCATTTCCCCGCCTGCCATAGGAGCACCTGGCCCGGCCTTCTGCGCCCGGTTAGGTTGCGGTCAGGTCGGTGGTGGTGGTACACAAAACTAATGACTTCGCACAGAACACGCCCGGCTAAAAGACCACGTCGCTGGCATGGACGGCGGCCTGGAGGCTAAGGTCCACGAAGGAGGTAAGCTCACATCTCGCTTGGTATTACCGTCACTCTGTCGACGCTTTGCATCGGCTTTTGAATATGTGGTGAACCCTCCGTCCCGTCCTTGCCCCTCCATCCCTCGGTGTCGTCGAGGCGCGCCGCGGCTGTCTGCATCGCTGGTCCTCCCCGATCGACAGGTGCTTGATACGAGCAGATGTATGCTGGGGCTTTGACGACTAGGCGGCATGTGTGCCAATGGCACACACACGCAGTCCCATACACACACACCACACCCTTTCGCACATACCCACCACTCTCTCGCAATAAACCTCGGCAGCCCCAAGGCTCATCCCCAATATCGCCATATTCTCTTCATGTGTGGCTTCACATATTCCTGTCTGCCCCATCTACCGTCCCTGCATGATCTCCGACGCATTGCACGGCAGGCAGCCTGTCCTCGTGGCGTCGGACGACGAGGTCCGAAATCTGTGATCCCCGCCATCGATGATGGTGTTGCTGTCTTCACTCCTTGCCGTCTAGGCCTGCCCCTCCATCATGCGCAACGTGCCGAGCAATGTGCCGGCATTAGCACAAGAGTCCGGTGTGGTATCGCAAAGTTGCGATACCGCCATTTGAAACAATGCACAAATCGATGTGGAATTACGTCAGGGGCACCATATGTGTATTTTTTTTCTTCTTCTCCAACGGTTCCTGTGCTAATCTGTGCTTGCTTTCGCTTTGCAGGATCGAATCTCTCGCAGGGCCAACGGCAGCTCGTATCTCTAGCGCGCGCCATGTTGACGCCGTCCAACATCCTGGTGCTCGACGAGGCCACGGCTGCCGTCGACGTGCAGACGGACGCCCTGCTGCAGACGACGCTGCGCAGCCCCCTGTTTGCCAACCGCACCATCATCACCGTCGCGCATCGCATCAACACCATCCTCGACAGCGATCGCGTCGTAGTCCTCGAGAAGGGCCGCGTCGTCGAGTTCGATACCCCTATGGAGCTCATCCGACAGAGGGGCGTCTTCTACGGGCTTGTTAAGGAGGCTGGGTTGGATACCGAGTAATGTCCGACCTAGTTTGTTTTTTTCTTCCCGTAAGTTTGTGATTGTATAGCAGTAGCAGGAGCATCATCAGCATGGAGGAGCAGGCCAGTCATGTTTGTTTTTTCCCGAAGCCATGGTGTTATCATTTCAATGAGAAAAAAAGGTCTAGGTCATGCAAAGAGAGACGAGGCAGGACAATGTCAATACCAAAGGGGGGGCGCGGTGATGTGGGTGGTGTCGAAAAAAGGTTAAAAAAGCGAATACATGAAAGGGGGGTGTGGGTGAAAGGGTGAGGCATGTAGGTTGTAGGTTGCGTGGGTGCATGTCGCTATGAGATTGTCTCGAGTACAAATTGTACAATTGTTGGGATGGTAGGCGAGGTAGCGGCCATGTAGATACATAACACATGCCCTTTGTTCTGTGGGGAGGGGGGTTAGAAAAAGCGTTGGATTCGGGAAATATTTTAGCAGTTGCTCTTTTAATTCATATTATTCGATCATGCCCAACATGGCAACGGCGAGGCAAAAAAGACCTCATTTCCTCCACGGCACACACGCACACACACACTCACCAGAGAGAGACAAGGAATCACATAGGTATGGGTTTGTGTGGATGGGGCAACGGCGTGAGTAATCTCGTGATCAACAGGAGCTGCCGTGTATCCCTAACCTCCCCACATTAGATAGAGGATGGGGAAGGGGCGGGATGGGAGGAATCGGAAGGATGGAACAGGGTAGGTTATGTTTGCTATTCAGCGGGGAGCAAGCTAAGCGAAACCGACCTGTTCCCTGTTTTGATTTGGATCCCATGTGCCTGTCTGCACGTATGGCTTTATTTTTGATATTTTGCTCTAGTCCATCGTGGGCTAGGCATGTGTCAGTTGTATGTCGACCTGAGGCGTGGAATGGGGCGCGGTCGATGGGTGCTGCGGGTGAATGGATGGGGCCGGTCAGCTTCAGCTTGGTTCGTACCACTTCTGGGCGCCTGTGCCTGTGCCAGTGTGTGCGAGTGTGCGTGTGTGCGTGTGTACGGATGCGTGGATGTGGGTGTTTGTGCTGAGGTTTTCCCAGTTCCTCCCCAGATCCCATGTGGCTCATGTGGTGGGACTCGAAGACGCGGACGAGTCAGGTCAATTAGTTGTGAGCCCCATACTTGAATGAAGGAAAGTCTCTGCCCTGCAATAACCAGCAACTACAACTGCTCATCGGGTATGGTGTAACGCTAATATTTCTGGCTCTCAACATTGGATCTTCCAATATGAGCACTCAGGGGCCCAGGGTTCGATTCCCCGTACCCGAGTAATGATATGCAGTTTCAACTTGAAGTTCTTTGTTGTTGTATGGTTCCTCTTCGCTTTTCTATTCATTATTACTACGCCTGCTGGTAACCTGGCCAAGTTATTGCGCAAAGTAGCCGCCGTCACCGAATTCATATCCAAAACAATTGCCGGCCGGGAAGTCGACAGATATAGCTCCTTGTAATATTGCGAAGGAGGGCCTGTCTGTGTAACCAGCGGAAGCTGTCAACGGGGTAAAGGGGCGGTCAGAGCTTAATCGACGACGGCGGCACAGCAGCAAGGAGGCCCAAGGTATCCATCCGCCGGATCTATCCCAGGCGTCGGCAGGGCTGAGTCCAGGGCGTTCCGTTCCTCGCTCTTTTGACTCGATTTTCCCTTGAGCCTTCAGGGGGGGTGGGGGTCTGTCACGCCGCTGTGGTGTTCCGATTCTCTTCTCCAGTTTTTCACCTGTGCCTCATGGTTGCAGGCAAAACGCCGGGCAGGCAACGTGGTGGGTATTGCTGCCATATGGGTAAGGGCCAGCGTGAAGGACGTGGGCAGGAGGGGGGGGTGATACAGATGATGACAGGATAGGATGAGATGGGGTGGCATGGGGTTAGCAAGGACAGTATGTCAGAAAGAGGCACAAACTCCACACCCCAACGAGCATTTCAGGTTTGCCACAGCAAGGGGTTAGAATGGACGGGAAAGGAGCGGCGTTCGGATAGAGGGTCGAGAGAAACATGAGCGAGATGCAGCGGGAAGGGCTTGAGGAATTGCGGTTCTTCGAGTTACACGACAGCACTGCCGTCAGCTATCGTGTAAACATGAGTTGATTCTAGAAGCAATAAAGGTAGATAGAGCCCGAAGAAAACCGTACAGTTTACCCCATTGCTGACGACGGGCGGGAGTAAAAGTTGGAGGCGCCCCCCTGTAAGATGGCATGCGGTGCGTGAGAGAGTTTGATGCAAGTGTAAACACGGGGGTTGCTGCTGAGGAAATTAATTGCGGCAGCCACCCCGCCATTCTCACTGACGACCCAGCGACTCGAAGCCAAGAGACGGAAGCTCCGAGGCGTAGATCTGGGCGGGCCATGCTGACGGCAGGTGGACGGCGGCAGGATTACCGTAAACAGTATCTCCTTCTTTACTCTCAACTTTGCCGCCGCTACAACAGCCGACCATTGAACCGGGATGGCGGAGACTAGAGGGTTAGAGGGCCGGCTCCCTCGGACTCGTGCTGACCGCTGACGTTCCCTCGAGAGCTGACGACATGCCGCACTGTACGGTACCGGTACCCTCCGCACAGATGGCTCGGCCACTTGCTCCAAGCGGATCGACAAACCGACAACAGTATGCTGGCTTATAGCCGGACGGGGCGAGGAACGAGCAGCGGCAGCGGCAGAGATGCCCAACAAAATGCACTGTACTGTACATGTACATCGGTGGTGTAATAGGGGCATGGCCGCATCGCGACCTCGTAGCTAGAGGGGCACAGCCGCCTCAGGCCAAGGTCCAGCGCATCAAAATAGTTGCGGTACCTCGCTCCTAGTGTAGGGAGGACGCCGCTCCAGCACAAGACGGCGGCACGGTTGGTGAAGACATGCAATAGCCAGCGGATGATAGATAGTGCAGGGTTCAGCCCAGGAAACCAGTAGTCACACCTCACAGCTGGCGGCTGCCGTGTGAACTCAACACGATGGAGGGGCGCCGCCGTTGTGTGATTAAGCCACTCGTCCTCGAACGCTTATCTGGCTTTGTTGGCTGCGAAGCTTGATCCTGCGCAGGAATTCAATGTCCCCCGTCAGTGCACTTTACATGCCTGCGTTCGTTCCGAAGGAGAAGAGCCAGGGCGGCCGGGGTGCCTTGAGCGCGATCCTCACCTTTGGACATCTCGGTGACTACAGATCGACAAGCGTAAGCTCTGAGGGGAATCGAACCGGAAGCTGCCGTCAAGCTGGCAGCTCTGGACCCAAGACGTGTTCCAGGATTTCACCAACACGACAGTATCGAGCGACGCTTGCCAGTCACAAGCACTCGCTACGCGTCTATGACCCAAAAGTGCTGGACAGCGAGCGCCTGAAGGGCATGGCTGCAGTGTCCATGCATCCTGTACCAGAAGAGGACGGCTGACTAGGGTCGAATCCCTGTCGGACCGGAAGGAGGAACGTTGTGTAACCCGATTTTGGCGGTCGGTTGGACGCCGTGCCCAACCCCAGCTCGGGGCTTGTCCGGGGGCGGCGGCGCCGCAAAAGAGGGGTCGGCATGGGAGATGGTCGAGGCGGAGAGAAGCAATTTGACGCCTGCTATCGCGACACCAAGGAAAGATACGATGCATACGCCATGCGCAGCTCTGATCTCTCTAGTTCAAGCTTGCAGTTCAACTAATAGAGCCTGGAACCCGATGGCAAGGCATCAGGATTACTGAGCGCGACGGATGGTTTCCGGGAGTCAGCTTCTATCATGTTCGGAACTTGACTCGAGGCGCAAATCTGCGTTGTTCTACTCCATACTGCTGCAGTAGTCAGCGCGATGTGATCGCTCGATGCGGAATTTGTCGTGCACGCACGATCAGGTCCCAGGTTCCCGAGCTGGTGATGCTTGCGGGGAGGTCGCACACAAAAGCGTGGCATTCAACCTCATTCGTCCCTGCAGCAGCCCTCACCCCAAGCGGCGTTCTGCAGCACAAGCTCTGTTTAAAATAAAATAAAAAGGCGCTGTTGCGTGTGATGACGATGGTGATGAACAAGCCACCGATGGCATCCATCTATCAGAGACGCCCAGTCGGACGGCATTCCTCTCCCTGGACACCTTGTGGCAACTGGGGTATTCTTGGCGCGCAGCAGCCCCCAAACCCAAGCGCACAATCCTGCCCCGTGGCATTGCGGCACGGTTTGTCAGTCAGTTATTTGGTGGCGGGCCGGTTCTTGAGCAATAGTGGCAGCCGACCATCATCAAGTCTCGCCGTTTCGTCCTGAGACTTAGCTTATAGTTGGAGCGCGCAAGAAACCTCGCGTTGCCCTTGCACCGATGCACACCGCCACATCAGCCAGAAAGACTGTTGCGAGTCAGTTCCGAGATTACGAACATCGCGCCTAACAGCTGATGAGATGGCGTTGCGCCCGCGGAGGCGTGATCACCCTATTGTCACAACTTGGAACGCCAACATGCGCGCCTTGTGTTATTTTGCAGTGGACTGCGCGCGCGAATAGTTGATTCGGATTTCGAGTGATAGGGCGTCGCCATTCACCCGCCAGAAATAGATAGGCTGCTGACACGCGCTATCAGCGAAGAAAGTCTCCAGGTGGGGGATGTCGGATGGCCAACCGAAGGAACACGGAAATGAAACACAGCGCGAACCGTGGGAATAGGTCGCCGTTATCTCACGGAGTTGGACGAAGGGTCGGGAGGGTCGCAACTCGTAGATGGGGGAAAGTCCCAGGCGTGCGGGTCGAGGATGCTCTCAAGGTGGATGCACGCGAGCGGCGCGGTTGTCGAGGTGTGCCGAGACACACACATATGGCAGCCTGGAGGGGGGACTGTGGGGAGAAGTAGTATTCGCACGATTTCTGCGGAGGCCATTTGCAGGTTTCACCGAGACTTGTGATCGATTAGTTCGCGCAACCCATCATCCCCCCTCATCGCCATGTACTGCCTATACCGTAGTTCGAGTTGGCGCAAAGAGTCTACTCCTCAGCGAAAAGTCCGGGGGTGCTAGCCCAAAGGCTCCGGCAATCTGGTAATGGCGGGCACAGGACGGCTGTCATATATGAGATGTCATAGAGCACGCCAGAGTGCTGCTTGTCAGCGCGTCGGGCAGGTCGCCGAGGCACTGAGTCGTGCAGCAGATCGTGACCAGGGCGTTGGGACCGCCCAGAAACGACCTTCACCGCCGTGGCATCCGTGGCATCCGTATAATCCATGCCATCCATACCATCCATAGCATGGGCCGCGTGGCATAGTGGGCGTGGGAGTCAAGGGCTGAGGGAGACGAGAGAGGGTCAGTGTGCGCAGCAGTGCAAGATGAAAAGGTCAGTGTGAAGCGAAGAAGCATCCAGGCGTCGTCGGGATGCCGTTTTCGTACACCGTGGGAGTCGGCAATTGGAAAGTCGGTCCTCCGGGATTGGAGATTGCAACCCATATCCGTAATCCAGCCTGGATTATGGCGACATGATCCATGTCTAGAGCAGAAAAGGACTTGACCCGGTTGAGGATTAGAGGATCCGTTGGAAGATTCATGGATGTCGATGCAACGATGAGAAGGGCAGTGGGCAAGAGGGAGCGAGAATCTAACCAGACCAAGATACCCGCGGGCGCTGGGGCCACAGGGCAGCGGGAGCTGGAACAGGGCAGCGCAGGAACGGCAGCCGTAATGCGGCACGAGCCCCTCCCCAGTTCCTTGCCTGGAACTTGGAAGGCGTGGGGGTTCTGTGGGGTCTGTGGGCAGTAAAACGGATGATTCTTTCGCTTCATTGAACTCGATAATTTTCCGACCTGCTCCTAGGAAAGGCGAAGCACTCCTCTTCACTAGTTCACGTTAAAGCCGCGAATCGGAGGTATAGTCAGGTGCAGCCCCGGTGCGCTCCTGCTTCAGACGAGACAGACCACAGACCTCAAACCACGCGAGCCTGTGTCTTGGTTCATCATCTGGAACTTGCCCGGTTGGCCGTCCCTCTATCATTCGACGTGGAGTGTACTGCTGTATACCTCGCGGAGTCTTCGCACATCGACATTGGCAAGTATACAACCATCATGTCATCTAGACTTAGCTATCTTGCCCCCCCCCCCCCCCCTTTCCTGCCCTAAGGTAGGTAGTATGTGCGTTAATGTGTTTTTGAGCGCTTTGCTTCATCTCTGATCGCTGGGCTCCTCTCCTGGCTTATGAGTGGCTGAAGCCTCTTCAAGATGCCGTGTCGTGTTCCCACATCATGCTAAACGAGGCTCTTTTCGTCGAAATGCATACGAAGCACATCCAACCAAGCCAGAGGGTGTTTTTTTGAAGCGCAGAGCAAAAGCAAGAGGCCAGCATCGACAGTCGCTGGCACTCAGTAGGGCAGCACGCGGAGCATCCGATTCGTGCGAAGCTCACGGCTGGAGATATTGAAGCCGCATTCAAAGCTTGTCTGCAAACACACCAGCAGCCCGCCTTATTGCCATTTGACAGGATAGAGGCTATTTTCTGGTCGCTTCTCTATGCGTCCACCACCATTCTCTCTGCTGGCAAAAGGGTCTCTGGCAGTCCAGGTGGCGGTTGAGGATGCGCAGAGAAGCTGCGGCTCCTGCTTAGTGTTTCCCCTTTCGATCTGAGTGCTTTTTCTGTTTGGGCTTTTGCTGCACCATACCAGCAATCGGGGAGCTCCCTCAAAGCGCGTGCATCTTCGACGAGGCGTTTGCCAAGGGCTGGACGACGAGTAATCGGAAGTTAAGGTTCTTCGCAACAAGCCCATGTTACACGGATTGGCAGACAAGCGCAATCGGTTTCATGCGGGGTGAAACACCCCCAGTGGCCAGAATCCCACACTGACCTGTGTTTTCATCGAGCTGGGCTTACAGTGTTGCTGTGTACACTACTACAGAATATTCATGCGAGCAGCGCCGCTGGAGTGATCCGTGTCCTAACTTTGATGAACTCCAGGCCGCTCTGTGCCGATGACGTGACTCGGGCAGGAAGTTGCACCCCCACGTTTTAGGGGGGTACCCAGGATTTTCCAGACTGAGGTGACTTCAATGGCTTAAACATGTGTGCCGTTTCCGCCCAAAGACGTCGATCGCGTCGAAGCTGCCGCGTATATTGCTTCGAGTTATTGCACCACGTGCAAGGTGTCAATCTCTCTGCCATGATCGTTGCTGGTTCGTTCGCATCTCCTTGTTTCCATTGATTCCACTCATTGAAGTCGACTGGAAGTTGCAGAGCCATAATGTGAGTTCCACTTTTCCTCGCAACGTACCGTCCCGTTAGTGTAAACGAGCTGTCAAGTCGAACTGCCCAGTCTTGCTGCCTCTCCATCCCGCCCGGAACGCATAGCGCCGTGGCAACATGTGTGGTACCTAGTGTGCCGCATTAGTGGAGCTTTCAGTCTTTTAATCTTTGCCGGCAACAATATTTCTAGCTTTCTGGTGATGCTGACGCGACAAAAACTCATGATGGTAAAAACTGCTTCACGTTGTGGCGCTAGCGACTGTGTACGAGGCACAGATAGCAGTAAGGTTCACCTGTCATCACCTGCGGCAAGGATTCCGGGATTCGTACCCCTGCAAAGCCAGCTGCTAGACCCACTTTGTAACTCTCTCTGAGAGACAAAGCAAACGCCGCTAGCTGGGCAGGCATTGGCTGATGCCCTTCGTGCTACCAGCACTGCATGTTTTCCTGCCTCAGTTGAGCCATTCGGGTGGGATCGACGACACGCCGTTGGCTCTGTACTCGGGTGCCGGGCCTGTCTCCATGTTCCGTTGTCTCTTTGACTCCCAGCTTCCGACCTCCAGCTGCCATGGCCCCCAGGTGATGGTGGCTGACCTCACTGCCTACTACCTATTCACCATCCATCCCCACCTACCACCAACCATCTACCACCCTCCATCCGTACCTAGCTCTGTTTGGCCCCTCCTCGACCCCCCTCACCCCTTGAAAAAGTCAGACTGGGCGCACGCTGACAGATCCGAGCCGAGGCCCCTTGCATACACTGCCTGCCTCCCCAGCTTCAACTACTCGCCTCTTGTCCGCCTCTTGTCCTCCTCGAATTAGCTGCATCAGTGCTTACCTTTCTGCATTCAAAACCGGTTACCGAGGTGAAGCATGGCCACTCCCTGGGCTGCCCAACTGATAACCCGATACCTTACCTTACTACTAGAATATGGAAACAACAGACTCAAGTAAGCGATGGAGGGGTGAGACCCGCCGACAACTGATCTAGATCTCGGTTGGTTTTCGGCAGGGGTTGGATGCATGTCGTCCGGCATCAACCTCGAGTGGCTGACGCATCAGACCAAACAGAGCAGCAAACAACTGCGCAGGGTTGTCATCGTCCCCATTGCCGTCATCGCCCTGGCGAATAGCTCTGGCGACAGTTTCGCAGGTCTCCGGCCCAGGCTATCTATCACGCTTCCATCACATCACGTCTTGCCGTCTGGTCTAAGATAAGGTAAGAGAGCCGATATTGGTATGCGGACGGGAGCCGCAAGCTAGTGGGGATCCCAGCAATCGAATATTGTTGGCTAGGGGAGATCGGAAGAAAGCACACACATACATACACGAGCGAACGGGGGAGGCTCGGGTATCTCGAGTGCGCGGCGCGCCATATCAGGGAGGCTGTTAGAGTGGCCCAATCTGGTTGTATATCAAAGACCAGACTCGCCAGACACGGGCCCCTCGATGCACCGGCGATGCACACTTCGCAGCTGGCGTGCATTTCCAGGCGACCACACTGCTCGCCTTTCGAAGCTGATTTGCGTGAGGGCCCGTGGTGCGGCAACTCACCGTCTCCTCGGCGAGCCAGTCAGGGCACTCTGGTGCTTCTAGAGGGCAAGAGCCACCTGAGCCACTGATGCAGTATTGCGAATCCGGACGCCATCACGATCCTCTGCAACGGTAACGGCTGCGCAGTGTGCACTAGGCGACTAGGCGCTGCGGTCTGTATGCGAGACTGTACGCTCTCGACGACTTCTGCGGAGGCGAGGCCTCGATCTTGACGATTCAGACGATTCAAACGCTTGACAAGCAACGCGACCCCGGCGAATATGCGAAGATGGTGATCTCAACGCACGGCTCACCTGCACCTCCAGGTACTGCGCAGCCAGCAGCCGGGCCGGGCCAGTTGGGAAACGTCCCAAGTTGTAAGCTTGCGGATCGTTGCCAGTTGCAGAGAGCATTGGGCAGGTTCTGGTGCTGGCACGCCAGGATCAGGCGGATTGCGGATGGGTGGATTTGGGGATCTGGGAAAAGGCAGGAAGGCGCGAACTCCCGTCCAAAGCGGGGCGACTAGAACCACGAGCTCGAGGCGGGCCAGGGACCCTCCACTTCATCAGATCAGGGCCTCTAGCTTCTGGCCCTCTCTGGCTCTTTGTGTCAAATGTGCTCGCGCTCCCGCGTGGTTTGGGCCAGCGCAGAATTGCGCCAACAAAATGCCCCAGGACGCCCAAGAGCTAAACCCCTTGTCGAAGACCAGGGTGCTTTGCCCACATCATGCAACCCCTCCAGCGAGCAGGCATTCCAAAGGACGTCTGTCTTTCTTTTTTCTTTTTGGTTTTCCTTCCTCCCCCCTCCCCCCGGGCTTCTCGATCAGAATCGTTGCGCTCTCGAGACGAATGAGTGCATTGAGAATGTATGGTTCTATTTCGGCCCCAAGATTCCCGGGCCTTCGGTTATTCTGGACGCTGGGGGCCGCGGAAAGAAGGTCTCGCCGTCTTCCATCGATCCTGACAGTGAGCAGCAGCGGCACGGCGACGAACATTGGGGAGCATTGGTGATGGTGGGGGGCCTTGTCTATCCTAGTCTAGCAGTGCAGAAGAGGTAGGTACGGGTAAGTATTACTACTACGTGGTATACTGCATATGGTACAAATACACACCTAACAGCACCTCGCCGTTTGCGAACAGCCCGGCCGGCAGGGCCCCTCGGCACAGGCACAGGGGACCACAAGCCAAGAGCCCCAGAGCACAACACAGCTTGAGAAGAGGCGAGACAAGACAAGATAGGCAGGCTTCCGCCGGCCCTCAACTCCGCCGATGATTGTGTACACCAACTCCTCATGCAAGATACCAAGATACCCAGCCGATGCCTTTAGTACGCAGCACACGGTACGAAAACCGCGTACCGCGTACAGCCGGTGCGAAGTGCAGCTATTCCGCTACCGCCTCACCCCAAGGCCGCTTGCTCATATCAGGGCTAGTTTGCAGTGCCAGGGATTGACGAGCGTTGGCTCCCCCCATGTCGGCTGTGTCGGTACCTAGACGAGACATGGGGCCTGGTGGGGTCCCATTTCGCTGACGGATTGGCTTTTGTGCGCCCGCGATGCTCCATGTCGACGCTCGACGCTCGGCGCTGCTGCTTGCTGCGAGAGAGGGATACCTGCAGCACCATACACACACGCCCCGACCCCTCTGGCAGGCCCCCAACTATGCAATGTAGTGTACTTTGCAACTACAGTGTAACACAAGCTCACCAAGTCCCGCCTCGTCGCGTCTCTAACCTGGGAGCGCAGCGCAACCTCTACGGCCCGCCTGTCCTACTGCTAGCTACTTGCTGGGTTGTGGTTTGCTTGCTTGCCCGCCTGCTGCTAGGTCGTTGCTGGTTGCTGCCAGCCAAGGCGCCGAGGTGGCCAGTCAACTCCGAGTTCGAGCTCGAGTGTCGTCGGCCAGGGCGTATGCTGTGCGCTGTCGCAGCACCTATCCTGTCGTGGATGCTCGAGGCTGGATTCGGATTTTAAGTGCCAAATGCTGGACCGGCACATTCTGGTATACATACATGCGTGTGGCTCTCCCCGCGGCGACTATTTTGGAGCCGGGGATCGAGCGCTCTCTCGTGGAGATTTTACCCCGGCCTTCAAGCCTTATCTTAGCCCTGTTCCCTTTCGCGGTCGTCGGCCCAGACAAGGGGGTTGATCACTTCCATTTCCTTCTGGGATTCCCGCTTTTTATTTTATTTTCTGGAAATAAAAAAACTGCCAGCGCTCCTGGGCCTGAATACAATACGTGCATGAACCTACGAGGTCTTGTTCCCCGATAGCTTCGCCCTCGCGCCTCGCTAGCAGCTTATAGACCATTGAGCAACCCGTCTCGAAGCGTCACACACAACCCTGGTCGGCAACAGTTGACTGCGGCCAGCACCCAATCGCAGCACCAAACCAGAGCCGCTGCCCTCTCTAGATGGGACCGACCGACCATCTTTAAAAACTACGAACAACGGGTGTTATTCCCCACGCCGGCTGGACACCTCGTACACTTCGAGGTTAGACCACCTCATATAGTTGAACGACACACCAGGACCAGGTTAGGAGCAAGGCGTGCGTGTGAAGGAAGCCGTTGTGTGTTGCCGGCTCGCCCCCATTTCCCGGCACCTGTGTATCTATCTCTCACTCCCTCGCCCTCTTCTCTCCCTCTCTCTGCTCTCGGGGCCTCGTCGACATATCGTCCCCGGCGTGCGCCTTCCAACGCGGTCTGGCAGTCGTCCCCACTTCAGCTGCGCTCACCCGTCGCCATCGGGAACTTCGATTGGGGCAATTGATTGTCCCTGTACGCTCAAAAGCACCCACCCCGCCTGCAAGACCGAGAAATTGTCAAACAGCTGACAGGACACCCCCCTTCTCCCTTTTCTATCCTCGCGGGACTTCCTCTGGTCGGTTGGCTCCCGTCACCCTCAGTTTTCAGCATTTCCCTTCAAGGCTTGGGATCAGCCACCGTCACCGTCTCCCGCCTGTAAGGTCCCTTGCGCCCAAGGATTCTTACCATCCCCCGAGAGAGCTTGCCCTGCCAGCACCGCGTTGCTGTCTGGATCAATATCAGCTTGGCAAGTACGACGCTTCGACGTAGGGGGGCGCCCTTCACACCTCTCTACCACCCCTCGCAGAAAGGTCCTGGGGATTGGTCGACATCAGACGAAACAGCACCGTCAGCAAAAGGAACAGTCTCGACTGCCGATGTCTCATAGCCGCGCAACGGACAAAGAGGACTTTGAGGTCCTACCATCCAGAGCCACCGTCGCGACCTGCTCCGTCTGTTTGGGGCTGTTACTACGATCCCACCGTCCCCACATCGCCGCAGCCTGCAAACGCTCAGGGCTTGACCTCTGACAACCGCAAGGCCGTCTTTCTTTGTTGCCCGCTCTGCCGAGCAACCCACTAATTCAGCTTGCGAGCTACTATTGCCCCTTGCCCCTTGCCCCCCCCCCCCCCCCCCCCCCCAAAATCGATCAGCCCCATTGCCCTTCCCAACCACTTCACCTGTTTGGTCTCAATTCCGTTTCCATCCCGGCCGGCGGCACGTTTCCGTTTCCCAGCGACGACCTGGGAAGGAATCTCTCGGTCGCTCACCCCCCATCCCCGACCCAGGCCCGTCCTTGTTTTCCCATCACTCGAGGAGCCTCTCCCTGCATGCTCTCCGCCTTCTGGTGGGACTGGTATGCTGCATCTCCGTTCGTTATAGGGCCCTCTTGACTCAAAGGAATTACCTGGACCTCCGCCCACCCGCGCCGCGTGAAAGTAGGGGCTAGCAACTCTAGTTTGGACCGGATATCTTTCTTTATAGGAACGCCTTAACGTCCGAGTTAGATATCCGCTGCACGACGCCCGTGGCTTCAGAAGCTTGTTGTCTCAGTCTCATCCTCTTCAGCTACCACCACCCTTTCAAACGCCAGCCGGCTTTTCATCGGCTGCGAAGGGGGTATATCTGCAACCTTCCCGGTGGCAGCTGTTCCTCTTGCAACCTGAAGAAGTCTAGCGCCAACAAGCTGCAGTCTCAATTGCCCTGGGGAAGCTCAGTCAAAAGACGCAGGTTTTGCTCTCCGTCTTTCACGTCCGGACCTGCCGTTCATCCATACGTGGACGCGACGGCAACTTCCTCACCCACTCATTCTTATCCACATACATTACCTTCCGACTCGCATTTCCCCGACCGACGTAGTAGACCGCAAGTATGGTCACCGACTGGATACGCGGCCAGTACCACACGCGGCCCCACTGGCAGGCCGAGCGACCTGCTCAAGACCATATCCCAGATGACGGCCGGTTCTATGAACCAGGTGTCATCAGGTCTCCCCCTCTCGTACGCCTCTCCACCCAAGTCAAAACCCCTTCTCCTGATCTAACTACGTCGCAGACCATCGGCAGGGCGCTTCGCGAACAATGCAACATCAACTACCAGAGCTACTTCCTTGCCGTTCTTACAGAGGAGGGCGAGGTGGCATACTTTTCGGGTCCCGAGAACTTGCCCAACGAGGAAATCCCGAGGATATTTCAAATGCAAAAGTTTCTACATTGGCAGAAACGAGCCACTTCCGGTAAGCGACGCGATCGGCTAGGAAACGGGCCCCAGAGTTGAGTCGAGTTACTGATCCTGAGTACAGTGACCGGGCCTTCCCATGATGACTCGGGGTTTGGGTATGAGGATCTCTATCACCGCGACGACCCCCCCTTCGCCAGCCGTCGCAGATTTGACCGCCATCGCGATCTTGCGATAGATCGATCCGATGATGACGTGCCGCCAACTTACAGAACTAGGAAACGGCAACGAGCCAACTTGAATCGGCGAGGGCCCGATGACGATGAGCCACCCGTCATTACCCGATCCAAGAAAGGCATCAAGGTGGGCAACTCGGATGAGGTCTGGGACTTCTATGGTCAACGGTTCCGAAACATCCAGCAGAATGCCTGTAAGCTCATCGCAAAGGCCTGGGTAAAGGCTGTGGCGCCAAAGAAGCAAACCAACAACCCCTATACGGCGGGTGATGATGCGGCTCCGGACTGGTGGCCAAAGCCCTGGGGGCCGACCAAGGACGACAAGGTTAGGCATCTGGAACCAGATCACTTGTTGAAGAAAGGTTTGTTGCCGCTCCCCTCTTGACTACCCCGGGCAATTTCTGGCGCCCCCAAGAATCGCTACAGACAAATCTAACCTTCAGCTCAGAGCGAGTATACCTTTTGACCCACATTTTGAGGTTGATAGTCGAGCCCAACGCATCACAACACCCCGATATCCAGAAGCTAAACATCAACGTCGCCGCACTGGAGGAGGTGACAACGGACGCCCTGTCAAGCTTCTTCAACGACAAGGACAACACCAACAACGCGAAGAAGAAGCCGTTCCTTAGGGAGATCTTCAAGGTCGCAAGACATGAGGAGCAGTACAAGAGGGGCGAGATAGGTAAGCCGCTGCCTGCCGCTCGTTTTTTTTTTTTTTTTTCTCTTTTTTTTTTCTTTGATGGGGACTAACTCTTGACAGATGCCAATACCGAAGTCTTTGTCATGGCCGATGATAAAATCCCCGACAACTACCAGTCCGATGATGAAGCCGGTCAGGTTAGGGAAGACGAAGAAAATAACATGTCGGTCCGGTCCAGTCGCGCGTCGCCTCCCCGGACGACAGCACCTCACAGCATCATATCCGCCTCGAGCAATAGCCACAGCCCGGTCACCAATCTCCAGAACGCGCCTTTCATGGGCGAGATACCTGTCCGGGGTCCTCAATACCCCTCGAACCTGATCCCCCCCGACCTTTCCTCGGGGCAACATTCATATGTTGACAGCGGGAACATGGCAGTTGGAGGGCCAGCTCCGTTGCAGGCGCACGGCTCGATGCATTTGCAAGAGATGATTCCGAGCCCACACGATTCTAGCCGCCGTCCGTCCTTGTTCAACTCGCCCGCGACTGAGTTCCCAAGCCCCTCGGGCCCTGGCCTTTACTCGGGCAACTGGCAGCAGGGAACCACGGCTCCGGGGAATGCGGCTCTGTACGCCTACCAGCAACCTCCACCGCAGCCGCCCGGAGCTTTTGTTCCCCCGCAGGGTGTCCCACTCAACCAGGGGACCCAGTACCTCAGCAACTCGTACCACGGACTGCCGCATCCCAACGATGTATATCGAGGCGGTAACGTAGGGCAGAGCCCTGTCGCTCACGGATCAGGGTACGCGAATTACATCTCGCACGACGGCCGCACGATACCGAATAACGGTATGAAGATAGAGCCCCTAAATAGGGGCCCGCTGCACTGAGCCGTTGGAATTCCCGTTTTGGGTGGATGGGGCTGGGGCTGGTCAGACAAGAGTGTGGCCAGCTGGGGGGTTGATTTCTCTTCCGCATTTTCATGGAACTCGGTTTTCCGAACACCCAGACCTCTTGTTTTATCAGAAACTCAACATCATGATGGGCTTCGCGGCCGACTACGAGTCGAACGATTATCATGACCTTTTTTGTCTCTTTTTTCAATCCGTTTTTTTCTTCTTCCAAAGCGGGTTTATAGACTGCAGCGTGGGTAGCTGGCTGGAAGGAAAAAACAGGACAGCGAATTTCTTTGGTGCACACGAACGAGCACGCCAAGCCACCACACGATGCGATACCTACATACCGCATATATGTCTAATATTCATGCAGCGATCTTAATTTTGACGGGGCGAACATATCTTACCTGTCCACATCCTCGGTCCCGGTCTCTTTGACGTCGAGACGATACACGAACATCACATATCAACAACCTACTGTCCAAATACGCAATGACACAACCCCACCCCTGAAATGGATGAAGATATGGAGAGGCTGTTTTGCTCTACTACTTTTGTTTACGCGCCTTGTTTCGGTGGCATGGTGGCTTTGTGTTTGCTGTTTTGGCTTCAACGCTGATTAGCTGGGCGGCAAGTCTGCGAAGAGAAACGGGGAAGGGAGAGAGAGCGCGGCAAGAGGGGGGGGGGGGGGGGATGGTGGCGTAAAAACAAAATTAAAGAACGGCCCTCTGAGGCCGTCACGCACACGCACTGGGGGGGGGGGGACGAGGGGGGCGTTGCTGAGTTGGTTTTGGCTCGCTGTGTTTCAGCAGCTGGAGCAGGAGGGAAGCGATTAGTTGTGGAGGTAATTGCAGGTTGTGGCAGCGGCATTGGTTTATGAGTCTGGGTTTCTTGTTTTTTTTGGGGGGTTTTTTTCCCTGCCGTATTTGTTTTGAGTGTTGATGTCGATAGTTCCTTCGGCTTTGGGAAAAGGGGAGGCTGCTATGCCTGTTGGGTGGAGGGGGTATCACCATGTGTGTTGTTGCTACTGCTATAGATCAGGGGGTTCTGAGGGACCTGCTCGCCCCGATGGTCATTATGGATCAACATGGGATTTGTTTATTTTTAGCGTAGCGAGCTTTGGTTTTTTTTTCTTTTTCAAATATCTTTGTTTTCGGTTGCTTCCATAAGTATTCTTATCTGAAGCAGCGGTGTTGGGTGTGAAATTTGGAATGCTTTGTCTCTCTGTTTTGTTGACAGATCACGAACTCCCACCAATTCTGTGACGGCGTGAACATGTGGTGACTACGCTTCGGTTTGAGTCTTGCCAGGTATCAAGATGGCTGGAGAGGCTTATCTGCGTCTCTGTTTAACTACTTAGCTACCTAATGATATCCCTTGCGCCCTTTATAGGGAGAGTTCAAGCTGTGAGACTGAGTGTGTGTCAACTTGCCGTTGTCGAGTAGATTTACGGAGAGTATAGGACCTTGGGTTCACGATTTCGAGGTGTGCTCGAGCTTCTAGCTTGTTGTGGTAACTTCTACCGCCCTTGCGCTGAGCTATGTTGCAGTACAACCTGTGTATTTATTTCCCTCGCAGCAACTCTAATCATCGAGGCGTTTCCTCAGATGACACTTGTCATGAGACTTGAGGGGGGGATTGAGTCCAACGCAGGGATACAGCGACCTCGACTCGGGTAGGGGGACGTTACTAAAACGTTTCGGCCTGCCCTTCAAGTGTGAGCGAGGTTAGTTGGTGTGGCATAGCACCACGGCGGACAACAAGGGATGCGGATTGGTCCCGTCAGTCAGATGGATATTACTACTATGAGAGGGGAAGGGGGGAACATATGACGTATGACCTCTCGTGGTTTTTGTTCTTCTTTCTGTCGCCTGTGTGTGTGTGTGTGTGTGTGTGTGTGTGTGTGTGTGTGTGTGTGTGTCTCAGTTTGCGTGAGAATGAACTGCTGTGGGCTTGCTAGACTGAAGAATATCTCCCGGCGGGCGTCATGCGAGCCAAGGCGGGCTTCCGGGGTGTGGGGGGAGAGGCTTGTCCATCTGCAGGGTTTTCAGCAAGTACTACTACCACGGCTCGTGAGTACGTCAGTGAAAGAGAGTCGGTTTTTCTCTCTTTCTCTCTTTCTCTCTCTCTCTCTCTCTCTCTCTCTCTCTCCCTCTCTCCCTCTCTCCCTCTCTCTCTCTCTCTCTCTCTCCCTCACTCTCTCACTGCTGCGGTTGTCACTGGATGGATGGGGGCTGGGGACGCAACACCCGCTTCCCCGGATGAGAAAAAGTGCAAAAAGGGGGGTTGGCTGGCGCCGGGGTAAAGGTGGGTCGAGGGGGGAGGAGGGGGGGGGGGGGGGGGGGTGGCTTGCTGTTTTGCTTCGGCTTTGCTTCTGATCAGGGCTCTCTTTTTTTTTCTTTTTTTTTTAGGGTGCTGACCAGCAGTAAGGCCACCTTAGGCCCATATGCCCACGTCTTGTCTTTTGGTCCCGTTCGTCGTAACCTGGTTCCCGGGTCTGATCTACATCTCTCTGTATCTCGCTCCCGCCCCCCCGCTTCTTCGGGATGCGCGTGATTCCCGCGCCGCTTCCGCAAAATGTCTCCCGGGTTGGCCCGCGGGCTGACTACCGTACCTACTAGCCTCTTCCTCCCTCCCCCCTGGCCGGGGCGTGTGTGTGTATGTATGGTTGAGGTCCCAATATGATACGAAGGCTCGTGTCCCCCAGCCTCCCCGTTTTTATGGTTGTCCATGGGGTCGCCCGCTTGCACACTATGAGGACCTGGCTCTGGCGGTGTTTGCGAGTGGAGAGGTGTCGGGGAATGTAGCAGCAGCCTATCGGTCCGACGGGGGAGCCGAAGGGGGAGCCGAAGGGGAAGCGAGCGCGCGCGAGCAGAGTGTAAAGAGAAGAAGAAAAAAGAAAAGAAACATCAGCCGCATGACTGCCGAGTTGGGGGGGGGGGGGGATGGGGAGAGATGACGAGTGGGTAAAGTGTTGTATTTGGAGACGTCAAGTGGTTGAAACCGCATCGTCAGGTGGGAGAAGTTGCCCCCCTTTTTTCGTCTTTTGCGACTTGGTATTGGGCCACACGAGGTGGTGGACACGTTACGTGCCTCGGTCTCGGGCGTTCTGAGTCGGCAGTTTGATAGAACCTACGTCCCACAGCAGCATGCGTCTACATGGTCTGCTATATGGGCAGACGGGGGTCCGCAGGCCCGCAGGGCTCCCTCTTGACACCTCGTAAACCCCATAGAGGTAAAAGTTCCCTGTGAGGCTCGAGTGGTCTCGAAACCAAGCATCGGGGAGTCGGAGGGAACGAGGAGAAAGGGGGGGGGTGTGCATTTGGACCGACAGGAACAGGTGCTTGCAGGGGTACTTGGGCTGGTCTGCATACTTACTGTGCCAGAGGTATTGTTTTGTCCCTACTCGTGGCTTGGGCAGCGTGGCGGCCTTGGCTGGCAAACAGCCCTAGCTATGGAGTATATGCAATGCAAGGCCAGATGGACGGATGTGAGTGCGAGAGATCAGCATATGCAAGCGAACCTGCATGTATGACGCTGGTCTTGGTGAGTTTGCGTCTTGGACTAGTCTAGGCGAACCATTTGTGCTCAATGCATGGGTCTTTTAGGTCCAGCTTCACTGCCCTATTCTCTGACTGGCGCGTGGTGTTTCACTTTCTGCTTCGCCGTCATGTTTGTAGATAGTGACTGCTACTCGGTGTGATGATGGCCGTTCATGTGCTGACGCAGGAGAGAAAAGCTGAGGGCGGGCTGTATGCCCCTGGCAGGCTGGGGTTTGGCCTGACCGACCGTTGCTTCATCCACGTCCCACGCATTGCTCCGACTCATGAAGAAGACAGTCTGTCTGTCGTCAAGTGAAGGGGGAGAAGACGCGGTGTAGGGGCTTGAGAAGATCGGGAACAAGAGACTTCTCTCTTCTGCTATCAGTAGTCCAGGCCGTGGCGATATCCTGCAGGGACACACTATCACACAGGGGGCAGCAATGGGCGGAGGGGCAATGCATAGGTATATTTACTTCGAAGCATTGCTTCGAGGCCGGGAGCGCAATTGAGCAGCAGCAGCAGCAGCCTGGTGGGCCTGGTGTGATGGATATTCGTCTTTGACGGTATGCCGTGCTAGTATGCCAGCAAGGCGGCTCAGCTTGGCATCAATTTCCGGCGATGCTGGTGTTTTCGGGGGCATTGCCCAGCGTCGAGCCATCCTGGATAGTGCCACGGGAAATCCAACTCGAGGACTACTCAAGTCAACCTTGCCTTCTCCGCCCAACATCATCTTCCAAGTGATTGATACCATGGCCTCCGCGGGATGCAGTCGGCGGGCTGTGTCGCGGGTAGGTGGGTTGAACAATGGCGGGACAGCCCTCGCCGGCCAGCTCGCCTCTAGTGACGGCCCGGATCCCTCAAACATCATTCGCGTTCTCATCATCATGATCGTCACCATCCTCCCCCACCGCCTTCGCCTTCCTCTTCTTGCCCACAGCAGGGGGCGGAGGCACATCCTCCTTCCTGACAAAGACGTAACTCCTCGCCAACCTCTCCTCTCCCTTCCAGGCAGCCTCACTCACCTCCCCGTCCCTCCTCTTCACCACGCCCAGCGTCCGGGCATGGTGGTAGCCCGGGTACGCGGCCGCCTGGAACCGGAAGCTCTTCTCCACCGCCAGCCCGGCATGCCGGGCCAGGTCGCGCACGTTCCACAGGGTGTACGGCTCACCCTCGAACAGGGTGACGACGATGGACCCGGCGGGCGCCAGCGAGGGGAGGGCGCGCACGAAGAAGTCGACTAGCAGCTCCTGGTTGGCGCGCACCTGGCGGTTGACGTCGGTGCTCTTGCCGCCGACGTGCGGGAAGTTGAAGATGATGCGGTTCATGACGCCCACGGGCTCCTTGCCGGCGGCCTTGCGCACAAACGGCGCCAGCTTGCGCGCGTCGACATTGTACAGGACGCGGTTGTCGGGCGAGGAGGGCGGGGTGGCCAGCGCGGCGATGTTGGCCGCCGCGTGCGGGTACTTGTCGAGCAGGACCGACGCGTCCTTCTCGAGCACCGTCGCTGTGACCCGCGTGCACTGGTGGTGGGAGACGAGGGAGGCGGCGAAGCTGAGGTCGCCTTCGCCGATGAGGAGGATGGCGTCGGACAGGGCGAAGGGGATGGTGGGCTCCGAGTGTTGTTGTTGTTGTTGTTGTTGTTGTTGTTGTTGTTGTTGCTGTCGGTGTTTCTGTTTGGGGCTTTGGCTTTGGCTTCGGCCTTGTGTCTCGGTCTTGCCCGCGTGGTGTGATTCGAAGGTGGATTGGGGGGTGGTTGATTTATTGCCCGTCCTCTGCTTCTTTGCCTTGTGTTGCTGTGTCTGCTGCTGTTTTTGCTGCGTTTTGGCCACCTTCTGGGCCTTGAGCAGGCGGCCGCCCCCTTTCGCCATCGAACCGTCGGTTGCCGAATCGAAGTGCGGAAGCGCGGGTGGGAGTCGCGAATCGGGAATCGGCTTGCCGAATTTGCGGAGGGGCTCGGCAGTACAGAGGTGGGACGGTAGAGTACGAGCACGGAAGAAAAAGAAAAAGGAAAAGGCCCCGCCCAGCCCGGCTCCTGCCGTGGCCCAAATTTTACGGGATTTATGGGGTTGCACTAGTTGATGCAGGTCACCGCCAAGCCGGGTTCGGAACGGGCGGACGGCCTCCGCCCCGATCACCAAGCCGTCTAGACGAGAAAATAGTATCATGGAGAATATACAGAAAAATGCATCATCTTCACGAATTGGGGCTTAATTATACACGCTGTTTTTCAGGTGCTCGGTACCCTTTCCCTGTCTCTGTGGCTTTTGGGCGGTCTCTCAGTTCCTTCCCTTCCAGCTAGCTACTAAGCCCATTTCTCTCATCTCCCCATAGATTGACATTTGCCTTGACCAATTTTCATGAATGACACAGTGTTTCGCAATAGGAAATCGAGTGGGAAAGACAGAAAGCCATGGTAAAGTAGAAACACTTGAGCACCTTCATCAATGTGCTTTGCTAGCGCAAGTCACCGTTGGGTCGGCATTCTTTAATTAATAAAGCGGACACTCAAACACTCAACGTATTCTGCCGCTGGCAGCTACCGTCTGGGCTGCGCCGGGGAGGCGTTGTAACTCGAGGCTAGACGATGATATAAGCTCACTGCAGAAATCAAGTCAAACATGGATGGCTGTTTGTGGCTGGAGAAGGAAACTTGAACGCGCATATTTCAGATCATCTGGTAAAATCACCCAGAGCTCCGGCGTGTTAGGCATGTCAGTGAATTCGTGGCGTCTCTTATTGAGAGTTTTCGACTGGTCAAGGGCGATGAACAATGCGCCTTCAGGGGTCTGGGGAATGCTGAGTAGTCTTAGGTAGCTACCTCGTTCACTTGGGCCGCTGCAACATCCAGAAGGGTAAATTCACACAGTAGAGATGAATATATATATATGCTCCATTGTCTGCCTGCTTTCCCTGAACAAGATGACAATGTGTGCTTGGACATGGACGTGGGCAAGGACTGGGGCCTGGCAGTCAGATCTTGCCCGCACCAGCCTCCACAGCTGTTCCTCGGCTGATGTCAAACCATCAATGAGCAAGAATGCGCGAATGGCCTTGCCCAGCTCAGTGATAAATATTCACAGACAGCCGAGAGTTTATTTATTCACGGTCAGAAATCATCTGAAACCTCGCCAGGTCAGCGCACACACACATCGACAGACGGCAAAAACAGAGGGCCGTCGACACAGGCACAACGGTCGGCTGTGAGAGAGTTCCTGTTTTGGAAGGAGTCTGCTCGCTGTGATTGGCTGGATGCTCGGTTAAGGCTCGGTGGAGCCGCCTTTTGGGTCTTTTTTGGCTTTGGGGGTCCAGTTGGCCAAGCCGGCCGGGTGCTGGTGGACTTGGAGTCTGTGCTGGGAAAAGCAGTGGAAACCAGTGGCAGGCTCAGTCTCATATTATTGCATTACATTTCGCCCATCAACAGGAAGCACGAGAGCACAATAGCACAATAGCTGCCACGGGCCCTCATCATCGACTTATTGAATAGAGCAGACGCCTGCTGTCCACCGAGCAGACTCCTGTTGTGTCTATTGTTCTCGCGTCTGCGGACCTGCTGCCTCGCGCCATCCTTTTCCGCGGTTCCTGTGCCCGTTAGTTTGTACAGGCCTCTCACTCAAATCTTCTTCACCTGCAAGCAGACTGGACCTGCAACCTTCACCTCCCGTACAACAAACAACATCCTCCTTCTCGCGTCACCGGCATACCACCCATCCTGGTCTTCGCCTCTCTTGGCATTTTCGACACTGCACCTCGCGGATCCGCGCCTGTCACTCCTTTCAGAGCAGCACGTCAGCCAGAGGTGTTTACACAGCGCTGAGCGCCACGACATTTTGCATCTCAGCAACGGCCAGCTGTCTTGGCTTCGACATCCTCCCGCCCTCACCCAGTCACCCAGCCCAGCTGAGCACGCTCTCCCCCGTGCTCGTCTTGCATCAACCTCCCCTCCAGCCCTCGATGGGAGCATGGAAAAGAGCAGCATTTTGAACCAGGTAGAGTCTGCACGCACTTACAGCGACCCCGAGGTGGCCCGCACCCATTCTGCACTTTTTCCCAACAACTCGAACCCCCACATCTACATCGCCACCATGAGCCACCAGTACCAAAACGGCCTCAATGAGGCCGACGATGCTGTATCAGAGGATGTCCCCATCTACCAGACCAGTCCGGCTAGGCCCAGCACAAGAGGCCGGGGCCGGGGCCGCGCTACCAGAGGAGGCAAGGGCAGGATCGCCAAGCCCCCTCCGCCAAAACCCGTCCAGGGCCGCGGTCGCCGCCACAAGATGTACGAGTCTTCCCGAGCCCAAGCTGCTCATGAGCGTATGCAGGAGCTCAAGTCTGCCTTTGCCACCGTCGCCAAGCTCGTGAAGCCTGTTGTCCAGGAAATCGCCGACCGCAGCATCAACGAGCTCATCCAGGACCCCACGGCCTACCAGAAGGTCCCCGAGCACGAGGTCGCCCAAGGCTTCCTCCGCGATCGTCTCGCCGGCACCAAGAAGAACTTGGAGAATCAGCGTAAGATCGAGACCGCTTTTCTGGACGAACTCTACCAAGCCCAGCAACACATAACAATCGACGAGTGCAATGTAAGTTTGAGCCAATTTAGGTTTTTTTTTTTTTTTGGGGGGGGGGGGGGGGGGGTTGGTTTTTGCTCATCAGTTCCCACTCTAACATCCCAACA
The DNA here is from genome assembly GCA_033439745.1 of Lasiosphaeria hispida. Taxonomy (NCBI): domain Eukaryota; kingdom Fungi; phylum Ascomycota; class Sordariomycetes; order Sordariales; family Lasiosphaeriaceae; genus Lasiosphaeria; species Lasiosphaeria hispida. Next base: position 2,778,401 of record JAUIQD010000003.1, read on the forward strand.
GCGACGTGTTTCGGAGCTATGTGAGGGCCGCTACGACCAATTAATGGAGGAACTCGATACTCTCGAGTACCTTCACGACAACAGCCTTCCTGTCGATGTAAGTCTCCCTGCCCTCCTCGCTCAATTCGTCCTCGATACTGACCACCCCGAAGCTGCCGGCTAAGCCCGAAATGGGGCGCCAGTACCTGCTCAAGGTCATCTCGCCGCGGCAAGCTGAGTGGGCTACTAGGGGCCCATATGTTGAGTACCGCAACGGTGTGGAGGTACCGTACCACGGCAAGTTGGTGAGCGAGTTGATGAGCAAGGGGTCACAGCTGCCCGCCACCAGCCAACCCAAGCGTAAGGCCGACGGCCAGCCAGAAGGCCAGCCGAACGCAAAGGTTGCCGCCATGGCAGAGGCCGGCGAGGCCGTGCCCTCAATGCCGCGCCATGCCGGCGGGTTGCTTGCTGCCGTTGAGGCGCTCGAGGAGCGACCCTCTACACCGGGAGAGTCCGGCTCAAACGCGCCGACGCCGGTTCCGGAACCAGCGGATGCTCCCTCACCCGGAAACGCCGAGCAGCAGCCGCCCAGCAGCGAACCAATTTCCAGCGACGCCCAGGAAATCCCTCTTCCCCGAAACATGACAAACCCGGACGAGTTCGGTGTTAGGATCATTACTCGGAAAGCTACGCGGCTGGATATCCCCAACAACCGAATCATGGTGCCAAACACGGTTGAGTGGGATGACCTGGATATTGGTTTCCGCGACTCGACCAACTGCATCCAAAAGGGTGCCACCAAGGCAAAGCGGGGCAAGTACCTTGGCAAGCCCGGGTCCAACTACCTCTTCATCGACCGCCGCGTCGGGTCCTGGGACTCGACCCAGGCCGCCGGCGAGTTCGATGAGGCTCTGATCAAGAAGCACGGCCTCCACCCGACCCTGGGCATCTTCCTGCCCACTTCCACAAACGAGGAAGAGGCCCCCAGACCTTTTGTGGCCGGATGGCAGCCTGTCGCTCTGGTGCCCCCTGGCGGGGAGCCCATCCACGCCTCGCGAACCATTCCCGCTGCCCGCCAAGATCGGAGGGTACGGAAGCTAAAAGTGAGGCGCAGCATCAGACAGGCGATGCTTGAACTTTGCAAGCAGGAGGGCATTCCGGAAGAGGAGATCACGCCAAGCCACGAGCTTCGAGAAGCACACCGGAGGAAGGTGCTGGAAGAGAGAGGCATTGAGCCCAGCGCGGTTGTGCACACCGAGCCTTCGCCGCAGGAGAGCAACGAGCCTGCACCCGACAAAACAGAGGTCTTTGACAACTTTGTCGAGGAGGCAATCGCCGCGGCATCGACCCTTGAGGCGGAGGAGGCAGCTCTGGCCGCTCTGGCAAGTCGCTCCCAGCAATCCCGCCCGTACGATGCCATCCGTGACGTCTTCACCGACAACGCTCCGACCCCGCCGGCTGCTTCTCACCCAGCCCCCCCTCCTCTCACTTCCGATACGCAAAATCTTTCCTTCCTTGCGGATGCTGCGGGGGAGCAACAAAGACTGGACGCTCAGAACCAGTCCGGATTTTACCATCCTGGAGAATACCCAGGAGACGGAGCGCGACAACCGACATATGCCCATGAGTCTCTCGCTCACGACTCGGCCCGGCCAAATGACTTTCTTCGGACTGCTTTGAACCCGCCGCCGTCTGAGCACCAGGAGCAGATCGCCGGTCAGGAGTACTCGGGTGTTCCCATCGCCACGGCAGGTACGCAGGGCCAGCCAGGCCGGACGCCATTTTCCAACACGGGTGCGGCCAAGTCGCTCCCGGCATTGCGGCCGATGCGGAACATCCTGAACGAGTCCCCACCGCTCCCGGAGCCGCACGACAGCCCAGTTCTTCATCATAGTATGGTCGTAACGAACAGTGGCGCCTTCTTCCCGCCAGCACCGAACCGTCCCTTTCACCACGGTTACTCTCTCCAGGAACAGGCAGCACACCAGGCCCTACAGCCAGGGACGCAGCAACCGCAGATTGGCGGTCCTCTCCAAGCACCTCCACCGGCGGGCCCGCCTCTGGCACCGTATCCAGACCGGATGAGCCCATACTCGCTGTCCCCGCCGCCATACCAAGGCACCGCTCCTCCCCCCCTCGCGCCCGCGCCATTAGCAGCTGCACCACTACAGCCCACACTCGCGCTCGCGCCCGCGCCCATCATGCAGCAGCCCCAGCCTCAAGGTCCGCCCATGCAGCTGTCCATCATCACAACAGCTCCTCCCGCGCCATCAGCCTCATCACCGCGGTCTCGCCCAGGAAGCTCATCCGCATCCTCCGGCCCGGCCCTCCCTCCTTCGTCGGCGAACTCGGCCTCGGCTTCCGGGTCAAAGTACCGTAAGCTCGAGCCCGCACCAACGCCGCCACACCGGCTCGGCCACGCCGGAAACGGCCAGGAGTTGCGCACTGTGCAGTTCGACTATCGCGAGGCTATCAAGGACTACAGCGCTGTCGAGGCGCCGCCCAGACACGGGCCGACGCAAATTCGGGGGTGGACGCACAACAATATCAAGAAGACAAAGCCCGCCACGCCGACGGTTGTGAGTCCCGTGAGCAGGGAGGCGCCGGTAGCCTTGCCTACCTCGGCTTCGGTAGCTGGATCTGCACCTGTTTTGGCACCGGCTCCAGCACTTGTGCCAGTACCGGCTGGGGGCAATGGCAATGGGATGAGCGGTGGGACGGAGGAGACTCCTTAGAAGGGGGTATCGAAGTCTGTGTCGACCATGGAGGCCGCCGCGACACCTGGGCCGGCGAAGAAACCCCGGGCCAAGAGGGGCGCAGCCAGCAAAGTCAAGGCTGGCAAACCGACCCGGAGTCCATATCTGCTTAGGACTCGCAAGGGGAAGAAAACCGGGGAAGAGCAGCCAAAGGACGATCATGCGAATACGAAGGATGAGGAAGCGAAGAGCATGTGATACCACAGCGAAGTATTTCAGGTACCAATCCCAGGCGGGACTGGCATTGCAGCGAGTGTTTTGAAGGAAGAACTGGGGGGGGGGGGGGGGGGTAATACGCATTTTCAAGGGGGCATTCATGAGATGTTGGGGCCTTTTTATGGGCTTGTAAACGGCATTAGCTGTGTAAAACGGAACTGGGATAGGGAAACGGGGTAGCATATCATGCATTTGTCTTGGAGAGGTACGGATGGTACTTTACACAGCGTGTGTCGTGGCTAGCAAGGAATAGATGGGGGATATCCCCGGTTTGAGCATCATTGTTTTTTTTTGCTGTTTTGAGAGTTTGACTGTGGTTGTTTCTGTTGGAGCACATAGAGGGCTCGTGGGTTAGTTTATAAGTTTCTGGGATTAGGGACCGTGAAAGACAAGTAGCGGTTATAGAGGTATCGCACCCCAAGTCCATAGCTATATAGCAAAGGCTTCGCTTGGTTCTTCCTGATCATCAAGAAGCTAGAGAGGGCTTGTGCCGGGTGTATCTGCCATACCCGTGTGCTGAGGATTGAGATGAAGTGGCGACGGGACGATGGTATCACGGTATCAGAGGAATGGACAAAGCAGATGGAAGCAGATGAAATCAGCAATATTAAAAAGGCGTGGTTTTTCATCAGCCCCCGGTTGCAGACAAGTGATTCCTAGACCGTAATTGACATAAACTCGTATCTTAATAGAATACGCCGTGACTTTTTTCGTTGTCTCATTCCTAACCACCATTTTGTTTACATCAACAGCCACCTGCAGGTAAACTTTGCCGGGCCCAGCAAACCTTTTGCCTCAGAGCAAACCCGCCCTACTCATACAATGATATCAATCCCGTTACCCAACTCCGCCCGCCCCCGCCCCCGCCCCCGCCCCCGCCCCCGCCCCCGCCCCCGCCCCTGAATGAATGTTTGTTATCTCCCTCCAACTCTTCCTTAACTAGAGGGAACCATGGGCTAGGACAAATCCACCACGGGCACCGTAACCGGGCCAAACATGCCCGTGCCAGCGAGGCCCAGCATGGCCTGGTCCGCGCCGTTCGGCACCACGACATTTCCTCCGCCGACGTCCGCCAGCGACAGCAGGGCCTTGCCCAGGGGACCGTCGGGGTGCAGGGCGTAGACCTCGGCCTCCATGGTGCTGCCGTCGAAGATGACAAAGTTCTGGATGGGCTGCTGGGTCTGGCCTAGGACGTTGATGACATCCTGCGCGAGCTGGCCGCCGAGGACGGCTGTGACGGGGGCGACCTCGGCGCCAATGTTCTGCAGGAAGGAGCGCAGCACCTCGCTACGCAGCGTCTCGACGGGCAGGCCGAGGGCCTTGTGCTTGTCGCCGCAGAGGCGTGTGAACTGGGCGAGCTCGCCGTGGTTGTTCGCGCTGGGCGGGCCGCCGTACAGCTGCGTGTACTCCCACAGGGCGCGCAGGCAGCTGAGCACGGGCGGGACGATCTTGCGGCGGCGGGCGCTGTTGAGGATCTCGTCGGGCAGCTTGGAGGCGTCGGACGCGAGCAGCCAGGTGCTGTAGAGCTCGCGCTTGGTCACGAGCTCCTTTTTGTCGTCGTCCTTTTTGGGCGCCACGGCGACGACGGCGCGCGTCTTAGACTCGGGCCCCAGGGCTGTTGCCCGGTTCGAGCGCGCGCGCTCGATAACGTAGTCTTGCTCGATCAAGTCGGCAAATATAAAACCATACATGCCGTGTGACCCGGCGGCGTAGAACGCGCGGCCGTTGAGCCGTGTGGCGGTGTTGATTAGGTTGAGAGACTGGGCGTCGAGGTCGGTGGCAATGACGATATCGAACTGGGAGTAGTAGTGGGGAGGCTTCATACGGATGTCGGCCGTGTCGATGTGCACTTTTACGCGCGGGTTGAGGCGCTGGATGGAGGCGCTGGCGGCCACGGCTCGGTTCATGCCGACATGGTGATCCTCGGCGGATAGGAAGAACTGGGCGCCTAGGTCGGCCTCGGTGACGACTTCATGGTCGACTACGGTCAAAGAGCTAATCCCAGCTAGCACGAGGTTCTTGGCAATTTCGTTGGCGAGAGCTTTCATGGTAATGAGAAGAATGTTGGCATTGCGGATTCTCTCCTGGGCTTTCATGCCCCAGAGGCGGATCTGACGGTCGTACAAGGCGATCTCATCTGGAGTTAGGGTTAGACAAGGCCAAAATAGGATGTAGTAGGCGCAGTGAAGTCTTACCTGCACTGATGCCATTCGAAGCTGGTGCTGCGACCGAGCCATCACTATTTGTTGTCGCCGCTGCCACGGGGTTAGTTAGCCCTGTGTTTGGGCTGATGATGGTGGACACCATTTCGAGGTGAGAGAGTCGAGAGAAGTCGAGGGTTGTATTGTTTCCCGAGGAAAGAAACTGAAATCAACGTCGGTGGAAAGGCCGAATGCAAAGAGCGTGGAGAGACGCCAGAAGAGGTGGCACTGTATTCGAAAACAGAAACCAAGAATCTCGAGCGGCTGCAAACGCCGAGTCCCACACGATGGCGATGTTGCAGACAGCCTCAGTCCGTGTCGCAACGCACCGTAAACCAGCCCAAAGTCCGCAGTCAAGGCACCAGAAGGCCCGGAGAGAAACCCAAGGAGTTTTGACTTACACGTTTGCAAAGCGTTGTTGGACAGTGGACGTTGTAACGGTTTGTGAATTGCACGTCTTTGGGGCCGTGGACTTGAGGTACCAAGTACCTAACCCTGGAGTGATCTGCAAAAAGAAGTGGGCGTGGTGCAGCGAATAATCTGCCTGCCGGCCTCACAGCTAACGAGCCTTGGCAAAGGCAGGAGTTAAAGTGGTACCTCAGACCTATCCGGATTGCTGCCTCGTACAGGGCCTCCCGCGGGTACCACTTAGCAATTACCCAGCACCGTGTCCCCGTGTCACCCCGCCGGCCTTTGGTGCATGGGGGTGCGTGGTGACCAGTGACTTGGGGTCCGCTGCCTCTCATGGAGTCGGCCAGTGCCCATCCTGACGTCTCTCCTTCCTCCAACCCGGCTGCACTCGACGCCCGCGAATCCGCAACGAGCGACTGCGACAACTAATCAGCATACCGACAAATCGACACGGGGACAAAAACGCCAAGTATATCGCAAAATCTGGTGAATATCTCTCCTCGCTGAATTCACTACCGCTTTGCAGCCTTTCTCTGGCGCCCTCTGCCCCTCTTTGTCACCGGATGGTAAGGCGTTTCCAACACACATGTCGCCCGCATATCAAGCCTCTTGCCTCGACGCCTCGTCTCCCGACAATCCATAGCACACCGCTCACCTCTGCTTCACCACAAAACCAACAAGTATCCCTCGTAGATCCCATCGCTGACCTGTCTCATGGCCCAGTCTGGCAACCGCTCGCAGCCGCCTTCGTTATATCGTTATCGGGGCGCCGACGATGAACGCACCACCACCACTGGGACGACCGGAGAGCTATCCAGAGCCGGAGAACTATCCAGCGAAGAGCTGTCCAGAGCCGTAGAGAGATTCCACCGCAACATCGATCTCATTCGCCACAATATCTCGATTGTCTCCTCCGACCCAAGCATGTCGGGCTCTGACCGAGAGCTTCGACGAAGATTTAACCGGGACCCCGAGCCCCCCACTGAGGGCCGCAACGCCAACATATTCCCACCTGGACTGCCGCCCCTCCGACATCGAGCCAATATGGCGTCCGGAGGGCCGGGCAGTCGGGGCAACCGCCATCGTGAACACGTCCTTGAGAGACACCGCGCTGTATTGGAGAACAGAGCCGTTCATCTCGCCAACCTGGACGAGGACAATCGAGCCCTCGACAATGCCAATTCTCACCTCCGGGCACTGCTAGATCTCACCAACAACCCCACCATGCTCCCTCTTGTTCCGCCCGCCATGTCGCCCCCTCTCCAGGCCCAGGATCACACCGAGGACTATCGACGCATCAAGCGCCGCAAGCTAGATTCTGATAAAATTGCACCAAGCTTCAAAGGCGTTCGCTACGGCGTCTTTGGCCAGGTGGAGCCTGGCCCGCTGACTATGGAGATTGTGAGCTGTGATGGGGGCTTGTACTCGGACGAGTCTTCGTATGTGGCCGAGAACATCCTGAGGAACGACCCTTCAGTATATTGCACCAAGGGAAACCGCTGTAACATTGTTTTGCGGCACCACGGTGCAACCGTCTTCAGCCTTAAGGAGCTGGTTATCAAGGCTCCCGGTTCCAACTATTCCTCACCGTGAGTTTCGCCAGCTGACCTGCTCACTGAGTATTTGCTTACCGCCGTATAGCGTTCGAGAAGGGATGGTTTTTGTGTCGATGAACTCGGATGAGCTTTTAACGCGCACGGCACAATATCAAATCCAATATTTACCTTCCCGTGCGAACCCGTCCGGCAGCCTGCCAACAATACACTCGATCCGCTACGATGAGGATGCCCCTCGGATCCGCCCGCGCAGATCTGCGCGCGAGCGGCACCTTGCTGGCGAGCGGCTCGCTGTTCCCCACAACTTGGACGATGACGATGAGGACTATCGCACGGCCCAAATCCCCATCGAGTTCAACGTCTCGCCACCCCCCTTTAGTATCACCACGGAGTGCAGCGACGACCATAGCGGTGATGAGGCCGGTCATTCGGTTGGCTATTTGCGTTCGTACCGGCGAACCCCAAACCGGATTGGTTCCCTCCCATTCGAGAGCGATAACAGCGACGACAGCGGAGATCCATGGGCCCCGTCGCAAACCGACTGGTCCGACATCACACGGCTTCGCTACTCGTCAGGGGTACGTGGCGACCACCCCATGACCCTCGAGGAGGCCCAGGAAGCCTCGCAGATTGCGACGCAGGAGGCGGTTCGAGCAGTTGGCGGAGAGCTCATGACACCACTGGCACGCTTCCACATTGAGAAGGACAAGAACAAGTGCACCATCAGCTTTGACCCGCCGGTAAGCGGGCGCTTCATCTTGCTGAAGATGTGGAGTCCACATCACGACCCATCCAAGAATATTGATATCCAAGCCGTCATTGCGAAGGGGTTTGCGGGGCCGCGGTATTTCCCCTCGGTTGACCTTCTATGAAGGGAATGGCGGGTTGTGGGTGTTTGGGTCGTGTTTTGGGCGTTCTAAAGGGGTATGAGGAAACATGCATAGGGATTGATAAAGTTGACTCGGACGAGTCTATCAAACTATCAAGGGGTTCTGGCGCGCTGGCTTTGGGAGGGGGTTATGAGGCTTGTTGTATTGTATATGAGCTGGAACTCGAGCCGTCCGCTATGATGTTGGACGGGCATTTCCTCAACAATGTCTCATTAGGGGGGTGATACCCGGGTGGGTCTGTCAGGGCCTTTGACTCTGTCGTCAGGCTCACCCCGGATTTGCAATTTCACCGAGAAGGCTTGCTTGAGATTGGCTAGATTCCGAAGCTCCCGATTACCTACTCAGACGGAAGCGGGGAGTGCGTTCTCGATCCTTGCCACGATTGGCTTGGAATTCAATAAACGAAGGCGCGGATCCGGGCTTGTTTCAGTACTTTTGCGGATGAATCATAATGAAATTCGTCAATTGAAACAAGGTTGGCAGATGGGCGGGCTAATGAGGAAAAGGCTGGCGCAGCTTGAGTCACTGGTGCAGTTGGTGCAGTGCTACCTATCACGGTTCTCTCACATGGGGGGAAAGGGCGGGAGGCAGTGTTCTCTGCGGTGCCTTCTGCAGCTGATTCCGGACTGATTTATACTGAGTCATCGGGGGGCGTCTTGGTTGAAGATGGGCCTGGGGGAAAAAGAAAAAAAAAAGGATTTGATGGACCCACTTTACTTCACCAGCGGGCAGTCGGCTGCTGTACTAAAAGCTGCGATTTTCTTCCCCTCCATCGACATCCAAGCACCACAAGCACAAGCCGAAGTCGATAATCCTGCGACTCGAACCCCCTCCAGCGACCCTTTTACCACCAACAACAAAAAGACACCGAAAAGGACAAAGGCAAACACCAAGTCATGGCTGTTCGCGCACAGTTTGAGAACTCCAACGAGTGCGTTCCAAGTGCTGCCCCACCTTCCAACATCTGGACTTGCGCCAGCCGCGGGAGGGCTGCGCAGCGCAACAGCACGCGACCCCGCGATATGGCTGGTCAAAATTCCACCACCGATGATGCCCTGAATGAACCTGGACGCAGGCTGGCTTGCTGACCTTGGACCCGTACGACACTTTTAGGGTTGGTGTTTTCGCAACACTCACAAATTCTTATGCCCTAGTAGCCGTCGGCGCGAGCGAGAACTTTTACAGTGTCTTTGAGGCCGAGCTCCAAGATGTGATTCCGATCTGCAGAACGACGATTGCGGGCACACGGATCATTGGGCGGTTAACTGCTGGGTATGCTCTCCTGAAGAGAGGAAAGGAAAATGAGAGAAGAAAAAACTAACTTTTTGCTCCAAAAGAAACCGGAAAGGCCTCCTCGTCCCGACATCGACAACGGACCAAGAGCTGCAGCATCTGCGCAACAGCTTGCCGGATACGATCCGCCTCCAACGGATCGAGGAGCGCCTGTCGGCGCTCGGCAACGTGATTGTGTGCAACGACCACATTGCGCTGGTGCACCCGGACCTGGAGCGCGAGACGGAGGAGATCATTGCCGACGTGCTCGGCGTCGAGGTGTTCCGGCAGACAGTGGCCGACAACGTGCTTGTCGGCAGCTACATGGCGCTTAGCAACCAGGGCGGCCTCGTGCACCCCAAGACGAGCATCCAGGACCAGGACGAGCTGAGCAGCCTGTTGCAGGTGCCGCTCGTCGCGGGCAGCGTCAACCGCGGCAGCAACGTCATCGGCGGTGGCATGGTCGTCAACGACTGGATGGCTGTCACCGGCCTGGACACGACCGCCCCCGAGCTCAGCGTCATTGAGAGCGTCTTCCGGTTAGGAGAGGGCGCCGCGCCGAGCGCCATCAATACGAACATGAAGGATACCATGGTCGAGTCGTTTTACTGAGCAGGTCAGCGGCTTGTGCTGGATGGTGCGGGGAAAGGGGGGCATGGGGTGCTGTATCTTGTTTTGAAGACGGAAAGGGGGTTGTTAAACTGGATTATGGGAGGGCTTCGAGAAAGAGCTTGAGATGGTGGGGGAAAGCTCTCTGCTTCTGACATAGATACATCGCCGGCTGGCTAAAACCAGCCCATTGCTGTTCTCTCCATGCTTAAGGCCTTCGAACTTTGTCTAGTTCTCGGTGTCTGATTTGTGCACTGTATTACGGAAAGGCCTTGTATATGCTTCTCGGCCCTTATGGGCTCTCGCTGTAAGAAAAAAGGGGACCAACACCCCTGATGATATTTATATTCTAATAGTTCTTAATATACTCCACAAGGCCTGACGGGAAAGCAAAAAGGAAAGCTATCGACGTAGGCCGGATTCGAACCGACGCTCCCGAGGGAACAAGATTTCTAGTCTTGCGCATTAGACCACTCTGCCACCACGCCTGTTGGCCGCTGGAAGCTCTGTTGGGCTGCTTTTGGAATTTTGTGCGTTGGAATTACCTACGGAGTCCGCTTGGAGATGTTGTAATGTGGTGTGAGAATTCACTGGAAGCTCGGCTGGTGGTTCGGAGGACTGCTTGGCCCCTCTCTAGCCGATAAGCGAGTGAGAGGAGAGGGGGGTGGTGTTGAATTGGGGTTGGGAGAGGAAGTTAGTAGGATCGGTAGATGTATGCGGGTTGGTTAAATACAAAAAGGTTTGTCCGGAAGTTGGTTTTTGGGATATCTCATCTGGTTGTCATTTTATGTATCTTGATAGAGCGGCACAAACATCCAGCAATCGTTGATGTGATTAAAAAGGCAATAGAGGCAAAGAAAAGAGTCAAGACTCAATGTTACTCGGATACGGGGAGTCGAACCCCGGGCTACTGAGTGCTCAATATGAGAGTCGGCGATGTTACCGCTACACCATACCTGATTTGTTGGGTGGTGAGCTCTAAGGTGTAGTTGAAGGGAGGACTCTGCCGTGCGTGAAGTTTGTACGCGGGCTGCAGCCCTCTTGTACTCTAATGTATCTCCTAGGCTGACATGTACATTCAGTCTAGGAGTCCGCGTGGTAACACGGCAACTGGACGGCCGACTGACTCGTTCCATCTCTGGTTATCTTAGAAATGGGGGATACTATATCAAGAGAGTTGTAAACAAACATCAACCCGCTGACGATACTGGGAACGGAAAGGGGCTTGTGTTATACCACTGGGGCTATGTTTCGCTAGAGCCCCCGTAGGTTTAAGCTATTATTCCGTCCAACGGCGTCTCATGACAAATTGCAAGTGACGTTCGGGCGCTGTCTAGTCTCTGGCCAGTATCTAGCTGCTGTTCCTCGTTGCCTGTCGCTGCCTGGGCACCTGGGATGCCGCCAGAGGCACGCAAGTGCTTACTCTCTAGCTTGCCTTGGCAATAACAAGACGCTTGGAAATGTTGCTGAACACCCGGCCCGCTGATCAATGGAAAGTCCCAGACGGGCTCACCAGCTGTCGGTAGTCTTTTTCAACTTTGGCGGCTCGCTCCCTATCATGGGTTGGTTACCTAGGGTGAATCGGGACAGCAGCTACCTTCTGTAATGGGCGCTGACGACGTGGAAAAGGGGATGTCGTTATCTTATCTGCCCGCATGCATTAAGGCATTCCGCAGCCAACTGGCTGAGAGCCGAGGTCGCAGCGGTCAAAGAGCTTCTTCCCGTTTTCAGCGCATTTCCAAGATGTCATGAACACGTGAGCGTCTTTGACTGGATGAAGAGAGAGACAAGCATTGAATTTGCAAGCACCGCGCCGCGAGGCGAACGGCGCTGACGTCCAAAGAACCGTGCGCCAGACAGGCAGACAGGGTTCCCCACCGTGCCTTTTCAGCAGCGAGCGAATTCCTAACGATCCACTTATTCGATACAATGCATTGCAAAACCCTGGAAACGGGATCCTGCCTGCATTGCCTGCATTTGTTTTTCTCAACCCGCTGTCCTCGTCCAAGTTTTCCTGTTGGGTCTATTGTCCTCTTCTCCCTCCTTCTCACCCAGAACGGATCGTGAACACGGCTGCGCATGAATCCCATGGCGGCATAACTCCTCCTATCCCTAGCCTCTTCTCCCTTCCTCTCTCGAGCTTTCCGTGGGCATTCCAGCTTTCCAGGGTTGAATTTTTGGGGAATCCTGGCTTGGATCCATTGGCCGCTGTGAGTTTTGTTGCCAGCAAGAGCTCTCCGCCCCAAACAACGCCCACGTCGCGCTCCAGACCCCGCTTGCAGAGCCGTTTTGCTTGCGTGCACATCAACTTGCAACCAGCTTCTGTTCAGGAAAGGTGTAGTTTTCGGTTGCAAATCGGTTGCAAATTCCAGGCGGTCTTGTCTTGCGGACAGCGGGTCGCAATTATCTGAGTGTTGATGCGCGTACCCGCTTGCGGTTGCCACGGGTAATTCAACATTGAAGACACCCACGGATATGTGACGAGGAATCCAACCAGCACCACCACGAGAATTCTTCCACGTTGCCACTGGACTTCAGTCAGGTTCAGTCGGGTTCCAGCGCTCGACCCACCAAACGAAACGCCCGCAACCAACAGGAACAGGAGCAAGGCACCGGGGAATCCAGGGATATATAGATCCAAGGATATACTGTCCCGTCCCGAAAACATTAATTCATCATGCTAAGCAGTGGAAACCCTGCTTTACCCTCCCCACAGCCTGAGCTGCTGCCTCCCTACGCTCACCCTCTCTCAGCCCGTGCCCCTCCGCGAGGATCTTCGACCCAGAATACCCTACCCGATGGATACAGTTCTCCTCGGCAGGTCGAGACGCGTCTAGCACCCGCCCCGCAACTACCCCGGCCGACGCAACAGCACCACGGCTTCAACGCACCGCGCCCCTCGCTCTCCCCCTTATCAGAGTACCACAGCGGCTTTACAGATGAGGATCTCGGCTCCCCCTATCGTCCAGCGAACACCCACCGACGGCAACAATCGTTTCCGAACCTGCTGCCCCTGAGCTTTAGGAGCAGAACGCCCTCGCCAACAAGGAAGCTATCCAAGCTACCAGAGCAGATGCCGTTCACCGGCGATGGAAGGAGTAGTGTCAGGGCCGAGAGCCCGAGGACCGGCATCGCCGGGTGGTTCAGTGCCACGGCAGCTGGCAGTGCGCTGGGCATGTCTACCCCGAACGATGGACAGACGTTTGACAAGGCGCCAATAGACGTAACACCAGATACTACCCCGACAAAATTACGGAGGAACACAACGAATATTAGCATGGCGGACCCAACCACACCAAAGAGTACCGTCACAGCTACAGCCTCCCGGTTCATGTCGGCCATATCTTCACGGTTCACAGCACCGCCCGCGAGCCCAATCATTGACGACGAGATTTGCAATCTCAACATCGAGGCTGCTCTATTTCCTCCCAGTTCTCCCAGCTCACCGTCAGATCGGGATCCCTTCTCTCCGGCGGCTTTTAAGAATCTGCAAATGAACGCGCTAGGTCTGCTCGTCAAGATGCAGGGTGCTTACCGCGACCGCGTTGCTACGCTCCGCGAGCTGCAATCCGGGAAGCTAGCGCAGCGGGAAGAGCTTCAAGAAGCTGAGACGCGGGCCCAACACCTAAAGATGCAACTTGAGGGAATGGCCAGGAAGGCGCAAGAACAAGAAAAGGTCATGCAGCAACTGATGGAAGAGCTGAGTGCTGAGAGGAAAGCCAGAGCTGAAGAGCGTCTCGCCGTCATGTCGGAAGGCTCCATGGCGTCAGAAGACTTGGGCGTGGATGAGGACCGCCAACGAAGGAAGTGGCGCAAGAGTGGAAGCACGATTAAATCTGAAGTCGGCTTCGACACGGACGAAGAGAGCGCCGAGAGTGAGAGCGTGTTCTCGCGTTGCCGGAGTCCGACGCTGACACTCAATGCCGCCATGGACAACAATATGATGGACGGCCCTACCCCGGCGCCGCAGTCAAGAAGCAGCAGTTCACTGGCCCCACCAAGGCATAGACTTGGACAGCCGCAACAGATGAGCGCGTTCCAAAAGATCATCAAAGGAATTGCTGGCGAGAATGAGGAAACTGGGGCAAATGGGTGCAGGAACTGCAAGGGACAAGACGCAAGCGTCGCCTGGGATACCGTTGGCTTGCTGAGAGACGAAAACAAGCATTTGAAGCAGCGGGTTGGGCAGTTAGAGGTTGCAGTTGAAGGCGCGTTGGATTTGGTAAATGGAATTGGATTATAAAATGGGGATGGGGGGGGGGGGGGTAGGTGACATCATCGTGTCGTCGTTGTTATCGATTTATTACGGCATGGGCTGTTCAAGCAGCGGTGGTTTGGGTCTGGTGTGGTTAGGTGACTTGGCTAAGTCATTACTTTTGGCGTTATGGTGAGTTAAGCATTGCATTGCGCTTTGGCTATGCAATCTTGAGGGGCACAGGATTTGATAGCCTTGGGTGGTTGCGGGATTGGGAGCTAGCAAATGACTCGTCTTGTAACAGGAGATGGGTACTGAGACGTAGGGGATAGACTGGGCATTATCAATTGGGGGATACATAGGGCTGACAAGGAATCTAGAGGTTGCTGACGCGATATTTATCTCTCAACAACTTGATTACTGCAGGAGTCAATGGCCTCCTGCGTGAGTAGACCGGTAAATCTGAATGTTTACCTTCCGTCCCAGCCTATACGTTCACCTGTGGTTTATTTACTCATCAAAATGCTGCAACTTTTGATTGCCACTCCCTCAGTCTGGCCCCGATACCTCAATTGACGATTGTCTCGGCGGAACCTGCTGGCGCTGCAATGTATAATCCTGTCTGTATTCAGCACACAACAAAGCTCTACGACACCCGCGCTCCATCTGAAAGCCCGATCCACACCTCCCCCCCCCCCTTCCATATGTACAGTTAACCCCTCCCTGGGGAGTCTTGGTCCCGGTCTTGATGTCAGTGTCAACGCCAGCCTCACGGCCTTGCTCATTCCCCACTCAGTGGTGCTCCTCCCCGTGCACCGCCGCGTGACCGTGATGCTCATCCTTGAGGAAGAAGTGCTCGTAGGTGCAGTAGGCAGCAAAGGCGACCGACGCAATGCCCAGGCCCGGGAAGCCCTTCTTGAAGCGGTTGAAGCGGGAGAACTGGCCCTCGTACCGCCATGCCTCACTGCCGTCGTGGTTAGCTCTCGCCGCTGGGGAGGAATGGCTCCCGAGGAGAGGGAGAGGGAGAGGGAGAGGGAGAAGGGGAGAAGAACGCACGACCGGCCCCATGGGTCGTATTTCGGCTCGGCGGCGGCTTTGGCGAACTTTTTGATGTCGAAGCCGGTGACGTTGACGTTGGGCTTGTCGGCCCGCAGTATTCTGGTGTGCGAATTGGTCTGGTTAGTGGGCTGTAGTCAGTTGGGTGGGAAGGGGGAGGGGTGCGCACCTGGAGGGGTGCATTGTGAGGCTGGCAATTGCTTGTCAGGTCGGGGGACGATGCTCAGCGGGCAAGCTTCCTCGCCCAGGCGTCGATTGACGGATCTCGAACTGGTCCGTCGCAGGTCGTTGGTGCTGCTTGCTTGATTGGGTGCACCCCTGTTGCTTAGGTAAGGCCTCAAATGTGGTGGGAGGTATGGGCACTGTGGGACCGTGCAGTGCTACGGGCTGGCTTGGTTGGGGGTGTGGCACTTCAACCTCGCCTGTCAATGAAACGAGCCTACCCTTCCAGCTTCCGTCGTTGCTTTCCAGCTTGCTACTCAACGCTTCTCAACGAGATAATCCCAACGGCGACCTGTACAGACGAAATATACATTTTCACAAGGGCAATCATATAAAAGACTGTCAGCACTCGTCTGATAGCGCTTGATAGCGCGCAACACCTGGTCTGGCAGTATTGTGCATCGCGGCCCACACCTCGTTGGGAACGGGAATGGTGCACTCAACAACACTCGACACCGACACCAATATTCTCCGTCTTGGGACACAGACTCTGCGATAAAAGGACCGCGTCTCTGCGACTGCTGGCCACCGGTCGACTCTCCTCGACATGCCTCCGTTGCCCCGCTTCCCCAACGGGCAGAGCAACATCTCGCCCTACCACCAGCAGTTTCCCACCCACGCCCAGCACTCATCCACCCACCCGCCGCTGGGCAACCCGGGGTACCTCCAGCCTGGCAACCAAGTTAATCCCTTTTCTGCTGGCAACAATCTGTTGGGACTGGGAGGCGGTCTCAACGCCGCGGGCTTCAATGTCGGCGGCGACTCGGGGCTGGCGAGCCACGCCGCGCGCATGAGCTTTGCGCACGCCGGAAATCTGCAGCAACAACAACAGCAGCAGCAGCCGCCGCAATCCCAGCAGCAACAGCACGCCGCCCAACAGCAGCATTCGCAGCACTCGCAACATGCTCAGTCCGCCCAACAACAACACGCCCAGCAGCAGGCGCAACAGCAGCAGCAAGGTCATGCCGCCCTCGCAGAGCACGCCACTCGTGCCCAGACGAAGGGTCGGATACGCGAGGTTTGGAAGCACAACCTGCACGAGGAGATGGCGAACCTGCGGGACTTGGTGGACAAATACCCCTATATCGCTATGGTGCGGCATTGATCCCACCCCCCGCTTTGTAGCCTTCTCAAGACGTCGAGAGACGCGAAGCTAGATATGCAGACGAAAGAGGCTGACTACTATTTATGTGTACAGGATACCGAGTTCCCGGGCGTTGTGTCGAGACCTATGGGAGGCTTCCGCGGTAAGAGCGACTACCACTACCAATGTCTACGAACCAACGTCGATATGCTCAAGGTTATCCAAATCGGTATCTCGCTGTTCAACGAGGATGGCGAGCAGCCACCTGCGCGGCCCAGCTCGACCGATTCGGCAGATCTCAGCGTGGGCGGCGGTCGACGCGCGGGCAACCAGGGCCCCTTTCCCTACGCCTGGCAGTTCAACTTCAAGTTTTCGCTCAAGGAGGACATGTTCAACCAGACGTCAATCGAGTCCCTACAGCAAGCCGGCATCGACTTTAACTTGCTCGAGCGCGACGGGATAGACCCTCACGACTTTGCGGCACTCCTGATTCCATCAGGCTTGGTTTGCTTTGACGACGTCCGCTGGATTAGTTTCCATGGCGGCTACGACTTTGGCTACCTAACCAAGCTGCTCATCTGCCGCCAGCTACCCAACGACGAGGGAGAGTTTGGCAATATGATGCAGCTCTATTTTCCCTCGACTTACGATGTCAAGCACCTCATGAAGCATGCTATCAAGTTGCACAACAGCGGTATGCTCACGCCGAGCGATCCCAGCACCGCTGAGATTCTGCAAAAGTTTGAGCAGAAGTCAGGTCTGGAGCATATTGCCGAGACGCTCAAGATCAAGCGCGTGGGTAGCGCCCACCAGGCCGGCTCCGACAGTCTACTCACAGGCCGCGTCTTTTTTGAGTTGCGCAAGCGCATCTTCAACGGCGAGATCGCTGACGACCACCTCGGTAAGGTGTGGGGTCTGGGCATTCCCGACTACACTATCGCCGGCATGTCGCTTGCTGGTAATGGCACCAGCGGTCAGGTGGATAACAGCCCGCCCAGCGCTGCCCAGAACCAAAACGGCAATGCTGGTCATCAAAACGGTACGCCCAGCACGCCCAATACGGCTAGTGTTGGGCTTGCCAGCACGCCGGCAGCGTCCGCGCACAACACCAACGGTGGCGCAAACAACAGCATGGGCGGCGGAATGGGCCCCATGACACCCGGCGGCGGTGGCGGCGTCTTTGGATCATTTGCGTTTGGTGGGAACAGGGGATAGATGCCCCCGAACCAGAAGCCCCCTTTCTCCCATACGTCTGACTCCCGCAGGACTCCCCTCGGATCTTCTACCGGATCTTCTACACAATCCCATCCGTCTCCCACGTTTTCTAGATGTACCAGAAGAGCCGGTGGTTCTTACCAGAGCCCCGCCCCCAATGCTCCGTCCTGGCGGCCCCTAATCCAATTTAGTGACTTGTCACCGCCTCTCGGTCTGGCTTCACCTCCCACCCAGCCATCTCGTGCCTTGAACCCCTCGGCCGAGGTCTTTCGGTCGCAATCAGAGGAGCAGCAGGAAAACCAGAAAGAAGACTCCAAGGATGAAGCAGGGGGATCGTGATTCCGGCAGAGCGGCGAATCAAAACTGGGGTTTTTGTGCCTTTATTTTCCTCTTTTTTGCTCATTGGAGTTGGGCAATCCACTCCGTGGTGTTGCTGCGGTTGCGTTTTGGACTGGGCTTGTACGTTGGAATGGTCGAGTTTTAGGTATTTGCTACGTTGCTGCCCTGGCTTTCAAAGGGGGAGGGGGGAGGACAGCGAGGGGGAGGGGGGCGGGAAACGGAAATGTAGCCTAAGAATATACCCCCCATCGAATTCTCGGGAAGCACGGACAAGTATATGGTGTCTAGTCTGTGGTGAGGGTGATATTTGGAGTAGCGATGGACACAGCGAATAGGAAACAAATAGAGGCGAGGACTTGTTTGGTCTGACCAGCTTTGGTTGTTTGGAGCAATGGACTTCTTCATCTCTTGGTGGATGTGCAAGGGCATTCCTTCATCCACAGCACGGGGACTGTTCATTGCATCCTTTGGGTTCTATTTCCCCCGCGGGGACGCTGCCCTATGTACTTCTGCTCAGGGAGGACAAGTGGACCAAATATGCATACCTGAACTGAATATGTGGTACCTTGTGTAACAGTGATGATGATAGAAAGATGAACCGACCGTGCTAGTCCAACAACCCGCCCAAAGAAAACATCTGACCGGACCGGAAGCCCCTTTTCCTAAAGCAGTGAACCTGAAAACGGAAAACCTGGTTTGCTCCGCTTCGTCCTGTGTGCCCTGTTGACAACCTACTAGTAAGCCAAGCCACAAACACAACCTGAATGCCGCCCGACCGCCCGCCCCAAACGCCGTAGGAAAATGCATCACGTCATGACACCTCCTTGTGCCCCCATCTCACAGCAAAAAGACTAAGTAATGAAAACCTTCTTCAGCTTGTCCGCAGGATACACCTGGCCCGTGACCAGGTCCTTGACGTGATTGGGGCCCAGCCCGGCCTTGGCGGCGCACTCTTGGATGCGGGCCTGGCCGTAGACGCGGTTGTTGGGCAGCACCATGAGGTCGCTCGCGACGTGGCTCTTGTCGTGGTGGGCGTAGGGCACGTTGCGGGCGAGCTCGTTGAGCTCGGTCGAGCAGATGGGGCAGACCGAGGCCGTCAGGCTGGTGCCGTGGCCGGGGGTGGACGAGGCCGTGGCCTCGGCGCCGTGGCACGCGGGCGTCTTGAGGGCCGACAGGCCCGACGAGAGGGCGATGTGCAGGAGGGGGAAGGAGGGCAGGCCGAGCAGCTTGTTGTGCGCGTCGACGAAGATGGCGGCGAGCTGCGACCACCGGTCCGGGCTGTAGTAGCGCGCGTAAGCGGGCAGGCGCGTCTCGGGGCCAAAGGTGAGGAGGCCGATGATGTGCAAGACCTCGGCCGGGTACGTCTCGTTGAAGGGGACGATGAACTTCTTGGCGTACGCGATTGCTTCGGTGGTCTTGCCGGGCTGCTCGGCCCGGAGCAGTTCGATGTACTGCTGGCAGCGGAGCATGAACTCGAGGTTTGACTGGTGAGTTTGTTAGCATCGAGCAAGAACGTAACCGGATTGGTGGGGGGGGGGGGGGGGGAGGGGGGGATACGTGCTTTCAATTTACGGAGCTCCTTCTTGTTGTCGGCACACCAGGCCAGCGCCTCCTGAACGCTGCCACCCTCGAGCGCGGTCCGGATCTTGCTCATGGATACAAATGTGTCAATGTCGACCAGGTCCTGCATCTGGCGCTCGTTAGCGAGGGCGGTGGCCGAGGCGTTGTAGCCGTGGCGGAGCAGGTAGTCGATCATGAGGCGGTCGAGGCGCTGGCGTGACCAGGACTCGTACCGGACGTCGTCGACCGTGTGCATGCCGGAGAGCTCGCGCAAGTGGGCGACGCGGGCGTCGAGCTGGCGGTAGAGGCGGGCTTCCTCCTCGGCGTTGGTGGTCAGCTTGCGCTTCAGGCCGCGCATGCGGGCCAGCATGACGTCGAGGTTCTTGACGACATCCTCGGGGGGCGTCTTGGCGTTGAGCGAGCCCGTGGCGGTATCTTTGAGCAGGTTCTTGACGAAGGCGGCATCCCACTCGGTGGTGAAGTGGGCCGAGCGGAAGTTCTTTCGGAGGAGCTCGTAGGGGAGACGGAGGAGGGGCTGGTCCTATTCGGGGGGTGGAGAGGGCAAGTCAGCAATCGCGTCGATGGATCTTTGGGATGACGTCGGGGACTGAGCCGGGCAGACTGGGCGGAAAGACGGGGACACGGGGAGCAGGAGCACATACGAGAAGGAGGTGTCTTTTGTGGTCTATCTTGGATGCTTCGTCGGCCATGGTGTCACTCCCAGGCTTGCGCAAATTGGGAGGTGTGTGGTTTTACATGTAAGAGAGAGTGTGGTGTCTTGGATCTTGGATGCCTTCCTTGGGCGTTGGCATGGCCTGCAGGAGCTCCAGATTCACAAGGCGGGAGCGGGCAGGCCAGCAGGGTTCTGGCAATTGGCCCCTCGCCTTCAGCAACTCCCGTGGGGGGGCGGCGTTAGCTCGCGATTGGAGCAGCCTCAGAACAGGGTTCTTGATTCGATCAAAGCCATTGCATAATCGATTGCCCGGGCCGCAAAACACAGCTCACGACATTACTTGTCCATGCCACGGCTCCATGGCGAGGAGCAGGGCTAATAAGAGGGCACGGAGGGTTCAGGGTTTACCTTGGACAGCGCAGACAGGTAGCCACAAACAGTTGACACCCCAGACAACTAGGTGCAAGACTGTAGCTCAACAGGACCAGCTCGTGACACAGCCCATGCCACACCTCCAGCAGGTCAAATCATGTGCCGAGCTTGTCTTACCAAATTGTGCGAGATGGTGGACCAGGATGGATCCGGAGGGGTCCTCGAGCAGACGAGTGAACTTTCGAACCTCGACAATCCCACGCTCTGCCTCCCAAGCCCACAAGCCCAGGGCCTATCTGCGCATGAGGCGACACCGTTCGCAAGTTACAGCCAGTGGCAGTCGGTAGTTAGCCGGGCCGACCCCTACTACCATGTCAACCGATGTCCCTGTCATCTCTGTCAAGGCCTGTCAAAGCGCCGCCCCCCCCCAGTGGTCAACAGAGTGGTGTCGCACGGGACGAGGGAAGCCCGGCAGCTCAAAAAGGGGTGCCAACATCAACACTTGCTCGAGGAAGTATGTTAGAGCATGTCCACGTGCCTCGGGCACAAGGCCCCCCATAGATTATCACCATCGATTGTCAGCCTCTTGGCCATGATACAAAGATGGGCCCTGTCCCACGCGCTGAAACGGCTGTCCTCTGTCTCATTCGTGCGAAATCGTACCTTCCGTCCCATTCGCTTGTCGCCGGCGCCCTCGAACCAGCAGCAAGCCGCTGCCGCCCAGATCTGTCATACTGCAACAGACTGCGACATACTGCGACATACCGTGATATACTGCAACAGGGAGCGAAGCGGAGGACGAGTCGGCAAGGCTAGCAGAGACTGAGAGGAGCGGAGAAGCAGAGAAGCAGCAGCAGCAGCAGCAGCAGCAGCAGCAGCAAGCACATGTGTGTGTGTGTGGCTGCTCTGCCTCGTGCATAGAGGGGCTAAGCAGGCTGGCAGGTAAGATGGGGAGTGGGTGAGAATGGGGGGGGATCGGTCGAATCCTAGGGGCATCTTAGGTGCGGCAGCAAACTCTCATGCTGATTGCTGATCGCTTGTGCATGCAGCAGGTCGATGAAAGGCTGGCTCTGGCTGGCTCATACGGCTCACTCTCTGGCTCTTGCTAGTTTCGGTAAGGGGTGGCCCGAGCGCCCTGCACCTATCTCCCATCCCGAATCACGTTTTCTGACCTCCCAGTCCCCAGCTCACATGATCTTCCTTCTCAATCAACTCTCTCGACAAGCCCCCCTCGCGCTGCTGCAGCCAAAAGAACGAACCAAAACTCGGGTCTGAGATATTTGGCGATACTTTACCAGGTATGTGTTGCAATATCCCGAAGCTTTGTTTTACCCCTATTCGAATTACTCTTTGAGAGTGTTGTTGGTCTGGTCGCCGTGGGGCCCTGCGCAAGCTGCCGCAGTCTCGTCACGTTTTCGGGCACGTTCTTCACATGACCTCGACCGTGGACGTGGACCAGGCCGAAGCGACAAAGAAAAGGGCAGCGCGCTCCATGCCAGAGTCGTCCTTTCCATTGCGGAATCGAGCAAAAGAGACTGGCTTGGCCGTGCCATGCTTCTGCGACCGCGATGCGACCGCGCACGCATCGCAGGCGACAAGTCTGCTGCGATGGTGCCATTTGCTCCGCAGCAGCAGCAGCGCAGCATCAGTCAAGTGACTCAACTCATTCTTTGCCCACCGGCTTTGTCTGTCGATGCCCCCCCAAACTCCTTTGTCGAGATTCACCCTCGGCGCAAGCCAACAAGCTCCAAGTCTTGTTTCATTCACTCTCCCAGAGCCCGCATCGGCAGGCGCGATGATCAGAGCTCAGCTGTCGGCTTGCGCGACTTTGCCGACGCGCGTTATCCCAGACCAGCCGCAGACAGGACGACGTCCCTGCACCACAATCAAGCGAGTGCTTGCCATTTCTGAGCCGACAATGAACCTGCTCTGCCTTAACCCTGCTGCCCATCGCATTGTATTCACTCTTTGGTCAATCGCGATTTCCTTAGCGCAGCTCTCCTCCAGCCTGTCGGCAGCCTGTAGGCAGCCGTGGTAGCTTGAGCTAGCTTACTGACTCGGAGGCCAGCATTGACACCCAGCGCATCTTGCCGGAATGGCTGCGACAGTCGGTATCGAGCAATCCGATCTATCGGAACTCACCAACGCCCCAGGCCAGAAGCGGAAGCGCCCTGCCGGGTCATCCTCCCCAGACTCACGCAGAAACAAACGCGGCGCCCCTGCCGCCGCCATGACGGTGCCTGAGACCGACACGCAGTCGTTCCTTGAGGACCCTGTCAGCATCGCCCAGGCAGCCCAGGACCACGTGAACGTTGATGACTTTGCCGCCCTGGCCCAGGCATCCGCTGATCACAGCGCTGCCGCCGACACGGCGAATGCGTCGAGCACAGCCGCTGCTGCGCTGAACATGTTCCCTACTCTCCATGTCCCCCCCACCACCGAGGAGACCTTTGCAGCCCAGGCTGCGGCTGAAGCCCACCATGATGAGAACTCGTTCAATGTTTCGGCCGTCAGCCAGCCGGACGGACTGCCCATGGCAAACCAAGCCCCGATGCCGCCCACCAACGGAGTCCAGGATCAGCGCTACAACAGCTCGCACAACCCCAAGCCTGCCGTCGGCTCTGAGGAGTGGCACAAGATGAGAAAGGACAACCACAAAGAAGGTTTGTCGCCCCGTCAAAAATCTCCGAGGAAAATACTCTAACACAAGTCTAGTGGAGCGTCGCCGCCGTGAGACTATCAATGAGGGCATTAATGAGCTCGCCAAGATTGTCCCCGGCTGCGAGAAGAACAAGGGATCAATTCTTCAGCGCGCCGTCTCCTTCATCACGCAGCTCAAGGAGAATGAGACGCAGAACATTGAGAAGTGGACGCTGGAGAAGCTGCTTACGGAGCAAGCGATTGCCGAGCTCAGCACCTCCAACGACAAGCTCAAGCATGAGTACGAGCGGCTCTATCGCGAGCTGGAGACCTGGAAGAAGATCGCCCAGGGAGCCGGACTGCAGCTGCCACAGAAGGAGGAGCCTGGCTCTGGCTAGGAGGAAGATGACCAGTATCCTCCCTACACCGGCGGCCATTTTTGGCCTCCGCAGGCCTAGGCCATATTTGATTGAGGGTATACCCTGGTGTCATCCTCACACCGCGCTGTTTTGATGTATGGATAGGGCTTTTTTTGCGTTCTCGTTTCTTGGTTTCTAGACGCCAATATTTGAGCAGCCAACTGCATGGGGTTTTTCTTGCAGTTGGTTTGCTGAGTGGCTTCATGAGGCTATTTGGATGGGCTTCTCAGCGGTTTTTTTTTTTTTTTTTTTCGACCGAGCTGGGGCAAATCAGGGCGACTGGGGTCTTTGGACGGGTAAACGGCGTTGGAGGGGAACGGGAACGGCCGCCGTTGCGGTTTGCGGTTTTAGCGGCCTTCATGGCTCGGGGGGCTGGCACGCCCCCCCAGTGGACCTTAGCACCAGTATTAGGAAGCTTCTCGGACACACAGCCAAGCGACAGTTGCAAAGACGTGCAGTGCAGCACGCTGGTCTTGTTTGTTTGTGATGGTGCTCTCTGTTGGTGCATGGAAGGTGGGTATTGCGTTTCTACGGCAGTAGCTTGCTAACTGCGTGATGTTTGGTCAATAGGAGCAGTGGTAATAATAGGTTTGCATCTGGGACGACGGGCCGTTGGTAGGCTTCGGCGATGCGAGGCGTGCATCCATGATCCAGGCATCTTCCAGCGTCTCGGCTCCACTGGCTGGTCTCGGTATCGGGCGCGGGGAGATGTGGTCTGACTCGCTTGACAGGCTGCTGCGCGCCCGGTCGCACAGGTCGTGCAGCGGGGGGGGCAGGCGGGGGCGGGGTAGGTCCGGCTGGGCATGCAGCTTCCCCGAGTGGTTGGAGATTGTTGGAGACACACGGCGGCTCTTTGGAACCAAAGGCAAGGACGGAGCAGTCGATGCATTCCATCCGATCTCGCAGAGTGGTGCGAGGAGCGGAGAGACATGGGGGACTAGCAATGCTAGATAGCTAGATAAATAACCATCTGCAAGCTCCTGTCTGGTCGCCTGACCCGTCTCCGCGACTCCAACGGCGCCAATTGAGTCATTGAGAGAAGGCAGTGTTCTTTCACGGTGGAATTGGGTCGAATTGAGTCCCCTGACGTAACAGAGGCGAGCTAGTCTGTCTCTGTGTCTGCTGCCAGTGCTCCTGCTTTGCCGCTTGTCTCCAACCCCGCCCCCGATTCGCCTGCGTCTAGTCCTCGTCTCTTATAAGCCGGCAATAACCATTGGAACAGACGACAGTGGCGTGGGGCTTCCCTTACTCCGCAACCACCAGAGGGACCTAGGATTGGCGCTATTCGGTCCATCACGGACCGCCAGACTCAATTGGCTCACTGAACCTCGGCGACGACATACTACCGGTTCTACCTGGACTGTGATATAAAGACACACAAAACAACATCACCGCCATGGCTTCCCGCGTGTTCCGCAGCAGCTTGGGGCTGGCATCCAGACTCCGGCCCGCTGCCTCCTTCGTCCCGTGCCAGACCCGTGCGTTTGCTGCCTCGTCCCGCAATATGTCGGCGCCGTTCTACTCGTTCGAGCCCGAGGGGCCGACGGTCAAGACTGACATCCCCGGGCCGCGGGCCAAGGCGGCCATCGCCGAGCTGGACCAGGTCTTTGACACGCGGAGCTTGAACATGCTCGTCGACTACCAGAAGAGCTCGGGCAACTACATTGCCGACCCGGACGGCAACGTCCTCCTCGATGTGTGAGTGTGTTGAGGGAAATGGGGGGAGGTGTTCGAGCTGATCGCTGACTCACCGTGTTGCGGCCAGCTACGCCCAGATCGCCTCGATTCCCATCGGCTACAACAACCCGACCCTGCTCAAGGCCGCGCGCAGCGACGACATGATCAACGGGCTGATCAACCGCCCGGCGCTGGGCAACTTCCCGCCCGAGGACTGGGCGAGCGTGCTCAAGACGGGCATCCTCAAGGTGGCGCCCAAGGGCCTGGACCAGGTCTTCACCGCCATGGCCGGCTCCGACGCCAACGAGACGGCGTACAAGGCGGCCTTCATGTGGCGGCGCCAGCAAGACCGCGGCGGCCACCACGTCGAGTTCACCGAGGAGGAGCTGGCCTCGTCGATGCGCAACGAGGCCCCCGGCGCCTCGCAGTCGCTCAGCATCCTCAGCTTCAAGACGGGCTTCCACGGCCGCCTCTTCGGCTCCCTCTCCACCACCCGCTCCAAGCCCATCCACAAGCTCGACATCCCCGCCTTCGACTGGCCCCAGGCCACCTTCCCGCTCCTCAAGTACCCGCTCGAGGAGCACGCGGCCGAGAACGCCGCGGCCGAGCAGGCCGCCCTCCAAGAAGTCGAGCACCTGCTGACCACGTACCGCGTCCCGCCCTGCGCCGTCATCGTGGAGCCCATCCAGTCCGAGGGCGGCGACAACCACGCGTCGGCCGCCTTCTTCCGCGGCCTCCGCGAAGTCACCCGCAAGCACAACGTGCTCCTCATCGTCGACGAGGTCCAGACGGGCGTCGGCGCCACCGGCCGCTTCTGGGCCCACGAGCACTGGGACCTGCCGCACCCGCCCGACATGGTGACCTTTAGCAAGAAGGCCCAGACGGCCGGCTACTACTTTGGCAACCCCGAGCTGCGCCCCAACAAGCCGTACCGCCAGTTCAACACGTGGATGGGCGACCCCGCCCGCGCCCTCCTATTCCGCGCCATCATCCAGGAGATCGAGCGGCTCGACCTCGTCGCCAACACGGCGCGCGTCGGCGACTACCTCTATGGCAAGCTCGAGGCGCTCGCGAAGCAGTACCCCGGCCAGTTTGACAACCTCCGGGGCAAGGGCATGGGCACCTTCATCGCCTTTGACAACCCGCGCCGCGATGAGTTTTTGCTGAGGGCCAAGAAGTTCGGCGTGAATATCGGCGGCAGCGGCCAGAGCGCTGTGCGGTTGAGGCCGATGCTCATCTTCCAGGAGAAGCACGCTGACCTGCTGGTCGAGGCGTTAGAGAAGATTGTCAAGTCGTTTTAGGAGACGTAAATAAGGACTGTGTGTGTTCAAAAAAAAAGCAGGCGGGAGTTTAGGTGTGATGGGAAGTTGTCCAGACTGACAGACGATGGCAGGCAATGGTACTTACAATGATTTGCATGAAAATAAAATGGGTTTCTGGTGATACTTTAATATTGTGGTATGTTGGATGACTTTTGTGCCTGAACAGTATCAGCTCGATTATGTCAAATATCAATCTTGTCAAGCATCATAGCACGCCCAAGGTATCTCACTCTGAAAAATACCCCCACAACTTCGTAAACACGCCATGTACAGTGGGTACAAAGTATATATTGCTTCGAGTTCGCCTAGATCACAACCCCCCCTGAATGCGACATCCGCATCAACAACTGCTCGTAAACCCCCACGCCCATAAACTAAAAGCACGAAGAAATATATATGATTGGGTATTGGTTATTATGTATAAATTTTAGTTTTGCTTCCCCACCATTCAACGCCCTAACCCGCTGGTGCGAGCTGTACCTCCCCACGGAGGCACCCAAATATCCCAGTCGGGTTTCGATCCCCTCCCTCCCCCTCATTGCCGGGGGGAGAAGAGAAAAAAAAGGCATGCCATCTATATCATTGCCCGCTTCTGCCCTCGTTTCATGAACACCATTCCTAGCGTCATTTTCTTCTCCTGCGGGGTTGAGGTGTGGTTCCGTCGTTCGGTAAGGTGGTTGTCGTTCCTGTCTCTCGGCTGGCTAACCGACCTCTCAGAAACCGAGACAGGAACCCCCCCCCCCCCCCCCCCTCCCTCCCTGAGAACCAACCCCAACCCACTGCCCATCACTCAAAAAATCGCATCAAACAAATGTGCCAAATAAAAACCCTAATATATGCATGCATGCTTCGTCATGACCAGTCCTGTCCTCAGAGAAATCGTAGGAAACAAAGCTATCGTAGAGAGAAAACCGGGAATCGAAGAAGAAAAAAGCTGACCCATGCCTCGCAAAGCAATGCAAAATGCCATAGAAATAAAAATACATGTGGAGGCCGCTGGTGAATACCGAGAAGCAGAAGAGAGCCACCACCCGATTGTTCCCCCAGAATTACTCCTTTCCCTTCGCATTCCCTTCCTTTCTAGTCATCCCAACGACCCAAATCCCTTTCCACGCAGCTATCAAGAATAAAACCTTTCTCGGGTTGAGCCAACCGCGAAAGGGGTCTCCCCCAAGGGGTGAAAAATGGAACCGTATGAAAAGGTTCGAAAAGATCTAGTGGCTCATGACTTCCTGCTGCCGGGCGTGGGCGCCATCATCGCGGTCAATATCCATCATATCCGCGCCGTTTGGAACCACGGCCACATCACCGTGCTCAACCCCGTTCTTCTTGCCGTTCAGCTCGTGGCTCTCCTTATTTCCATTTACGCGTGACGCAACATCCAAGGGACCATGTGCGCTCTCATCCTGCCCCTTCTTGCCAAACTGCTCATCCTCTAGCCGCTGCGCTTCCTCGTTCTCGCGCATCAGCGCCTCCTCCTGCTCGCGCATCGATCGCTCTTCCTCGGTGAGCGGGGTATCTGCCGGGGGAGGAGGCGGAGGTGGTGGGCTAGGGGATTGGCTTTCGGCGCCAGCATCGTCTTCCTTGACACGCTTGATAGACGGGGTCTCGGACGGGGTCTCGCCCGCAAGTGACTCGGCATCCTCGTCTCGCTTACGCTTGCGGTCCGACGCGACACTAGCAGCGCTGTCGTCCTCGACGTCTGACAACACAACGTCATCTCTGGCCAGCGCATCAGCAACGTTTGCAGCTGAGCTGAGCTGCGATAATGACGATCCACCGCCGCCGGTCTTCCTAGCGGCGCGCTCGGCTTTGTGCTTCTCATGTTCTCTATACTTGATCACGGCTCGATCGAAAAAGTCCTTGACGAACTTCTTCACCTTCTTCTCTTGCTTGGCTGTGATAGACGTGGGGTCGTCGACGCGGCTGTTCTTGTAGTCTGACGCAACAAGCTTCTTGTTGACTTCCCGAGCAAATTTCTTGATCTCCTCCTTGGGAAGCTTGTGGTGGAACTTGTCCGTCACGTACTTGACATGGGGAAAGAGCTGCGTGGCCGGTCAGCATGCCATTGGTTGGAAGAAAGAAGGGGGGGGGGCTATGCACTCACTGTGTTTTCGTAAATCTTCATTTGTTTTTCGATTGGAAGTGAACGCCACCTTTCCCGTTTGGGCTCAGGCAGGGGGGTGGTGACCTGCTGTGGGGTGTGGTTTGCAGAACGTTTGGGCGTCGGCTCCCGAGTCAAGCTGTCGATAATGTCCTGGACGGCCCTCTTGTCCTGCTTGGCCTTGACGGAAACCTTGGGCCCCTCAGCTGCGGGGCCTGTAGGCCGATGCCAGGTTGTGTTCCCACTTTTGTCGTAAAAGTAATACTTGCCAGTCTTGTCCGTCGCGATAAACCAGCCCGCAGGCGCGGTGGGCAACTTCCGCCTTGGGCCGTTGAAGAAGCCGGTGTTCCGCTGGGGCACGTTGCTCTTGGGCCCGGTGGGAATGACCATGTTGGCAAAGGGGTTGGCGGGTTTCGACACCTCCTCGCGGTCCATGTTGCGACGGTCGTCCTCGAATGAGTTGGTGGCCACAGGGGCGGTGGGGTCAACCTTTTTGCGGGGGATGCGGTAGGCCGTCTCCAATTTGCTCCATTCGTCGAGTAGTCTTTTGGACTCGAATGCAACATCCTCATGGTCCGACGACGTCAGAGGCTGCACTGCTGCCTCAATGTTTGAGTCTGAGATTTTATTTTTCGTAATGCGTGGCAGTTGGTAAAGAATATCAAGGATCTGCAGCACGACGTTGGTGTCGTCCTTGAATGTATTGAGCGTGTTTTTCAGGATCTGATAACCGTGCATCTTCACCACTCTATGGCAGAGATGGTCGTCCTTGGCATCCTGAAGTCGCTGGAGCAGCTTAACAGCAATCCACTTCTCCTTGCACTGCATGAGCGTGGCCATGACCTTGTTGACACCATCCTCGTCCAGGCCGCGCGGGCTGAGGCTGTTGATGTAGTCTTCGTCATCCTCGGTCGGCTTCTTCTTGCGGGGCTTCTTGGCGACGGCCGTGTCCCAGTTATCCCCGCCATCGTCGATGCCGAGGGCTTCAATGGTCGCAAGGGGTAGCTTGGTGGCGCGCTCAGTTTGTGTCTTTCCGCCGATGAATCCTGTGCAGTTGGCTTCACCGCAATAGCAGGGCTGCGGGTCGGCGCCGTAGCGGTCCACATTGTAATTGAAGACCAGTTCCTCACCCGCTCGGATGGCGCGCATAGCAAAAATGCCCATGCGCAGTTTCTCCCCAACCACCCATTTGTCGACGTAGCAATTAGGATGGCACGAGTGATTGCAAAACCTGCCCAGGTTGCCCTTTTTGGTGGCATCCACAAACTCGCTGCGCGTCAGTGACATAAAGTAGAAGTGCTTGATGCCCTCCTTGTCGTACTTGACCATGCGGTTGCGGAATGTCGCCTCGTTGATGACCTCGCCAATATACTCAAAAACAAAGTCGTTTGCTTGCAGCTCTGTATTTGCCCGGAGGCCAAATCCCTTCTTCTCTGTCTTGATGACCGAGACATCGGCATACTGCTTCTGCTGGAAGCGCTGATTTTGGCAGCCATTTCCACAGTTGCAGTTGCCGTTCACGCACTCAATCTTGGTCGCCCGGTTGATGCAATCCGAGTCCTCACCACAGGCATGATTTTGCCCGTCACCTGCAAGGGGAGGGGATCGTGTCAGAGTCACCGGATTAGCAATTAGGGCTCACAGAGAGGGTTTACTTACGCCATTCTTCGGTACAGTCACAGTCAAGCGCATCGTGTTCTGAGCCGCCCATGCCCTTGGCACCATATAGACAGTCACCAATAACCTGGAATGTTGTGCAAGCCTCACCGGTGACGTCGGGAAGGTGGTCGAAGAGAGGTGGCGGGTTTCTGACAACTTTCTGAGATGCCTTGCGCGAGAGCTTCGGCGGTCCTGCGTTGTCTGGAGGCGATGCGCTGTCGCTGGGTGGTTTTGCGCCGTCGGGCGACAAGCTCGACGCTCTCGAGTTCATTTTGGAACCGCTCGGGGTACTCGCGACGCTCATGTCCTCTCGCTTCAGCCTGGTGCTGTTCATCTTGGGCTGTTCCTCGGCCTTGACTCCTCCTCGTGGACTGGGATTGTGGTCGCTGTCCTCCATCGGGCGCGCAGGTGGGAGCAAAAGTGAACTGACGGGGACGGGCGCCACCGCAGTTTAGGGACGAGTAGAGGGCGCACGCAAAGGTCGCGGGTTAGGAGAAACGGTGCAGACGGGTGTGATCGGCGTCACGAATTGCAGAGCCCATGTGAGGAATTTGTAAGGCCAACAGTGTGCAAAGATGAAGTGGAACGTCGGGGTTCAGCGAGCGAAAGCGGACGGGAAGCCAGCGACTCGTGTTCGGCGGGAAAGTGAGGATTCAGGAGGCTATTCTGCGGCTCGGGCCAGCGTTTGCGACATTGCAGCTCGAAAGCGACCGAGGGGGCGGCAGGCGCAGAAAAATTGCGTGTCTGTCTTGTAGGAAGCTAAGCAAGAGTTTGCTGGTCTTTTTCAGTTTTGTGGCGAGGAAGTAGTGCAGGGAAATCTTGCCATCTCCATCAATTGGCATCGCAGGGTCAAAGGAACCAGAAAGACGGGAAGATACATCCAAAATGTCGGCCGGCCCACTGCACACACCCAGCACATTGAATCCGGTCAACCAATTGGCACGCCTACAGCGGCCCGATAATCTTCCGCACTCACGGCATTCGCAATACCGCAGGCGACCCCTGGGCCCTGGATCCCCAAGCCAAGCCCCCGCCTCTTCCCTGGGCCCATCATTTTTTTTGGTCCCCCCCCCACACAGCTAAAGCCCCGTCATTCTCAGATCCAGGAACCAGTCCCATCGCTCCCCTCGTCTGACTGTCCATACTGGTCTTGGGAGGTGCCAGAGTCCCAATTGGACGTTCCCTATAAACAACTATTGACACATCAACTTGACCATTTCAATCAGGCCAACCTCGTATTTCGTAGAGAGATAAGTATGGCTCAATATTGAGTGTTGTGGGGTGAAGCGTGGAAACGAGTGTGTGGCGGCCATCAACGAAATTGTGTCTTTGGCTTGCTCTCTCCTTTCCGCCTCCATCGATCCCACCCAGAGCGAGGCGGATGGTCTGCATTGTGATCCGATTATCAGACGTTAAGACCTAAAGCTACTTTACGCGCTATTTGTGGAACAACCCGCCCGAATCTGCCATGATGGGATTGAGGGACGGCCGCGACTGGGGGGAGGGCAGACAGATGGGCAAGAACGAGGGGGCTGGCTGGCTGGCTAGACCTACAAGTTGACGAACCGATGGGGCCCGGGGCGACACGTTGCTGAACAACAACCCCCTGGCTGTGTTTGCGCCCTCTCTTGAAGAGCAGTGACTTGAGAGTCCTGCAGGGTAGACGCACTCCACGCATCGTCGGGGACGGAAGCGACAGCAGTGCATAGGAATTCGGTCGTAGCATTGGTGGCAGCAAGGCCACGACGGCAGAGCGTGCCATTCCAAGGCACAGAATGGCAGAGAACCCTTAGATAACTAGCTTGATAGCATGTAGTAACCTGTAGGGAGCCTTGGAAACAGCTCGTCGCCATGCCATCGGTTGCCAGCTCATCGTGCAGGAGGGATGTGGAGCAGCTTGCGAGGGCTCCCAAGCACTTATATAGGACTCGGGCGGCTCTCGAAGCTGTCCGCAAAGGGTCAGATGTGCTGCCAAACGACGCCGAAACCCTTGAGAAGAGCATCGCCAACCGGCCAGAAGTCAACATCGCGATATCGTCCCACTTGGCAGGCCGATGCGGCTCTTTAGCAAGGCGACCGCTGCTGAGAGTCTGTGTGATGGACGACACCCCTTCTAAACAATACCATTGGCGAGCGCATTCGGAGATGCGACCAATGGTCACTGCGACGGGCCTGCCCACCACCCAGCGGCCGGGTGGGTACTGCTCGAGGACTGGATGACTGTGGACGACTTAGAACGACTGGGCCACAAAAAGACGGACGACCAATTGGGCCGAGTCTTTGAAAAAGCATCGAGACTCAACCTGAAGCGGAAACCGACATCGCAAGTCTCGCTGTGCGACACGGCCGCGTCGACGGGGCGCTGGCAGAGGGGGGAGACGGTCACTCAGCACCTCGGGATTCCTTGGGAACGACGACGATTTGATTTAGTCGGCGTCTCGAAACGAATGAGGGCCTTCCCCAAGAAGGGCCACACCCTTTAACCCTATCGTTGCTGCCCAAGACAATGGAGGGTCACATGTGCATCTGCAGCTCAGAGCGACGCGCAGCTGGCGGACCAGTCATCAATCAAGAGCCACACAGGGCCTGCATGCGACGAGTTATGAGGCACTTGTGCATTGCTGCAGAGGCAGAGGCGCTGCCGCAGAGCAGACAGAGAGACAGAGAGGAACAGGGACGGGAGCCGTGGCTATCGTGGCTATCGTGGCTATCAGCGGCACTGCAATCCGGAAGCGTCAATAGGTAAAGCAACAAAGCAGCAAGCACCAAATGGGCTTAATGGATTCCAGGCCAGGTCGTGCCTTACGCCTCCGCAGCACGTATCCAAACCGGAAGGAATCTTCCAACCAGGTCGTCCCGCTTGATTGCTTGTGTCAGCAGCTCAGGCAAGTGCCTTGGGGCCGTCTTGATTCATTCAGCTCGTCTGGGGCCCAAGGACTCGTGGACGCGCAGTGCGCGGGTTCGAGCACCCGGGGCAGGCGCCAGGAGAGCAGTTTGTCCGAGCTGCTTTGAGGTGCTCGAGGGTTGCTTTGGGCTGCCCAAACGCTAGCACTGGCACTGAACAGCTTATCTGAGTCGTCGCTTGCCCGTCGCTTGGTTGCTTCGAGCCTAAAAGCACAGCGATACTCCCGCGTGTCTTTGATTCCCACCTCGGGCGGATCTGGATTTTTCCTCTGCTCAGGTCGCCTTTTACCTCGCGGCAAACGGGCTGTCAGTACGCCCAGTCCTGCCAGTGCTCCCCGTACACACCATCTCGCCCCGATCTGGATGCGCGACCTTACCACTTTCATAGTCACTTGATCTGGCTGCAGCTGCACCTTTCGCGGGCATCCTGGTATCCTGGCAATAAGTGCTTTGGGCTGCCCAGCTGGCCGACACACAGATGCTTAGCAGCTAGATCTTGGTCGCAACTTGGGTCGCAAGAGAACAAGACAGCAGAAAAAGCAGCAGGAAAGCCAGAGAAGCCGGCGTGGAGCCGGCCGGTTGCGAGTTGAGGAATTGGAGCTTGAGTTTGGAGGATCTGGAGTCCACACCAGGGTGCACCAAGGGGGGGGGGTCGATCCCTGCGATCCCGTGCGATCCAAGGTGGGAAAAGTTTATTAACTGCGCTGGGCTACCTGGGCAGGCCGGGGGGTCCCGTGGAACACACCGAAGGCTCGCACACACCACACGCACACTCACGCTGGAACACAAGCCATTTCGGCTTGCTCTCCCGCAAAACCCCAAAGACGCAAGGACGCAAGACGCAAGACGCAAAGACGCGCGCTTCCCATCGCTCGCGTCTCTCCATTGCCGCCTTCGCTCTCTAACCCAACTTCCCTGCCCACCCCGTCCACCATTGTCCACCACTCGTGCTCGGGGTCTGCGAGCATCTTGAGGTTGCCCCGATGCCTTCTCTTCTCCTGTCTGTTAACGCTCTGCTATGACCGTCTGTCGTCTTTGCCGTCCGTCTTCGCTCGACCAGCTTCCGACACTCGTTTGATCCTTGTCGTCTCTACCTTAAGTTATACACTTCGGATGCAGGCCGCGCGCAGCAGCAGCAGCAGCACATCTTGCACCTCCAGGCCCAGCACCAGGCCCAGCACCAGCACCGGCACCAGCAAACCGCACCAGCTCCTCCCCAGGTCAGGTCCTCCCCATAAATGCGCTTCGCCACTGCGACTTGGATCTTCAGGCCCTCCTCGAGTGATCTGTCAGATTTGCGCCTAGCAAATGACTTTCCAACGGCCATCGCCATCCCTCTTCCCTTCTTCGCTTCCTCTTTGACGACACCAGAAAGCTCGCTCCCACCATGGAGCCGTCCTTTACTGATGCCGAGAAGGTATGTAAATCTCACAATGGCTATGTCACGTCTTGCTTTCCCGACCGCGACCCCCCTCCCCCTTTTCTGTTCTGCCCCGCGTGTGTGTGCCGTAGCCTAACGCAATCTTGCTGGGACAACACAGCGTTTCGTTCTCGCCGAGATGATCAAGGCAAGCCACATGGATGTCACAGTCCTTATTGATTTTATCAAGCACCATGATGTCGAGCCAGACTGGATGTCGATGCAGCTTCCCGGTGGTAGGTCCTGCCACAGCGCGCCCTCAGCCTGTCCAAGAAACCCCCAGACCCCCCTAATGTGTCTCCATCGTAGGGCGCAACATGAGCCAATGTCTCCGCGCGGCAGAAGGCATGTTCCAAATGTCGATTCCGCCGCCAGCCATCCTGTCCCTGAAGCGCAAGTCCGTCAGTGACCTTGGCGACCACGCTTCCAAGAAGCAGGCAGTCGGGTCCCCGGGAGAATCACCATATGCCGTTCCGCGCACTGTCGGCACCCAGCTCCCCGGTGCGGGCCAACCCATCAACATTCAACCGCGACCCAACGGCTATCCTCCTCTCGCCCTGAACACCCCTAACACGCCCATCACCCCGATAACTCAGAACGTGGTCCTCCCCCCTCGCAGACGTGGACGGCCGCCCAAGGCCGAGTCTTTAGCACGTCAGAGTGTTTCGCAGACGGCACATTACCAACCCATCTCGCCCGCGCCCATTGCTCCCTCGCCGGCATCGGCACCGGCCTTCACCCCACGGCCTCACAGCCCTGCCCCAGCGTATCAAGTTTGGTCCGCGACCCCGCCAGAGCCTAAATCAAAGAGGAAAGGGCGTCCGCCAGCGGGTGACAAGCCGCTGCCTCTCGAGGCAGTTCCACGCACCGTCCACCCCACGCCAGCCTCGGAGACAGATGCGAAACAGGTAGCGACAGGATCGAGAACCGAATACTCCGACTGGTCGGAACGGGTAGCGGCCCGGGAGCAACCGCAGCTGGGTCCAGCGAGACGCGATGCCCCCTTGCCGCCGATGAACACGTCTCTACCTCTACCGCCGCGAAGTCCACAGCCGCTTATAGAGGCAAGAGTGCATACGCACACGAGGGAAACGCCCGGAACGGCGTCGACGACACCTACAGCGAACCCACTAGAACCAACGAGGCAAGGAGGCCATGCGGCCACGGCTTAATTCAAAATGAAACGTAATTCCCAGCGCGCATAAGCCCCTAATTCACAACATGCTCGACGCTCCATCGACTTCTGCTTATCAGCAGAGGGTAATGATTAACCCTGTCTATTTTCTTTCTCTTACGTATTTTCAATACTTGCATTGAACCTATCTATCTATACCCGGTGCATAACAGGGGAACGGGGGGGCTTCTTGAGCTTTTCGCAGACCAACTCTGCTCGGGCTCGAGTCTGGTTTAACCCACATTGAGAAGGTACATCTACAATCAGGGCGGGGGAACGGGGACGGGATTGCTACGGGATGGCGGTGAGGTGGAGCGCGGGGCTGGTTGTCTTTTTTATATTCGCATTGCATTTCAAACTGGCCAAGGTTCTCGGGGATGGGCTACTAGGGACAACTTGGCGTCTGGGAAGCACGGATGGCGATAGCGGCGCGTTTTGTCAGGTTCCGGTCAGGCCAGGTCAGGCCTGTTCGACAGGAACAACATTTTGTCTTGTCGTGACGAACAAAAGATACCAAATGCAGCGGCACGATATCTATGTGAGGGAGGGATGTTTCTTTGGCTGAGGAAAGAAATTTAGACCGGGGGAAGATAAGAGTATGTCGGGGGGTGGTGGGAGGCTACCTCGCAATGAATCGGACGGTCGGTTTTCTTTTTACCCGGGCCCTGTCGGCAGGTTTTTTCTCTCTCTCACGATGGGATGTCCACGGGCTTTACCTGTGCGTGTGTGTATGATAATGAGGTGCTGGTCGTCGGCTCTTGAAGTGGTGGGGTTAGTTGTACGAGTATCATGTATACGTACCTTATGTATTCGCTTTGGTTGGATGGGTTTGGGAGGATATGTTATGATATGGCGACGTATAATGATGGTTTACACAAGAGGCGGCCGGGTGTAATAGGTAATTCAGCATGTGATGTTATCTGGCAGGAGAGTGTTTCGAGTATCTATTTTGATGTGTCAATGTGATAGGATGATTGTGAAGCGGGACTGGGAGTGTATAGTTGGTCGAGGTAGTGGCGGTCAGAATCTATTGGGATGGGAGAGCCGAGAGGATATGCGGGCTTGGTGCTGGAGCTAAGACGGAGAACTTTTGATGTTGCCTCCGCCTGCTGCCTTTAAAGGCCCGACTGGAAACGTGAAGAAAAAGTTGAGAGGCGGGATAAGAAGCAATCCGTAAGACAGGTATGGTCTGTCCAATCTCCCAGCTCACCTACGTATACATTCTGCAGATATAACTCAGGTCTTGCCCCCAGTCTAGCTAAGGTAGTCGGGCAAGCCCGAACTCTTTGGTTTCCATTGGTGGTTTAATGGCGGTTGGGCTTTCTACAGTCGAGCATAAATGTAGGAGCGCCTTGGGCTGGGACGTGTGGCCCATGTGTGCGTGTTGTTATATATGCCTGACAGCTGGAGGCGAGAGAGGTGACTGGGCCGAGGGACGGGAAATCGGAGGGGGATACGTTGGGCTTATAGGCAGCTTTTGGGCCAATCAGCGGGGGGCAACATGTTGGCGGCGATGACTGCGTCCACTTAGGTAGGCTCGAGGGGGCCAATAACGGGCTTTTATCGTTGGGATTGCGTCGCTGTTCACCCAATCTGAATTTCGGGATGGTCGTTTGCCTGTCTGGGTCGGGCCATAATTCCTATTGAGAGCGGGACTGAGGGTTCGGGAAGGGCGGTGTGGCCGCTACCAAGGGGGTATTGGTCTGTCTTCTCGGCTGGAGGGTTGTCAGGTTGGGGTCGCTGGGTGCTTCGTCGTTGATAGGAGCCATGGGTTGGTGGTTATCAGGGAGTCTCGATGCAGGCTTCAAGCCCATGGTTTGTTTTCTTCCCACCAAGTGTTTCGCGAGCGGCGGTCGGCCTGAATAGCCCTTGCCACCTCGCCGAGGGGACGGACCCGTGTACCTAGGTAAGTGCCCATGGGTTGCTCCCATGTTGGGCACCCTGGATTTGGGAGTGCCTAGATTTGGCGTTGCAGCCGTACCCGGGGTTGTCAATGTCGGAGGGAAGGTCGGCGCTGCTCCCCACGAAGGCGGCGGGTAAGCCTTTCCTATGAAATATCGGGAAACTGGCCATGTTGGCATTTCAGGGAGGGTCTTTATGGACGATTGTCCTCGGCACTGGGAAATGTGCTGTTAATGGATCAGTCCAGCGTTACTGACCCGGTAGAGTGGGTCTTGATGTACTTACTTCGCCTTTAGATAGACAGCAAGCACACACCAATGATATTCATGTGTAGATCTGGAAGCATCTTACACTAGGACTCGAGGACTGGAGTTCCAATATCAAGTGCCCCGTTGTCTCCACGAAGAAGCCGCAACCATGGCTGACTTGCACATAGAGGACACGGGGTATGCCCTGAATCTTTAGACCATCGCATCCAGGCGGCGGGGCCCAGCGAATTCTTTATGTGGCTGCTCGTGGAGGGGCTTGGGATTCTGGGCAACGACGGAAGATTTGTTGACGTTGAAGGTCTTTGCTTAGGCATCAAACTCTCGCGATCCTTTCACTCTACCACGAGTTTGTAGAAAAAAACAAGAGAAAATTAACAAACATCAATGGCAAAGCTTGTCGACGGATCAAAGTGTCCTTATTGTCTCCGGCGGCGTCCGGCTGCATTCAAGATGTTGAGGCTGAGGCTGGGCCCACCCATGAAAAGGTCCTAGCTGCCCCCAAGTGTGAAGCCTATCTTAATTATGTAATCATAGAAGTGGACAACCTTACGAACCTCCCAACCCGCCCCATTTCCGATGCTGAGATGGCTTGGCGGGTCGGAGCTGAGGAAACACGTCAAATTGATCTCGAATTCCGGTGTTACCAAAACATCACAGCATATATCCCAGATTCATAATGCAGCAGCTCTTCACAATTATATTGCATAAAGTTGGGCAACCGGAGTCCCCACGGAACCTCCCGCCCTCGAACCCTGGGTCCCTCCTGAATGCATGTCAGCAGCCAGGAGACAAGGACCAGCCTGTGAGCCTTGCATGCAGTTGAAATGAGGAAGAGGTACGGGATTTTTTGTGCTGCATTAGTATTTTTACATTGCAAAGAGAGAAGGCATTCGCCAATCAGCACCGACATTACTCAGTTGGATATTAGCTGCTCTTTGCAGCGCCACAGTGGCTCAAATGTGTTGACACGCCTACCTATCACGTCTGTGAAGCAACATCGCCACTTGTCCGTTGAAAGCGCGATCTGAAACCCCATCAATCAGAGTTTTAAGTCTCAGCATATATATATACTTTGGTAGACCGTTATAAATCGTTGCATGTGCATGTCTTAGGCAGTAGCCTGTCGCCAACAAGAAATTTCTGGGCAGAACTATTACATTTTGGCCGTGATACTGCCCAGATTTCAATCTACCCGTCAAGTTGCTTTTGTAGGCGGCTGCCAATCTCGACACACTTCTCACCTGAACTCCAAATTCACTGCCATCGCCAGTTTCACACCAAGTCACGTGCGAAAACAGATAAGATAAGGAGAAGAGTGGCTTGCGCTGCGCAGTGAAGAGAAAACACACCGCCTTAGTCAGCGGGGGTCCTTGATTTTCTTGGGGCAAAGCATCTTTTCTGTTTCGCGACGCGTGCAAGCATTTGCCAGCAATTCTTCGACAGCTTCACCCTCACGACCCGATATATCAACCATCAAGATGCGTGTGGTCCTCGTGAGCGGAGGCGTCATTTCTGGCGTTGGAAAGGGTAAGTTGAATACTCAAAATACCCCAGATAAACTCACTCGGCGCATTTTCCTTGTATCTAAATCATCAATGTCGATCCTGCCGCCGCCTCTATCACGATGCTATGACCCCGCCCCCACCTTGAAATTCACCAACCCACCCCTCGTAACCTCTTGGACTAAGATACTGACTTGGGACATTTTAGGCATTATCGGTATGGCATTGTGAGTTTGGCAGCTCTATTCTTCCACTAACAGAAGGCAATTAGCCAGCAGTGCGGGACTGCTTCTCAAGACACTGGGTCTCCGTGTGACGGTATGATAACCCGCCGTTTCCTCGCCATATCATGCTCACACCTAATTAAAGGCCATCAAAATCGACCCATACCTCAACACAGATGCTGGTCTGTTGAACCCTCTCGAGTAAGACTTTTTCGAGTCCCTTGCCATGTGAATCCTACTAACTAGATGCTAGACATGGAGAGTGCTTTGTTCTGGCTGATGGCGGGGGTAAGATAGGCCTGTGCGGTCTCAGCTTCTGGAAAATGATGCTGACGCAAAACAGAGACGGATCTGGATCTCGGAAACTACGAGAGGTTAGCATTCTGATCTTAGTGCCATTCACGTCATCACTAACAGCATGTTCAGATATCTTGGTATCACCCTCAGCCAACAGTCCAACATGACCACTGGCAAGATCTACAAGCTCGTCATTGTATGGAACACCACCTTGTCCCAATGCTGCTGTGGGTCAATGGTAACTAACATGTTTACCTTGCAGGACAGAGAGCGCCGTGGAGACTACCTAGGTAAAACCGTCCAGGTTGTTCCCCACATCACAGACGCCATCCAGGAATGGATCTTGAAGGTCGCCAAGATTCCTGTGGACGATTCCGGAGAGGAGCCCGATGTCTGCATCAGTACGTTAATCCTACCTACCATGGGACCAAAGCGAAATATGCTAATTATGTGCCGTAGTCGAGCTGGTATGTTTCTCTGTAACCTTGCACCGCAAGGATGCCTGCTAACCCGCAGCCTTTGTGTCTTTAGGGTGGTACAGTCGGGTATGTTTCTCTCCTTCGTCCAACCGAATAGCACATCTGACATCTAATTCAGTGATCTGGAGTCTGGTCCGTTCGTCGAAGCGCTGGTGCAGCTGAGGCATAGCCTCGGCCGTAACAACTTCTTCAGCATTGGCGTATCATACGTCCCCATCATCAATGGAGAGGAGAAGACCAAGCCCACACAGCATGCCATCAAGCAGATGCGCAGTGCTGGCTTCATCCTCGACGCCGTAAGTCCCCAAGTCCCCGGTCTTTGAACTCTCGAGCCCAACTAATTCCTTGCTAGATTGCCTGCCGTTGCGAGCGGGAGCTTGATGAAGCTACTATCCAGAAGATTGCCAGGAGCTGCCAAGTCGAGTACGAGCAGGTCATTGGAGTACGGAACATGGAGACCATCTACCAGGTTCCGCTTCTTCTTGAGCAGGAGGGTCTCCTCAAGCTTCTGCAAAGTGGCTTGGCTCTTGACGAGGCCACCTTGTCTCCGGCTAGAGTCCAGAAGGGCCAGGTCCTTTGGGACTTGTGGAAAAAGACCGTCGTCTCAGAGCGTCACCTCGAGCCGGTCAACATTGTCCTGGTTGGCAAGTATGTCAGCCTTGACGACGCATATCTCAGTGTCCGCAAGTCCCTTGAGCATTCGGCAATGCGGTGCAAGCGCAAGCTGAACCTCACTTCGGTCGATGCGGAGCACCTTGAGCACGACATGCAGCACAAGGACCCCACAAAGTACCACAATGCCTGGAAGGCCGTCTGCGAAGCGCATTCTATTCTTGTTCCTGGTGGCTTTGGGTCACGCGGTGTCGAGGGCATGATCGAGGTCACCAAGTGGGCTCGTGAGCGGAATATTCCGTTCCTCGGAATCTGCCTGGGCATGCAGGTGGCTGTTATCGAGTATGCGCGCAATAAGCTGGGACGTGCCGGCGCAACATCCGAGGAGATGGATGCGACCGCGGAGCACAAGGCAGTCATCTTCATGCCGGAGGGCTCCAAGGAGTAAGTCAGCCATTACGCGAAAAGATTGGTGTGACAAAAACTAACATGTCGCGTAGGCAAATGGGCGGTACGATGAGACTTGGCACTCGGACATCCCACTTCAAGGAGGGCACAGAGTGGAGCAAGCTCCGTGGCATGTATGGAGGCGCCGCAACCTTTGACGAGCGCCACAGGCATCGATATGAGGTCAACCCCGACTATACCGAGGACCTCGAGAAGGCTGGCCTTTCCTTGACGGCCGTCGATGACCTTGGCGTGCGTGTCGAGTCCATCGAGATTAGGGACCACCCCTTCTTCGTTGGCGTGCAGGCGCACCCCGAGTTCACCAGCAAGGTGCTGGACCCCTCGCCGGTGTACTTGGGATTCGTGGCAGCAAGCGCGGGGTGCCTTGATCAGATGATTGCGGCCGCCCGTCAAAAGAAGGAACTTGTCAATGGAACCAGCGGTGGCTCGCATTTTTAGGAGCGTTAGGACAGGTATCACTGGGATGGGTTAGGTCGTGGTGCCTTGGGCTGGGAAGATAAGACGTAAAACAGGCCACTTGAGGCCATTCAAACTGCATGGTAGGCGTCATTGGCTGTTTAGATGGAGCGTTTCTCTGGCTAGATCGATAGAGGAGAAAGCTCTTTCGTAGGCACTTACAGGGGCTATCTTCACAATACGCCCTCTTGCGCAAGCAACTTAGCAAGCAAAGCATTACGTATCAACTATAGGGACACTTCTTCATGGTTGAAATTTGTAGGCGTGGGGTTTTTTTTCTTCAGGTCAGTCTCAAGGCTGCTGGCAGGATTCAATGTCAGCCATATGAGGTCTTTTACGTAGGAGAAAAGCTGGAGTTGTTGTCGAGAGATTACTACCAGGGCTTGAGCAGGGGCCGGATCCGATGCCTCAGATGATGTCCCTACCCTGGGGTTAGGGCTGGAAGGAATGCGGCGGACCATGACGGTGGAGCACACTAGTACCCGTAATTCTTATTTTAGCGCAGCGAGGAATTTTTTCTGCTCGCATTGTTTACTTTCCGTTGTGACAATGGCATTGACCAATGAGGGGCCGATCGCTTTGCTGCTGAGGTTCTTACGACTTCCACAGGCTCCATTCGCATTGTCTGCAGGTGGCCCTTAGTTTAGTAGTGACACGGCGGAGAGGGGGGGGGATTTCCTGGATTGGAGTCTGAACTGGAGTTCTGCGGGTGCCGTCGCTAGGAGGGGAGAGATGGATGCATGACAGAAATACACGGCAGCAGGCAAGCAGCTTTGCGGTCGCACACGAACCACCAGGCCGACGTGTGGTTCGGGAGGACAGGCCTGGGGGCGGGCGAACTGGTTGTCTCTCGCTCGCTTGCTTTTCCCAACCCAACCTCGCGTCGTACGTGTCGTCGGTTTTGCAGAGGTACGTACATACATACATGACCGGGGGGAGATGGGGCTGCACGCCGGTAAACGGCAAGGCGCCCGGACGGTACCTGCGTCGGATGCTGCTCCTTTGGCGGGCGGATTTTTATTTCGTGCTTCCTTTGTGGATTCGCAATCCCAACCCCGGTCTAGTGTCAGCGCGTCAGTTGCGCCCAGGTTCAGCCCGCTGTTTCACCCTGGCAAAAGCCCACACCACGCTGGTCCTGATGTCACTGCCACTGGGTTGGGGCCGCTTTATTGTGCCTGTCTCGGTAAGGTGTGGTGTCCTGTTCGGACCGTCCGGCTGTTTGTTTGGTGAGTCTGTTCGCCGGATGTTTTGTTTTATGAGAGGAATCGCGGGCTTGCGACTGGACGTGTTGTGTAGTAGTTAGCTTCCCGCTCGCTCCCTCACGTCATCCCATGTTGGCTCTGCACGAGTGTCTGGTGTCGACAACCAAGCGCCAGCTGATCGGCCCTGGAATCTAACTTCCAAGGCACACACGACCGCTGCTTGACGGGGATATTTTGTCGGTGACGAGGCTTCCGGAAGGAAGGACGCAAGGGACGGGGAGGGCCCGGAGACGATCGAGGACCCGCGTCCTGGACCTGGGCACCGCCACGGGATGTGCGCACCGTGGCTGGTGTGGGTAACTCGATCTCGATTCTCATCACATACCGCGAACCTGCCTACACGATATTACATTGCAACCTCACGTCCGCCACCATCGCGATGGTTCCGAGCTCGGTAGGGGGGGTTTTTTTTCTGCTCGGGAGCCATCGTGTCTGCGCTCACTTTAAGAGAAGAACCCGGAGAGCTGCTGCCTCTCAATCATAAATTGGGCGTGGGAGAGGCAGTTTCGTTATGTCACAACTGTCCGCAAGTGGCAACATGAATGGAACCCGACGGAGTTTGTAGAAGAGTTCGCGTTAGCCCCCCCACAATAGCAGCCA
Organism: Lasiosphaeria hispida; assembly: GCA_033439745.1. Taxonomy (NCBI): domain Eukaryota; kingdom Fungi; phylum Ascomycota; class Sordariomycetes; order Sordariales; family Lasiosphaeriaceae; genus Lasiosphaeria; species Lasiosphaeria hispida. Next base: position 2,822,397 of record JAUIQD010000003.1, read on the forward strand.
CCTGGTTGACCGACCGTTGTTAGTAGTCAGCCCGTTCGTCGGAAGCCATGGTGTGCTTCTTGTTGGGCTCTTTCCGACGACTCGGTACAGCACCGAATGGTAGGGTTCAGCTGTTTTTAAACTGTTGCCGGTGGGTATTCGCCAGTGAATCTACAATATGGGGTCGATGAGGCTCTAGCGTTGCAATCGCATCTAGGCGGCAAACAAGCGAGTTGCTCGCCCCGATTCCCACTGCAACCGTCAAGCTAGAGAGACCTCAGATATAGAACAGAAACTAGGCTATCTTGCCTCTTGGGAATCTACCGCAAAGACATGAAAAGAGAAGCGCGGGGGGTTCGTTGCACAGCGGCTGGTGTCCTCCGCGGGACGGACTGCGTAGGGCAAGAACACACCCCGCCACAGCCACATGGGTCCCCAGACGGAGTCGCAGGGCGAGCCTCAGATCGGCGCTTTTGTTTTTTTCTTTCTTTTCTTGGCCGTTGCTGGCTTGGCGGTGGGGGGACGCTAACGTTAGCTGCCAGTGGCTGCGTCTGCTACCCCCCTTGCTCTCCACATTGGAGCTGGCCAATCGAGCCGGGCCTGTTGAGGCGCTGTCATCTCGTCATTTGCAGCGTTCGACGGCGAGCTGACGGTTCCAATGCGTCCATCGCCAGCTGCGAGGCTCGAGCGGAACCCGTCATTACACAGTAGGCAGAGGATCCCTGCCAGCGGCCAGCAGACGCCCTCCACATCATGGGCGACGAGCATGGGTAGGTGCCGTGCTTGCACCTGCAGCTCTCCCAAAGTCGACCAACAACAAAACGTCCCACAACCTCCACACGCGCGACGCGTCGTGCCCGTCCAACTGCGTAGCTGGGGGTTGCTATACATTTAGCCGACGAGCCCGCTTGCAGAATGTCCAACGAATCCACTGCCTGTTTCTTGAATCTCTCGCTCCACGTTATTTTCCCCGTCGTCCCCATTTGGCATTGACCATTGAGCCAGAGCCTCTTCGTTCTATTACTCCAGCTTGCTGCCCTCAAAACCGGCCGCCCCCAACTCCCAGCTTCCAGCTTATACATACAGCCCACGACTTTGGCTGCTTAACCGGTTCTTGCCTCGGGATTTTGCGAGGCCTGATATTGCGGCCTTGGCCTTAACCTTCTTTATTTTCCCAGGGCCCCAGTCCTTGTCGTCCCATGCCTAACTCATCACGACCACGACGCTCCTCCAATCATTTCTGATCTTTCTGATCTCTTCTGGATTTACCTCTGGAGCTGTGCCCGGTTTCTACACAACTACCTTCAGCCCGAACCCGGCCGGCCAAGAACAAACAACGTCTCTGAGCCGTCCGCATTGCTCACATGAACACGGCTGGTAAACCGCGTCTCACCATCCAGGTTCACTTGTCGTCAACCTCGCCCACTTCTGCTGCAGCACCACCGGCTCCCAAGCCTGGGCAGTTTATGCCGCCGCACGACTCCGCTCAGTAAGCCCGGCCACTGAGCGCGACGCGGGGCTCTCACTCACTCACCACCTCTCTCATCGCTCGCCTCTGCCATTTCTCAGGCGTCAAGCGCCCCGTGGGGTACCTAACCCGACGGCAGGCTGCAGAGAGCAAGCTGGACACTTGCACCTTGCCTGGACTTCTGCGAGACTACACCATAACAACTTCGCAAACGGCCAATTGGGAGGATCCGCAAGGGAACGGCCCGCCACATAACCGCCGTTTGACCGACTTTTCTAGACGGTTGCACACAGCGCCTCTTTGTGTGTTGTCCGTATCCCAACATCGGCGGGGACCGATAAAACCTTGCTCCGCTTCTCTGCTACTCACTGTCTCCCGGTTTCGCCTCGTCTACAATTCCTGGTGTCACCAGTCCGACACGGGACATGGCCATCCCACGAATGCTCCCAGCAGGGCTGGGTACACTTGCCATTCTACCCACCACGGCAATCCTAGTGATCCACATTATCCTTGCCCAGTCGCTGGCTGGCCCAAGTCCCTCCTCGGCCGTCAGGATCACAGCCATCATCGCCGCTTTGCTCGAGGCAGTGGTGCTTCTCGGCCTGGCCTCTTTCACTTGCTCACACCTTGGCTCATGGGGCCGGCTGGCCTTCCTAGGGAAGTTCAACGGCGTCTGGTTTGGGACAATGTTGTTCCTATGTGCTATTGCCGCGGCTGTGTCGGTGTCCAGCCTCGTCTGCCTGAGCAATCCCGCCGCAGACCTCCCAAGTACCATAATGGGCTCGAGGGTGACCAATTTCTTGGTTGGATCGTCCGTGACGCTGGGTCTTGCTTTTGCAACACAGCTGGTTTTCTTGGTCTTTCACTTCATCGCCACTCGTTTCCACGGCGGCGAGGGGCGGGTTTCGGTCCATACGCCCGACGACGAGCACAGGATGCCTCAGCATCAAGTCAAGTCCATCCCTTACCACCAGACACGTTCGCACGGAAGCAGGATGCGGCCCACCATGTCGATGGAATCAAAGACGCCACCCGGATCTAGCGGCGGACGATCAGCTACCGAGACTATGAGCTCGATCCGCTCATCCCTTTCTTCTGTTCTCCGCCCCACAACATCAAGGACGCGATTGTTGCCCTCAAGTCAGCGGTCGTCTCGTCGGCCAGCCTCGCTTGACTCGATACAAATACACCTCCACGAACAGCCATCACGCACTACCGAGGACGGGTTTGATTCCTGGGACACATCAGCTGTCGACCCGCAGAACCGGCAGACGGTTTTGGAGTCGTCGTCTCCGCCGCTTGTCCGTTTCCTCGAGACGATTCCTGCCAGCCCTACCACCAGCAGAAGCCCCAGCCCCGGCACACCGCTCGACCTTGAGCCGCCGCGGATGAGGAGACGCAGTCGGAGCTATAGTCCTGGTCCGATGAGGGTGGGGCAGGATCAACGTGCCGCATTCACACAGCAATCGACACAAAGTGAATCCCACATCCACCCCCTGTTTCGATCAGACTCACCAACACCGCCGTCTATCATGACGGCAGGCACCGTGGTCACAGCAGCGCCGATGGCAGGACAGGTCATCTCTGACCGCGCAAGCATCCGTACGTTGACGCGGATGCGGAGCGGCAGTCTTCCGACGGTCCCTAGCCCACTTAGCCGGCAAGGGTCGTTCGACTCATTCCAGCGGAGACCGGCAACTAGCAGTTCGCCGGAGCTCCGGGAGGAGGATGAGGTGGAGACTGATGATACCGAGCGGAAAATGACACCTCCCATTCCAGATTGGATCCTGAGTGCTGGTTCGAGGACTAGCCTCTCGGGCTACCACACCCGGCGGATCAAGGTATCGGATGAGGAGGAGGCTCGCGGCCGGGGCCTGATTTGATGACGATGGGTGAGATGTGACAGGCATCTGTCGTCATGATGGCGCATGATTTACCTGGGATGAGACATGATGGCCTACAGGGGCACACGACTATGATGCTAATTTTTTATCATGATTGGGGGAAAAGAAAGAGACAAGTTCTGGCGGTGGCTGGTAGTGGCCAGTGTAGCTAGGCTTTAGAAGTCTCCTATGTTTAACAGGGTTCGGGTTTTGATGGACTGATACCTTTATGATACCTTAGCGCGGCGTTATTCCGTGGTCTCTTGTAGCCTCGCGACTGAGGTCGTTTGACTAAGATGGGGACATGAACAATAAAAGATATTGAAACAATTTTGTTTCCTGGTGTCTGCATCTTTGCTGGCTGTGGGGTATTGGTGAATCTAGCTGGGTTAGCTGGGATAATGGAGGGGTTTTTTTTTCTCTTTTTTTTTCTTTCTTCTTTTCTTTCGAGATGCGGCCACCTGCTCTGTGAGACATGAATTTCATCCGACTTTCGATATGAAATCTAATGAAAGCAAAGACAAAGACGTTCAGCTGTGAAGCTTGGTGAATAACTCTTGTGGGGCAAGTGCGTGGAGGTTGTGGTCGGTTCAGCAAGTTGGCAAGCGCAGCAGATAGGCCTAGTGAATGTGAGGCTGACCAGAAAGAGTGGGGCCTAGGCGACAGAGCGCCGCGCAGCTCCCGTCTCCAATTCTCCGCCTCAACGCAGCAGAAGTCAAGTCGGTCGGCTGCTGCCTTTCGACACCAAAACAGTAACTTTGCAATCTCTGCCACAAGAGCCCCTCCACCGCCAGCCTCGGCCTGCAATCTTCTCAACACCACAAAATAAACCCAGGCCCCGCCTCACAGATTTCACGAAGCAGCCGTTAGCTGCACCGAAATCGCTCAACATGAAGGTGACGTTCAAGGTGTGTCTGGTCGTCTGGTCCCCCCTCCCCTCGTCCCCCCGCAACAGGGAGCTGCTGCGGTCCAGCTCTGCTGCGGCTCGACCGACACTCGCCCTCCGGTCGCTCAGCTCTCCCCGCGCGCCGAAACGCCTATCGCATCCTGGCCATCGCAAGACGCTGACCCGTCATCTTTGCTGCACTCTAGGACCTCAAGCAGCAAAAGTTCACGCTCGATGTCGAGCCGACCGATCTCGTAGGTTACCCCTCATCGTCCTCGCTCCCTCCCCGCCACCGTTTGTTTTGGTGTCGCCCGCTTTTTGCCATCATCACCACCATTTCGCCCGCCATTTCCTGCTGCCGAGCCCGATAGCTAACCAGACGCCAGATTTCTGCCGTGAAGCAGAAGATCTCTGAGGAGCGGGGCTGGGAGCCCAAGCTCCAGAAGCTCATCTACTCTGGTGAGGAAGCCCGGGCTCAGCGGGGCTGTCGTCCGCGCTGGCCAGCTAGCTGACTTGGCACCAAAGGCAAAATTCTTAAAGATGAGGAAACCGTCGAGTCCTACAAGATCGAGGAGAAGGGCTTTGTCGTTTGCGTTGTGAACAAGGTATGATGAGCTCCTCCCGCCTCCGCTGGCGGGTCCATCCGATGACACTGACTAACCGGGCCGCAAACCAAACAGCCGAAGGAGCCCAAGCCTGCACCTGCCGGCGAATCGTCCTCCTCGGCGCCGCCCGCTACTCCCGCCCAGCCAGTCACCTCGACTCCCGCCGTTCCGGCCGCGCCTACGCAAGCATCCGCTCCCGCAACCGCTGCCCCGGCGACCCCCACCCCGACACGGACAGCCCCTGCCGATGCAGCAACCGCTGCCCTCGATGCCAACGCTCTTGCTGTCGGCGAGCAGCGCGCCGAGGCTATTGCGAATATGGAGGCCATGGGTTTCGAGCGGGCGCAGATCGACGAGGCGATGCGTGCTGCATTCTATAACCCTGAGCGTGCCGTAGAGTATCTATTGACTGTACGTCATCCCAAATACATTAAGTAATGTGTTCTGTGGGAGAGAGCTACGTGCTAATTATCGAATTAGGGCATTCCCGCGAACCTTCAGCCGCCACCCCCTACCGCCGCACCGGCCCGTCAAGCAGCTGCGGGTGCTCCTGCCGCTGCGCCGGCTGCCAACGCTGAGGAGGAAGTCAATCTCTTTGACCTCGCTGCTCAACATACCCGTGGTTCTGGTGGGCGAGGTGCTAGCGGCGCCGCTGCCGCTGCCGCTGCGGCGGCCGTCGCTGGCCAACAGCAAAGCTTGGGCAACCTCGACTTTCTCCGTCACAACGCGCAATTCCAACAGCTGAGACAGGTGGTGCAGCAACAACCGGGAATGCTGGAGCCAATCCTCACACAACTTAGTGCGGGCAACCCCCAGCTTGCTCACCTCATTTCGCAGAACCCAGATCAGTTTCTCAGCCTTCTCAGCGAGACAGGCGGTGACGACGACGCCCCCCTCCCTCCCGGCGCTCACCAGATTAGTGTGACGGAAGAGGAGCGTGACGCGATCGAGCGGCTGGTACGCTTGGGCTTCACCCAGGACCAGGCAGTTCAGGCCTACTTTGCGTGCGATAAGAACGAGGAGCTGGCCGCAAACTTCCTCTTCGATCAGCCGGATGATGACGACGCCGGCAACTCGCAGTAAGAAAAGACCATCCCAATTTCATCTCGTTCTCGGCTGCCTTTTACTTTTACGCGATTCCCCAAACGCTCAACAGGGGCCGATGCCGGTTGCGCTCTTGATGTCTTAGGATTCGGCTGGCTTGCGATGCCTCGGCAATGCGCAGCTTTGAGGCAGGGATACTAGGGATCAGGGGGGTTGGCATGGTCATGTACACGGCTGCAATGATTTTCTTCTCTCGGGGCGGTGGATTTAGTCTTCTACTGTCTCACGACAGGTGGTGAAAAACGGGAGCGAGAGCAGGCTGAGTGGGAGGGTTAGAGATAGGAAAGGGGGCGGTGGCTGAGGATGGATAATGAATGAGTATATCACATCCACTTACTCCGTTAACACACCGCACCGCACCATATCATATTCCCCGTTTAGGCCTTTCCCCTTGCACTTTTTCTCCATTTCCACACACAAGTGGATGAGCACTAGCGAAGGTTAACTTTACCTGGACACGCTATTGATAAGATAGATGGTTTAGGGGCTAGTCGGGCAGTGGTGGAGGAGAGCGGAGTTTACATTGCGGCTCAAGGGCTCAGCAAAAAGACACAAAGGAGATAGTGCTCAACAGAATATGCCAGCGGTGTTTTCTTCCCCCTTTACATACTCGAGCCTTGCTCTCCATGTCTCCGTGAATCATTTGGCTGCTTACCCTTTCTCGAGAATGGGGATGGGGGTATGCTTGTTGTTAATCTTCTAGGGTACTCGGGGTGGGGAATTCACTGCTGACCTTGCTACCTTTGTTTTGTGTTTATGCCTGTGTGAACGTTGAGTTGTTGGAATGAGGTTAGTGGGGTGTCTTATCCCGAGTGTTATTGTATGTTATCATGTGTGCAAAAAAACTGTCCTAGTTTCGAGTTACCTTCCCATGATGGACTTCTAAAGAACGCCTGTTTTTTTTCTCCGTATCACAAATAAAGCCGGGTATATCTCATCTCGTCTCATTGAAAAGGGGGTATCATGCCACTCCCTTTCATTTACCTGCCTTTATGACTACTGCTGCGCATAGATAGCTAAGGGATTCTCTCGTCAAAAGAAGCCATGCCTAGCCTCCCCCCCTACCCTTCGCCCTTTGGATGATACCATATACGCCTGTCTCTAATGCCCCAGTGTAAGCGGTATAAATTCCCACCGTATCCCATGCTTGCAAAACCAGTGTGAACCTCCTCATGTACATTGAAATCATGCATCCCCATTATCGATTCCACACCGGGGTATAAACACCATATTCTATCAAACAGCAAAAGAAAAGAAAACTTTTTAAAAAAAAACTACCAAGTCGCCTCCTGCGCCTTCTTCCTCCCCCTCCCCTTCTTTTTCCTAGCCCCGCCCTGTCCCTCCGCCTCAGCAGCATTCGGGTTGCCAAAAAGGGCTTCCTTGCGCAACCTCTCTTCTTCCGCCTTGGCCTCGGCAATGGCGCGCTGCTCGGCCTCGAACTTGTCCTCGGCCTCCTTTTGCTCGGCGTAGATGGCCTCAGCCGTCTGGTATTCCTTGCCGGTGGCGCGCTTGTACTCATCCATGTCCATGCCGACCGTCTTGCGGCCGACGAGGGCATCGCTGATGCGGGCGGGGCTGGCTCGTTCCTCCCGGTTGAACTTAAGTTTGACGTGCTTGCGGCTCTTTCCGGGGAACATGCGGCTAATAGTGTCGAAGTCGGTACCAAAGGCGGAGAGTGCCCAGAAGAACTTGTCGGTCTCCTCGTCGGCCCACTGCTGGGGTTTTGTCTTGCGGCGGAGGTAGGTCGCCGTCGTCGTGTGATGGGTGAAGTCGTTTTCTTCTTCTTCCTCCAGCTCACCCGCTTCTTGGGCGGCACGGGCGTGTCTGTCGACTTGCAGCGAGCGCGAATCGACGACAATTTCGCCATTGACAATTTGATACTGCTCACCAGCGGGACCTAGCATGCCGCTGCGGCCGGCAGGTTCATCGGCCTCGGCTCCGGCGCCTCCCTCTGCGCCCTCGGGAGTGGCATTGGGAGCTGGGGTCCCTGATTTCTCTGCACTGTCGCCGTCGCCGTCCGCTTCATCGCCATGCTTCTGCTGCCGTCGCTTCTCGTATTGTTTCTGGCGCTTCATACGCTCTCGCTCCATAAGCTCGTCGTGAAGGCTGAATTTTTTACCGACGCGCATGTCCTTGATCAGGTCGGCCATCTTGACCTGGGCGATGTCAATCTTGACCGTCTCGGCATCCTCGGGTGTAATCTCGCGTGCGTGCCTGGCCACCTTCTTGCTCGGTTCGGCGACTTCCTCGTCAGCAGCTTCCGCAGCTTCCGCAGCTTCCGCAGCTTCCCCAGTGCCCTCATTCTCCGACGGTGACTTGCGTTTCCGGGTCCGTTTTCCGGCAGCAGCGGCCCGCTTCTCGGCTGCCGTTTGATAACCTTCCTCTCCAGGAAGGGGTGCAGCCTTCCTTATTCTTGGTCGCTTCTTGGCAGGGGCGGCGACGCCCGCCTCGCTGGATCCTTCCCCATTCGCGACGTTCGCGGTATTTGACCTGCGCTTCCGACCACTATTCGCCCGAGGTGCCGCGGAAGTAGGTGCGGGTGGAGAGTCCCCTGTGGCTTCAGAAGTTGCTGGCTGTGGCTGGCCGCTTGCAGCATCGTCGGCGGGCGGTGTCACTATCTGGGCAGTCTCGCCCTGGAGCGCTGTGACTTGCGCATTCGGAATGGACGAGCCCGCGGAGGATGCTTGTGGCGTGGGGTGAGGTGGAGGTGAAGCACTGGAGCCTGAGACAACGGCAGAGTCACTGCTCGGTGTTGGGGGGGGGGCGACGCTTGGCTGTCTATTTTCTGTTGAGGAAGTCAAAGTGCTGGCGGTGGGCGGGGTCACAGCTGGCACAGCAGCCGGTTTCGGCGCTGGCTCGGGTTCAGAGACGGCACTCTGGCCCTTTGCTTGAATATTATTTGCGTTGGATGGACCGGCGACTATTGAGGCATGCTGGACCGAAGGTGCTGGCGTAGCCTCTTGCCGTCGATGCTCTATTAACGGCTCTGATGCCGGGCTGGTTGATTCAATTGATGTCGTCGCTGGTTCCGCAGAAGGCTGCTCTGTTGAATTGCTCTGCAAGCGTGAAGTCGTAGAAGGTCCAAGGCTATCACCCTGTGAGAGTGGAGTTGGTTCGACATTTTCGGCTGTCTTGTCGGCTGAAGATGGCGCGCCTGGGGCTTGAGGTGGGGCAAGCTGGGACTGCGATGGCACAGGTGTTGTTTCTTGGCTGACAGAAAGAGAGGGGGTCGGTGCCGGTGTCCTAGAGAGTCGCTCCGCATCATTTGATGTCGACGTTGGGGCAGCAGGACGGCGGGCCGGGGCGGTTTTCGGCTTGAAGGCCGACTTCTTTTTGAGCATCGTGACTAGTGTTGCCTGCGCTTCGCTTTCCTTTGGTGAGCTGTGATGAGGATGCGCATGTCGGGTTGCGGTGATTTGGTGCCAGGAGTCGTGTGAAAAGCAGCCGAGTTTCTCCAAAGGCCACAATTGGGGTGTCTGGGGGAGGCCGAGAAGTGATTGTGGGTTTCGAATTGACTGCTCAGGTCACTTGGGAGAAGTTGATTGTGATGGAGTTCGAGGGGTTCTTTGCTCGCAAAATGGAGCTAAACGCTCCCCCACTATTGCAAACCCTCCCCACCCTTGTTTAGTGAAACCTTGCTGGACCGTGCTGGCATACCGCAGGCCCAAACCTTCACGTTCTCCTTTTTCTTCAAAAAAGGCCAATGCCCGAAGCCCAAAGCTAGCAGAGTTCGGGACTGACGCTCACTTTGCTCATCATGTTTTTGCTGAATCTCATCCGCCACAGCCGTGTTCCTGGGACCGAGAAATAGCAGCAGCACCACAGCAAGATCGGACGGAAACCCCATACATGCAACAATGCAGGCAATTGCATGGCTAATCGTCGCCTGGGGGTTTGCCTGTAAGACAACTCCCAGGCCGCTAGTGACAGAAGCGGCTTAGCGCCATCATTCCAATCTTCGAAATGGCCTTCTTTGGTCAACTCTCGCTACTCGCCAGACCCGGTTCTTCTCTCCTCCATTCTTTCTAATCCCCAAACCCGCACGCTCCTTCACCAGCCCTTTCTCGCCCTCCTACGGTCGCCGCCGCGCCCAGACCGACACCACCGAGACTGCGGCCTTTTCCTGTCCACTTTGTCCTGCTTTTTCCCTTCTTACACTGCCGTTTTGTCAGCTCGCTACGGCTTTTTCTGATGCCGATTGCCACTTCGACGACCGCGTTGCCTCGTCCTGCCACCTTCATCAAGATGGAGGACAGGAAGAGACCCGCCTCTGGCGCGGTCGACGAATGCGCACCGCCTAGCAAGAGACAGGCTGTTAATGGCAGCAGCAAGGCCAAGGACGATGCCGGCGACATGAAAGAGGAGACGTGGATTGATGTGAGTCTCGTGCCGCCCCCGCGCCGACCTCCCTGCCTCGTCATTGCCATCACCAATTTTCCCTCCCTCTGCTCGATCGCGTGCCCCAACACCGCCCCCGCCCGGAGAAACGCTGTCGCGTCTGCTGTCACCGGCTTTTCTGCCTGTCGACCAACGTCGTCATGGTGTATTTTGCAGGGGTTTCTCCTTGACCGTTGCTAATGCGCGGCTTGCTGGCGACAGCACGCCCGGCTCTCAGGATGCCCTCTCTTTTCAATGCCTTCCTGCTGCCCACAATCACCCCGCTACCTCCCCGCCGCACTGTACACATACGTTTTTTTACCACTGGTTGTTGAGATGGCGCATCTGGCTGACAAGATCGATGCGCGCAGGTATACCAAAAGGGGGCCATCTTCCGACAGATGCTCGAGTACAAGCGGGAGAAGACAAACCTCGAGATTCGCCTGCAGGAGCTAGAGAAAAGCACAGTCGACCACGATGATCATATCCGGGTAATTGACCAGTGGATGACTCAGGTATGCCGAACTTGAGGGTTTCGTCTGAAAACATGGATGTGAGAGGCTGACACGGATCAGTTTGTGCAAGAAATTGAGGTCGCCGCCGCAGCCAATATCTCAACACCCAGCGCTTCAGGTATGGAACCTCATAGCAGAATGCCCAAATTGTTGCTGACTCTGTCTAGATTCCACCCTCAAATCCGCCCTCTCTTTCAAGGACAGCAAAGATTTCCAGCGACATCTTGGTGACAAAGCCAAGACCCTCAAATCCAAGGTGGACGGCATCTTCAAGCGAGTGGCTAGTGCCCGTGGCGATGTCAAACCTGATGTCGCCCAACTCGAATCACAAGTTAAGTCACTCCTTGCGGATCAGAAGGAATTGCACGTCAAAATCGACCGGTTGGAGCACGAGAACTCTTCGCTGTCGGAACAGCTCGACACAGCTACCCTCAAGGTGATAAAGGCCGAGCGTAAGCTAGACCGCGCGAGAAGCGCCCAGGTCCAGAAACTGGAGCAACAGGCGCTGTCCAACTCGACAAGCCGCCCATCCTCGGTTGACGACAACGGCACCTCCCACATGACGAACGGCGAGAGCGATGAGCTGAAGCTGCAGCACCAAGAAGCCATAGCGATTATGGCCAAGCAGAAAGAGCAGTTGGCTTCGGCACTGTCTGAGATCAAGGCCTTGCAAGACGAAAACGCGACTTTCAAGGTCAAGAAGGAGGGCATCTCGGATGAGGACTATGCGCGCACCGACGTTTTCAAGCAATTCAAGGCACAAAACGAGGATCTCATTAAACGCATCAATCACCTCCAGGCAACTAACAAGGAGCTACGTGAAGACGCCGAGAGGCTGCGTGCTGAGAGAACCGCCTATCGAGTCCAGCTGGAAAGCGAGGCGCAAGCTGTCACGCTTGAGCTAGAGGAGCAGATTCAGCAGAAAGACCAGGACCTGACACGAATCCGATCCGCGCGCGACGAACTCACGGCCGAATTGACGATGCGCAAGGCGAGTGAAGCACAGGAGAAGACGGCAATGGTTCATATGAAGGAACTCATTGAGGCCAAGGGTGATCGGATAAGCGAACTCGAATCCGAAATTGAGCGACTACGACCAGGCGAGGATGTGGCCATGGCCGACCCGCGGACGGATCTCGAAGGACTTTCAGCAGAAGAATTGCGACAAAAGTACATCAATCTGGAGAAGGATTTTGAGGCCATTAACAAGGAGCTGCCGCTCCTCGAGAAGTCGTACAAGAAGGCCATGGCATTGGCGCACAACAAGGTCATGGATTTCCATGCTCTTGAGGAGCGAGTTGCGGTTTTGACGGCTGAGAAAGCCAAGGCAGACCAAAAGTACTTTGCTGCCCGAAAAGACATGGATATTCGGACGGCTGAGATCCGGACTCTTCGGGGTCAGAACGGAAAAAGTTCCGAGATAATTTCACAGCTGAAGGATCTTGAGGCGAACGACCGGACACTGATCAGCAGTCTAGAGAAGCAGCTCACAGACCTGAAGCAGTCCAACTCGGCCATCATGGTGGAAAACCGGAAGATGGAACTTTCGAGCACAGAATCAAACCGCAGAGCAGAGTCTATCAGGGCGCAGATCGGCGAACTCAGCAATCTTGTCAAGGCAAGAGACGCCATTAATATATCCCTGAAGGAAAAGATGATGGATTGTGAGCAAGAGTTGGAGAAGCTCAAGACGCGCCTCAAGGGCGTGAGCAAGGACTGCGAGAAGTGGCGGGTCAAGTCGCAGAGTAACTCGACAGAGGAGGAGGAAGTTCTCCGCGTAAGTCATCAGCGTGATCAGCGTACAATGAGACAGTCGGCGCTAACCATATTTTTTAGAACATGGTGATCTGCTCCATTTGCCGGAGCGGATTCAAGAATACAATCATGAAAGGATGTGGTCATACATTCTGCAACGACTGTGTGGAGTCGAGGCTTGCCAACCGAATGAGAAAGTGCCCAACTTGCAACAAAGCTTTCGACCGATCTGATGCCATGCCTTTCCACCTGTAGGTCAAGGTGGCTAGTACAACAACTATAGAGGTCGACGACAGCATCGTGAGGCGACTCCGGACGGATCAAGCGCGCAAGCACGTCGCAACGTTGTCTGAGACGCGGAGCCGACGCTTCGAAGTGAAGGTCACGGATCGCACCAATTGACGAAGCAACGGACGTGCTGGGGAGGAACAACCAAGCAGCAGGACGATAAGGAGAAGAACCTGTCGGAGATAGAGACGGAGCCTGGCAGAATCGGCGACATTTTGCCACGAGGCCAGTCCATTTGTTGGATTTCTGACCAATGTAATTTTACTAGTGTTGAGACTAGATTCCGGGGTGCGGCCATTTGGAACCGAGGTTCGGGATTCGGATATCCAGGAGGCCATCTTGCTTGCGCTGCATATTCATTTGTTGCTGGACAAGGCAGAGAAGGATAGCAGATGGCGGTTGATACACCGAAAACTACATTGCGCGCCAATTACGGAACGCTGTACAAAACAGAGATTTTATTGATTCCCCAATACCGTTTGCAACACAATACAATACCCTTGCTTTTTACGATACTCAGCGCCGGCTAGTAGACCCAAACCCCGTGCTTTCGTGCTGTGAACCGGAACTAGAGCTGCCCGAAGCCCTCGATCCCGAGCCCGAGCCCCAACCGCTGCCGTAGTCCCGACCTCCTCCCCACATGTTTCCGCGCCGATCGTAGTCCTGGTCTCGTCTACCGCGATTTCCTGCCATGTATCCAGCCGTCGCTCCACCGGCAAGTCCTGACCAGAAACCCGGCCGCCAAGCCTCATCCGCTCCCGCCGGCTTCGTTCCGGGGTACGGCGGGGGGGCATCATTTCCCGGCCCCCACCCCGGGCCCCATCCACCACCACCACCACCACCTCCTCCTCCTCCTCCTCCTCCCCAGCGTCTCCCGGCGGCGCGCGGCGCAGCACCCGGCGCGACACCGCCGCCCTGAACACAGGCGCTGTAGACAATCCAAGCCAGCACGGAAAAGAATATAACCCCAAAGATGTAGCCCGGCCACGCACTCTCCTCATCCCCACCCCCACCCAGACTCGGATGTAGCCGCTCCCCCTCGGGCGTCAGCGCGAGCCGGTACTCGACCCCGCAGCTGCCGCGCAGCACGTACGGATCGTCGGCCGACGCGTACCCCTCGCAGATGACCTCGGTGGCGCCGAGCCGCACAGCGGCGGGCAGCGCCGTCGCCGTGCACGCCCACTCGACGTCCTCGGCGCCGTACGACGAGCCCTGGTTGACGCAGCGCAGCGTCGCGATGTCGGCCAGAGCGCAGAGGGCGCGCGGGGAGGCGCAGCGCAGCTGCGGGATCGCGGGCACGCGGCGGTGCGTCGTGGCTTTGCCGGCGTGCAGGGTCAGGGATTGCACTTGGGAGAGGAGGATGGCGTTTTTGGGCTTGGCAGCCCCGGCGGCGGCGGAGGCGCTGGAGGCCAGGAGAGCCGTGAGGGCTGCGAGGAGGGTGACGCGCCGCATGGTTTTTGTTGTGTTGGTTGTTTGGCTGTCAAGTGTTGTCGGGACGTGCTGGAGAAAGAGGTCGTTGCGATGCAGCTGCTCGGCAAGGTGCCGTCGAAAAAAGGCTTGGCAATTGGGATTCGTAGCTAGCACCCCTGCCCAATCACTGGTATAAGACGCTGAAAACTCCAACGCGCCGCCGTTGGGACGGGCGGAATAAGAAGGGATGCTGCGAAGGATTCGGCCGCAGTAGTGGACAAGTTTCCTTTTCGAAGCCGGGTGGTCTATTCACTCTAGCCTTGGGTAGCCTGGGTGAATGGTGGCAACGTGCACTTTGGTCTGGACACGTCAGTGAATGGGAACCCACCGCCAACCACCAACCAGCCTTGCCAATGCCTTGTGCTGGAAGAACTAGGCAGCCATGCAGACAGACACACCGAGAAAAGAATACTCAACACATGCGGCGATATCACAATCTTTTTTTTTTCTTTTTTTTTTCTTCATTACATGCATGCAGCCTCAGGGGCTATGGCATGGCCTACCGAAGGTAGGCAAACTATTCACCTAGATAGTATAAGGAAATAGAGATAGCAGAGCTAAATTACAAGTAGTGGCCTAACAGCCATGATAGTGTAAATTCGTCAGTGTAGTGGGTCCGTGTGGATATCACAATCCCACACCCATAAACGTACGAACCAACTGATTGCATACCGAGAAGCAAATGGAGAGGCAACTCCGAGATAATCCAGCTACCGCAGGTAGTCACTACTAATGTGTATGTAATTACAGTGTATTGCCCCAAACTCAGCTCAACAGCTCCAACAAATAAAATCTACAACCAAAGGTCGTCTAGACCAATTCTCGAATTCCAATTCCCCATTGACACAATGTGAAAATATGAAGATTCCCCTTCAAAATTTCAGCAGAAAACCGCAACGCCACTCCCATGCAATGATATCTTTGCGGCCGAAAGTTGAAACGCAACCACATTAATATCCAAATACTATCCTCCCTATTAATTCACCCACCACCCCTCCCCTAATGCTTCTCGAGGCTCTGCAGGTTCACCAGCTCGGCGTACCGCCCATTCTTCCTCATCAACTCCACGTGCGTGCCATGCTCGACAATCCGGCCCTGGTCAAACACGTAGATAATGTCCGCCTTTTGGATCGTGCTGAGCCTATGAGCAACAGCGATCGTTGTCCGGCCCTTGGCAGCCTTGTCCAGGGCCGCCTGCACAATATGCTCGCTTTCCGAGTCCAAGGCGCTCGTGGCCTCGTCGAGAAGCAAGACCTTCGGGTCACGTACGAGGGCACGCGCGATGGCAATGCGTTGCTTTTGTCCACCGCTGAGCAAGGCGCCCTTGGAGCCGACAACCGTGTTGAATCCCTCGGGCAGCGACAGGATAAACTCGTAGATATTGGCCTCCTGGCACGCAAACCGAATCTGTTCGTCCGTAACCTCGTGCGGCGCACCGAGCAAGATGTTCTCGCGAATTGTCCCCTGGTAAAGCGTTGGCTCTTGGGATACCAGCGCGATGTGGCTACGGTACTCGTTGATGTTGAGGCTGCTGATCTCCTTGCCATCGATAAAGATGCCACCGGCTAGAGGATCATAAAAGCGTTCCAGAAGAGCGATAGTAGTAGACTTTCCGCACCCAGATGCGCCCACCAGGGCGACGTACTGGCCAGGGGAGATGGTCAGGTTCAGGCCCCGCAGTACAGGCTGCTCTGGCCTCGTCGGGTAGCGGAAGTGCACGTCGCGGAACTCAATGCTGCCGTCCACACCCTCGACCTTGTCACCATCGACAGACCAAGTATCAATGGTTGGCTTCCGGTCGAACAAGGTCTTGAGTGCGCGAGAAGCTTCCGTGGCCTTGCCCATGTCAGGCGCGAAACTGAAGACGGAGCCGGCCGACTGGGCACCAAAGATGACGGTCGAGAACACGACGAAAAACTGGAACATGTCGTACTCAAACTTGGCGATCAGCGTGCCTCCGTACCAAAAGCCCAGGGCGAAGGCGAGGAACATGAACGACTGGGAAGCCGCATAAAGTAGGCTGGACTTCAAGACCGAAATCAGACTCGAGCGCTGTTGGATAGCAAGGTTGACCTTGTACTGTTCGAGAACATCATTTTCCCGAGTCAGCGAGGCGACAGTGCGAATTGACGTGATGGCTTCCGAGGCGTAGCTGGCCGAGCCGGCATAGGCACGCTTGGCGCGCCGCTGGTAATGCGCAAGCATCCAGAAGCGGAAGAAACCACAGCCGATGACGATGGGCATGGTGGCGATGCATACGAGTGCCAGCTTCCAACCCAGAGCGAGAGCGACAGTGCAAGCCGAGATCAGTGTCGTAGTCACCATGAGCAGTGTGCCGAGGGTGACGCCGCTGAGACCTGCTACATGTGTTGCTTCGGTGCTGAGGAATGAGGTGAGCGCACCAGCCGAGTTCTCGTCCAGGTCAAAGAACTCGACATCTTGACGGAGCATGGTTCTAAAGGCCAAGTCACGAACCCGGTGGACCAGCCGCTCACTGCACTTGGCGAAGATGACACCCTGGGTGGCAAATGAGATGAACATGACGATGGCTAACATGAGATACATCAGGCTCCAGAACGAGGCCTCGGACTGGATCGTGGGAATGGTAGCGTCGGTGACAGGCACAGAGCTGCAGTATTGATTAGCACATGCTCACTGATGATATATGCCTAGGGGGAGGGGGCGGGGGGCACTTACAGAGCGCTGATGAGTTTGGCGAAGAAGACTGCTTGCACCGGGTTTCCGAGTCCGCAAATGATGGAAAAGAAGAAACCGATGACCATGAGCTTCCACTCCTTCTTATTGAAGCTGCCGATCAACCTGATGAGCGTCCACAGGCCATACTTGACCGGACTCTCCTTGGATCGACCCGCAAGCGCCATTGAGCTAGCACTCTTCTGCGTTGTGCTGCGGTTCAGCTTGGCTGCGATATCGTCATCAGGGTCTTCGGCGTAACCACTCGTGTGACTACTGTCGGCTTGCTTGTTGTGGATTGAAGCCTTGCGAATAAGAATCTTCTCCTCTTCCCTATCAAGCTCTTCCTGCTCCTCGGCCGTCATCTCATTGACAGCCGCAATGGCCTGTGCTGTAACAAGGTTGAAGTAGGCGCCGCGCTTCTCTAGGAGCTCGTCGTGGGTGCCCTGCTCAACAATGCGTCCCTGTGACATGACGACGATATTGTGGGCGTCCTTAATGGTGGACAGTCGGTGGGCAATTGTGATGGTAGTTCGGCCTTCGGCGGCGACCTCCAGTGCGGCCTGCACCACGCCTTCAGACTTCGTATCCAGTGCACTGGTGGCTTCGTCCAGGAGAAGAATCTTGGGGTCAGAGACGATCGCCCGAGCAATCGCAATACGCTGCTTCTGCCCGCCGCTCATCAAGAAACCGCGTTCGCCAACGTTTGTCTCATATCCCTCAGGGAGACCAGTGACAAAGTCGTGCGCGTTGGCCTTCCTGGCGGCGTCATAGATGAGCTCCTGTTGAACCTCGCGGCTCTCGCCTTCCCATTTCGTCCCGATCAGGCCGTGGCGGATGTTCTCGTAGATGGTTGTGCTGAAGAGTGTCGGCTCCTGTGAGACAAGGGCCACTTGTTGACGTAGCCAGCGGAGGTTGAGGCTCGAGATATCCACGCCGTCCAGATAAACAGCTCCTTCGATGGGCGAGTAAAACCTTTCGACAAGGCCCACGATTGTCGACTTTCCACTACCAGATGCTCCCACAAGTGCAGTGACCTTACCGGCAGGGATAGTGAGGCTGACATCCTCCATAACAACGACCTCGGGGCGCGAGGGGTAGATGTGCTTGATGTTCTCGAGGCGAATGGTCCCCTTAACAATATCAAGCTTCTTGCCATCATCGCTGGCTGGGTCGATTGGCGAAACGCGGTCGATAGTGCTGTAGATCTTGGCTGCCGCGCCAAGAGCGGTCGTGAAGGCCTGGATGTTGGGTGCAACATTTCCGAGGTTGAAAGCTCCGATCATGACGCTCATCATGACAATTAAGACCTTGCTAAGGGGCACGGCGCCGTCAACGAGGAAGCGGGATCCCATCCAAAAGGCCAAGCCGTAGTTCAAGTACAGAATCAACATCATGCAAGCAACCATAACACCGATGGCACCCTTGACTTTAAAACCGTACAATTCTGCTCGGGTGAGATGGGTATCGTATTGCTTCGCTAGGCGATCCTGGGTACCGAACGCGACAGCATTGCGGACGCTGCTAATGACCTCCTCGGCGACCGAGCCACCCTCGGCGTATGCGCTGATGTTATGCTTTGAGTACTTGACGATGAAGGTCGAACCACCACCCATGCAGAGCATGAGCGCAACAACGGTGCTCAGCAAGATGAGGGTCAACTTCCAATAGCTGATGAATCCGATAATGAAGGCGGTGACAAAGGTTGCAACTGCAGCCATAGTAAGGCCGACCTTCTCTGAAATGCCCTCCTGGATCATGTTGGTGTCGGAAGTGATGCGTGTCGTGACCTCACCGGCGCCAAGCTTGTCAAAGAAGCCAATGTTTTGTTTCATGCAGCTCTCCAGATAGTGCTCCCGGATCTTGGCACTGATATGCTCACCTGTGTAGATGAAGCCCACTGTCGCAACATAGGACGTGACAAACTCGCCGATGGCCAGGTACACAAAGTAGAGGACCAGGCCGGACAGCTCATCGACGAAATCGTCATAAGTCGTGAGATGCTGGAAGTAGTTCTGGAACGTGCCCTGGAGGTTGCCGAAGATGACTGTCATTAGGGGTAAAGCAGCGCCTGAGGCGATGGCGCAAACCGACGCGACAAAGATGATGATCAGGTCATTGCGCGAGGCATATCGGTAAAGGGTGGCGATGCCGACCTTGACGTCGGGGGTGTAGACTTGGTCCTTGAGAACCTTGGCCTCTCTCTCCGGGAGATGCTTGTACAGATCATCGTCACCCGCTTCTCTTGGTGGTTTGATGACCCTGCTGTCAGCCTTTTCCAGGTCCAGCGGGCTTTGGGACCTTTTCGGCTGGGCCTGATTCGCTTTGAGGCTCGCCGTCTCTACGGTTGAGCCCTCATGGCTTGAGACGCGGCCGGACAGAGTGGCCCCAGGGGCCTTCTCTGATACCTCGCCAGCCATGACGGGTCTTGTCTGGTATCCTGAGGCTGGCGGGCAGTTCAGATGGAGTGGCAGCCTTGCGCGGCGTGTGGGATAAGGTGAGGAGGGACCAGAGAGAGAGAGAGAGAGTGTGTGTGTGTGTGTGTGTGGCTGATTTTTTGATCTGATAGGGGAAACGTCAACGAGCAGTTACTCGTGCCTCAGGAAGCTTGGCGCATCCGCGATTATATGTATTCGAACGTATCGCTGGCAGCTATGAGCTCGGAAGGAAAAAGAGCCGGTGTGAAAGCGCAAAAGAAAGCAAGAGTGAGTCAAGGAGAACGGACAACGAAGGATGCCGGCGAGCAGTCACACAACCTGAGCCGCTGAAGTAGGAAGGAGCACTGCGCAGACCAAACGCAACAGGAGATGCAGCGAGAAGACGCAGACGGAAGACGGCAGATGGGAGAGGTCGGCCAAAACGGCGGTAATAAAAAATCTGAATTCCGCTCAGAGACAATTTCCAATTACATCCCAAAACGGCGCATGCGCAGAGACATGGACATCGGACGGACAACTTCGACTTCCCGGCTTGGGGGGGAGGGGTGAGCGGGTCCTTTGTGCAAAGATACCGGTATTTGACTGCCCAAAAACCCAAAAAATACATTGGATTGACCAGAGAGGCAGGCTAGGCCCGCCTGTGCTTGCCCTCCAGCGCGCTCCAGCTTGCCACCAGACACGGCACGCCGCCCAGAGGAGAACAGAAAAGGTTTGATAGACTGGGATAAATTGGAAAGAATTTGGAGGGGACCCACCCGAGTTGAAAATCGAGAACGAGACTTTCCCCTTTGCTGGCCTAGCTTGCGATCCAATGGTTCCAATCCCCGTAAGCCAAGACCAGCCTGCTTCTCCCCACAAATTCTCATCCGCCACACAAGCTCCTCGTCCGTTCCTGGCGCGTTCCCGTTGACGTTATTTTTGCATGCTTCTTGATTGTATAGTGTTGTCGCACCAGGAGGCGCTTGCCTGTGTGATCAGCATCGTGTGTGTCTAGACATAGGTACGTGCTGTATACGTATACACAGCAGTGAAATGAGTGTGGACCTGGCACCACAGGGTATGATATTATTGCCTGGGCTTCACTGGTGCTGGGCCGTATTTCGCAGCCCTAGCAATGTGTAGCGAAATCACCAACTGATACGGGACAGATTTTGTTTCATTTAGCAAACCCGCATCAGGGTATTGTCAAGCGATTGTCAAGACAGCAACGGGGAAAGGAGGCTACCGTAAATACGCGGCCGTAAATACGCAGTACGGAGTCGGGTTGCTGCGGTATGGCGATGCCCCACGCCTCTCAACAGAAGAAAGAAGGATGCGGTATCATGACGCAGTTCTTCGTCAGCCAAGCTCGGAACAAACACGACCAATACGGCCACCCAGCACCGTGGACAGCCTGACGGGCGCGCCGCCATGACGGTGACTATCGGGTGGTGTCGGTGGTGAGTCAATCCCACTCCGGGTCATCGGACACTTTAGGTGCCCGAGGTGCAGCAGCTTCCCTTGCCGGCTAGCCGCCAATACGCGGTGCCGCGTATTGGTTAGCAGCGAGTATAACGGATAACATACTTGCTCGGATCCAATCCGAAGAGGCGTGGGAGTATTCCGTCTGAAATGTCAAATATCTCTCCCTTCACATAAGCTGCTGACCGCCCAATCGATAACGCCGGTGTCGTCTGCTTGGGTATGCCCGGGCTGCGACGCGCCTTGCCAGCAGCAACCCGGAAATCCAAGATGGCGGGAAGGGTGCGACTTAATTATGACTTGCAGCCTGTTTGGCTGGTGCCCGTTTCGCGTTCAACTCGTTTTGCTTGGGTGTGTTTCGGTCTGGCCATGGCGGTCCGGTCGGTTCGACCTAATTATTAGCCTGATGAGGTTGGGACCGGTTGTGTGATGCGGCTCAATTAAGCCAATTCTGACTCCCTAGCTTGCCCGGCTGCTGTAGCAATTGCTTGTTGACTTTCCTGGTCACACAGCCGTACCCATGGCATGGCGTTTGCGGAATCTGTTCCGCCGCAATCAAAGCCCATGGGCAAGACAGGGTCGATACGCGAGAACAAAGAGAACCGCTGCCATAATCTTCAGCCACCCATTCACATAGTCACAAGTTGCCTATTTTAAATTTAAGGTTGATGGGATATGAGTCGCAAGGCGCAGCTGTCATGGTTTGTTATACCGGTAGCTTAACTTTCGTCTCATTGCTGTTGTCTATTACCCCGCTGCGATGTAAATGCAAGATGAAACTGCCTCACAGCTCACAAAAAAACATCACTATCGTCGAGTGCAATAATCACGACAGACTTGCGGATGGACAGGGTCAAGCCCTAGAGGCTGGAAGATCTCTTGATTGAAATCCGTCGTTGCTGCCGGAGTCACATAGGACAAGACAGGTCCGGAAGGCCGGTCCCAGGTCCTCCCGCTGGCCAAGCCAATCTTCCGACCCGAGCCCGTTGGAGTGGAGCAAACGCCGTGATGGCGAACTGCCCTGTTGGGTCCCGATAGGCTTGACGATAAGATCGGTCTTGGAAAATTACAGCGGCCTATCAGGCGGGGTTGTGCGATTGCGGGCGCAGTTGAGTGGGGCACTACGGGACACCGCCCAAAAATTCCAATGGCAGAAAAAAACCCAAGCCCAGCGAGTGAACCACAGAATCGCACGCTGAAGCCGATATTGAAGATTCCCAACATCGACAATTCACCTTACTGAATTGACGACCCCCTTCACGACCTTTCCAGCTCCCTACCGGCCGACCAACCACACAACCGCCCAGAATGCCCAAGTCAAAACGCTCCAAGGTCTTCCACCTAACCCAGGTGACCAAGAAGACCAAGGAGCAAAAGGAGAAGCTCTTTGAAAACATACGCGAGTGCGTCCCGCAGTACGAGCACTGCTTCGTCTTCAGCATCGACAACATGCGCAACAACTACCTCAAGACTGTACGCCACGAGCTAAACGACTGCCGGTAAGCCCCTCTCCCCCTCCCCCTTCCTCCCCGACTGCAAACTAACCCCCTCTCCTCTCCCCCTTCTCAGCCTCTTCTTCGGCAAGACCAAACTCACCGCCCGCGCGCTAGGCACAACCCCTGAAACCGCCCAAGCCGACGGCATCCACCTCCTCACCTCGTACCTCTCGGGCTCGGTCGGCCTGCTCTTCACCAACCGGGCGCCGGCCGAGATCACGGCCTACTTCGCCGCGCTCTCCCAGGTCGACTTCGCGCGCGCCGGCACCGTCGCCACGCGCACTTTCACCATCCCCACGGGCCCGCTCTACTCGACCGGCGGTGAGGTGCCTGCCGAGCACGACGTGCCCGTGGGCCATACGCTCGAGCCCGAGCTGCGCCGGCTCGGCCTGCCCACGCGCATGGCCAAGGGCAAGGTGGTGCTCAGCAACGAGGAGGGCACGGGCGAGGGCTATACCGTCTGCAAGGAAGGCGACGTGCTCGACTCGCGCCAGACGCGCCTGCTCAAGCTTTTCAGCGTGTGCCTGAGCGAGTTCCGCGTGCAGCTGCTCGCGTACTGGACCAAGGAGGGCGGCGCCGTCACGGAGCTGAGCAAGCGGGAGGGCGGTGGCGATGTCGCCATGGAGGGTGTCAGCGATGATGAGTAAAAAAAAATTTAAAAAAATAAAATAAAAAGATTAATCAGAAAACAAAATCAATGGCAGAAAGGATGAAGGAGCAAGCCGGTTGTGTGTGGTGTGTCAAAGGACACCCCGTTATTTTCTCTTTTGAGTTCTTGTTCATTTTGGGAAGTTATACATGATACCATAGCTCTTCTGGCTGGGTCGGGCACAGGCGTCATAAAAAGGGACATGAAAGGGGGGCATGAAAATTGCAGCATTTTTCACAAGAGAATGCCCAGAGCTTTCGACATGGCAGCCAAACAACTTGAACGGTACTCAAGTGTGCTCACTTTGTACCATATCACTAGAACCTAGTGACACTAAAAACAACCCCAAAAAAAATCATAAACTTTTTTAAATTCATAGCGGCATGACGAGATAGTCGACCCATCTCACACCTCAATCGTCAGGCTACTGGTCGCTGTGGCTACTACTAAGCATGTCATATCTTACACGCCGGTAGATAGGCAGACACAATCATGCAATTGCACATGTGCCAGCCAGTCCGCCAGCCAGGAAACAAAAGATTAGAATCTCTTAGGTCAGTAGGCAACGAAAGTGTCCCTTACCTCTGACCTTACCTCGCTGTGTTCTACTTTTCCATGTTTTCAGTTGACTGCTGCTGCCGCTGCTGCTGATGCTGCTGCTATTACCTGAACCCTGCCACCCTTTTTGTTGTTCGTTCTCGTCCCAAACTTGTGTACACGCATGAGAATAAAATACAAGAGGAAGTTGATTACCTTCCGGTGAAAATAGAAAGGGCCTCTCCGGTCAGAATGATTGGTCTCGGTTTCGGTGACAGTTTGGGCTTTGCAGGTAGGTAAGGGCAAGCTTTACCGCGGAACTGTGCTGGAGGGCCGACGAGCGGCAAGGGAGGACGTATAGGTCGGCCTCAGCCTCGGACGATGCGAAGGTTTACCTTGGCTGAATAGCGATCCTGATTTGGCTTACTGAGTGGTCCTCCCTGGCTGTGTCTTTCTTGTGTGATAAACTTGGACGTAGGCTTACCCTCATTGTCGAAAGGGAAGAAGGGGCGAAGAGGGTTATGAAAGTGAGAAGACTGATACCCACCACAAGACAGCACTGATATGTTTGCTTGTCTTGCTAGTACCGTCGAAGCTTCCGCGGATCTTCATAGCCGCCCTCGAACGTGCGCTTCCGGGATTCGTCGTGGTCCCTAGGTCTGTCGTGGTCCCTGGGTTTGTCATGGTCTCTGGGTCTGTCATAGTCTCTGGAGCCACCATGGTACCCACCATTCTCCCGAGACTCGCGAGGCTCTCGGGGCCGAATCGGCTCCATGTTGCTGCCGGTTTGCCGCGTGTTGCGGTCGCGGAAACCTCCGCCGGCACTGCCAGATCTATCGTCATATGAGCGACCGCCGTCACGGCCATACCCACCGCCTTGTCCAGATCCGCCCCGTCTGTCGTCGCGGCCGCCGAAGCCACCAGACGGGCCACGGTCGGAAGAGCCGCCACGGTCTCCGAAACCACCACGGTCTCCAAAGCCGCCGCGGTCACCGAAGCTACCACCACGGTCGCCGCGATCACCACCAGGACCGCTGGGGGCGCCAGAAGGAGCAAAGCCGTTCGGTGCGCTGAAGTTGCGGTCGCCGCCACCACGATTGCTGAAACCGCCGCCACGGAACCCACCACCACCACCACCACCACCACCACGATCTCCGAAGCCGCCACCACCGCCACGGAACGGACGGTCGCGGCCACCTCGAAAGCCGCCACCACCGAAGCCGCCACGGAATCCGCCGCCGGGGCCACCGAAGCCACCGGGACCCATAGGGCGGGCGGGCATAGCCTTAGTGTACCCCCTACCTCCCATGCCACCACCGAGACGACGGGGCTTCCAGCCCTTGACGGTTCGGCCCCTCTCAACATCAACCTTGATGCGGCGGTCCCTGATGCGGATACCATCACAACCATCTAGAGCAGCTAATTTCGCATGCGCCAGAGGCGCATTTGTCAGTAACGCCTTACCATAGGAAGAGTTTACCTTTCAAGGGGTGGCTTGAAGGGGGAGGGAGAGAAAGAGGGGACCAGATTTGCAGGACAGGCAAGCTTGAGGGCCGTAAGTCCTGTTGGCGCAAGGCCAAACACCAGTGGGGAGGCTATGGGATATGCGGGGATTAAGTAGTGTGGCAGTTTTACCTCTCATGTCCTTCTCGCGCTCAAACACGACGAAGGCGTAGCCGCGATGGGGTTTACGTTTCTTGTTTCCCTTCTCGTCCGCATGCGTATCAGTGATGATCCGAATCTAATCACGGCTGGGTTAGCAGATATTCGTATTACTTCCATCAATGGTTGAATCGGCGGAGGACTCACGCGTTCGATGGGGCCGTAGCGGCCAAACTCGCGCTCCAGGTCGTGCTCGTCGGCCTTGTAGTCGAGGCGCGCGACAATCAGGGTCTTGAAGGCATCGCCTCTGATATTCGGGTCTTCATCCGGCTTGTCTGTATCAAAACGCGTCTCATTAGCATCTTAATCACGAACAGGGAGCTAGACGGGCAAGTCCTTACAGGTGTTGGGCGCGTCCGCAATAATCTTCTCGATCGAAGCCTTTTTCTCTAGCTTCTTGCGATCGCGATGCTCAAGCCAGCTCTCGGTAGGATGGTATTCGTACTCGCGCTCATACTGCGCAAGGGCGGGAAGGAAATCGGCGAGGCCACCGATATTGGCGGTACGGCGCTGCTCAGCCGGCTGGTCGCATGGCGGGACCCAGCGCAGGGGAGGCCGGGGCGCAAAGAGCGCGAGCAAATTGGGCGGGAGCTTGTCCGTCATGTTGGCGCCGAAGATTCTTTGGCTCCAAGCGGAGAGGGCGGGTCGACAGGAATCGAAACCAAGTAAAATAGATTACCAGAGCTTTTCCTTGTTGAAGGAAAGTTGGATGCTCAACAAATGGGTTTAGAAGCGGCCAAGTTGGATAGCGCGGTCCATTTGGCATCCCTAGATGATGAGGTTTGGTTAGGGACAGGTGGGACAAAAGTCGCGAGAAAGCCAAGTCTGCCTGGGACGTCCGTGCACACCGTCCAGCACATCCTTCCCACCAATCACGTGCCTTGTGCCTCAGGAACTTGAACCTCTGATTTCTTTGTCGCAGCAACGCGGAATCTGCAAGTATCAAGTGTCACGACCCCAGACAGCGGCAACAATGACGATCAGAGCGTTAACACAGGTTTCTACCGGCCGAGTATGTCACCCTCAATACCATTATTACGCGCACTGAGCTGACAAAAGAGCAGAATGGGGTTGGCGCCTTTGTCTTGCAATGCAAGAAGTTGGAGTTCCACTACTGCGACTGGGCTGGCAGCTCCAAGGGCATGAAGTGAGCGGCACCTTCCCTCCCTTCGCTGCCCGTTGGCCTCTATACGTACTAACCCTACTCTCTTTAGCATCTTTATCAAGACGCTCCTCCCCAAGTTCGCGGCCGAGCACCCTCAGATCGAGTTCAACGTCTCTCCTCGCCCAGCAAAACACCCCGTCGTCACCGGCCACTACATCAACGGCCGCCAGAAGCCCATCTGCGTGCGAAACCTAGAGCCTACTGCGATCCTCCAGAAGGTCAAGCTGCTCAGGGATGCGAGCGGTGAGAAGCTCAAGAGGGTGCACAAGCCGGTTACGAGCATCAACCCAAGCGTAAGAGGCGTATGGAGTCCTTACCACGGCAACGGAATGGCGGTATAGAAAGTGTGCGCGGCTGGGAGGCTCTGTGGGACGTAGGAATAGGCATATATCATATATACGGCGCCTGGGTGGGCTTGGGCGGCGTTTGTACATTACTGGCCAACAAGAATCGGACAGACTTGATTTGTAATCCAGACAAACTCGCCGAAAGGGGTCAACACTGGAAAGGCATCATTGTCATGGGTTTTCATTTTCGCGTGTCTCTATTTATTCCGGCCAATTCACCCCCATTTTCTTGGCCCCTCTATGCTCCAAATCCCGAATAGGGACCAGCCCCTATTTTCCAGTTTTCCAGCAGCTTGGTTAATTTAGAGGTTGGAGTTGATGATGTCAACGACTACACATGGTCAGTTTCAGTGGTTCGTTCATGCCAAGAAGCAAAGGAAACTCACACTCAGGCTTCAAGCTGGCACCGCCAACTAGGAAACCATCAATGTCCTCCTCCTTGGCCAGCTCCTTGCAGTTCTTGCCATTGACGCTGCCGCCGTACAGGATGCGGGTCTCAGCAGCAACCTCCTCGCCGACATTGGCCCTGAGCCACTTGCGGATGGCAGCGTGCACCTCCTGTGCCTGCTGGACCGAGGCCACCTTGCCAGTACCAATGGCCCAGATGGGCTCATAGGCAATGACGACGTTCTTCCAATTGCCAATCTTGGCGCTCACGGCCGACAGCTGCCTCTCGATGACCGAGATGGTGCTACCCGACTCACGCTCCTCGAGCGACTCACCGCAGCACCAGACGACGCTGACACCGCCCTCGGTCGCAACTTTGGTCTTGGAGGCCACGACCTCGTCCGACTCGTTGAGGATCGTGCGTCGCTCCGAGTGGCCGAGGATCGTCCAGTTGATGCCGCTGTCCTTGAGCTGCGAGACGCTGATCTCGCCCGTGAAGGCGCCATTGGGCTTGTCAAAGACGTTCTGCGCCGCCACCTCGATGCCGTTGCTGAGGTGCTCGCGGACGAGGAGCAGGTAGAGCGCGGGCGGGGCAATCACCACCTCTGTAAGTCGGGGTCAGTCCGCAGTCGGAAGGTGCATCTGTGCAGACGTACATAGATGTGTTTTTTTAAATAAAAAAATAAGATAAAAGACTTACCGACGTTGGGGTCGATCTGGGCCTCGTTGAGGTTCTTGACAATCGACTTGATGGACTCAATGGTCCCGTTCCTGAAGCGCGTCGACAAACGGCGTCGCCCGATTAGCTTTCCCGAGCTTTGATTCTCGTGCCGCGGGGTTTATGGCGGGGTAGCCCGAGCAGGGAGGGTCACGCACATCTTGAAATTACCGCCGACGAAGAACTTGCGAGCCATGATGGGCAGTTTGGTTGTTCAGTCGTGGATATTGTGAGGAGGTAGAGGAGTATGGTTGTAAAGTCGTTTACAGTGTGTTGTGGTTGGAGTGTTGAGAGGTAAGGTGCTTTTCTGAGAGATGGACAGTCACTGGTGGGATACTTAGCTGCGGGACTTAAAATTGGTGCTGCCACACGTGCAGTTCCTTGGTCTGCTCCATTGCACAAGAGAAGCCACTCCGGAAGCTGAATCCACCAGTGTCGCTGTTCGGGCAGTTGCGTCCATGTGTTGTGGTATTCTTTTTTCTCATTGTTGTCGCCGTAAAAATGGCAAGTCTTACATCCTATCGCTACGCCAGCAATGCCACATTCGCTCCTTCTATGTTCTCTCATGATCCCCTATATATCGTGTGCCCCAGTCCTGAAGGATGCAATATCCCGGATCACAATGGGGGAATGCTTAGGTATTAGCACATATATTGCTATCCAGCATTTCACGAGACTGTCTACTCTTACGAGTCAAGCCTCAGCCCAGGCCCACTAGCTGCCATGACACGCCGTGGGAAGCCATCTCGAGCCTATGGCTTCTATCCCTCCAAGTCGCTTCCGCTCCAGTTATTGCCGATCAGCGCTGCTTGACGAAGAAGCCGCGCTTTGCCTGTGGCGCCCGGTTTCGCCTGAGGAGGATCTGCTTCATGATTACCGATTGTTTCTTTACCTTTGGCGCCAGGTTTCCGTCTCCGCGCTTTTCCACGACCCTAAACACAGTAGACCCGACCCTCTGGTCCCGAGCGGGCTTGATATCCGCGATCCAGTTCTGCCCTGCGGCAGCCACCTTCCGTTTCTTGACCTTCCCGTCGGCGGCGGATCCGTTCTGAGCATCTTCATCCTCGTCGTCGGACTCCAGGAACTCGAGGGGCAGCAACTTCGGGATCTCCCGCTTTCTCTTCTCAAGGAACAACGGCTCCTGCTTCCGTGCGGGTGCATCAGCCTCATCATCGCTTTTTGGGCTGGCCGGTTTCTGAGCGGACTTCTTCTCCATTGCCTGCTGCTTGAAGAAGGCATCACGGTCTTGCCGTTTACGCTTCTGGTTAGCGGCTTGTCTGTCCAATATGTTAGCACAGCTGTATCTCCAATACTCATAGGACCGGGGGGTATTGTTTTACTTTTCTGCGGCTTTCACAGCAGCCTGCGCAGCTTTCGCCAACTGAGATTCGGCAGCATGTGAGGAGACAACTTCTGGCGGCGCATCATCGTCGGAATCCTCCTCTTCCTCCTGCTCCTCCTCAACAGCATCGAGATCCCTCTCGGTCTCGGCACGGGCCTTGGCTGAGCGAATGATGCTGCTCTCCAGAGGGTTTTTCAGCGGGAATTCCATCGGCGTGACAAATTCGTCGTTGTCGCTGTCGTCAAAAGTAACGTGCTTTTTCTTCTCCAGCGGGGTCTTAAATATACCCTCATCCTCGCTATCCGGGATCTCTTCCTTCCTCCTCCGCATCGACGAGGACGGGAGCGGAATCTCAATGTTGACATGCCTATGCTTTACGGAGCCAGTATCTTTCACACGTACGGCCAGTTTTGCGCTTGTGGGCGACGTCTCCTCATTCTTCTTGCCCTGAGTTTGCTCGACCTTTTCCCGAAGATCTTGTGTTTCTAGGGGAGGTTTTGCAGTACTCTCTTGGGGTGCCGCATCATCAGAGACATTGGACTCGGCATCTGATGAGAGCTCGATGACGACCTTTTTTGGTTGCTGGTTGGCCGCATTTCGGGGCGTTCTTCTCGGCGCCATCTTTCAAGAAAAGGTGCAAGGATCGCCGAGTGTCAATCTAATAGGCTCGTTCTTCTCACAGCGGCAGTATACTGTTGCGTCGAATCGAGGGCGGCGTTTGATGGAATCACGAAAATGATGCCAAAAACGTTCCCAGTGTGGGCCAATATCCAGACTTTTTCTCTGCCGCTGGCGTCTGCGGCGATTAGCCCACACTAAAGCTCCAGACCCACAAATTACGACCCCTGCTCATCTGGGCAGCTGTCAAACAACACATGCCGTATGCCGTCACTCAACTCAACGAACGACTTCTCTCATCCTTCACTTCACCTCTTATTGGGCAGATGCAACCCCCAAACGCCCTGGCTTGCTAATTCACCGGTTGGTCTCGATCGTTTCAAATAATAAATATGATTCAGTAACGGTCTCCCATCCTGCGCATCATGAGATAACTCTTAAGCCGACGATTCGCCAACGGCCGAGGCGCCTGACCACGGCGCACCAAGACTCTCTTCTAAACATGCGTCCGCCTCAAGCTCTGGCGTCAGTAGGCTGGCGTATCCCACGATCCCTCTCCCACGCCGCCCTACCGACGCATGCAGTCCGGATCAGTCCTGCTGCATGTTACCAGCAGTTCCCACAGTGCTGCATCTTGTCGCAGTCCCGCCCATACAACTCACAAGGCGGAAGAGCAACGCCCCCCTCCCAGCGCGGACGTGTAAGAATCGGCGGTCCTGCCCCAACGTTCTCAGCGGCAGATGTGCCTCCTATGGGGTTCTGGGAGCCCCTAGCACTCAGGGAAGCTCCCGAGGATCTGACAGCCAGCACTTTCTTTGAGACGGCAAAGCAGTACTGCGCCGTTGCTCAGACCGGCGAATCGACCTGGAAAGGGAAGCTAGAAAGGGGTATGGAATTGCACCACCGAATCACCGCTGGCTGTCCCCCTATTTCCCTCGCAGAGCAGCCAGCGCTACACATCGGGGAGTGAGGCTAAATGGATATGCAAATACACAGACTACGGCATCGACTCCTACGCGCTGCACTACACGGGACTGCTGCTGACCCATGGCCCCCCCGGACCGACATGGTCGCTGGGTCTGGACATGCTCCTGACTGCCTCCAGTCTGGGATACGACGCTTCGGCCATGACGCTTGTTCGTCTTCTGCTGCAAACCAAAAACGGTGTAGAGAACAGCCCATATACAAAGACTTTTGCGCCCGCCGTGGCCCACTTCAACCGCATCGTTGCGGTCGGAGACAACCCCGACGCGCTTACTCTACAGGGGTTCTTGCGGGAGCGCAAGGCGGACTACAGCGGCGCCCTGAAGAACTTCGACCGCGCTATCGAGGCAGGCAGCCGGAGCGGCGACACGTATGCCCCGGCGCAGAGGAAGCAAGCCCCCGGCACTGGTACCAACGAGAGCGGCAGCAGCGGCACGTCACAGCAGAGAACACCCAAATGGTGCTGGGAAGCTGCGTGTCACGTCGGGCGCGGCCGTGTCCTACTCCGGCTGGGCGACCGCGTAGCAGCCGAAGCCAGTTTCCGCATTGCGGCTCGGGAACTTGACACTGCGGGCGCTTGCTTCCAGCTTGGCAAGCTGCTGCCTCCACAGGAGGCGGAGGAATATCTCATGAAAGCAGCATTTGCAGCGAGTGAGGAGGCATGTCTCCTACTCGCCGCATCGGAGCGTGAAAAGGCTACGAGCCAGGGCGAGCTAAGCGAGAAGGAGAAGGAGCATCGCCGAAGATGGGCTGCCGAGTGGTTTTGTCTCGGGCGCAACGAAGAGGCGGCGGAGGAGCTTGGTAGGGTCACATCGTGAGCCGAGACATTAAAAGCCAGAGCACATACAGGTCGAGTCCCAAGTTCATGTTTGATAGACTCGGAGGCACCTATGAGCAAGTCGCCAGTCAGCACCAACGGGGAAGGGCAGCCAACCACGTATCGGCTTCTCTTGCTGGACCCCAATACACGACCCTAGTACAATGCGCACATGCTTCAGTCAGGACAGACAGTACGGCAGATGCTCAAGAGCCTCGCGGCCTAAAACAAGACTTGCTGTTTGCGCGATTCCACACTATCAAACCTTCTCACGGTTTTGTACAGATATGCAGTGTGTACAAAGCAGGACCCGGTAGACCATCGGCAGCCGTTTCTGCTTTTTTCCTTTTGAGCATTGCATTGCATTAGTCTCTTATCCTTCTCTGCAGCCGCCTTTCTGCTCTTTTTTACGTTGCTTTTTTCTCTTTTCACCTTTGTCTGCATCAACGATCCCGCCCGCATGCCGAACAACCAACAACACGAAAGCAGGGGGACATCACCCTTTCCAAATGCAAATTCCGCCCCGCCTGCCCGCCGGGCCTTGGTCTCGTCCGCCGAGCATCAAATTGAAGTCCCCAGTCCCAATCCCAGTCCCCCATCTTCAACACACGCCCCTCCCCCGGTTTTGATTCACTTTAGCGAACCTAGTCGTAGAAATCCCCTTCCCCACCCGTCTGGGGCGTGTGTCTTTTGAAAGACACACTAAGACACACCAGCAGCACTGCGAAACTAGCGCAAGTGTAGCTGGGTTTTTCACGCAAGCCACCCAAATCGACCAGGACCCAGGACCCAAAGAGCACCGCGCGACCAAACATATCACACTCCCAAGACAAAAAATAACCGAACCAACAACACCGCCAAGACCCGTCGCCCCCCCAAAGAAAAGGGAACAGGAAAAAAAAACAAAAAGAGAAAAAAGATCGACAAGATCAGTGCATGGCACCGCATCGGTCTCCTCTCCTCGCTGCCCTCGGAGTCCCTTTCCAGCAGCTGCGATTGGTTCCGGCGCCCACCTCTCTGCAGAGCTCTCCCTCAAGCCACTCGTACGATTTTTCTCTGCTGCCGCCACCCCCTCCCCCTCCTCCTCGCCACCTGAATCGCCCCGTCAGAGCCCCCCCCCCCCCCTTCCCCCTTCCGGCCCCTTCCTGCTGCGAACTTGTGCTGTTGCGTGTTTGACGTTGTTCAACCCGGGTGCCGTCACCGACTTCGATCACCGGAGCCGGGTACCTACACCACCCTCCACGCTACACAGCGGCCGTGAAGTTATCAATAGTGTAGATTCACTATGCCGAACAACCTGTGCTCAAAAGACTCTTCGGCCGAGAGAGCCGCTGTACCGTTGATACATGTGCATACACTCCAGTCCTGGTTTGTTTGTTCGCGCGTTACACTTAAAGAGAGATGTACTAGAGTTTTAAAAAGTTCCCTGGTATAAAAAACGCATCTCTCGTATTTCAAAAGGTGGCATCCCTAATATCTAAGAACGATATCTAGAAATACCTGTAGACGTTATCGCAACCGAGGCACCTTTTTATCATTGTTGCAGCCTTCAAGTCGCGCGTTCACGAACAAGGGTTAGGATTGTACACTGATGACATGTTGATCTGATCAATTCACTTTTAAATTCTTGTCATTGCAACTGAGCTAATCTCATGTTGCAATGGGCCGAGCGAGGGACATTACCAACTCTTTTTTTAATCTGTCTCTCCTTCCCACGTAATGAGCGAGGACCTAGTAGTCCAATGTGGGGAGGTATAATTATTCTGCATGCCCAAGCTGGCATCAAGACACTCCTCTGAAAGGTGTAGTGTGTAAGAATAGAAAAGGAGAACAGAGACACAAAGCCAAGAACCCGGTCCCTCGAGGTTCATGTCCATGCAAGAAAAAATACCATCTCAGCCTGACCGACAGGCCGGCCCCATTTCAGCCTCCTCCTTCCATTTTTGCTGTCTATCCCCCCCTGATGCCCCAGGAGGCTGCGCCGGCGGCAGGCAGCCAACCGAGGATGCAAAACGCCCCCAAAAAAATTCTCCGTCGGTGGTGTCCGTCCATCCGGTTTACCCACCCCCCTGTTGTCCGATCCCATGCTCATGTTTCTCATTTGCTCTGTTCGTCAGGATATAATCCCAGGTTCTTTGCGAGTAATGAAGGGGGTATAAAATAATAGTGATTAACCCGTTTGGTTTGGAAGAGAGAAACAAAAACCAATTTGCTCATGCCGAACATGGGGGGGGGGTCGCTCCGACTCGGTATAAGCAAAGAAATAAACGACCAAAGAAGCCTCGTTCGTCGCCGATGAAGCCCCCAAAAAAAAAAAAAAGAATTTGTCAAGGTATGCCGTAGCTCTGTATAACCTGCCCATGTCCTCGCTGTAAATACCTTCCACCTCTTTCCAACGCCAGATTCACGCCGCAAATGTTTATAATAAATAGTCTCGGGCTAGGGTAGTAAATAAATCGTTTCGTCGTTGTCGTTACCGCTCAAGAAATGCGATTATGCAGATGAACGCTTCTGCTTCTTGCGCGACCGTGGCTTGGTGTCTTCTTCCTCGTCGTCCTCGTCCCCGCTATCGTCGCGCCCGTGGGGAGTGCCTGTCTTGCCATCGTTGCCTTTCTTGATGCTGATCAGGCAACCTTGCTCCTTGAGACGCTTGGTGAGCGGCGTGCTGGCCTTCATGCCAGGAAAGTCCTTAGCATTGTAGACTTGGAACGGTTCGCTCATTGCCGTTGCCACGATCGCCGACCTGTCTCCGGCAATCATCCTTGTGGGATCTAGCACCACTAGTGCAAACTTGAGGCGGAAGGAGCCTGGCGTGCGGCAGCTGAGGTCGGGAAAGCAGAAGAAGCATCCCTCCTCGTTATTCTCGTCGACACCGACAAAGGGGCTTGCCACAAGTGTTCCCATGAGCCGACGTTGCTGGCGAAAATCCTCCGGCATGCTGCTCATGTCCTTAGTACCTCTTTCATCCCAGATGCTGCAATGAACCACACTGAATTGGTGACGTAGTCGGCGGCCACGCTCTTCGGGAGTGAGGGTGTCGTCGTGGATCGTCAACTGCACAATTGGCGGAGGATCAATAACGCGGCGGTCTCTCTCACCGAATCCACAGCTTCTGGCTGCAGAGGGCTGCTGCCGGACGATGATCCGATACTCTGAAGGCGGAGGCCGTGCTGCTGGAACCATTGGCTGCTTTGAGTTGCTGTTGCTATCAGAGCTGAGTAGGTTCGAGATGCTCATTGACTTCGTTTCCTGCCTTGGCGATGCACTGGGCTGAGAGCTTGGGGGGCTCTGCGGTGCTGGTGGCGGCGCCGGGGGTAGGGAGCGGCGGCTCGGTCCTGGTGTGTATGATGGCTGCTGTGCCTTAATCAGTGCCGGTTGGTGGGTATTGTCGTAGTGAAATGACTCTCCCCGGATGCGGGGAGACTGCTGGTGGAGGTAAGAACGTGGTATTTGTCCTTGGCTATGGTGCTCCCGCAGGGTGTTCATTTGCCTTAGGCGCAATTCCTGGGCTACTTCCTCAGAAGATCTGTCACTGGCGGTTGATGATTGGGTCGGAGAGCGGCGGGCATCAGGTCTCCTGGACATTGGGTGCGGATCACTGCTTGGGCCCGGAAGTTGAGGAGGTGTTTGCCCTACGGGAGAGGGCGTCGCATAGTCGGGGTAGTAACTCTGCTTCCCGCCGGGGTAGGGGCCATCGCGGCCGTTCTGCAATGGAGAAGTGTGGCTCGGTACCGTAGTGGGTATCATGGTCGCCATCGGTGGTAGCCGCGGCGGCTGCTGGTGCTGATGCGGGTGGTGGTGGTGGTGCTGATGATGATGGGCATGCTGATGCGCTGGCTGCTGCTGCGGCTGCTGCTGCGATTGTGGAGGTTGAGGGAGCTGTTGCTCTTGTGCATAGTACGCATGCCGTGGGGCATACTCGTGGTAGGTGTGATGAGGTCGAGCCATACCGTCTAACATCGTGTGACGGCCAAAGTCGCGAGGAGCAAACTCGACAACTGCAGACATTGGGGGAAATTGGCACAAATAGGCGCTTGGTACAGGTGATTCGGATCTGTGGATTCAGTCAGCCTCTAGTCTTGGGCTAGCAGTGGTGGTACTGTCAGAGTGGATGGTTGTACGAAAGGGGGGGGGGGGTATTACAGAAGAACCTGCTGCTGATTCCGAACAGCTACAGATACGAACCCAAACAACGGGGTCCTGGGACAGGTGGTGTCGAGTCAAGTCTCAGAGACAACACCTAGCGCCGATCCAGATAGACGCTGCTGGTGGAGGACAGGGAGGGGTGAGTGTGGCCTTGAACCTAGATCAGGCCCTTGCGAGACACGATAGCAAACACCACGCGCAGCTGCAGTGTGCCGAAGCTGGGTTCCAGTACATAGGCTTGCTAGAGGGATACAGCTGCGAGTAGCCGAGGGCACGTGCAAATATCGAAATCGGGAAGCACTCGGTTGCTCAAGATACCGGCTCGAGTGAAGCAGAAGTTGGTCTCACGTTGTGGACGTTGGTGATACACCGGCGCCCAGATTCGGAAAGAAGATGCTGGTTGGATGGGTAGGAGGAGCGGGGGCGCTGGATGCAGGCGGGAGCTTAGGGGTTGGGGAGCTGGCGACCCTTAAGTTTGCTAGATAGAGTTGGCTGTAGGTTCTCGGTTCTGGATCATCTGAGTTGAAGTGGTGTGGTCTGAAGTGTTTGCGGTCTGCGGATGGTGCAGGAACAGTACGGCATATAAGACTCGGCCTTTGATAGACAGGCGAGGCCGGTAGTATGGAGCGGTGCTGCGGTGTGGATGGCGAGTCCTGGCAGTAAGGGGAGGACTCGGGGTGGACAGGCACTCGGGATATTTCAAAGTAATATGGCAAAGCCTGGCTGGTGGGCCATTGTGTGAGATTGAGAGGGCAGCAATAATATCAGGGGAACGTATCGATATCCTGAATGTCCATCAGGGCGGAGGAGCCTGGGGGGCGGGAGTTAAGTACTCCGTGCCCTGACTGGACAAAACAAGAGATTCTGCAGATTGCCTGACAGGGATGGCAGGGGTTGACGGCGACAATCCAGCAGGCGGGTTAATGGGTCTGGGAGAATGGGTGTCCGAGAAGTACCGTGGCATCCCCAGGCGTATGTAATTAAGTATGAGAAACAGAAGAAAGATGTGTTTGGAAGACGGCCTGGAAGCAGTGGAAGGCGGGAAGGGCAGGGGGGACGAAATGCGTACCGGGGGGCGGGCCAAGTCCGTTGTAAGCCCTGGCTCTACGGCGTCGTACTGCGGAGGCGGTACTGCGTACACAAGCCGTCCAGCGCTGCAGCGAACGGTACGTACGAAGTACTGCGTACCATTTCAACGAGACACATCCCAGGACTGAGCGAGGCGGTTAGCTTCAAGCAAGTGACCCCCTCACGCCCTCCCCCCCCTTCCTCGCTCTGCCCTTCCACGCACCCCCACCACCCCCGGCCTAAACCCCAACCCCAGTCAGTGATCGAGCAGGGGACGAGGCACGTCAGAAATCAAATCGCCCGTGGCCTGTAAGCCTGCGAGCCTGCCGATGACGGCTCACCGTGCCAATTAGACGTCCTGCCGGAGGGTGCTGAGTCGGCGCTGCACAGAGGATGCTCGCAGCTGGCTCGCACCATGAGGTCGCCGTGGGCCGGGGGTGGGGATGAGCATGGGCAGGCGACGAGACCCTCATGGTGCTGCCTTGAATGGGTTTGTTTGGGCACGCCTGCCAGAGGGTGTCGACGCCACTGGTGTCCAGTTGGGTGGAACATGCATAACGGTGCAGCCTCTGAGGACGGACACGGTGGAGGGCAGTCAGTCAGACGAGCCAAAAAATAATACCACCAAGCATCGGATCTTCGGCGGCTTCGAGATGCGACAGACTGCGTGACTTGCAACCGCGAGGGCGAGGGCGAGCAGAGGCCGCAAAGGCCAGAGAGTGAACACTGCGCGAGTGAGGTGGAAGAAGCCGAGCCAAGGGCAAACCGCTCAATGAGAGCAGCCGAGGACCGGCTGAAGTCGAGAACCAGCAAGCAGTGCAAGCTGCCGCCGGGCCAGCAAGAGCCCTCAGCGAGGTGAAACCGAGTTACTGGACCCGGTGCAGGTTTGCAGGTGTGTAGCCAGGAGCCGCGGGACGGAAGCTGTCCATCCTGAAAGCGCGATACTGGCAACTCTTCTCAAACACTCCCGGGTCGTCCAGCAGGCTGCCGAGGACGAAAGAGGGCAATGGAGAGAACGGGCCGAGGGATGCTAGATGAGTGCTGCCAACTAGGCCGTGGTGTGGATGGATGGGCGACAGATCTGGGAAAGGCTAACCACAGAACAACATAAGTCGCCAAGGCATGTCTCGGCGGAGGCAGCTGCTCCTCGTTCCCTCCTTGACTCTGACGTCCCATCCCATTGATTCCATTCGCGCAGCTGAGAGGGGAGGGAGCATGGAACCACCACTGGCAGCACCTCTTGCCGTGTGAGCTTGTGCACCGCGTTGCTTCAGGGCAGGCGTGCAACCAAGGGCATCCCAGGCACTCCTCTGGCGGAAGGAGCCACTGCGACCTCCCAGGCCCCGGTTTACGGCAGTCGCAGCGCTGTGGGTGTGGGTGTGGTGTGGTGGGTGCGTGCCCAGTGCGGCACCCGCAGGGCCAGATGGGGCCAGATATGTGGGGCCCCTTCCCTGCCTCACAATGGCATCCATGAGTCCCATCCATGCTGTGGCAGCCTGTGGCGAGCCTATGCTCAAGACTGGCTCGCTCGCTCGCTAGCATCGGGCTGTAGCATCACTAAAAATTAGCCGTGCCGCGCCTCTCCGACTCTTGCGACACTCCTTCTACGTTCACTTCACACTTCACCCATCATCTTGCAATTGGAATGCTCCACTGTAGTGACTGCGTGTCTGCCTGCACCTGCCTACGCAGGATCCGGGCCTTTCCAGGCCTTGGGGTTGGTGCCCATTTTTCCTTCTCCATTTCTCGGTTCCGTCCATATTGATGTTTCTACGCTCCCCGTATTGAACATATCAACTTTAATTGACAGCCACACGTGTCACGCCCGCCATCTGCCGGCTTTAATCTGCAGATGAAGATGATGGCGAGGATGTGCGCCTCCATCCAAGCCCATCACTCATCACACGCATCACATCCCCTGAATTGACGACCAAGACACCCAAGACACCGAAAACATTCGGTAACGAGACCCCGGACGGCCGGCTGCAACCGCTTGCGCAAGACGCGAAAGAAACAAAAAAAAAGAAAACACCGGCCCGGCCAGACCCTTTGCGGCAGCAATTGTCCAGTCCCGGCGGCATCCTGGGGGGTCAATCACCAAGCCACACCAACGCCGAGCTGGGGCCGTTGGGGTCGGCCTGTGTTGTGTCGTGAATTTCATGACTGGCTAGCCTGGTCCCTCTGCTGCTCTTCGCCAATCTGAATGGGCCACGCACCTTCTCGGTCAAGAAGCTTTGCTTTTGACAGGCTCGCCAGGCGACGGCCAAAATACACAACTCCTTGGTGTGGCGCACCTGCTAAACGACCTTGTGCTTCTCCAGATAGCCATCTAGATGGAGTGTCTGGATTCGCGTGACCAGCAAAACAACCAAGACAGGGGACCGATGTCTTGCTGATGGGAATGCACAATTGCTTTCCTCTGCCGTGGGCCTCTCACAGCCATCTATTTTCAGGAAAATGTCAAGGCTATGACCCTCACGACCTCGCCGTGCTCACCATGCTCACCGTGCCCTCGCAATCGTTGGTCGTCTTGCGGTAGAAGTTCCCGCGCTGGCCTTCTTCTGTGGCATGAGTCAAGACAAGAGGAACGCTAGACACACACAATTGTCACCCCTGGTACAGCCATCACGCTCCCGGCAAGGCGATAGTAGACATCAACCAGGAAGTAGGGATGGGCACCATGCGCACATCACCACTTTAATCGCCGTGGCTGCGTCAGATAAGGGGACCGGGCGGTTGCAGTGCTCAACTCGTCCAGCTCCGCGACCAGCTAATCGAAAATACCGTCACTCAGCCAGACTCCAAGTTCGCCGGGCTGGTGATATCGTGCGCGCCGCACCGAGCAGTGGAGGATTGGATCTGGTGGACACACTGACACGGCACGCAGGGTTGCTTGAGAGTTTGCGCAGCAAGTACCCAGTGTCCAATCAGCACCGTCTAGTCAGCCAGGGGTCCCGGCTCGACACGGCTGACAGGGAAGGCAGGAAAGACAGGGAAGTCTCGCCAGCACCCGTGGTTGGATAGATGCGACCCTGATTCCCGGTTTCCCACCTTGCCCCACGATGAGGCCCGTGAGCACTGCGGCGGACGGTTTGTGGCGGGGTGGGAGGAGCAAAGAATGCCGCTTAAACTCTTTATGGCTAATCGACTTTGACGTTAAAACGCACCACTGCATGTCTTTGACCAGTCCCTGCTAGTGCTTGCAGCGCGCGCAAGCAGCAACCCTCGAGACTCGGGACAAGGGATAGCCAAGATCAGATATCAGAAATATAAAACAGCAAAAAGAGGAACAAAGCAGCGCGAGCGCCAAGATTAGTCACCGTACCCGACGCAACGAAACGGCGCAGGGACAAGTGACCTTTACACTTTGACCTCATCCATCCGAACCCAGACTCTGGGACTTTGGGAACATTTGGATCATGCCAATTTCACGACGGCGTCCACCACCCCGCACAACCTCGCCCAAAAATAGCTGGCGACTTCGAGCGCGTAAGAATGCCCGAATGTTGCGCGGAACTTAGCTCCAAATAACATGGGCCCTGCTGGCATGGCTCTCGCAGGCCTCGGTGCCGGGATAGCCCAACTAAGGGCACCGCCGCGCGCCGTACGGAAGCATCGAAGGAAGCGCAGGGGGAAGACCAGCGGCAGTCGGACTTTGGACAGTGCCGCCTTGCCATTCTCGGGAAGACAGCAGTGGTGTGGGGCATGATCGTCCCGTCTCTGGGCGGGGGGTGGTCCTTGCACGAACGGCGAGCAGCGGAGGAGCGAAATCGGGTTTGGCTTTGCATGCTCTTCCAAATTCCTTTTTTTCTTTTGTGTGCGTCCTACCGGGTGTGCGGATAGGTACAGTGCCCTCAACAATACCTGAACAACAGCAGCAGAGCAAAATGTCATCACCTTTTTGTCCCTCTCTTCTCTCATGGTTCTGTTCCGGGGCGCTGGCATGTTTTATTTGATCCCATATTCCATTTCGTCTTTCATGTTGCTGCTGCTGCCAAACCCACCCCCCCCCCGCAAAAAAGATCGCATAGCAAAGAATTGTCTAGCCAGTCAGTCTATCAGCCCTGCCCGTTCACTCTGTCCCCTTTTGGGACACTGAAGACAGAGAGGCCGGAGGCCGGGCCCCCCACCACACTATCGAGGCTGTCAATGCTTCTTGTTTCAAAGCGGGAAACGAGGCGCTGTAGTCCCGTTACTTATTCCTGCCCAGGCCATGAGGCTGTTCTAGCACCCCCGGGTTGTTAGCGCCACTAGCCATCTTGACAACGACATCGTTCATCGTCGGCTTCGACTTCCTCATGTATACCAAAGGCCGCATCAACTATTGCCCAAGCGGCCCTCGCACCCTCTCGCCCCAGGCGATGCAAGCTAGGCAAGCCAAACAGCCTGGACTTGTGAGGCTGCTTCGTGTCTGAAAGAAACGGGTTGAGTCAGGTCGGATGGGAAGCGGAGGCGTCCTGCCCTCTCCGCACGACTCAGCTGCATACCCCGCGATACAGAGTTCTACCAATCTGGATCAAACCGCCCAGCGTTGCATCAGTGCCCTCTACGTCTAGTAGTAAGGTTGCGTACCGCCAAAGTAGACAGCGACGCTACGAACGAAGCGCGGAGGAGCCACTCGGACCCCAGGAGGCTGCCCCTCAAGTTGCCTCGACTGGCCCCCAGGCGAACATCGTGGCTGGACACGGCACGGCAGCAGGCGTCGCAAGACACTCATAATCATCTCATAAGCAGCCACGGTATAGGGTGGATTGCGCGTGCTACGAGGCTCAGCAGCCACTGTCGCTTCATACCCAAATGAATAACACAAGTCATCGCCAGACTATACGCCGAAAAATAGCCCGTCGTCTTATCGCACCAAGCCCGCTACTATGCCTACCTATGCCTACTCACACACGCGCCTCACCAGTTTACCAACCTGTCTAGACTTGGCCGTCGGTCCCGATTCACTCCTGGATCCGGAGGCCCCACAGCCATAGCCCGTCTGCTTCCCCCCTTTGTGCCGTTTGACGGAGAGCCGTGGGCTGCGATGTGCACCATACATGCAGACGTCAGCGTGGACGGGCAAGGCTGCTGCCGTCCACACATGCGCCCGCACCGCCTGCCGTCTGGGACCAGACTTGCGCCGCCAACAAGCCGTCCATTCAGGACTCGCCTCCCAGCTATGTTTTGATGAACGAGCCTGCTGTGGGTCGTAGTGCCAGCTTGTTCTTTTGCCTACCTAGCCCGGCTTCGCTCAATATCAGACTCCCGGAGCAAGGCCGACAGCCTGTGCTATATACTCTATACCCCAGAAATTCCAAATCTAAGCCGCAATCTGGCCGTCAAGACTACACCGAGGGGTAGAAGCGAATCTGTGGGGAAGAGGGAAGAAAGAAGAGCGAAAATTCTCCGAATGGCGTGTGGGTGTCCTGGTTGGACCGACCAGAGCGCCCATGAGCCTGGATGATGGAAGGGTGCGAACTGAGCTAGCCACAGGTCTGGCTCATGATGCTCCACGTCGCCCAGCTCAAAGGTATTCTCCTCTGGCTGGACCGCTTGCCAAACGACCAGTCATCCAGAGCTCTGGTCGCTTTGACATCTTACTCGCCCCACCGCTTGGTCGACATCCGCGCGCTCTGTGGACCAGCGCGCTTGGGACGCCTTGCACGCGTCAGATGCACTACTACCCTATCGAACTGAAGAACCATAGTTTGCCGAGTTAAGGTGCTCGACTGGCGCCGGGTTGCTCTCTTCGGTCATGAGCGGGCCCGGGGCCGCGTTGCACTCGCTCACCACCGCATCGCAACATCTCACGCCTTTGAGCTCGTCGCCCCACCATGCTCCGTTGAGTGCATAAGTCCACATATCTACTGCAGATGAGGGCGCGCCGGTAGTTGCAACCGCTGCCCGGAAACATCCCTTCCAATTGCCATTGTGCTACAATCCAACCCAGAGCTGAGGCCCCACCCTCCATCCCCGCGTTTCGCGCATGATCGACACTCCAAGCTCCCTATCAAATGTGCCCGTCTTGTTGCTGAATGGGACCTTGGTGCTTTGTGAGTTGTCACTCAGCAGAGCGGCGCTCTGCAGAGACTTGTCGAACTGACGCTGAACCTGCTGCGTCGATCATAAAGCCATGCCTCGCCGCCAAGACTCTGATTGGCACGTCCGCAGAGCCAATACCACACTGCCGTCTCCTAGAGAGTGTTTCACCAACGCTGGTTGAGTGAGTCTGTCTCGACAGCAAGAACACGCAGACCCGGGATGCGGTGTGCTCGTGTTTGAATTTTCAGGTCTCGCCATTCCCGGCGACTTTTTTTTCTTTCTTTTTTTTTCCATCGCCCGGCCAGACGCCGAGCTTCTCAAGTCGACGAGTTCCGGGCTGAGAGAGCAAGAGCCGAAAGGGTGTGCTGCAGGCTGCGACTCTCCGGCATGCAACAGAGACTTGAAACTGCGGCTAATTGTTCCCCAAACCTCAACCCACAGAGAGCTAGCTCCCCGCCTCAAAAACCAATATCCGGTCACGGATAATTAATCTGAAGGGGCTTCTCGAAATCTTCCAGGGAAAATCACGGAGGCACGCGGCACCACCTGAGCCCACGGCATGCAATCGCTGATTGCCAATCTGTAAGAGAGTTCAAATATTTTCCGGTTCAAGCACGGAGCATCACCATCCCATCTTCACCCTTCGTCCCATCTCTGGACGATCTGGAGAAGAGCGCATTGCGGACGGCCGATCATTCATCGACAGCCCCCTCGACTTCAGATGGATTCTGCAGAGGTTCTGGATCGGGATCCCACGGCTCCGTCGTGAGATGGCCAGCAGCCCAATTTGCCGATTCTGCTTTTGTTAAGGCCTCGTGGGTTTCAGTTGGCACTTCGATCTCCCAAGAGACTCCCGAGATGACAGATCTGACGGCAGGGGCCCTGCACGATAGACGAGAGGTCAGAACCCGGGTAAATCTACCTCTTCTCCAAATCCGTCAGTCCACACCAGCCAGCTTGCCCTGCTTGACTGTCACCGTGTTCCTTTTCGGCTTCATATCGGGACTTCTCGCCAGGGCCACTAGGAGGGCTCGGGAACGCCATGACTGCATCATTAATATGCGCCGTGTAATATGGGGTCCTCCAGGTTCCTGGAAAGAAGGCAGTCTTTTCAGTCGTTCGTCTAAGTGAGCATGCCGCGGGAATTGGCCCCAAGCGACTTTTCCCACCCGTCCACCTTCTCCTTCGGCTTCTCAACCGGGAACTCAGTTAATTGCCCTCCTTTCCGGCCGCCTGGAGTTCGTTTAAGGCGCGCGTGTGAAGGGTCCTTTCCTTTCCGGTTGGGAGGAGGAGGCGTGATCTGCAACGTTACCTGTTGCTGTTTTCTTTTGCAGCAAAGAAGCCGATTCGCGCGCCAAACATCGCCTACCATAAGCGTTCTTCATGGCCGTCTGTTGTTTGCATTCCCCCCTATATATCCCTTGACTGTGGAACCTGGGAGGAGAACGCTGGTTATGCTGTCGCCGGGAGTCCCATGTACGGCAATTTGCTTGGCTCCCAGGCAACTGCCTCGGCCCACTGCCGCGTACTAGCGAAGATCCCTCTCACCGGGCACACTTTTTGCTAGGTGGAGTTTCCAACATGATCTAGGGCAGTCAGGCTGATCTGCGGCGCTGCTGTCGTGTGCGCTTTTTACCTGCATCAGGACAATGGGAACGCATGTGTTGTGGGCTTCCCAGATACGAACGATCATCCGGGTGGCAAAGCGGCGTGATTGTTTTTCTATGACCCCATGCTAGGGACCAACTACTCTGCCGCCTCTGATCGCGCGGTTGTTACCACCGATCCCGGGGGGCATGACGGCACGCCACTCGGTCACCCAGTTGGAACATCTTCAGACGACTAATGCCGGGCTAGTGGCCTGGCAAGGTGGCCTGGCAAGAGAGCAGACGACCAGACAAAGGAAAATTTTAATCGCCGACTGACTGACTGACACGGCCGGCCGGCCGGTTGGCTCTGCCGGGAAAAGAACGAACACCCACTCACACACACCTCTGGAACGTGGGAATGATCCGGGTCTCTCATCTTTGTGTCAGGGCTGTCTCATGGT
Organism: Lasiosphaeria hispida; assembly: GCA_033439745.1. Classification (NCBI taxonomy): domain Eukaryota; kingdom Fungi; phylum Ascomycota; class Sordariomycetes; order Sordariales; family Lasiosphaeriaceae; genus Lasiosphaeria; species Lasiosphaeria hispida. The sequence goes on from JAUIQD010000003.1 coordinate 2,867,333, forward strand.
GTGTTTGCTAACCCGCTCCTTAGAGCATGTTCTAGAGGTACGCAATGAGCGCGCACACAACACGGTGTGTATATCTCGGCTAGTTCTGGGGTTCATATGAGATGGCGTCTTGCTCCGTGTCCCCGGGGCGGCATCTATTTCGCCTCCCCTTTGTAAGGATTGATCTACCGCGGGCAATCATGGAGCGATCACTGACGTCTCCTGGGGCGGTTTTCTGGAAGGTTCGGGTGGTTTTGTGCTGTTATTGGGGCTTGCTTCTACGCCGCCGCGAGTTCGGCGACGGCTAAAGCGAGCTCTGGCTCCCCGCCAGGGACCTTTCCGGGACACTCCCCGGGGACATTTGTGAGGTCTGGTTCTAGGGCTAGTTGCCCTGGATTTGGTCTGGCATTGGTTTGCTACGTTCTGGGTCTGTCTGCTGCGCATAGCCTGGCTTTACACGTCACGGTTTGACTTGGCCGGGCTGTCAGTCCGGCTCATTACTTTCCCTGTAAAGAAGTGGGCGGTGATATAGCTGTTATGGGGAGATATTTTATATGTTAAGATGTTCGCCGCTGTTTTTCACGCGTTGTTTGCCACGGTTGCTTGACACGCTGCCCGCTCGCCGATCAGAAGAAGCACCGAGGTATTACCTAGGTATTCTTGTCTGAATGGGGATGGGCTTTTGGCTGGCGAGGTATAGCTTTTCATGCTATTATGAAGCGGATCGCTTTCTTGTTTAGGTGGAGCGAGTGAGTAGCCGCCACCGTCTCCCCACCCAGTCGGTGTCGGTCTCTCTTTCTCTCTATGTGTGTGTCTGCTTAACTCCTGGCTGTAATGGCCGTGTCGGTGTCGGCGTGGTTTCGCCCCGCTGGGGGTGAGCTGGATGCGGCTGTGGTAGATGGTATTCACCTTGGCGGACTATGCGTGTGGACTTGTTGGGCGTGTGTCGGTATTGCGCTGGGCTATACCGGGGCTGGATGGGCAGCTATGGTCGTGGGTGGGGTTTAGCCTTGCTTTCTGCTGTGAGCTTTGTGTGTGTGTGTGTGTGTGTGTGTGTGTGTGGTTTAAAGGTGTATGGGGTCGTCAGCTGGCTGGGGGTAGGATGGTTTGCTGGATATTGGACTTGGTGGGTTCGTATGTTCGGATGGGGTTCCGGGCACAGTGTGCATGATTGGTTATGGGGTGGGGGATATATATGATGGGCTTGTTACATGGCTCTTTTTTTTTTTCTTTCTCGGGCCTTGCTGGATGTGACCGCGAGGATCCGGTTAGAGGCGAGTTTGCTTAGCTGTCCGTGTCGCCACGGGGTGGAGGTCTGCTTGGTTCAGACGGTCTGGTTTGGGCAAGGCGGAGGATACGAAGGCATTGCTAGAAGGGCTCAGCTAGGGGGGGTTCCAATGGGGCTTGCCTGGTGTTGTTGGTCGATCGTCTTTGGGGTAAGTCCGTTGAACTCGGCTGCAGCGGAATTGCTTGCTTGGAGTTGAGCTTGCTGAGGCGGACATTGGTCAGAGGCGGGAGAGGGCAGGGTGAAACGGACTCGGGTTGTTTTTATGAGGTGTGTGACCCGTCTTCCGGGCATGAACGGCCACGCGGGTCTGGCGCGCTGGCGAGGTGGCGTGGTGATCGCCTCGGTTGCCTATTGAGCCGTCCGTGTTCAAGCCGGGCTGGCGGTGTGCTGGGGGGGGGCGGGGTGGTTGTGTCGATGTGGGTTTGGGTGGTGGCAACGTGGATCGCCCCTGAAGCTGGTGTGTGACTGTGTCCATGACCCAGTCTGTGTTTTGAGGCTTTCGTTCATATCTTACTAAACCAGGACAAAAAACACCAGAGGGAAGTGGACCCCAGGTTGAGCCCAAAACATTGCAGTACAGCAAGCAGGGAACTCCCAGGTGTCGAGGTCTGTCCTGGTACATCCATGTCCGAGTAAATAGTCCGCCAAGTTGTCTAGGTAGACACTGAGGTCTGCCTTGCAGTTTAGCTGAATAGGGTCCAGATAGCCCTCAGTTACACAGCGTACTTCCACTACACTCTACTCACTTCCTTGTTTACTAGGTAGGAGGTCTGTAAACCAAGATGATATACCCCCGCTGTCACCGCAGGGTATGTGTGAACCCCTTTTTATCTAAACCCCCAGAAGATGAAAGTGTCTCCTGCCGTTCCTGTGTATAATGGGTTGTCAGATGTGACTTTGGTTTGCGTACACGCTGTGATGCCACATACCCATGCGTTATGCCAGTGAGACCTCTCGTAGAATCGTGGGGTTTATGATGGCCTATGAGGGTTCTTTGAGACATAGCTTGCTGTTTTGCCATGAGACTACCGTGATCGATGCCAGCCTCACTTCGGCAGCGATACTTGATATTTGTAACGGAAGAGCACTTGACCCACGCCTAACCGCGCCAACCTTCTAAAAGGAATGCCAGATTTCCAAGTCGACACTCGGAATTCAGGTTGTGAGTTATATACTGTCAATGCTACCTGCCGTGACAGTACTGGACGATGATGCCCTGATCAAGGTGATGAGACATTCTATACCGTTGTTTCCCTCCTATATGCCCCAAACTTCCTCGCCACGCTTTTAACACAATGTCCCAGTGCTAGCCATTGCCGTGGTTCTTAGGTAGCTTGACTGGCAAATGGAGCATGACCTTCGCCGCGTGGATAGTGAACATCATTTGAGCAGTGACATGTCTTGAGCGTAGAGAAACAACACACTTGAGGGGGACGGTCTCACGCTTGGATGATAACCACGGATAGTCCAACGGTCCAACCCCTTATTTAACACTTGCACTCCCGTAAGAACGATACATACCTTTCAAAATATTTTGGCATAAAAGGGGCCAAACTCAGTTGATACACATTAGACTGTTCAATATGCCAAAAGTTAGCTGCAATCCTGAAGAAGCACCGTGTGAGAGCCACCTGCGTGGCGGCAAAATCTTCGTTTACGATAACAATGTATCTAGCAGCGCCAAAGACAATACTTAGTGGAGAATAATTGCTCTAGAGGCAGAAATAATTGCTTCTAATCACACGCAGGTTCGATCTGCGGACCTTCAGTGTGTTAGACTGACGTGATAACCAACTACACCATGCGACCTTATCTGCGTATGTGGATTTAGACGAGGAGACTGGCTCTTGAGAGGAGCTCGACGGGGCTTGATGGAGCCTCGGAGTTGTGGGAGTGGACTTGGTGTGGCTTGGTTTCGATGCTTTTGCTTTTCTGGTGTGGGAACTTGGTTGCTGAATAAAGACTGGCATGAGTCATAGAGTTGAATTTGACAATAAGCCACAATCACGGGATTTTGAGCTCTCCTGGATGTAGTGAGTGGTTCGAAATGACAAATGACATGGAGAACTGAACTGTTGGTATTTCAAGTCCATGAGATAACTACTTATGAAGATGCAAAAGGGGTAAGAAAACACAGCCCAAAGCAGCCACTATTTACATCAACTTGACTGCCCCTGGGCCTCGTGGCAAGGTAGGCAAAACATATCGAAACTTGATCGCTGACAAGACAACTTCTGCCCTTTGTGTTTACTACCCCTGAGCTCCCTGCCCCTAGTTTCCACCCCTCCTAAATTTGACTTTTAGGTTGCGAGGAGCGCCCAAAGCAACACCCCTGGGCAGGAAAGACGCAAAAAGAGTCTGGAAACGGCAAAAAGAAACATATTGATGGTGGGCTCAGTCGGGGATTGAACCCGAGACCTCGCACAATTACTAGTGTTCAAGTAATGGGGTAACTCCCGAAGCACGAATCATACCACTAGACCACTGAGCCGAATCCGAAGATGCATTTGAGTTGTTGGGATGGCCCGAAAACTGTGTCTAAGTAAATAAAAGACTCTACCAATACCTCGGCTCAGTTAAATATGCTTTTTAATTGCCCCCAGTTAACCAACTTGCTTGGTCCGATAGGACACTCACTCTACATGTGTGAAGCTTCTTACTTTTGTTACTGCTGTGGGAAACCACATCTGGGAACTTGAAGTATAAGCCCCCGAGCCGTACTTGTAGATGTGCAGCCAGCGGTGAGCATTGAGCTGTCTCATCGAACCAGAAGAAGTCACTAGTAGGTAACTCGAAGACAAGAGACAGCGGCTTCCGGGTACGATGTCTGTATGCTGGGGGCCACTGGACACGCATCATACCTCGAAGCATTAGACTTCGTGGCTAGCCTCAGGCCTCGGGGCTGTATGTTCACCGTACTGTAAAATATGACTCATGTACGCGTTCGCCATAGTCACGCTACAGTTGCCTCAGCTCCATATTGCCAATGCCATTATTTGGGGCGCTTCTTTCTGTCAGCCTGTCCGCGGTATTGGTATGGATAAGTTGCACTCCCATCGTCCCCCGAGCACAGGCGATGTCGGAAAAGGGAGTGTTGTCAGAGGCAACTCCCATTTCCCACGCCCTCGATCGAAGGGATTGTGTTACTCAGCCCGACCAAGTACGCAGCTTCAACAAAGCTGATAAGACGGGGAACACAAAGACGAGTCGCTTGACGAAGAAGTGTGCCGTAGTACATGCATACGTAGTCTGCAAATCGAACACACTTTACCTGCTGCATCCGGTCGTTTACGTATCCCACCAGTTGACAGATAGACGCCACACGACCGCGAAGACTCACAAGGCCTATCCCGGTTGTCCGTAAGCAATCAGCGGTACAGCGACCAGTGACCAACGAGGAGGCCCTGCAGAGAAGGATTTTTTTATGAGCACTGACGGGTCCAGCGGCTCTGACCCGCTGCAATATTGGAACCTACCGACTTTATTCACCGACGGGAGATTCTTGTTGTCGGACAGCTGCACCGGGTTGCCGAGAGACATGGACGCGGGATGTCAGATGAGAACGTGGCAGGCTTAGACAGGTGTCTTGGACAGTGGTGTCCTTCCCTTGTGATGTCTCTGATGAGTAGGACTACCCACTGGGAGTTTGGGTCTGACCTGCCCGAAGGGTTGACGGCTGGCGGTTGCGGCTGAGAACTGAGATTAACGCCCTGGCTGGTAACCAACCACGGAGGGGGGTGTGGTAAAGATTGGCCTTTATCATTGCGACCAAACTTTCCGCCAGACATCTGGTAGTTATCCCGATTCGCGGTTCAGGGAGATTGACTGCAGTATTTGCTGGCGGTCGGTCATCCAATGGCCATGGATTCGTCTCTTGGGTTCTCGGGGCGGAGATGGCGATTTGTGTCCGGCCCTATCCCGATGTTTTCCTTTGGTCATTATTTCTTATCAGCTTGCGATGAGGGCATCGTGACTCTCTTCTGCCGCTGGCTGGGATGATTTTGATTTCCCCTCACCAACCAGCATAATAGCGGCCGCCACAGGGCAAATTGATGAAATATTGGCGGGGACGTCACAAGGCTGATAGGCGACGGCAGTGTGACGTGACACAGCATCGCGTTTTGCCGTCGGGCTGTTGGACGCAAGGCGTCTGTTATGTCTGTCATGGGCACGCGATGGGCACGGGAGCGCGGGAGGATGCATTCCTCGCGGTGCAGTTTCTTGGCCCTGAGACTATCGACACCTATCGACGCTCTATCAGATAGCAAGTGGGTGGCAAGTGGGCGGCAAGTGGGCGGCAAGTGGGTGAGGCGAAGGGTGGTGAACCGTGGGTCCATGGAGCAAACCTCGTGAGAAGAAAAATGGCCAAAATTGAGAGTAATGCATTATTTTGTTCACGATTGTTCGACTTTACCAAGACTGGCAACTGCGGAGTGGGGTTAATTTGGAGTCGCTGACGCCATGGGGCGCGTCCTTGTCTTTAACTGGCCATGACCCCCGCAGTGGACCCAGTTAGCGTATCTGCCCCCCCCTGAAGGTCGCCCTGTCGATCCGGCAGCTTCCTTCTGGGCGCTCCATTTTGGCCTTGCTGCGAGTTTGGGTGGTTCCTTCTCGAAGGCCAGCAGCCGCTGATCGTCCAGAGTCACACACGTTGTGCCCCAGAGATCACCATTCCAGTATCAAGACATTTGCAGTCTTGTTGACGACAGACAACCCAGTGTAGTAGTACTACTACTACGATTGTTTGTGCGACAACACTACGACTAGTGTGAGAACTACCGCAACCCTCCACTCTCGACAAAGGATGCAGTTACGTGGTGACGATGCAGTAGCGTGAACGTAAGGCGTCCGCTGGCCAGGGGAGCATTGAATCTCGCTTATGCGGAGATTTTCTTCTCTTGGGTTCCTGCCTCGCTGTGTCGTCTGCATTGGGCCGTGTGAGAAGAACAGGTAAGGACTCGAAAGGTAGTATCCGTGGTAATCGCAGCAATCGCAGCAGGCGCAAAAAGCAGGGCAGGATGGGCAGAGCTTGAACAATGGGTTATCGTGTCCTCGACTGGGCCGTGTCTGGCTCATCTGTACCTGCATCACCCGCTTGGCCCTGACTTACAGTGTGCATCCCACCGGCCCGCCTCCGGTCATTTATTCATGGCACTTATCTCTCAGCATCTAGAGAGGCTGCATCGAGGTTGAACGGTCCCGCAGACGCCTGCCGTCAGACCCAACGCAGGCAGACAGGATGCAAAGAATCAATAAAACATCGCCGTGCCACTTGCCACTCGGGTGCGGATGCCCTCCGCCAAGGCGATGGTGAGCTTTTGCACGAATTCGTCGACGAAAAATGTCAGTTCGGGGGTCTTGGTGAGGATCCAAAGCGGAAAGGGCGCGAAAAGGCGCTGGGATAGCCTCGATAAACGTGAGACAGCGATTTCCCTTCCTGTCGAGCCGCTGTCAGGTACCGTTCGGGGACCCCACTACCGCAACAACACCATGGCACCACTGCTGAGCCAATAGTAGCGGCGCTAGGCGGGAAATAGATACTAGTGGGCGATGCTTTTGCTGTGGGAGAAGTTGGTGTGCTGCACCCGATCGCTTCAACACTGTCCCCTCGCACCCCCTTGTCTTCGCGCCGTTGGCTTGCTAGGATCCTAGGATCCTCCTGAGAACCCCTGGCCGCTCTGGGGTCCCTGGCGGCTTATGGGCAGGCCCAGGTCCTGCCCAGGTCCTGCCCAGGTCCTGCTCCATGCGGTTGCGTGACTGGCCAAGATCATCTGGGCTCGTTCCCTTTTTCGTCGCTCGTGTTATTTGAATCTTGGATTCCTGTGTTGACCATTTCGACTTTGACATCGTCTGAACATCGCAGATCACCAAAACGAAACAATTGGACCGCCCCCGCGCAATCCGCACCAGGTCCACACCAATCTGCACTGCCAGAAGCAGCAACGGCATTATCAAACAAATTTATATCTCTCTGCCGCTCTTCCCATTGGCCTCGCCCTCTTTGGGCCCTCTCTACACACGGCATCGCTATATTTACCCGCCAGCCCATATTGATTCCCCGGCCGAAAGACTCGGTCCCGCCTCGACAGCAGGGCACAGGAATCTGCCCTGTCACCTGGATGCGGCCGACGATATCCCCATAGAGTCGCTATAACAGAGCAACTGTTCGAAACAAAACACGCCCTCAGCCGTCCCTCGGCCTTCTGGAAACCTCCCGCCCAGCGCCTTTCACGAACGCGCCCAAGACCCACGACCGATCTGCTTGTCTAACCCAGCCGATCGGGGAGGAATCAGTCACTCGTTATACCTGCATTGTTGCGCCGAGTAATGTTGCAACGACCACCGCAAAAGTACTAAACAGCCGCTTCACAATGGCTCTAACCGCTTCGCTGCTGCTCTCGGGCCGCCGTGTCCAGTCTCCCACATCCTCGCACCACAGGCCGACAACATCATGGACCGCCATCCTCGTTGTGCTCGCCTGTCTTGTCTGCCATACTATGGCCGCCACTGCTGACGCTATCGAACCTATGGAAACCCTTGTGATGGACTCGAGGACACCCCTTCAAGAGGGTGGGGGATGGGTCATGCTTTCGAACGATGATATGGAGTTGCGCAAGATGAAGCGCGCGCCGGCCGACCCCCAGGTGACAACGACGTTCCAAATTGCCGTGTCAACCGTAACACAAGCTTCCACAACCACAACGGTTCCGGCAAGCCCACTTCCTAGCCCACTTGACGGCGGACTGTCGTCAAACTTTACCTCCAACGAGGAGGGAGAGACGCCGTGTCCGGGGTTTATCAACTCGTTTCTTACGGATCCATTGTTCAAGCAGTGCTATCCCCTTTCCCTCCTCCTTCAGGTAAGCCGGGGCAGCTCTCGTGATTGATACATATTCAGCTGCTTATCTTTCTACCAGGGATCTCGGTCGTTCTTCAACGCGGAGAAGTCGCTCGTGAGTATTACACAGGTATTGGACGCATCTTGCGCCCCCAACGCCACCTTCTGCAACAACTACATGTCCGACCTGTCCAAGAACCTCACAAAACCCGAAAACTGCGGTAACGATTTTGCCCTTGGGAATTCGATTGTCCGTGACGCCTACATGGCCATGGTGGCTTATGCGCCCCTGTACAGCGTCGGGTGCCTCAAGGACCCCGCAACGTCCATGTACTGCTACGCCAATGCCATCACCAACCTCTCCAACCCCTCCAACGTGTACTTTTACTACCTCCCGCTCAACATATCCCTTCCCGGCAGCACCGTCCCGTCGTGTAGTTCCTGTCTGCAGCAGACTATGAACGTCTTCCAGGCCGCTACCGCCAATCGGAAACAGCCAATCGCCAACACGTACGGCTCAGCCGCTTCGCAGGTCAATACCATATGCGGACCGGCGTTTGTGAACCAGACACTCGTCAGTGAGCTTGTTGTTGGCGCCGGCCTCAGGAGTCGGCCGTTGGCGTGGACGGCTTCCATGGTGCCGTTGTTGGCGGTGTTACCGTGGTTGCTCTGAAACATGTGTCAGCCCGTATAATACGGCAGCAGCAACGTCAGCGGCGTTTGGGGTATTTTTTTCAAGCATTTTTCTGATTCACGGGTCTCTGGGTTTGGAAAAAGTTAGCATGATCACGACGACGGCACCAGCGACGGTCATTGAACGGGGGTTTCTTTCTTTCCCACAGGTCATCATTGTTGGCGCTCGATACCCACTTCTTCTACTTCTTGGCCTTTCGAGGCATATTTGGTTTATATTCTTTTGCGATATGGGGGTCTTTTCTTCTTCGCCAGGGTGGTTGTCACCCCCTCGGTCTATTTACCTTGGCTTACACGCCTACTTTTAGTCTCGGATGAAGCTGTTTACTTCGTGTGGAGATGTTGTTTTTGCCGGGATATATTATGGAGAATTTGCGGGGAAAGACAAAAAGCTGGTTCATGCTTGAATGGGGGATGCTTCGTTTTACATAGCATGCGGTATATAGGTGGGCAGATGACGCTTGCTACGAGATATAAGATGATGGGAAGCAGTCTACGCGGGCTGGATTGGACTGAGTGTTAGTGGTCGGGATTGGACATGGACCTGGCCTGGCGTTTATGGGATGGGCATTTTTGGACTCTCACCTGGTTTGGGGTGGGGTTGAGTGTAGTGTGTCTGGTTGACGGACGACGCTTATGTCTGGTCCAGGATGGGTTGGACATGATGGTAAACCCTTCGATGTATATATATGTTGACGTTTATACCAATTGATCAAGGACCCATTTGTCACATACAATAAGCGAGAGTTGTGTGATGTGATATCTCGGGAGCAATGTTGCGTTGGGGTGGATGTGTCCAACCGGCCCCCCTTTTACTTAATGGTGATACCCAACCAAGGTGAACAAGTCGGCGTGGTTACTACCTGCCGGACTGCTACCGTCTCCTAATGGGCGGCGAACTTGCAAATTGAGGCTTGGTCAAGTGTGAAGCAGCACCAATCGGTCAACACAGCCGGTTGCAAAAAGACGAAAACGAGTCATTGCTTCTCTCTCGACCACCATTCTACCAACCAGCAGTTACAACCACCACAGTTTATACAAACCCACCGCCACACCTACTGGTTCCCCAACGCGCCGCACTATTACCTCTTAGTTCCATTGCTCCGCTAATGCCAAATGCCTGACCAAATGCTATGTACCGGCCCCCTTCGATGAAAGGAGAAATAAAAAACATGATACAGCCAGCCCTCATAGAACGCTCCCCACCAGCTATATCACAATTGAAACCCCCCCCCCTAAAAATCAACGTTACAACATTACGCTAGGTACGTATACGACCCGTTTTCGCGCTCGAGGTAGTCCTTCTCGATGAGCCTGTCGCACACTAGTTAGCAAAACGGCTTTCCCCTTTGTAAAGAGAGAGAGAGGAGAAAAAACCGTACTTTTCAATATTCGTCTTGATATCGCCCGCGTCGACCGCGCCGCGGCTCTTAGTCTGGTTAATCACCTCGGCGACAAGCTGCGCGTGCGTCATGACCTTGCGGCTCTTCATGATGCGGACGATGGCGGCCTGCGTCTCGAACTGGCGATCGGCGGCCACGCGCTCGTGCGTCTCCTTGTTCTCCTCCTTGGTCTCGCGCAGCTGGATCTGGTTGATCTTGACGCGGTACTTGGGGTCGGTGAAGGTCCTGTTGACGGTGAAGGTGTCGGTGTGCTTGACGTCGCGGCCGCGCGGGTGCTTGGCCAGCACGCGCACCTTGCCGCAGGCGAGGCTCTGCAGGGTGCGCTCGAGCTCGGGGCCGGGAAGGCCCGTGGCCTGGGCGATCTGCTCGTACGACAGCACGCCGTCGATGGCGGTGCCGGGGCCCTCGACCTCGTTGAAGAGGACCAGCACGACGGCCTGGAAGGCGCTCACGAGCAGCTCCTTGGGCCCGCGGTCGAACTGGGCGCGCACGACGCAGTGCGCCAGGTTGTGCTTCCACGTCAGCCGCCGGCCCGTGTGCTTGTTCTTGTAGTAGCCGTCAAACACGGATATCTGCTCGAGCACCTTGCGGGGCAGGAGGACGCGCACTTCGGGGTAAGTTGGCCAAGCGGCTGCGGACAGGATGCTGACGCTCAGGTCCACACTGCCGCCCGCGGCGCGGCCGGTGCCTGCTAGCCAATCCTTGTACGACTTCATCTCGTCCTTGGCGAGCTCCTGGTCTCTGAACATTTGCTCCAGGTTGTGGGTGAAGCTAGAGCCACACTCGCTCTTGAGCTTGGAGAGCATGTTACGCTCGGCGTCCCGGCTCGCACTGCGGCCCATGAGCAGTCTTCGTGCCAGGTCTTTCTTGTAAAAGGCCTCGAAGACGTCCTTGCCTTCAATGAACCGGAACAGCTCGAGGCCGTTGTCCAGCTGCCGGTCCAGCTCTGCATCTTCATCGCCCGTACTCGCCACGCCGCTCATCTCGGCGTCAGCTCGGTCCTTGGTGTCCGACAGCAGCGTCTTAGGCAGTGTCTTGAGACCACCGCGGAGGAGCATGTCAATGTACTTTGCAATCATCTCGCCGACCTTGGAAGTGCCCTGATTCCATGCCACTGAGCTTTTCTTGTCGTTGATAAAGAACCCAAAGGCCTCCCGTAAACCGTAGGTGAACACGTCGTCCTTGCCAAACGCGTCGCGGATCATGATGTCGAGCGACCTCCGAAGTTCCAAAAGACGAATGACCATCTCGTCGCCCCTGTTGACGTCACTGACGATGACGGATCCGGTTGCCCGGATATACTCCTCCCAGGGGCCCTTGAGCCGCTTCTGAATCGCCGATAGCTTTAGTAGATCGTAGAGCGCCTTCACGGAGCCGACATCGTTGGCACCCAAAAGCCTCGCGACGCTGGTGCTGTCCAGCAGCTTGGATGAGTACTGCTCTACGAGCACGTGGTGGGCGTCGGCCAGCAGCAGCCTCTTCGTCGTGCTGTCAAAGTTGTAAGCTTCGCAGCGATGGCCCTCACGCTGGAGGAGCCTCTCGCAGGCGATGATGTAGTCTTTCAGACCGTACGACACGCTGCGCTCCTCGGCAAAGGTGGAAAAGTACGTGTGTGAATCGATCAAGAACCTGGTCTCAAACGACTTCCCGTAGACACCAAAGAGCCGCAACATGGTAACAGCCTCCTTCAGGAGCGCCGCTTCAAACCGGTCATCCCCAGTCCTGTCATAGTCGACCAGGCTGCACACGGCCGCGATGACCCGTAACCCCAACGGCGCGTCGAGCCCCTGGTTGCGCGACCCAAAGACGGCCTTCCGGAACAGGGTAATGCCCATATCGTTGATCCCCAGCGTGGTCTTCCCGCCGCCGCCACCCAGCAAGAAGCTCCGGTCAAGATAGCTGTAAGCCCACCTCACCACCAACATCTTATCGCTCCACGTCTTCCAATGCGCCAACACGGCCCTCAACAGGGCCACATCATCCCCGCCCTTCTCCTTCTGCAGCCCCCCGAGCACATCCTCCCCGCTCAGATACGCCTCACACCGCACCCGCAGCGCGTCGGCCAGCGGCGCGGCGTCTCCCTTGCGACATATGTCCTCGACATCGCGGTAGAGGTGCTCCATCGGCTGGGAAGTCGGGCGGCCGGCGAAGATGGCGGCGAGCGCGGCGTCGAGCTCGGCGCGCGCCCGCTCGTAGTACCTGTCAACGTCGGCGGTGCGGGCGCTGGTGGGCGAGCGGAAGTTCTTGATGACGAGTTTGCGGGGGCCCATGTGTGGTTGGAGGCCGGGGGCACGGCGACCACCGCTGCCCGCGCCTCTGCTGGTGGTCATGGTGACGGTGTTGCTGCCGTGGGCTGTGGAGGGGTGCGGGTGGGGGGAGCTGGAGCTGGAGCGGGTTAGGTCGATGGTCTCGGGGCGTTTGCCCTGGACTTTGGCCGACATGGTCTGGGTTTGGGTGTGGAATTGGGCTTGATAGGGCGAGGTGAAGATACTGGAGCGGGCGCGCTTGGGGTCGGGGAGGGCGGCGCTGCTGCTGCTGCTGCTGCTGCTGTTCGCGATTACGGAGGCGGTGTTGTGGGCGGTGGCAGCGGCAGCGCCGTGGGGATCCGGGTCCGAGTCGACGCGATGCCGCCTCTTGAAGGGTCCCAGGTTTGACGACGACTCAGGCGGGGATTGTGCAGGGCCGTCGACGGGTGGCGCAGACGTGGTTGAAGGCATGGACTCCAGGAAGTCCAGAGGGCCAGGTCCAGTCCAGTCCCCAATGGCAGAGGGCGGCCAGCCTGTGCAAGCCTGTGCCTGTGTGTTGGGTTGTTGGGTTGTGGGTTGTGGGTTGTGGGTTGTGGACCGTGGGCCTCGGCTTGCGCGGGTGGAAACTATTGAGCAGGGCGTACGTGGCTTGTGCTTGTGCTGTGTTCTATGTTGCCTGTGTCGCCTGGAAAATCGCTGATATTAGGTTCGACTGAGAATCAAAGTCGGCTCTCAGGAGTCGGAGACGGATGGTGTTGGAAGGCTGCACGGCGACGTGTGTGTGACGGAGTTAAGGATCGCGAGCTCTCCTAGTGGCTGACGAATGGCTATCTCGGGGGTGGGCCAATCGATAACTGCTACGCACTGTGCTGGCCGACCCCGCTGTGGGGGAAGAGGGACTCTGGGTGGTCACACTGATACCAACAACCATGAGCATGAACGGACACTACCACACATTGCATACATTGCCCTTTCCGAGTCGTCCCAGTGCAAAATAGCCCCCCTAGTAGCGTCTTCAGTCTCTCTAACTTACATGCGCGACAACCTCTCATCTTCATAAATATCCCACATGTTATATCCCTCCCACTGCTCATTCTCAAATGGCTCAAGCATATGCAGCCCAACCTATTCACGCATTAGCATCACAACTCACAGTCATCCACCACAACCTCAGTCAGAACTTACCAGAATACAACACGGCCAAATTCCTCTCATCCGTCGCCTGATTGATCAAATCATTGACCGTCGCCATGACACTCAACGTCTTGGACAGCTTCTTGCGCACCACCTCGAGCGCGCGATCCGCCTCCGACGGCTCGTTGACCGTCCTCTTCCCCTCGACATCGCCCGCCTGATCATCCCCGCCTCCTTCATCCCCTCCATCCGCGCCCGCCCCGCGCGCGTTCTGCAGCTTCGCCATGCGCACAGGCGAGATGGACCACGAGTACAGCGGATCGTACCGCAGCACGTCGAGGATCGTCATGATCGAGTACGTCTCCTCGCGCAGCGCGTCGAGCGTGAACTCGCAGCAGCGCCGGAACACGCCCTCCGTTTTGGTGATGCCCATGCCGTCGACAATGTCGCGCGTCATGCGGAACGGCACGAGCTCCGGCACCGGCAGCACGCGGCCCATCTCAAAGGCGACGCCGAGGTCGATGTGTACCACCTCGCCTGTCTTGCAGTCGAGCAGGATGTTGTGCCCGTGCCGATCGCCCAGACCGAGCACATGGCCCAGCATCGAGATGGCGGCCGTGGCCCGCGTGTACGCCGTCCGTCGCAGGAACCACTCGTCAGGATCGGGAAAGTATTCCATAAAGAAGTAGCGCATCACCGGGTGGAACTTGTCTGCCACCTTGCGGAAGGCACCCACGCGATGGTCGACGGTCTTGGTCTGCGCATTGGATATCTCCTTCCTGCACTGTGACCCTTTGAGATCCTTGGGATGGTACCGCTCGTGCGCTGGCATGAGGTATTCATGCAGCGGGATTGTATCAGGCACGAACTCGATGATACCGCTCGAGTTTGTCAGCGGCAACACCTTGTACGTCCTGATCCCCAAGTTCCGCTGTCTCGTTGTTCTGTGGAGCTTGAGGAGCTCCGACACGGCGGCAAACACCTGTTCCATGATGGCGTCTTGGCGGAGATCATCGTTGCCTCCCTTCACGAGCTGCTTGAACCTTTGCCCGTTGGTCCCGACGGCCGTAATAATCTTTGGCGCGCTGACACCCGATGCAATCGACATGCTCGGTTCGAACTTCTGAATCATGGGCACACGGGAATAGTCCAGGCTGGCCGACAGCTCAATCTGCATCGTAGGCGGCGGGATGGAGTACTTGGCGAGCACGCTGAGGAAGTTTTGCCCAGCTGTTGAGTCCTTGATTGCCAGTTTCTGGCCAGCCTTGTACCGATTTGGATCGCGGTCCATTGCCAGCGCGAAGTAGACTCTGCTCGTCTGGTCGATGGCCGGCCAGATCTTGGACACTGACTCGGCTTTGGCGAGAGCCCTTGCTACCCGCTCCGTTGCCTTCTGTCGGGAGACGGCAACCTCGTCGTCTTTGTTGACCCGGGACTTGGCCCCGGACCATATCTGGTACATTCCATGGTACGGGTGATCAACGCAGATTCTGTAGACCAGGTCGATGAGGATTTTCTGAAAAGACACATTCAGGTCCTGGAGGCGCGATGACAGCTGGTTCATCAGCCCTGCAAACTTCCGAGTCGGAACCTTGCCGATATGTTTCTTGACGGCCTCGTTCGTTGTGCCTTCCTCTGCCCGTTCGAGCCACAGAGCCGTGAAGCGCAAGGCATCGTTGTTATGCTCGTCCGATGCCGCAAGAGAGAGGAGATAGTTTTCCAGACTCAGCCTCACAAACTCGGCGCGGGTCCTCTCCACTCGGCGAAGTTCCTGCTGGTCCAGATCAAGCCACAGCTTGGCTTTCCCGAGGAAGCCCGAGTATTTGTTCCTGTGCTGCGAATCTTTGGCGTTGGCAATCATGACCTTCAGCTGCGCAACCTCATCACTCTTGCCCCTCTTCAGACTTTGCAGACGCGCCAAGTCCTCCAGACCATCAGGATTCTGGAGCTGCTCGTCACAGAACATGGCGAACTGGTGGAATACCTGGCCTGCCTCTTTGCCCTCATTTTTACCTCTCAACTCCTTGAGAGCAGGCTCTAGGTATTTGCTCTGTATGTTGTCTGGGCTCTCCAGACGCGCCACCGAAACCTGATGGCCAATCTTCGATAGGAGATCTGAACGGCTAACAGGAACCATCTGTTTCTTCAATGAATCCTTGTCGATATTCTGCAACATCCGGATAGATGAGGTCATCTCGCCATGGTCCCAAAGTGAGTTGGCTGCCTCTATCCTGACGGCAGCATCGACGCTGAGATCGCACGAGTCGAAGATTCCCATGAGCTTCGTAAGCTGCGTAGATATGTTGAGCGTCTCCTGATTGGCACGATGGAAGCGATAGATGTTTGACGACAGAAGCATGCCACGGAGCTGTAGCAATCGCGCATCTGCCGTTGTCATTGCTGGCGATCGAAATTGCGGATGTTGACTCCACATACTCAGCGCCGTTTCTCTACATGAGAGTATTTGGCTCACATGGCCATACCTACTCAGTTAGCACGTGCTGTTTCGGGTACGGGGTCTAGGATCTCTTACCGTCCGCTCATCATCCATTTGGATCGTTGCGCAAGAAGATCAGGGAAGGTTTGCCGGCTCTCTTGGCTATCAAGCCTGACGAGATCATCAAGTTCTGCCAGGGCGGCCAGGGCTCCGAACTGATGTCGCAGGCTCGAAGTGTTGAGGCCCTGGCCGGCGATGTGTCGGATGGTATCTCTCAGCCCCTCGTGGATCGAAGCTATTGTAGACTCTTTCTTAGGAGTCTGGTGCATGCTTTGATACGCTTTATACACCGTAACGGCCCAATTGTCACTGCTGGCCGGGGCTGGGAGATTCCACATCTCCAGTCTTCTCGCCGTAGTAAAAGGCCCATCCAGTGCCATTGAAGATCCGTCCAAGCCTTGCTGCGTTTGGAGGAGAGAGTTCGACAAGCCCGCAAGGCCAAGGCTGCCCAGGGCCTTGATGAGAGCCTGTACATCTTGCCCTGCCGCAACCTGGTTTCTAGACCGAAGGTGACTGTCATACTCGGCTCCTCGGAAGGCAAGACTTTTGCTCCCGTCATTCTCATACTCCAGACGAGCCAAGACGGTGGAGAGCGACGCATCCTGCTCAAGACCGTAATATGCATCCGGGTCGTCAATATTCTCAAAGATGTCTAGCAGAATCTCGTTCGAATTCTCAATTTCCCTCACGGCCGAGGAGCGGCGAGAAGAGCGCGAGTGTTCAGTGAAGGCTAACTCAGCGAACAGCAGGGCAACCTTGTACATTCCGCACCGTGTGGCAGCAGCTGCCGCGCTCGAGAAGTTGACGTCCAGCCAGTGGGACCGATCCGCGATTGACGACTCGTTTGGTAGTGGCTGAGTTCTCAAGTACAGAATCGCATTCAACAGTAACTTCAGGTTTTCTTTTGCCAAAGGAGCCGTCGACGGGAGCCAGTCCTTCAGCGCCTCGGAGAAACGCCGCTTGATCACTTGCTGCTTATCCAGTTGGTAGTCCAAAACCAGATGGACAATAAAGGGGAACGCTCTCTCCGCGAATCCCTTGACGTTGGTGAGAATGGGAGGCAACACTCTCAGCGTTGAAACCTCGGGCATAGACTGAGCTAAGAAGGCTGCTAGATGTTGCGACCAGTATGGGCTCTCCAGCTGCTTCGCAGAAAACACCTCCGACTCTGCAGTGGCATTGACGACAGCCTGGTCAGACTGTGGTGTCCGATAGGGGTCCCAGTTCGACGACATCAGCAGTGACTCAGACATGCTCTTGTGGCAGGCTTCAATCAGGTCGTTATCCTCTTCACCCACGGCGTCTGACACCACTGTCCGCAGAGCAGACTCGGCCAAACCGGCTGTGGTGTGGTCACTGCTGACAGTGAGATTACTGATGAGATTGAGGAGACCCTCCTCCGAGCCGCTGTTCTCGGATGAAAGTCTGCTGTACTCTTCGAGCTGGGATTCCCGTAACAGTTCCGGGGGTACCTCGCCGGACGCCGCAAACGACCGGCCCAGCACACGTCCAGCCCAGGACAAGTATTCCCCACTCAGCCGTAGGGAGCCGCAACTCTTCCATACCACAGTAGCGTATCTCACTGCGTCCTCGTCTGTTCCAATGATATCGTCTTGGCTGTTCGGCGGGCTCTGGAAGTCTCCACAAAGCAAAGAGAGGGCAACGCTCCGTGCGGGATCATTCAGCAACTGGTTCTCACGATCCCAATCCTGCAGGATCTCCAAGAGCAAGTTGCCCTCATACCTCCCTTTCAGGGCACTGCCCTGTGTCCGAATCTCAGCGGCATTTTTAGTAATCGCCTTGAAGGCGAGCTTCTGGGCCTCGTCTTTGAAGAAGGGCGACGTGTACTCCGATAGGTACTTGGCAAACCAGGAGTGAAAGAGTTCTGCTTTGGTTTTAGTCGCCTTGAACTGGCTCTCTTGAGTCGTACTGGACTGGCTGGACTCTAGGAACACCCTCAGGTCGGCCAGGCTTGACAGGGCGTATCCAGCAAAGAATGAGGGAGTCTTCGTTAGGTGGTCCCTCCCCTTTACTATAAGATAGCGAGTGATGCCAAGCGCATCGTCCGCACACTCCGGGTCCACCACAAACGCTCGAATCGAATACAAGAGCATCTCCAGAGGGTAAGCGGCTAGAGCCTGCTCGCCTGCCATGCAAATGAGGACGCGTATTTTTCGTAGCACGGAGCAGGCGTGTAGTGGTCCCAGTGCCGGGTGGATAGTGTTCAGCAGCTTGCGCGCCACGAACACAACAAGAGCATGTGTCCAGAGAGTTTCAGGCTGGTAAGGTGTTCGGCTGCAGAGATGGACAATCTCTCTCTGCAGATATTTGGCCTTGAACATGGGCTGCTGGTTTGGGGGCAGCGCCGTGGGAAGGTGGCCGAACTTCTTGATCTCCGCCATGATCGTTGCCGCGTATACGAACCTCTCGTCTCTACTAAACGACTTTTCGATGGGGTCCTCCTGATCGAAAACGTCAAGTAAAGTCGCTATAATGTCGGCGAAGTTGAGGTGGATGTTCTCAAGGAATTTCTCCCTTCCAAGAATCTTCCGGACTCGGGTTTCGCCAGTTACGTGATCAGGATTGCCCTGTACACTGATGTCGTGTGCAATGCTATAAGCTATAATCTTGGTGAACCCTTTTTCGACCATTGCTTCCGGACTCAGGCCTAGGTTTTTCGCGAGGTCAAGTGCCTCCTCTTCTTGACCTCGCATGATCATAATCGCGGCTGCTTCTGTCTGTGCCTGTGATAGTAGGTCCTGGAGGCTCGAGAAGCCAAATATCTCGAAAGGGATTTCTCCAATAGAATCACTTTCTAGCCACGTGTAAAGTAACTGTGGCGCGAAGAGCGCGAACAACTCTTGCGGGCTGCTCAGTTTCAAGGACTTGGATATTCGATGCAGGCAGCTCGTCGCGTACTTTGCCGACTGATTGATCTTGCCAGGCGTCTCAAAGATGTGGTAAATACATCGCCGAAGCAGCGTGGGCCATGTGCAAGCCAACTCTGCGAGAACGAAGAGTCGATAAGCTATTCCCTCGGTGACCTGAGGATCGGCGGGAAGCTTCTCCAGGACATTAACAAAAATGTCATCGTGGGTCTTGAGAACGTAAAGACCGAAGAGTTTGGGAAGTGAGAGGCCGATGTAGTATTTGACTTCCATCGGCCCATCCTGCAAGACATTGAGGAGTGTAGACCGGGGAGAAGGCAGCTTTAGAACCGAAGCAAACTCTGATCTGACCTCCACTAGCTGGAACAGCAGTTCCGAGAAAGAAACCTGTGCCGCTGCCGACATCGAGTTGTTGGGCAAAGAACGTTTGACCAAGTAATGGTATAGGTCACCAGCCAAGGCTGATACGTCTTCGCTTGCTTGAGGAGTAGCCCATTCTCTGATGAGGCAGCCCAGGGTTTCGATACAAGTGCATAACGAAACCTCGCAGCACGAGAACTCATCCTCACTTATTACCTCGCCAATTTTTTCCAACATTCTGAGGGCCACATCAAGTCCTAGAACCTGATTGGAGCTGAAAATCTCTTTCATGAAGAGCCGGCAGTGGAGAAATTGTTCTTTCGGCAACCGCACGAGACGGTCGACAGTTGGCTCAAAGACACGGTCATATTGGCCTATTTCCTGGCGGAGTTCGAGTAGATGGTGCACGCGAAGTACCGTCTCTAGATAGAAGGCTTCAGGGGTATGGCTCAGAAGGACATCCCTTCTTGGCAGGCTTTTGACTCTCGACGCAGAGCTTCTTTGACTCGTCTGAGACTCGAATTCATCGTCGATATCCATAATGTCTTGCTTCCGGTTCGAGGATTCCCGCTGTAGCCTTTCTTGCAATGCGTTGGAAAGCTTGCCAAAGAAAAGCAGAAGGGGCTGTTGTTGATTTCGCATAAATGCCATCTCAGCCTCCTGCATGGGTGGGATATATGGAGAACAGGACATCAAGATGAGGTCGAAGAAGGCGTCACTTTGAGGCGAGCCGAGCATCACTTTGAGGGTGGCATCGGCCACGCTCACGACCTCTGATTCAAGGTCCTTAGACATCGACAAGTCAAGGCTGAGGAGCTCTGGCAGGAGCAATAATACTGTAAGCGATGCAAGTATCACGCTCTGCAATCGCTCAGTAGATACCGCAATGGCGCCATCTCCGCCACGCTTTTGCCATGATTCTGTCATCTGGAAGAGTTCTTCAACTTTGGGGGAGAGAAATTCGAGAACCAGTCGCCTTGCGGCATGAGATCCAGTCGACTCAGAGTCCTGTCTATGCGCAGCTGTTTGATCGTTAGACAAGGAAGTGGCCGGGAGGGGAGCCGGTGTTTCTTCCTCCTGGAGAAGCAGTAGGTATCGCATGATTGGATGCGCTGCTCTCTGGCCTTTCCAAAACCGTGCAATGGGACCCCCGAATAGACGAAGTGGTGCTGCCATGCGAGGCGCTGGCATCCCGTAGCAGGCCCGCAAGAGACTGACGAGATCGAACGGTGTTGCATGTATGGCATGGGCAGAAGCAAATTGCAACTCAGCTAAAAAGTGTCAGCCAGAACATTATGGACAATCGAGACTGCAGCTTACCCGGGCTCCATTTCACAAAGACCCATCGGATGATGTGGTTTGCGGTCGCTTGACTAGCGTTTGGCAAGACAATGTTGCGAAGGCGCAGCAAGCTCAACATCAGAACCAGGGATGAATCAACGAGCACGGCAGGTCCACTGACGTCGGCTGTCGTGATAATCAAGTTGAGATCGTCCGCCAGCTCATGTTTAACGAGGATATTGGCCTTCAACATTGAGTTTAAGAGCACGCAAGCAGCACGGCAGGTTAGGGGGAGACTCAGAGACCGAACCCCAAGCTGCCATATTTGTTTCCAAGCGGCAGAAAAAGATGGGTCTCGCGATGCTTCATGAGCGGCGATGCTTCATATCTCGTTAGCTGCCGAGAAAATAATACACCGAGCCACAAAGACGGACGCGACCTACCTGGAGTATGCAATCATAACCCAAGACGCAATCGTACTTTGCTTGGCAGTGGTGCATTTCATTGCATCTGCCAAAACCTCGGTGATGTCGTCTACAGAGCGCTGCCTCAGACTCAGCAAAAAGGGCACGAGCTGCAAAGCAGTCAACTGAACCGCCGGATCCAGAGAAATCATTTTTTGATGTAGCCTATTTGAGCTGCTAGCAATCCGCCTTCTCTTTCGTGGCTGCTCGGCGTCGTGCTGAGATTGTGAACGATCGCCTTGGGATGTCTGCGAGTATATACTCTCGAGGATGGCGAGGTTTTCTAACAGGGCCCAATTCTGCTCACCCGCTTGGTGAAATGGGCGAAGGCTGAAGATGGTGGTGGATAGGTGATCCGCAGGTAGAGACATTGATGTGAAGCTGATATCGTCGAGTTGAAGCCGAGCTCGGTCCTCCCGCCTCGAGTATTCAGACCATAAGGCGTCTAGCAGTTCTTCCGTGTCCTGCATAAGAGAGTCATCGGAAGAGTCTCGGAGCACGCCCTCGAGATATAAATGAATCCCGTATATGGTTTTGAGCATCTCATCTCTAATAGAGTTGAGCATGGCATCGCGGGAGAGAGCCCGAGGTTGCCACCAATGAGAGAGCAAGGGGACCAAGGATTTGGTGAGGCTCTTGGCAAGAGACACATTTTCGGTCTGAATACGTAGGAATACGTTGGTGATTGTCGAGAATGCTGCCTTTTGAAGCTCGCCAATCTTCATTTGTCGAAGTTGGAGGACCTGGAGGACCACGTGCGACACCTTATCGGCTCGCCGCAGTACCGGAGCATTCGGGGACGATACCAGCGAGTTGAGGCATAGGAGAAACTCTACTGCCAGCTGGCTTCCGATCTGGCCTGCTGCCTGTAGCGCGGTATTCGACGCAGACCTGCTCGCGATGGTCCCTGGGGCGGGAGATGCACGAGACGCAGAGGCGCTGTCTCGGTCTCCAGTCTCGAGATAGCGAGAAAGTGCCTTCACGCAGAAATCAACACATATTTCCCAGCCTTCGCCAGAAAATGCGGCTAGGTTCTCGACATTGGCGGCAAAATCGAGAAAGGTACTGAGTGCCTTCACGTAGTTCTTGAGGAGTGGCCCAATGTAATTATCTTCAGGGCCCGGAAGAACCTGGGTAATGTGGTCGATGATGGCTCTCGCCGTCTTGCGCTTGATCTTGGTTGCGCCATGGCGGACGGCGAGACGTAGGGCTTCGGCGCATTTCTCTAATCTCGTTGCACTGGCAGTGGCGCTGGCCTTGGTCGTCTTCTTGGTGCTAAAGAATGTCTCTTTCTCTAGCAGCGCGCAGCGAAAAAGGGCCTCATAGACTGAGTGGTAACTTTTGTCATCAAAAGGGTTCCTGATTCCTGGTGAGCAATACTCTACATCAGCCCGTGCCGCGAAGGGAACCCACAGCTTTTGGCTCTGAGAGCCCTTGTCAATGGACTTGAAAAAGGTCAACAGAGCTAAATGGCCGGTATTTAGTTTTCGAAGTGCCCAGGTTGTTTTGCGATCAACTCACATTCCAGAGCATCCTTGCGCGTCGTAGCCGAACTGCTCTCGAGGAGGCCTATCGTCATGATAAGCCCGCGTGGTCATCAAGGTTCATATGACCACATACCTGCAAGCTCCTTGAAGTTGACTGTGTCGCTGGTATAGTGTCTTAACCGAGGCGGCATCGTGACCAAAGCTTAGTGAGAAGGCAATGGAAGTTGAAAAGAGAGCCGGGCAGTCTGAAGGCTCATCCGAGAAGACGTAAGTCTAAAGAGCTTGAAAAGCCGAAGGGGCCGGCCAGCCCCACGAAACTAGGTCAACAACAGACAACCGAAGCTTCAATCCTCCTCTGCCCGAAATCCAAACAAGACACAAGAATCTCACCGGAACCGCAAGTCATCGCATCAATGCCAGGGAAATGATGGCTGGAAAGACGGGGGTGGAAGGTAATTAATTACAACCCAACCATATCACGCTAGAATCCAGTTCTCAAACAGCGGTATTGGCCGAGGATTATGGATAAAGTGTTTCTTGTACGTCTTGTCCGTTTGTCAGAAAAAACGTTGGCAAGTGTTGATGGAGGCAACCGTCTCTTCGGCGGTGAATGTGGATGTTTAGATTTCGAGTTTGCCGTCCACTGGCAGTGTCAGTCTCAAAATCTAAGGAGCTATGACCATTTCTCTTTCCAGGCTGTCGACCAACCCTGCTCTTTGCGCTGCCGGCCGGCAAGTGCGTCAAGTACCTTCCCGGCTGAATTGTTCACAGTTCGTCAGGATTTGAGCTGAAGAAACAAAAAATCAGGCCATTGTACAAATACTTGAGCTAAAAATGCAATGCATCTCCAAGTGACATGCCAAAACTCAGTGTCGTCTAAGGCAGCAGGCATGCTGCCTGTACTGAGCTCGGGCTAGAGGTGGGGCGTTTGCTATGTGGCCGTGCACTTTACGCGACCTTCCAACGCTGTTGCTTGCCCCAAAGTCGCGTAAAGAGCGCGTCAGAACCGCGATTGGCGCCGCACACACAGCAACAGGAGTCGGCAGGCACTTTTTGGCCCTCAATACCAGTACCTTCCCCCACGAATTGCGCCCTCGCGTTATCTCGAGTACCTCGCAATCGTGGCTTCAAGACCCATTTTCAGTCTTGCAACGTGCGCATCGAGAACTCTGCTTAGAATGGCACCCAAGCAGGCGACTTTGGGGTATGTGAAGCCTACGCAGACTACGTTGGGGTGTGTAGAGGTCCTATCTGCACACCACCAGCTCGACTCTCGGCGGTGGTCAATTGGGGAATGTATTTGCTGACGTTCTGTGATGCAGCAAGTTCTTTGGGAAGCCGAATGGCTTGAAGCCTGCCCCAACCCAGCAAACCAAGCTCTCCTTTGCGACCAAGGCTCCCAGCAAGCCCAAGGAGCCCACCCCTCAAGAAACATCGGATCTCGAGGATCGCAAAGACAGCCCGGCCCCAAACAAGCCGAAGAAAGAGGACATCGAGAACGAAAGCCCGAAAGTAAAGGCAGAGCCAGACAAAGGTAAAGTAGATTCTCCCCGCGGAGCATTGACAGGTTCACTTACACAGACCCCTCGGCAGACCCCTCTCCTTCTCCGAAGAAAAGGGGCCGCCCAGCAGCTGCTGCGAGATCCTCCGCCAAGGCACCAGCTGTGAAAATTGAGAGTGTAGACCCAGCCGACGATGTTGACGACGTCGCCCCAGCTAGCAAACGACTCCGAAAAGGCCGTCGAGTGATTGAAGATGATGACGAAGATGAGAGCATGGAGGATGCCCCGGTAGTAAAAGCTGAGCCCAAAGCCACTGCGAAACCAAAGAAAGCCGCACCCTCGAAGACCCCACTGAAGAATCCCGAACCTAAGACTGTCAAGAAAGAAGAGGCTGAGGAAGCAGCCTCCGAAACGGCATCCGGGGTAGATGAGGAACTCGAAGAAGATGACGATGAAGAGAAGCCTGAAGTGGCTGCCAAAGTACGGAAAACTGTCCAGACAGTTCTCACAGCTAAGGGCAAGGACCCCTATCCTGACTGGAAGCCGGGCGAGCCCGTCCCCTATGCCGCCCTTTGCAAGACCTTCTCTCTCGTCGAACTCACCACCAAAAGACTGATAATCATGGAGCATTGCTCTCTGTTCTTGCGCCAGGTCTTGAGGCTTACCCCGGAGGACCTTCTGTCTACTGTTCTGCTCATGATCAACAAGCTTGCCCCTGACTACGCTGGCATCGAGCTCGGCATTGGCGAGTCTCTCATCATGAAAGCAATCGGAGAATCAACCGGCCGTAGTTTGGCAGTCATCAAACAAGACCAGAAGGAGATCGGAGATCTCGGTCTTGTCGCAGTGAAGTCCAGATCAACACAGCCGACTATGTTCAAGCCCAAGCCGTTGACCATCAAGGGCGTCCACAAGGGCCTTATGGGCATTGCTACAGTTTCTGGCAATGGCGCCCAGGGCAGGAAGGTGGATGGGATCAAGAAGCTTCTCTCGGCAGCAGACTCCGCAACGCTGGGCAAGGTTGACATCACCAAAGACAAGGGCGGCCCAAGTGAGGCGAAGTACATTGTTCGCTTCCTGGAGGGTAAACTCAGACTAGGCCTCGCTGAGAGGACAGTCCTAGTTTCACTCGCTCAGGCCATGGTGGCACACGAAGCCTCACTAAAGAACAAAGTACTAAGTACCGCTGATATCGAAAAGGCGGAGTCCATTCTCAAAACTGTCTATAGGTTCGTATGATCCCTCCTTCCTTGAAACAGCCCACCAACATGACTACTAGCGAGCTTCCGAGTTACGACGTCATCATTCCGGCGATGGTTGAGCACGGCATCATGAATTTGAGAGACCATTGCAAGCTCCGACCAGGTGTACCCCTCAAGCCCATGTTGGCCAAGCCAACTAAGGCTATCACCGAGGTCCTAGACCGCTTTGAAGGTCAAACCTTCACTTGCGAGTACAAATATGACGGTGAGAGAGCGCAAATCCACTATGTCGCCAAGGATACCGGGGAAGAACTTAGCCAGTCCTTGCCTGGTGCTACCCAGGAGGTTGGCCGTGGTGTTGCGTCTATCTTTTCAAGGAATTCCGAAGACTTGTCAAAAAAGTACCCTGACATCCTCGCCAAGCTTCACACGTGGGTGAAGGAAGACACTCAGAGCTTTGTTTTGGACTGCGAATCCGTCGCATGGGATGTTACTGAGAAGAAAGTCCTGCCCTTCCAGCAGCTCATGACCAGGAAGAAGAAGGACGTCAAGATTGAGGATGTCAAGGTCAAGGTTTGTGTGTTTGCCTTTGACTTGCTCTATCTGAACGGTGAGGCTGTTGTAGAGAAGTCCCTTCGGGAGCGGCGGGAGCTTCTTCACAAGTCCTTCAATCCCATCGAAGGCGAGTTCTCGTTCGCGACTAGCATGGACGGCCAGGATATCGATGAGATCCAGACATTTCTTGACGAGTCGGTCAAGGCATCGTGCGAAGGCCTGATGGTAAAAATGCTGGATGGTACCGAGAGCGGATATGAGCCCAGCAAGCGGAGTCGAAACTGGCTGAAGGTACGCTGTCCCCTCTCCTAGGGGAGGCTCAACTTGCTAATCACATTCTGTCAACTAGATCAAAAAGGACTATCTGTCTGGTATCGGCGATTCCTTGGACCTGGTCGTCCTCGGTGCCTACTACGGCAAGGGCAAGCGTACCTCCGTGTATGGCGCCTTCCTGCTGGCCTGCTACAGCCCCACAACCGACACGTATGAAACTGTGTGCAACATTGGCACCGGCTTCAGCGAAGCCGTCCTGGAGGAGCTGCACAAGGACCTCTCGGCCATCGTCATCGACCGCCCCAAGCCCTTTTATGCCCACAGCTCGGGCAACCAGCACCAGCCGGACGTCTGGTTCGAGCCGCGCTACGTGTGGGAGGTGAAGACGGCCGATCTCACTCTCAGCCCTCGGTATAAGGCTGGCTCGAAGGAAAATGTCGACCCCAGCGGCGAGAAGGGCATCAGTCTACGGTTCCCACGTTTCATCAAGGTCCGCGATGACAAGAAGGCGGACGAGGCGACGAGCAGCCGGCAGGTGGCAGAGATGTACCGCAAGCAGGAGAGTGTGACTAAGAGCAAGGGGCCGTCGGTGGATGACGATTTCGAGTATTAGGCGGACGTTTGGGCGGCGGCATTTTGCAGTGTATCTGTTTATGATGTGGACAGAAGGCTCTGAGGGCTGAGATGGGTGGGCTCATCTTGGTGTGGTGTAGCTAGCTAAATGTTGCATTTAGCTCTGTAGATTTATGATGGCATCGTGGGTTTGAAGTCAAGCCACAATCATCACATCCCTTTTTACTATACCTATGCGTAGCCGTATCATTTACAAGGTCGTCATAGGAAACGCTGTAACAAATAGCCTGTTGGACTCCATTGATATACCCGCCTCATCATCGACACTCATCTACATCGGATATACATTTGATAGCCAAACACCACATCGAGAACAAATCCCATTCGCTAATAGTAATACCGGTCCCAAACAAAACCATATCATATACATCATAATATACTCCCCCGGTCCACCCCAGGACTAACCAAGTCATCCATCATGCCCTCCCCGCGCAGCAAACCCTCATGCTCCCCCTCGCCATCCTCCCTCGTGATACCCTCGCTCCCTTGCCCCCCATCGAGCGCCCCGCTGGGGTTGCTCGTGCGGCGCGTCTCCTCGGCTCCGTTGAGCACGTACCAGACGTCCTTCTTGGTCAGCAGGCCCTGCAGGACGCCGCGGTCGCTGAAGAGGACGTAGCGGAGGCCAAGCTTCTGGAAGTAGCTGACGGCGAGGTGGAGGCGGCTGCGGGAGGGGAGGGTGAGCGGGGTCTGGTCCATCCAGGGGCGGAGGTCGAGGGTGGAACGGGGGTCGGCGAGGGGCTGGTGGGCGAAGAAGGCCTCGGTCTCGGGGGGCAGCGAGCGCGGCGGCTGCGTGGCCGTGTGCAGGTTGTAGGCGAGCTCAGCGCGCGAGATGTAGCCGAGCAGGACGGCGTCGCGGGGGTCCGAGACGACGGGGAAGCCGCGGTAGGGGTGGGCGTCGAGGATGGCGGTGAGGGAGGCCACCGTGTGGCCGGCGGCGGTGAGGACGACGAGGTCCTCGATGCGCGTCATGATTTGCGCGGCGGGTATGTCGGGGATGGTCATTTCCTCGCTGTTGTCGAGGAAGGGGTACTCGTTGAAGTGAATCCACGACTCGTAGATGCCCCGGCGGGAGAAGGCGTCGCCCACCCACTTGGAGATCATGACGGCTACCATGATGGGCAGCACGTATGTTAGGGCGCCCGTTAGCTCAAACATGATGACGACGATGGACACGGTCATGCGTGTTACGCCGGCGAGGGCGGCTGCGGCCCCGATGATGGCGTACGTCCCAGGCGTGATACACGGGATGTCGGGCTCGCACGCGCGGAAGGCGATGAACGCGGGATGGTTGTGCTGCCATATCTCCATAATGATGCCCACGGCACGCCCCGACAGCGCGCCGATGGCCATGGACGGCAGAATGATGCCTGCGGGTATCTGTAGCCCGAAGGTGACAGCCGCGAGGAAGAAGCCCAGTACCGAGGCGAAGATGAGGAGGACGATGGTTCCGGCCGATGCAGCGCCAGTCTTGCAAAGGCCGAATTGATCGTCCGTCAGCTTAGAGCACTCGGAAAAAAGGTTCGACACCAAGTCTGAAGACTGGGCGCGCATGTAGTTGTTGGGGTAGTTGATCAGCGCAGTCGCAAATGCCACCAGAATGACCTGGGCGACCGGGCCGGGCAGCCAGGTGGCCGATTTCTTGAATTGGGCAACATGCATGTTTGCCTTGATAAAAAGCCCTCCATAAACTCCACCCAAGATGCCGAGGAGAATAAAGGGGACAAGCTCAAAGCCATGCCAGCTAGAGCTGTAGGTGACTTGGTAAAGCACCAATTTCCCGGAGCGATAGGGGTCAAAGGCTTGCAAGACCACTGCGGCCGTCATGGCGCATACGAAGCTCTGCCACATGGTCTTGTCGGGGAAGTAGTAGGACAGTTGCTATTCAGTGGTTAGACGTTATCCCGAAAGTGAGGGGCATGGGATATGCTCACTTCCAAGCTAAACAATACACCCCCGATAGGAGACCCAAAGGCAACAGAGATGCCAGAGGCTGCGGCCGCGGACAGAACCTCCCTCTTCCGCGCTGCAAGACGAGTCAGCTTCTGTCAAACCCATCAAGGTGGGGATTCAGCATACCTTCATTGTTATTAATATTGGGAAACAGCTTGGTAAACATGTTGGCGCAGCAGCAAGCGACGTGAACCAACGGACCTTCTTTCCCCAACCACATTCCAGATGCCACAGCTAGTACCAAGCCTAGCGATTTGGTGATCAAAGTCCATATTCCCAAAAACCTCCTGATGATAAAGCCACCCAACACCGTCTTGATCTCGGGTATCCCACTGTGCTTGGCATAAATCGCATAAGACTTGACCAAGACGGCCGCAAACAGAGCAAACGACAGAGATAATAACAAGTAAATAAAGTACTCGATAAACCACTTCCCCTCGGCTGAGTCAATGCCCAGCGCCGTGCTCCAGGGGCGCCATCCAAAGCATTTCGCCTGCTCCTCGTAGCCAATGCAGCACGACGTCTTGCTGAGATAGAATGCGCCGCCATCGGCAGTCGAGCAGAACCCGTACTTGAAGTCGCCTAGCCAGTCGGTGGCGACATCGATGGCGGCAGCCAGGGCGCCCACAGCCAGGCCCGTCAGCACCAGCACGACCCACACCTGGCTGGAGTCGAGGAACTGGTGCGCATATCCCAGCAAGCCCTTTGCGCTCGCGTGCAGCACGCGCAGCCGCTGGCGCTCCTTTGTGTACTCAAAGATCCAGTCGATGGCCGTCAGGTCCTCGTAGCCGACTCGTCGGCCGGGGCCTTCGACGTACCAGTCGAGAGGCACGCCGTCTTTCGACCCGGGGGGTATGGGGTCCAGTCGTGACGACGACGACAGCCCTTCTGTTGTCAAACCGGGGGTGGATGGCGGGTCGTAGAGGCGGCTGGGGGAGCCGGCGCTGCGAGGACCGCCAGTGAGAGCGTTTAGGAGTCTCGCGGGATGTGAGAGGAGGCCCTGTTTCTGCTTGCGCTTAAAGGTCAGGGGTTCGGCGAGGTCGTCGTGCAGGGGGTCATCACGGAGGATGTCGCCCCCGTTGGTCATTTCGAACAGGTCGAGGTCATCAGCATCGTCGTCGTCGTGGGCGTAGCTGTGGTGGTTGTTGTGGTCGGCCGAACTCGAGGACGCCCCGTTGTTCATTACGGCAGACGACGACATGTTGCTGCCATCGTCTCTTCGGCGGCGTCTAGAGGGATTTCGTGGGTGTTTGGCGGCTTTGGCGTGATGGTATCCTGGGAGCGTGGAATTCGGGCTTCGTCTTGTCGCTGTCCGTCTATCTTTGTCTTCGAGTCTTGTTCTTGTTGAAGCTCGTGTCCCAATGACCTATGGCTGTCACTCGCTTTGGGGTCTTATCGATAAGACTAGGCCACCAGTGGATGAGCGAGCCTGTGCCCAGCTCCCAAGACGCTAAGAAAGATGCTCTGCTGCGACAGCCCTGAAAGCTTGAATTCAATTGCGAACCTAATGGGCCTCTCGAGTCGTCTCAGGAGTGAAATGGAAGGAAGATGCTGGATTCTGGAGGCAACAACCGCGCCTTTACTCATTTTCATCTATATCCGCCATGGGAACCGATGACTACCAAGTCCCTTCAATAGAGAAATAAAAAACTGAGAAATCCAATCACGAAAAATGGACACGCCGTCTATGTCCGTCGACGAGCAGAAAGCCTCGATCCAGAAAATCCAAGCGCTCCTTGCGGCCAAGGATGATACCTCGCGCTTCGTCGGCCTCGCGCTGCTCAAGTCGGTCCTAGACAATGACCAGGATCTCAGGAATAATGAAGAAAGCGTTGTCACCTTGTGGGAGAGCATCCCGCCCAAGTTTGTCGATCGTCTGATCCGAACCGGTGCGCGCCAGAAGGCGTCGCGCAAAGATGCCAGTGACATGCTAGACCTAGTTGTCTCTATTCTGCATACTTTCGCCGTGCTGCTGCCAGAGGGAGCAAAGGCAAATAGCCGAATTCTCAACAGGATCCCGCAACTGGTGGCCGGTCTCCTGCACTGGTAGGTGTTCCAGCCCCCTGAAGGTTGAGGTTGCCAACTACATGGACTAACTGGCAATCAGCTCAAGCGAAACAGCCCGCTTGGCTCTGGAGACTCTCGTCAGTCTTGTCAACCAGCCAGCCGGTGCTCGGGTGTTCGTTGCCGCCGAGGACTTGAGCCCCTTGACTGAGATCGCGCCCTCTCAGCCCCTTGTACTCGACGCCCTCTCTCACGCATGGCTCAACTCCATGGCAGACGCCACCGACAAGGCTAAGCTGAGGTCCACCATCGACAAGACAGTAGGGACCCTCGTATCCTCCTTCAAAGGGACTGACGCCGTTACGCTGTTGGATTTCCTCGCCAACTTGCTACCACGTCTAGACCCAGAGGTCGGTAGCCCCTGAGCGACGAAGGCTAGAAGCCACTTCTAACCCAGATACCAGATCCTCCCGCAAAACCCCAGCTGGCTTCCCCCCCTCGGAAAATTCATCCGCACGCTCGCCACGAGCCGGCCCACAGCCGCCAGCCGCGCCGCCTTCACCAACCTGGCCGCGGCCCTCCTCGAGGCGTACCCGGTCCAAGCTCCAACCCTCCTCTTCTCCGACGGCGATACCACCACCAACACAGCCCCCGACGACAAGCCCTTCTCCTACCTCCTCATGCACCTCCTCCTGATTGACCTGCGCGCCTCCCTGCCCCTCCTGCTCGAGCAGCTCAACAGCCCGGCCTACCCTGCAGCCTCCCGCCGCCTGACCTCGGCCTTCAACATCATCTCCCACTACATCGGCTACCTCCTGCGCTCCCTCGACGCCCCCACCTCCACCCCGTGGATCCTCACCTCCCCGGACCTCCTCCTCAAGCTCCGCGTCTCCCTCTCCGAGACAATGTCCCTCGCCGTCGAGTTCCTCCGCGACCGCTGGGACGCCTCCGTCGCCGGCGCCCTGGGGCTGCACCCCTCGGCGCGCGACGTCGAGGTGACCACCTTCACAGCGACTCCGCCGCGGCGCCCCCTGGCATGGGAGTCCAAGGCCGCGCAGGGCGGCGTCGTCCCCGAGGACCCGCTCGTGCTGGCCGGGGTGCGCGCGCTAGCCGTGTGGTTGCGCGAGGACGACAACGAGATGCTGCGCAAGGAGGCGGCCGGGCTGGCGGACATGCTTGTCGAGCTGTACCGCGGGAGCGGGGAGGCGGGCCGGCTAGATTTCCGCCGGGCCGTGCTGGTCGCGCTGGAGGGGGTCACGGTGGAGTGGAAGGGGGTCGAGGCGTTCCTCGAGCAGGGCGGGTGGAGCGCGCTGACCGACGACTTGCTGGCAATCCTGCAGGCACAGGCCCAGGCGGACACTGATGACGCCGAGGCCGCGCGCGGCGTGGAGGTCGTCAGGGTGTTGTTGCCCATCGTCGAGGCGGAGGAGCCCGGCGTGAGGGAGGAGTGGATGGACCTTGTCACACGCGTCGCTGCGTGGGATGTGCCATCGGTGCCGGAAAACAGGGCTGTGGGCGTCGTGGAGGAGTTCCAGGTCGCCGTGCTGCAGCTAGTCACGGCGTTGTTGGTCAACACGCATGCTGGCATGCAGAGGCGCTACGTGCACTCGACGAGCGCGGTTTTGGGGATTGCGGGACAGTTGAAGAAAAGGATACGCGACGGGGGCGGCGATGCCGGACTCAAAGAGTCGCTGGAGGATGTTTTGACTACGTTGGGGAGGTTGCGGTAAAGCCTCGATAGTGGTTGTAGATGCATATTTACGGGGGCATAAAAAAGGGGGTTTCCTGTTGTTTACTTGATGGGCTGCATATGTAGGTCGAGTAAGAGATGACAACACCACACAAAACTGGGCTACTGTTACTCCAGGTGCGGTAAAACACAGGTTTGGGATGAACCCCCAGTGTCTCCCTGAGTGTTCTAATCCATATCATACCCTACACAGGTATAGTACGCTAGATCCCTAAACACAGCAAGACGAGCCCCCAGAGTTTGACGCCACTGCCGAGTAAGATACCATATCCTTTACTGCACCGTATCATTCGAGGCCTAACAGGTTCCAGTTGGGTTAGAAGAAAGACAGCCACGACTGGTACATCATTGCTACTCTAGACAACCTGCCTTTCTACGTATGAACCTCCAATCAAAGCTCAAATACACGCTCTGAATACGACCCCTACATGTCACACACCGTGACACAACATAACTCAACCTCCCTCAACCAACCCACACCCGTCAAAACCAAGCCCAAACACGAGCTGAACTCCCAGACTCTATAACAGAATTGCAGGAACGCCTGTGCCACGAAACAATCCGCACCACCGCCCAACACCGCCGCTCGCTTCATCCTCAACGGCAGCGCCCCAGCCTTTTAGCCCGGTCACAACTCAACTCGACAGAAACCCGCCTTTCCACTCCGAATCGTGACGAAAGCCTCGCGGAGCCCAGACAGAGCCAAGGCATACCCGTTGCGCCCCTTCCACAAATCCCGCCCCGGCCCTACAACCCCCCCGAAACACCAACGCCCTTATTAATAGTACCCCATAGTATCCCAAGGGCCTCCGTACCGCCATCGTTTACGCACATTCCATCCCCAGTACCTTTATGTACATCAGTGCGAGGCACTCGCTCCTGTCAGCACCGCAAGCACACAGGCAGGCAGGCTGCCAAGCCCCCCAAACCGTCAGCCAGCAGCCCCCATTGACAGAAAGAACCTCCCACGTCCCTTTGCGCCACCCACCCTATTCCTCTAGCATGGCAAACGCCGAGCAAATCACAGGGAGGATCCGCCCCGGATCGGACAGGCGGGTAGGGAAACTGGGCAGGAGGTGTGGGCAAGGTGTAGTGTGGCACGGTACATATCCCTCCCTCTCGGAACGCGGGAGGGAAGACAACATTTTACGGGAGCTAGGGGGGGCAGATGGACCACCCGACAGAGGTGGGACTGGGCATTTCTTTTCCTTCTCGATCATCGCAAACGGGATGTGAGTGTGCGGGTGGAAATATTGGGGGACCAAGTGTGAGAGTGTCTGTGCCAGGGAACGACGAGGGACGGTTACGATGTACCCCAGCCTCGCTTCGCATCTCAGATTCCGGAAGCGATTGACAACAATATAATAAACAGATGACGCTTTACGCTTCCTTCAGGCTTTCCGCCGAGTAAGCCCCCGGCCAAATGACTGCGCGAAGTAGGCAGGTAGGGGTCCTGAATAAAAAAAAAAGCGCGTGCCCTCCGTGATTTGCATCTGAGATTGACAGCTGTGTATGTGCGAGCACACACACGACGAGTGACGGTACGATGAGCCGAACCGACAGTGGCCTTAATACCCTATTGGCTACCAAGGGACGCAGTTCATGAAGGGAGGGGAAGGGGGGGCTTGAGGGCGTGCTTGTTCCCGCCCCGGCGTGCTTCTTTTCCTTTCGAGTGCTTCTTTTTTGGCCGGAGGGCCAACTGCTGCCGCCATACATCGAACAGCCTGTTCGATTTAGCCCGCCAATCTCCCAAATAGATATACCAGACAACAAAAACAGCACTATTCAAGAAATATACTGGCCATCGGCCTAGACTCTGCACCCTCGACCCGCATCTCTTGCGAGCCGACTCGCCGCTTGACGAGCGCCACAGCCGTCGGCGGAAGCTCGCCCAGAGAAGGCATGCCGAATCTCGAGGGCCACAAACCTGGGGTTTTAGTGAGGGTTGTGTTTAGGCTCCTGATGGCACAGGACTAGGAGGCTTGTTTCATCAACATCAATGTACCAAGGTCAGGGAGATGAGAACGAGTACTAGGGGCAGAGTTATCTTATTCATCTCAGTCGTTTATTGATGACTAGCACGACGCGCCGCTGAAGCAACTCATTGGATGGGCAAGACGGCCAATATGCTCGATTTCCTTGTTGCTTCTGGGACGAACTTGATGAGAGATGCATGCTTGCGAAATCAAATATTCCGCCGACAGGGAGCAGGGGGTATGGAAGGGGCGGGGCGGGAGCGAGAGGGGGACTCGCGATCAAAACAACGACTTGGAAATGCGCCGATTCGTGCAGAGATATTTCCTGACCTCGCCCGCGTCCAGGACACAGGAGCCTTGAATTTGTGGTGAAGCCAAGGTATCGCAATCGGTTAACAGAGCGGTAGACCACCTAGATAGCCAGCCCTGGCCATTAGTTTGGTTCGGTATCAACCGGAAGCCCTTGGCTGTTCTGTGTGGAATTGCAGTGTCTAACGCAGATGATGCGCCTCGTTTGTAGGCACACCAAGAAAAGCCGCTATG
The DNA here is from genome assembly GCA_033439745.1 of Lasiosphaeria hispida. Taxonomy (NCBI): domain Eukaryota; kingdom Fungi; phylum Ascomycota; class Sordariomycetes; order Sordariales; family Lasiosphaeriaceae; genus Lasiosphaeria; species Lasiosphaeria hispida. The sequence goes on from JAUIQD010000003.1 coordinate 2,902,279, forward strand.
TGACAGCCTCGGGCAGCTTTTAGGGGAACGATTATGAGGTTGGTCATGCACTGGCTGCTCCATGGAGGCCATATCGGGCTGTTAGTGTTAGTGCTAGATCAGGGCCCACCGCGACCGGTCGGCTGTCCCGGGATCTGAGGTCGTAGCGGTTCGGAAGAGCGTAGCAGTGGGAAGAAGCGCAAAATATTCCTGCGGAACGGGTACAGATGTCTGGTTCGAACCATTGTTGGCCGACGTCCTGAGCAAAGCAGTGGCCGTCGGTGGCAGTCAGCAACGGCGCAGCGATGGGTCCCATCGTGCCGAGTCGCCCACGATTCGCTCGAGAGACCGAGGAGGGTTGCAGACGGCGCAGATGGTGCAGCCAGCGCTGCGGTGTCTATGCAAGACAGCCAGGCACCCCCTTCATGCCGCGGATAATTGTCGGCTGGACTATCCATGGGGCCAATTTGGAAGCTTGGGAGAGGACGGATCGAATCGAGCCGTGTAACCCTCCCGAGTGGCCCTCCCATACAAAGCAGTAAATCCAGGCTGTCTCTCGCAGCCAGGCCGAGAGGAGGGGACAAGTCAATATTGGAGAGCGGGACCGTCGAGGCCATGTCACCAGAATTGACGTGACACAGCGCGACGACGCGGGTGATTGCGTCTGGGGCCTCCGTGCTGTTTCCCGTGTCTCCCCAGTGCTTGGATATCAGTGATGCGAGCTGGCGTGCGAGCTGGCCACTGGCTCGTAGGACTGCAGAACAGCGGGCAGATAGCAGACAGGCCTCGACCTGACGGGATGAGAGCACGGGCTGCATGTGCGGTGTCGGCCTGGCATGCAAGAGAAGACTTCGGCGCCTTCTATATATTAGTATTATCTACGCTTAGGCCCTTGCCCGTCGAAGGCGGCAAAACCGTGAAGCCTAAGCAGATCTGCGTTCCTAGTGTGGTGCGGGGGGCGGGGCGGGCAGAAAAACGCCGAGAGGATGAATTGTTTCGTGGTGTTTAACACGGCCGACCTTTTGCGTGATGAGGGGACGGGCTGGCCAACTGATAAGAGCTGCCAAAGCGACAGAGTGACAGAATGCATTGTCATCGTTTTCGTGATCGATACAAAGAGAGCCGGAAGCGAGTCGCTTCGCTGTATCAATGTATCGATATCGTAGAGGGTGTCTGTGTGCGAGTGTGTCTATCGCACGTGGAAGAGGCGGCGTAATACTGCGTATGCTGCCATGCAATTCGCTGGTCGATACCTACCTGAGGTGAGGGCTGAGGTAACGAAGTTAGGGAGTCTCGGGTGCAGCAGCAGCTCGTCCACGTGGGAATGGAATCCTCGTCGTCGTCGCGGCTATGGCCACGGTCCTCCTCGCCCCCGCGCTGGGGATGAAGTCGTGAGCGGTCAGGTCCCAAGCGGAGATTTTTTGCCTTTTGGCGCCAGCGGCCCCCGTTGTGCCCTGTGCAACCAGGAGAGAGGAACAACCTGACGACTAAAACGGTGTATGCTGAATGGTGGCGCAAATTGGCTGCGAGACTGTGTGCACTTAAAGTTATCACCCAGGCGGCCGGCGTATTCTCGGAATTTCCCATATCTAGCACCTATGGATGGCCGTGTGTCGCGGTGTTTGCGGTGTCGCCTTGTCGCTGTGTCACGGTCTCTTCCTTCCCTTGCCCCAGAAAGTGCCCCTCATCATGGCAAAGTGCGGTTTCTGTCTGTCGTCTCCGCAATGAGCTGCAACCGTGCGCGGCGCAGCATGCTCCAGCAGGGAAACAAGCGCTTTCCCTCGTTGGCTGGCTCTTGCTGATCAGCGGGCCCGTCGATAGGCTCTCTCTGGGAAGGACGACGGGAGCTGAGGAGCTCGAGGTCTCTTCCGGTCCCTCACTCGAGTCTCCCGGGCTCGCTATCGTGGTGTGGCGGCTTCCCAGACGTGCCAGAGCTGCACGCAAGCAGGGAGCTCTTCTCCCGCATGCGCACCGCATGCACGCAATGAGCAGTGGCTTCCTCTCGGCCTCTCTCCATTCTTTTTTAAAACTGCAAACTGCGCTGCTTCGCTGGCCCTGTGCCAGCCTTCCTTTGCGACTGACCGACTTTGGCGAGACTGAAGGGTGTGTGGATGGTCAACCGCTGCTTCCTCTCTTGTCGAACGGGGGGCTTCCCTTGAGCCAGACTCTCCACCATCAATCTATTTGCTCCATACGTCGAATTTCGGCCAACCTTCTTGCCCTGTTCCCCGTAATCGTCATCCTCCCAACCCACGTCTCCCAAATTGCCTGCATGGCTCATTGCGGGTGAGCCGAGAGAGAACCCTTCGCTGTCTGTCTCTGTCTCCGTCCCCTCGCCTTGCTAGTCTTGTCAGTCATCCGTCAGTCATACAGTCCCCGCGCCCCGGCGTCCTATCACCACAGCCCACCGCCGTCTCCCCTAACGCCCACGCGCGCCCAGGCACAACCCAGGCACGCCCAGCAGCCCAGTGACCGACAAGACGGCCGCCGACTCGGTATTACGTCGTCTTCCCTGCTCCCTGCTCTCGATACCAGCTTTGCGATCGCCACCCACAGCATCCACCGCACCCACACAGGCACACAGGCACACAGGCACGCGGGCAGCGCACACAGCTTGCGGATGCGTCTTTTACCCCACAATTTGTCGCCGAGAACGCTTCTCTAGTTTCTCTTAGACCCTTTCCACGGTGACCCACCTGCGTATTACCGTGTATAGACAATCTGAGGTTAACCCCAGTTTTGCCTCGCCTCCGTTTCCTTCCCACCCCATCACCCTCCCATCCCAGAGACAACGTCAAGGGCCGTCGACCGCAAGCACCACCACCGAGTTCTCGCCTGCCTTCGATCTGCTCATCCGGGGACGGGCTGAGGTCGCGCAATCCTCCCCCCCCGCCGAGCTACCATGAGAAACCTCTGCGTTGCCTTGGGATCAACTGAGACAGCTGGAGCCACGGCCGTGTGGAGAGGAGCCTGAGGTCTGGGTCAGGGCTGGCTGTGTGGGGATCCAGAATATATCCCATTTTCGTCGAGAAAGGGTGAGACCCCCAGCCCACCCCCTGTCTAGGTAAACCGCGATGTCACCTAGCGGTTCGCAGGTTGGTCTCAAGAACTACGCCGCCCTTGAGCTTGACTTTTCGCCTTCTGGCGACGCCGAAGCGAACCTCGCCCACTCCGAGGCCGCCGCCCTTCAAGCCCTCAAGCTGGAGACGACCAACGAGACGCTGGGCAGCATCACGGCTGCCCACGACATGGCCGATGCCTCCCACTTTGGCGACTTTCAGTTCCCCTACCAAAACTCGCTGGAAGACTCGCCCATGGCCGGTCTGACGTCAAACTTTGAGGACCATGCCCCGGATGTCTTCGCAACCTCCCAGCCGCCTTCGATATCATCAATGCAGGACCGCCAGAACTCCGTCACTTCGATTACTGTTCAGACGTCGGGCTACGGCGGCGCTGATGGCCAAAGGCAGCAAAGCGTGGACGATTCCGACGGTGAGTCGCCTGACAGCAATGGCAACGGCGGCAACTCGCTGGAGGAGCCCATGTCGGACGAGTTCGGCCTTGCAAGAGGCCCAGTGGACGGATCTGACCGGGGCGGGAAGTCCAAAGGGGACAAGGGCGACATGATTCCTGCGTGGAGCGAACTGAAGACGAAGGCGGGGAAGGAGCGCAAACGCTTACCCCTGGCCTGTATCGCATGTCGTCGCAAGAAAATTCGCTGCTCGGGCGAAAAACCCGCCTGCAAGCACTGCCTTCGATCTCGTATTCCTTGCGTGTACAAGGTCACCGCTCGCAAGGCTGCACCGAGGACGGACTATATGGCCATGTTGGACAAGAGGCTAAAACGCATGGAGGAGCGTATTATCAAAATCGTGCCAAAAGCTGAACAAGATGGTCTTGCGTCATCGGTGACCCGAGCCGTAGTCAAGCCGGCGATACCAGGGACTCTTGCTGGCGGAAAGCCAGCCGCAAAGAAGCGCGGTGCCGACGAAGCATTCGGACCGGACTTGGACAACTGGGCTCGCGCCCCTTCAAAGTCGAAACTCGACGGCCCTCATAAACCCTCGATGATGTTAGTCCAGGAGGCGGAGGAAAGCAAACTTCTTCTCGAGGGCGGGGACGCCCTCCCATCAAAAGAAATCCAAGAGCATCTGGCCGAGGTGTTCTTTGAAAACATCTACGGTCAAGCATACCATATTCTCCACAAACCCAGTTTTATGAGGAGACTCAGGTACGCCCGTCCCGCCCCGCATCCCATCTCCCTTTCGATATCTTGCTGATCACAGTGTCTGGTTAGAGCCGGCGCACTGCCCCCAGTTTTGGTCTTGTCAGTCTGCGCTATCGCAGCACGATTTTCGAATCATCCGAAACTTAACACAAACCCAAATTTCCTCCGCGGGGAGGAATGGGCTTCAACCGCCCGCGATATTCTCACAAAGAGATATGAATGGCCCAACATCACCATCCTAACATGTCTGCTCATTTTGGGCTTGCATGAATTTGGCACATGCCATGGGGGCAGGAGTTGGTCCCTGGGAGGCCAAGCCATCCGCATGGCTTTCGCACTCCAGCTCCATAGAGATCTAGAGCATGACCCCCTCCGGCTGGCGGGGAAGACTCAGCTTAGCTTTATTGACCGTGAGATTCGGAGGCGGACGATGTGGGCGTGCTTTTTGATGGATCGCTTCAACTCGTCAGGGACCGACCGCCCGACATTCATCAGGGAGGAAACGCTAAAGATTCCCCTGCCGATCAAGGAGAAGAATTTCCAGTACGACATGCCAGGGCCCACCGAAACCCTAAGTGGTCAAGTTCTTGAGCCCTTGACCGAGGGCGAGGAGTCGGAAGCAAGAGACAATATGGGTGTGGCGGCCTGGATGATCAAGGCCATCGCGCTTTGGGGCCGAATTATCGGATATCTTAACCAAGGCGGCAAGGAACTGGATCCTCACCCGATGTGGAGCCCAGACTCGGGGTATTCGAAACTCATCAAGCAGACCGAAGATCTCGTGACCGATCTCCCGGAGTCTCTGGCATACACGCCCGAGAACCTTCACCTGCACAAGACAGACAACATGGCCAACCAGTTCCTGTTCCTCCACATTTCTGTCCAGCAAAACATTCTCTTCATGAACAGATTTGCCGTGTCGCCTCCCAACGGCAGCTCCCAGCATGACGTACCGAAATCGTTCGTAACTAAAGCAGGAGCCAAGGCGTTTGCAGCGGCGAATCGAATCTCGGAGTTGCTCAAGGATGCCGAGTCGCACTTTATCACTGCCCCCTTTACCGGATATTGCGCCTTTTTGTCGAGTACTGTGCATATCTTTGGCATCTTCTCCGGAAACCCAACAATGGAGGCGACTTCGAAGCGAAACCTAGCCACTAACGTCAAGTTCCTGTCCAAAATGAAGAGGTACTGGGGGATGTTCCATTGGATGTCGGAAAACCTGCGAGAGCAATACCGAACCTGTGCGGACGCCGCAAGACAAGGAACTCCAGCCAACGAGAACTCCGCATCGCCCATCTTCCAGTATGGTGATTGGTTCGACCGGTATCCCCATGGTGTGTCGCAATCCGACTTTCTTGACCCTGCTACATACAAGAAGAAAGAGAAGGGAGACGACGCGGTGCTGGAGCAGAAGCCAGAACTTCACACGGTAGAGGACTTCTTCACCACACTCTCGCCACAGAGCTCAGATAATGTGGGCACCAACGGAATCCCGCGTCCTGGCACACAGCAGCAGCAGCTCAAACGCAAGTCGATTGCCCGGAAAGCCAGCAGTAGCATATCGCGCAGTGGTGACCAGGGGCTGGAACCACTACAAACCGACTTTACGCACCAGCAACTCCACGCCGCCCGACTGCACCAGCGGTCTTTCTCAGGCGCTGCAAACAACGGGATGGGAGGGCAGACGAGCGGGCCCAACTTCAACCCCTTAACCATCCCGCACTCCGCCAATGCCAACTCGTACCATGCGTTGTCACCAGTCTCGCCCGTTGTCTCGCATCTCTCTCACCACCATCACCACGCATCCTCGTTCTTTCCACCTGACCCGTTTCACATGTCTATGAGTGCGGCAAACGGTGTTGGTCAGTTGGATCGCCAGCTGGTATTTGGTGCCTACGGGAACGGCGTTGATCCCGGATTAAGCTCGATGGCAGGGTGGCCCCACGACAATGGTGAAGGCAGCCGCGACGGCGAACGCGGTGGACATGGGCATGGACATGGTCACGGCCACGGCCACGGCCACGGGCATGGCCACGGGCATGGCCACGGCGGCGGAGGCCAGTCTGATGCTGCGCTGCATGCGACGTTTGGCAACGAGCCGAGCTCCGCGTGGTTCATGCCCTTCAACATGGAGCCACCTGAGATCGGAGGAGATATGGGTGGGGTGGGTAACCTCGATGGATTTGCGAGCATGTTTGGCAACAGCGGCATGTCAGCGGGTGGTATGCATCATGGAGGGCATTGACAGACACGGGCAGACGCGCGGCCGCGGATCAACGAAACTGCGAAGCATCGGAAAGGAAGCGAAGGGTAAGGATGGTGGCGAATAAGCTGGTGTACAGTGATATATCGTGGTTGGGCTGGTATCTTTTTTGGTAGGGCGCAGGTATTGGGTGCGCCTCTTTTTTTACTTTTATAACTTCAGCGGCGGCGATTTTGAAGAATGGTGCACCACGACAGATATTGGGATATTATGGGCTCGATCTCTGCAATGGCGGCGCAAATTGGAGATATGATATATACATATATCAAGGTTTCTCCTGCTGGACTTTATATGACGCCTCGTTGGCTTATATATGAGTAGGATAAGGGATAAAGAGCAAGCGGCGAGGCGGCTTTTGTGTGCATGTGTGCATGGTTGAGTTGAGGTGCGGTTATTCTCAAGTAGCCTTTTATGTGCGTGATCGAGATCGAGATCGAAGAGAGACCGGCATCTGGCACGGGAAGTTACAGAGCTTATGATTTACCTTGCTTGAAGAGGATAAATTGAGATGTTTGAATGTTTGGTCATTTGTTCTGAACGCGTATTTCCTCTGGAGGCTTACAGCAAGCCACGTGGTTGGTGTTTTTTGTGTCGTGTGCATCGCGGGTAGGGGGTACATCAACATTCCTCAGGACGTTGCGACTTATATAAGCCACCATAAACATACATGAACACAAGCAGCCGTAAATTTTGTTCTAATACATGTGTATTGGTTTGATAATATGAACTCAAAAAATCGGGGTAATACCCCTTTTTCCCACTGCGGTGACTACGCCAAGTAAATAAACAAATAATTGAAAGCCGCAAATGCAATGTATGCCGACTCCTCTCCCACATTAACAATCAATAAACTTTCACCTGACCCATCAAGCCTTGGCCGCCACCTCGTCAGCCTTCTTCCCCTTCCCCTTGGACCTCTTCCTCTTCTTGCGCTCTCCCTCGACAATGCCGTCCTTCACTACCTTCTTCTTGTCCGTCTTGGTGGAGACACCAGGGGCGGCGCTGACGGTGTTGGCACCGGTGGAGGCGTCGCCGCGGCGCTTGCGCTTCTTCTTGTCCTCGGCCTCGTCCTGCTCGGCCTGGGCGATGGCCTCGAAGCCGAAGGTGGGACCCGTGTGCTCAAACTCGGTGCCGAACTGCTCTCTGCGCCACTGCCGCAAGCGCGCCTTCTTACCGAGGAGCTTCTTGTCCTTGCGCTTCTTCTCGGCGTCGCGGAAGGTCGCGAGCTTCTTGAGGCCGGCGAACTCGTTGAGCGCGGCGTCCGAGGGCGCGAGGAGGATGTCGCGGGCCGTCATGCCAAAGGACTGGGGTGATGTCTCGCGGTAGCGGAAGCCGCCCGAAGTGGGCTTGGCGGATGGATAATCTTTGGAAGAAGAGGCGAGGACGCGCGGGTTGTCGATTTCCATCTTGGCTTCGACGAGGGCTTCGATCTTGGTTAGCTCGGCGCGCGCTTGGCGTTTGGCGGCAATACGCTCATTTTTTATGTCTTTGGTTGTCTTGCGCTTCTTGGATGGGCGGTCAGACTCGGAGCCCGACTCGGAGGCAGCTTCTTGGGCTTCGGCTTCAGCTTCCTCCTCAGCTTCCTCCTCCTCAATTAGCGAGGCGGGGGGGATTTCTTCGTCATCAAAGTCAGGGATGATGTCCTTGATATCGATGTCATCGTCGAACTTGGGCTTCTTGGGCTGCTTCTTTTTCGATTCGCCCTCCTCAGCCGAGTCGTCGTCGGCAGACATTTCGCCATCCTTATCAGCGTAGTAGTCCTCGCCGAAGCGCTTCGCCATCTCCGCCTCCCACTCGTCGTCGTCCCAGGCATCATCGAGGAACTTGATCCACTCGTCTTCCTTGAACTTCTTGCCGGTTAGTCCGGCGACCCGCTTGATCTTTGCCAGCTTATCCGCGGCCTCCCCGACCTTTAGGCGACGAAGTCGGGCGCGCTCTTCCTCGCGCTGCTTCTTCTCCGCCTCCTTTCGCTCTTTCTCGAGTGCTCTCAACTTTTTGCGGCCCGTGAGCTCTTCTTTCCTGACAGATTTGCTGGCAGCCATGTTTCGAGAGTATGTTTTTAAAATCTCATTGCTCTTGCTCGGGTCCTCAAACCGGATGTTGTATGCATGCTCAAATTGGTCCGCCATGTCGTCGTCATCCTCGCCGTCGTCTGACTCGAATGCCTCCCACTTTGAGCCGTCCGGGGGCGCCCAGGCCTTGGAAGCCATGAACTTGGACAGGAACTCCTCTGGCTCCTTTTCGGCGTTCTTGACATCGACCTCGGTGAGCTTAATTGCGGCCTGCCGTGACGGATGGATGCCTTTCTCGGCAGGCTTTTCCGCCTTTTTTTCAACAGGCTTAAGGAAGGCATCGTCGTCGCTCCATTCCTCATCGTCGGCAACGGCAGCGGCATTGATCTCGGACACAATCGTCTTCTTGAGGTCGGCCTGCTCCTGAACGTAAGTCCTAGGCTTGTTGGCATCTTCCATTTCTTGGTCGGTTCCGACGTCGCCAGCTAAGTATCTCTCGCGGTGGTAATCCCTAAGGAACACAGGCTTTTCCTTCTTCTCCTTGGGCTCGTCTGTCTCACCACCCTCTGCGCCAAAGGGCTTGTAGAAGACGGCTTCCTTGTCGTAGATCCTGGGGTCCTTGTTCTTGATGGCAGCGAGAGTAGCCGAGATCTCAGCGTCGAGGTCCTCCGTCACAAGAAGGCCGTCGTCATCCTCAGACTCGTCCTCAGAGGAGGACTCGTCATCTTCCTCGCCGTTGGCATCACCCTTGTACTTCTCCTGCAGCCTATGGAGCTCCTCGCGCTTCTTATTGTGCTCGAACTTTTTTGCGAATTCCTCGTTGATCTTGAGACTGGTGGAGGGGTCAAGCGTGGCGCCGCCATCGTCCTGGTCGTCCTCGCTCGAGCTGGAGGAAGACTCGTCGAACAGGGCTTTCTGTGGAATTTTGGCGCTTTTGGCGCCGGAGGCCATTTTGACGCCCTTGGAAGGCATCGTGGGCTGGACAGGAGACTAGACAGGATTCGATGCTGCGGAAAGTCAGAGGGAGGGAAAGGAAATCTGAGCCGACGAGAAATTTCACGAGCGAAAAGCACCTCTGCCGATTTGAACTTTTTAGTGGGGCATTTTACACAATTTACAGCGCTCAGGTGGACTCAGGCCGGTCTCTGGGCTGGGATGTTTGATGGCCCGTGCGCCGCCAAGCGCTAATGCGGCACTGGTTCCGTCTGGAAGTCGTTCCATTTGGGAGCCGGGTCCTTCTGCCTATCGCTATCACGTAACGCACGTACGAACGACCTGACATCACGAACTGCCTTGCCTGGAGCCCTCATTCACCAACATCACCATCCCAACCCGTCTGCGCTTTTCACCCCCGACCAGCAACGCTCTTTAGAGCTCTGTATTCATTTTCGCGCTCATTTCGCACTCTCACACCCCAAACAACCCGGCGTTTCTCGCGATGGCCGACTTAGCCGGCGCTCCTAGGCCCAGTTCCTCAGTCAAGCTGGTAAGGACGACACTCGAGCTCGCAGTAAAGAAAGAAACATGATTAACCGTCACAGGTCCTTCTCGGGGAGGCTGCAGTAGGAAAGGTACGGCCCCGAAGCTTCCACCGCCGTCTTAAACGAACACTCGATTGCTAACTCCGTCTCCAGTCGTCTCTCGTGCTCCGGTTCGTCAACAACGATTTCCAAGAGAACAAGGAACCAACAATAGGAGGCAGGTCATCAAACAACCCCTTTCCTTTCGCTTTGCTCCAATGAGCTGAAACAGGTTTCGATTTGCTAACGCGCATCGCACGATACAGCCGCATTTCTTACGCAAAAATGCAACCTGCCCACCCGAACCATCAAATTCGAGATCTGGGACACAGCAGGCCAAGAGCGATTTGCATCTCTGGCCCCCATGTACTACCGCAACGCGCAAGCTGCCTTGGTGGTTTACGATTTGACAAAGCCAACATCGCTAGTTAAGGCAAAGCACTGGGTTGCCGAGCTGCAAAGACAGGCCTCCCCCGGTATTGTCATCGCGCTGGTGGGCAACAAGCTAGATCTCACAAATGACAGCGGGGACGGAGAGGGCACTGATGCCAACGACTCGGGTGATGCTCGCAAGGTATCAACCGAGGAGGCCAAGACATATGCCGAGGAGGAGAGCCTTCTCTTCTTTGAGACCAGTGCCAAGACAGGCTACAACGTCACCGAGGTTTTTACAGCTATCGCAAATGCCATCCCGGAAACCTCGCTCAAGACAGCCCGTGGTGCTGGTGCCTCGGCTGCGGCGGCTAGCCGTGCCGAGGAGCAAAGGGTCAACCTTAACGGGCCACGGGATCCCAATGCGAAGGAGGGCTGTGCGTGCTGATGGGGTTGTATGAGGGGAAGGGGAAGACATGAAGGACGAGGCGTTGATCGCGATGCTCTGCATTTTTTTTCTCCAGGTCATTCGGAGTGTGTGGTCATCAGGCAGGTCAAAGGGAGTAAATAGCTTTTTGATGGTTACTTTCCCATCTCTTATAATTAAGACAGCGTAGTAAATCTAGCTTGCTGCTACTGGTTCAGGCTTAGGGAGGCGGCCCGCTATAGCGATGTTCATGGCCGATGTAGGTAGCATTTGTTTGTTGAATTGCAATTTCTACTACCGAGGTCGCCTTCCACCGCAACGGAGTCGGCCCTTTTTGAGTCCTCGGTGGATTAGATGTCCAGTGGATGCCATTAAGCTGATGGGATAAGGAGCCAAGCCGCAACAGACGATTGACTTTAAGCCTCAATACTTGTAGACTCCTGGGCTTCAAGATTCACTAGAAATTGTTGAATATCAGTTCGAGGCCGAGGAAAATACGTCAAAGCGTGCACGATGACGTACGCAGATAGGCGTTTCAGGAGCCTGCCAGCATCCTGTGGGGCAACTCCCTGGGACTCGAGATGAGGGGATGATCATAACCCTAACCCGAAGCACCCTCGCCTGGTCATCCCATCACGTGAGCCAGCGTCCGCCAATTTTTCAACGGCTCCCAGGATGCGAGGCAAGCAACGCGACTGCCTCACAAACCTCTCCAGCATCAAATTCCGATTACCACTACCACTGCCGCCGGTCCCGGCTTTGGCCTCCACAATCATTCCTATTTTCCCTTTCACACAACTCAGAAGGGCAGTGAATACCTCACCTTCTCACAGCCAACACACCACCTATAAAAGTTGAGGTAACGCACCAAGCGCAGCAATCTTGGCTCCATGGTGTCTTCATCCCTCCTTCGTCCTTCTCCCTGGTTTGTGTAGGGCGTTTGCGACAACGCGAACACCTTTTTCATATCTCACGTAATGGCGGCAGCAACAACCATCACGGAGGCGCAAGCCGAGCTGATCAAGTAAGTTTTGGGCTCTTGCAACCACCACTGAAGTGCCCCACCCCCGCTGACATCTATCCTAGATCTCTGGTACAAGAGGATATCCCCGCGAAGCTGCGATGCGCTATTTGCAGCAAATTGGCGATCAACGCCTTCCGCTTACCATGCTGCGAGCAAGCGATATGCGAAGACTGCCAGTCAACCTTGCCCGCGTCATGTCCCGTCTGCGAGCACTCTCCTCTGTCGGCAGACGACTGCAAGCCTCACAAAGCTTTGCGAACTACCATTCGTGTATTCCTACGGACAGAGGAGAAGAAGCGGGAGACACTACGGGCTAAGGAATCGGCTCCTGTCACCCCTGTCGAGGCCAATCCCACACCGGCGTCAGTTGTCGCTGAGTCGATCCCAGCAGTCGATAGAGCTACATCGGCGATGGAAGAGCCGCCTCCGGATACAGAGTCGGGGGCTCTAAACCCTACAGGGCCTGTTCCCGAGACTCAAGAGCCCAGCAAGGAACCTGACTCTGCCGAAGCTGGTGACCAGGTAAGACAAATCGCAATGATATTGCCGGTTTTAGCGTTAACCACCACCCTAGGAACAACAGGGCCCCTCCGACGAGTTGGCTGTAGTAGCTCCAGCACCCGATACCGTGGACGACGGGGCCGATGAGACAGAAAACCCCGAAGCTCGAGAGGAAGAAGCGGGCGATGACAAGCCAGCGAACCCAGGCTTTTCCGGTGGGTTTGGGTTTGACGGCATAAACGGCGCCGCGGCGAATATTAACTTTGCCGCTGGAGGCTTCGATCAGATGCAAATGATGATGGCAATGCAAAACGGCCTGGCACCCAACGGCTTTGGGAACTTTCCAATGATGGGTCCGTAGACACACTCCCCCTTGGCCTCCACAAGCAGTCGGCTAACACGTGCTGCAGCTATGCCAGGCATGAATATGGACCCGATGACGATGCAGATGTACATGAACGGGGGATTTCAAGGCATGGGCATGAACGGCATGAACATGAATATGGGGATGGGAGGATACAGTGATGAGGCCAATAATAACTGGAACGGACAGCAATCATGGAATGTCGGCCAAGATAATTTCAATCATCCAAATGCTGCAGGCATGGGCGCTGGTGATTATGGCTCGTTTAACTCTGGTTTCCAGACAGGATACAATCAAGGTAATTATGGCCACCAGAACCAATACAATGACTATCGCCGGAATCAGTACGGGTTCCGCGGTAGGGGCCGCGGCCGCGGCTACGGCTACGGTTATGGTCGTGGTGGCTACAACCAAGGATACGGCGGCAACGGCAATTACCAGGACCAGAATTTCGCAGGCCAGCAATACCCGGCCAGCATAGACGGTCCCGTGCAGAATGGCCAGGGTGGTGAACCAGAGCGCGAGGCAGGGTCCAATGTCGACGAGTTTGGCCGCTCGCTGCGCGTTGATGCAGACAAGGATGGGGCTGGTGAAGACGGCCAGGCCGAACACCCACAAGGAGACGGTGTCGAGAATCCCGATGACCCTAAAGGTGCCGCACGCGCTACATCAGCACACCCAGCCACTGACGCAGACAAGGCTGGTTCGTCTCACGGAGGTACCGTGGATGGCGGTGACGGCGCGCAGCAACACGTCGCACCTGATGTCCCTCTGAATGCGCCCAAAGGTCCCAAGGCCATGATGCGCGGTCTACCTAACACCAGCTTTAAGCACCTCCAGGCCAGGGGCTGGGTGGATCATAACAAGCCGCCGACGCCGACGACAGGTAGCGCGACAGGATTTCCCAGCCCGGCTCTGGACGGCCTGCCCTTGCGGTCTCGGAGTAGTACTCCCCACGACGAGAAGGGCAGAGAAGTGGACTACGGAGATAGAACTAAGGACCGTGAGGCGGAGCGAGAGCGAGACTACCACTCTCATGGTAGAGAGCACCGACACCGGGATCGTGAGCGCGATCGGGAGAGGGACAGAGATAGAGACAGAGACCGCCATGAGCGGTCCCGCTCGCCCTCTTCGCGGAGTAGAAGCCGCAGCCACGATCGTAATAAGGAGTCTTCTCACCGGCGCCGGCGACAGCGGTCGCAGTCCCCCACAGATGCAGGGAGCGACGACGAGCACCGCCACCGGCGACATCGCAGAAAGCACTCACACGCGGATGAGAAAGACGCCAAGGCACGCCCTCGCGAGGAGGAGGTGCCGTTGGAGGAGCGCTCTAGATCAGCATCACCTGACGACTCCCGCAAATCGGGACACCGGAGCAGTCGTAAAGAAAAAGACCGTGATGGGGACAAGCGGCGCGAGCGAAGCGACAAGGACCGCGAGAAGGACCGTAAGTCGAGCCACCGCTCCCATCGTGAACGGGACTACGAGCGGTCCGAAAGAGACCGCGACAGAGATAAGGACCGTGACCGCGACCGAGACCGTGATAGGGACCGGGATAGAGACCGCGACCGCGACAGGGATAGAGGCACCCGCAAGCGAACCAGCGGCAGCAAGCGCGACCGTGAGCGAAGCGATCGAGACAGAGAGCGAGACCACCGACACCGCAGCGGCAAGAACGAATCTTCGACGCCCATCGACGGCCCTGACAAGGACCCGTTCAACCTGCCCGCCGGCCCCAAGTCATCAAGCACAAGCACCCGTGGTCTCATTGGCCTGGAAATTCGAGGCGCCGGCGCGAGACCGGTTGGCGGCGCCGCGGATGCCAGCAGACGCTCCTCGCTCGCCTCCATCAAGACGCCCGTGACGGCAGGCGGTTCCACGGCGGGTGCGATAGACCCGCACGCGGCGGAACGTGAGGCGCGCGATCGCGAACGGCTTCTCAAGGAGACGCGCCGCATGGCCAATCTAGCGAGTCTTGCGGGCTCAAAGCGCAGCAGAGGTGGGGGAGCGGCAGCGGCAGGCGTGGAGGAGGACGATGCCGGCCGGAGAAGTAGTCGGAGGAAGGGACGACGGGGGGAGGTGGTGGCAGTGAGTGAGGACCGAGAGGATCGGGAGGAACGGATGAAGCGGTTAGAGGCGGAGAGGGAACAGGCAAGGTATGCCGATTAGGAATCCGATGGGCAGCAGACGTGCCTATAGAAGAGGCGGATGCAAATTCTAGAGAGGGATCGGGAGCAGGCGCGGAGGGAGATGGAAAGGCAGCAGCAATAGACGCAGCGTATTCCTGCTCAACTCGACTCTACATACGGCCGAGTTTGGGGGTAGTATTTATCACTTGTTGTATTGTATGTACACTATGCCAGCGTGGGTTGGTTGATATGGGGAGCGTCGAATCCAGAGCCGACCTTTGCCTACCAAAGCAGCGACATACAGACTGGCTGGCTGATGACCTGGTTTCGCTGCATTATTTTCTACTAGTGCGGTTTCCGTCGGCGAGATGTGCCTGACTGCAGCTTACCTTCTATAAGCAACAGATGCATCCATCTTGCATCCCTTACCCACAGATACAGGTCATGAATAAGGTCCTTACCTCAGATACCAATTAGTGCCCTGCCTTGGGCGTGCAGTCTTGCCGAAGACGACGGTGGCTATCTTGACCTTTTGCGTTCTCACTCGCTGGTTTTGGCCTTTCTCTCTTGTTGGCTGTTGAGACGTGCGAGGAAAGTGTATTTATTGTGCATGCGTCAATGGGCAGCCTAAGAGGTCATCAAACCATCAAAGTGGGCTCGAGGGTTTCGAGGGTCCCGCGGTCCAACAATGATAGCCATCAAAGGGAGCGCTATCGACCTGTAATTATGCGCCGGGACGAGGCCACTGGCTGGCAGATGCACCACGAGGACCCGTGACGGCCATCTCGTGCATTGGGGGG
This sequence comes from Lasiosphaeria hispida, assembly GCA_033439745.1. Lineage (NCBI taxonomy): Eukaryota > Fungi > Ascomycota > Sordariomycetes > Sordariales > Lasiosphaeriaceae > Lasiosphaeria > Lasiosphaeria hispida. The sequence goes on from JAUIQD010000003.1 coordinate 2,917,898, forward strand.
GCAAGGGGGCCAGGGGCAACTGATTGCACTGATTAGAGGGACTGGAGAGGGGAGTTGGTGCAGAGGCGGGGTTCCCCTCATCGCCCTTGCTGCTAATCTGCCAATCTCTCATGACTGCATACCGTCCTTACGTATGTGTGGTGTCTGTACCACAATATGTACCCGCGGGCGGGCAGCCACAGCCACGGCCCCTCAATGTTGGCGAACCTTGGTTGAGCTCGAGCCGGCGGCTTTGTCTGACCTCTCCTTCCCCTCGATCCCATCCCATCGATCCCTTCCTCCCCATACCTTATATCCTTATCCCATATCCCTATCCCTTATTCCATAATCCGACACACTCGCACTTGCACTTCGAGTTCCATAGCCAGCAGAGACAGCAATAAAAAGATCAGAGATCTATGTAGCCCCCCCCCCTCCCCCTCCCTTTTGGCAACGATGCGACCAGTGCTAGGCGACGACGCCTTCGGGCGCTCTCGCGCTGCCGATAACGAGGCGCCCTCGCTGTTTGGCCTCTCTGCGGCACCGCAAATGACCTACTTCTTCGCCGACGAGTCGTCCGCGGGCCCAGCATCGCAGCCATCGCCGACGGCAGCAGCGTTGCACCGCAGCAAGGAGAGCAACACGCCGAATCCTAGCACCAGCACCGGCAACGGCAACGCGTGCAGCGGCAGGAGAAACCCCGCCGACCCTGCCGACTCGCCGTCGCGGGGTGCTCCTCGCGGCTTATCCGGCTTATCGCATCACCACCTGCACCACCACGACCTAGCCACGTCCAGCACCGCAACTCCCCCGAGCCCCACAAGCAGCGACGGCTCGAGCTCGAGCTCGAGCTCGCGCGCCCTCGTCGTCGTCGACCCATCAGCAAGACAACGGCCCCGACCCCCCACTTCCCCATCCCACCCTGCCTCCCCGCCCCTCGGCCCGACGATGACCTCACACCTCGACCCACACGCGCCCGCACTCCTCCTCGATGGACCCTCGGGCCCCGCCTCGTCGGTCGCCCTCAGCAGCATGTCGTCGCGGCGGGGCTCCTTTGCGGGGTTCCTCTCGGAGCTCGGCGGCGGCAGCCACGCGCCGAGCCTGTACGGTAGCCACGCGGCCACCGACGACGGGGAGCAGCCGTTCCACCACGACGAGGGCGGGGCGTCGGTCGAGAGCAGCATGGTGGACAGCGGGTCCGCGCCGCAGCTGATCATGCCGAGCATCAAGATGCCAAGCCGGCGGCCGTTCACCGACGCGGGCAAGGCGATGGGTCGGCTCAAGGTGCTGGTGGCCGGGGACAGTGGTGTTGGTAAGACAAGCTTGGTCAAGGCGATTGTCCAGGCGTGCGAGCACATCGTCCACGTCGACCCCATCACACCAGGGGCGGGGGCGAAGAGGAGGAGAAGGAGGGGAGGTACGAGTCAGATCACGGAGATCTACGCGAGCACTAAGCCGTACCCAGAGTGGTGGTCGGAGGTGGATGATTTTAAGGTGCTGCGGCGCAGGAAGAGTCTGGGCGATGCGGTGCTGGATCGGAATATTTGCTTTGTTGATACCCCGGGTTATGGGAACGGTTCGTCCGTGAGTCGTCCCTCCTGTCGCTGGCCGTGGGTTTGATCTGTGCTGACCAGTTCGTGAATGCAGTCTATGGACACGGTGACGCCTGTGAAGGAATATGTCGAAGGCCATCTCAGACGGATGAGCTCCAACTCCCTCTCCGACGGGGATATGCTGAATCTGATTGGTGGTGATGGCGGCGTGCAGGTGGATGTGGTGTTTTATATGGTTTCAAACCGTGGGTTCGCAGTATCCTGATGCTCGTAGCAGGTTTGCTAACATGAGGCAGGACTCCGGCCAGTGGACGTGCAATATCTACGGCAACTTGCCCCCTTGACCAACATCATCATCCTCCTCGCCCAGTCTGATCTCATGTCGCCAGAGCAGATTTCAGCGAGCAAGGAGCAAATTCACAGCCAACTGAAGGAGGCATCCATCCGCCTCTTTTCCTTCTCAGCTGGCCCGGTCTCGTCGGCTTCGTCCGACCCCCTGAAACAAGGCCTCTACGCGATATCAAGCGCTACAGGCTCGGACCACGAGACCATGGACGCAAGCCTGCTCATGAGCCCAGACTACGTCCAACCCCTCATCTCAACCGACCTCACCACCCTTGTCCAACACGTCTTCAGCCAAGAAGGCGCCTCCTGGCTCCGCCACTCAGCCGCCCGGAAATACGTCCAGTGGCGCCGCTCCGACACGGCTGTCTCCAAGCCGATGTCGCTCTACAACCCTTTGAACATGTCGGGCTACGGCCCCGAAGCCTCCTTCCCATCATCCTCCCTCCGCCACCACACGGGCCAGGTTCTCACTCCGCCCATGGGTTCCGCCTCATCCTACGCCCTCGCCCGCATCACAGATCACACGCAGCGCGAAGAGCGTCTTGCCCAGGTCCGCCTCGCTAACTGGGCCACCGACCTGCAGAAGAGCATCGCCAACGAACGTGCCCAGTACGCGGCCCTGGTCCGCGGCGAGCGTGCTGTCTGGCTGACGGAGAAGCTGAACGAGTGCATCCAAGACGGCACACTGGTGCCCGTGCCGTCCACAAAGACGACGAGCCGGAAAAGTGGTCAACAGGCCGAGTATTACCGGCGGTTCCAGCGACAGGAGCAGCACGGTAAGGATAGGCAGCATGAGGATCCGCTCGGGCTGTTGGAGGTTGCGGCAGACTTGAGGTACAAGGGTCTTGTAGCACTTGAGGTCCTGGGCAGCTTGGGGGTGCTGGGCGGGCTGGTAGTGTGGGTGTCGAAGCATTATCTGCAGGTGCAAGCCTATGAGTTTTGGGAGAGGGTTTGGGGGAGGTGAAGCGAGGCTTTAAGGTGTGTATGAAAGAAAGTGCGAAGAGGGACGGAAGATTTGGATATACTGCGTGATAGTAGTGTTGCGGTGGGGAGAGGGGAGGGGGGGTGGGGGGTTAGGATACATGATCCATGTAGCTGTTGTTTTGTATGGTAGAGAAATCAGCTGCTATGTAAGTAGATATGGAGAGGGAATACTCATATCAGTCAGTTAGGATGGAATGGGATACAATCTACTCATCTAATTTGTGTTTGTGTGGAATTGCAATGTGAGTCTATGGTGTTGTAAACAAAGGAATCTATTGCTGCTACCGTCCGCCCATCACTCCCCAAACAACCTGAAAACCTCGACCGCATTGCCCCCCATGACCCCCTTCGCGCCCGACGTCCCGGCCCCAAACGCCCGCTCCACCGCCAGGCTGTTCAACCCAACGCTCTCCCACACCCCATCCTCCTTCCCCTCCCCTCCCCCTACAGGCGGAAAGAAGGGGTGATCCGTCCCAAACATGACCCGCCCCGCTCCGTCCTCCCCAGCGGCCTGCACCGCCGCCTTGAGCCCAACCTCGCTGTAGATGACGGCGTCGAGGTACACCTGCTCCCGCAGCACCTCCCAGACGGTCCTGCGCGGGGGGGATGCCGTCTTGCCCTGCGCCGCGAGGTGGCCGTCGTGGATGATGCAGCTCTCGATGCGGCCGGCGAGGAAGGGCAGGCAGCCGCCGCTGTGGGCGAGGAGCATGCGCAGCGCGGGCACGGCGTCGAAGACGCCGGCCAGATACATGCGGGCCACGGCGATGGTGGTCTCGACCGGGAAGCCGATGGCGAGCGAGAGCACGTGGCCGTACTCGCCGGCGGCGCGGGGGCCGAAGACGGCGTTGGGCAGGCCGTAGTGCGGATGCAGGAAGATGGGCAGGGAGGCGGCGGCGAGGCTGGCGAGGATGGGCAGGAGGAGCGGGTCGTCGAGGCCGGCGCCGAGGCCCGAGGTGCCGAGGATCACGCCGCGGCAGTGGGGCAGGGCGGCGGCGTGGGCGATGGCGGCGAGGATGGTTTCCCGGGGCGCGGTCAGGGGCAGGGCTGCGAAGAAGTAGAGCCGGCCCGGGTGCGTGGCGCACATGGTGGAGAAGGAGGTGTTGATGGAGGTGGCGACAGGGCCGGCGGTGGCCGGGGGGAGGAAGTCGAGCCAGGGGTTGGCGAGGGAGACGATGGAGATGTCGATGCCGTGCGTGTCCATGAAGTGGAGCTTTTGGGAGACGCTGGCGAAGTGCCGGGTCAGGGGCCGGCCGGGCAGGACCGAGGGGGGGTCGGGGCCGGAGGAGAGGGCGGCGTCGAGGGCCGGGACCTCGGCGTCGAGGAGGATTAGGCGGGGGTCCGTGGCGCCAGGGAAGGACCGCACCAGGGGGATGGTCGAGCGGGACTCAAGGATTTGGATGTACTCGGGGGGGTACATGTGCGTATGTACGTCAACCACTTTGGGCTTGGACGCCGGCGGTTGCGCCATGGTGCTGTGTCCGAGTCGAGTCTTCTGTGCTTTGGCCTTGGACGGTGAGCGGAACGAAAAGACCATTTGGTGGTCCCGTGTTTTGGTTTGAGGTTGGACTACCTCAATGCTAGACTAAGGGGTATAAGTCAAGACACAAGCTGCAAGGCCTCAAAGCCAAGCCGGGTGATCCCCCCCCCCCACCCCCGCACCAATGGTTATCGCCGCGGGCTTATCTGGGCTTGCCCTTCGTCTTATCGGGTCACTCCGCGGCGGATGGGGGCGTACAATGCCACGAACTCGGCGTCGGGACAATCTTGTGAAACCAAGTGGTGGTTCCGATCATCCTCTTGGTTTCCGCAGCAGGCCGTCAGAATCCATCGAGCAGGAGCACTTGCCAATACGGGCATCGCTCTGTTTTCGCTGTCAGACAGAGCGAGGAAGCGACAAGCACAAGCACATGCAGCTGTCCTGTCCCTGGTCTCACCGAACACACATAGCTCCGGACAGAGACGAGCTCCGGCCTGCCTCGTCCCCTACTTGAGCACCCGTGTCTGCCACATCGAATGACGACCGGCCTTCGCTACACCGCTTACACCTGAGCGCTGAAAAGGGCGAGGAACAACTAACACTCAGCATGGAGAAAGCAGCAGTGCAAGGGGATGGCCTCCTCATTCCAGTGAGCCCTCAATGATACTTAGTAGCTTTCCCCACGGGGCCTGACTGTCAGCCAGCTCATAGACTTCTCCAAATTCTTGAACGGGGACGAGACCCAAAAGCTGGAGACGGCTAAGGCTATCCTCAAGGGGTTTCAGACGGCGGGCTTCATCTACCTCAAGAACATTCCTATCACGACCGAGACACGCAGCCACGTATTCGGCACCTCGGCCGAGCTATTCAAGCTGCCCGTAGACACCAAGCTGTCCTATGCATGGACCACACCCCAGGCCAACCGGGGCTACTCAGCGCCGGGGCGCGAGAAGGTGTCGTTGCTAACCGACAGCAGCGAAGTCGAGAAGGTCCGGACGGCGGCCCCCGACATCAAGGAGAGCTTTGAGATTGGGCGCGAAGGGGAGCTTGACCATCCCAACCACTGGCCCGCAGAGGAGGGCGAACTGGTGGGGTTCAAGGCCACCATGACCGACTTCTTCGACCAGTGCAAGGCGTTGCACGTCGAGGTCATGCGCGCCATCGCGGTTGGCATGGGGCTCGAGCCGGGCTTCTTTGGCGGCTTCGTCGACGTGGGCGACAATACGCTGCGGCTGCTGCACTACCCGGCCGTGAATAGGGACGTCTTCAAGATCAACCCTGGCCAGGTGCGCGCGGGCGAGCATTCCGACTACGGGTCCATCACGCTGCTGTTCCAGGACAGCCGTGGCGGACTGCAGGTGAGAAGCCCCAACGGGCAGTTTATCGACGCGACGCCCATCGCGGATACCTGTGTTGTCAACGCTGGGGATCTGTTGGCTCGCTGGAGCAACGACACGATCAAGAGCACGATCCACCGCGTGGTGGAGCCGCCGCATGGCGATGTGGATGTGCATCCGCCGAGATACAGCATTGCGTGAGCTGGGTCCCTTGGCGAAGTTCAGACAACGGTGACTGACCTGCCACAGCTACTTTTGCAACCCGAATTTCAAGGACCACATCGAGGCGCTGCCGGGGACGTATGCCACCGAGGCGGACAAGAAGTACGATGGCATTAACAGCGGCGATTATCTGGTGCAGAGGCTGACGGCAACATACTGATGTGTGGAATGTCTGGGATGATTAGCATTTAAATTTGAAGTGGTACCTTGAACAGCTATCGTAACCGAATTCAACGTCTTGTTTGCCATCTCCATTTGCCAAATTGACGACGCCCAAGAAAATAAACCAATTTATTCCTTGGTCAATCGAAGTTGACTCAAGAAGGTGGCAAAGGCATCATCGAAAGTGTCAGCTTTTCCCCCCAGCTCAATTTCGCCAGCTGTTGGCAAGCGCTGAAAGGTCCGACATCACTGGGCAACAAACACTAAATGTGCACAGACCACACACCCCAGGCCGCCACTAAGAAATTGATGTAGTAAGGGGGAGCTTCCATTCGAAGCTTGACATGGACCTCACTCAACTTCACACCGTGACAGCTCCAACATCAGGCAGCACCCTCTACCACCACAAACATGGAAACCGACCTCATCACATACGCCCGCGACGCCGCGGCCAAAGGGGACGACCTCTTCCTCCTCCTCTCCACCGATGCCACCGCCTCCGAGTCAGACATCCGCAGGGCCTTCAAGCGCAAGGCCCTCACAGCCCACCCTGACAAGGCCGGCGATGCCTACGACCCCGCTCTCTACGAGCGCCTCGAACGCGCGCGCGATGTTCTCTGCAGTCCCGCCGCGCGCGAGGCCTACAACAGCGGCATGAGCGCCATCCGGCAGAAGAAGCTGCAGCTGGACCAGATGTCGGAGCGCCGGCGGAAGCTGGTCGAGGACCTCGAGCGGCGGGAGCAAGCGGCCAAGCGGGCCAAGATGGGCGAGGGCCAGGTCCAGGCGCAGAGGGACCCCGAGCGGGAGGCCATGGCGGCGCGTGGGCGGGCCAAGATGGAGGAGAGGCAGCGGTTGATGAGGGAGGCGGAAGAGCGCGAGAGTCGGGCGCAGCGAGTCAAAAAGGACGACGAGAGAGCGAAGGAGCATGCGGAGCAGACGGCGAGAAATTCAACTCCAAAATCGCCACCCACATCCCCGCGCCCGGGGGCCAGCTTCGCTGATGATGGAGCGGAGGGGCTGGATGCGCGGGAGGCCTGGCTGGAGCGACGCATCAAGGAAAAAGCGGAACGCAGGGCTGAGAGGGCCAGGAAGAAGGCGGTGAAGAGCGGCGTGCCCCTTGCGCCGGGCAGCGAAGCGCAGAACCAGGGAGCAACACCACCCCCCTCTTCTACTGGTGCTGCGAAGACTGACGCAGACAAGATACCGCCCGCGGCCGCCCCGGCATCAACGACATCCTCTTCCTCAGCCAACCCTGCTGCCAATCCGAGTGCCAGGTTATCCTCCACCATGGCACGCTTAAAGGCTGCACAAGCCAAGCGAGATGAGGAGAAGAGGAAACGAGAAGCAGAGGCCTTGGCTAACAGTGTTGAGGCATAGCGGGCGGAGCTCCTGGGCGTAGTAGATCCTCGTTGAATACCATGATACCCCTTTTCTATCCCGAGACCAGATCAGTTAGAGCAAAATTACATATTTCCATGATGACATTCCTCTTTTGCGCGGTTTGGCCCTTTCCCAGTCACCCCTTGACATACTACTGATACAATGAACGTCATCAGACAGACAGGGTTGATACAGGGTTGAATCTAATATATGTCCCGAGGTCTTTCAGCTCTGGTGAGCCGCCCATCTCGCGGTGTGAGCAACACACTTTAAATACATGTAATATACAACCATCACCCCCTTCACACCCCTAACCCAAGGCCTGCCTCAACCACTCGGGCACAAACGCCTTCACCCTCGTCCCCTCGTCCCCCGCCAAGCAAAACTCCGCCGCGGGGTCATAATCCTGGACACTCCCCGGCGGCGCCTTCAGGTCCGTCATAGGCTGCAGCCGACACAGCGCGAGCCCGACATTGCCGACCCCGCCGAGGAACTTGCCCGTCGGCCGGCCCCCGCCGATGACGGGGACTATGCTCGCCGGCTCCGCCCCGGCGGCAGCGAACTGTCCCGGCTGGTACGCCAGCGCCTCGGGCACCGCCTCGCCCTCGGCGTACAGCACGACTGGCAGTATGCGCTTGCGCACGACGCCCTGGTGCCGCGTGCGGATCGTCAGCTCCTGGCCCACGTAGCAGCCCTTGTGGAAGTCGATGGCGTCCATCATGACGTCCAGGTTGCTCTCGAGCGGCAGCGCCTCCTCGGGCGGCAGCTCCGCCGCGCCCTCGGGCACGCCGGCCAGGATGCGGCGGAGGCGGTAGGCGTCGTAGGTCCTGGGCGGGAGGGGGCCGGTGACATGGCGGGGCTTGGCTTTCAAGGGCATGACGAGGCGGTAGCCGAGGCCGGGCGCGCGCGTGTCGGCGAGGATGAGGGTCTGCGGGGTGGGCGGGGGGGCAGGGCACCCCCAGGCGTGCCAGATGGCTGCTTCCCCCCGTTCGAGGATGCGCACCTCGATCTTGGACCGCAGTTTATACCGCTTGATGCGGGCCTCCAGGGAGACCGCTTCGGCGGCGTCGACTTCGATCAGGAAGCTGGTCTCGGGGGAGCCCGTGGAGAGGCCGTGGAAGGCGGCCGTGTCGCGGTAGATGAAGACGTCGTTGAGGATGCGGCCCCGCGCCGTGAGGAAGGCCGTGTAGACGCCCGGGCCGGTGTGGGTCAGGATGTTGGCGGTGATGGAGCGCTGCAGGAAGGTGGCGGCGTCGCTGCCCGTGATGGAGATGAGGCGGCGGGCCGGGGAGAGGGGGGCGAGGCCGGCCGGCGCGGCGGTGTTGGGTGGTGGGTCGGGGATTGAGGTTAATTGGGAGAGGTGCCGGGAGGAGATCCGGAAGGGGGACCGGGTGAGGGGCCGAGATGGGGATAGACAGCGGCGGAACACCACGGGCGTCAATGCCCCTCTGGCAGCTGTTGCCGTCGCCGCAGCCGTAGCTAGCGGCATGGTGTGCAGCATGGACGGGATCGCACTCCTGGGTGTGTCGGGCGTCTCCGAATTCTTAGTTGGACGCGAGGCGCGAAACGCGGAGGGGGGATACAAAGTGCCTCCCGGCCCCGTTTCTCGACTCAAACGCGAGCGTTTTCAAAAAAGATGTCGGGTGACGTATGTGCAAGAGAAGCGGCGGCAATTGGGATTTCGCCGACCGACCACATCGGAGATCGATAAGCCCGAATGCATGGTCCAAGCGCCATAAAAAAGCAGTGCCCGGCCTGCCAGGGATTGTCAATGCCTGCCGCGTCCCCCCCCCACCCCCTGCGACGGGCCCGGTCGCACTCGTCAAGAACCCCGGCGGCCGATTCCAAATGATTCCCGTCACATCTCCGGCCACATTTTACACAAGACCGGCCGCCGTTTCGTCGCGTAAAGGTATCGCGTTGCGCGGCCAGGAAGGGGCTCAATCCAACAAGACCAACACTACAACCATGCAAGCTCTAGCACGGATGAGGGCCCAAAACAAGTGTCCGATGCCGACATGCCATTCACGTCTCCCTCTACGTGCACATCTGTCAGTTATCTCCGAGGCCCCCGACTATACCGGTAACTATAATCTACCGCAAGGCTATCGCTATAGTCCCCGGCGGCCCGTAGTTTCATAAGGCCTCGGGTTTAACATGGTAATGTCCCTCGACTCACATCTCACCCGCAGACCCGTCTGATGCCATCTAATGCCACGGGCACTTTTGAGTCTATTAAGGTTAGCGGGTCCCGGATCGCAGCGGCAGCGGGACGGACGCCTGAGCCACCTGCACGAATCAGTTGACTCACTCCGGGGAGCTGGAAATGACTGGGTCCCATCTTGTGGTGTTTTGGCTCCTGGAAACTCACCTGATTCATTATTAATCATTCAAGACCACTGTTCCCCAACGGACGGCATTTTCAAATGCCTTCCCCCACGCGTCCAGGGTTCAGGAAAATACAGGCAAATTATCCATGAGCCCTGCAGGTCATCCGTCTCGCAGCAGCTAAGCCTCATGATCGCGCATTCGTACTCGCACCCGTCAGAAACGACAGGATAGATGGCCATAATGAGCGCAATGAGGATAATGGGAGCAATGGGTGTAACCGTCTATCATTCTGACCGTCAAAGCGCCTCACCGCCCTTCCTCCTCAGGCTGCCGTATTACGGATATTAAACCGAGGCTCACTCTCAACTCGGCAGTGCCTGCGTGGATATTGCGACCCTAACGTCAGAGCTGTGTCACGTTGGAAGACAGAGCGGTCGCACAAATCGGTAGCACAAGAAAGGCAAAGCCCTTTACCCCAGGGTCTTTACCCGCGGGTCGAGGGCATTTCGGTCTGCAAACGCCCTGTATCACTGTAGAATGGCATAGTTCCGGGTCGACACGGAGGCAAAGCCACACCAGAAGCGCCCTGCTTTGATGAAAACACCGTAACCATCACACCGTAACATGGCGCGTTCGAGACGATGACCCAAGGCTTGACAAAGGTCCCTCGACCCGGCCAACCTCGGACCTTAACACCGTGGCTCCCCAGATTTTACGGAGCAAGAGGCAGCTCGATCGTACGCACCAATCGCGTTTCGAGCTTCGTCGAGAAAACTGGTCAAGTCAGCCCCTCTCACTTTTCCAATGCGTCCAAGGCAGGCAGTGCTACACTAGTACGCTACAGCAAACCTCGGTGATCGATGCCAGTGCGCCAGATGCCCAGTCTGACCCGTCTCGCAAATTACAACACCCAGGCGGTCATCATGCTCGACGCCAACCTCGTTGACCGAACCCTCCTCTCACCGTTTTATCGAAACCGTGGAAACCAACGCAGGCGGTCAAGTGATCGGCTAGCCGGAGGAGGGTGGGTGGGACACCTGTCTCAACACCACAGATCTGGTGATTGATAAGAAGGATGGTCCAGATAACAGACCGCGACCCGACGATCACTCCCCGCCTGCCCTGTGCTTTTTTTTTTTTTTTTTTTTGCGGGGAGTTGGTCTTCAGTTGGCTCGATAGGTAGGTCGGGGTGGGGGGACACAACCACACAACGAGCTCCCTCCGAGTCATTGCCGAAGCCAAACGGAGGGGGGCCACTACCCGATCCGATTAAACTCAACAACCAACTCCACCCTCATCAAAAACCATTGCCATGCGAGGTCCTTTGACACTTTGCCTGCTGAGTGTGCACATATCAAACTACCGCAACTCATTACCTGCTCACAGCGAAGAAGGGGAAGGGGAACCCAACACCGGCCGGTGACCCAACGCGGGCCCGGCAGCATCTCCTCTTCCCCCGCCGTTTTGCGTGAGATGCTTTATGCGGAGATGCGGAGATGCGGGGGACTTTGGGTTAGACTCGTCTGGATTCGATTGCCCAGGTGGGCAAAATGGGCAGAGTCGCAAAGCAGAGAAAGAAAGAGCGAGATTATGTCAGCCGGCGACACCCTTTCCCTTTTCCAGCGAAGCATATTCCAGCCCTACTGCACTAGAACGGCGATCCTGCTACCTTATCGGCAATGGAGTCCATCCACCACCACCACCACCACCACCACCACGCACCCGCCGTGTCCACTATGCAGAAACGGGGGGCTGGCTGGCTGGACTTCGCTTTGGGGCCCAATCGACGCCGCGACCTCGTCCCAAGGATTCCAGCGAGAAAGCAGTGCAATTAGGGGGCTGCTTACCTACTTTGTGTCAATGCCGAAGAGACGTCAAAACGCTGGGCCGGGGTCGCTTGTTGCAGCACGAGAACCACGTCGACCGCCATGTCAGAGTCAGCAAGCCAGCCCTAGATGATGCTCCGGGATTTAACATCGCCAAATATGAAATTCCACATCTTTGCCTGCACTGTCCTGCACCGCCTCCTCACCTGCACTCCTCCATGGGGTCCATATTGCGAACCTCACATGGGGATGTGGATGGGTCCTTGAGGAGAAGATGCGTTGGCCAGCAAGAGCTAGCTTGCCATCCATTCACATTTAGAGGTAGCCCGCCAAAAAGAAACGTCCGAACCTAAGCGGGAACAACACACATTAGACAAGAGAGCCGAGCCTGTTCGGCCTGCTCCCCTCTCCATTCAACTGCGCCCGTTCATGGCGGTAGGCTTTCGCATTTGCGGGGAAGGACACATGGGGGGATATGGGCTGAATCATGAAACAGCAATTGCAGGACTTTGAACAACACACAGCTGCTTGTCAGGCCTCACGGTCCTGGGTAGTAAGGGGTAACGGCGCCCCCTTTTGTCCTCCGTCGGCGCCTTAGGGTCGCCACGTGCCATGTTCTAGGCGAAAGGGGGGGCAGGGAATTGTAACTCTAGTTCTAGCTGATGGCACGATCCAATCGGCTCCGTTTTCTTTGTCAAAGTTCCCGATTCCAGCTGTGCGGTGCGGTGCGCGGACCCAGCTCCGCGCCCACCGCTACGGAAGGTTGAAGCGGCCGCCGCGGCCCCGCGGCATGCACTCCGTTTTGCTCGCAGAAACTGGAGCTCGCTGGTCCAGACTCTTCTAGGTCTTTCAACTCGGGGTCGGTGTGCGCTGCAGCTTGGCGGCGCCTCAGCCTCCACATGGCACCGAGCGACGGGATGATTCATTCAGGCATCACTTTAAGAAGATGCAGTGCATGCAGTGCAATGCTCTCCAACCTGACAACGACGACGGGGAGAAACGATGATGCCAAAACGGTCCGGCAGGAAAGTCAGGCGCTTGAATTTACCTACCGACCTAGCAGGCAGGCGTATAACTGTTGATGGGCTAAGCTCCTCCCTCTCCTGGGGTCAGTACGAGCCTCCGACCAAAAGAAAATCGCGATTGCCAGGTCGACCGGTCACGAGTGTGCCCGCCAACCGCAAGTGGGCAATGCGATCACGTCGGGGTCCTATCAAAGCAAATGCGACAGACCAGCCATACCGCCAGCGAAGCAACCCCCTCACTTTCTCCGCTTGCCCTGCCCACCGCCCGCCGCCGCCGCATTCATCAGGCTCTCACAAAGAAAAGAAGAAAAACCGAGCCTGAACCCCACCATCGTGAGGGCTAGAGGGCGGGCGACCGGGTGTTAGGCCCGACACAAACGGCACAAGACCGAAAAAGAGATGGCCCCGTTTCAATCGTGGCTAGAAACCAGGGTTGAAACCGTTGTAAAAAGCCAGCAGGACGTTGATTAGAGAAAGTCACCGTGCGTAATAGTTAGTGAATTGGCGTTGGCGCTGACGGTGGTGAAAAACATAATTCCATTGCTGAGAAATGAATTGCTGATGGAATGTTGCTGATGAATCAAAATGGAAAACGGATTATGCCTGGATGACAAGGCCAAGCAGGCCCCGCAGCGCCGTATCCCGCCTAGCAGCAGCAGTTGGAAATGGCGGGATCATGGATTTGTGCCTGATGATCCGCACCCACCGCACCGCACGAATAGCAACCCCCCGCCGAGGCGGCGTGGATGCACCTTGGCGGCCGGATGGATTAATCAGTGTCAAGTCCCCCCCACATCTAGGCAATCAATTCCCACCGCCAAAAGAAAAGCGCCTGACAATTACCATCTGCCTAGATAGAACGAAACCGAAAGACCACAGTGGCCCAAGGGGTAATTCATCAGGTAGGCAGATTGTAGGAACAAAGTAGCGCCCACCCAGGCCGCGCACCCCCCTAACCGTAGCAAAGTTTCGTTGCTTGCGCAACGCGACCGTATGTATCATCAGGGGGTCATCAAGCAGTGTAGCGTACGTAAGGCACCCCAGGGAACGTAAAGGGCTCGGAAGCGAAAGCGAAGACACGACAGCTTTACCGTACCGGCCTCGCCCAAATGAGCGAAACCCGAGCACTGCACGGCACTCACTCCAAATCGCAGAGGAAAACGTCGGGTCGGGTAGAGGTCCCTCTCTCGCTGGGCTGGGGCGTGGTTGGTTGGGAGCGTACGTACCGCTTACACGTGTCCCACACAGGCGCTCTCACAGATGGCAAAACCCAAAACCGAGTAAGGACTCATCAAGAAAAATTGTTAGCCCCACGCCTGTGGGTGGAGTCTCCAAATGAACCCTGCCTGGGCTTGACAGGCCCTGAGGTTGTGAATCATAGGTTCCGCTGGCTCGGAACCCGAACTCGGCCCCCTAGGCACTTTAAGCTAGGGGCAGTGTCGGCTCAACACGAGCTTATCTTGGAGACGGGAAAATGAAACTGGCTCTGGGTCCGATTACGGGCAGGTGCTCAATGGATGGTATCACGATTGTCATGGAATGCAGGAACAGCTTGAGTTATTGTAATTGTTTGGTTTTATTGTTTTGCCCATAGGGCAGATCCGTTATCTCAAAAGGCGGGAGCCTAGAACTTGCTCCCCACCTGTTTCCCCTCCCAAGGCTGCTGCTGCTGCTGCCCATTCAGCCAGCCAGCCTCTCGCTCAACCTCAAAGCCATCATCCATCCAGATGAGGCCGGGGAGCAAGAAAAAGAAGCAATAAAATAAAATAAAAAAAGAAGAAAAAAGACACCTCGCTTCGTATCCACCAATTAAGAAATCCCATAACCCGTTGATTGAGAAGTGTTATTATCACATTGTGAATCGCCCCCCTCGTAGCAATGATGCTATTTCGCTCTCTAACCCCCGAATTTTATGCCCGTCAAGCAAAAGACCCCAAATGTGCTATTTTGGTATCATTCGCTAAAAGCAAAACGCCGCGCCCAATGCAAGACTGTAAAAGAGACGCCGACCAATTCTAGTACACCGATATCGCCGACACAATCCTTGCGGGGTTGCGGGGCGGCAGGTAAAAGCCTTGATCGTAAAATGCGTCCTTGTCGTCTTGTGTTGGCGCGTAGAACTCGGTTGTCGTTGTGGAGATGGCCGGTTCCCTCGTCTTCTCCGAGAATGCGGGGAGGACTGCGGTAGGCGGCGATGGCGGCATCGACTCGTCTTCGGATGTGTCCTCGTCATGATCCAGCTCGGGAGGCGAGGCCGAGTGCGAAGGACTCCTCTGTAGGGCGAGCTCGGCGAAGTCCTCGTCATCCTCGTAGTCGGAATCGTCCTCCATGTCGTAGTCGTAATCCTTGTCTTGTATTTGGGGAGCGGCGAGGACAGCGGAGTGTGAAGGTATCCTGCGGAGCGAGACAATGTCGGCCATCTCAACGTCCTCATCATCGGAAAAGTCGCTGTCCTCATCAGATGAGTCGGAGTCGGCGTCCTCGGCGTGCCAGTCGCGCTCGGGCTCCTCGACCGAATCGGCCCATTGAATGTGCTTGTCCTCGCTCTTGGTGGCGCCGCGAACGGATTGGTTGAACCACGATTCTTGTTCTCTCTCGGCCTCGGCAAGCTCGAGCATCAGCGAGTCGAGGAGGTTGGCGTGGCCGACGAGCAGGCGGAGGTTGTGATCGGGGCGGGCAGCCTCGGAAGAGAGCTTTGCCCGCGCCTTGTGGGCGAGGAAGTAGGCCTGTGTGATCGACATCTTCTTTGAAGCGATCTTGAATGGAGAAGAGACAATGGGCGAGACTGGCACAGCAGTCTTGGGCCTCGATTGTGTTTGTGTTGAGAGTTGGAGTGTGGAAGGCATTGTGTCGGTAAGAGACCAGGCTTCCCTAATATTTGGTGCTATGGCGTATTTTTTTCTTCAGTGACTCAGGTCGGGATGGCAAGCAGGGGGGCCGATTCCGGAATGGTTTGCCGAGCAGGGTGTGGCGGCGGGGTGTGTTGTTAGCGGCAGGCGAGATCAGATCTGATAGCAAGTGCTAGTCGAAGGCTATTTTGCTTGTTGTGCAAAAGGCGTCGATGTCAAGATGTTGGAAGATTGTAGTCTTGAATAGGACTTGTTGTCGCTGGTTGATAGCTAGGACTGGAATAGGTCTGGGTCGAGGGGGGCGGGCCCTTTCTTTTGTAAACTTCACACAGCCCTCGGAGTCTTGTGGGAGCCCATGGAGCCCATGTGTGTGTGGGTGTGTGTGTGTTGGTGTTCTCGGCACGAACAAGACACCGGTCATCAGGTTCCATGCTTGCAGCCATGGATGCTCCGTCAGCTAAAACCGAGCGTGCGCCTTGTCTCCGTTGGCTCCGTTGCAAGTGGGTCCCCCTGATCAGCCAGGAGAGTCAACCCCTCCAACCGCGCTTTTGCTCCCTTGACTCCCTTGACTCCCCCTTCCGCACCGTTGGCGGTGTGTTCGAAGTACTGGCCGTTTCGGCCTGTCCACAAATCCGCTCTCGCGTTCCTTCGTGACTCGCCCTCCCGCCGCCCTGCTGCCCGCCTTTCTGTGTGCTGTCGCATGCTAGCCTGTCGCATGCCCTCCCCGACAGGCCCATGCCCCGCCCGCACGAGGTACTTAGCTCACCAAAGCTCACCAACAAGAGAACGCTTGGATTGATTACTGTGTGCTCCTGGTAGCGTGCTGTCGCCGAGGCCATCCAAGCAATCTGAAGCCCGCCTTTTGGCGAGTGCTGTGTGAACCCTGTCGTGGTAACGTCATTGGGTTTGAAACCACGAAAAAAGTCCGCTCAACGCCGTTTCTCTCGGCTTCTCTACGCATTGAGCGTTATCTAATCCAGCAAATCTCCGCCGTCTCCAGGTGCTCCAAAGGGGGGAGAGCCATGGTTGCTCCGTACCCGTGATTTCAATCATGATGATACTCGCATTTCTAAGCCCTTTAATTCCGCCTTGCTACCTCCGAGGACAACTACTCTATCCGCTTCACCACTACGCTCACTTAGACAACGCTGAATTACCTCGAGGGCCAGGACGGGCAACAGCGGGGCGTCGCAAGCTGCTTTGCATATTCGTAGTTTTCCACGTCATGGGCCAAACGAGCTAGGATAGGCAATAGGCAAGCACAAGGCAAGCGAAAACGAACCGCGTCGCAGCGTTGAGGCGATGCACCTCATTTACGCAATACGGTGCTGTATCGCGAATCGCGACGACGTTCTGCGTATACCACACCTACTTCCACTTCAGGAGGCTGGTCGCGTGGTCTCAAAATGCCCGAACGGCCCCTAATTTCCCGCACCGCCCCAGGATCCCACGATTCTAGTGATTACCGTTATGACTCTTCAGGCGTATGTGAAGTATGCGAACCTGCAACCTCTGCGACGCCCACACGGCGAGTATTATTGCTGCTGCGGCCGATGAATCAAGCCGTGGCTGATCTCGGCGGTGTGGGATCGGGACGCGAAAGGGGCCCGGATTCCGTTCCTTCCCATAAGGCTGATGGAGATGGTGGAGTTTGCGGAAACGGAATTTTTCGCTGATAGGGGGCCCAGACGGGCCCGTTCTCTCCCGTCCCATCCATTCTTCCGTCGCAGCTTACATGGCCCCGGGAGTTGTTCACACGCTCAGGCATGTCAGGCATGTTCAGGCATCCAGCAACTCCAGCTGTTCCCAGCAACTCCAGCTGTTCCCAGCAACGCCCAGCGCTCCGCATTCGTGGCCCAATCGAGTTGCAGTCCGCCTTCCTCGCTTCCCTCGCATCCAGTTTGGTTGAGGCCCGGCTCAGCCACGCCCCAGGAGGTGTCTCAATCGCAGCTGGCCTCGATTTTCAATTGCCAATCCGTTCCTGGTCGGGGAGCAACGTTAACACGGTAACGACGCAACAACCAAGGGTTAACGACAGCAGCAGCATTGGAAATGCAAATGCCCAGACGCCCAGACCACGCCCTCCACACTAGCGGTCTGGCATCGCAAGAGCTCAAATGAAGTGCATACAGGGTTTTGTAATCCAGGCACTTCCTCGCACCATTTTCCGCGGCGATTGCACATTGGCAACGAATGCTGCCGAACGCAGACAGCTGTCGCTGTCGCATGGAAGCCAATCAAGATGGGCTTGACTAATCCGGCAGCTTGAGGTGCACCAAAGCGCTGCCTATGTGGTGTCTGTGCTTACCAAATCAGGCCGGAGACAAAGGAGGGAATCAAATCATCGATCGGCAGCCGATTCGCTTCCGTTCGCACTCGCCTGCCCTGAGCTGGCAGCTGGCCCGTTCCCACGGTCCACGGTCCGGCTCGCAAAAGCTCGGTTCCTCAGCGGGTTCTCGGCGGACTTGTCAGTTTCCAGCTGGCAACGAGCAGGTCGGCGGGCTCGTGTGCGGGACATGCCTTGGCACCACCACCCTATTGTACAACTTACTCATCACCAAAGCCCCCGACCAATGCCGTGGCCGCACAGGCCCCATATCCAATGTTGCCGACATGTCTCCTTCCTCTCAAAGCGACACCGAGCACGCCATGACGCCAGCACAAGACAGAGGCAATCGGCTACGACCTCTGTACCCATCATCCGAACGTTACCTCGCGAAGACGCGGCTCCCCGCCTTTTGGCCGCCCGCCGGCTTGATGGCTTGCCAAGATTCCACGATGTGAGATAAGGACGGCAGAAATCCTTCTAGAAGGTCGCTAGAAGGTCGCTAGCCGCCTTCCATGCGTCGTCTTTGGCGTCTTCCGCCCCTTCTTCCACCCTTCCTCCCCTTCTTCTCCATGCGCCATCCGAAGCCTCGGGTCTGTCAATGGCCAGTCTCATCGGCCCATCTCTCCGTTTCTCAGTCCCATGTCCCTCTCAGCACCCAACCCACCGGCATCTGTCCATCTTGGCCTCCGGAGATCTTGGCTTCTTGGTCCCCCCCCCTCCTTTCTCCTCCTACCACGCACTGCCCCCAGCATATGTTCCCCACTGCAATTTTTCTCCTAATCCGGTTAAGGGGGGTTTTGAAGGAGGTGTCGGTGGCCCCTCGTATGGCTGCCATGGCCGCCGATGGCTGTCGATGGCTGTCCGATGGCTGTCGATGTGTTGCTCGCCCATGTGGCTTTTACCTCAGCAACCATGTTGTCTCGTGGCAGCTGCATCGGAGGTTGCATTTAAGATTGTGTTTAAGATGCATCGACTTGCCCTCACCTTCAGGCAGCTATCAAGCCTTGATACCATGTGTGGTAGCTTGGGGGAAGCACGATCTCACGATCACCCCAACGACTCCAGCAGGCTCCGTATACGTATTATACGTCTGCTTAGCAACGTGTATCCCCAAGGGCCGTTACACATGCAACAGACCACACATGGCACGAGTGTGAGCCGAGTGTGAGTGAGAGCGTGGCATACGCCCCATGGTTCACTGTGGGCAGAGATATCAACACGGCCGGCCAATGCTGTGTCTTGTGACTATCCGCGGCTTAGACTAGTGCCGTGCTCCGTTACCCAAACGTTGAGCATAGTGTAAAGCATACCCCCCCTTACATAATACACGCACCCGTCCGATACCGTCGCGGTCCCAAAGTGCATTTAGGGTTATTGCAGTGGCGGAGCACGCGTGAGCACGCGCCGGCCGAAGTGGGTCTCCGTCGCGGCCGCCCTGCCGGGGCCCGGTTAGGTAAGTGGGGCCGGCGCGAGTCAACGCCGGGATATATCGGGGGCTGTGCTAACAGAGATTTTCTTCTGCCCTGCTGCTCTTTATTTCGCACGTACGTTGACGTATCGGCAGTCGAAGCATATATTGGCACTGTCGTTCCTGTGTTTACCATCGCCCCAGCGGGCTGGTAACCGGATTGGTTTTGGATGCCAAGGGACTTGCGGTGCCGCAGTCACCACCTTAAAGTTAGTTGAGGGACGCTAGTGCCCCCGTCAAGTCAACCAGCAATCGACAACGCGCGCCCTATGCCTCATGCCCTGCATCCCGGGGCATGTCGTGGAAGAATTACGTGGTTGTGACAAATGCTGTGTCTGAGTATGAAGCTGAGCACGTATTCCGTTTGCGGGAATTAGTTTTGTTTCTCTTTGGTGCTGTTCTCTCCGTTTTCGAGAGGTGTAGTGCTCAGGAACGGCTACGAACGATTTGCATCGCCGCGATAATGGATTCAGGAGCATAATTTCATGATGATACCACGTCGAGACATACGGGATCATGGAAACTGGATAATTCCGAAAGGTTTGTCTCGAGTAATGTCCCTGGTGATCGAGAGACAGAAATGGCACATACGGCCATAGGTACTAGAGAACTCATGGTCCTGTTTGTACATATGTGGGTCTTTTGTACCAACCTTCCTCCGAATTTTGGCTCAGTCTTTGACCACTGGTAATTTCTTCCCTGCCGCCATCTACAGCACTTGTTCCTTCCATTACCAAACCCCTTCCAGTCGCCCTGCATTTACGCATAACCTACTTTACACCATCATCCATCAAAAGCTATCCGTCCATATATGGCCGATGGCAAGAGAGGAATCGCCCAGCTCGGCTGCCTCGACAAGAGAATGATCACCCAGCCCGACTGGCTCAACAAGAGAACAACGATCCACCCGCCAACGCCTAGAGAGACATCTCCTGACTCCCCCACGCCATCTGTGAGTTTACCAGTCTCTAGCGTCGATATGGTCATCGCCGAGCTTCGTAATCGCAACTGTGGCCGACTCCAGGTGGAAGAGGAGTGGCGGTGCATCAGCCTCGGCCGTAGCCAGTTCAACACTCTTGAGACACGTATCAAGGTGGACAAGGACATCTACTGGTCAAAGTAGGTAATCTACTTACCCTTGGTTTAGTATTACATCAGCTAACCGTCTGAATAGGTACGATTACTTCCCTAACCTAGCCAAGTTCGTCCTACGTATGGCGAAAACTCAACATGAATCTGTTCACAAGAAGTTCGAGAGACACATCATATGACAATTAGATGTTATTGAACAAAGTGATGATCAAGTCGCTGCTGAATTTGCTCGGGGGGTAGAATCAACAGGAAGCCCTGAGATTAGAGGGATGGAAGAAGGACCACATTGCCCGGATGCATCATATGCGCATAAGGATGCGAAAAAGCATGGTGTCATTGTGGAGGTTTCTAATTCACAAAAGAGGAGGGATCTAAAGTACCTAGCGGACGACTATATTCTGGGTTCTCATGGACTGACCCAGCTTGTTATCGGTATTGACCTCGAATACCAGCAGAACAAGGGAAAGGAAGCAAGAGTCATAGTATGGCGACCAAAAGATGTTGAAAAGGACGGGGAGATTCACACTGAACTTTTTATTCTCACAATAATCAAATTGGTCCCAAGTCGGCAGGCAGTCTTTCCGGTCCTAAGTTACATACCATTTTCTAGGCTTGTGTCCCGTTTTCTAGACTCTCGAGCTTACACATCCGGCATACTTTGCACATATGACCAGGACACATAGGAGAACTCGGGGTCCGTTACCATGGTTCAGCGTTTCCATGGTTTAGCATTATGGTTCAGCACATAACATTCTTTTTTTTTTTGGCCCCCTCCGGCCAATATCCCACGCCACGTCGCCGCCCAGACAACCCGCCATGGAAACGACAACCAAGGAAGCGTCAACGCAGGAACCAGATGCTGCACTTCATAAGGGACTTCTCAGAGATGAAACGATAATCCTTCGACGTTTGTTTGGATACTGCGAGATTGATACATCGCCGAGTGCTTCGGTCCCCGACTTCCTTGGCAAAGAGAGTATAGAGAGCAGGTTATTCACCAGCTACATATCGGTGTATCCCTTCTTGATACTCGAACTTTGTAAACCTCCATCATTGGCTCATCAAATGCGAGACCCGAGACCCAGATGATCGAGTCACACAAAGCTGCACAGTATCCACTCCAGCTGTCTTACAGATATAGCCTGGAAAAGTTACTTGCAGAGTTCGACATTCCGTTTGCCACCTCCACACCGCTGGGAATGATGCTCATTTCATACTCCGGGCTCTTCTCATGATCACGGTCAGGGACGCCGAACTCCAGCCGGATGCCTCTCTCCCTCCAAGCTGGCTGCCGACACTGAGGGCAGTCGCTCATGCTCCGTGGCCTACTACAAACTTGGAATCCTCCCCGCCGCCTACTACCGAGGCAAACGCCCCCCTTTAGTCTACTGCGTATCCCGGTCTTGACGGGGCGGCTGCAGCATTCCGAAAACAGCTTGCTTCACCTGCAGGTAACGGTAAAACCCTTCATAGTAATGATAGGCTTTTCGGAACGCGTCGACTAACTGCCAAGTATAGGTTCACTCGGCCGAGATTACAGCATCTTCCCGAGACGGGCACTTACACCTAACAGCCCAGTACATACCGTACCCAGGGCAGGGGACAGGGGTGGGGTGTGGACCCAACCAGCCAGCTAGCCGGGTCCGTCAGCACTGAGCTGGGTTAGGTGAGGCAGGAGGGAGAGAAATGCTCCATTGAGCGGAGGTGTGGTGGTGTGCCTGGGACCGTGTGGGCGGTGCCTGCATGGCTGACTTATCCACCGATCCGCATCTAACTCACTCAGCCTTTGGAGTACGACCGCTCTGTAAAGACGGGGGGTTGCGTAGAGTTGGCCCCCACCGATACCGAGAGCACTTGAGACGGGTAGGTGTCTTGACCTTGCTGCTTGTGGTATATTTGGGAATAGTCTAAATAAGCGAAAGGATAAATTTGAGGAATAGTAATGTTGAGGCTGGAAGTTGTCGTCGTGAGTGTCCCTTGGCAGTTTCCAGTCTATATTGGGAGAAGGCGGCTGTTGTAACTGAGGATCCTCCTGGTGAGAGTATCTCTTGTCTCGGACGGGGTTCATCTATATTGTCGAATATGCTCTGTGTTGCATTAGTGATCCTGGCAGGTTATCTGCGGCCACACAGATGATACACGAAGACTACTCTCCAATGCCAAGGAAAAAAACGCAACCAATTCATATTTCTACTAACTACTCTTCCCTTCATTCCCAGAAAACCATCATCGCCACCCACCTACCCTACATCCCACACACGGCCCGCCACTGTGACGGCGGGCACGTAAGACACCAACCCAAATGCGCCAACCTACCTACCAAAAGAATGTGAGAGTTCCAAGGCTATTACCTAAACACAAAATATCCAAGTAGTTTACCCCAAAAGGAGCAAAATAGAAACATCTTGAAGGTGGGCTCAGTCGGGGATTGAACCCGAGACCTCGCACAAGCTTTGTTACTCGTTTCCAAGTAATGGGAATGGTTTAGTTATCCCGAAGCACGAATCATACCACTAGACCACTGAGCCGAATCCGGAGATGGTTTGTTGGGTGTAGAGTTGGTCCGGAAAGCGTGAATGTCAAAGGGTAGGCAGGTAAGGCAGGGGGGGTGATTGGATGGCTCCACCTTGGTCCCTCGGCTCGAGATTAGCCGGGGGATGACAAGAGTGAGTGGGTAGAGAGGTAGCTACCTTAGGTAAGGTAGTGTCGTCTTCGCCATGATCCGCCTTCATCGGAAGGGTAGCGAGAGGGGGAAATGTTTATTTTACTTTACGAGCGATCAAAGAATTTGAGCAGATCCCCAACACGAGAACACGCTCGGGTATCGATATGTGAAATTCATCCTTAACGTAGCACATCGAGTGCCCTAACGGCAAGTCGATACCTCCCCCCTGCGAACGGCTTAGCAACTTAAAAAGGGGGTGTATGTATACTATCCCAGTGCCTTGGGGCTTAGGTGATAGGCATTTTCTCCTGCCTAGCTTACCGCCTGACGGGTTGAATGTCTCTGAACAACATCGATCAGCCACGCAAGTGTAGACATGCCAT
Source organism: Lasiosphaeria hispida (assembly GCA_033439745.1). NCBI lineage: Eukaryota > Fungi > Ascomycota > Sordariomycetes > Sordariales > Lasiosphaeriaceae > Lasiosphaeria > Lasiosphaeria hispida. The sequence continues at coordinate 2,941,305 of JAUIQD010000003.1, forward strand.
AACATTGATATCCGAGATGCAATTCGTAATGCTTTGCAGCAACATGTAGTGTTTCCTCGCAAGCAGGGTATCCTGATATTTGTTTTGTCTGTTCCCCTCCACCCATGCAAGCAGATAACAGACAGCAGACACTGCACAGCATCCGCTCAAGCAACCCGGAGCTTCTCCTTCCCCTTCTTCCTCTTCCCCCCAACCTCCCTCTGCTCCTCGACCTCGAGCAGCGCCTCGCGCTTCTTCTCACCCACCAGCTTGAGCGCCTCGCGCGCCACGCGCGCCTCGAGGTTGACGCCCTCCTCCCGCCAGGGCTCCATCTTGCGGCCGATACGCGCCTCGATGGCCGTGACAAGATCGACGTCACGCTGTCCGATGATCGTCAGCGCATCGCCCTTGCGCCCGGCACGAGCCGTACGACCGACGCGGTGGATGTAGTCGTCCGGGTCGCGTGGGATGTCGTAGTTGATGACCATCTTGACCTCGGGGATGTCGAGACCACGGGCGGCGACATCGGTGGCGACCAGGATGCGCGCGGCCGAGGCGCGGAACCGCCCTAGATTGTCAATGCGCTGGCGCTGGGGCAGTTTGGAGTGCAGCGCCGTCACACGGTGGTCGAGTAGGCGGAGGAGGTGGTGGAGGTAGTCGGCCGTCGAGGTGCGGTTGCAGAAGATGACGATGGACTTGTCGGCGTTGGCCGGCGTGAGGAGGAACACATGCAGGTAGTGCTCGCGGTGGGTGACGGGAAGCTGTAGGAACCACTGGCCGAGTGTAGCGGGGGTGGCTAGCTTCTGCGTGTCGATCTCGCACACAAAGACGGGCTCCTGGCCCGGCTCCCGGGGCATGTCCTTGAGTGCGCGCACCTCGGGCGTCATGGTGGCAGTGAAGAGAAGCGTCTGGCGCTTGGAAGATGGCGGCAGCGCACCGAAGCACTCTTCAACGTCCGGAAGCATGCTCCCGGGGCCGTTGTTGGCGAGCAGCCGATCGGCCTCATCGAGTACGACGAAGCGGACACGCTCGAGACCACATACCGTGTCCTCGCCCGAGGTCCGGATGTGGTCAGCTAGACGGCCCGGGGTGGCAATGACGATATGCGGCCGCCGCGCCAGGGAAATGGCCTGTTGCCGCATGTCGGAGCCCCCGGTGATGAGGATGATCTTGAGTGGCTGGGGCGCCGAAATGGCCTTGAACTGCTCATAGATTTGAAGTGCCAGTTCCCTAGTATCGAGTTAGTGCTTTCAGCTTTCATCTCCATATCAGGGGAACACATACCGAGTCGGTGTGAGGACGAGGGCAAAGATGGCGGATGGGTTCTCAGCCCACCGCTGAAGGATGGGGACGGCAAAGGCAACCGTTTTTCCGGAACCGGTCCTGCTGCCTCCGATGCAGTCCCGGCCCCTGATGATCTCGGGGATACTGGCTTTCTGGATACCGGTGGGCCGCTTGATGGCCATGTTGGTTAGGGCCTGGACTAGCCATGGCTGAACATCGAGCGAGTCAAAGGTGGTGTCTTTGTAGATAGGGGCCGTGATGCGCGCAAAGGGATCTAGGCCCAGCGGCTCGGCGTCGTCCTTCTTGGCCTGCTTCTCCAGGCCACGCCTTATTCGTGACGGGACGTTGAATACCGACTTGATGGGTCGCAGTTCTGGGTTACCGGGGGCCCCTGAGGAGGTCCGCCGCCGTTTCCTGGGACCGGAGGAGTCTAGAGAGTCGGAATCGGATCCTAAGTCTGAGTTGGACCCGACAGACTGGTCGTCATTCTCGCCTGTTGAGCTTCCCGCCGAGTCTGATTCGGAGGCCGCATCATCGGCCTCATCGACATTAACCTCATCGACTCCATCTACCTGGTCAACGTCACTGGAATCGACATCGACGTCGACATCGGCAACAGGCTTGGCGATCCTAGCCCTTGCGGGCGCGATCGGTAGCATGCTGCGCTTGTTCCGTTTCTGTGTTTCTGACTGTCGTCCTCCTTCACGAGCGCACAGCCAATGGAAGCAGCGGGCGTACAGACAGGATTATTCCAAATTAATCGCGGGCGGGATGTGTAGACAATCACAAGGCTCATTTCGAAAATTGGCGAATTCGATGCGCCGAGCTTGCCCCAAAAATTTCGTTGCCCTGTTCTCCGCTAGCAAATTTAAAGTGGGTCCATCGGCCGCTAGACACCGTCCTGAAAAATACAGGGTAAAATACAGGGCATGAAACTCGAAGCGCCGGCCAACGGTAGCGACATATCGTGGGCGCTTAGCCATGGACACCCTCACCAGCCGCCTGCTAGAATTACCTTAGTCGCCAGCTGGGCGCTTGCAATTGCGCAGCAGAATACGACTCCAGGACTCGACAACTTTGGTGAGCGAACCATTGCAGCTAACTCTCTGGCGATCGCTGGTTCCCTCGGGCGAAAAGCATCATGGGCCATGGCCTCCGCATGGACTCGATCCCGGTTTGGCCGGACGATGGTGGTGTCGCCGGGTGCTGAAGTCGTGCTTTGCCCGCAGGCTCTCACTGTATGCCGTCCAGCGGCCAACAGCCAACATCGTCACCACACCCACCTCAGCATGTCGAGGGATCGTTTCGCTGCATCTGAGGGGCTACCAGTTGGGCAACGAGTTTAGGTAAGGCGGTTCGCGCTTCTGTGCTCGGCCAGTGGGAACGGTGCCGACAGAAGGAATCAGCTGCTTGATGAGATGGATCGGGATCGATGAGGGGCACCGTAATTGCCCGGGCGGCCAGTGACGGTGCTGACGTTGGAACCGTCATTTCCTCTCGACCATTGTCGACGGCGTCGTGGAACCACGGACAGACGGGCACCCAAGAGATGCAGAGTCGTCGGGCATTGGCATTGCTTAGCCTCCAGCCCCTACTACCTCAGTACAGCAGCAGTAGCCTCTCCGACTCGTCTGATCACGGCCGCCCGGGTTCATCAGCAATCAGCTGCACTCGCTGCACTTGCTGCACCACGACGTGGCCCCCGTGCACTGTTGAGCTGTGTCGTGTTTGAGACCGGAACTCACCAACCCCCAAACGGCCCCCAAGGGATCAGAGGGTCGAGGCCCAGATAAACAGGATAGGGCACAGTACGGCAACCTCTCCCGATTTTCCACTCTGGACTTTGATCGTCGACGTTATCGCGTGCATACGGGCACCCCGTGCTGCTCTCACTTGCTTCGGTGACTTGCCTCAGTGCTGCCAGCAGGGGATGTGTAAGACAGGCATTCAGCCAGAGAAGCCCAGCCCACGGTCCACTGCTCCAATGCTCGCTCACGTCAGTTCTTGTGCATTTGCCATACAGCCTGCCAATTTGCACAGATTTATGCTCTTCCGCTATCAGTTTGCGTCTGCCGCTGGCGGAGCGCTGGCGGGGCCCTCTGAATGCCTGCTAATGCCTGCCTTGTTTCATGAGACGGTTTGACGAGTAGTCGAGGCGGCGAGCAAGCGGCGTCGAGTTGTCACAGAGCGCAAACCAAACCACAGGCGACGACACAGTGCCCCTCGTCTTGCAGCAGAAACAGTGTGCCCCGCGGCCAAGGTCGCGAGGCTTGTCTGCGGATGCCGGGTCCCTGCGAGGGAACGCAACTAAAATGCAGCATGCGGCGGCCAGTGAGAGGCCCTGGTGTTGCCGTGGCGGCTCACATCCCTCGTCTTCTCAGGTGGTCTGGTTGCTGTTCGCTGGATCCGCCAAACCGCCTTTCAAGCCATCACCGTTAGCCCTTGGCCGAAGAGCTCTTGTTGGCTAGCTTTGCAAGCTTAGTTAAAGTAAGGTGATGACCAAGGCGGCGAGACGACGAGCAGAGACAACAGCGACAGCAGAAACATAACAACCTAAGCGTCTGTCGCAACAGGCGCCATCCAGGCGCCAGTGCAGCGCTCAGCGTCTTTGGATCCAGAGCTGCCGCTTGCGCTGCTTGCTGCCCCTCTTGAACCCGATCAGGCAAGACATGGGCGGAATGGCTTTGTCATTCCGCGCCCCGCCTTTCCAGGACCCGGACCAGGAACCCAGATCACCCCCCCCCCCCCCCCCCTGGGCAAAGGCCCATCACATTGGCCAGCCAGTGCCAGCGCCGGGGCCTTTGGGGGGAGAGGAGCAGGGCAGTCACCTGTGTGGTGCCAGGGAGGCTAAGGGAGCTCCTTGGACGGCGACTTTGGGCGACTGTGAGAACAAGGGGGCCAGCGTCTCCAAGAAGCGGGTTTATGTAAGGAGGGGCCTACCGTCGACTTCCATGCCTACCTTGTGAACTTCCCATTCCATCCCGCCTCTGCCATCTGCCATCTGCCATCCATCTGGGGGCATCTGTAAAACGACCTTCCAAGTCGACAGAGCGGCGAACCCAACCGCGTTGCCTCCGTCGCCCGCCATCGAATTTCCGCATCTACCGGAAGCATAGTGGGATTTTGATTCCTGTGTGACCCTGCCCGCCTCCCGCGACGTCACTGTCAGGCAAGGCGAACAGACAAAAACCGCAGCCGGCCGACTTATCTTATTTGACCCCGACCTGCGTCTCGTCCTGCTTGTGCTTGTCCTGCGAGTCCTGCCGTCGCACCACACCACACCACCGCACCGCACCTCAACTGCACTGCACTTGCAACCTGCATCCCGTCGACGACCGCTCAGGGCTCGTCAGCTCATTTTCGGCCCTATTATCCCCAGCCAGCCCTTTTCCTGCTTCCTTCGTCCTTTTTCTTGCCTTTCTTTATACCTCGACCTAGCTGCTCTGTCCACTAGCTAGCTCGCTCCCGGCCCGACCTCCTGGTGACAGCGACGGAGTCTGGCAAGAAGCCTACGACCACCTTCGCAGGCCATGGTCGATTTTGAAAACTCGAGCAGCGACGGTGCCGCCACTCGTGTAAGAACCCAATTACCTTGTCTTCCTGATGTCTTGGTCGTGGTTGTTTTTTCTTTGTTGAACCCCGCTCGCGTGCCTCGATTGCGCCGATTGAGAATGGTGGCGCACGCGGCTCTATTGAAACCGTGTATTGAACAAGCCCACAAGCAGAAACTCGCAAATATTACACGTCGCTAACGATCAACTTTGTACCAATGCAGGTCCCAAACCCTATTTTCGAAGTCCCACAACAAGCGCCTACGCCCGTCCCCATGATGTCGTCCCCCGCACCCCTCCTCCGCCCAGCCATTCCGGGGTCCCGCCCGCGAGGGCCACCACGCCTCGGGCTCGCCATCCCCCCGTCTCCCAATGTCAAGCCGGTTGGTAGTTCGGCAGCCTCAGGGCGGCCCTCGCTGCCCGTGCTTCACCTCGCTACTCCCATGGGCAGCACCGTCACGCCCCAGGAGCAGGTTCCCGGTCGCCCCTCCACCCAGGGCATGAGTGCAAGTGGCGGCAGTGAGAGTAGTGCCGCCCACAGCAGGAGTGGGAGCTTTGGCCCCCTTGATGGCCGTGCCAGCATCCCTACCAGTGCCGGATCCCAGTACAGCGCTCTTTCCTTTGCCAGTCAGTACGGCATTGGGAGTGGCATTGGAGCTGCCAGGAACCACGGGACACCAGATCCCGTTTCTGCCGTTGGTTCGTTATATTCCAACGCCAGCGAGAGCCAAGGCGGTACCGATATGGAGCGTGATGGCAGCTTGCACGGCTTAGAAAATTTTGATAAGCTCACCTTGGAGAAGGCAAGGACGGTAGATGCTGAGGAAATGGACGACGAGGGGTGGCGGATCGCGAGCCTGGAGAAGAGGATTGTAGAGCTTGGCGCCCTTGGTGAAGGTGCAGGGGGTGCTGTGACAAGGTGTAAGCTGAAGGGCGGGAAGACCGTGTTTGCCCTCAAGGTACGCTGATGTGGGGACGATTTGGTGTGTATCCTGCTGACGCTACTCCAGGTGATTACAACAAACCCAGATCCTGACGTCAAGAGGCAAATATTCCGTGAGTTGGGCTTCAACAAAGAGTGTGCGTCAGAACACATTTGCCGTTACTATGGTGCTTTCCCCGACCCATCAACCGCCACCATTTCCATCGCCATGGAGTTTTGCGAAGGCGGCTCTCTTGACAGTATCTACAAGGAAGTCAAGAAGCTCGGTGGCCGGACAGGCGAGAAGGTTCTCGGCAAGGTTGCTGAGGGTGTGCTCCGCGGCCTGACCTACCTACACAGCAAGAAGATTATCCACCGCGATATCAAGCCGAGCAACATTCTTCTTTGCCGCACTGGTGAGGTTAAGCTGTGCGACTTTGGTGTATCAGGCGACTTCGGTACTAAGGGAGAGGCAAATACGTTTATCGGTACCAGCTACTACATGGCACCAGAGCGTATCACGGGCCAAGCATACACCATCACCTCTGATGTTTGGTCCACGGGCGTCACACTACTCGAGGTTGCTCAACATCGCTTCCCCTTCCCCGCCGATGGTACCGAGATGCAGCCTCGCGCCGGCCTTATCGATCTCCTCACCTACATTGTCCGCCAGCCAATTCCCAGGCTGAAGGACGAACCCGAGGCAAACATCCTTTGGAGCGACCATTTCAAGTACTTTATCGAGTGCTGGTATGAAAATTTCCACGTTCTGTGATCTTGTCGTAACACTTGCTAACCTCTATGACAGTCTCGAGAAGGACCCCAACCGCCGAGCCAGCCCATGGCGCATGCTCGAGCACCCGTGGATGGTTGAGATGCGTTCGAAGCGTGTCAACATGTCCCGCTACCTGTCACAGGTATGGGGCTGGGACGAGCAAGTCGCACAGGAGACAACACCGCAGGCATAGAGCACCGAGTGTAATTCTTCGACAGACTTGGAAATGGCCGGCAAATCAGCCACCACCCAGAGGGTCATTCTCAGGTCATTGCTACGGATGAATAGTGGGGAGCAGGACAGGAATAAGTCAACAAATAAGATGGCTGTGCAGCTTTTGAATTGGATCAGAAAAATTACAGCCGCCACGAAAGCCAAACCAGCAGGATCAACGAGCAGGGAAGGGGAAGCGCGCATGCGCAATACCAGGATGGATTTCTCCCCCTCTTTGTCACTCACATGATATGGGTCGAAACGTGTCAATTGTTGGAGATCTCAACGGCGGGACAGAGCCAGGGTTTGGATGGGGGTCAGCCATGACAGTTGGGTACGAACAGACAGAAAATGGGTTGCCACCCACGAAATGAATCGATACAGGACTGAGGGGGGCCCGAGAGGGGAATGAGGCATAGGGAATGATGGGGGGACATGGAAACATATTTGAGAAAGATACCTCTTTCCTTTTTTTCATGCAGCCAGAATCGCGGCCAGCCTTGACTTGAATTTTTCTCCTACTTGAGAGACTGTGTCAGCAACTTACTCGGGTACATCTGGTTTTGGTCTTGTTTCTGCTTTCTGCCAGCGAATCATGAGGTCTTCTTTGTTTTCTGGATATTTCGAGGCATGGGCGGGGTGGGTCAGTTGAGCGGCTTTAACGTGTTAAAAACATCACAAAGAGACACACTCTCACACATCATTATAAGGCAGGGCCTTAGTTATATTGTCAAGCGAGTAAGCAGAGAAGCGGCCTTGAGAGGACTTGGTTGAGGGATGAGTACAAGGGAATTGCAATTTGGCCGAGTTTAGAAGTATGAGATGTGTTCTGCTTCGGGGCAGCAGCACTCATCTTGGGGTAGCTGGGATATCCGGATACCAGACATGGATGCTATTATTGTTACACCAGAATGAATTGGTTCACAAGAGCACACTTACATATTGGTCTATTGCCTGTTGACAAGAAGAACATGTCCGGCTTACCATAAAAAGACACACGACAGACACCAATTGCCAGTCTTGAGCATTCCCGAGCAAACTTGTTTTCATGAAATTTCCGATTACCAGTTACAAAACTTATTTACCGTTACAAAAAGGGGTATCGAGTCTCGAATCCTTCCATGGTATCATCACCATCTGCCTTCTCTATCCCAACGCCTTTTCCTAAAACGCCAAAGGGGAATCCGAAAGGGCTGGTAGGTGGCCTCGACCACCCAGCTCCCAGATGATGCCAATCCATGATGCGCAATGCTATGCCCGCCCGCAAATGCCAGCAGAGATGCAAAAGAACCACCCCCCCCCCCCAATAACCGGTCACACAGCAATATTGAAATATGAGAGATCCATTAGGGGTTTACCTATCCACCAAGATTGGCCAGGTCCTGCCGTGGGAGTAGGTCGGAAGACCATCATAAGATGCATTGATGATCTTCAGCCACGAAATAATCTCGCCACCGCAACAATTTTAGTCATCCAGTTTGAATGGATGCCAGCGATATTGCCGGCCAGTGTGATATGGCATCCGCCAACGAATTATGGTGCCGAACGAAAACCGGGAAGTGAAACGCTGGCGTAAAGTAACCGGCGAGTTGACAGAGTATTGCCTAAGATTCATTTGGGAGGCTGAGGGTCGACTCCCCCTGACGAGCAAGCAAGTAAGGAAGAAGAGCCATGAACGGAACAGGAGGGTCTCGACAAGCGCCGGAGAAAATCATCAGCTGTAATTGTCCTCAAGTCGACAATGTTAATATGACAAGCCCTCCAGCAGCTTAGCTTGATCGAAGATGGGGTTGCGAATTGTGAGGTTTATCCGTTTTGCAAAAGACTGAGAAAGCGGGAGACTGATCAGAGACATGTGCTGAAGATAAGTGTTTCAGTAGTACGCCCAAAGCGAAAAGGATCTATGATCCTTTTAAGCGAATTCCGAGGCGCGGATACTGTCCTCGGCATTGGTACCCATGAGTTCTCTCAGTACGATAGTCGCATAGTTGCTCGTCTTGAGCTGAAACTTCAAGATAACTGCAATCTTTTTCGCCTTCGGGTTGTTGATGAGCTCTTGGCTGAGATCGCAGACTCCCATAATTGGGTTCTCCGACGGAGTACAGAAAGTAGGCAGCGTGATGTTGCCGATTTTGGTGACGCCAGCACCACCTTGCTGTGTGTCCACAGCTTCAACCGAGGGTTCGCCATCGGCTACAGTAGATATGACAGGAGTAGCTGGGTCGACAGGGGCCGCAAAAACGGAGGCGCTCTTCTCAGGCACAGTGGCCATGGGAGACATATTCAGAGGGTTCTTGCCAATAGACGCATAGTACTGCTCCGAAACAGTTCGGACTTTGGGGGAATCGTCTGGGAGGATCATACTCTGAACGGCCTCATCAAAGTCGGCAGGCATGCCCAGCTTGGCTGCGAGGGCCTGAGATGCGCTGCTAAGCGTCGTCTTACCGAAGGGCCGAGGCGAACGGGGTGACAGAGGTGACAGGGGAGACACATCACGGGTGTTCGTGCCAATCGCCATCGGCGTGGTGTTTAGGAAAGAAGGGGAACCGTTCGCCCGAATAGCCCGGGGCGTGGTGTTCAGGAAAGCTGGGACAGCATTCTCAATACCAGGAAGCTTTGCCTCAGCCGTAGCGGAGTTGTGGTGCACGAACTTAGCGCGCTTGTCACTGGTTTCCGTAGCAGGGGAGTCAGAGGCCTTGCGGCGCCGATCGCCAACTGTGTTGCTGTTGTCTGCGAGATTGCTCTCATCGGTCTTCGCAACTAAAACCTCTGGCAAGGGCGAGACAGGAGTTTCAGTCACAATTTGCGCCTTTGCTTTCGTCTTTGCGGCCTCAATCTTCTTCATTGACATGTTGTGGTTGGCAAAGTCTAGGTCGGTCGGATACAGCTGCTGAGTATCGTCGTGATAGAGACGAATGGCATACTCTGGCTCAATAATGAAGCGCCCAATGATATGGCGATAGCTGCCGCTCAAGCTAAACTCCTTTTGGCGGCGGCGCATGTCGTATGGGTTGAGACCTCCATTTTCTTCCTTACCCATGAACTCGGCGTAGTAATCACCGATGTCGTTGCGTGGGTACATGACATCCCATCCAGGGGTGGGGAGAACAACATCAAAGATCGTGTATTTGCCACTGGCTACATCTTCGGCTGTCAGGGCGTAGGCCTGAGCGTAAAAGTCTTCGTCCATAACAGCTGCGGCGTCGACATCTTCGGGGTCTGATTTGACAGGGGTGGCGTTCTTGTCGTCAAGCAGCACGAGATCACCCACAATCACCGTAGCTCCGTACTTGGACCAGCGGTGTGTCAGGACAAAGTTCCAGACAAAAGACTGGTAGGCGTGGATATACATCATGCGCATACCGCGTGTAATGGCAAGCATGGCGCCCATGAAGTCCTTGGGGCTTCTGCTGAGATGCCGGATGATGGCATACTCAGAGCTGAATCGCTTGGGAAGAAGTTCGAGGGCCTTGTCGGCATTCTTCGTGGCCTTCCACATCGTGATGGCACGGGCACGATTGAGGTCATCACGGTTGTTATCATTGACCGGCGTAGATTTGTTTTCGAGGATTTCCTGGAAGAACTGTGCGTCGACGAGCAGAATATCGTCGATGACACCCTCAAAATCACCCTTGAGAACCTTCATGCCGAGCGAATGGGTCCCAATGCTATAGGTACCGAAGCGCTGCAGGCCGAAATAGTTGAGGTAACCGTGGTGTCTAAGATATGCAAGTCCGCACTCAACGGATGCTTGGATCATCTTCATGCGTTGCTCAACCGAGACATCTTTGGGATTGACTCCAATGGGCTGGCAGTTCTTGAGTGTGATGATGAATTCATTCCCGCCATGCTGTCCGAGCTGGAGAGGTGACTTGGAGTGCTTGAAGTCGCCAACTTTGACATTTGGCAGGCGGGAATTGAGCCAGATGATATTCGAGGCACGTTGGCGATAGACACTGATGCGCTGGACAGTGGCAGCACGGCGATCCTTGGTGCCGGCAAAACCAAAGTTGGATGCCTTGATCTTGACGAGTCGCGCAATGGTGTTGATGGCATCCATCGTATCCTTGTTCTCCTTGTAGAGTGTGAAATGGAGGTAGTCGCCGCCGAGTTGGGTAAAGCTCTTGCCTTGCTCTCCACGGGTAGGACGGTTGTTGTTGTCACGACGGGGGCCTGGGCCCTGGCTAGCATGACGATTGCCGCCAGCGAATCTAGCAGGAGTGGCAGTAATAACACCAGTATTGGCAGCAAGAGTCTCAATGCGACCACCAAAAATGCGGCGAATTTCCTATATGGGTTGTTAGCTGATGCTCGCTCGGCGGCAAAATGCCGGTAGGGTAGTGTAGAGCTACAAACCTGGTGAACAGTGCTTCGAACAGTCCGATCAGTGATGGCGTTGAATGTGACAGCCCGCTCGGCAGGAGAAAGAGACTTCTTGGATTGAACATTCTCATCAAGCTTGATCAGCTTCGCAGTAACGTCTTCCTGGAGAAGTTTCTCCAAGATCATCCGGTCCTCCGCAGAAACAGGATTGAGCGTGATCGAGGGCTTTTCAGCAGGGCTAGCGATAGCCGGTGGGATTCGAGAATTGGGTTGAGCAATGGAAGTGAAGTTTCGGGCGCCAGGATGGCCCTGGGCAGCAAAGTTTTGAGACTATTGAGGGGGAAGTCAGCACAACTATAAACCAGAAGACAATACTGTCAGTTTCTCAGTGGATATACACACCAATTTCTCCTGCTCCTCGTCAACCTCGTACTCGCAGAGATGGACTACCGAGCCATCTTTGCAAATCTCAAAGACAAGGAAGTCGGTATAACTAGTACAAGTCAGCAATAGATTATAGGGTAGACCGCGCGCAAGGCCATGAAAGGGTCACCTACCGCTTGCGAACGTCGCCAATCCAGGCGAAGTTGATCGGTGCGCAGCGCTGTGTGATGCCTAGATTCTTCTCGTTTGCGGCGCGCACAGCGGGCACATGGGTGCCCTCACGGCGCGACATGGTGGGATCGTACCGGTGAATTGCGAGGGGAGTAATGGGGGGACCGTGAATCAGTCGCGAAGGATTGTGCGAGAATGAGGTGCAGTAAAAAACTGAAAGGATGCCAGACGCAGACTAGAAAGGGCGCTGGCTTTCGGGTGGTTGTCTGGCAGCAGAGTGCGTGGATGATGTTGAGTTGAGTGGGAGAGGGACACTACCACGCATGTCGCTGGCGCGGGAGAAATGCGCCACAGGAAAACCCGACGCGGTAGCAGAGCAGAGGAAGAGAGTGGATTACGGCCAAGAGGTCAAATAACCCACAACAAATACTGAAAGGCTTGAGTTTGCAGACCGCACTTCCTCTTGCGTGCGGAAAGAGGAGGGCGAAATCCAGGATTGTCCAGTTTGCGGTAGAATTTGTGAGCTCGCTGACCAGGTTCTGACAAAAGTTTATGGAGCTTGGGCCGGCAGAATCGCGGGGTCAGTCACCGCCCCAGCGGCCCCGCCAATTTGATTGGCCAATCGTACGCTTGCAAAGGCCTGTGTGCACGGTCCAGAACTTTGGGGTACCAGGGTACAAACCAGAGGAGTCTCCAAAACAAATACCAGGGTGTTGTGATCTTGCCGAGAGAATCACACTGCGAGTTGACACTGCAACTGGCTGCAGGCAATGAATTATACTTTTATTAGACTGCTTTATGTGACTACTCTGCGTGTTTCTCTCTATCCTACCATTGCCACCTCCAAGCCGTCCACAAGACTACAACTTCGCCATCCCAACATCAACAAATTGCCAGCAACCAGCCAGCCTCCCCGCCGACACCATATAAGACCCATTACTTCCAGATTGCCGAATGCATTAAGCCGAAGTGTGACCATCTTGTTCTTTGCTGGGGGGAGACCACTCCCCAACGTAGGGTGGTAGAGGGTATCCGTAAACACAATCCTTGATTTTGTAGAAGCAGGTGGGTTGGAATCTTGCATGGCAAGGCAGCGCAAAGGTCGGGGCCTGATTGCAAATTCCTATAGCAAGCCGTCCTCCATAGCAGGCGAAGCATTCCTTCATGTTCTGTACACAATTCTCGGTGCAGATGATGCTCATTTGTGTTCCCTTTATGGGGACTTGTTGCTCGATCTGTGTGGTCACAGTCAAGTCCTCGAGTGGCACGGCCGCCACGCCAAGTGCCGTGGTAGCGGCCGTGATTGTGGCATATCTGAGCGTGGCAAGGAGCATTTTGGCGGATGGTATTGAGGCTGAGTTATCGGAAAACGAAGTTGGCCTTCCAGGTTTGAAGCTCCACGTTGTGAAGCTCGAATGCTAGGCGTGGCTGTTGGCCTGTGTGCTAACGGACGAAGCCTGGGAAGACAGCGAAGATGGCTAAAACGATGCTGAGGACAGGTCCACGAGTGGAGAGGAGGCTGCTGGCTGGGAGGGCTTGGGTAGATGTCTTGAAGGGCGGGCGAAGGCAAATGGGGGGCTCGAGCAATGGGGGTAGAGGAAGGTGTCTGAGATCCCAAGGAATCTTTTGTATTCAAAGCAGACCTGAGTTGAGACTGCAGAGCAGTCGGGTTGGCCCATGCCTCCTCGAGAAGAATGGCAAGAGCCAGCTGGGCGATGACATAGTGCAAGGCGGCTGCGATGGGGGACTTGCCTAAATATTCCATTGGAGGTCACCTCACCCTTTACCTATTTGCCTGACGTGGAAACACCGCCCCAGTGAGTGCTGCGTGGTAGGCAGTATTCCAGAGCCACATTCAGGATGACTGCCCAGGTGGTCGCTAGGTATGGGGCATAGCAAACCTGGAGGCTTGGAAAGAGCGATGCTGCTTGATAGAGCAACCGGATCCATTATCACCATGTCAAGCGTACGGTGCTGAACGTCAGATTGGCAATGCGACCGTACTGAGTATGGCTCTTGGAAAACCCTTATCTCATTACTAGTTCCCCACTTGCATGACTAAACCATGGTATGGATGTTGCGGTAACAGGCTTTTCGAAGACGAAGAGAAGCTGGCTTTGGACGTATACTTGTCGCGTTGGTTCGCCCATGTCTCTTGTATCTACCCTTGAACTGCAGGACTCCGACCCCCACAAGTCTCTCGGGACTAGTCAAGACCGAGTGCTTAAGCGTAGGTAGCTATCTGGTTTGCCTCACGTCGAGAAGCTGGGTTGAATGGGGCAAGAGTTTGGTAATGGCGGCTCGGGAAGATCTCTGATCCTAGGGGGGGGGATCGGACGAGCGTCTTTTCAGATGGCATGACAGGATGGGACGAACACAGGCAAAAGAGAAATAAAACCACGGCCGGCTTGGTATCGGGAAATTCCTGTAACCCATTGCAGACAACGCTACTGAAGTCTTCCAGAAGAACTCATAGCCGTGCCCGTGCCCCACTTAAGACCGCCGACCCCTTAATAAACAAAAATTAGTGTGTGCATTCGCAAATTCTAGCATGTGTGTTTGTGATAACTCCAGGCTAGTCCTTATCAATAAAATAATATACCCGAGGCAACGGGAGGCCCAAAGGATATGACCCACAGGGTTTAGAAGCCCGACCGCGGGCTAAATTCCTGCGGCACATGCTGTTTGAGTCTGTTCGCTTTGGTGGGCCCCCAAATTCATGCATGGCATTGCTACCCCGGCCGTCCTGTTCGTGGCCTGACATGAGACTTGCCGTCTCCCTTGCGAAATGCTATCAATTCGCCAGGAGGCTTGCCTTACCCGGTGTTTTTGCCACCCTCAAGTTTGACCTGTGTAATGTAGAGTTGGAGAGGTGGAACTGAATGGCGCAGGATCATGCCTGGTGAGAAAGGGGACTGGGAGGTGGTGATGTCAAGCGTCAAGCACAAATAGGGCAGTGTAAGCGAGAGCTGTTGATATTTCTCTTCCTGGGCCGTCCATGGAACTGAAATACTCAATGTCTAAGCCGCATCCAGGGCGACCTTGGACACTCCCAGGGTTGAGATGCATGAAATCGGCGGGCTTGGAGGGGGCCACGGGGACCACCTGCAGGGCAGAGGTGGCCGAGACCCTGCTCTGATTTGCAGATGCGACCACAGACATGGCGGCAGACCCTTGGAGGCGAGGTCCAGAAGAACAATCGTCAGGTACGGGTGCGTTTCAGGCTGTGCCTGAGTGCCGAGAAGTATCTGAAATATGGGAGTGCCGTATAAACCAGAGGGCAGCCGTCCTCTTGTTCATCTTTTAATGCATCCCGGCGTCCTTTTCAGCTTTTCGTGGCTTGAGAATTCGGGCAAACGGTTTTGTTGAAAGACCAAGACGCGAGCGATTGGCGATTGCGACTGCGACTGCGACTGCGACTGCGACTGCGACTGCGACTGCGATAGCGATAGCGACCAGTATCAGCCAGCAACAGGGTTGCTATCGTTATCGATAACAGCTTACAGCTGCAGCCCAGCCACTAGAGGCGCGCCAGCAACAAGCAATGCCGGAAGTGGGGTTCGACAGCCCTGACGGGCTGGGCCAGCCGGCAACGGTGTTGGCCAGCAGTCCCAGCAGTGCAAGCAACGAGAAGTTTCCCGACCTTTGTTTACAAGGGCCTGGAGGTGGGAGCGGAGCCATCGAATGTGTGCACGCCCAACCTGACCACCTTCAATCACACATCCACGCCGCCTCGACCGCCTCGATTGTCTCGGCGGAATCGACCACAATCGGCCGCCCATCGTCTCTCTCCATCCATTCGGTCGCATCGTCAACTTCGTCATCCGATTACTCGACCTGGTCGTCGGACAAGGACACTGCGAGCTCCTTTGACTCGCGCCGATCGTCCGTTATCAGCAGTGCCTCATCGCTTGGCTATCCCTCGTCGTCCCCCCTTGCCCACCCGCACGATCCGCTCCACCAACAGACTCCCACTCGCAGCCGGCGAGACGCAAAGCAGCTGCATGCCGCTCGTCTGCAGCGCTCAGGCTCGACCAGCCTAGCTCTGGCAACGAAGAAGGAGGGCAAGAAGAGCCGTTTCCAACGGTCCTCGTCCAACCCCGCCGGCGCCCTTGCCGCCACCGAGCCGCCCCACGAACAGGGTCTCACCAGGATGGCCTTCGCCGAACAGCAGCGCTGGATCACTGTCCAGCAAAAGACCTTCACCAAATGGCTCAACACCAAGCTGGAAGCTCGGGACCTTGAAGTGAAGGATCTGGTGCAGGACCTGAGCGACGGTGTCATCCTCATCCACCTGCTCGAGTGCCTCTCGAGCGAGTCGCTGGGCCGGTATGCCGCGAAGCCTAAGCTGCGCGTGCAGCGCTTCGAAAATGCCAACCTGGCCCTCAACTTTATTAAGTCGAGGGGCATCCAAATGACGAATATTGGCGCCGAGGATGTCGTGGACGGCAACCGGAAGATTATTCTGGGTCTGATTTGGACCCTCATTCTGCGTTTCACCATTAATGACATCAACGAGGAGGGCATGACGGCCAAGGAGGGCCTGTTGCTATGGTGTCAGCGCAAGACAGCCTGCTACGACGAGGTCGACGTGCGCGATTTCAGCGGCAGCTGGAACGACGGCCTCGCCTTTTGCGCCCTGCTAGATATCCACCGCCCCGATCTGATAGACTACGATTCCCTCGACAAGTCAGACCGCCGCGGGAACATGCAGCTGGCCTTTGATATTGCCCACAAGGAAATCGGCATCCCCAAGTTGCTCGATGTGGAGGATGTGTGTGACGTCGCAAAGCCTGACGAGAGGAGTTTGATGACATATATTGCCTACTGGTTCCACGCCTTCTCGCAAATGGAGAAGGTTGAGAACGCCGGGCGCCGCGTGGAGAAGTTCGTCAACAACATGCAGGGAGCATGGGAGATGCAGAGCGCATACGAGCGGCGGATGAAGGCACTGCTTAAGGCTATTCAGTTGCAAATTGAGAGCTGGCAGCGCGCCACGTTTGAGGGGACCTACGCCGACGCCAAGGCGCAGGCTATGGACTTTGGCGGCTACAAGAGGGGGAAGAAGAGGGAGTGGGTGGCGGAGAAGAGTGAGCTCGCAACACTGCTTGGCAACATCAAGACAAAGCTAGGGACGTATCGCCTACGACCGTACGAACCACCAGTGGAGTTGCGGCTGGAGGTGCTCGACACGGCGTGGTCAAATCTGGCAAAATCAGAAATGATCAGGGGGCAGTTGATCAACGAGACAATTAGAGAGTACGTACCTGCAACTCTCACATCCGCCGAGCTTAGCTAACAAACGCAGCATCAAAAATGCCCTCCGGAAATCCTTTGCGGACAAGGCGAACGACTTCGCACTGGCTCTTAACACAATGCAGCTCGCCATCTCTGGGCTGGAGGGCGATGTGGAGGACCAACTACACCACGTGCGCAAGCTGTCAGAGAATCTACATCCCCTGGATGCCTACCTACAGACAATCGCCGTCGTGGATGCCAAATGCCAGGAGGCCAATATTGAGGAGAACGACTTCACCACTTACACGTACGATGAACTCTGCTACGAGTTGTCACTCGTGAAGACATCTGTGTCCAAGAAGCTTGCCTTCCTCGAAAACCAAATGGTAGCGCGCAACATGACCAACCTGACACCGATCCAGCTTGAGGAGTTTGAGTCTGTCTTCCGCCACTTTGATCGTGACGACACAAACAGCCTGGCCGAGCTCGAGTTTAGTGCGGCGCTCGCGTCGCTTGGCCTCGTGTTCTCGGAGGACGAGATGCACGACTATTTCTTGGGCACGTCCAACGGGCGCGACCGCGTCACCTTTGAGCAGTTCATCCGCTTCATGGTCGAGGTGACCGAGGACCAGAACACGGCCGAGCAGGTGTTCCAGAGCTTCCGCGAGGTGGCTGACGGCAAGCCCTACGTCACCGAGATGGACCTGCGCCACTCGCTCGTGCCCGACGAGGTCATCGACAAGCTCGTCGAGATCATCCCGATCCACAGCGGCCCCGACATGCAGGCCGACCGTGGCGTGCCGCAGTATGACTACATTGCGTTCATGGAGAAGCTCATTAGAGATGAGACTGCTGCCGATGCGCTGCACGATCGGACGAACGGGAGGAACTCGCCAACGAAGCAGATGGGCAAGATGAACGGGTTACACTGATACGAGACAAGTGTGTCAGACGCGTGGGGCAAACTTTTTGCCTTTTTCGTTGTTGTCTTGTTTGGTAAAAGGGTTGGGAATTTTGTCTTGCAAAATGGTTAAGTTAGCATAGCATGGTATGGTATCGGGATTAATAACACGAACAAAAAAACGCGGCCGCTCTCTCCCGGACCTGGAACAGGGTTGGGTGCACGCGAAAAGCTGGCTGGCTGGCGGTCTATATCCATACAACTTTATACATTTATACCATTCCTTATTCTTGCTTGTACCTGTTGGATAGTTGCCATGCTGTTTAAGGAAACTGAGAGTTAGCGATGGCGTTGCCTTTCTTTCAAAGACACGAATGGACGAAATACTACCCCTTATGTCTCTTGAGTTACACGATTCAAACTCCTCCCAGACAATCCAGAAATGATACCGTGGCGCCTTAATTGTGACATGTAACCCACAGCGGATCCCCCTTACCGTCACGCAGTTCAATATCATCAGCAACGTTCGACTGAAACACCATACACCACCACAAACACCTCGCATTTTCCCACCCCCCAAAGAGGCAGCCTCCTACGTCCCTACATACATAGATAGCCGCTGTCCAACCCGCAGCCCCCCTCCGCCCATCCCAGCCCTTGTCTATTTGCCAAACCCGCCCATGCCCAAAAGTACACGCCAAAAAACCTCCCATCCATAATCCCATGCCCGACCTTCACGGCTGGGTTTTGGTCTGGAAAATCCACCACATTACGGCTCTCCGCCCTGTCCCTCACCCGCTTCAAACCAGACACTCCGGCGGGTAAGTAGGCGGGTTTACTCCTTAAACGCGCCGGCCTCCTTCAGCGCCCCGGCTAAGCGTCGATAGTCCTTCAACAGCTCCAACACCTCGCCGAGCCTCAGATCCGCGGGGTTCTGCAGCTCCATGAAGCGGCGGACGGGGGGGTCCACCTTGGGGGTCTCCTTTGGCGGCAGCGCGGCCGCGAGGTCGGGGAAGGCCTTTGTCATAGTCAGTTTCTGGACACAGATGTGTGGGTTATGCGGGGCTTACTGTTGCCAAATCAACACCTTCGGACCCCTTCGCTGTCGGCGCGGGCGACGTCACGGGCGTGGGTGTGGGCGTCGTCCTGCCGAAGCCGCGGAACCCCCCTATCCCCGAGAGGCGGGACATGGGGTTCAGAGAGCTGCCGAGATTGCGCATCGAGTCGATCAGTGCTGGGTTTGCGGATGAGGATGGAGTGTTCGCGGCGGCGGCGGTAGCCGAGGTAGAGGAAGCAGCTGCCTTCTCCTCGCCCGCTCCTATTCCCGTCATCGATAGCACCCTTTTCCCTGCACTTCCTGCGCTGCGCGTACTATCAGCACTATGGTCGCGCGACGCCTTGCGCCCACTGATTAGGTTCAACATCTTATCATCCTTCGGCGTCGCCGCCCGGCGCAACGGCCTGCCGCCGGCCTCGGCATCCTTGTCCTCAGGACTATGGACGGAACTCGCGCCGCTGGCAGAGCCGTCGTCGTCGTGGGGTGGCGGAGTGCCAATCAGCTTGCGGGCGTCATCGAGTGTTTTGGGCACCATGACTTCGCCGCCGTGGCCGACGGTGAGAGCCTCGGGGTGCTCGCGCAGCTTGCCGATGAAGAACTTGTAGCTGTCGCCCAGGCTCATGCCGATCGTCTTGAGGCCTTGGTCGGCCGTGTTGAGCACAGCGTCGCTGGCAGCGTTGAAGGCCTGTGCAGGCGTGTTCACCAGGTCACTAAGCCGGCGATTGCGGAGCTGCACGGCCGGGCGTAGGCCAGCGGGAGTCGCCGCCGGCTTGAGGGTCGTTCCCGTAGCCGGAGTGGTCTCAAGGCTGGGCGAAAGTACAGAAAGTCCTGGGGAATAGGCTGGGGGGAACGTGTCTACCTTTGGTGTTCCCGGGACGCTTGGCCCCTTTAGGGGACCTGTGGGGGCTTCGTCGGCGCGGAGGGTGGACAGGTCTACAGTTTCTAGAAAGCTTATGGTGGCCTCAAGAGTGGTCAGACAATAAGACGACTCCCCTATCAGCTTCGGCTCCCAGCGGAACCTTTGTATAAAGTTCACGTCGCTGATGACGCTGAGGTTCTCGGGAGGCAGAGTGATCAAGGTGTAGATCAGCATTGGCATGAGCTCATCGGCGGACGAGGATGGGTGAAAGTGCGAGAGTGTGTCGATGATGCTTTTGTGCGCTGCCTTGAGGTGGTTGAGTTTCCCCTGGGGATACCGCGACTGGTTCATGAGAACTAGTTCTTTCCTGGCGCCCTCGAGCCAGTTTCTGACCTCCTCTTGCTTCCTGGCGGCAGCTTCCTGGTCGCTGCTGACACCAATCTCAACTCCCAAATCAGCGAGGCCAATCCCGACCACTGCGAGCGCAGCTGTTTTCGATCGGAGTTTGTCATCTTGGGCTTCGTCTTGTGTGGTGTGATGGCGGTAGATGCGGCCGTAGATGCCCTCACATAGCCTCCTCTCAACGGCCTCCTCCATTAAGCTCCTTCTCTGCTCCAGCACTTTGCGAGCCTTCTTCCGATCCGCAAATTCCTCAGCGGTTAGCATCTGCTGGTCAGAGTCCCGCCTTGGCGGGGGGGTCTTTGTCTTGTCCTTGCCGCCGATGGAAGCTGCCTTTGCGCGGAGCAAGCTTGCTGCCGATGCCCGAGAGGAGGTGGAGGGTGCCGGGGAGCTCTCGCGTCTCTGGGACGCGGCGAGGCTGTCAACATGGGTCTGGATATGCGAGGCTGCTGTGGCGTAGAAGTCTTGGAAGAGACGGGAGAGGTTGTCGATGTTCGGAGGGGTCGGGTAGACCTTGGCCGACAGCTGGTCGATGAAGCTGTCGGTAAAGCTGATTAGTTCGATAGGGAGGTCGTCT
Source organism: Lasiosphaeria hispida (assembly GCA_033439745.1). Lineage (NCBI taxonomy): Eukaryota > Fungi > Ascomycota > Sordariomycetes > Sordariales > Lasiosphaeriaceae > Lasiosphaeria > Lasiosphaeria hispida. Next base: position 2,961,938 of record JAUIQD010000003.1, read on the forward strand.
AGGTCAACGGATGCCCTGGGCGCCTCAGCCTCCTCGCTGATCCGACTCTCAAACGTGTCGGGCCCATCGGTCACGTTTTCCTTCCTGTTCAAGGTTCGGGAGGAGGACCGCTGGGACGGCGCACCGGACGCACCATTCTCGAGAGTGCTGGCTCTTTTGGAGCGAGTCTTGTCGGTAGATATCGCGGCGGGGTCTGGACGGGTGAAGGAGCGCGTCGACCTCAGGGGGCTCGGGCGATGGGCTGAGTTGGAGGCCATGAAGTTGTTGCTCAGGCTGGTTAACATTGTGGTTAGACAGATGAAAAACAGGGCCTTTCACAAGCTTGCTCTCTCAAAGTTGAGAGCGGAGAGAGAAGACGGGGCGTCTGACCGGCCATACCTGAGCTCTGGAATATCGCATGAAGCACTACTAAGGATCTTGAAACCGCGGCTGGCCTAGGCACCCGAAGCCGGCAAATTAGAGTCTAGAACCGCCTGCTGTTGGGCAACACTCGCATCTTTGGGCCTGCCAATTGATGGAAAGGGAGGAGAGAGCTTGGGCGTATAATATAATGTTCTATGCTGTTGGCTGCATTGAGAGCGCAGCGAAGTTGCGAGCTTCTAGTTGGAGGTTTGTCGGGTGGCCTCGTCACTCCAAGGCAAGCAGGTGTCGGCGTGATGGAGGTCTGGGGCGGGTTCAGGTGCTCTCTCAGCCCTGCATTCCTAGTGGCCGATAACGATAACAACCCCTAACAACGTCCCGAGACGTCTTTGTAAGTCGGTTCCTCGCCCTGAACTCCCGAACTCAAGGACGACAGCTTGAACCATTGAATCCTTTGAATTCTGAACAAGATACTGATTGATTGGAGGATGGGAAGTATTCATTATAATCTCTGTAGCTAACAGACCTGCTTGGAAGCAGTGACTTTGTAGTGGACTTGAGGCCTTGCCTGCAACTTAGACGTCACTTTCCCCTCCTGTTTGTTGTGACACACTCTCGTCTTACGGTAGAATTAGGCGCGAGTTGAACCAGCAGACACCTGCATTGAAAGCATGGTCAGCCCGACGCAGTATCGAATCCCAACAACCAGCTGGCTGCCACTGGTAAACCATTGCCGCACCTTCTGAAAACATCCATGCCCTCCGACCTGTTCCTGTTTAAGGTTGACGGCAAGGTGTTATTGCGCTGATAAGGGTGGAGTATCTCCCCGGGTTATGTAAGAGGGAAGACACGCAGTCCCACATCCCGTACCTAGCCGGTTTGGGCGCGTGCTTGCTGAGACCGATTGATTGGCGGTGGCGGTTCGCCGATGAATGGTGCCTGGGCTGCCTCGTCATACCTTACACTGCAATCGGTACGGTGCCGAGTGCCAGCACGAGACGCGCGGGGACCATCAGCCTCTCCATTTCGCCATCAGCGTGACCGTGACCGAAGCGACCACCCCAGCGAGGCCACGCCATCCGCATCGTGAAGATTTCCCTTTCTTTTGTTTCAACCCACCGAGCTGCAACACCTTCCGAAGGCGCGCCCAGCATGTTCTCGAGACGGAAGAAAGGAAACACAATATGCACCTCCACGGGCAGAGTCACGGCCCGTCTGCTGCTGTCCTTCCTCGCCCTGTCGGCGTCATCGCCCGCCGTTGCCGCAATCAACACTGATCGAAATGCCCAGCTTGTCATCCCCATAGAAGCCACACCGTTGACGCCGTTGATACCAGAGCCCCCAACGCCCGCCGAGCACACCTTCGTGAGTGCCCCGTGTTGCTGTTTTGATTGCATTCCACACTCCGAGTTCGCAAAAAGACTAACCACAACCCCGTTGTGTCGATGCAGACTCTCCGGCAAATCTACCATCACGGCACTTATAAGCACCCCAGACTCCACCGGAAGCAGGATGTCGTCCAGTCCGATGCAGACGTATGGCTGGCTGCCGAGGACGGGTACGAAGGCGAGCGCATAGGGTCTTTGAAGGCACGCAGTGGCCCCGTACGGATTCAGCGGCTGGTAGATCGGAGGCCGAGTGTGGTTGACCCCATGGTGGCCTTCTCGCGGCAACAGGGCTATGTCTCGGTGCTCTCGCCAGAGGCCTGGACCATGGATGATGTGCCAGGACCCAACATCACCGACAAGGATACCGTCTTGAGTTTGGCACTGATGGCTGCAAATGCCTACGTACAGATGCCAGGCCAGGCCGACTGGGAGGATGTTGGGGGACCCTTCAACAGGAGCACTGATTTTGGCTGGGAGAGCGATGGATTGCGTGGCCATGTTTGGGCGGACGAAAACAACGCGACCATTGTCATCGGACTGAAGGGAACCTCGCCTGCCGTCTTTGATGGGGACGGCACAACCACAAACGACAAGGTCAACGATAATTTGTTTTTCAGTTGTTGCTGCGCCCAGCAAGGACCCTGGACATGGCATCAGGTTTGCGACTGCGCAACAAGCACCTACTCTTGCAATAACACCTGCGTCGTTCAGGCCTTGCGGGATGAGAACCGCTACTACCAGGCCGGGCGTGAGCTCTACGCTAATGTTTCGGAGCTCTACCCCAACTCGAAAATCTGGCTGACGGGTCACTCGCTCGGCGGCGCTGTGACCTCGCTCCTTGGGCTCACATACGGCGTCCCGGTGGTTACCTTCCAGGCAGTGCCAGAAGCCCTTCCGGCTGGAAGGCTGGGGTTGCCTGTGCCTCCCGGAGCTGACCCAGGGGCCCCCCAAGCACGGGAGTACACTGGGTCATTCCACTTTGGGCACACGGCAGATCCGATTTACATGGGGACATGCAACGGAGCCACTGCGTCATGCTCATTTGGCGGTTATGCCTTGGAGTCGGCCTGCCATACCGGCCGGGAGTGCGTTTACGATACCGTCGGCGACAAAGGCTGGCGAGTGGGAATTGGAACACACAAGATCCGGGCGGTCATCCATGATGTTATTATGAAGTATGATACCGTCCCGGAGTGCAGGTTTACCCCCGAATGCAAAGACTGCGGCAACTGGAAGATGTACGAGAGTAACGGCACAGAGACGACGACAACCTCTAGCTCTTCCACGTCGACTGCCAAGACTCGCACGCGCACAGAAACTTGCAAGACGCCGTAAGACAATCTGGGTCCTTGTTTCAATGCCTCGCACAGTTGCTAACTGAGAATAGGGGCTGGTGGGGATGCTTGGATGAGACTACCACCACAAGCGGTGCGACAACAACCTCGGAGGTTACTACCACGACTGCGACAACTTCCACAGTTACGTGCAAGACACCGTGAGTCACCACCCATTGCATCATTTTTGTGTAGCCTGAAAGAGGTGCTAACTGAAGACTAAGTGGCTGGTTTGGCTGCAATGACAAGACCGCAACTACAACCACAGCCACAAGCACGACCATGACCTCAGCTACTTCGTCCAGCTCAACAACACCTATCACGTCAACAGAAACGTCGCCGGCGTTGAACACAACTTGCCTCACGCCAGGGCGATTCTGGGGATGCAGCGACAAGACTACGACGCTGCCCAGCGGCACGACGTCGGAAAAAACTACGATTACGCCGCCTCCAAGCTTGCCTCCGAGCTCGCCCACCTTTGCGCCTCCACCACCGGCATCTTCCACAGAACCTGTACCGACGAGCAAGGCAAAGTGCCTGCATCGGGCGTGGTACGGAATGTGCGAGGAATGGGACAACGGAGTCCCGGAGAATGACAAGGGGGAAATGTAACTGACCCTGGTTTTGTCTGTACTCTATTCTCATTTTTGTTCGTTTCTGGCGTCATATGATTGTTTGTCTGGGTTTGGATCAAACAGAGAGGGGCGCTTTGCATGCAGGATACAGGACGGGAATTCATTGGGCGACCTGCCAGTGGTAAACAAGACAGTACATAGCATATATTCGGACAGCGAGATTTACATTTATACGTGGTACACTCCAAACCAGTACAAGCAATAAAGCAAGGCATTTCAGGGCGGTGTTGCCCCAATGGCAGTGCAAATAGCGAGTTCGAGGCAGAGCCGGGTCGAACAGCATCGAACAGCATGCAGACGCAGCTTATTACGTGAGAAGGCGAGAGAGCGAGTGAGAGCGACATCCGGGCGGACTGACTGAGGTGTGGTTAGTGGCGAATGGCCTACCACAGTAGGCTCGCCCTGCTGCAGAGTCCAGACACCGCCCCACTGCAGCTCAGCCAGCCAGCCGCAAGAGACTCGGCGGACACTGGCAATTCTTGGCGGCAGTCTGCGTCCAGTCACTATAATCCATTGTAAGTCAAATGCAGCTTGGCCTGCCTTTCGCCTTTCCCCAATATTGTCTGCGAATACCTCTGATCCACCTCTCCCATGCCGTGGCCACCTCGCAACGTCAACGCCGAGCAGGAACAAAAACAGGAACAGGAACTGTCGGGATGGAGTCGTCGTCCAAGCCGGCAGTCAATCTCGAGACCGAGTTGACATGCTCTGTAGGTCCTAGCTATCTACTACCCCTGAACCCCCTGCCCCGCCCCTCACGCACCCCTCTGTTTCCCCCAGCTTTTGGGCCGTCTGCAGCCCTACCGTCCACCGAAAACCCAACCCACAGCAACTAACTCTCGCCCTCCCCAAACCGCAGATCTGCACCGAGCTCCTCTACCAGCCCCTCACCCTCCTCGACTGCCTGCATACTTTCTGCGGCGCCTGTCTGAAGGAATGGTTCTCGTGGCAGGCCGCGCGCGCCGAGGCGGCGCCGGTGCCGCCCGCCCCCGACGCCGCCGTCTTCACCTGCCCGGCGTGCCGCGACCGCGTGCGCGACACCAAGCACGACGCGCGGGTCACGACGCTGCTCGACATGTTCCTGGCGCTGAACCCGGACCGGGCGAAGCCGGCCGCCGAGCGGGACGAGATGGACGCCAAGTACCGCAAGGGGGAGAAGGTGCTGCCAAAGCTCAGCTTTGCGGACCGGAGCGAGGAGCAGAAGCGGCTGGACGGGGAGGAGAGGCGGCTGATTGAGGCGGTGCAGCGGGTGAGTCTGCGGGATGCGTTGGAGGCGGCCGGCAGGGAGGACCAGAGGCAGCAGCGGCAGCGGCAGAGGGGGGAGAGTCGCGAGGCGAGCCGGGAGGGGGCCGCGCCCAGGCCGCCGAGGCCGCAGGCCAGGGAGAGGGAGAGTAGTCGCCGCAGGGCGCAGAGTGCTACGCTGCATGCTGAGGCGGCGGCGGATGACGGGAGGCGCAGGAGGAGCGAGTCGAGACAGCGCAGGACGGCGGCCAGCACGGCGCCGAGTCAGACGGCCGTGCAGACGGCCGTGGCCGCCGAGGCGGTCAGAACGAGGCATATTGAGCACCAGTCGTCTCTGAGGTCGCTGATCGGGACGGTAGGCACCGACTCGAGGGATGTGGAGCGTGAGATTGAGGAGTTTGCCCGGCAGATCCAGGAGGAGGGCCTGCTGAACGGGCTGGATCTTGACAATATCGATCTCAACAATAACGACGAGCTCAGCAAGCGTATTACCGAGGCGTATCGGAGACGGTATCGCGAGAGGGCGCGGCAGGATGGCGGCAGGAGGAGCAATGCCAGCTCCCATTCGTATCGGTCTGACTTGTCAGCCGCAGCAACGAGGCCAAGGTCTCGTACCGGAGACAGCTCTCGCCCTACCAGCAGGCAGACGACCAACTCGAGACCTGCTAGCGCAAACAACAGCGACGGCGAGCAGCGCGGGCGGTACCCCCCCTCAAGCTCAACCCATCTCGAAGTCCAGGAATCTGGACGGAGGCGTCGAACACGCAGCAGCAGCCGGAGTGCCACGGCCCCAGTGGCTCCCACTCAGGAACTACGGATCGGCGTAGGAGCCCGCTCGCAAACGGATCTGGCCATTAGGCCAGATCAAGCTATCAGGCCCGTCATTGCCGATGCGAGGAGCACAAGCTCGCCAACCACTGTCACGTCTGTGAGGGACTTGCCTGATTCCAGGGGTCATATGTTCGGCGCCCGTACCGCCGGAGGGCTGGGGATTCAAGGGTTGACGGAGCCTGTATCAGACTCGCGCAGCTCAAGCAGAAAGAGGCCGGTGAAGCCCGCAGAGCTTGTCATTGCCGATGCAAAACCCACGGCGGCGGCCACTTCGGGACCCCTGGGCACCGGTCTCTCCTCGCCGCCGTTGTCTTCGCCGCGTCGGGCGCTGCTCCCGCGTTACAAGGAGCCCTTCATCGTCTGCAAGGGGTGTGGTAAGGAGCACATTGAGTACGAGCTGCACTACAACTGCTCCATCTGCCACAACGGAGAGTGGAACATCTGTCTCGACTGCTGGCGCCGGCGCAAGGGCTGTCTGCACTGGTTCGGCTTCGGCCACGCCGCCTGGGACAAATGGGACAAAGTACGCGCGGCCGACAAGGAAGAAGAGACGCCGCCGCCACACATGCTCACGGCAAACCGCTACCTCCCGCCCAAAGCTACCCCCGGCGGCGCGGAGGGGCGCCGCACCCTCACCACCGAGAACCCTCTCGACCGGCTGCAGAGCGGCACCTTTTGCATGCGCTGCACAGCATGGACCAACGACTGCTACTGGCGCTGCGACATGTGCAACGAGGGCGAATGGGGCTTCTGCAACGACTGCGTCGATCAAGGTCATTCCTGCACCCACCCTCTGCTCCCGCTCGCCTACCAGCAACCGCCATCCTCCTCTTCCCAACCTACTACCCCAACCCACTCACCCCCGGCCAGCCCATCATCCCGCTCCCGCAGCGCATCGGCATCCGCATCCGCATCCGCCTCACCATCCCGTCCACCCACCGCTACTCTCATCTCCGGCCCCACGGCCGTCGCCATCGGCAACTTCCGCCTGCTTACCTTTGCCCCGCCGTGCGACGCCTGTCACCGCCCCATACCCCCTGCCGAGTCGCGTATGCACTGCTACGCGTGCCCCTCGGAAGCGGCCGAGGCGGAGCCCCGCTCCGGCGGCTACAACGTCTGCTACGCGTGCTACCAGGGGTGGACGACGTCGGGCAAGGGCCCGGCTAGGAAGCTCGCGCCCGAGAACGGCGCGGCCGGGTGGCGGCGATGTCTGCGGGGCCATCGGATGGTGGTGGTGGCGTTTGCCGCGGACGAGAGGGGGGTCGAGAGGCGGGCTGTCCTGCAAGACGTTGTCGGTGGGAGGAGGTTGGGGGTGGAAGGGTATGAGTGCGGGAAGGTGGAGTTGTGGTATTGGACGGAAGGGAAGGGACGGGTTGAGAGGCTGGTCTCGCTGGATGTCAGGGCCGCCGCGGTCGAGGTCGAGGTGGATGCTCAGCAGGGACGCTGGGCGAAGACGTTCCCGCCCGACGGGGGCACCGCGCCGCCGGCTGCGGCCGGTTGGGGGTGGTATCCGGCAGAGGGGGTGCAGGATGAGCTGATGTTTCCCAAGGGAGCCGAGGTGCTCGAGGCGGAGGACGTTAACGGGGAGTGGTTCCATGGGTTTTACATGGGCGTGGGCGGCCTGTTCCCGGCGCCGTACGTGAGAGTTGGCAGGAGGGATGGGTCATGAGGGGTGTTTGGTGTCTTGGTCAGGGGTTTCCTACATATATTCTTTTAGCCTGGATTTACGACACGAACGTTACGCATACAAGTAGACTGAGTAGCCACAGCGGACTTGGGAGTATGAGCTTGATGAATGATGGATTTAGAGGCCATGGGTTCACACTTTGGTTCACATTTTGGTACACATTTTTTTTTTTTTATATACATGCACGATGCCTCACTCATGCGCCCACTCGGGCTTCTGCTTCTCCACAAACGCCTTCATCCCGATCTTCTGGTCTTTGCTCCCAAACAAGCTGTGGAACACGCGCCGCTCATACTCGACACCATCCCGCAGCGCGAGGTCCTGGCTCTTGTTGACCACCTCCTTGGCGGCCATGACGGCCACCTGGGAGTAGCCCGCAATGGTCTCAGCCGTGTCGAGCGCGCCCGCCATCAGCTCGTCGTGCGTCGCAAACACGCGCGCCGCCACCCCCCACCGCTCCGCCTCCTCCCCGCTGAAGAACTTGCCCGTCAGGATCAGCTCCATCGCCTTGGCCTTGCCGACCGCGCGCGTGAGCCGCTGGCTGCCGCCCGCCCCCGGGATCGTGCCCAGCTTGATCTCGGGCTGCCCGAAGGTCGCGCTCGCCGTGCAGTAGACCACGTCGCACATGAGGGCGAGCTCGCAGCCGCCGCCGAGGGCGTAGCCCGAGACGGCGGCGAGGATGGGTTTCTTGACGGCGGTGGTGAGGGCGGACCAGCTCTCGATGAAGGAGGTGGTGTAGGCCTGGGAGAAGGTCAGGGGCGCCATCTCCTTGATGTCGGCGCCGGCGGCGAAGGCTTTGGGGGAGCCCGTGAGCACGATGGCGCCGATGGATGGGGCGGCGTCCAGGGCGGCCAGGGCCGTGTTGAGCTCGGTTATTAGGGGCGTGCTGAGCGCGTTGAGGGCCTTGGGCCTGTTGAGCGTCACCTGGCCGACACCCGGGCGCGGTTCCGAGATGGTCAGGTACCGGTAGGCGGGGGCCGCCGACGAGTAGGCGCGGGCTATCCTGGGCAGGGACGAGGTGAGCGGGATCGGAGCCGAGGGCCGCCGGGCGGCGCTGCGCAGCGAGTTGGCGCGGAAGGCGTGCATGGTTGTGGTGAGCGGGAGTGGCACGGGCCGGGTCGGGTAGGGAGGGGCTGAGGTATGGTGTTTGCCCTTTGTTGTTGTCGAGATGGGCGAGGGGGGGTGGAAGAGTCGAAGCTCATGAAGCTCATGAAGCTCGGCTTACAGGAGACATGCCCCACTGTCTTTGTCATTGGCATTGTCGTCACAGGTTATCCTCGGCCTAGGAATAATAGAGTGGTCCGAGCGTCCCGACGCCGTTTCGCGGTGCGCCACAGCGCGGAACGTAGTCAGCTTTCATAGGCAAGGTAGGTAGGTGCCTCAGCGGGACCAAGGAGCACCCCTAAAAATTGCGTGGCTAATTAAACGCCAGATGTCCCTAGTTCCAAAGAACGCGCAACAGGGCTTCCCTCGATTAATTTTCCTTTTGATTCTGCATCTTGCCTTGCACCGGCGACCACGACACTGCCCCTGCGCAATCCCCACGAGCTTGACGACCTACAACGAGCATCTGCTTTTTGTTTACCAGTGATCTCAGTACTATCCCCGATTATTTCGCCCGAGCAGCCGAGCACCCGTCGCAATGGATTCCGTCGAAGAACCCACGACGCCTTTCGGCACTTTCACTGCGCAGACCAGCAAACTCCAGAGGGTGTGTGCCCACGCAGCTCCCATCGCCGTCCCGCAAGAACGTGGCTAACCCGTCCTCGCAGCAATACCAAGCGCTCCTCGATCAGTCAACACCCCATGTAGCCTACCGCTGGGTCGGCACCGGTGTCGCCCTGTTCCTGTTCTTTCTCCGTGTCTTCGTGGCGCAAGGCTGGTACATCGGTAGGTTTATTTGATGGGGCCTGTGCTTTGTCAGAAGCTAACTCGTGTCTAGTCGCCTATGCCCTCGGAATCTACCTCTTGAACCTCTTCCTCGCCTTCCTCCAGCCCAAGTTCGACCCCTCCAACGAGGCTCTGGATAACGATATGGAGGATGGCGCTGCTGGCTCTCTGCCGACGAAGCAGGACGAGGAGTTCCGCCCCTTCATCCGCCGGCTGCCCGAGTTCAAGTTTTGGCACTCGGCCACCCGCGCTGTCGCTATTTCCTTCTTTTGCAGCTGGTTTGAGATCTTCAACGTACCGGTCTTCTGGCCCGTTCTCGTCATGTACTGGTTCATGCTGTTTATCCTTACGAGTACGTCGAAGTTCCCCGAGTGAGATGGCCGCGGAGCTAACAGTGGTTTCTAGTGAGGAAACAAATCCAGCACATGATCAAGTACCGCTACGTGCCCTTCACGATGGGCAAGGCCCGGTACAATAAGAACAGCAACTAGGCTGTTGATGGCGCATTGTTTTATTTTGGCTGAGGCGTTCATGTTTGGCGATCTCGGGACGACATGCCAAGGGATGGCGGCGCGATAGAAGGACGTCCATGTATTATGACACAGCACACTCGGCGCTCATGACATTCCTGTATAGTGGTTTATATGCATTTCTAATTTAGCTCCCGGCCGCGGCGCTGGGATCCGAGGCTGCGGCTTCAGCATAATCATTTCCTTTCGGAAAGGGGGTGTCTGCTGTGATGGGCATCCAGGGTCCGCGACGGGCGGGAGGGGCGAAGCCGTCAGGCGGGAGGAAGGCAGGCAGGCATAGGTTAGGATATCAGTAGATCAGGAACTGAGTAAAATGCTGGTGGGTTGGCGTTGAGTTGCCGCAATCAGGCTCAGTTGCGCGGAGGGCGAGTGTGAAATGGTGAACGTCTGGTGATAAGTAGTGGGTGGGGCTTATTATGCGGTCCTATTGTGTGAAGTTGGGTAAAGAACAATAGGAGAAGCAGTGTGGCCTGAGCGAGTTTTATGCTACCAATATTTATTTCGAATCAATCTGCGCGACTGACAAAACAGCTCGCGGTTGAGAAAGCAACAAGAACCAATTTGCAAAGCACATTCAAACTTGGACAGCAGCAGCACCTCGGTTGAGTTCCGAGTTTTTGACAGCACGGCTGAGGGGGGCGAAACCGTTCGGCAGTCAGCCTCGTCCCAACTTTTTGGCCAAATTCGTCGCGACCGCGAACTTGCTCCAACCGCGCACCCGCACCCGCACCCGCACCGTGGCACGGCCGCCTTCCCTTTCAGCAACCCCAACTCTAGGCTCTAGGCTAGCCACTTCTTTGCTCCCAGCACCAAATCCACGACTCGCCAAAATCGACTTCTTTCTTAATTGAGCCATCAAGCAGCAATCGGGGGCAGGATCCTGCCGCCATCGCAGTTCGCGTTCTCGCATCGAGCTTTCCCCGTATTTCGCCCTCACACCGGCAAACACAAATCATGTCTTCATCTCAGTTAAGAAGCGGCGGCGAGCGCATGATACACCAGGACTACATTGCCCGCATACGATATTCAAATGCGCTCCCCCCGCCCCCGAACCCGCCAAAACTCCTCGACATCCCCAACACGGGGCTCGCAAGTGGCCAGTACACAACACCCGCCTTTTCTTCGCGCCTCGCGCGCGAGCAGCCGCTCAACATCGAGGCTGATGCCGAGCTGGGGATGCCGCTGGACCTGGTGGGGATGCCTGGCGTTTTCGACGGCGATGAGAGCTGTAAGTCTCCTTACTCAACTGTAGCTGCAAACGGAACCTGACACTCTACAGCAATCCAAGCTCCCCCCCAGGCGCCGCCTGTCCACCCCCACGACCGACTTCTTCTCCGACCGCTCGCCACACTTGGCAAGCCCAAAATCCACGAACATTCAGTATCATTCCTCCGACGAACCGAATACATCTCCGCTGTCCAGACTCGGCCAAAGATTGACCCCTTCCTCAAGCCGACCCCGACCGCACTGAAGCGCCCCGAGAAGCGCAAGGCCGTCCCTGAGCCAGACAAGGGAACACCCGCGTGGATCAAGCGTAGGATTGAGAAGAGCTTCGAGGTGGCTGCGGCGAACCTGGCGGACCGGAACAAGGTCAAGCACCCATCGAAGCGAAACCTCAAGCTGGTCGACGCATTACCCCTTCTCCCCGACCTCGAGGCCTTCCCCGACTCCGGCGCCTACGTGACGGTCAAATTCCAAACCAACCCCGTTGCCACGACCGAGGTGTACGACACACGCCTGCCGTCGGGCATCTTCAAGCCGATCGAGCGCAGCGCCGCCGAGGAGAATGCCTTCGAGGCCGCCATGGCGGCCCACGAGCGCGACCCAGCCAACAACCCGAAGCCGTCCAACATGATGAACTACGACTTCTTCCTCGCCGCCGACGTCGACACAGCCGACAGGTTCCGGCAGTGTTTCGACCTGGACAACCCGGACCACGAGAACCCGGCGCTCTACACGGTCAAGGACGACCAATACGGCAGCGGCTTCCGCTTCCCGCGCGTGCGCGCCTACGAGACGGCCAAGGAGACAGAGATGGACCACGAGACCAAGTACGACGACGAGGTGATCCTGGCCTACCACAAGGACGACAGCGCCCAGCGGGCCGTCTACTACTACCCCATCATGCAGCGCAGCGTCATCCGCAGCCAGCGCACAAAGAACATTGCCCGCACCATCGGCATCACCACCGACGAGGACGAGCCCCACGCCGACGAGCTCAACGTGCGCGTCGTGGTGCCCGACGAGGAGCTCCAGGGGGAACTGGAGCGGTTTGGTGCCAATCCTCTCGGGTACCTGCCCGAGTATAATGAGCGGGGCGACCACAGCGAGGGTGCTGGCGAGGCCAGTCCGCCGCCGAAGAATGGCGGGCGGACCGTTTCGGATGAGGAGCAGGACGCCGAGGGGGACGAGGAGGATTGAGGAAGCAAGGGAGATTTAGCTGAGGGGTAAGGGGAAGGCGTTCTGGAGTTTTGTTCTGGTCGGCCGGAACTGCCCTCACCGCCGTCAGCAGGAGCCTGGATGGCTGGCTTAGGAAGCCCGTTATGTCAAAGCTACCATCCTGCATAGCCTTGCCAAAGTCGTAGTGGAGCGCACCGCCCTATCCGTTGCCAGGAATACTGACAACAATGTCGCCCAGCGAATGTCACAATTTTGTCTAGGTCTCGGTGCGCCATGGCCAATGCCGACCACCGAATCTGAGGTTAGGGGAAGTGCGCATCATGATAGGTGGATGTGACAGCTAGAGTTTGTGTGAGAGAGGGAGAGGGAGCGGAGAGATTTGACAGCATTTTGATATCCCTCTGGAAAGGAAAGGAAAGAGATAGAAAAAAAGAGTATAAACATCAACACCCCGTCCATCAGGGCAACATCAGGGCAACATCAGGGCAAGATTGATGCATAGCAGTAGACAAATCATCACCAATTTTCTGAATGTCACGCTGTCTCGTGATTGCGTTATTGAATGTGTCCATTATCCAAAGAACCAATGCCCGCTCGTTCTACATATTCCTATGTTTACAAGCAAACTACCCATGACAGCTGTCCCAACCCGACTAAACAAGGCAATGCGACAAAAAAATACAAACGCCATGCCCCAATGCTTTGAGAAAGAACATCTAGAGATATATAAACCATGGCCCCGCCCCTGCGCAAAAAAAGGAGGAAGACATTCAAGATCAGCAGGAGAAATTGAATCCAATGCCCCTATCCATTGGCCCCTTACCCGGCCGTTACCCAATTACTTGTTTTGTTTATGAACGAGACATAACCTCGTCCGTTTGGTCGTTAGTGCTTCCCAGCTGCAGGAGCCGTTTGAATCCAAACGGCCCTTGGTATGCAAAGATGACGATGCAGTGCTATTATGGCGATGATGACGGGTATCAGCCGACATATCCAATGGTTTCCCTGTTGTCGTCTATCACACGACCATACCTATTTTCCCTGATCAGCTTCATTCTCAAAAGTTAGATTAAAATGAGGGGGGGGGGGGGGGGGGGGGGGGGGCATACTCCAACAGTAGTCTAAAAAACCACACCTCCAGGTCCTCATTCCTCAACACCTTGTTGGCCCACTCCTTGCTCTGCGTCGCGATGCGCTCCGCCTCCTTCTTGGCGGGCCCGTCGTTCCCAAAGAAGCGCACCGCCTCGAGCCAGTCGTCGCCCTGCAAGCTGAGCGGGATGTAGTGCGCCCAGGGGCGGACCCACTCGGCGTGCCACTCGCGGAAGACGGCGTACTTGTACACGAGGCTGCGGCTCTTGAGGAAGGCGTAGAAGCGGCCGGAGAAGGCGTTGCCGTCAAGGTCGAGCACGTACTTGTACTGGAAGGCCGTCTCGCGCGCGGCGCGCTCCTTGACCGAAAAGAACTGCTTCTGGGCCTCGCAGTCGGGCGCGTCACACTGCCCGACGTCGGAGAAGTAGACGTCCATGATATCCTTGTACTCGCCGCGCGGCACCGTCTGCACGGCCCACTTGGAGGGCTCGGAGTCGGTGCCGGCCTCGTTGCTGAGGATCTTGGCCGTGTCGACCGAGTTGATCTTCTGCACGAAGCGCTGTCGGTGCTGCCGCCGCCAACCGCCGTTGCGGCTGTACCCGCCCGTCGTCGAGCCGCGCCAGTAGAGCCGATCGAGCTTGTCGGCCCACTTGGCGTCCTTCTCCTCGTTGTACGGCGCCTTGTCGGCCCAGTACCACGGGGAAGGGTAGATGATGTCGGCGTAAGACGAGATCTTGGACTGCGAGAAGATAGGGAACAGGTCGTGCACCAGGTTGTACGCGTTCGGTCGGTCGAAGAAGCCGTACGTCTCGCGCAGCGACGGCGACAGGCAGATGTCCGACATGGCCGTCGAGTTGTACACGAAGCCCAGCTCGCCCAGCCCGAACTTGCCCACGTCGTCGACCATGTCGTCCTCCTCGAGCGCCCGCGCGGGGCTGTCGGCCGGGCACGACATGCGCGAGTGCGTCCAGGTCGGCTGGTGAGCAAAGAAGTTGAAGCGCGTCAGCTTGGTGGGCTCGAACTGCATCCCGTCGCCGAGCCCCTTGGGGTTGGGCGTGAACTCGTTCTTGGGCTGCGCAACGGCGCGCGCCGCCGCCATGTTGACGTCGCGGGCGGTGCGTACCAGGCGCGCCATGTCGCCGTCCGAAACCATGACCCGCGGCTCGTCGTGCACGTTGAAGGCCAGATCCATGTCGGGAAGAAACGTCAGAAACGGCTCGAGCATATCGCGTGTCGCGTTCTTCTGCCACTCTTGTCCCCCCGCCTTGTTGGTGATGGCGCCGCCCCGGATCGAAAAGCCCATCAAGGCATTGTCAAACCCGAGGGACTCCTTGGCGCGCGCGCGGATCGTCGCCGGCTTGAGGCCCCAGAAGGGGGTCATAAGCTCGAATATAGTATCAAACTCGTCCACCAGCTGCACGTCCCTGTCCTTGGCTAGCTCCCACCACTTGTCGAAGTTGGGCGGCGGCGCGATGCCGTACCGCCGGCGGTACTCGGTCACGGCATCCTTCAGCGTGCGCGACTGGCGCGCCCGGAGCTTGTCAAAGTCGGCCTCGGCCTCAGTGATCAGATGGGCGATCGGATGGGCGGCGGCGGGCGCTGGTTTGGGGTTCCCGTGGGGAATGGGCGAGGGGTTCCAGTCGACAGGTTCGGCGACGACGTTTGGTGGTCTCGTATTTGTGCTGTGAGTGCTTTGTGGACGGACAAATGATGAACTGGATTGGAAGAGCGAGAAGGTGCAGTAGGCCAGGAACACCAGGGCGCCGATGACGACCAGCTGCCGGCGCCGCATTGGATCCGTCTTCTCGGGTTGCTGCTAATATCGTCTCGCGGCGCGCCGCGGTCTACCCCGTCTCGTTCGTCAACAATTGTGGTAGCTGCAGTGTCGTAGAGCCGCAAAATTGCTATTATGTCGTCGGTGGCTGCTGGGTGTGCTTCATGTCCAATTCGCCTGCAAAAAACCGGGTGGCAATGTTATAAAAGCTGTTCGCGCGCGTCCGCGATTTGGCGAATTTGGAGATAGGAGCAACGTGGATGTTCCATAAGATTTTGGTCCGCAGATTGATTGGAGCGACGCATGCGTTTATGAGGCCCACTCCTCAGTAAGGTAACAGCGCCCATTGGGTTTGGTTTTGGCGTATCCTCACCCTGCCAGTACGTATAAACTCGACACTTCAACCGTCAGTCCTACAGCCACGTTTGTAGCTTAATCGATAAGCCCCCTTTTCTCCAACATTCGACTTTTCAGGCACCGGGCAGCAAGCCAGAATTTGCTGTCAACTCTTCTGGCAAAGCTCTCATCATGACCAATGAAGCTAAAGAGCGTACGATGCAATATTTGAAGCTGAAATATCTCATGTTGGAATCGGCGTGCATTTATGGCCACCTTTTGACTCGTCGACTCAGTGCCCGAGACCTAAACCCGCCAAGTCTCAGCCATGGTCACTCAGTGTCCACACCATGCCTCGGAATTTTTCCAAAACATTTGCACACTGATCGTGGATGCCGAGACGGTGGAACCAGGCCGTTACTTCGCATTAGTCGGCAGCGTCCCGGGGCAGCTTCACAGCGCGGCTCGAGTCAAATATTCAATGCTGGTAGGTACGGAGCCATGACAAGACCAATTGATCACTTTTGCGTCGGTCCTTACAGCAGTTTCTTTAGAAAATGCATGCTCGTTATCCGTTTAGATCACAATGGTATCAGCCCGATGTCCCAACGCCACAAATGCCCCAAATTTTAGTTCCATTCGTTTCCTTCGTTCCCCATCCCTATCACAGAATCTAGTAAAAGAAGCCAATGATCTTGCCGGAAACGTGCTTGCGGCGGGCCTCCTCCTGGTCCATAATACCGGCGGAGGTGGTGAGGATGACGTAGCCGAACTGACGAGCGGGAAGGAGCTTGACAACCCACTTCTCGAGCTCCTTGAGCTGGACGTTGTAGCGGGGGGAGATGACACCGCACTTGTTGAGACGGCCGTTCAGCTGAACGACGATCTTGCCGGAGCGGTGGTCATCGACCTCCTCGAACTCGCCGATGTAGCCTGAAGACGAATTTCGTCAGCATGTTGCGAGAGATTTAAACATTGGACATCATTTGGTTCTCCGAAAACGTGTAAGATCCTCGCAGTTTGATATATCGGCAACTTAAAGGGCTTGGGTCGTGGAGCAAAGGAGAGACCATCGCCTAGTTATCATGCCGAATGGAGCATCGGGGACTGCGAAGGTCTAGGAGGGGGTGGGATCTGCGAGGATCCAATTCGATTTCCGGGAACAAATGAAGAGCAGTTCGAACGTACCATGCTTCTGCATAACCTGGAGGAACTTGATGATGACCTTGGAAGAAGGACGGATCAAGACCTGGCGCTTGCCGGCCTTCTCGGCGTTGTTGAGGCTGTTAAGCGCATCGTGAAGAACGGAAGTGCGGACCATGTTGGCGGTTGTGTGGTGAGATTCTCAAATCGTAAGGGGAAGTGAGGTATCTGCCATTTTCCGGATAACTGTTAGCCTTCCCGAGGCGCGAAGAGCTTGGAGAGTACCCTCTCGACAAAGTCAAGAGGGGTCTGTCTACCCGCTCGGTTGCCGAAGAGGAGATGCGTATCACCAGCAGCTCGCGCCGCTAGTGATTGCTCTCCTCGGCCAAGGTGAAGGGCATTGACTTTCTCAAGTCATACCACGGGCGTGTAGTATCAACATACCTCTTGATGTTGCCCTGACGCTGAAGCTTTGGTTGGCAAGAGTGGTGATTGGAAAGAAAGACGGATGGGAATGAACTCGAGCAAGTCGAGAAAATTGGAGGGCCTGCAAATCTGTGGCGGCCCGTGCATTAGAGAACCCACTTCCTTTGCCCTAACGCTCACCATTGGCTGTTTACACGGACTGGCGGTTCCACCACCCCTGCTCACACAAAATGCCGAATTTTGGTGTGGCAGCCGATTGGGTGGGGCAATTGCTTCGCACAGAATCCTCAATTTCTTGCGACCAGCTCGAGACCTTCCTCGATACCCCAAATCACTACAAAACAAACGAATTTAACGTCACTCTTCGAGGATCGCACCGACAGCTTACTTGAAAATCATAACGTCAAGATGGTGAGACTACACCCTATTCCCCTATGCCTATCCCTTCCATTCGATCAACGGCACGAAGCGACACACCGCGCAGTGTCCGCCCGCAATTGCGATCTGGCATTGGCCCCGAGATACAAAATGACAGCCTGGCTGACACTCGCCCCTTTTTTGTCTTTTAGTCGGACGTAGAAGAGAACAACACCGTCGAGGTCTCCGAGGAAGTTGAGGTTTCCGCCGATGCCGCCTCCAAGGGTCAGATGTCCGTTCTAGACGCGCTCAAGGGCGTCCTGAAGCTGGCTCTGATGCACGATGGTCTTGCCCGCGGTCTCCGTGAGGCTTCCAAGGCCCTCGACCGCCGCCAGGCCCACATGTGCGTCCTCAACGAGTCCTGCGAGGAGGAGGCGTACAAGAAGCTTGTCATCGCCCTCTGCTCCGAGCACAAGATCCCCCTCATCAAGGTCCCCGATGGCAAACAGCTCGGCGAGTGGGCTGGTCTCTGCGTCCTCGACCGCGAGGGCAACGCCCGCAAGGTCGTCAACTGCTCTTGCGTTGTCGTTAAGGACTGGGGCTCTGACAGCCAGGAGAGAAGCGTATGTCCACAACAACCTTGCCGTGTTGAAGATGTGGCGACTAACACGGTTTAAGATCCTTCTCAACTACTTCCAGACCGAGCAGTAAGGGGGTTCTCTCTTAGCGGAGCGGCGTTTTCAATCTGGGCGATATCATAAAGGTTGGGTTGGGGCATTTCTCTGGCTGCTTCTGCCACTCCTCAGATGTTGTCTTAGCTACACCAGCTGGCATTGAGGCATGGAAACAGGCGCCCCTGGGACGGTTACCATTGCATAACGGCATGAGACGAAGACAAAAAAAAAACTGCCCATGATTGGGAATTTTGGGTCTTTATCCACCCAAGCAAAACCTCACTATTCCTCCTACAACCGTAACGGCGAGCTGCCCAATGACCTAAATTTTGTTCGATGATGTCTCTACTTCCGCCCCTCTACCATGATGATATGGTATCCATGCGCCGTCTTTGCCTCACCGTATTTGGGGCCCGCCGTGGTGCTCGCCTCGAGCGCGAAAGCAACATCCTCAAACTCGGACTCCAAAGTCCCTTTAGTCTTCCAGCCGAGCGCACCCCCTGAGCGGCACGAGAGTGAATACGTGAGGAAATATATCCAACCGAAACACAAAAACTAAACTCACCTTGCCGGGCCTTGTCCTCGGAGAACTCCTTCGCCACCTCATCAAACTTGACGCCCTCCCGCAACTTGGCGAGGGCCTCCTCCTTCTTCGAGTGCTTCTCACACTGTCCCGCCGTCAGCTCATATTCCTCACATCATAGACCCCCCCGGAAGCTTCCAGGGGCCCGAGGATGATGAGTATACTCACTAGGATATGCCGCACGTTGATCGACTGCGCCCCCTTGACCTCGCCCTTCCCTTTGCCGCTATCACTGCCGCCCTTGCCTTTACCCTTCGCGCCTCCAGAGCTGGAGTCGTCCTTCTTCTTGGTGTCTTCCTTCTTCTTGCCCATTTTTTTTTAAATAAAAAAACAGCACTCGGTATTTCTTGTTGATCGAACAGCCTTATCAAGCCGCTGAGCTAGGTGAGGAGCGACGTAATTGGAAAGGAAAGGGTGTTTATCTTGTTTGCCGTTAGTGGTCGTGTGAAGAACTTAGCTGTGTGGTTGACCGGAGTGGGGGTCCCTTGAAAGCGGAAGTGACGAAAAGGAGGGGCTCCGGAGGGTGTATCGGGACGTAATTACCACAACAAAGGGGAGTAAAGGATTGAAAATACATTACGGTCAACCTTTCAGGGGTAATTTACGAGCTCACCATCCATCATCCCTCTACAGCAGGTTGACTTAATCAACAAACCTAGATCTCGTCAATGTTCTTCAAAAGCAAATCGTAATTCAACAAATTTCAATTCGCGTCAAATTATATCCCATTTCATACATGTGCATTTTACAATGATCGAGCAAATACCCCCTTATCTTACCACAAAATATCATCCACCCAAATTGCTCATCCATCACTGAATAACAAAGACACAACTTCACAAGGCGCATCACAGCCAGGACAACTCATCAGATTCTCCGCGAGTTCGATCAGTCTCATGGTCATACCACTACTACGTATAGGTATCGCCACAAACATGAACCATCCCGCCCCTCCTGCAGCCATCCCCGTCCCCATAAACTGCACGCGCCCCCATAACCAGCATTACAATTCCTTTTTATCTAATCCCAAGGACAGAAAGACGATGTAACAGTATCGCAAACGACACAGCGCCTCGCTATACCGACGCCACCGAGTCCCGTCCCATATTCCTCTTCCACTCCAATTGATAATTTGAGCAATGTAAACCTTGCTTCCCATCGATACCCACACAATTAGTCACCAAACACCATGTCTCAGGTAGCCAGACTTGAGAGGGAGGAAGCGCCAGCTGCCTACGCATATCTGCGCAGTGCTTATTTACTGGGCGGGGACAGTGGGAAACTGAACAGCGTTGACTTCGGCCCAGGCTTTCAGGTTAGCGCGGGTAGCAGCGCGGGCGCCCTCAAGACCGTATTGAGTCTTGATGCCCTCGACTCTGTGAGTCGAGTTGATATTCTTGACGAGAACGATCTGATAGCAAGTAGCGGAACCCTGGCGAGAGATAATGGTAGAGTAGGCAAGGAAAAACTCCCAGATCTGCGCACGCAGTATTAGTGCCTGGTCAAGGATATCACAGTTGAAGAACTTACGCGGAACCATCTCGAGCCGTACTTGGCCTCGACTTTGCTGCGGTTGCCCATCCAGTTGCGATACCACTTCCAGAGGGTGGCAGAGTAGTGCACGCCAATAGTGTCGACGCCCTTGACCTCGAAGCCGCCGCCCTCGAGCCTGTCGATGAAGAAGCCCAGAGGAGTAGAAGCATCGGCACCCGGGAAGACGTACTTGTTCATGAAGAGTCCCCAGATGAGATCCTCGAACTGCCATGACTTACGGAGACCAGCGATTTGAAGGAAGAAGATACCGTCGTCCTCAAGCATGTCGTAAACCTGCTTGATGAAGCCGCTAAAGTGACGAACACCGACGTGCTCAGCCATCTCCAAGCAAGTGATCTTGTTGTAGCGACCCTCTGGAACCGGGATGTCACGATAGTCCATGCATAGAATCTTGCTTTGCTCCTCAGGAATGCCGACCTTGCGCATGGCACCATTGCCCCAGGCGGTCTGGTTGCGTCCAAGAGTAATACCGGTGGTCTTTGCGCCGTAGTTGACACTGGCGAAACGGGCAAGAGTGCCCCAGCCGCAGCCAATATCGAGCAGGCGTTCACCCTCCTTGAGTTCGATCTTCTCGCAAACAATAGCAAGCTTGTTGTCTTGTAGCTCCTCCAGGGTCTCCTCCTTGTTGATATCTGAGATGATGCCAGAGGTATAGATCATGCGTGGGCCAAGGAACCAGCCGTAGAAGTCATCACCACGGTCGTAATGGTCACGAACTTGTTCCTCATCTAGCCAATGGCGCGTCAGTTTATGCGCCCCTCGACATTGAAATATGTACACCAGACTTACCCTGTGAACGAGTGTGCATGATGGCCTCGGGAATCATGCCAGTCAGGAAGTGGTGAACAAGGCCGTAGGTGAAGGTGAAGCTGACCCAGTCGTGGCGGTACTCCAGGATATCAAGGGCGTCGCCGTTGAACTCAACATCCCCGTCAAAGTACATCTCGAAGAAGGTCCACATGGGGATCCTGCTCTTGCCACGATACTTGGCCTTGTCCTCGGCCTTCTTGAAGGTCAGGTAGAACTCAACGGGGCGGCCGGGATATGCGGCCTTCTCCGTCTTGCGGGGCGAGAGGGCTGAAGTCGCGATCCAGAAGGCGGACAGCAAGGGGGCAGAGGTGAAGATGGCCAGGAAGATGGCCGTCTTCGTCCCGCCGCCGAGCTTCCATGACAGGTACAGGGGCACACCGATGATCACAGCAGCGAGGGCGATGTTAGAGAAGGTCTCGGAGCCTCCCGCATCGGCGGGCAAAGGGGCATTGGCGATGGCAGGATACTAGAAAACAGTGTGGCATGTCAGGAGAAGCCAATTGAGTCTTGAGAACTCCAGGAACATACGTTGGTGGTGCGCACGCCGCAGTCCTCCTTGGTCAGGATTGACGACTCCTTGAACTTGGGAGTCTCAATGTATTCAAACGACGGCGCGCTGCCGTTGGCGCTTTGCGGCTTCGTCATGATGGGCGGTTGCTGCAGACCAACTCGTGATCCGAAGTGCAGCTGGAGATGGGAAGAAGGGGGAGATGGAGCAAGTTTTGGGAGCTCTTGTCCAAGCAGGACTTGGAGATTTCAGACGAAAAAAGGGTCAGGGGAGAGCTTGGGGCGGTGAGGCATGGGTGGCTGGTGCTGTTCTGTGGGGACTTGGCACTCGCTCATCCTCTTCTCCTCTTCTCCATCCAATCTCGCGTGCCCGTGGCCTGCCGCTCCTACCTTGCCCCCTTTCCTATGCCTGTCCAGGGCCGCATCAGTTCCCAGCGAAAAGAGCAAGTCCAACCTTGCTTCAACCAATTAATTGGTCCCAACATTTCCATGTCTCTTAGTCCAGAGGAAGAATACGCTAGGACGGGTGCACGCCTCCCATTTTATCACGACTGGTTATCCACGGACATTTTATAGGCTTGCATCATTTGCTATTGGAATAATGAGTAGTAGATGGTAGCATTTTTGTGTAGTCGTAGCTGTTATTGTTAGATCCGGTAGTACATGCGTAGTTAGGTGTACGAATAAGTTGTATCCATAGCAGCTGCGGATAACTGAAACTGTTTTATGCGAGTAATGGATGCGGCTCAGGGTTATCATCTCCCATGTTTTGGTGTCAAGATGTGGGGCTACACGAGCTGATGACGAGTCTTTTTGCGGCAGACTCGAGAGATCCCATTTCTCCTCCCCACCACCTGCACGACTGTGGGTTCACTAAGTACAGGGGCCCTCTGCGCCATGAGCTGCGGCCAGGTTCAATTGGTCCGTTCTTTCTCGAAGTTGCCAGATCGCAGCATCTCCCCCTCCCATGCCAAGGGGCCTCGGCCAGCGGTGGGACCTGGGGCGATCAAGCCTGCACGGCCACAGCTGGCATCCGCGGTACGTACCGCAGAGCCCTTAGCTTGCACCTGCAACTTGCAACTCGCAAGTGCACCCGCTCCCAGCCATGTACAGGCGACCCTCCCAAGGCCTCAACGTTCGGGTCGCCCCTGTCGCCATCTCCTCCAGCGTTTCGGCATCAGAGTAGTTGCCAACTCGCAGTGCCAAACCGTCGGCCGGAAGCTCGACCACTTGGTCCTCACTCGTGAAGTTGAGGGCAACGACGGTCGTCTTGCTCCCGCGTCTCTTGGCAAACACAAACGTCTTCTCGTTGTCGGGCTCAAAGACCTCAAAGGTGCCGTGGACAAGCACTTCTCTATGCGCCTTGCGGAACTGGATCATGGACTTCCAGAAATGGTATGTCGACTCTGGCTCCTGCAGCTGCTTGGCAACATTGATCTCGGGGTAGAGGTCGTGCACTCGCATCCATCCTCCGTCTTTGCTGTCAGTGAAGCCTGCAAAGGGTGACGAGTCCCATTGCATGGGGAGTCGAGCGTTATCGCGGCCCAGCACGTACAGGCTGCGCATGACCTCGTCCAGCGCTGCCTTGTCGTTGTTGGTTGCTGCGGCCACGGTGTTGTAGAAGCCCAGGGACTCTATGTCTTTAAAGTTATCAATGGTCCACGTCTTGGGCATGTTGATTGCGCCAATCTCCTGGCCCTGGTATATGAAGAGGGTCCCCGTCATGGTGCACATCAGCATGGCGAGCATCTTTGCCGAGAGGACGCGATACTCAGGCGCATCAGACGCATACCGAGTGACTGAACGTCCTTGATCTGGAGGAAACGGTCAACCCATGGTCTCCAACGGGGATTCGGCGTGTCCACAAACATACCATGATTCTCGCAAAAGGCCGTAGTCCACCCATCCGTCCCCTCGATGAACCGCTGCCACTTGGTGATGATGCTCTTGAGGTCGGGAAGCTTCCAGGACTGGAAGCGGTACTTATGCGCCGGGCCCTGCCCGAGGTCTACAATGTCAAACTGGAACACCATGCTCATCTGCCTGTCTGCGAGGCTGACATAGTCGAGCACCCTCTTCGGATCTGGCGTGTGCGGGAGCTCGCCGACAGTCACGGCGTCGTAGTTGTCGAGTACCTTCTTGTTCATCTCGCGGAGGAACTCGTGCATCCGGGGCCCGTTGGCGTAATAGAGCCATCCCGGCTGCTCGTACGAGTTGGGGACGACGATGGGGGCATCTTTGTAGTCGACTCCTTTCGAGTACCTGTGCTCGGCCAACCTGGGGTTAGCAAGGGCTCCGTGGGAACGTCCCCTATACAGCTCTTCCGTGTATAATACGGGGAGTGGTGACGGTGCTTTGCAGGGATGGCAACTTTATTACCCCAGGGGATCTGGGTCGAGAGAAAAGGGGGCTGGCAACCACTGACATGTTTACGCAGTCAATCCGAAAGCCATCGACGCCCTTGTCAAGCCAGAAGCGCATCGAGCTGTCATAGATAGCATTCCGTGCCTCTTCATTTTCCCAGTTCAGGTCGGGCTGCTCTTTGGCAAACAGGTGCAAGAAATACTCCCCAGTGCCCTCGTCATACTCCCACGCGGGACCCGAGAAGTAGCTCCGCCAGTTTGTCGGCGGGAGGCGCGAGCCATCCTCGGCATAGCGAGGGGGCTTCCAGATGTACCTGTGACCGATGTTAGTCTTTCATTTTCCGGCAGCATGATCAAGAGCCGTAATCCACCAATCACGCTTCGGGCTGTCCTTTGAAGACCTCGACGCCTTGAACCAAGCATGCTGGTCAGATGTGTGGTTGATGACCAGATCCAGGATTATCCTCATCCCCCTGTCCACTGTTAGACGTGCCCGTTTTGGGGGGCTTGAGTCAGTCACCTCTTGTGGCAGGCCTCGATCAGGTCATCCATGTCCTTGACCGTGCCATAAGGAGCGTAGACTTCTTCATAGTTGGAGATGTCGTATCCCATGTCAATCTTTTGCGGGTAGTATCAGCAATTTCTCGCCCGTAGTCTTCATCCCTCAAACCTGATCACAACCCCAAATCACTCGGCAGTGAGGTGGCCCCTCATTCAACGGGCCCTAGACACCCCCCAGATGCAGGAACAGCGGCAGACACACCAAAAAAGTCTAAAATAGGAGCCAAGTCAATTTACCTGCGGGCTGTCAAACCTGCATTGGACGACTGTCAGTGCATCTGAAGGGAATACTAGTAGAGCCGCACATACATGGGCGAGACCCAGACGATATCGATGCCCAGGTCCCTAAGGTAATCAATCTTGCTCAGGATTCCCGGAATGTCTCCCAGCCCATCCCCATTCGAGTCCTTGAACGAGGCCGGGTAGATCTGATAGCAGACAGCGTCCTTCCACCATGGTGTCGCCAGCGTTTCCGACATCGTGGCGTTGTGTGGTGGTGCGATTCAGGCCGGACCAGCCAAGACGAATCAGGGGGAGGGGTCGCACAAGGTCAGGGGTTTCGTAGTGTTATTGACTTGCGCCCGTCGCCGGAGGAAACCAGGCCACACCCACACGGCTAGAGGCCCTCGGTCTTCCCCTACTGCGCCGCACGGGGAGAATTGCGCGATGTCGTGCGCCGGCAGGGAGTCGCGGGAAATGGTCGCGATGCTCGATAAGGGGCGGACTTGTCACTTGACGTCTGTAGGAATACGTGTAGCACAAAACAACGCAGGCAGCAGACCTGCACACACACACACACACACACACGTCCCGGACCCCCGCCGGCTGGCGAGAGATATATACTGTTTTATCCTCAGCTACAGAGCATTGGCTGCGGTCTCGGTGCCAATGTTCGCTGCAATACTCGCTAAAACGTGCCTCTCGGACCGAAGGTGACAGGTCGCCAGGTCGGCCGGGGGGGGGGGGGGGGGGGAGGCCGCAGCATTTCCTGCGAGATGGAGTAAGATAGGGCCGCCGCCGCCACCAAACCGACCAAGACAAAAGAGACTAAGGGCTGTTGGGTGCGTGGCCATAGGAATGACCTAGATCCATACCCCCAACCCAAGTACGAGACCCCCAGACTAGAACTAGCAAAAAGGACTGATAACAGTTCCGGGGAACAGTCCGGAGCGGGGGCCGGACTTTAAAGGCTAACAAGTTCCTTGCACCTCTAGGGTTTGCAGCGGGCGCAGCCCTGCTCATATTACTCGCAGGAGTCCAACACAGTCGAGTTATTGGCTGTGGTGTAAGTCGAGGCCGCTGAGAATTTGAAGCTGGAAGAAATTGGATTTGTGTCCAGCAAAACGTCTGCGATATGTCGTCTACATTGTATCCCCCTTTGGAGTAGAACTGTAGAACGGAATGACTTCTGGGCCGAGCACATTCGGGTTGGATCGGTTGCTGACACCCGAATGCGCCAGTCACATCGTCTGGAATTGAGTTCAGTAGCGTTCGACCACCTCTATCCCTGTAGCGGGCGAGTGCTCGCCTCCATCGATACCGCTTGGTAGTTTAGGCGGTATAGCTCATTCGACTGCCTTCTGGCCCCGTGTGACGCCATCGTGAACTTGCTCCCTGCGCTCTTCATGGGATGTGGCCGGCCGAGAGCCAACCTCAACAAAAATTCAAGCCTCTCCCGCTTTCCGACATCCGGCTGGCATCGTGAGGACCACGACCCGTTTCCATGCCCAGCCTCACTACGGCCTCATACATCAGAGTAGGCATGACGTAGAAGAGGCTTCCCTGTTGAACTGAACCGTAGGGCGGTTGTCAGGTGTTGGGGCAAGACTGATGGTTTAGCCCGCAAAGCTCCACGATGGTGTCAGAGGCTGAAGGTAGGTTCGCAAGTAACTAGGAACGTAGTCATGTTAGCCAAGAACCGAGCCTTCTCCCGAGCCACCTTGCCGGCGCGATTGGCTTTCGCTCGTTGCCCTTCACCATCGTTGAGAAGCCCTAAGGAGCTCCAAAGAGGGGGGGGGACAGGCCATTTCGTGTCTGGAACGACCGGAGGATCGTTCAACTCACTATACAACGTTAATACCGAGGATATCTGGTCAGTTAGTCGTGGTATTAGGACAACCCGCCGTGATCCCTCTCTCGGGCGTTCATAGTCTCTGGCCCGCCCCGGTAAATAATCTAGCGTGCACGCTGCTGGTTCTAAACCTTGAACTCGTCACGAGGCCTTCGCCATGGTGTCATTCCCAGAGGCACCCGCACAAGAGCAGCCAGCTCTCCCGAACCTTTGCCCCAACATACACGATGCCTGGCTGGAGGCTGGCTTTATAAATATGCCCCCTCCCCAAAGATTTTTCATATCTTAGGTTATCCAAACACGATACCCTTCTTGTAGCTTCGAAGATATCTTGAGTCGAGCACCTGCGTCCACATCAGTATCCACCATCATATCGCTTCATAACCACGGTCACATCGAGCTGCCTCACCATGGCCAATGACAAAACCACCAAGTCTGGTGTCCGGGTAAACCCTGGTGACACAGAGACCGCCAGTGCCGGCTCCTACCCAGGCTATGACACCGATCTTGCCCTGGCTGCTGAAGAGCACGAGCAGAACATGACCTTCAAAGAGGTCCTGAAGGCAGACCGACGTCTGATCTTCTACTCGCTCGGGTTCTCGGGCACTATCATCATGGAGGGCTATGGGCTGGCCTTGATCACATACCTCTTCAGCTTCGCCATGTTCAACAAGAAATACGGCGCTTATCAGAGCACCAAGGGGGAGTACGAGGTAAGAGATGCCGCAGCTGAATAAAATAGGGAGGGAACTAACCCTGCCCAGATCGAATACTTGTGGAAGGCCCTGCTTCCTCTCGTGGCCCAGTTCGGCTCGATAGTCGGCATCCTCATCACCGCGCCCCTCACCAAGGCGCTCGGATACAAGCGGACCACCCAGCTGATGCTGTTCCTCTCGGCGTGTTTCGTCTTCATGCCCTTCTTCGCCCCCAACATCCAGATTCTGATGGCCGGCTTCCTGCTGCAGGGCATCCCCTGGGGTGTCTTCCAGGTCGTCAGCCCGGCTTACGCCTCCGAGATTGCCTCGCTGCAGCTGCGGCCGATTCTCACGACGTGGAACAACCTGTGTTGGGTCATCGGCCAGCTCATCGCCTCGGCCGTCGTCAAGGGCTTCGAGGGCGGCAGCGACGAGATGAGCTTCCGCATCCCCTTCGCCCTCCAGTGGATCTTCACCGCCATCCTCATGGTCTACATCACCTTCGCGCCCGAGTCGCCCTACTGGCACCTGCAGAAGAACCGGGTCCCCGAGGCCCGCCACGCCATCACCAAGATTGTGCGCAAGGGCGCGCCCGACCTGGCCGAGCAGAAGCTCGCGCTCATGCAGCACACCATGGCGCAGGAGCGCAAGCAGGACACCGCCGCCGAGTACGGCTCGGGCTTCCAGCGCTTCCTGGGCATGTTCAGGGGCGTCGACGCGCGGAGGACCGAGATTGCCTGCGTCGCCTGGCTCACCCAGGCCCTGTGCGGCGCGAGCATCATCCCCTGGGCGCCCAAGCTGTTCGAGTCAGCCGGCCTGCCGCCCAGCCAGGCCCTCTCGGTCAACATTGCCCTGCCCGCGGCCGGCATCGTCGGCACGGTCGCGTCGTGGTGGCTGATGCGGTACATGGGACGTCGCCAGATCTACCTCTGGGGTTTGCTTGTCATGTCAGTCTTCCTCGTCGGCTGTGGTTGTGCTTCCTTCCTCCCTGGGAAGGCTGCGGGCTGGGCGGCCGGGGGTATCCTCACTGTATACACGGCCATCTACGATCTCACAATTGGCCCTATCTGCTACTCGATTGTCTCCGAGATTCCGTCCATCCGCCGCCGGGCCGCCACACTCTCGGCAGCGCGTGGCACATACTTGCTTGCAGGCCTCCTGAATCACTTCCTCACTCCCAAGATGGTCGGGATGGACGACCAGAGCTGGAAATGGGGTGCCAAGACCGGCTTCCTTTAC
The DNA here is from genome assembly GCA_033439745.1 of Lasiosphaeria hispida. Lineage (NCBI taxonomy): Eukaryota > Fungi > Ascomycota > Sordariomycetes > Sordariales > Lasiosphaeriaceae > Lasiosphaeria > Lasiosphaeria hispida. Next base: position 2,990,417 of record JAUIQD010000003.1, read on the forward strand.
GCCGGCTTGTGCATCGTGGGCGCCGTCTACACGTTTTGGCGCATCCCCGAGACAAACAACATCTCGGCCCGTGGCCTCGATATTCTCTTCCAGAACGGGACTTCGGCTAGGCACTTCAGCCCCGAGAAGGCCGCGGCTTTGGGAGCGAGCGAGGCGGGAAGGCCTGCTCTTACCCAGTATGGAAGTCTGGGCTCAAACCCTTCGGTGCACGAGGCCAGGGCCAAGTCAGGCTGAGACAATCAGTTGTTGGTGACTGGGGCAGGGAAGACACATGGCTGTTTGGGCTGTGAAGAACAACATTGCCGATGGCGTCCGTAGGGTTGGGACGATGACTGAATGTTTATACCCCTATCGGCGTCTGCGTTGGCGTTGAGGTTGTTAGCATGGGACTATTCTTGTACGGTTTGATTTGATCGGTTACCTACTTCTACCGGCCATAGTTCGCTGGACGGAATGCGCTGGATATATGTACGAGTTTTCATTGATATTTCTCATCTTGGTCGTGACGTGCGTGATAGTCGCGGCTGTAAAAGTCAGGGTAGTCACCAAAGCTGAGCTTCTATCTGTCTCGTGGCTCCCTGTCGCGCTCTCTATCGCGTTCTCGTTTGTAGGTGTCACCATACTGGTCTGCCAGCCTCTGCCGCTTCTTCCTCTCGTCTCTCTGATAATCATCTAACCGGACCGGGCGAGAGTCTTTGTTCGATTTTTGATTCCACGCCGTGAGCTCCTCTGCCCCCTTCACACCCTTCGCGCCAAGCCCTGTAAGGTTTGCGTGCTTGTTCACTTCCTTCACCTTCCCCCTTAATTTCCCATCCCACCCAAAGCTCTTGAGGAGGGCAGCGCCAAATTCATCGATCGGGACTGCCTCGTAATCCTCGAGTTGGGGCTCTCGGTCGGGGTCGTTGGAGCTGTGCTTGGCCTTTTTGGGAGCCTCTGCTCCCATGAGCGCATCTAAGGCCTCGTCATCAAGGTCCCTCACTCGTTTACCCTTCTTTGCCGAGTCACCCTCCGACTCAGATGGGTCCCGTTTCACGGGCTTTTTATCCTTGGAAGTGCCGGCTCCCTTCATGTTGATAGTCAAACCCCACTTGGTCGGCTTGTCTTGTGTTTCCAAGCTGGTTCGGGAAGCCTCCTTGCCTCCATCCTTGCGATCCTCTGCCCTGCCGCGTTCTCGAGAGTCGTCCCGTTTTCGATCCCTGGTCGCATGCCGCCTCCCAGACCTATCATGGCGGCTTGAATGATGTGCCCTATCCTCATCTTCCTCGTCGTCGCCAGCGCCGCTTAGGCCGTATGTTGAGATTGCCTCGTGCCTCGGGCCAGTATTTGCCTGGTCGGCATCTTCGCCCGAGTCTGATGAATTGCCGTGCAGCGCGTGCGCCCTGTGTCGCTTCCCGTGCTCGGGCCGGGCGCGCTTCTTGATTGACGACGCAGAGGAAGAAGAGGCGCCAAATTGGATTTTAACCCGTGAGGATTCGGCGTCCTGGTCCGACATTGTGGTGGATGGCGTTGCAGAGAAGAGATGTACGGATCTGGGGGTAGAAGAATCTTGGAAAGGGCCAGCCCAAGTCACCAAGCCAAGTTGCAGAAGGTACAAAGTACTTGCACGCGTGCGCGCCGTCAGGGTTTGTAGGTGCCTGAGGCACTAATGCTGGCGATTAATGTGGAACGATACGTACCCCCTAAGGAGTACACAGCCAAACTCCAACTTGCCTTTATTAAGGTTCCTTCACTTGTCACCACACAAAACAACCTCGCCCGCCTTACGACGCTCCTCGTCCCTCAAATACCTCGTCTGCTGCCTGCTCAGCAATAGCTGCTTTTTCTCTTTCTTCAGCAACCGCCAAGTGGCCGGAATCCCGTCTGTTGCAGGCAGCCGGCGCCGGTTGCGGGCTCGCGACGCAGCTGAACACACTTGCCGCTCCTGGGATGCCAGATGCCAGGCAAAAGACGCTTGTTCCATCGCCCCCAGGTCACTGGACCGAAAGCTCAGTTTCGTGTCAAGAGTCCCACAACACCCACACGCAAAGGGTTGAGGAAGAAGACAGCATCCGTCAAACGGCCAGGCGCACGGCAACCATTCCAGTTGGAATGCATCTTTTCCTTTTGATCGATTCTCCTCTTTTTTGGTGGAAGAGGCGCCGGCTTCATTGCGCAGGCTACCTTGCCTTTCATGTCCACCCCCCTTCCCCTCTTCTTGGTCCTGGTACGGTAAGAACAAGCGTGCGTACACTGTGCAAGGGCGCTGAACGCGCGTATTCGCCGCCCTTGTACAGGCTCCTCGGCAGGCTGCGGTCCAGTGGAAATGTAGCCTGGCCGCCCCCCATTGCTGCCCCAGAGACCGCTATTAGGAGTCGCGGGGCAGTCTCTAGCTACCGGCTTTAGGTGCTTCCCCAAACCTTGGCCTTAACATTTTTGAGTTTTTGGCTGCATCTTTCCCCCAAAGCAGCCCCAAGCACCACAACCCATCTTGACCACCCGCAACACGGCAGGAACAGAGATTTATCTCCTCCGTTCGCGACCGTGCAATCAATCAAACCAGCGATAGGCGTCGCGATACCATCATTCTGCATCATCTGCCATCTCAAAACTCATTTCTGCCACTCGTACCAAGCTTTTTGCAACATCCGTTTAATTGAAAACGGATGTCGCCGTCGCCGATGACATGACTGAGGTCGGTCCCGCCGACCGCGCGAAGCTGCTGCGATCAACTCAGGCGAATTTAAGGTAATAATGATTTTAATCGATCGGGCTCAATCGCCCCGTCATTTTGATGTGCAATAGTCCATACTTACGGTTTGCAGCTCAATTGCGTCGTCGCGCAAGCGGAAACTGCGAGAACTGTACGCGGTTGCGACCGATGAGGACCCCATTCCGAGTTACGACTTCGCCGATGCCGACGCGCCGTCCGCCACACCAGGCGAGGCAAAGTTCCTCTTTGACCTCGATATTGTATTGTATGTTTGTTCAAATCATTTCTGCGCCTTCCTAATTGCCTGATCCTGTAACTGTCGCGTCAAACGGGCTCCGCTTCTAACCTTCGCTGCAGTGGACGACGACTAAATGAAGTGAACGCACCTGTTTGGCGACCGCGTTCGTTTGATGCACTCAAAAAACAAGTCGCGAGGCAGCTCGCGATCTTAGATCTGTCGCCGGCCCAATCTCCCGTTCATAACGCGCCCAAGCAGCCCGTCGAAAATGGCCTGCCGAAATCGATCTCGGATGGCACGGTCGGGTTAGACCTTTCGCGACCTGACCACGAACCGACCAACCGCCCCGCGCGACCCCCCGAGCCGCCAAAAACTGCGACGTCGAAGCGTGAGCCTTCTCAAGAGACGGTTCAGGAAGCAGGCGACGCTGGCGATCAAGTTGGCATCGAGGATGGGTCGCAGATGCCAGCTGGGGATGTATCCCTTCCCCAGAAGACAGTGCAACCTGTGGAAAGTGGCTCCCGCGACCACGGCATCGTCAAACCTACTGAACCCCCCGCGCAATCACCAACGTCGCCCCTGGAGGACAACAGGACCGTCCCAAGAGTGGCGCGCATTGACGATGTGGCCGCCCTACCTATCTCAGTCTCGGCATCAACAGAACAAGATGGGCAGCCAAATGAGGTCAAACTAGTTGACGCCCTTCCTGACAATCGGGTGTCATTGGGCGACTCTGCTCGATATCCCGACGCACTTTCGTCGCCGGGCTCGACTGCCCAGTCGACATTGACAACAACCGCCCACGAGGCCTCTACAGACACCAGCCCTGATAATGAGGGCCCACAGTATCCAGAGAGGGATGAAGAGGGTTCCGCGGAGAAGAATGAGGCGTCTCACCCTGCGGGAGATGAAGACAACAATGTGGCTGAGGCGCAAGAGCTGTCGGAGATACCTACTGCGTCGGAAAGCTCTATCCCCTCAGCGGTCAGTGGTGTTGAGGCACAACTACTCGAGGAATCCGCAGCAGCACAACTCTCGCGCGCAACGGAGGTCATGGGTGCAACAGAAAATCGACTGGTCAATGCAGAACCACAAACCGTGAAAGAGGTAAAGATTGGCGAGATGGTAGCGGCAAAGGACGATTTGTCGCAGCAGGAGGAGGTCGATATGCTCGACCCAGACGGGGGATCAAGCAAAGAGGTGTTTCCCGCGGTCTCTACAACCACTCAGGATGTTGAGGCTCGCGGCAGTAAAGATGAAAGCTGTGCGGAGCCGATGGATCTTGACACAGCAGAGCCACCAGCGGCACCGAAGGCTGTCACAAGTGGGCAAGAAGAGGGCACCCGTGAGGTGATCACTTCTGAACCTATACATGAGCCCCAAATACCCCAAGTCACGGTAACCCCCGCTTGGGAAACATCAGCTACAAATCACGGCGCGTTGTCGAGTGACAACGCAGCTCCTGGCGTATCGCCAAGCAAACCTCAGTCTGTAGCCGTTCTCGAGCCACTTTCCGAGGCAGGAAGGGCTGCCTCGAGTAGTTCGGCTCCTCTGCCAGCATCGCATGAGGGTGGGAACAGCTCCAGTCAGGTGCTGTCGGCTCCCCAGCTCAAACTTCTGGCCAACAAGACCCGCGATAAACGGAGGAGAAGCGTTCCTACCGTTATTTTTGGCAAATCAACCAAGAAGCCAAAGGTAGACGATGATAGCTCGCTGGTGGTCGGTCGAGAAACCACGAGTGCTACGATCCCAACCGACGATTATTTTACGCCTCTCTTCATCGAGGGTTTCACTCGACAATCAACATGGATGAAACCTATTGAGAAACTTCTCAATCATGCCCACAAAACCCTATCAACACCCGACCAGTATGTGTCGATATTAGATCACCAAGCATGTAAGATTCTGCGCAGGGTCTATCATCTTCAACAACACGACAAGTGGTCATTAAGGCAGCCGATTCGATGTCCGGAACCCACGCGGCCACCTTCCCACTGGGATGTTCTTCTCCAAGAGATGAAGTGGATGCGAACTGATTTCCGGGAGGAGCGCAAGTGGAAACGAGCAATCGCCCGAAATCTTGCCTCTGCTTGTGCTGAATGGGTTCACTCCGGTCCGGCTGAACGGTTAGCTCTTCAGGTGAACGCCGTCATCCCGCCTGCAACCGCTCCTGCGTGTGCAGAGGGTGGAATGGATCACTTGGGGAGCGTGGATGAGCCTCTACCCGACCTGATTCACTCGGACTCTCCCATGGAGCAAGACGAGGAGCCGTCGGAGATCTCGATTCAAACCATAGCGCCGGCAACAATTTTTGCGCTCCAGGACGACGAGGTCGTCTTCGGGCTGCAGCCCTCCAAGACCGCGGACCTGCTATTGTCGAACCTCCCCATGTATGGTTCGCCGCTGCGAGTTCCCAAGTTCGATTTAGTGGGGCCGGAGTATGATCCTGATGCAAGGTGGAAGCGTCCGGCTCTCCCTCTCAGCAAGTATGTTGAGGGCGAGATGGTCCTGGGCCCCAAGGGACCGCCGAAAAAGCGCAGTCGCTATCAGTATCTCGACGATGACGAAGACGGGGACGAAGTGATTTTCGGTGCTCAGCCAGGTCTCGCTGCTCAATCACAGCCCGAAAACACAAGCATTGCCCTCTTTAACGCTGAGATGAAACTGGTTCGAGATCGACTTCACGCAGGACATCAGTTCCGCCCGCCAACTGAGTACCCGATGCCGTCTCAGAGTTTCTATGAAAGTCGTACTGCATCGCAGTGGACCTGGGCCGAGGACGATCAACTCAAATCGTTGGTGCGCGAGTATTCTTATAATTGGTCTCTCATCTCACACATGATATCTACCAGGTCTTTGTTCGCGTCCGGCCCTGAGAGGCGAACGCCCTGGGAGTGCTTTGAGCGTTGGATTAATCTTGAAGGTTTGCCAAACGACATGGCTAAGACGCCATACTTCAAGACGTATCAAAATAGGATTGACGCTGCTCAGCGGATTATTATGCAACAGAACCACACCGCGCAGCAGCAAGTTGGTCCCAACGGGGCAGTTACCCCTGTCCCTAGGAGGAGGCCCACGACTACCGTTCGTGTCGAGCGACGCCGCAACCAAAAGCACTTGGCCATGATTGACGCCATGAGGAAACTCGCCAAGAAACGCGAGGCAGCTGCCCAAAAGGCTCAGCATGCCGCTAATCTAGCTGCTGCGCGTAAGACCGAAGGTCCGCGGCAGGGCGGAGGGGTAGTACAGCAAAACAAGACGCCCAGGGAGTACAGCTTGATGAGGTGGGAACGAGACCAGCAACTTGCAGAGAGGGTAGCCCATTTTGCCCGACGAGACCTCGCGCAAAAAAGAGTAGGCTTCTTTTCTTTTTCAAGGTCACCTTCATTTCCTATACCCCCACCCCCACACTATTTCAGCAGCTGAGAAATGAACGAGTGATGCTCATATGAGCTTCATTCAATTCTGTCGTTATAACTTGTTCTCATACTTACTCGGACAATAGGCCCCGCAGCAAGGACAAACTCATATCGGTCAAGTTCCGGCCGCACCTGGCGGTCTCTCAGTTCCCCAACCGACTGCCATCCAAATTCCGGACGCAATGTCTATGAACGCCGCTCCTCGCATCAACATGCCTGGACAGCTTGCCGTACCTCATCAAAACCGACCGCAGCAACGAGTCTCAATGCAAGCACCGGTAGGGGTGACACCCGCTATACAAGCAGCCCAGGTTGGTGGCCTTGTACCGCCATTACCAATGACAAGCATCCCGCAAGCCCAATTACAGGCGATGCAGGCACAACAACACCGGGTGCCGATTGCGAGCACCGGTCCCCAGCCCGATATCAATCTTGTGATGCAAGCTCGAAGGATACAGGATCAGCAGCGTGCTGCCGTCCAGCAATTGCAGCAGCAACATCAGCAGCAGCAGCAGCAGCAGCAACGCCAGCACCCGCAAGTTACCCAGCAGCAGCAGCAGCAGCAACAGCAGCAACTACACCAGCAGCAGCAGCAGCAACAGCAACAACAGCAACAACAGCACCAGCAGCAACAACAACCTGGTCAACAAGTGCATCAAATGACACAACTCAATGGGGCTCAAGTCTCGCCAACGCCGATGCGGAATGTAGTGAATGGTATGAACCAGGGAAACTTTCTTTCCAATGCGCAGGCGATGATGGCTTCATTCAATGCGGCCAATAGCGCAGGGATGGTAACGTCCCCTGGGGCAGGCTTGAGTTTGCCGGCTGGATCTCCTCGCGGCCTAGGAGCCATCTCACCACAACAAATGCCGGTGATCACGGCTCGTCTTAGGGAGCTCGAGCAACAGTACCGGGCTAAGCACCCGAATATGCCTCCTGAACAGGTCCGACAACTTGCGACCGAGCACATAAGCAAGCTCATTGTGCACAGTCAGCAAGCCGCTATGAATGCCGCGGCGGGGGGGGTTGGGCAGCAGGGAATGAATGGCATGACGGCGACGACAAGTCCACATCAATACGCCCAGATCCTTCGGCAACAGCAAGCGCAGCAAGCGGCACAGCATCAGCAACAGCAACAACAGGCAGCACAGCATCAGAGACAAACCAGTGGAAGTGCCACACCGGTCCCGGGGAAGTAAGGAGAAAAGGGAACATTGGGACGAAGGAGAGAAATGAGAGGCCGGTGAAGCTGGCAGCGTCCAGTGGTGATAGAGCATTGCTAGACAGGCTCTCTTCCGCATTTTACGCGGAATGGCCTCTCAGGAGGCGTGTGGTGTTTAACTGCATGTAAATAATTCATGACTGATCACATAACTGATCAAGTATATATGTAATTCCCGACTTCTGGTCGATTGATGATGGAACGACGGGAGTTCAGTGGGCGCTATCATTTTTCCCCTGGTTGTAAAGACGTCAAGGCGTTTTTAGTGCAACTTTCGCAAGTTTTGGCCAGAACGATGCTTCGTGATAGGCTTACCAGCGATAAGATAAGAACTACGTTCTCCACCAAAAAAAAAAAAAAAAAATCGGATCTATTGTGCAGCAGTGGACCAGTGCTAGAAAAGCGAAAAGCTGGAGATTGGGCGGTCAACTGTAGCTTCTCAACCACCACACAGCACTACACACAACAGAAATCATGGCGAAAAGGAAAAGAGACAACGTGGCCGAGGCCGAATCTGCCGAGAAGAAGGCCTCAGCAAAGAAGCCCAAGGCCGTCGAACCACGCTCGGCACCATTCAAGCTCACCAGCACCGACAACGTCACAATCCAGATCATCACGGGGTCCTACGACCAAGTCCTCCACGGCATCACAGCACTTGTCAAGCCCACGCCCGGTCCCGCGGCTGCGACAAAACCCAATCCCAAGAATGGCACCCCCGCTGCGGGCCCCAAGGCCGAGTTCGCCGACAGCTTCCTCTTCAACGCGCACACGTCGTCGATCCGGTGCCTAGCGCTCTCGCCGCCGTCGGCGCCGGTGCCCGGCCAAGCGCAGAAGATCCTGCTAGCCACGGGCAGCACCGACGAGCGCATCAACCTCTACAACCTGTCGGTGCACCCGCCGAGCTCGCGGTCCGCCGAGGACCAGCAGGGGCTCTCGGGGCTGACGCCGCGCCCGGTGCTGGAGAACCCGCGCAACCGCGAGCTCGGCACGCTGCTGCACCACAGCTCCAACATCACGCGGCTGGCGTTCCCCAACCGCAGCAAGCTCATGTCGGCGAGCGAGGACAGCACGGTGGCGGTCACGCGCACGAGGGATTGGGTGCTACTGCATACCTTCAAGTGTCCGATCCCGAAGCCGCAGGGCCGGCCGAGCGGCGACACGGCGCCGATGGGTGGTGGTCCGTCGGGTGTCAATGACTTTGCGGTGCACCCGAGTAATAAGATTATGATTACGGTGGCAAGGGGAGAGCGGTCCATGCGGCTGTGGAATCTCGAGACGGGCAAGAAGGCGCGCGTGCTGAATTTCGACCGGGACGCGCTGGCGGAGATTGGAGAGGGGAGACACTCAACGGGCGAGGCGCGCCGGATTGTCTGGGGTGCCGCGGATGGCGAGGATGAGTTTGCCGTTGGGTTTGATCGTGATATCCTAGTGTTCAGCATGGACTGCCTTGTCAAGTGCCGGCTGATGCGCGACACCAAGACCAAGATTCACGAGTTCTGCTACATCCCGACGGATTCGGAGGGCGATGAGTCGGCCCTCGCCGTGTCGACTGAGGACGGACGGGTGCTGTTCTTTTCGACTGACAAGGACAACATCACGAAGCCAGGTGTGGCCGAGGGGAAGAAGGCTTCCTCTCGTGGTCTGCCGTGTGCGGCTCTGGTGGCACAGCTAGGCGGGAAGGAGGCAGGCGTGGAGAGCAGGATCAAGGACTTCACTGTGCTGCCCGTCGAGGACGAGCAAGGGCAGATGTCTTGGTTTATTGTCACGGGAAGCAGTGACGGGAAGGTTCGCCTGTGGCACGTCGAGGCCGGTGACTTGCGGTCTACGGGCGACAAGGGCAGGCAGGTGGGCAAGCTGCTGGGCACGTACGAGACGCAGAACAGGATCACTTGTGTGGAGGCGTTTGTCATGATACCCCGGCCCGAGGGGGCAGAGGATAGCGAGTTTGAGTTTGAGGAGTCCGAGGGCGATGACACCGAGGATGACAGCGATTGAGACATTCAGCACAGCATTGGTGGTGAGGCTCTGCCCTGCGATACAGAGCTGAAGGCGTCGGCGAAATCCCGCTCAGGAGGCGCACTAGCATCGAGCTGAGCATGATCAATTCTTGTTTCATTGTAGCACACCACAGGCGATCGAGCGCGACGGCGACCTGGTCACCTGACGGAGATTTCTACCTAGACTAGCGGCACGCTGCAGACGAAATGCATCCGTTTGAAGTCAAACGCCAAAAAAAAATCCCATCTGCAGACCTTCTCTCGTTGTGCAGTCGTGAAATGTGGGGTAACAATCTGGAGAGTCAGGCGACCGAAAGGCTGCCAGGCTGACCTGGATCCATTTTATTTATCACATGTGATTGCTTTCCCCGCCCTGGCCTTTCCCTTCCCGCCAGGGTCTCACCAAGGAAGGGACTTGGGACTTACACCCCTGGTCAATCAAAATTCGATCAAATCAGAGCGTCGACAAATGGCAGCAAACCGGCGCTTCGCTCGGCTTGGGTGGGGATATTTGCACAGAGTGGGCAAGCAATATTGTGCGAGCCAAAGATGCATGCGTCGCAGCAGCACCTGGGCAGCAGCTAGAGAACGTCAGCATGGAAGGCGTGCATCATCAGCCCGCACTATGCATGATCTTGCAGACGGAGAATGGTTCGAAATACGAGCGCTTTCTGCGAATACTGCAAATACTGTCTGTTGACTTTTTTTGCTTCGTAATCGCATCTCTGCCAGAGGGAGAGACCAAGAGACCAATTCGGATTTGGGATTGGTTGAGAGTCGCCCCAGGGTGCCCTTGGCAAGTTCCCAAGTCCCTAGGTCTCCCCCCTGGGGGGGGGGGTTCAGACTCCAGAGATCGCTCGCTCCCCCGCGTCCGGTCCGCGTCTGTGTCCTTTTTCCACCATGACATCCACACATTGTCTCATCCCCGACAACACAACAACACCTGGGAAGAGCAGTCGCTGTGTCGCAGTGACGACTCCGTGACCATTGTGTCTGTGACTGCCTTCTGTGTCAGGTCGCCAGGCCCGTGTTTTGTTTCTACTAGCTGCCTTGGTATCCCTAGCCACGCGAGTCATACGTCTGCGTGCCGGCCTGCCTAGTAGCAAACCTAGCATTTTACTTACCTGTCTGTCGTCTTCTCCTCCAAACTCCCTTGTCCACCTCCACAACTCAGCGCAAACTGTCGCCGCCGTTTCGATCGGTTCTTAAAGGGTCATCGGCCTAGCACAGCTATTTTTTTCCACCATTTAGCACACTCGTCGAGGTCTAACTGCAGAGGGCGCTTCCTGTAGCAGAAGCATTTGCACATCGTAGCCCAGCCCAGAAGGACGGAGAAATGGACTCCAAACCCGGGGAAGGCGGCGGGGGGTCGTCCAACGGGCCCCAAATCATCCGCCCGATCCCGCGGCGGCCCTTCAACCTCAACTTCACGTCGCCCACGCCTCCCGAGGACGAGCCCTCGTCCACCCCTCCCACACCACACATCAGCGCCTCGGACCTGCGCTTCCTCGACCCGCGGTACCAACAATCCCAGCAACAACACCAGCCGCGGACGCCCAACGACCCCGACCCCGACCCCGACTCCCTCGCCCACTCAACCTCGTTCATGAACCTCACCTCGTCGACCCTCTTCGGCATCTACGACGACACCACCACCACCACCTCCCCCTCCCCCTGGGGCACCGGTGCCGAAACTCCCGTCGCTACCCCCGCTGCCGCCTTCACCAGCAGCCGCCGCCCCCACGGCGTCGACGACGCTACATATGCCCTGATGCGCGAGCGCTCGACGGGGTCGGCGGTGCCGCGGCGGACGTCCGAGTCGTCGTACTTCCCGGCACTGGTGGTGGAGGACGATGCTGCTCAGGAGAAGTCATCGAAGGTCGCGGTGGCGACGGCGTTGCTGCTGCGGGCGGTGTTACTGTTCGTGCTGGGGATGGGGTACGGGGTTTTGGTGACGCGGTTGCCGAGCCGGCGGCAGAGCCACTTGGCGGTGGCGTTTGGCGGGGAGGAGCACGGGTTTGAAGGGCTGGACTGGCGGTACCTCGGGTTCTGGGGCGGGGCGGGGGTCGGCTTGGGGAGCTTGCTGCCTTGGTTCGACCGGGTCTGGGAGGAGACGTTTGATCGCAGGCGGGGTGTGCTCAGGAGAGCGAAGCAGGGGACCGCGCCCGAGGCCGACTGGGCGCTCGTCGTGCGTGGCATCGGCGCCTTTGTCGGCATCGTCTTCGCCATCCGCCGCCTCCCCTGGACCTCCACCATGCAGGTCTCCCTCACCCTCGCCCTGGCCAACCCCTTCCTGTGGTACCTCATCGACCGCTCCAAGCCGGGCTTCCTGCTTTCCGCCACCGTCAGCGTCGCGGGCTCCACTCTCCTCATGGGCCTCAACCCCGACGTCATGCCCGCCCCGGCTGGATTAGGCGGTCTGTCGGCCCCCGGCTTAGCGGCCCAGGCCAACAAGACCAGCGGGGCCAGGATCGCTGCGGGCCAGGGGCGCGCCGCGGGCGCGGGGTTCGCCAGCCAGGAGACGGTCGAGACGGGCATCTGGATGCTTAGCGTGCTGTTTTGCAGCTGCGTGTGTTTTGGGAACATTGGGCGGAGGCTGGCGCTCAACAAATCGGCGGCGACGCGCGGGCGGTGGGGTGGCGTGAGGTGATGATGTGTGATGTATCATTGCTTTTGTTGTTTGGGTTGTTGTACGCTGTGCTACTTGCATTCTGGGAGTGGAGAGGGGGCCTTTTGGGGTTTTGGATTGGAAAACTATTTGTATGGATCATGTATCATCATGGGGAAAATCTACTTCATGGGTGTGGGGGGGGGGGGGGGGGGGGGTAATGGCATCTCGTCTCTGGGATTGATGGGACAAAGGGAAGTTGCAAAATAAAAGATGGGCCGGTGATGGCCGGATTCCGTTCGTGCTGCCATGGGCATCTTTGTCTTGATTGTGCATACTAGGCGGGTCTTAATGCTGGGGCGAGCTCTCTTGGGAAAGCTTGTTGAGCTGTTGTTGTGCATTCCGGAGTGTTGCTGTGTCTGGTGTCATTGACCGGGTGTGACTTGAAGTAATCGATGGTCAGAGAGGGTTGGGTTGGGAGGCCGTAGTTAACCGCAGGGCGTCTGTTACCAAGGCCCGTACTCCGCTCTCGAGACGTCCGCGCATTCGCTGGCTCGACATATTCCGTGACAAGGGGCGGATAGCACGGGAGGATCGTGGGTCTCGGTGCGTATTGTCTCTCGGGGAAGGTCAGCGGGACCCGTGCTAATTGCTGATTCGTCGGGGGTTTGTAAGTTGGGAGGTTCTGGTTGGTTGGTTTAGGAGGTTTGTCGCAGACTGCGGCGATGCCGATGAGGAGAGGAATGGAATGGAATGGAGGATGGGGGTTGCTTGGCTGTGTTGGATGGATTGGTGGTGTTGGTCAGTTGCAGTCAGTGTGCACCTCGATGGGTTTCTTGGTGACGTTCCTCTGACCTCCAGACCAGGCAGGCAGCAGCATATGGCCCAGTTTACCAGCGCCCTGCTTCCAATAATTAAGTTGACGATGGCCAGGTGGTGTAGTCAGTGGTGGAGTACTCTGTGTATTTTGTTGGTCTCCTCATAGAGTTGCCATTTCCTCGAGCCATGACTCTAGGTTGGACTCTTGCGCATGGCTTCAAGTTGGCGTCACTTCAGCTTGGCAAGGTGCATACGGGCGAGACTGTATGTTTGAGTTGTCTGTCAGTCCCAGTTCGAGTCTGGGCCAGCCGGTAATACTCTTTTCGGATGGTTGGGTAGTCCTCTGTTTGCCTCTGGTATGGCTGGTCAAACGAGACAAACAACATCAACTAGGCGGCAGGTAGCATATGGGCCGGCGCAGTTTCTTCTGTCTCTCAGCCCATACGGCCCGGTGGTGTAAACGTTTAGCACGACACTCACCGGAAAGTCTACAAGCCTCAAATTGATCATGGGCACTGGAGGGGCTTCAGCAGAGTCATCTTGTTGGTGGCTTCCTGAGCCCCTTGGGCATGGCTCAGTGTCAATGTTTCAGCACAGTGGACTCTCTGGTGAGGTGTGGGCACCGTTTTTTTTTTTGTTTCTCTCTTTTTTATTTTTTTTTATTTTTTTTTATTATTATTATTATTATTATATTATTTTTTTAGCCTTCTTCCCCTGAACTACAGGCTGCAACGAGACAAACGAAGCCAGGCGACAAGGCAGCACATCGATCAGTGCACCATGACGGCCCGGTGGTGTAAATGGTTAGCACGACGCTCATCACATTGTCCAAAACTATAATATCAATCTGTCGCCGCACTGAGAGGAGCCCTGGGAGCCATGGATGTATTTCTAATGGTCCCCGGGCATAAGCCAGTGTCGGACAGGTTGCTCAGTGGCTTTGGGCTCTAAGTTGTTAGGCTGGAGGTCCCAGTTCGGTTCTGGGCTGGGTCTCTTTTTTTTCCTTTTTGAAGCCTTGTTGCACTGTTTGCTCGGGCTTATATTCTTGCCCTTGAGAACCCCGAAGCATCAAGTCTAGACCCTCTACCGTCAATAGTAGCTTTATCGACCATTAATCAGTAGGTGGGACTCTTCATGCAACGAACATCAAGCTTATTGTAGCTTACTGTGTCTGCTAGGTGCTTTGCCATCGTTGGATCTTGAACTCGCGCAGCGTGACAAAACCAGCCGGCCCTGAATGTGACTTAGCAATTAAGGCGACCCTCTCAGGGGCTTTGATGGGTGACGGTTTGGGGAGCTTTTCCCAACAAAATCCATCCAGGTCGCATGGTGTAGTTGGTTATCACGTCAGTCTAACACACTGAAGGTCCTCAGTTCAATCCTGAGTGCGATCACATTGACTTCTTTTTGCTCCTAGGTCCCCTGACACCCTTATCTTAATGGCCCTATTCCGACGTTCATTTTATCTATCTACAGCTCTGGGATACCCTCAAAGGCATCCACAGCAGCCTTGGCCTTAGCCTTGACTGCATCACCAAATTCAATGGGCGACAGCCCCATCATCATCAACATCATGGACTGCTTCTTCTCGTTGACCATCAAATTGGCCGTCGTCGTCCGCGTAAACACATCACGCATGAACTCACGCGCCTTGTCTGGCTGGGGGGCTGCCGCATGGTAACAAGCAGAGGTGTATCACCGATTAGCTCTCATCGCAAGGTGCCAGTGGGCAGTGGACAGAAACAACTCACCCCCACTGGACCGGTAGTCGGAAATCTGCTCGGGGAAGCGTATCGGGCGGCCGGCCTCGACGTTGTCCAGCTCCGAGAGGATGTACTTGGTGCGCATGACAAAGTCCCAGGTGTGGAACAGGGTCGGGTGCCGGTTGGGCGCCTGCATCTTGGGATGACTGGCGATGGCGGTGGCGAGGTCCTCGAGCTGGGCCTCGATCTCGTTGCGGGTGGAGAGATCCGGGAGCACGCTGGCGCTGGCCGTTGGGTTTGCGGCGGGCATTTTGGGTTGCTGTCTGTGTTAGTTGCGTGTTAGTCGGCGTTAGTCAGGCAGAGGAGGTCTATCCGCTCGGGTCCGGATACCTTACCTTTAAGGCGCCTTGCTTGATCGAGTCTTGAGGTGAAGGTTGTGGACGGGGCAATCACGATGCGGCCGGTCTGAGTTTCTCCCTTCTCGAGACCATCTGCAGGAATCTCTCTAGTCTGAGAGGCGTCGCATCCCCCCTCTCGAGAATTTGCTATTTAGTGTCTTGGGTCCATCGATTTCATGATTGCTTTTGCCAGCCGTTGACAGTTGACAGCCGCATCGCCTACCCTGTCGCGATATGTCTTGACCTCGACATATTTTCCTTTTTTCTTGTCCAGGTTTACCGTCACCAAATTTGACTGGATTTGACTGGCTGGACCCCCCTGCACACCCGCTCCCCTGTTTTGGTACCAAACTAACAATCATTCAAAGATTGGATTGTATATAGTACATACATACGTCTCAAAGACCTATCAATGTACTGAATTCCCAGTGGAAATAAAAGCATAAAGTGGTTCCGCACACGTTCATGACAGCGTCGCGCTCGATGTGACTGGGGGAGAATGCTGGGGAATGCTGGAATCGAGATGCCCGAAAATCAATGACACCAACGTCGATCAGGGCCCATTCAGGTATCTGGGACCACGCTAAACCGCGCCAGGTAAAGGCCGAAAAAGGCTGAATCCCACCAACGTTTCCCTCAAAGTCTCATTGAGCTCCCAAACCTCCAACTTCGGCGCCGTTGATGCAACCCACCAGGCTGGGAACGGTGTCATATGGTGGCTCGATTGAGCTGGAGGCTATTGGATTTTTTTAGGACTACCACAAAGGGAGGGGGCTGGCGCAGACGCCGAGCGCCGTTCCCACCATCGTTGCAATCCCCCTAAATCGCTGACGATGCCAAGTCTCAAGGGGCACTAGCACTCCACATCCGCGGTTTCGCCCTCTGCCACGCCGTGCACACCCAACATCAGCTAGAGTCCGGCAACAAGAGGTCGCAGTGTCTCCCATCTTCTCGGGTGTCAACTCAGCCGGAGTGCTTCTTTTACGGGAAACGGCACACTAGGTCGATGGATGATGACATGAGTGACACCAACACAGACTCTCGTTTATGTCATGAATCTTGCATCGATAATCTAGAAAGGAGTTAAGCCGTCGACCCAGCGCGCGCTTACCCCGATACCTTCTCCAACGGCGGCTTAGCCCCACCATCCTAGCCTCTGATTAGCGGGGTCCCTTCCGCAATGCCTCATTGATGGCATTGGCCTTAGTCTTTCTGTCTCCTGCACTCTCTCCTGCACTCTCTCCTGCACTCCGTGTCTGTTCTTTGTCGCCCACTGCGTGATGACCGCCTTACATATCCTCAATGACGACTTGAGCTGCTTCGGTATTTCCCTCTTTGCCCAACCGTAACACTCCAAGCCTCCCATGATCGCCCACCATCTCCATCCCAATCTCAATCTCGACCGTTAATTGACCACCAATGCCAACACACATCGACTCGCCCACCCCGAACCGTCATTGAGCCATCCTCCACACCTTCGTCTGTGACATGCGGCGGTGGATATGTCTCGGCCGCAAGTGAATCACTAGAAAGTACCCCTCCCCACCATTTGCGCCTCACCTAGATATCAACTCTTTTTATTGTTGCAAAACCGTTTGGGATCCCGCATCGCGCCATATCTCAACCGCCAGACCGCCATACCAACTGCCCCCCTCGTCAAGCTCCATCTGCCTCGCGCATTAGGCACTTTACTTTGTTTTTGTGGACGTGTTCTCGACATTGCGCATGCCTACCGACCTCGTGGAATCACCGCTGCATCCATCTCGCAGCAAACCCCTGACATCGTTCATGCACCTAGCTGCAGACCCGGCCACTCCGGTACCGCAGAGTTAATGTCCTCAACTCAGGTGCATGGAATCCAGGTGGACAGGACATCCACGGCACCACAATCGCCAAACGGAGATGAAGGGATCAAGGTTCCCACTGACGAGAGCCAAACATCACCCGAGCAAATCCGCCTGGTCGTTCGGCTGATACAATGCCAAATCTGTTCACTGCCCTTACGGGACCCCTTCATCCTCCCCTGTGGAAGGACAGTATGCAAAAAGTGTCTGCCCAGGACACATGAGCGCGACAGCATCTCCTTCTTCGCAACACCGGATAGGTTGCAGGGCATATGGTGTCCGTTCCTCGAATGCACCAAGGAGCATGCAGTGGGAGACTGCAGTCCTGATGTTGCTCTTGCCAGGGTTGTTTCCGGCGTAGAGGCCGAGCTGGGAAAGGGGATGGATGCGGCGCTGGATTCTGACGTCTCCACCCACGTCGTGACGAGGGACCAGTGGGAGGAAGCTGGTGTTCCGTCACTGAGGGGACCCGAAACCACCTCCCTGCTTCTGAAGGGCGGAAGACTGCTCGCAACCTACACCATGGCCCAGATGGGAGCGTTGAAGTACGACACCGAGGTCGCCTACACGAGTCTTCTGACAGACGGCCAGGCGACGCTAGACACCGCAGTCCTTACCCAGGTCAAGGAGGCCGCAAGGAGCGAGGCAGACTGTCAGATATGTTATGCGCTCTTCTACGATCCAGTCACGACCCCTTGCGGCCACACGTTCTGTCGCTCCTGCCTCCAGCGCGTATTGGATCACGCCAAGTACTGCCCAGTATGCCGCCGCGGTCTGTCGATACAACCCGTTGGCAATACCGATTCTTGCCCCTCTAACCTTTTCCCTTCGAACCTGCTACTATCCAAAATGATCACCTATTTCTGGGCAGACCTGGTAGAAGAGCGGAGGCTGGCCGTCATCGCCGAGGGCCTTCATAGCGGGAACCGCGAGTATGATATCGCGGTGTTTGTATGCACCCTGTCATTCCCGACGATGCCCACGTTTTTACACGTTTTCGAGCCGAGATATCGGCTCATGATACGCCGCGCTCTCGAAGGCGATCGGACCTTCGGCATGGTTTCGTACAACGGCAGCGGCTTCGTGGAACTCGGCACTCGTCTCCGCATTGTAAACGTTGAATTCTTTCCCGACGGGCGGAGCTTGGTCGAGACCATCGGCACGTCGAGATTTCGCATTATCGAACATGACAACCTCGACGGATACGTTGTGGCCAAGATACGACCCATCAATGACGTCAGCATAGTTGAAGAAGAGGAAATGGAGGCCACCGAGGTTCGAAGAGGCCGGCGCAACAGCGCCGTGGTCGGCTCTGTCGCTGGTCCCGTGTCACCACGTCGGAATCGGTTCCCGACAAATCGCGCCGAGGTGGAAACGACCGCGACAAGTACCCTGATGGCCTTCGGAGCCGAGTTTGTTCAGCGGATGCAACATCAGAGTGTGGGGTGGCTGACGGCCCAGATTCTTGAGATATACGGGGATTGCCCCGAAGATCCAGCCATATTCCCGTGGTGGTTCGCCAATATCCTCCCGGTTAGGGACTCGGAGAAGTACCGGCTGCTCAGCACCACCAGCGTACGGGAAAGGCTGAAGATCTGCTGCGGGTGGATCTTTGAGTGGGAGAGAAATTCGTGGTAAGATCCCTCGCATCCCCCCCCCCCCCCTCTATCCATATTCCCTGTCCTACCTCCTATAGCTGCATCGGCTCGGGCAGGCCGCAGAGCCCATGAACCTTGAACCCCCTGCTTGAGAACTATACCCCATTTCTTACCGGCCCGGATTTTCTGTCCCCACGCAAGACAGTTGTGGCAGGGCGCCGAAGCTGATGATTGATGACACTTCAGACCGACATGTATTGACGGGCTATCCTAGGTCCTTTTCGTCTTGTAGCGTAATGTGAACGGGATGGTGGCGTTTTTTGTATGGCTCTGGTGACTCGCGGTTTTTAGACTCGGCATTGGATTCAGCATTTGCATGGCATGGATAGTTGGGCAATCTTGGTTGATATAGAAGATACCTCTTTGGGCCGTATTTAAGTGGTATTTATAGGGCAATTGAATGTATAGTGGATGGTGTTTATAGAGGGTTTGTTGACACTGTGAGTGAGTTGGGAATGTGATGTTATGCAGCTGCGTCGTAGAGAGGTCCTAATGAGTTGTCGGGAGATTGTGCATTGCCTAGCTTTGAAAGACTCAGGTGGAACAACAACAACACGGGGCAGAAATTCCCGAGTAAAAAGAGAGATATGCCCAAGTTGGCAAAATAGTAGTTTTCGACCCACGTGCGGCTCGAACGCACAATCTTCTGAGTTATTGATTTCTTGTAACCGAAATCAGACGCCTTACCATTTGGCCAGCGGGCCTACTTCATTTGATGCAGGTCACTGCTGCTAGACTGCACTATGACATGCATGTTGCATACGTTTGGGGGTGGGGGATTGGGGCTGGGTCTGGGGGGCGGTTGAGTGCATGTGTGGAGTGCCATTCCATAGTTGGTGTCAAATGTTGGTGACAAGTCAGGGGGTTTGTGAGTTGTGTGGGATGGAGAATGACAAAGCTACCTACCTAATTGTAGAGAGCCTTTTCAGGGTGGAAGCAGTCGGTATGTAGGCACCCCTAAAAGGGGCTTCTATCAAAGGTAGCCTCGCTAGCCCAGGCTCAACCCATTAACACCGCAGCACCTCCCCTAATTTCTTTCCTCAAAGAAAATAGTTCTGATGCCCCTGGTACTGCAAAAAACCCGCCAGCAAATATGCCAGCAGTAAATATGCAAGCGCGAACAGATATCGTAAGCCTTGTCTTCTAATTGAAAGATAGGTGGCTTGGGCGAGGACTAGTTATTGAACTGGTGTCTATTTAGCTGACACAATGTTTCGCTATTCTTAGCTACAGCCACTGATGTAGCCAGAAATATAAGAATGTATATTATATCATGGCTTGTCAACCGGCACATAGCGGAAGTAATAACAGCCATTGGGCAAACCGAGTTTTGTTGGTTATGCTAAATGCAAGTGCACCAGTACAAGCCTCTCTTTACTGAACCCCCCCCGCCCCCCCCCCCCCCCCCCCTTGGATGAGAAAACCGTTCCTGTAAACCACAACCCGTAGCTCAAGAAAAGGGTATCAATATATTTTTCCAACGGCTACCTGCTCGCTTTGTGTAAAACTACACCGCTCTGTATCTGGGCACCGTATCCTCCACCCCACTCTCCGCTTGACTCCACGTAAAACATGCACGATTCGTCTTCAAGCCAAGCACTAAATCCAGTGGCTAGTTCTCTGGCCATCGGGCTTCGGCGCACTCTCTCTGCACCATCTCTGTGCCCTTGCTACTTTGGAGGGTTTTTCTCGATGCAAGATCCCCACCAGCCTCTACTTGGCTTCAGGTGCTGCGTCCTCCATAGCAACGTCATCTCCCTCCACTGTTTCCGTAGACTTGACTTCGATGTCATCGGCTGCGGACCCAAATATGGCTGCCTCCAAAGCCTTGAAGTCACTGTCGACAACTGTATCGTAGAAGTTTGGTGTTGCGGCGTGCTCTGCCAAATCAACGGCGGCCTTGAGTGCTTTCTGGAGTTGCTCATCTTTCAGGCCATTTTCTTTCAGGTGTGCTTCTAGTGTCACCGGGTCGGGTGGCTGGATGAAAATAAATCCTGCCGAGAAGCCAAAGTCTTTGACTTGCTGCGCGAACTACCATCGATGTTAGTTATATACTATGGCGGATGGGGCCACAAGGAACACTTACATCGCGATCTATTGCCAGCAAGGCGACCTTGCCGCCCTCGCTGATCGAGTCGACTACTCGCCGGCTTATGCCCTGGCTGGCATCGCCTTCTTCGCTGAAGGCTAGGAACTGGTCGCCGTCCCGCATCATGTTAAAGCTTTGCGCATTGACAAAGTGGAAATCCTTCCCATTGGTTTCCCCTTCTTCCGGTTTCCGAATCACATGAGCCGGGACTTTGGTCAATGTTCCTGGGTGCTTCGCTAAAAGCTGCGCTATTAGACCGGTCTTGAGGCCGGCGCCATCGACAACGACTGTTGGCCTACAGTCCTCGGGAAAGATTGTGTCGCCGTTAGTGATTTTCATGGATTCGCTAGGTTCTTCGGCTGGGCGATCTTCAAATATGGCGTCGATTTTGTCGTCGCTTTCAATCTTGTCAAAGGCGGCGAGCTTAAACCTGCTCGCGATCCTCAATGCTCGCCAGGACTTGCTCGCCTTGCCTTCAATCGCAGCGGCCTTGGTCTCGTTGTTTGTGGGCATATCAATTTCAAAGTCGTCGTTGGCGATCCCCTTCTGGAAAGTCGAGAGATCTGGAAGCTCATATCGGTCCTTCGCCTTCAACCGGTCCATGGCTGCCACCTCGTCGTCATCATCGAGAAAGTCGAGGGAGAGCGAGCCCAAAGGTGTCGTTCGTAACCGCTTGGTCGTGGCTAACTTATTCGCCGAGTTTCTGGCCTCGACAAAGGTCTGGGGCGAGATAAACGGAAGCTCAATCGATGGACAGTTCTCAATCTTCCACCGTACCCAGTTCTTGTCTCTGGACAATACCGTCTCCACCATTCGGTAGAAGTATGGCCCCTCTGACCCCTGCTTCAGGTATTCGGCGATGGTTTTCTTCATCCCCATAACCCACTCGGTGTCTTCTTCGTTCAATTGCTGGTCCGAGTATGTCACCGATTTATTGGGCGCTTTGATGCCGCTTAGCTTGTCTTTTGCCTTGGTAGACAATGCAAGCAGGAACTCCATCACTATGAGTGCCTGAACTAACACGTTCCGCCGAAACGCAAGGTCGTTGATCTGCAAGCGATCAGCAAACACACAATCGAGAGGCAAAGCATATGCTTACTTCGAGTTTGAACAAGTCTCGACTTGTGAGGTACTTTGGGTTGAAGGCGCTGGCGAGCTCGTCATTGCCATCGCCCGGTTTCCGCTTGGAAACACGACTGTTCTCCTCAACCAGCTTGTCCATCTTTTCCCTAGAACGGGATGCTTGCTCCGGCTTGATGCTTCGAAATGTGGCTATTGTCGCCTCAAGTCCGAACTTGAACGCGGCAAACTGAGGCTGCTCAAACAGCCTTTTGGGCTGGTTAAAGCTCTCTTGTAGAGACCAAAAGATGGGATACAAAGTATCCGGGTCAAGAGGCTTTTCTTCCTCCTTTTCTCCCTGCTTTTTGCTATCCGAGCCAGCAGCTCTGGGACGAGTCTTTTCGTCCTCATCGATATCCATCTTTTCTGCGTCCCCCTCACTACCTAAAGGCTCGCGGTCGAATGTGGTGACATTTTCGACATGGTATTCTCCCCTGAGATTGACCGAGCTCTTATCACCTAGAGGAAAACTCTGAAACATGAAGATGAAGACCCTACCGCAAAACGCTGGGTCCAGAGCCCTGGACAGGCGCCTGAGAAGCTCATTACAGGTCCGCAGGATGACAAGCTGCTTCTGTTTGAAGTGCTTGGCTGTGATACGCTCGCGGCGGGACTCGAGGAAGTCAAAAACCTTGCGGCAGCCGGCAATCGTTTGGCTGTCAAGCAGCTCCTCCACCAGCCATAGCAGCAAGGCTGGGTCGCATTGTTCGCCGTCTGAGAGGATGGTTAGGATGTCGAAGAGATTCCAAACCGTTACAAATGCGGGATCATCAATGGATATTGTCGCCTATGCGATGTGAGCTTGCGCGCCGGCAGGTATCAGTCACGGAAACTCACAATGAGATTGCTGAATGTGTCGCGAACTGCCGTTTCAATAACGGCAAAGCGCTGTGTTTTCCTCGCATCGGCGGTATCTTCGACGGGGCTCAATGCCGAGCTGAGGACCTTGGTCAATTGCTTCTGGAGATCTGCAAAGTCGGACTTGTCGAGCGGGGGCTCAATGGAGGCTGTGCGCTTCACGGATTCGGCACGCGAGAGCAAGTCTTGGAGAAAGCCGCCAAAGGCGGTAACAGCAGCGATGCCGTGGCTATCCATAGCGGCCGAAGGCATTGTGGTCGCCCTGTGCTGGAGAAAGGAGGACGGCGCTGCTCATAAATGGTCTGCAGGCGGTAGTGCTGCTAGCTAGATATTCTTTGCGACTTTGGGCGGGAAACCGTGTTGGCGCTCAATAGTGCTGTTGTGGTTGCACCTTCGGTCCGAGGGAGTCAAAGAACATGCCCCGAACAAAGCAAAAGTGACAAGGCTGACGGGAGCTCCCACCTGCCCACCTGCCCACCTGCCCACCCCCTGCAAGCCCGAAGTGAGTGGGGTCACTGGCCTGGGGTCCGCGTGTGGTGCGGCGGCTCGCCTGCAAGGCTGCAGATTACGACAGCCATTAACTGGCAAAATTCATGCAGCAGCACGCATCGACCCGTCTCAACGCGACAACAACGGCCTCACAACGGCCAACCGCGACAATGCCTCCCGCGAAGAGAGTCAAGAGTAGCGCCGCCGCCCGCAAAAATGCTGCCGCTGCCGCTGCCCGGCCCGCCGACGACGTCGATGGCGAGGGTGAGTTCGCATCGCTCGCACGACAGCACTGGCTGAAGACGACCAAGCGCACCACCAAGGTCAAGGTCAAGAACGACGTGCTCAAGCGCGAGATCTGGGATGCTTTGGAGAAGGACAACTTCCCCCTGAAATCTCTGCTTGCCCTCGAGGGCCTGCAGACGCTCGAGAGGTACGCACCGCCTCTACACTCTCCATCCCCGATGGGGGCGTCGCTAATCGCATCTGCAGCTACCTCTGGCCGGGCTATGGCGAGGGTTCGTCCAACTACCACGTCCTCCTAATTGTTCTCATAGTCAATGCCAAAAGGAGGGAGCGGCTCGAGTCCTGGGGTATGTGTTTCAGTCTTTGGGTGTCTTGTTGCGACCGCTGACATCATCGCAGATCTGTTCAGTGACCGCCCTGCCGATTTCTCCGATCTGTTCCGCCGCGCGCTGTCCATGACACTAGACAGCACCCTTTCCTGGACAATCAGAACTAACGTCCTACTCTTTATCATATATGCCTTCCAAAGCCTCGATTGCGCTATCGTCCGGAAGGAGTGCGCCCCTCTAGTGTCTATCTCGATCTGGCACAACCTTTTTACCGAGGAGAAGCGGGACAAACTGCTCAACTCGAACGCCCAATTAAGGAAGGCCTGGCGCGCATCTGCAAAGCGCTATGACGCAGCCGACGACCCGATGAAGGCGCGCCTGCGTTTTGAAAGGTCCTGGCTATATTCTTCCGTCCTGGATTTCCTGACGTTGCTCTACTCCGACAGTGGGAAGAAGGGTATGCTTCAGTCTCTAGGAGTGCTTTTTGAACGCGGCTGTTAACATTGCTGTTTTAGACCATGTGCTTTACTGCGAGCGTTTCCTGGAATTCCTGATCGACCTTCAGAGCCAACTGCCCACTCGACGTTACGTCAACAGCCTCCTTAAGGACCTCAATGTCATTTCGGCGCTTAGTCTGTCGCCGGTCTTCAACGATGAAGGCAGCAGTCTTCTCCGGGATCTTGGTGCCCTTCTGTCGCATTATACGCATTTCACCGTCGATGACCAGACAGGAGTCCAGCACACCCGGGAGCAGGCGTATGAGAGACACTGTGCTGATCTGGCGAGGCTACAGCGGACAGCTCTGAGGCACTTCAAAGACAAACTGACGGTTCTGGCCCTATCGAATTATGGATCAATAGACAAGAGGGGCGAGCTCGAAGGGCTTCTAGAACCCCTGACGGACGCCGAGATTGTACAGCTGTGCGGTTTCCTCGGTTTCAGGACCACCTACCCAGAATCTGCAAAGTTGGCTGTTGATCGCAAGTTTCTAACAGAGGTGTTGCTATCGACCTTTGAGCGGCGAAAAACATTTCAGGAGACCGCTCGCAACCTGAGTGTTCTTCCAACCGAGGAGACGCTATTCGAGAGTGGACTTCGAAGAACTGACCACTATGATGGATCTCGCCCTCTCGCCCTCCCGAAGCTAAATCTACAATACCTCTCTGTTGGCGATTTCCTATGGCGGTCCCTCGTCCTCTATCGTTGCGAGTCGTTTTACGGAATTCGGCAAGATATTGAAGACGTTTTGGCCAGGTTAAAGCCCGAGACGAGACGTTCAGGGGAGACGGGGTTCGCAGGGTTCTCAAAGATGGCGTTGCAGATCGAAAAGCCAACGTAGGTGCCCGTTTACAATACGGAGACAAATCCAACGCTAACTCTATAGTATCCTCGAGATTGTGCCGGCCCAGGTGGGTAGCGATGTGCCATCTACGGTTCGAGCTGAGGTGGCTATCGATCTACGAAAACTATCAGACCATGTTCGCCGCGAATGGGAATCGTTACGTCCTGATGACGTGCTATTCCTCTTAGCAGTGGATGCATCAAAGGCTAAAAAGGTTGCCAATGGTGGTGGACCGCTGAGTGAAGCAGAGAAGCTGGGCCTGATAACGGTCCGCGCCGCAGAGGTCATTCAGTCCTTGGATGACAAAGGCCGAGCTATTCGGAACGCGCAAGCCTATTTCGATGGCCAAAACCGAGGCAACACGAGGAAGATACAGCTCCGCTTGGATGCCAAGGCGTACAAAGATGATACCGAGAGCAGGCGGAATGTCTACGATTCGATCAATCTTATTGTTCGCCGAAGCGGTCGCGAGAATAACTTCAAGCCGGTTCTTGAATCTGTCAAAGATCTTGCTCTCTCCGACGTCCCCCTTGCTCCCTGGCTGCATGAGGTTTTCCTAGGATATGGCGACCCGGCTGGCGCATCCTACAAGCAACTTTCTAACCGCATCAAAAAGATTGACTACCGCGATACTTTCTTGAACTGGCAACATCTCATTGAGAGTCTCCCTGGCAAGATCATCGAGCCGGGGGATGATGCCTCTGGGAGCTTTGGTGCTCCGTACGTGCTCGAGAACGCCGAAAGGCCGGTTGAGGAGACTACCACTAAACCGTCTAAGAAGAGGAGGCGTGACGCTGAGCCGGCTCTAATCGCTGAAATAGAGACACTGAAGATCTCGACCTATAAGCCACCCAACAACGGACCATATCCCATTGATGCGCCAAAGCTCAATGGCGTACGCTTCACGCCAACACAAATCGATGCCATCATTTCGGGGGCACAGCCAGGGCTAACGATTGTTGTTGGCCCTCCCGGAACAGGCAAGACGGATGTCGCCACTCAAGTCATCAACAACATATACCACAACTTTCCCGAACAGAGAACCCTGCTCATCGCACACAGTAACCAAGCACTGAATCAACTGTTTGCCAAGATCGTCGCGCTGGATATTGACGAACGGCATCTTTTACGTCTGGGCCATGGCGAGGAAGACCTCGAAACCGAGGGGAGTTTCAGCAAGCACGGCCGTGTGGAATCTTTCTTGGAGAATCGAGACCGATATCTCCAGGAGGTGAATCGTCTCGCAGCCAGTATGGGCGCTCCGGGTGCCCATGGAAACTCGGCTGAGACCGCCGGTTACTTCAATGCCGTTTATGTTGAGCCAGCGTGGGCAAAGTTCAGCGAGGTCATCAAGACAGAGAACATAACTCCCGAAGAAACCGTCAAGGCGTTCCCTTTCCACTACTACTTTTTGGATGCCCCTCAACCCCTTTTTGCCCCAGACGCCGAGCGCGACACAGTTCTCGAGACTGCGAACGGGTGTTATCGGCACATATCAAAGATCTTCTCTGAACTGGCTGATGTCCTGCCGTTTGAGATCTTGCGACGCGATCGCGACAAGGCCAACTACCTGCTGACAAACGAGGCTCGAATCATCGCCATGACTTCAACGCATGCCGCCATGAGGAGGAAAGAAATTTCTTCCCTTGGATTCCATTATGACAATGTGGTGATGGAGGAAGCCGCGCAGATCACCGAGATTGAGAACTTCATCCCCCTGGCTATGCAAAAGCCCAAGGATGGGCAGTCACCGTTGCAAAGAGTCGTCTTGTGCGGCGATCACTACCAGAACTCGCCTGTGGTTCAGAGTATGGCGTTCCGGCACTACGCGAATCTGGAGCAGTCGCTGTTTTCTCGCTTGGTCCGCCTCGGTGTGCCAACAATCAACCTTGACCAGCAAGGGCGTGCTCGCCCGTCCATCGCGGACCTTTATAGGTGGCGGTATCCTCATCTTGGGGACCTACCACACACGCATACGCAAAAGGAGTTCCTTACGGCGAATGCCGGTTTCAAGTTTGACTACCAGTTTATCAACGTCCCCGATTACAAGGGCAAGGGTGAGACCGAGCCCACACCTCACTTTATCCAGAATCTAGGCGAAGCCGAGTACGCCGTCGCGATTTACCAGTATATGCGTCTCCTTGGCTACCCAGCGTCAAAGATAAGTATTCTTGCTACGTATGCTGGTCAACGGGCTCTCATCAAGGATGTCTTGGCCCACCGATGCGCGAAGAGCCCGATTTTTGGCCTGCCGAGAATCGTCACGACGGTCGACAAGTACCAGGGCGAGCAAAACGACTGTGAGTTTGGTCCCATCTTGTTGCCCCTACGAGTCACGCGCTAACCTTCTGCGTAGACATCATCCTGTCGTTGACTCGTTCGTCAAGAGTCGGCTACCTGCGTGACATCCGCCGTCTCACTGTGGCACTCTCCCGCGCCCGGCTAGGTCTATACATCCTGGGCCGCCGGGACGTCTTTGAGGGTTGCTATGAGCTCCGCGAGGCGTTTAACCTGCTTCTCCAGCGACCAGACAAGTTGAGTCTGGTTACGGGCGAGCTCTGGCCGTCGGAGCGGGATCTGAGCGAGGAGGCCGGCAAGGTTGTGCCAGGCGAGACGGTCATGGAGGGCGTGGAACATATTGGCCAGTATGTCTACGAGATGACAAACACGCGTATCAAGCAGCTGCGGGAAGAGGGTGGGGTACCTGCGGAAGCAGCTGTTGCGGTTCCTGCTCAGATCGAAGAGGATGTGCTGGAGGAGGTGGCAGATGATGACGAGGGGGAAGAGCACGAGGAGGTAGCGCGTGTGGAAGGTTTTGAGGCAGAGGAGGACTAAGTAAGGCTTTCATGGCGACTGAGTATTCGCAGCAGACAGCGTGGACAAAAGTAATCCAGGCCGTAAGTATAAATACCCTTTTCCTCTTCCCCTTTTCTGGCCGTCCTGCACCATCAACCCAACGCATACAGCCTTCAACAAGAGCTAAGCGGACCTACAGTATTAAACAAACCAAAAGACCACCGAAAAAAAAACTACTCAACTATCACACCCGGAATCCACACCGATCTGAGACAGTATGGCCGTTCGAGAAAACTCTGATGACACAAGGGATCTTGTCAACAACAAGACCTTCAAATGGAAGTGCTGCACTTGCGGAACCTACAACGCAGACAGCGTAACGAAATGCGCGGGCTGCGAGCACACAACTTGCTGGAGCTGGGGTAGCGCGGGAGGCTGCAAGCTGGTGGAGGTCAAGAAGTAAACGACAGCGGTGGCCTGAAAAGGCAAGTGCGGGTGCAGTGATGGGAGTGATGGGATGGATTGGGGCAATGTGCAATGTTTGGAATGGCGTTTCGGGGATTTGTGGGGAGGTATGGGGGGGTGGACTGGGACGGATTTTTCTTTCTAAAAGGAAACATGTTGTGTAGGCTACAAAGGTATCCATCCCGTCCTTGGGGTAATCACATTCCGGTACTAAATTGAGTCCTTGTGGGTGGGGGTGCTGTATGTCCTGCCCATCTGTCTTGTACGACAGAGGGCAAACCAGGGCTGGGCTGGGCATGCTGTGCACTCCATAGGTCTACTAATTACCTAAGGTCTGGGGCATACGCAGAGCAACCTGGAGCAGCAGCAACCTGAAAGTGTGACCTTTTTTTTTCCTCCATGGTGCATCATGGTGCTGATAGGGGTTAGCATAGCTACCAGGCGAGGGCTGTGGGGAGAGTCTGGTTTAACCCCTGTACTGTGCTGAACCCTTTCTCAGGGAGTTGGAACTTGAGCCCTGGGGCTCCCAGTTTTTTTCTTCTTCTTTTACGAGTGAGATTAACGTTTCATTGTATCTCCCCCCTCTTGTTGTTTCCCGGGCACGCATCACGAACTGTCTGGGAGGTCCACAACTCATATTTTACACGACATGGAAGGGCTTGGTTGGGTTGTACGAATGGGAGACTGGACGCGCGCAGGTGCTCTGCCTATTTTAGGGTTGACGACAGACAGACAGCCAGTCACTCGCGGTACAGCACAGGGCTGGAGGAGGTCTTTTGTATCCCATGTAGAAGTATCCTCTGGGCCTCCCCAAGGCACCCCCTCATTGGATCCCTTACCGTATGGGGCCACCTATCCCACGATGGCGGCATGCAGTAGTTCGCCGGTGGTGCTGGTTTTCGGGTTGCCCAGCAGGTGGTCTGGATTTTGATCCTAGGGGGGAAAGTGTGGAAAGGTTTTTTTTTTTTTCAATCACATCATTTTTTTCTTCTTTCCTAACCTTCGAGGGAATGTTCATGTTGAATGCATGGGTGCGACCCCCGTGTTCCTGCGCAGTTGTAGCACGGTTTTGACCTAGACTGACCCAGGGTGTGTAGTGGAGGGCAGGAGTTCATGGATATTATATGGGACACGGGTCACTGTCGTCACCGCGCAGCTGGCTAGCAGCAGCAGCAGCACGGGCAGCGAGACCTGGGAGATGGGGAGTCACCGAGCGGCCGAACGATTATGCAAGCTGAGAGGCAGCGGCAAGCAGTGCAGGGTAGGGCTGTTGCCCGTTGCTGCGTGTGCTGCGGTTGCGGGGATTTCAATTTTTTCAATGTCTGTGGGTGGAACAAGGGGTGAAAAAAAGACAGAATGTGACAACGAGAGAGAACAAAAAAAAAAAAAAAAAAAAGGAGCCCGTTTTGGCGGCTGGCTGCTTGCATGTGTGCTGAGAATGGGCTCGGACTTTTGTGGCCAACGGCCGTGCTTAGCTCCGTTTGACTCACGCCAACGGGTGTGCGCTTGTTCGGAGGCACAAGTCGTGGGAGCGCATGGGATATGCTGGAGGCAAGGGATGGGCCCATTTATTGACCATTTTATGACCAGAGAGCAGCGCACGCACCGCAGCAGAGACGACTCAGATGGCGAGTGACAGAGGCGATGCGCGGGCGGCTCAATGGGAGCAGAGCTCGTCCAGGTGAGTCAGTTCAGCATCCGGCCGCCGCAAGAGAAAAAAGCGTGATTCGTGATGCGTTGATGCACGTCCTGCGATTCGACGTCTTCTCGATGCATCTGGTTGGCCTGGCTCAAAGGAGAGGGAGGGAGGCTCGAGGGTGGTCTGGGTAGTCGCCGGGGTTGGTTGGTGGCAACGACCATGCATGGAAGCTTTCTGCGCTTGCTGTTCTTGCTGCACTCCCGTCTGAGTCTGCGACTCTTTGGGGATGGCACCCAGTACACCCCTCTGCTCAGGCAAAAATGCTCCATTTGAGCGTCATTGTCATTGGAAAGTGGTTGGCTGTCAGAGCCTCCTCGTTGTAAACCCAAGACTTGCCCAAGGACGCTGTGGCAGCTCTGGCAGCCCTCTGATGGCAACAGTGGCACCACGCAGCTGGCCTCTGGAGCGCTTGCCACAGCTACAAAGCCTTTCTGGACCTTTGGCTCTGCAAGTCTTGGACGCATGAAAGGGCCCCCGTTATTTCCAGATGGGGAACCGCATGCTCTGCGTGAACAAACGGTTTCGGCTGTCTGATCGGAGGCATCCGTCAGCGGCCCGCCTGTCTCTTGTGTACCTCTCCCAGAGAAAGCTACCAGCCTCCCCGGCAATTCTGATCGCCATGGTTGCTTTCCCCAGATCGACGGCACATGCTGGCATGCCAGAGAGGCAGTCAAGGCAGAAAGGCAGTCTTACGACCTTGTGGTCGCGTCCGTATATATATGACCCTGGGCAGTGGGAGAATGGACGGGTAAAAAGAAGGCACGCGCACATGCAGCGAACAATTCGAGAGCCAAAAATATTATAGCCCGTTTCCCGCTTCCCTCTTCTGTAGCACAAGACGAGCCCGCCCGGGCGTTCGCTTGGGAACGAGCTGCTGGGCACCGACAGAGGTCATTAGGCCGAGACGGTTGCAAATGCCATCAATTCGCAATTCTCCCAGCACGCCGCGTTTGCGTAAAGAGGCCACCCCAGGTTGCGACTTTGCGACCATCCCGTATTACCCGCAAGAAGCAGGCCATTTTCCAGGTTACCCTCCCCCCTCCCCCCGCCTCGCACCAATCACGACACGTACGCGGAAAGTCGCGAACCATTTAAATAATTTCTCACGTCTCTTTCCGTTTCTAGTGCCCTTGGTGGGACCGCGTTTTTTTCCTCCACGCAAGGCTCCGTCCATTTTGCAGCCTTGGATTAGGATTCGCTTGTCTCGGAATCACTTACCTCCCAAGACTCGATCGAGCCATATTTCTATAAAGCAAACCTAGCTGCTGCAGCGTGTGGTTGTTGAACTGCCAGCAAGTAGCAATATCTCGACTATGCTAAACTGGAGGCCGTCAGATATCATATTTCGCCTCCCTCTCCCTACTCTGGCAACAAATGCACTTTTGCTCTTGGCCACGACCTCGAGACAAATGGGCGGGAAGTCGCCCCGGACGAGTGTGCAGACCGGGGAACCTTTTCTGCGGAGTGGCCCTCCGGAAGGGTTTGTTAAGCTGTTTGATGAAACGTAACCAGGGGCTTGGGGAGCCCAAGAGCACCCACAGCTCCCAGGCAGCTCCAGCTCCAGCCAAGTATACCTACCTCATAGTGGCCATTTTCCTCTCTGCAGCCATGAGCCTGGTCGGATCGGGGGCTCACGGGTAGGTCGTTTTTTTGCGAGATCAAAGACCCGATGTCACAGGCCCCGTAGCGATTGTCTGCAGCGACTGCTGTCCTGCATGAATCCTGGCTATAGAGGCGAGCACATGGCGCGTCTCGTGCGGCTCAGGACGGGAGCCGGGTAGCGAGGCGACTCGACTGCTCTTTGTCGCAAGCCGCCCAAGAGCAGACACCGAATAGCTGCCAAAGTCCTTTGTGCCTAACAATTACCTTATCTTGGCGAAAGGCCATTGCGACCCTGCCCAGGCCTGGCGAATCTCTTTGGAGTTCTCCATCGCAGATAATAGCTGGTGCATCGACAAAGAATCTACATCAGCTCCTACACACATAGCAGTAATACATACACGGTGTAGTCAGCACGTGTCAGCCTGCTCATGCCACCCGGTCTTGCGGGCGCTTCGATACGCAGAGATTTTGGTTGGACTACAAGACGAACGAAGCTGCCACTGCATGTCAAACAAACCCGGGCGTATTCACGGTTTGCCAACACAGTGTATGGGTTGAGTGTTGAGCCCGGGAAATCACGTAAACTTGTGATCTAGCCTTTCCCGAAAGGCTACCTAGTAGTTGAAGTGGGAATGTAAAGGTTGGATACATAAATTGTATGGCCACCTAGTCACTATTGATTCTATCAACATAAGTTTGAAGGAAAAAGGAATGGGGGAATGGCAATATCAGCCGCCTGCGGAGAAGACATACAGCTAGCTACTCAACAGAGTAGTGAATGCTGCGCGAAAGTTCCGCGTGAGACTGGTTGAATGGGCTTTGGGCGAGATGAAATCCAGAGGTGGGTCTGGCCAAGTGACTAAGCTAGCATCAAGTACCTCTGGCTGCCGATTGTGTGGGGGGGTACTTGAAGAACTCGGCATGGGCTCCGTGCGTTGCGTTCGGTGTGCCGATGCCAGGCCCCCCCTTCCTTTCGCTATCTTAGAGCGCTTCCCCCAAAAAAAATTTGGCTCTTCCATTTTTCCACCCATCATTCACAACACCTTGTGAAAGAACCCCAAGGAGGATCATCTTCTGTCAACGGGTTCCCTTCTCACCCATAATATCGTTTTGTATTCTCTTTCTCGGACATCGCCTCCAGAGAACCAGAGATACATCTCCACTCTTCTTAATTGCGAGTGTTGGGCAACGAGAAATCCTCGCCTCTTCTCGGTCGGCTCG
Source organism: Lasiosphaeria hispida (assembly GCA_033439745.1). Lineage (NCBI taxonomy): Eukaryota > Fungi > Ascomycota > Sordariomycetes > Sordariales > Lasiosphaeriaceae > Lasiosphaeria > Lasiosphaeria hispida. The sequence goes on from JAUIQD010000003.1 coordinate 3,023,270, forward strand.
ACCTTTTGCGACACACCACCCACAACCACACTCTTTGACCATAGACTTTGCGTCAACCGCATCAGGTGTCCCAACCACCTTAATCATTGAGTGTTCGCGCTTCGAAACCTTCCCATCGGCACTTTTTGCGCAGATAGGATTTTTTTTCCGCACGACAACCATTCTCTTTGTCTGCGCGACCGCTCGGATCTGAGATTCGACGTCCATTTCTCGACCCCGACTCAACCTCACCTCAACGATCGCGCACCTACCACCAAAGAGAGAACACGGCTTTCGAGTCAACAGCTCCCCTTATGACTTCCACTGCGAGTCAACAGAACCAAAACCCGGCGCCCACCCCCTCCGCAGCCACGTCGTATGCTTCCGCAGCCGGTGCGACCAAGAAGCAGACATCGACGCCGCTGATTGCGACGGGATCCCACCCTCCCGTGGTGGTTGGATCTTCCGCACCAGCAGCCCAGAATGGCAAATCCTCAGCCTCGCCGGTAAACGGCAGACCGAACATCACCCCCGCAGTCCCTGCCGTCGCCGGTGCTCCCATTGTGCGCAGCTCCATTCTAAACGGCGGCCCGAATGAGCATTCCCGCAAGAGTTCCGTCACCATCAGCGCCAACGCCCCCTCCAGCCACATTGCCAACGGCGGCCCGGTCGGCGGCCACAAGGCGATTCCCCAGTTCGGCTTCAACGAGTCGCCAGCTGTCACTCACAGCACGCCACAGACAGGCGGTGCTGCGCCAATTCCGATCCCTGGAAGCAGTGCCAGAGTCTCGTCTCCCGCGCACTCTCCCTCGCCTATTCCGCAGATCCCACAGCAGAGCGGCGGACAGCGGGCACCATCCAGCACACAGGCACCTGTGACGTTTGGAAGTTTCCCCGGCGACAACGATGTAAGTTACACCCCCACGTAGCTCACCGTCAACTCTTGTCGATTGAACTGTTTTGGTGTGTCTTAAATTTATCTGGCTCGTGCTGACTGGGCGGGGCCCCCCTCTAGCGTCATATCAAGCAACACTCCGTTTCGCACAACCCTGCCGCGATGGGGCAGAGCCCTCATGCACGACGGGATTCGCAGGCGTCTGCTCACAACGAATCGCTCGGTCACGGCGGACCGGGTCACAACCGGGGTGGTTATCAGGGCCAGGGCCGAGGCCGCGGCAATTTCAACCAGTACAACAACAATCAGACCATGGGATTTCCCCCTAGCAGACCCTACGCGGGCCCGAATGCCGGACGTGGTGGAATGCAGCCCCATTACCAAGGCCGCGGCGGGATGCAGCAGTATCCCGGCTCCCCTCAACCTCCCCGTGCTAGTCCGGCTCCCGCCCCGGCGATGCTCTCCCACGGAACACCCACAATGGCTCCCGCTGCACTAGCATCTGGCCAGCCATTTTACCCTCAAAACATGAACATGTACCCCCACCAACAAGTAAAGCCCCCTTTCGTTCATAACGATCCTCCTCTCAAGAATGGCAAGAAGAATAAAGGGATGCGAAGAGACTCGGACAAGAGCAATGCTCATCCGCGGCCGCTCAATTCTTTTAATTCGCTTGCAAGGCCGTTTAGCAACGAACCTGGTCCAAAATCGCGGCGGAACAGCAGGCATTGGGCAATCGCGGCAGAGTATCCACAGGGCGTCATTGGCGGTCCACCGCCGACAGATTTTGCAGACGGCCCACCGCTCACCTATGCCTTTGCTCCCTCGCGCGCTGTTCCTATGCATGCCCCTTCTCCATTTCCTCATTTCTTTCGGGGAGACACAAAGCAACCGATGGATCTGTCACCGGCAAGCGGTAACTTTGAGCAACTGCTAACCGAGCAACAAAAACAGATCCCCTACGGCGTCGCTCCGCAGCAGATGAACACATATCGTCCTGACGGAATGATGGTGCCTACTTACTCACCATATCCCCAGCAGCAGATGCCCTACATGACCCAGCCCCCACAGTCTAATCCCGCCTTCCACCAGCCGTTTGTCCCAGCATACAATCAGGGACAAACCGCAACCCCGATGTCTCGTAACCCCTCACAGGTCTCCGACCGGCCCACTTCTAGCACAGGCCAAAGCCAGGCCCCCGTCATCGCCCAGGGTACTCCCCATCAGCGTCCTGCACAGGTTGCAGCCCCGGCTATTGTCTCTTCCACATTCTCCCGCCCCAAGAAGAGCGCCCCGCTTGTTATCAAGGACGCTCAAGGCAAGATTGTCGACTTTTCTCAGCTCAAGGCACCAGCATCTCCTGCTCCGAGCATCCAGCAGTCCAAGACACCGCCTGTTATTGCCTCCACTCCCACCCCGCCTCCCAAGGCCCCTACCCCCTCGCACGCTCGCTCTGAAAGCACATCTGCCCCCCAGAAGACAGAGGACACAGCAGAGCAGCGCCGCAACGCGTTCATGAACGCTGTCAAGAAGACAATCGAGGACCCTGTCGCCAAGCAAAAGGAAGAGGAGGCTACCAAGGCTGCAGCTGAGAAGGCCGCTGCTGAGAAGGCCAAGGAAGAGCAACGTCTGAAGGAGGAAGAGCGTCTGGCAGCCGAGAAGAAGGCTGAGGTGGCGAAGGCGGCCAAGGCAGCAGAAGAAGCAAAGGCAAAGGAGCAAGCTGAAGCTGAGAAAGCAAAGGCTGAGGCCGAGAAGATGAAGGCTGAGGCTGAAGCTGAAGCGGCCAAGGCTAAGGCCGAGGCTGAGGCTGAGGCCGAGGCGGCCAAGGCTGCCGCGAAGGCTCCGGAGGTCAAGGGGAAGACCTCTGAAGAGCTGGCGGAGGAGGAACTCGAACGTGTCATCCGTGAGATGGAGGAGGAGGATGCTCGTCGTGAGAAGGAGCAAGCCGAGATCTCAGCCAGAAAGAAGATTGAGGCTGAGGAGCGCAAGAAGCGTGAAGAAGCGTCAAAGGCTGTCACGGCAGCTGAGAATGACCGGAAGCTCCGCGAGCAAGAGCGCGAGATGGAGAGACTTGAGGAGGAGCGGGAGCGCAAGCGCAGCGGCAAATCAGAGTCGGTATCTGTCGCCGATCTTCTTTCCAAGAAGATCGGCAGCCTTGAGCTGTCTGACAAGGGCACCTCGATGCCTCCTCCTGCTGCCCCTGCCGATAAGTCCAGCAGCGCTCTCCCTCAGACAAAGATCGCCGCCGATAAGCAAAAGAGCAAGCCCGTCCCCCTCAACCTGTCACCGCTCATCACCAATCCTGTCGAGGCACCGCAGCCCAGTGCCGCGCTTCAGTCGCTCAAGACGTCGCGCTTCTTGCCCGGCGTGGAGTACAACATCTACCCTGCAGGCGTGGCATCACCCAACCCTGCTTTGAACGCTGCCGTTCACAAGAAGGGCAAGGTTTTCAAGTACGATGCCGGATTCCTCCTCCAATTCCAGACTGTCTTCACTGAGCAGCCATCTCTGGAATTCCACCAACAAGTCAAGAACCTCATTGGCGATTCTGATGGCTCCCGGTCCGCTTCCGCCCGCACTCCGGGTGTCGGCTCCGGCAGACAGGGCTCTCGTGCTGGTGGCGCGACAGGCGGCTTCCCTCAACAGGGAACCATGGGCAACTTCGGCTCTGCAGCCAAGGCGCTCCCCTCTGGAACTACCTCGGAGCAGCGGTTTGCCATGTCACAGGGCAACAGCGCTCCCCGGCCGGCTGCCATCAGTGGCATGGCTTTTGGTCGTTCTGCTTTCCCCGGTCCCCTGGGTGGCCGCACTCCTTCCAGCACTGGCGGTGGCGGCATTCCCAGCTCTCCCCGCCAGGGCAGCAAGCGTGGTGGTGGTGGTGGTGGTGGTGGTGGTGGCGGCGGTGGTAGCAGACGGACTGATTTTGGTGGGGGTGCGCAGGCTGCTAAGACCATGCCTCTCACACAGGGTATTGAACTCAAGCCTATCGTGGTTTCAGCTACTGGCTGGAAGCCGCTTAGCATCACAAACAAGGCCGCAGCAGCTGCTCCCCCAACCGGTCACCTCGACCCCGAGTTGGTGCAGCGCAAGGTCAAGGCCGCCCTCAACAAGATGACACCCGAGAAGTTTGACAAGATCTCAGACGGCATCCTCCAAATTGCCTCGCAGTCCAAGAACGAACAGGACGGCCGCACGCTTCGCCAGGTCATTCAGCTCACCTTCGAGAAGGCTACAGACGAGGCCCACTGGGCGTCCATGTACGCCAAGTTCTGCAAGCGCATGCTTGAGATGATGAGCCCTGAGATCCGTGATGAGAACATCCTCGACAAGAACGGAAACGTCGTTAGTGGCGGCGCCCTCTTCCGCAAGTATCTCCTCAACAGATGCCAGGAAGAGTTCGAGCGTGGATGGAAGGTCGATCTCCCGGAGCCCCAGCCGGGCGCGGACAAGAAGGCTGGAGAGGCTGTTCTGTTGTCTGACGAATACTACATTGCTGCGGCAGCCAAACGTCGTGGCCTGGGTCTCGTTCAGTTCATCGGCGAGCTGTTCAAGCTTGGTATGCTGACGGAGCGCATCATGCACGAGTGTGTCCGCAAGCTTCTCGAGTTCCAGGGCATCCCCGATGAGGCCGAGATTGAGTCTCTCACCAAGCTTCTACGGACTGTTGGTGGCAACCTCGACAGCACTGACAAGGGCCGCCCGATGATGGAGGCGTACTTCCAGCGCATTGACACCATCGTCAACCTCCCCGACCTTCCCAGCCGTCTCAAGTTCATGCTGATGGATATTATCGACCTGCGTCGGATGCGCTGGGCCTCCAAGGACACCAACAAGGGCCCCAAGACCCTTGATGAGGTCAGAGCCGAGGTATGTTGATTCTGAAAACCATTTGCTATAAGTGACACGTTGAGCTAACACATTCCAGGCCGAGGCAGCGGCCGCACAGAAGGCAGCCGACAACGCACGCAGCAACCAGCGTGGCGGACCTGGTGGACGGCCACCCCAGGGTCGTGGTGACGCGCGCCAGTTCTCAACCTATACCCAGCCAGTACCCAACCAGGTTGGCATGGACGACCTGCGGAGACTCAAGGCCTCGGGTAGCCGCTCGTCTAGCCAGAACGTGTCGTCATTTGGGCCCACATCGATGTTCAACTCGCGTAGCAACAGCGGTCGTCGGATGGGACCGGGCGGTGCTTTCGGGCGCGGCGGTGAGGACTCTGGTGCCTCATCGCGCACTGGCACACCACCTACTCGGGAGCGTGACTCGGTTGCACACACCAATGCATTTGGGTACGTTTTGCCAGGTTTTTTTTTGGGGGGGGGGGGGTTTTTTTTTTTGAGTTGAATAGTTTGAGCGAGTGCTAACGAGTTACAGCCTTCTCGCCGATACAGGAGAGAACCCAACCTCTCCTCCCTCGACTGCTGCGTCTCCGGCGTTGTCCAAGGCGGCGCTGGACCACGCTGTCAGTGACGAGAAGAAGGAGGGTTGAGCGGGGGTCTTTCCATTACATCAACGGTGTCTTGCATTCATGAGTCGTGCATAGACCGGGCGGGTTTGTTATTTGCATTTGCGGGCGGGTTCTCAAAAATCCTTTTAAAAGTGCCTCTATGATACCTCAACCTGATAGAAGTTTCTCCATAGAGAAACTGCCACCGGACATTTCTTTTTTTTTCCCCAGGAGTTGGGACGGGTTTCACCCTTCACTTCCACTGTTGTGTTGATTACATGTCAAAAAGTCTTTATTGCATCCTGCCTGCGCTTTGCTGGTAGTTGAGAGGGATGAGGGTGCCTGCTTATCTCTTTCTAATACATGCGATGCTTTTCTACTACACACACGTGCCCTGTTTTGCGTTTCTTTCTCATTTCCATTTACGAGTGAAGGGCCTTGAGAGAAGATGTGTGTGGAGATGCGTTTTAGAATGGCACATTGGCGGCGTGAACAGAGGAGAGAGAGATTTTGTTTTTTTGTTTGGCACTCATCTCGTCCATTTCAAGTCCGGATCTGCTGCTGCTGACGGTACACACTGTCGGTCACAGCAAGCCAAAGCTGTGTTTCTAATTTCCTGTAACAACCTATTTTCCCATTTTGCTTCGTTTCTCGTTCTTATTTCCTTTATAATTTGGTATTGCGAGGGGGAAAACGAAGGGGATGAAGGATGGCTCGGCGTTGCGTTTCTCTGGGAAAGAACCGACGTGGCTGGTGCCAGATTTCCTACCAACTTGCGCATTTCGTCGGAACTATGGGGCGAAAGGGGGTGGTAAAACGGAACGGAGGAAAGAGGACGCGACGATGGGTTATGCGGCGCGAGGTTTTTTGGTCTGTGTACATTATCTAGTTTGCCAGTCGTTTATGAAACTACTCTCTAAACTATTGAAGTATGCGCGGTGATTGTTTGGTGAGGGCATTGTGCAGGTGGGATAGGGGTTGGTGAAGTTTGGATAGGGGGTAGGATTGGGGTTGGCGAGGGGCCATAACTGGTTGAGTTTATCAAGTCAGGCTTCAAGGGAGATCCCTGCGGGTTTCCTTCAAACCCCTTTAGACTACTTTCATCCCTGGGTTCGCTGTTGAGCAAAGATAACGTTACGTTGTAATTTCAGCTCTCGGGTTTCCAAAAGAGCGAGTAACTATGTACTGTAGCCATCTGAATTTTGTACCGTAGTACATAGTCCCTAAGTATGGACTCAAACTGTTCTGTCACCGTTGGAAAAAGTTAGTAACAGAGTTCGTCGTGTCCGCTTGAGTGCTGGTCAGCTTGATCTCAACCAGTCCAGGTTCTTCGACAGCGTCCACGAATCGTTTGGGTACCTGTAAACCCAAGCATCGAGGATGATCCAAAATGGTACGATAGCAGCGGGCTGGTGTCACGGCCGTGGACATGGAAAAGAGGTTACATCCGCAGGGGCTAAGTCAAACAGGGTAATCGTGATATTAAACTGGAACAGAATACTCGCAAAATGCACATGATTGTATCCCCAACCCCCAACGCCAGCCCATGGACCACGACGCAAGGCAAAACAAAACAAAGGACAAAGACCCAACCCCAGCTCTACCAGCTTACCCAACACCCATCCATGCCTTGCCACACACACACTTCGCCCAAATACCTCGACGTCCCTACTCAGCCACATACCCCAATCCCGCAAACAGCGTGTACATGTTCACCCACTGGTATCCACACTTATTCAAGTACCTCTCCACAGCCCCCTTCACCGTCTTGAACCTAACCCGGTTCTGCGCCGCGAGCGCTTTGATCATCTCCTTGCGCTCCTCTGGCGACATAGCCTGGGCGCCCTCGACGCCGCCCTGCACCGGCTTCTCGTCAACATTCTCCAGCGCCTTATCTACATCCCACAAGCTCGCAAAGTACTTGAGCTGGGTGTACATATCGCGCGCGCCGAACTCGTAGCACATGCGACCAGTACAGTCGTTGCGGCCGAGGCCCTTGGGGCCGAGACAGCGCCTACTGTCGACGCTGATCTGGCGGGTGCGGTTCCCGCAGCCCGTGTCGCTGCAGACGAGCCAGCCCTCGTAGTAGCGGGCGGTCTGGGCGCGGACGGCGGCCTCGACCTGTGCGACGACCGAGAGGTTTGATATGGTGGCGCCGCAGCTTGCCACGGGGCAGACGACACCGGCGGGGGTGACGCGCTCGGGCGAGCCGAGCAAGCCCTCGAAGACGTTGCTGGCCTTGCAGGTGCGGCAGCGCAGCGAGAGGCGGGCGCAGTCGGCGAAGCGGATGGCGTCGGGGATTTGGGATTCGAGGGGGTGGACCTCGACCGCGCCGCCGCTGCCGCTGCTGGAGGAGTTGCCGTTGCCGGTGTTTGCGTAGCGGCGTACGTCGAGGCCGAGATTCTCGGCGAGCTGAGTGCTCGAGGTGCCGACAATGTTGGCACACAGACGCTCAATCGTCGGGAAGATTTGCTTGCCCATGTACCACTCGACGTCCGGCTTGAGCTCCGAGCCGTGCTTCACCACATCTTGCGAGGGGTAAGCGCGCTTGGGAGCCGGCTCCGAAGTGGTCTTGCTGTCGCCCGTGATAATGTACGAGATGACATCACCCTTGCGGACGGGCTTGCCGCGCGCCATCTCGCGCAGGGCCACCTGAACTTGGGGCATGCTGTCGCCGTTGGGATACTCGCTGGGTGCCTTGCCAAGTTGTGTGAAGATGATGTACTTGCGTGCGGGGATGGCGTATTTCCTCATATTCTGGGCCATCTCACGAAGATACTCGTGAACACGTTGAATGGCCACCTCCGTATCATCGCCAGAGAGGATCTCGTTAAGCGTATGCCTTGACATCTCCTTGGACAGGGCACAGTACTCTCTGCGCTTCATGTCTAGGCCCTTGACTTCCATCTTCTCGACCCACTTGCCGTTCTCCTCGACAATATTGATGGCGGCGTACTTCTTCTTGGCTTGGAGGAGAATGCGGCGGAAGACGTTGTCAATGTCAATCTCCAACAGCCTGTAGCACTTGTTGACGGCTTCCTTGAACTCCCGACCCACACGAAACGCGTCGGCAATGTTGTCTACGTTGGCGTTGATCATGACCGAGTCCGTGTCACCGTAGATGACCTGCAGCGAGCTGGCCTCTGCGAGCTCCTTGGTGCTGCGAAGAATCTCACGGCCCTTGTAGGTTGTGAGTACTGCCAGAGGCCGGGCGTAGAACCGCGACCTTTCGTATCCCAAACAACCGTACATGGAATTGGCAGTCAGCTTGAGCGCAAGCTGCTTGATATCCCACGTTGCAAGCTGCTCAGGCGTCGCATTTTTATCCTTCATCAACTTCTTGACTTCTCGTCGGCGGTTGACAAGGCCGGCAATCAGCTCTGGGAGGATACCCGGGCCAAGCTTTTTGTCAGGAACATCGGGCACAGCCTCTTCATCATCCGACTGTTTGCTGATTAGTGCGTGGTTTCTGGCAGGGTGGTGGACAGATAGATGCTCACTAGTTTTGTCCGATCAACTGTCGTGAAACAGATATTGAACTCTTGAATGATGGAAGGGTAGAGGGAGTTAAAGTCCATGACCAGGACAAACTTGTCGTAGAGGCCCTTTTCGGGCTCGAAGACGAGACCTCCCTTGTACTTATCCTTCTTCTTGGCGTCGTCGCCCTGCTCGTTGGCACCATCTTCTGGGCGGCCCCGCCCTCTAAAGCTCTGCTTGTCTGGGCAGATGTACTTGTTTTTGTGGAACCTGTGGAGCAGGATGTACTCGTTGCGTTCAGCTCGGGTACCTGTAAGTGTCCTTGCCCACGAGTTGCCGGCCAGGTTGGTAAGGACCTTGGTCAGGGGAAGAACCTGAGTCTTCAAGGCCAAGGCGGCGATGAAGTAGGTGTCGGCTTCCACGTGCGAGACATAATCCATCAGGCCCTTTGCACTCGCTGCCCATGTCTTGAGGGCGGCATCGTTGTCGAACTCCCCTCGGTGATCCGTACCCCCAAGATAGAGATTGCACATCTCGCTCAAACTCCACGACTGACACTTGAACATGACAGACTTGCCGGCATCGTTGGCGAGATCGCAGAGAAGTCGCCCGGCCATGACCTGTCGCTCCGCAAAAACATTTCCGCCCACCTTGCCGATGGCTGATGGCCACTGAGACCGCCTCATCCTGCCAAGTCTGGACCATTGAGGCACCTTCTTCTCGTGAAGGCGGTTCAGCAGAATGCTGTAGTCGACACCTTCGAGCTGGTGACCAACAATGACATCGGGGTCAACAACATCGATCCGGGCGAGAAAGAATGACAACATCTCGGTTTCTTGCTTCATGAGCTTGATGAGGCCCATCTTCCTCTCCCTGGCCATCGCTTCGAAGCCCACGGGGAATGCAGTACCGTTTGGCCGGAGAATGGTGAAAGTATGGCAGGGCAGGTCCCGCGCTGACTTTGTCTCACTTAGTGTCACGTCTGAATAAACCCTCGCGCTGATGGCGAGAATCTCCTGCTTGTTGTCCCTGACGTTGAAAACGGTCCGCATCGCAAAGCTAACAAGCGTCAGAGGAGGATCGGGCGGACTTTCGCTCTCGCTTATGACCGTGACCATATTTGGGTGATCAACCTGAACTTCCAGCCGACAGTGCGAGGCGTTCTTCAGGGCGGAAAAGTCGGCGTCCTGGATCTTCAACCAACATGGGCCCATTATGTTCTTCCAGAGCACAAACTGCTCAAACAATGCCGTGTTGGTACCAAAAACACGTGAGAACGTCTCGCCCGTGGTGTTCATATCGATGGGAGGCTTTGTGTAGGGATACAGGAGCTTCAGGTACTGGCCCTCCTTGGGGACGTCAGGAAGCTCGAACGCATACTTGCGGTTGCAGGCCTTGATCTTGTGCATCTCAACCTTCATGTTGCTCATGAGTGCATCAACCTCATCGTAGACTTTCTCCATGCCTATGTCCTCTGTTGACTCTACGCCGCCTCTGTAACGATGCTGGCGGGGGAGGAAGAATAGCTTGCGGAGAATATTGTCCACCCTGACGAAGCAGCTGACGTAGGTTTTCGTCTTCTTGTTCAGGACCTTGCCGAAGAGACACAGGCTACCGTTGATTTCGGTATAGTCGGTCCAAAACATGTTGAGACTGCCATCTTCCTCGACGGCATCCTTGTAGTCAATCTTGCCAGCGATCCTGGTCTCGGTCTGGGAGGCAGAAACGACATTGAGGCCCTTGCTGATGTTGTTCCAAGCAGACGAATCTACCGCTCCGTCTGGTTTGGTAGGCGAGGAGCTGACAGGAGTGGGATAGGGATCTGGTTTGACAATCTTCTTGATTTGACGAGAGGCGGAAATGTTGACACTGACGGTCGTTACTGCGCCGGTGTGGGCAACTTCCATCAGGTCTTCCTCCTCGTCTTCTTCTTCCACCTTGGGCTTAATCCTCCGCTGGGCAGCCTTTGCGGCGGGCGAAGAGGGGGCGGGGTCGCTCATGATCACATCGGCGGCAGATCCGTCGTCGGTCGGTGGAATGAAGTCATCCTCGTCCATGGGGGCGTCATAAAGTTGGGGAGAAGGCAGCCTGTCGTCAACAACCTTTGGTTTCTTCGCAATCGGCCTCTGGCGCTCGGGTGCTGGAGATAGTTTCCGGGGCTTTCTTCGCTCTGGCGACCGCTCCCTCTTCTTGGACACCCGGCGTGACCCCCTGGGGGCAGGGACATTCGTATCGACCTCACCAAGGAGATCGCCCACGACGCCGTCGAGGAGATTGTCCATGAATGTCTCATCCTCTTCTGTCTTGATGATCTAGTCACGGTGTAAGCTGCCGTGCTCCGGGCTTGGCTGGGGGGGAACTACCAACCTTCTTCGCCTTTGGCGGTGCGGTATTGCCTTTTGTAAAGTATTCTGTAATGTTGCGGTCGTTGGCGTCCTTCTTCAACTGGTCTTCCTCGCGCTGCTTTTTGGCTGAGGCGGGATGAAAGTCAGCGAGTATCACGGGTATGTCTAGAAGACATGGAACTTACACTTGCTGCCCTTGCCACGCACTATCTTGGCGCCGCCATCGCTCTCGCTGTCGGTCTCGTTGACGGGCACGCGGTCCCATTCCTCGCGGCCGTCGTCGGCGTAGCCTTCGCCATTGTCGTCAACGACGAAGTCGTCCTCGTTGAGGCGGTCTCTGACAATCTTCTTGTACTGGTTCTCGTCGACTTCCTCGTACAAATCATCGACCTGGCCGACCTCGTACGTGTCGAACTTCTTTTTTCCCGACTCGCGCAGGGCGCGCAGCTCTGCAAATTTGGTGCGCTTGGCGGTTGACTTGGGCATGGCTGCGGTTGAGGACGTGGTGCTGTCAGTCTCACAGTCGCAATAGCATGACCGCAGTGAGAATGCCTTGAGGTCACAAAATGGGTGGAGCGGGACTGTTGACGGGACAATTGACGATGGTGCCAGGGGCGCGCTACAGTGGGAGTTATAGTGGGCTGGGTCTAATTGACGAGACGCGCTGTTTCGTGCTTTCTCGCGTCGTGCCACGCGCACCCCTGCGCACACACACACTTTCACACTCAGACCCCTGATGGGGAAATGTGGGGCATGCATCGAGCTCCCGGCAGGCAAGCGGAAAAAAGCATCTCGATCGCAAACCATCAAAATTTGAAGATTTGAAGGTTGAAATGTGATAGCAACCGCTGCGGTGATAAACTCCCTTTTTGACGACACCACAGAACCCTCGCCTCTTCTGCTAGTTGCAGCCGAATCCCCAATCACCGACTGAAGGACTCGAAAAACGAGCAATCCAAGAAGGAAAGAGAGGGGACACCAGGCGCCGCAACAGTCGCAAAAGCGGAGAGAAAGACAGAGGTCCTGAAGGTGTCGAGTGGGAGAACCGCAGCCATGTTCGTCTGCCGATCTTGCGTGAGGAGGACCCTTAGTCCGACGGCGGCCGAGTCACGGCTGCTCGTACAGCCTCTACAGGGCACCAGCACCCAGCGATCCTTTTCAGGAGATTCATACACATCGCCGAGTCTTGCTCCGGGAAAAGAAAAGGTGGCACCTACGCCGCCGGTCGATAAATCGGATCCAACTGCTGTCGCGCCCAGGCGTGCAAAGGATCTGCAATGGATCGTCAAGAAGCATCTTCAATACCTCAAGGACCCCCTCCTCATCGCCGAGCATATCCTCGCGACTCTCGCAAAGGGGAAGTTCGACGAGGCTCTCGAGGTCACCCGCGCCGCCAGTCGCGACACAGCGGTATCGGTCAGCTGGAACCATTTGATCGACTACCAAATGAAGAACCAGCGCCTCCACGCCGCCGTGAAGCTGTACAACGAGATGAAGAAGCGCGCCCAGCTTCCAGACGCCCGGACATACACCATCATCTTCCGCGGCTGCGCCGAGTCCGTACACCCCAAGCTGGCTGTGTCCGAGGCCGTCAGGATCTACTCCACGCTGATGGCCAACGAGCGCATAAAGCCCACCACGATCCATCTTAACGCTGTCCTCGAAGTCTGCGCTCGCGCTGGCGACCTCGACAGCATGTTCACCATTGCCCAAACTGCCAATAATGCACTGCGATCTCCCAACAGTCAAACCTACACCATCATCCTAAATGGCCTTCGGCACAAGCCGGATGTCTCTCGACGCGAAGGGTTGTCCGAAGAGCAGGTTGAGATGAACAATAGTCACGCCTTGGAGAAGGCCAGAGCTATTTGGGATGACATAATACTTCGCTGGAAAAACGCCAAGTTGGTCATCGACGAGGAGCTCGTGTGCGCCATGGGACGGCTACTGATGGGCGGTGATCGCAAAGACAAGGACAGCATCCTGGAGCTGCTCGAGCAAACTATGGCACTCCCGCGGCTCGACAAGGGCGCCATCGCCGGCAGTGTTAATACAACAACCGCAGCCCCCAAAGCACCGCACCCCCGATCCCCGACCGCATCGTCCGCGATCCACCCCAAGCCTAGCCGCAACACCCTCTCCCTAATCATGATGTCCCTCCAAGGCACCAAAAAGACCAGCCTGGCCCCCAAATACTGGGAGCACCTGACCAAAGTCCACAGCGTCGAGCCCGACAAGGACAACTACAACAAGTACCTCAAGGTCCTGCAAGTCGGGCGCGCCTCTGAGAAGATGGCCAACACCATCGTTGCCATGCCCCCCGCATTCTTCTCTCCCATGACCTTCCGCACGGGCTTCAGCACCTGCATCCACGACGAACTATCCCCGCACGCGTTCCAGAACGCCTGCCGCATCTTCGACGTGATGATCACCAAAACCCGCTACCCGGACCCGCTGGCGATGCGCCTCTTCCTGCAGTCCGCCCGCGGCAACGTCCGGCACCACTACGAGAAGCACCCCAAGGACGAGCAGGCCGCCAAGCTCTCGCTCGGCCGGCAGATCGTGGCCGGCGTCGACCGCCTGTGGCAGCCCTTCCGCATCCTCATGAGCTCCTTCTCATACCCGGAACAGCCGGCCAAGTCGCCCCAGGGCGCCTGGCAGATGGCCGAGAGGGACGTGGCCGAGGCCATGGCCACGGCGCGCCGCATAATTGCCGCCATGGACAAGGTCACGTTCGAAGGCATGGCCGACGAGGAGATTTGCAAGATCTTGAAGTCGCGCCGTGCCATCCTCAACCGCCTGGTGGAACGTTACTACGAGAAGGAGCAGAATATGGCGGAGAAGCTAGGCAAGGCTCTGCCTGTGAAGGAACGGGGCGGCCTCGATGAGGATCTGGTCGAGGTTGAGACTGGGCGGAGATGGTAGTATTGAGTATCAACTCTCTATGTGCTGTATAACACTTGTCACCAAACACTGTATCATATCAATGTAGACTTGGTTCAGAGCCAACCACCATCCCCATATTAACCATCTGGCCTGCTGAAGTATACATGTTCTTCAGAGGCAAACGGTCCTTCTAACTTTGTTTGAACCTGTGAGCTTATTCTATATCCCACACCCTGTTGCGCTGGCAATTCGGACATTTTTCTCGTGTTCCAGGAGTCGGGGTCGTTGCAGTGTCGCGTCTAGAGTCTAGGAAAGGAAGCAACTCGGATCTGTGGAACCCCCCTTCTGCAAATTCGTGCTATCCCGTCACTCCCTGGTGATTCGGGAATCATACGTAAATGGGGTTGAAGCTATCTCGCGCATCTCGATGCCATTCTGGGGGCTGATTCGCTTCTTCGTCCGCCAAACCTTCGAACAAGCACCACTCGCTCTATCCTTACCCAGAGCCTCCTTGTGACTTGATTCTTCTGTAAAGTTATGTTTCACCTTCTGCCATACTGCTACCAAACCACCCCCCCCCCCACGGGCCTACCTCGGCATCACTAGCTCCGCCAGTGTGCTTATCCTTCTTGTCCTTCCTCTTCTTCGCCATGAGCTCTGTCCTTCGGCTTCTTAACGCGAAGGAGCTTGAGGTAGTCCGGCATCATGCTGATGGCGGCTAGCATTCTCCATTCATCGTAGGTGAATAAGTAGCGAGTGCCAGTAGTGTTTCTGCTTGTGTCAAGGGCCACAATGGATACTAAGTCACAAACATAGCAACCAAGTCTTGTGTGAAAGTTTGAGACATATCCTCCATTTGTTGAACCCTTTCCTGATAACTCGATATGCCTGTTTATATACCGGGTGCTACACCTTTCAAGACACCAACAATTTGCTATCAAACCGGTAGTAGGTGCCCTATATATCACGGGGATCACTTCACATTTAAATGGGTGTGCATTGACGGAACATGTTTGTCTTCAAAAGCCCCAAAAGGAACTGTACCATTTCCCTCGGCATTCTCAGCTCATATCTTGATCTCCTTCTTTTAGATGCTGCCGCTAGCGATGAGTTTCGGCTCGACAAGGCGGACAATGTGTTGTGATGCTGTGAAACGAGCGACATTGGTGGCCAAGAAACCCAGGTAAGGTCTTCCAACTCCATCGCCGTGCTTCTGACCGACCGCGGACGGGGGCAAATCTAACATCTGAAAAGGGGTTGCCATCTAACCTCAGTCTATAATATCCATGTCATTTATTCTATATACCTACCTACCCCAAGCGTAGTCCCAAAATGTAGGAGCCAGCTTGTGATGCGAAGATACAAAGGCAATGAGAGAAAAGCAAAAACTAGCAAAGAATGTAAAGAAGCCGACTACTTTGGCGCAAGCAACCCAGCTATGTGGGAAAACACATGCCCTATCAAGCGTACGTTGACAAGTACCTATAGAGATGTCTTAGACTTCGAGACAGGGCCCTTGTTGAACCTCTCCAAGGGATGAACAAATGTACCATTTTGGACTCCTTATATACTCGTCACGTTCATTCTAAGATTCGAGAGGGGCTTTGGGAACACCGGGAAGGTCTTTTGGGGAACTGGAAATGCCACCTGGGACGCTGGAAAGGCCTCATTGAAGCTTTAATAGGCACGTGCCTACTTGATCCAAGGCATGACAGGGTCACAAACAAGTCTAGATAAAGGCACCAAAATGATTTCATTGTTCTGTGAAACTAAGTCCCACTTCCTCCCAAGCTGCTGCCAAACTAGCTCCCCCCCAAACTACTCCCGGAGCCTACCTAGGCACCGCAAGCTCCACCACAAGCTCCGCCATTACCCTTATCCTCGTCGTCCTTCTTCTTCTGGGCTTGAAGGAGCTTGAGATAGTCCAGCATCATGCTGGGGTCCCGGGGACGGTTGCTGTCGGCGCGGTCCGACAGGTCTTTGTAGACGGCCATGCGGCTCCGTAGCAGGAGGTCCGTCAGAGGGGTGGGGCTGAAGGCATCCTCAGGCGCGGTGCAGAACTCCAGTGGAAGGCTGGCGGCAGCGCCGCGCTTCTTACCGCTGCCGCGGTGGCCCTTGCGCTTTCTGGTCTTCTTCGGGGCCGGCAGGGAATCGGCGTCAACTGCGGGACCGTCGGCATTATCATCCGCGGTGCTAGCACCGCCAGTGGTAGGCTCGACGTTACTCTCCAGAGACTTCGGGTTGAATGGCTCCACTAGGCCGGCGGGGTATTTGCCCTTGCAGGCCTTGGGCTTGAACGGCCCAACATTGCCGGTTGAGGCGGCCGCAGCCTCCTCGTCTCCAGCCTTTTTGGCGCAAAACTCGGTCTCAGTATCGTCAGCTTCGCCTTCGGTCTCGTCGGCCTCGTCGGTCTCAGCTGCGGTGGCGGCGGAATTCTGCTCGTTGGTGGCCTCTTTCAAGACCTGCTTGCTCTTGCCGTCTCTGTTGGCGATGTAGGTGTGAACTTCAGCCTCAAGATACTCTCTGCCACTTCCACCAGCCTTTGCGGTCTTCATGTAACCTTGGATGATGGTCTCAATGTTCTCCTCAAACTTCTGCTTGCCATGGCAGCCGGTCTCAAGTGCCTTGATTGCAGCTTGACCTCGCTTGGTGGGGTGCGGCTTGGACGGTCCCGCGAGGGAAGGTGCGGCCTTGGTAGCTTCCTCGGGAGCCTCCTCGGGAGCTTTCAGGGTGCCGCCATTCGTCATGAGGGGCTTGAATGCAGCTTTGACGGGCCCATTATTGCCGATAATCTTCTTGGCATCACGGGCATCCTGCTTGGAACTCATGATGGCGTCTTGATGCTCCGCGTGGATGTTCTTTCGGTGCTTTTCCGAGAGGCTCATGTCGTTGGTCGAACGAAGATGCGGAGTCTTGGAAGGCTCCGAGTCGGCGTGCTCTGCGGCGGCGCTCTTGGCTGCAGAGTTCTTGGGATCCTTGGACTGCTTGGTGAGCTTGCTGTGCTCCATCTTTCTCATGAAAATGTCGGGTTTGCAGTTGGGAGGTACAGGGAAACGATCAAGAATATCAGAGATGCAGTCGTCTTGGTCGAGGTTGTCCATGGAAGCTTCTTGATCAGAGTTGTCCAGAGAAAGGTGGTCCTGATCGAAGAAGTTGTCCAGGGAAACGGGAGTTGTGGGAACGCGAATTGTAGGAAAAATGGTGTGTTGTGGGTGATAAATATCCGCGGAAGGAGGGACTGTTGCCGTGCCCTGACCTGTGTGGGGGTTTGCCATGCTGTTGCTCTTGCCCTTTGCCCCTGGGAAGAAGCCCATCCGAGGCAGCGTGCTGTTGGCCTGGGGGCCCGCTTCACCAATAATGTTGCCGTGCTGCCAGTTAGGGGCGGGACCTTTTCCTTTACCGGTGAACATGGTTTCGAAGGGACCAGCTCGACCCTTGGCGCCGCCCTCGTCCCCGCCTAGAATGTCTAGCAGAGAGATCAGGGAGCCGGTCCCATCACCGTCCCCAGGGTCAGTGGCACCACTGGTACCGCTGGGGCCAACACCATTTAGCATCGACAAAATTTCGGCCTCAAACTTGCCCAGACCGTTGAATGTGTAGCGGGCGCTCTCGCCCTCTGCAACGGGTTGAATGCGGTCCAGGCTGTCAAACAACCGAGACACGGTTCCAGAGAGTTCCGGATTGACACTGACACGTACGGAAGACTCGCCACCGGGTGTGGCAAGTCTATGAGGACCTGTGGCTGCACAGATTTACGTGTGAGTATAATCTGATCTTCGGAGGGGGCCTCGGCCATCAAAGTATAGAACCACTCACCAGCGCCAGTCCCGGGACTTCTTTCGCCAATACCAGCGATATTGGCATCGGCATTACCACCATCAACATTGCCATCCATAGTGTGACCCCGAGCGCTGGGAAACCCAGCGGCCACCACTGCGCCCTCGTCAGCAGCTAGCACGGCAGACGCGACGCACAAGTGTGTATAAAAAAATGGCTGTGGAAACGACTTACTTCTGAATATTTCCGATATGGTCCCCTCGAAGCTGCCGCCGCCAGGGATAACAAATGGAGTGATGCCAATGGCCGGCTGACGCGACGTGTGGCCGGTCACGCCTTTCTTGGCCTTGCCCTTGGCTTTGGAGCCTCTCTTGTTTCTCGACTTGCCCATATTGACCGGTCGAGTGAAAAATCGAGATGTGGGGATGGAATTCAAAAGATTGGGGTCGAGATACACACTACCCGGCTCTGCGTTGCCTTGGCTGGAGCGGCTAATGGTTGACGTCGTCAGGTTCAGTGGTTGCGAGTAGCAACACTGCGAAGTCTGGGATGGGCTTGTGGAAAAGCCTTGGGCTGACTCTGCGAGCTGATATAGCAAGGAAGGGCCCAGCGAGGAAGGAGGGCGTGGGGGTTTTGAAAATGTGTGCCCTCGTGCTCAGGGCGAGGGCATGGGGTTTGCAAGCGGGGGCCTGCGGCTCGATCTGCGGCTCGGCCTGCGGCTTGATCATGCGGACCCGCGTGCTCGCCGGCGGTGCCTTCCGGTGCTGAGCCCCTGGCCATTATGGGGCTCCTGACCTACCTCGATGTCGGGCCTAGCTCCGGCCCTAGCGGGCGAGCAGGCAGCGAAGAATATCGGCCACAGGGACAGCACAGGCAGTACTAACAGCACCAAGAGCACCGAGAGCCCCCAGAACACCAACATAATTAACACAGTACGGGGTAGGAGATGTCCATGGCCCTCCGTGGTGTTACACTATGTCTGTCAGACACTTTGAACACTCTTTATATTCGGAATGGACAGACAGAAGCCTAAGAGCAAGAGGCAAGCAGCACCCCCAAGAGCAGGCAGCACAGGCCGCATGGGTGGCACCATATGTTGACGAGGAAGGCAGGATTCCCTCCAAGGTAGGTGCTGGGAGGGAGCAATAGCTAACCAGAAGCTGCAGCTAACATAAGGAAATGTATCTCCTCGAGCACTTGCACAACATAGAAGGGGCACTCCCCTCCAGGGGTGCTCGGAGTGAGCAACAGCTAACTGGCAGCTGCAGCTACCGTGGAGGAAATGGATCTCTTTGGCCACTTGCACAGCAGAGAAGGGGTATTTCCTCTTTGGGGTCCTCGGAGTGAGTAACAGCTAACCATGCTGACATGGAGGAAATGGATCTCTTCGAGCACCTGCACAATAGAGAAGGGGCATTCCTCCTGGGCAGCTGCCCGGCGGGGGCAACAGCTAACCAGCAGCTCCAGACAATATGGAGGAAACGGATCTCTTTCAGCACTTGCACGACAGGGAAGGGGCCATGTGCGGCATTGCCTTCCCAGCAAGACACCCTCCCCCCTTCTTTTTCTGGAAAACAAACAGATGAGTAGAGCGTCAAAGACGAGAAGGGAATCCAGATACAAAGACAGACTTTGACCTTGGGCCACCAACCTGAAAGGGCAGGCGAGCCACGACTGCGGATTGCAGACAACCATCGAGCCCCTGTTCAGCAGTCCCGCACTTTATTGTGCTGGACTCCCATACCGGCTCTAGCTGGAATAGGAGTTTCGATATGGACACCATCAGGGACTATGGCAGGAGCTTTTTCTGTGCATCAAGAGCAGGGCCACCCCCCTTTTTTGCAATTATGTATATCCATAGACCGTTCTTTGACCCTAAGGCGTGACTGGACAATTGACGATTGACGTTGAAGTAATGGTCCGTGCACACTGTGCTCTTGTGCAAGGGTCTAGCATGTAGGCAAAGAACGCGCCGCCGCGCCACAAAACATGCCTGGCTTTAGCATGCTGCATTTGCACTTATCAAAAGTCATTGGAGAATTCCACCCTGGAGACACCCAGCTCCAACATCTCCAACATCGCTCACTGCAGCAGCTCTTCCCCCAAGCATCTTTTTTCCCTCGCTTCCACCAATTCCCTGCATCCCCAGAGTGGTATCGCCAACCAAGCCCTGTTGACTGGCAACCTACCCTTCGAATCGCATTGACCCGACCGACGAAGCGAATAACGAATCCGCACGGTCGCCCGCGATGGCCTCCAACGGACCGACCAAAAAGGTTGCGACCGACTTTGAGAAGATTATTCAAGAAGGTGAGACAACACCATAAATGCTCAGGGGGGCATCCGTTGCTGACGGCAGCCGCTATCCCTGTAGGTCGCGACCGTAAAAAGAATGAAGCTCTCGCCGCGAGGATCTTTAGCAAAGATCGTCGCTCCAGCGCCCCGTTCAAGGCCTCAGGAACGGCTAGCTCCGGCCCGCTCGCCAGCCGCGCAGGCGTCAAGAAGGTTGGCAGCACACACTCCTATCAAGACAGCCCGGAAGCACCACAGCTAACCGTTGCGTCTCATCACCACTCCAGCCGCAGCAGCAGCGCGCCGTGTCCTCAACCGCGCCCCGCCATAGCACCGGCAACATTGACGGCGAGTGGACTCACGACCTGCATGGCACAAACGGCCCGCGCGGCCCCAAGAACCCCCAGCCCGCCCCCGGCTCGCTTGCTGCGCGCATCACGAACCCGAATGCTGGACCTGCCGGCAACCCGCGCCAGAAGCGCCGCGCTGCCCAAGTAGCACAGGCTCTTATCAGGACCGAGCTCCAGCAGCAGCGCCCGAACGGAGGAGGAGGCGCACGTCAACAGCAGGCGTCCTTCATCACCCCGCAGTCTGCATCAGCCGCAGGTATACGGGTAATCCCTACAGGACCAGCTGCACAGGGGGCCTTTAGCCAGGGCCTTTCGATTCGGGGTCTGGCGGGTCCATACGTGGTGCTCGCCCAGAACTTTGCGCCGGGCACAACAGCAGCCGATATCGAGAGCGCCATGACTCCCGTGGGCGGCATCATAACTAGTTGTCGCTTAGTAAAGGCTCATCCCCTGGTTATTGCCGAGCTCGCATTTGAGAGCAAGGAGGGCGCTGAAAGAGCGATTGCCACTTTCAACGGCCAGACTGTACGTTTCGTCCCTCATCTAAACCATCCCCCAGCATAACTGACAAACGAGACACAGGCCGACGGCCGCGTCCTAAGCGTCTTCCCCAAGCCGGGCAACGTCCCCCTCTCAGATACCCAAGCAACATCAGCCACGCCTAGCGGGCCCCGTGCGATGCGCGACAACGATGCCATCGTGGACGGCACCCTAGGCTTCGATGACCCGATGGAGATGGATGACGGCAGCTCATTCTCCAACGGCAACGGTCGGGCACCCCCCCGCGGTCCTGCCGCCGATACCGGCGGTCTGTACAGCGACAGCCTTGTGCGCAGCGGCGGCAGCACCAATCGTCACGGCCGGGGCTTCGGCCGTGGAGGCGGTGGTAGAGGACGCTGAGCTGGGTTTAAAAAAAAAATCCAAATCTGGATGGGGGTTTAGATG
This sequence comes from Lasiosphaeria hispida, assembly GCA_033439745.1. Classification (NCBI taxonomy): domain Eukaryota; kingdom Fungi; phylum Ascomycota; class Sordariomycetes; order Sordariales; family Lasiosphaeriaceae; genus Lasiosphaeria; species Lasiosphaeria hispida. The sequence continues at coordinate 3,044,664 of JAUIQD010000003.1, forward strand.
GATAGAGGAAATGGGCGCCCTTGGCTGGGCAAGGATCCCTACGGCTATTGTTCACGGGATCGCCCATCATTTTCACATCTTTCCTCTGCCTCATAAACCAGCCTCACGGGTCGCTCCGTCCCGCCGATTCATTACTCAATGATTAGGGAAGGAGCCATCGATATGTTCACAACTGTATTTGTAGTAATTATCTCCCCCGCCCCTAAGTCTAGACGGGACCTGTTTGGAGAACGGACTGGGAAGAGGAAGGACAAACAAAAGAATTCGCGGTAGGTAAGGGTGCTGTTGCTGTTTTGGGTTTTCCTTGTATCAAGCGAGGCAAGGCGTTACTCTGGCGTTTATTTTTCTCTCTCTTTCATCATCGATGACATGGCTTCGAATAGGGTTAGGTAGGGCAGGGGGGTACGATATCAAGATGGTCAACGTCCTTGAAGAGAGTGGTGATCAATCGGTCTGTGTGTGTGTGTGTGTGTGTGTGTGTGTGTGTGTGTGGAGGGGCTTAGTTTCTAGCTTCGCTTTTTTAGGATCTGGAATATCTCTCTCCTGGGTCACAACCAAGCAAACGGGAAGCGAAGCCCTGCGCATGAGATATGGGATGGGGGTATATTTTCTGAAGAGAAAAAGAGAAAATAAACATGTCCTCTGGTCTCTGTCCGATACAAATATCCCTTCTTCTCCTGCGACTGCCAATCTTGGTTACACCTCTCTGGAAGATCATGCATGCATGGTCTTGCCTCCCCATGTATCATCCCATGCCGCCCTCTCATCCCTCCCTGCAACGTAAACACAAGGGTCATCTCATACCATCACAGTTAGACGGACATATGACATGTTTCTCAATTCTCATGATTCCCAACCTCCAATCCAATCCGTCAAGGCTAAACCACCCGCCGCCGCCACCACCACCGCCAACCAGTTTCATCAGAGTGCTTCCCACTTACACAGACCAGACAAGAAGAAAATAAGATAAATTGACATTTGCCCACCGACAACCACCACCACCCAATCAAAGCTTCATTCCGTCCCCTCCATCTCGAGAACCCAATGTGGGAGGACGCAAGAGGAGAAGCAACAAAAACAGGAAAAAGAAAAAGACAAAAAAAAAAACAGGAAAAAGTACTGTATAAAGACCATGATGCATGAAGCCAATGTGTATGCCTTCCCGTACCATTCCCTCCCTCCCCAGCCTCCCGCCGGGCATCACAATCACACCACATAACCCTGCCGCCATGTGACCCGTTCCTTGTTCATCATATTGCAGACTGGCTGTATGCCAGTCTATATTTGCCCTCCTTCAATTTGACCCGGGGATCACTCATCAATCGATGGCGTGAAGTTTCCAGTGTGTTTGTTTTGTTTGCTCCGTCGAAAGAAAGGCCGCATCGTATCGCCCTCCTGCACGTGGATGTATATACACCATCGTCTGAGCTTGCCGTTCCTCGAAACTGGGCGAGGATCAAGCGAATGAGGGCAAAAATAAAGTCTGGGAATAAAGCAGGAAATGCGACTCCATTGTGTCAGAAACACGGTCAGCTTTTTGGGTCGTCAATCCCAGGCTTGAAATTCAACCCGGTATCACCCTTCGCTCTCATCAGGATTTTGGTCCTCAACTTCAGCGACAGCAATTCCACAGCAAAGGTATTGGGGTCTCAATGCTCGGAAAGTAAGTTGAACCAATTCCAATGACGCGGCCGTCGGTAGACCCTCAGCGCCATGTTCCAATCGAAAAGGCCCTTCAACCCCTTAGTGCCATGGGCTCTGGCCGCTAGGACCGTTGGGCATGAACCCCTCTTCCAGTGTTCGCTCCTCCAAGTTTCTGATGAAGTCGCGGTTGTTACCCCGTTGAGTTTGCTGGGCGCGACTTCCTCTCCTGCCCCCAGCAGCTCTACCCGACGCTGGCTCAAGGCCTATAAGACCATCGGGGGGAGGTGGGTAGTATGCTGGGCTCGGCTGCAGCCGAATCGGCTGGTTGGGGTCGAGGTGGCTAGCAACTCGTTGAATTGCGGCTGGAATTCCACTCTGTTGCTGTTCCATCGTCGAAGCGCGTTGCCTTGGCCTGGTTTGCTGGGCGTAAGGATTGGGTTGAGGGACACCAGAATAGTTCGCAGCCGGCATTTGTACAGGAGCCTGCGGCATATTCATCTGGCCTCCATAGCCGCCCTGCTGGGCGGCCGCATAGGGGGGCGGGTTCCCGGGATGCCCAGCGACGCCTGGCGAGTAGATGTTGTTATTTCCGTATAGAGTTGGCGGCTGGGGGTGGGGTGCTTGTTGGTATTGACCTTGTGCCATTGAGACATAAGCAGTCTGGCTTGCCGAATTTGCCTGGGCTTGAGCGGCTTGTGCCCTTTGCTTGCTTAATGCCTCTGCTTGCTGCTGCTGTTGTGTGCCAGGAGCCGGCGATCGTGTGAGAGAGCTGGTCTTTAGGTTCATGGGCGGTACGAACTGTCCGGTGTATTTTTGTTGCGTGATGAAGGGGTGCAGCTTTGCTTGCTGTGGCGACCATCTCTCCAGTGGATTGATGGTTAGCAGACCTCTGACGAAATCTATGAAAGCGATGCGGTTGTTCATTTCTGAGCAATGGTTAGCACTGCTGCTGGGGGTCCTGGCATCGTCTTGGGCTTACCTCTATCAATCTCCGACTGCTTCATGTTCTTCCGAGGCATCGGGTACGACTTGATGATCTCTGGCAGCGTGCTTGCTTGGAAATACTTCTTGCTCGGCTGCTCCTTTGTTCCGTGCTCCCGAGAGTATGTTTCCATACTCTTCAACTGGTAGGTCCGTCTGCCGTACTCATCTTGCCTCTTCTCAAAAAACTCGCCCGCCTGTTTCCCCATTTCAATCATCCAATTGGGAGGATTCCCAAGCATCTCGACGATTCGGGAGACTTGGTTGTACTCGGAGGAGCCGGGGAAAAGGGGGAGGCCGAGGAACAGTTCCACCACGATGCACCCCAGCGACCACATATCGATAGCTGAGGAATAGGGTAGGCCAAGTAGTACCTCAGGTGATCGGTAAAACCTAGACTGAATGTATGTGTAGACTGTCTGCCGTTCGTCGCACGCGGATCCAAAGTCGATGATCTTGATAATTGGGCTCTCTAGGTTCTTGAGGAGAATGTTTTCAGGTTTCAGGTCGCAGTGAATCAGCCTTGCCTTGTTCAGCAGCGCCAGACCATTGAGCAACTGCTGCGCAAAGACGCGTACAAGCGTCGTGCTCAAGCCACGGAACTGGTTTTGCTTGATGAGCTCGTACAAGTTCACGCTCAGCAGCTCAAATACCAGACAAAGATGCTGGCGGTGAATGAAGGTATCCTTGAGTCGTAGGAGATGGTGGTCGTCATTCTTGTCAAGCTTGGTATTGAGCTGAGGGTCAGAGTTAGCATATCAATAAAGAGGGGGAAAGGAGGGGGCAACATACCAAGTCCAGAACGGACACTTCCATCATGCTCTGGTTAAAGTAAGCCGTGCGGTTTTTGATCACCTTCACTGCAACTACTTCTTGCGTCTTCAAGTTCTGACATTTCACGACCTGGCCGAATGTACCCTGGCCGAGGACGTCGAGAATCAGGTACCGGTTCCTACGACTAGACTGTTAGCCGTTGGACACGCTAAACGCCCCGAGAAATCGGCGTACTTGTGCCCAGCCTCTTCAGACCCCAGAATGTCGTTCACGTAGAGGATATAATCACTGTCTTCATTATCAAATCCATCATTCTTCACCCCCTTGCTTGGCTTGGTCAAAACGCGACGGGGATTCCGCGACGATTCGTATTTGAAGCTCGGGTTGCAGATTCGGTATGTGGCAGGAAGGTGCACCGTGAGCGCTTGGAGAGGCTGCCCGACAGGTCAGCCGACGTGAACACAAATATCAGAGGATCGTACAAAACTTACGCTAATGAAGCCACCTTCCGGGTTTGCTCGCCGAAATGCCGGCTGCGTATTGACCTTGGGCTTCAGGTCCGTTGGGCCCCGTACCTTTTTGAACTCGGGCACCGGACCCTTATCAACAACCTGAGTCAAGGCGGACGACGGGGGCGCGCGCCTAGGGGACTTGGGATCGACGTAAGAACCGTCCATGGAGCCCATGCCCAGGGGCGAATAGCTGTCCTGGCTAGACTGATATGCATTGAGGGAAGGCAGCTGGGGTGCCGCCTGCCTGGTGGCATAGTACTGATTCTGCGCGGGATAATCAGAGGGTCGCGTGGGCGATTGCCGCTGCGCGGGTTGCTGCTGCGAGAACTGAGCGCCAGCGGCAGACTTGGGCGCATAGGGCGATGTGGGAGAGAGGACCTCCATGGGGGAGTATCGCTGGGCGGCGGTGGAGGGCTCTTGGCCCGAGTGAAGGTTCGGGGCTCGGCCGCCTGAGAGGTGGTGTTGATGATGGGGTCTCATGGGGTATTTGACGGTCGAGTACGGATCTTGGGGGTCTTGCATGGCGACGTCGCCGTTGCCGTCGCGCAGCTGGGGGCTCGTGACGGGCGATGCGGCAGCAGTCTGCTGAGGATTCAGGCCGCCCTGGTACTGGTCGTATTTGTAGCCGGTGGGAGGCTGTTGCGCCGGGGCCTGGCCGTTGTTGAAGTCGCGGGGAGGTTGCATTTGGTTGTTGCTATTGCCATTGTACCGCCTCGAACCGCCGGCGCCAGCAGGGTCGGGGTAGGTCTGCCATTGCTCCATGGCTGCTAGTAGGACAAGGAGCCACTTCGCGAGAGCTTGGTGGTGGTGTTGAGGATAAGTCTGAGTCTGGCGACTCTGGCGACTCTGGCGACGGGGCGAAGTCCAAGTCGGCTGGTTTGGGCTTTCGAGGGGAAGAGGGACCCGCCCAGCGACGGCGGAAGCGGGCCAGTGACGGCCTGAGCCAAGAACAGCGTCAGAGAGCTGCTGGCTTGGGCTTGGCCCGACGCGTCAGGCGGCTGGGAGACGGCCAGGGACCTCAGGTAGGTAGGTGGGACGAGGGTAAACGCAAGGTGGACAAGGTCGGCCAGGCAAAGAGGTAGCTAGCTGGGGGTGGTGCAGGGGCCTGAGCAGGCGGCCGGGCGTGGTGATGGATTGTGGAATCCGTAATGAGATCGGTAGGGCGGAGTGCGGAGGGGCCACCAGGAGAAGATCCAGCAACTCCAGGAGGAGCGCCAGGGAAATAAGCGTGAGGGAATTGCTCGACTGTGGAGCAGTTCAGGTCCAGCTCCAGTGTCCAAATGGCTCTTTGCCAGTCTCGCAGCCAGGGGCGCCCGAGCTGAGGGCCAGAGGTGTGCGTTCAGGATTTTGCTCAAGGATTCATTGTCGTGTATGTACGAGTATGTAGTATGTAGTATGTGCAGAAACAATGCGGCAGCGTTGGGGACTGGGAGTCGCCGTGGTCTCGGCGAGGGCTAAGGTTCGACAAGCTGCCGCCCGTGAGATTCAGGTTCCTGGATCGGTTGGGCCCATGCACTCCTCGTGTTTCTACAGCGCTGGCCGACCTAAAGCTCTCCTCTTTGGGGGTTGGGCTGGCAGCAGCTGCTGGCTATTGTCGAGGCCGCTTTTTTGCGACCACCTGCACTGCACCAAAAGCAGCCGTAAAGGCCGCCAGAAGAGCTAATAAGTACGGTACCCAGTCCGGCTGCGAAGAGCAGTCAACGTGGTCGAGTCGACTGAACTCGAGCCTACCCGACCTCTCTGCGCTTGAATTTTCTTTAGCTATATTTCCCCTTCTGTTTGCCCAATGCCCAAGGTACGGGGTTTGCGAGGAGATGGAACCCTTTTCCGCAGCGATCCCGGGTTCTTGCTGTTTCAAGCAAATATCCAGGCTCCCAAGTATCCCATACAACACCCACTTACCAAAGTGTATTATTGTTTGCCTGTGCACCCCCGACGGCACAAATGTCAGTCTTTTGAGGTGGGGCTTTGTATGTTCAGTTGCAGGTGGCGTTTAACATCGGGCCAGCAAGGGAGAGAGTTTGGCCTCATGGAGTTCTTTATAGCCAGCTAATTGGGGATTATGTTTTGCCTTTTCGTCAACTTTCGATTATCAACCTCTGCTGATTGAATGTCGGCCGACCCAGACCCTCCGCGGAAGGCCAGCCAGTCAAGCAGCCCCTCAATGACGCCTCGCGCACCGCACAGAAGCTATCAAGCTGTTATACTGTGTCCTAGGTAGGATGGATATCGTCCGAATATCGCCAATACGATTAAGGTCTGTTTTGCCCCCCTCGACTCAGAGCAGTCAGTCGGCCTGCGTCGTGTGGCGACGTGATTATGTCAAGCCTCCTGCTTGCCTGCTCCTCTGCTTCCTTTATGCGGCCACCGCATCTGTGAGAGGTGGGTTCGGTCGGCCAGGCATGCAGGGCATCATTACCAACCTGCAAGCTAATTGCCAAACGTGGTGTGCCAGAGCAGCAAAGCACAACCTCCAGCTCCCAAGTAAACGCCTCGATACGGCCCAGCAAACGTAATGACTGCGGGATGCTCCGACGCAGTTGACCGCAGTATCGCTTTGCAATCATATTTGTTCACTCCGCCGTCTCGAGTTGACACAGATCCAAGTCGCTTGCCTCACACAGAGCACGGTTCAGGTTGGTTGGAGACGATGCGGTGCCCCAAGAAGCCAAAGAGGGACCATGGACCCCCATGCAAACATTGGGCATCAACCTGCCCTGACCCCGACCCCAACCCCGGAAATCGATCTTCTTAGCCGCCCAAAGTGCATCAGTGTCCGAGTCGAGAGGGGACAATTGAACCAATCGCCCCGCGCCTCACCCGCGAGGGGGCTTCGGCCATTTTGAATCACCCACGTCCGCTGGCATCATGAACGAACCCGGCCTCGAGTGCGGAGGGGGCATCAAAGGAACCAGAGGAGCCGGAAGGAACCAAGAGAACCTCGACCAGCCTGGCTAAGGCTTCTTTGTAATCAATCGAGGCCATCCGTACCGCTTTGTGTGTAGCTTGGGTAGAGCCGAGAGGGGCATTATAATGTTGATAGCTCTCTCGACCTCACGCATCACCAAGACCCATCCATGGACTGCAATCTTCTGCTGTATTGGTCCAACTTTTCTCCAACACACAGCATCTCTTCCGTAGTACAGTCTTCTCTGACGACAAAAATCCTCAAAATCTCACTTTCATTCTCAATCACTCCACTCTACCTCCTCCGATCATTGCCCAGTTTGCCGATCAACTAGGTATCCAGCACTTTCCACACTTTTTCACAGAGAGTGCCTGCTCCCCTTAATTAAGGTGTGCTGAATGGCCGGCACGAGCATGGAATGTCCCTTGACCCCGTTCCTGGAATTAGAATAAAAACACCCAGACCCTTTTGCTCACCAAGCTGCACGAGGGCCAGGAGCATTTGGTATAGCAGAAATTCGTGAACTCGTCAAGGAAAGAAGAGCTGGCCTAACGAAATAATTTCGCAAAGTGGCAATAGGTATCCAGCGCAGGAAACAAATCATTGGGAAATCTTGAGCAGAGAGAGGAAGATGCGCAACTACAGAACCCAACCGGAGAGTAGATCGTGCCCGTGGGAATCACTAGCAGATGGAGAAACGAAGAAGGAAACCCGCAATTCGAAAAGAAATGTGATACATCAAGCGTATGAAGAGAAAAAGCTCCCAAGTCCCGCAACAAAATCCCGAAATCTCAATTGAACGATCGTCTGAAGGCCACCCAGGCCGCGTAGAGAGAAATGACGTCCTGGAGCATATGCGTTTCCCATCCACGGCATCTCGAGAAAGCTAGAGAGATTCGAGAGTTTTCCACCTTATCATAACAGCATTTCGAGTGGAGAAGGTAAGAACACGCGCAACTGCCGTAGCTTAAGAGCTACTCCATCCACTTGTCTGGGATGAGCAGCGTCTTCTGAACGAGGGCATTCCCGGGGGAACCTAACCCTGATAGCCAGAGAAGCCGTTGTTGAAGTTCTGCGCTGGAGGCGGCTGGCTCCACTGAGCGTTGGGGGCCTGCTGGCCGCGGCCGTACCCGCCGGCACTAGGAGGGCCCGTGTATCCCATCGGCTGCGCGCCGTAACCGGCGGGCGACTGGGCCTGAGGGCCAGGATAGTTGGGCTGCTGACCCGGACCATAGGATCCCGCTGCGACTTTGTTAGCTCGCGAGCACCTAGGAAAGTCAAGATGGGTTCACATACCACTATACTGGTTGAAGTAGGTGGAGGGCGTGCCGGGATAGCCGGGAGTCTGGGCGCTCTGGGGGCTGTACTGCTGGTTGGGGTCGAATTGCTGTTGCTGATGGTTCGGTGTCTTGTCCTTGCCCCACTATACAATGTGTCAGCAAAACCTACGAAAGGGTGAGAGGTAGGAACACATACGCTGCACTTCAGCGGGCGGCCATTAACATTATAGCCGTTGAGTTGGCAAATAGCCATCGCAGCATTCTCGTGGGTATCCATCTTGATGAAAGCAAAACCGCGATCGGCCTGGAAACGAGATTCAACAACATAACCGAAGTTCTGAAACAAGGGAACAAGATCGTTTTGCGTCGTGTAGGGCGTCAAGTTGCCAACGTAGCAAGTCGTCTGCCAGCCCGGTGTCTGGCTGACAATCATGTCGTAACTGTGAACCCCATGGGTGGGGAAGTGGTGGTGTCCGTACGGCGTGGTTGGGGTCATGCCCATCTGCTGCATCGCCTGCTGCTGCGCGATAGAGGGTTGACCCTTCTGGTTCGCCCAGTTGCAGCGAATGGCACGGGATCCGAGCCACTCGCCGTCCATTGAGCTCAAGGCCTTCTCGGCATCGGGACGCTCGCGGAAAGCGACGAAGCCATAGCCGCGAGAGCGGCCGGTCTTCATGTCCCACATGACGCGAGCCTCGGACACGGAGCCAAAGGCGGAGAAGGCCTGGAGAAGAACCTCATCGTTGACCTCGTTGGACAGATCGCCCACGAAGATGTGGAAGTGGTTGGACGTGTCCTCTTTGCTCGAGGTGTTGGACTGGTATGCCCAGTTGACGCGGATTTCCTATCTCGCTGTTAACACAGATCGCTCCTTCCCTCTCGTGGGGGCGGGGGGGGACGGGGTACAAACCGATTGATGGACTCTCCGACCGTTCAGGGTTTGCATAGCGCGTTCAGCCGCACCAGGGTCATCATATTCAACGAAGCCATAGTTGTATCCCTTAGCCTGGAAAAACCCAGGAGGTCAGCCGATGTGCTCACGGTCCAGGGCTATATCAACTCACGTTCTTATCGGGGATGATCTTGACATTCTGCACATGCCCAGTCGTCTCGAATATCTGACGCAGGACATCCTCTGTAACGCGGGGATCGAGACCTCCGACGTAGAGCGCCCGCTTGTTAGGCTCGGGAGCCGCGCGACGCGCGAACGGGCCGCCGCTGCTGGGCGAGATAATGCCACTCTTATCACCGCTTCCTCCCATCGGCGAGGTGATCGCAGTGGGGATTGGGTTCGTATTCTGCGGTATGTGCAGGGGCGGGGGCGGCATGTGCGCCGGGTTCGACGATGTGTTTTGGCCGTTCTCGTAGCCAGGTGCGCCGGCGTTCGGCTGAGGGGGGGGAGGGAGCTGGCCGCTCGACGAAGGGGGACCGTTGTCAGCCATGTCGAAGGACAGGTGGCAGTAGGCTGGAGATGTTGTCGCGTTGGCGTATGGGACAGCTGAAGGAAGTAAAGCTCTGCGGAGAACAACTCAACAAGCTGGAGAGAATCGGGCGAGCGCAAAGCTGTTGAGGTTGCGAAAGCGAACTAAAAAGGCAGAGCCGATAGGAAATGCTTTTCTACTTTGCTTGCGCGATGACTCGGCAAGGCGGGGCGCTGTGCAACCTGTGATAGGAATCTGGAACGATCAAGTCGACGACTGCTTTGTCTTGATCTCTGCGGCTGCGAGCTTCGCCAGTCTGGGTGGTGGACGATGGAGATGGCGGGAGTGGCAACGAAGCTGGGAAGCTACCTTGGCCTGCACCAGATGATGGGAGTGACAACGGTGTGCTAAAGCAGAGACGAGCCCAACGAGGAGCCGGCGCCGAGTTGGACGATATGAGATAACTCCAGTGTAAGAGAAAGGCGGCGTGCTTGGAACGGCACGACGTCAACCTGAACCCTAAACCTGAACCCGAACCGAACTGCAGAGCGACGATGCGGAGAGGATTGGCGATGGGAAAGACAGACAAGGAGGATGCCGATGATAAGGGAAAGAACTTGAGAAGCCGGGAAAAAGACGACAAAGTAGGAGGGAAAAGAAACGGCCGTCAAAGGAGGGAACCCCCAGGAAGAATTTCACAACAGCAGCCGATCCGATATGATACTTGTCGGTTCTCCACGATGGTGTAGAGGCAAGGAAAAAAATCAGAGGGAGAAAGCTGCAGGCGTGACGAGGAGGGGGAGGATTTTTGATCGTGCCATCGTCCTGGGATTGGCGGAGAGGCACGGATTGGGGGGAACGGTCAGGCTATTAGCGCGAAATTTTGGGCGCCCAGGAGTGGCCATAGCGGCTCCTGCCCCGCTTACCCGCGGGACCTCCATTTTAGGAGTCTACCTCTGGTCTAGCCTCTCTGCTTCTTTACTCACAGGCCTGTGCAGCCTGCAGCATTTGCACCACCTGCACCTGCACCCACCTGCAACTCAAGCTGCGAGCTTCCATCTCTGCCAAGGTGGGATGAGAGAGACCCAGACGAGGCCAGAGGGACCCGACTTGCCGGCTTCCCAGCTCCCACCAGTCCATTGCCTCCATGGATGCAACGGCAGCAGGCCATCGGCTTAGGTATGCTGCGATAGCTTTGCTGCACGGCGAGCTAAAGCCATTCCAATCCCGTCCTCAAGCTCTCCCGCCCAGCACCATGGCGAGATACGGCCAGCTGCCCACCACGAGCAACTCCCATCGCTGCAGGTTTCAATGCAACGGCAGCAATCTCGTCGGCCACGGCCATCCACAAAAACCCCAGATGGAAGGGTGCCTGTCCTAGTGCCCATGATCCCTACACGACATGCAAACGCAGCGTTCATAGAACCGGTGGCTACGGCTGGCAAACGATCCCTTTCCATGCCATCTGCCATCTGCCCGTACCGTAGAACCATAGAAGCATCATTTTCTTTATCAAGCACAGCGGGGGTCAGGGCAGACGTGTGTTTGGGCCATGCCGGGGTGACACCAGCAGCCGCGCATGATTTTGACTCGCCCTCATTCACAGTTATCAGCTATCGCTGTGGCTCTGGGGCTCCATGGGTGGGCAAGTGTGATAAGTGGACTTCTACAGCTTTGAATAGGGGTTCACTTCAACAGCGAACAACGGCGCGAGCTTGAGGTCAGCTGCGAACCAGGCCAGACCATTCCCAATCTAGCGGAAAGACGGGGGAGCCAATTGCCTCCATGTCTGGCACTCGGGAGTTGACGAGCGGGCGAGTGGGCGTGGCGTGGGTAGCCTACGGCCCGTGTGGGCGTGGGCGTGGGCGTGTGGGCGTCGTCAATCAGGTTTTCCCAATCATCCAATGTGTGTGCTCCGCTAGCGCAACCCGGGGGTGTATGTCGGACCGCTGGGAGCTGTCACAAACAGGCTTGGCAGCTGGCCGGCGAGAACCCGGCGGGCCCACCCAGGACCCAGTGCGCCAGCCCGTGAACGAGACGCGGCAACATGCGTTAGCGATCCCCCACAAGAGACCAGAGCCGCAATTCACAGAAGACTTGGTGTCCTGAAACCTCCACTCTTCCCCATCCCCAGGGCAATCCCCCAATCTCCAAGACGGTCCATCCCAGCACCCAGCACCAAGCACCAAGCACCCAGCACCTACCTACTTGCCCGAAAGCGGACCTGCTTCTGTTTGCTTCGACGTTGCGCAGCTGCGCCTGCTCTCGTTGCTGCGGGGCCACGTCTTCGCCTTCGTTCCGTTGTTGATTCCGCTCCTGGGAGCTGAGGATCCGCGACCCGACGCTGAGGAGTCGCCAGAATGGCTATCCCAAAGTCTAACAAGCCGCTGGATGTCCTCCAGCAAATGTTCAGTGAAGTGGTGAGCTAGACGGCCAGCCGCCCCCTCACTGCTGTCCATGCTGACATCAACACACAGCTTGTGCAGACCGGCAAGGCACTAAGGACTGCCAATAGGGATGGCAAGGATGCCAACGCCCAGGCAAGCGTGATAGCTAACCCTAGAATTCCCGCTTCCATAGAGACCTTCAATGCGGCGCTAGATGAGCTAGAGAACGACCTGGTAGGCTTCTTAGACCCATAGCACCATAAACCGAGACTGACAATGCCAAGCTTAGGGCCAAGGCCGTCCTTCAGCGGGATCTCAACCAGTTGAGGGCGAGTCGTAGACCGCCGCCGGACAAGAAGCCGGTGGCTCCCCCAGCTCCCATGGTCGTTGACCTGAACTCCCCCACCATCACCAAGGTTTCGGTGCCCCAAACTTTCCAGAGCCCCAACCGGCCCACCAAGCAGGATAACAAACCAGTCGCGCCATTCCCTAACATGGGTGGCTTCGATTTGACCGTTTCTCCTGAAGTGGCGCCTACTCCCAGCCCCAAGATGCTTCCAAAGAGCAAAGAGCCCAAAAACTCGCCTCGGCCAGCCATGATGGCCAACGCCACTGGTAGACCCAGTGCACCGCCGAGGAAGGAAACCAAAGTTCCTATTCCAACCATCCCCAGATCAGCCGTCGCAACGCCGCAGGCTCCTCCCCCTTCCGCACTCCCGCCCAAGACGCCAGTGGTTGCCGCCCCAAGCGTGCCAACGCCCAAAGTCGTCCAAAATACAGCCCCGCCACCAGCCCCTATCCAGACTCCAGTGCCGATCCCACAAGTGCCACTGCCACCAGTACCAATGCCGGCACCTGGATCCGAAAATATTTTTTCAGACATGAATTTTTCGCTTGCGCTTCCTTCGAGCGACGGCTCTAATCCCAACCAAACGCAGCAGCCGGATATTGACTTGGTGGCCCTTGGGGCTGGTGGAGACATATCGTCGAGCTTCAACATGGATGACTTTGGGAATGGCGGCGGTAACGGGCCCGCGGACGTGGCCAACATGGATCTCACGGGCGGCACCGGCGGAAGTAACGACATTGATATCTCCAACGTTGATGCCAAGATCGATGGGCTCTTTGATCTGGGTTCGGCGGGCATTGACAACATGGAAATGGACTATGACCTCAGCGGTGACGCCGGCGACAACAGCAACTTTGACGACATGTTCTTTAACACGGGCGATGATAACATGGGGTCGACCAATTTTGATAACACCTACTTCAACCTTGAGTAACGGTAGAGGAGAGGGAAGGGGGGGGGGGGCAGGGGTGAGGGCGTCCTGCCTTTGGGTACACATAGAGAGCGTGTGGTTTGTGGTTACGACTCGGTAAGAATTTGGCGTTTTGGGGAGGGAGGCGCGGGTTGCGCTGCATATCGATACCAGGAAGCATTTTACTTGAACCTCAGAGTGCACAGACGTAATTAGGAAGTGAAGGGCAAGCAAGGTGTACAGGGAGTTTGTTACTTGTGATTTTTTGGTAATAACCTTGGTGGCATAGTAATCGATCATTGCGACAGCAACTGGCTTAACTTGGAGCATGTGGTGATCTCGTTTCCCTGTCAGCTACCACCACTTATCCTTTGCTAACCTGTTACACTACCCCCGCTACTTTGTAGTAGTATCGCTTGTCCAGGTGGTTCACAGGAAAGTCCATGACCTTCTGCTGACCAGCTCCCCCTCCCTCTCCATATAAAATTCACATACCTCGTATACCCACATTCTGCTCATCACCAAGACAGCAATGGCAGGGTGATATTGACAATAATTGATTATTTGGGTATCGCAATCAGAATCAAAGACCAGATATGCCTCAAGCATATATAGTATGTCCACACAGGGGAAATCCAAACGCCTGGCACAGATATACAAACACGTCATACTCACCGCATCACAACGCCCACAACGTCATCCCAAATCCTCACCACCACCTCCCACCCCTAATCCCCCTCTTCTTCCCCGGGCCCTGCGTCATCTGCCACATGGGCCCCAGCGTGGCCTTGAACCCGGGATTTCGCCAATCCTTCCAGTCCTTGGTCAGCAGCCCGTAGCCCTCGTCGTAGTCGACGATGCCCTCGCGTACGTAGTAGCTCCCGCCGAGCACCCATACGGCCCAATCCGCGTCGTTGTTCTGCATGTAGGTCGCCAGGCACGAAATGTAGCGCGCGTCCTTGTCGCTGGTGCCCGTCTGGCCCCAGCCGAACTCGGACAGGATCATAGGCCCCGTCCAGGGCTTGTCCTGCTCGAGCACGAAGCCATTCCAGAGCCCGTACTGCGCCTTGACCACGTCGCAGCTCTGGAAGGCGTCGGGGAAGGTCACGGTGAAGGAGTAGGCGTGCATCTCCCACACATTCTTGTCGGCCCAGCCGCTCGTGTCGAGCGAGCGGCTGCGCAGGTGCGTCAGGTCCGTGGTGCTCTGGGCGCCGCCGACGACGACGAGCACGTCGGGGTTGGTCGCGTGCACGAGGTCGCCGGCCTGCTTGATGTAGTTGTACCAGTCGGCGCGGTTGTTGAGGTCCTGCAGCAGAAAGGCGCGGAGCTCGTTGCGCAGCGACATGGCGACGACGCCGCGGTGCGACCGCGCCCAGGACGCCATGGCTTTGAGCCCCTCGAGCCAGTTGCCCGTGTTGAAGAAGCGCGAGTTCCACGTATTGTAGCCAAACGCCGAGCCCCACCAGCCGTTGCCGTCCGTCAGGTTGCAGCACCACGACGCCTTGGACACGTGGTTGTCGAGCAGCGTCATGATGCCGACAGCCCAGAGCTTGTCGACCAGCGTGCCAAAGACGTCGCGGGTCGTGGCGTTGGCGACGAACGGGTTCTTCTCAACGACCTGCGCGTACAGCCCGGCCATGGCGTCGGCCGACACGCCGGCGTTCTTGGCGGCCGCGGCGAAGGAGGCCGAGACCTTGAGGTTGGGGTCCAGCGCGTGGTCGATGCTGTACGTCAGGCGGACGCAGTTGAAGCCCTGCTGCTTGATCCAGCCGACGAGGTAGTCGATCGACTGGCGGTGGAGGCCCTCGGGGATGTTGGTCTCCATGTGCCCAGCCCAGTTGACGCAGCGCATCTTGACGCGCTCGTCGTTGGAGTCGAGGATCCATCGGCTCGAGGCGTGCAGGGGAAGGGCCTGCCCCAGGACCAGGGGGAGGACGAAGCCCAGGAAGGAGAGGAGGGAGAGGAGGCGAGCCATGGTGGGGGGGATACAAGAGTGAGGTATAATTCCCCGAGTTACACCGCCGTGTAGAACAGGAGCCTTCGATGGCCCTTTATACCAAGGTAATACGAAAAGACGAGAATGAACGACTAGGAAGAGACGACGGGGGCCGCGGCTGTAACGCTACTCGATAGACTCCATGTAATACCGACCTGGCTCAAAAGAAAGTTCCGCTAGAAAACGAATGAACAGGGTGACTAGAAATCAGATGAAATCACCGACAATCCCCTCTTATAACGAGCATGCGGGACCCCCTAAATAGGTAGATATGGAACCAGGAGGGGAGGATTCTCAGTCAACCTCACCCATGTTGATGTCAGGCCGGCGCCACCAAAGACATTGGCGTACACAAACCCACGAATGGATGCAGGTATGCCTCCACGAGATCCGCCCCTCCCAAGCACCCGCGCCGTGCCATTCGGTGAACCAACCTTGTGGTCCAGACGTGACGTTGCGCCCGGCCAGGCACGAGGACAGTTGCGTCTGGCTGCCCCTGACCGAAGCCAGCAGGGAAACCCCCCCCAGAACCACTGGAGCAAGACACAAGGAAAACGAGATAGGAGAAATGGCCACCTCCGCCGACGACAAGCACCCGAGAAACCCGATTGCGCCCCTATATCGAAGATACCGCAGAGCCGAGAAGAGTTCGGCCGGCACTGCTGGGCATCTGTCCTGTGATTGGAAGCCGCCTGAAATGGCCCGAAATGGAGGGCACGACAACAAGGCGAATCAATGACCGCGGCAGCCCGCGGCTCAGGGGCAAAACAAAAGCGGCCCGGAAAATAAGATAACCATTATCGAAATGAACGGATTGATTTGCTCGCGCCCCGGCCGCCGACGCATGGAAAAGAAGGAGAAAAAGCGCCACAGCCGCAAGCCCCATTTCCATTTATCTGGAAGAGAGGGATGAAGCAGTAGTGTAAAACCAAGCCCTACGAGAAAACTCGTAGGAGCAACTCACTGGCCCTCCGGCGGCTGATGGGCTGGCCAGATGCTGGCATCAGGCGGTGTAAGGCACTGCGAGCAGATTGGTTCCCCCAGTCAGCATCGATGCCCATGTGGGTTGGAGGTTGTGGAGTATATGTCTTGCAGAGCGGGGTCATTTGTTAGTGCGACCCTCTCGCAACCAATCCACCTCCAAGATCTTGTCAAACGCTTGTCGGTTTGCGGCCTTCATTTCTCACAAAAGGAGCGCACACCTTTACAGCATTCTAAGCTCCGTTTCTGACCGCGGTATGATCAACCGCGAATCAACACTGCCACCGCACCGGACAAAAGGCAACAACACGTCTCAAAACAAAAGAGTCAGAAATGTAAAGTGGGGCAAGCCACTGATTAGTAACTATTAAAGGCTTATTTAGTCGTGTCTCCTACCAACCCAGCAAGTTTGGAAAACAGGGGTAGGTAATAGGTCGGTATCTAACAACACTGTCATCATATGTCGTAAGTCGTCATGGCATAGAAAGGAGAAAAGAAAATGCAGCGCTGGGGCGCAGCTCCCGTAGGTTGTATAGACCACCAACCAAGCCAAGTTGATGCCAACATGCTGATGGACCCGGGCATACATCGCCTCGGCAGTCCACCGGGTATTTTCCAAACACCGAATACTCGCAACACCCAAAGAAAAGACATATCCATCTAGCAAGGCCGTGGGTCAACAGCTGCCGCTGCCGCCTTCGCCTCCAATTCGCGCCGCTTTGCCAGCAGGCTCTTGAACGCACCCAAGCACTGCACCAGCTCTTCCTCGCCCTGCGCGCAAAATCGATAGCTCTTCTCGTCCGTGATGATCTGCAAGCAGTGCGTCTTGGTCCGGCTCAGCGGGTCAATGTCGACCACGTTGACGATGGATGAGAGATAAACGATAAAGAGAACCGAGTATTCAGACTCGTCCTTGTAGAGAATCAGGTTTCTCATGCGAAGAACGGCCCAAGATTTCTTCCACTGCCGCACTCCGCGCTTGCTGCGGAGGAACCACAGCCATCCTTGCCAAATGACCCGGTCCGGATCGTGCTCGGCGTTGATACCGCTTATTTGGCTTGTGTTGACCGCCCCAGGCCCCATTCCAGGCCTGGCCTGCGGGTTCGGTGGCGACTGGACCGCGAAGCTCTCGATCGACGCACCTGTAATCCGCGGAATTTCCGCATCCGAGAAGTCCGAGTGCGACGCAAGCTCGGTTCCCGACATGCCAGATGATTCTATTTGTGAGGGTCGTCGGCGGTAATTTGTTGGGGCGGCTCGCGTCGTATGTGGAGGTTCCGGGGAGCTTGATGCAAGCCGCTCTAGGTCCGGCACGGCGCGGCGAGGGTCATCATCCGGGAGAGAGCTGCCTAGGAACGACTGGCGCCGTATGACTGGGCTCGCCAAGAACATTTCTTCCTCCTCCTCCTCTATCCTCGCGTCGTTCCTAATCGACTCAACCCATTCCTGTGCATCCTCCAGCGTGGGGGCTTGCAAGTGAAAGTTCTTGGATGGCGAAAACAGGCCAAACACATTTGGTCGCTTGTTCTTTGGGTCCTTTAGCAAGGTAACAGCAGTCAAATCTGAGAGGTAGATCTTGTGCCGAAGCTTTTCTTCCTTGTCCGACTTATAAATGGAGAGCGTGTTGGGTCGCAGCACCAAAAATATTGTCTTCCATGCCTACAGGCTGTCAGATACCATCTTCCACAGGGTATGCTCAGACATCCAGAGCTCTTACCTTCGTTTTTGATGTGCGCTTTTGCACGTAACCACTCTTGATGACCCGGTCAAATTCGAAACTGCCATTTTGGTTGACGGGCGAGAATGTGTCGAGGACAAGCCGAGTTCTTGGCTGGGCACCTGTGTTTTGGGTGGGCATGGCTATGGATGAAGGCGGGATCGCGACGTTGGCCCGCAGGTCCTGTGGTTTCGCGGCGGCCGACACGGATTGGGGGTAGACGTCGGCCATGGTGGTAAACGCGGCATGTAAACCAAAGTTGAAGCGATGGCGGTAGAAAACTCGGTATAGAGATGCGAAGGTAGATAAACAAGCCCGTCTGTAGCTAAGGGGGGGACTAAGCGAAGGACACCCTCAGGTTAAGTAACAAGCGGCGACGATGATGGCGGCAAAAGACACCTGATTGGGATCCAGGGAAGCAAACGGCCAGCGTCAAGAGCGCAGCCGCGGTGCCGGACTAGTGAAGGGGTTGTTGCTCGAGCAAGTTTTGGACGCGGGCAAAGACAAAAATAAGGTGTGGACCCAGATTGAAGCAACGAAGTGCTGGGTCCAAAAAAAGGTACGAATGCTTCACAGGATCAGAGCCGAAACCGGGCTTGGATTCTAGTCCTCGACCTAGACGCAATCGTTTGCTAGCGTAGAGGCAAGAAAATGTCGCGTGCTGTGTGCTGCGTGCTGCGTGCCGTAAATCGCTGCGGGTGAAACTCTAGTCAGAGGTGGTCGCTCAGGAGCAGATGGAGCCAAGCAACCAAGCACCCAACCAGGACAGGGGAGCCACGACTGCCGCGAACGACTACACAGCAAGGAGCTAAGGTGGCCGGATGTTGGCTGGCAGGCAAACAACAGGGCCACGACTTATGCGCGCGGCGAGCGAAAGGGCGATAGAGAGTTTGGACGGATTAATCTAATTCAAGGCGCAGGGCATTGTCTCGATTGTCTGGGTCGCTCAGATGGTCGTTTCGCGCAGCCAGAGAGAAACCCCGCCATTTGATGAGGGCCGATGGGAGATGCTGGTGGGTCAGAGCAGCCGAGACGGCGCTTCATGCGATGCGACCTGGCTGCTGCTAAGTGGAAAAGAAGTGATGGAAGGAGGAACAAGGCCTAAAAAGGCAGTCAAAGGTGTCGAAGTTTCAGATTGCAACCAGCCCGCCGCAGACAGCCGACAAGCGAGGAGAGGCCTTCTCCACTAGGGAAGCGGCTGCAGCTGCCTGGCAGTCAAGAAATCTGGGGAGGACGAAGGAGGCCGGGGAGGCTTGACGCGATTCGCTGATTCCCGCGCTGCCAAGGTCAACACGACCGGGGCCGCGATGCTTCGACGTTGGACGAAAAAGAAAAGAAGGCAGCTCCCCGCCTCGGGAGACGTTACCTCATCCCCAGCTGTGCACTGAGCACTGTGCAAAAGTGACCCACAGCTCAAGAGGTCAGCCACCGCGAAGACACTTTCCTTGCCTAGCGGTAAGGGATGAGGTAAGTAGAGAGAGAGTCGGGCAACTCTCCTTGTAGCACTTGCTTTATGGATAGATATAGTATAATTGATTGAAGACTCTCCTCCTTTTTTTCTTGTGTTTAATATCCCTATGCCTCAGCACCCCTCCTAACGGAACAATTGCTATTGGCTTCCATTCATCACTTCCCACTCACTCTCTCGTTCTTCGCTCGAATATGAATCAAGCAATTGAACAAAGCAGCACCGCACCTACACTACAATGCTATCGTGGCAAGACGTCCAATATGAAGCTGAAAAACAACTCAGCAAAACTCTCTGGCCCTGTCGGATTTTGACTGCTAGCCCCAACTACTACACCATGCGGGGCACTCGGGCAAGTACTACCAGCTTCCCTTACAAAGCGAAACACGGGGATCGGCTCGTTCATATCAAGCACGGAAGAAGTTATTCGGCACATGAAATTGTCCAGCATTCGGACTTGAAGCTGTCGACGGTTCGCTGCGTATGTCCTCTTAGCGAACTGACTGAAACTTCTTCCGTCTCAACTGGCATTTATGGGCTACACAGGCTCTCGAGGCAGCGTGTTTGACAGAGCTGGACAGCATAATCTTCAATCCCGTACAATCCCGTACGCGATACCCGAACGCCGAGGCTACTTTATTTTGACACTGCAAGCAGCACCCAGATCCAGGAATACCTTGGAAAATTCAGTGGCCTAAGAAACTATTTTCGCTGCTCCTCGTTGACAGGGAACCGTGAACCCTGGAGAAGAAATTGGTGTGCGGGAATAGGCCGCAGCCTTGGGACTTGGCTTCACTATTTCCACGGTTGGGCATAGGATGTACGGGGGCAAGAGATTCTAGGAGGAAATCAGGTCGGACGATTCGCAGCAGCCGGAGCGCCATGATAGCTGTCTTTCGCCGACTATGCATATCAGCGGAAAACCGGTTGACGGGGAGATTGCAAAAAAAGCTAGAGAAAGTTCGGATAGAGATGTATGGGAAGCTAAATGACCCCGTTCTCCAACACAGGGTTGTCCATGGAGATTTCGGCCCTGAAAGGTGAGTGACCATATTGAGGAATGTGGAAGTGGCCTAACTCTCGCCATACAGCGAAAGCCCTTGTCCTGAAGGCCTGAGCTGACGTCCTCTGTTGCTACACAGCGTTTTGCTCCCAGAAGAGCCTCTGAAGCAGCTACAGGGGCCGGGCACGCCCATGTTTATCGTCGATTGGGAAATGTGCCAGATCAACATACGAGAGGTAGACGTGGGCCAGATGGTTGCCGGACTTTACAAGCTCTTCTTATATGACAAAAAAAGAAGAGGGACTCTGGGTGATGGAGCGTTTTGTAGCCGCCTACTACCGTGACCAGTACATCAACGACGGCTTTGCTTTTCGTACAGCGATCCACGTTGGGGCGCTACTCATAAACACGGGAAAGTACAACCACACCAGCTCGAAACGCAAGGGGTCGGTGGTCAGCAAAGGTGTGGATTTAATTGTGCGTGCTTCGGAGAGGAATCGCAAATGGTTTGAAACAGGAGATCTGGCTTGCCTGTTCAAAAGGCCGTGATCTCCATGATTTTGCCGGCGGCTGATGGAGGCCGGAGCCGACACAGCCGTGCAGCCCCCCGTTGGGAATGCCGCGAGTCGTCAAGACGGCAGCATTGAAACAGTCAGCTTCTTTGACAGTGCTGGCGGCGCCGGCTCTCACGATCCCACGGGTTCTGAAACGGCAGAGAGGCGGACAGTCGACGACGGCCAGCTAGCGAGCGATTGTATAACTTATAGCTACATTCTTTTGATATGCCAGCCCAAACAGCGGCAAATTTACAATGAGTAATGCGCATTGGCTTCCGGCTGATTTTGGTGTGCGTCCAGTGTTAAATCTGATTGACACCCTCTCTTTACGGGTGTGGGTGGCTGGCCCTTCTTTCCGAACTGATGTTGTCGCTGGTTTGAGGCCGTCATCCGAACGAACGCACGACTCGGACAACGGAGCAAAGCCAATGACACTCCAAGTCGAAATCGCTGCAGGGAAAGATGGTCACCGTTCGCATCGCTAGAACTGACCTCTCGGTTCTAACCACTGCTCACCCCTTTACTGCGTGGGGTTCAAGTCATTGTGCCGCCGGCGCTGGCGAGCGGCGAGGATCGTGGTGCTGACCATGGCACCGAAGCCTACCTGTTTGTCTAGCCTCCCTATACACAACGTCTAGTCCAGAGCTAACGCAGAGAAGGGATCATCAAGGCTCCCCGAGTGCTTCTTGTCGTCATATTTCCTGTTGTTAGCTTTATTCTATACTGTACGTCGACACCACCGGTGTTCTGGTGTGTGTGTATCAAGATACTAAACCTCGATCCAGTAATACTCTCTCTCGGGTGTGCGAACACCACACTTAGTGCTGTGTCTCCCTTCATCGTCACGTCTAATGGAGCGGTTGCTATCGGCGGTGTGCCGACCCGCGTTGATATGCGGATCGGGTTCTGGGGTAAGTCGGACGCTTCGCCATCACCCCTTCTTTGCTCCTAGGGGGTGTGCTGACCTACCACCGATCAAGGCATATGCTTCGGCCCCGACCCGTACTTCTGCGCCAGCAGCTTCACCGTCACCCGGACACGGTCAGCAGTGGACCTGACGCGCATCGTGCCGGCGAGCCGCGGCGGGGGGAACCTCGCGCTGATGCAGCTCGCGCTCGGGCTGCAGCAGAATCTCATCGTCTTCAGCGGCATCGCCCTGCTGGTCATCCTCATCCTGGACCTGCTCGCCAACATGATCGAGATCTACTTCAACGTCGGCGGCATCGTCGAGGAGCACATGCGGGCGTCCATCTGGGCGCGGGCCCTCGACTGGGCGGCGGCTGCGGGCTCCGTCGTGGCGTTTGCGTCGTACCGGTCCCTCGGCGACTCGACGCTGAGGCTGCTCCAGGCGGCCACGGGGGCGCCGCTGGTCATCGCGCCGGGGAATGTGGCGTCGGGGCTGTTTGGGGCCGTCGTGGGGACCACCATTGCGGGGGCGATCATCAACACCATCATGACGGCTGGCGACGGCGGGAACTACGCCTACCTCGCGGCGAAGACGATGACGCCGGGGGCGGATGTGTCGGATGCGGATCTGGGCAAGTTTAGGGATGCCATGCTGAGGAGGAGGGCTGCTTATGAAGCCTTTCCGTGAGGTATGGCCCTATCGCATAGGAAAAGGAGCGGTAGGGCGCGTTGCTGCTGGATAGTAATACGGAATACCATGATAGAACTTAGATGTGACTAAGAAATGTTATAAAGAACGGTCGGCTTTGATGGTCAGTTTGGGGTGGCTATCGCTTGTAACCCTAACCCCAACCACTCACAAAGTTCAGGCAAACCCTTCCCTCAGTGAACCGGTCAACTGGAGAAAACCCGGATGAGATGAGTCAAGCTCGCCATACTTGATTTTCAAGGTCAAAGACTAGCTGAACGGTAATTTGCTGCAGAGGACAAGAAATAACATACTTTTGCCCAAACATCCCGGCATCTCACCTGAAACCCATTTTGCCCTGGCAGCGCATTTGGTGATGGAATCACAGCCAGCGGCGGGGTCGCTCACACGGCCATGCATCAAATGCAAAGCCCAAGAAGCCACACTGGACAGCAGATCGCAACCAGTTTGCAGGTGCGTTTTCCCGCTACTCAAGTCGCCGTCTCACTCTAACCAAACTCTCAGGGATTGCTTCACCAAATTCATCTCCAACAAATGCATCAAGCAAATCGGCATCTTGGGCAAGGAGATACGAACACCCCAGGGCAGCACCCGAAGATACCTGCTGGGACTCTCCCTCGGCGTGTCGTCTACAGTCCTGCTGCACCTGCTCAACCAGAACGTCGAGTTCCAACTCGCCCGGAACCGCGCCGCGCCCTTCGAGCTGACGGTAGTCTACGTCGACTCCTCCTGCCTCTTCACCCCGCGCTCCCCAGACGACAGCGATGAAGACAAACCCGATCCCCTCACAGCAGAGACCCTAGAACAGCTCCGCCAGCGGTACCCACGCTTCACCTTCCGGCGTGTGCCCCTAGCAACTGCCCTCAGCCTCAAAACAATCGACTGGTCCACCATCCCCTCCCTCCCGCCCCCCTCCCCATCCACCTCCCAAACAGGCCGCCTCCTCTCCCTCTTCGACAACCTCCCCTCGGCCGCCTCCCGCGCCGACATCCTGCGCATCCTCACCCGCCACCTCCTCGTCTCCGCCGCCCAATCCGCCGCCTGCCACGCCCTCCTCCTGGGACACAGCACTACCGCCCTGGCCGAGCTCACTCTGTCCGAGACGGCCAAGGGCCGCGGCTTCGCGCTGCCGTGGCAGATCAACGACGGCCCGCTGTCCGTCGTCTCGCACCCGGCCTCCTCCTCCGCGCCGGCAGCGGTGTCCCTGCTGGTGTACCACCCCCTGCGCGACATCCTGCGCAAGGAACTTGCCATCTACACCACCCTCGCCTCGCCGCCCCTGACCTTGACCCTTGCCACGCCCGGCCACGGCGCTGGGAATAACGGGCGGACCGAGATGACGCCCCGCCCGGGCGCCGTAGTTAGTCATAAGGATGTTAGTATCGATGATGTGATGTTCCGCTACTTTGCCGAGGTCGAAGAGAACTACCCGTCCGTGGTGGCAAACGTGGCGCGGACGACGGGGAAGCTACTGCGGCTTCTCGGGGGCGGCGAGGCGGAGGGAGGGCCGAAGCAGGGGCTGTGTGGGCTGTGTGGGCTGTGTGGGATGCCGAGGGATGAGGTGGGAGACCGGCGGTGGAGGGGGGAGTTGGGGATTGGGGAGGGCGTGAAAGGGGACGGGCTTTGTTATGGGTGTGAGCGGTCGACGAGCGGGTAGGGAAAAATATATGCATGGTATTTTGGACACCCCCCTTTTTTTACGCGGTGCAAACCCCGGTTTGACGGGTCGCCATCCTCCGCCGATCTATCTCTATGGCTTGTTCGCTGAAGCATACAATGTCTGGTATATCCACATCAAGAAATCAAGCACCAAAAAAGCCTGGGCCGGAACCCCATATATGCAGCAGCAGCACGCTTCCCTCGCAAACGCCCGATTTTATGTCCAGAATCATGCGTTATAACCCCCTTGCCGGATCGACCGGTAGGATACGATTCTCCAGCTTCCTCATCAGCTTTACCGTCTGTTCCGCCAGACTCAGCGTCAGGATCGTGTGCGGGAGAATTCTGGCCAGATGGGGTAGGAATCCCTTGTAAATAGCAAGGAAGCCCTCGGTCTTGACAGTTTTTGCGAGGCAGTCAAATACCCCCTTATACAGGTTTCCATTTTGGTTATACAGGCGAGACATGATGGTATCTGGATTTGACGTCAGTCAGGGGTCGGGGACGGGGCTTGTATCAGGGGTAACCCACCTGGCGGGTGCATGACAACACAGACAACGAAGCCGCTGGCCGTGCTGCTAGCCAGATGCAGAGCCGGGCCCTCCTCCATGCCCAGGTGCTTGACCAGACGGCGCTTCGCAAAGAAGTAGGTAGGCAGCTGCACCGAGCTGCCGAAGCCGGTCCGGATCATGGCAGCGCCCACGCCGCGGTACAGGCCACGGACGCCTTCGGCCCTGAAGATCTGCGAGAGGCCGTCCCACGCGTTCTTGTAGTTGTGCTGGGTGCCGACGGGCAGGAAGGGCGAGAAGCTCTGCAGCCTCGTCTTGGCCAGGAAGAAGGGGCTGCCGCAGGCGGCACCGAGCATGCCCGAGGTGGCGCCGCAGAACATGTTGACGGCTAGGCTCTGCGTCTTGGAGTCGTTGAAGAGGAGGCCCGACAGCGAGCCGCGCATTGGCTCGTAGAAGCCCAGGCGGCAACCATTCAGCAGGACCTGGTATATGTAGGCGCAGCCCAGGCCCCGGTAGATGCCGCGCAGTCCCTCGTTCCGCACAATCGTCGTCACGCCGTGGATGGGGCCCCGGTAGTGGTGCGGCTGGTGGCCCTTATCCTGGAGCTCGCCCTGGAGCTGCATGCGAATCTTGACCGTCTCGAAGGGGTGTGTCGCCGTGACGGCGCCGCATGCGGCGATGCCGCCTGCAATGAATGCGCTAGGAGAGCCGTGTCAGCGCCAATCGATGGCCTGCAGCGACTGCGCATGTTACATACCCGACTGTTGTCGACATTGTGTCTGCCGTGTGTTGACAGGAACTAGCGGGCGTTGCGCCGATGCCGCGTCTTTACCGGCGCTCGGTGAGGATTGGGCGGAGTCGCGGGGTCACCGTTTCCAGGACATGAGAAAAAGGAAATAACCGCAAAACAAAATGAAGCCCGGACGAGCCGTCCGTCAAGGAAGTGCTTTGGCACAAAACTTATATCAAAACCATTGCCTGCGTGCGCAAAGTACTCGGTCTGTGTGACGCTGCTGACAGAGAGCAGCCAGGCGGCAAATGGGAAATGGCAAATGTTTGGAATACAGCAGCACGTTGGCAAATTTGCAATCGGGCATGACAGTTGGCGTTGGAGGGCCGCTGGAGTTTAGCTCCGATGCTGTCTTGCCGAATGCAGGGACCTGATGGCGAAGCTTCAGCACAGACCAGTCTGATCGCCAGTTGCCCGCAACCCCAGATTCAACGGGCCCCGGGACATCATCAAGGCACCGATTTCCACAGGCACGATCTGTGCAACCCATACATGCTCTCCGTTCTACCACATATTCTCAAGCCAGGGAACTTGGTGGGTTGTGAGTTGTCGTCCTGAGCTGTGAATTCCAGCCGCAGACTATTGTTATACACAGACAAGCGCCGACGTGGTACTCCGTGTTCCGCAGACGATTGAACTGACATGTACACACATATAGGACGATGAAACTGTCTGAATCTACAAAGTTTTCAGATGGCAAATATATGGATGAAGTTCTGAATCATAGGGAACTCATTTTAGTAAATGCCGATGTGTCTAGACACAATGCCACATCATGGTAGGCTGACTACCTATTGCAAGATGAAAGACTTCGGGGTGGTGGGGTCAACTTTCACCCCGTCCTTCCCCATAGTAAAGGCGGTGTAGATTACAGTGGGGTCAGTGGTCGCGACACTTGGTCGCGGCGCGGCAGAAACAGCTTGCCATGACTTTCCAATTCCCAACGCCAGCTCCGCCTTGTATTACATTTTACTCAACGCAACATGCGGCCATGCCAGTCATTTAGCCCTCCACCGAACCGACAATAGCTGAGGGATCCGGCAGCCACCTTACCGCCATGGCGTCAACTCCAATGGATGTTGACGAGCCATCATCGACAACCATCGCTCCCACGCTCAACATAACAAGAACACTGGGAGCCAATGTCCCTCCGACAACCAAGGTCAAGGATGTGGTCGCAAAGTTCAGACCGACAAAAGTACGGTTGATTTGTCATGTGCGACTCGCTGCCGAACTACTGCTGACCCATACGTCTAGCTTTTCCCGCGAGATGACATTAAGGATGTCAACCCGCAGCCGTACATTTTGTCCATCGACTTTGACGATCCCGGCGAGCTATGCATGACATCCGAGAGTGATGAGACTATACAGATCTACAATGTAAAGGAGGGGCGGCACGACAAGACGCTGCTGAGCAAGAAGTATGGCGTCAAGCTGGCCAAATTCACCCACAGCCAGGGAGGCATTATATACGCGAGCACCAAGCAAAACGGTATGCGCTTCCGGAATAACCGTTTTCGGAAAAAAAAAATTTTGGCTGGGAACTAACAGAAAAAATAGATGCCATTCGGTACCTTGCGACGGGCGACAACTCCTTCATTCGATACTTTGAAGGCCATGAGGCTGCCGTTACCAATCTCGCGCTGCACCCTGGGTCCGACAACTTCGTTTCTTGCAGCCTCGACAACACGGTGAGGCTGTGGAATCTGGGTACGAAGCAATGGACCGCAAAGCTCCTGTTACAAAACCCCACACTCGCTGCCTGGGATCCGTCGGGCACTGTTTTTGCCATCGGATGTCCCGGCACCGCCAGCATCCTTCTCTACGACCATCGGAACTACGAAAAGGGGCCGTTCACAATCATCGACGTATTGAGGGTGTGGCAGCCAGCCGAGCCAGAACACGCCTTCAAAGGCTGGACGGCACTCCATTTCTCCAATAACGGTAAACATATTCTCTTGGGGTGCCAAAATGGCGGCCATCTTCTCCTGGATGCATTCGACGGCAGTCTTAAAGCGGTCCTAAAGCGGTCCGTCGGCGGCCGAGCTAAGCGCTTGGCGCCGGGCGAGACCGAAGGAGGGAACGTTGAGAGCAGTGGTGACTGCTGCTTCTCACCAGACGGCCGTTTTGTACTGGGTGGCGGTAATATGGACATTGCCGTCTGGGACACCCAAGGGTCCCCTAACGAGAAGGGTGTTCTAGAACCCGAATACTTGCTGGGAGATAGAAGAGAGACAGCCGTGGTTGAGTACAACCCTCGGTTTAACATGTTGGCAACGGCGGATCAGGAGCTGCTGTTTTGGCTCCCGGATAGTCAAACTTGAGATGGCTTGAACAGGAGTTGGGCGGACGGGAATGATATTGATGATACCCATTTTGCCTTCCAAGAGGTGTGTCTAAGCTGTTTGTAGCTGAATGGGCGTTTGGCGGAAAAGGTGGACAAGGAAGGGAGACTACAACGTCATATACACTAGTTTTGAACAGATACCGACAATTGTGGCATATGGTGAAAGTATGAAACGCAATCGTCCACTTGAGATGGAATTAGGACGTTGGATCCAGCAAGCTCAAGCTCGCCTCCTGCAAGCTGCCGCCCCGCATTTTAGTAAACCCCACCATAAAACTCACCGATGGGGCCAAACCCCCCCGGTCGCAATCGAGCTGCATCAAATCAACGACAACGGCCCAAGCAACTTGCTCCTCTCCCACCAGAACCTCATCTCATTGCGCGCACGCCTCCCCACCGCAACCAACAAACCCAAAACCCGACGCGCTCGCGGGCCCCCGTCACAATGCCCTACTACGAAAAGTCCGAGGACTGGCTCCAGCAATCCGCCCTCCTCCTCCAAGCCCGTCCCTCAACAGTACTCCCATCCCCCCCCCTGCCCTCTCTCCCCTCACTAACCCACCCCCCCCGGGGGGAGTCTAGACACGAATCACAACGCGCTACCACCTGAAACTCGCGCGGCGGCGCACCAAAGCTGAGAAGACGGTCGCTCCTGACACCACCACCATCACACCTCTCGAACCGACGACGCAAGCAACAAAACCCCCGCGCGGCCACCTCGTCCTCAAGACGTACGACCCGGCCTCGGGCACCGCGCTCAAGTACAAGACGTCCAAGGCGGCCGAGGTCGGACGGCTGGTGCAGATGCTGGGCACGCTGGGACGGCGGATGGCGGCGCTGCCTGAGGTGGCGGTGGTGCCGGTGGTCGAGGACGCGGGTGAGGGCGGGAGCGGGGTGCAGACGCCTGTGCCGGCGGAGGGACCGCCGGGAGGGGGACAGGCGGGCGGGAAGGGGAAGAAGAGGAAGGGGAAGCGGTAAACATGCGAGGATCGGGGTTAGGATAGACGGATTGGCTGTCTGTCTACCGACTTGAGCAAGACAGCATTGGCGCAGAGTAAAAGGAATGCACATTGACTGGTAGATGGTCTGGTTTACGAGATCACGGATTGCAAATGTGTATTGCTGAGCTATCTACTTATACATGCCGAAACGATGATCGTGTAATCCATCCGTCATCATTCCTCCAACCTTCATACCATACATTCCCAAGCCAAATAATGTAAGAGGGGCATCCCCCCTTAACGCCTCAACGCCGCGTATGTCAACATTGTTCCGCGCAGCACTTGCGAAATGCGGCGTATCCAACACACAAGACCTCCCGAGGCAATTGGAGACAGACCAGTCCGACAATCGCCGCCGTTGTCTATGCCAGAGCTTGCAGTAACAAAAGAGATAAATATCAAAATACAGAGAAGGGTATTACAGAAATATTATCGTAACGAGGCATGGCAGAACTTTGCAGTGGCAAGGACTTGAGTTGCTCAGAAGTCCTCATCGAAGGCGAAGTCGCCACCATTCTCATTCTCGACAGGCTTGCCCTCAGATGTCAAGTCCTCGACAGGCTTCTTGGTGCTGGCCATGACACCGGCCTTCTGGTACTCGCCGACGCGCTTCTCAAAGAAATTGGTCTTGCCGCCGAGGGAGATGTTCTCCATGAAGTCGAAAGGGTTGGTGACCTTGTAGACCTTCTCGTTGCCAAGGGCGACGAGGAGGCGGTCGGCAACGTACTCAATGTACTGCTTCATCAGGTTCGAGTTCATGCCGAGCAGGGCACAGGGAAGTGCCTCAGTGAGGAACTCCTGCTCGATACGAACGGCGTCGATGATGACTTCCTCGACAACCTGCTTGCTTGGCCGATTGTTCAGGTGGGAGAACAGAAGGCAGGCGAAGTCGGTGTGCAGACCCTCGTCACGGGAGATGAGCTCGTTGGAGAATGTCAGGCCGGGCATGAGGCCACGCTTCTTGAGCCAGAAGATGGATGCGAAGGCACCGCTGAAGAAGATACCCTCAACAGCAGCGAACGCGACAAGACGCTGGGCGAAGGTCGACTTCTCATCAATAATCCATCGCAGAGCCCAGTCGGCCTTCTTGCGGATAGCAGGGACTTGAAGAGTGTTAGAAGACGTGTTAAATTGGGTAAGGGGTTGTGGGGACGTACTGGTATCAATGGCATTGAACAGATGTGTGCGCTGGGCGGGCTCCTTGATGTATGTGTCGATCAGAAGCGAGTAGGTCTCAGAGTGGATGTTCTCCATCATGATCTGGAAGCCGTAGAAGCAGCGAGCCTCAGGAATCTGGACCTCTCCGCTGAAGCGCTCGACCAAGTTCTCGTTGACGATACCATCGGACGCGGCAAAGAAGGCGAGGATGTGGGAGATGAAGAACTTCTCGTCGTCGTTGATCTTGTTGTTCCAGTCGTGCATGTCCTTGGACAGGTCAATCTCCTCGGCGGTCCAGAAAGAAGCCTCGGCCTTCTTGTACATCTGCCAAATCTATGTCAAGCTGTCAGCAAGCGATCCACTTTACGCGTCGGGTTTGGGAGAACGCGTCACATACCTCATGGTACTTGATAGGGAACAGCACAAAACGCTGAGGGTTCTCCCGGAGGAGGGGCTCATCGAGCTCACCATCCTTAGCGGTGGGCGCAACAGCGGTCTGTGTCTCGTCCTTCTTTGTGCTGGGCTGATGGTTTGCGTCAATCTCTGCCTCGAGGGTGGCGAGGTCGGCATCGAAGGGCGTGTTCTCCTTGCCGGCGCCAAAGTTGAGCTTCTTGATAGGAGACTCCATCTTGAGGGACTCAATGGCGGATGCGGCCTGCAGAAACGCGTGGTTAGCATGCGTGACGCGATTGACGCGGTTTTGGTGCGGCAGCGACGCGAACATACCTGCTTGGAAGGCGTGATTGTGGCAGCCATTGTGTTGAATTGTGTGGTTTTAGAGTCTCGAGAGTGAAGAGTGTCAAAGGCCGCAAGATACAAGGCTTTTGAGGACAATTGAGAGGGTGGTGATGTGGAGTTGTGGATGAGCAGACAAAAACTGGCCGAGCTGAGGGGGATGGACAGGAGGGACGCGATTCTCTTAAATGCAGCACGACAGCACGTGGTCCCACCCTGCACAACCTTGCTAACCCAGCGCGTGCCTCGCGTTTGACGCGACTCAGTCTGTGTCCGCAACAACCAGCCACCCAATTACTCAAAAAAATACCCACTTTCACCGTCTCGCTTTATCAGATCTGACCGATTCTCACCAAGCGCAACGACTTTGACCCACATCCCCCTTAGCTTCGGAACTTCAGGAACAGGCAACGAACCGCAATCCAGCTGTGTCTTTGCGCCTTGCCGTTCCAGCCTATCCAGCCGCTCGAGTGATTCGGCCTGAACACTCAATTCCCCAGTCACCCTCTGGCATCTCCGTGATGCCCTTTCCCATTACTCTACCTTATTACTCCGTACCACCTGTACATACCCCTACCAACACCGAGGAGAGCTTAAAGTACCCCAGAGCCGATCCCCCCACATCCACTCCCAGTTGCCACCCGCGCCCGCGTTGCTGTGACACCAAGCGGCGATGCAAATTCATACCTGCCCGCGGTGGAGTTACACCGTTTGGTTGCTCGGTTCCCGGATCTTGAGACAGGCAGTACCTTGAGATCCCCGATGTATTCAGCTCAATCATTTGTCTTTGCGCATATACTCGCCCAGTTCCTTCTTGCGCCAGCATAAGTACTTAGAGTCGCCTTGCATTACTTGTACGTACTTATTACGAGTCTCTAAACCTCTCCCACTCCATATTATCGCCAACAATATCAGGCTGCCCCATCACCAAGACACCAATGTGTGTCCATACTGCCCGCTCGCTTTCCGAGAAGCAAACCCAATCTATATCCATACGCCGTGACATAACCTGCCGATCTGGCCGTCGTGTAATTGCCTAAGAACATCTCCAACACCCCGCATCACTCCCCTCGAGACCGAGGCTAGTCCTATCTTCTGTTCTGTCTCTGGCTTCTGCTTGCATGTACCGGCGTTACTCCTTGGGTCATGCCCATTTCAGCATCGAGTTGTCTCCCCCGCGCATCTGTTTGAACCCGAAGTTGGCCGGGCAACACAATAGAGTGTCCACTCTCGTCCTCGACCTCTCCAGTCCTGAGTGCCTTTGCCTTTTCCGATAGATATGCATCGAGCAGCCAGGCGTTGCGTGTGTTGGCCCGATACAATGCGTCGACAATATCCCCAAGGAAGGGAACCAAGCCGATGCCGAAGTCCACCATGACATTCCAAAACATTCTCGCATAGAGTGTTGGTGGTAGTCCGCCATCGACCTTGGCGGCCGACTTAATAAGGTACATGGCCATGAGGAGGTCGGCAAAGTCGCCAATTCTAAGAATGTGGTTAGCCAGAGCACCCTTGATTCGCAATTGCAACAGCACTTACACAGGTATCAGGCCAATGAGGAATGACCAGCCGAATCTCGATTGGAAGCAGCAGCAGCGGAAGCTCATGTCCCATTTGTAGGCCTTCCTCCGCACCTTCTTGAGGATGGCCTTGTCATTGTTGGACAGTTCCTCCGGAATAGGCCTCTCGCGCTCCTTGTATTTGACAATCTCGCCGCGATTGTTGTGGATCGGGACCTTTTCAGTATAGGGGTTCTACAATCGGCCGCGTTAGTGGGTTGCGCACGTTCAGATCAGGGCTGTCGCAAACTTACATCGGAGTTAGTGTTGACGCCCTTGTCCTTGAGTCTTC
This sequence comes from Lasiosphaeria hispida, assembly GCA_033439745.1. Lineage (NCBI taxonomy): Eukaryota > Fungi > Ascomycota > Sordariomycetes > Sordariales > Lasiosphaeriaceae > Lasiosphaeria > Lasiosphaeria hispida. Next base: position 3,077,217 of record JAUIQD010000003.1, read on the forward strand.
CAAAGGCCTTCTTGCCCAGAATTCCAACGACGACGTTCATTGTCAGGTTGTTGGTCGGTTTTCACGTGCGGATTGAGGAAGAAACAAGAAAAATCTTCGGTGCAGAGCAGCTAAGGACAAAGTCGTGGGAAATGGGTAGCTTATATCAAACGGGCGCTTCGCTTTGGTGAGGCTTCTGGCGGCTCTGAGTTCAGCGGGAGGCCGCTGTATTGGCTATGGCGCGCCCTTTGTTCGTCTCACGTTTCAGATGCGCGCTTGAAAGCAAGCCTCAGACAAAGTCCAGTGGGCCAGCTGAGCGGAGCGTCTAAAAGAAAATTGCAAAGGTGACGAGCAGCTATGTATGTGGCCACCAGTGATTATTCCCCTCTCTCTTATCTATACACGTCTGGCAAACTAGTTTCAGGGCGGTGACCACAGCAGCGTATGGCAGCGCTGGCGGCTTTTCCTGGTTTCGCACGATGACGTCCGTTGAGTGGCGCGAGGAGGAGACCTCCCAGCAGCGCCTCGCTTGCCTGCCGTCGATTGCCGTCGCTAGCGCGCTTCTGCTACAATGGCGGGGTGGTCCAGGCGGTCCAGGGCCATGCACCGCCACATGTCTGTCTAGAGCTGTGGCAAAGGCTTGTTCCCGCCCAACCACCCAATTCTCAGCCACAATGCAAAGTAATCGCAACCAGCTTCGGCCCACTAACTAATCGGCAGAGTGGAGCAATGCCAGTGAGTGCCATCCACGTTTGCCCACGTCTGCTGCACACTCCGACTTGCAGATAGCGTCAACAGCACCCATTTCAGCTCCCATGTCCAGCCCAGTCCCTAAAAGTGCCAACTAATCGCCCCTGTCACCTAATTACTCACCCCTTCGGGCATCTGCGCTGCAATCTGAGAACCCGACTTGCTGTGCAGCAAGCACCCGGCTTTAGCGGGGGCATTCCAGTCTGCATCTGCGAACAGACGGATAGCAAACAGGCGAACAGAGAGCCCCTCGCCTCTGGCGCTCCGCTCTGCGGCCTCGACCTCGACACGACACTATCCGACCCCTCGAGACGACTTCGTCACACCCAGGGCCCCCCCACCACTGCGTTCTTGGATCTGTGGACATGCTCTATACACAACCTCAAAATGGCCGAAACAAAGATGCAACTCGAAGATTGTATGCCGCCCTTGTCCCCGTCGCGCTTGTCGCGCTTCGCAACCCGATTGTTGGGAGAGTGCCCCCTGACTGACCTTTCTCCCAGGGCTGGACGACCTCTGCGTCCGCTTCATCATAAACCTCCCCAAGGAAGATCTGTCCTCCGTCGCCCGTATCTGCTTCCAAGTTGAGGAAGCACAATGGTTCTACGAAGACTTCATCCGACCGCTGGACCCTACCCTTCCGTCCATGTCCCTCCGCAGTTTCTGCCTCCGTATCTTCCAGCACTGCCCGCTCCTCGCCTCCTTTTCCGTTGAGAACCACATGCGCGCCTTCGAGGAGTTCCTCCAGTACAAAACTCGAGTCCCCGTGCGGGGCGCCATCTTGCTCAATGAGGAAATGGACTCGACAGTTCTCGTCAAGGGTTGGAAGAAGGGCGCCAACTGGAGTTTTCCCAGAGGCAAGATCAACAAGGATGAGGACGATCTTGACTGCGCTGTGCGTGAAGTATATGAGGAGACCGGTTTTGATATCAAGGAGGCCGGCTTGGTACCCAAGGACAATGAGGTCAAGTACATTGAAATCGCCATGAGGGAGCAGCAGATCCGGCTCTACGTCTTTCGTGACATCCCTATGGACACCCCATTCCACCCAAAGACTCGGAAGGAGATCAGCAAGATTGCCTGGTACAAGCTGTCCGAGCTACCGGCCTTTCGCAAGAAGGGCACCGGCCAGGACGATGCAGCGGCGGCATCAAATGCAAACAAGTTCTACATGGTCGCTCCCTTCCTGGTGCCTTTGAAGAAATGGGTCATACAGCAGAAGAAGAGAGATGCGACGACACGGGCGACAAGTTATTCCTCCCACTTGCCCGTCCAAATGCCGCTCGAGGAGCCTCTCACCGAAGATGATATTGGCATGCACAACGAACCCGTGCCCCGCGCATCCGACTCACCTCCTGCGATCGAGACGATCGAAGGCGCAACCCTCGAGCTGCAACGCCTCCTCAAGGTCCAGCCTCCGACACAGGGTTTGCAGATGAGCCCTTCAAATGCCCCCACGAATCACGATAAGGGCGAGGCTTTGATGGCGCTTCTGCGGCAGAAGAGCGCTGACCCACCCGTTCAGGAGGCCCACTCCGCCCACCATCAGATTCCCCATACCCCCTTGGACCACACCTACGTCAACGCTCCCGAGCCACCCACTCCACACCATCACCATACCACCCAGCGCATGCCCGTCCCCAGTTATCAACCGCCGCCAAACTTTCCCATTTCACATGGCACAAACCAGGCTGCTCAGAACGTCCAGAACGTCCAGAATACATCCTCTGGCTATTTCAATTACGCTCGGCCACACGTTAACCTAACTCCTCAGAGCTACGCATACGGCCGAAACGCTTACGTCAACCCAGCTCAACAGGCACGGAGAGAGCCTGTACTTCTACACCCACAACCCCTCCCACCACAGGTCCAGCAGTCCATTCTCGTGCGAGGCATACTGCCAACCCCTCAGCTCCCCGATACGACCAACCAAAGCTTCGCGCAACCCCCGCCCCCAAGCCTAGGATCCTTTGCAAGTCAGAAATCCGATCCGTTCCAGACACAGCAGCAGGGCGCGAAGATGCCAGCTCCTTTGACCGGACACAAGATGTCGCTCTTGAACGCGTTCAAGAACGAAAATCGGCAGTCAGGCGAGAACAAAGCCCCCGGTAGTTCCGCTCAGAACAGCGCGGTGCCCTCCCCAAGTCACCAGGGCCCAGCTCAGCCGCAGGCTCATTATGGTTCAGCTCAGAGCCCTTGGATCAATTCGGCCTCCACCCAAGCTTCGAACCTGGCAACTCAATACCTGCCACATTATGCCACTGGACACAGTGTGCAGCCGTCTCCCGACACGCGCTCCCAGGGCGTGCCCTCGCCCGCAACACAAGCCTCGGGAACCAGGTCAGGTCAGCCCTCTGAGGCGCATCGTTCGGCGTTGCTGGACATGTTTAAAAAAACCGGCCCCATGTCACCCAATAGTAGTGACTCGGCGGTCAAAACTGGCCAAACAAGGAGCGGGATGAGGTACACACCAAAGGAGGAATCTGGAAGTCCTGTGTACAGAAATACGTCGGCTGCAGAGGCCATTGCACGCGCATCGGAGATTGGCAGTTCGCCTGTTCGCATGAACCCAGAGGCCAATCTTCCATACCGGGCGGTCCAGATTCTCAGTCGGCAGAAACATCCAGAGGCAGGGAAGGATCACGACATGGCTGCAACGCAGCTGCACAACTACGCCGCTGCCTCGGTGAATTCGAGCCAGCATGATATGAGGAGCTCTGGCTATCGCAACCAACCCTCTCCCCGGGAACGCGGCTTCGCGCACCAAGGAGGAGAGAACCAGGGCAAGGGGTCGCCTCGCTTCAACCTCGCAGCACAGGGGGCTGGTCGCCCATACGGACACTCGCCACAGCACAGCCTGTCGAGCACCCAGAACATGTCGTCGTTTCAGCCGCAGCCGCAGCCGACCAACCTGCTCCAGCAGCGGCAAAACCCCAACCCAGAGCAGAGGCAGAAGCTGCTATCACTCTTTGGCAAGAGCCAGCAGAATTCGCCGACCGGGTTTGGCTCGGACGACAAGGGCAAGTTCAAGGAGGTCAGCATCCATGACCAAGTCAGACCCCGATCCCGAGTCGCGTCGCTCGCGTCGGCCGGTGGTGACAATATCCAGGGCAGTGCGCCCACTTCTCGACGGGGCAGCGGAACCCCGATCTCTCCAGCAGACCGCAATTTCCTTCTTTCCTATCTCGAGTCTGTTTCTAGCGGGGGCCGGTAAGCGCTTCTTCTGGTCATTTTTTTTTTTTGTATGTTCTGCTGCATGATAGTGGCGGGCGTTGTCTTGTTGCATCGTCTGGTGTTTTCTTTTTGGGGGGCAGTCTCTAATCAATCAGTACGCACATCGGAGCGGATGGACTTTTCTCTGGGTTGTGGAATTGGCAGGTTGCCTATCAATCGCATGGTTTGGCGAAGGAGTTAGCTGCGTACCCGGTAAACACCGGGTAGCGGAGGGATCTGGAGAAATTCGATGCGATGGGGAGGCTCCGGATGGTGTCAGCGGCCTAGGACAGCGTGTAAGCTGGTCGAGAGGATGAACTACTTGCGTAGCAAACTACCTTGTGTAGCACAATTCCACAAGACGAAGAACTGGCCAGCCGGTCCAACCGCGTGTATGGAGTATCCGGGGGCACATCGGATATGTAGCTACCTTGGTGTGGCGCGAACATGTGCTTTGAGGGGCCCAGTTTGTATTTGCGCATAGTGACTCTGGATGTGGGTGGCCTGATGATTTGTTATAAATTCCCCCGCTCCCAACCCCCGCGCTTAGCGGTGGCATGTCGCCACCTGCTTGTGTTTCTTCCACGAAATACCGGTTTGCAATATCCAACTACCGCAAGCTACTGAGCCGACACGGCTGGGCCTCGACTCGGTCTAGCCATCTTGTTGAAGAGCAGGATATCGTACCACCCCTACATTGGACCCTGTCTGGGGCGGACGTCGGCTAGTGCCGTGGTTCTGTGTCTCTGCTTGTCTGCCTTAGGGGTATTACGAGTGGGGTGGGTTGGTGAGGTGGAAAGACTGGGGTGGTTTTGTGGAATGGTGTTGTTTGTCTCGTGGGATTGGTTTGGTTTATATACCTGCTTGCCCGCCTTGTGTTGAGGTTGAGGTTGGACAGGATTAGCAAATATATTTTACTCGTTGCTTCCAGCTGCACACCTCGCTATCGTTGCAACTCTACGTTTTCATATTCCCCTAAGACACGCAAAACACCAGAAAAACAATATGCTCTACAACCCCACCCCCGACGCCCTCTTCGCCCCCGCCGCCGCCGTCGACCCGCTCGGCTTCGGCAAGGTCGCTATCGTCACTGGCTGTGCCTCCGGCATCGGCCTCGCCGTCACCCAGCAGCTGCTCGCCCACCAGTTCTCCGTCTGCGGCCTCGACATTGCCGACTTTGACTACGACCTGGTGCGCGTCACGGACCACGGCCGGTTCCACTTCCACAAGGGAGACCTCGCGGCCGCGGGCGGGTGCGAGGAGGGGGTGAGAATCTGCGTGGCTACGTTTGGGTATGTGTTTATCTCCTTTCTTTCCTGCGGGGAGAAATGAATGTGGATAGGGGGAGGGGCTGATGTGTGTTGTAGGACTCGAATTGATGTGCTGGTCAATGTGGCGGGGTTGATGGATAACTTTAGCAGCGCCGATGGGGTCAGCGATGAGGTGTGGGACAGGGTGATTGCGACCAACCTCACGGCGCCCGTCATGATGATGCGCGCCGTGCTGCCGTTCATGAAGGCCAAGCGCGACGGCGCCATCGTCAACGTCGCGAGCACGGCGGCCACGAGCGGCGCCGTCGCCGGCGTGGCGTATACCTCGTCCAAGCATGGGTTGGTGGGTGGTTTTCCCCTTCCTGAAGAGAAAAAATGGTGCATAGGAAAAGGGGGCTGACAGTCGGATGCAGATAGGGGCCACCAAGAATGTAGCCTGGCGGTTCCGCAACGACGGGATCCGCTGCAACGCCGTGTGTCCGGGTGCTATCGATTCGAGCATTGGCAAGGCGATTGCTGATGGGCCGTGGGATGCGGAGGGCTTTGCCGAGGTCGAGTAAGTAGTACCCCCTTCCCCCTCCTCCCCCCCCCTTTTTTTTTTCTTCTTTGGGAGTTGTTGTTTTTCTCATGACACTCCCTCAAGGCCGTTCCACGCGCTGCAAGCAAAGCCTTCCGAGTCGGCGCCTACTATCACGCCACACGAGGTGGCCAAGGCCATCATCTTTCTCGTGGGTGATCATGCGCGGACCATTAACGGAATAAGTCTGCCAGTTGACAAGGCTTGGGGGGTTGTGTGAAGTAAATCGGAAAATTTGTCGATTCGGCGCATGTCGTTGGGAGAAGAAAAGTACCTTCAAGGTTGCCTTTGGGTCTCACATTACCTACGCTCTGAAACAGATAGGAGGGACGGACGTCAAGTGACTGGCGATTGCATATGAGAGGAGGAATGAGATGCCAGGGAACAGAAGTACCCGGCATGTTTTCTGTCATCTATTATTTGTTACTTAACCTAGCAAAAGGGTGAAGGTTTGAAATATATCAAACATATCCAAGACTCGGAACTAACCCGACGGGGAAGAACGACCGGCCTACAGCCCAGTCACGAGACGTGCCGCACTGCCGTTAGCCGGGTCGGGACTGCTATTCAGCCTGCTACCGCCTTTGTCGTATCTGCATGTCCAACGCAAACTAGCCATCTTCGGAGAATATTTGGGTATTGATTAATTAATTAACAGAGCACGCGGTAATAAATCTCACCGTCTCGTCTTGGCGATCTTAGCTTCCCCGGTCAGGTATTCTGTGTCACCCCAGCACCAGGCACCGGGGTAATTTTTCTCACCTCCAAACTACTGTCTCCAAGTCACATCCCACACACATTGACTCTTAGCTCCCACCAACAGCGGTGACCGTGGAACCACCAAGTTTTCCAAGATATCCACTCGCTGTGTTCTTCAATGTGACATGGTGGCTCCGCTCGGAGAATTCCAAGCTGAACCCCTCACCGTGCAGGGGTGCGGGGAAGTGGAGAAGACCTTGGCTTTGGGTTGGGGAAAGGGGAGAGCCTCACCTGGGTTTATCCATGTTGGACGACTTACACAGGTACTACTCGCACGTTTTGCCATAGGTATGCCACATGGACAGAAGAATACAAGTGTGATTCATTAAAAACAACTCAGGCAATCTGAGAGCGACCAGACCCCGACCCTTTGTATAGAGAAAGTTATGTGCCTTGTAACAAGTGCCATGACGGGAAGGGAAATTGGTAGCCATGGGGTATCCTCAACGCCTGGTGGCAAAACAAAACAATGCCGTTGCATGACGATACCGGGATGGGTGTATTGAAGAAAACACACAAAAGACATGATAGCAGGTGTCTCAACGTAGTCGATAGTAAACACCGTCGGCCCGCGCCGTGAAGTCTGCTGCCGGCTCCTAGGCAGCAATGCCAAGTGGCTTCTTGGGCTGGAAAGGTGCCGCAATCTCGTCTTCCGACTGGTCATCAAGATTCAGAAGTTGGAAGCGGTTGGTGATGGGGGCCTTCTTTGGTGCCGGTGCCTCTTTACGGGGCTTTACCGCCAGCGCCGGCGCATATGGCTGCGCACATTCGTCGACATCCCACTCGATTTTCGTGCCCTTGTACTTTCTGCGGCGTCTGTCAGTATGCAGTCCTCATTTTCTGGGATGGGATACATACGCGCGACTCATCATGCACATCCGCGCATAGATAGCGTTGTGGACAGAGTTGAGGTTGACGTAGCAGCTCCCGCCGATGAACTCCACCTTGACAACAATACAATTGTGAATGTGGTCCAGGTCGTCTCTTATGTTCTCCTCGGTGTGCCTGCCATCATATCTACGGATGACAAGGTTGCGGCTCGCACCCATGGCGACCTTTCCAGCAACATGTCCGGGCAGAATGAACTGACGATCGCTCCACTTGATCTCGGCCTGATTTGCATGTCAGTCTCGCCATTCCTACGGAACCCCGGCCAGGCCCGCTGCTTACCCGTTTGTTCTTGATGTACAAGTCATGTTTACGAACATGGTCGAAGAATCTTCTGGCTTCCACGGCATGAAGAAACGAGACTGTGGCAGAACGCTCGTGAGTTCGGAGGAATATGTCTAGAAGCATCCCGCCTCGCACAACTTTCGTGATATCGGCGTGGGTGCAGCCTTCGGGGAGGTTCGAGAGCTGAACTGTTCGGGTGCATTGTCGGTCGAACTGCTGTCGCTGGGCCTGCGGCTTGGCGTAGTTTGCTCCAACCGGGCCGCCCTCGACGGGCGAATCTGCATCGCACGAACCATCCTCATCATCTTCCTCGCCATCACCGTTCGCCCAGCCTTGGCTATTATCGTTGCAATAGCCCCCGCCATGCGAGCTGTGCTGGTGGTAACCGCCGTTCGACTGAGGGAGTGTTGTCGATTTGGGCTTGACGTGTGCCGACTTGGTGATCGAGTCGAGAGCGACACCTCCATCTTCAGTCATCTCAACCTTTGACAGTAGATCCGGGCTGCCATTCTGATTCGCCTTGTCATCCTGGCTAAGGAGCTGCCAGGCAGTAAGCATTATCTTGCCCGAAACCATCCCCTCCGCATGGGACCGTAGTGAACCCTACATCCAATGTATCATCTCCTACACCCCCACCAAGCAGGTTCCGGCGAAGATTCTCTGGCCACCATGTTAGTCGCTGCCCAACAGCATCGAGCATCGGTCGTCCTTTACCATATTTCTTGGCAATGAGGGTGAGACGAGTATGCTCGTCCTGTGAAATGATGATGGGTGGGCTCTCCTTGTCCTCGAAAGACACGACCTTGAGACTGACAGTCAGAGGGTGACTTGGGGTGGTAGTATTAGCGTTTTGGCGTTGGTTTGGCACGTACATTGGCTCTAGTCAATGGAACGATGCGAGTCAGCTTTCAAATGCCGGCATACACGAGGGGGGTTTGTGGATTTTGTATCGCATATCATCAGCACATCGCGGATGCGAAACGTACCTGCGGAGCAGAAGATCAAAATAACTGCGATCAATCGTCACCGTGGAGGCGCTGGCCGGTGCCATCTTGTCCACAGCTCGATGCGCAAACGACAAAAGGATGAAGAAGCACAGAAGAGAAAGTAAATCAGTAAAACGACGAGTGCGAACGCTTCCCCCCCAAAGGAAAAAGGCCCCAACCAGAAGGCAGGCTCCTGTCAATCGGCCCAGCCCACTGCGATATGACCGATATGACGGGATGTCTTGACAGGCCGCTGGGGTTGCACTGTCCCAAGCTGCACTCTGTTTAGCGGGCAGTGGGGGCCAGTCAGCCTGCTATTCGCTGCAGAGTGAGCATGCAGCAGGGCGTTTTAAGCGCTAGGGGCACGGGCTACGCATATGCTTGGCCAACTGGGCAGCGACCCGCTCTGATCACAGTTGGTGCTGTTGTTGAGCCAATGATACAAGTCGATTCCATTGGGGCAATAATCGCTGTGTCTTGATGAAACTATTAGCACATCTCAACGGAGGAACAACGCTACCCAGACTCATGGGCCTGGGGCCGATTAGAGTGTCATGCAGTCTTCTTCATATTAACTGCTCTCCGCCTGTTATGTTTATACCTCTTAGAGACCTTCAGACCATCAGCGTCGCAGACTACGCGGCAATCCACGTTCGAGATGTTTGATTGGGAGCGCTCTTGACGAAACATGACAACTTGAACCTACCCGATGGACACTTCTTTTTTCGGTCACCACATTTGTATCCCCGCCAGGACTGAACAGTGAGGTGTATCATTCCTTCCCAAAGTGAGTATGCGAGTAGGCTGTTGGTCCACTATGCGAGCGAAACCAACAGGCGCAGAGCCGCAATTTACTTCGGCTCCAAGTAAAACAACAGGGAATGAGGTTAATCGATAGCTATCCGCTATGGCGAAGTTCTTGGGATGATGGATACTTTTAACTCGCCGTAGCTCTCTTTGCCAAACCGCTCGGGTGGTCCCGATACCTCTACTAGTGGCATCTAGTCCCCACACTCAATCTGAGTACGTACATGCATATGGTCTCGGATCTCACTGTTATGTTGGTGTTGCAAGCCCAGCGAGTCCGTTGCTAGCGGCCACCCATTCAGCGAGAATGGAACCAACAGCTTGAACACTTCATACTGTTGCTGAATCCACGGAAATAACATAGGTCCTGAGGTAGGGAATCTATTCTCTAGCCGTGTACGCTTCATTCGTATCAAGTCGACGAAAGTCACATCAAACAATACAGCCACACCTAGGAAAACCCGGTAAAATACGATGCGAGCGGGATTAGAGCGGCAGTAAATCGTCTTGGCGATCGTCCGACGGAAACACCCCTCGTCAGCGGCAAGCGGCAGTTGGATTTTGTGGGACATTTTTATATTCGAGAAGGCGACCCTGTCTCCGTTTGGCAGAAAACACTTGCGTGTTCCATATTCTGTGACATCGCGCTCGAGTCAAACAAATATTATTTTTAGCTGGTGCAGTTTGGGGGGATCCGCCGGGCCACGAACACGAGATGGCAAAAAACTGGACGGCGGGGTTGCCCGTGGAATACGAAATGGCGTCACTTGGTGCCGGCTGGGCGAAGTGGTCAACAGGGGTAACAGGGCCTCCGGGCTTTCGGCGCCACCACAGCACGACGGGGAGACGACGGCAACACGTACCAGTTTTTGGCAAGCCACATGCGCAGGTCAAGCCCGTATGCCGCGTTGATTGGGTGCACGACCCCTGTGTGGATCCCTTCGTTGGTCGCTCAACCCCATCGGGGCGTGCATCCCTGGCGAAACAATGCAGCGAGAGGCAGAGCGCCCATTCGTAGCTGCGAACTCTATTTTCTCCATTCCAGTCCAGTTGTCTCCCTGTCATCCTGCTTGCTGTGCTGCACACACTTTGGGATAGCCATCAGCCCGCCTTCGTTTTCTCTGTTCCTTTGGCAACCGTCACTTACACTCGCTCTGCTTGACTGACCACTTTCGCTTTCCGCATCAATCGCTACTCCAATCCGGTTCACGTTTCTGGCCGGTTGCTGTTTCTCCACCATCCCCTATTCGGCCTTTACAATTTTTTACGCAGGCCTATTTTTTGGTCGACCCAAACAGCCAGTCAGGGGTTGCACTGCAGAAACCCAGCACAACCGCCCTGAATTCCGTGTTTTCTGTCCACGACCACGAACGAGAAACCACCGCATACCCAATTTCTCCGACGTGGAACAGCATTCTATCGCCAGCACTCTTGGTCCTCCGGGGATTGAGTTCTAAGGGGGTTCCTGCTCCCGATCCTGTCGGGGTCTCTCTCGCCCATCTGCTGCTGCCTCTCGCCGTCGACAAGGCCGTTACCATGAGGGCAACACTTTCCATTAGCCAACTGGCTGTTGCCCTGCTATCCTTAACACCGGTAGTATCCGCCGTGTCATGGCCAGAATGGCTTCCAGATCCCGATGCCCTTGTGGCGCGGCAAGCAACATGTACGAGGGCCCCAGGAAAAATATCGAACTCATGGCCGGACCGCTAACATGCTTAACTCGCAGCAGCCGGTGCTTCCGCAACACGGACAACAGACAAACCAGCCAACAGCGATGCGACCCCTACGTCTGCAACCAAAAAAGTCGTCACGACAAACCTCAACACCGGTGGTGTGACGGCAACAGGGGGCAGCAACAAGAACTCAACGAAGACTAAGACCGGCAACGCAAAGCATACCATGTTCAACCCACAAGACCCAGCCGGCGCCGTGGTCATGAAGACGCCCTCCATCACACAGGGTACGCAGATGTACAAGATTGGCGACTTTGTTACTTGGGGCTGGAACTACACGAACCTACAGGGTACACCCACGGCGGTCGACGTGCTCGTCAGCTGCTCCAAGGCGGCACAAACCTGGACTCTGACCCAGAATATGACGTTTGCCACCGCCGGTTCCTTCACTTGGGACACGGGTGCGTACCAGGAGACGGCCATTGCTAGCCCACTGCTGGTTGAGCAATACACGCTATTTATCCACGATTCGGACGGCCCCATCACCGCGACCCCTGAGGCCGGGTACCTTTCGCCCTTCTCGGGCTTACTTTTCGGCCTCTACACGCCGCGGCCCTACACCCCGCTCGGCGAGTGGAAGTGCGTGACCTGCAGCGCCGGCGTGTCAGACATGGAGAGGAGGGCCTTGGGCGGGGCTGTGGCCATGAGTGTTTTGACAGTGCTCAGTTTCACTTGGTTCGTCGGAGGAATTGGGGCGTTTCTCTGATTTTGGAGCGACGAGAACAAGAGCGGGCAGTTATACGTGTTGTAATGCTTGTTAGGGGACCAGGTGGAGGCTGGCGAGAACACTTTTACGAACATCATTATAATACTGGGGGTGGGAGGTGCAAGAGAATCGGCGTTGGGTAACAAGACATTGTTTTTGTGTTGTCATTTACTGAATCATTTGCTTGGATTTGGGGTTCTGCGAGAGAAAAAGTCTGGAGACATAGTTTGTCGCATGTACTGTATGTATCTCTTGCATGGCAGTTTGACGATCTCTGCATTTACCGGTTAGGGTAGGTAGCTAGGTAGCTTATAATGACGCATTTCTCTCGTCTGAAGTTCGCGGGCTGCATGGACGTGGGATCTTTGACAGCTTCCCCGGCTGACGGAGCAACTGGTGGCTCTTTGATAAACATTCATAACTCAGGACATCCTGTTTGCGCCACCACTCCGAACAATATAGCTTGCTAACCAAATCGTGGCCTAGACTCCAAGGACACCATAAGGATCGCTCAAACCATACGGAGCGAGAAACCCCCACCCCGCTCCTCCTTATCCCGCCCGGAAAATATTCCGCTAAAGTCCACCGCGCCGAGCTCCACCACCTGGCCCCCGCGCGGAGGCGCCAGCGGCGTCTGCTTACGCCGTCGCCGCTCCTGGCCCGCCTTGCTGGGGAAGGTGGGGAACATGGCTTCCTGCTTGGGCTTGGGATCCTGCGCAAAGTACTCGTGCGCGAGCATCTCGCGCGCCGTGGGACGGCGCTCCGGGTCCAGCGCAAGCAGGCTGCTGAGGAGGCCGGCGCCGGCGGCGGTGAGGAGGGGGAAGCGGGCGCGGATGGCCGAGCCCGAGGAGGACGGGGTGGGCGGGGGGAGGCGCAGGGCGCGCGCGTTGGGCAGCCGGCGGAAGCCCGGCCAGGTCTCGTCCGAGGGGAGGCCGCAGAGGGCAAAGATGCGCGTCAGCTCGTCGACTTCGTTCTTGCCCTGGAGCAGCGGCTCCCGCGTGAGGAGCTCGCCGAAGATGCAGCCGACGGACCACAGGTCGATCGCCGTGGTGTAGCGGGTCGCGCCCAGGAGGAGCTCGGGGGCGCGGTACCACAGGGTCACGACGAGCTGGGTGAGCTTGGGCGGTGGCGGGTCGCCCACGTACCGCGCCATGCCGAAGTCGGCGATCTTGAGCTGGCCGCGGTTGTTGAGGAGCAGGTTGGAGGTTTTGAGGTCGCGGTGCAGGATGCAGTTGTCGTGCAGGTAGGCGACGCCCGAGGCGAGCTGGAGAAGGAGGGTCTTGACTTCGGACGCGAGGAAGGCCTCGGGCATGTCCTCGAGGATGCTGTTGAGGTCGTGCTCGACGAATTCGAGGACGAGGAAGATGCTGTTGGGATGCATGTTAGCTAGTGGAAAATAAAGGGATGGGAATCGGAGGGGCCGCCGTACCTTTCGATCTTGCTCGTGTCCTCGCTCACCACCACCTCTCGCAGCTCGACCACATTCCGGTGGTCGCAGTCCTTGAGGATCTGGATCTCGCGCAGTCCCGTGACAGGCAGCCCGCCGCGGTCCTTGGGGTCGATCTTGAGTCGCTTGAGGGCCACCACCCTCCCCGTGGCTATCTCACGCGCCCGTGCAACCCAGCCGTATGCGCCCTCCTCGATGTCGTTGAGCTTGTCGTAGCTTTCGACGCTCCGACACCTGCCGAATGCGCCCCCTTCGAATCGCAGCAGCTTCGTGCTGGCCGCTCCGCTGTCTTGTTCGGCGGCGGCGGGCGCGGGAGATCGGGTTTCTCGTTCCGGCGATAGCCTCCTTCGCTTTGCTGGGGGACCACTGCCGCGATCGTCTTCGTCTTCATCTCGTGGTTGTGCTGTCCTCGCGACATTGGCCTGCGTCTGGGCTTCCCGCGCTTGCCGCTCTGCCTCGGCTTTCCGGGCCTTCTCAGCCTTGAGGCGCTTCTTTTCCTCCCGTTCCTTCTTCAGCTGCGCCTCCTGGGCGGCGTCGTCTTCGTTGTTGGCCCAGCGGGACTTGGCTGTACCCGCCATGGCGTCTATTATGCGTTTCCTTTTTTCCTCTTCCCTTCTTCACCGACCCGGGATTGTGCCAACCAAGTCTGGTCTCTCTGGCATCTCAGACGTCGCAGCACCCTGTTTCGGGGGCTTGTATATCGTGTCGTGTTGGCGCGCCGACGTCACTGCGAGTATTTGTTCGGTGAAGGTTGTGATGGGATGAGGCGGATTTTGAAATTCAAGGGTTCATTTGGAGATTTCCTAGTTGGTCGAAGCTTGGGCCTGGTCCCCAAAACCCAAACCTAGACTTCGCAACCTACAACCAATCTTTGTTCAAATCCAGCAAAAATGAGAGAGGGTCTGGTGGTCTCAATTTGTCTACATCGAGTTCAGCCAGCAAACGGAATCTCTTCAGAGGAGTAAGAAGGAGATGCCTGCAAAAATATGCTCATACCAGGGATCGAACCTGGGACCTGTCGCGACCACTGAAGAACAGATGTGAGGCGAACGTCATACCACTAGACCACACGAGCTATACAGCTTGGGTCACATCCGTGGGGCTATAGAGACCGGTGGCTCTCTGCGGCACACAGGCTGTACGGGTGATAGGAAAGAATAGATACGGCAGGTAAACCACGTGGCTCAGTTAGTTTCCGGGTTGACAGCTCTCTCTAAGCTTCCCGTTGTGATAATTGTGTAACTTTGCTGACTATGTCACCCAGCCGTTTAAACCAGCGTCCTCCACACATAAAACAATTGTGATGTGGAACGCCTTCGTCTATAAACCACAGAGTTGATCGGACTCCAGGTCAGAACTGTGTGGCTTGAACAGTATAATCCTGGATCCTGCTGGACCCCGAGTTAAACAATTGAGACACATGATGGAGGGGCAGTTGAGGGCGATGAGCATGAGCGATGTGGGGGGGGGGGGGACAGGTGCGATTACTGCAGGGCATGGGGTGAACGGACCAGGAGCACCTAGGCAGTGAACCCCGCCCTGGCTCAACTCTAGACTCAGACGGACCTTTCCTCGTGAGCCTACCCTGATTGCCTGACTACTGAGCCGACCTTATCTTCAAGCCACGGCCGTACCTTGAATCCCTGAATTCCTGCTCGGCGCACCACATAATATTTGTACTTCCCATTATCTCCACGAGTACACTTCCGCGCAGCCCAGCAAACTCCCTGCGCACGCCATGGCCGGCCGCTTTGTGCGCGCGTCGAAGTATCGTATGTCCCCCTCCTGATTCCCCTCAATGGCTCGCGGGCTATCTCCAAGGCCCAAGGTCCATGCGGCAACCTCGACAGCCTCGGTACTAACCGGCTACCGCCCGACAGGACATGTCTTCGGCAAGTCCACGCGAAGGGAATTCTGCTACGACAACCTCCACATCAGCCGCAATGCCTGGGACACCAACTTGATCAAGGTATGTTGACCATACGGCCCCAGCCCGGCCAGCTCACCCACCCTCGATTGCCCTCGACTTGCCCCCCGCCTTCCTCGAGCCGTCCAGCGCTGACACTCACCCCGCAGGCCAACCCCGAGTACCTCTCGGTCAATTGGGAGTCCGGCGGCGGCGGCGCATTCGCTGTCGTTCCCCTCAATGAGCGCGGAAAGCTGCCTGACCAAATACCCTTGTTCCGTGGTCATACTGCCACTGTGCTGGACACAGACTGGTGAGCACCCTTGCGTGACCCCAACCCCGGAGCACACACTTGCCTAACTTGCGCCTAGGAACCCGTTCAACGACCGCATCATCTCCTCAGCTTCCGACGATGGCAAAGTCTTTATCTGGCAGGTACCGGAGGACTTTACCCTCTACACGGATGCCGAAGAAGTCCCAAGTGTCGCCCCCGTTAGCAGACTAGCCGGTCACTCGAGGTATGAGGCGCCTAATCTAGCTTTCTCTTATTTCCTTGCTAATTCGCTCGTCCTGTAGAAAGGTCGGACAGGTTCTCTTCAACCCCGCGGCCGAGAGCATCCTAGCCTCAGCATCCGGCGATCTCACAATCAAGCTGTGGGACATCACCACTGGCCAGGCCGCGCTTTCCCTCAAGCACGCCGATATTGTGCAGAGTCTCTCGTGGAGCGCCAATGGCGCCCTCCTTGTTACCACCTCACGAGACAAGAAGCTACGTGTTTGGGATGTTCGTCAGCAGACGCCTGCACACGAATATCCGGGCCACGAGGGTGCAAAGAACAGCCGCGCTGTGTGGCTGGGCGAGCACAACCGTATTGCGACTACTGGATTTTCTCGCATGAGCGAGAGGCAGCTTGCACTGTGGGAGCCGGGCAGGAAAGACCCTATCGGAGGTTTCAACTCGCTCGACTCTATCTCCGGAATCTGCATGCCTTTCTGGGGTGAGTTTCTCGACGGGTTTATTTTTGCGACAATAGCTAACTTGTACGACGCAGATGATGGATCCAACTGCCTGTATCTTGCTGGAAAGGGGTAAGTCAACTACTTTTACGCCGGGGGATTCTGCCTGCTAACTCTGTTCCGCAGCGACGGCAACATCCGATATTTCGAGTATGAGAACGACAAGTTCGAGTTTCTCTCCGAGTACAAATCCGCCGATCCCCAGCGAGGTGTTGCATTCCTCCCCCGGCGCGGTATCAATGTGAGTCTCCGCGCCAAGCTCCAAGTGCTGGGCGGCATTGACAATACAAGGTTCACGAGAACGAGGTCATGAGAGGTTTCAAGACAATCAACGACAGCTACATTGAGCCGATTTCATTCACAGTCCCCCGCCGGGCCGAAACCTTCCAGTCCGATATCTTCCCTCCCGCCATCGGTCTGAAGCCGGCCTTCTCTGCCAAGGACTGGCTCGATGGCAAGACAGGCGTTCCGCCCAAGATCGACCTAGAGAGTATCTATGAGGGCAATGCGCCTGTTGAAGTTCCTGCGGACTACAAGCCATTCGTGGTGGCCCCCGCCCCGGCGCCGGTTGCTGCTCCCGCTCCCAAGAAGGAGTCGTCAGAGCCGGCGCCTGTTGCGTATCGTGCCCCCCCTACTGTGACAGACCAAAAGGCGTCAATTTCGTCCATGGCAAACAAGTACCAGGACAACGAGGAGTCCTCGGACGACGACGGCGACGACGCCGAAACTTCGAGCTTTGAGGAGGTTGCTAGGCCTACCCCACGAACTAGCGCCCCGGTCCGGTCCGTACCAAAGGCCGCCTCACCTGTCGCAGCCAGTACCCCTACCTTCACCAAGCCGCCCTCCCCGGTCAAGCCGCCTCAGGCCTCTCCTCCCATCTCCCGCGCGACCCCCGCGGCTACTCCGCCATCTTCCTCTTCGGCCGAGGTCCCCCTGCTCAAGGAAATCAAAGAGCTCCTCGAGCACCAAAACAAGATCATTGGTGCTCAGAGCGACAAGATCTCGGCCCAGAGCGATATCATCAGCGTGTTAGCGGCCGAGGTCGAGACCCTCAAGAAACGGGTTGGGCCAGGTTCGCAGGAGCAGAGCGAGCGGATTCGACAGCTGGAGCTTGAGTTGGAGGAGGCTCGGTCGTGATTTACTGGCAGTGTGTGGGCCGACGGTGAAGTTGCGATTGGAAAGGGGCTAACGACGATGGCCCATGGATAGTTCAGAGGGCTAACGACCATGATGTCTGTGGATGAACCCGGACCGACGATAGCGGGGATTTGTATGTGCCGTTCTGCGTTTGTACCAAAGGGTCCGTCATTTTTATGGACAGGGGGCTCAGGACTCTTTTTTTTTTTTTTTTTTTTTTTTTGTTTGTTGCGGGTGACGTTTTTTACTCTTGATTCAAAAGCACGCCGGTGGGAAAAAGGGTCTTGGGTCCTTGGTGTTCTTAGGTTTGCTGTTCGAGGCATAGTACACCCAAAATACCCAATCGCGATTGACGAATGGTTCTTGCTTACTATGCTGCTGTACCTGCTGTACCTGCGATAGCCTTTCCCAATTTTTCCTCTAGAGTTGATTTCTTTGTTTATGGGGGGCCTGTGGGTAACGATAGGTCGATGGTGTCTGGCTGAGTTGCCGAACTCCTGTTGTTTTCTTGTCTTTGTCTTGAGACCGATTCCCTCTGCTCCTTTCATGACTTTGTATGGGCTAGGGGGACGCTAGGGAGAAAAGTTCTTTTTGTGGTGATAATATAGCATGTGGGAATCTTGTTCTTTGACTGGTCACAAAGCCTTTCTTGCCCTCGAAGCTGGAAGACCACACCAGAAAGACGAAGAGGTACCAGTGCTGTCGACCGCTGGTGGCCAGAACAGCTCGGTTTGATTTCTTATTCTGAGAAATGAAGCCTGCTGTCCTCGAACACCAGGCTCCTCAAATATGGTGTTCATCTACACCCAGGAAAGTTGATATACCCCCCTACCTCTCCCTGAATCTTGCTCTATCACCAGCTACGCACAGCACCATACTAACCGCAGCCACCAAACCAACCACACATCCTAAAAATGCCCGCGCCAACCTACTTCCCCGCCGCCGTCGACACGCCAAACCTCTACCCCGTCCACCCCCGCATCGCCGCCCTCCGGGCCCGCTACACGCCCCCGCCCCCCGCCGCCACCCCGAACGTCCTCCTCAACGTCGGCTCGTTCAACACGCGCCACGAGGACATGCCCGACGAGCCCTGGCCCGTGCGCGCCATCAACGCCCGCTGGCGCCGCGACTACCGCAAGCACCTGCTCGTGTATGGGGAGCTGGACAAGTTCCGCCAGAAGCGGAGCGCCGAGATCCCGGTGCCGGCGACGCTGACGTACCCGACCGTGAGCTTCTGGGAGGGCAGGAGGGTGTTTTGGAGCGCGGCCCAGTGGGCGTGGAGGGCCGGGGAGGAGGAGGAGAGGAGGTGGCGGATCTTTTGGGCGAGGCGGGGGCGCTTCCTGAAGGCCGGGCGGTGGAATGCCGAGATTCAGTGGCCGTACGAGAAGGACGGGTGTTTGAGGTGTGCGGTCAAGGCGGGGGGCAGGTGTTCGAGCGAGGTTGGGTTGAAGGGGGTTTGGGAGCGGGAGCGGTGCGGGCGGTGTGAGCGGGCCGGGGAGATGTGTGTGCTCTGGAGGCCGTGGAAGTTTGATTACAAGAAGCAGGAGAGGGAGGATATCATTACCGGGATAGAGTTGGGGATTTTGACGCAGGCGGATCTCGATCTCTGCGATGAGATGCGGAAGAAGTCGGAGCGCATCCCAAACTACTACGGGGATGGGCACCCGGCCGAGGCCGGGCTCAGCTACGCGCTGGTTGACAAGGCCCCGGGGTGGCCCAGGTTCTGGGCCTGGGTGAGGAAGGAAGGGGTCGGTCCCGAGGAGGTCGAGAGGCTCGCGAGGGAGGCAATTCAAGGTGAGGAGAGGCGGTTTGGCGGGTTTTTGACCGTTGCCGAGGGAGACCGTGGCAGCGTGGTGATGCCTAGCTGGAAGGAAGAGAAGTCCGAATTCGCAGGCTCGGTTCACTATGACGAGACGTGGAAGGGGTTCCTCGACAGGGCCAAGTCTGCCAAGGAGGTGGAGAGACTGGAGAAGGAGAAGCAGGACGAGATCGAGACACGGGAGTGGGAAGAGAGAAGGCGCTAGCGAGCAATCGACCGGGCGGCTGCCTGGCTGGCTCGAGAACTACCCCGACGATAGGAACCTCGACGGCTTCTCCGAGCCAACTGTGCCAGCGACATGAGGATTGCCCCTCCTGCCCATGCCTAGTCTAGAACAAATTGATACATACTTGCAAGTGTACACATGCCTGGTCCAGAACAAACTGATACATACTTGCAAGCTATGCTGCTATTGCATCTCCTCCGGGATAAACTCGGTGGCATGGAGGGGCTCCAAAGCTGGCAGCTGCTCGTCATGCCCAACCCCCAACTTCTCGATGAGCCCCTCGATCTCCCGGATCTCAGCGTCTACCCTGGGGTCCCCCAATTTCCTCAACTCGTCAATATCCTCCCTCGCCGTGCTCCCCTCGTCCCCCGACAGCCCCCTCACCCTCTCCATCTCCAACGCCCTCAGCGCACCCGCATCCCCGCGCCAGCCGCCCCCCTCAGCCCTCTCGTTCTTATACACCAGCATGTTGTTCCTGCGCACCACAATCACACCCCCGGCCGCCGGCGCCTCATCCAGAAACCTGGCCGCATACTCCAGCCCGCGGTAGCTGTCATCATGCACCGCCTTGGGCGTCAGCCGCAAGGGCAGCCCCCGCGACTGCGCCTCGGGCGCATTGCGGTAGTACCGCACCAGGATGCCCAGCCGGCTCAGCGCCTCGGGCACCGCCAGCACCGCGACCCGCACATTGTACCCCCCGGCGTAAAAAACGTCGGCCAGCTCGCAGAAATCGTCGGGGTGCCGACACGCCGACTCGACCAGCACGTCCAGGCGCTCGGCGACGGCGTACGCGCACGCCATGGTCAGCCAGACCCTGGCATCCAGGCTCGCGAGCGCCGAGGCCCTGTCGGGGGCGGCGGCCAGGCAGGCGGCGTAGTGCGGGTGGTACATCTTGTACGTGTCGGCGATGAGGTGGGCGGGGGCGCGGCCGCGGGCGGCGAGGGCGGCGGCGAGGGCGGGCGCGAGGCGCGTCTTGCCGGCGCCCGTCTGGCCGACGATGAGCACGGCCAGGGGCTGCTTGCCGTCGGCCTTGTGGTGGTGGCCCAGGTGGGGCTCGAGCTCGGCCGGGAGGATGGTGCGGGTGAAGACGGCCTGGCGGTCCGGGGCCGAGAGCCGCCAGGCGGGGGGGATGCCGGACATGGTTGGTTTGGATGTGATGTAGTTCGGGTGCCGCGCCGCTAGGTCCCAAGCCTGCTGTAATGTTATGTACGAGACTCAGGAGAGGTGAGAATAAGATGGGGTATAAGATGCGCACATATACCTCGCGAGCACGGATCAGTAGGGTAGACGATTCTCGATGAAACGAAACATACTATCAACTTGGGCTGCTCCAGTACCTGCGGGATTATCGCTCTCAGGCGTCAAGAGACGAGGTTGAGCTGGCATTGAACCAAGAGCCGGAATGCATGTTACGTAACCATGGTTCTTGGAAACTAGAGCAGAGCGGGAATGGCCGTTGTGAGAAGGGAGTCCCTGACCTCGGTGTGAGCCACCCTTGCCCACTAGTTTAATTTACATTCACCTCAATCATTTCCGCCACTTATTTTGTTGCTTGTTTATATGGGCCTGGGCCTTCACGTTCAACATAACCCCTATTATACCAACAACTCACCCTCGCACGACAACCCCATGACCTCAACCCCAAGCATTCAAGCTGAGCATTCAGTCCCACTGCAATCAGCGTTACATCGGTCGACCACTAAAAACGGTAGCAGGGCAGGCTATCTGCAAACCTCAAGTACCATCAGCACCGCCAACACAAACCCAACACGAACACCCGGGCAGCTCGTCACCAAGGTCTCCTCCGGGTAGCATGCCCCCTACAGCACAACACCACACAACACATCACAACACGTCGCAGTACCACACAAGCGGATTAGCAGTCTTGGTTCTCCTGGCTAGTACGTAAAGTATGGTTGGCTGAGCCACTTCCCGATAAAACACCCTTCCTGTCAATCCCTCTCTCCCCATCGAGACAATCTAGTTCATACACGCTTTCCGAGACCCCAATCCAAATCAACCAACCGCAAGCGAATCTAGCCAAACCAAACCCCAAAGTATCTTCAAAACTGCCAAAAGTCAAAGACTTGCCAACCCTCCGTCACTCAGCAAGGCTCACAATCAAGACCAAAAACTAGATCACCTGCCAAACCATGCAAGTGTCTAATAACATGATCGCACCACAGCCGTATGTGTGTGTGACCCGAGGACCTAGCCCGAACTATCCTCGACGCCAGCCGTACGAGCCGCTGCTCACCCAAAGGAAAGAAAGGAGGAAGAAGAAAGAAAAAAAGAAAAAAAAGTACAAGCTTTCACAGAAGGGTATTTGGCATGGCGAATTGGATTCCCTTGGCCCCCCGTTTCTCGGTTTCCATTCTTCGTGTACCGGGGGTAACCGTAAAACTATGCGCGATCCCATAAGACCCTGAGCCAGGGGGTCCGACTCCTGGAAGAACACCCCTCTCGTAAAAGCAGAACGCCTATCAGAAGACAGGAAGTCGGGGTCGGACATCGTGAACCTCGACACCCAGAGCCCCGAGCCATCCAAGACCATTGTACCGGCCAACCTGCCGAGCCCGAAACGCCAGAGTCCAAGAGCCAAGTCGTCAGAGAGGCACCGTTGCCAGATGCTCCATACAAACGAGAAAAAAATGATTAAAAGAAAAGAGACAGCCGCCAACTCCGATGAATGAATTTGCCGTCCTCACACAATAATTGAAATAACGTAAAAATTCTCCCGCCAACCGGGGCAGGAGTTCCGGTCCACCCCAAACACATGGGGAGGTAGGCGGGACTGAAATGGTAGCCGTGGGGCTTGAGCTTCTCAAGAGCTCTGATATCTTTCATCAGTTGTTCGTCAATCATCAAATTCGACCCCAATCAAGAGATCGGGACGCTCCGAGGCGTGATATCACCACTACGTCGTCGCATCATGTTATGTTGCTGAGCTTGTTGCTGCTGCTGCTGCTGCTGCTGCTGCTGCGCTTTTGAGGCCCGAGCGATCATTTGCAGCTTTTTGCGGACTGTTGCTAATCTGCCGGTGACCATTTGAATCACTGTCAACGAGTTAGCGGATGGTACCAGAGGCAGGAGGCGTACCGCATGGATTCGATCATACCTTTCTGCACAGATTGCTGGTCGTCGCTGTTCATCTCACCCGTGATTTCCTCGCGAACAGCGACGGTTTTATCGTCTTTGGATGCACCCGAAACCCTGCGCTTCGGGAGATGGTCGTCATCCTGATCGATCACAGCCTCCAGCATTCGGATGGCTGTCACATAAGAAATCTCGCAGCCAGGGAGATCCTCGTTAGCAATCTCGTTGATGGCAGCGGCGCGGCTCATATCAAGAGCACGGTCGTACATGAGCTTCTCGGCGCTGATGCCAATCGTGAGGAAAACACCATCGGCGCTCGAGCTGCTCACCGATGCCACCTCGTGAGGGTGGTTGTTCGGATGGCTGGGATGGTCTTCGGGCAGCTGCTTCTGTGCTTCGATCAACTTCAGGCGGACAATCTCCGCCTTCTCCAAGACCTCGTTAAAACGAGAGCGGATCCACTGAACCGCAGAGTTAATCCTCATAGCTAGCGCCTGCGTGTTGGATGCGTCTCGAGCAGCCGAGTGAACACTACCCCCAGATTCCGGCCGGGACTTCCTCGACCACCACAGGCTGGCGATATCCATCGATTTAGCAAGGAGGGACAGCGCCTTGACATAAAGGACCAAGGCTTCTTCCGACAACGATACGATGGCTTCAACCGTGAGTCCCTCGTCTTCCTCCGTGGAAATCTTACCAATCGGGATCCCGCCGAGACCGTGGTCCATTGATGGGGCCAGAGGGATGAGTTGCTTGTACTTCACCTCGGCGAAGCCGTACACCACGTCACTCCGTGTTGCATAGTCTTCGATGCACTGAGCCACCCGCGAATCCTCGTCTACGGGAGCACCTGGCTTCCCATCCGCAATCAGACCGACTGATGATGCTGAAGGAGTCGGATAAGTTGGGAACGGGTTATAGATATGAGGTGGGGATTGGCCCTTCCCGATGATATGCGGTGCATACTTGAAGCCAAACAACCTGAGACTAGCGTCTTGAATAGCCTTGGAAATGACCGAAGTAGCCCCGGGGCTGCTGGACAAGGGCTTGCTGTCATACGAGCCATGACGATATGGGTCATTTCGACTCTGCGTTGTGAGCTGCAGGTTCCGAGTAGGGGCGCTCGAGGCCTGACTGCTTGCTGACGTCGCGGGCTGTGTGGACCGTCTGGTCATCTGGCCCGGCTTTGGGGACTGGGGTTGCTGCGGGTACATAGATATTTGATCCGCAAGCGCGTTGACTTCCAGATGCTTTTTATCAACGACCACGTAGTCGCGCTCAAATGCGACATCTTGAGCGGCCTGGGCGGCTCTTTCCGCCTCACTGATCCTGCCACCCATGGTCTTCTGCTTCACCCTATCACCCAATACCGATGACGATGGGGGATGGGCTTCGCGAATTGCGTCATTTGCAACGTAAGAGCTTCGCCGGCCTCCATAAGAAGTCTGTTGGGCGGGTGCAGAAGCCGGTAGGACGGGCCGGCGAATTCCGAGTCCTTCGGCAGCCTCTTGACGGGGAGAGTAGCTGAGCCGCGAGCCGGGCACATGTATTAGCTCCAAGGGGTTGGGCTTGGGGTCGACAGGTGTCGCTAGCGGGGAGGGTCGTCGTGTCGGTTTTGGCGAAGAAGGAGCGCCAATATCACGATGATCACGAGGATCACGACCTCCCTCCTGGTCTCTAGTATACCGCTGAACCGATGGTCTGCGCGATATCCCTGATGAGTCGTCGGTCTTAATAGAAGTTCTGATTTCCCTCGATGACCTACGCTCGATTTTGGGAATGTCGTCTTCGACTAGACCAGGAATGGGACCAGTGATAACAGGGTGGTTGAAGAAGTTTTCAAACGTCATTCGTTCCACCGGGTTTCGCTTCAGCAGGGCTCGGATCAGGTGCTTCATATCGGAACTGACGACGGCTTCCCGGGTGAACCTAATCTGATCCTCGGCAGCCTCGATCCTCCTAAGAAGTTCCACATGATTACCGGCTCGGAATGGCGGCTTTCCTGTCACCATCTCATACAAAACCGTACCCACGGACCACAAATCTGCCTTGGCGTCGTATCGTTCGTACCGGAGGATTTCTGGAGCCATGTAAAGCGGCGAGCCGCACAGTGTCTCGGCGAGTGATGTTGATGGGAGCACCCGTGCGAACCCAAAATCTGCCAGCTTGAGCATGGGGAGTGACGGAAGGCCGGCAGCGGGTATGAGAGAGTCGCGACTAGCGCTCAGTATCTGCTTCGCTGTCTTGTTGACATCCCTCCATTGCGGCGAGGGGAGCAACAGGAGGTTTTGTGGTTTAACGTCCCGATGAACAAAGTTGCCCTCGCGCAAGAACTTGAGGGCGCTGGCAAGCTGTTTTAAGAAGTGGCGGGTAACGACCTCGTTCAAGCCAGAGTTGGGTACGATCGGATACTTGCGCGCGATGTCGTGAGTTGCTGGGTTTGTTATCAGTCTATCCCGCTTCTTGATAAACAACGACAGATCCCCCAGCTCGCAGTATTCCATAATGAGGTTGATATGCGTGCCCGACTCTACGCAGTCATGGAGGGCCACGATGTGAGGATGCCGAAGCGTCTTGAGGATCTTGATTTCTCCATAGAGGTTCTCCTTTAGCTTCTTGTTGAGGCGGGCAAGCTCGACGGATTTGATAGCGACCAAAGCACCAGTGTCCTGCGACGGGCATCTGTGTTAGCTATGCTCTTGCGGGGACGAGTAAAGTACGGCAAGCAGCGACTACTACTCCGTCCCGGATCAGGATGACACCTATGCCACGACTGTTACTGACCTTGTGCCGGCCAGAGTACACCTGAGCGAAGCTCCCCTTTCCGATCTCTTGGTCTATGAAAAATTGACCGACGGAATCGCTTCCTGGCTTTGCCTGCCTCGATGAGGAGGCGGCTGTTCGGTGAGCCATGGCTTCCTGTGTGGGGGGAGGGGGGGTCGCGGGAACAGGAAGTCGGCTAGGTGGATAGCAGCCCGAGGGCTTATGGTATTTGAAGGGCTTCGGCGTCGAGTTTGGTCGTCATGTATACGCGGATGGTGGGGCGGTGCAGAGAACGGGTTGGTTGAGGAAAGGGGGGTTGGAGGGAGCCTCGAGGCAGAAGCGAAAGAGTCGAGGATGATATGCAGACGCCTGGTGTTTGGGGGTGCCTATGACGAGAGAGCGGTAAGCACCCGATAGGTCGGTGCCAGAGGCAGGTGGGCGTGGATACGGGTGGCCTGGCGATAGTCGCTGTTGGCTGGGGAGGAGGCTCACCAAAGAAAGAAGATAGGCTGAGCTTCTTTTGTGGGGATGAGATTGCGTAGGGAGCAGGCTTGATGCCGTGCCGAAGCCGCAGAAGGAAGCTACTGGCGGCCGCACGGGGAAGCTACCGGCGCGGTGCTGTCGTGCTGTTGCTCGGCGGTTTGAGGGACTGGAGCACGACAGGAGAGAGGTTGGGCGAGGCAGCAGCCGATAGAAGGGCACAAGGTCGTGTGTAGCGGCTGTTGGCTGTCGTCTAGTCCGGGGTAGCGGCGGATGGCAGAACGAAGAGTCAAGACTTCAAGGTCTAAACTCTGGGCAGCCACCTCAACTGTGCCCTGAAGTTTGTCGGCAGCTCGACGCGGCAACGCTGACGTCCAAGGTCAACTCAATGACTCAGACTCGATCGACTGCAGGTTGGAGATTGGGCGGTCCTTGCGTATTGGGTTCTGATGAACCGCGAAACGAGCTGCAAAACGAGCCGCAAAAAAAAAAAAGGGGAAGGAACAGGAGAGAGTACAGAATCAACAGTTGATAACAACTGAGGCGGGTGCACGCGGGAGAGTGTGTGGTGTGGGAAGGAGGGAGGATGGGCAGAAAAGAAAGTGTAAGGTAAAGGTAGGTTGGTGGGTGCAGGTGAGAGGCAGAGGTGACGATGGTCGTTGGTACGTTGGTACGCCTGTTGCTGGGTGCAGCGGCAGAAAGTCAGGGTCGCTGGGCACGCAGGGGACCAAAGCTGGGGGAGAGCTGTCCGCTCTGCCACTCAAGGCTGGGTGGAGCGGGTGCGGTAGGAGTGCAGGCAGAGCAGGGTGCCGGTGTGCCAGTATCCACGGACGGCGAAGCTTTCCATTCATGGAGAGCGTTGAGAGCGACTGTCGGCGGCGAGTGTGACACGCTGCTCGTGATTCGCGATTGTGGCCCGTGCTTGCACTTTAGCTCAAGTCACCCTTAGTACCCCTGTGCGGTCCACACACGGCGTTTCTGCAGACACAACAAGCGATCGGCTGACTTGATACACGGTCGGTACCAGCAAAACTGCTTGCGGCCGCGACACGCTAAAACGGTATTTGCGATAAGGCTCCCTGATAACATCACCTCCCCGACCCTGCCACCATTTGCGGCCCCACTGGACCATTGCACGCTGGCACTGCTGGCCACCTCCAGCGAACCAGCCCCAAGCTCCATGATCCCATCACAAGGGTGAAACTTGGTATCGAGCCTGGTGCATTCGCGACATTTCCCGCCTTTCTTGCGTCTTCGGAGGCGATAGTGAGGTAAGCAGCGATGAGAAATACATTTGCAGCTAAATCTAGTTGAATAAGCTTGTTGAGCTCGTTTCACCTAATGTCCTCTTCTCTTCCGGAAGGCTCTGGGTCGTCCTTTGTACAGTCAGAGTTGATGGAAGGGCTGCCTCAACACCCTGATGGCTGGCGGGCATCTTTACCTATGCGAGGCATGGAACTAGTAGCGAGGCGATGGAGGGCATGAGGTGGAGGCGGAGGTGTATGGGGGGGGGGGGGGGGGGGGGGAGCATGGGGGGTGCCTGGGCGCGCTACGGCTGATGATCCGCTGTCCTGCACTGATGTGCCGGTTCAATGCTGCTTCTGATGATGGGGGGGTTAGCGGCTTCTGGAGCATTTCCCCTTCGGTGCCAATTCCACACCAGCCGTAGAGGTCTGGTGGAACACCCGACGGGTTGACGGGATGCTTTGGGCTGCCCCACCGCATTGAAAGGCGCATTCTGGCAAGTCGAGACTCGCCCAGGATGCTGTGACAACTCAACAATGACACCCTCTCCGGCAGCTGCGTATTAATTACCTAGGAACCACGCCCTTTGACGCCTTTAGATTCCTCTGCGAGGGGAATGTTACACGCAGCCGGGTACTGTGCCTCAGCACTGCTGAAGCTCGCCGAGCCGGCCGCAGGCCGTAGCGCAGCTCTGGCTCTTCACCTTCATCCAGGTCTATAGCGCACAGCAAGGCCAAGACGCTTTCGATCGACACGTCTCCGAGGGTCAAGGGGAGGCAGTCAGGTGGCCAACACACACGGCGCCGACGCCTCTAATCTTTCGTAATAAGTAATAACCCATGGCACCATGGCACCATGGCACCGTATCCGTGAGGTAAGTGCTGTGCGCCGCGGTGTGCGATGTCGCGATTCGGGTGGCAGCGACTCGAAGTCGGCTTGCACCTGTTCGACGCTGGGCCGTCCCCTGAAACATGCGGACAGCCACAGGCATCTCGACGGATCGCAAGCCCCGTGCCGCGCAGGCTGGCTTCCCGGTTCCAGTTCCATGACTGCTGGGCCGGATGGCGCATGCAGCCGGTGGCGTTGCTTGACCTGTCGGGCGGCCGGCCATCACCAAAAGCTCCCCCAAAAGCACCCGAGAGTGAGGCTGTTTGCTGTTTTGCTCCCAACAGAATTGGCTGCCACGGGGGAGATCGATGGAGTCGGCGTCCGTTATCGCTCGTGTTGGCTGCCTTATCAGTCAAGCTAAGGGGGGCCAAGCTTTGGTGCTTGGTCCATCCCTCAGTCCAGGCAAACATGGTGCTTGATCTCACACGGGTTCCTCACCCCAATTGGCCTCGACTATCAATCCAGCCGAAGCCCGCCTATCGCCCGACAGATGGCACACCCCCAATGGCGGCTTTTCCCGGCCGCGAATGGCCAATTCGCCTGCTTTCTTGCTTATTGCTTCTCTTGCTACTATTACTAGTGTTTCTGCGCATACCGTGTTCAGGGCCGGGTCCGACGCTTCGTGATACAGAGGTCGATAGCCACGTCTCGCGACTTGGGCCTTGTCTCTGCATCCCGCATGTCCACAAGACAGTCCAGCACAGGTCTAACCCGGTCTGACCCTGTTTTCTTGTCTCTTTGTCGACCAAGTCAGGTGCGTCTAGCCGGCGTCATTGTCTGCTCAGCGGGCGATCGCGGAGGGCAATGCAACAACAGCGTCGCTGCGCTGATAACTTGATTTCGGTTCCTTTCTCTACTGGTTTGGGCCTTTCAGGTATCTCCTTGTTGACGCCGAGGGTCCTCGGTGCCCTGAAAGAGAGGCCCCTTCGCAGCCTGGAATCTTGATCCGGCCAGACAGATTGGGAACACCGAAGCCGCCACAGGCTGCACTGTGCACCTGGCAGTACTCAATTCTTGTCCTCAATTACCCCAACCAACCACTCCGTCCATTTCCCCCCATCGCCCGCCAACCCCAAAAGGGGCAACCCACAGATCAAGATGGTGTTCCTCTCCTACTCAGACTGGACACAGGATACAGGATCCACGCTGGGGTTGGATACTATCGCTGAGAACTGATAACGGCGACACCCTCCTCCCTCATCCACCGGCCTCTCCCCCATGGGCGCCATTGCACGCCTCCACGCTTCCATGCATACGCATACACCCCTTCGCGCCCGGTGGTGGTGGCCGCTCGCCACAGACTGGTCAATGGCTCTGGAGGGGTCGTCGCTCTCGTCTTACTGGCATCCAATGTCTGCGCCGTCTCTGCGTCCCAACCGCCGCCCCCTTGGCTAGTCCCCAATCATTTGGATTGAGGAAGGCCCAGGGTTCAATCACGGGTTACTAGAATGCTCTGCTGCTTTTCGCCCTTTTGCTGCAAGACCCTCACGTGCCCTGGGTCTGTCCGGGGTGGATCACTGGACACGCGCAAGATGTGTCATCGTATCATTTGAGAGAGTAGGAGGGCGTGTGCTGCAGTTTTACCTAAGATACAGCGCCTCCCCCTCTCGGGGAATAACCGACGAATCGTCGGCGGCTACTTAGACGCACAGTCAAAGGTACGTAGGTGGGCTTGCGTACTACTACTTTGCGTACATGTTGTTTCACCAAGCCAACCCTTGCCTGCCTGGCGAGCCTGGCATTGCTCGGGCTTGGTTTGGCCAAGTCCTGCATCCGCCCATTATGTGAGGGACATGCGCGAGCCCTCCGGCTGCTGCTGCTGCTGGCACACCCCCCTTCCATGCCCCATCCGTGATCCCTTTCATTCATCCATTTTGTTTTAACCAAGACTATCTTCATCTATCTTCATCATACTTGCGTGCCCCATGATGTGCTTTGTATCTAGGAGGGAACGGATCCGGATGGGGCATGTTGCACTTGCGAGACCTGATATATCGGGTCCCGCGGCTCACGCTTGATTGTGCTTCAACGAGGCAGTTTTGTCATTAATATCTAAAGGGAGCTTGAACTCACGCAACCCCTTCTTGGGGGCCATCGTGTAGAGTACGGGGTCTGGTACCTCGGAAATAACTGGCCGACGGCAACTCCCACGCCATATCTTTATCTACCTATCTACCTACCTACTCACCCAGCTACCTCCCTACCCCAGCTATGTACGCTCGCCGCTTACATCAGATATCACATATCAGCGAAACCGCGGTAACCATCACACAGCAAGGCATGTCTTCTTTGGCCCGGGAAGATTTGCAGGTGGTCTATACCTTGTGCATCCATCCGCTCTACATGACCTGATCCGAGCTCAGCCATGAGATATCTCGCAAGCCTGGGTCTCGACTCTCATCAGCATCTATCATGAGATTCGGCATCCCCTGACCCTTTGAAGATAAGCCGATACAGTGCTATAATACCAAAAAAAACCGTAGTTGCTGTAGTTGATCAAACCCATACTCCCCATCTCCCAGATATCCTGGACCAACCCCCCGTCTCCCTCGTATATGTCCGCCAGGCTTCCGGCAGCACAACAGCAAGCCCCGCTACGGACACCAACGGCATCGCATCCGGGATCTGGAACCAAGAGACACCTCATGCAACCAACCGACTGCCTAGCATGCAAGACCCAGGTCACACATATATATGACAGGCCAATCCGGGCGGACCAAAACAAAAACATATCCCAGGGCTGCCTAGAATATACGCAGCGGGCTCTGTATCGTCCATGACACCACGTTTCCTAGGTACCATCCCCCGCATCTCCCGGCCACGAACCAGCTGCTGCGATCTCAAAATGCACTACGTATTTACTCGAGCCCGGTCATTTATTTTGCACTTTCCGCAAGGTAACCCCCTCAAGCTCGCTTACAGTAGCACTTACATGGGATACCATGCCATCCCCACGTTCCAATCTACACTTTTCCCAACAGGCAGACAAGTTGGGCATGGCGCAAACAGCAAGGCAGTCGAGGATGTACATCTTCGGTGTCATTTCTCACTAGCCAACACTTACTTACATGCACATGAATGGATACATGAGTCTTCAGCCTCTCCTCCACACACACCCCAGACGTTGGCCAAATCTGAGACATATCCCAATCCAACCCGCACATCCACCCCTTCCCCGCGAGCAATGAGCCGCCGTGTGGGGAGCCGTGCGGAGAGCCGGTGATGTGTGGGGAGTGATATTCTGCCTGGGCGTCGAGACGCAAACCAGCATCTCTCTCGCTGCCCAAACAAAACCCACCACCTGGCCGTCTCCCCTCGGCATCTCCCTGCCGCAGCAGACAAGACCTGGTCTGACTCCGGTCTGACTGGCATGGCTTATCCCGGCCCGGCTAGTAGTCTAGACCTCTGGGCGGTGAACCATCCCCCCTTTCTTCCCCTTTCAGCACTTTCCTTCCTCCGCCCCCCCCCCCCCGTTCACACGGAATTAATGGCCCTCGGACTTTTGCGCCGTGGGCAGCTCCTTCAACGCCTCCCCAATCTTTGCAATGGCGCCACGAAGTTCCTCTTCGGTGATGACCAGTGGCGGGGCGAAGCGAATGATGTTGCCGTGCGTCGGTTTCGCCTGTGTTTACTTTCGTTAGTCAGCTGTTCCCCTGAGCAAACCAACTCGCGGGCTCCAGCTCAAGGTAGGCAGGGTACTCACAAGCAACCCCTTCTCCTTCAACAAGATGCACAGATCCCACGCCGTCCTCCCCCCAGTCTTGGCCTCATCAATGACCACAGCGTTCAACAACCCCTTCCCCCTGACTGTCTGCACTGCTTCACTCTTGAAAGCCTCTACTCCCTCTCGGAAGACTCTCCCCAACCTCTCGGCCCGCTCCACTAACCCCTCCTCCTCCACCAGCTCCAACGCCCTAATCGAAACCGCACATCCCAACGGGTTTCCACCGTATGTACTCCCGTGCGTACCCGGCTCTACGGTCAACATAATCTCCCTCCGCGAAAGCACCGCACTGACAGGATACATGCCACCGCTCACCGCCTTGCCCAGTGTCACAATATCCGGCTTGATACCCGACCATTCAGAGCACAGCATGCGGCCAGTGCGGGCAATGCCCGTCTGAATCTCGTCGGCGATGAGCAGGACGTTATGCTTCTGGCAGAGGGCTTGGGCGCGCGCGAGGTAGTCCTCGTCGGGCACGACGACGCCGGCCTCGCCCTGGATCGGCTCGACGATGAAGGCGGCCGTTTCGGGCCCGTGAGCCTCCAGCGCGGCCTCCAGGTCAGGGATGGAGTTGTACCGGATTATGGCACCGGTAGAGGGGATGGTGGCGCCTACGTTGGGCAGGTACGGCCCGTAGTTGTCGCGGGACTCGGGGTCAAGGGAGAGCGAGATTGCTGTCATCTGAATAGGGTTAGGGAGGGGGTGTAAGCGGTTAGGGGAAAAGAGACTCACGGTGCGGCCGTGGAAGTTATCGGCGACGCTGAAGACCAGCGCCTTGCCCGGGGCAACGCCCTTGACCTTGTAGGCCCACTTGCGGGCGATCTTGATGGCGGTCTCGACGGCCTCGGCGCCCGTGTTCATGGGCAGGACCATGTCGTAGCCGAAGGTGGCGCGCATCTTCTCGGCCCAGACAGGGAAGACGTCGTTGTGGAAGGCGCGCGAGCTCAGCGTCAGGCGCGAGGCCTGGGCCGTCAGGGCCTTGACCAGCTCCGGGTGGCAGTGGCCCTGGTTGACGGCGCTGTAGGCCGACAGGAAGTCGAGGTAGTGCTTCCCCTCGGGATCCCACACGTTTACGCCCTGGCCCTTGGCGAAGACCACGGGTAGTGGGTGGTAGTTGTGGGCGGCGAACTCATTCTCGGCAGCGATGGCGCCCTTGGTCGACGAGGCATGGTACCGGTCCGAAGTGGGGACCCCGCCGTTGGAGGGGGTTTCGATCTCGGCGTGCGGCGCCATGTTGGGTCTTGAAGATGGGATCAAGTGACAAAGAGGAGGAACTAGGAGTTGTGTGCGAGGTGGGTGCAGGTCAGAGCGTGTCTACGGTGCAGGCGACTTTGTTGCAAACCAATTGTCATCTAATTGAGCGGATAAGGTTAGGTATAGGTGTCCAATGTGGGACGACTCAGCAAGGTATGATGTAGGGATGGAGGGTAAAGTAATGAGGGGAAGGGCGTTCTTATAATCGAACGGTGAGTGGACAGCGGACGGTAGCCACGGTCGATGACTGGACCAAGAATCGGACCAAGAAGATTCCTAGTTGGATTCAACCCGCAAGCACTATACCCCTAAGTGACAAGCCGCCGCGTTATGATGCGGACGAAACGCTCAAGCATGCAATTGAGTCCGAAAGAGCTTGGGAAATAAGCATCCAGCAGCACCACGTGCTCTGGCCATCCTTCGCCATCCGTGTGGACAACCGTGGGCAAGCCGAAGCAAAGCGGGGGGGATTACGCGACAGAAACTCTAAAAGTGACAAAGTTGGCTCAAAGTTGGCTACGGCGCGGGAACTGTTGGTACCACGGCCGCCAGGACGGTTTTCTGGTGTCCTCGTTTTGACAAAAGATTCCTGGCGCACCGCAGAGGGCCATCGAGGGTAACAGAGTCCCGTTCGGGTGCTGGGCCGGTGTTGGCGCGGGGCTGCGGAGAGTTGAAGCGACTCACAAACGCCCCGACGCCGATAGCGGAAAAGCCGTTCTCTGCAGGTCGCCCCCGACTAACCGCCGCTTGCAGGGGCTTGCCATACCGATAAGCCAATCGCTGGCCCGTTGATTACCTTGCAGCCCGCTTGGCAGATGGTAGGGCTGGTAGCAGCCATTCCCCCTGCTGGTTGCCGCCTGGCGGCAGGTCAGTCCAAGACAGCCCGTTCAATCAACCAACACCTAGTGTTCAAATGAAGCACGCGAATCTACAACAGACGCCATCAGAGATATTTGAAGAAGAAGAAAAACTCGCCACAATAACAACAGGCGATGGACACGAAGCCAGCCGCAGTGCCGGCACGGCAAGAAGCCTCTAAACCAGAAGTACCAAAAACACCAAAAGCCCATAAGCTGCATCCAGAGGTTGTCGCTGCCCAGGCCAAGGACATCCTCAGCGTCCTCCTCGTCCTCCGCTTCGTCAACGCCATCAGCGTTCGCACCTTCTTCCAGCCCGACGAGTACTATCAGGCCCTCGAGCCAGCATGGAGTATTGCATTCGGCACCGATAGCGGCGCCTGGCTGACCTGGGTATTTTGTCCTTCCTACTCTCTCAAGGGGCTTGTTTACTGATGCATCCATGTCAATAAAGGAATGGCAGCACCAGCTCAGGTCATCCCTTCACCCCGTCATATTTGGCCTGGCATACAAATCTTCCTACGCTCTCATGACCTGGCTGGAGTTTTTTGCCCCATTCAAGTCTCTCATCTTAGTGGCCCTGCCCTCTGTAATACAGTGTGTGTTTGCTGCCCTAGGTGACTTTTACACCTGGAAGCTGGCCACTGAGATCTTTGGGGCCCAGAGTAACCTCCCGTTCGCTGCAGTTAGTATCTCTTCGAATTATTTCACGTAATCTGAATAGCTAATATATGGCATGTAACTAGCTGTGGATGACAATCCTCAACCCCTGGCAATGGTATTGCTCCACCAGGACTTTCTCCAACTCACTCGAGACAACCCTGACCATAGCTGCTCTCTACTACTGGCCATGGGAACTTCTTGCGGACTCAAAGAACAGCAAGGATGCGCCGCTGCAGTCCAAGAGCAGCGTCAATAGGTGGGCCACTATCTGTGTCTAGTCATGAAAGCTTGGGCTAAGTCGTACATCTTATAGCCTGCGGGTATCCCTATTTCTGGCTGCCATCGCCGTCTTGCTCCGGCCAACAAATCTGCTCATCTGGCTGGGCATCTTGACACTCGTCGTCACACGGCTCACCCTCGACGGCACATCTCACCTTCAGGTCGCATCCATCATAACGCTTCTAAGAGAAATCATCATCTGCGGAACGGCCACCCTGGCCATATCCATCCTGTCTGACCGTCTCTACTTCGGATTCTGGGCCTTCCCGCCATACCAATGGCTGTACTTCAACATCACGCAGTCCCTCGCCGTCTTCTACGGCCAAATGCCCTGGCACTACTATCTCTCCCAGGGCATCCCGCTGCTCACCACCACCTTCCTCCCCTTCACCCTCATCGGCCTCTATAAATCCACTCTCTCTCTCTCTCCCTCCCCCTCGGCAACCAGCCTCACCACACTCCAGTCCAACATCCTCCGAACGCTCAGCTTCGCCGTTCTCACCATGCTAGCCGCCCTCTCCCTCATCTCCCACAAAGAAGTCCGCTTCATCTACCCCCTCCTGCCGATCCTTCACATCCTCGGCGCACCCTACATCCTCACCTTCTTCACCACCCCCTCCCCCTCCAGCGGCACCACCACCACTACCACCATCACTACCACCACCACCACCACCATCACCCTCCGCCATAAACTCTTCCTCGCAAACATCCTCTCCGTCAACCTCCTCCTAGCCGGCTACCTCACCCTCGCGCACCAACCCGCCCCGCTCTCGGTCCTCACCTTCCTCCGCACCGACTTTGAGCGCCTCCACCCCCAAACCCTCTCCCTCACACCCCCCAACCCCCCCCAAAAGACCGAACTCTTCGCCCTCTTCCTCACCCCCTGTCACTCCACCCCCTGGCGCTCCCACCTCGTCTACTCCGCCCTGCGCGCCCGCGCCCTCACCTGCGAGCCGCCGCTGGCCACCGCGCCCAACAGCGTCGAGCGCGAGACGTACCTCGACGAGGCGGACCGCTTCTACCAGAGGGAAGACGACGGGGGGTACGGCGCGCAGTTTCTGCGCGAGGAGATGTGGCCGCTCCGGGACGGGGAGAGGGGTGGGGAGGTGCCGCGGTACATTGTCGGGTTTGAGGGGGTGGAAGAGGTGTTGCGGGGGTTTTTCGAGGGGGAGGGGGCGGACCTGGGGGTGGAGCTGTCAAGGGTCTGGGAGGCGTGGAATGGGGCGTTTAACGAGGACGCGAGGAGGCGGGGGAAGTTGGTTGTTTGGGATACAGGTGTTTGGGAGTTGCCCGAGGGAACCAAGGAGGCGTGAGGTTTGTTGATGCTGGATGATGCGGAAAGAAAGTTGGTAGTGGTGTCAATACGAAAGGTGTTATCGTATGACTAGACAGCATGGCGGTGCTACAAGGCATGTGTACAAAACAAAAGACAAAATGGGCGACGAAGCTAACGGCATACCCGAAATCCTCATAAATCGAGACATTAACTTATATTCATCCCATATATGTGATTATGGGTACGAGTTGGCAACATGAGTGTCTCTACACGTCAACATTGCGACCTCTATATTTCCCTTGTAACTCTTGGACTCCACGATAGCATCGCCAAACTCGTACCTACTTCATAATTGCAACTACAGCATGTACTTAAATTCAGAATTCAGATCTCCCAGCTCTTCCTTCTCAGATTCCGTCAGCCCCAAGTTATGAGCCGTCTTACTCCGCTTCTTGTTCTCCCGCGTGATAGCAAGAGCATACAGGATACAACAGAGAGCGCTAAGGCACGTGAATGAGACGCAGATAGTGTACCCCTTTTTATACAGGGGCGCATCAGTTGTGACGAAGGAGTAAGTGGCAATGATGCCGCCGATGTTACCGAACCCTATTCGTGGAGTTAGCTTTCCTGTTTACATGCCCCTTTTATGTTCTTGCTCAGAGCATTCATCGCGATATGAGCTCTGGAGTAATAGAGGCCTTACCAATCTGCCATGCCGAACCGACCGATCTGCGGTGGTGTCCACCCAAGTTCATATTGAACCAGCACACGATGATAGGCATAGCCGAGTAGGTACCCATGGCGACGAGAAAGAGGGCGCCGTATTGAACGTTGACGTCGTTGTGTACGTTGAATAGGATGGCGAAGCCGGCAAGGGAGACACAGATAGCGCCAATGGCAAACAGAAAGCGGTGGCGGACCCAGTCCGACACAACCGCAACCAGCATAGCGAAGCCGAATGCTGCGGCCCAGGGTGGGACGGAGTGCAGCTGGGTTTGGATGGGGCTGTAGTGGTACGTCGCAAGGATCGTGGGTGAAAAATAGGCGTAGCTATAGGCCGGGACAATCAACCCTAAGTACATGAAGGCGCCGAGGTGCACCTTGAAGTCGCTCATAACAGCCTTGATGTCGGCCATGGTGATCTTGCGCTCAGCACCGCTATGACCCTGGTCGGCTTGAAGCCGGGCCTTGACGTACTCACGTTCCTCTTCCGTGAGCCATTTCTACTGAGAGTTAGTACCGTTCAACGAGTTTCACCAGACTTCAGTTTGGGGTTCAGTGATGGGGGCGACCCACAGCTTCCTCGGGAAACGAAGGGAAGGTAAACAAGAACACCAGCCCAATGACAAATGTCAAGACGCCTTCGAGGATGAAAATCCACCTCCATCCCCGGAACCCCCTCATGCCATCCATCTTCCCAATCGCCGATGCGAGCAGCCCACCAAAAGCGCCAGCCAGTGACGTCGACGAAAAGAACAACGAAAACCGCTTCTGCGCCTCATCCCGCCTGTACCACATTCCCAGCAGATAAAAGCACCCGGGGAACATGCCGCACTCAAAAACCCCCAGGAAGAACCTTGTAACCAACAAGCCCGCATAATTCTGCACCAGGCCCTGGCAGATGCTCACCAACCCGAAGCCCAAGCAGCAGACCGATAGCCATACCCTCGGCGAGAACCTTTTAAGCAGAATATTGCTGGGGATCTCAAACAAGATATACGGCACGAAGAAGATGGTCAGCGCCGTGTTGAACTTGACCCCGCCCAGGATGTCGAGGTCCGACTCTAGCCCAAAGGCGCGCGCATTGGCGATGTTGACGCGGTCCAGGAAGGCCAACAGGTACAAGATGCATAGAAAAGGCACGACGTGCGCGTCGATCCGGGACGTCATGCGCCGCGGCGTCGTGTGCGGCGGGCAGGGCACCGGCGAGGAGACGGAGGAGACATCGTCGTCGGGAGCGAAGGGCGGTGGGAGTCCGGTTTCTGGGGTGTAGGTGTTAACCGTGGTAGGTATATTGGACGAGGAGGATTTCTCCTTGGTCGCTGGGGGGGGATGTCAGTTAGGGTAAAGGGTTGTAAGGAGAGGGCTGACATGTGATGGAAGGAAGTGAGTTATCTGCTAGGCTGGGCCGAGCTCGGCTATGGGATGAAAGGTGATGAAAGTGGCGGCTTACAAGTTTTGTGTCCGAACATGGCCGCTGCTTCTCCCGTCGTGGGAGGACGACTCACTTACAGCAGGAAAAGGCAGAGAAGACTGGTTCTTGGTGAGGAATACGAGATGGTGAGATCTCCGGAAGGTGAGGGCTGGGGAGGGGACCAAATGGCGATTAGCACACTTTAAGTACACGAGCCACCCTCAGGCCAAAGGGGAATACAGGAACGACAGGGACGACAGGGACGACAGGGGACTATTCGCCATCTGCTAGGTTGGGGTGAAAATAAAATGCAATGGCAAGAGCGATGTAGGCATGCAGGGGTACTTGAGGAAGGAGGCAGGAAATGTGACAGTAGTTCTATAAGTACCTTCCACCCCAAGGTTTAGTGAGAGACTAACAACTAATACAATCCATAATATGGAGCAAGACGTTTTATTTCCATCGCCATCAACATGGGACTTTTGCCCTCTTTTGTGCTCTGGTGTTTGACTGCGACGGCAGCCCGCAGATGGCAAGGTAGCAGCTGCGTTCCTGTGCCATACTTCGATCCTTCTTTTCACCGTTTCGTTTCTTCTCTGTGGCTCTGATCTGACCGACTCTGAGTCCAAACAACGTCCACCACTTGACCGCACGCTGCAAACTGCGCGTGGCCGACACAGGCTGGTCTCAGTTGGTCTGTACGACTGGCGTGCCCTGACTAACGTTCCGGTTCCGGAAGTCCGAATGGCGATCTCCCATGCCTTGCAATTCCAGTTCGCCCCGTTCTGAATCCCCAGTCTATGTTTTCTCATCAAGTGGCCAAGTGAAGCAAGCACCTTGCTGACTTATCCCCTCTGGGCGCTGTCTTCGCTGCTCTAAAATACAACTGCCACATAACAGCCGGACGGCTATCCACCTCCCGATAGGTGGCTTGGTACCGAGCCGTAGCCGGCTTTCTCGGGGCCTGATTGCCGTGTTGAAGAGGCCATGCCGAAGGACTCGAGGGCATGCAGCATGTATATCCGCTCATGGTCGCAGTCGTCGTCCACAATAGGGTAAGCGGTGGCGGACTCTTTACCATGATTTCAAGACCCCAACTCGCCATTCGCACACTAAACGGGGCCGACGAGCGCTGCAATCGCCGTTTGTGCCCGTTCCTACTTACGCGAGCTTGCTCAAGGCATCTCGACCAGGGAAGCCAGGACATCGAAACCTCGAAACGAACGCGGGCAGTTAGTTCATTGGCGGTTGACCGCTTACTGTAGCTCCAGGCCGTCATCTTAGAATACGAAAGAACAAATTAGAGAGATAAACCATATCCCAATGGCCACGGTCTGTCTTTTCTCCAGACCCGGCCGCCCCGGTTCGCCTCATCGCTGGCCAAGCGACGCGGGGCAAAGTATTGTCCCCAAAAAGATCCCGCGGTCAAGGTAAAGTTTTGTGGCCGCTGCGGCATCTGTCAGTGGCGTTACAGGGGAGGAGCTCTTCTCCTCTTCCTTCAAGGAATCCCCTCATCCCACCCCGCAATCCATGGGTGGCGGGAAGTAGGCAAGGCCGAGGTTATTGGCCGCGGCTCTCGTCATAGACAGCACAGCTCCTATCTGGATCGAGTAACATTGGAGACATCGAGTGCAACTCCCTATCAGCTCCCAAGCTCACAAACACAAACAATCCACAATGCGGCCTTCGTCCGCAACCGCAGTCGAGCCATTTCCGAAGTCAACAAACCCAACACAGACGGGTTCCTACTTTAGCAGCAAACCCATTCCTGACCTATTCCTAAACAGACGGCCTCCTACATTGGACCCCCTCATCCTACACATCAAACACAAGCCCGCCTGCTCAGTACGAGTCGCGAGAACCACACCCGTCAGTTCAAACATCACAGTTCGCTTTGACAGTTTCGTTTGTCTATCCTACCTAATCACTTCATGTACTGTACTTGTTGACACCAAGGCACTCTCTCCAACACACAGTACGTAGAACTAGATGTAGAAGCTAAATCCCTGATGTAGATGGCCAACCGGTCTCATCACAAAGCCCAACCCGGATGTATCGTCGCCCCTCTCTTTTCCTACGTGGGTAGTCGTGCCCCTTTTACCGCGCTTTTCAACGGCAGGTGGCCACCTCGCTTAGCCCGATCCAACTCCAAGGCCAATTTTGAAGAAAAAACCCCTGCCCCTGTTTTCAAAAGCCTAGCAGTCAACAGAGAATAATAGTAAATGATAAAAAGTATTTCTCCGTATGGGATGAACTTGTAAATTCCCCTCTCTCCCTCCACGGGGTAGAAAAATAAAAACCCATAACCGCTAAACGGCCAACCCAAGAATAAAAACACAAAAAAGCCAGGGCAAGAGAGAATAAAGAAAATGGGGACGCTCATGTCAGGTCTTCCATGCCCAAGCTCAATCAGTCAACAACACAATCCCTTGGGTATCCGCAGCCATCTGACACCTTGCCTTGTCTTGCCCGCCCATCTCCTCCCCCGCCACACCACCCTACCATGGTAGCAAACAGGTGGGAGGAAGGAGGAACACTCCCTAAAAAGCCCCTTTTCCGATCTAACCCAGATCCAACCTCAAAGCCAAGAGGCAAAACCCATCAGCGCAGAAAAGTCCATCCTGAAAAGAATAATAGTAAACATTAAAACAAGTCGTAAGACGCCCCAAGCCGACGACCACTCTACACCTTATTCAAGGTACCGGGCCGCGTCTTTTGTAGTCACCCCAGCTAGGCACGCTAGCAGCATCTCATTGCGGCGCGTGTTGTTCTGGAATCTGAGTTTGGGTTTGCGTTGGAGGCGGAGTCCGAGCCTGCGGCATGGTCTGGGCCTGTGGGATTTGAGGTACCGGCGGCTTCTCGTTGGAGTATGCGCGCTTGAGGTCGAGACTCTTTCCGCGCCCATGCAAAAAGCTCCCTCCCAGCGACACAGACCGATCTGCCGGGGGCGACTTATTCCTCCGCTCTACCGTCTCCTTGTGCTCGCGATACTTGTGTTTAATCCACCCCGTGAGACTTTTTGTGTCGTCTCTGTTCTCCTTGCCGGCACTCTCGTAGCCCGAGGGCACTTCGCTACCGACCATGACGAGGTCCGACGATTCCCCCGTCATGCTTTGCGGTGGCTTGCCCGAGCTGCTGACCGTACTTGTGCTAGCCTCCGCATTTGAGTTTGACCCAAGAATTTTCCGTGGCGAGATGCTCGAGGGATGAGATGTCGGTGCAGCATCGTCCCTCTTCCTCGAAAGACGCCAGCGCTTCTTCCTGTCTTTCTCCTGCTGGGTATCGGGACTGCCACTCTCACCCGCACCACCGACTGGCAACTCTTCTATTTGATCAAGATCCGATCCTTCATTGAACGAGCTGTGAAGCGAAGTTGGAGGCGAAATCTTCGGCTTCAGAGTTGCCTCAGCTCTGTGGGCCCGAAGACCATTGTTAGGCGGGGGTTGAGAAGGGCGGGGCGTGGAGTCGAACGTCTCGGTGGTGGGTGTCCTGGGTAGAGAGTCTGGGTTTGGGCCTTTGGGCGGGGGTGGTATTGACTCGAGCGGGTTAGGTGCCTCGACACGAGGAGAGGCGGCCGTTGAGTGCGGTAGCGAGGCGGTAGAACTATGTGCGCTAGGGTTAGTGCTCCCCGGCATCTTCTTTTTCCTCAGTTTGTTCGGTTGGCGGCCTTCACTCTCTGCTGTGGTGCTCCTTGAAAACATGATCGGTAGCCTCCGCTCTTTGGATGGAGTGGTAGCGGCTTCGGCAGTGGAATCCAATAATCTCTCTTGACTCCTGCCGGCCGTGGCAGACTGCACCGGGAGCAAGCTGGAAGCAGCCGTCGATGCCGGGACTGGCGGCGTCGACGGTTCTTCCGGGGGAGTGGCTACCTTGTGGACGACTGCTGGGGCAGAGACCATGTCCGTTGCTTGCGGGGCCACAGGCGTCAAAGGAGTGACTGGTGTCTCACCCCGAGTTCCAAACCTCCCCCCTTGCAATGCCGGCGACCTCTTTG
This sequence comes from Lasiosphaeria hispida, assembly GCA_033439745.1. Lineage (NCBI taxonomy): Eukaryota > Fungi > Ascomycota > Sordariomycetes > Sordariales > Lasiosphaeriaceae > Lasiosphaeria > Lasiosphaeria hispida. The sequence goes on from JAUIQD010000003.1 coordinate 3,119,376, forward strand.
AGGGGACCGTGTTACTCCGAGCCAGTCCGCTCGTGGGAGTCGTCACGACAGCTGGGCTTCCCGGGCTCGGAGCGCCGTTGGAATGAAGAGACCGCCTTGAGGATGTTGACTTGTTCCTCCGGATTTGACCATCTTTAGCAACATTTTCGGCTCCGGCGCTGGCGCTGGATGACGACCGCGTAATGACAGAGCTCCGGTTAGGTGCCGGTGTCGTCGGTGTCTTGATCACTGGCGCATCTGCCCCCTTTTGCACTTCCCGGACTGTCTTCTCATCCGCTGCCGTCCCTTGCATACCGATGAGGAAATGATCTTGATTTTCGATCAAGAAAATGATGACACATTGATTGAGCCGATACTCTTCAGGCGCCATGGCGTGGTTAGGGTGGGATAGCATGCCAGGTTGGAAAATGGCGGCCAGATTCTGCGAATTCATGCGGTTCTGGTCCGACTTGGCGGCGAATACCGCAAGCAGGTCCAGAATGTAGAGTAGGAGTTGCCGGTTCAGTGGTGGTAGCTCCGTGATGAGCTGTTGGTATTTCCTAATCGCATCGTCCATATCAAAGTTTTCAACGAACTGAGGGCCCTCGCCATCACCAGAGGCCGGCTTGGTCGCACCCCTCAGTGGTTCGCGAAACTTCTCGTACAGATCTAAAGGCACAACCGGCTCAGGGAGGTCGTTGAGGTAGCGCCGAAGAACATTGGCAGCATCGTGAACCGTGTACCCGTCCCACACCAAGCCCTTTCCATACCTGTCTGGTGAGTCAAATATTGTCTTTAGCTCCTTGATTCGTTTCTCAGAGCCGCTTAGGCGGAAGATGCCCTCGACCTCGGTTGCTTTGGAACAGGTCAGCACTCAGGCACCACATGGCACGCACAACAAAAGACAAGCACCGGGGGACTACAATTACGAACCCTTTTCTTTTAGAAAGACACCGCACTTGGCAACAACGATGGGCACATATCCGTATATGTAGCTCTTGCCGCTCTCGTCGACGAGAGAGATGGCAACATTGGCATAGGTGATGCTCTGGCGGAGGGGGACACCAAAGATGCCCTGGGGTCGGGTATCTGCGACTATTAGTCCTGTTCCAGGGGGGCATTGACTAGAGAAACGTCCGCCCGCGCATCTCCGTAGGCGCCAAGCGAGGATGCGAGCAATGGTATCCAGCTTGGGCCTTTCTGGCGGTCTCGACGTAGAAGCTGGACTCATCAAGCTCGCACTTGCTTGGTGAGCTCGATGGTTCGCTTCCTCGGCACAAATGTCGTGGAGAAAAGACATAGATGACGCCAGCTCAGCGAGATGTCCGTCTAGGTCCTCGACAAATAGAGATCTCGCTCTGTACGGTCTGGACCTAGTAGATGGGGCTGCTGTACCATGTGTTTCCTGATGCTTTGGGGCCAGCTTGAACCCTTTCCACCACGACTTGAGGTCTCTCTTGTTCTGCGGCGACGCGGCGGCCGCCAGCATTTGGGCGGTCATGGGCGGTGGTTGCGGGTAGGGAGGGTTCGCTCGCTGTTGTGAGTGCTGTTGCTGTTGCTGCTGCTGCTGCTGCTGCTGCTGATGCTGCGGGTGCTGCTGCGAGGTGGGAGGGGGTGGAAGAGTGGCGGACGTCATGGCTGTGACGGCGCGAGGGCGAGGGCGACGGGGCGCCTGGATCAGAGGCGTGCCAGGGCGGCTGGGTGAGCGAGCAGATAGTCGAAGGACAGTCGAGGTTGTGCGGATGCGGATGAGCGGTGCGACACAAACGGAGGTGGATTTATTCGGGACGTTGCGAAATGAGCGGGAAGAGATGCGCGGGCGCGGGGCTGGCCAGGAGAAATGTCGAGGCACGCAGCTTGGTGCAGCTGTCAGAGGACTAAATTCTGCGACGCGATGCAGTGATTGATTGGACGACCCCCCCCCAAAACGTGCCCCAAGAGAAATGGGGAAATGCCCTCGTCGATCGCGAACCCGAAACCCAGAGGCCGGGAGCACCACGAAGCTAGCGAGGGACAGCAGCCAAAACAAAACCCAAGCCCGAGGATTCTAGAGACAGAGACACTAATTGATTTGGCTCTTTGCTATGCTGTCGAGGGCGCCTCTAGACTTTTTGCTCTTCGGCCTGGTGGTGCGAGTTTGATTAAATGAACCCAGCGTCCAGCGTGTGACGGCAAGAAAGAGGGACGATGGCCTGGCTTTTTCAAGACTGTGTCAACTGGGTGCAAAGACTGGGAGGGGCCGGGAGCGGGCAAGAACAACAAGGGGTCAAGTGCTCTCCCCAGGCGTGCCACGGTGCGGCCCTCGTGCCCCACACTGTCCCCGGCGTCAAGGACGACGCTTTCAACGTTAAACCCAAAGAGCGCTGCACAGACAGCAGCAGGCAGCCCAGCCAAACCAGCCTGAGCCGAGTCAGAACACAACCCTCGACTGTGACGAATAGCGCCTAATTAACCAATTTATTGACGCCAATTTCCATCCTCCGGCGACTTCAAGCCGGCTCTCCATCGTGACCACTGTTGTTTACTCATACAGTGTACGGCGATACGAACTGGGACCAGCGACGGGACCTACGCAAGGTGGCACGGCAGTGCTCCCAAATGCCACCAAGTGCTCCCAAATACGCAAAGCTGCCTTGTCTCGATTGATTGATGTCGACACGGCCATGCTTTCGTGCAGACAATGGATCGCCAAGTGCCCTGTGTGCAATGGCACCCGTCCATTCTGGCCTACTAGGATGAACCCTGCATTTGATAGTGTTCTACGCCGCGGGCGAATTCCTGTATACTCGCCTGTACACTCACGAGAGCCTCAATGTTTCAATCTCGCCTCTTCAATGGCCTCTACCTTGATATCACCTCCTATATACAGCATTCTACGAGGGCTCGCTCCCGAGTATAACGAGGCCTCGGCGATCTTGCTGTAGATCGCGGGAGTTCTCCCGGCAGCTAGGGAATCCCCCTTTCTGCCTCTGTGGATGAGATGCTGCGCGGCAGGGCTATTCTGTGTTAACAGCAGGGAAGGCTATTAAGACGCGGCACAGGCTCGATTCGCCCTCATCGTCGTCCAAAAGTCCGGGTAATTCTGCTGGCTGATCCCTGGACGTGGAGACAGCTCCAGCTCCAGCTCCAGCTCTGGCCTGTATAGGACACTGATGACTGGCGCTGTTCCCTCTGGTCCCCTACTGCACTCCCGCTGCAACCTAGCTGCAATCGATTCCATCACATTGTCGTGTGTCTCGCGCGCACACCTGGCACCAACCTAGAGCCCCGAGTCACCTGTCCTCCCACCTGCGTCCGTCTCCTACTTCGCGCTCTCTCGCGCTCTCGCTGGCCGATGCAACGCACAATTGGAAAGGGACGATCGCTCCGACTCAGAGGACCCTCTCGTGCCTCTGCGTCTTCGTCGCAGTGGAACCGAGATGGGCATGACAGTGTCCATTTTCCCATTTGCCAGCGAGCACGTCTGCAGCGCAGTGGAATAGGATCGGGTCTAATGACGTATGTAGGGGCTTGCTGCAGCACCCACACCCCTCCCCCCATCCCACATCCATCAGTCGATGCCATCCACAGCTGCCCACCGCAACCCACAGCCCCGCCTGTCTGCTTGTTACCGCTGCCGACGTGCATCCACTTCACTGGTGACGGATTCACCCCAAGGGACAGCCCAAGGCACTTGTTTCCATATTTTTTTTTGCCCTACCGCAGTATCCGTCTGCCGAAAAGGCTGGCGGTTTGGTGCGGTTTGATCCACCCCGTCGAGTCCGCTCTTGGAGCCGTGCAAATCCTCTTTTTTCCAAATATAGCTCCATTGAGGTCAGGCCAGCGGCGCAGAATCAGTTCCAGACACACGGGCACAAAGGCACACTCGTCATGCTTTCGCCTCTTCAATCAAGTCCAATCAAGGCGTTTGTGGCTCCTCACCGGCAGCGTGGTATCAGTGTGGCATCCGTGTGGCATGGCAGATGTGGCCAAGCCTGTGTGCCTGCCAGGCTCAAGCCAGGCTTTCAAGTGTGGTGTAGAGGTTGGGCGGCACCTTGGCAATAGCATCCTGTGGCATCTTGTGCGCAGAGATCATCTCTGATCAACAACCTCCAGGGTCTGCTTGCTGCGCTGACCTCCTCAAGCTCCGGTAGTTGGCCCCGGGCTGGAATAGAGAAGACGGGCCCAGCGCTGTTCGTCCCGCTCCTCCCTCCAGATTCCAGCCGTTCTGATTCGTAGGCCTTGAGAATTGGGGATGGCAGTGAGACAGGCTCATGTGGTTTGTACCCCTCATTGCGAGGGGACAGCGGTCATGTGCAGCAGTTTTTTTCTCTCTCTCACTGTGCGAGCGACTGAAGATATGGAGAGCTAACCACTGCAGACCTCTGGCGCCCTCTGCGCTACGGCGTTACTGGGAGAGACTTACATAAGGGGCCCGCGAGACATGCCAACACCGTATGGAACATGCAGGCCGCCAGGTCAGAGAAGGCTTTCCGCCGGAAAGAAGTTCGGCATCGTGGAAGCGTGTGGTATAGGTAGTCCGTTTCACCTTTCAGCCTCATCTGCGGGCGAGGCACCTGGGCTGCAGCCGATACGAGATCTTGTAGGACGTCATAGGCTGGGGCTGGGGGCGTCAGGGTCACTCGTTCAGCAGCAGCAAGTAGCGGCAGCAACAGCAGCAGTTCGCAGCACTCACACAGCCGGTTGGCTGACCGCCTCGACGCAGCACAGCGACCCTTCTTGCCTTCTGCCTTCGAGCAGTCCATCCGTCTCCCCGGAAACAGTGAGAACCAAAACCCGGTTTTGATGCTACTGCGCCTGGTCGCCATTGGTAACTAACAGCCAGACTGTTGTCCTGCCTGTGCGTAGTAACCACTGTGCCGCTGATAGGTGTCATGGTGAACGCTGCCAGAGTGCAAAAATAGCTGTCCAGCGAACGCTGTCACATGTCTTGAAGCTGCAGCGGTCTGGCCTCCTTTGAGTGCCTTGAGTGTCCTGCCCAGCTTAGAAGAGTCAGCCTGTCAAGGCCGGGCAAAACTGCTCTCGATTCTCGGATCCTCAGCAGGCAAAGAGATCGATGAGCGAGAGGTTGGGGGTTTCGTGAAAAGAAACATAAGAAACATTGGGGGTTCAGCTGTTCTAGAATGTGCAGTAGTTGGAAACAGGATGTGTGTGATAGAGGCATCGCCTTTGCAGCGCAGTGCAATGCAAAACAGCTAGGAAACGGGGACCTACACGAAGGAATTGGTGCTGCGCTTGGGTTGTGAAATGTGGGTTGCTCATTTTCGTGTGTTTGGTAGTCCGTAAGCTCGGTTTAGCTTCGGCCCTGCGTGCACGGTCCAGGCTCAGCTTCGGCGCCCAGCCGCGTTTTCAAGGTTGGGGATTTTTATCGGCGCGCGGAAAGCTACCGATCTACCGAAATCCAGAGGCCATCGTCAACCACCCCGAGACTACAAATCTGTCACTGCGTCAAGTCACCACTTTATACCAATCCCATATAATCAACCCCGTCAGATACAATGGATCCCACCACTGGGTACGTACACCCCCTGCCTCTGCAGCTCATCGATTCCGCCATCTGCGCCGAGTGTCTGCACCGAACACTGGCTAACAAACGTGCCCTCATCCAGACTCACCCAAGCCGAGAGCCGCGAGCTCGAGAACCGCCTCAACAAGCGCCAGGTTAAGGAGTTCATGAACGTATGTGTTTCTCTACACTCCTCCTTTGTCCCACACCCACCCATCACACAGAGAAAGAGAGATAGATACCAGTCCCCCCCCCAGCTGCTAACCCACCCGCGCAGCTCTTTGGAAACCTCGTCGACAACTGCTTCACCTCGTGCGTCGACGACTTCACCTCCAAGGCACTCTCGGGCCGCGAGACGGGCTGTATCAGCCGGTGCGTGCTCAAGTCGATGGCGACGCAGACGCGCCTGAGCGAGCGCTTCGCCGAGCTCAACGCCTCCATGTCGGCCGAGCTGCAGAACAAGCCGCGGTAGACGACACTCGACCCTCCTCACCAACTGCTTTTTTTGGCCGACCGACCAAACCTCGAGAAATGGGGGCGATGGATAAAATCCCCATCATCCCCCAACCAGAACCGTAATCCTCTCAACCATGGAAAGCTCTACTCCGCTCTCTCCGACCCCGACTGTACAGTAACACGGTAACGACATAGCATTCAAAAACTCACGTTATTTCTTTTCTTTTCCCAGGGAAGGGGTTTTGGCTTGGGCTGGCATGTATTTCCCGTATGCGCCCCCGGGGTGGACGAAAGAGAGGGCAAGGAAAAGAGGGAGCCGTGTTATCCAATGGCGTGGATTTCTATGGTTGAGATGTATGCCAAATGTTCCCATGTACAATAGACGAAACACCTGAGAGGTGGGACGAGCCTGTTCTCAGGACACTTCCGGACGGGCATGTATTTCTCTAGAGCTTGATAATATGAGCTAGAGTGCATCCGCTTCAAAAATATCATGATTGTGCTTGCCTACGTGCTGTAATTTGAACATGACGGCGAGATCCAGTTTCTATGCACAAACTACACCAAGCCACAAACACGCAAACCATATCTCGGAAAGCTGTCATTCAGCAGACAAACTCCCAAACCGACCTCATCAATTCGCTTTCAATGACCCAAATCAATGTTTACAAAACCCAGCAAAGCCATCTACGAGATCCATATAGCCTCCTCTACAAACAAATACCCTCTACTCACTCCAAGTCCTCCGCCAGCACATCCCGAACCGCCTCCAACTGCGCCACCACCTTCTCTTCCAGCAAACTCTCACTCCCACTGCCATCCATGGCCTTGGTGGCCCTCCAGTCCGTCTCCCTCGGTCCCAGCGGCACCATCCTCTCCCTCAGCACCTTGCGGCTCGCCAGCCAAAACTCGACATTCTCTAGCACCGCGGCCGCGTCCCACCCGCCGCCGACCTCTGGGATATCGCGGCTATTATTCACGCGCAGCGCCGCGAGCACCCTCGTCAGCAGCGCGAGCGAGTGCACCTCGGCGACGGCGACGAGCGTGACGAACTGGGGGTTCTCGCCGCGAGCGGCGACGGTGCGGCTGATGCCGGGGGTCTCGAGGCGCTCGACGCTGGCGCGTAGTAGGTTGGGGAACTGGTTGAGCACGAAGGCGACCTCGGGGGCGATGGTGGGGCCCAGGGCGCCGAGCATGTTGAGCAGCAGGGGCAGGATGCCCTTGGCCCAGATGCCGTAGCAGCGGGCGGCGCCTGCGTTATCGGCGAAGGGGGAGACGTTGCTGCGGCGCATGAGGCCCGTCAGGCTGGCTGACGTCAGCTGGCCGAGCAGCCCGTCGCAGGCGAGTTGCTCGGCGATGGTGGGCAGGGCGGAGAGCTCGAGGAGAAATAAGAGGGCGAGCTCGCCGTAGATGGGGTCGCCACGGTCGGCGAGCTTGTCGGCCCAGGAGAAGAGGGAGGTGGCCATTTGCAGAACCTCGTACGAGGACATGATGTTGAGGATCTGCACCTGGCACTGCTCAATGCCTGGGACGCTGAGGCAGGCTTGGAGGACGGCTGTGACAAGGGCGAAGTCCTCGGGGGTTGTGGCTGATTCGGGCTCGTGGACCAGTGTCACCAACGTCCTGAAGACATGCGCAACAACACGCTCCAGGATGGTCAGGACCAACTGGGTGACAGCGACCGGGCTGTCGGACGCATTCGCTGGTGCTCCAGAATTGGTCGAGTGCCTGGACCCCCTCAGAACAACGAAGAGAATCTTTAAGAGTGTTCGGAAGTAGCCAATCTGGTCCCGAGAAAATGGATCATCCACGCCATTTATCGTAGCCGTGATCTTAGACAAGGACTGCGAGATGTCCCTGGGTAGATGTGAGGAATCAGCGAGGCGCTGGAGCAGCGTCAGGGCCAGGTTCGCACGCGAGTGGGCAAGCCTGACGAAGATGTTCTCGGGCGGCTGTGCTCTTTGGTTTGACTCCAAGCACTGCTCCGCAACTTGCAGCATTTGCTTTGCGACCGTTGCATTCCTTGGTAGCAGAGAGATGCTGAGCTCCAAGAGCAGGTACTCCCAGGCGTGGAATAGTGCCTAAAGACACGTGTTAGCGAATGATGCGCCCCTGGGGGGGGTAATGTTAGACTTACAACTTCAGCTTCCACAAGAGACAAGTTCAAGTTCGCCGTCTCCATCTCATGCCTGAACCCATTTTGGCGTGACCCGGCCCAGGCGCCATCATAGGCGATCATATTTTCAGCAAAGTCCAATGCATAGTAATACTGCGGGCCAAGGTCTCGGGGTACGAGAATAGTCCTCTTGAAGTCGTCCACTGAACAGCCAGGGTACCGGTTGCTGAAGTTCTTTGCGAAGTTGGCGTGCAAGGAGGCGTTATAGTCGGACACTTGAACACCGTTGCGGAGGAAATAGTCCAGGTCGTTTACCACGTCATTTGCGAAACTTCCCTGGTTGCCCATCTGGCGCAGGTGGTAGAGCTGCATGGCGAATGTTTCGGCAATGTATGCTGCTATCCTCGCTTGGTACCCAGCTTCTCTTGCGTCCGTCTTGGACACAAGGGACGGCACTTTTAGGTCATGGACGTATGACCGCAGATTAGCCAGGAAGTCCGTCTCTTTGTGCATAGCGAATATGGTCCAAGGCCAGTAGTTCTGCGCCGAGGTGAAAAAGTCTAGGACCGCCATGGTTTCCTGGCTGGAGGTTTTCTTGATGGAACGCAACTTTTCCAGTGCCATCGCAAGCACAGAAGCTGACGAAAGTTCCGAGATCTTGCCGTTGCCCTTTAGTGCCTCGCGAGGAGTCTTGCCCGTGAGTAAACAATTCGCCATCCACTGCTGCCGATTCCGCATTATGGTGGAGAAAAATTTCCAAGCGCTCACTACTTCCTGCATCCGGTCGAATGGCTTATCCAGCTGGGAGGCGATTTGGATGAAGGACCGTGATATTTGAGGTCCAAGATAGCCCAAGAGTGATGGGGGCTCGGTGTTGCCCTTCCCAGCGCTCTCTACCAGCGCATTCAACAGGGTTATTGATGGTGTTTTGAATGTGTGCTTGATCGCCGGCAGACGAGCTATGAGCGATGCGGATTTAAAGAGCTGGGTTTGGATAGCAGTCGACGGTTGGTCCAGGTAGCTTGCGACCTGGAGTAGGCTGGTTGCAAAAGCAAGAACGCCAAGTAGCCTCTCTGAGACTATGCGAGATCGTCGGGGATAAAGAGTCGAGTCGGGTATCTGAAAAGCAACTAGCAACGTAGCTAGGAGAGGCTGAAATCTCAAAGAACTAGATGAATTAGATATGAAGCTCTCCACAATGTATTGTGAAGCAGGTTCGAGACTGCCTGTCAGGCTTGTCGGGGAGTCGGTTGCCCCAACACTGAATGTGTAGGATATCAGCTTGTGCATGATCCCAACCACATCCCGAACCAGCACGCTGCGGTCCAGCTCTGACGGAAACCTCCATGTGGCCGAGTTCTCCAGGACATCCACAGCAGTTTGCGCTATCGAGAGCGATACCCGGGAAATGAGCTTGTCAGAAGTCCCGAGCCACGGGTTTTCGTCCACTCTTCCCCGGCTGCCGGGGTTCGTGCCCGTTCTTCGCTGAACAGCGCTCGACATGGCACTCTCGATCAAGCTAGAGAAGAGTTTCACGGCGGAGGAGAGAAAGTCAAACCGTTCCTCGAACACATCGAGACTTCCTGTGATCCGCGACAGCCGCCCAGCTCGGGCATCACCGTTGATGAGGCCGCACCGGGTCATGTAAGCCCAAACTCGGCCGGGTGACACCTGGAGCGCCGCATGGAGAAACTGCAGGCAGGATGAAATGGTGGCAATCCGCGCGCTGTCGAGGCTGGCGAGATCCTCCTGAATCAAGCCGTCCAAGGTGTCGCATATGACAGTGATGATATCCTTGGTTCGCGGAAGAGCCCGACTTGCCTCCTTCAAGATATTCAAGCCAGTTTCCAGGGCCCTCTGTGAGGTCGGGTCCGGGACCTTTAAAACCTCGGCGCGTAAAACCGTAGCCAGGAGGGCAATCCCTTCAGCCACCTCATCTGGTGTAAGAGGATTCAGTCCCTTTACATTGGCATCGGCCAATATGTTTGCCTCGAGGCGTTTTCCAAGCAAAGCTAGAGCAGAATGTTCAAACTCCAGCATGGCTATTCTTCCAACGTCCGAGACGAATCGCCCGATTGTGCCGGCCGGAATTGTGAATTTCTCTTCCTGAGCAGGTCGTCTCTTTGACGCCCAAGAAGAGGTAAAAAGATCGATGTTCTCGAGCAGCCTGAAGGAGTTTGTGTTTTCGTCCTCAAAGATCAATTCGTATCCAACCCAGTTTTCATCCCACTCCAGCGTCAGGGTCCGCGTCTTCTGCAACAAGTTCATGACTAGCTCAGAGTCATCCTTCTCCGGGCGCAAGCACGTGGACAAGGTCCGGCATAAATTTGCAAAGGGGATGAACTCGTACGGGTAGCGACTGGTGGCCTGAAACATATACGTATCCTTCAGCTTGCTGTCTTCCAGCACAAGAGCGGTGACCTCCCGAGTCCCCGCCAGCGAGTTTTGCACTGTAACATCCCAATACTGCCTCCCCGCCGAGATGACACTGAAAAGAGCCGAGAGCGGTTCTGATTTGTAGCCAACCAGGGGGTAGCTGATCTTCAGAAGGTCCAGCAAAACGGAACGCGCGCGGGATCCAACCACGGGTCGGAACGCCGCCGACTGACCGTTGCCCAATACCACGGAAACCTCGGAGATGAAATCATAGATCTGACCCTGAGAAGTCACCGCCATTGCCAGACGCTCTATAGGTTGGATGTCCCGTTCCAGGGACTGCGATGCAAGAAAGACGTCGTAAGGTGACTTCTCGATCGAAACGATACTCCCAGCCGAGTTCCTCCGTCCAGTGATTGTGCGCTGGTTTTCGAGTTCGAAGCCGTCTTGCGCCCGTTGGTTTTGTAACAGGTCGCGTCGTTCCGCTCTCTCCTGGTAGGAGATGTACATGTGGTGGAGAATCAGGGACCAGGCAAAGACGACAGGTCCTGCGGTCACAAGGCCTGCGTTTGCCGCGTTCATCACCGCCGTGTGGATTTGGGTCAGGATGTCAGAGGAGCTCAGGTAGGGGTCCTCATATTCGCCTAGGTTGACATCCTGATCTAAGAACAAGATCGACCGCTCAACGTTTAAGAGTTTCAATGACATGGCGCATGTCAAACTCCTAAGCGGCATCACAAGCTCAGCGATCAGCTCGTGGCCCTACGGCGGGTTAGCACGCAAAACCGGCTGAGTCAACAGAGGACCGCACTCACCCCAGCTAGTGGCTCGAGGAACGCAAAGGTATCGACGAATTGAAACCACTGAGTTACGACATCTGGCGGCGCAAATCCTGGCGCCTCGAGGTCTAGTATTTGAAAGGCAAGAGCCATGGCGTGTATGGCCTCCGTGAGGGCCGTCCTGGCCCAATCCACCTCCAATTGCTCGGTAATAAGCTCTCGGTCCTTGAATGTTGGACTAGACTGAGAGCGGTTGATGCATTCATCGAGAAATGCAAGATATTTTGGTGCAAGTAGCTGAAATCTCCTGAGGTCAGGCACTGGGGCGAGTTCGTCGAAGCCGAAGGCGTCTTTTAGAACAGCCTGCCGCAACGCATCGATTTCAGGGCCCAGTCTATCCTTGTTCGAGTGAAGTAGAAATGTGACTAGGGTGTCCGCGGCGCTCAGAAAGGACCTCCTCTCGGAGAGGTAGGTGGTCAGGATGCGCTGACGACGGCTAGTTTTGGTTTCGAAGTCGGCCCAAGTAGATTCTGCATCGGCCACCACAGACACGTTCAGGAGCGCAAGGATGCTCGAGGCTTGGGCATCGCTGACGCCAGCTGCCTCCTGGATGTTGACAACATCCTGGGTTGACAGCGGCCCGGTAAGATGGCTGTGGGCGCGCGACTGGTATTCCACCACAACTATCCTCAGCGCAATGACCTGGTTGATATTGGCTGTCTCGCTGAGCCAGCGCGCATCGTCCTTGATCTCGCTGATGTTGTAGCGGTCGTTCGGGGCGGGAATGACGTTTATGGCGGCGGTCTTGGTCTCGAAGTCGGTCTTGGACTGGGCGCTTGGGGGCTCGAAGGTGGTGGTTGGCGACTTGAGCAATTGGTGGACGTAGGCGTCCTTGAGAAAGGCAGACAGGGCAGCACTGGTGATCCGGTCGACTGACTTATCGTCGAGGGCGGATGCGACAGACTTCCATGATCTAAAGGCGAAGCGCCGGTGTTAGAGGGTTTCCATCAAAGCCAGGGCCCGGCGGGGAGAGCCTACAGGATGAGGATCTTGCTAGTCAAACACTCCTCCAGGGGAGGAAAATATGTTCTATCGGTCAAGGAAGCCATTGCCAGTGGTCTCCATCAGCGGCCAGAGGTGGTGCGGTGGGGGTGTTGAGTGTGTGCAGAGGAGGGGGCAGCAAGGAGCTCGAGAGCTTGAAAAGTTGAGTTGCTCGACGCGCTTCCGACGCGGCTAGGGAGCTCTCGCAAGTTTTTCGGGCCTGTTTGCGCTGTGGACCACACCGCGCTCAGCGATTTCCAAGGCTGGGAAGCCTGGATTGCCTGGCAGGCACCAGGCCCTGGCCGTGCACCGACCGTATTTTTATCGATAAAGAAATTGGAGTGGACCTGGCTGGCATGGAGTCCCTGGCCCTGGCCCTGGCCCTGGCCCTGCCCTGGCCCTGGCCTTGGCCTCAGGCAGAGGGTCCTTTATGTCCAGCTGTTCCTATCGATAGCCACTGAGTAGCTGTGTTACCTTTGAGAGACGAGTCTTGTTCATTGGAGCCGTTCTGTTCAAGAGACAAGTGACTCACTCACCCAGACACCAAGAACTCGCCTGCTCAGTAAATCGCTGGAGACACCTCATTGCCAGGAGCACGCCAGTTGACATTGCTGTGCCGCAAGAAAAGCAGCTTGGCTTTGGACTGCTGCTGTAACGCAAAACGCTGTCAGGCACAACTCAGAACAGCACAAATGGCTGCGCCCGGCATTGTCGACCACTCACCCCACCATCTCGATCCCTCCCCGTTGGTGTCAACCGCCTCCAACCTTATTCTCATCGACAACTATGATTCCTTCACCTGGAATGTCTACCAGTACCTGGTGCTTGAGGGCGCCAAGGTAACCGTCTTCAGGAACGACAGCATCGCCCTGGAGGAGCTGATTGCCAAAAAGCCAACGCAATTAGTCATAAGCCCCGGTCCCGGCCATCCGGGCACCGACTCGGGCATCAGCCGCGAAGCCATCAAGCACTTTGCTGGCAAGATCCCCATTTTTGGTGTTTGCATGGGCCAGTAAGTCGGTTTTGTTTTTCCCCTTGTCCTCACACGCACACTTCTTTGGCTAATGGGTGCTCCAAGACAATGCATCTTTGACCTGTATGGCGGCATTGTGAGCTTTGCTGGTGAGATCTTGCATGGCAAGACATCCCCCCTGAGCCACGACTCAAAGGGTGTCTATGCCGGCCTGTCCCAAGGTCTTCCGGTTACCAGGTATCACTCGCTCGCTGGCACCCACGTTACCCTCCCCGAGTGTCTCGAAGTCACCTCCTGGATTGCCAACGACGATGGCTCCAAGGGTGTCATCATGGGCGTTCGCCACAAGGAGTACACCATTGAAGGTGTCCAGTTCCACCCAGAGAGCATCTTATCCGCCGAGGGGCGTACCATGCTCAAGAACTTTCTGCATATGCAGGGAGGTACCTGGGCTGAGAATGAGCAACTCAATTCTAGCAGCACCAAGACAGGAAAGGAAACAAACGGCGTCGCCAAGACCCCATCCGGAGGCAAGAACAACATCCTCCAGAAAATATATGCCCGCCGCAAGGAAGCCGTAGCGGCGCAAAAGCAAATACCATCTCAAAGGCCCTCCGACCTACAGGCTGCCTACGATTTGAACCTCGCCCCACCCCAGATCTCACTTGTCGACCGTCTGCGCCAGTCCCCCTTTGATGTGGCTCTTGCAGCTGAAATCAAGAGGGGGTCGCCATCCAAGGGCATTTTCGCACTGGATATCGATGCGCCCTCGCAGGCCCGCAAGTACGCCCTTGCGGGTGCCAGTGTCATATCCGTCCTCACGGAGCCCGAATGGTTCAAGGGCAGCATTGAGGACCTGCGGGCCGTGCGCCAAGTTCTTAACGGTATGAAGAACAGGCCAGCCATTCTCCGCAAAGAATTCATCTTTGAGGAGTACCAGATCCTGGAAGCCAGGCTGGCAGGCGCCGATACCGTTCTTTTGATTGTCAAGATGCTGGACAACGATCTCCTGGAGCGGCTATACAAGTATTCACTCTCGTTGGGCATGGAGCCCTTGGTCGAGGTTCAAAACACGGAAGAAATGGCCAAGGCCATCAAGTTGGGCTCAAGGGTTATTGGTGTCAACAACCGGAACCTGGAGAGCTTCGAGGTTGACCTAGGCACAACTGGGCGGCTCCGGAGCATGGTTCCTGAGGGAACCTTCCTCTTGGCTCTTAGCGGCATCAATACCCACCAGGACGTGCTCGACTGCAAGCGGGACGGCGTCAACGGCGTACTTGTAGGCGAGGCAATCATGCGGGCGCCAGATGCATCACGGTTTATCAGGCAGCTTTGCGCTGGCATTACAGCATCGGCATCTAAGCCCAAACCGAAGCCGCTGCTCGTAAAGATTTGCGGTACTCGCAGCGCCGAGGCCGCGACTGAAGCAATCAAGGCAGGGGCGGATTTCGTCGGCATCATCCTAGTTCCCGGCACCAAGCGGTGCGTCTCCCACGAGACTGCCTTGTCTATCTCAAAGGCCGTCTACGAGGCCGAGAAGATTGCTGCCAACGAAGCGCCGGAGATTTCCCAGATGTCAACAGACTTTTTCAGCCTGACGGGAGAGGTCCTGCGAAAGAAGGGGCCGCTTTTGGTGGGTGTCTTTATGAACCAGCCCCTGGAGGAGGTTCTGGAGAAGCAGCGACTGTATAACCTTGATATTGTCCAATTGCATGGGAATGAGCCTCTTGAATGGGCAACACTCATTCCTGTGCCTGTCATCCGGAAATTTGGGCCTGGGCAAATCGGAATTGGGGTCCGGGGGTATCATGCCCTTCCCCTTCTGGACTCTGGCGCTGGTTCAGGCAAGTTGCTCGATGGTTCGGCCGTCAAGTCCACGCTGGAGAAGGACGAGAACCTGTTAGTCTTGCTCGCTGGCGGGCTAACACCTGAGAACGTCACCGAATCGGTGGCTGCCCTGGGGCCTTTCTCAGATCGGGTATTGGGAGTTGACGTGGGTAGTGGGGTTGAGACTGATGGGAAACAGAGCCTGGAGAGAATCAGGGCGTTTGTTCAGGCCGCGAAGGCGTTTAGGTAGGTGTTTGGTGCAGGTTAACATGGTCACAGCCATTCCCACATAGGCCCAGAGCGTTGCAGAGCCAATAAAAGTTAGTTTTCTGTGATGGCTGATGGGGCCCGAGGATTTCACCTTGCTGCCCCGTGCCCTCCCAACACATCTTGAGGCACTGTATACCGTCTACCTTCAAGCTCTAGTAATAGTCGTATTAACCCAGCTGGTCTTTTCAGGGCGGTTGAGCGGGCAGACTAGTATGCTCAGACCTCGAACCCGCCATACTTCACATATCGTCTGTTCCCAGATGTTGAGTTTCCACCTTCCCGTGGAAATCCTGTGGATAATACAGTGACCATGATCATTGTTTTCCGTGAAAACCAAATGCCTGAGATGCCGACTTACACCAATGCCATCCACCTCCCAGAACTTCCCTTTCCCCGCCGAACACTTACGATTTATCCACAATTCAGTTTCAAGATTCGTCCACCGCGCAAGGTAGGGAGGCTCAAACCTCCCTCTTTGACGGTGATGCTCCTTCCTTAGCTGACGAAGGCCCATCCAGAACATCTACTTCCCGTTGTTTTTCGTATTTATTCCGGGTTCCTACTACCATCTCTCTCCCTACATTGCTAACCTGGCCCCTCGAACGGCGGTATCCCACGAACGCCAATCCCTTTCTGCCCTGAAATTGGAAATATTTTGCTTCAGCAATATACTAACTCGACGATCCAAAATGCCTCCCCGCAAAGAGAAGCCCATCTTCCAAGGCATCACGATCGCGCTTGCCGGTGAGCTTGCCGGCCAGTGGAACGACACGAACATCACGAGATGGGTGTCGCAACGAGAGGGTGTCATCTCCTACCAGATGGACAGCTCGGTGACGCACCTGATCTGCTCTGAGGACGAATTCAAGAAGAAGAGCCCGCGAAGTGGGAAACTTGTCCTTCTCTGCTACCAAACCGGGTTTCTAACTTGTGTTTTACAGTCAAAGCAGCCCTCAAGCGCGGCAAGAAAGAGTGCCAGATTGTCACCGTCGACTGGCTCGAGGACTCGATCAACAAAAGACGCAGATTGCCCGAGCGGGAGTACAGCCTCGACAAATCCCTAAAGGGGGAAAGAGCGAAGCAGAGACAGGATTCCAAGGTGGCCAAGGGTCTCGAGCAGGGCGAGAAGGCGGTCAACACATGTAAGTGCATACCCACCCATCCCTTTGGAAAAACAGCTAACCCCTCCCCCAAGACCTCTACCACCCCTACTCAGACCGCACCTTCTTCCGCTACGAGATAACCATGACCCGCGACGACGACGACCACGACATCCACGGCGAGCGATACAAGCTTTCAGTGAGCCCCCCTTTTTATCCCCCATCCCCCACCAATCAAAGCTGATAGATACCCTAACCCCCCCTTGGCGGCGCGCGCCCACAGCTCTACGAATCCAACGCCAAACCCCGGCTGTACTGGTTCGTAGCCAAGTTCTTCAAGCGCAAGGGCGACAGCCAGCCCAAGTTCCACCGGCCGAGCGACTTCCCAGGGCTGTTCGCCAAGGAGTTCGGCCTCTTTGAGGCCTTCTTCCAGGTCAAGACAGGGATCCCGTGGGAGCGGCGCCTGGTGGCGCAGAAGCCGCTGGACGAGAAGGGCAAGGTCTTCTTTCGGTATACCCCGCCGGTGAGTATCCCTTTCTTCCCTTCTTCCAAGGGGTAGGGGAGGTGTTTGGGTGAACTGATGGTCTGCACAGGTTGGGGGGAAGCCGGTTGGGTTTGTGAAGGGGGATTTTATGCCCAGGGCGAGTCCCGAGGTGGAGGGTGCTCCCGAGGGCGCTGGGCAGGCTTCGGCCGTTGCTGAGCCGGTGGTCCAGCCGGAGAATCTTCTTTCAAAGGAGCTCCCCGCAGCTGTCGTACAGACCCAACCTGTGGATAACCCGGAGGAGCTCACAGAACAGGTCCGGACTGAGCCCGAGAGTGTCCAGGAGGAACTCGCTGCTGCAGGAAAGGCCCCGATTTAGCGGGCCAGCTTCCCCGGCACAAACGATCTACCCTCCCAGGCGATGAAGGTCATCGCGGCTGACCGACGGAACACTCATCCATCAGACATGCCCACGGGTGACTGAGGATTTTCCAGCTCAGTGGGCAAAGGCCCCGAATATCGCGTCGAGTTTCTTTTCATCGACAGTTTTTCTCACAGCATTGCTTTCAGCACCTCGATATGAAAGGAGGATACAAAGAAGCATCAAATTACCCAAGTAGACTAGCTCAAGCTCATAGCTCAAGCTCATAGCTCAAGCTCATAGCTCATCGCTCATCACACGGCCGTAGCCCTTACCAAAGAAACAAATTCCCCCAAGCCACCCCTCCGTGACTAAAACCTCAACTTGGGCAACACAAACACCACCAGCACCAGCACCACCATCAGCCCGTACACCTGCGCATACAGCCTCATCCTCCCCCACCACCCCTCGCCCTCCGTCATCCTCTGCAGCATGCCCATCCGCCGCGTCACCGCCTCCATGCCTTCCCCGGTGCGGTGCATGCCCTGCCCCGCGCGGTCCACCACCTCCTTGTCCTCGTCCAGCGTCGCCGAGAAGGCGTGCGACGACGCCTTGAGGTCGCCCGCCAGCTTGAGGATCGCCTCCGACAGCAGGTTTTGCTCGGCCCGCTGGTGGTCGAGGATGGCCTCCTGCGTCGCCGTGGCCGCCGTGGCGCCCGGCGCGTGCGGGTTAGACGTGGCGGCACGGTTGCCAAAAAGGGTGAGGGACGATGGGCTGGGCGATGTCCCTGTTGTTTGGGCTGGGGTCGATTTTTCGGGGTCGTCGGCGGCGGGGCAGCGCGGGCGGAGGGTTTGGGATGTCGTGGCTGCGGGGGGTAGGTCTGATGGCTGGGGTTCCCTTTCAGGGGAGGCTTCTTTCTCTTCCTTTATCGGAGGTTGGCGAGTTTCGAGCATGTTGGTGACTGGGGCTGCGGCGGGGCTGACGGCTTCGTCTGGATCATCGGGGGGTGCATCGGGGGACTTTGAGGAATCGAGGCTCTCGCTCGGTGTCGCGATGATGTCGGCAAGGATGTCCTCACCTTCCGAGGTATCGTCGTCGTCGTCGTCGTCAGCTTCGGCGGCGGCGATCTCGGCTAGGTCGCTCATGCGGTCTGCAAGCTGGTCGAGGGCTTCGCGTTTGCGGTTGAGGTCGGCTTGCATCTCGTGGCGCCGGGCGTGGACCTTGACTGCGATGGCCTCTTGCTCGAGCTTGGTGAGGAGGGACTGAGCATAGCGAATGTTGGTCTGCACCTTTTCTCTCTCAAACTCGCTCGCGCGCAGTCTTGCTTCTCGCTCGGCATCGGCGCGCAGAATGGTCTGCTGCAGTCGGTTCAACAGCCGGTTCAGGTCCGTCAGCGGGTCGGCATGCCGAGTGCTGGGTGTCGACACCGCGATGCCGTGAATCAATCGAACCATATTTTGCCGCTTGTTTGTTATTTTCTTGGTATGCTGTCGTGGTATATTTCGAATGTCATTCGTCGTTTGTCTGGTGGACAGATGTTCTCATGGGGCTTGCCTGCCGGCAGGAGCTTGGACTGTCGTCGACGCCAGCTTCAACTTACGGTTGGCCCCACCCACCTGCCACGCAGACGGGGCAGGGACTGGGTAGGGCACGAGCAACCCTAACCCTTTGCTTGCATGTCCGAATTTATCCATCCGCGTCCCGCGAGCCGTGCAGGTCACCAGAGCCTCCAACCCATCCGCCAATTGCACCCGCCAGGACGCTCGATAACATGCATTGGTAAATCTGCCGCCTCTGATTCTTCAAGATGAGGACGGTCGTGCCTCGGGCAGCACGTGGCGTTTTTGGACCGAGGTTTGCGCACTCTTGTGCTGCTGCGACTCGATCTCCAAACCGCTTAAGCAAGAGCTTGGGCTCTGGCTCAAGCCCCAACTTGAGCTTGGCTTTGGGCACCCGGACAGGCTCCCGCGGCCTATCTTCAACTGCACGTCGGCGGGACGACAAGGTCGACGAGAATGAGAACTACGACGAGTACCAAAGGAAATGGTCGACGCCATTAGCCGAACAGCTTGGCAAAGCCATCTCGGTATGTCTTTCTGAATTGCTGCTATCATACTCTGCAGTCACTTACCAGAGACCAGGCAACTGGCCCCGTTCCGCTCGCCAGCTTCATGCGCATGTGTCTGACTGGTGACATGGGCGGCTACTACACGGGCGCCATCGAGAAGGGCCGTGACCAGTTTGGCCTGAAGGGCGACTTCGTAACCTCACCCGAGATATCACAGGTCTTTGGTGAGCTTATCGGAATCTGGTTTGTAGCCGAATGGCTCGCCCAGGGACGCCAGAAACAGGGCGTCGAGCTCATCGAAGTCGGCCCCGGCCGCGGTACCCTCATGAGTGATGTGCTCCGGGTTGGTCTCTAACTATTCGTTGCCTTGTCGGGTGCGGCATGTTGACGTCCGCCAGACAATTCAAAAATTCCCAGCCATGGCAGACAGCATTGATGCTGTTTACATGGTCGAAGCCAGCCCCGAGCTCAGGGGGGCGCAGAAGAAGTTGCTCTGCGGGGAGGATGCTGCCATGACCGAGTCCAAGGTTGGCAGCCACAGCGTCTGCAAGTACATGTCTGTCCCAATTGTGTGGACGGAGAACATCAAGTCAATCCCTACAAGTGAGCGCCCTTTCGTTAACGTCTGCCTTCTTGCGAGTTGTCTAACACACAGCAGGCGCTGAAAAGATGCCCTTTGTTGTGGCCCACGAGTTCTTCGACGCCCTCCCAATCCACGCCTTTGAGTGTGTCACGGTGCCCCCAACCCAATCCATCCCGCAGGACGAGGCAGACCGGTCCTCGCCCTCCACCAAGACCAGCCAGCCCACCCTCCAGTGGCGCGAGCTGCTCGTCTCGCCTACACCGCCCGAGTCTACCCACGAGACCCTGCACACGCCGCCGTCCCAATCGCGGGACACCCCCCCGCCCGACTTCCAGCTCACCATCGCCCAAGCCGCAACCCGGCACTCCCTCTACCTGCCCGAGTCCTCGCCGCGCTACCGCGCCATCAAGTCGGGCGCCGGCCCCGGCGCCCTCATCGAGGTGTGTCCGGACGCGTCCCTCTACGCGAGCGATTTCGCCGCGCGCATCGGCGGCTCCGCGCAGCACCCCAAGCGCAAGCCGTCCGGCGCCGCGCTGATCCTCGACTACGGCCCAGGCGACGGCACCGTCCCGACCAACTCGCTGCGCGGCATCCGCCGCCACCGCCGCGTGTCGCCCTTTGCCGAGCCGGGCCTGACGGACCTCAGCGCCGACGTGGATTTCGCCGGTATCGCCGAGGCCGCGGCGCGCGCCAGCGAGGGCATCGAGCTGCACGGCCCTGTTGAGCAGGGCACGTTCCTGCAGATCATGGGCATCCAGGAGCGTGTCAAGGCCTTGGTCGCTGCGGCGAAAGCCAGGGCGGATGCTGGGGACAAGGAGGCCGAGGGCTATGCGGCTGACGTCGAGAAGGCCTGGAAGCGGCTGGTGGATCGCGGGCCCGGTGGTATGGGGAAGGTGTATAAGGTGATGGCCATGTTGCCAGAGAATGAGGGCCGGAGGAGGCCGGTTGGGTTTGGGGGCAATGTTTCGGTCGAGGAGTAACGGGCTCTAGATGGAAATGTGTATGTTAGCTGTCGATGTTACTTGGTCTAGCACAAAGTCGAACAATGTTGGGATGAAATGATATTTTCGGGCTTTTGGGGGTAAATAAACATGTCATCTAAACCCTGGTATTCCAGGTCCAGATGTCAGCTTCAAGTCAACGTCACAAGGGTAACAACCAACCGCATGCAGGCGGTCGGTTGCTCTTCTCATTTCCCCCAAAACACAAGACTCTCCACTCTCCTCCAGATTTCAGCGTAAAAAGAATTGCGAAAAAACAAATTTGTTTCTCAAATGAGCCCACTCCCAGAGTCGAACTGAGGACCTCATCATGTATCAGTAGACATATCAGGAGTTGATATACTAGTGATGCGCTCTACCACTGAGCTAAGCGGGCAGATTATATCGGATTATTGTTTGTTGGAACCAAGCTTTAGTATATGCGTGTGTGCCGGAGGGTTGATCCGCTTTGGGGGTGCCGGCTCCATTGTTCCGGGTGCAGGGTTTTCATTGGGGGAACGTTGTGTTATGGGTTATGGGGAGGTCTGTTTCACTGTGGGCTTGAATGGTGCTTCTGACTGAATGCCTTTAAGACAGAGGGTCCAACCGTTGATTGATGATAGCCTTTGCGCCAGCGTAGCAGCGGGGAGTTTTCAAACTTATGGAACATGTCAGTCTCATAGTTTGGAAACATTACTTTGAGTATTTGTTCCTGTATTCCGAACGAAGCCCTCAAGCTGAGGGTGGTTAGTCCAAAAGTTCATGGATGCAGTACCCGTAGGCTTAACTTCACAGTGTGGCCGCTTGCCAAACCATTATGATCTTGGCCCTCGCTGTTATTGTCTCTCTCTGAAGGCCTAAGCAAAAACTCGATGCGGTTGATCCCAACATCAACGAGCGATCGGGGCCACACAAAGGTAAATAAGCGGAGGCACGGAGGCGTTTCTCGTCACTGCGAGGGTGCCTTTCCTGCCTGATAATGGCGGGGTGAGCCGTGACCAACATCTTCCTCATGCTAGGTTCCGTCTTCTGCTAGGTTCGTGCGTTGGTGTGGCGAACGAAACTTACCTTAGTCTAAAGCTATGAGATCATCTAGTAGCTCCATTCGCTCTCGTGGCGATATAAGCTGATAGGCAATGCGACTCAAGAAATTGTGGCTGGAGGGAATATTCATAGAATCGTCCAAGGCTTCTGGACAGCTCCGTTGCCAAGGCTAGACCGACAAGGAGAAAGAGGCTGGAAGTGAGCGGCAGGCGACCACTCGGATATGCATTTGCTCTGCATCTGGTGGCATCTCACTTCCGGCCAGTCGCGGCCTGTTTCCGGGAATGCACAAGGCAGAAGGATGCGCATCAGATGCTACCATGGGTACCATGCAGCAAACGCTCCACGCTGTGAGGGCCAAACTCGGCCACAAGGAAAAGCCTCTGCGGTGTGATGGCGTCGTTGGTGTTTTCCATCCCAAACCGCAAGGCAGCCGCGCGATACGGTACAACCTCGCATTCTCGCTCGTCAGGTAGCGTGCTGTAACCCAGTAGCACACGACACGGGAGAGTGCGGTGTGGGGGGAGAAGACGGGGATTGGCGCTAAAATTAAGAGGGAGTTTGCCACAACCACAACCCACGATTGGGTGTTTCGCTATCAGGGGGGGAAATGCAGGTGAGCCCAAACGGGCAACCCTGAGCTCAAGCTGGCTGACCGCGTAAAATACACACCCTGGGCGTGTGGATGAGGCCGAGAATGGTTGCTG
This sequence comes from Lasiosphaeria hispida, assembly GCA_033439745.1. Lineage (NCBI taxonomy): Eukaryota > Fungi > Ascomycota > Sordariomycetes > Sordariales > Lasiosphaeriaceae > Lasiosphaeria > Lasiosphaeria hispida. The sequence goes on from JAUIQD010000003.1 coordinate 3,142,023, forward strand.
TTCTGGTGCCGATACTTTGCGGTTTACCGAGGCCACTAAGCCGGCACAGAACCGGCATGGGATGGCTTGTTCCGGTCAGAGGAGCGATGCATGTGCGTCTCGCTTGTCGAAATAATTGTCGCTCTTGTTTATATAAATGTGATTGCCCAACAAGAAGCGTCGCATCAGCCAGAGGAGCAGAGGTATGGTGATGGCTCTGATCCGATGCTGTCCAGGAGGCGGTCCATGTCCTTGTGGTCCATCCTGAGGAGCGGATTCGACTCCGGGAAAATGACCGCAAAATGAAACGAGATGGCGGCGGACCCGTGGAAGAGATGTGGTCTCTCGGGAAACAAAAACGTGACATGAGGGATGCACGGAATATTTTTGGGAAACGCTGTTCGCTGCGGACGGTCAGACGGTATGAAACTAGCCGGCCGCACTTCTCAGAACGGCTCCACAACGGGACGCTAAGACGCTCGAGACCCTGGTCCTGCACGGTTGAGCTCTCTCCTCCCCCCCCCCAGTGCGCGCCCCCGTCCCTCCCTTCCACCCCTTCCAGGCGGGCTTCAGGTAGGTGGACAGGTGTGTGGGTGACATGGGAGACATGGGGCGCGACATGGACGGGCTAGGGTAGACAAGGGGACATGGCGACAGGGGGGTTGCGCTGGGGGGGGGGGCTACTGCAGAGTAAAGTGGCGCCAGCCGCTTCTCTGGAGGCAAAGAGGTACCTTTTTTTCAGAATGATTAGCAGATTGCCTTCCCGGTCAAGTCTTCCCCAAGCCAAGTTCAACGCACCACACTACAGCCGCCCACCTGCTCCGCTCTGGCTTCTGCCTCTTCCTCTCTCTTCCTCCCGTTCCCTTTACAGATCACCACTCGTGCGTCCCAACTGTCAACTGTCACCACTGCCATCGTCGGCAACAACATCATCCTCAAAACAGCACATCGCTGCCGTGCAGCCCCCCATCCTGCCCCTGTCCCGCCGCCCGTCCCCGCTGTCGCCCGACAGCTTGTCTGAGATTGACTTTTGCGCGCGCCTGTCGCAGGAAGCTGAACTTTGGGCAGCGGGCTCGGTCTGGAAAAAAATCCAACACCAGACGACGCATCGCCACGTCTCATTACCATCGCCGCATCGCTGCCTGCTTGTGTAGAAGCCCAGCCTAATCGAGCGATAAAGCGACAGTAAAAAAACCACGACGCCATGTCGATGTATCCCGGACATCGTGGTATGGGGGGTGCCCCCCCTGCCAACGGCAGCCCTGGCCGTCTCAATGAGCTCCTCGATCAGATCCGCGCCGAGTTTGAGTCGCACATCCGCCAGACCGAGGGCTACGAGCATCAACGTAGGTTGTCGTATTCTTTTCTTACTTGTTGGCCCCCATACTGGGCGTGACGCAAAGCCTTCCCCGAGGGCCAACTCATATTTTATGTAACTGTCACGAAACTAACAACTTTTTCAACAGTTAGAGAACAGGTTACCGAGGTGCAAGTGATCCGCGAGAGAGTCTACCAAATGGAGCAGACCCAGTTGAATCTGAAGCAAAAGTAAGCCGAACGCACACCCCCCCCCCCGGTTATCCCTAGACCGCATGGCTTTCGGCGCAGATGATTGACACGTGCGCCGGACAGGTATGAGGAAGAGATTGCCATGCTGCGCCGTCAGCTTGAGGGCCGCGGCGGCCACCCGGGTGCGATGAATCCGCCTCCGCAACACGCTGGCCCGTCTCAGCCGCCCCCCGCGATCGGCAATCAGACCAATGTGTTCGGCGCCATAATGGCGGGGCAAGGCGCCCAGGGCGGAGGACTGGCTCCTCCTCCTCCCCCGCCGCAGCAGGAACAGCAACCTCCGCACATGGCGCCCGCACCGCCCGGACTCCAAGGCCCCCCTCCCCCGCCGCCGCCGCCGCCGCACCAGCCCCCTTTTCAGCAATACTCACAGGGACCGGCGCCCGGTGGGTTCCCTTCTCAGCCTCTCCAGAGCACCGCCTCCCCGGGACCCAAGCAGCGAGCAATCGGGAGGCCCCCCACTGGTCCGGCTACTCCCCAGATCAACACCCCGATCCCCTACAATGGGCCCGGCCAGTCTCCTCAAGTTCCGAACCATCCCACCCCCGACCAGCCGCGCATGGCTCAGCATCCCACTGGCCCCCCTCCCGTCCCGAACAACTCTTTGAGCGACCTGGACCCAGAGCGCCTCCCGAACCATATTAAGAAGGTGAAGGATGATTGGTGGGTCATCTTCAATCAGGCTGTCCCTCGCGTCCTCGACGTCGACCTTGTCCACACCCTGCAACACGAAAGCGTCGTCTGCTGTGTTCGGTTCAGCGCCGACGGCAAGTATGTTGCGACCGGGTGCAACCGATCTGCTCAGATCTACGATGTCGCTTCGGGAGAGAAGATTTGCATTCTGCAGGACGAGAACATTGATCTGAACGGTGATCTCTATATCCGAAGCGTCTGCTTCAGCCCCGACGGCAAGTATCTGGCTACCGGAGCCGAAGACAAGCTGATCCGTGTCTGGGACATTGCCGCAAAGGCCATCCGGAACACTTTCGCAGGCCACGAACAGGATATTTATTCGCTTGACTTTGCCCGTGACGGACGCACGATTGCCTCCGGAAGTGGCGACCGCACTGTCAGACTGTGGGACATCGAGACGGGTAGCAATATTTTGACTCTCACTATAGAAGACGGGGTAACAACTGTTGCTATTTCGCCCGATGCCAAGTGTGTAGCGGCTGGCTCTCTGGACAAGAGCGTTCGGGTCTGGGAGATTAAGACTGGATTCCTGCTCGAGCGCCTGGAAGGTCCCGACGGCCACAAGGACAGTGTCTACAGCGTTGCATTCTCGCCGAATGGACGGGATCTTGTCAGCGGCAGTTTGGACAAGACGATCAAAATGTGGGAGCTCTCGGCGCCCCGAGGAAGCCTGATTCAGCAACCTACCATAAAGGGCGGAAGATGCGTCAAGACATTTGAGGGTCATAGGGTATGTGATTTGTTCTCTTTTCAACCGTACCTAGCGCTAACAACGGCGTAGGATTTTGTTCTCAGTGTTGCTCTTACCCCTGATGCGCACTGGGTACTGTCAGGTTCCAAGGACCGTGGCGTCCAGTTTTGGGACCCCCGTACCGGCCAGACGCAGCTCATGCTTCAGGGCCACAAGAACTCGGTCATCTCGGTTGCCCCCAGCCCAACTGGAGGCTACTTCGCCACGGGATCAGGCGACACAAGAGCCCGCATCTGGTCCTACTCCCGTGTAGGGTAGAAGTCTCACTCGGGTTGACGTAGGTAACTACTATCGGACAAGGGCTATCCAATGGGTAATGAGGTACTCGAACTACTATTGGGCAAGGGCTACTCAACGGGCAGGGACTCCTCAACAGGAATCCTCCGAGTTGGGGCACGACAACTAGATTCAAACCGGTCAGAAGAGAAAACGAGACAAAAAACGCCCTGCATGGTCGTTAGCTTCTCGCAGATAGCATCTTGGCCTGGACAGTTCAGCCGGGAGAAGACGAGACAGAAGTGAAACCTAGCGGCAGTCATTTCTCCAGCGTTATTCAAGCGGTGTCTCTTTTATTTCTGTGGTTTTTCTTTTTTGTGTTTTTGTGGTGGAATAGAGACATCGGAGCGATGGTTCCCCCCCGTCTGGCTGCCTTGACTCCGACGAGGACAAGACCTATCTGCTCCTAACCAGGCTTGGAGGAACCAGCCCGGCCCTCTCTCGCTGGGAGGGGTGAGAATTATGCAGCGGCGTCAAGGGTTGGAGAGAGAAAGACACACACGCCGGTTGGAATTTTGGTCTTGGTTTTGTGTAAGGAGGTGGCGGGGTTCATGGGATGATGGGATGTGTAAGGGGGAAAGTGTGCAGGTATGATTGTAGTCACAGTTCGTAATCTACGCTCTAACTATATGCCTTGCTGGGGACGTGAAATGGGTGATGGTGATTTGCTAGATGAGGGCTAAAAGATGATGCCCAGGTTAGGGATGGAAGCAACTAATCTCCTGGCCTGGTTGTGCTAGCCTAATCCTAACTTTAATCCATCACCCTTTCTAGTAGCTTTTGTCTTCAGTACCTGTGTCTGAGTAAGAAGAGTAGGGCCTAGAAGGATCAGTAGGTATCTTACGCCCAAGACTCAACGTTACCGCGCCCTGGTACCGGCTTAAACTCGTTATGCCCAACAGCGTTAGCTGGAACCGCTATTATATTTAGACACGGTCACCCCTAGGCTCGGATAATTTGATTAGGAATTTAAAGAATGATAAGTTTGATCACAGACCACCGAGTACCTAATGGTCTCGCGCCTACTTCTATGCGAGGCTCAGTCTGAAGATTCTCCTATATTTCGTCGGGTGTAGAGGGGTATCATAGCGCGCCAAAGATGTCGTCAAACTCGTCCCCCTTTTTCCGCTTCTTCTTCTTGGGCTTCTTTGCGGCGGGTTCCAGCGCGCCGAAGATGTCGTCGAGTTCATCGCCGCCTGCTGCAGCCTTTTTCTTCTTGGATTTTGGGACGTGGGGAGCAGGTTCCTGCTCGATCGTCTCGCGGATCTCGTCGTCTGTGGGAGTCTTGGTCTTGGGCCGTGCGGAAACAGGCTCGGCGAGAAAGACGGCGTCCCGCGAGACGGCCACACCCGTGTCATGAGCCGGCACGGCCGCGGGGCTGGCTGCGCGCGGGACCACAGCCTCCACCCTAACCTCCGGCCCCGGCCCCGGCGCAAACGGCAATATCGCCAGATCCACCTGCGCCAGCACGCCCAGCAGCATCAGCCCAAGATGCGCAAACTGTCTGTCTGCAGTAAGCTGCGTAAACGCCCTGCCCTTGTCAGCACCACCACCACCACCACCACCACACCTACCCCCTCCCCGGGAAGGGACAAAACTCACAAATACGCCCCCGGGATGACATGGCTCCGGAGATGTCCCGCCCGGACAACAATCTCCTCCCCTTCCCTCTCCCCCTCCCCGTCCCCCTTCCTCTTGCTCTTCTTCGCGTGGGACTCAACCTTGCCCAACTGCGTCTCCACCGCACCCTCCAGCTTGCGCACCTGCCGCCGCAGCATGTCGGCGTGGGCCCACCACCGCGAGAGCCGGTGCTGGTTCTTGTTGCGATGGTGGAAGCGCGCGAGGATCTCGAGGGTGGGCGTGAGCGAGGTGAGGGTGGCCGCAAGGAGGGCCGGGTCGGCTATTGTCGGGGACGTCATTTTTATTAATTTTTTTTGGCAGGGGCCAAGGTTCGGTTGTGAGTTGGAGGCGATGAGATGGGGTTTGGGATTATTGGTGTGGAGCTGCGGGAACGGAAATTTTGTATTGGTGCGGTTATGTGTGCATGGTGGGTCGTTGAGATGAACACAGAATGGGACTGGTGGTGGTGGTGGGATTTTGGATTGAATTGATTGAGCGTCTCAGTTGTGGTTTTCAATGTTCAAGATCTTGGCCATTCATTTGCATGGGTTGAAACTTAAACACCACTTGCATACCTCATCAGGGGGTTAGGGTCTATACGTCATTTGATATGATACCACTATGTATGGGGCTTAACCACTCGAATTTTGACCTACCGCCGGGGTACATAGTCTTTGTTCATGACTGAGCGAAACTATCCCAGACATCACACAGACATGTTTGACACCAGACCATTACACACATAACCACAAACCAAACAATGCAACACCGACAACTTCATGCTCGAATTACCAATATTCTCTCGGCCGCCTATGTAACCACCGCTCATAAAAATAAAATAAACAAGCCCAATGCCCATATGATATCCCCCTTTTCGCAAAACAAAACTCCATCGCCAAGGGTCAAGTCAAACTTAGAACTAGGTATATTTCCACCCATCAACACACTCTCAGCCCGCACACCTCAACCCCCTTCATCTCGACATATGCCCTCCTCCCGAAGTACCTCCCGGTCAACTCCTTGACAAAATCTGCGTCGCCCTGGCTCCAAACATCCAGCCCCATGTTCGCCAGCGCCTCACTGTCGACCCTCACCCAGCCCCCCCCACCGTCTCCATCTCCATCTCCGAGCCTCGGCAGCAGTCTCGCCTCATCGCCGCTCCCATCGTCATCCCCTCGAGCGCCAGCAATCGTGGGATCAAAGTCGATATCCAGCAAGTCATCCTCATCCGAGCTATCCACAATATCCGCCAGCACCCCCAACATAGACGTCGTAAGCCTGTGGAAATAGGCAATGATCGCCAATTCAACTCTCGCCTCATCTTCGTCATCCCCTTCACCCTCGTCGTTTGTGCTGGCCCGTTTTGCTGTCAATGAAGAGACAGAATCGACCAAGCTTGCGCCCGCCACTGGCGGCGGGGCCAAGTTGAAACTCGCCCTCCTTTGCAACTGCTGCGGTGTCGGCATACCCATGGGCACCGGGGGTACCAGCTCAGCTAAAAGCGCCCCATCGTGAGCGAGCTCATCAACTTCGTCGCTGCGCCGCTGCTCGCCGGCAGACGCCCACCACATGAAGCCACTGTATGCGAGGGCGGCCCACGTCGTGGGTTCGACAATCGTTTCTATGTCGTCATCACCGTCGTCGCCAAGCAGACCCAGACCGCGGCGGGTCGCCGCCGCGCTATCTTCGGGGGAGGTGCTCGGCCGTGTTGGGGAGCGTGCAAGACGGATCCCCGAAGTGGCTGGAGCCGATGCATCCGTAGTTTCGGAACGGGGGCTGTGGCTATTTTGGGCCTGGCTCTGTGCCGAGGTGGAAAAGGCAGCGAGTCGAGCGAGGCCGATCTTCAAGGAGCGAAACCGGCGGAGGTCACGCTGTGTAGCTTTGATGGGGACGCCCTTGGGGCACTCGACCGTTGGCCAGACTCGCTCCTTAGCTTCCGATGAATATGGCGGAGGCATGGTGACAAGCATGTCCCATAGGTTCTCTTTGACGGCAAGGATGCTGTCGGTGGTGCAGGCCACCCACCCGGACGTTGCTTCGTCGGCGACAGCGCTATCATCTTCGGCGCTCCGGGCGCGTCTTAGGGCCGCTTGGTGTTCGACAAGGTACGAGATGTCGTGTACCCCGATGGTGAATAGAGGCCGTAACCTCTGGACCGACGCACAAGGGTCTATGATGTCGCATACGGACAAGGGTATGTTTGACAAGACAGAAATATCATACACTGCTAAGTGGTTAGCACTGACTACGCCCGATGTGGTGAAAGGCGCATACCGAAATTGCAGGCCTGATGCACCGGGGCATGGGTAGAAATCAAGATGCGCCTGCGCAGTAGCGCAGCGCGGTGGATGGGGAATATCAAGGGTCCAAATGTGTCTAGGAGGGCAGTAAGACTCCAGGCGGGATGGAATGGCGAAAGTCTGTGGCCCGGGGGGATCAAGGCGGCGCCGTCCGACGCGGACCGATTTCTCGAGTGGCCGCTGCCTTGCCCGGGACGGCCCGCTCTGAAGCTCAGCGACGGCGAGCACACCGGTGTCTCGCTCAACGGTTTTAACGGTTGCGGGGCCGATGTCTCACGCGCCCCATTCCTTTCCCAGTATTGCTCTAGGAGCTGTGTCTGTTTTCGGTCTGTCGCCAGAGCACTGTGGGAGAAGATTCCGTCAGCTCCTAGCGTACTTGAACCGCGAAATCGTGGGACTGAAGGCTTACCTGGCCATCTCCTTCAAAGCCGGGGCATGGCGCCAGGCGCGGCCCAGCCGCCCATAACTCAGGGGCACCAGGACGCCCACGGCTATCATGCGCGCATGGCGCGATTCGGCCTCGTCAGTTCTCTCATTGACAAAAGCACCAAGGCCGGCGTGTCCATTATCGTAGACAAAATAGACCAGGTCGTCGGGGACGGTGTGGAGGCCGGACGGTAGGCTTTTGTATTCAACGATACCCTCCAACTCGAGCCCCGGCACGGCCTGCTTCCAGATGATCGTATACCCGGCTTTGACATCGAAATCAATTAGGAAGAGGGCCGAGATGGGCGGGAGATCGGGGAGCATGGTCGGCGCGGTAGGCTGCGGGAGCCGTACGGAAAGGGGCGGTTGGCCCCGTCGAGAAGCGGCCATTTGGGGGGTGGCGAAGCCTGGAAGCTTGGAAATCGGGAGTCTGTCGATCGGTAATCGCAATCGGTCGAGGTCCAGTAAGGTGAGACCTGGGAGCTACACTAAGAGCTTAGGGGGGGTAATCACCGCCCTGCGACCATGATCGAGGCCCTGCCAGGTGACGCGCAGGTTCGACTGAAAACTGAGTGGAAAGGCAAGTCAATGTGAAGATTGCTGGCGATGTGATGATCGAAACCGTGGTCTGAGTGGGAGAAGTGCGGCTAAAACTCCCCATCTCAAAACGGTCCAAGACCTCAGCCCACAGCGTGCCATTGGGGGTCCAGGCGCCAAGAATGTCAAGACATTCGCTTCTCCTGTGTTTTCACGTGATACTAGCGGTGCCGTCTCGTTCCTTCTTGGTGTTCAAGATGGCAAGTGTCTTTCACCCTCATGACCTTGATTGATGTAAACATACCTAATAATTAGGCACTTCAATACCATGCAGGTGTAAGTTGGAATTTTCCCGGGTTGTTCCAATCGCCAGAACCCGGTTGTCGGGTTGGATGAAGATAGTATCAGCTTCGATAGCAGATGCAGCTATAATAGCCCTCAAATTGTCAATCCAGCTCCCGAAGCATCTGACAGACGAAACAAAACATTTTTCAAGTTGACAAGATTGCTACGCTCATGAACAGCAGCTTACACAACAAGTACGGATACACAACAAGGATCCGTACGCTCGGAAATCACTTAGTGAAGACAGCCATGGAAAGCCGGGGTTCCAATCAGTCTTGAAGGGACCTGCATCATGTCCATTCCTCCCCCCCAAAGCTTGGTGCGGGCAAGGAACGCCAGCGGCCGAACAGTCGGTATATCATTGAGCATGTGTTGCCGCCTCGTGCCCCACGTTTTCAAGCTAGCCCCAACAAAGCAGCCTTGGATGCTGGCCACCTTTGGCTGGTGGTGTGCTTGTTGGTGCGTAGCCTTTGATAGCGACACCAGGACAAAGCTAACATGTTGCTGGGTGACAAGCAAGCGCGAGTGGACAGGCCACGAGAAGGATGAAACGATGGTGAAGAGGCTTGGATTTAGAGATTTTAGATGGTTATTGCGCCGAGATAGACGGTCCGCCCTGCCTCGGCTGCGCTGTCTGCCGCCACCCAACAAAACACGGGCAGGTTATAGCGGTCAGCAAGCAGAGTCCCGAGGCACACCCGTACCCCACACCTTTTGGTCATTTGGCCGTCCTTCCGTCCAACTTTTCCGGTGTCGGTGAAGCCACGCCCCTGTTACACAACTCTACAGTGTACATATCTCCTACGACACAGACAGAAACATGTCCGAAACATTACAGCTCGGCTGTCTCTCCTATAATATTCTCTAGTCCCTAGTGAAGTGTTGCCGCGGCAGTCGGGCCCGTCACCTCTATCTTTGCGCGACTTCTGCCAAGCGCCCCCCGAACGAACGACCCCATCGATCTAGCGATCCACGGTTCCGGTCCAGTCGACTAGGTTCATGCCTCGACCCCTATCCCAACAGCCTCAACACCTGCTAGGACGGCTCTCCAAGCGCCACTGCGAGACCCCATTGAAAAGCCAAAATCCAGCCGCCCAACGGCTGACAGGCGATACAAAGATCCAGCCTGTCGAACCAGAACCTTGAAGCCGGTCTCGCGCAGCCCAGTGCCCCCCCCCCCCGAAACCCTCCGCCTCTCCGGCCACCGCGCCATTTGTACTGAAATATGACCGGCTTCCTCGCCTACCTGGCCTACTTCCTCGCCGGCTACACCGCCCTCACTCTCGCCTTCTACATGCTGTCGGTCGTCGTGCCCAAGGCCGCCTTCGTGGCCCGAGTGCTTGCGTCATACATCTGCCTGATGATTGCCGCCCTATTCGGTGTTTTCGCTTCGATCGGCTTGCGCATCGCTGGAAATGGCCAGATTGCGCAGTGGGCCGTGGCCCGCTGCTTCGCATACATCATGGTGTTGACGACGGGCATCTCGTTCGAGGTCGAGGACCCCAAGAGGCACCTCGAGACGGTGCGCCCGGCTGTCTTCATCGGCAACCACCAAACAGAGCTTGACGTGCTCATGCTCGGCTGGATGTTCCCCAAGTACTGCAGCGTCACCGCCAAGTCGTCACTCAAGAAGACACCCTTCCTCGGCTGGTTCATGACCCTCAGCGGCTCCATCTTCATCGATCGCAAGAATACCAAGGACGCCCGTGATGTCATGCAGGGTGCCGCCGAGGAGATCCGCGCCAAGCGCCAGAGCGTCTACATGTTCCCCGAGGGCACCAGGAGCTATTCTAAGGAGCCTGAGCTGCTGTCCTTCAAGAAGGGTGCCTTTCATCTCGCTGTCCAGGCTCAGGTGCCCATCGTGCCTGTTATCGCCGCCAACTACAGCCATATTCTCTGGGTCAAGGGGCTGGTATTCAACGCCGGCAGAATTCCTCTCAAGGGTAAGGATCTGGTTCATGTTTGGACATGAAGCTCTTGGCTAATATGTTACAGTTCTTGACCCCATCCCGACCACCGGCCTCACCTCTGACGATGTTGATGAGTTGACGAGATCAACCCGGGAGCTGATGCTCAAGGAGATATTTGCCCTCACAGCGAAGGCGCGGGGGCATGCTGTCGCAGTCCCGGCTGGCAAAACCAACAGCGTGGCAAAGGTCACGGGTGTTGATCTGAAGGTTGCTGCATGAAGAGCTCACACTCTTAGCTGAAGATCAAAACCACAAAGGTAAACCCAAAGATCCAAGGGACAAAGTAGCCACCCGGTCCAAGTACGATTGGAGTGAAAGGCAACAAACCAAAAAGTCATGGAATGATGTGACAATAAGTCGTTTCAGCATGAGCATGAAGGATGTAGTATTGAGTCACGCGTACATGGGAAGAGAGCATTTTGATACCCCCCTTTTATAGACGCGGCACTGGGAGGTTATCTGGCGGGATGAACTCCGCCTGATGGTGTCCCATTAGACTCGGAACATAAGGAGCATGAATAGACGTTGGTGTAGCTGTATTTTTGACCCAACATACATCTTGTGGAAGTAAACATTTTATTGGCCTGATCATCAAGTATGAGGAAATCTAAAAATGGCAAGAACAGATTCACGCCTGCTACCGACAACTCAGTCGCTTTGTTTACCTTGGTGCTGAAGGAAACACGACTCGAAAAATAAATCTCAAAATTCTCTTGAGTTTCTGGTGACATTTCCATCCCAATACCAGAGGCATGGCAGACAACCTAAAACATTAGGCCACTTTGGTTCCTCCAGAGTTTCCACCCAAGTCCCCCTGGCAGAGAGAGAGAGAGCTTCCGCAGCCGCCCGCCCCACTCCAATTTTTGCACTCGCGCACAGACCATCCTGGAAAACCTATATATCGCCTCTCGCCCGCTGCCCTTTCCTCCTCTTCTTTTTTTTCTTCATGTCGACAATACTTCAGTAAGCCACCCCCTACTACCAGCTTCAACCGCCTGCAGTATGCTAACCCGTCATCTTCAGGAGAATCATTTCTATAGTAGTCGTCCTCTTTTGTGTTCCCTAAAGGAGCCACAAATCCCACCCGGGCTGATGATTTACATCCTCGACACCCTACAGTGAGCACCATTTCGCTCTCGACCTGCCCGCAAGGGTGGCGGTCGCTGGTTTTCGGACTGCGGCTGTATAGAGAGTGGGCGATGATCTGTACCCCGTCTTTCGAGGTCCTGCCTTTGGGCGCTCGGGCGGGGTGGGTATCGATGGAAGTCTGACCGGCGTTCTATTTGACCAAACTTTTTTTTCATTGCGATCTTGTGCTTCGGCGCGGGACGTGACGGAGAAATATCTTGTTGGTGATTTGACAAGGCTGGCTAGTTTCGGGCTATTTAAATTGTAACGATGGATAGGACCGCATTGGTATTGACGTGAAGCTTGTCTGGTATTCTCGTCGATTGAATTTAGTACTCAAAGTATCTAGATCAACACAGCCACCGATATGCGTACTCTGCCCTTGCCCCAACTTTTCTTGATCGCGCTCGAAAATATGTCTCCAGTTCTCATCCTATACCATCCTATACCTACTACTCTACACTTGATTCTCACATAATTATTAACCCGACGCTCATAACATTGCCCATCTACGGCCTAGGAAATCTATATCACGATTTACCCATCTATGCCTCCCAACTTGACAAATTCCTGAGAACACAGTCCTCCCCATCCTTCTCCACAAGGCTTCCAATGCGATATACCGTCTCGCCTGCAGCCTCCAGGCCCGCAACAACTCCATCAACACCCTCCTGACTGACCGCCAAGATCATTCCAATGCCGTTATTGAACGTCCTGGCCATCTCGGTCGGCACAACCGACTCCCTCAGCCACTTGAACACCGCCGGCGCCTCCCACGTCGCTACGTCAATATCAGCTGCAAGGTGTCCCGGCAGCATACGCGGTACGTTCTCCGTGAGCCCTCCACCGGTGATGTGCGCCATGCCCTTGACGGCGGCGCCCCCGGCACTGGCGAGTACCTTGAGCAGCGGCTTGACATAGATGCGGGTCGGAGTGAGCAGACTCTCGCCAACGGATTTCCCGGCGGCCCAGGGTGCGGCGTCGGTGTACGTCAGCCCGCGCTTCTGTACAACACGGCGCACAAGGGAGAAGCCGTTGGAGTGTACGCCCGACGAGGCGAGGCCGATGAGGGCATCGCCCGCCACCATGGCATCCTTGCGCGGCAGGCGCTGACCCGCGCGCATGACGCCGATGGCGGCACCCGCGGCGTCGTAGTCGTCGCCGGTGTAGAGGTCAGGCATCTCGGCCGTCTCGCCACCGACGAGAGCACACCCAGACTCAATGCAGCCGGCCGCAACACCCTCGATGAAGGAGGCCGCGGTGGCTACATCGAGCTTGCTGCAGCCGTAATAGTCAAGAAACATGATGGGCTCGGCGCCCTGGACCACTAGGTCGTTGACGTTCATAGCCACCAGGTCGATACCGACCGTGTCGTGCTTGTCAAGTGCCTGGGCAATGATGAGCTTGGTGCCGACACCATCAATGGCGCCAACAACGATAGGTGCTCCCGGGTAACCAGCCTGCGAGAGATCAACCTCGCCGCCGAAACCGCCGATCTCGGCGTCGGCACCGGCACGGCGGGTGGTGGCAACGGCTGCCTTGATCTGGTTCACCAGGCTGTTGCCGGCATCGATGCTGACGCCAGACTGGGCATATGTGAGCTTGTCCAAGGAATCCTCCTTGCGGAAGGCACGGTGCGCAATATCCCTGCGGTAGTACATGCCCGAGAACTGGATCGACTTGACGCCTTCGTAAGCCTTGTCGACAGCTACCCTCAGAGACCCGCCGGTGGAGGTTGCGGCGATAACCCGACCGCCGGCGGACAGCAGCGATTCACCGGATAATTTGGTGCCTGCGTGGAAAATGGTAGTACCCTCAGCGGTAGATGATACCTGCATGGGGATGTCCTTGGGATATGAGTTGGGATATCCAGGGGCCGCAACGACGACAGTGGCGCTGAACTTGGAAGAGACCTTCACAGGTACATGCTGCAAGAGTGGGAGAGGCCCTGTGCATGCCACCATAATCTCGGCCAGGTCCGACTCGAGGAGCGGGAGAACCGTCTGTGTCTCTGGGTCGCCGAAGCGGACATTGTACTCGAGGACCTTGGGGCCGTCGGCGGTGATCATTAGACCAGTAAAGAGGCAACCGCGCATGGGGAAGCCGTCCTTGCGCATGCCATCAACAGTAGGCTGGAGAATATCGCGCTCGATTTGGGCAATCAGGGCGGGCGTGGCGATCTTGGTTGGGGCATAGCAGCCCATGCCGCCAGTGTTGAGACCGGTATCGCCCTCGCCGATGCGCTTGTGATCCTGAGCAGGGGGCAGGGACCTGATAGTAGTCCCGTCGCAGAAGGACAAGATGCTGAGCTCGTCGCCTGTCAAGAACTCCTCGATGACGACCTCGTCGCCAGCGGAGCCAAAATGCCTATCGACCATGATATCCTTGAGCCCCTTCTGGGCTTCCTCTTTCGTCTGGGTGAGGATGACACCCTTGCCGGCAGCCAAGCCCGTGGCCTTGAGGACGACATTGTGGCTGATGGTGTCGAGGTACTTGCTGGCCTCTTCGTAGCTGGAGAAGTTCTCATAGGTAGCGGTCGGAATATTGTGTTTCTTCATAAAGTCCTTGGAAAAGGTCTTGCTACCCTCCATGCGCGCCGCATCTTTGGAGGGGCCGAAGCAGGGAATTCTGACATCGCGGAAGTAGCTTTCAATGCCATCGACGATGGGCGCCTCGGGGCCTGGGACAACGAGGTTGACACCCTCCTTCAAGGCGAGCTGGGCGAGGGCCGAGTAGTCGTCTGCGGCCACCGAGTCGTTGTTGGTGACCTTGGGCACTCCTGCGGTGCCGCCGTTGCCGGGGACTGCGATGATGGACTCGACGTGGGGCGACTGGCTGAGCTTCCAAGCCAAGGCGTGTTCGCGGCCGCCATTGCCAATCAGGAGAACCCGGAGCGAGGCCATCTTGTTGTCGATGGATCGGATGGCACAGACAGAGCAGAGGGATCAATCACGAGGGAATAGTGTGCATTGGGTGAACTGCTCTGTCCTGAATGCGTCTATTCCGCTATGCCCCGCTACCCTCCATGGCCTGGAAAAAAAATTCACGACAAATTTTACCCCTCCCCCGCAATCGCACCCAGCTCCGGCTGCAGAGCCATTGGCCAATCCCTGTCCGCCAGGAATGGGACGGGGTACGTACCTCTGATGAAGACGCGATCCCTTCATTTTTCTACCTTGGGTGAAAGCAACCGATACAGTACCTTGACAGGATATAGTTTTTGTATAAGACGACTCAGGATAGAATGATTTAAATGGTTGTATCAAATATTCTCTACGGATCCGTACCTATTGCACGTTTCTCGCGCCGTGGCTTCGAGACTTGATGTGGAGTCTTAGAGGCTTTGCTGAGCTCAAGCGTTCCAACTAAGGTAGCTTCCGGACCTCCCCTTACCTATATGTAATAGAGCTCCTGTTCACGTAGGGTGTCAATCGGCATTTCTGCTTCCCGTTGGCAGTCGGGCAGGCTGTCTGTGAAGTGATGGCATTCGTCTTCAACCAAGTTGTTGAACCCCTGTACGGATGGCTGGCTGCTGACTCCCCCACGAACTGGGTGAACTGGGTGCGGCTCCGCCTCAACCAACAGCTACAACACCTGCAGTCAGCAGTTTTTGGAGCCAGGAACCAACCGCGCAACTTAGGAAGCTATGGAGGTTAAGGCTCGAATGTTGGTGGATTTCTGGAATGCCAATTGAATTCGGAAATAAACTCGCACATATGTAGGCACATGTGTAGGTAAGGAATCGGCCCATGGATCATTGGCTGCTCTTACCTACACTACTCGCAGCATGCCTGCATGTACGGATCTTCACTGTAGGGGACAAGGCGCTGTGCATGCGCAGTAGTGTGCACCAACTCTTTGGCCCAAAGATCGAGATGCCTTGGCAGCTGTGGTCGCAGGATGAGAGAAATCCCGTCAACAGTCCTCCGGTACCAACAGCCCCTCTTGCGTGTCTTTCTCTCATGGTTGGTTGGCTCTGCCTGTGCGCGCGAGTTACTACGTTCGACGAAAGTCGAGTTCCTGGAAGAAATCCAGCTGGCAAACTTGAAGGTAACGCGGGTGTTGATTGATTGCCCTTTTCAGTAATGTCGCTGACCACTCTCTTGCCCCCGATGAGCTGGCCATGGCTCCGTTGCGTGTGCTGGTGAAGGCAATAACATCATCAAGCTCTGTCTTCTTGACGGAAGTTCAAACCCCTGCCCAATCCTCAACGGAGGTTGTTTTTTATTCTGCGTGCAGCTTTCAAAAATTCGAACGACCAGTCTGATGAAAAATTAGTGATGTTGTTGCACCTTCGAATGTGACGCGTCAGCAAGTTATCAAGCCAGGGCTCTGTTCGGGTGACTGGTGAGAGGTTGGGATGATGATCCGAGCTGGGGATTGGAGGGGTTTGCCCACGATGAGGCTGCGAGCCGGCTAAGACCGGACAGTTCGCTGGGAGCCGCCAAGTCTCGTGTGAACCGGGGCTAGGATGCTCCACCCGAGCTCGGATCCAATGGATCTCACAGGCCAAGGCATCCAGTCCAGACTCCATATTTTCCAATGACTGCACTGATTCCAAGATCGTTGAACTCTAGACCACAAAATATGGAAGAAAATACAAGCGTTACACCACCTACGAATAAAGATGAAACCCGAGTACAGCTACACGTGCCCATTGTGGTGGGTTTGCAATTGAACAAAATCTGCAATTTACCTTGATTCCCCAGTCCACACTTTGGGTCTTGTGCAACTGAGCCCGCACTGCGTCTGCTTGGCAGGCAGAGAGACAGGGAACACGGTCGGCTCTTGCTGTTGTTGTCTCCAGCCTGATGGCAAACCGGCCGAGGCCACGAGCATCACCGTTCGGCTGCCCAGGCTGGACACGCGATTGGTGATGTTCCACCCCGGCTCAGCTGGGTGTTCGCTGGCGAGACAGGGGCCAAGACAGTCGCCCATCGCCCTCATGAAGCCTGAAGGCCTCTTTGCGGGGTGCTCCAATGTCACCACCTTGCACCGCATGAGAACTTTCCTGTGGACGCCGCGGTGGCCACTGCCCAGGACCATCTCCAAGGCCAGCCCCGCCCGTTCTGCTCCAATCCGAAGTCGGATTCTGTCCGGGTTGCATATACAGCTTCACCCGCAGTGGCTGAGCGCCTATTGACCAGGGCGAAGACAGCCACATCTGGCGCCGGTCAGTCGGGACTCGGAACTAGCTGAGCTAGCTTTTAACACCATGGATCAAGGGGCCAAGCTTCCGGCCTGCCCAGCCCGCGCGCTGTCAACACGAAGTGCGGGGTGGCCTGCCGCCCTGTTCGCTTCCAAGAATCCATCGAGTCCGAGTCCCAGGATACAACCCCACCATCAGTTCATCCCGGGATGACTTCCTCGATCTTTAGTGACGCCATCCACACCACAACTAAGTGCCAGAGAGGACGGCAGCAGTCACGGAGAGAGAAGATATGGCTCACAAATTGTTCATGGGCCAGCGAGTGGGACTTCGACCTGCTTTGGGTCGTTTTCGGTTCCCTTGTCCGGTTCTCATGGTTCTCATTACGTACAAGCTCTTCCAAGCCGGAAAACTGCAGAAGCCGCATCTCCATGCCAACTTGATGCTCACCTGCAGCTCACGCTGACTTGTTTCCCCGGACACGAGCCTTCTGCGGAGCTTGCTTTTGCAGGTTTCGCGTTGCGAAGATCGCCCGTCCGAGTCGGCCAATCAACCCTCCAGTGTGGGCACGAGCAGCACCAGTGAGCGCCAGCCCGCCCACAAACGTGGCCGCACCACGTTCAGCCACCATCCCATTTCTCAGCGACACAGAGCACGTTCCTCGGCCCTCTCGCAGGAAAAAAAAAATATGCACTCCCGGCCAAGAGTTGAAAAGAGAACTTTTTGCTGGGGTTTCCAGCGCCAGATCAAAAACCCGCGAGGCATGTCTGTGATGAAAACTGAGAGGAAGCTGCTAGCCTCCAAACAGGGTGACCCTTCGCGATGTCCCCTTGTTCCTGCACATAGGGAAGACAGAGCGACAGAAACCGACAGAAGCAGTCAAGCATGAGCTTGAGCCCAGCCGTGCGCCCTCCATCCCACCCAGCGACGACATCACTGTCAGGGGTCGGGGCAGCTCCGCTAGGACTTGATCCCTAACATCGGCACCAGCCCCCCGCCGCCCGAGGGGTGCGGTTTGGCTACTGCCATCCCTAGCCTGGTGGTATTTCTTGCTTTCGTTTCCTAGCGGCTACGAGGATTGGTGCGCTCCTCCGCTTAGGAGACCTCCTGCGCCACTGATTCGACGGAGCCTCCAACCTAGCACAGGGGCAGAGGGGCATCTGCAGGCTGTCAGCAGGCGTGCCGCCGCTTTTTGCTCTCCCATCAGCGCCTCGTGCGTGTATCGACGTGCGCCGTAGTAGTCGCCGTGTCTGCGTGCTATGAGGACTTGCCGTCCTTCGCGGGCGGCTCATGGGCGGCGGCTCATGGGCGGCGGCTCCTTTGTCCTCGCTTTTTACACGCCCAACTCACGAGGTGTACACCCAACTCTGCATGCCCCCAGTGACGAGCTAAGGACAACCAAAACCCCACCCGATTTGGTCATTGTGTTGTATTTGTCGAACGTCTTGGTGCCACGCCCAGGTGTTGCCCAACCTTACAGTCCCAGATTCGCCCCTGGGGTCAGGGGGCCGGCTCCCTCCAGGCCCCCGGCCCCCTATCCCATGGCCAGTGCCATGCAGCCCAACAAGTGGGATTGTCTTAATCCGCTGTTAGACGGGGGCAAGGATGGCATCACCGCTGCATTGGTCTTCTTCGCTTGTCCCCATTCGTCTCTGTCAACCAGGCCCCGCAGGTTCTCAGTTCGCCTTGGCCCTTCTCCTGCAGTATAAACACTCCGCCATCCTGTTTCCGACTGACAGCTCTTCCTGCACACTCACATCTCTCCAGCCATCTCTCTGCCATCTCCCAGCCAGCCTCATCCTCTCCTGCTTGCTTTATATAAGTAACTCGTTCGCTAAGGTTACTTGAGACTCTCGCTCTCCCAACGCTCCAAGACACACACAGACCTTCGCTATAAGCAAGTCAAACGTCAAGATGAAGGCAGCTCTCTCGCTCATTGCCCTTGCCTCGTCGGCTCTGGCTGTCAACCTCCGTCCCCGAGGCGGTGGTAAGGAGGGCAACTGGGAGGGGAACTGGGGTGCCGTCACAACCTCAGTTGTCACCACCTACACAACCATCTGCCCCGCCACCAGTACTGTCATCGAGAACGGCAAGCCTCACTACGTCACATACACAGCCACCAGCACCGTCACTGAAGTCGTTCCGACCGTGATCTACACCACCATCAAGGTGCCCGTGACCGAGACCGTTCACACGACCTATGTCACAACCGCCTGGGCCGTCACCGATGTGTATGAGACTGTTACATGCCCCGAGTCCGTCTACACGACCATTGTCGAGGGCGAGACCGTATACGTGACCAAGACCAATACGTAAGTCCTAACCAGCCGTACCCTGTCTAGGGGCCACTGCTAACATACCCATCCAGCATCACCAAGGTCTTCACCGACGTCTACACCATCCACACCAAGATCCCAGTGACCATCACCAACAAGGTCGACACGACCATCGGCGTGACCCACGGCTCGGGTGCCACCGTAACTGACTACTCGACCGTGGTCGTGTCCGTCCCCAACACGGTCCGCTCGACGACGACGCCGCCCGCTACCACCGTCATCGTGCCCACCACCTCGACCGCCACTGGCATCGCGCCCCCGGCTACCACCTCGGCGCCCGTCACGGCCGGTGCCAACAAGATGGTGGGCCCTGCTGCGGCGCTGTTGATGGGTGTTGTCGGTGCTGCCGTCATGCTCTAGACTCATTAAGCGAAAGAAGGAAAACCGGGTCGGTCTTTTTATTTATCATTCATTGCATTGCGTAACGACGGACGCAAAACATCACGACGCTCTTTAACGAAATTTGGGATTCATGAATTAATGGGACATGGTATGGCATTTGGGAAAAGGGGTCAATCATCAAAGAATGGGAGTTCCAAAGTGAATATAGGTAGCTGGTGACGGGCTGTGAGAGATTGGGAAAGTGAGAGGGTGGATGATGGCATCAGTTGGCCTCTTGGAGGAATCTAATGAGGATCGGACGGCAGATGTGGGCTGCGAGTAGTAAAGTAAAAGATAATATTCTTGTATATAGATTTGTCACTGTCTTGGTATTAAATATCATATCTTGCTACGGCGCTTCATCATTTCAAGTTTCAATGTTATCGTGTGCTACTCTAGTCTTTCAACTGTGATGAGGAAACTGAGGAATCAAATATCTTTAAAGACACCGGGAGGGGTCTGAAGTATTTCGCTCTTGCCGTTTTTGGCTCACTGGCAGTCAACGTTGGACTTGCTTTCCTTGAGCTAAATCATATGACTATGTCGTGCGGGAAGTCTATCGTGCTTTTCACGATCAAGAGTTGGTATGGATTAATGGGGAGTTTCTTCCCTGCCTTGCCTGAAAGCCTGTTTCTCCAACGGCGAGTGGCATGTCGTCAAAGCCCAGACCGTTAAAGGGGGGGTGCAGTTGCCATCTGATCTACTCCGTACATTGCATTCGATTCAACGTGGGGCAAAAGTTTTGACTGCAGAGAAACATGCTGCATTAGGCCCGTCTCCAGTTGAAACGAGTCACCTGCAGACTTACAGTCTCGCAGTCAGACAACTGTTTGCTTCTTTCCTGCCTTTTTTTTTTTTTTTTTTTTTTCCGGCCCCCCTTTCCTGCCCCTTTTTTGTGCTAACGTCTGAAGCCCCCCCCCCCCCTTGCATGGCGAACCAAGCCGATTTGAGTAAAACTACTACTTTCTGAAAGAACCTCCTCTGATTCGCCCGCGCAATGCATAACCGTCGTCCCCAGCCTCTGCACGCAACACGTCGTTTGCGCCAATGAGATTGCCCGAGGCTGGTGGTCTGCCGACCACTGAGATGTCGCGGATGGGGTTTCTCTGGTGACCGCAGAAAAGAATGGCCCTGGCTGGGAGCTGGGCTTGGGGCCTGATAAGATGGCCAGCGCTCTGCCCTATCAGGACGACGTCATGCCTGCTCACTTGACAACTGTTGCGCTTGGGCGGATGGCCTGCGACCGCACCTTCCATCGTGTACGGGCTGGCGGAGCAGCAGGCACCTTCCTGGTCGGGTGGGGGGAGGTTGGAGGGGAGTTGGGGAGGTGATGTGACCTTGGGTTTGAGTATTTCCATAGTAGGGGATGCGAGCGCTTCCTTTTGTATTGGGAGACGTTTTGCAGCGCAGGTGAGGTAGAGTGATATTTGGCTGGGCGAAAGTGAATATCATTGCGACTTGGGCGAGCTCTTCACTTCCCACTTCAACAAGTCGACAACTTCTCGCCCACCATGATGCACAACATTCTCATCCTCGCCCTCCTGGCAGCTTTGACCGTAACAACGGCAATGCCCATATCGCGGCGTGAGCTCGGCGGCGTAAGCAACCTCCATATCTCCAGCTTACCCCCACGAGGTCTAACGGGCAAACAGGTGCTCATCTGTAACGGCGCCAACGCCCAGGGCCACTGCGAGCACGGCGAGTACGAGCTCGACAAGTGCTACGACCTAGCCGCGCCGCTATACCAGAACGCATCGACGTTTGCACCCGACGGCGAGGCCTTTTACTGCTACCCCTATGCGTGAGTCTGCCCCGGGAAAAAGGATGGAGTGGAACGTGCTGATATAGTGACTGCAGCACATCATGTGGAGGAGTTTGCATGTCGCCGACGGGGTGCACGCTAGGTGCCGTGTCCTTCTTTTACGGGCACAAGTTTGATCTGGGAGCTGTTGGGTGGGAGAAAGGAGTTGCGTCGTTTGAGTGCCATCGGAATGAGACGACGTCGTGAAAAAGACTAGGAAAAGGGGTCGGTGATGATAGAGCGAAACAAAACACTGGGCAATGGGCGGCATCGGGATTCGGAGTTTTCAGGGCATGTTTGGGGTCTTCCTGGGAGAGCGGGTTTACTATTGAAACATCACAGAGGGCAATGACGGAATGGACTCTTTTACCCCTCGCTCCCCGCCTAATGACGCTCCAGGGTTCTCGGCACCGGCAAGTCGACTGGGTGGGGTTTGCAACCCGTTTGAATTGGAATCCAGGCGGGGTAGCAATAGCTTATCGCTGCTGCTGCATGTGTACCACTAATGGCATATGTAGCAGCGAGGGCGGCTCGCGGCTGACTTGGAGGCAGGGGAGAATGAGACGGTGGTTGAATAAGTTGAATATACCTAGATCCTCCATCCTCCCCTCCATCCTGTGCCCGTCTTTGTCGCTCACTACCCACTACCCACTACCCACCACCCAGCCCCAACCCCAACACACGCCGAAATGGCCTTCACCACCAAGGCGAGCATCGCCTCCTTCGGGGGCAAGCTGCTCAAGCTGACCCACGCCTCGTCCTCGACCGGCACCGAGATGGCCGTCAACGTCTTCCTGCCCCCGCAAGCCCTAACCACCCCGCCGCAGAAGGTGCCGGTCCTCATCTTCCTCTCGGGGCTCACCTGCTCGCCGGAGAACTGCTCCGAGAAGGGCTTCCTGCAGCACGCCGCCTCGCGCCGCGGCCTGGCCATCGTCTACCCCGACACCTCGCCCAAGGACGTCGACATCGCCGGCGCCAAGGACACGTACGACTTTGGCGAGGCCGCGTCCTTCTACATCGACGCGACGCAGGCCCCCTACGCCGGCGTCTACAACATGGAGACGTACCTTGCCACCGAGCTGCCCGCTACCCTCTTCGCCGACGCCGAGCTCGGCGCCTTCTTCGATGCCGCCCGCGTCTCCATCACGGGCCACAGCATGGGCGGCCACGGCGCGCTGACGCTGTACCTCAAGAACCCCGGCAAGTACGCGTCCGTGTCGGCGTTCGCGCCCATCTCCAACCCGAGCAAGTGCCCGTGGGGCGAGAAGGCGTTTGGCGGCTATCTTGGCCCGGACCGCGACGAGTGGAAGAAGCACGATGCGACGGAGCTGCTGGCGGGCTGGGCGGGGCAGGATCTCAAGGCGCTGATCGATGTCGGGACGGGCGACAACTTTTACAAGCAGGGCCAGCTGTTGCCCGAGAACTTTGAGGCGGCGGCGGAGAAGGCCGGGGTTAAGGGGTATGAGGTCAGGTATCAGAAGGTGAGTTTCCCCCCCTCCCCTTTTTTTTTTGTTTTGTTTTTTTGGTCAAGGTTTCACGGCTGACAGAAGCAGGACTACGATCACTCGTACTACTTCATCTCGTCGTTCAGCGACGACCATGTTGAGCACGCAGCCAAGTACCTAGGTCTCTAAGGGAACACTGCCTTAGGGGGTACTATTGAGCTTCATCTGTTATTATTATGCAGTCGAGGCAGAAACTGATACCAAGACATCAGCGCCCGCCGCGAGCCGACAGGGCAGAATACAGTACATAAGCAAGCGCGGTGAAGATAAGTATATATTCAAGCCTGTCACGGCACCAGCAAGACCCCGTGCCGTGCCATGATGATGCGCTCCGACTTTGCAGTCATAAATAAAGTAGCCGGCCTGCCGATAGGTACATCCATGAGGTAAAAAGCCAAACCCTGCCCTCTCTCGTAGCCATCATAACCTCGTCTCATCGTGCGACCAAGACCCCGCAAAGGAACATGATGTTAAAGAGAAACCAAAGAAAAACAAACGCCATGCCCATGAGTTGTCATTCGATGCTCCGTTCCCAACCACCCACCCCAAGAAGCTGGAAAGAACCCCCTTTTTCCTCATCAACTAATCCTCTTCTCCCCCACCCCAATCCCAATCCCAATCCCAATCCCAATCCCAGGATCACCCACCTCACCGCTCCCGATCTTCTTGACCGTCGCCTTCCCATTTCCGGCCATACCCTCTACCGCCGCGAGCTCCGCCTCCCGCTTGATGCGGATGTATGCCAGCTTCTCGAACCGGCTCAGCGCGCGCCACCAGTGCTGGCCGGCCTCGTGCTCGGCGATACGCTCGAGCAGGTCGGCCGTCTTGACGCGCACCTCGCGGTCGCGGTGGAACAGGCCGAGCGCAATGTAGAAGAGCCCGGCGTGCGACTCGGGCGCAACGCTGAGGAGCAGAGAGATCTCGTCGTACGAGTGCACGTACTTGGCGAAGGCACAGTAAACCTCGCGGCTTTGCATCGGGCTGAGGCGCTGGGTGCGCAGGCGGTCATGCATGTGGTGCAGGTCGAGGCCTTTGAGGGGGCGGACGGTGTAGAGCTGGGCGACGTCCTAGATGGAATTAGGTGGCGGTTCAGAATAAGAGATGGAAAGCGGGGACAGACCTGGATGAAGCTGTAGTAACTCCTGGTATTCCGCCACCCTTCGATGCGCGTGACATTGCCCGCCAGCTCCTTCGCCTTGGACACCTCATCGCACCAGACGTACCCGTGCCCGCCCACACCGGCCGTCCCCGTCTCATGCTCCTCACTCCCGATATACAGCGCGCTTGCGCCATACACACTCTCCTCAAACGCGGCCGCAATGCGGGTGAATTTGACCACCCAGTCTCGCCACTTGGCCCTGACTACGCGCTCGCCAGCACGCGCGGCGATACTCTTTGCGATATCCGCCATGAAGGCCACATCCCCTGTTAGGTCACCCGCACCAGCAGCCCCGCTCAAACTGCCCGACGACGCCCCGTTGACCAGCGCGGCGTGCGCCGGGTTCTGCTGCTGGAAGTACACCAGCCCCTCAGTCACAGGCGCCTGCTCGATCTTGCTGCTGATCTTCATCTTGCCGCTCGGTAGATCACATAGCAGGTCCCACCACTCCGGGTGGTTCTCAAAGGTCGGGTTGGTCACGCCGGCGATGAAGCCCGGCACATTGAGGAGGTCGTCGACTTTTGTCAGATCCGTGTACGGGAATGCGTGGCGTGTGAAGCCGCGCAGAACGCCGCCCGAAGCGAGCGCGCACGCGGCGAGGACCGCCTCGGCTACGTCACCCGAGGGCATGTTGTGTCCAAGGAAAATGACTCGTTTTTGGGTGAGCAGGGCGTTGACAAGCACGACGATAGGGTGTGTGTTGGGGCCATTCGTCGTCAGGTGTGGGTGTGGCGTGAAGGTCTGGGGCTGTTTGGAGTGGGCATCCGAGAAGTTTTGAATAAGCTTGATGAGGGAGAAGTCGCCCACCGTTTCGGGCATGATAGCCACGGGTACCTTGATCGGAATTGGAATGCCCTTGTACATGACGCGGCTCTCGAACTCGTGTGTGTCGCGCGGCACTGCGTAGGACGTTGTTGATTGCCCTGGGCCCCCCTCGATATGCGCTTTGGTTCCCGACCGGTATATGCCCGGCGGTTTGGGTGGGCTCCGGCTGGCGTCAAATGGCTGATCCGTCACGTCCTCACCCCGGTCCTCGGTGATCCGCATCTGTACCATTTGCTCAAACTTTTCGACAAATAGGTCCTTATTGTCACTTGCCTGCAAAAGGTGTCTCTCCAGTAGACTTAGCTTGGGCATGAGCGACAGGTCCATTTCGTTCACCGCGTGAAACAGCATTGATAGCGTCTCAGGCACTGGAGACTTGAAGTACTCCTCCAATGCCAAGAGTAAGAGGGGCTTGTAGATGTGCAAAAACGGATGCCGGGTGCAGATAGCCATTGCCTTTACTACCGCGCCTCTCTTGACTGTCTTGTCTTGTTTTGTGTTCACCAGGTTGAGGACGTAGATCAGGGGAGGGCCTTCGCCGCCTTCAGGCTCGCTGTCGGTCGACATGTCGTCATCCCAGTCATCGCCGTCCAAGTCGCCGTCATCGTCATCCTCATCGTCGGACTCGTGTATGACGCCCTTTGCGCGGTCTCGTATGCGCCTGCGTCGGTTGCGCCGCTCTTCCTTTGCGAGGCGCTCCTGCTCGTCCTCCTCTTGGCTCGTGTCCTTGTGGAGGAAGAATATGGTCCAGTCCTGGTCTCTCACGTGGGCCTGATCGGGAAGCATGAGCTCGGCGAGCATGTGTTCATCACCGGTAATGGCCACAGGGAACTGGTGCTCCATGACTGGGCCGCGGTCAATATCGAACGACGCGACGAGGATGTACTCGACGTGATTCTCGGTGCTGCCCCGCGGATACTGCGAGCGCAGTCTGCGCTGAGGGCGGGCACTTGCGACATGATGACGGGAAGCGCCAGCTGATAGTGAGCTGTGCTGTGAAGAGACGGCAGTGCCGGTGGAAGCCGTCTTGCTCTTGGAACTGGGGTTCGACGTGCGGTCGGTCTCTGAAGGTACCCCTGGAAGAGGGGGCTGCGGGGAGCGCGAGGGGCGCGAGGCCTGCGACATGTCCGAGGCGGAGCGCGACCCAGGTGGGAAGGACGAAAGAGAAGTTCGGTGGTTCGTAGTAGAAGTGGCAATCGCAGTGGCAGTGGCAGTGGCCCCGGCGCTGGTTGTTCGCGTGAGGAAGGGCAGGCCTGGTGCCATTATTGGCTGTCGCCAGCTTCACCCAAGTCCCGAAGCGGCCGACTGCTCGTCCGGCCTGGACACGAGAAACCTGATTAGCTACGGCTTTTTGCGAGAGCTGTGCTGGGGTTGTATTGGGTAACCGTATCAATCAACCTATGAACGTACTTCGGTGTCGTGTGCGTGTACGACACGCGGGGGGGGGGGGGCTGTGGGCTGTCGTCGGTCGGGCTATGGGTCGTCCATGGAACGACTGTTAGGGCTATTGATGGGGGAATTCGGTCGTGCAGTACTCGGTACTCGGTGCTCGCAACCACTATTAGTGTCCCAAGACAATGGCAATGGCAATGGCAATAACAATTCGCAGAATCGCAATTGGCACCCAAGTTGCCCGCGGGCGTCACGGTTTCGACCTAAATGCAATCTTAAATTTTGGGCGGTTGAGGGTCTAGTTCACACTTCGAGTCGATCTAGCGAGTCCCAGTCCGCTTGGATCCAACGGGAGCCGACCGAGAGATGGAGAATGGGGAATAGGGGGTGAGAGGAGAAAGCGGGCGCTCAGGCACACACCAACCACCTCAACCTAAACCGCACACTACACGCTACCAGGGTCCAACCGCCGCACTCAGATGTATCGTCAAAAATGTCGAGAAAATCAAGAAAAATGTAAGGCCTGAAATTGATTATCTCAGCAACATCATGGCGCTATCACCGGTTTTGAGATATATCGCTGCTGGGGGGTCATGTAGCCTGAACCAGAATCGAACCTTCTGCAAAAGCTCAGGGTCCTCTGTGCCAACGCGGGTGTCAAAAGCGGCAATGCACGCCCCCCCTGTTGTGTGTCTCGTTGCTCTATGATGCCTTCCAACCGTCCAGCGCCAGGGGTTCATCCAGGGAGCCGCTGCAGGGCATTTGAGGAGGGGCAGGGAAGGAGGGGTGGTCTGGCCCCGTCGCTGGGTCCAACCCTGAAACAGCCTCATAGGGGCCAATGAGCACCTTCAGTGGCAGCCCCCGCATAGTAGCCAAGCCACACTTTCACTCCGTCTTGATTTTTTTGTTAGCGCCTTACTGCAAAGCTGCGAGCAAGAGAAAGAGCCTTCGTCGTAACTATTTGAATGCTTCGCAAATGTAGTTATATAAAAAAGAAATAAAGGAGTTTTAAAATACAGGGAAAGATATTATTGATACAGAATGTTCTTTTTGGAACACCAAAATTGCCTTTTGCACACGAGATATGCTCTTTTCGAGACACTTTCGAGACTATCATGTGAACTAAAATGAGGCTGACGCTTTGGCGGTTGTTAGCGGTTGGCTGGTCGGCTTGTTTACTTTCTCCCCACAGTCCGCCTTCAGCCTTTTAGAAGTGCGCGCATCACGGGCGACAACACCGACAACAAAGATTGACTGGACGAATTTCCTGCAGATACCTGCAAAGCTGACCTAACAGACATCAATACAGTGTCGGAGAAGAACCTGTCTCACTGCTTCTAGACGTTTTCACCCAACAGAAATCTCCTGCAGCAATCCGAAAACCAGTGTCGGACCCAGACTGCGGCCAGCCCAGACATCACAACAGCGATAATGGTGAGAGAAAAGGCATTCATTTTTCCTCCCAGGGGGTGCTAACGCATACAAAAGTCTGCCCCTACAGGATACAAACCCTCCCCCTTGGGCTATGGCACTCCCCGAAGCTCCCCGTTCAGACGTCCCGAGTCACCGGCATCCCCTTCTCCTCTTCGACACAACAGCCCGTTGACGTCACCATCGAGGTCAGGCAATGCGAATGGCGCACCTAGATTTGGCATTCCCCCATCTACGGCCTCGGTTGCAACGGCAGAAAGCTGGACACCAAGGGCGCATTCCGCAACTGAGGACGTGTATATCACACCCCAACCACTGAAGACCGCCCCCCGGTCGCCGCAGGCACCAAAGACGATGGCAGCACATGGGAATGCCCTGGCTCAATTACCGCCGGCGCAAGTTCGGACGATGAGGGAGGGCTTCCAAATATTGGATCGTGACAGTGACGGCGTTGTGGGTAGGGATGACATCGCCGACATGCTTAACCAGTTAGGTAGAGAGCCCGTTTTCTACCGGCCACTCTACATTGTATCTGGCCGAGAACTAACAGGGAAATATTTATAGGCCTTCCGGCGAACCCTTCTGATGTCTCTGCATTCTTCCCGCCGGCGGCACCTCAAACAATGACACTTGCACCTTTTCTCAACTCGCTCGCGGCGTCCCTGGCTGCCCTGTCGCCCAGCTCAGAGCTTCTGTCGGCATTCTCTGCGTTCGATGACGACGACAGCGGCCAGATTGACCCCGTCGAGCTTCGTGACGCCCTGCTCCACACAACGCCGGACCCTGGCGAGCGAGTACTAACAACGTCTGAGATCGACAAGGTCGTGAGCGGCTTTACAGCGCGGAGAGCATTCGCGAAGAGCAAGGCTAGTAACCTGGGCAAGCGCGGAGAGGTGTTCAAATACCAAGACTTTGTAACGTCGGTGGTTGGGAATGGGGGGACTGATCAAGCCTCTGAGGATTCAGAAGACGTCTGAGCAGTACGGGTTACGAAGAGCAGAGTGGGGGATCACCAAGTAGATTGTCAGCAACAGCATATGGGGGTGTTTATTGGGTGTAATGACCATGTTAGGGTTTACAGGCATGGAGTAGGATTTTGGGGGACGCGTATCGGTTTAGAATAGGGCCAGGAAACGGGGTACTTAATGAATGTCACATTATTGAGCCGTTACCTAGCGCCGTGGCGGTTGCATTGGTGTCGCAAATTACCTACTGGGACGTGGAGTGTTGCCAGGTAGGGTTGGATCTTGTGTTGCTCTCCTTCTAACGTTAACGTTACCCGTTGCTGCAGATGATCGTGACAGCGACCGAGTTCAAAGTTTTGGATTTCTCGGGAAATAGTTTGCCGCCCAAGTATGGGGACATGAATCCCTACCTAGCACAAGGAGCCAAGGCAGCATGCTGATGGAGGACTCCGGACTCAGGTCCAGAGAGAACGAAAGGACGAAGGAAGCCAGCCTCGCAATGTCCGGCTCCGACTGCGGCCGCTGCGACCCATAGAAGCTTCTCGAAATCGCAATGGCCGTGCTTGGCTAATAACTGGCTAGAGCGATAATCCGCGCTGTCTGAATTCTACAGTGGCTAAACGGGGGTGGCAGGCCTCAAGAAGCAAGGGCTCGGAAGTACCCGCACTCCCGCCGTGCTGTCCAGGTTTTGGTCAGCCGGCTTTTTAGCGAACAACACAACTGGGCTAGCAGAACCCCCAGTCCGCCAGACAGACACACGGCGTCGACAGAAACCTTCCGCATGCCCAGGTGGGATGGAAGCCACCCTTCCATTCTGAGGTCCATTCTGAGGTCGATCTGAGGCCTCTGGGTGTTCAGTGGAACAGGACACTGTTGTTGTTTGCGCTGCGCCAGAAGCGCCTCAGCAGAGTCGTACAGAGAATAATGGCGAGGCAAGCAGACATGGCAACGGCGCCGATTGACTGGCCGGCAATGCAGCACAGTTGTAAACAAGGCAGCGCTCTGGCAGGGCAGGCATTGGTTGGGCGACACGCTGGAAAACGCCGTCTAGGCCTTTTCTTTGGCGGGTTTGGCGGGCGATGCGGGGGGGGGGGCAGATCCGTGTCGAATCGACATGCTGCGTGGCGTCAAAAATACCCGGGGCGCAGGTACACGCTACCTGAAGCTGGCCAAATGGGCGAATGACTTTCTTTTGCGTCCCAAATTTCCAGAGAAACCCCAGCCAGCTCATATTTTCTTCGAATCGCAATTCAAAAGACGCAAGAGGCTCCGTGATTTGTCTGAGGGCTGAGAAACGCTCTAAACCCCTTTGCACTTGCCAGAGTTGGTTGCCAGAGCGTGAAGGGTTGATCGGCTTGCTGCCTTCCGCGCTCCTCGACATTTTTTTCTGACTGAACACTGAACCCTCGCCGACCTCCCGACTTCCCGCACCCGCACCCGCACCGCACGAGCAGCCCCAGACCCCCCAGAGCAGCCCCAGAGCACAGAGCAGAGAACCCAGCCAGAACGCAGAGCAAACGCATGACCTGGCCGCCCCAATCCGCAATCCGCATTTCGCAGTCCAAAATTCGAGTGCTGTGTGCCGTGTCCACTGCTGCGAGAATAAGAAAATAGGGCAGCCGCCTGCGAACGTGCAAAGTGCGCCGCCAGTACCTTCCATTCTAAATAAGAAAGCGCCCAGCTGCCGATACCGACAGGACGAGCCAACGCTGGAAGCAGAGAGAAGTCAGAGAGAGAGGGATACCTGGCTGCTCGGTACCGCTGCCCCGAACCCACCCGCCAATTTCTGCCTTTATGCAGCACTCTTCCAACAAAGCCTGACCTTGCTCGGAAGTCACGGCGTCAACCTTCGTTTGGCGGACCCTACCGCATATAACAATCCCGCACCCAAAAATCGCAAATCGCAGACGGACGGCTTTTTTTAAGGCTCGCCCCAGTCCACCTCAATGAAGTTTTTCTCCAAAAAAAGTTCTAAGAAGCCCAACTCCGTCGACGAGGAGGACGAGGAACCCGAAGTCTTCACCGATACGCAGCCTCCCTCGCCCACCAAGTCGTCCCAGCCACCCAACAAACCACTGCCGCCTGGCCCGCCAACTGCGCCCTCGACATCGACGTCCCGCACTTCGTCCGTAAAGTCACAACGACCCGACTCGTCGTCGTCGTCTCGAGAGGCCACTAAGCCGCCGCGGACCTCGCGCAGCTTTGCGCGCCACGCCACCGATCCTGGCTCAGGCTCATCCTCTCGTCGAAAAAAGATCGACCCC
This sequence comes from Lasiosphaeria hispida, assembly GCA_033439745.1. Classification (NCBI taxonomy): domain Eukaryota; kingdom Fungi; phylum Ascomycota; class Sordariomycetes; order Sordariales; family Lasiosphaeriaceae; genus Lasiosphaeria; species Lasiosphaeria hispida. The sequence continues at coordinate 3,172,825 of JAUIQD010000003.1, forward strand.
GACACGCATCCTCTCAACCTGCCCCCCGAGCAGCGAAAGCGTCTTTCTGCCCTGTCCGCTATGAGCGCCCGCAATTCAATGGACGTCGATAAGGAACCCGTCAACGGAGGTACCAACACCCCCTCCTCTCCTCCCCCGCAGCCGCAGCAATCCCAGCCGCAGCAGCAGCCTTCATCGTCGTCGTCGTCGTCGTCGCAGAATCAGCAGCAGACCCAGCAGCAGAGTCAGCAGCAGCAGCAGCAGCAGCAGCAGCAGCCCCAGCCCCAGCTGCAGAGTCACCCACAGCAGCAGACCCACCCCCTTCACCATCACCATGCGCACCAGAAGCCGCCTACACCGGCTCACACCTCCTCCTTTACAGTACCCGTGACCAATGGAACAGATGCATCGGCCAAGAGTCCCGTCGACGAGCAAGTACCCCCTCCCCCGCCTCACCGGTCGCAGCCTGCCAGCCCGACCCAGACGGCGGCGGAAGATGCCGAGAACTTCAAGAATGAGGGCAACAGGTACTTCAAGCAGAAGGATTACACTCGGGCAATTGAATTCTACACCAAAGGTAAATCCCCCACGCTCTCTATCTGTGGTGTACCCAACATGCTAACGCCGGTTGGCAGCCGTTGTCTTGCAACCTGGCTCGGCGACCTATCTTGGTAACCGGGCTGCCGCCTTCATGAGTGCTGGCAAGTATTCCGAGGCTTTGGACGACTGCAAACGGGCAGCGGATCTGGAGCCCCAGACCAAGATTCTACTTCGCCTGGCCCGCATCTACACAAGCCTCGGCCGGCCTGAGGAAGCGATTGCCACGTTCAACCGTGTACAGCCCCCACCGTCGGCTAAGGACACGGCTCCTGCCAGAGAGATGCTCCACCACATTAGAGCAGCACAATCAGCGCTGAGAGATGGCACCGCGGCTTCCATGGTTCTGCACCCCCTTGATATGGCTGAGAAGCTCCTTGGTGTCGGGGCGTCCAAGCCAAGAAAGTGGCAGCTAATGCGGGGAGGCGCACTACTCAAGATGGGTGATGTCAACTCCCTAGGAGAAGCGCAGAACATCGCCATGTCGCTCCTTCGGGGTAACAACCAAGACCCCGAGGCCTTGGTACTACGAGGCCGTGCGCTCTATGCCCAAGGGGAGAACGACAAGGCCATCCAGCACTTCCGGAAAGCAGTCAACTGCGATCCCGATTACAAGGACGCCGTAAAGTGGCTCAAGACTGTTCGTGAACTCGACCGCGTCAAGGAGGAAGGTAACCACGAATACAAGGCTGGCCGATTCCAGAACGCAGTAGACAAGTACTCTGCCGCCTTGGAGGTAGACCCGTCCAACCGAGGAACAAACGCCAAGATTTTCATAAACAGAGCACTCTGCCGCATCAAGCTCAAGCAGTATGATGATGCCATTGCCGACTGTGATCGGGCTTGGAACTTGGATCCCCATTATCTCAAGGCTCGCAGAACCAAGGCCGCCGCGCTTGGCCACGCTGAGAAGTGGGAAGAGTCTGTCCGCGAGTGGAAGGCGATCCAAGAGTTGGACCCAGAGGACCGGGCAATCGCGAAGGAGATCCGAAAGGCAGAGCTCGAGCTGAAGAAGGCACAAAGGAAGGATTACTACAAGATCTTAGGTCTGGAGAAGACGGCGGACGAGAACCAGATCAAGAAAGCCTATCGGAAACTCGCCATCGTTCACCACCCGGACAAGAACCCTGGAGACGAGAACGCCGAAGCCCGCTTTAAGGATATCAGCGAGGCCTACGAGACGCTGAGTGATCCTCAGTACGTTCCTCCCTTTGGTCTTTAGCGCAATGGTTCTCGGGCTAACAGGAATGCAGGAAACGTGCCCGTTACGACAGCGGGGACGACATAGACATGTCGGACATGTTTGGTGGAGGTGGCATGGGCGGTGGCATCGACCCCGAGATTCTATTCTCCATGATGGGTGGAGGCGGAGGACCTTTCGGAGGAGGCGGCGGTTTCGGAGGCGGCGGTGGTGGCTTCTCGTTCCAAAACGGCGGCGGAGGCGGTCAACGACGCCCTGGAGGGGCCAACTTCTCGTCGCAAGGGTTCCATTATCCATGACAACCCGAAGAGGGAGAGGCAACCGACGACGACGAGCACAGGGACGAGACTGATTCCGAGGCGCACAGTCAGACTCGGTATCGGGCGCGGTCCCAGACGGGCGGGAGTGGTGTCAAGGCAGCTTGGAGAGATGAAGCGGCCGAGGCGAGGAATAGGTGGCTGGAACAGCTGCGTCGTGTCGGGCTTCTATTTGCGGCTGCCGTTGTCCTTCTCCCTCTGTATCTTGTGGGATCGCTCGTCCTAGCGGCCAGCGTGGTGTACATTTGCATGGCGGCGATTAGGTCGGTCAGGTCTTAGAGTTGATCGGATCGACCTGGAAGAGGAGGATGCGGGCAAGCCACAGGGAATCGCACGTTGCATCAAAAAGAGATTGGCTTTTCGGCATAGAGACTACCGGTCATTTTTTGAGGTCTTTTTTTACTTACTTTTTTATTGCCCTACCACACAACCCATCACATCGAATGAGGCGTTGGCTGGATCATAATATTTCGGACACCTGCGGGGACCTCGTGGTCGGTATTTCGTTTTGATGGCTGCATTGGCATGCCGCAGATAGACAAGTCACTTTGACATGATGAGCCCCTGGGCCCGGGCCTTAGAGGAAGGAGATGGGGGAAATCTGGTCCAGGAAGGACTAGAGGGGCTTACCACGTCTTGGGAAACGATGGGCAGGCCTCAAGCCTCCGCTTGAGACAGGGTGTTTTGTCTGTTTTCAGTGGAGGTCCGTCATGATGGCTCTCTGGTCGAGGCTGGGGATTGGGGTCAGTCTGTAGATGGCATCGTTCACAGCGTCATGTAGATGGGGCAGGTAGCGGATAATGGAGTTGATTTTCTTTCGGAATATTCCCGTTACATCGTTATGCATGAGGTGAGCCCAGCTGGTGTCGTTTGTGCCACAGGATGCACAGCATTCCCGGTGGAGGACGTTGTCTGACGTGAGTCGACAATGACTGCAGCCCAATCCAGCCACTGCAGAGGTCTGGCCTCAAGGTCGGTCGGGTCTCGACTTCACGGGGCGGGGCGTTATTCCATTGTCGTGAGCCCTGTGTGTGCATGGCGGTGGGTACACACACCTTAGGTGAGGGGCTATGGTGTCCGGCATGGTGGGGCAGGTGCAAGTGCCAAGTGCCCAGGGGAATGGTATATGTATGTAGGTAGTATGTGCACGGACCATCCAGAGAGGATTTGGCCGTCTTTGAACCATCGGCCCAGCAGAAGAAGAGCTTTGACCCCTGCTCGAAATTTGGAGGCCACGATTCACTTGACAAAGCTGCAACTGTCCCCTGTGGAAGCCGCCACATTGCATGATTCTCGCCCTGGCGCGCACCTCATTCTTTGACAACGTACCCTACCTCCCTAATACCCTGCTGAACGCCCACTGCCCACTGCTTGCGGCACCCGATCTTTTTTGCTCTCTTCACTTCTAATACACGTGGTAGCTGACCGATGCTTGCGACAGAAGCACAAGGAGCACACGACGCACGAGCTCTCTGCTGCCCATCGGTTCCCACCAAAGTGCAACTGGCAGCCGCAGTGCCGTCTTGAGCTAGCTGGTCGCTAGCCATCTCGACCGTTTTTTTCCTGGTCTGGCCGTGTCGCAGCGTATAGGTAAATAGGTGCCCACCTGGTCGACCGCTCACCATGAGCACCGACTACGCCTACGACGAGGAGGGCTACCTCTGGCCCTTCTTCGTCTTCACCCTCGCCCTCATCGTCACCGTCCCCCTCACATTCACCCTCGTGAACAAGTCGCGCGATCCCTCGGCCGCCTTCAAACGGGTTCAGACAAACTCCAAGCACACCCGTTCCGAGCTGGTGGACACGTTGCGCAAGCAGGAGAAGCGCAAGGACCGCAAGATATGGCTGGCCCTCCTGGTCATTGGCGGGTGGGCCGTCATGGGCTACATGCTCTACCTGATCAACACAACCGAGGCCCCCACACACAAGCTGTGGAACCCTTACGACATTCTCAAGATCTCCGAGTCGGCCACCGAGAAGCAGATCAAGAGCCACTACAAGAAGCTGTCTCTCAAGTTCCACCCCGACAAGGCAAAGCCCGACCTGTCCAAGAACGAGACCATCGACGACCTCAACGCCCGCTATGTCGAGATATCCAAGGCCTACCAGGCGCTGACAGACGAGGAGGTTCGCAACAACTACATCCAGTACGGCAACCCCGACGGAAAGCAGGGGTACAGCATCAACATTGCCCTGCCCAAGATCATTGTGTCGAACGGCAACGGCAAATATGTTGTCCTGCTCTACTCGGTTCTCTTTGGCGTTCTCCTGCCGTACCTCGTCGGGTCCTGGTGGTACGGCACGTTAAGGCGCTCCAAGGAGGGCGCTCTTATGGAGAGCGCCAATCGCCTGTTCCGCGAGTACAAGGAAGGCATTGACGAGGGAGGTGTCATCGCCGCCCTCAGCACCGGTCAAGAGTACGAGGAGCTGCTGAAGGGCGACAAGGCCGACACCGGTCTTGCCAAGATCGAGTCGAGACTCCTGGCCGAGGGTGAGCTCTCGCCTTTGGCGGGGGGTCTAACTGTCAAGGACAAGGAAAGGCTGCAGGATCTGGAGAGTGGCCCGCAAAGAAAGGCACTGGCGTTGCTCTGGGCTTACCTGGGGCGCATCGAGCTCGACGACCCTGCTCTGGACAAGGCCAAGTTTGAGGTTGCGCCTATCGCCCAATCGCTGAACAAGTCTTTTACCGCCATTGCCCTCGCATACATGAACACCGCCCCCCTCTTGGCTTCTTACTACGCCAGCCAGCTTCTGATCCAGGCGCTGCCACCAAAGGCCTCACCACTTCTCCAACTCCCGTACTTCGGCCCCAAGGTCGTTAAGGCTATCGAGGGCGATTCCAGAGTCCACACAACGGTACAGAGCTTCATGGACAGGCCGGACTCAAAGCGGCGCAGCCTGGCGGTCGGAAAGGGCCTTCTCACAGCAGAGCAGTACAAGGAAGCCGTTGGCGTCGCCAAGCAACTGCCTTATCTCCGCGTGGCCAAGGCTTATTTCAAGGTAACGGGCGAGCGCTACATTATCCCGTCGTCGCTCGTCACGCTTGTGGTCAAGGGGCGCTTCGTACCGCCCGGCAGCGAGGGTGTGCCGGCGGTAGAAGAACTCGACTTGGAAGATGTTGACCCGGCTGAGGACGACCTAGACGCCATCCTAGGCCGCAAGGCCAAGCAGCAGGTTGGCAAAGACGAGAAGGGTCGGCCGATCATGGCGGCGGTTGAGGGCGATCCCATCTTCCCGCCCCTCGCTCACGCGCCTTATCTGGCGCGTGACCACAGCCCCAGGTGGCATGTATTTTTGACGGATTCCAAGCAAGGCCGCGTGGCGGTGCCTCCATTTACCTTTGCCCAGTTTGACCGACCGGTCTTTGAGGCGGACGGTAAAACGCCCACGTTTGCCATGCAGACCCTCAAGGCACAATTCCAGGCGCCGCCCCAAGCTGGACACTACACCTTTGTTATGCACGTTGTGTGCGACAGCTATGTTGGGTTTGATACCAAGATGGAGGTGACCTTGATCGTCGAGGAGGCGAGCAAGGCTGAGGAGATGACGGATGAGGAGGAGATTAGCGAGCCTGAAGAGGGTAAGTTTCCCCTATTCTTGGGAGTTGGGGAAGTGATGAGAATGCTAACAACTGGTGATAGACTCAATCGCTGGCATCATGAATGCTGCCAAGGGCGGCGCACCACCAACAAAGGTTGCCAAGAAGAGGAAAGAGAAGGACGAGGAAGACTCGGATGAGGAGAGCGGGACGGATGAGGAAGAGGATGATACCAGCGACACGAATACAGACACCGAGGCGGAGGATTAGACGTTTGGTAGGTGTGTGGTGTTTATGTCGGCCCCTGTAAAATCACTAGCTTCTCTTTCAGTCATCTTTTGCTTTTTATCACCGGCGTTGACATCGCCTGAGCAGAGAAGACCTTTGTATTTAAGAAGACAAAAGTGGCCACGGGCTGTACTGGCGTTGCTGGGACATGGGATTATACTTTTGGGGAGGAGGGGGAGGGAGGAGAAGACGGGAGGATGGCGGAGAGAATCAAGCGAGTGTTTTGGTTGCTAGTTGTGTCGTTACATGCATGTGTGGAACTTTGCCACGGTGAAATGATGTGGAGCACCTGGGATACAAGGAAACAACAGCGCAGTCAGGAAATTCGGTATCCATACGGGACTCCTCAGAGATGAAACGATCGCCCTTTGGCGTTTGTTTATTAGCTATGGCAATATCACAACATCAAGTCCCTCGGTACCCGACTTTGTGTAACGATGTTGAGCTCCCTGGTGTGAGCGACTCTGGATGTTTTCCTCGGCCATGTTAGGTATGGAAATCGATTCGGATCCGCGCACCAAAGACTCGATCGGAAGATTGGAAATCTTGTCCTCGTTGCCGTTCTTCAACTCATCCGCTTCTGGGTCATAATTAGTCGTTGCTGATGTCGAATTCCGAGGGGTGTTCGAATACATCTCCGCCACGCATTTCAAAGTGACAGTTGAGCGGCTTAGGCTCCCAGAGCGGCTTAGGTTCCCATGGCGGCCTGACGACTGCCGTGTGTTCTCGGTGTGCTTCCATGAGTGTGTGTGCGGATTGGGGGGGTTGTTCATGGAAGTTGTTGCTAGCTCGTAGTAGGTCCTAGTTACTCGGCTGTCTTTGATACAAAATCAATTCTTATGTCCCGCGTGGTGATATTACATGCCGCTTGGTATGTTACTAGGCCGTAGTCTAGATAGAACCGAGGGTCAAAACCCTGTCGTCCTGATATTGAGGTGGTATCCCAGTGTGTCCAAGATACCTCCTCTTATTGAAGTCAAACTGATCTAGCAATATATTGTTACATTGCGCACGGCTGGCCGTATTAAATACAAAAAGGTGCGGAGACGGACCGGTAGTTCGGCGTGGTCGACAACGACACCGACGGCGGCCAGTCCACCGACGGCGGCCATGGATCTAAGCAGAATGACGTTAGATAAGTTTGATCTTCCTCCTACCATGACAGGCATGGTGGTGAAGAATACGAGAATTCACATCCACCGGGTTGAAGTCGTCAAATCAACGCGAAACAGAATCCAACATGCACAATTGCCCGACCATATATACCTACAGGCCATGGTTACTACCACGGTCTGAATCGCTGATTTATGCAATGGCCCTCTAAGCCAATTCCCCTTTCATATTTCAGCGCTCCACTTCTTCGTTTCTGCAGACCCAAGGATGGGGGTTGGAATGCTAGATGCTGACGTAGAGGATTAATAGCTAGCAAAGGGTATTTAAAGGCTATCTTACCAAGGTACCTACTAATGCTATCACCGCAATTTTCACACCGCAAAGGGATTTGCTCTTCTGGAAGGTGAGATAAATGCCCAAACACTGATTGATACAATAGTCGTGTTTGGCTGTTAGCTGTATAATCTCGTGCAAACACAAACAAATGCTACGGACTGGTGTTGTTTCCTCCAACGACTGGAGGGCAGAAAAGAAAGGAAGGGGAGCGGACATTCAATGGCTACAAACAAAACCCACAAAAATTAAACAGTTCCATCCCGAAATCAAAAATATATCGAATGAGCCCACTCCCAGAGTCGAACTGAGGACCTCATCATGTATCATTAGACATATCAGGAGATATACTAGTGATGCGCTCTACCACTGAGCTAAGCGGGCGGTGTGGATCTTTTTTGATGAAAGGTCGACTCCTTCCACCTGCATAAGACCTATTGCACTCACCGCATTCGGAGAGATTGGGGATTTCAGTGAGGTATCCACAAAAGATTACCAGAACACTTGGCAAGAATAAACGGGGCGGGTGCGGATGCGACAATGCTTTCATAATGCAACCAGAATACATGACGATAATCAAACCCATCCAACCTACGCCCATCGTCAGCTAGACTTATTCCTACACATACATGGTTTGCTTTCCCAGGCACAGCAGTCGCCTTCTTTAATAATTCTTATGGCCGCAGCGTCCTGTAATCAAGGCGGTCTAGTCCCTTTCCGACCCCCTTTTCCCTCTTCCAATGAACCTCCCATCCGTCCACCCCCTATCGTTATAACATGCCTATTTCCTTCCTCTTACCAGACGCTCATCCTCATCACTCCCTTCGTCATCAGAGAACTTATCTCCATCTTCACCAACGGCGAAAATAGTCTCGCCATCAAGTGAATCCCGCGGCGGGCTCACCGCTCTCCTGTGCTGCGACGCACCGGCAGCGCTATAACGCTGCTGCTGCTGTGCGCTCCCACTTCCCCCGTTTGCAGCTGATGTGACTCCCTCGGAAGCTCCATCCTGCTGGCCCGTCGTCTTGGATCCAACACGTGCCTCCTCGTCGTCCGAATCATCAGGTGCGCCAATGTCGAGGTTGGCAATCTCAAAAGTGCCATCGTCCTCCTGAGCAATCTCGTCGCTCATGGCGAAGCGGCGATTGTTGGCAGTAGGTCGCCAGACATAGGCAACCCAGGCCACGTCGGCAAAGTAGACGAGGTTGAGCCAGCCGTCGAGGATGAACCACCGGCTCTTCCAGTGGAAGGGCACGTAGCCCGGGTCGCGTGCCGACGCAAACGAGAACGAGTTGAAGAAGAAGAAAGCGAAGATGACGAGAATCGAGATGAGGATGCACCACCACAACTTGCGGTACATGGTCTCCTTGACGTGCTGCTTGCGCTCGCGTAGATCCTTAAGCGTGAAGTTGAGCGAGTTGAGCGTCCAAACATAGAAGGCTGTCAGGGTGGCGGCCAGGGGCAGTACGATGAGGAGCACAAAGGGGCCTGCATCGTCTGGGGTGACAAGTAGACTCGTGACAGCGTAGATAATACCGAACACAAAGTGCACGATGGCGAGCCAGCGCACGTAGATCATGGTCTTGCCCAGGGTCGGCTTCACTACGCCGTATCCCATGCACACGATGAGAAGCAGGAAAAAGGAGAACGAGTTGCGCGCCGCATTAAGGACGGCGACCACGACCAGGAGGACTCGGGAGCCAAGATTGGACCCGTGTCTGTTAAGGTAGTCTAGAATCTTCAGTCAGTATTGCTGGGCGTGGAGTCAAAGGGGGGGGGGACCAGAATACGTACCATAGAAGCCCCATGTCATCAGCATCTCAAGCACCAAGAAGATGAGAATAGCTGTGATGTAGTTTTGCACGGCCACTGAGGGCGGTTAGCTATTACCTTTCGAGCCACGATGCCTCGGATGAACTTACAAATATCGGCTCGATGCTGGAAGTAGAGGAAGCCCCAGAACCTGCGGCTGTCAGCTTTCCGCAACACTATTTGTAGGTCCAAGGGGAACTTACACTAAAACCAATGCGTAGAGAATGGTGATGCCTCCGTAAAAGGGCAGCTTGGGGATTTGAGGTCCCGGGAGCTCGCCGTAGGCGTTGCGGAACTCGACCAGAGCCTCGTACTGTGTCTCGCCAGGCTGGAAGGTCACAACGCAAAAGTAGCCCGTCTTGGGAATGGGGTATTTGATGGGCTTCGAGTCCTTCAGGTGCATGGCCTTGGTAAGGATGATGTTGTTGGACTTTTCCGTGGCGTTGGGCGACAGGATGAACTCGCCAATATCGGTGTCGTTGCAGTATCCGGCCTCGACGTACTCGGGCTTGCAGATCTCGGCCTTGTGCGACGCGCCAGGCGGCAGGACACCGATGTAGTCCGAGTCCATCCATTCGAAGATCAAAAGGCTGACTACGGGGTCTTCTCCGGCGTCCTTGCCGACGTCGGTGAACTTGACGAGGATGAACGGATCGACCGGGCCGCCCCAAGAGTTCTTGCTATACATGCCTGGAAACAGCAACGTTAGTCGGGGGGTATATAGCGAGACCAGGAAGGATGGTGAGCATACCTTCGCATCGTTGCCGGTTGTCGGCTGTGTTATCCTGGGTTCGAGCATCTGATCAGTCTCTGCTCCCACGCTGTCGCACTCCTCGCAGACAGGGCCCAGGGCAGAACTCACCAATTTGACTTCCAGTGCCTGGGCGGTCCATGCGGACAGCACCAGCAGGAAGAAGGCTTGTGTCCAGCTCCTCATTGCGAGATGCGATGCTGTATTTCTCGCCGGCGCGGCGTCGACTTGAGGCTGGCGCGATGGGACGTCTCAGAGACGTGTTCGTTGTTCGGTCCAAAAAGCAAGGCGATGCTGCAACTCTCAAGAACAAGAGCAGGATACAGAATGCGACATGGGTCCGCCTTCTGCTGCGAGGCGTTGGCGTGATAACCGGTAGCCCAATTGCTTACGGGCGAGAGGGGCCAAGGTTTTGGGGTTTGGGGTTGTCAGAGAAAACGAGAAGCCGTCGAAGCTTCAAATTGTCGGTGCATGATGTTACATACCTTGGTTGCGTAATGCCCCGGCAAAAGCTGGCTTTCAATTGCGCAGAGAGACCCACAGCTCAACGCCACGCACCGCGCACGTCTGGCAGTCTGGCACGGGCCATGTCGCCGCAGCGGCTCAGGCCACCCCCCCCCCCCCCCCCCCCCCCCCTGCAGCTGTTGAGGAAAACCGCCGCTAGGAATTTACTGATAAGATAGGCGAGCACAGGACATCGTCAGCGAACCAGGGCGCTGCAACGCGACGAGCGAAGCTGCAACTTCTCTCTCTCAGAAACCACCGCCAGAATGGGGAAGGGAACCGACAAGCTCTACATCACACACTCAGAGTGGTCGTCCTCGGATGCCTATGGCGCCAACACGGGCGTCAATGCGGGAGCGCGCGCGGCCAACCGCAGCGGATCCTCAGCCGGCTTCAAGCGGCTCCCTTTCAACTTCTGCGCCGCCAGTCTCCAGCCCTTTAAGAACCCCGTCTGCATCCCCGACGGCACCATGTTCGACGTCGAGGTCATCGGCACCTGGCTGGCCAAGCACCCGACCAACCCCATCAACGGCTCGCCGCTCGCCGCCAAGGACCTGATCAAGCTCAACTTCGCGCGCAACGGCGACACAGGCCCGCAGTCCTCGGACAGGAACCGCAACGGCGGGCTCAGCGATGGCAAGGGCGACTTTATCGATCCCGTCACCTTTAAGGTGCTCACCGACAACACCCACATCGTTGCCGTGCGCCACGGCACCTACGCCAACGTCTTCGCCTGGGACACGGTCGAGCGTATGAACATCAAGGCCAAGATGTGGCGCGATCTGGTCGACGACGCCGAGTTTGGCCGCAAGGACATAATCACCCTCCAAGACCCCCAGAACGCCGCCAGCCGCGACCTCAGCCAGTTCAAGTTTGTCCAAGACGGCGAGGCCGCCCTGCCGGCGCCCGGGAAGGAAGCCGAGGCCAAGGCTGGCAACATCAACATCGGCGCCCTGGGGCGCGTGGGCGAGAAAGTACTGCGGGCTAGGGAGGCGGTAGAGCGCGCACGGCGCGAGCGCGAGGCCGGCGGCGACATTAATCGCTCAACCAAAACCCTCTCCAAGCCCGGCAGCGCCAACCCCGACGGCGCCCGCCGCCCCGCCATCCAGGACCGCAAGCTGGCCCAGAACGCCGCCTCCTACACCACGGGCAAGGCCGCCGCCTCCTTCACCAGCACCGGGCTGACCCCCTCCACCAGCGGCGAGCGCGCGACCCTCTCCGACGAGGAGTGGATGCTCAAGCCGAAGCGCGTCAAGATCAAGGGGTACGCGCGCATCGAGACCAACCTTGGCGACCTGACGCTCGAGCTGCAGACCGAAACGGCCCCCAAGGCCGTCTGGAACTTCATCCGGCTCGCGCAGCGCGGCTACTACTGCAACGTGGCCTTCCACCGGTCCATCCGGAACTTCATGATCCAGGGCGGCGACCCGACCGGCACCGGCCGCGGCGGCACCTCGGTCTGGGGCAAGAACTTTGCCGACGAGTTCGAGGGGCCCCTCACTCACTCGGGCCCTGGCGTCGTCTCCATGGCCAACAAGGGCAAAAACACAAACTCGTCCCAGTTCTTCATCACCTACCGCGCCGCCAAGCACCTTGACAACAAGCACACCATCTTCGCCAAGGTCGTCGAGGGCCTCGACACCACCCTCCCCAAGATGGAGGCCGTCCCCACCGCCGAGGACGGCACCAACCGCCCCCTCACTGACATCGTCATCCAGAACGTCGTCGTCTTCGTCGACCCCTTTGAGGAGTTCCTCAAGGACAAGGCCGCGCGCGAAAAGGCCGCCTCCGAGCAGGCCGAGATCCAGCGTCGCGGCGGCACCGAGGACGACCGCACCACCTGGACCGGCAAGCGGATCCGCACGGCGGGCGACGGGCTGGGCGCCGCCGGCGACGACGGGAGCCACGACGCCGCCGGGAGCGTGGGCAAGTACCTGAAGAGCGCCATGGCGAGCGGCGCGGGTACGGGAGCGGAGCACACCAAGGATACTGTCGGTGCGGACCTGGATAACTGGGGGGAGCCGTCGAGAAAAAAGGCCAAGACGGGGGGGTTCGGGAATTTTGATGCGTGGTGATTGGCTGGGGTTAGGGTTATACTGTTTCACGCGCATGGCGGGTTTGGCGTTTGGGTCTCATGTTAAAAAGGGGGGGGGCGGGTGGAAATGGTTTGCACACTTTGCAGCATGGTAGTGGTTGGGTATACAACAGTAAAATAAATATATACACGTCAAATGTCTTGTTTGTTCGACCCCGAGGTGTCTTCTAAAGCATCGCTCCCTTTTCCACAAGTTCACATCATGAGGTCATCATATCCCTCGACTTTTGTTTTGTTCCCCTTATAGCAAAGTCATATCCAACCCAGACTGCCTTGATAATACAACACGTTCCTCGCACCATATCACGCCAGCAGTGCATCAAACTCGGGTCGATCCCTTTCCATATACACACCGAAATCCTCCAACTTTAGCATCGCCGGCAACATCAACGCGGGCTTTAGCGGCCCATCCAGCCACTCCGACGATGACTCATGCTCGTCCAGTAGATTCGCAATCGAGTCGGCCTGCCTGATACCCGTTTCCATATACAGCGTGCGTAACCGCTCAATGACATATGCCTTGCCCTCGTCTGTGCACGCCGACGACATGCCGACAATGTAGAGCGGCCACACCACGGTACTAGTAGCCGACACGAGCAGCATGAAGCGGTGCGCCTCGTCCTCCGGATCCCGCGCCCGTGTCACGTCCAGGATGGTCAGCCCGCTTGGCTGGCTCGGCTCCGGCGGGCCGGTGCTGACAGAGTCGGAGCGGGTCGAAGGCGATGTCGGGGGGCTCGGGGTCGCGCGTACTTCGACGCTGGATATCGGCGGCGACAAGGGGGTGAGGCTCTCGATGCTGCCGTCGGCCGAGTTGACGAGTCCTAGGTGCTGCGGCACGCTGGCGATGATGGACTGCACCATGCGTCTCAGCTTGCGCCGCGCCTTGCTGAACTCATCGACGTATCGTTCTGAGACTAGTCTTGGGGAGTATGATTGTTGGGATTCGAGGTAGATCAGGGAGAGGATCGTCTCGAGGATGAGAATTCGGGCGGTTCGGATGCCATTCCACACGGTTGCGTGCCAGAGGGATGGGTAGAGATGGCATATGCCATCGAGCACTGCGGGGTGATATCTCGATAGCTTGAATGTGCGGAACTGCCACTCTGGTGGGAGCTGCCCGGTTCGTGTCTCAAACTCCGCCTCAATCGCCAACAGCTTGTCCACGATCACCTGCGTGTCTGTCATGGCGCCGCTACTGATGTCATGGCGTATCTGTAAGATCCGAAACATGAGCGCTGTCATCCACCCCGTTGGGTCTCTAGGATCTAATAGCTTGGCCATCTCGTGCCAGAGCTGTACCAACGGCTCCGGCATGGGCATCCGTCTCTGGATGCAGCTGATAACAACTCTTTGGCAGAGCATGGCGAACATCCTATTCCCCGCCCTCGTCTGGAACTGGGCGGGCCCACGCATCATCGCGAGTGCCGCGGCGCCGTTGACGTGTTCCTGGAATGCCTTTACAGTCCGTGTCCGCGGCCCGTTCTCCGTCATCATCTCGAAGACGCCGAGAATGAGGATCGAGAGCATAGTGGAGTCCTTGATAGCCTCGACCGGATCCTCCAATGCGTGATTCGTTAACCGGAGGGCGGTTCCGTAGGACTTTTGGGCAGCCTCCATCATATCCCTAGACTGTGTCATGATTGCCAGCCCCATAAGTCCTACTGCTGTCATGCTGGCAAGGACGCTATCGACTTGCTGGTCCGGTGCCGACGACGCAGGCTTCCAAACATCGTAGACAAAGTCGAACTTTTGGTGGCATGCTGTCTCGTCCATGGTCACGTACCGCGAAAAGAAGTAGGCGGTGCCGCGTTCTTGGCAGGTCGGGGCTAGGTTATAGAACAGCGCCATGGCTGGTGTGACTGGCCAGCTGCCCGAGTCGGGCGACATGATGCTCTCATCTTGGGACCATACCGACAGTGTCCCGGGGCTGCTTGGTGTGCCGGGACTGGGAACGACGAGCGAGAGGGCCTTGCGGGGCGGATCGGGGGTGGTCGAGTGTCTACTCCTCCTCGAGTTGGGCGAAGAGTCGGGTTCGGCGATCAGGTGACCTTTCCTCCGAGCCTTTGCCTTTGCCTTCTTGATAACATGGGAGCTTTCATCTCGGAACATGAGATCTACGAGATTCCGGTAGCCGGGGCATTCTTGCTGCCTCTTGTCGCACTGCCCACATCCTGGTTCTCGTTGGTCGCACTGGATGACACGTCAACGGGGAGCCGTGGGAGGGGAAACGTATAGCCATGAGACAGCGGGGTATCAAGAAACGAAACCAGGCTCGTTGAGGCCGATGCTCCGTAAAATCCGAAGCACCTGCCGGAAAGGGGGACTTACGCGAATCTTACGCTCCCGGCAGTTGGAGCATCCCTTGCTTGGTTTCCCACAATACACCATCGTGGGGCGGAGGGGCTGGGATGGAGAGTGGTATATAACTCGCGGCGAGGGGACGGCGACCCAGCGAACGGGCCTGGGTCTCTCTTCCCGGCCGAGGTCCCTCTCCGAATGTCGCACGCCTGCCGGTGGGCGGTCGGTGTTAGGTGAGGTGATGCTTGACTAATCCCGAGGCACAGGCACAGGCACAGGTCCTAGCACGGGGCAGCGAGGGCCAGTGAGGGCTCAGAGGGATGCAGGAACGAGCCGGTGCTCTCTCCGAATCCGGTATGGGAGCGAGATGGTCCTGGGCGAATGGTGGTCGATGGCGGAGTTCGAAGTTGGCGCGAAGCAGCAGGAGGCAGAAAGTAGCAGGCGGCACGCAAGAGGAGGCCCGGCGATGTCGACCGAGCTCTTCTTCTTAAGGGTCCAAGGGCTCGAACGGCTCCAAGCTGGGGATGGGGAAATTCGCGAACCGCCGGAGGCCCCAATAGATAATAGATTTGATTTTCGGGCCGCCCTCCAGGTCGACGCGACTATGACCCTAGAGCCAATTCCTCGGTACAGTACATAGGGCTATGCAGCAGCCAGGGTGGTGGGAGAGAAGCGGGCGCGTTGGTGTTGATGCTGACAAACGGGGTCGATACTATGTCCCAAGGCACAGCCCCTGATTCTTGGCCTATGGCCCTCGAGGAAGCGGGCGTTACCAAGCTACCTCGATACCTATCGATTATCAGATCTGGACGCCTCTGGACACCTCTGCACGCGGGAGCGGGTGCTGCTGAGTCGATGTCGCAGCGCAGTGTGTTGCCGAGCCATGTTCAGCAGAGGAGAGCCGTCTAAATTCGCGAGCTGAGCAAGACGCCGTTGGTAGCTGCTTAACGGGTCGCCAGCGACAGCCAGTGGCGGCCAGCGGCAGGCGGGAAGGTGGGGGAGGAGCAGAGGGGCTTCCTTCCCGTTTGGGATACCTCTGCGAGATGCTCAAGGCGCCTGGGCCGTGGCACCCATGCGGCCATCGGCGACGTGACATTGGCACTTTTGCTGCCACTTCATTGGCACCGCGGCCACCTCATTGGCACTTTGGGGAAGAGGCTCTTGGCAAGTTGCTGCCCACCCGCGCTGCCAGCCGACAAGGAGCGACAGGGGCACCAAAAGCTTAAACTGTCCCCCCGCGATATATCATTTGCTGCTCGTCGCGAAAACGCCGGCATCATGGCATCGGGCATCATGGCCCCGCGCCTGCCCGCGCTGGCTGCCCTGGCTGTCATGGCTTGCATCACGAGCTTCCAGAAGGCTTCTAGCCTGCCGGCCGACATGTCCTCCCGTGGGTGGTTATGGGGGCAGTGAAGACACATCTCCAGATTCACCGCAGGCGCACCCGCGCCAGCCCTCGATTCGCAGGATGCATCGTCGCCGTGTATTCCTAGATGACCCAGATGATGGCGTGGCTGCAGGAGCCACCTGCGCACCCGCTCGACGACTCGGGAAGGCAAGTCATGACAAGGCGAGGTCGCGATATCGGTCGGACGTGGTGGTGGCTTCAGGCAGGATTCAATTTCTGCAATACCTGCAATCTGGAATTTTGCAATTTGCACTTAGTGTAGGACCTGTAGGCAATAAGTTGTGCTAGTAGACCGCAAGACCCTGCCCCCCTTAGCACTGCCGTGGCCGTTGATTGACGGTGGTGGTTGCACCTCGAGCATGTGACACAGACCCAGACAAGCTCGTGCTCCCCAATCCATTCCATCGGATCGCCGTGGAGATGCAACGACAGCTCCTATGCAAGGGCACTCAAGAATGATGCCAAACGTAACCCTGTGCCGCCGAATGACTGTCGTTGTCAAACCACGTAAATGCTCCCTATAGCAGCGACTTTTGTAACGTCTCTTACGTCCCGTCAAGCTTGCAAAGTGCTTGGGCCATATCTGCTTTCGGTAAAAATGTCCAGGTTTCTGCATAGCGTGGAAATTGCCGCAGATCCTCCCGAACCCCTAAACGTTAGCGGCTAGGGTAGGCTAGCGATCACACAGCCCTACGCTAATGACCAAAACGTACCAAGAGCCAAGAGACCAGTTGGGGAAGGAAAATGGTAAGGCAAAAGGCCTTTGCGCCAGCTGGCGGGCAGGCAGGAGAGTCAAGTGCTAGGACGAACCCAACACAGTTGTTGAATCCCGCGTGATGCAGTGCCCTTTCACCTTGTCGCGATGGCCCTTTGTCCAACCGAACCAGCTTCGTTTAGCGAGGGAAGACGTGAGATTCGGCACCGTGGGGCATAGCCTCCTCGCAGCTGCATGCGAGATGAAACAACCTCAATACCTGTGAGTGCTTTTGATCTCCAACAGCTGCGGGGCACGTCTATCGCAGTCTGCACAGTAGGTAGTGGGTAGCATGCGGCCATACGCAGGATAATACTGCCATAATACTGCCGTCGAGGGGCTGCCGGTAGTAGTCCCTGCATGCTGCGTAAAGCAACCACCAGATTGTCTCGATTCTCTCACCGCCCGGCGTCCGGCCAGATACTGGCCTATCGGCCGGGCTCAACGTGGCTGGCGGCGGGGAACGCGCTGCGGGACATGGCAGTTGATGACGATGACCCCCCCCAGGCTTCCGGCACCCGTGACCGGTCTGCAATCTATTCGGGAGCCTAAAGCTCGATGCCGTGGCATGTCGCGTCACCTCTGGTATTGTGAGCCCAATACCGACGGGATGTTTTGCAAGCTTTTTTTCTCTTGGTGTGGCTGTGTGCTTTCTGCAATCCGCGTCAGTCCCGCGTTGTCCCGCCATATATCTCATGCCGAGCAAGTGCGGAGCAATGCCGTTGGGGTGGTTCCGCCCTTTGGCGCCTACTCATCAAGCATAGCGGTGATAAACGGAAAACAAACCAGGATAAAATTTTGCGCTGGGCAGCATGGAGAAAGACGCGCTGCATCCAGATCTCTGGTCCCTCCTCGGACTCTCGTGCAACCACATTGTTCTTGGAATATTGGAGCTCAGTCTTAGGCAGTCGAATAGTTGAGCCAGAGGTAAGCAATCCGGGACCGTCAGCCGGGGACTTTCAAGCCACCAGCGACAGCTTTGATGTGGTAACCCCGAGCTGTAACCCCAAGCTGCAACCTGAAGCTGCACCTAAGAGAGCTGGAGAGGTAAGGCCGTAAAGGTAACAGCTTAAACTCGACGCACAGGTAGGGCACAGCAAAGCCTCTGGCGCGGCTCCCCAGGTCCGCTTCTCCAAAGGGCCGTCTCCAACAAACAACACTTACCCACGTCCCCACGCTCCCACGCCATTCTTACTCATCGGAGGGAAAACTTGTCCTAAAACGGAAATTTCACGGAGATACTCCCGGGCGCTCGGGTCCAAGAGCCCGGACCATATCCCGCTGCGGCAGATCGGCGCCCCCGGGGCTCGGGCACACACGTGTGGTGCGAGTGGTGCCTGTGGTGCCTGTGTGTATACAGCCGGACTAGGCAATTAAAGCCCTGGCATGACCCGCCCGGTCGGTGTTACGTACGGGCTACACCACACCTGGAGCAGATACAGTCGGTAGAAATGTCGCGTGGCGCAATCCGCCATGCCCATGGGGTACAAGATGGGCTTTTTGCATGGTGCATACTGCAATCTCGCCACCGCGGGGGGCTTCTAGAACAAACACTTCCCCGGACCAGTTTCTCGTCTATTTTTACCTTGGCTTGTTGGTCATGGGTTTCCCTTAACACGGCGGCCATGGCATCGCGACGTCGCGTTGGACAAGACGGGCTTAGGCAGGCGGCATGTAACAGGCGGTAGTTGTCGGCGGCGGGCTGTCACCGCCAGTCCGGCCGGTGAGTCGTGGATCGGACGATATGAGAAAGGCATGATTCATGCCCCACAGCCACGCGGGCCGACTTGTTTTCGGAGTCTTCGTCCTGGGCCCGCAGGTACTGCTTGTACAGTACAGACGTGTCAAACGCCCTTGAGCCAACAAAAGGGCGGTTGTCATTCCGACGTCGCAGAGGGGAAGAGATAACCCGGAATCATCTTGGCGATCGATTGGTTTGTAATTCATGAGGAGTAGCCACCGACAATTGGAAATACCGGACAAACTCGAGTTAGTATCCAGAAACTGTTGAACGTTACACGTGCAAAGGAAAAGGCAATGGCCAGGGCCATGTGATTACGTCGACGGCTGCAGCGGGCAAGTGGGCCACCAACAAGCGAGCCAAGGCGGATGCCCCTCATCCTGCCCCTCCACTGGGACAACTTTGGAAGCCATCTTCGGTTACCTCAGCACCTGTAATTCCTAGCTGAGCCATGCCGGTAAGACGCCCCCGTTCCTCCCCAGACCTCACCACCCGATCTAACCCCCAGCCCCGCAGCTCATCATCATAACCGGCCTGCCCAGCTCGGGCAAGTCGACCCGCGCGCAGCAGCTGCACGCCTACCTCGCCGAGCGCATCGCCGCCGTAACCCCGCCCAACAGCCCCCCCAAGTACCGCCTACACCTGATATCCGACCAAACACAGGGCATCTCCCGCGCCGTCTACGACCTCTCCCCGGAACATCTCCCCGCCCATGTCCGGTCCGCCAACGCCTCGGAGAAGGACGCGCGCGCCGCGCTCTACGGCGCCGTCAAGCGCGTGCTGTCGCCCCGCGACATTGTCGTGCTAGATGGCATGAACTACATCAAGGGCTGGCGGTACCAGCTCTTCTGCGAAGCCAAGAATATGAGCACACCGAGCGCCGTGCTGCAGATCGGCTGCTCCGTCGACCGGGCGCGGGAAGTGAACGAGGCGCGGTTAGCACGGAGGGCCGCCGCCGCCCCAACACTCTCGCCAACAGAAACATCTCGGCCAACAGAAAACAGCCCGTCGTCAACAGGGACAGAAGAGACCAACCCACCCCCAACCCAAGACCCCATCACCACGGACAACAACAACCCCCCACCCCCAGACGACAACGACGACGAGCCCTACTCCCCCTCCAACTGGACCAACCTGGTCTTCCGCTACGAAGAACCCAACCCCATGACGCGCTGGGACTCGCCCCTCTTCACTCTCATCTGGGACGACTCCCCGGCCCAGACCCGCTCCACCTTCGCCGCCCTGTGGGACGTGATCGCGGGCGCCGCGGCCAAGCCCATCCGCCCGAACCAATCCACCATCCAGCGCGACAAGGACCCCGGCGGGGACTACCTGTACGTGCTCGAGCGGGAGACGCAGGACATTGTCAAGAAGATCCTCGAGGGGCAGAGCGCCGAGGGCGGCGGGGAGGTGGCCCTGGCGAGGGTGAATGGCAGGGAGGGGGAGCTAGTGGTCGAGCTGCCTGGGCGCAAGGTGGGACTCCCGCAGCTGCAGCGGTATCGGCGCGCATTTGTTGCGTTGAATCGTGGGGGGATTGGGCTGGAGGCGGTGGGTAAGTTGGCGGCGGGGAGGTTGAGGGAGAGTTTTGTGGGGTATCTGAATGATGCGTTTGAGAGGGATGGGTAGGAGGTTGGGAAAGGGGATATCAAGATGAGAGCCGCCGGGTGTAATTGTTTGTGAAAGTAAATATACCCCTGTGCTTGTGATGACGACATGCTGGAAGTTGGCCCCTTTTGTCGCAGCCAAGAGGTGTGGGGGGGGGGGCTTAACATGCCATATTCCCATCTGACTGGCGAACCGAGTTGTCTGGCAACCCTCATACCAGGGTCGATGACGTTTCGCAGGTAGTATAAGGCTCCAAGCCCCCTGCTGTATGGACAACCATACTACATGGACTAGCACGGCAGTTCGCTGTCATAGAACACTTGTTACGAGGGAGTTGGATCTAGGAAAAGGATGACGGTCATCCTTTGAAGCCCAACTCCGCGAGAGAGTGAATGCTCAAATGGTGGGGTCATATAAAAATATTTCTCAAGGCCCTGTTTGGTATAGCTCTGGGGCTTGTGAATAGGCATCCCCATCATCGAACATGAGCCCTCCCCTGTGCCGGTTGCGTCTTATACAATGGTTGTACTGTTTATATTGAACGTTGTTCAAAACTTCCCAACAAAACGCCCTCAATGTATGGACCTGATCCAACCGGGGCAGGTATGAACCTGAAGGGATTCAGTTCCTGAGCTCCCAGACCCCTGGCTACAATATCCGTCGCCATTCCCTTTTCCTTGTCTCGACAAATATCCCCCTTCAGCTGTCGTGCAGCAGCTGAGGAATGACAAAGCCATCGCCAACTTGAGGGAGTCCGTCGTATGGCCTCCCCCACCCCCACTTGTTAGCTTGGGCAGAGTACAGGTATCAGAGCATCCGGAGAACCGGAGGATCAACAGTTTTTTTTTTTTAAGCTTGTCTTGGATGACTTGGTGTACCCGCAGGGCAACTTAGTTCTTCGTCCAACTACAGTCCTAGGTTTCCAGTATGCCGTATTGTAACTCACCTAATACATGCAAACCCGGTATATGCGCAGGCTCTCGACACGTGGTCGACGTGCTGCGCCTGCGGGTGCGTCTCCTGTGCTTAAACTCCGGGTAGTGGCGGTTGTTGAGGAAACCTACGCAGCATGTTGGCGCGGTGGAGGTTATGGAAGACTCGAGCGTGACCGGGTAGCCGCCCTGGTCGTCGTTGAGCGGGACAGAGGAGCAGTTGATTTTGAGGAGCTCGGATTCGGGCACTCTGGTGCGGGATATTGTGGATTCTCTGTAACCCTTTGTCGACTAATACGGGGGGCATGATTTGCTTTCGTTGGTCTATGCGTGGTGAAACGAGCCAAGATCCCCGAAGACTTGAAGCTGCAATTTGCGGATTCAATAACATTCTCGCCATTTTACCTAATCTCGGTTTTAGCAAAGAGTGTGCCTCTCAAGGTAGTGGTATAAAGTTATGATATATAGAGTGAATCGACTATAGTCTGGACTGTAATCCGTCGTCTCTAGCCGAAGACTCCCTCTTAATTTCGCGAGACAATAGTTATGCGGCTTAAATAGAAACCAAATAGTTAGCCCCGCTTTTGCGCCACACCCGCCTTTTGAAAGCTTGTTCCGTAGTGGGCCATGAAGGTGATGGTGTGGGGTGTATCTGGGGGGTTGTGGTCTTGCAGGCGGTATCCATTGCGCCAGCTCGGCGGGGGTCATGGTTGCTAGTGTTGTTGATGGCGTTGATGGCAGGGGAGATAGGGGAGGATTGCGAGCTCGAGGGCCATCAGCTTGCGCAGTAGTAGCCGAGAAAGTGATCTTCAGGAAGAAAACACACAGCGAAGATTTACACGCCTCTATGGTACTATCTTCAGTACCTGTAGGCGATATCGAGCACTTGGAAAATGTGTGATGCATTGAGACGATGGGGCCAGGATCTTGCCTAGCCCTGCAGCTACTCTGACGCGGCTTGTGCGCGCCCAGCAGAATTTTCCAGCGCGTGGGAGCAACAGAACACACAATAAATGGTTCAGTCAGTATTTGGTTAAACCACATGCAAACTGGGTGCTGAATGCGTACCAAATGATCCACATTGCCCATATACTGCGCGCTGTCACTAGTTAGCCATATGCAGTGCTGTATCAATGCTTGTTATCGAGAATGGATGCGGACGTTCACCGTCGGGTCGTAGAGAACGGACTATCTTGTTTGTCAGCACGGATACATACACGTTCAAGACATTTCTAAATAGCCCACACATTTGCGTAGGCAAAGTCTTTACTATAATGGAATTCAAGGCAATTTCAGTTGAGTTGCTTATATCGTTGCGCATTTTATCCACGCCGGAGCTGGCGGCCCTTAGGGGCAAGATCCCACAGTTGCAGAATTCATCGATTAGACACCAAAGGGGGCATACATAATATGTCGGAAGCTTATGTCAGGGTTTACATTTAAAATAGGAACTATGCCAAATTCTGAATTCGTTTCTCAATGTCTTTACTTCCAGTTTTCTGTGGCAGACTGGTTATATAGGACGAATCTGGGGACAACTACCAGCGGCTCACTATACCTCTAGATCGTCCGCTTAATACTGTAATCCATATAAGGGGAACCTCAAACAAGTTAGTGTGAGAAAGAAGCAGGAGTGAGTGCATTTTCTAACGCAATTCCAGCTATTGTCGCTATTCTAATGAGATGGCGGCTCCCTATGACCATGTATATGGACGAGGTTTGCGATTCAGACGACCTAGATACCCCTTCGTTTCCTCATATGAGATATACTACCACGATGTCT
This sequence comes from Lasiosphaeria hispida, assembly GCA_033439745.1. Lineage (NCBI taxonomy): Eukaryota > Fungi > Ascomycota > Sordariomycetes > Sordariales > Lasiosphaeriaceae > Lasiosphaeria > Lasiosphaeria hispida. The sequence goes on from JAUIQD010000003.1 coordinate 3,195,874, forward strand.
CACGCCCAAACCCCACACTCAACTCCATCCCCGCAAGTCTCGCCTCGGTCTCTGCACACGAATGGTAATATCTGGCTCTTGACTCCTAGTCAATCGCCGCATGGTATTGCCCTCGTTCCTTGTCCGTCCATGTAACTGGGACCCGGTATCCCACGGTCGACGAGCAAAGGTAGCAGCATTGCTGCGGCATCCAATCGTAGCCCCTAAGGGCAAGCCCGAACTCATTGTTGCCACCCAGAAAGTGCTGGTGGCTCCGCATCTCAGCAGCAGCCCGGTCTCGAGCCTGTACAGTAGCTTCCTTCGGTTATCTTTCGACATTTTTTGAGACAAGTCGACTTGTCCAATCTCGTCATTATGGAGCTGCTTCAGAGTGGTAAAAGCAGCTTCTCCAGCAATCGAGAACCGCCCTAGCCGCTAGTCTCTTGCTGCTCGAGTAACCGCAGCAACCTCTTTCAGCTGACCCCATTGGGGTTTGCTGCAACCAAGGAGCACCGCAAACCGATCAACATGAAGGGGGAGAGGAAGCGGGAGCGGATACAGAGCCACAAAGGTCATCGCTGGGTATCCACCCGGGATCTCGACCTTCACGAATCCGGGGTGGGCCTGAGTGGCGATTTCTGCGAGATTGAGTCCCTCCCGGTGCGTCAAAGACCAATATTGGTAGTATATCATCAGCCCCTGAGATACACACACGGGAACTTGGTATTTACACAGCAGAGAACCTGCATTTTGGTCGTCCAAGGTCGACAAATCTATCCGCTCTAGGAGCGCTTGGTGCAGCAGCTGGTAAGGCCCCGCCGAAGGGACCATGGTAGAGGGGAAATGAGCCGGGAGGTTCGCTTGCTCCAGTGCGAGCCGTAGACGACGCAGCATGCTGCGCATGTTTGTAATGGCCTGGTTGGTAATACTAAGGCTCTCGGCCAGGGGCATGGGGGTATCGTCGCTCATTGCGATTTGCCACTGTAGCTGTGCAAATGTACCTTGTATAAGGGTACGGCCGTAGTAAAACGCGGCCCGGACGAAGTCACATGCAACAGCTTGTACACGTGGGTTGATATGCAGGTTCTCCTGCAAAAACAAGGCGATATCGGAAGCAAGGAATTTGCTTGCTTGTGTTAAAATACGTGAGTACCGTAGTATCTGTTGTTTTGAGAGCTCTGAAATGTCTAAAATTGGGCTGACCTCTGAAACGTTAAGAACGAGACTGGGTGGTGGCGTAGACGGCGAAGCTGGAGAGGGGGAGGAGGTAGGTGATGGTGGAGACGCTGACGTAGAATGGTGGGCGGACCTGGGAGCATGAGCGTAAGTATGTAAGCAACTCGAGGAGTTAGTCATAAATGAAAGGCGGTTAGTGCTCACGCTAATGGTGGCGACAGAGGTGCTGGCACTGCCACAGGAGCCGCGGGCTGAGGTGTTGCTGGTTCGGGTGTGGATGCGGCTAATCGTTGTCTTGCACGTGGTTGTCTTGCACGGCCACTTGATGCTTCAGTGGGCTTCATATAATTGGGCACGCTTGACCGGTCCATGGCGACGGCAAACGACACGCAAATGACGAGATCCTGGAGAATGGCCGTGAATTGTAGTGACAAAGTTGGGAGAGAAACCACTCAAGGTTCAGAACTTTAAAGCGAAGCTAAGTTTCGAGAGGTTCCTTTGCCTGACTTGCCATGACATAAGAAAAGCACGGGCTAATTTGATTTTGCCCTAGAGCTCAAAGAGCATGGGCTATCCAAAACGTCATCTAACAAACTTCGTGATCTAAGCAAACACCAAAATATTTTGCTACCTCACGTCTCCCTAATTTCCTAAAAAAAGCTACCCTCCCGCCATCCTTGACTACACAGACGCCTTCCCCTATTTCTCGCATACCAGAAAGCAACGATGGACTACGAGGCAGCGTACCAGCGAATGTTAAGCAATCCCGCGGGAGATGATACCATGCTGGACCACATGTTCCCAAATCGTGAGGAGTGCAAGGCATTCCTCGATTGGCTCGATGAAAAGACCACCACTGCTATCCAGGCCCTCTCGCAGCCCAAGTTCACTCGCGAGGAGCTTGTAGCCAGAATCGACTCGTCCAACTTGCTTGCCCAGTCCTTTGCCAACACGGTTCTACCAGCACTAGAGACACCCATTCGCCCCTGGATCCCAGTCGGCCACGACAACCATTTCCTCTACCGCCTCTACCCAAAGGCTTATGATCTGCGGCCTGATAGCGATCGTTGGGACTATAAGGTGGAGCTCCCAGAGCACGTTCTTGCCTTCCAGAATGCTGAAGAAAAAGAGGAGTTTGCCTTCCTCCAGCTTGGGAAGCTCGAGTACACTAAAGACGGCCTAACTCACTGGTATGCTACCGTTTTACCTTCCCCGAGATGGTAAGCTTCTTACTAACAACGTACGCATTATTATCAGGCCCAGGACCGAGGACGGGACCGAAGACGATGTGGCTGCCGAGAAGCTTCCGTGGAAGGAAACGGGGTTTAACCTTGTTGCGCGCGTTGGGTCGCATGGTGGGCATATTGATGGGGTTTATGCCGTCTTTAACATGCATGTTGAAGACAACTTTACCGGCGACACGTATACGTATTCTCCCTCGGACAATAAATGGGGCCGGCTGCCCGACCCTCTTGACGAGGAGCAGTTCTTTTGTGCGCGACTAGCAGACAAGCTGGGGGACTTTAGTGGCTGTCACGTTGTATACTGGGGCCAGATTGCATTCTACAAGCCGGTTCCGCTTGTAATGCTCTCAAAGGACCGATTAGTTATTGATGTATGAACTACTAGTGGGAAGAACACGGGCATTTGACAGAACCTAGGGCATCACTGACTCACGCAATCTGCTCAGCCACTTTGGTAATTTGCGGGATATTTTCTTCTCCCAATGTGCCCCGGTATTTCCTCCCGGGGTGATCTTTCCTATGAACTCCCTGAAGAGTCCCAGCATCTTCTTGTTCCCGCGCATGAACTTGGGTGGCGAGCCTTTTCCATCGGCTGGTAGGGCTTTGGAGTTGAGCGGCCATTTGGAGACATGACTTGGTTCCTTGTGGACCTCGCAAGCGCAGGGTCTTCAAGTCGCCGGGTCGCGGTTGAGCTGCTCGTGGTAGGGCCTGTAGTCCCCATGACTGATCCTCTCCGCCAGGAGGGTGACCAAGACTAAGGGAAATGGACTTGTTATTGCACGAAGGAGGGAAGAATGGGCAGCGAAGCTGACCCATCCCAAGGCTATAATATAATGTGCGGTAGGACACGTGAGTGACCGTGCCTGCTCTGCAGGCATCCCGACAGGGGTGCGGTCTGGTGCCGTGACAAGTATGCATTTAGAGGCACGAAACCCCCGCCGATCACCACAACCATCTCCGGGTCTGTGAAGACAATCTCCTAGCCTCCGACGACCCTTACGGTGACCAGCACCGCCCTGGGCTCGCCCACGGTGTCAACCTACACCTCGGTCGTACCGCCCGTCACCACGACCTTCACCGACGCTGGCAAGACAGTGATCAGTGTCTAGCCCGGCACTACAGTCTACTCTGTCTCCATCCTGGTAAGCCGCCTGTTTCTCCTGCCGTTCCCGGTCTAGCTACTAACTTTAGGTCAAGACGACCCGCGGCCATAACAAGAAGATCACCGCTACGACCACGTGCCCGCTCAGCAACCGGGGCTGCACCCTCAAGCTCGGCAAAGACCTGCACCAGGCAACCGCCACGGCACCGCCAGGGGAGGTTTGTGAGGAAAGTTTCCGTTCGTGGCACGAGGGTGCTACGACTCTTCTGCCGCCTCATGAGAGGTGGAATTAGGTGTAATTGGGGAATTATGACCTACTAGGGTTATCTTCGATAAGCTATGCCGAGGGGAAGGGGCGGAATCCTTAGGAGGAATAACCCTGTTGACCTTAGGTGAGTCTGACCAGTGTGACCTAACTGCATTCATGGCTACCACCGGCGTTTAGGGATGGCGGGGTGATAAACTATGTGTTTGTATGGTAGCAAAACCCCTCCCTCGTCTGAGAGCTAGAGGTCATGGTGCAAGAATGACTGAATACGAGAGGACATGAGCTTAGGTATATGGTTAAAGCTCTGGTTAACCAATATCTGCTAGATTAGATATAAAATAGAATGTACTGTCGGTCTTCTCAATCGCAAGATAACCGATTTGATTTGAAGGGGCACAAATGGGTACTCCAAGCAAGGGATCAGGCGCATGAAAGAGTGCACTCTGCCCTACCTCCAAGGAAGCCCGACAAGACAGCATCCATACTAATGATCAGCAGACACACCCATATGGGCCTGCAACTTGTAAGGGTAGGTGAGGGAAGAGGTGGGGGCATGATTTCGTGCTCGCACCACGCGGGTTGCACAGTAATATATTCGGTCAGCTGGGTTCTACATGCGGCTACGTCAACCTAAACCTTTCCCCTTCCTGGTTGCGAAATAGTGGGCAGGATGGCTAGGCCCATCTTCGACTCTTGCTCCATTTGTGGTCTTTGGGCCAGGGTGAAGAATGGATGTAGCTGGTAATATCCTCATATATGAGATTTTGGAGCGGTGATATCCAGACCAGATAACAGGCGGCTGGCGGTGGCGGCCAGCAGCAGAGGTCACCGGGCCGAGTTTCACGTCACTTGCAAAGACGCGCTTTTAAATGCGAGCTGTACACTTCCCTTCGTACATGTCACACCCACATATTCCAGACGCATTAAATCTTCATATACTTTGCCCGTCCTACTTTGTTCTCAAATCTATGTCAACATTTACCTAGTTCAGCAAACCACCTCCCATACACAGTGATGTCCTTAACCCCCTAAGGCCCCCGACATATAGGCCATTCTGCTTATTTAACATACGGCGCCACCCACACAGCATATTCTAGGATGGCTATGCTTTCCCCAAGACTTAGCTCCACCATCACCACTATAGACAAGGGAAACAGAGGTCTCCTATATGATCATATACTGGCTCCTTCATTACTGGACTTACAGTCCTTGCACTAATAATGCTACTTAATATAGAATCATTAAGAACACCACATGTTATGGCAGACCTGGAAATTAAGCTTATTATGGTACTAACACTAAGTTTATGATTAGATCTATTGTGGGTTTGTCAAATAGCACTTACCTAGCAGCATTCCCAGAAACCATTAAGTTAAGGCATGATCAAATATAGGTGCTATAAGAGTCAAAACAAGAAATAAGTTGAAATTATAGGTTAAAGGCCAAATGGGCCGGCTTCGCCATACTCCCTTATATATATACTCTATTATATACTAAAAACAGCTCTAATTTCACCGCCAAAAAACGTTGTTGCATCAAGAGAGATAAGAAGAGCCCCGTATTTTCCTGCCCTGTCTTTACTGTTTATTCATCTAGTCTGCGCCATGGACATAGTTTCATGAGCCCGGTCTCCCTAGGGTTACATTTACATGCCCCTTGCATATTGGGTGTAAGGCTTCACATTCGACTAGTAGATCAAGCTCCATATTCCACCACCTTAGCCCAAAAGTGGTTGCATTAGCATTAGGCTCGTATTTTTAGCAACGCAAATGCTGCTTTGCATAGGATCGTTGAGGCCACTAGCAATCCATGTCATGGCTGACTTGGACGTTGTCGTCGTTCTCGCACTTGAACTGCAGTGTACTGTTGCTCATCTTCAGCAAAGCTTACCCAGCAACATGTTCACAGGCATAACAGGACAGCCTAGAGGACGGCCCAGATGTAGCTATCCTGTTCGACATCCATGGTGATTAATAAGCGTGCGAGAAGAGCACGGTTTCGTGCTTTTTCTAGCCACATTTCGCGGCTCATTGGTCACATTGGAGGCACCGGGGAGGGGGGGGGACACGCCTTCGTGTACCTCAGCTTCTTTTGGGGCACACATTTGTGTGCCTTAGGTTGTTTTCACACATGGCTGGTTACATCGAGACGGATACGGTCTTACCGCCCTCGAAGAGGACCGGCGCTGTGCCCGCCTGAGAAGAGAAGCGCCGCCAAGAAACCAAGAATAAATGCTGGACCGGTTTGTGATTCCAGAGGCTTTCAGAACAGAGCCAGCCAAGTCACTTGTTCAGATCTTATTTGACACCGACTTCTGCTCGCATTGGGACCTTGAGCTTCGCTCATGCCCTTCCCAATACTGGGATGAAAGTTTTCTCCGCTTCTCTACACAAGACAACCATTCAGATTCCAGCCCTTACTCTTCAGGTAATCCAATCCCCCAAGTTGAGGGAGGGCAATGCCCTACAAAACATACTCTGACATGGTGCCAGCTTCAGAGGCCTAGTCTATATACCAGGAGTCCTCACTCGATAACCTGCACGCGTTTTATGGCAAAAATGGTTACGAACGGAGAGTCTGGCAACAAGTCAGCCCCCCCCGCTCCTCCAAACGCTCCGCTCCTCCAAATTCCCCAGCTTCTCCACATCTCCCGGTGAGTTCCACGGCCCAGCCGCACGGTCCGAACTGACAAGAGAACCGTGCAGGTCAACCCTTTAAACGGTTCTCCCGAGGACCCGAACGCAGGAACCCAGGCGACAATCGCCGGCGATATGGACCTCCTGGGAGTCGCCCTCGGCGTCACAAGCAACGATTCTCAAGCAGGTTGGTTTGGTCGCGGACTGAGCTTGGAGGAACCTGTTACCCCTCTGCAAACCCCGGCCGGTTGGCTCAACGGAGATACGGGAGTGTCAGCTCAGACTTCTTTCAGAAGTAACGGCTTGCTGCCGGGTACAGGTTCAATTATGGCCTTTGAGGGCAACCTAGCAGGTTGCCCCACGCGGTTGAGGTTGGAACTGGAATTGGTACAAGAGAGCCAGGCAACCGAAGGAGAAGAGGCACGGAGGAGCTGATGCAGGCTAGTTAACTCTGTTGAATGGTCACTTCATCGGTATTCTGCATAAGGCTGCGAGTGCAAAGTAGCTGATGCCCCGCTTGCTCGGCGGGCTTGGAAGGAGGCCGTTTTGTTTCCGTTATTGCCGAGCCCGTGTTTGGAAACGCGCTGATCTGATCGATCGCGGGAATTGTGTGGGGTGGGGGATGACGGAGGCACCTAATGATTGGCTAGTGACTGGTGGGTCACATCACTGACGATCATAGCCAGCCCTTTTTCCACACCCCACTCCATCTTAAGACGCCAATTCCCCGCCAGAGCACCGGGACCTCGCCCGCCCTCCCCTCTTTTCTCATCGCTATGGCCCCCACTCAAGCCCAGACAGCGGCCCAGCAGGGGCTCTCATCACCGGCGTTAAAAGATCAAGGTACTGATTCTTCGCAGCGCCAGAAGGACATCTTCCGCTAACGATTAACAGGAAAACAACCCCAGGGCATCCAGTCGCGCAAACGCGCACCTCGAAAGCGCGGTCGCCTCCAAGGACGACCCGCAACCGAGCGCACCGAACGCAATCGCCCACGTTCCTCTACAATCGCTCAACAGGTATGCCTTCCATCCTTACATTACAATAGATCACACACTAAGCCGTGTTTTGTAGGATCAACCAGCGTCTATCCAAAGCAAAGGTCGCAAGCGCAAGCAATCGGTCGAAGACGCGCTCGAGCACAGCCTAGACCCAGCCCTGAAGCGACAATGGACATCCGATACACGCCCTGAGAACACATTTGACGAGCCAGCGACTGGCGCCGGCGCCTCTAGACACGCGACTGACCCGGTTGCTTTCTGGGCGGAGGAAGGGCGCTGGCCAGAAGAACAGTATTGGCCGGAAGAGACCTCACAGACGGATTCCACCATGGAGCGTCTACTTGTGCGGAAGAAATCCTCGTCCAATCTGTCCCGTAAGCGATCGAACTCTGTCACATCCACGACACCCAGCGATCAAAAACCGAGGGAGGAGAAGAGCGCCCCATACAGAAACGCGCAATACCCGCTCCTACTCCAGACCAAGGGCTCATACATGGGGAAGTCACCGTTGGGTATCGCCGATAAGAGTAGACGCCTTTGCGAGATCCTACTTGACAGTGAACAACCGGCTCCCAAAGAATCACTCTTCGACGACGATATATTCGAGCGTGTTTGTGATAACCTCGAGAATAAGAACGAGGCTAGGGTTATTCAAGACATTTCTCGGCTGATCGTTCCTTCAGCGGAACAATGCGCTCTCCGTGCTAAGCCCCTCAAACACCTCATTGAAAGCGTCAACGAAGGGTGGAATAACTCGATCCCCCTAACTGGGACTCGTCCCCAGCCTGACTACTCCGTGGGATTTGGGCGAGAGGCATTCACCGACGACCAGCTCGCCAAGCTGTCACCATTCATTGGGGACCTCATCACCGGGGACCAGTCTTTCTTCATGGCAACGTACTATATGTACTTCCCGTTCCTTACCTGCGAGGTGAAGTGCGGCGCCGCGGCGCTTGATATCGCCGACCGGCAGAACGCTCACAGCATGACCCTTGCAGTACGGGCCATCGTCGAACTCTTTCGTGCTTTGAAACGTGAGGGCGAAGTCCACCGGCAGATCATGGCCTTCTCCATCTCGCATGATCATAGGACAGTACGGACCTACGGCCACTATCCCATAATAGCCGGGAAAGACACCAAATATTACCGCCACCCAATCCACACTTTCGACTTTACGACACTCGAGGGAAGGGACAGATGGACAGCATATCGTTTCACCAAAAATGTTTACGACATATGGATGCCCGCTCACTTCAAGAATGTCTGCTCCGCCATTGATCAGTTGCCGTCGAATTTGGACTTCGATGTCCCACCGCTTTCTGAAGCAACCGGTCTTTCCCAGGATTTAGGGAACTTGATGCAGTCAAATGCTGGCTCCGTTTCAGTGCCCGTCGAACAGGACAGCCAGTCGAGCAACGCTGAGCAGCAAGGGGTTACTCCAGACACATCGTTTACAGGGCCGGGGCCGGTAAAGAGGAGGAAGGGCTAAGCCAGGTGGAAGAGGATTTGTTTGGATTCGAGGCGTCTCTTTGGCGTTTCAAAGTGCCAACCACTTCGGATAGTTTGCTGTCAAGAACAGCTGGCGATTGGGATATGGAACTAACTTGACCTTCAGGTAAAGCACTGAGAGAGTGTGGTGGGCAAGAAGGAATTGGAAAGAACACTGAGGTATCAGATCAGGTTCAACTTAAACTTGATCGCCCTTGGAATATTCGCCACAGGGTGGCATTTCAGACCCACCAGCGAGTATATCTAATGCCACCTGCATGGCAAGTTATTGTCAAGCTAGGGGGATCGTGCGATATTTGCGACGCCTTGGCCGTGGTCGAATTCACTCTCGCATGAGCCCGGGTTCTTGGACGCCATGCACCAGGACCAGGGGGCGTCCGTGAACCCGGATCTATGGACGCTGATAAGCCCTCAGCGCTTCGGCTACATATCCAATGGCCCGTCTGGTCGCACCACAACGCCAAGCGTCGCTATACAGTCAACTGACAGTTGCCGATTATCCACGTAAAATAGTCAGCCTTCTCATCAACCTCAAATGTCATGGTCCCATCCGCTCCACCCTAGCACACCGTGTCTCTGACCTTATTAGAAACACCAAACGGTGGCAGAAAACCAGGGCGCCATAATCTGGCGAGTCCCACATTGACCGGTCGGAAAATAACCGGCGAGTGTGGGGGATGTTCGGGACGGCCCAGAGTTCCGGGGGCTTGGCGCTCTCCTCGCCGAGATGCGGGGCAAGGGAGGTCACGAAGGAGGTGTTCCACTTCCATCAGCCATTCCTTGTTGGCGACACCAAATTTGGCCAAGGTTTATATGAAGAGGTGGAGGACGAAGGAGGTCTGACGGTACTGAAAACTGCGATGTGGGGGCTCGATGCGGCTCTGTCAGATGCAGCTGCACAAAGATGGGCGCGGCTGCGAGATGTGATTCCGCTAGAACGAAGGAACACACAAGGGCACAACTCGGCAATGTATTCACCGAGGCAGCCCTACACCCTGAGACCCATATGAGGGACCAGATAGCCAGCTCTGCGGGGACGGTGCTGGCGAAGGGCGAGTCTGAGATAACACACAGTGGCAAGCGGGGTCTGGGTCATTCGTGGTAGGTAAATAGATTCCGGGCGAGGGGGGGCAGGCCAAGGCTACTGCCTGTAAGCTAACGGCGCGAACGGAGCTATGAACGAGAACTCGAGCTAACGGGCTGTCCATCATCCATCAGTTATATCCCTCAATTGGCATTTGAACCTGTCGGCGGTGGGAAAAAGGATTGGTGGAGCACCTCGGCCTTCTCCTCTGGCTCATGGGCGAGGCTCCCGTCCGGCTTGGCCAGCGCCGGCGTGCAGGTGGGTGATACGTCGTGCCTATTCTTGGCCCACTTGACCAGCTTCCAAAGGCTGGACGGTGATGCAGATGCTTCTTCTACCCTTTGGCGATGGGTATTGCGCACAGTCTTTTGGATTTGTCGGCCCTTCCTGTTGCCCTTCCTGTTGCGCGCCTGCCGGTAGTCGTCATAGTCTTCGTTTTGCCTCGTTCGTTGCCACCGTCGACGGAGTTGCTAGACTTTCTCTGCAGATATCCTTGCACTCATGGTTGAATCCCGCGACGGATCGTGGTGACGGGTTGGACCATGGCGTGGACGCCTCGATACCGGCCTCCAGAGCATCGACAACAGAGGAGACAAACTGGTATAACGAGGATGATCTTGATTATCGGGCCCCTGGTCACAAGGCGTCTGGCAGCCACAGCACAAGTCCAGCCCAAGCTGCTGCAGCTATCGGAGAAGAAGACGCCAGGGTGGGCGGCGAATGAAAATATTCCGTATTCAGAATATCACAAATATCAACGAATATTATGTGTTTAGTCAGCTGGCCTGCAGCCAACCAAGGAATATCTGGCTCTGGCCGCCCAAAGCAGCCTAACCATCAAAACTTCACCAATTTAACAACTCCTTCAACAACAAAGATGTCTTTCATTTCTGAGGATTCTTCAATATCCAGAGATACAGGCCGAATCTCGACCCCAGTCCTGGAGCATACTCGGGCCCCTCAAGATAAAGAACCCATATGGAAGGGCAAAAGCCTCATATATTACTGCAAATGCTATACAATATGGAGTGCTCAAAATACAACAAACTTGCGGCAACATCTTTAATCTAAACACAGAATCATCGTTACCAATCAATCAAGAAGGATCAACACTTCCAGCAATACTACATTGCAATCTCACAAGAAAGCAATAGTAGTTAACCAGACTTCTAAACTTAATGCTTAAATTCTTAAATAAGTGTTAAATAAGAAGATTATTATACAGGCGATTGTTTTGCTTATTATTATTGAGAATCTTTCTTTCTGGATTGTCAAAAGCCCCTATTTCCATACCCTTTACAAAGCCCTTAACCCAGCAGCATCAAACAAAAGTTATATTATCATATTTAGCAATCAAAATATCAGAAAATTCTGGCTCTTTCATAAAGATATTATCCAGAAGAAACTTTAATCATCTCATTTAGCAATTCGCCTCTCTATTGCTGTTTGGGCTTCTCTGAATTAGAACCTATTTCTAGTAATTTATGCTTATTTTATAGATCTTAAATCAGAAACCCTTTAAAAAAGAGACAGTAACGCTCTACTATGCCGATCGTAACTTTCTACTATGTACATGTAAAAAGCCCTCACCGCATTGCAGCAACACTGTCAGGGACTGTTAAAGGCTGTCAACAACCGCTAGCAAAAAAGGCGGTCAAGGCCAGGGGTCACATTCGCAGCCACAGTCACGGTCGCAGTCCATCGCAGTCAATTGAAAACAGTTAATTCAACACTATTGAAGCGATTTAAATCGCTCAAATACTTCAAAAACGCAATAAAAGGCTTCCGGCCAGCGTTTCAACACAATAACTATGTGCCCCTGACGGCAAGCCATCGCTATTGCTAGTTAGCTCTATTGAACGCGCGCAATTGAATGAAGTTTACTGCGTGTGTTAAAAACGCTATTTGACTGCGTTGACTGCGTTGCAAAGGTGTTGCAATGGCTGGATTTGTTTGTTGAAAATGGAAAGATTTGGTGGGGTTGAAAGGTGGAAAGATTGAAGTGTTGGCTTGCAAGGCTGCAGTTGGCTGCAAGTGGTGGATTGAAGTGGTGGCTTTTGACAGGGCGGCAGTATTCCTTCATGTACCTTTTCTGCCATTTTCAGGGTTATGTTGACTGCTTTCAGGGTTATGTATGGGGGGCCATAGTAGAAAGTTACGATCGGCATAGTAGAGCATTACGGTCTCTTAAAAAAGACTTATAAGTCTTCTATCTATCCAGTCATATTATATAACATCTTAATATAAAGCTCTCTTTTATATCCTTTAAGACTATAATATTATTTTCAAGATTAGGACAGTTATTCATGATATGTTACAATCTGTACGCTAGGTACCTAAGTACCTGGTGTTGAACGACAGATCGTAAAGCGGGACGCTCTAGGGTTGGGGTTGTGGGGAAGGTTGATTCTCAAAGGCAAGTATCTCAGAAAGGGGTTATCACACTCTGTCGAATAGATTGCTGTCACCAAGGACTTGTAAAGTTATGGGACACAATAGAATGTAATTGCTTGCGTGAGGAACAGGAGTCCTCACGCTCCATGGTGCGGTGCACGATGGTTACTTATACTAACTAACTAGCAATGTAACTTGTAACTTACTTGGTGGGAATTACCTTGCTCTGCGTGCTCTGCGGACAGAGCGCACCAGAGCAAGGTGAGTCACGTGACGGTACAGAACGTCACAATAGGACAATCTACTATGTAGCTAGCCCTTGCCTGTATATGGACCTAGAGCCCCTATTACAATCCATCAAGATGCCTAAGGCTCCTTGCAAGATCGTCTTGACAGATCTAAAGCCCAATGACAATTACTTGCGTGCCTTAGGCTTCATTTGGCTATGTATGTCACACTGGTAGGCTTACCTAAGGTCAATAGGGTTACTCACCTCCTTGACCTGAGCATACCGTAGGCATGGGAATCACACACACAATCACACACACACCTTTATGATCCATAGCAACAGGTCTATTGGATCTGGTGTCTCCAACCATCTAGCAATCGTCATCAGGCTTCAGATCTGCTATGGGCGAACCATAGAGCTCCAAGCATTCCCATCAGATTGCATTAGAAGCTCCAGTACACACAGGCAAGGGCTAGCTATATAGTGGATCATCCCATATCAGGTTTTATCACCAGACTTTAGATTTATTATGGACAAGCCATATAACCTCAGTATCATGGTCCAGGCTATATGACAGCTGAACAGATCATATGATGGTCTTTTAATTAGGGACCTTCTTGATATTATAGTCATCTTATTAAAAGACCTGAAACTGACATTTGCCAGAGTCTAGCTTCAGTGGTGATAAGTGGTCGCAACCAGCCCACTTAGGCAGTGATGAATAATGAAGGGAACCACTGCTGTGAGGAGCCCTGTGGTGGTTTGGATGCGATCTACAAGCAACTACCCTCTTCTTCAATTAATCTACAACTATAAAGCATCATGTATTATCTTCTGTTCAATCATTCCATCTCCCTAAACAATTTGATCGTCCGACACTATACAAGTCATCGTTATAGCTCTGCAGTCTTATCCTGCAGTTGACTCACCTTGTTGCTGTCACTCCCGCTACACCTTAACCCTTCACCTATGGTGCCAGTGTCACAGTTTCTAAAAATGACTGGGGAGCTTCTTCCTCTCCAGGGTCCATTGCTCTTTTATCCTTTTTATAATAATACCAAGATACCTATAAGATCCATCATAGCCGCCCATCAGTCCTGAGGTTCCCTAGCCACCCGTCACACATACCCTACAAATCCATAGCTACTTGCCAAGTAAAGCCAACCACCTTCTGACAAGTCCATGGCCTATATTGGTACTTACTCCAAACAACCCAAGTGGCATGGTATCCATCATTATGGAGGTTTTTGCAAGTCCTTGGTACTTATACTGGCCATAGCACTGTTATGTCGATCCTATGTTGGCTGTCATAGCAGTGGTTCCCTTTGTGACTTATTATTGCCCAAGTGGGCTGGTCATGACCACCTGTCACCACTGAAGCTAGACTCTGGCAAATGTCAGTTCAAGGTCTTCCAATAAGATGACTATGATATTAAGAAGGTCCCTGATTAAAAGACCATTATACAATCCATTCCACCGTCATGCAGCCTGGACCATAATGCTGAGGTTATGTGGCTTATCCATGAAAAATCTAAAGTCTGGTGACAAAGCCTGACGCGGGACGATCCACTGTATGGCTAGCCCTTGCCTGTGTGTGGCCCTGGAGCCCCGATGCCATCCAATAGGAATGCCTGAAGCCTTATGGTTCGTCCATAGCAGATCTGAAGCCCGATGCCGATTGCCGGATGGTTAGAGACCCACCAAGTCCAATGGACCTATTGTTGCGGATCTCCAAAGGTGTGTGTGTGATTCCCGTGACCACCAGGTCAAGGAGGTGAATAACTCTGTTGACCTTAGGTGAGCCTACCAGTGTGACAATAAGGAAAAGGCTTTTATAGACCAACATCGCTCTTGGTTTAGCCGCCTTTGTTATATGATGCCGGAGCATGAAAGGCTTTCTGTTATGCTTTTTTACACTACTTTGGTATGAAACCCATAGGGAGAATCGGCTATCAAGGATCTTATATCTCTTATGAGAAATAACTACTATATCGCCTACTAGCTATCGCTCTGGCATTTCTCGGAAGCCTCGTCTCGCTTTTGCGCGGTCATGGGCCCAGAAGGCATCCACACCAGCTTGGGGGACGACGAGATATCGGGTTTGGAGACGACGATTCCGGCGCAGAAATAGCAGGAATGAAACTCTGTGGCCGTTTGGTAGCCTGCTCTTATCCTGCGATGTTCATTTACGGTCGAAACGGCTGTTGTTGGGACCAGCGTCTCGATCAATCCAACTAATGAATTCAATTATCCAATTCAATTCAATTAAGCAACTCAATTATCGCCGCAGGAGGCGCAATTAAATTCAATCTTGGGGTGCTGATTGAATTGATTAATTGAAACATTAGACCGGCCAGATTCGACGATTTCCGGGCACTTTGCCAAGCCAACCTTCTCTTCTTTGCGGGCTTTGGCAATGACTTCTACAATCCCCCTGAGGTTCTTCTACAGCAAGATGAGGTAGAGAACTACCTTAGGGAACCGGTCTTGCCCATTAACGTGACCCCCTTTCCATGGTGGCAAATACAGAAGCATCGCTTCCCACGGCTGGCCCAGATGGCGTTCGAGATCCTCTCAATACCGCCATCTTCATGCGAGTGTGAGAGGATCTCTAGTCTTGCAAAGCTGGCAATAAGTACCTGAAGACAACAGATCAGCGACGATACTATTACCAAGCTTCAATTTATCAAGAACTGGCTGCGTTGGATGGGAATTTGCAGCAAACACTCGGCTCAGGGGTAGTGTGGGATGTCCATGGGACTTGGGCGGGTTCGGAACAACCCCTTCCGGTGGCCCCTGCGCGGGTCTTGGCACACTTCAATTCAATTCAATCTGTGGAACCCTGCAATCAATCTTCTGGGAATATCTTCAATTCAATTCAATCAGAGGCCTGTTAATTGATTAATTTGATTGATCGAGACGCTGGTTGGGACGGGTTCGGTGCGGGGTGTGAGGACTTCGCGTCGCGCCTGCCCTTTCGGGGGTGGCGGCGGCAGTTGCACCTGTGCTGCCGTTGACCTAGGAGCGTCCCTCGGGTGTGGCGGTGGAGCTCTTGTGTTTGCTTTGCCTGCGAGTTGCAGGCAAGAGAAGACTCGCCCCATTCTGGGCTTCGGGCAGGCGTGAGGGAGCTGGTGTAGGTGGAGGCCTAGGACGGAGCTGTGGGGGCGGGAGCTGAAGTTCAGCTTTCGAGCTCGGACCACTTCAGCCACGGCGTCGCGACTGGGCGCCAATCTCCAACCGGTCTCGATGAAGCCGAGTCCTACATCCCCAGCTCACACCATTCTATATTCTGCTGGGTCACTTGCCAATTAATTACCTATAGCCTAGTGTAGGTTTTGGATAGCATCAATACCTGTGGGACTGACAATAAAGTGAATGGCCAGCTCGGGGAGCTATGGTAGGAAGGCTTAGAGCCCTTCATGCGGATCCCCAGAACGAGCAGTGCAAGTGTTGATCGCCCCGCCAAAGGGTGCCGGATAATTTGTTTTGGGTCCGCAGTAACGTTATGCAGCGAAAAGACCACACGCAGGACAAGGGGATCACGTGGGGATATAACTATGGACCAGAATGGAATGGGGCCACCCGGTGGGACCAATTGTTTTCGTTATTCCCGAACCAATCAGACCAATCAGGTAAGTGATCTGCACAGATCACGGTCTATACAGGAACCTTAAGCTCACCCGGATTTTCTCCAAGTCAAGACGGTATATCCCAAGCAATTCAGGTTCAATACGTACGAAAGCGCGACCGCTGTTGAAGGGGCCGCATCCCAGATAGAGCTATTCTGAGCATGAGAAAACCGCAAGCCACGCGCAAGTACTCTGACAAATCATAAAGATGAGAGACAGCCTCCCTACCAAGTGCGACGCAACCCAAGCCGAATGCTAGGCAGTCTGTGCATGGATTCCAGAATCTTGCCTGGGAATCTCAAGACAGCCTCCTTGAACAAGGTGCCAGTCGTCCAGTCGTATGAGCAGACTAGCACCCTCTCTATACCCCCCTCGGTCCCGCAGGCGATGAGGGCCTGAGGCGGCCAGGCAGCAGTGAAGATGGTGGCTGTCATTGTGACCGTATCGATGAGGGTGAATATCTGGGGCAAAACGAACAGCTGATCAGCCGAGAAGTGTCACCCGAGGCGGGAACGCTCACCTTGTCCTGGCCGAGAGGGCTCTCCTCTAGCGCGCGGAGCTCCTCGTCCGTTTTGTGCGAGCATGGACCTCCTGGTGGACACTGCTCGTCGCAGGGGCCCCAAGGCTCTTTCCCGATCATCGGGTACGTCCTCACCCGCCACACGCCCTCCGCCTGTGTCTCGACGCTATCTCTCGGGTTGTCGTCTCCCTGGGCTTGAGGGAGCCCCGCGAGCTGACCTTGCTCGGTGTCGTTCTCCGGCAGGTGGAGTTTGGGCTCCAGCACGGCGGGGCCTGGGCCGTGGCGGGAAAGCGGCGACGCGTTCTTGCTCCAGCGGATGAGCCCGACCGCAGCCCCGAAGAGCTTCTCCTCGATGGCGCAGATGCTCATGTGCCCCTCAAACGCGAACAGCCGGGGGTGCACCTGCCGGAACTTTGCGCGGCGGTAGTTCCGTGCCATGCTCTCGGACCACGAAGGGACGACGGCAAGACCCGCGAGCGCGCCTTCGCAGTGTCGCAGAAACCCCACGCGCGGGCGCGCGCAGATGTCGGTGAACTTGTCCAGCTGGATCTTTGCCCCCTAGGCCTTCTCGATGATGAGCGTATCGTTCTCGCCTACGCCCGAGATCTGGATGCTCGGCTCGATGTTCCACAGGCTTGCGTGGTACGCATCGTCCATTCTCATCCACGGCGAGTCGCGGCTCGGCGGCTGGAGGCAAACGAAGCGTTCCATCAGCCTGTCGCTGTCAGCAGGCAGGGAGAGCCTGCTCGGGGGGGGAGGAGGAGGACTAGTAAGCACCAGGCAAGATTGGGTTGGAGACGGAGAGCAAAAAGAAGAACCTCTCACCGTGCAAACGCTTGTAAGGAACTGTCGTGCCGGTTGATGATTGGCCGCAGGCGCAGGAAGCCCATCAAGACGTAGCTGATATCGCCACGGTAGTGACACTGCAGGTTCCCCTGCCTCGCCCGATGCATCAAGCACTCGAGAGCGATTTTTACGAACTCGAGACGCGAGAGGTTTGTCGTGCCGTAGTGCTCGATAAGCTGTCTAGACGTCTCGGTGTCGTCCCACACTAGAGCGGGGAACTCTTGCTTGGTCCACTCACACCAGCGGATGTGATTTCCCTCTTTCCAGCACACCTTGATCGGCCTGTCGGGGCCTAGCACGACCTCGGGAAACGTCCATATCCGCGCACCCCATTCCCTAAGGCTCGGCATCATAGCGGCTATCTCGCTACCGCTAGCAGGCTGGTTGAGGACAACCAGCCCGCGAAGAGGCGGCGTTGGGGCTGGTCTGTCAGGCGCGGGGAGGACGATGATGACGCGCTCCGCACCGCGTATCACATCGCTAATCTCGTAGACCTGGCGGGTGGTGGTCAGAAATCTTTTGCTGCAGCAATAGGGGAGTGGGAGCGGGAACCCACCCCGCGGTCCATGGCCTCGAGTAGATCCGTTACCGTGCCATCCTCAGAGTGGCATGACATGCAGCACCAGAAATAGTCGTAGCCCAAGGAGCCTGTCATCGTGTTCGCAACCCGGGTCAGCTCGATCATTTCGCTATTGGGTACTTCGCCTTCCCTTCCAGGGAATTGGGAAAATGTGAAGGCGATGAACACGTATTGAGCATCGGCCTGCGAGTTTCATCTGTGTAAGCCGAGGTAGCGATGTGACGGCCGGTCGGGAGCTAGCTTACCGGCGGGTCAATGACTAGCTCTACGGCCCTGTCATGATTCCGCTGCATAAGCATCCTGGGCTTGGGGCGCCTGTACGAAGCATCCGCGCTCAAGCCGAGCCTGCTTGCTGGTACGTTCCGATCCCCGGCCTTTCGGTTGTCACCCGCACTGGCCGCAACCCGGGCATATCGAGGGTTGTCGTAATAAAAGGACAGATAGGTCGGCGGCTCGAAAGGCGCTCTATGGGGGACGCACAGACGCTTGATGGCTCTGAGGAGTAGGAATGCCTGTTGGGGAAGCACAGGTTAGGGTTCGCATCTGGAGCTGGACAGGACCGGGCGGGAGAGCGCTGGGAACATACCGCCCAGGCACAAAGACTGGACAGGGCGAGGATCCAGTTCAGTGCAAACACGAGCCAAGAGGCTGGGATGCCCCATTTCTGAGCTGCCGTTTCCCTAGAGCGGCCGGGCATCTTGGATAGCTGGAGTAGGGTCGTGCTGGTATCCCTAATGTAATGTCTCTGCCAAGTGCTGTTCTCAAGTCTCCGGAGCGAGGCCGTGGCTTGGACCTTGAGCGGGACAAGGCGCTTCCCGTCCTCGGTCAGCTCCGCATCGCACTTTTGGCTGATGGGGGTGCGCCTCTTGGAGGGGTTGAGGCGGTACGGGTAGTTGTCGCCGTACCTCTGGGCTGGCTTGGCCGCCCATGGCGTCGGAAATCCAAAGAAATGGGCAATGGGCTCCAGCCATTCCTGTGTGAAGAAGCTCTCTTGCTCTTCACCTCCGCTTTGCTCCGTTTCGTCATTCATAGGGGCCCCTGGGAGTTCGTCTTCAAACCTGGCGGCCTGCGGGGGTCCGTTGGCGTTGCCGGTGGCTGACATGGCATATCCCTCCTCCCCGGGGCCAGAGATTCTGGGTTGGTTAGCCATGGCTGGGTTGCGCAAGGTCAGGCCAAGCCCCTGCTGATGCTATTGTCTGTCAGAACCCTAGTTAACCCCCCGTGGTAAAGCCACTCTTCGAACGGCCTTATCGTATATGGTTGATGGTATCAGGGCTCGGTCACAACCGCTGAAAAGTTGTGCCTGCGAGGATATTTAGCCCTCACTACCCCCGAGCCACGCTGATTGGTAATCGCCGTGGATGCCGTTCCAGCTGCCGTCCCAGTGGCTCTGGTGGCCCCGGCCACGGTAGCACCCGTGGTTTGTGCGGTAGAGGCGTTCCGACCGTTTACGCTGGCGTTGTTTTGCTGAAGTCAAGGCTTGTTAGATCTCTCGGCCTCCTCGGGGAGGGTGCGTTTGTTTCGAGCACATACCTTTCCAGCAACTGGCTCCTCCACAATGGCGTGATAGTTGTGTCGGGGGGTAGGATTCTGTGGGCGGTCAACTTTCACTCTCTGCTCTGCAAACAGCATCGAAACTCGTGGGATCAACCAACACTCATTCGTTCCGGTTGCTCCTAAACAGAACGAATCTTGGGCGGGGGAGAGAGGGTTGAAAGCTGGACGTCGGAATGCGCAATATTTTGGGCAGTTTTGAGATTGAATATGTCGGAGGGCTGCCAATATGACACGGGGAGCATGGGGGAAAGCCTTACGAGACGGCGGACCAGGGCTTCGTTTGCATTTCCCTTTATACTCGAGACAAGGCTCTGTAATTACGGTGAGTGCTTGGTGAATTGCTGTCAAAATGTACGTAATAAGGAGTGATCAATATGCGCCCAGAGGACGCTAAAAAGAATCAATGGGTGTGTTCGTGGCAGAAGGCTGTGCAGATACTCTCTCGACCGGCATGGTTGATAAAAAAGTACCATGGCACTGATACCCCAAGATGGAAATGCTAGGTCAAGTTGCCAAGATAGTTAACTTGCTCAGCTTGCCAGACATCACACCCTGATGAAGCTAAGGCGCTTTAGCTAGCCTTGGGATTGGAGGATGGATGTTGCCAGGCTTTAGTGGGGCTTCCTCGCCGAAAAATACGGAGAAGTTAAGATCTGAGGTGGTGTAGTGGTCTGTGACGTTGAAAACGAGGCTTGTGGTGGCCGGCGAGCATCTCCAACCAGAGCGAGCCCACACAGCGCCAAGGCTCTCAGTAAACCCCGTGTCTCCGCCACTACATGCAGCCGGAGTCAGTCCAAGCGAAAATCCCTCATGCCTTGTTCTTCTACTTTGGCTACGAGGTCTAAACCCGACGGCTGTTCTGGCCGTCCACCTGCGGAACAGGATCAATGATCTCCGCATTGCGAGTGCTTGGATTGAGGAGCTCCAAACTCTTGATAATCTTCTCTGGCGTCAAGGCCCCGTACGGACCCCAGGGCTGGTAATCAACCTCTGTTGCGGTCAGCAAAATCTGTCTACCGGGAGCCTTCTCGTCATGATGGGGCCGCACCACTTCCGATGTGGTGGCCCGGAATTCTTACCTCCTTGGCTGGACGACAGCCATTTCCATGTGACGCTGCTGGCCCAATGTACAGTGGGGGTGCAAAAAAAACGCCCAACCCCACATTTTGGCCCAACCCTCGTCATGACCACCCATCTTTTGATGCTTTATTCTGAACGCAATTCTGTGGAAAAACGTATATATAATAGTTCATTGGAAAGAGAAAAAACTGTAGAATAGTGTTGTCAATCTAGTATTTGGTGTACCAGCCTTTAGCTTGCCGTACGGCCTCAACTCTGCGAACCATGCTGTCAATCAGCTTATCTAAGAGGTCATCTTCGAAGGCCAGCCAGATCTTTGTGGCAAGCTCGCAAAGCCTCCGTAAGGACTCCTCGTTCTTCGGCAGTGTTGCAAGCTCCGGATCCTCGGCGAGAATCCTCTCTTTAAGTTAAACACCCTACTTTTCGACCCCCCCCTGTTTTCGCGCCCTTACAAGCCACACACAAAATCCACATCCAAGAGAGTGAACTCCTCACCACAACCACCAACTCTGCACTTAAAAATACAGGAAAAATCAATCCAAATCTTCATCTACTGGCCTTTGTGGCTTCAGCCTTATTCTGCCAGACCGGCGCGGCGGAGTCCAAGCCGCATCCTCCCTATCCTCCTCCGCAGATACCACAGTTGGATCTACTGCAATTGAGTCTTCCGCACTTGCTGCCTCAACTGTGCGTTGTGCAGGCTTGTGGTTTCTCTGGGCGAGTATCTCTCCAAGCGTGATAAATCACTTGTTCGGATTTACTCATACCTTGCGCCGGTGAGTTGGCTTGAGAAGCTCCAAGCACGCCTCCAAACTCGTGATCTCTTGGTCCTTGACTGCCAGCTTGAAATTCCGCTTATCCAGAGCACTAGTGATCTTCTGGATGACCAGGTGCATAGTCAGAGTCCTTAACATAGTGCTGAAAAGCCTGGAAATGTCACTGCTCCTGGATGGGGTGGAGATAGTGGAGGGTATAGTGGGTGGTGGAGTGGAGGCTCTGTACTCAAGGACCCATAGAGAATTAAGTGGTTTTTGCCGGTTATTCAGATATAAGCCAGTTGCTCGCCATCCTGCCTTGATGTTCTTTATATCTAGGCCAACTTTGTATGCTTTGCTGAAGATCTTAAGGAATTTAAGCTTTCCAACCCTAGTTGAGTCAGAAAGTGAAACCCACTTGGCAAGAAGGCTCCAATATTTTGCCTTTAAGCTTGGAAAACAACCTAGATCTAAGGGCTGTGTGACATGAGAGGTATGGGCAGGTAAAAATAACATATGTATGTTATTTAGAAAGTACTGAGTCATAAAATCATTAGTTGTATGTAAGCCATGGCCATCCATAATCAGAAGCCTTAGTACTAAGATGTTACCTCTTTTAGTTTCCAGAAGAAAGATCTTCTCAAGCCACTTAAGAGTAATCTTATTACTTATCCAGCCATTCTCAGAGTTGGTGACTTGCCATGATGGATATGCCTCACATATAGCCTTCTTAAACCACTGGTCCTGGAGGGTTGTGCCTTTGAAGATGATAAGGGGGTTCAAGGCAATGCCAGTTGCTGAGATACACTTGATAAAAGAGACCCAGGACCATGAACTGCTGGTTTTCACAGGGACCTTCTTGGGGTATATCTCTGCACTTCCAAGCACACAACTATTGACTCCCTGGCCCTCCATAATGCCACCTTCATTGGCATTATAGCAGCAAGATGGAGGTATATAGTTGACTGTATCATAGAGGTCGAAAAGCTTGTTGATATTGGCCGGGGAGGCCTCATTGACTCATTCCTAGTGAGTCCTGCAACCCAACTTCGTCCTCAGTTGTGGGTAGCAACGTAGGAAGGAACACATCCACTTCCTCCCAAGTTTATTGTGGTCGCCGCCATGGCAAAGTTGTGCCATGGCAAGATGCCGCACTTGTGCATGTGAAGGTGCATGTCCGAGCTTTTCCTGGCATAGAATCCAGTCGCATAGGCCTTGCTCTTGGGGTATAGAGAGCCTCTGTTGGTGTTGGTGAGCCGTGGAGTGAGGTTCACCTTCCAGGAGGCGACTGCACAGAGTAGAGGGGGGTATACCATGATGGCATGCGGCGCCATTCAGTGTGCCTCCATCCAGTACCTCAGTTATGGCATTCTGGAGGTCTGCTTCCGTGTAGGTGCGCATGGTAAGGTAGCCAATTGAATGCAAAAAGGTGCAAAGAGAAAGAGGAAGAATTGGATGTGTGGTGGTGGAAAGGATGATATAAGTAGGGTAGGGGACGCACAAGGATACGCGTCGCGTGGGGGCGCGAAAACAGGGGGGGGTCGAAAAGTAGGGTGTTTAACTTAAGTAACATCCACAGATTTTCGATGGGGTTAAGATCAGGTGAGTAAGGCGGCCAGTCGAGTACCCTGAACCCCATTTCCTCGAGCCATTCCTTCAACAACCGCGATGTGTGGATAGGCGCATTATCTTGCATGAAGATACTGGATGGATCCATTATCGTTGGCAAGTGCTCGTCAAGCATCTCCTTGTATACTCTCGCCGTAACACCGCCTCGCTTCGAATTTGGGTCGCCATAACAGGGAACTAAGGCGCTCCGCGCGCCGTAGCGAAATGCGCCCCAAAACATCTGGGAATGTCGAGATTTTTTGTGTCGGGACTGTACGTATTTCGGATCGATAGCTAACGAGCCTATAATTATACAAATCGCTTAGGTTTTGGTGCTAGGAGAGCGGTTTGAACATAGTGGGTTGTAGGGCGCCACATTACCTCGAGGACGGAAAACCCATGCCCTACGCCCCGGCCCTCCGCGCTCGATGGTCGATTCATCGCTGAAGACGACAGTTCGCCAAAAGTCAGTCCCTTTATCGGAGTGTTCGATAGCGAAGGCATATCGAGAAGCCGCGTGTTCTGCGCTGAGATATGGACGTGTCGCCGCGAGGGTGTGGGAAATTCCTTCCTTTTGGAGGAAGCGAGATAGAGTCGCCCGGCAGACGTGACCAACGGTCAATCTACGTAAAGTTTCGAGTTGAATGAACGGATTTTTGGCAACCTCACGTAGAATCGCGCGTTTATCGCGTTCAGTAAGCTTCGTTGGCCTTCCACGGCCAGGTCTTGACACGCCGTAGTCTTGGTGTTTGAAGCGTTTGACGACGCCGCGAACGTGGACCTCCGTTACGCCCTCGTGGTGCGCGACCGCCTTCGCCGTGAGGCCGGAAGAATACCGGGCCGCAATTCTATTACGCCTTCGAGGCGTGGAATGCTTGTATTTTGCCTTTTTGATCGGCGAGGAGGGTATAATAGCCATTTCAATATGGTGGGTGGTTTTTGGAAGGACGGGAAATCGGTGCGGGGTTGAGGGGTTGGGCGTTTTTTTTGTGCACTGACTGTAACACATTTCAGCCATTTTGAACATGGTCACAAGCACACGCCCAGGCCTGCCGCAAGCTCCCTCGGGCACAAAAAGGCGAGGACGCCACCAGCGCAGGTTTCCCTCTTCCCACACACAAGTCGGAAGGAGACATGACAGCAAACATGGACCGAACCGCCCACTCTTTCTATCGAGGCAAAGTTGCAAATGCCTGCGGGGCACCAGCTACTCTGTCTCAGCTTTCTCTCGGGCTACGCGGTGAGAACGAAATCGTATTTCTGGAATGGAAGATAGGTGGGACCCTCCAAACTGGTCGAAAGAGATGCTTGTCGAGGTTGATTCCTAGTAGGGGCTCCGGGTGCGGGTGTGCGGATCCCCAAGGCCAATGTAGGCGAGATACCCATCGATCTGCAATCATCTCGAGATTTCTGCCACCTCCGGATTGTGTAAGCACGCCGCCCCAGGCCCCACGTCGGTGTTGCTGACTTGTACAGGCTTGCGCCCGAGATCAACTCCTCTATGCCCAGGTTGTATGCTGGCTTCAACAGGCTCAGCCAAGTCTTCGAGTTTCCGGACACCTTCCTGGAGGGGCGCGTAAATGACAGCACCTCTTCGTTTGGTTCAGTTGCCGAGGTCGATTTCAAAAGTAAAAAAACCATCCTTCCTATCACGGCTAGTGCTTTCTAACCTCTCGGCTTTGCTGATTAGGAATGTGGGGCCACTTTCTCTTGAAGGACATTCAGACAGTTGAGTTTGGCGATGCCGCCACAGAGGCAAGTCAGTGGCTGAACTCGTCGTTCCTTCTCTCCATGGACACGAGGGCAACCCACCTAGCACCTGATGAGGTGACGGCCCCAAATCCGGGTGACGCAGCCGTTCCGCCCACCGCAAGCGGCATAGCAAACACGCGAGTGACGCTCATCTGCTTCGGCGTGCCTGCAGAGTTAGCCGCTCGGTTTGAAGCACTGCTTGGTTCCGAGGAGTGGAAAACCATAGTCGAGGACCCATCTCTCCTCCTTACTTTTGTATACAAATCATGGTACAAGCAAACGGATGAGATTGTGTGGCTTGCGAGCGACCGGGGGAGCGCCTTGGAAAGGGTAGGTCGGTATTTGCCTTGTCTCCTTTCTCGCTAACGAGTATCAGAGAGTCGTGAAGGAAACCACCGCCGCGGTATACACCGCAAGAAACTCGGACGTGGAGCTGGAAAAGCTCTATCGGATCACAAAGACTGTGATACACCTACTCGAGGGCATTGATTCGACCATAGCCTCGCTAGAAATGGCGAGGAAATCTTGCTCCAAGGCCCCGCCAGCGGGATCTCGAGAGCGGCGGAACGAGGTCGTATCGGAGCTTGAGTACCGGGCCGAGATGTTCAGGGGAACGCGTTTTCGACTGATAAGCCTAAACGAGCGGCTCAAAAACGTCAACAATGTTGTATGCAGAGTGCCTCCCTAAAGCTCACTACATTAGGTCTCTTTTGTGACTAATTGGAGTAGTGGTATCATCTCGCTGCGCGGCGAGACAACCACCTATCGCAACAAATCAATGAGCAGATGAAGAAAGAAAACTCAAGGATGATGTTGTTCGCATTGATCGGAGTCTTGTTCATCCCGACCTCTCTGGTGTCATCTGTCTTTGATGCTATTTACGACCGGACCAACACAACACAGGAGACGCTTATCAACTTTGGATATCTGATGTCAGCGGCAGTTCCCTTGACAATCCTTACCATCTTCGCGTCTCAAACATGGGGGAAAGGTTTGTGGCTGAGGAGGAAGGGCATGCCAGCGGCTGAAGGAGTGGAGATGGAGGTTATTGAAGTTGCGCCTTAGGTCCTACCATCCTCCTACGGCTGGGGTGTGACATGCTGGGAGGATGGTGCTCTGGTATATCCCGCCTCTCCTTACTCGGTAGGGTCGCCAGGCCCTCGAAATCCTCCGTCATGCCCGAGTCACAGAGGTAGTTGTTAAATATCACGCGTATCAGCTAGAAAGGACTCGATGGAGAGAGTTGCAAGTGTGTTGGATTGATAGAGTTGTAGCTCCTGCGTTGAGCCTTCAAAGTGCCCTTATAGGTCTCGCCAAATCTCACGGACCTAGGCCGCCATTTCACGGACCTGGGCCGCCTACTCCACAAGACCGGGACAAGACTGGAAAGGGATCGAAGCAGCACAGTTCGCCGCACAGGAAGATTCCCGCTGCCAAAGTACTCGCGCATGATCCCCGCGGTGCAGTTGCTCGTCGACGTCAGCACCGTTGCGTGCCCATAAGACTCCTGCACCACCACGACAGAGGCGCGACAGCGCATACGCATTCGCCAGCGGCGTCGCAGGGTCGTAGCGACTCGACAGGATCAGCAGTGGCACCGAGCTCTCGAATGGTCCGCTGAAAGCGTCCTTGGGCGCAAACTGCCACCCGACGCACGTCAGCGGGATGCGTGCCCCAGGGCTCTCCCGCAGTGCTGGACTGTTTCCGGAGGTAACCGACCTCTTCTCGGGCCCACGACACGCTGCACACGCGCTGGGCGGCTGCCGCGGCCGAGTCGCCGCAGAGGACGCCAAAAGTCGCCTCGCTGCACCACGGGCAGTCGAGCGGGACATGGGTAGGGGCAAGTCTGGTACAGAGGGCGCCGCCGCTGGCGAGGATAGTTGTATGGTTTTCCCCCAGTACAGACTCGGCCGGGGCGGCGGCTAAGGGCTGGAACGAGCACACGGGGCTGTAGAGCGCCTGTCGGATTGTCTCGCGCATGACAGACGACGCCAGGAGACGGACGCGTCCCCCCTGTACTGCAACGTTAGTACCAGGAGTCAGACAGGTTTAATCGTTCGGCATATTTATGTAACGGCACTTTGCGTGTAAGCAATTGCGTAAAGAGTAGAATATCTAATGAATACTAAACTACTGCTTTCTCCCTCATCAAACGAAGAATCCCCCACAACAAGGGAGAGGTATAGCCTACTTTCCCTGGCGGTGATCAAAGAAAGAAAGCCGCTTCCGATCAATCTTGTGATAGCCCTCCAAATGCTGCATGAGGTGATCGTGCCTGGAGAATCCCTTGGTACCATCGTACTGCTCGCAGAGCGGACACGGCAGCGTCTTGCCTGCGGCTGTCTTGGACTTGATATGACGCTTCAGGCTGTCGAGCCTCGTGAAGGCCACGCCACAGACGCAATGGAACACATGCTCCCCGTTGCCGGCTGAAATTCCATGCTCGGGGGTTTCCGTCGCCGGCTCCGTGGTATGGAGCTGGGCGGCGTAGTCGTCCAAGCTAGCCAAGTCGAAAGGGTCGCTGGACCAAATGCTGGCTAATGCGGCCGCGTCTCGAGATGGTAGTGCCTTAGGACAAGTCGTGATGGGAGGTTGAAGGGACTCTTCATAATCAGGCTGGTGATCGTAGTCCAACTCTGTGGTGGGCGGTGCGGTAGACGGCGCGGGGAACAGGATGATGGGGGAGGGGCCATCCGTGGTTAGGGTGGCATAGTTTGAAGACCCAAAACTATCCTCGGTCCATGTAGGAACATGAAAGTTGAAGTAAGGCGGAGGAGCAGATATGCAGAAGGCGCATAGGCAGTTCCAGATGCTATGCCTTTGGTCTATAACCGTCAGAAGAGAAAAAAAAAAAAAAACTTACCGTCCATAGCTGGATGATCGGTGGTCTGTAGTAGAATGGGCAAAGCAATGGAGCCGGTCGGAAGGAATTGGGAGGGGGATTAAATAGCTAAAGGGTCAAGGTACTTGATAATGTCTGAGGATCTTAGAGCGTCGCTCAATCTGTTAGGTCAGACTCAAACGCAAGGCCGGGTAAGCTAGCGGTAGGGGGACTGGGCAGTGAGAGATGTGCTAACGAATAAAATTGTGCCTACCAATATCACCACCTTGGCCCCCAAACACGGTGGATCGTGGGTGGCTGGGAGCTATCTACTGTCCACGCCGCCACCCTGTCACCAGCCAGCGGGGCTGGATTGGTTGGTGTGAAGAAGTATCTACCGCCCACGCCACCACCCTGTCACCAGCTGGCGGGACTGGGTTGGTTAGGGTGGAGAAGTGAGGGAAAGCGTCGAGGGTGGGCTGTGAGCTATCTACCGCCCACGCCACCACCCTATCACCAGCTGGCAGGACTGGATTGGTTAGTGTGAAGAAGTGAAGAAAAGGATATCTTGCAGGAGGTCCGCAGTGCGCCTTGCACATGCACAAGGGGTTTAAAGCCTTTAATTGAGATATGCCTAGTAGGAGTTGCCCCAAGGTAATGCCCTGTAAGCCTTGTAACTCTGCCTGGTACGTCCGTGCTTTTTTATTTATCTCGAAAAACAGACCCTCCTACAGCCGAGCCTGTTGATGCAAGCCTTCCAGACCACCAAAACGCTTGAACTTTGAGGGTGTCTTACAGAAAGAGAGGTGCCAGGAGACCCACTTTTCATAGCTTGGCGGGAATGGATCCCAATGAGGAAGTGCGAGCAGCTGGCATTCTAGGTTGAGGCCAATAAGTATATCTCATTTCAGTCCATACTACCTGAGAGGACCCCGGTTTGGTCAAGCTTTCAGGCTTGCAATTGCGGCTTGCAGACTTGCATTTTGCGAAATAAGTCAACCGCGAAAGGGCTTGGGCCTTGCATTTACAGTCGATGAGGCCGGCGACACAACTCCCGCTCGGCCGTGGCAACAGGCACGTCGCTATCTGCGCCGAGTAGGTAGACGTTCCCCATAGACGGCGATTTCATCCAAGCTTGGAGAATAAGGTCTTGCTTATTGGGGGGGCCGATCCTGGCGATTTGGTGCTGCAGGTGAAGTGTCTGGTCTGCAGACATAGGGTGAGCTCACTAGGTACACTTTGCCATGAAAAAAGACCGATACTCACTATATTCCTTGAGCGTATCCCGGATCTGCAGCCCAAGTTCCCACTCCGTAGGGTCACCGTTCTGCGCCGTGATCGAATCCCGGAGACTCTGCCAGTCCCGTGCATACAGGCTTCTTTCAAAGTGGCCCGATTCCGCGTTGGATTTTGCTTCCTTATGGAAAGCGTTCTCGAGACTCGTCAACTCGGCTTGGAGGTAGAGCAAATGAGGTCCCTGAAACAACCCTTCGTTCCCAACGCGTCGCCTCATATAAACAGGCAAGCTGATCTTTTTCTTTGTTTACTGCATGACTGTTCTGTCTTTTTATCCCTGAATCGTTACTTCCTATACTACATTAATCCCATCTCCCTTTCATTACTTTTCCACATCTCATTTATATCACAGCCTCGACGAGAGGATACGGATGCCTAGGACGTGGTAGGGTAGCTAGCCGTCGACATGTTGCCGCAGATGAAGAAGGTCGGGGCAATTGTTATAATTTCCAGCTGCTCGATGGATTACCTTCAAAAGAACAAACTCCTCGCCACTATTGCCCCCGGGCCCATTACCAGCAAGCAGCCCAACCCTTGTATACCAGCTTGGATGCTCGCCAGGACCTTGAGATTGTTTTTGCAGAAGTCCGACAGCATGGCGCTCTCGACGCCCGTCAGCCCCAAGGTTTTCAACCAAGCCAAGAGGCACGGTGAACACATCGTCAACGTGCTGGTGGCGTTCGCCTGTAGTGTCCCAAGCAATGTGGCTGGACGGAAACCAGGTATCTCCCATCACTGGTACCCGCAAGCTTCCCCATCTATCGTCACCACCTGAACGACTGGTCATCCACACCCGATAATCTCCCCACTGTACGGGCTGCAAGTGACCTCTGAGCGTTAGGTGACTGTCCTTGACCTCCCCGAAACCGGAGCCATCATACGTGGGGTCGCACCGCACCGCACCACTTCGACTGCCGAGTGCCGGTTCTTGTAGCGAGTAATCTTGACTGGCCCTTCCACCGATGCCCAAGACCACGACGGTGCGCGGTTCACATCTGGCCGAAATGTTTTTCCGTCTTCCTCAGACGACCATGCGAGTCCGTGACTGAGGTACTTTCTCCATAATCCCGCACACGGCACGTCGTTGACGTAGGGCTGCAGTCTTTTCGCGACACCTGAGATGGCAACCAGCTTATCCTCTTATCCTTCGGTGCTGTTGTGGGCGTGAGATGCCGCCAGGGTACACCAGGCGTTACTGTAGATAGCACCCATTTGCACCTCGTTGTTCCAGCCTGCCAGAGAATCCTGGACAATGCAGAGTGTATCGATCCAGATGTATTTCTGACCGAGACTTTGGATGGTCAAGATTGCGTCTCTGAAGGTTCGGGGCAGTGAGGATACGGCAATACCAGCGTGCAGCTAGCTCTCGGTGCGTGAAGTGAGCTTGATAGGCATTTCACATACCTCTAGCAGGAAGGACTGTAAAACTTGTCAGATATTCTTCCGGCGGTTCGGGCTTGTGCTTGGACATCGCACCGGGACTCTGCCTGATAAACTCTAGATGCTCCAGGCTGAATGAGCGTCTGCTGAACTCGGGCCCTGGAGCTGCAAGGTATAGACACAGCTGAAGCTCCCGGTTGGGGGTTAAGAAACTCCAAGAGCCACTGATGGAATCATCCGGATCTAAGACACGGCCCTGCTGCAACGCAAGCTGGCCGGCTCTGGGCAAGCAGCTTAAGAACTTCAAACAGACATAGCACCCAGAGAGGATACCTTCATCGAGTTGCTGTACTGTCTGGCTCAGATGGCCGTAGCAGAGCCAAACAGGCCTAGCCTGGCAATCAAGAGTGGGCTATAGTCATCCAAGGAGTGAATGCTCTAGGCTGGGCCATCCTACCATTTGTCATCTTGGCTGGGTAATATCACCTTGCCAACTGGTATCAAGAGTGCAACCTCCTGGCCACCTGGCGTATTACAACAACCGACAATAGCTGGACTACTAATAAGAAAAGCATGGATTGGATTCGGCACTTTGATTTCCACATAGCATCTCGTACAAAGGGTACACACTGGCTATTAATCCTTGACGGCCATGAAAGCTACTACTCCAGAGAATTCGACAACTAGTTACTGCAAAAAGCATAACATTATCATACTTTATATGCCTCCATACTCTTCGCACATACTCCAGCCCTTAGATATTGGTTGTTTTAGGCCGTTAAAGAAAGCATACAGCCGCCAAATTAAGCAGTTCATACGGATGAACATCATATACATCAGCAAGCTGGAATTTCTCTATGCATTTAGAGAGGTTTTTTTTACTTCAATCACAGAAAAGAACATCCAGGGGGTTTTCCGGAGCCGGCCTTGTACCATACGACCCAGAGAGGGTAATATCTAAGCTGGATATGCGTATTCGGACCCCAACCCCCCAGCCTCAAGCCCAACAGCAGCACTGGGTCTCCCAAACGCCACACAACCCTCAAGAGGCCACCTCACAGTTAATGTTTATTAAAACTCGAATTTCCAACCATCAGGGCAAACCTCAATGCTCACTGCTGTGGATCGATTAGCCAAAGGTACAATGGCTGTGATGCACAAGGTGGCTCTTCTGCGTACAGAGGTCTCAGCACTACGAAAGGCCAATAAGGGGCTTAGTAAGGGACGGAGAGCCAAAAAAACACGTGTGCGGCTTGGAGGGTCACTTACTGTACAAGAATAATAGGATCTACTGAATTAGAAGGCTGTGGATGAGCAGGTAGCCTGGGAAACACGCCAAAAGAGTGGTAGTACAGGAGGGTCTCGCAGGAAGATTCAGCGCTGTGGCGTGTGAGGCAAGCCTGGCCATAATGTGCGTACGTGTAAGGAGGCTGCAGAATCGTCTGATTCATCGTTTCTGATTCAGTTATTGTTATTTCCTAGTGTTGTGGTTGTGTAATTGAGGATAGATGTGGTGGGGTGGTGGAAAGGGGCTGACTCGCTTATCACGCACGTTATATTTTTTACCTTTACAACCCAGAACGTTAGGCGTACCCTTAGTACCAGCGAGTTTCGACCCAACTTTAACTTACATTTCCTTCTGTGAGATCGCAAAATCATTCTTACTTTCAGCACAGCATTACCTACTCTTAGTTCTGCTCTTCCCTCCACTTTCCTCCTTTTTGGGAATCCATCGCCAGCGCGTCATAGCCACTTATGAGAAGCGGTAATTTAAGCCATTACCATTCCCATGATCACGATCGGATCCGTCCCTCCTGATGGCAAACCAGGACCAATTGACTCAACGCTGCCCAGCATGAACTTCAACTTGGCACCAGGCCCCGATCGACCTTTTGGTGCTACCGTGGGACAACATAAACCACGGAGTTTTCCAGCTATCGCACAAAATCGAGATTTAGGTGTCAGCAATACAGCGTATGAACTACTTGCGTATCATGACGATAATCCAGTGGCGTTCAATTGGGATCCGGGTATAGCTAATTCCCATGACTTCCATGATGGTTACTGTGTGACACGATTTTTCTAGGTACCAGTGCCCGAGGCCGGGGATAACCGTTGCGAAGGAATAGCGAGGTTGATAGAAAAAGACCTCAATTTGATATATACCTGTTCCGTCACTATCGCCCATGTGACACACCAACTCTCGAGTTAACGCATATACCATAAAGCTAAATATTTATATTTCACGTCGCCGCCTTAAGGAGAAGCTGAGCCCCAGCTCACGAATAAGAGAGCTTCTCGAACAAGAAGGCCAGCTTCCCAAGCACGAAGTAGCTCGTGTTCATTGCTCGCCCTCCTACAAACCGCAGCTTTAGGATCTCCTGCACAATTCGCAAAGGTTTTGTATCCTCTGCTCGCTAAGTGTCCAGACTCAACCCTCCAAATGCCCGTTCCAGGCCATTCCCAGAGAGTTCCGGTCTTCGAAAGTCTCCACCGTTAAGTTGAACCTGACATGTTTACCGGCACTATCTCTAGTATTTGAACGAGCAGCATTGTCAGAATAAGGGCCTGAAAGCCGTATCACAGGTCGCCTGTTGATGTCGGCGTTTTGAGCCTCCCTCTGTACCTGGATGTTCTTCTCCTAGCGCACATTGTTTGGCATTAATTGAACGTAACGGTGGTAACTAGGATGGTGCTATAAACGAACATTTAAACCCACACGAAGGGACAGGAGTTCAAGGTTAAATCACACTGGGCCTGGCTGTACTATTACCTTGTCCACATAGGTGGGCCTGGTGGCTTGTATTCCATCAACCTGCTATTCGGCCAGTCATACATGTACTCTGGGACGTTGATTCCTATATAAATTAGCTCGCGGCCTTTTGCTTAAGCTTACGCGGCCTTAGTTCCGATTCAACCGATATAGAATGCACCCACCCTCATCGGACAGCTGGTATGCACCGGGGAACCTAGCCATGTATTCTGGGTCCGGTGTCTTCGCCACGGTCACGCCGCGTCCGGGAGGGCGGAAGACATCGACCTGAGCACAGGCAATGTAAAACTGCGTGGTACCAAGAGGATACCGCACATAGAGGTGCTCGACTCGAAGTAAGTATTGCCCGGGTGGAGTAGTTGCTGGGATGGTGAAATTCATGCCCGTCTGGCCCCGCGTCAACCACCAGGTGTCGTTCGTGGCCCCGAGATAAGAGATCTTAAACCAATCCCCTTCTCCCTCGTAGTCTCGGACATGGACCGTGGTCGAACGGGAAAGGTATGCTTGCCCAGGGCCGTTGTGGTATATCACGTGGGGTTCCAATGGCTGGCAGGTCTCGTGTCAGTGATTCAATTCGGAGCCGTTCGGTAGACGACCTATACATACCTCCATCGCGCTCCTCCCAACGACGAAGCCAACCTCATCACCGGCAAATACCTCTGCTGTCTTTATCCCCGCCCCAGACTTGACGGCGCCTCGACCGCACCTCACATCATCGGAGTAGATATCATAGAATGGCATGTATTGATCCCACAACCCGGAGTCGATAGCCTGGCCCAGAGATATATTTCTTTTTGGCGCAGCGTCAGCCTATCAGCTCCCACGGTTGCGGCAGGAATTAGGTTGGGTCAAATACCGAACGTATTCCCATTGTTCTGTCACGGTATTGTTGAAGAGAAACCGGCTAAAAACGTCTTTAAACTGATCAGCTGCATCTGGCTTACTACTCAACAGACCACGTACAATGTGCGATCACGCAGTGCGTATAAGAGGCAAAGAGTAGTATAGAGCTACGTGGGAGCATCCTGTTAAGGTAGCCATTCCAGGGCGAAGGTGTTGATGGTTGAGTGGTGCTGGTCTCGGATGAAAAAGAAACCTTGGTCGTGTCTGTGTGTTATATTACTTGGGGGGGGGGGGGGGGGGCACCCACCTGTCATTATCTGGAGTACCGTAGGTGCCGGAAGGGCGAATGCTATATGACGGCGGATAATTTGAATGCCGTCACCCAAAAATGGGGCTCCATGCCATCCCTACCTATATTGATACTCCGGGACCGGACAATAAATCTACATATTGCCTATCCAATCAGGACGGGACCTTCATCGACAAAGAACTCCAATTGCAGAAGCGCGCTAGGTAAGCACACCTTATGCCGACTTTCAAGGTTTAACAAACAGACCTCTCGGTCCCCCGTCGACCTACAGGCAGAGCCGCTTAGGTCCGCCCCCATTATCAAACGGCATGGTAGCGGCACCTTGGACAACGAAGGCGGGCTTGAAGACATCTGTGCCCTCCTCCTTGTTGGCAGTATTAATTAAAATACCACATGCGTCGAGGCAACTCACAACTTGTCACATTTGCTAGGAGACACCCGAAGTCTTGGCCTGCGTAACCCCATCCACAACCCTCCGTCATATCATTATCTGAGAACCAATAGGAACCGCCCCGATACGATAAAGGCCCGGCTGGGATTACGAATTTTTGTCAGCCTTCTTTTCCGTGGGGGGAATTCTATCCTTGTGGAACCCTTGTTGATTATCCATCTATTCTTCATCGTATCTTCTGAGATAGCAGACCTATTGACTTGTGCACTCTGTGCTTGGTGATCCTGTCCCTGACTGCTGCGAGGAGCCCCGTGGTGGTTTGGATGCGACGACATAGCAGAGCGACCTCCCTCTTCTTCAATTGATCTGCAACTGCAAAACATCTTATGCCATCTTCTGCTTGATCATTCCATCTCCCTGAACGATTTGATCGTCTGACACTGTATGGATCATCGTTATAGCTCTGCAGTCTTATCCTGCAGTTGATCACTCACCTTGTCGTTGTCACTCCCGCTACACCTTGACCCTTCACCTCAGTATGGTGCCAGTGTCACATTAGTCGCAGAGCCTGAGCAGGGGGTGAGGCAAAGCGAGCACCTCCCCGAGCCGAGGTGAGTTCGGCTATAGTTACCGTGATTTAAAATCGGGCCGCTCCTAAACCCAGTTTTAGCCAGTCCACCAAGTACTACCGTTTTCCTTTACTTATCTAAGTAACCACCCAAATAGACCCACTGAAACTACCGCTCGTTCTTAGAGCGTAACGCTAACGACCTCGGTCAGAATTCCAATTTTCTAAACTATAAATATGACGTTTACGGATATCGACTAGCTGTGTGGAGTATCGGAGAGTGTGATATAATCTAAATAAAGTGAAGTATGACCATTATCCATAGTAGGTGAGAAGTTAAGAACGAACTTATTAGGTTACGCTTAGGGTTACGAGTGGTCTTTTGACAACAAGGGGCTCTAAGGGGTCGGTTGCCTACCGTTTTTTGGTGGCAGTTGGCTCCAGCCGAGCCCTGGGCTTTAACTTGAGTATCAACTTGGTCCTAGGCTCGGCGGGCTTTGCGGCCTTGGTGTTGTTGTTGCGGTGGTGTGAAATTTGGAAGGCGGTGAAGGTCAGGCCCGTCAGGGGTGGGAGGGGCCGATTTTCCCTAGATAACCCTAACCCTGTATCAACTACTGCGTCCCTAGCAATTGCCTACTAAGCCAAGGGAGGGGGCACTAGGTGAATACTGCCAGTCATGTGTCTAGATAAACCCCCCCAGCATTTTAGCCATCAAGATTACCATACTAAAAAGTGTCAAAACCGGTGATTCAATTGACTCTGCAAAACAACAACCAACCACATCACCAACACACCGCATCTGCACCCCTTGGAGTGCCGCGCAATTGAATCAAAGGCTCGGCCCTGGAAACGCCAAATCAGCAGTATTTGACGTGCCAACGCGATGAAACCATACATTCCTATGCGGCTATGCCAGGATCAATCCACTCCTAGTGCTCTGGCCGTCGCCCGCACCTCTCGACCACTGCGAGTGATCCTTTTGGTAACTTGGGTCTCCAAGGAGTCAGTTGCCTGCCGTTTCTTGGTGGCGGCTGGCTCCAAGGAGTCTTGATTGATCAACAGCCTGGGTGTGTTCTTCTTAACTGGCTTTGACTTGGAGCGCTTTGCCCTGGCGCTGGCACTCTTGGGTGTAGCCTGTGATTTTCGCGGCGTGCGTGGGTTCGAGGTATTCGGATGCGGATTCGGAGGTATGGATCATCTTCATTCTACAACCAGCAGTTAGGGATGCAGCTATTCACAAACCAGGCGCACTTACGAGCCTCATCTCCAAATGCCAGTGGTGGTGGACATCCAACAGGCGTAGGTGCTTTCCCTCAACAAGTAGGGAGTGAATCTTATGGCGGCAAGGGATGTCGTACTGGATAAAGACAGTACAATACGCTCCGCAGGCGCCGATATCCTTGCCCAACGGTTTTTTGACAGTTGGAATAGCGGCCTGGCGGGGTTGCAAGACTTGAAGGATTTGATGGCTGCAGTGGGTACTGCAGTGGTTGGCACCTAGGGTGCAGCTCAATTGGCATACCCCCTCCGTATGGATTGTCGAAGGCGGCGAAAATCTAAAGTTTTCTCATACATAACTAACCCTAACCTTGCAACCTACGGTGCCCCCGCATGAAAGGGGTAGTGCCGCCCCATGAGATCCCTAAGCCAAATACAGGCCCAAATTTGACTCGATTGGCTTGTGTCAGATGCTGGATGTGCCGCAGCAGTCTGGTACTAGTGCCGTTCCCTCATGCACGGCTGGGCTTGCGCCTGACTGAAAAGGCTTACATCACATTCTAAACAGCCTTAGCGCATGGAGGCCTCAGCCTGATGGCAAACCGCTTTCGCTTCTCTGTTTCTGCCCTGCGGTACCAAACCATAAAAACACCTCCATGTTCAACTCTGGGATTAACTTGGCATTCTCGGGAAGCTGTCTGCGAGAGAATGTCAATTGCAGGGCTTAATTGCGATGGCCAACAAAATGAGCTTAAAGCATATCCTGATATCGCGGGTGCCGGGGTATGTTCAACACCACCATCCTGTTCCAGCAGGAAACTAATATGCTTTCAGGTTCTTATTGGCTTTCTTGGAACTGCCTATCTGGCCGTGATCATCACTGTTGGCTATTTCTGCCTGGCTTTTGACCCTGACAAAGACCCGTTCGGTCCTTCCGATACCCCTGCTGATGACTCGGGCATGGGGGTAGCGGTGTCTCCATCGCCTTCTTGGGCCGGGAATCGTGTCGATAAGCACATTATCGATTTCATCGCCCGGTATATTATCAAAGTTCAGCTACAAAGTGATGGCCAGACCGATCTGGTGGTGGCACTAGAAAACGCGTTCAATAGGGTACGTTTCTCGACATTCAAGAATAACTACCCACTATCTACCCATCTACCAATTCTAGTTTACCAACCTACCCGCAGTGTGTGCTCCAGCTATGCGATGCCCAATTGATGACTGGCCTAGGCATCATGGCCGCAGCCTATGCGTCACTCAACTCCGGTCTGTCCGCCTACCACTGGCAGGTGGCCGTCTACCTCGCCTGGTTCGCGAATCTCACTCATCTCTCTGGCCTCACCTTTCTTCGAAAATACCTACACAACCATGATCGCGGGCGAAAGTGGCGGCTGGCGCTGATGACGCTCCTCTTTCTTATGCTGCTTGTCGGAGAGGTTCCTACGGCTTTTTTTAACTGGCCAAATGCTTACGATTCTTTGGTTGAGCAATATCGGTCTTCGGGTGTCAAACCGGCCACCTTTCTGGAGGAAGAGGGAGTGGTTGAAGCGACTGCGGCAAATGCATCGTCATTTGCGTGGTGCTTTTTCAATGTCGTCGATGCAACACGCCAATATCAAGATCAGCGAGACATGCTTCGAGAGTTTCCGCCCTACCAGTTCACGACGACTGGACCGTTTGTGTATTTTGAGGATGTGACGGAACTTGAGGGTTCAACTGCTTTTCAGTCCGCCCTCGTCTCAATCGTTCTCCTCTCCTTCGGCTTCTTTACTCGAGCTGTCAAAGTTTCCAAACCTCTGGTCACCCTGGTGAACAGACGGCTTCGGCCCTTCTGCAGCAGTTTGGCTCGGCGCGGCATAACCAAAGTGCACACGCGGTTAGTAAATCGTGCTCAAGAACGGCTAACAGGGGATCATTGGGAAAAAGCCCAGCTAAGGATCCTCTACCTTGAGGTGAAACCCTTGCTTGCAATTTTCTTCTTGGGTCGGCTATACGCAGATTATTACGCTTCTCTAGCTTCAGAGGTTGGTTTGGTCATCGCCAGGTGGTATTTTTCCTCCTGGACCGAGCTCATAACTGATTTTAATAAACAGGTGTACTGGTTGGTCGTCTCGGTGGTATGGGGGACTCTCCATATCATCACTCTGCATGGCTCAATTGACAGGGCGGCCATCGAGGAGGAGAGTTCCTTCACATTCGGACAGATCTTGCCCGTGCTTCTCCTCGCCGGGCCCTTTCTCGCGGCATTGGTCACTCTTCAACCTGCGATACTACCATTGGTTAGAGCTGTAAGGTCGTCTCGAGGCCCGGAACCCCGTAAGCTCCGCCCCGTTCGCCTAGGTTGTCTGTCGTAGCTCTCGGGCTAATGTGTATAGCACACGACCCCCTGACCGATACTCGCATAGCTCTTGCAGCGTTGTCTCATCCAACACCAGCCCACGTAGCACCAGCCCCCACAACACCGGCCCCTAGAACAACTCGAGCGCAGGAAGAACTAGAACCCTTTACCTGGGCAACTGATATTGCGGATCTCTTTCAGCGTGACTACTACCATGAGGTCTGGGCAGCCCCAACTATAGCGCTTGGGGCCCTGCAGATTGTATTCGTCACAGCTTACATCTTCCGCGTCATGTCAGAGAACATTAGCGCTCTGAAGGCCTTTGTAGGCTTCCTGGTCTGGTTCTTCATCGTCCAACCTACAGCCTGCTACGCTGTAATCCTCGCCGGCATGGCATCCAAGGGGTTGAAGTTCCAGTTCGTCGAGCGATTGGCTGATGGCCATCTGAAGACCATGCTGACTCTTTCGGAGCCGCATTTCTGGTGGATGTTTTGCCTCTTGGTCTTTTCCACTTATTCAATATCCCCTATATATGGCTGGGGTGTTATGTCGGTTGGAAACGGGAAGAATTACGAGTATTTGATAATTTCCATTTCTTTTATGGCGGGGATCGTCTTCACGTATTCCGGTCTAGTTTGTATCTTTACACGTTGACACGTTGAACTGAGAGAGTTG
The DNA here is from genome assembly GCA_033439745.1 of Lasiosphaeria hispida. Taxonomy (NCBI): domain Eukaryota; kingdom Fungi; phylum Ascomycota; class Sordariomycetes; order Sordariales; family Lasiosphaeriaceae; genus Lasiosphaeria; species Lasiosphaeria hispida. Next base: position 3,235,439 of record JAUIQD010000003.1, read on the forward strand.
GAAACGGCCGCGAATATATGTTGACCGGGGGTGACCTGACCGGCACGTGCGCCCGCGCTCGGTACTAGTTATTGAACGGGATGTTCTTCACGTTTGGAAAGACATGGCCAAGAACGCCAAGTTCTGGGAGGATCCCAAAGTCCGAGAGGGAGCTGCAGTGCCCGTGGGTACGGTTGCCTGCTGATCAATACTTGGGCCCGCCTGGATACATGTACCTGACCATTCCCCAGCTCATCTAGCATGACAATAAAACTTGACCCCCACACATCCCCCTTACCGGCCTACGCCATTTCTCTGACGGCCACCGACCCACCTCCGAGTTGGTACGGGTCCTCTCATCATGTTCCTTCTTCCTCGCTTGATACACATCCAACCATTGCTGCGTCCGAGGGAGCAAATTCCAAACCTTCATCGCGTCCTCCTCCTCACTTGGATCAAGCAGCCAAGCAAAAAGATGCCGGCGAGTTCCCAGCCTCGCGTTCCGGACGTTCGCATCGATCCCGGCACGGTTCTGCCACATGAGCACGAAGCGCACGAGGATGGAGGCGAGCATATCCATGGCGTTCGCAAAGCCTCACCAGTCGCCCAAGAGCCCACCCAGGGCCACTAGCATACCGTTGAGCGAGATACCCACCAACACGAAACCCACCCAGAAACACGAGTTCCCGGTGCCGGCGGGAGCCTCTGCCCATCTAACGATGCTGTGCACATTGTGAAGGTGCTGGGAGCGGAGCCAGCGCGGGAACCAGGCGGCGAGCTCGGTGGTGGTGATGCCGGCCGAGATGTTGTAGAGCGTGTAGCCGGGGCTGCTTCTCGGCAAAGCGGCTGCCGGCGATGACGTGGGCACCGAGGAGCAGCATCGAAGTAGTGGCCAGGGGCGAGCCGCCCGACGCTGGTGTTGATATCTTCGGCCCCGAGGAGGGTGACCAGCCCATTTCTTACCCACCTCCCCCCTGTCACACTGCTGACCTCACCGAGGTGAAAAACACAGGTGAAGCCGCAAGGGAAGAACCAACGTGAAACCATCGACAGCAGTATGACCCGTTGTTACACACACACATCACTTGCACACCAGGACCGTCTCATGTGGTAAGACCAAGGACGGTCCCGCTTCGGAGGGCGCCTTAGGCACGCACACACTCGCACACCAGAACCGTGGAGGGATCCGGCAGCGACTACTTGCACATCAGGACTACGGGAAGGGATCTGACAGCAACCACTTGCACACCAAGACAAGCTTTAGGTTGGACTTCGTAGCACACCATCGACACTAGCCTCTCAGCTAGGGAGCACTGACAACCAAGCAATGTCCCTTGATGTCAAGGTTGGGACCGAGCGGACTCGGAAGCGGGGCTTCGGCACTTGTACCAAGCCCGCCATGCGAGGAAGTGGCGAATAAGGACTCTCATAGTAAGGTGTGGAGGCTTGGGCCTAATATGAGCCTGATGGTGTTCTCCGGAGTCTAGCTTTACTAGGGACAAGTAGTCGTGACCCCGCTAGGCCAGATGCAAGGAGCAGGCACGAAGGATCCCAGTTGGTTTGAGCCAGGGAAGCAGGGTGAGCGAGGCAGCAAGGGATGGAAGGACCAGAGCCTGTAATCTCCTTGACAAACATCATTAGGGCCGCTGGAGATGTTCTAGGTATCTTTGTATTTAGCACATAAGTAGCATAGGTTGAGTACTGACCTTCGGGAAGGAGGTTCCCCATGCACTCCACATTCTTTACACACAGACCCTAGAAGAATTATCAGCTGAACTTATTTTACCTTCGTCCGACTGTCACGACTCAAGTTCCGATTGTATCCCGGGGTTCTTACCTTTACGCGAACGCAGACCTGTTGAGCTTGATCGTGGTCACACCGGGCATCCCGCTGTGTCATAGTTGGTAGGTCGGTGCCAATGTGTGTATCACGGCTCGAGCAAGCGCTTGGCAACCGTTGTTGTATTGCGATGTGCCAAAACCTTCGATGAGACCCCGGGGAGCTAAAGACCCCAGGCTGCGGGATGAGCACGTGCCGCAGCACGTGGTCGACCACTCTACTCTAGGAACAGGCAAAGCCTGTGACAGTACGGGATTCTCGACACGAGCTCAATTAAGAGAACGTCTGACACCATCTCGGCGGAGAGGATTCGGTTCGCTTGGTTTTTTTTTTTTTTTGAGAGGTTATTGCGGCTTTCAAATGCGTCTTCCAAGATTGTTCATCACGTGTACGGGGAAAGGGGATTTGTAGCTTGGGACGCGGAGGACTTACCAGCCTGTTACAACCTGTGCACTAGGTACCAAGTATCTAGTGTTGAATGACAGATCGTAGAGCGGGACGCTCTAGGGTTGGGGTTGTTGGGAAGGTTGATCTTCAAAGGCAAGTATCTCAGAAAGAGGGTATCATACTCTGTTCACAGATCGCACAGAGCACCTTCCTTCGTTGCATGCTCTGGTGCGCCTCACAGAGCGTACAGAGCACTTACCCCACGTAGTCTGCTCTGTGCGCACAGATCACCAGGAATCACATGACTGATCACGTGACCCAACTTTCGTTAGCGGGACGTCACAAGTCCCTTAGGGTGATGAATTTAGATCTAAAGAACCATAGGGCGGATATAGTAGCCTACGGAGTACTGTTCCTAGCTACAGAGGCTCGAGTGGAAAGGCGGATATATAGTATCTAGATGCTAGGGCGCCAGGAAACGGACAGGGTCCGGGCCCAGGTCAGACTATTGGGGTCCTAGTACCGAATAAAGGTTGCGAGCTGTCACGGCACCAAATGCACCACAGCGATGCGATATGAACTCGCCGTGTCATCGTCACTGTTATATGCCAAGCACCACCATTGTCATATGCCAAGCCAAGGCCACTACCATTATTGTATATGTAGCAGCTTCCTCTCCCCTCTGGGGAGGACTTTCTTCTTCTCCTCTTTGTGCAATAACAAGTTCATTCAGCATGACCCCAGAGTCGGACTGCGCTATAAAAAGAAGATTGTGGTGCTAAACCAAAGAGTACTAATTAGAGAGCTGTTACAACCTGTGCACTGAGTGTTGGAACACTCGGTGTTATACAACAGATCGTAGAGCAAGACGCCCTAGGGTTAGGGTCGACTAAGGAAGATCGGGTTCTTGAAAGCAAATATATCAGAAGGGGAACTACACTCTGTCGAACAGATTGTCGTCACTAAGGACTTAGAAAGTTATGAGACACAATAGAATGTAATTGCTTGTGTGAGGAACAAGAGTCCTCACGCTCCATGATGCTACGCATGATTGCTATTTATTCTGGCTATAATACTAGGAAATCGCAAATAACTCCGTACCTTCTTGGTGAGTGAAGGTTGTTGATCTGTAGCAGGTCGCACGGATCACTGTTGCAGGTTTCTTACTCTGTACGATCTATCACAGATCGCACAGATTAGAATCCCTTGATCCCGTATAAGATCACGTAACCCCACCCAGCAACCTCATAGGTTGTTATACGCGCCTTCTCCTTCTAAGATCCTTTCGCCCCGATCTGCTGTATTTTTGTAACACACACTCGGGGTAAGTTAGAGGTAAGTCCAAATCCAGATCTCTCTAAACAAAACGCGACCCTTATCAAGCACCTGCCCTGCCCCCAGAAGAAATTGTCACCTAGCACCAGGACGAATTCCCTGATGTAACAATTCCAGGCTACCTGAATAGCAATGTGGAGGCCGCAGAAGTAGACGTACTGACGACGTCGCACAGACCTCTCCAGCATCTGATGTATACTCTACTGAGGATCTCGTCGATGACGGCGTCAATGTGTTGTTCCTCACTATGTAGACAATGACGCTAATGGTTAAAGTGGTAGGACCGGCGCAGGGCTGCCAAGTGCCCGAAGCAGCCGCACGGATTTTCTCATCGAACATGTGGCGACTTTGACACCCTTGTCGTCGTTAGATGCGGTGCCCCTGTTGTACCCCCGACCACATCGTTGCGCGAGCAGCGAGAAAAGTCCCCATTCAAAACACCGACGCTGCCCGGTAGGCGACGTTAGCGACTTAAGCAAGCCGCGACATGGTGCAGGGCAAATTTCTTTATGCTACCCTTCACCCAGCAAAGCTCGTGTCAGCTTTTGACCCTAGTACTTTAATTGAAGTGCTGCAGAGCAGTGAAGTAAGCGCGGGCGCCTCATATCACCGCCCTCCTAGTCATGAAGCAGGCCAAAACAAGGACCTACCTGTGCTTTCTCAGCCTTTTATATGGCTTTGGCTGGGGGCAACCATGTCCTTTGGCTAGCTGGCCCGTGACTGAGGTGAGGGGTCCATTCTCGAATTCGCCCGTCTTCTTTGGAAAACGAGTTGCAATGGCAGTATTAGTCTCCGAGGAAGAGTGCCAGTAGCTACGCGAACAGGATAAGTCAGCTGGGGGCTCATGCCGAAGATCCCTCCGGATCAGTCGAGGAAAATGATATTGATAACTTGGGTCAACAAAAGCAGGGCCTTGGTGAGGTGCGTCGATCACCGTGCGCTACATGCCTTGGCTCTCCTCTGTCACTGGCTCAGCATGACTTTTTCGCACAGGTAAAGATGTCGTGAAGGATTCTTATCTGATTGGACGAGCGCGGCATCGAGCCTAAAAGGGAAATAGCTTGTGGAGATGCTGAGCCACAGTACGATACTCGGTTCAAGGCAACGAGATCAATCAGTTCGCCTGCAGGGCTGACTTGGTTTGACTCTACCAAATGTATAAAGGGGTGGTGAAAGAATCCCGCAGGTGGTTCATGTTTCGCAACAAACAACAAGATACACCCTTCATTTTTTTTCTCCTTGGATTGTTAAGGTTGTATTAGCATCTCTCAACCATGCACCTCTCTCTTCGACACGTATACGCGCTCGTTGCAGCACAGTCTCTTGCCGGCGTGCTTGGCGATTTCTCGGGGCCCGGCTTCCCGGCACCCAAGGACCTGACCAGCGACCAGAGCCTCGTAGGGGCAGCGTGGAAAAGTGTCACGGCCACTCTCGAGGCGGCGGGACTTGGCGGCGGCAGTATCAATAACAGCGGCAACCGACCAAATGGGAGTTTAATTCCGGGTGACGTGCAAAACACCACCTTCTCCATCGGCCTGATTTCGCTCCACGACCCGGATGCGGCCTCCCTCCAGTTCCATCACACCTCGCCCGAGATTGCCGCATCGACCCAGGGTACGAAAAAGGTGGATGGAAATAGCATCTACCGCATTGCTAGCATAACCAAGGTCTTTACTGTCTTGGCAGGCCTACTGACACTGAGCGACGCCGAATGGGAGCGTCCGCTCAGTGACATACTCGCGCCGTTATCCGCCGGCCGGGACATTCGTGATAGTGTCCTGTCGACGCCATGGGACAAGGTCACGATGCGTGTTCTTGCCGCTCAGATCGGCGGTGTACCGCGCGATGGCTTCCCCGGCGGCCTAGGCGAGATTGCTCTTCAGATGGTCCTGACGAACATGACCGAGGCCGAGCTCATGGCTCAATCCGGATTGCCAGCTGGCAACATGACCGACCCCCTCTCCAACCCCCCATGCCTCGTCTATCTCTTGAGGGGTGAGGCCTGCCCGGAAACTGCCTATCTCGAGGGCGTCGCGAACCGCGCTCCGACTTTTCTGCCGTGGACGACGCCGGGGTACACTAACAACGGCTTCACCCTGCTGGGGCTAGCCATGGCCAATGTCACTGGCCAGACCATCGGGCGGCTGTACCAGGACAACATCCTCGCCCCGCTAGACATGAAATCCACCTTCTCCGACCCGCCCCCGACGGCTGAATACCCCCGCAGCGTCATCATCGGTGACGACGCGGTCGCGGGTGGCTTCGCTGTCGCCAACGGCATCTTTGTCTCATCGGGTGGTGTCTTCTCGACGACGCGCGACCTCGCGCGCTTCGGCACCGGCATCCTCAACTCGACACTCCTCGCGCCCGCGCAGACGCGGCGCTGGCTCAAGCCGGTGTCGCACACGGCCCGTCTGCAGTACGCCGTCGGCGCGCCGTGGGAGATTGTCCGCTACGTGAGCCCGGCGACGGGCAAGGCCACGGATCTGTACACCAAATCCGGCGACTCGGGCAGCTACAGCTCGTGGCTCGTCCTCCTGCCCGACTACGGCTTCGGGTTCAGCATCCTGTCGGCGGGCTCGGCAAGGAGCCGGTTCCGTGTTGTTGCGGCGCTGGCCGACACCATCACGCACGCCTTGGTGCCGGCGCTGGAGGCTCAGGCGGCGGCGGAGGCGGCGAGGAACCTTGCCGGCGTGTACAGGGCCGCTTCCGGGTCGGGGCTGAACTCGTCGCTGGTCCTGACGGCGGCCGATGCGACGCCGGGCGTGGTCGTCTCGTCGTGGGTGAGCAACGGGACGGACGTGCTCGCCTACTTGCCAGCGCTGGTCGGCCCTGGTCCGTACCGGCTGCTGCCTTCGGTGGTCGACAGCGTGGGCGGCCAGATTGCCCTTCGGCTTGTGGGAGCCGCGGATGCGACCTCTGCCCAAGAGACGCCGGGGGCTCTGTTTTCAGCGCCCGGCATGTTGATCGCAGATTGGCTCGTGGTGGATGCCAGTACGTACTACGGCGCCGGCCTGTCGCTGTTTGTGTTTGACGTGGGGCGAGACGGGCGCGCGACGGTGGTGACGTTACCCGCGTATAGAGTTACCTTGGTGAGATCGGCGTAGGAATGTTGACTGGGTGGCGAGTGCGGTTGCCGTGCTTACATGGGAAGTTCAGCGTAGTTAGGTAGTTCTCTAATGCTTAATTGGCTGTGTTCAGCGCTCAAGACCCTCTGGTTCCCAGGATTTGTTGTTGCCGCTTGAGCCAGCAGTGGGTCACATAGTGTACATACCAAACCTCAACTTGGAGAATTGACCAAAGGAATCCTGGTCCAACCCCTGCCAAAAAGCACTAGGAGGGGGCTACAGCGTTGCATCCCATGCGGCTGTGCCCTTCTGGCGCTGTGACGTATGCTCCTTCCTATTTAGGTTCGACGTCGCGCTCCGTAGGATTCCCGTCTCATCCCACAGCTGTCGCCAGGTTTTGGTGTGTTATGTGTCAACAAAGAGCAGAGGAAGAATTATCATTTTGGAACATTGCGTTTTTGGACCTTGAACCAACACTCTTGCGCTAAACATGCCGGGGGTACCATCCAGCCGTGGCTGCGATGCTTGCCGACAGCAAAAGAAAAAGGTACCACCCACGTCACATTTCTGCATATTATTTGCCTACCTACCTTGTGTACACTACCTTACCAACAATCTTTGTTTAGTGCGATCAGTTGACCCCGTCATGCTCGCGATGTGCCCGCCTCGGCATCCACTGCACCGGGAGCGGCGAGCGCCGCTACAAGTTCGTGGCCAGGCCTGATAATCACTCTTCCCAGAGAGCCCCCCCCACTACCGGGGCTCACGCCGAATCGTCCATTGCCAGCTCTACCACACAGCTAGTACCCACCGGAGCCCCCTCCAATCAAGCGACCCTAGATGCAAGCAGTTTCCTTTCAGCCCTGCAGGTGACAGATGTCCGCTTCGATCTGCGCATCTATGGCCCCTTTTTCACCGAAATACCCCGTCGGCTGGGGAGGAACGAGGCCCTCGACGCGTCGGTTCGCGCCTTGACGACGGCTTTCCCCTCGGTGCATACCCACCAGCACACGCCCGACATGTACAAGACGTATGGCGAGGCGCTACGACACCTGCGAGCTTCCTTGGGTGATCCGGCCACCGCTGCGTCTGTTGAGACGCTCTGTGCCGTGTATCTGATCATGATTTGCCAAGTGCGTAATGACTGTTTTGTTGTCGCTCTTTCTTGACAATCTCATTCCTCGGGCCGAACTAATAATGAACTGCTGGTAGGGGTGGATCGGTAGAGGGGCAGACTTCTTCCCAAGCCACGGCGAGGCCATGGCCTACATGTTGAATGCCGCCACCGCGTCCCGGCATTGGCAGGGGGATTTTGAAGCCGAGATCGCAAACACTCTCCTCGTGCTTACAGTAGGTTGCTTCAGGTACGATATGACCATATTGAGTGGCATCTACTAATCCAATGGCCCCAACCTCCAGCTCCTTGAGAGTTTTGGAAACCACAAGATCAAGCTCGATCCCCGCCTCTGGGCGGCCGAGGACACGCCCGCCGTCGCGAGGCCGTCTCGGCCTCCTGCAGACGAAGCACATCACATTGAATGTCTCCAAGTTTCGAGTCTGGCTGCCGTTTCCGGTTTCACAAGGGATGTCCAGGGAAGCCTCCCGGCGATCCGATCCACCTACGAGGTCCTGCAGACCGACCTCGCCAAGATGAAGGCCCTCCTCTCTGAGGTTTCGACGACGGCCGCATCCGACCTCACCCTCTCCGAGAGACGAATCCATGTCCGCCGACAGACGGGCTATGGGACTTTGCTCCTGTTGGGAATGATGGCCAACTGGGCCCTGGGCGTCTACGGAGTCGGCGGCAACCCCCTCGCTCTCGAGCTCGAAAGGACCATGCTTGTCGATGAGGTGGTGGAACTCGCACGGCAGGCATCCCAGTACCGCCCCCTCGGGTCGAGTGCCATGCCGGGGTTCATCATGGCGGCCAAGATAACGACGGACGATGCGGTCAGGTTGGGACAGCTGGAGGAGCTGCTAGCGCTGTATCAGTCCGACTTTCCATCGTCCAAATGATCGTACAAGGACTAGCCGATAGGTGGTCTACCTCTCTGATAGTCAAAGTCGCCATCTGACCGCGACAAGCAAATATTTCACACTTGAATCATCACGCTCCGGCCCTGAGCTCCAAAATCATAATACGCCTGATCAACGTCGCGGCCGAGAATCTTGAGGAGTTTGTTGCCCCGCCCGAATACTACGCAATCCTCTCGCATACATGGGGTAACGGTGAAATCATATTTGAGAACATAGCCTGCAACCATGTTCAGAGCAAGAAAAAGTACGCCTGGATCGACACTTGCGATCTGAGAATGTTCACCCGACCACTAAGCTCTACAAAAGAGGGTTGGTTTGCCGCCGTAAACGTAGGTCACTTACGCGGTCTGAGCCTTGTCAAACGGTGAACGGTAATGGGCGGGGGCTCCTAAAGTTCCAGCGATGCCAATAAAGCAAAGCATATAAAGGAACGACTAGCTTTGCTTTATTTGCAAAGGGTGCCAAGACCCTCCGGAATGGGTCTGTTCCGGCCCGGTCCCTCCCAAAAAAAACCGGGTCCCAGCCCCTGAGCCCCTGAATCCACCATCACAACCGCCACCCACGCAACAAACACTTGATAAATACCAGCTGGCCAATCTTCTCATTCAACAACCGGTGCCTCTGACTCGTGATAGTCAATTTCGCTGTACTAAAGACCCGCTCGCTCTCGTCACTCATTGCCGGGATGCTCAAGAGCTCAACTGCTACCCGATATAGCAGGGGAAACCGGTTTTTTTTTGAGCAAGCACCATCGAATTGGTACATCACAGGGTATAGGCAGATCTTCAAGGTATGTAGCCAGTTCGTCATATAACCCGGGTTCTGGCTCCTCGTAAAAACCCGGTCCTAGAAGGTGTTCGTGGAATGGGTTGAGGTTAGTCCCGGTGCTGGCGGTTGCAGGGGGATGTCAAATAAACAGGTGCTAGTGGAAAAAGCAGTCTGACGTTGGATTTGAACCCACAACCTCGAGTCAACCTTGAGCAAGGCAAATAGAGTGGCTATGTAACTAGCTAAGCCACAACAAGGCTTTCTTTGCTACAACAACGTCTTGTTGACAGTCGTGCACCTCTGTCACACTGCTAGCTATACCGACGGTCAGAACCAAAGGTCAGCCCTGGCGCTCCTCCTAGCCGAGAGAACCGGGGCATGGAGACTACCGGTCCTACCACAAGAGGTTCGGCCACGACCCGGAGACCTGGAGCCGCTGCGCTTGCGGCCTGCACAAGGAACCAGGGCATGTCTTCAAATTCCCACTCAACTCTAGAGCCCTCCCGGCCGATGGAAAGGGATCCCCGCTGCGGTACATGTGGCGGAACAAGAAGATGCTCGGACTCTTCAGGGAGTTCTGAAACAAGGTCACCAATGGAAGAAAATACAGGGGCACGCTGGGAGAAGAAAATATCCCACAGATTGTTGAAGAAGAAGCCTAGGCGCACCAGGAAGGAGAAGGTTAAGACAAGATTGGACCAAAAGAGGCTTTTCTCTACGGAGTTTTTGTGCATCTTGGACCGGAAGATGGAAGGGCGGGCGGGACCTTCAAACGCCAGTCAGGGGTATGTTTTGGGCAAGGTAGAATGATCTCCTATTAGTCAGCGAGCTTTTGGCGGGCCTTCAGCCCCAGTCGTCTCCGCGTTAAACCAAATCAATCAAATCAATCAAATCATTAAATCAATCAATCAACAACAACGAGCTCAAATGGCAAGTCTCCTCAAAGACGCGATAGTTCTCTCGCGTGAGGATGCACGACTACCTCATATCGTCAAGATCCTTCATCCCGATTATCCCGCAGCCGAAAACACGCTTCTTCACCTACGCGCCCTCGACGACGGTGGAATCGACTACGACACGGCTCTGGTCGCCTGCAGCATCGTCACCGACAATACCTCAACTGGCTTCCTCGCGATACGCGAGGCCGGCGCCCAATATTTCAAACGCGTTGTGCGACCCGACGATAGTATCCTCAGCAAAATCGAGTACTTTTTTCAGTTGCCCGATGACGATGTCCTAGAGCGTCCCTACCCAGTGGTTCCTCGATTCGAGGACTGGACTTTTCCACACGCTGCTATACCGTCGCCTTGGAAAGAGCTTGGCCGCCAAGCACAGGGGGGAACGTCGTGTCGCATCACTGATTGCATGTGGGGGATTGAGAGGGCCCATATTATCCCGCTCACCGTCCTGGTGGGATCGGGAGGAGCTCCAGCAGTGCGCCCCTACTTTCTAACCCTCCCAACCCACACCTGTACCTGACATCTGTGTTTTTTTTGTTTTTTTTCTAGGTACATCACGCTCGATCGGTTCAGCCAGAATGACATCGACGCCAGCGATAACGTAATACCCCTCCGATCAGACATTCACACTGTCTTTGACGATAAAGTCTTCGCCATCGTTCCCAAGCGGGATCAAATACCTGGGCAGGAGGCCCAGGGTGGGCCGTCGCTCGTCATACACATCGTCAATCCCATCTCGGATAGTTACTTCAACCACTACTACCATAATCGCAAACCGCTTCCACTCAGGTGCAGCATCGAATGCCTTTTTGCGCGTTTTGCTTGGAGTACTTGGCGCCTTCTTAAAGAGGTGCATCACCAGTCGGCGCCTTCTCGTTTACGATCCTAGTACCGGCACCTCGACCCTTGAAAGCCGCAACCGCGAGCAAGTCCAAGCGCTACTTACTGCTTCACGATCCCGAAGTGCGAGTCCTAGGAAGAGGCCAGCGTTGGAGGTTGCCGGAAATTCCGCAAGTGTTCCGGAAGGTGATCAGCCTTATGACGACACCGGAGATGGCAGTCGGGCGGACAGCGGGTTTGCAGAGAGAAGCCCAAGTCGAGGTCGATCGAGAAAAAGGCAGTAGGCGAGTGACGAACAGGAACAGACTGGAGCCCTTCAGAAGAGAGGAAAGCTCGGAGCCGGTGGGTACAAATAATGAGGGCTGTATGTTGGTGATGTTGATAGGGGGATAACTGACCTGGGAAATAGCTCTACGCTTCCGCTGGCGTTCTCCGTCTTGTTGTTCTTCAGCATACAGCTGCTCACTAATCTCGCTTGGCATGTCTTCGTGGGTGTGTAGTCTGCCGCCTTGTTCCACGCGCCTGATGAGGCTTCTCAGATGGTGTGTCTCGAGTTTATAGTGTTTCTCACCGACGCTCTCACGCCAACAGTGCGGTCCAAGGTTACAAGGTGGCCCGGGGCACTGCATAAGATTATAAACGTCGCGCCAAATCGAGGGCTGTCTGGAGGCCTCCTCTTCAGCATCAAGCTGCAGAGCTCGTTCGGAGAGCATCTGCCGAGACGCAGAAGCATACCCCCTTTTAGTACCCTGACATCGCCGGTAGAGTCAATCAATCGCTTTTTAAAGAGCTATCTAGTATCCTGCCACCACACTGTTCTTTAAGTCGTCAAGTAGTCCTTTATTATGGCACGAGATATGGAGCGATCTATCAATCAGGCTATAAAGGACCAACAGAATCGGATACGCTACAACTTCGTGGGCCAGCCCTAGCTAGGCAAGGCACCCTACAATGTCTCCTTCAAAGCAATCAACATGGTCGATAAACAACACCGGATTATACTCTCTGCTGTGCCCACTAAATCCAGGCCGCACCCTAAACCCCTGAAGCCTTACACAAAGACTTTCACGGCCCAGTTTATAATCCCTTGCCCTCACGCATTACTCCAACAGTACAACGATAAGTCACTCATCCTTCAGAAACAGGATTTCCACCCATTCTAGTGGCTTGAACGGAGCCTAGATGACGAGGAAGAGTACTTGCAATACCAAGAGTTTGACAAAGTCACACAGCTGCGAGGCAGGTCGCGGGGATCTACTGCCATGGCACCAGATCCAACGGCTCCGCGGCTGAGCCGACCCCTGAATACAGGGTTACCTTCCTTCAATCAGTTACCGTTTCCCTCTGGGATGTAGAGGGAAGGTTTGGAGTCTATCATAATCTAGACACGTGATTGAGATGGACTCCCAATGTCCCTCGAGATGCACAGAGACTTAATGTAGGTACCTACCTTCCTAATTATGGGACTAAAATAGAAGAGAGCGTCTTTGAAAGAGATGATCGCTACGGTACGAGGAGACGCTCTCAAAAAGAAAAAAAATAAGTTCAGGGGCCCGCTTCCAAACCACCCCTGTTCAGAACCACTCTGTAAGCCACACCGTCCTTTAGTATTCACCGATTTCTCCACCATTTCAATTCCCATCTTCTTCATTCTCTCTATACTTATGCAATATTACTTGGTAATGACGTGGACATTCGATATGCGTGAGGCGCGTGCGCCGAGGTCCGCAATAGGGGGGGAATCCGTCAAGCCACACTCAAGTTCTGTGACACTGGCACCACACCGAGGTAAAGGATCAAGGTGTAGCGGGAGTGACAACGACAAGGTGAGTGATCAGCTGTAGGATAAGACTGCATAGCTATACTGATGACCCGTACAGTGTCAGACGATCAAGTCATTCAGGGAGATGGAATGATCAAACAGAAGATAATACACGATGCTTTATAGTTATAGATCAGTCAAAGAAGAAGGAGGTCGCTTTGCTATATCGTCGCATCCAAACCATCATAGGGCTCCTCGCAGCAGTCAGGGACAGGATCACCAAACACAGAGTATAAGAGCAAGTCAACAAGTCTGTTATCTCAGAAGATGCAATGAAGAATAGATGGACAATCAACAAGGGTTCCATAAGGATAGAATTCCCCTTAGCTTCACTGAAGTTCAGCTGATAATCTTTCCAAGGTCGGTTTCTAAAAAGGACTACAGAGCTTCTTCCTCTTGGGGGTCCATCGCTCTTTTGTCTCTTTTATGGAGTGCTATGTACAAGACATAATGATACCAAGATACCCATGAGATCCACCCTAACCGCCTGTCGGTCCCGAGGTTCCCTAGCCGCCTGTCGCACACGCCCTACCAATCCGTGGCTACAAGCCAAGTGAAGCCGACCACCTTCCGACAAGTCCATGGCCTGTATTGGTACTTACTCCAAACAACTCAAGTGGCATGGCGTCCATCGCTGTGGAGGTTCCCGCAAGTCCTTAGTACTTACACTGGCCACAGCTCTGTTAGGTCGATCCCAGGTTGGCTGTCGCAGCAGTGGTTCCCTTCGTGACTCCTCAAAGGTCTTCTTCATCTCTGTTCAGGGGAGACCACCCTGCAGGCCTTATTTATGCTCCTGCTCCTTCTACTCCTTCTTGCCGCAATTCCCACACCTTGGCATTGTCATGCAATCCCTGGTGTAGTGGTACTCGAAGTAGTTGAGGCAGTGCGGCACCTTCCGCTTGTTCCCAAGCTTCCGTGCCATCGTGGACCCAAAGACCCTGAAAAAGCCGGTCTTCAGGGGCTGATCAAAACAGATCAGCCCGGCCCTGACTGCTTTCAGGAGGAGCGTGCCGGTGGCCGCCATGGCTTCCTGGCGCACCTGCCCGGGCGTGACCTCCCTGGGGCCCCCGACCTGCTGTACCCTGTGGGGGACCTTACCTACCGAGTGTGTCTGCTTGGCAAGGGTGATGCCCTTGGCCCTTGCCTTCTCCTCTAGGCTTGCCCCACTTGAGCTGGTTAGTGGGCCACCTCCGTGTGACGGCGATTGGTACCCGTGAGCATGTCGAACCCCGAGTTAAGGCTTTTAGGTTTCTATTAGTGTTATTGAACCATTTGGCTCCACCACTCTCCAAACCTTATTCAGTTGGGAACCTTGTTCCTTTCAAAACCTAACGCAGGAGTAGCCGGTCCGGCGTTGCTCATTTTCACCCCCTGCATCCTTCATGCATTCAATCAAATTTTTGTGGCTATAAGCCAAAGACTGATAGAATTTCCATACCTGCCAAAGGCATGCCGAGGCGCTGCGGAGCACATCCGGCTGTAAGCTATCAAAAAAGCTCAGCTTTACCAAAGCTGGATATCTGACTTACGGTCGTACCAGCGAGGCAACGGCTCTCCCCTTAAAAAAATAAAAATAAAAAAAGCAAACGCTTCCAACGGCCGTTAGGCTTTTGCGATAGCTTACAGCTCGGCGCCGACAATCGAAATCCTTTGGTTGAATCAGACAAATGACGAAGCCCACTTATACCAGAGCATATAAGAAGACCCTGCTCCTCCACCCTCTAGCACTTGGAATTAAAAAATCACCAATCAATCAAGCACATAAGCAATCCAGCCGTCCCATCACTTCCTGACCCCCTTTCTTTCACATCATAACGATCAATCTCTATTGCCGTCGCCACTACTTCTGCTAGTCACCTTAAAAGCTACATGACTACCTACACACGTCTCTCGTACAACCCGCTCACTGACTTACTACACCGGAGGTGCGGTAATAATGCGTGTCCGACCGACTTCCGCCGAAGGAGAAGAAACGCAAATAGTTGTCACTGAAGATGAAAGCGAGCAAAGAGAACTGCTGGTTATAACCGGCCAAGCGCGAGCACCTTGCCCACCTTGGCCCAAGGTTCCCCAAGCACCTCGCCCACCTCACCCTCCGGCTTATAGCTCCGAGCCTCCGGATTCCGGACCTGAGCCTTCGGAATCCGGCTTCGAGACTCTAGGTTCCGGTACTGACACTGAGTCTTCGGCCTCTGCACCCCAAGCGGCGGCGAGGCACGCCCTTTCGTTCCCACGCCCGCCGCCATATTGCCGAATACCAGATGTCAAGGATATTCGGCTTATCTGGGAACAAAAGAATTCCGGTTTAAACTACTCCAACCTTCTACAAAGGATGGCCTCCGACCTTGCTCCGCCTTTCGTGCTTGAGGCCAGACGCGGCTTCTCAGATATCAAGTTTCACTTCGACATAGGTCGCAAATCTCTCTTGATGAAGCAAGAGAATATCTGGATCCCATCGGTGAATCCTGAGAGTGCGGGTACGGTAAGCCTGAGGACACGAAATGAGATTGGGCACATCACCACGCATGCCGAGTCAATTTGTAAGCACTGCAGATGGGACCAGGAGTATTCGTTTTTGGTACCCCAGATGGCCGACCTCGCGGGGACTGAGCCGCTGCCGGATGCGCCATCCAAGCTCCCAGAACGCATGCGGTGTGCGCTGTTCCACGAAGTCGGATGCCAGTGCTGGGATAGTGCCTTCTCAGGTGCTGTGTAAGTATATGTACCCAACCAACCAAGCTCCGTGGGCGAAATACAGCTAAAAACTATATAGGAAGAGCTGCCCCCGCTGCCACACCGACTACGCCTTCACCGTGGCCGAAGCTCCGGGCGTTCCGGGTGGCCGGTGCTTTGTGTTCACGAGCTGGAAGAATATGGGTAATGGCGCTAAAGGGGACAGATACTGGGAATCACACGCGAGTGGGAAGAACTTGGCACTGCGAGTCGATAGGCCGGGACAGGTGTATGATGACTATGAAGGGTCTCGTGCTATGGGGCCGCATCTGTCGAATTACACGCCTGTTGTTCCGTCGGGATACATCGCGGCCTTGGCGGCATTGGGCAAGCAGGAAGTATTGGCCATCTAAAGACATCGAGGAATGTAAGAACTACCTGGAGAAAGGAGTATTCGTGCTTTATCTACTGTGGATGGTTGGTTGGAGAAGTGCCGCGACAATGAGGGGAGTCGGTCGACCCCTGAGAGGCTCGCCAAGCACCCAGACATACGAAACCCGGGGCGTTTATTGCTGTGCCAATTGATGGTTATCGACACCAAGTCTTTAGTGGTACGTCATGGTGGCTTAATCCATAGCTTCTACCAGACCTCGTATACCCAGGTTGACGAAAAAGTAAGTATTAGAAAGCGAGCAATTGAAGCCCCTGAACGGAGAGCATTACTGTGTTTGCTGGGGGGGCGCTGCACTGTAAATGGCCTGCCCGCATCGTACCGAATACCCAACATCATATCACCCGCACTAGGTCGAATTGCCTGCATTGCAGTGGGCTGAATTGCTGGCACTGGAGCCGGATTGAATGGGATGGCTGCACTGCGCTGGCTGCGTTGGGCTGGCATTGGATCCGGGGTTACAGTCTGTTCGTACAATGGTAATCAGGGGTGGGCGGGCAACGGAGGCTGATAAGGGGTTTCGTAGAATTAGTGGTTTGTATGCTAAAGCGGAAGAGGTTGGTAGCTTCTCTCGTGCGTAGACGTCCCACATGTCTTTTGCCCTCGCAGGTGCCGTCTTCTACATCCAAACCGTCCGCATTCCAGCTAAAGAATACGGGCTAGCTCAAGGTACCTCGAAGTCATAAAATCAGCTTCAGGCATTAATAGCCCAGCGATTAGGCCCCGTGACGCTCTAAAAAAAAAATTAAAATGGAGCACGCGCATTGTGGTGCCCGCTTCACCGTTACGGTGAAGTGGATGTCATGAGTGCCATTCCCGCCTGAAATCCATTCAGCTGGCAGCTCAAGATGGAGCTTCACTTTATTGGACATGATGGGGAGCTACGCTCTAGAATATTAGAAACAGTCTGAATCTAAGTACCTAGGTATCATGGACCTTCCCCGTGGACGCGTCATTCCCTAGTTGGGAAATGGTAAGTGCGGGCATGGTCTTGCAGTTTGCGTTGCCGCAGCCCAGCAAACACTTGCTCTTTCCTCCTAGATATGGAGTATATGCTAAAATATCCGGTACCTAACTTGGACAAGACCAAATCAAAGATAGAGCGGGTGAACGGTTTAGAAAGTACGCAACCTACGTGCAGTGTAATCTAGAATACCCAAATCTCCTCTCCCGAGTCCGAACTCCCAGCAAATGCCGATGCCCGAAGCAGTTACATGCATGGGATCAGTGCTAGTTTGCCAGTAAGAAAATTTCTATATTGCTGTCCATATCTTGCATGGGGTAGATCAAATGTTCATGCAGAGGTAGTGGGATTTTGTATTAGCTGCCCTGATCTCGCTCAAGGCTACCGAACCTTGTACATACCATAGTTCCCCATGTTTGAGGATTGGAAAGTAGGTGATATGTGACCGACCTTTGGTGATTGTTCCTTCCCGTCTGAGATTCGTTTCCTGGCGAGTTGAGCTCAGCGCATCATGATGGAGCTCTTCCCAGATTTAACATAATGTGTACAAATTGCTCCTGCTCCTTTATGGACAGTCAGGATGTGGTTGTTTTTTGCTGCACGAACCACGGCGAGACTCTCTCTCCTTTCTGCAAGCAAGCGGGCTTCGAAGAACCTCGATTCTTCGTTATGCGTTGAGTGTCCGCCCTGCCCCCCCCCCCCTTTTTTTTCTTGAGAGAGAGAACTTTGACTTCGTTGGTTTTCCAGCGTAATTTGACAATGTCGACCACTCCCCCTCCCACCAACACCATGCCCGCTGGCCCGCAGACCCAACGGCCTGAGATTCTACGCGGGCGTGACGGCCGCGACGGGGAAAATGGCCGTGATGGTATGAATGGATGTAATGGTAACGTTGGCCGCGATGGCCGGGACGGTGCCAAGGGTGATAAGGGTGACACCGGCGAGAAGGGCGACAAGGGCGACACCGGTACAGGTATATGATCACTTGTCCCCTTTATCCTACTCACCTAAGGGCGTTGTCATTAGTGAAACACTACACTGTAGTCTAGGAGAGGGAAAGCTACTGACATAGCTTCCATTAGCTGGTGTTGCAGCCCCTGCTCCGGCTCCTAATGCTGCTGTTGAGACGGCAGTTGGTTGGTTGTCCACCGTGTATGTCAAGCACATTCTTCTGTCTCTCTGCAGATCACGAGCCGATATATGCTAACGAGTTTGCCCTCAGCGCCCTAGGAATTGTGGGCGCTTCCGCCAGCGTCGTTGGGGGTACTACCGTCGACCCCAACAAGACTTCCGACCTCGTCTTCGCTGCCTGCATGTCGGTTGCGCTGGTTTGGGCCGCCGTGGGAGCTTCGGCGGCTTTTTTCTCGCCGTTCGACAACCAGATGGCTGCGGCTCTGCGTGGCCTTATTACGTTGAGTGCCGTTTTTTTCGTCGTCGGCGCCTTGTCACTGCCGTTTTCTCGGTTCCCGGCCGAGGTACACCAGCATGGTGCTTTCATTGCTGTGGTCGTGGTCGCCGTTGTGTGTGCTGTGGGTGTCTTGGGCTTTGTGGGCTGGAGGAAGCAGCACTCTTTGAAGCCCGCTCCCAACGCGGCCGCCTAAGGCCCTGAGTCCCTCTGGGTTTTCGTCCCGCTAGGGTGGCGCCCTGGCCATTTCCTCACTAAGCCAGCCAGCACACCACCCAGCCCCGGAACCCCTCGGCACATGGCTCTCAGGGCGGAGCCTTCGTCGACTTTCAGCCCAGCACACCGCACCGGTCCCGACTGGAACTGTCCCAGCACTCTACGAACTGTATCAGATCTCTACGCTTGCCCAGCTCTCATTACCTTGTCGCTATTGCCGCCTTGCCTGCCCTCGGTTCGTTAGCTGTAGCACACATCTGGCGGTACTAATTCAACTTCCACAGTCCCTGACTTTTGGGGACTGCTGAACTCTGCGCCCCTGCATTGATCCTTTTTTCTAGCGGGAAGTGTTCGCACCGTTGCGGTCCGTCCAGCACCGGCGCCGTCAGCCGCCGCAAGCCAAGACCGGGTTCTGACAGGCAGATCGGAGTGGCTTCCACGTGGCGGCAGGGGTTCCGAGTGGTACCTACTTAACCCAATGGAACCTGGGGAAGGGACAATCCCACCACGGGGTCCCCTTCCATCATTCAGAGTCACTCTACAGGATCGCCTTGAAGGCACCACACCGCACAATGCCTTCTTCACAAAAGTCATCGCTTTTCCGCGCCACAACAGCATGGCAGGTTACAAAGTCAATTCATCAAGCGGAATTACGGAGAGATACCCCGATCCCTCCTACCGATCCACCCAAACGCCTAAATTCTATCTCCCAGCCCCGATGCAGCAGTACAGCCCAAGCTCACAGCCTTACAAGCTTACCATAATCCCTGTCCCTTCCCCATCCAGAAACTCGCACAAAACAGTCCCACAAGATATTCCCACAAAGCGACTGATCGCAAGCCCCTTCTTTCCTTCTCCCCAAAACACCCCACATGAGGCTTCGGCACAGAACCAAGTGGTTCAAGACCCGGCCAGTCCCGGAAGCAGGCACGTCACGCCCTCTATTCGCGCCCTCTGCGAAACTCCATCTTCATCTCATCCACCTTCGAGCCAACTTTGATGTTGACCTCAACATCTCCACCACCACCGAACCGATTCCGAACCTCCACCGTCGTGTCGACCTGAAGCCTCTAGCTTCTCGACAAACTGAGTAGCCCGCTCGCGGCGCCTCCCTCATTCTCGTCACCTGCGCTCCCATACCGTTGCCTTCCTCCATCATCTGCTGCGTCATTCGAATTTGCGCCAATACCACCCCCACCAGCGCCCGCCGCTGGTTGGTGTTGGTGCCGCGGATACAACTGCGGCAACCTCGGCAGTGCCTGCTCCTCACGGCCGTCACGCTGCGGCTCATCCGGCCTTGTGTCCATTTCTTCTTCAGTTTGGTCATCGTCTTCGTCATCTCTCGACGCTTCCACTCTCGGCGGCGGCGGTCTGCACACCGGCGCGCCAGGAAGTGGTCGTCTCACAGCACCACTACTGTTCGACAAACTCGAACTTGCCGGTCTACTCATCTCTGCGGCGAATGGAAGCACAGCGCGCCCACTCCTTGCCTCGGCATCGGCACTGGGGATTGGTCGCATCTGCAACCGCTCGAGCGGGACATCGGTTTGACCCGTTCTGACCTTGTAGTTAGCAAGACCAAGGCGGAGACGGATGATCTCTGCTTTCTATGGTGGTGCTGTTAGCGGTTGCCACGGGCGTGGAAGGGAGGGGGGGCTGGTTGCATACTTCGCGCGCCTCCTCACGCGAAAACCGCGGTGCGCGAGGCGGGGCTGCAAATGACGACGGCGCGGAGTTGATATCAGGCTCTGTCACGGCCGTAGCTTGCGACGTATCGATCGCGGAGTTATCAAAGACGGATGACGCCGCGGGGGAAGCCGGGGCCGAGTGGTTTCTACTGTTGCTGTCCGAGAGGGTAGATGATCGTGGGGACTGGAACGGAGCGGTCAGCTACTATGCCTTCGAGACGCGAGCAAACATGGCCCGAGGGCAGGGACGCAACAACGTACTTCTTGACTTGCATCGCCATCTGCCCCGAAGCGGGGCCTCTTCGCCGCCGGCTCGTCATCCGCACGTGGCGCCATGCTCATCGGTCGTTTCAACGCCTCCGGTTCCGAGACCTCCGGCTCCGGTGTTGTCTGTGATATATGGGTGCGGGGGACTGATGCGAGTGGTTTACCATGATACGCCGGCTTGTTCGCCTGCTGCTGCTGCTGCTGGTGCTGCTTGATATTTGTTTGGTGGTGGGGGGGTGGCTTGGGCGACGCGTTGGGATCCAATGCAGCTAGGACGCGTCTCTTAATGGGGGACGAGACGTCCATTTCCGTTCTTCTGTTGCTGCGTCTGTCTGCGGGCGAGACGTAGTGCGGACGGGGAGGATCCAATTGGGTCCGTCTGGCCGGGTCGAACAGACACGCGCAATGAATCTGACTGCAGCTGTTGTCGAACACCGTGTGTGGGATGTCTCGGTACTGATTGGCGTATGTACAACGCAGCAGTACAACCGCCCAAGTATGCTATGCTCCCGATGTACGCTCTGACAAATTGGATAGACAAGCAAGAGACAAACTGTGCTGCAACGACGCGTCCGAGATATTGAGAGAGCGAGAGAGGTCGGAGCTTGTCGAGCGTGGGATGGCGGGTGGGTGGAGTTTCTATTAGAGGAGGGGTGTGACGAGGGAAGTAAACGCGTCCTGGGGTGTCAAAGTGGGTTTCAGTGGCCAAGTCGCGAACACCAGCTCTAAAAAACATCCCCCCTGTCCAACAACAGGCAAATTGTAAATACAGTTCAATGTAAATACACGTGCCCCCCCGTACGCACCAATTTCCCCTGCGCTTCTGCGCTGCAGGGTCTTGGATTACAGGGGTCCAGCAGTGCCGCTAGCGCATCGCGCATGTGACGATCTTGAGGTGGCGCGCTTTGCCCGCTCACCACCCCACACACCAACACCACGCTCAAAGTCACTCACTTGTTGCCAAAGTCAATATACCCCCTGGTAACGAACTACTTTAGTAAGCAACCTTTTTTCCTGCACTTGAGATAATTACTAGTCTCTACCTTGGAATAGATGAAATGGCATTTTTGAGCCCGAGAGGTCCATTGGAGTGGGTTCTGGGCCGAGGAGGATACACGGGATGGCAGCCATGTAGTCTACTGATACCATCGAGGACGTGATCAAGACGGAATTGGGCCTGGGGGAACTCACTTGGTTTACGGATACCCAGGCACTCAGGAACATCGCCTTGGTGATGGCGATGGTTGGCTTGTACACCCCTATAATTGATACGCTTTATTGATACATGGCACTCACCTTCCAAGACAACATAACAAAACACGCACCACACACACATCGGAACCATGTAGTTGGTACAATTCGAATATACTTATTTGCCGCGAGCAAAACGCATCCGCGCAAAGCTATATCCACTGGCGCTAAAAAGGGGAAAATAACGACACACTCTTCAAAATACATGCCCCCATTTCCTTCACCCAGAGAACAAGTGTTTGTTATAGACCGATCCGTCAATCAGAGAACCAGAGAAATCCTGATTGATGCGTGTGTAAGAGTTACGGGTATCACCCCACGGCCATTCCCTCAATATGTCCCTCCGCCGAAACTCCGTCCCAGATACAAACACGGGCATCTAGCATAGCTCAGAGACGCCCACCGCCTTGGGAACACCAAGGCGGCAGCGAGCCATGAACACGCGTCCAATAAAATGTGAAAAGATAATAGATAGAAAAGATAAGAGCTTCCAATGACCCGAAAACGCCACGACCAACTGACCTTTTTCCGGCTCGCCCCCCGCCCATGCCTGTCCGTTGGTAGTCATTACACCCTGCTGAAGCGCGATTGCCTCCAGCCGGGCCCCATCCATATGCCTTCATATCCCATCGTACCACCGAGGTAAACGCCTCCCAAAGAACCTTCCAAGAAATTGCACACCACCGCTAGTTATCCAAGCCAAAACAAAACTAACTACCCTTACCCCTTCCTGTCATCCATCCCCTCGTCCTCTTCAGATCGTATCCATCGAGTAGAGTGATGAGTCAAAGTGGAACGGCTTGGAAAAGTCGTTCGACATGTCATCTAGGGAGCCAAACGGCATCGACTCGGCCCCCATGAACTCGCTTTCCATTGACTCAAATCCGTCCACGCTGATGTTGTTCATATCCAAGAGGACATCCGTGTCCATATTCTGCCAGCTCAAGTCAATGTCTAGCAGCATTCCCTCCGAAATGTCACTGTTAGGTTCCGACGCCCCGCTATCCTTGCTCGATTCCGGCGTGTCGTTTGGCGTTGAAGATCGATAAGCGTTGAAGTCGGTCAGCATGTTTACAGGAGCCGAGTCCAGAGGAGCGAAGCCGGCAAACAGGCTCTGCGGGTCGATTGTGTTGGCCCATGGATCCTCCAACATCCCCATTTGCTGAGGGGTTTCGAATTCCGGCTTTGCGACTGGCAGCTTACTGTCCCCAAGTCTGGGCGTGTTCTCGCTCTTGATGTTTCTGCCTGGTGTGGCTGTGTTCTCCGACTTGCCGCCCGTGGTGCTGCCCTGCCGTCTCATCGATGCGTCTCGAGACATGGGAGTCGCCGCAGACTCTGCCTTGGTCATTGGTGTCTGGCCTTGCTTCGACAGGCTGGAGCCCATGGCTGGGGCCGAGGGATTCCCGGCTTCCTGACCGCCGACCTTGGCAGTTGCCTTCGAGTTGCCATCGCTGTCCAAACCCAAGGCAATAGCCAAATTTTCGTGCACAAACCTCATAGGATCCTCATTGGGTTTGATATGCTCTTCTAAATTATGAGCGTCGCGAGCCTCCTCCGTGGGGAAACCCGCCGTGTGCGCATCACAGTTGGGTTCTGGACACATGAACATCTTGGGCTGTGGCTTGACCGGCTCCGGGGCTGACTGTCTCTTGAGCTCGGGGGATGGGACCTTGGTCTGGGGCGAGGCGCCGACTTGCGGAAGCGACGGAGACGACGTTTGCGGCTGTCCAGTCTTGACCTTCTTCCGGGCGGGCGGGGGATTCAACGTTTGCTGCGTGACTGTCGGCTTGCTGAAATACGTGGGCTCTCCCGTCGGTGACTTTTGTGCTCCGAAGGGGAAGGGTGGTTGCGAGGTTGTAGGTGCAGCAGGAGCTTGTCCGGCCCTACCACCGGGGCGATTCTGCGCCTGCTTGAGAGCCTGCGTCTGCTTCTCAAGGGTCGCAACATTCGCTTGTGTCGCCGGAGCCGGTTGTTGGGCTGCTGACTGGCTCGCCGATTCCGTTCCGGGGGCGGGCGCTGGCTGTCTCGCGTTCGCCGACGTGACAGCATTCTGCATATCTCGCATAAACCCTTGAATCATCATGCTGAGCTGGTCCACTTCGTCCTTTGTGATAGTCAAAGTATCTCGAAGCACGGTACAAGCCTCCCTGTCGACAAACTGTCCGAAAACCCTAAAGCGCTGTTTTTCCTGTTAGCATACCTACAAAGCAGAAATAGGATTTTTGGAGAGGGGTAAATACCGTTCGGAGGAACTGTCTTGCCTTCGCATCGTCCTTGGCGATATGATACCACTTAGCGAGATGGGTCGTCATGTTTTTCACACCGGGCACAATATTCTTCAGCTTTTGCCGTGTTATGTCCATATCCTCCTGCGACATGGCAATAGTTTCCCAGTGTTGTTGATGCGCAAATTGACTCTCTTCTTGTCCTAGCTTTTGAAGCCACCCAAGTTCTTCCGGGGTAGCTTGGAGAATTTGGGTTGTCGGGCGAGGGTTTTGGCGATTCCTCAACATCGTTTCGTATTGCTTTTTCTGGTCGGGCGTCAGCTTAGCTATTTGCTCCTGATTCGGCTGTAGAAGCTGGCGGCGGCCATCAGGCTGAGAAAGCGGCCGCTGTACAGTATTGGCAGCTTGGGCAGGAACATCAGCCACATCATCCGAATTCGGGCGCTTCAAGTTCTTTTGCGCTGTGGCAGGTGATGGGTTGGGCGGAGCAATCCGGTTTGGTTGAGGCACTCGAGCGTTCTTGAGTGTTGCGGAGGCTGGTGCTGGAGCGTCTGGCTCTGTCTTCAGTGGAGCGGCATGGCGTGCATTGGGCTGGACCGAAGCCGCCGGGGGAGCGGCAACCGGTTGAGGTGTGGGAACCGTAGGGACATGGACTTGCGGTTTATGATCTGCAGGAATGTTGCCCTGAGGTTGCTGATTCTGGTTCTGCGGGTCTTGCCAATACTTTTGTGTGAATTGGTTTTTCTTCAAGCTGATGATGATATTCACCAGGTACTCATCTGTCACGTTACTGAACCGTGGATTCTTCCGGAAGCTTTCCAGCTCATGCGGCAAGACATTGTTAAGATGAGAAGGAAAAGAAACCCCGGGAGGCAGTGGCTGCGCCTTCTGCTGTTGAGCACCGGGTATATTTGTAGGCGGGCCTCCGGTCATTGGCCTTTGCTTGTTCCCGGCTGCTTGCGCTTGAGTTTGTGCTAGAGCTTGAGCCGCCTGGGCCTGGCTCTGCTGGTGAGCTTGAGCTTGGGCCTGAGCCGCCTGAGCCTGAGCCTGGGCCTGAGCCTGAGCCTGAGCCTGAGCCTGAGCCTGACCCTGGTGATGGGCCTGGCCCTGAGCCGCTTGGACTTGTGCTTGTTGTGCCTGCAGTGCCGCCGCTTGATTCTTGGCGTTCTTTTCATACAATTGCTTGAACTGCGCCGCCTGGTAGCCGAGCAACTGCGCCTGCATAGTGGCTGGTAATGAGTTATTCACCATGAAGTGCTTCAGCTGGCCCCATTTTCTCGTGTCCGGCGGTATGTTACCGCGCAACTGGTTGAGGACACTTTGTGGTACGTCCATACTGTCCATCATGGCCCGAGTCTGGGGTTGCTGCAGCAAATTCTGCATCCGAGTTTGTTGTTGTTGTTGTTGCATCGAGCCCGGCTGGTTTGAGGGCGGGATCGCGCCACCGGGCTGCTGGGGATTGCCGCCCATGGTAAACTGGCTCGCGTTGTTCATCGGCCCGGGCTGGTTTTGCCCAGGCATACCAATCACACCGGGCATCTGGGCCTGTTTCGGGACGCCTTGGAGCCCCCTATTCATGGGGTTGCTGCGCGCCGCTTGTTGTTGCCACCTCGCCATCAGTTCCTGCATCTTGGCCTCTGGCAAAGAAGTGAGGTTTGCGCGGGCTTCGGCATCCATACCAGCCAACATCTGAGTCACAATCGGGTTGTTCATATTCATGCCCCCTTGCATCGACGTTGGCCTCGCGTTGGCCTGGTGGCTAAATTGAGGATTGAGATTTACGCCAAGCTGCTGGGGATTATGGGCTCCTGGTTGACCACCAGGCTGGCTCATCGGCACAGGTGGCTGTCGCATTGGCGCCGTGAGTGTGTTCATTGCCGGACTCTGGGAGTTTGGGGGAGGTCCAGCAAGCCCTCCAGGCTGGCCTTGCATGGATCGCGCTGCGTGCGTCGCTCTTGCTGCTTGAGCCTGCGCTTGAGCCTGCATTTGGGCGGCCATCTGATCCATCTTGGCCGGCTGCATGAATTGTTGCTGCATTTGGGGTGGTCGTGCCCCTTGACCTGACCCCTGCTGGTTATTCGGCGGTGCCTGTACCGAGAGTCCATTCATCGGCCCTGGTGTCGCATTCCGGCCGGGGGCGGAGTTGGCTGGTACCACCATTTGCCCAGCTTGTTGGGCCATAAGCCCCATTTGTTGCTCGTTGCGGATCGTCTCCATGGTCGGGGGGAATAGCTGGGCATCGGCAACACCTTGTTGAGGGCCAAGACTGTTTATCAGGGCCTGGTTCATTTGACCCTGGTGTTGTGCCTGCTGGAGAGCATTCGTTTGCAGCCCTTGTTGACGTGCCTGCATCATCCTGGTTTGCATGTTTCGCTGTAAGGTGAAGAAGGCCTGGTTCTGGAAGTACAGCATGGCAGGATCTCGACCCGCTGTCTGGAATTCCCCCAGCTGCACAGGTGTCATCTTGGACTGCACCATATTTCGAATCTGGAGTTTCTGGTTGTCGGGAGTCTGCTGGTAGAGCTTGCCCGCTGCGTCCATCACCCTCGCTTTATCCTGCGGGCTTAGCTGGCTGATATCTGCGGGAAACCCCTGCGGTCGCTGCTGTGCCATGTTGGGCGGTTGGAACTGGCGCTGTTCCGGCCGGTTTTGAAGCATCCCGGGGTTGCCCATGCCCATGCCCATGCCCATGCCCATGCTCATGGGCTGCTGTGATTGCTGCTGTTGCTGTTGCTGCTGCTGCGGGATTTGCGAAACCTGCATCGGATGCTGAAGGTGTTGGAACCCATGCTGGCCCTGCTGACCCAAGCCCCTGGCTGCCACCATTTGGTTCATCATCATTTGCTGTTGCTGTTGTTGCTGCTGCTGTTGAGCCTGTAGCTGAGCCTGACGAGCAGCATCCGCGTTGAGCTGGTTCTGGAGGCCCGGGGCGTTGGCCTCGCGTCGCTTCACCATTTCATGAATCTTCGCTGTCATTTCCCGCTCGTACGCTTGCTAAATCGCTCCTAGTTAGCATATCGCTTAGTACGAGTTGTCCGTGGACACTTACCCTGTCTGCAGATTGGAGAAAGTTCCTCTTCTCTACATCCATGCCGAAGGAGGCGGCTTTTTGCCAGTCGGCAGAAGGAAGGGCGAGGATTGTATTAGATATCCTGAAAGGGAGGTTAGGATAAAACCGGGTTGAGGAGTGAATCTGCCAGCACAAAGAGATACCGAGGAGTCTATTAGAGTGGGGGGTCTCACAAACTAAGAGTCTTTCCCAAACGTTCCTGAACTGATAGACTAGCTTGCCAACCATTTTGCGGAGCGGATGAAGAAGTGTTTGCGAGGCTTGCATAAACCATTGCTTGCAGTTGCCTCTGCTGCTGAAGCATTATCTGGCCGTTCCCGGCCATCGGCATATTGGCGGCCATCGCCGCGAAACGATGATGCAGTCAATCCTCGGGGTACCGGCGCTATCGCAACACGTGGAGACGGTGAGCTATCCAGTGGGATGCTGAAAGGGGGGCGGAATAACCGCGTTGAGGGGTCCGATGGAGACAGTCGATCGAGCCAAGCGTAGCACAGCGCATGCGACAGCCAAGGAGAAGTGTCGGTTATTTCCTGGCTCTGCGCTGAGGCAAGGAGCCGTCAACAGGCTGCAAGTTGCCTTAGCGTAACCCAAAAGCGTCCATATAAGAGCGGTCGTTGGTGCAACCGAGAGTCGCTATTGGCAGGCTGCGAAAGGCAAGAGTCGCACCTCAGGCGTCGGATGGGCCTGTTGGGCGTGGTAGATGCTAGAGGGCTGGTTGAGCACAAGTTAGCGATTCGTGCTCGCTTTGAGACCAACGCACGACGACAAGAGGGTATGGAATGTCTGCACAGTTGCGGCATGCGTCTCTCGGCGACGGAGCCTTCAAGGGCAGTCTCCTAGGTCAAGAGCAAGAGAAGCAAGACACAGACACAAACACAGAGACGACAGAAGGATAGAGAGAAAAGGCTGCGGATTTGGAGGGAGTATTTACCCTACCGCGTCGCCAGTCGAGGGGGTGCCGATCACCACGGGTTAGATGGATGCCTCGTGGTAAATCCCTCGGGAGTTGCAACACAGTCCCGGGCGAGAATAGTTACAAATATTTCGAGCGCTGCCGGGGCAAAGGTCTCGTCCGACGTCGATGGAGGAGAGCGGCGACGTTCAACTTGAGACGTTCAACTTGAGCGCGTCAGGTCGCTGAATAACGGCGTCGTTCTATCTGGCTGCAGAAGGCGATTGCCAGAACGGCGCGCTGTGACTTTTGAGTTTGGTCGTCGCTTGGGCTGTAGCCGTCGTCCTACGTGTCTCGCGAACCTTGTTCGCCAGCGGGGTCGGAGGTTGGAGGTTAGGCGGTGGGTGCGAAGGGCAGTGGTAACGAGCGCAGTCGTTGTGTCGAGGGCAGCGGAAGGTCGGCCAGGAAGGGTGTACCGTGTAGCAGGAAGAAGACCCGGCTCTGGTGCAGCACAGCACAGCACAGCAGAAATGAATTGCAGCAAAAAGAAGGATGGAAAAGGGGCCAACGGATGCCAATCTTGGTAAAAATGGCGTGCAGCACTAGACGCGACAAGATAAAGAGGGCGTGAATACCTATGCGAAGAGTAGGCCGTGGACACCGGGGGAGGGGGGGGGGGGGGGAATGAGGTCGGAAAACCAAGGCGTAGGCGTGTGAGAAGGGACAGAGGCGGTGGTGTGCCCAGGGAAGAGATGGGAAGGGGAGAAAAGAACCTAGAAGGCGATGGTGGATGCCGGTCGACAGCCAGTGTCAGACGGCTCTGGGTCTGGAGGCGGAACCCAGGGACTGCAAGTGCCAAGCGCAGCGAGTACCTGGGGGTACTGCCTGGTACCCGAGGTACCGCTGCCCGCTGCCCACCGCTCCCACTGTTGCGGCTAGCGCTAAGCAGGGCGGCAAAAAAGCCTGAGGGCCCAAGGTGGGCAGGAAGGTGCCTGCCTTACCTCCATTTGCCTGGTGCCCGCGCGCACTTGGTTGCGCAGAGACTTGTCGCGCGAGCGCGGACACGCAGACAGCCCAAGGTGAGGGACAGGAAGCGCCCAAGCTAAAAAAGCACACCCAGAAATTGAATTGAGTTGCGGTTGCCCAGGTAGACTTCGGGGTCGTGTGTAAGAGCGCACGCGAACTGGGTGGACAAGCGCAGCCACATCCCGATTCCAAAAGTCGTCATCGTGGCGGGTCCAGCCTGTCCAAAGCCCACCTACAGACAAGAGTCCAAGAGCTCAGACAGCAGATAATCGTACAGCAAACAGCAGACAGCAGACCGAGAGAGCCCCGCGTGAGGATCTTGTCCCGCCCACCGTCAACCAACGTGGGTCCTGCGCAGTACGAACGGGCAGGATGAACTGGGACGACGGGCAACGCCTGGGCAGACAGACGATTGCCCGCATCGCCACACACTTGCTACCGTTGTAAATTGCACCAGCAAAGCAGACAGGCCTAGCCTACCCAACTCGTGCTGTTATGGCAACCGCTTGCTGAAAGCGAGATGCGCGCGCCTCTTCTCGATGATCAGCTTAAATCCTCTGCTGCCCGACAGCAATTGAGGTTGGGGAAGGTGAGGGAGGGTCCGGGACGCGGACCCTGGTCGGTCGTGGCTTCAAAGGGACTCCCCAAAGGGACTAAACGACCAGGGGTCTGGGCGAAGTGGGACATGGAGGTCTGAAAAACGATGGGCGACTTCTCTCGAATGCCGCGGCAGCTACAGTATGGAATCTGAATGATAACGCGTCCTCCAAACCGTCCTTCTCCAGCCCAGCATGATCTAATTCCGCCAGAAAATCGTAACAAGCGTCGTTGCGCGCTGAAGCAGTGCAGGCGGTGATATTGCCTTGGACCCTCGCCCAGTGGGGAGGGCGGGTGCCTCGACCCACTCTGTCCGGGTGGTGGGATGAGAGGGGCACAGAGGTACCGTGCCGGTACTGTACGGTACATCAGGTACCGACGGGGGAGCAAGGAAGACAAGACTGGGAACACTGGA
The DNA here is from genome assembly GCA_033439745.1 of Lasiosphaeria hispida. NCBI lineage: Eukaryota > Fungi > Ascomycota > Sordariomycetes > Sordariales > Lasiosphaeriaceae > Lasiosphaeria > Lasiosphaeria hispida. The sequence goes on from JAUIQD010000003.1 coordinate 3,265,617, forward strand.
CGAAGAGGCAGGTGCAAGGTGCGACAGGCTGGCAGGCAGCCCGCGAAGCAAAGTGCAGAGTGCAGAGTGCGCCAGAGATGTGCCAGAGATGTGGGAGCGAGCCTGTCCCCTCTGTCCCCTCGCAGTCTCGTCTGTCCCTAACGGTGGCATTGCCGGCTCACCTCGATCGGCGCGACCAACCAGAGGGTATTCTGGACGTTGAGCCTGCAAAGAAGGAGAGACGACAGGGAAAATCAAAGATGGTTGGATTTCCCGGAGCATAGCTCAAGTACAAGCGTACACATACTACTAGTATACACAACCGCATTTTTCATACACGTCCACCCCCCACCACAGCAGCAACGCTCGTTGATGCGGCGGCCAGGACGAAAAGATGCGGTTCCGGAACAGTCTCATCAGCGTCCAGAGACCCGGGCCCGCCAGACCTCTTACGACCTCGCGCCCTTGCTCATGGGTGCCCGATGATGAGGCTGATGATGACAGCAGCAACTAGAGCAGGGCGCAGAACACATGAGCATTAGCATGCAAGTAAGTGCCTCTCCGCCTTTTCCATGTCTTCTTGCCTTCTTATAGAGGAGACGGCGGAACACAGAACACTATGGGATTTACTTCAGCACTGGACGCTCCAGCTGCACTACCCTACCTCCTGCGCAGGTAACCCAAAGGACGTTAGGTAACATGGCTCCTTCGGAAGCAGGCGATGGCGGGAGCGGATGCTCCAGCGAGACAGACATGGGGAGGGTGCGGCACGCTGCACTGCGAAACCCAGAGTCTGTGTGGGCGATGCAGACTGACACCCGCCCTCTCTGACCCTGCGCTCTCGTGCCTTGCCCAACTCTGGCAGGCAAGTCTGGGTTCAGTCTGGGATGACCCTGGCTCAGCCACTCACGCCCGCATCGAGCAGGCCCAGTCGGGATCCTCGAAGCTCTGATTCTTCCTCTCTTCGCAAACCCCCGTGTGGAAGAGCATTCCACAAGCATGCGCAATCCTCAATTGCTCCTCATTCACAGGCGCAATGGGCTCGAGCGTGCTAAGGTTCTGGCTAAAGTTTCAGCGACCGAACGACAGGCTCTAGGGGAAGTCAGACTGTGAGACGGTGTTGTCGGAAATCCCACCAAAGCTCTCGGCGAGTGGGCCTCAACGGTGTCTCCCTTCGTCTCCGACTCCACCAACCCACCAACCGGCGAGGGAAACCCGCAGAGAGAACTCGAGGCGGTCTGTGCACAATCAAAGAGCTCTGGTTTCCGGTGTCCTGCCATGGGTACGGATGAGCGCAGAGCACATTCTTCAAGAAACCCGGCCTCGAGCTGTCCTTAGGCGAAGCAGCCAGAGGGGTCATGCTAGCTTGCAAAGAGCGGCGAAATGCAACATGCAACAATCCGGGGCGTAGCTCCCCCAGAGTGGGTGATAGGTGCCGGGGTACGGATAGCTAAGTCATGGCTCGTCTACTTGGAGCCAACTGTTTCCAGGGCAGGGGGCGGCGGCGAGGTCAATTGAGGTGAGTGAAAGCTCATGACTCCCTGTCAAGCGGTCTGTCAGCAGTGCATTGTCTCTTTCGCTTGATCATCTACCTACACCAGCTTTTCCCTCTTGGCAGCTTCACTTCCATCACTAGCAACTTCATCCTCAGCAGTCATGGCCCCCCGTAGGGTGTAGTGCATGTACCTACGGATTACCCCGGCCAGGCCAGCTCCTAACAGCCGGCAGTGGGGGCGAGGGGCACGCCATCGTCGCCATTTTAGAAATAAGGTGCGTCTCTCTTTCTTCAAGTGTGTGTCTCTGTCGGTTGAGCTGGCGCCTCGCCTCTAACGTCAACCTCTCGCAGACCCGCCTACCAACCTCGCTCCTGCAGCACGGCCTCGAGTTAGTTGAAGTGCATCGAGGATGTCTACGCCGAGGTCGTTCTGCTCCATCACGAGAAGACCCTGTGTGGACCGCCAAATCTTTTGCAATCTCGTATGGATTTCCTAAGGATTGTCGACTGTAAACCTCGGGCGTAATACAAATATGGTGGGTGCATCTCCCTGCACGCAACCCACCTACTCGGTCCCAGTCTCAGGCATACAGCACACATCAACCCCTACCGTATCCCGCTCTCAGATGTGCAGCTGCACTCGAAAACTCTACTCGAGGGCTTGAATGGCCAGACTTGTTATATCCCACGCTTCCATCGGGAAGGAAGAAAAGAATTCTCAGCTGCCAGGTGCCCATTCGAGGCCGCAAAGTCTGCCAAGTCCTCAAGTGAGCCTATCCTGTGCCATTCTCGTCACTTCGCTGGCCAATCCCGTGGCCTCGCTGGCCTCTGGGATCCTCGTCGCAGAGCCCTGCCAACCCTGCTGGCCTGCTACGCCAGGGGGCATGTGGGAGATCGAGGTACTTAGCGGTACGTACCCAGCTCACGGCCCACTTTGCAGGTGGGGAATCTCGAATCGCCACCGCACTGTGTCCGCAGGTCCAGTTCGTCGCACAGCTGCAGCAGCGCATTCCAACATCCAGCTGTCTGTCTGCTGCATTCTCACATGGCGAATTTTCTGTAGTGGTATCACCCGCTAGTTCCCTCTGCTGCTCAGAGTCAAATAACAAGTTGCTTTGGGAACGCCCTGACGAGTCTCGCCAAAAGGCTTGTCCACTGGTGGCTGAACTTCCCCGCGTCACAATGATGCAGGGTCGAGGATCTTAGAGGACCTCTGCCAGTAGCGGCCGATTGAGCTACTACACAGTACATCGCCTCTAAATCACGTCTAAATCACGTCCGAACCTTGGCTTTCCCATCTAGATCTTAATCGACGCCCGCCGCTCCTCTCATTTTATCAATTGGCTTTGTACGGGCCGGGCTTTATTGTGAGGCGCACAAACGATGACGCCTCTCCGGGCCGAAGTTTATGTTCCCCTCATATGAGATGAATACACCTCAGGAACAAACCGCGCCTGAGGGTGACCTCGTGGCCTGGTTTGCAGAACGTCCCCCTCTTTCCCCCATATAAAGACGAGGTGATATTATTGAGACTAGTATCTATTCTCCTCCGCATCCTCCGCAATTGACCAAACGAGCAATGATATATATGCGGGCGGGACGTTAAGAAAACGGGTCACGCGAAATGTGTTACAGCTTGACATTTAGCCTACATGTTTCCTGCCTCACATCAAAGGGGGGAGATGGGGAAAACAGTGGGAACAAGCAAACGAACTAGGCGTTCCTGCATGAATGATGGGAAAGAGGGGGGGGGGCCTCGGGGAAGACGTAGCGATCCCATTTTCCCATGTTCTGTGGTCCCGCCTAGTTCTTCCTATGTTGTGAATTCGACTCGAGTTCTTTGCTGAAGGCTGTACCGCCCCTCCCACCCCGGCGCTCCCAAACTTTGCTCTCTCGCGGCATGCCCGACCTGGATCCTGGGAGTCCAAAGGGATGAAGATGGGAGATTGAGCACATCGCACACGGCGCATCGCACATCTCGGCACATCATTCACATCAATCGCATCACGCCGCCCCCGGGAGAGATAGAAGGGACAACAGGTGTGGGGGTTTGTCGCCATGAGATCTCCCTTGATATCGGCCCCTTTGCGCGCAAATGTCTATCTCTCCTACCGTCCCGATCGAGTTGTTTACGGGAGGTTGGTCCCTTTTTCTACAGGGCTCTCCCACTACAGCGCCAGCTAACGCGGTAAGAACCCTCTTCTCCCACATTGCTGTCGCTGCTACCGCACCTGCGGTTCGGAAATAACCAAGGTGGGTGCGCAAAAGTAAAACAGTAGGTAAGGCAGGGCAGAGAGGATCCTGCCGCTGCCGCTTCTGCTCCTGCGGCGTTTAGACGTACCACTTCTCGTTTCCTCCTATCGCTATGCAGCATCACGAGCCGTTTAGCTGTGCTGCTTAACGATTCACAAGAGGGCAAGCAGCACCAAGACGGCCAGTCGGCCATACTGTCTGTGTAACCCAGGCGGGTCTATGGAGGGTTTTGCTTTTGCCAACTGTTGAACAGTCAGCTCAGCAGCAAAGCAGAGCAGGGAGAGAGAGGGAGGGAGGGGGAAGGTGCAGGTGGGAGTGAGAGGCCAGAGGATGGATGCCAACAAACCTAAAGCGACATGTCGGCTAACGGTGGTGTCCATGACTTGCCTGCCAGGGCGGGAGATGCATTGGATTGCATGGGATGGGATACCATTGACGGAATGGGGGAGAGGGTGAGTGGGCCTGGTGCATCTGCAGGGTCACTAACGAGTCTTGCGGTGAGCCTGCGCCAACCGAGTTAGCGACACTGCACCACACCAATCAGGCCACCCCGCTTCCGGTTTTGGCCCTCTCCCATCCCGCCCACTGCGAGCAATCCCCAACCGTCATCTCCCCGAACGAGAGCCGGCAGCGCAAGGCGAGGGAATCGTCCCGCCAGCAGGTCATACCTGCGGCCAACAGCAACGGCGTGCCGGATGCCCGACATCAGAGACTCTCAAAGCCCCCTCCTTCGCCGGAAGAACAGCTTCTAGTTTGAAACCGTGCGACGGTGACTAGGAAGTGGCCAAGATGTGTGCCGTCGTGTCGGGGCGTTTGCCGGTGGGATGCCATCGCCAACACGCCGACGGATAGGCACAGAATAGGAAAAGAAGCAGAGGAACTGAAGCAGCGCGCAAGCCCAAACTGGATTCCAATCTTCTTCCGGAATCAGTTCGGGGTCTGCAACTCTGCAACTCTGCGTAGGATACCACACAACTGCGCTGCGCTGCACCACCACTGCACCACCTCGACCACCTGGCTTGAGCTCAAGCTTCCCCCGGCGCCGCGGCGGCAGTTTTGACACAGCAGCCATGTGTGATCGCCGCCCAGGCCAAATCGCCGAATTTCTTGGGTACGTGGGTACCCGCAAACACCCGCCCGTCTTGGACGAGAACGCCGAAGGGAAGAATAATGACTGCAAAGTGTTTGGGGTCCGCCTCGAACGGCATTATTTATTTCTTCCGCCTCGTCGAGAACGACCGACCCCAGTTTCTTCACCCCCAGTCCAACTTGTGCACATTCTCTTTTTTTGACGTTTTTTTCTTCATTGGGCCCAAACCCTTTCAGGGCGTTCCTGCCCCGCGTTCCTCCCCCCCTTCTCCTCCTGTTGGCCGCCTCGTACGACACCATGACCACCCGCAATGCGCTGGGGCAGCATTCAGCAGAAAGCCAGGAAACACACGACATCGTCAGTGCTCAAGGGTGCCATCCTATACCGCGGCGGGTGTGGTGTCTTTCCGTACCCTTTTCCGTGCTTGCCTACAGCTGTGGGAGGGAATGGGTAATAAAAAAATTAAAAAAAGGGCGGAAGGCAAGCGGGCAGCCATCTCTCACTCTCACTCTCTCTCTCTCTCTCTCTCTCTCTCTCATCAAAAGACGGACCATCGTCGCAGAGCCAGACGAGACAGCGGGAGGAGGGGCGTGGGTGGTGCTGCAGAGCCGACACGATTGGCCGCCCGCACGACGCCACGAGCCAGGATCCTGGTCCCCCATCTCCCTCCCTGACGAGGACAACGCCTATGTACTCTGTACCCTTGGCTTCCCTCTTCTGTACCGCTCTCGCGTCAGCGCAACCCATTGTACACATGCAGCGATACAGGCCGTAGGGACAGCAAATCGGTTGCGCCTGCTGCTCCTGCTTCTTGGCTGCTGCTGCTTCTGCCGCCGCCGCTGGTGCTGCGGTGCTGTGCTGCGCTGGTTGCTGGTGCTGGACTTGATTCCGCTTTCTCTTCCCTGGAGTGATCTCCAATGCACGTAACCCAATCCCTGGCCTGAGCCTGTCTCTGTTTTTCTGGACACTGTGGTAGGGGTAGGGGCCACCCTGTCACTCTTTTCTCTCTCTTCACCTGGCAGATGACAAGAAACAACACTGTCTGTGTGTGCTGCTGTGTTGTTGTATGCATGCGGTTTTTTTCTCACTGTTTTTTGTCATGACATTTCTTAACCTGAGTTCCATATGCAATAACACGGTGCCTAGCGTGCCTGTCAAGCCGTAGGCTTGTGTAGTTACAACTCTGATCTGACGTGACATGATGCCAAGGTACCACTAAGCCCAGAGGTAGCCCTCCCCCCCCCCAGTACAGATCTGAAAAATTGGAAGGGGAAAATCAGCCAATGCCAGCAGCTGAAGATGCAGCGACTCACAACTCACGACAAAAACTTGACGCAGGATCTGATCCAAAAGCTCGGCCCCGTAACACCCCTTGCGGCACGATACCTCAAACAAGAGGAGGAAGAAAGAGAAGAAGAAAACAATACCACTACACGACACAACCGCTACGCCCCAAGCCTTGCCGTCCTGCGGAAAAGGGGGAGACTCGAGTAGTTCCCGTCACTAAAATCAAAGAGAAAGGATAACATCTCCGCACTGCTGCGCGGGCGGGATGGCTGCTGCTGCCGTCGAGCAGAATTCACGGGGGCGGCCCAGCAAGAAGAAGAATTCCAGCCCCATGAGGCCCCATCGCAAGCCCCAGCAGCTCCTCCAATGCAACGGCAGCTGCTGCAAAACTGCAAGTCCAACCGCGACGGGGGGGCAGCATCACCTACAGCATGCAAAAAAACACGCAGTAAGGATCTGAAAATAGGGCCAGAAAGCTTCAGGATCTCGGCTGCTTTTACCGTGCTGTGTGAAGGTAAGGGGGCTTGGGGGGGGGTAGTGGGTCATCGTAAAACGCACGAATAGGTAACTATTTGGGGGCTGGTATGTCTTTTTACTAGAGTGTTGCGCGCGCTGTGTTCTGAGAAGCGTTGCTCTTCTCACCGATTTTGCATAGCCACACCTGCCCGACCCTGACTCCCTCCATCCTCGTACTTTGCGCGTTCCCGCTCTGCGGGCAAGGCAGGCAGGCAACATCATATTCCTGCGCGTGCTGAGCGCGCGGGTTCGGGGTGAGTAATGATTCTAGCCCCATGATATGATTTTTTTTCTTTTCTCTCTTGGAAGTGATCGGGAGATACCGCGGGCGGTACGAGGGAGGAGGGCTACTATATGTGATCAGGGTGTTCATGTGTTTCGAGGGTGTGTGTGACCAGAATACAATACCCAAACAGGGCAGGCGGTGTCCCGGTGTCTACCTGTTGGTCGCCTCGCTCACCGAGGAATAAGACGACCACACATCACACATATTATTACAGATAACAGCACGACAGACACGGACACTCACACAGCAACGATCGCATAGGCGGACGTTCAGGGCCCCAGGAGTAATCATGGCCGGCCCAGCCCCAGCCCAGCTGGGCTCCTCCAAGGGGATACTAGCTCGCCCCAGCTTTGCAACGCAACGCAAGGGGAAGAAGGAGGGGGGCTCAAGGCTTTTGCCCGTCCGCTTGTCTGTCTGTGGTTTCCTTTTATTTTCGCTGGTGCTGCAGAGGTGAGAGAAAGGAAAGTGGACTGCTGGCTCGCTTTTGGGGATGGGGGACGGGATAGGTACAACGTGGAGGGGAAGGGCAGGGTGGCGCAACGCCCGGATCGGACGCCTTCGCCGCGGGGTGAGCCGGGGGGGGGGGGTTGTTGTTCGGGTTGGGAGTGTCCCCTCCCCATTGTGATGCCCATTTGGTATGTCTGTCTGTCAGGGTTTGGAGATTGAGTTAGTCAGTTTGCCTCGGCAGCGCGGGTAGGCAGCACTTTTTCCTGCGATGACGCTGAAGAAAGAGCTTGTCGGGGCAGACACTCTGTAATCGGCCTGCATAACCGCCCCGGCCCTGGCCGGCCGGGTTTGATAGAGTAGAGACAGCTGGCGGGTTGCGAAATACGGTTTGTGATATTGGGGTTTGCCTACCTGGCGTGGGTAGGGAAGAGTATGAGTAGGGAGTAGCGGAGGTGTCGCAATCAACAGGCGATGACGACGGCAGGCAAACAATCGGGCAACTGGTCGTCGTCGTCTGCGGCCTACCTCCCTTTTGCCTCTCTGCGTGGGGTGCACACGGCAGGACTGGCGATGATGATTCAGTTTGCAGTGCGCAGATTGCCCCTCGTATGAGGTGGGTGTGCGTCTCGTCTCCGTTGTCATGAGCGGCCGCGGCTCTGGCTGCAGGCAAAGACTATATGCACACTGGAAGAGTAGCATTTGTAGCACTTGTAGCTTTTGTAGATGTTGGTATCTGCTGTAGCGGTGGGACAAGGCTGACGGCAACATGTAGTTCGGCCCAATCCGCGATTCCGCTGTGCCATTCGGTGTGGAATTCATGGCAGACCTAGCCGGGAAAACTGGACAACGAACCGATGGGCCATGGGACCCTGGGGTTGGGCTGACTGGGGAACGAGTCAGCGTTCAAGGTTTTCCTTTTCGGTTTCACAATCTGGAGCTCGAGTCCCTGGCTGCCTGTCTGCTCGTCGAGCTAGCACCTCAGTCCCTGCTTGCTGCTGCTTTGCCTGCCTTTGCCCAGCGACTTTGCGGTTGGTGCCGTCCAGCAGGGCAGCCAGCAGTTGGGAACCTAAGGTCATGGATACCATGCACGTGCCGATTGGGTGTGTTGTTCGACAGATGAAAATGCAGAAAAAGTGCACAATCCACCGGACACCGTGTCTGTGTAGCCGGTTCGTGACAGGCGTCATCAGCTACACAAATCGAGTTCAGTTGAACTCGGTTGCGCGTGGCCCCACCTGGTGCCCAAGGCGTCCCGCTACCTGTCTGCAGGGTTTTGTCTGTTAGCAGGACACGAGCGTTTTGCGCGGAGGTGGCACACGGACCCCCTGCCTGAACTAGCAAAGCAGCCCTGCAGATGCGTAGAGTGGAGGAATTGCAAACGGGAGCCATCTCATGACTGCAACTACTGCAACGGCTGCAACAACTGAATGAGAGGAGCGCTGGGCTACCCCGCCATCGTCGAAAAGCAAGCAAAGCAGCAAGTCAGAGGTCGCGAATTCCTTTTTGAGGGTTCTCGTGCTCCTGCCTCTCAATGCTCTGCAGAGTGGTCCCCTTTTTCTCGACCACGTATTGCTACTCCCTGTCTCTGCGCAGCCCAACCTCGATCGCCGTCTCCAGATTCCTCACTGCCGTACCAGTGACGCGCTTTCACTCGTCCACCCGCGCCCCCGCTCCGTCGTCACCTCGCACCCATCCTCCCGCACCCGCTCCCGCCCGCGCAAGGATGGCCCCGCCCCAGTCGGCCTACGACTTTCTCGACTTTGTCAACGCCTCACCTACCCGTAAGTCTTCAGACCCAAAGACCCAACCCCTTTTTGGCTTCCTTGGCTGACAAGCCGCCCCAGCCTATCATGCCGTTGCCACTGCCGCCACCCTCCTTGAGGGCGCCGGCTTCAAGAACATCAAAGAGCGTGACAACTGGGCCTCGGTCGTGAAGCCCGGCGGTAAGTACTACCTGACGCGCAACGGCTCGACCTTCGTCGCCTTCGCCGTCGGCGCCAAGTGGAAGGCCGGCAACCCCATCGGCATGGTCGGCGCCCACACCGATTCGCCCTGTCTCCGCATCAAGCCCGCGAGCAAGAAGACGGCCAACGGCTTCCTGCAGGTCGGCGTCGAGACGTACGGCGGCGGCATCTGGCACAGCTGGTTCGACCGCGACCTGAGCGTCGCCGGCCGGGTGCTGGTCCGCGATGGCGCTGGCAACTTTGTCCAGAAGTTAGTCAAGGTCGAGCGTCCCATCCTGCGCATCCCCCATCTGGCCATTCACTTGAGCCGGGAGCCCAACTTCAACCCCAACAAGGAGGACGAAATGCTGCCTATTCTGGGCCTTGCTGCCGCTGAGTTGAACCGGACTGGTGGGGCTGCTCCTGAGACGGCCAAGGAGGAGGCCGAGGGCGAGTTCAAACCCTTGAAGGAGATGACGGAGCGCCACCACCCCTATCTCATCGAGATTGTGGCCGAGCACGCCGGTGTCGAGGCATCCCAGGTCGTTGACTTCGAGCTCGTGCTCTACGACACGCAAAAGTCGTGCCTAGGTGGTCTCAACGAGGAGTTCATCCTCTCCCCCCGCCTCGACAACCTCACCATGACGTACTGCAGCGTCGCAGGCCTGATCGCGTCGGTCAAGTCGACCAATCTGGACCAAGACGCAAGCATCCGTCTGATCGCGGGCTTCGACCACGAAGAGATCGGGTCCCTGTCAGCCCAGGGCGCCGACTCCAACATCCTGCCGGCCATCGTGCGCCGCCTGTCGGTGCTCCCATCGGGCTCCTCGTCCACCTCGTCCGACGGGTCCTCGTACGAGCACGTCGAGTCGGCCGAGGCCGAGGGGGCGACGGCGTTTGAGCAGACGCTAAGCACGTCGTTCCTCGTGTCGGCCGACATGGCGCACAGCGTGCACCCCAACTACGCGCGCAAGTACGAGAGCAACCACCAGCCCGAGATGAACAAGGGCACCGTCATCAAGGTGAATGCCAACCAGCGCTACGCCACCAACTCGCCCGGCATCGTTCTCATCCAGGAGGCCGCGCGGATCGCCGGCGTACCGCTGCAGCTGTTCGTGGTCAAGAACGACTCGCCCTGCGGAGGCACCATTGGGCCGATGCTCTCGGCCAAGATGGGGGTACGGACGCTAGATCTGGGGAATCCCCAGCTGAGTATGCATAGCATTCGGGAGACGGGAGGGAGCTGTGATGTGGATTACTCGATTCGGCTGTTTGAGAGCTTTTTGAGTAGCTACGGGGAGTTGGAGGCCAAGATTTTTGTGGACTGAGGGGTAGGAACCCCGTTTTAGACAGCACTTTAGGAAGTTCCTCATTGTCGTATGAACCGGTCTGTGGGTGAAGGCAAACTGGAGATGGTACACCGGGGTATTGAGAAGAGCAGCGTTCCTGAAACGGTAGAGATTCGGGCAGCAATATGGAGTATGTATCCATTCGTAGCCGTGTGGTAACGCCCGGCGTTATGTAAAAAATATTTGAGTTGGGGGTGGTAGCAATCCGGATTCCTCCGTAAGCCATCACCCAGAATCAGTTTTGAGAAAACTTCCGAATTGCTACCACCGTGATGGCTTAAGGAGTAATCCGGATTGTTACCACCCCCAATTCAAAGAGTATTTGCATGACGCCGGGTATAGCGTTGTCACACAGCTTTTCTTTTTGGTCAGATACAGAGTATGTATATCTGGCTGTAGGAAACCGTTCGATGTCAGAGGTGAGGCTGTTGCTAGATGTTGTGCTGCAAATACGTTGCGGAGGGGTGTGTCGGCCATGGTGATGCCACTTATTTAGGCTGTCAGTAACCTGGAGAATATAACTAGGTTGTTTGGCTCTGTCATGTAGGTCACCAACGCCCTTGTAGGAATATCTTCATGCCAAAGCGCCGTGGAGTCCGAGACGTTCTAACCTAACCTAGCAGCTAGCTACCTTGGTGTTGTAGCATTTGCTGGCTGTTAACACTGCTTGACTAACAGCAGTGATACTCAGCGCGCGAGCCCAACGGCTTCCCTATCTGGTTTATTTCTGTCTCTCGAAACACCCTTCAACTTTCCACACCTTCCACTTGCGCAATACTGTTTACGCAGCATTGCCCACTGGGCTTTCGCAGCGCTTTCCCCTCCTGAGAAGAAATAAGGGTCCTTCTTTCTCTTATACACAAAGCCACAACAATTTGATAACAACTTAGTATCTCGTATAGTACACCCCCGCGGTAGCACCTACACCGGCAATACATACTCCCAACAGGGCAAAGACAAGCCAAAAAAACCGCCGCCTGCTCCGCTCAAACACATTTCTCCTCACTCCCCCTCCTTCTCCTCAGTCAGCTCCTCGGCTACCCCCCTCGCAATCCAATCCGCCACCGCCATCGTCGTCACCATCGGATTCACCCCGCTCGCGCTGGGGAACACGCTCGCATCGGCAACAAACAGGCCCTCGGTGCCCCATACTTTGCCCCGCGAATCCACCACGCCGCCGGCGGCATGGCTGCTCATCCGGCAACTGCCCATCTGATGTGCCGACGTGTACGGCGCATACGGTGGGCTGTTCCCCGCCGCACGAACGGTTGCAAGCCATGCAGTGAATGCGGGATCGGTGATGCCCGCGTCTATCTTCTCCTCGGGGGAGGGAGCGGGGCGGATGAACGGCTCGATGCCGGGGAGGAAGATGTGGATTTCGGTGGCGCCCGTGACATACAGCATCTTGGCGATGCCTAGGACGCCCTCGAGGACGTGGGCCGCGTCAAAGGGGGAGATGGTGTAGTCGATCTTGGGCTTGCCTGTGAGGGGGTCGGCGAAAACCCGGCCCGTGTCGCGGTCGCGGGCGAGCGAGATGAAACCGGCGAGGTGGCGGAAGCGAAGGACCGAGAGTTTGTAGTCGAGTCCGCTGCGCCAGGGGAACTGGGAGAGGAAGGCGAAGGGCTGGGATGGGTTAGGGGTGTTTGGAGAATTGTAGGGTGGGAGAGAGTCATACCAGCATGCAGGTTGCTTCGAGCTTTGCCCCGTGGCCGCGGCCGTCGAGGTTCTCGAAGTTGGTGCACACGCTCGTGATAATACCACCTGTGTTTTCAGTCAGTGTTTGTTTGTGAGAGGGTACGAACTACAACGTTTTCTCGTGGGAGCACATACCTTCCCAGGGCTTGATATCTTCCTCGTAAAACCCCCCCACAAAGTTTACTGGGTGAAGATGCAGGTTGCGGCCAATATGTGGGTTCTGTTCGGGATCGTTAGATACCGTAACTCCCTAGTCGCCGGGGGGGGGCACCTACCGTCAAGCCACTCCTCATCAACACCAGAGGGCTGTTTAGAGTCCCAGACGAAACAATCACCTTCTCAGCCCGGATGATGACCTCGCGGGTTGTTCGATCTGCGATAGGGCTGGCCACTCCTCCAGAGGCATCCCTGGACGTCCAGGTTCCCCGGACGCCGATCGCTCGCTTCTCCCCGGACGAGGTATCATCCCACAGAACCCGATCCACGGCAAAGCCCTCGATAAACTTGGCCCCCTTCTGAGCCGCTGCTGGCAACCTCATGAAGTTGTCAAGTCAGTTTTTTTCACCCCTTTTTTTGTTTGCGCAGAAGGGGGATCAGAGAATACTCACCAACTAACCGCCGGCCCCTGCTTCTCGGCGCTCCCGCACCCCAGATGGCAATGCCCACACCAATGCTCCTTGCCACCGCTGTTCTGCGGACACACCTCGGCAGGCCATCCGAGCTTCCGAGCCCCCTCGAGCAGAACCCGACCTCGATGCGTTTGCCTCACCTTCTCCCCACTCACAACCCCCATAAACTCACACACGCGATCCAGACTCGCCTGAAACTCGCCCGTCTCAAAGAACGGCAGCCCGCACTCCTGCGCCCACTCGCGGCGGACGAAGCCCTGGGTCTGCAAGCTGACGCTCCAGTTGACGGTCCCGCCACCGCCCCAGCACGAGCCCGAGACGGTGTTGATGGACCCGTCGACGCTGTTGATGATGCCATTGTTCTCAAACAAATGGTAAGACCCCTGCTCCTGCGACATGGGCAGCTGCGCGGGAGAAAAGTGGTAGCCCTTGTCAACGACCAGAACCTGATGCCCGGCGTCGGCGAGGACTTTGGCGGAGACGCCGCCTCCGCAGCCGGAGCCGATGACGACGACGTCGGTCTCGATTTCGGCTGGTTCATCAGATGGTGGGAACTGCATGAAGTCGTAGTCAAACACCGGCGGAATGGGTTTCCAGCCGGGCGGCACTGCCGGGAAGCCGAGGAGGTGTCCCAGTAGGGGGTCTGTATGCAGCCAGACGGCCTTGGCCAGAGTGGTAAAGGTCTTGAAAAGGATACGCGGAGTACCAAACCACGAGGCACTCCAAGCCTGGAGGACCGCCTCACGAGTGGCCAGGGGTTGATCCTGGATGGGAGTGGTGGAGCCTGTCAAGAGAAGGCTGCCAGGTCGGGTTCTTAGAAGACGTTAGAGACAGATGAGGGGAGCGTGGTGATGGTCAACGGGGTGCTTACGACAAGGCGTAAAGGACGGTTCCGAGGGGCTTCAGACTTCCCTCTGGAACACTGCCGAGTGTCCTCCGGACCGTGTCCTTGAAGCCCGGTCGGGCCGTTGCCCGGTCTTCGAGATAGGCCTTGATTAGGTCGGTTGAGGGCGGCTCGGCCACATTTGGCTGAGCTCGGGCAGCCGATTCCTCAAACTCTCCGTCGGCGATTCCCCGTTGGGTTTTGTCATCTGCAACCTTGGAGTGTGCCGTGATGGAAGGGATGACAGCATCAAGCAGAGCCATCAACACCGTCCATTGAGTCTCATCAAAAAAATCCCCAGGCGGTGGCGCCGGCAGCCCGGGAGGAATGGGGCCAGCTATGGCCGTGGTTGAATGAGGCATTTTGAGTAAAACCCCCGGTGTTTACGTGCTTGTTTGCTTCGGGGGGCACAATGTTTTAATGCTCAGTGCATCGTCTAAACACCAATAAATTCCGTGGTCGTGATGCCTGTTGTGTTGGACACCAAAGCGGCATACGACGGGATCATGAGAACACTGGGTAAGATGAGCTGACTCTCCTTCGGTGAGCCTCGGCTTACGATACCCGTTACGAGCCCGCGACGCGATCCCCCCGCCTTTGTTCAAGACGGCCGTGGCGACGGGCGCCATGGAATGTCCGTGCTCCAGCGAGTAAAGGAGCCAAGCCTCAGACCCCCTGGCAGAGTTCGCACTTGGTCAAGAGCAAGGTCAGCAGTTATCCGAGAGCCTCAGCAGAACCTTAGCATCTTATAAGAACTCGAATGCGGTCAGATCGATCGGATGAAGTAAGACAGCCCGTCGGACCGGACCGTGTTGAGCGTCGGGGTTGCCACCTCGGACGGCACAAGTGCTGCGATCAGCAACCTTGAACAACTTTTGGGGGTCTTGTTGGGGCCTTCCAGAACAAACCGCCAAGACGATCGTGCCCGCAGCAGAATATGCAGACAAGGGTCCGGGGAAGCGGGACAGCTAGGGAGGCCAAGCTTCGGGGCGAGTCTTCGCATAACCTGTTGGGGATTTGTGGATAGAAAACTAGCCTTTTCACAATTGTTGAATCGAGTTAGCGAATGGGCGGCTGGGCCGACTCCCGCAGTCGGTCTGTCCCGCTAACATCTTGGGACCGATCTTGAAGTGGTTCGAAACAAGCTTGATTCTTTCGACAACCTCTTGACATCTGATGTCTCTTCCAGCAAAGCGTTTTGAAAGTCGCAGCGGGGTCCTCCGTGTTGACATCGAACCTCGCGATTTTGCCGACACTGCAGCAACACATGATGAGTCCAATCGGGGAACATCGGCGCTCTTTTCAGCGGCGCATGGCGTATGGGACGGCTGGAGGCCAAGTGCGCAAGGGTTCGAGAGCTGAAAAGGCGGGGGGACCAACAACCAACCGACCAGTGTCAGCGGTGAGACAAACCTCCAGTGGTCCCCGCCTGCTTGCATCGCAACACATTCCAACCACCGGAACGGGACCGGAGCTCAGGTGCCCTGAAAATCCCAATCACCTCGTTGGCCGCGGCCTGCATTTTGCTGCTCCAGCCTCCAGGCCGGTAAGACCCCGCGGGTTTCGCTCTGTGGCTATCAGCCGCCTGTTGGAGATGATCTCGCTGCGGGAGACCTTGATGGTCGAGTCGGGCCAATTGCAAACTTCCTGACCCCCCCCCCCCCCTAAGGTTCCTGGGCTCGCTGGGGTTTCCCGGCCTCGGTGTCTCTGTGGTGTCGTGGTGGTCACTCTTGGCCCCCTGCCTTACCGCCATCATGGATGGGGCGCTAGGATAGCAGTCACATGGGAGAGGCTTGGTGGGGATGAGGGCTCAATTGATTCCGTCGTCGACTGCTTCTCAGAGATCCACCACGTCCACGATGAGTAATGCGATTCCGGGCTACTGCTCGTATCCAACGGCAAGGGGAAGCCAGGCGTCGAATGCTGGCAGGTGCTGAAGAAGACCGGGCAGTCATTCGACGTTCCAACAAAAATCAATGGTATTTATGCGAGTGGGTGAGTGTGAGTGTTTTTGCTCTGTTTTTTTCTGCTATTTTATGACATAGGGACTTTGTCATAGCTGGTTCCTCTTCTGCCTGACCTTCTCGTCCACCCTTCCACAGTCCTCGTCGTTTGCTTTTCTGGGCCCTGCCTGCCCGCCTCGCTCTTCCCGCTGTGCGCCACCTGCGTACCTGCTTGCCGAGGCGCGTGCCCACCCCTGACACCCCTGGTCAGTGTGACGCGCAGATTGGTCGATCTCGAAAAGCGTTGGGAATTCAATCATTGAGGGGTGTTTTGGGGGCTTTCAAACCAAAAGTAAAAGGCGGATTGTTCGTCCACCACTCGCCTTTTCTCTGTCCCAGAGATTCCAGAGACTCCCACAACAACCCAATTGAGCTGTCCGTATCTGCAGGAAGCCTACACAATCTGCAAAAAATGGCCTTCAATGCGCCGGTTTTCCTGGCTCTGCCCCAGAGTTCGCTTTTCACCTTTCCCCCCAACAGCGA
This sequence comes from Lasiosphaeria hispida, assembly GCA_033439745.1. NCBI lineage: Eukaryota > Fungi > Ascomycota > Sordariomycetes > Sordariales > Lasiosphaeriaceae > Lasiosphaeria > Lasiosphaeria hispida. The sequence goes on from JAUIQD010000003.1 coordinate 3,281,955, forward strand.
TCCAAGCTTTATTGCCCCGGCCCCCACAGGTTCCAACACCTTTGCTCCGCCTTTCGACATCCCGAACCACGTCTACCAGGCCGTGCTCGACCCCAAGGTCCCCCTCACCGTCGCTGCTGTCTACACCGTCACGGCCAAGCTACTGAATGCCTACAACAAGTCGACGGGCAAGAAGCCCTGGGCCGTGAGCAAGACCACCACCTTCCGCTGGCTGGTGGTCCTCCACAATGTCTTCCTCGCCGTCTACTCGGCCTGGACATGGTGGGGCATGTTCGGTGCTCTGCGCCGCAGCATGGTGAGCCCCCTCGGCCCCTCGGGCCTCTCGGGCTTCGTCGACTCGGTCTGCCATCTCAACGGCCCCGGCGGTCTCGGCAATGCCGTCTTCTACAGCGAGGATGCCAACGCTTGGATCTCACACTCTCCCAATGTTGTCTTGACGAGCGATGGCAGCCCGAGCCCCCACGATATGGGCCGCATCTGGAACGAGGGTCTCGCTTTCTACGGCTGGCTCTTTTATCTCAGCAAGTTCTATGAGGTTATTGACACCCTCATCATCCTTGCCAAGGGCAGACTCGGATCGACCCTGCAGACCTACCACCACGCCGGCGCCATGATGTGCATGTGGGCTGGCATGCGCTACAACTCTGCTCCTATCTGGATGTTTGTCTTCTTCAACTCCGGCATCCACGCCATGATGGTAAGCCCTCCACACCATACCCCCAGCGTCATGTACCATCCCAACTAACGATTTTGTTAGTACACATACTACACCATCACGTCCTTCAACGTCCGTGTGCCCATGTTCATCAAGCGCACATTGACTTCGCTCCAGATCACCCAGTTTATTGTTGGCGCATCATATGCCATGCTGCACTCGTTCGTCAACTACACCATCCCCGTCGCGTCGGCGACCCAGGATGAGAACCCGGCCGCTTCTGCCGCCGCTGTCAACAGCTCCGCGTCTGCGGGCGTTATCGACATGATTAAGGGCGCCTATGCTCAGAAGTCGATGCCCTGCGTCACCACCACCGGTGCCACTTTCGCCGTCTGGCTCAACGTGTTCTATCTGGCACCCCTGACCTACCTCTTTGGCAGCTTTTTCGTTCAGAGCTACCTTCGTCGCAGCAATGCGGGAGCGAAAGCCGCTGCCAAGGCTGGCAAGGAAGCTGCGAGCCGTCGCCTGAGCAATAACGTTGCGCTGGCTGAGAAGGCTGGCTGGGAGGCTGCTAGAAATGTCGAGCGTGAGGTGTACGGCAAGGACAACGAGGAAGCAATCGAGAGTGAGAAGAGTGCCAACGACCAAGTGCTTCGCAGCCGCCAATAAGCGGCTATTAGGACTTATAGGATGAGAAATACGTTGCAAAGAATAAATTTGAGAGTAACTAATTACCGGATGGAGTTGGATATAGACAGACATGTGTCTAGGTTCCGTCGTGCTGCTCTACACAGACTGGGAACAGGCAGGGTTTTCTGAGAAACTCTAGCCCAAGGGAGGGGAGCAAAAGCAACATGCCTGAAGTCAAATATCTGGCTAGGTGGTATGGTTAATGTCTGTAATGTTAAACATACACAAGTGATGAACGATGGATAGCGAACGGGGGAATGCATAGCATGGCAAGGCAAATCATTAGCGTGGCATGGCGAGGGTAGCGGTGATGGCATAGTAGTCTATAGACTTGGATAGGAAAAAAAAACCAAGATAATATTCACACTTAAGTAATACATGATTTCAAGTTTGCGTTTTTACTGCTTGTATTGGATGGGTAATGTGACATTGCCATTTGGGAACCGTCAGCTGAGTTGGAGACGGGCTTGGCCAAGAGCTGGAATCCAGGGGCGCTTTCAGCTCGTTTCTTGACCTGGCCCCTGGTTGTCAGCTGGGATGACAAAAACAACAAAATCAAGGTTTGATCCACCCGTCTCTATGCGTGTATGGAGCCTCCGCAAGGAAAGCCCATACCCGACACATGGCTGGATTTGCATGTGAAATCTCAGAGATCTCGGAGATTGGGGAATGCTGTACCTCAGCATTGAACAAGCACAGAACCTTGGGGGGGGGGGGGGTTGAGAGCCAACAAACGTACAAGGTTCATGGGAGAGAGATTTAGGTAGAGGGCCCTGAACTTGACTCAACAAACTCCCAAGCATATACCCTCCCTACCCCAGACCACTTCTGTTTTTTTGGGGGCGTGGTTGCGACGGAAACTACCTCACCAAGCCGCAAGGAGGGGAATGGTGAGAACGACCAAGTTTACGGTGTCCATCAACAAGTTTGAAGTCATCTTCACGTTCCCCACTTACTCACCCCTTATCACAGCACCAAAGTTTGGTTCATCATGTTCGGATTAAGTGTGTAAAAGACCTATGCCCATACCCTATCCAATCGCCAATATAGCCCGTAGAACCTATTCCATCCCAAGCCAGGGACCTGCCGCAACCATCTAACCCACCGGCTTCATACCAGAAGCACACAACCCAGAACCTAGCCTGAAGGACCTCTGCCTAACTCTACTCCAAACCGCAAACACAAATACAACACAATATCACACCACGCCTTGACTAGATGCCTCATAGGTACCACATCCGATCATGATATTGATCCGCGAATCGACCTATCGCACCACTGCCCACTACATGCACACCAAGATCCTCTTCGGTAATGTAGTGTGTTGCCAAGATCCCTTCCCCGGGGAACCCCACGCGACGCGCAAAGAAGCTCTTTCCACGTAATATGGCGGTGGACCAACACCCCTCTGAGAAATACATGGCTAAATCAGGCAATACCAATTAAGGCTTGTTGTGGTTGGAAATTGACAGAGTCAAGAAGCCAATGCCAGTCATCGCAGAATAATAGACATCAAAGATTCAGGTACCGTCCTATGCCGTGAAACGCCTTGCTACCACCCCACCAAGCAATCAAATCGTGTGCCCTGGTGCTTTCGCAAACAAGTGAACGTTCGGGCGAAATTTGGAAAGGGCGAGAATAACCGTCGGTGGCGTTAACAGTAGTGATTAAGAGAGTGATGGATTCTCGGCGTATGGCCGACATTTCCACCCACGTGAATTCGCTTGTCATCGAAATGCCGAGGGTGCAAAAAGGTGTCGGTCGGCTGCGCAACTGGGGTATAATGGCTCCCTGTAAACATGGCGCAATCGATAGGAAAAAGAAAAGTGGCCAGACCAAGCTCGTAACGAGTTGAATGTCTGGTCAGGTATCGGGTGGGGGATTCTGCCCCAAATGTCTATAATGTTGGATGTTCGTCGTCTAAATTCTTCGCGCCAAAAACCCATGCAGACGTACTTCCCCCCTCTAGACTCAAGAGATCATTTCCTCTCTCTTCGGCCGTCTCGGTCATTATCAGTCATTGCCACCGGCTGATAGGCCGGTGGCTGTTATTGCGGGACACCATGCAGTTGACATTATGGAGAGTAAGTGATTTGGGGGGGGGGGGGTGCATAAGCGAACAAATGTTGTTTCTGTCAGATCGCTCTGTGGTCTTTCAAAAAGTGCTCCAGTTCCAGTCCCGTGGGACACTGAGGGCGACTTCGGGGGCATTGGGCAGCCTATGGCCGGCAAGAGATGCAGGCGAGGCAACAATGGGACTTGTTGGGGTATCGGCGAGGTTGCCATCCGACGAGGTCAGGCTCGAGGACTGGCTATTTGTGCGCGTGCGCCACTCCTTGAACTGGGAATAACAGTGCGCGCAAGCGCGACTGTTGACGCCGCGGGGGTTGTAGTTGGCGTCCTGGTCCAGGGGGATCTCGAAATTACTGTGAGTGTCGCAGAAAATGTTTCCGCACTTGCGACAGTGGTGCCGGCGCGTGAAGTAGCTGAAGTAGCGCTTGCATGTCGCGTGGTCGCACACAGCCGACTCTTCATCAGCCTGCAACAAATGGCATGTCAGTGTCTGGGGGCTCGCTATCAAAGTGTCTATCTTATCGGGAAATATACCTTCCAGTGCTTGCGAGTGGGCGTTCCTGAAGGCTTGGGGAAAAGGTCAAGATTCCACTTCCCATCAACACACTTGCCGCTGTCACCTGTTGATCTCCTGCTCAGGCGACCTAGGGCGCTCAGGCCGCCAAGGCTGATGAAGCTGCTGTTCGGTCGCAGGGTCCGCCCCTCGGATTCGTCCTCGTCCTCGCCCTTGGGCCGGGGCGGCGGGGCCTTGGACGGGAACTCGGTCGGGCGCAGCACGGCCGGCATGTAGAGCGGGCGGATGGGACGGCCCAGGTAGTTCTTGGGCGAGGTGGGCGAGGCATTGCCCGAGGTGCTGAGGGGGGAGATCTGCGGGTTGGTGCTGGTGTGCTGAGTGCTGGCTGCGGGCGGCGCGTACGGATTCGGAATGGGGGCCTGGGGAAATGTCGGCTGCTGCTGCAGCTGGTGTACCTGCGACGAGTGTTGCTGGCTGAAGAACTGTTGCTGGTCCGGCAGCCGGGGCATTATGAAGTCGGTCGCCATGAAGAAATTGGTGGGATTGATCAACTGTGTCGCTCTATGGCCGGGCCCGATCTCGCAGGACCAAAGGTGCACCACGATGCGTGGGCTGGGCGAGCAGTGGGAGCGCGCAGCGGGCAGTGGGCAGTGGGAACGCAGTGGGGGTCAGCCAAAGAGCGCGCGCGGTGCGAAAGAGAGCCGTTGCGTCCAAGCTCTGGGGGCCGCCACGTTCGCGGGGGTCTGGACGGGAGCTGGTTCCGGCGGTCTCTTAGTTGTGTTGTCCGAGTCGCCCAAAACTACGAGCGAGGCGGACCTGGTTGCGGTTGCAATTACAAGTTGAATGCAACGGGGAGAGAGGATGGGGAAAAGGGCCTCCTAAGCTTTCGGCCAGGACAGCGAAAGACGCAGGCGGCGAAGCGGCGAGGATCCCACTCGGCAATTAGCGGGCGAGCAGAGAGAGTGCGGAGCGTGTCGTAGTAGTAGTAGTAGGGGTCGGGTGGGCACTCGAGACGGAGACTCGAGGCACAGGCACAGAAGCTCGGGAGCACAGACAAGTGCCACACGAGCGCGGGCGGCAGACTAAGAGCGTTCTGAGTTAGAGCTTGAGGGGCGCCGTCAAAAGTGAGCCAAGTGAGCAAGTGAGCCGTCCGAGGGCACGCGAGCGCCTTGGCGTTGGATCGATGTTCTTGCTGCTTGGCTGGGGTCTGTTCGTTGTGCTTGTACTGGTGTCGGTGCTGGGGCGGCAGAGCGGGTGCTGTTGCGGCTGTGACTTTGTAGACTTCCGCGACTGCGGGTGCCGGCAAAGGTTAGGCTGGACAGTGTTGAGGTTGGCCCAGATTTGATTTCGCGCTTTCGTGGTTGGGTGGGAAGCACGAGAGGGCACGAAGCAGGACAGGCTTGACAGGTACGTTAGGTAGGTTGTTATCATTCTTTATTATTACGGGTGGGAACCTAAATAAGGACCGACCACGTTGGGGGAGCAGACGGCCGTTTTGCAGGGAATGCGAGTCGAGGTCCTGGGCGAAGCAGCAGATGAGGGGAGGGGCTCCAGAGATGGACTCCTCGAGCACCAGATGTTCCGCCTGGGCAAAGAGCGGTGGAGCAGCCCAGTCAGGACTTAGGACTCAGGACTCAGGATAACGGGCGATGGAAAGGAACCTAGAAGGCACATCCGGTTCGGCGAACCCTGCACGGATATCATCTACACTACGAATACACACACACACACACACACACACACACACACACACACACACACATACAGGCCTGCGACATCTCATACTGGGCCATTGCGACCCGGCTTGCCCGGCCCCAAGTGCTGGATCTAGTGCATCTAACGCATCCCATCGCAGCTTTCATCATCTAGCGGCTGTATCCCCACGGCATGACGCTTCCATCTCGGGCTACCTCCTTATCGCCCCCGGGTCATCGAACCTCAACGTCTGCTGATAAGAGGCGGCAGAGTGCGACAGAGACGCGGCTCGCGAGTGCTAGTGATGACATTCCGTGCATGGGCGATTGGACGATTGGCAGATTGGCTGCCGCCAGCGGAAGAGGGGACCCTCGAGCTTCCATGGGTCCATGGGTCCCAGGGTTCCATTCGTTCGAGGGGCGGCTGGGGCTTGGGGGAGCTCTGCTCCGTGCTCGGAAGCCGTTACAGTTCCTTGGTACCCTATACGCCTGCTCCAGCACCGGGCAGCCAGGACTGGCACATTCCCTGTTGCATGAACACTCAACCCTTGCGCCGAGAGTCGAGACCCTCGGCTAATCGGCCAAGGGACTTCCAGCCCTCGGCGTCCGTGCCCTCTCGAGACTCGACTTAGATAAGAGGCACGACAGAGCGCAACTAGAGGCAACCAGAGCGCAGCATCTCGTCGGCTTGTTGCGAAAGAACAGCAAGCTTTGATGATCGAAGATGCCTTGCAGTCAGCTCCAAGCACACGTGTAGACAGCAATTCAATTGGAGCTACACATGTACGACATGCGAGCTGTTCCATTTGGAGCTAAAGGGTTGCTAACAGCCCACCATGCGCATCAGGCCCAGTATGTAGTGTAGCTATCTTATCGGTTCCATTACTGCATGGACACCTCAGGTCGTGTAGTCGTGCATACTAGGTTTTTGGGTGAATCGGGCTGCCGAGACAGTGGAAGAGCCGCTGCCCGCCTGTGACAGGCCGAGAGGCTACTGGCGACAGGCCGACAAGCTGCGAACCATAGCTAGGCTACGTCTGGCAGCCAGCGCGGGCCATGCACAGCGGGGAAGCTGTTTTGCCGACGCCCGTTCTGCCCTGCTGGACCGCCTCATTGTGCTGCGTCAGCTGAACCACATCATTGACTGCCAGGCAGATGCAAGAGACGACCTTGAAAGTCGACGCAATCCACCAAACGCCCTCACGAACCCGAGAACTGACGGTCCACACAAAGACACGCAGCCACCTGTACCATAACCTGCCAAACGTAACTACCCTAAAAAGCCGCGGCGCACCGGAAAGCCCCCCCGCATATCCGAAGCACGAGTGGATTGGCGATATCCCAAAGTCGGCATCGACGGCGACAACAAAGCGCTATTCCATCTTCGCTCCGAGAAGAAACGTGTTTGTCGCCAACAGCTAGCTCTGCCTCTTGCAGACACCCGGGCCACATCTTGCCCACATCTTGCCCACGAACATCGCCATCGTCGCAAGCGTTTTCCCAGCCCAGACCACCCATCATGAAGGTCTACTATATTGGTGTATGTACGATGCATTCTCGCTGCCGACAGGGCATCGCTAACACTCCACCAGATCCTGAACAATACGAAAAAGCCGGCGGTAGCACTAAGCAGCGTCCACGAGCTGAGCGAGTTCTCCAGGTTCACACGGGGTGAATATGGCAACTTTATGACCATGATCGGCAAGACGGTGGCGGAGCGGACCAGGCCAGGACAGAGGCAGAGCGTCGAGGAGCAGGACTACGTGGTGCACTGCTATGCTCGCTCCGAGGGCGTCGCCGGCGTCATCATTACCAAGGACTACCCGAACCTGGCGGCCCACAGCGTTCTGTCCAAGCTTCTAGACCAGTTCCTTGCCGAGAAGCCCCTCTCCACGATAGCTGACAAGACAACCGACAATTCGGTCCCTTTCCCTGCGCTGGATGAGGCCATCGTCACCTACCAAGACCCGAATCAGGCCAACAGCATCGCCAAAATCCAACAGGAGCTTGACGAGACCAAGATTGTCCTGCACAAGGCGATCGATAGCGTATGTCCCCCTCCCCTAGAAATTGGTTTCGAGATATGTGCTGATCCAGTAAATAGGTTCTCCAACGTGGTGAGAAGCTCGATGATCTTGTTCAAAAGAGCTCGGATTTGAGCAACCAGAGCAAGATGTTCTACAAGACGGCCAAGAAGCAGAACTCGTGCTGCATCGTCATGTGAGGTTGCTGTACGTCGTCTCAGCTCGTTCGGGCGGTGTCTTATGTAGCCTAGAGGCGATACATGTAGCCCCAACCTCGATTCTGAACCATCCAAGATATGGGTCGCTACGAGGGAGTTGAGGACGGTAGCATCCTGGTGAGGCTACCGGGTATTGATGCTCACAATTGAGCATGAATAGGCGTAGGACGGGAGAGTAGAGAAGGAGGCACATCACTTTGGGATGCCATGCCTAGCGATAGTCGCCATCAGGCACAGATATCCTGTCTTTCTCAGGAGTTACGGATGCACAGAAGTACACACACACACACACACACGGGGAGATATTTTGCCATAAAACCCACACCCTATTGCTCCGATGCGCGCAGTCAAGGGTTGTTTTCATAGGGCGGTACCACTTAATATAGGGAGGTTCGGAAGTTCGGTGTGTTTCTTCACCGCGTGATTTTGACTCGGGCTATTAGCCTGTGTTGACATAGTCTCAGATTGTTCGGCGGTGTAGTACTCGACTCGTGGCATCAGGTTTCGAGGGGGCAGTGAAACTCACGAGACACGGCGGTAAGTCAGCAGTGGTGTGCTCCAATGTCAGGTAAAGTCCTGAGGAGAAAGGGTCAAACAAGGTGGAATTTAAAAATCAACATCGGTAGCATATCCTGGTCGACTAGCTGTCACCGTCCGTTATGGTTCCCAGGACACCCCTCGAGTCGAAGCTACAAAATAATATGTACCAGTTCTTTTGGGGATCGAAACCCGCCACCTACCGTATCCATACACCGAGATGTGCCCCATACCTAGTACGAGGGGGCCCGTTCATCGATTGTAACCCTTGTCTCCAAGACCAGATCTCGCCTCTCCTGGCCAGATCTGTTTTCTCTTGCTTAGTGGTGCCCGCTCATCTTTGGGAGCTGACCACGTGTTATTGGATGGATTGTGGTGGTGATGGGAAACAAAGGAATCCCGAAGAATGAAACGGCCGCTGCCAAGACGCAGAGCAGTGTCTGGCCGCATATTTGCGGCTCGCCCGCCAGAAAGCGCGAATGGGGAAGGTCGACAGACGACCAGCAGGACGAGTGCCATGATTGGGCCGACATGTAAATGGGCCAGAAACAGAGAAACCAAAAGGTTATCGTGCGCTTCTGATTGGCTGGGTATGCTGCCCATGCGCCCCGGTGGAGAGAAAGGGTTCTGGGCAACGGCGAAGATTCGGCACTGGAGGGGGCTTAGGACGGCCCAAGGACGGATGGTGGGTGGGCTCGGCAGGGCAGCGCGGGGCCGTCGGCGCCGACCCCGTTCTATCCTCTCGCGCGCATCCCCCGATATTGGTGAACCTAGGTAATTTTGCCTCATGTCTTCCCTCCACATTCCCATAGTACATACTATGATTGCCCGCTGCGACGCTGGCGACGCCTGGGCGGTCCCCCCTTGCGAATGGGGCTTTCTCTTCTGTCTGCCTAAGGGGGGGCACGCGGTAGCGCCTCCTCGCGTCCTTCAATTGCGCAAAGAAAAAAAATGGCTAGGCTCGGAAAACTAGAGAGGGTCCATTCCGCGACATCTCCGCGCTTACCGCTTGCTGCCCCCTCTCAGTGAGTTGTACTTACGTCATGGTAACAGGGGAATTGGCCACTCGTGTTGAGCCCTGCTGTTTTAGTGTCGGAACGGCACCCGACAGCCGGGTTCGGATCCCGATGGCAATTGTCGGCACAGGTTGCAGACGCGCAAAAAAAAAAAAAAAAAAAAGAGGCCTGTGATGGACGAGATGGGGGTGGAAAGGGGCGTTTGTTGCGGCCCCCTTTTCATGCTCGACCAGCTTGGTCTTGGCGTAAACAAACGATAGCCCAAGAATTCAGAGACCCAAAAAACCAATGTTCATAACCATGACCTACTCAACCCCCAAAAGTCAGCTCGGCGTAGCAGAAGTAAACAGCCCTAATCCACCCTCTCCCCTTCCACCCACCGCCCACTCTTCCCCCCCTCCTTCAACACAACCCTCAACTCCTCGATCACCATACCCTTGTCCACTGCCTTGCACATATCATACACAGTCAGCGCCGCGGCGCCCGCCGCCATCATGGCCTCCATCTCCACCCCCGTCTTGCCCTCACACGACACCGTCGCCTCAATTTCAATCCTGTCCCCGTCCAGCCCGGCTGAAACAAGCTCAAACTCCACCCCCACGTACGTGATCGCGATGGGGTGACACAGCGGAATGATATCGGCCGTCCGCTTGGCTGCCATGATGCCCGCCACGCGCGCCACGCCCAGCACGTCGCCCTTGGCCATCTGGTTCTCGCGCACGAGGGCCAGGGCGGTGCGTGATGAGAAGCGGACGCCGCAGCGCGCCGCAGCGGTGCGCGCCGTTGGCGGCTTGGACGAGATGGAGACCATGTGGGCGGAACCCGAAGGGGAGAGGTGGGTCAGTCTGGGGCTGGAGTCTGGGGTTTCTGTTTGTGATGACAATGCGGGGTTGGCGGTGGGTGGCGTGGGTTCATTATTATTAGCCTTGTTGAAGAAGAAACGGTTAGTAGTGGCGGTTGAGAAAAGGCGGAGATGGGATATGGAGGGCGGTGACGAGCTTGGAGGGATCAAGCCCACCATGAGCCTAGGGAGGCCATTTGTGAGGATGGCCGCTGCGGGCCGCTGCCATTGGACTGGTGATGCTCGTGAGAGAGACGGGCGGGAATGAGATTGGGACCGAAGCGCAATGGTTGGTGAGTCTACAGATTTGATACTTAGTATTGCTCCAATATGTCTATTTGTGATATATTATATGCCCCCCTGATATGTACCCGCATCATGCACAAGGAAACTCCGTCTTACATGCAAAAGAAGGCAGGAGGAACCGTTTCACCCACCAATAAGTATCATCGGTCGGTTTTTCATGTGCTCGAGCTCGCCGATGCCAGCATGCTTCTCTTTTTTATTCTTGACAGCCATGCGGATAACGTTGAGCAGCTCGTCCGAATTCGGGGCCAACAGAGGCGATGGGCCCGACCGCGATAACTTGTCGCTGCTCATCTGGGCCATTGCCGCTTGCTTCATCGACTCGAGGGCTTCCTCGTCGATGGGTTCCCCTTGGTTCACCTTGCGAATAATGTCCCTCAGCGAGACCTCGGCGTTGCCAAACAGACACACCTTCAGGTTGCCGTCACCGGTAATACGGAGCCTATTGCACGTCCCGCAGAAATTGTGCGTCATGCTGGTGATGAATCCGACACGGCCGGCAAACCCGGGCACCTCGAACGTCTTGCTCGTGTCGTTTTTATGGCCAGCTTTGCGCTGGAGGTCCGGGTACCCGGCGCGGATCACCTCGAGCATCTCCTCGTAGCTGAACATCTTGCCTTTGCTCCACTTGTTGCCGTCGAAGGGCATGTACTCGATGAAGCGAATCTCGATGTCCTCGTTACGCGTCATCTCGACAAAGGGCAAGATTTCGCGGTCGTTGAGCCCGCGCATGACGACGCAGTTGATCTTGAACTTGATGCCCGCCCCCGAACGGTTCATCTCAAGGATCCGGTCGATGCTCTTGCGCACGGCGCTGAAGCCAGGGCGGCGTGTCATGATCTGAAACTGCCACGGGTCTAGGGTGTCGAGCGACAGGTTGACGCCCGTGAGGCCAGCTTCGACCATGGCATCGAGCTTGCGGTGAAGGGTGAGCCCGTTGGTGGTGAGGCATATCTCGCGCAAGCCATGCTGACGAAGTGCCCCGATTTGCTGCATCAGGGGCAGGATATCGCGGCGGACCGTCGGCTCGCCGCCGGTCAGGCGGATCTTGGTCACGCCTTGCGAGACAAAGAGAGACGAGATCAAAACAATCTCGGGCGTGGTGAGGAGCTCGCGCTGGGGCGAGAGAGGCACGCCCTCCTCGGGCATGCAGTACGTGCAGCGCAGGTTGCACCGCTCCGTTACTGAGATGCGGAGGTAATCGTGCTGGCGGTCAAAGGTGTCGGTCAGGAAGTCGGAAAAGGGTTTGGCTTCCTTGATGTGGTCCTTGCGGGAGAGGGCCGGGGGGTACGGAGAAGTCCCCGGACTCGCCTCCGGAGCGTAGGCCGGCACGCGAGGGTCCCGGCGGATTGATGAAACAGGGGGTGAATACAGCTGGCCAGGCACTTGGGCTGGTGTCTGCACCCGAGTATGGGTATGGGCATGGGTGGTGGCTGCTGCCGCCGTGGCTACATGTCTCGCCTGGGCAAACGAAGTGCGGTTTGCTCGTGGCATCTGTGACATCTGCGGCATCTGCAGCGTGCCGACCCGCAGGCGCCGAACAGCGCAACGCGTGGCTGCTGTCATTGTTTCTAAGTTCAGCCGTTCTGTAGGAGCATTGGTGAGCGTGTAACGTGGCTCATGGCGTGGAACCTATGCCTGCGTCGATTGTGCCCGCGGAGATGTCGGCATTGTTACACCACCGAGGATGGCCTGAAAGGTTGGAAGAGCAAACACCTGGAAAGAAATCCTAGATAGACTGAACGGCAGAGCCAAGCTTGCAGAGATGTAGATATATATATATATATATGCAAGAGCCCCTGAGATTGCGATCCTTTGTTGTTAGAACATGGTCTTGGATGAGTAATTGGAAGTGTCAGCGGTCATCGTCCTCGCGGGGTTTTGTCGGTGGCGGATGACGGATCCAATGCCAGGCAGACTGAGCCACTAAGGCCCTGAGGCGGCCGAGAGCCAATGAGGGGGCCCCCCGCCTTGGCGTTGATTTTCATGGTGTTCCCGCGCGGGGGAGGGGCATTGGATCATACACTAGGACTAGGGAAGGAAGCAACCAAAGTGCAGCTGCACGCGTCCGCGCCTTTGGTTGTCTTGACGCGTTGTCGAGTCGAGTGCTTGCAGGCAGGTGCTGCAGTTTGTAGTTTGCTTTGCACAACATCGCAACCGGTCACCCTCAAACAACACCACCCCGAGTCTCGTCGCATGGGCTTTTTGTCCCAGCACCTCCAATTCTAACAAGCATCAGTTTCAGCCCAACCTGAACCCGGTTTTTTGGTTTTTTTGCTCGTCTCTGCCGGCGCACAATGCGCTTTTCAAACAGCGTAAAATGTGGGATCCACGCTGTCGACACCCCGCATCGTCGTTGTGATCATGGCTAACCACGGCCTACAGCTTCGGCACACTGCCTCCCCAGCCCCGATGGCAAACACATTGCTACCCTCTTCCCATCCGTGGTCAATGTGCGAGCCGTTCGCAGCCTCGAGGTCGTCAATGTCATCAAGCTGCCCCAGGACTTTACAGGCCCCATCTCCAGCTTCCAGTGGTCTCGTTCGTCTCGTCTGCTCCTCGTAGCCGGTGTTGACCAGGTCCGCGTCTTCTCCGCCCTTGATGATAGCTTCAATGCTACCGTCCGCAATCCCGTAGCCCCTGGCTCCAAGCCTGCTCATGTCGGCTTTGGTGCTTCAGACACTGAAATATGCGTTGTATCCTCGTTTGGTCTGAAGTTTGCTCTCTACGATCTCACGTCGTCAAAGGCCGTCGAGATTTCCAGCCCCAAGGTTTTCTCCCCCTCAGCTGCGTCCCGATGCTTCTCCTTTCGGCCCCAGACACGTCATCTGGCGCTGCTGACTAGGGCAACCGGCAAGGACATGATAAGCATCCACGCCTTCCCGACCAGGGAACTGCAGAGATCTTGGGCTCCCGACACAGTTGACGCACAGGGAATCGTATGGAGCCCCGATGGCCGTTGGCTGATAGTCTGGGAATCGGCAGCCCAGGGCCACAAGGTGCTCTTCTACACGTCCGACGGCCACATCTTCAGGACTTGGTCGGGCCCTGGCCACCCCCCTCATGAAAACAAAGATTACGCTGCGGGTGCAGGTGTCAGGGCTGTGCAATTTTCTGCAGATGCCCGTCATCTTGCTATTGGTGACCACAGCAGGTCGCTGTACATTTTCAATATGACGTCGGTTACCGAGGCCATTCGGCTTGAGCATCCTAGCAGCTTGGTGCCGAAAGACACTGTTCAGGTACGACTCCCTATGCTTAGCAGCCTTCCTTATTTGACTGGGTAATGGATTGACTGACCATCTTATGCCAACAGACGTGGCAAGAACAAGTTGGGATCTCACAGGCCGGCCCCTCAATTCACACCTTTATGAGAACTACACAGGTCATCTCGCCGACCGCCCGGCCACAGGACAGCTCGGACCCAATATCTGGCTGCAAATCGATAGTCTTTGACCCGTCATCAGCCCTAGTGGCTACGCGCCTTGACGACTCGCCAGGAACAGCCTGGATTTGGGATTTGCAAGCGGCAGAACTGCGCGCCGTGTTCCTTTTTCACGGGAACATTGCCAACCTGTCATGGCACCCCGCCATACGTGAGACATTACTTATTCGATGCGAAGGAGAACAGTATAGCGGTATTGTCTTCGTATGGGATCCCCTCTCAGAAGGGCCCCGCTCGGTTGACTTTGCTCAGCGCCTGCCCGGTGCCAAGACACTTGGTAGGTCGCGCGCTTCGTGGCTTGCCCATGACACGTCAAGCCCTCCATGTCTTTTTGTTTCCGACGCACAGAACTATGCCCTGGCATCTATGGGCGACGAGTTGGATCAAGGACCCCCGCCGTGGGGTGACCACGGGAGCGGTAGCCCAGAACTAGAGCGAGTTGGTGACAGCAGCTCACCAAGGCGAGAGGAGTCGCCACTGGAGCTTGTCCCTGCGGCTGACGTCGACCCGGTTGGGGAGGACGAAGACGATAGTGAGTTGGAGGACACTTTCATCTACAAACGATAGGCACCAAACGGTGTACAAACCCTCTGCGAAGAGTATGCGTGTTTGGACTCTGACCGGAAACCGGCGCGGCGTCCTCTCATTGGGTGTCATGCAAGACGGGCGAATCAGGTCAAACGAGCGACCCGGGAACCTGGATTGGCTTATTGTGCGCGGCGCCTAAACAACCACCAACCTCAAAAAGTGATTCGTCGTCTTGACTGGCTGCTGCCAAGCCGACGTGATAATTTTTGGCGCATGCAGGCTTTCCCGGTCAAATCCGGGAAAGCCTGAGCGGACAAGAGCGGTGGCCATCTTGACACTTGATAACGTGGGACGGGGGAATCAACACAAGGCTCGGCAGTTATCTTGATATGCCATTCGCAACAATACCATTGCGCCTGGCGGGATCTCCATCTCCAGCCTTGTTGCCATGCACTCAGCTCACACGATTGTCACTTGCTGACAAGTCGTTTCCGGGCTGGGGAAACAGCTCCTTGCGTCCGACCATGAGGGCCTTTTCTGACGAAACAAAGCCTAGCACCACACCGCATGCTTCTGGCTGTTGACACACACTGCGGCATTGAGACTAGACTACGGGTCCGCGGAATGTTTGCTCAAGGGCGGGCGTAACAACTGCCGGCAAAGTGTCCGTGTGGCTGAGGTGTTTCCCTCAGCTCACCCCCTCCCTCTCATGGGGTCAAAGACAACAGACTTCAGCTTGCCAACAGGATTTTTCCAAGCCTTGATCGGGGCCCCCCTAGCTTGTGCTATTCGAGCCTCGAAACACACTGCTTCGTGGCTGCAGACTGGGTGGTCTTCTGCCTCCTTCGTCATAACCCTTGTCTTCCTCCCACGACATTTACCACATAGGGAATTTCCAACCACCACCTGGCAGCTTGCTTGCCGCCCCCCTGCCATGATTTTGAGCCGCAGCGCGCGGGACCTGTCAAGTCTAGTTTAGTTACCTGGGTGGGCCCGGTTCTTGTCTTCCAGCCCCCAGCCTGCCCGGTTGTGGCTGGCTTGGGCTGATTGGTCCCCAGAAGGGGGCAGCATCAAGAAGTTCACCTACTGCACTCGCTCGCTGCACGGCCAACCTGCTCTCGTGTTGGTGTTTGCGCCCTTCCTCGCCCTCCCGAGTGTTTCGGTCTTTGTTTCTTGCGTATATCGGGCCGCAAAATGATGCCACCCCCGTTCGTTGGTACCCTCCAACCATGCGGCAGGCTCGAGACACATCGGTGTCTGTACCCGTCGTGTCGTTGGGTGTCGTTCCCGGCCGGGACAGCCCCGAGGGCGAAACCGTTGTTGGTCCCAAAATAAATATCTACGCTTTATCATTGTCTTTTTTCTTGCCTGCATCTTACTCTACTCCTTCAATATGACTAGGTGACATCCGCCCCCACTCGAGCAGTGTTGGCCTAGCATGGGCATCCAACTTGCGATAACAGTATCGGAAGACGCGAGGCAACTCTGGCCGAGCACTTGTTGTGCGTATATGTGGCCAGCATTTATTCTCGCTGACTCGTCGATGTTGCTGCCATCACCATCTTCATCAGTATCGGCAACCCGTCCTGCTCCAGCCAACGCGGTACCTTCGCCCAGCGCCCTGTCTCCCACGCTTGGCAGTAGCGACTGCCTTGGGCCTCCTAAGAGGGGCTCTCCTTTCCCCGTCATCCGCAATGCCGGGCCCGGGCCCTCCAATCGGGCTAGAAACCGTGAGGGTCGATCCTGGGAGCGATACAGGGCTCTACTACATTCCCGTCGGTAATGTATGTAGGAAAATTACCCACAATGAACACCGTGGTAATGATGATTTCGTCGGATACTGACTGATTACTTTTTCAGCTCCCAGTGAACACACAATGGCAGCAGCTGAAGGACTTTCTCATGAGCGTGTGCAGTGTGGAAAACGTCGAGATCTACCCTGACGGGACCGGCGGTTGGATTCGCCTGAGAGGGCCCGAGAACTTCAACGCAGCATATAGTAGGTTGGCTGTACACCGGGGATTGTCGCTTTCTGACCTGGTGGGCAGATCATCTCAAGGCAAACAGGTTCCACAATCGATTCCTGCTGCTCGGGCCGACGAATGCAGTCGGCGAGATCTATATCAGGATGTCATTCGGGGCGTTCATCCCTACACGGAAAGATCCTACTTTTCCAGGGACAGAGGGCACTCCTCATGACACCACCCCCGCTAGTAATAAAGGAACCGCTTCCGATGCCGCCGCGAGCCACGGATCCTACCCTGAAGCCAGCCAGTACGCAGCTACAGATCAAACTTACGGCGAGTACCAGCACGGCAACGTCCCGTACGACAACTACCAATATGGCAACCAGCAGCACGGTGTGGCTTTTTACACTGCCAGCGGCGCAGAGGGGTACGATACCACTCCGGTCCTGACCACCGCGCCGTTCCCTGCTCCCAACAAATCGCCCAAGAAACCCAAGAAGAATATCCACTCCATCCTCGTTCGCAACCTCCCCCAGCGCTCCATCACCGCGAAAACTGTCAAAGCCACAATCAACGGGCTCCTCCCCGTCGACGTCGCCGCCGAGATCAGCAACTGGACCTTTGCCAAGGACGAAAAGACAAGGGTCCTGCGCGACTTCGTCTACATCTCTTTCAAGTCTCCTGAAGGCGCCCAAGCCGCTATGGACGTCCTCAACGGCGCCCAGGCCGAGCTGCGCACGCTCCACGCGACCTTTACGAGCAGGGGATACGCGGGCGGCGGCCGTGGATCCGCGGCTTCTGAGCTCCCGGCGGAGGGTGGGGAGGAGGAGGAGGTGGGTATGGGGCAGGATCCAGGGGCGGGATATGGCTATGGCTATGGCTATGGCTATGGCTATGGCTATGGGGGTGGGAGCTCGTCTTCTACGGCATACCCGCCCGCAGGCCCTTCTGGAGGGGACCCGCGTGGGAAGGGGAAGGAGACGCAGGCACCTGTCATCGCTGTGGGAAGCTGGCCGACTGTGACGCCTGGTGTAACGCCGAGCGTGCCGCCGAGCGCGCCGGCTGCGATGCGCGCTAGCGAGGGGAATAGGAAGGAGAGGGAGAAGGATGCCCCTGTTATTGCCTATGGGAGCTTTGGAGGAAGGGGTGGCGGCGGGGGGAGGGGGAGGGGCGGACAGAAGAAAAAGAAATAAGGGGGAGGGTTGCCGCTAGAGTTGGAGGTTGGGGAAGTGGTGGCGCGGTGGTTTGAGGGGGCGGATGCGCCCTTGCCTCAACGTCGCATCGGGATGGCACCTGTTTTCCTTTTTTCACCCCCTTTAGCCACTCCTTTCTTCCCTTGGCCGTTTTACATTCCTTGGATCATGGCTCTTTCGGTTTGTATTGGTGGACTCTGGGATATGAGCAGGCTTGGGGTTCGGGTGTTTGCGATATGACTATACGAGGATAGGAGTATGGTAACATGACTGCGACTCTTTTTACGACTTTCGATGATCTAGCTTTCTTCCTTTCAGTCCGAGGGTGGAACATGGGTTTGAGTAGACACGCATACACCGTCAACATAACATACCATGGCGGGCCGAATCGAGGGAAGGCTGTCGTGAGTGAACCTCCTTCAGCCCCACCTGGTACCAGGAAAGCCCGAGTCCCAGACAAATTGACAGGAATAATGATATGCATATATTGAGCTCCTTTATTCTTCACAGCCCGGAAAGAGACCTCCGCCCCGAAGAGATAATACGCAAAGACATGAAACTCACAAATGCTGTCTCGTAGAGGTCATAAAATCAGTGCATATGCTCGCTAGCAGAATACCACCACCCCTTTTCACCCGCAAGAAAATATAGCCAACACAAGCAATGGTCCATGCTCACAATCCAACAGCATCAATCCCCGACACCGACCCTCCTTTCCCCTTTCCCCTCCCCAACTTGGCGACAAGCATCGTGTTCTGCGCCTGCAGCTCCCCGACCTGGCCCTTGAGCATCTCTATCTGCCGGAGGGCGAGGTCGCGCTCAGCGCGCGCCTTCTCGAGCTCCATCTGCAAGTTGCGCTTCTCCTCGTGCTCCGTGGCCTTGCGGCGGCGCTCCTCGGCGCGCTTTTGCTCCTGCAACCGCTTCTCCTGCAGCTTTTTGAGGTCGCGCTGGTACTTTTCTTCCTGCTTGGCTAGCTCGCGCTCGTGCTTCTCGCGCAGTTTGGCCAGGGCGGTTTCTTGTGCGTCGTGGCTTTCCTTGTCGTTGTCGGCCTTGGCGGCCATGCGGTCCTGGGTCTTTTGTATCTTCTCTTGGGCTCGGCGGCGGCGGTCCTCGAGTTTGCGGAGGGCCTTGTCGTTTTCTGCTGTGGTGGCTGCCGAGAGTGAGGGAGCTGGGGATGCGTCGGAAAAGGTGGAGCGGATTGAGAGGGCGAGCGAGGGCTGGGATTGGTTTTTGCTCTTGTCTAGAGGGGAGGGATTGTTGCTTGTGTCCGGAATGGTTTCGGACACGGTCAAGTGTTCGTCACCTTCTTCGGCCGACGCATAGCTGAGTTCGGACGAAGTGTCGTCATCCGTGAGGTCATCGGGGGCTTCCGAGTCGGTCGGCGCGGCGGAGCCGGCGAGGGACGACATCCTGCTGATAACCACGGATCCGGCAGCCTCGAGGGCGCTTGCTATCATCCCGTAAAAGCCGCTTGGGGGTGGTACTTCCTGATGCTGAGTGTCGGCAACGCCGGGGACGTGAAGAGTGCCGTGTGCGTTAGCTGCTTTGATGGCTTCCGAGGGCCGATGGGTCAGGTCCATGGACAACCTCCTCATCTCGGGGCTGGCCAATTCGCCATCTTCGTCCACTTCCCCAGCGCTAGCATCAACCGCGGCAGCGAGGTCCTCAATGTCCTTTGAGATCAGCCATTTCATGAACCGCCCGGCATCGTTGATGATGCCGCCGGGAGTGCCTTTGTCGACCATGAATCGAGGGACACTGCCGCCTGGGTCGCTTCGTGTCACCATGAGCCACTCTATGGCCATCTCGTGGTCGTCACCGTGATCTTCGGCTCTCGAGGGGCTGCTCGCGGATGTCTTAGACCCGCCTTCCCCTGGCGATCTCTGTATCGCAGACCGCAATGCCGCCTCCTTACTCAAGCCCTCGCGGTCCAGGATTCCGCTCCCCAAAAGGTCCTTAGCCTCGTCCCTACTCAGGTCGACTGAGGACCTAACTCTCCTCAGGGGCTTCTCGACGGGTATCTCGCGGATGAACTCGACGGACTCGTACTTGCCCCTGATGAATCCAGACCTGGAGGGACAGTCGGGATGCTCGACAGGCCTCGAAACCAACATAAATTGTCTCAACGGCCGACCAGTAACAAGGTGTTTGTCCTGCTCGTCCGAGTCGTCAGGCATAAACAGCATCGTGGCGAAGTCGCGCGGCGTCGTTGGCCCGGGAAACCTGACCGACACCAAGAAAACTGCAAGTCGTGTTAGCCCGAACCTCACCAGCTTCCTCGTAAGAAAACAAGAACCCACCCTCAATAACCCCCACCCCCGGCACTACAACCCTCTCAACCCTCCTCTCCGCCCCAATCCCCCTGACACTCCCCTTCTTCTCCGTCAACCCTTTTTCGCTCTCGGGTATATCCTCCACCGTCCCAGCCAACGCCTCGGCGAACTCTCTCTTCAGCCCCAGCCGCCACTTCTCAAACCCGACCCCGCGGTGCACGCTCCTCCGCGCAAACCAACTCCCCTTCCCGTCCTTCCCCGCCAACTTGTACACGCTAATCCCTAGCGGATTCGCACTCGCTTTCACATCCTTCCATTCCTTGTGCAGTTGCGTGGCCGCGGCGGGGTTGGTCGCTGACCGGGCCCTGTCGGGAGCAGCGGCGGCGCTGGGGAGGACGGCGGAGGCGGTTTGCGACCGGGCGCGGCCAACCGTTTGTGGTTTTGTAGCGGCGAGGGGAGGATTGTCTGCGGGGATAGAGTCGACGAGGATCTGGGCGTTGGCAAAGGTTGTGGTGAGGAGGTCCGGGAGGGTGGTGGTCGGGGAGGTGATAGCGTCCCAGGTGAGGGGACCCAGCGATTTGAACGGCTCGTGGTGAGCCATTGCGTGTCGGCGTGATGGCGGTGGTGGTTTGGGGAGGGGCGAGTCAGGATGTGGTGGTGTTTTGGTTGCGCTATATCATCGGTCGTCGTTGTCTAAGCCTCGCGGGTTCGACTGGCTAGCTTCAGGGTCGGGTTGCGAACGTTCTCAGTTCGTGTTTAGGGACTTGGAAATTGTTTCTGGTCGTTTCTTCGGCGCATGCTTCGGGATCTTAGAACCTAAAGTAAAAATAAAAAAGTCGGCGAGGGCCGAGGAAGGTGAGTAATTGTCCAAACAGAAGACAGGACGAACAGACGGGCATGAGTGGTGCTTAGTTATGCTCAGCCCAGCCCCTCGTACTTTTCTGTTTCGCAGCACTTTGATTCTCTGGGTTTCCCTTTTCTGTTCTTGGGGAACATTAGCGATCGAGAAGTATTTGAGAAGAAAGAAAAGGAGTAAACGGCCTAGCCATGCATATCCTAGACAATACATAGATAGCCCAACAGTTGGTTATGGCAGGCTCTTGTGTCGCACTACCTTCAGCGCAATGAAGTAGTCTTGACGTCATTCCGCCTGGCAACCCCCTTGTCCAGTGAAACGTCACCGCAGGGGGGCTTCACCTCGCCTCACGGGCACTAGCGGCACCTACCCCTGAAATCGTTCCTGAGAGTAGAGGAGGACTCCCGTCAACATTCTGCACCATCTCGCGGGGACACACACACTGCGCTGCGGCATGTTACGTCAGTTGTGAGTATATCATGGGTAATGCATCCATCCTTTGCTAGCTATCCTGCTAGACTCATGCTTCCCCCAAGTTACAGTAGACAGATAGTCCATACAACAAACCATGTTGTCCCGCCCGAAATCCACGCTGTTAGGCAGCAATCAAAAACGCCTCGAATGCAACCTGGAATCGCTGCAAAGAATAATCGAGTCTTCAGACCCAGCACCCTTTCCCTCGCTTCAGGTATTGCTTGCTCCTCCCTCGTTTACCTCTCTGCACTTCTCCCAGAGCCCCAAGACCAAGGCAGCGCGAAGGTTATCTCAAATCTCGTCCTCCTCAACCACCAGCCCCTGGAACCTCATCTGGAGCACCCACTTATCCTCAAAATCAATCCCGCGCCGGTTCTTGGTCCCCGCCTTCTTCCACACCGCTGGCCCCAGCCCCATATCAGCCAGAAACAGCTTCCACTCCGTGACCCCGTCATCCGGCACCGCCGCTCCCGCACCGCCCGCCAGCACTGTGTCACCGTCATCGTTGTCCGCAGCCACCATAGCCTCGAGCAAGCCGCGCTTCGGCGCGCCTACTGCCACCACGTACCGCGGCTTGACGTACAGCCTGTTGCCGTCGATGACACTGACCTTGCCTGAGGACGGATCAATGCCCGTCGGGATGTCCACGGCCAGCACAAACGCTTCATTGCGGTTCGCCCACTCAATCAGCTCATAAACCGTCGCCTGGTCCCCGTTGCGTAGCTCCTCAAATGAGATGGTTAGACCCAGCAGCGCATCTAATATCAACATGACGGGTGCTGGGTTTGCCAGACTACTGAGTGATGTACGTGGCGTGTCAATAGTCAGCATTGGGATGCTGATTTTGCGGATGTACTCAAAGAAGTCGCTCTTGGAAAAGACCCGGCCGCCGAGATTCTTGTACAGCCGCACCTGCTGCCGCATGTCCTCGAAAAGATCGCGCTCACCGCGCTCTAGCCCAACCAAGCAGACAATAATGTTGATGCCCTTGTTGCGTAGATGCCGGGCTGCCGCCACAGCGCGAATGCCCGACTTGTTGTTGCCTGCCAGTACAACGACGGTCTGGGGAGGTGGGTTCCCTGATGCGTCAACGCTGCCAGAATGGCGCACCTTGATAGCTGGGTCTGAGAGGGCTGTCAGTGTCACCTCGGCGATGCCGCGACCGGCATTCTCCGTCATCATCTCCTCCGTGAGGCCAATCTCGTTGTGCGCAATATTTTCGAGGTTGAGCATTTGCAGGGCTGAGACAGGCTCAATGCGACGGTTCGACGGGAGCGTGTATAGCCCCTGGGAGTTTGCAGGTGTTGAGAGCTGTTTTGCTTTGTCAATGACTACCGCGTTCGCCGACAGCCGGCTGCTTGGCCGACTTCCTTTGACTGAATGAGCTCGGTAGTGGCTTACACCAGAGTTGACCCTGTTCAACCCCTGTGCCACTGGGGTGGCACCACTCGCTTTGCGAGACTGGGATCTCCGACCGGCCGAGACCTTGCTCTCACCACGTCGTGAGCCCTGTCTGCTGCCCATGCCGAGCTCCCTGCCGCTTAGGCGCTCACCGCCGTTCAGGGCTCCATCGTCGGCTTCACTGTTCCAAAAGTCATTTGCTGGCTCCTTGGTCGGCTTGTCTTTGTTTGCTTTTAGTATCACGGGCGCCGTTCCCAACACGTTTTCGGAGTGATGGTAATTCTTGCCACCACCCGTGCCTAGCTTCGCGCGGGACTGCCGGTTGTGAGATACGAGGCGGTCGGCATCGTCGACCTTGTCCTCTTTTCTCATCTGCTCAAATATTTGTTGCTTGTCGAACTTGGCAAGACCTCCCTCAAAGTCGAAATCGCCTGCCTCCTGCACATCTGTGACATCTTCTGAAGCCCAGCCATTTTCGTTCGCCTGCCGGCCGTTGGCAGTCTTCTTGAGAGAGTTGAACGGCTGGAAAGACGATGTGCTCTGTAAGATTGGCGTCTGCCTCCAGCCCTTGCCTCGATCTGCCGCCTTTGGCGCTTGTGGTGATGCCTCAGCGTCCTCTTGGGCCCCTGCCTTGGCACCTCCTGGCCGGCGAGATCGCCGCTTCTTCTTTTGACCGGCTGTCTGGCCGGCTTGGAGAGAGGCCTCGGGAACAAGCTCCTCGTCGCCTGACTCCACAGCAGCTGCCCTGGAATCAACGTTGAGTGCACTGAGGGAATCAGCAGCTTGTGCTATGGGGGTTATATCCCGGGAAACGTTGTGGATATGAACCGAGGGGATGACGACCGGCTCGGGATCCCGCTTCTCGCTGGTATTCGGCTTAGGATTGGCCTCGGGCACGCGGCTCGGCAGCGACAATGAGCCGGGGCGCTTCCCCATTGCCAGTATCGCCGGGTCAACAAAGGCTGGCTTGAGAGGTGGCTGCTGCGGGATAACATCTCGAGGCGCAGTAGGGGGAGTGGGAAGTGCGGGATTACGGGGCTGCTGCGCTGCAGTGAAGGGATTCGTAAGAGCGGGAGCAGTAGGCGTAGTCATGGGTATTTGCGTTTGCTGTACTGGGAAAGGGTTGGGAGGAGCCAGGGCAGTGGGGGTCGCATTGGGAATTTCGGATAGATCTATAATGTTCGAAGAAGCGATAGTAACTCTGGGCTCCCATTTGTTGGTATCAAGCATCCAGACTACAAGTTTATGGGATCCAAGTCAGTGACCAACTACTTATCAGGAAGCGACGGTGCGATTGTTGGGTTTAGGGCTGCGCTTACCGTTGCTGAGAGTCAGTCCAGACCCAGCTTCCACCGCACTAACGGTCCCCTTGAGTCTCACAGGCGGGTCACGTAGTGTGACCAGCATCTGCACACCGATGAAGTCGGTCGCCATGTTGCCGAATTGAAGGAGAACTCGGCGATTGGCTGAAAGTATTGGTCTTTGGTATGGGCGTCCTCCGCGGAGAAAAAGACGTGGGCTCCTTGTCCACAACGCGTAATGAGAATTCGGGGAAGGTGCGAGTATTCCTTTTCGAGGCGTTCACCGGGAAGAACACAAGACGCGGTGCTTGGTTCAGGCGAGTGAGGCAAGGAGAGGAATGGGCGGTGGGGCTTTTCTCAGGCGTTTTCTGTGAATGTCGAGGGCCCAGTTCCAAGACTCCGCACGTTGAAAGAATCGGGAGAAGGGCGGATATTTCTTTCCAAGGCCTTCTCAGCAATAAGCAAGGCACGGGTGCCCAGCCTAAACGCGCCGAGAAGATGGAAGGATGGTCGGAGTTTTTTGTTCCTCGGTGTTTCTCCGCAATCGAAGAGGGCCTGGAGTGTCTAATGCACGCCGATGAAAAGATCACTGGGACTAGGTGTTTCGGGGTTCAAGAGGCGAACGCGGGGCTCTACGGTCTCCTGTCGTGGTCGGCGGCGTGAGACGATGTTTGCCCCAGAATGAGGTTCATCGGGAGTTTAATGAGCGTTGCGATTTCCCTTCCACTTTTTGCTTATCGATACGCTCTAACGCTCCTTCTATGAGCCACGCCAAGACCCATGCATCCCCGCTACAGCGTGATCCTGGTTTGCGGGGGCACCCGACAGCTGTCCTTCCGTCTCCTGTACCCTGCCACTATGACTTTTCTATTACAAGGTACCCAACCCGTCCCACTGACTAAGTTTGTCGCCGCAAAGGTGCTTGGATGGCTTTGGTCCACAACATATCCAAGACAGGTAGGTGGCTCTACAGCTACTCCAGTCTACACACCATAGACGCACTCCAACACCCCGCAACACACCTCAGATTGTCATGATTCAAGATACCAGCACTTCTGACTTCCCTACACATTGCACCCATTGTGTACCGCCCACCATCCGTAGTGGTCCATTTGTCCCCTCATTCAGGGTCCTAGCGAAGATTGACTAGCTCCAAAACCACGGCCCCGCGAATTATGAAGTGCCCCCGGTACACACATGAGGGCGTCCCATCGACCTCCCAGGGATGCCGCCTAAAATAAACAATGCTATACCAAACAAGCACCGTGCCCTATGCTGTTGCTGGGTCCCGTGCACAGCCAAAACCCGATCATGCTCCGGCAGGCGCTCGAATCAGCCCCATGATACCGCCGCCATTGCCTCCTCATCGTCGTCAACATCGATATAAGTCCTCCCGCTCGGCTTTGCAAGTGCTGCCAGCTTTGCAGATGCTGCTGGCTTCGTACGTGCTGCTGACACGGCTGGCGGCTGCTGCTTGGTGACAAAGTTGGTGATGGAGGTAGCCTCCTTTTTTGCCGCCATGTCGACGCTATACAGCTGGTTGTAGAAGCCGACGACACGGGGATGTGCCATGACCTTGTCCTTCCGGAAGCGCAACACCTGAAGGCCCTCTTGTGTGGTAGCACGACTGAGTGCGACGTATGCCTGCCCTTTCTCAAAAACCTTACCAAGGTCAACTTTGACACGATCCAACGTCTGGCCCTGGGCCTTGTGTATTGACAACGCCCAAGCCAAGATTAGGGGGATCTGCTTGCGAGACGCTTGAAGCTCGCCCGTGGGGAGTTCCACCTTCCAGTCCTCAGGGACGCACAGAAGATCTCTCTTGGTACCATCAACAGCATGGAAGCGGACCATTGGGTACTTTTTCTTAT
Source organism: Lasiosphaeria hispida (assembly GCA_033439745.1). Lineage (NCBI taxonomy): Eukaryota > Fungi > Ascomycota > Sordariomycetes > Sordariales > Lasiosphaeriaceae > Lasiosphaeria > Lasiosphaeria hispida. Next base: position 3,307,832 of record JAUIQD010000003.1, read on the forward strand.
CACCGCCGGCTTCGAGCACGTTGGTGAAAGCCCGAATCCTCTTCTTGGTGTCGCTTAGCCCATCCATCATTTCCCCATCCACGCCACTCATTAATTCCACATCCTCCTCGGTCTGGAAAGATATCACTGTTCCCAGTGAGCCGTTTACCAGGGTTTCGTCCATGTTCTTGATTAGCATGACCTGGGCGCCCTTTTTCAGCTCAAGCGCTGGCGGTGCCATCATGTTGGCGAGTAGCCTCTCTCGGATTTGAGCATCACCGGTATCAATAGCATCATATCGGTGGACTTGGCCACTCAATGCATGCAGACGCTTTTGGTTGGAGTTTTCTACTTCATTTCTCGTAGGGAACCTATGAAACACATCAGTTTGTGCCTTGGCAGCTTTGGTACAGTAGCACTTACAGTTCAGTGACTTCGAGGCCGTCGGTAAAGTTGAGCGGCCGGCTCAGTGCCTCAAAGGTTTGAACGGTCCGCTCGCTTATTCTACCTAGACGCATCTCATTGAGCATCTCGGCAAATTCTGTGCAAAAGTTAGCGATTGTCATTATTGAGGAAAGACATGAATGTTACCCGGGTCCTTTTGACGAAATACTTCTGTCAAGCCGATGGTGTGATCGAGAGATGTGTTCCATGTTGCCGCATCAAAAGCAAACTTGACGTCTCTCTGTTTGCTGTTATCTGGCACAGGGGGAAGCTGGAAAAAGTCGCCCGTGATAACGAGCTGGATACCGCCCCACGGTCGTCCATTGTTTCGAATGATCCTCCCTATCTGGGATAGCTTATCGAAAAGATCGCCATCCACCATAGATATCTCGTCGATGACCAGGGTCTTGACTTTCAACCACCGATTCTTGGCCTTGGGATTACGGCGAATCTTCTTCACCAGCGCCTGGGCATCTTCCTTGCCGAGACCGATGCCTGAAAAGCTATGCAGCGTCATTCCACCAATGTTGCACGCAGCAAGGCCGGTCGAGGCGGTGACGGCAATGCGTTCTGGGTCTCGTATATGCTTCTTCTTGAGGTCGGAAATGATGGCTCGCATCAACACCGACTTTCCCGTACCAGCAGGGCCGGTGAAGAAAACGCTCTGGCCCTGTTCAACGACTAGCTTCTTGACGTGTTTTTGCTCTTCGCTCAGCACGATAGCCGCGGTTTTCGTTTTCTTGGAGGTTCGAGGTTTACTCGTGCCCTGGACGATGTTGCGGATTTCTTCCGTGCTAGCGTCGGTCTTGCTAGACGCGGAACTTTTTTGCTGAGTCTTTTTTAACTGCTTCCTCTGAGCTGTCAAGTCGCCTGCATTTTTGTTCCACATCAGAGTATCCCTCTTCTGAGCTGGGGGGGCTGCTGCCTCGTAGAGCACCTCAACATCATCATCATCATCATCCCTAAGATCCGGCCGCTCTTGCCAGGGCAGCTGTCTTTTGGTTGCCCTTGCAGGGAGGGAGCTATCGTCTGGAGATCCCCGTTTTGTAGATTGTTGAGCCGGCTGTGGACGGGAATTTGGATGAATGAAGTGCGAAGGTGACGATTGTGACCAGGGAAGAGCATCCGTAGGGGCGGTAGCGGCGGCTGGAATCAGGTTCTGTTTCGACAAAGGGGGTCGAGGCAACGCGGGGAGAGCAAAGGGCTCTTCGAAATTAAGCTCATTATCATCGCTAAAGTCGTTATCTGAGAAATCGACTAACGGCAGCAGCGTGTTTGACCATGAGGCTGCTGCACCGCCCAGCTTGCCGTTAGAGCGATCGATAGGATCGGGTAACTCCTTGAATGGGTCGGACTGCTCCAAGAAAGCTAAGTTGCCGCGGCCAGCGCGTGCCGGGGGTTGGGTGACGTTGAGAGTACGACTTTGCAAGGGCCCTGTTGCAGTTGAGCGATGGGCAGAGGTTTCTCGGGCCAAGCTCGAGGAAGCGTGGGACTTGAACATGTCGGGAATGTTTCCATTATGAGCTCCATTGGAAGCTAATACGCCCGGGCTGCTCGAGGGGAAGAGCTGCTTGTTTAGAGGAGCGGCCTTTTTGGCATCCTTAATCGCAGCCGCCTTGGCTAACATTTGGCCCTGGGAAACAGAGGGTTGGACGCCAACCGAATGCACATGCGAAATAGGGCCAGTCGGGTGTAAGAAGGTTTGCTGGAGCGAAGTGAGGGAGGTGAGAGCTCGGCGAAGGGCGTAACTGGAAATACCAGTCTTCATGCGAGCCCAGTGCCGATGGATGCAATGAGGAATGAGGGGATGGTGGGTGCCTGTAGCGTTGTTGACAACAGTGGAAGTCACAAAACGGAAAGCACTTTCGTCGCGTCTACGTCGAAAAAATCGCGTCTGGGCGGCACTGGCACTGGCACTGGCACGGCACTGGCGCGGCAAGTTACGTGAGATACACGCTAAAAGGGGGGGCTAGCAGATGCAACTTCATTAGTCATTCACCTAGGTGTACTGACACCATCGAGGAGCGGGTTTCTGCCTAAGGCATGGCTGGCATCTGCCACTAGTCTGCCAGCGCGAACATGTCTCAGTAGCTCGACTTCGAAAACATCCCTACCACATCTTGAAGCATGGGACTTTCCTCACCCGACCCTTATGAAAGAATGAAAGCAGTAAAACCGCCGTTGATCATGGGACATCTCCCCCCAATCATGCCTGCCCAATTGGGCCTGCTGCAGTCAACAGCACGAATCACGCATTGCCGCCTGCGATGCGATTTTCTTTGGGCGTGGAAGGTGCAGCAGAAGCCAAGTGGAAGGGGGGTCGGTTGTCTTGGGCGCAGAGCAGAGCAATGGCCGTGGCTAACTAAGTGGTTACCTATCCACGTGGTCCCGCGTACTCTAGCCTAGTCCCGTGATACTAGCGGCGCGGCCACGGAAAACACCCCACCGGCGATTGTGACGCGGGGGGAACCGGTGTCGGAGAGGTAAAGCAGGTCAAGGTGACACGGACCGAGGCATCGGATGTTTCCCATCGTCTCCCATCGCACATCACTGCGCAAGCACAGCACAGAGAATATTGTCAATTGGGTTTCAGGCGCCTAAAAATACCATGTGCTAACTCGGTAGAACCCTGGGATCTGACAATTGCTTAACCAGAGGGGCTGCGCACACTCCTATCACCTCCCGCTGAGCAGCACGTCCAGACCGCCACCCACGCTACCCGTTCGGCTGCCTTGCACCAATCCCAATCTCCACTGGCAATGCACCAGGAATTACCGATGTCACGGCCCAAGCAAAGCAAAAAGTAATGTTGGCTGATATGGCCCGTGTCTGTGTAGCGGGCAGATAGGGAATCGCACGGGACATATTTTCCCTTTTTTCCTCGCCTGTCTTTCCAGGTTCTTCTGTTCTTCTGGATTGCTTCCATGGAATATACTGTTTCCGAGAATGACAATCCCCCACATAGCCGCGACCAAAATGTTTTGTTTCACCTGACGTTTTTGTCAATGGGAAACAGAAACACATAACGGGCATTAGAGCGTCGATCTCGCCTCTTGGCTGGATCCTGCCCCTGCCAACCAACAACATCGCCAGCACTGCCAAACTGCCAAAAATACGAAGCTTTCGGGTAAGCTTTTGCTAAAGCTTTGCAAAGTTTGTAGAGGCCGGAGTGATTGCCTTGGATCCGATGCTGGGCAACGCTCGGCAGACTGGGCAAAGCTGGGCGGCGCTTGGCGGACAGCCGTGGACCAAATAATTGCAGGTCAAGAGGAAAAAAGCGGCACAATTGACTCCATGGCCTCGGCTACAATGTGCTCACTGCTCAGGGTTCACTGTGCTCACTGCTTGCAGCTCGCCGGGCAACCCAAGCTCTGTAGTGTCATCCTTCTTTTCGGTGTGGTTATTTGCAAAGCCACTTTTGATGCTCGATGTCTGAGAGGCGCATGAGTGCTGTACATGTATTTCGGCTTTCATTGGGCTGCGCTGGCTGTACTCGGTATGTATATGTATAGTTGGGGGGGGGGGGGGGGGAGGTTTCGGCGTTGCTACTGTACACGGTCTCACTGATAGCGGCTCTGTTGTCTGCCGTAACTGCGGGACGGGCTTGCAAGCAATATCAGCAAGCCAGGAGAGACAGAGATTGGGCCTCAAGATAGGGCAGTGAGTCCGGTGTCACGTAGCTGTCTCAGCTCGAGCCCTTGGGGCGGTGTTAGGGCCCCCTCACCCACTCCGGGAAGAAGAGACGAGGGACGAGAGAGAGAGTGCTTGAGAGGACAAGAGTCGGAGGTTTTCTAGAAATACATCCGTGCGACTGCGGAAGGGGGCGCCACAGACAGACATCAGACCCGACCTGCTGGGAGACGAAGTCCTTGCCGCGCTTGTCTCCCACTTGTCCACCAGCGAGTGGTGTTTTGTGGCGACGTGATTGGGGGATGGCATGCTCCATTCTATCCGTAAGATTCCGCAATCCAGAATTCAGCACTTCCTCCCACTATCGCGTCGCCAAGGGCAGAATGGCAGGAGCCAAGAGACGGTACGAGTGAAGTGAACTTCCGGATGGATCGAGTCCTTGTTCAGCCCAGCCGCCGTGACCCACCACCACCTGCGCCACTCGCAAGACCCTTGGGACCTTGGAATCAGCAGAATGAAAAGTGCTTGGTCCTCAACGACGACCCGAAAAAAAAAAAATCTCCCGGCTCTTCTTATATGGGCAGGCGCGTCTAGTTTCTGTTGCTTTGTACCTTACTTTGCTCGCCACTCTCTCGCGCCATTCCAAGGCATTGAGCATCGAACATCGAACATCGCGCCTACTCGTCTGGATACGGATGCTGCACACTCTCGACGCGCGCCTTCTTTCCCCGTATATTGTCATTCCTCGCTTCGGCGACTGATTGCTGCTGCTGCTGCTGCTGCAGTTGACCGCTGAGCGCAGAACTCGCAACACACAACCCACCCACCACATTTCACATCACAGACTTGAGCTGATTGCGATTGCGATTGCGATTGCGTCACTGGCTCTTTGGTCGCTCTCGTTTTTTCCAGTCCAGATCTGCGCTGTGCGGGGCCCCGGTGCTGCACAAGAAACACCCGGCCGATCGCTGTTCAGTGATCCCGCCCCTCCCCCTCGCCTTCGTCTTGTTAGACCCGGCCACTCTGGCGCGTCCCGGTATCACCTGAATGCATCAACTCCGAACCGCCCCCTCGCAAGCTTCAGCTTCGCCCTTATCCAACTGGGGGAGACTGGAAAGCGGCCCTAACTCTGCCGCCGCTTACTCATGTTTGCGTGGTATTGATATCTCATCCTCGTCCAGCCATTGGCCCACGTCGAGGTCCACGGCGTCCTAGGACGACACCCCGGTTGAAGTCTTGCACTTTGTCGTTTCTTCCCGTACCAGCACCACATAGCTGCAAACGGCCAGCTGCCGTCACCCTACCGCAGCCATGGCCTGGGACCATCTGTCTATCACCAAGCCGCACTTGGTCTATATCATCTTGGGTGGCTTCACCTCGCTGTTCATGCTCTGCTCCTCTATCATCAAGGAGCGCATGTATATTGGCGAAGCCACGGTAGCCACCCTGTGCGGCGTCATATTCGGCCCTCATGCCGCCAACCTCATCGATCCCGCCTCATGGGGGAGCGTCGACATTGTCACCATTGAGTTCTCCCGCATCGTTCTCGTCGTCCAGTGCTTTGCCGTCGGTGTCGAACTGCCCAAATTTTACATGGAGAGACATTGGAAGTCCGTCTTCTTCCTTCTCGTCCCCGTCATGACCGTCGGATGGCTCATCACTAGTCTCTTCATCTGGTGGCTGATCCCACCTCTAAACTGGCTCGATAGTCTAGTCGTCGCTGCCTGCGTCACAGCCACCGATCCCGTCCTCGCCTCTTCTGTTGTCGGTAAGGGCAAGTTTGCCAAGCGGGTGCCCAAGCATTTGAGAGATTTACTCTCGGCCGAGTCGGGGTGCAACGACGGCATGGCTTTCCCCTTCATCTACCTATCCCTGTATCTCATACAGGACCACCAGGACGCCAAGCATGTAACCTACCACTGGATTGTCTACACCATCCTGTACGAGTGTGTCTTTGGTGCCGTATATGGCTTCCTGATTGGATACTTTGCTCGACACGGGATCAAGGCCGCCGAGAAGCGCGATATGATCGACCGCGAGAGTTTTCTTGTCTTCTACTTCGTCCTAGCCCTCTTTTGCGCCGGGTCTGGCAGTATCCTAGGTGTTGACGATCTTTTGGTCGGATTCGCTTGTGGTGTCGGATTCTCCAACGACGGTTGGTTTACGCAAAAAACAGAAGAGTCGCACGTCTCCAACGTTATCGACCTGTTGCTCAATCTGACATACTTTGTGTATTTCGGTACCATCATTCCGTGGGAGATGTACAATGACTCATCGATCGGACTGGGCGCCTGGAGGTTGGCCGTTCTAGCTATCTTCGTCCTTCTCGTTCGCCGGGTTCCCATCATGATGGCCCTGAAACCAATAATTCCCGACATCAAGACGTGGCGTGAGGCGCTCTTTGCCGGACACTTCGGCCCCATTGGCGTTGGTGCTATCTTTGTTGCCATCTTGGCGCGCGCTGAGCTGGAAATCGAGAAGACGGTCCCGCTCTCTGAGCTGCCGGAAAAGGGAGTCCCCCATTACGACTTGCTACTGCTTGTATGGCCGATTGTAACGTTCCTCGTGGTTGCCTCGATCATCGTTCACGGCTCGTCTATCGCCGTTTTTACGCTAGGCAAGCACATCAATACCCTGACACTCACAATGTCGTATACACAAGCCATCGAGGATGGTCCTACCTGGATGAATCGCCTCCCACGCATATCGTCGCAGTCGCGCTCTCAGGCCAGGACCATGTCCGACACGGAGGTTGACGAGCTTAAAATGCCTGAATTACCTCCAGGGACCCTGCCCCCTGTAGGCGTGCCTGGCCACTTCCTCCGACGCATGAAGAACGAGGAAACCCCCGCCAAGCAGGGAAGTAGGGCATCTTCGACCACGCGCCGCCGGAGAAAAAAGTGGGATGACGGGATTGGCCCTGGTGGCCCTATCACGCAATCGGCCATCTTCCCGCAGCGCGGCAGCCCACTTGAGCAGTCTGGGCCTCAAGGGGAGCCAGCGATCCAGCAGCCACCCGAGCGGCCAAATTCCATGTCAATATCGCCAGCGGAGGCCGCAAGAGTCGAGCGCATGCTGGAGCGGGAGTCGGAGAAGGCGGAACACGATGGCTTCTCTCCGCGGGCGTCTTCTGCCGAACAGTCGGAAAGCCCCGGCTCCGGCAGGGGAAGGCAGCCCGTGGAAGTCTACGATGAGGGCGATAACATCATTATCGAGAACCAAGATGGCGAAGTGTTGGCCGTCGAGCCCAACCCCAGCCAGCCCGATGGTGGGGGCGGTGCCAAACACGCCGAGGCTCTCAAGGCCAAGCTTGAATCTGGGCCGGGCGCGTCCGGCTGGAGCTATGAGGCGATCAAGAAGAAGATTGTAGATTGGCGTGATGAAGAGATCGAGAAGAGAAAGGACAAACAAAAGGCGGGACGTAGAGGCGAGCCCGCGAGAGCGTATCAGTTTGGCAATACAGTATGTCTTCACGCTTTTGGTCTTGAGAGGGTTGGAAGCTAACCATGCATGCAGATTATTGTTGAGAATGAAGATGGAGAAGTGGTGAAGAAATACGAGCTACCGTCCGACCCTAGACCGGAGGGAGGCGATCTTGTTAGCCAAAGTCTCAAGTATATGGGAATGGGTGGTCTTGTCAAACCTGAGAAGCCGAGCACTCCCGGAGATGCCACAGCCGAGGGAGAAGTCGCACCGCTTTCTAGGCCGGGCATACCGAACTGGGCGTCTGGATTTGGCCGGACGCCTGCGGGGGAGTCGTCGGCGCAGAAGACCCGGAAGAAGAGCGTAGTGGAAGAACAGGAAGAGGAGGACGATCGGCACATTCGGTTCACCATCGGCGGTGTAAACCAGCGCATGACAAAAGAGGACTTCATCAAGGAAATGCGAGGGCTGAACAAGAGCACAAGGAAGGAAATCGTGGACCAATCTACAGCTTCGCATACCATCAAGGTGCTCGCTAAGCAGGATCCTGTGCCAGCGCCGGAGAAGCAAGAAGAGTCGTCTGGCCAGGATTCTCCCCCCGGAAAGGAAAATGCTGCTGCCCCTGCGGGCAGCACTTCGCAGCAGGGACAGCAGCAAAAAGCCGGAAGAAACGATGCGCCTGGCTCAGACGAAGGCGGTCGTAGCGAGTCGGCTTCAAGGACACCTTCGCCAGGGGGCAAGGCGGATGCGCATAGTAGGGACGAGCCGGAGACAGCAGTGGAGCGGAGGCGCAGGTTGGCGGTGCTCCAGGGCGTTGGCGACAATGGCGATGAAGGTGGCGAGACGGCAGCCGAGCGGCGCCGTAGAGAGGCTGCCCTTGGCATGTCGGCGACGGTCGCAGATGATGATGAGGACAGCGATGACGATGATACCCCTAGAGTTCCGCCGCCCAGGCGGGGGATTCGGTTTGCGGACGCCCCTCAGAAAGAGGATGAGTGATCTCCTCAGCAATTTGGAAGGACTTTTTTCATTTTTGGGTGGGAGGTCAGCATCAGCGTGGGAGTCTGGTTGCGGAACTGCTTTGAGGTTGGAGAGGAAATTCCATGATCTAGCATTTTGCATGCAGCGAATTCGGGTCAGTGCTTTTGTAGCTAGAATCAGCGGCAGAAGATAGAATATCATTGAACTCAGAGCAATTTTCATTTTTTTTCCCGGCTTGATATATTTGGTTACTCAGGCAATGATGACTAGGTTATGACATAGTATGTCTACAGGTGAGTAGCGGACCGTTCGCTGTCTGGTAAAAGTGTAACATCGCTGCCAGTTACAACGAACGGGAGTTAGTTTCCAAGGGGGGATGTTGTAATGTCTAGTGGAATCATAGAATCCGTTATCAACGGTAGCATGACTTGCAGACAAAAAAGGGAGAAAGTTATCAAGACTGACTGAACAGAGCACAAACGGAGTGGGGCGCCCCAATTAAACCGCTTATTCATCTAGCCTTCGATAACACGCTAATCCGCCTCAGGCTTAGCCATCCCTGGAAAACTCTCAGCTGGGGACAAGACATTTTGCCAGCAGCTCGGAAAGAAAGACCTGCGAACAACATCCCGACATCCGACCACGAACCAATAACATATCCACAACCACGCATCCTCTTCCCATCTGATTATCGACAATTGACGAACTCGAGCCGTCAGTTCAGTACACGACTGCAGAGCATCCCCACCAGAAAAATCCGTCACAATGGTCCAACTCACCGAAGTCGAGGACGAGCATTTCCAAAAGCAGCAGGCGCGCCTGCATGAGGAAGATGAGGATGACTACTCTGATACCGGTACGTTTGTCCTCCCTTTATTTGCCAGCCCACCGCCTTCCCCCTCCCACCGAGAAACATTGCAACTAACACGTATACCCTCCCCTCCCCAGACTCCGAAATCTCGACCGATTCCAACTACAACGCCTCCGAAGAGACCCTCGCCGACCGCCTCTTCGCCCTGCGCGATATCATACCGCCCACCACGCGGGGCTGGGTGTGGGACAAAGTAGAGGGCGCCGCCGGGCTGGTCAAGTCGACGCTGACGTTTGCCGGCCGCGCGACCTGGGCCGTGTCGGTCAGCGCGCTGCTCGTCGGCGTGCCCTTTGCCCTGGCGTACGCCGAGGACCAGAGCATCCTGGCCATGGAGCAGGAGCAGCAGATGCGCGAGATGGGCAGCGAGCTGCTGACGTCGTCAAAGGAGGAGGGGACCGCCGAGCGGGTCGGGGCGGCGCTGGGTGCGCAGGCCTCGTTGTGAGCGAGCGGTTGGCTAGCTGGTTTTTCTCCAAGGTTCTCTCCGGGCGGAACTTGAGAGAGGAGCTTGAAGAAGAAAAAAAGAGGAGAGAGAGGAAGATTGCCGAGTGTGAAGTGGTGGGAGACCCCGGGATAGATGATCGGTGTGCTTTTCTGTCGGCCACTTGACGACATGATAACGACTCACCAGCCAGTCTTCACTACCAACCGACTGCCACCCCACTCTCGTTTTTCTGATTGTATCATATATCAACTGCATCGCCCCGGCTGGACGGCGTTGCAACTTGTCATTTATTTTTGGTTTTACTAGCTTTCAAGCTTCCGGTGCATACGCGGTCTACTCATCCAGCCAAGATGAAGAGGGGAGGACGAGGACGAATTGGCATGTCATAATACACTTTACCTGTCTACACGAGTGGGAAGAACTAGATAAACGAAAGGACAGGCTGGCAGGAAAGGAAAGGCGGCGTTTGTTCTGGCCATCAAATCCCATCTCCCTCGCCCATGATGCATGTGGCAAACAAGAAGAAACACCCATCCCTTGTAACATGAGTGACTTGGTGTTAACTAGCCCTTGTTCCTAGTATTGACCAAAAACCCCAAGGCGGCATCTTGTTAAGCATAAACCACTGCATGTAAAAGCGGAAAGCGGTTGGTTAAAATGCTTTGAATCGCAAACCACCAGCACTCCGGTCCACATCTGTAGGGACCCGAGGCTACACATTTGACTATGTACAGACAACATTACGCCGACATATGAGCCTGCTACTTGGTACATAGAGAAGTAAACAATGTTAGCCTCCTACCGAGTAGGCTGTCGTTGCCCGTGGAGACCTCTCCGCGGTCATATCCTCCTCACTCTAGGAGAAATGTTCCGGTACCGTCTTCCCGTCCCCAAGACCCGGCAATCAAAAGCCGCCCTTTTCCATGTTGGCGTCCAATCCATCAGATGGAATCACCCAAGATCAAGTAATGAAATGCTCAGAATCCCTCACAGGGAGATGGTGGTATCATGAAGCACGGAACCCGACGACCGTAAACAAGGAGGGACCCCACATCCCAAGGTATATGTATGTAGAGACAGAAACAAAAATAATGTTGTGTCTAGTCGCGTAGGGAGAAAAACCAGGTCGAAGCCCGGTGTGAAGAACCAGCAATTGTGGGAAAAGAGAATCGAGGAATCCATAGGACGTGAATGGAGGTGATGTATTAGGGCGCTTGGCCCCACAAAAGGAAATAGCAGTCGTCAGACTAGTGTAGGAGGATAGTGAGACCTGATCATTGCCATGTTCATAACGGGTTAGGCGTTGTCTTGCATAGCCGTTGGGACATTCACAGCCCAAAGCTGGTATGGTTCCGGTGGGCTTCTTGGAGGACTGTTTGCATTGTAAGCAATTACTCCCGGCATATACATGGTCCAGTATGACTTACCATCCAAAATGTTCATCTGCCCAGCCCTGTCCTCACAGGCAATCTGCAGCCCACTGCCATCCACGAAGTCGAGGACCACACTGTTCGGCAGTTCCTGCAGCTCCATCTCGGGTGGGTAGGGAGGCCGAAAATCGCTCATATGATAGCGCTTGATAGCACCGGCCTGGTGATGTCTGTCCTTGCTGGGGACAGAAGAGGGCATTATGGCCGTGACACCTTGTACCGCACTGAGTATCAGGAACCCTTGGCTGTCGAGGCAAATGGTCCGACGTTTCCACAGCAAGTTGTCAGGAAACTGGACGTTGACGTCGCCCATGTATGCTATAATGGTTGGCTGTAGGTAGGACGGTGCTCCGGTTGCTGTACTTCCCCTAGACTGTGATATGCCCATGCCTGCAGCTTCAACTTCGTCGGCATCTTCCTCGGCTACAGTTGGTGAGATTGACGGCGCTATAGTCTTCCTCGTTGAGACAAGCGTGTTAGAGAGACGGCGCATGAATCGGGTTGCACGGCTAGTACTACCCTTTCCTGGGTTGGGGCTGGTGGCAGCCGATCCGGGATTAGAACCGCCAGACACGGATCCGGCCTTGTCACCAAGTCCGCTGACGCTTCTGCCCTCGGGATCAGAGTCGCCACTGGCCTCCGTTGCGCGGGAAGGGGACTGCCCAGCGCTCACGAGACCAACGGCAGGAACAACGGGGCTCTGCTCAATAGAGGATCGCCGGCTGCTGATACTAAGGCGACGGGGGAAAATACTATTCTGATGTACCGAGGGTGGTCGTGATGGTGACTTTGAAGGTGTGGGGTTAGCTGGAGAAGTAAGGCTCGCTAGCGAGACCGCGATGTCAAGGTTTAGGTTGTCCGTTGATGGTGACCGTGCGCCCAGAAGGGACTCACGGCGATCCTTGATAAAGTCTTTGACTACTGTCAGTGACGACCGACGCCGAGGGCGCAGTCCTTGCTCAACATCCTTATCCGCCTCCCCTTCGCCGTCGTCATGGCGGTCGTGGGACTGCGACCTTCGGCCCTTGGTGGAGAACCGTCTCTGTAAGAGGGACTTCTTTTCTTCCTGCTCCGGTGCACTCAGGGTTGGCGCAGTGCTCGGGGGTCGCCGGGGACTCGGGGAGTGCGCACGTTTTTGGAGATCCACAAGCAAAGGTGATTGTTTCAGATCCAGTGGTTCATAGTCAGTCGGGTCGGCCCTCAGCTCGGGGGCCTTGGGAAATCGGTGGGCGGGATCACGGACAATTCGAGCTGTCACTTGAATCGATTCAGGTCGGCCTCTGGGCATTTTGCCACCCTCAAAGACGGAAAGTCGGCTCACCATAGACCCGGTCCTCCCTAGGGAAGTCTTTCCAGTTTCGGGAGATGATTCCCCCGACTCCGGCGGTGAAGGCGTCGTCACCCTTGTGAGTGAATTCGCCCGGTCAACCACGGATGGCGATCTTGATGGCTCTCTCTTGCGGACAGAGAAGAACGAAGAGGCGGGACGGTCCTTCAGCACAGCATCACCAGTGCTGGCAGTGTTGGCCGACAACTTTTCAAGAGCCTTGATGCGCTGCGAAATGCTCGACCCAATCTTTCCGGTCTTCGGTCGCAGATCTGATGATGACTGCTGCTGTGTGATCTTGTGCAGGTAGGCAGCACCTGACGAAACAGCCCTAGCTGAGCTCATAGAGGGATCGGGGGTTAGAAGAGGTCCGCGGATGGGATTCGATACTGTCCTCACAACACGAGGCGGGGATAAGCCGCCCTCCAGCCCAGCGGCCATCCGCTTCGTGCTTGAATCACCCGACACAAATGGGTTAATAGGAGACTTGGATACGGTGATAGGCTGTGCTTGCTGAACAGTTGCCGATTGAAGCTCATCCATCAAGCCATCGTCGTCCGACAGACTAGCATCAGAATGCCTGGCCTCGGAATGCCGTTTATCCTTTTTGGGGAGGTTCAAGCCGGTCCGTATTGGGTCCAATGCAGCTATCCGCTTAGATCGCCTTGTTTCGACAGAGGCTGTCTCGGAAATATCACCAATCTCAGGCCCTTTCTCACTTGTAGGCGAATTCCCTCCGGATATAGCTCCAGCCTCATCATTTGTGTCAGACACATCATTTGTGTCAGACACATGGGTGACAATTGATGGAATTGGCTGACCAGCGGTGCTTGTGGGCGACCTGCTCTCATGAGTCGAGAACTTTGAAACCGGGATCCGAATCTGCGGTGCTCGTGAAGGTTCCCCGCTATTCGATTCAACGGGGGATATCCCCGAGTCCTGAAGTGTTTCTTCCGACTGCGTCCTCTGCTCAATTGGCGAAGAAACAGACGAAGATGGCGCCACGGCAAACTTGGATATTGGCAAGAGTTGTGCAGGTGGGGAGGCTTCTGTCGGCCCAGCTGCTTCCGTGTTTTCTGCTTCCGCCGCCTTTAGCTCTTGGTTTGCAATGGGAGCTTCTTCTTCCTCTATAACCTCTTGCGTCTCAACCTCTTGCTCCTCCAAACCCGAAGGCTCCACAACGAGCTCCTCAGACCGACTGTGGTGTACTCTAATTTCTACCTCGTGGGTATCGTCTTCAACCGGCTGGTCCTCATCAAAAGCAGATGATGGCGCTGCAGCGCTGCTCTTAGCGTCATCGTCATCCTCAGATTTGAAGCTTGGTTCTTTTCCAGCCAGAATGGTTTCGTCTGTCGATTCGGATAGCGAAGATGCCTGGGTAGAATCACCAATCTCGGAGGTACCGAAAGGGGAGGTGGGGTGCGAGTCTGTGATCGATGCTTGATCAGTGCCAATGTCGACGCCGGAGTCTGCCTTGGAAATGGACAGGCGATTGCTCAGCCCAGCATTAGTTGGAGCAAGGGTGTCTTCCATTTCCCTCACACTGGCCGGGGTCTCAGGCTCAGTGCTTTGCTCAGCAAGGCCAGGTGTGCTAGGTCGAGACGATGGTTCCGCCGCCAATGAATCCTGCGGAAGTTGTAGAGTCATCGCCTTTTTCTTCTCTCTGAGCTTCATCGCTTTCAACAGACGTTGCTTCTCGGGCGTCATGACGTTTTGCTTATTCGGCGGCGGCGGCATCGAAGGCATGTTTGACCGGAAGGAAGGAACCGAGAAACTGTCGGCGTGAGCTCCGCTGCTGGTATGCGGCCGGGCAGGCCCAAGTTTAGGCGTCTTAAGTCCGGGACTGGGGTTTGAGACTGCCGAAAATGGCGTTTCTGGCTCCTCTTTTATTGGCGATTCGGGTCCGTCGTCGTCTTGGTCGCGTGTCCTACCCTTTTTGGGGGTCTTGGACAGCTTAAGGCCCGCCGGAATCGTAGAGATTGGTCTAAACGTGGCAGCCCCAGCCGAAGTCCGTGGCCGACCACTCATATCGGCAGAAGGGCGGGGAGCAAGCTTCACGCGCGGCTTTCCATATGGGTAAGAAGACGTGCTGTAAATATCCGGTCGTGACGACTGCGATGACATGCGCCGCCCGGCATCGTCGAAGGATTTTGCTGGTGAAGATGACCTAGGCGCCCCGGTGAAGCGGGGAGGGTCAGATTCGTCGGCGAATTTTGAGGCTTCGGGCGAACTGGCGAGCTCTGCGTTCAATGTGACTGGAGGTTCTGAGGATGATGAAGCAGGTGGGTCCGTCTCCCCACCAGGAAGCCTAGACTGTTCTTCCTCTTTCACAATGGACTGTCTCTTTCTGTCTCTTGAGTCTTCCTCCTCTTCCTCGGTAATCTCCACCAACCGTCTCCGGCGCAATGAGCTTGTTGATGATGATGTCGAGCCAGATGCCGCATGCAACGAACAGGCTGCTGACAGCTTGGTGTCCTTAAGCTCCTTCGCCTCGCTAATTGAGAAGTCGGTATCGTATGGCGAGAATCGGTCGCAGACAGAATTAAAGTGTACCGTGACTCGTGCTGCAGGCGGGGTCCGGCCATCCCAGGTAAGCTTGTATTCTTTTGAGCAAAACGACACGGCAAAAACACCAGAAACGCATTGGATGCCGCAAGGGGGTTCTATCGTAAAGGGTGCGCTGAAACAAACCTTGGACCAGCCTGGAACATTCTTCAGGCAGGTATTTGATGATGACGTTCCGCCGCCGGTATCTCAAGAATCCGTACAGCGGCGACTTCTCCTCGTACTGCTCGACTGCGTTGCGGACTTCGGTGACGCCCCCGGCGCCGCGGTCTAGCAGCTCGACCCCATCGCGACTGGTGTATTTAAGGAGGAACCTGGTTCGAATAGGTCAGCATACGGGGCCAGACTCAATGGACAGGATGGGAATGAGACAAGACAGAGGACAGCGACGAAACATATGTATCTCGGCTTTGCGCCTATCAATGGAGGCCGACAAAACATGGGAAATGCGCCGGGGGTTTTCATACCATCCTCCAGGCTCCGCGACAGCAGCATCGTGCGCTTCCTTGACCTTTGCGTCATCCAGGCCATTCAACGACATCTCCGGTTCCCCCTTTGGACCTCCCTGGGCTCTATCCGCGACTGCAGGTTAAATGGTTGAGTTTGTGGGTAAATCTTTTGGACGACGATCCGGGCGTGTTGCGAGGGCTGCAGACGGTTGGTTTCAGGGGTAGGCAAGGCTGAACCACAAGAGCTGGCCGAGCCTACAGAAGCAGCCCGGACAGGGCGCAAAAAATCATGGGAGGGAGCTGGTTCGCGGGAGCGTTGCAGTCGATCAGCGGCTTGTTTCGAGGCGCGGAGACACGTCTAGGATTGGCATTGAAAAGTCGGGGCAGCGAGCCAGAGGGTACTTGGGGACCTAAAGGGACCAACAGCAACCAGAGGAAGATTTGTGTGGTAGTCAGACCAGTGGAGCCCCCTGCTTCTCAACCGTTGACGACGCTGACAACGTTGGCTGCGGATGACACAAGAGAGCGCTCGGGCGATTGGCGATGACCATTAGCACCTCCAAGGACAAACGACAAGCCTGCTCCGATGGGAGAGATGGCAAAGTGGTTAAAATTAGGTAGGGTTAAAGAACGTTGAGCGAGAGACGGAGCAGGATGCCGGGGCAGACAGCAAGCAAGCAACAAAGGTGGAATGCCTTGCCGTTCTCTCGATGCGCCAACAGGCAAACGAAGGGACCAGACAAAAAAAAATAATCGGAGGAATGCGTGCGAAAGGAGGTGAGAGGAATGGCCGGTTTGCAGGTGGCCGTTACTCTTCCAGGTGAGATATTTTGTGATTGTCCCATTCGCCTGATTGACGATTGGGGGCGTGCATTCGGCATGCATTGGGGGGAAGCTGGTCAGAGGGGGCTTGCCGAGGGACCCTAAAGCGGCGAGCACGGGCACTGGGGGAGGGGTGATGGCGCTGTCCTCAGCAGGCGTCCCGTACCTGGCGTTCTTCCATCAGAGTTTCCATCAACAACAAGCTGAACGGGATTGACCTTTTCAACCTGTCTTGACCTGCCAGCTGCAAGTAATATCCCATCTTTAGACATTTCCTCGCGATAACCGCCCCCATCGCCACCGCCTTGCACCCATTATTCAAATGAGCTGTGCTGCTTTGGAGGTTCAGTGGCACGGTAAACCCCTGTATAAGATACTACCTAACCCATTCTCGGTCCTCCCCCCACACTTTTATCCCTGAAGGACGCCATTTTCGCTGGCCAGAACACTCGTAGGACAGGAGCATTGCTCAAGCTCTTGTAATGTATGCCAGCGCCGAAAGAAATGGCCATATAGCAGGTCCTTTAAGAAGCATGGCATTGCCTTCAACAGTCACACGACGCCGTCACAAAATGGCAGCCGGCAGGACATCGGACTAGAACACCGACGCTGATCGGTGCACTAGCGCCCTGGCGAAACGCACATCAGCTTGTACCTTGAAGGCTATCTTGAGGAGATCGAAACATGCTGGGGCAGAGGCAACAAACCTCTAGTCTTTTGGACCGCGTGTGAGAGCTACCATCACCATCCCAGCAGCATGCATTGCTCGAGGATCAATGGTGGTGTGAACCCCGCCAGCGCTCCAACTTTCGACATGGCCACGGACACGCTTTGACCTGCACCATTGACATGCATGTTTGCTCCGTTCCTGTAATTCGCTGCCATCACTCCTTCCCCTTTCTTCCAAGTTGACCCCTCTCTCTGTCGCCTTGGGTGTTATGCATGGAGGCGCCCACTGCGCCAGGGATTTAGTTGACGAAGCCTAGATTGATGGTAGGCACCATAAAGGCTGCCCTGGGTTATGTTGGGGGAAGTCGTGCTGGGTGCCGTCGAATCTAGCCATCTTGGATGCAAATGTCAATTAGGAAGACGGCGTAGGTTTGTTTTGACGGCAAGAATAGCAAACACACAACGAAGCTATCACAGGAAGCTTCCACAATGGTAAAGGCCCACACATGTAGATTGTCGCCAATCAAGCAGCATTGAGGCTTGCTTGTCTCCTAAGCGATGCCCGCG
Organism: Lasiosphaeria hispida; assembly: GCA_033439745.1. NCBI lineage: Eukaryota > Fungi > Ascomycota > Sordariomycetes > Sordariales > Lasiosphaeriaceae > Lasiosphaeria > Lasiosphaeria hispida. Next base: position 3,325,431 of record JAUIQD010000003.1, read on the forward strand.
TCCCTTGCTAGTCCTTAAAGAGGGGCTTGCTGCGACTAGATCTGAAAGCATAAATTAGTGAAGAGTGCGGAGAGAACGAAAGCTAAAGGTTCAACCCCTACGAAGGCTCCCCATTCCTGACCACAACACTGACGCATCTATCAGGACCATCATGCCGTGCGTCAGCTGCAACAAGTCGCCCCCCGAGGTCACTCTCAAGAACTGCGCCAAGTGCCGGGAGTCGCAGTATTGCTCTCGCGACTACCAAGAGGCCGACTGGAAAACGCATAAGTAGCAGTGCGGGAAGCCGCCTCGCACCGGCTTTGGGGGCACAGGCGACTCCAGCGTTCTCACCAGCAGCGGCACCCGCGGGGCCACCAAGGGCTTGGACGGCGTCGTCTCTAACCCCTTCACCCGTCTAGACAACGGCACTTACCTGCAGAACCGCTCCGAGACCGACGTATTCCGCCTTGTCGTTGACTCGTACCGCCTCCGCCTCACCGACGATGGGCTTCCCCCTTCCCCTTCCCAGTTCGGCCGCCACCTCCGGCTCGCCGAGTCGAGGGCCGGTATGCTCCCGTCATGGTGGAACGCAATCAAAGCCCAGGCCTCCGCCAACTTTGGCTCCCCCGCAAACACATCCACGGTCCAATTGACCCACCCAGTCTTTGAGTCCGACATTATCGAGCACTATGGCAACTCCGAATTTCCGATGCAGCTGCGCATGTTAGCAGAGGCCATTTGTGGATCCAGCCCGGCTGGTCAAGACGGGACTATGATGCGGAAGATGCTGGCTGGTATGGAGGGCTTAGGCGGCACGGTGTAGTGAGCAAGGTGTTCAGAGACGGGCCAGTTGCAACTTGCCATCAAGTCGCACGCTGTCATCTAAGCTATGGTGGGAGAAAGGGAAGAAAACACATTCATTGTGAATTGCATCCGCATTGTGCCCTTGAGTAATCAGACGTCTTGTATCATATCTGTTCCGTCGTGTTGACAAGTGCAAGGAATACCGTATATTTACGGCTAGTTTAACGGCCGTACCAGGAACGCACTGCACATTCATCTTACATGTTTCCCTTCATTTTCGCCGCCTACTTCATCCACCTGCTCCCCTTATCAACCATCCAGCAACCGTCCATCTCTCTAACTAGGTTCCCCTGCTTCCCCGACTTGGAGCCTAGTAGCACTCCGAAATTCCGCTCGGCGTCCAAACCAGCTACGGAAGATGGGACCCAGAATCTCTCCCGAAGAGGCACACAATAGAGTCCAGCACACAAAAAGTCACCCGGGAAGCGAGGCCCACCAGCCTGAAAACGAGGCGCCACGTAGCCCTTCCTCAGCGAGACGTTTATGAGCGCGATGTTCCAAAGTCGTCCTAGAAGGAGGTAAGGAATGCTGTCAAGAGCCCTTAGTTGGCGCATCGAGATTCCACTTCGTGGCTTCCTCACTAGCACTCTTGCGCGGCTCGTCTAGATTCCATTTCGCGGATCCGCCAGCTTTCACATCTGGCGAGTCTTCGATCAGGCTGGGTTCCTCCTCCACTGATCCCTCAATGATGGTAGGGGTGAATGTTTTTTCCCCATCCTCGATCGGAACAGGGTCATGGCCTCGGCCGCTGTTGCTGGCCGAAATGCCTACCGCTGGCGCATCCCCTTCAGCAATCTTTTGTTTTGTCGTGCCAATAATCTTCTCCACTTCGCTGACTTTGCCCGAAGCGGTGGATGCGTCGCCCTCGACCCCAATAGCGTTCTCCTTATTGGTCTGGTTCTCGATAACGGCCTGCTTGTCGAAGCGAATGATCATGCAGGAGAGGTTATCGGTACTGAAGCGAGCAAGAGCATGATCAACAAGCGACTTCGCCGCCGTTACTGGCTCTTGAATATGTCGAACAAGATCCACGGCATCCTGGTCCGAGCAGACATCCCACAACTACAATGTATCGTTAGCACGGTGATTTTCAGTGGCAAAACACCACAAGATGAACAAGACTCTTAACTTACCCCATCGCAAGCTATGATGATGAACTCATCCAGCTCGGGCTGAATGACCGTCTCGGTGGTGTATGGATGTCCAGTAACGAGATCCTTCATATATGTATCACCCAAGGCTCTTGTCACCGCAAGCACGCCGTTGACACGGTTGTTCAATATCAGCCCGCCGGCGTTGGAAATGCGCTTTCCCTCGTTCTCGTCGCTGCCTTTGTGGTCATAGGATAAACGCAGGGCTTTCCCAGAGCGGCACAGAATAATACGAGCGTCGCCTACGTTGGCGGTATAGAGGACGCGCTGTCTTGATGCTGATCCTTTCAGCCTCGCGTGGGCAGCTTCCGGAGCAGCCAATGACGTTGTAGCCTCGGCGGGCTTGCTGTCGTCCGATTTCAGGGCTTCCTCAGCGGCTTTGGCCACCGCCGGCGCAATAGCCTGTGAGCCAGTGGCCGACAGAGTGCTTGGAACTCTGTCCTCCCAGCGAAGTACGGCAACAGCGGCTGTGCAACCACTGTTTTTGAGGGGCAGCTTTTCTAACTGGGTATCAACAGATGTGAACGTTTGGTCAAGAAGCTCCGGTATAGGCGCATTGGGGTTTTTCCTGATGACATCTTCGAGGATGATGTGTAGCTTCTTCCCGCACCAATCTGCGGCAAAGGTGCCTGCGTGACCGTCAAAGATGGCGAAATACCCATTGTCGGTCTCTATCATGTGCTGAGTCTGTGGCTCGCCCGCGTCGTCCGCAAACTTGACCGGCTTTTGAGCAACGCCATCAGGGCCGAGGACGGGAGCGGGGGTGTGCAGGAAGTTGTACAGGAAGGCATGGGTATCCTCCATAGTTCGTCTGCATTTCTTATTCCGGTCCTCCCAGACGCCCACTCGGAATGTCGACCGAGGGCCCGGAAGTGATTCGCCGGCAGCATTGTTGTGCTGGCCTTGGGGCACGGCAAGAGCCTGGTCCTGCTTGCCGAGCTTCTGCAGAGGAGTCTGGTTCAATGACTTCGAGTCAGCACCCTGTTCGCTGTTGGTACGACCCCCAGCCTGCGTAAAAAGAGTGTTTTTAGCTTGGGCTATCAGGCTGCTGGCTCTGCCGCTCACCCCGCTACTCCGGCGCTTCTTCTGCTCTGCCGAGCTGCCTGCGCTCGGAGGGCTGCCGTTGCCACTCCGCTTCTCACCGCTCGCGGCCTGGTCCGTGGTTTTGGGCGGCGACGGGGATGTGCCTCTGGCACTCGACATCGTGTCCTTTTCGGGTGACGGTGACTTGCTCTGCGGCTTCTCGTGCTGGCCGCCGGCAGTAGCGTCGGCGGCAGAATTGCTCTCGGATTTGGAGGCCGAGGAGCTCGAGCCGCCAAACATTCTATTCAGCAGACCTCCCTGTGAGGAGAGACTGCGACGCTTGTTGCCTGCCAGGTTGGCTGGTGAGAATACAAAATAAGGACTTGTCCAAAAGGGATCCAACTAGGAGTTGAAAGCTAGCCGCCGAGTTGGTTGCCTGGGTTGTGGAATGTCGCAGTCGCAGTCGCAGGGTTGGGTCTTGGGAAAAGGAGCGCAGGTAGTTGTGGGATTCTGGGCGTCGCAGACCTTAATGCTGGAGTACCGCGTCGTCGCCCGCTACCCTTTGGTCCAATTGCAGTCGGGCTCGTTTTTTAGAAAGAGCTGGTGACGATGTGTTGGGTAGGTTCTCGGGCTGTGCTGCTGGAGTTGCAGGAGGGCTGGTTGGTGGGCTGTGTGGTCGCTGCAAGGAGGGGTCTTGTGATGTCCCAAAGGATGATGTAATGGGCCTGGCACGGTCGTGTGGGAAACGGGAAACAGCACACAAAGATAAATTTGAAGTGGGTTCTTGTACGGCAGAGCGCGTGTCGGATAGTCCTAAGCTGGGATGGAAGAGCCTGCAGATTGACAATGTTGTGATGACAGAGAAGGCTGGTCGCCGGGAGTGAAATGGAAGTGGAAGGCGTTAACGTCGATCTCCATACACTACCAGTGAGTTGCGACCTGCGGCAGACGAGGCGTGGAGGCACACTGGTCCGCGAAATTACTGGAGACACACGCTGAGACGCCGACACCCTGCCTATGGCTTGCCTATGGTTACAGCGGGCTTCGACCTAGGGATGGTCGGGCAGGTGGGCGTAGCTGGCAGGCAGCTTAGACATGCAAACGACTTAGGTGGGGTAGTTCAGGTACAACCCCGCATCCTCCATCCGTTCGGTCACCTAGGCGGACGGGCAGCTTCACAACCGCTCTATACACTCATGCTCTTTACGCTGGGGCTATAACAGGGGGTCACGGATCCTGCTGGCTGAGAAGCAGGAGGACGGGGGAGGCACAAATCTGGCGCCGCTGTTCTATCGAGCAACACAATGAATGGACATTGTTGACCCAAGAGAGGAAGCTGCCCGTGGTTTCCAGCCATGCCACTTGAGCGCAGGCATTCATTCGACGGTCCTCTCTGACCTGCGCAGCTCGGCGCTTCTAGCGGGATCCCTCCCCTCACTCAGCAAACTTCTACACCCGAGGCTAGCAAGCATTGACACACTACGGATCCGTACTAACCAGCTTGCTCACACTGTGCCTGTGGGTACGCTCCCTCAGTCGTCTGCCAGCAAATTGGACTAGTTCAGCATCTGTTTACTTCTCTAGGTATCTTAGGCACCTTCATGCTGTCCACTTGTCGAAGCTCTGTTCGAAGAAGGCATACAAGTTGGAAAGTGCAGTTTGACGTGCCAGTCAACGAAAACTGGCAGGAACAAAATACCTCACCCCATCGCCTGAACATTTCCCTCTCACTGCGAGTTATGGCACCGCGATGTTTGTGTTTTGCATGACTGCATATGTCGAACCACGAGCAACAATATCGCTATGGTCCATACTTTGTCCTCCGTCGACTTGCGTAGCATTTGTTTATTATATCATTACCCATGTCACACCATCTGATCCAAACATACCCATCTAAGGAAGACCCCGTGTGATCGCTGATTACAACCCCAGGAAATTGATTAAAGGAAAGACGTAAGTCTCCCGATGCCTCGATCAACTGAACCTCTGTCTTCCCTTGTGTGGCCAAAAGTACAACAATGTGCGATATGCGAGGTGCCCCAAGGGCCCGCCAATACCTTCCAGGAACTTCATTTTGTAGAACCTAACCCATGAACTGAACCCTCATCCTCTACCGCAGGAGGTACGGCACACTCGACGTGAGGTCATGTGCCCATCACTATGCTGCGAGGTGGTCAACCACAACGATGTTATAATTTATCGTCTTAAGCTGTCTAGTCGTGCTTGGAGATCATCGTCGCCAGGGTCAGCCCCGCCGCCGCCAACAGCTTGTGCAATCTTGCCCTCTGGGACTGTGTGCGATTGTAGCCCCGATGGAGTTTCACCCAGCTGGTTTGGATTAGCAAAACGGCATCAAAATAAAGGGCAAAATGTCTCACCGCCTGGCTCAGATCCACGCCAATTTCTTCCAATACTCGTTCGACAACTTCGTCACCCTCTTCTTCCTCAGCACCCACGTCCATTGCATCATCGATGGCATCGTCCATCATCTCCTGCCTTTGCTCCATAATATCATTCTCGCGCTCAAACTCCATCGCGATGCGTTGCAGAGAAGGGAGGTTCATAGTCGCGTTCATGCTGCCGAGCGCCATCGTAGCGCCCTTCATCGCCTGCATCATCTGCTCGTTTGTGCGGTAAGTCTGGAAGCAGGACCCCATGTCAGCGGCCAAAAAGTAGAGAGCAACTTTTGTGTACTACAAACCTGGAGACGGAGAGATATCTTTTGCAGCTGACTCCTCATCCCGTAGAACTTCTCGACGTATCTATACACATATCAGCAAGACATATCCCTATTTAGGAGTCATGTGTATTTAGTACCTTCGGGTGCGGACCAGATCCTTGGCCTGGATTTTGCAAGCCCCCATCTGACCCTTCTCTGCGCTTTGCCGGATTTGTGCCACGAGTGTTTTCTCTTGCTTCTCAAGTTTGACGCGCTGTTGATCGAGTTCTCGTATCGCTTTGTCGAGGAGACGCTGGTTCTTGCGCAAACGCTCGGCTGGCGTTATGCGCTTTCCAAAGGCCCATTCTAGGATCTGGAAGCTCTTATCAGCCTTGGTCTCCGAGGGCCTGGGAGGTTGCAAAGGACGAGCGGTGAGGACGTACATTCATCTTAGCGGTCAAGGCCTTGCGGAAATAGACAGGACCGGTAGCTGTATAGATGCAAGACTGGAAGTGACACAGGAAATATGTCTGCGTTGATGGAGGGTGTTTGATGCGACAACAGGCGCTTCGTAATGTTCAAGGCAGACACAAGCGGTCCTGGGTGGCAGTTGCCGAGAGCGCTCCACAAGGCCGCGTTCCCTGCAACTTAGGCGCCTGCCAGGTGTACTAGGGAGAGCTGACAAGCCACATGGGGCCGCCACGACTTCTCCAAGAACTCTAACGTCAGTGACCTCATTGCTGATAATTAAGACTGTTATCAGCTGCTCCGTGCAACACGGACGAGACGCCGAAAGCGCAGGAGGCATCTAAACTATACTGCATTATTTTCAACTAGGAACTACCATCTCGTAAGAAGACAAATATTTTATTCAATTGCTTCCCTTGCTAATCACCTAGCTACGGACTCAGGCAAAAACTAGCACCAAAACACGAACCACAAGCAGCCACGGGCCGATGACGTACAATTATGGGAGTATTCAAAATGTAAAGCCTCCACTGTAAAATAACGCCCATCCATCTTCGTTGCAGTTGCCAATGACGACGATGTAGGTGTTGAAATTTACGTCCTTTATACACGGGATTTGCAAAGTGATAATGTGATCGGAGCTCTGTGTTCAGTGGTCCTCTTTTTGAGGCGGTGCACCTGCGTGCACTGGCGACTTGGAGTCTGCCCATGGTGTGTCGTCCCCGCGTTTTGCCATTGACAAGTCGCTCCCGAGGATTTTGCCGCTCCGCCCCAAATCATGTGAGCGAGCGAGAAGTAAAGAAAATTGTTGGCCCGCGATCGCCCTACAACACGCTTTTCTAGAATGCACATCCTGTTCCCACCACACCTCACTCAATTCCGCCGCGACCCTTTCTGGTAGAATATCAACCTGCCATGAGCCAGGAGTATTTCTCGCCCAAGGGCAAGGCTGCCCAGGGCTCCGAATTTGACAACGACGAGCAGCGCGAAAACGGCTTGGACTCCCCATCCCGGCAAGCTTCGGCTAGCTCATCCGCTCCATCATACATGACAGTCGGCACAGGCTCGACATCACAGCACGCGGCACGTTTGCAGTCGATGCTCGAACAGGACTCTGGATACGGTGGTAGCATGGCCGGCGATGAAGTCAACTCGTCTCCTTTCGATCCGGCCGCTGCGGTCTGGGACTCGGCCATTCATGCAGACCGACCAATGCGTGGCCAGCCGCCGTCGAGCCAGACCGCTGATGCAGACCGCCAACACCAGGCCAGCGCTGTACACCAACTCTGGTACAACAAGCACCGCGCCAGCCTCGCCCGCTCCATCAACGGCGTTGTCGACCTGTTGATGGGGCTGCAGGAGATGAACGACAAATGGCCGGCCCACTATCCGTCCGTTCAGCGCGCAGCCCTCGATGCGCCATCACGACCTCCCTCCCGCCCGGGGATTAAGCATTCCTATACTGCATCAGCCGACCTCGCAACAGACTCGTCGTTTACCGCACCGCAACTCCGACGATCTATGACATCTCTCGAAGACGCCGAAGCCGAGTCTAGCAAATCCGCCCAGCGGGGGACGGTCGCAGAACCGCGGCTCGTCACACCACAGATTGCTCAGGAATTTTCCATATTGAAGCTGGACTTGAAGCTGGGCTCGCTGCATCAAACTGAGCTCGTTCACTCGTTCGAGAAGGGGACGGTTGCGTCATTACTCAATGGGAAAATCAGCTCCAGCATCAAGCACCTGCTGTCTCTCCGAGAACGTATTGAGGACACGTCTAGCAAGGTGCTGGTGACTGGCGACTTGAACGCCGGAAAATCCACTTTTTGCAACGCCTTGCTTCGGAGGAAGGTCTTGCCGGAGGATCAGCAGCCATGCACGAGCATCTTCTGCGAGGTCCTCGACTCGAGGGAGAATCGTGGTATCGAGGAGGTTCATGCCGTTCATAAAGATGCAGTATACAACCAGCATGATGAAACCACGTACGACGTCTTTACTCTCCAGGGTCTAGAGAAGATCGTGAGCGACAACGACACATATACGCAGTGCAAGGTCTACATCAAGGATGCTCGGACAATCGACGAATCTCTCCTCAACAATGGCGTAGTTGATATCGCTCTGATCGATGCACCCGGCCTCAATATGGACACTACGAAGACGACGGCCATTTTCGCACGCCAGGAAGAGATTGACGTGGTTGTTTTCGTTGTTTCTGCTACCAACCACTTTACCCAGACTTCCACCGAATTCATCAGGGCCGCTGCCGCCGAGAAAGCATATCTCTTCATCGTGGTGAACGGCTTCGATACCATCAGGGACCAGGAGCGGTGCCAGAAGTTGATTCTTGGACAGATCAGGGGGCTGAGCCCCGCAACATACAAGGAAGCCGCGGAGCTTGTACACTTCGTATCAAGCTCTGCCATTCCTACAGCCCCAGCACCGCCCGGCGGCCCCGGTGGCGGCGGATCAGGCAGCGCGAGTGGCGGCGGCGGCGGTGGCCCAGGAGACGATGATCCCAAGGGTAAAGGAAAGGAGCAACTCCGTGACTTTGCAACTCTGGAGCAGTCTCTGCGTAGGTTCGTGCTGGAGAAGCGAGCACGCTCCAAGCTGGCCCCGGCAAAGACTTATCTTACCAACATTCTCAACGACGTGAATGTGCTTGCTACAGTCAACACCGAGATGGCCCAGTCGGAGCTGGACAGAGTGAGCCGGGAGTTGAAGGAGATTGAGCCAATGCTTGAGTCAAGCAAGAAGGCAAGAGACGAGGTCAGTGATCAAATCGACAGGACGATTGAAGAGACCTGCAAGGATATCTATAACTACTCTCGCTCTACGATCAATGCGGCCATTGAGCATGCCGGTGATGGGAATCTCGGTATTCCGTACCCCGGGCTGTTCAGCGCATTCCAATACGCGGAAGAGCTCAAGGAGGCTATGCTGTCACAAATTGCGGCCTCAGTCACAGAGTGCGAAGATCATGCTCGAAGCAAGACGGTCAGCGGCGTCAATGCAATCAAACAGCTCGGTATCCTTCATATCGGAAATGAGTACGCCGATCTCAGCTTTCGTCCAGATGTCATGTTTCGCCGCAAACAGGATGTCTTAGCCCGCCAGGTTGATATCTCTACCGAGTTCTTGGACTTCATCGACTGGTCCACACTAACACACGGTGAAGAGAAGGCCAGTGTAGCTCTGACCGTCGCCGGTGTTGTGGGGACGGGTGTAATTGGCAGCTACGGCCAAGTGAACATAGCACTTCGCGCTGCTCAGATGCTCGGCAGCGATAGCTTGCGCCCATTAATCATCCCCGGTGTGATCGCAGCTGGTAAGGCTTTCTTTTCATAACACTTTTCTCCGGCTTGATTTACGTTGGGCAATACTCGACAAGATGCTAACGATCCGTCCGCGGAATATAGCTGTAGCAGCAGCCTTTTACATACTGAACCAAATCCCGCACTCTCTTCCCCATCGTCTTAACACCAAGATCGCAACTCAGCTTGCCGCCATCGACTATGTCCACTCCAACAGTACTCGGATCTCTGGTTCCGTACGAAAGGTGTTGCGCTTCCCTGCCGACAACTTGCGCGTTGGTCTTCAGCAATCTGTCGAGCAGCTCGGTAGTCGTCGTGACGACACGCTTCGCGTCCGCGGCGAGAGTGACTTCGCCCTAAAATACTTCAGCAACCTTGTTCGCGAAAGCGCTTACCACCGCAGCACAGTAGAAGCGGTGGATCTCGACGCTCACCCGGCGGGCCTGAACGGCAATAACTAAACAAAAAGAAACACAAAAAACACAAACCTCTCCTTATTTTACTTTCTTTGGGCATTGGCGTTCTGGGGTAAACATGAAACGAGACACGCCCATCGTAATTTTATATTTCAGTGTACATAGTACAAAACGCACTCTATCGGGTAGTTGTTCAAGTAGTCGTCCGAGGTGGAGGGGTGTGGCTTCCCCAGCGGTTTATGGGGTTGTGGGGTTTCGGGGGGCACGGGCAGCTGCGTAGACAAATGTTCCAGGCGTGGTCGGGGAGTATGATGAAATTACCTAGATTCCGCTCGCTGTCGTTTTTGTCGCGGCTCAGCGATGTATTAGATAGGAATGAGACATCTCGAGCCCTAGTACTAATTGCGTACCGTGAAGATATCGTGGGGTAGCTAGCTGTATGGTTGTTTATGAGCGTGATGAGATCGAGAACAAGGAAGTGAGGGGCCGTCGGGGCCGTGTCACTGCATCCAACGGTACAGAGGTTGGCAATGAATTCTGCACAACACGAATTGGCGATACCGATGATATGATGCCGGAACCAGCTCACTCACCTCCCTACCTAGCGGTCCGATTCCTCTTTTCTATATAACCCACATGATCTCTCGGAGCCTGGCCTTCTCCTCATCGCCGCCAAAGATGACATCGATACCCTTCCTAGCCAGAGCGCATATCTCGGAGCGTCCCAGTCCGAAGTGCTCGGCTGCAAGAGCATACTCGTTTGAGAGGGGACTACCAAAAACACCCACATCATCGGTCTATCCCTCATGTTAGCAAGCTTAATCCCAGCACTGGGCTAGCCGTCGCAGATTGAGATAACTCACACATAAAACGACCACAACCTCGTCGACTTTCAACCACTCCCCAAAATGGCTATAACATATTAGCCCAAGCCCCTCATCTCTCGCACATATCCCAGGAAAAAAAAAGGAAAACTCACTGTTCAGCATACCCGCCGTCCACCATGCCCGCAATCACGTTGCAGCTCAGACACAGCTCCAGCCCCAACCTCCTCCCCTCCCTCCCCACCGCCACGATCCTCTCCCTCGCCCCCTCCCCGACCCAGATGACGTGACCCAGCCGGTCTGGTTGCCACCCCAGCAGCAGCGCCAGCTCGGCCTCGGTTCCGGAGCACTCGGCCTCGGCGAAGTGGAGCGTGAGGCCGAGGCGGGGGAGGGAGGCCCGGGCGGCGGCGAAAGCCCCGGCCAGGGAGGGGAGGCCGGCGGTGCTGGCCGGGTCGCCGCAGAGGTCGAGGGCGACGATGCCGCCCCTTCCTCCTCCGGGGGAGGTTGGGGGGTGGGGTGGGAAGAGGGAGGCCAGGGCGACGACTTCGAGGGCTGTGGGGAGGGTGTTGCGGCGGTCGATCTGCTTGAGATTAGCGGGGGGCCGGACGGGAGGGGGGAGAGGGGACGGACGGAGAGGATGAGGCGCGTGTGCATCCCGGGCCCGAGGGAGGAGGCTGTTTCGGCTTCGAACTGGGCGATGGCATTGAGGACGGTGCGGACGTAGTCTTCCTTGGTCATGCCGGCGTCGGGCATGGCGCGGGGGGTTGTGCGTAGCTCGAGGTATATGACGCCATCTGCGGCGAAGTCGCGGAGGACCGAGAGGGTTGTGTACGTCACCGACGAGGCATCATTGACGAGGTGGTATGTGTATGAGGAAAAGAGGGGAAAGAAGCTGCGCGGTCTGGTCAAGAACAAGCCTTGGCTGGAAAAGGGCGCCAGCTTACGTCTTCAGATCAAAGGTCTTTCCAGGTCCCATCTCAGTCAAAGGATCTTGAAGGTCTGTCTCCCCAGACTCCTTCTTCTTGAGCCAAACTTCGTGCAGACATTGCGGGCTGATACTACCAGTGAGGTGGGCGTGGAGCTGTGGGGTGCAAACGGGTGGTCAGCTGGTGTCAGAGCTTGAGGGACAACAAGATATCTCATGATGCTAACGCCGAGTATTTAGCAGCATGAAAAGGGGTAAGGGGTATATATCCGGCAGCAGTGTTAAGGGGCCCAAGATAAGGTAACCAAAGCAACCCCCAAACATACCTCGATTTTGGGTAGCGCCTTAAAGTCAACTGGGGGATTGCTCTTGCTTGGTCCCGCCATTTTGATGCCGTGTTCGAGTGACACTGCATATATATGCCATATGCCACGTATGCAGGCGTTTGTTTGCTACGCTATTTACGGCACGTACAATACAAATATGTCGTCAGGAGTACTCATGTATTCGGGTAGCCGAGGCGCCCCCCCCCCTCGAAAACGCCGTGAAGCGGGGTGGGGCAGAGATAAACGCTGGTGGCCCATCGATCCGGCCCCGTATCCGTACCGGTGGGGGCCCACGAGTGGGTATATCGGACGGCACCGCACGAGTGTCCAACCTGCCGACGTATTAACCTGCCACAAAGCAAAATCTCTGGGGCAGCAGGCCTGCTAAAATTAGAAGCCATTTTCCTTTCTGCGTCGAGCCGACTCCGACTGTGCTTCTCGAACGCCTAGAGTGTCCGGGTACAGACAACCGGCTGCTGATCAGCCCTAACCGCCGCATGTTGTCGAGTAGTGAGGCGGCCAGGTCTTTTGGGATTAGAGAAGGGCCGGCTCTGGACAAATGCAATCGAGTCCCCAGACTCTATTACCAGCCAGCCTGGCCTAGGCCAGGCCATGCCACGCCCTGTGGTTGATTTTAAAGCCTGCATGCGGGGTGAAGGATGTGAGTTGTGCCCGGACAAACAGCGGGTGATGCCGATTGCCCCAATATCAGATCGGTGTGTTACTGGGTGATTCGGTGGTTGTATCCTCGGTGTTTATATCGATTGGCATTTTTGGAGAGGAAAGGATCATGATTTCAAGAGGTCGCGAGGCCATTGCCAACCGGACCACTGCCAAGGTGTCCCTGGCAAAGGCAAAGGGTCCTGGCCCTGCAGCGTGCAGCTTGGGAATCGGGAAGCGGGCAGGTGGAGTCGAGCGCAGCCGTTCAGAAGGGGCGGGAGACGGGAGAGAGGCAGACATAGAACCTAGCAACTGGCTGCAAATCGCACCGAGCTTGCTGTCGTTATCCGTGCCCCGATGACGCAGATCGCGTAGTGTGGTTTTAGCGTTGCAAATTGGCTTTTATAGTTTTCCACCAGATACCGCTCCAATGTGTTTCCAACAACACATGAATTGGTGCCCAGTGTCCATAAAAATGTTTGCAGAAACGCGTTGGCAGTGTGCATTGTGCAGGAGGGGATGTTCGCATGGAAGCTCTGGCGTCGCAGTCCCACCAATGTTGGAGCTGCCCTTCAGCCTCTTGGCATTTGGAGACGGTCTGTGCTCATCTAATGTCCCCTCCCTCTTGGCCTGCTTGGCCTGCTCCTTCCTCACACGATTCCCAGATTTGCCAGTCTGCCCGCGACTTCAGCATTGCCAGCGAATTACAGCGATTGCGGCGAATTGACTGAGCGCGAACTGTGTGGCAGACTATCTACCAACTTTCCTACTGCGTGTGCGTGCCAGCTCCATCGCGCAGCCGCTTTGCTTGCGTCTTGCCATCTTGAGTTGCGCTGCGGTGTCTTCATTGCGCTGTGTCTTGCTGCATCTGTGCTCGTAGTATTCCCAGCCTGAGGTGTATCCGAGCCTGTCTCGCCCCCAGCTGACATATCCCATTTGATTTCCCCATTGCCCGGCTCGCCTACTGCCCTTCTGGCACATTGAGTGCACCATTCACGCATTTCATTCGCTCCTCTGCGACCTTTGAATTGACCCCGGGCTCCCGGGCTTCCCCTTCCATCTTGACCCCCCCGTCTCCCCAAAAGCTGGCCCCATGGTAATAATTCCCAAATCCGCCCTGTCTCCCGTTGCCAGTCCGGCTCGTTCGCTCAACTACCCGCGCGCAGCAGCGTCCAAAGCGGAAAGCCAAAGCCCCAAATAAGCCAAAGCCCCAAATCGTCGCCTCCCTCTTCATCCCCCTACATCTTCATCGATTGCGGCAGCTGTGCTTGCTGGAATATCGACCCTCTTTTGCGCGGCGGAAACGGGACCCGGTCGCGTTCGTAGGCTCGCTCCCCTTGGCTTTCTACTAGGCCCTCCCAGGCTCTCACACACCCCCGACTTCGCGATTTCGGTTGCTTGGGTCCACGCCTCGACCCCTGGCTCTCAAGCTCGCCTCCCCTCTCCACTCATCTCTCCGATAGTCATTTCGTTCAGAAGCATCGGGCCCTGCCTTGCCAGCTGTTTTACTGGTCGGCACCACCCACCCCTGGATTGCGTTTCTCCCACAACACCGACGAGAGCATCCGGCGGCCACCCAATCCTCTCGATCACTTCTGCCTCATCCCACCGTCGCCATTCCCACCGGCAAACCCACCCCTCCGCCAATTCCGATCTCGGTTGTCCCACCGCAGTCGACACCATGGACTCAGGTCGACCGAGCGAGGTGTCGCCAGAGGCGATGCAGGCACGCATCCAGCAGGCGCGTCGCGAGGCTGAGACCCTCAAGGACCGGATCAAGAGGAAGAAAGATGAGCTCGCCGACACAACGCGTGAGTCCCGCCCCGGCCGCAGCAGCCGCAGCAGCCGATTTCTCCCCCGAGTCTCTGCCTCGCTATCGACCGATTTGATTCCAATTCGCGAATTGCATTGCTGACCATGATTGTTTCTCCCAGTCCGCGCCGTCGCTGCTCAAGCGCACGACTCCATCCCAAAGAACCAGCTGATGAGGACGAAGAGGACGTTGAAGGGCCATCTGGCGAAGATCTATGCAATGCACTGGTCCACTGACCGGAGGCATCTTGTTTCCGCCTCGCAGGACGGAAAGCTTATCATCTGGGATGCGTACACGACCAACAAGGTCCACGCAATTCCCCTCCGATCCTCGTGGGTCATGACCTGCGCCTACGCCCCGAGCGGAAACTATGTTGCATGCGGCGGACTCGACAATATTTGCTCCATCTATAACCTCAATTCCAACCGCGACGGCCCGACCCGTGTCGCCAGAGAGTTGTCGGGGCACGCCGGCTACTTATCATGCTGTCGCTTTATCAACGACCGCAGCATTCTCACATCATCCGGCGACATGACGTGTATGAAGTGGGATATCGAGACGGGGACCAAGGTTATTGAGTTTGCCGACCATCTGGGCGACGTCATGAGCATCAGCTTGAACCCTACCAACCAGAACACCTTTATCTCGGGCGCCTGCGACGCATTCGCGAAGCTGTGGGATATCAGAGCCGGCAAGGCCGTCCAGACGTTCGCCGGCCATGAATCCGATATCAACGCCATCCAGTTCTTCCCTGACGGCCACTCGTTTGTCACTGGCTCCGACGATGCTACCTGCCGGCTGTTTGACATTCGCGCAGACCGTGAATTGAATGTTTATGGAGTAAGTTGGAACATGCATATCCTCGCCAAGCCGCAACCGATGCTAATATAGTTCGTAGTCTGAATCAATCCTCTGCGGTATCACCTCTGTCGCCACGTCGGTGTCTGGGCGACTCTTGTTCGCCGGCTACGACGACTTTGAGTGCAAGGTAAGATTTTGGAACCGACTATTGTTTGTCCACTAGTGCTGACTGCTTCAGGTTTGGGATGTTACCCGCGGCGAGAAGGTTGGCTCTCTCGTGGGCCACGAAAACCGCGTCAGCTGCTTGGGGGTCTCAAATGACGGCATAAGTTTGTGCACAGGTTCTTGGGATTCTCTGGTAAGCATCCTGTTGTCCTTGGTCTTGCGCCAAGCTTGCTAACGAAACACACAGCTCAAGGTATGGGCCTACTAAGGCGCCTTGGTGATGCTGATACGAACGTCCTCTGGATACCCGACCTACTGCGCCGCTTTGAAAAGACTATCGAGTGCCTTTTTTTTTGTGTTCTAATTCAACCTGATAACGCCTTTTAATCACCGCGGTCTGGCGTAGGCAGGACGAAGTCACGACATCCTTTTTCTCAATACCTCGGCCTCCCCGGTGGGACTACAACAAATCTGGTTCCAGCCAGCGGTTGGAGGCATTGTTACGTGGGCTTGATGGCGGCTATTTTACCCCATTCTCTGCACCATAGTTCTGGCAGTTCTTGTTCGTATGGGCGGCGGCGGCAGCTGTGTATTACCTGGGAGTCTTTCACCTTTTTAAGCCGTTGAATTTTTTCCGCATTGCCAGCCACATCTGGGTACACTGCCTTGCCTCGGGTCGACGGTTTCGGCAAGCCAGAGGAAAAGAAAATATATGTTGTATCGGGCCTCGATTTCCTTGACGGTCAAAACAAACAAGTCCCTCTTTACGAAGCGAGCCACATACCTACCGCACCATTTCGTCTCCGTCTCGCCTGTCCCCGCCCATACGATATCAACCGGACTTGGGAAACGGGAGCTGCTATCTATCGGATCCCGTAGGAAGCACCACAGCCATCTCGGTCCCAGACGTTACCTGCCCGTCTTGTTGAATCCATATTTCTTCTCGCACATCTTCGGACCAACGGATGATTTTTTCTCGTTTTAGTTCTCGCCACCCATGCCCCGTGTTTTTGTTTTGGGCGAGGGACAGAAGAGGAGGGAAAGTAGTTTTCGGGCGAGGCTTTCTCCCGACATATTGTGTTTATAAAAATATCGGGAATGCAAAACGGACTTTTTCACTTTGTGCATTTTTCGGTTTTTTGGTTTGTTTTTGGTGAGTTATTGATGGCGGGTGTGGCTTGATGAGCAGGGGCCGGGGTTGTGATTGGTGAAGGAGTGGTTAGGACGGATGAGGCAGGCGGTAAATACTCCGCTGGGTGGGGAGGTGAGAGATCTGGGGTGAGGGGGTGGTTGCTTTTCTTCTTCTGCGGACCTGTGTTTGGGTCTCTGTGCTGATGGCGTTGTTTTGCGTTTTCGTGTCCCGTCCCCGCTGTTTTTTTATCCTCGGAACTTTTGTAACACGGGGGAGGGTGTTGTGAGAAGATAGGGGTTTGAAGTTGGAGAGTGTGAGCAAGGTGTATACGTTCCTTTGAGGTGAGTCGGGGGGGGCGGACATGCAGGGAGGTATATGGTTTCTATCTTCTTTTTGCGTAGAGTGAGCGGGTGGGTTGTTGAAACAAAACCTACCATGAAGTTGGGTAAAAGGGGGTGTACCTCATAATCTCGGTCTGTTTGTCTGCCTGTATTATAGTCGCACCCAATGCCATATTCAGTCACAGTCTCTTTGCATTTCGCGGAGTTAAGTCCCGTGATTGTCTTTGGCAACTTTGAGGAGCTCGCTGCTCAACACCAGGGCGCAATACCGAATCCGGTTTAACAAACGGGTACATGGGCGCCGTGAGCTCGACGATCTACCAGCGCCATGGTGAGATCTTCTGCCAGAAGGGTCAGGTGATGGTTAGTTCGAGATGGGTATTCGAGTCTGCCAGGCAAAGTGCGTGTGAGGGATGCCCCTTGCCCGATGCCGTGGTATCCGCATACGCCGACATAGCCTTTTGCTGTGAGAGGTAATCGGAGTATGGGCTGACTGGCCAGTATGTTCAACTTTGCGGCGTATTCTTTGCCTCGGTGTTGCTGGAGTGGAAGCAGATACTCGTGGATTCAAGAGTGGCGAGATATTTAGAGACAAGTTTGAGTGTGAGAGTGACGGCGACATTCCAATACCTAGTGTAAGTCAGTGTCATGTCGGTTGACTAACAGCCAATTACAGCTTTCAGTGCAGGGAGCTGGGGTCACAGCAAATATATAGTTCTTCAAGGGAAGTTGAATCAACTCCGAGGCTCTGATCAAATGCTCCTAGAATTAAAAAACATATCTACCCTGACCAATTGGATTCCCTCCACCACTCCAGGTGACAAATTAGTGTAGTAGTGTAAATTTCAAGGAGGATGCATGGACATACTTAAGATACTAGATGTTACTTGATGCTCACACAGCTGTCAAGCCAATCCCCTCCCCAAGTAGCGCTGGCTTCGAGACAGTGACATATTACTTTGGAACTGGAAATCCAAATACAGGGGCGAAAAGGCGAGCAGCACTGTGAATGTTTAGATTTGTCGTTTCAGCTATCCACAGCAGTCAATGACTGTGTGAAGCTGACAACGATAGGAGCCACGCCAATATCGGTCGTTCCCGTGGAAAGCGACCCCTGGCGGCCCGGTTGGGTCTTGCCACTGCACAGGGGTACGCTCCCAATTCAGGAGCTGAGAGGCACAAACCCGACGGTGGGAAATTGATTCATATCAGCAGCATGATACGGATAACTAACTGGGAGCGGGCTCTCGAACCCTGCCCGGGAATAGGTCTGTGAGGAGTGCCCATAGTTATCTGGCTGAGCAGGGACACAGGGGGGAGGGCAAAACCGGCAAAACAGGAGATGCGTGGTTTGGGAATGGTAAATGGAAGGTTTCTGGAAGGAAAGACGATCCCCATCACGACATAAAAGGCAGCGCCGAGGGCGCTAAACTGAAATCCCCCACACTGGATACCAACATTCCCGCAATTTTTTTGTCTTGGGAAACGAAGCGATCTTGGCAGGTCCAGGGGGGTGGGCAACGGCGGACAAGGGGCTGCTGAAACAAGCGATGAAACAGGCAGTTTTTTTTCCTCCTCGAGATCGAGGTCAGGTGGACACTCGGTTCCTCGTCGAGGGACGTCGTGACGCTGTGACCGCAATGCATCTTTCTTTCTTCCCCGTTTGCTTCCCCCGCATGCAGTATGCCATGTAGTGCCGGTTCATTGCATGATTTCCTAGCAGCCTACGGAGCCCATTCAACGGCTATTGACGAGATTTCCCTCGCTTGTAAATTAGACTGAAGAGACTGAAATGGTGGCGGTTCCAGATGGTCGGTGTGGAAGAATTATGGACTTCGACTTCAGCCGTTACCTAATGAGCGCGAGAGGCCAGACCTACCTCCCCTAGAGTTCAACAAGCTCAGGCAAGAAACTGACGAGTCTGGTCTAATTCTCCATTACCGCGCTTGCAGATCATCAAACCGCGATGGCTGTAATGGCCGTGCCGCGTGGGAAACGACGAGCAACCTTGTCGAGAAACCCCTTTACTCCGCTCCCAAACCCGCGGTTGGGTTGCGTGTTCTCTCGTTAGTTCTCATTAGTCGGCCGTGTTATTGCGCGGCTCCTTTTTCATTGAGAGATAGCATGTGGACCACGCCGTACGAGATAGGAGATTTAGTTCAGCGAAGCTCGACGCCGTCTTTCGCATGCCGCGCGAGGCGTCATCTAAGGCAGGAGGTGAAATGGCAGATGCCATTGGAGAACACCGCTTGGCGGGGGATACGAACAATAGAATGACAAGACCCCGTGCCGTCGCGATGCCCGACGAGAAGCTGCAATTGGCCCCCCAACAAGACAGAGGAGGCCAAAGAGTCGATGGATTGAGGATGTGGTCTGCGCGTAATGCTGCTTGTGCTGCTGCGCAAGGGCCCAAACGGCGAACGGCGACCTCGTGGGATGGAACTCGAATCGAAGAAGGAGTGGAAAGAGACAAGGACGTTCTAGATCCCTGTCCGGCTTCTCATTATTTGCGTTCTATAATCCCAGTCAACCACGCGAGATGCGGCCCACCCCTCGTTTCTCGCTGCCGATCCCACTTCGCGCCCAAACCCATCTCCGCTTCCCACCTCCAGTTCCCACTGCAGCCCACCCACCCTCCGTCAGCTTTGCATCCACTCGCCCGCTGCCCAACTGTGTGTGGTATCTGCCCCTCGAGTTGTGTCGACCCGAGTCCGTGTGCTCGGCCTCTCCTCGACAACAGCCTCGCTCCGTCTCTCCTTACCCTCTCCTCTGTCTTGCCTGTAAGTGTGAGCTTTAGGATGCTCTGGCCTCTCCTGTCTCCTCGTGCATTCGCGCCTTGCTGACCCTTTTTATTTTTATTTTTTTTACGCAGCCAATCGCCTGCGCAGGCGCCCTGGCACGCCTGTTCTTGTCGTTGCCGCCGCCCCTCCCCATCGTCGCATTCGGCCACCTCGCGGCCTGAAACCCTCTGACGCATATCCAGGGGTCGATGCAATCCCGGCTGCTCCAGCTGCTGAGTGTGTCTGCAACCGGCTATTGCTGTGCTACTGCGCCTGGCTTGCCTGCCTACCTTGTCTTCCTGACGAGCTTTTCCCTGATCCGGCCCCTTCACACTGCAAGTATTACAATACTCAGTCCTACACTGCTGGGTGATACTCGGATTGATCGTCCGGTCCAGAACCAACCAAACAACTCTCTTCTCCGCTCAACACCGACTGAGGCCTAGTTTTCGTGCTAGCCACCCAGGTCTGTGTGCCCGTTGTGCGCTTCCACCGCCGTTGGCGTGCAATTCGACAGTCGTACCCTGCCTACACTACCGGACTTGCCGTGCACAGCAGCTTCTGCCCTACCTGCCATTCAACCCTGTGGCAGCCCCCCCGCCTGTCTCGGATCCTGCGGGTCTCTACACTACAACACCTCCCCTACACACATATATCAGCGTGGCCCCCCTCCGAGCCTGCGTTGCTCCCCCCCTCCCACAACCATGTCAAACCCAACCCCAGCCCAGGAGGAGTTCGCCGACTTGCTTGCCAAGAACGCCGCCGACGACAACAGAGAACACCCCGAGGATCGTCGCGCTGCTGCCAGAGAGGCCGCCGAACACCACAACGACGACGACGAAGAGGACCGGTACCGGGCCGACCAGATTGAAGCCGCAATGCGGATGCCCACAATAGACAGCCGGGGCGAGGTCAAGCTTCCTCCGGCATCATTCGATACTAATCACGCAACCGGTGTCAAGGGCGTCATTGCCGATGCCCGGTCGTACGAAACGGCCCGCCGTATGAAGTGGAAGGACAGAGTGCGGGCCGCCCGTCGCAGCGTATTCGGCCTAGATGGCGGCAAGCATGGCGGGAGCAGCGGCCCCGAGAGCGACGGCAGCGGTGCCGAGGACCCGGACGAGGAGTCCTTCTTGCAGCAATGGCGAGAGAGCCGCAAGAGGGAGCTTGAAGCTGAGACACGAGGCCCAGCCGTGCGGAACCGGAGGACAAGCCCCAGCGTGAGGCTCTATGGCCGGTTAGATGCGGTTGATGCCATGGGATACCTCGACGCCATCGAGAAGGTCGGGAGAGAGACAATCGTGGTTGTTTTCGTCTATGATAATGAGGTTTGTACTACCTCGACAACACAACGACCCCACACGTGTACGGGTGCTAATCAAGAAAATAGTGCCCGGTCTCGGCAGCAATCGAGGGTGCCCTCTTTCCCCTGGTCGCCACACATCCCGTCGTCCACTTTGTCAAGGTGCACTACGATGACATTGAGTTTGACAATGCGGCCGTGCCGGCGATTCTTGCATACCGGAACCAAGGCGACCTCTTCGCCAACATGACAGGCTTGATAGAGTTGATTCCTGAGGACGAGGACTTTGACAGCAACTCGCTTAAGAGACTGTTGAAGAAGTACAACATCTTGTAAAACTAAAGATGTTTGGGTTAGACCTTCGTTTCTGATGACTACATTGCTCCGGCGCACTGGTTGCTTTTGCTACCATGCACACTTTTTCTCACATATCTTTGGCTTGGCTACATTTGGGACGGCTTGGGTGAGGATCTCTAGGTGGGAGAGGAGGATTGGTTTTCGCGGTTGGGCGATCGGTGACCATTTAACGCATGACCGTTATGTCTCGAGTTGAAGATACCATTGATTTTTTCTGGTTCTTTGGTTGGGTGGATAGTATGGGGGTTTGGGTCTTCAGTGCGGGTTGGATTTGCTTGCCTATACCTCCGCTTCTGTGTATCTATTCTGGGCTGTATTATGGTAATTATGGGGGTGGGGTGAAATGGACTTCGGTGCCTTATTATTTTCTTCCCATTTTCGGCTGCCATTTAAAGTCCAGTGATGCATTGAACCCGGCCGTTTGTCGTCTGGTTTTTTCTTGAGCTGCAACGCCAGTGGCTCTGGGTCAATTGTTGATGGTGACAATTGAGTTCCATGAGGGATTGAGTGGATGCCAAGGCATGCCCTCCACTGTCTTGTGGAGACATCGCCCAGGGGGGGCGCAGGCATGACACAACCGCCATTGCCAACAAAGCTCAGGCAGCTGTCCCGTCTCCCCAACCAACCAACACCTTACCCAGGCAACCTTCAAATGCGAAAGTGGCGGATATCGACACTGAATTGTTCCACGGACCTCCAAGTCCCCCCCAACTCCCCTATATTTTTACGCCTGTCATTTATTGGGTATTCTCTCCCATCAAGGTGGCTTCATTACGCAATGTCCCGAGCCCTCGAAAGATAGATGTTGGACACAAAAAGATCTAAGGCCTGATCGGACGTAAGCTTTATCTCAACCTCCCAGAGCAATGCGAATCTGCCCCACTCCATTGCCCAAGCCAGGCTTTGCCAGGGACGGCCGGCAGGTGAAAGGTGGTTGTTGAAGGCTATACAAGTCGTTTGCCACCAAGCTTTTGCCTGCAAAATACTCGGGGGATTCACCCTCCACGCCTCGAAGATTGCTGATAGGCAATCCATGGCCGCCACGAACTCTTAGCTGCATCCCGCATTACCCCCCCCCTCGCTCCCCTTGGCTCTGCTTGGGCTGGTGACTCCTTAGCCAACCCCACCATCAACTAACACATTCGAGGGGTCGATTGCCGCTGTCTTTGATAGCAGCAGCTTGACGGGCTGCTTGGCCGCTCCAGGCACGCAGGCCAGCGCGATTGGGAGCATTAAGAGGGTGGTCAGGCTGGCTTGCTGCACCGAGCAATAGGTGACTTCATTGCCAGCCCATGTGGCCCGTATCACAGTCCATCACCTCCGTCCCACCCCATCCGGCGTTGCCTCCCAACTCTCTCACCTTGCTCCATCCTGCGACTGCTTTATCTGTTGCAGGGTTGCGTCTCCCAATCTATCCTTACATTCCAGTCTCCAAGTCTGGCCAGCACACATTGCCCTAAAGTTGCGCGCAGTAGACGGTGCCCTGAGTACCTTTTTTTCCCTTTTGACAGCTGTGGACGAGTGACGCGCAAACGAGTTGCCGACAGCGTCCGAGGCTCACAGGCTGACACGACTTGCGCCTTCCGTGGACACTTTCCCCACCCCGCCATAGTAAGGCAACCTCTGGCTCCGGGTGAGGAGGCAGATCGAAACCCAAACCAAAAAGACCACAACTTTCCATGGTCTATCGAGTTGCTCTCGGAGAAAGACCGAAAAGCATACTGCCTGGTACTTGAATATTCCTCCTTGTTCTGTCCCTTTACAGCACTTCATCACCTCACCTCGTCTGTGCCTTCCCCCCCCTCATCAGTTCGCCTGGATCTGCCTGCCCGTTGCCCCTCCCTTCCAGCTCTCTCATACCTCATACCTCACCATACCCGCAACCACCACCATCTTCCTCCCTCGCCTCTGGCACGCTCTCCTCGCTGCCTAGGCCAACCCCGAACCTTCCACACGCGAATGGCATTTTGGGCCATGACGTGAGAAACCTGAGAGGCTGACAACCTTCCCCTCGTGATGGAACCGCAGGCCAACGACCCCCCGCAAACACCTCAAACAACTACGCACCCACACATCGCTACCCCTCCATTGACGGAGCCCCCTCAACCCTCGACTTCGGTACCCGCTCTGCGATTCCCTAGACCCCAGGGCAGCCAGCAGCTTGCCAACTGGATCTCCAACAGCTCGCCTGATATCCGAGAGCCTCCCATCATGTCGGACACGGGAAGCTTGGCCGACTCGGCCTATGAAATCATCAACGGCACCGACAGCGAAAGCCAAGACGGTCTCCTGTCCGGGTCCATTGGATCTCTCGAGGTGCACCATCCCGACGACGTGCACAGCCTTGACGGATCCGAGACCCGCTACGACAGCGACACAGACGACGAGTCTGATCAATCCTCCCGCGCCTCCTCCATTAGATATGCCGACCAGATACTTCAGAACCCCTCAACCCAGGTCCCAGCCGACAGTCTTCGGTATGGCTCTACATCTTCTACAGAGGGCTCGGGCGTCATCCTTGGCTCTATCGAGTTTCAGGAAGGCAGCGATGGCGAAATGGTCAACCCGGACAACATTTCAGTCAAGCACGCAGTCCGGGAATGCACAGGTCAAGAGACAGCAGCCGTGGTGAAGCAGCTGAACATGTCGGATGCTCCGAATCGCTTGGTCGCAACGATTCGCCAGACCATGTCACCAGCATATCTCTCCACCACGGAGCCGCTCCGGGTCTTATACGTCGGGTTCCCCGAAGCCAAGAGAGGCATTGTGCTCAAGATCTCCAATGCAATCTGGGCGTCGCCAAAGCAAGGCGTCCGGGACGAAGATACTTTCAGCAGACACCGCGAGGGCGTGTTCAACATTGTCCCCATCTCTTCTTTTGGCCCAACCCCCGAGCTTGATCTCATGGAGGCGTCTCAATATCAGATCAAGGTTGAGCACTGCACTGCGGCCTCGGAGTTTCATGGCTCGACCATGTACTCCATCACCATCGGGGAAGACGTCAGCAACCTGAAGACGTACAGCACCATTCTCTCTCCGGAAGGCTCTTTCATGAAACCAAACTGGACCCTGCCCCACATCGCCATCTTCTACTGTGCTGATGACGACGACGAACGGGACGAGCAGACAAGAGAAGCTGCGTGGAAGTTTATGAAGACCCACGAGGTGCCCTGCATATTCGTCTCGGAATTCGAAGCAATTGGGAAGCCAATGGCGGACCGTTGGGGGAAATACGTCGACGAGCGCGCCGTTCACTTGTGCCTCGAGTCTCGGGATCCCGAGCGGCCCATCCCCCCTCAGCGGTTTCCCATCGATCTTGCATCGTTCCTGAACATCGACGCCCGACAGATGAACCGGAACCTTGCTCATCTCACCGGCTTGTCCGAGTCTCCCGGGAAGCCTGGCATACTGGAGCATGTGCCTTCCAAGACGCCCCTACGTGCGAATCTGAGAAAGGCCTGGGGCCGCAGGCCTTCTCGGCAGCAAGTCCTCATGAGCATTGAGCAGAATAAGTGGTTTGTCGCAATGCTCATTCCCATCATAATGGCCCTGCTTGCGCCTTTCATTTCGGCATTCTTTACAAGCATGGGGGTCGCCTCGCCCATTCAACAAGCACCTCTATCGGATGTTCTTGGAACGTCATCCCCAACTTGCGTCGGCTGTCTCTCGACATCGACGGGGCCAGCCGCTACTTCCACAACAACAGTCGTTATCAATGTTACCTCTACCAAGACGGTTCAGATGAGTCACGCACAGCCATCAACTAGCACTTTGGCCTCTGCGTTGTCTTTTGCTGGGTTCCTTTCGGACAAACCGTCTAGCGTTCCCACTGACCCGGAGGTGAAGAAGACAGTCTGCTCTGTGCGGGTATACAGCCCTAACGAAGTATTGGTGACAATTCCCTCGCGAAGCAAGGCCTCCTGGCTCGCCAAGGGTGCCATCGACATTGATGTGTTTCGTAGCGACCAACCCATCAAAACGAAGCTCTCCTCTGTGGATGAGGGGATCATTGTGGAGATGACACCAAAGGACGCATATGGTACTTTGAATGTCTCTGTTGTCACAACCCGCAAGCCCAAAATCAACGAGACCTTTGAGGTTGATTTCGGCAAGGCTGCGGTGGTTGAGGCGTTTGAGGCCGGCATGAATATCCTGCAGGATCTTGCCAAGAAGGTTTACTCCACAGTCGACGAAGCCGTCAACGTGGTTGAAGACACAAGCGTACCTGTGTCGGCTGGTGTCACAAAACTGCAAAACGAGGCTACTTCGGTGTTGGAGAACGCCCTAGAAGCTGGTAAGAACCAGTATGAGGAGGCAGTCAACCGGGTTAAGCACTCACTCGGCCCGAAATATGAGAAGGTGTCCCTGAAGGGCGCCAAGGCGATGATGTCTCATCATATCAAGTCAGCGAGGAGAATCCGCGCAGAGGCAGACATATCGATTCTTCAGGCCCAGATCACCTCGAAGTTGTTGTGGCTCAAGATCCAAGGAAAGAAGGATGAGGTTGCCGAATACAAGCGCAACGCATCCCTCTTTCTCAAGATGAAATACGCCGAAATACTCGAGGCCTACGAGGAGCAGGAGAAGTCAAAGTTGTCATCGACGGACGGATGCGCGAAGGACGGGTACAGCGTGTTTGGTAAGCGGAGCCACTGGCCGGGCAAGAAGCACGCCCAGTCGAGCGACACCAACGATCGTCGATGGAAGAAGATGATTATTGGGTGAGCGGTTTGCTATTTGCTCAGCGTTTTCATATTATGACGGGGCGAAGGATGGCAAACGGAACAAGGAACACCTCCCCCCCACGTTTTGGGGCGGAGGAGGTTGGGGATCTGGACTGGAGTTGCGTGGTCTGTGCTGTTAGTCCGCTGAGTTAGGGTTTGCATATGTTTTCCTATTCAACCCGGGAATATCATCTTCGCGCGTCTGGTATGTTTCTTATCCCGTGGGTCTGTTGTAGTATTTCAAATTTCCGTCACTGGATGGGCCTGATGTGGGCTGATGGCTCATGGTACACGTATTGCATTGCGGGAAAGGGAATGCGAGATGGACGGACATATTTCCTAGGACGGGACGGAGTTGGGGATGGCAGAGCCGCATTTTTGACGGGATGGTGAGGGTGGACTCCGGGCTCAGGGTTGAGCTCGTGTTCTCTCTTACTTCATATAGGTAAGGTAGATATCTGGTGAGCGAATACACTCGAGAACTCCTTTCAATACTACGCAGTGCCCGGGTCGGTCAGTAGTGGTGTATGGTGTGGTTGCGATACAACATGACCGTATTGGTGTTGACGGAAATTGAGGGAAGTCACTATTCGTAGCTCCCTGCAGCTCCTTGCAGCCCCAGTTGGAATAGTAGGCATAGAGACCAATGTGATGACACTGTTAAATATCAAATGTGTAGCACATACAAAGGTTCATACCAATCTTACAGCCTGACAGGCCGGCTTTGTGAGATGGACTAATGGGAGGTCCAGTGAAGACAGGGTGATGTGGGAAATAGGGCGCCAAGAGGTGGACCTAATGGGCTGCTTCCACCCATGCTATTGACGGGACCTCAGTTTGCCTCCACAATGCGCACAGCTACTAGGTGCCCACCCACTGAATCTCAGCAGGCACGACCAGTAACAAGAGGGCCCGCACAGGCGACAAATGCCCAAAGGAAGGCACTTGCGACCCAATCAGCGCGTAGGGCGCAGGCGCACAGGCAGCCCCCCGCCAACTCTTCAGGTTGGGTTCCGTTTGTTGATTTTCGGGAAGTGAGGGGCAGTCATTTTTCCAACCATCATCCACCTCCCCACGAGCAGCAAAAACACCAGAGTTATCTCAACCGTCGCGCCGAGAAAATCTTGCGACAAAAGACCTAGTACATATTATCAGGTATGTTCACGCGCCCCCGTTCAACCCCACCATCCCGCAAGACCCTGCTGTTGCCCTGGCGAAAGTAAAAAAATACCCCGCCTTGTGCGCCTGCCTGCCTGAGCCATCGATGGCGGGGGAGAGGGGGGGGGGGGGGGGGTGTGTGGTGGGTGGCGGCGTCTTTTTGGTGATGCATGTCATACACCACACCCTACCTGCCCATCTGCCAGCCTTTCTATCTTACTCAGTGCAAATCTGCTAACGTGTTCCGCCCTTTGCTTCTTCCTCAACAATATAGATATCCGACATCATCGGTACCGCAAATATGTCTGCCGAGAACACCGACAAGCCCATCGAGGCCGCCGCGGCCCCCGTGGTACGTTACCCATCTCCGGCGATCACATCTCATCCTCAACTATACTACCCAGTGGCCTTCCCGTCTCTGATGGGGCGGTGCAGCCTGGTTGGGACTGGGAGCATCGTCCTTCGCCGCGCAAGCTCGCGCTCTCAGTCGCGGCGCTGCCGGGGTGGCGATGGGCTATACAAGGTTACGTGCTTAGACTGACTTGCCCTTCTCCTGTCGAATAGGTCAGCGCACCTGCTGCTGCTGAGGAGAAGCCTGCTGCCGTCACTACTTCTTCCGTCTTCTCCATGTTCGGTGGTGGCGCCAAGAAAGAGAGGAAGGACGAAGACGCGGACCGTGGTGACAACTCGGGCAGTGCCAAGGCCCAGCGCGAGGCGGCTGCTGCTGCCAACGCAGATGTAAGTTTTACAATATGCCGTGCTTTGGGAGGAAATATGGCTGATATCCCTGGTTCCAACAGGATGATGCGCCCCCTGAGTCGGAGGATGTTCACTTTGAGCCTGTCATCCGCCTTACCGAGAAGGTCGAGGTCAAGACCAACGAGGAGTCGGAGGAGCAGCTCTTCAAGATGCGCGCCAAGCTCTTCAAGTTTGTGCGGGAGAGTAGCGAGTGGAAGGAGCGCGGCACTGGCGATGTTCGCCTGCTGAAGCACGTTGACAACGGCAAGACCCGCCTCGTCATGCGCAGAGACAAGACCCTCAAGGTCTGCGCCAACCACTACAGTATGCAGTTTCCACCCCTTTCTATAACTAATGCGTGTTGCTAACACGCAACAGTCGTCCCCGAGATGAAGCTTTCCCCCAACGTCGGCTCTGACCGCAGCTGGGTCTGGAATGCCGCCGCTGATGTGAGTGAGGGTGAGCCCGAGGCCGTCACGCTGGCCATCCGCTTCGCCAACTCCGACAATGCCAACGCGTTCAAGGATGCTTTCATCAAGGCCCAGAAGGAGAACGAGGCGCTCTTCAAGAAGGCTGAGGAGGCTGCCGCCGCCGCCGAGGCGGAGGAGGATGCCCAGGCCGAGACCGAAGAGGTTGCTGAGGAGGCCAAGGAGGCCAAGGAGGCGAAGAAGGAGGAGGCTTCGTAGAGGGGAGGGGAAGGTTGATTGTGTTTTATGGAAATGAGCTCAGGAATAAGCACTAGCACACACCCCCTGTTCCCCGGTTAAGACAAATACCACCAGACTACTCAAGAGGGCTCATAGCGGATAGTGAGAGGATGGTTTGCTATGTTAACGGATATGACTAGGGAAAGCGTGCACTTTTGTCGGGAACGGATGCTCTCCTTCTAGGAAGCGAGGGCCGGGTTATCGGTGGTAGTTGTAGATGGATCAAATCGCAAAATCCCCCCAAACTTCAAACGTGTTGTTAAATAGGCTTTGTTCCTGGCATATATGAATCTTGCGAGGAGTTGGATAAGGTAGCTCACCGATTCAGCGTCGGCTATCTGTTTTTATGGAGGAAAAGATTGACATAATTTCCATGTGTCATGAAGTTGACGTCAAGGCTTCTCGGACCATATTTAAAAGCCACTTTTCAGCAATTCAAGATTGAGGGCACGTCTTTTTCTTCCAGGGGAAGGGAGTCATCTGAGTTTGCTCCTCCTCGGTCACTTCCCTGCAATCTTCCAGCGATTCCGCCGTATTCCCCGGATCCACAGTATGCTTTTTGTATGCACCTTTTCACATGTTTTGGTCCAACACCAATATTAATTATCCTGCCCATAACTTGATTGCGTTCTCAACCAGATTCTTGTCGATTTCGTATGGTTCATGTAGAAACCGATGCTGAACCAAGGCCAAAGACAAGTAAAGCTAGATATGGAAAGCTGGAGAGGCATGGTGGGTCTCGTTTGAGGCCTACGGAGTGCTTTTTATATGATCTACGGTCTCGCCCGGTCGTAGGCGGTCCAAGACATGACATTCTCCTACCTCTCCCTGTGCGTGTGAAGGGTTTTGCCTCTCCTAAGCCCGTGTCTGCTTAATTGTGGGAAGACTGCTTGGGTTTATAGAAGGCCATACTTAGGCTCCCTCACAGGTGTGCCGAGCTTCTCTTGTAAACGTGTCTCGATTGCTGGGACGCTGTAAAGCGAGGTTATATCCCCAAGTTTAATCCTTGGGAGGGCATTGCCGGTTATGTTGTAGGCATTTTACATGCTTTCGAAGGCCCTGTCTGACGAGCCGCAAGGCACCAGACCAGGACCATGTTCCTGGATTGGTAATTCAGAAGGCTTCAGCTTTTGTTACAAAGGCAGCGGACATCATTTCATTGACTTATAGCTCAAGTTTACTAAATATCATAGGGCCAAGTTGTGGTAATTAGGCATCGCCATTCAGACTTACTAGTAGCTTTGACTTGGAGACATCACTCTGGAAACATCATCACTTGCCAGGAGTATGGCTCTGCACATGGTTAGGCACAAGACATGCACCTCGGAGTATCAATACTTAGATTCAATTCGAAGTGTATTTTATATTTTTATTTGTAAAAAGGCCCTGATACTAGCCCTTAAGACTCAAGCGCGTTCTGAGTATCAGTTCAGACAGAGTGAACTTGGGACACTGGCAGGAAGGTTGAAGTTCGTTGTCTACGCTGTGAGGTGGTGCGCCTGGGACTCCCACTGTGCAGTGGAAAAAGTTTCAGTGAGGTGGTGCTGCCCCACTTTGGATTTGCCTTGGTGCACTGGCTTACACCGTGCGATCGCAACTTGCTAGAACTATGGCGCGGCACCGCCACAACTCTCCTTCCTGCACAAAAAAAAGGGGAAATCACCACCACAACAAGCCACCGCACGGACTCCCGCACGGGCTCCTGAAAACTTTGACAACAGCCTCATTTGCATTGCACCGCCACAATGCCTATGGCAACTCGCAAAGGCAAGGAAAAGGCTGTGGCTGACGGTACGTGTTAAACCCACCACTCGCGAACTGGCGGACCGTGTTTCCAGAATCCACCTTCGCGACAATCCCCTGACACTAAACACCACAATTCCCCTCGTCTACCTCTGCACCCACAAGCAAGCGCCTCACTTGGACACACTCTTGAGCCTTAGGCTAGAGATTTCCCAGGTTTGCTATTTTCTCATTGCCTCTTGCGCCTTGCCCCCAACAAACAGCCTTCTGCACTTCCCAAGCGTCACTCTTTCCTGCGCCGACCTTCACCCCCCCCCCCCCTCCCCCTCTACCCACAGAGCGCTCTCGCTTCTCATATCCCTCAATCAACCTGCCCAGCTCGGAAAAAACTCGTGCGACTGCTCCATCCTTCTGCTCCGACTAATACCAGAACACCATAGCCGTCAGACAGCCCGGACCTCGTCGCAGTGTTCGCGTCTTAGAGCACGAGAAGAAGCACGTCGCCCAGGCCGCTGAAGTCGTTCCCGCCAAGGTCATCAGAATCAAGCTCATCAATATCAAGACTGAGGAGAACGCCAAGAAGGCCGATAACGCCAAACCCTTCAATATGCATGTCGAGGTAGGTCAAAGACAGGAACGAGCAGCTATGGGGCGGACGGTGCTTGCCGTTTTGATAGGATCGATGGGACAGTTGCTAATTGGAGTTGGCAATCTACAGCGTACCATCAAGCTCGTTACCGAGCAGCACAACATGTTAGCAAAAGGATACTGGCCTCGATTTATTCAGATGATAAACTGACTTGGGGGATTGCAGCAACAAGCCCGCTGTCAATGAGGGCTTCCCCATGAAGCAATGGACCGTCGAGATCTACATGCTCGACCAGGATGGGAAGGAGCACCCGGCCAAGTGCTTCCACAAGGTCGTCTACAATCTGCACCCTTCCTTTGAGAACCCGGTCCAGAGTAAGGCGATCCCCCGAGGAATGAGATGGCACGGGATATCGGCTGACTGGCAAAACAGCTTTCATGGAGCCACCCTTCAAGTGTACCAACGAGGGCTGGGGTGAGTTCGAGATGTCTATCGACATGTATACGACCGAGAAGGGAGGAAAGCACACCTTCATGCACGATCTCAACTTTTCCGCCCCTCAGTATGAGATCACCCATACCATCACCTTCAAGAACCCGTCGCAGGCCCTGCAGCAGATCCTGCGCGAGACTGGCCCTCTTCCCTCAGACGAGGAGCGCAAGTCGAAGAAGGTCGACGGTGCTAAGAAGAAGAAATCGGCCATCGATATTGAGAAGATGGCGGATGGCATCACCAAGTTTGGCGAGGACGAGCTGCTGCAGGTTGTGCAGATGATTCATGACGGTAGGGACGACAACACGTACATCCAAAACAACATTGATGGTAAGTTCCCGGTCTTCTTTTCTCTCCCCGACTGCTGCGATCGACATGCTAATACTGGTCGTTGAGCAGCTGGCGAGTTCTCGGTGGACCTGTACACCCTCCCCGATCCTCTGATGAAGCAGCTCTGGGAGTACATGGTTAGTTCTAGCCACAACTTACTCTAGCCGTGGATGAAGACTAAAAGTATGTGTTACAGCTCAAGGCCGGCGTCGTCTAGGAAAGGCATTCTTTCACATCTGCATCGATATGGCGTATCCGGCGTCTTGGAAGACCAAAATTTAGGGCTTTCCTTGTTGCTTTCCGAAATCTGCCGCTCTGACTCTGTTCGTCGGCGACATCGGCTCATGTGCAAAGTTTTCTGATTTCTTCTTTCGGTGTCTTTTGCGGGAATTCGGGTTGATTTCGCCGGTTGAGGGCTGGTAGGGTCAGGTCCAAAATGGACAAGGGGCGTGCTTTTGCTTTATGGGCGGGTCGCGTTTTCGTGGGTGGCGATACCCCGGGTTGCATTTGCGGTTCGTTGAAGCATTGGGGCCATACGACGATAGGTCTAGACAGATCCTAAGATATTGACAAGTATTGGTCTCCCACTACGCAATTGTTTCTGCATTACGAATGTGACATGTGAAATCTATGAGTGGTGGTTGTCTTTTTTGCCATTACGGACGGGTGCATACACGGCACTTACGACGACACTACGGCAGATGCATATGCAGGCACGGGAAGGTAAGGGGAAGAGTTTGCCTCGACGCTCTGGACCCCTGGAATCCGAGATCTAACCGACAAGGAGCATCAAATGAGACTTGGTGTTGGACCATGGCGGGATTCCTCCACCAGGAAGAGTTGTCGGTGGCCTCCCGATTCTCTGTGAGGCAGGTCAGTCGTGTCTCTCCGGGAAGCGAGAGCCTCACCAGCCTCGGCTGATGAGGGTTACAGCTCGCCAGGGGGTTGGGCTTTGTTTGTGCGGCTCCAGGGACCCGATCCGTTGTCGGTTGATCACTGATGATGAGAGAGTTTTGCCTCGAGTAAGCCGAGGCCAGGGGTTGGTAGAAGGAATGGGACGCAATGCGATGCGACGGCCGCGTGACCTGCTGTCAACGTGACCTCGCTGGGGGTAATAGCGACCGACCTCCCGGCGATACGGAGTAAAAGGGTATAGCTATGTGAGGGGTTCCGAGCATTCCATTCGCTGGTTTGCGATTGGTTTGTTAAGGAAATGGAAAGATGGAGAAATACTACATGGAAGCAATACCTGGGATGATGTGTAATGGGTGTGACTTTGGTTCCGGGAAGATCAACGTGGGTTGGCATGGCGCCAGTCATGGGGGTTCTAACGGTGGTACATGCAGTATTAATACAGCGGGGACTTACGAATGCTTCGGGTTGTTGTGGTGCCGGCGGGAGGGCTCCTGAGAAAGTTTTTGAACTGCTTCACCATGATCACACCGAGACGCCGAGAGCGAAAGTCGGGGGCCAATTGGCGACCTTATTCGTCCGTTATTTCCTGGAGGATGGGAAGGGGGGGGGCATGCTGATGGTCGGCAGGCTGGTTGGTCCTGGCAAAAACGAAGCGATTGCAGCCCGATGAACGGGATGTCGTACAAGCGGCACCGACACCGGGAGGGGGGGGGCGGCGGAAGCACAGGGAGAGATACAGAAGATGTAAAGATGCACAAATCCATGGACATATGCATTGTCATGGCTGCTCTTGGGCGATAACAATTCTCCCCACTAGTACCTCAATGTTTAATGTCGCCATTCTGGATGGCGAGTGACCTGCCAAGACTGTGAGCACGCAAAAGCATCCAAGTTGGACTTTGGCGCTGGCAGGGTCTCTTGTTGCCGCGGCGCGGCGGGAAGCAACCACCTCACGCCTCCCACGCACCACGCACCCACCTCAGCACTGCCTGCCTCGACTGATAGCTAGCGGCTGCAGGCACCTGATAGGCCTGCTGGCCACCCCGCCTCCCGCGAAGTTGCAAGAGGTGTGGACTCGAGGGAGCAAGCTTCCCCGGGATTTATTCCCACAAGGCCAGACCCCCTTCTGCCCCTCACTACTGCCACTCTCTTGTCCCGAGCTATTTGATGCCCTTCCTGACTCGACAACCCACCACAAACCGCTTCCAACCGACCGACCGAACTGCCCGCTCGGCTCACCAGAAACCGGGGGCTCCTTAGCAAACAAAGGGCCGCCCTGCCGTTGCTGCATTGAGAGCCTGTGATAGCCCTGAAAATCGGAGAAGGGGAAATCGCCGTCGTCGATTGCGGCTCGAACCCAAGGCCTCGCGCCTTGCCGGCCCGCCATGGCGCAGTACGCCGCCTCGGCCGCCCAACACAGCCTGTCGCCCATCTCGCCCGTCGCTGGCTCGTCGTCGTCGTCGGGCCCCTCGCACCCACCCGCGCCCCCGAGCAGCACTGGTGGGTCTGCATCCGCGTCCGGAGCCAGGACCGGAGCCGGTACCGGAGCCGGCGTCGGAGTCGGAGCCGGGGATGGCGCCTCCCTCGGGCCAGGAGGCCAGCACAAGCGCGTCTACCAGGCCTGCATCCCATGCCGCCGCCGCAAGGTGCGCTGCGACCTAGGCTCCGTCGACGACCCGCACGACCCCCCCTGCGTGCGCTGTCGCCGCGAGTGCAAGGAGTGCTACTTCAGCGCCACGCGCCGAAAGCGCAAGAACGAGGAGACCGAGGACTCCATCGAGGACGTCGAGCAGGACGACTACATCCTCCGGAACGGCCGCAAGCAGCTGCGCACCGGCGAGTCGCCCACCGTGCCGTCCGCCTTTGACCGCCGCCTGTTCAGCGAGATACCGCTCACCCCCGGTGGCAGCCAGGGCCGCACCCAACCTCTGCGCAGACCCGGAGATACACCCAAGTCGGAGGGCCCCAGAAGCAGTACCGGTGGCGGCGGCGAGTTTGGTGTCGGGGAGCCTAACACGCCCCTCGAGAACTTCGAGGCCAGGACTGTCATGCGGCGTGAGGTCTACGGTCCTCATGACGCGCTGGATTTGCTGTACAAGGCAGCCACCGACAAGTCAGTGGATCTTCGTGATGTCCGGGCCACCAAGCCGCGGCGTGCTGATGTTGCCGACTTGACTAGCCCCTCCTCACACCACAGGCACGATGATAGCCACCACCACTCGGCCCCCGTCGGCGGCGGTGCCTCGCAGTCTGGTGCAAACCACCACAACTCCCGCCCGGACACCGCCTCGCACAAGGCGTCATCGCACAGCCGTGATCATGGGGGCTACCACAGCCGCCAGGCCTCACGCCAGGAGGGGGATACCACCGACCAGCCCATCGACCCTGAGCTCACTAAACGGGATCCCTCTGCCGAGCCGGGCTATAACGAGGCCCTCAAGGCATGGGCTAGGTTCCGCTTCGTGCGGGCCGGCTGGTTCACGGCTCAGGAGGCCATCGAGTATCTAGAATAGTATGCCTCCTTGTCCAAAGTGAAATGTTACCATGTTGGCTCTAACATTCGTCGCAGCTACTATGCCTATCTTTCTCCGCTCACCCCGATATCGCCTCCCACCTTCCGCAATCCGGCCTCCCACTTGACCCTGCTGACCGAGGAGCCTATTCTCGCCGTTACACTCTTGACAATCGCCTCGCGATATCGGAAGCTACCCGGAACCGGAGCCCACTGTCGCGCCCATGCCATCCACGAGCAGCTATGGACGTATCTTCGCGGCATGATTGAGCGCGTCGTGTGGGGCCAAGAAGCGTTCGGCGGTGGTTTCTGTGGGTCCGGGGCCGCCGATGAGATGCAGAGCTCGAGCACTGCGCCATGGCGTGGTCTGCGCAGGGGCAGCCTGCGGACATTTGGCACGATTGAATCCTTAATGATCTTGACCGAGTGGCATCCCCGCGCGCTGCATTTCCCACCCAGCGAGGCTATCGACGAGTTGCTTCTGCCATCGTACGAGTCGCAGAATCTAATGGACGAGGAAGGAAACCAGCGGCCCTCAGCCGGTGTCGGTGGTAGGAGAATCGACAGTTGGCTGGAGCCTGCCTGGCGGAGCGACCGGATGTGCTGGATGTTGCTGAGCACGGCTCAGGGCTTGGCGTATGAACTTGGTGTGTTTGACGATATTGATGAATTGCTTGCCGCTGGCGCGATTACGAGGCCCGAGTATGAGGAGGAGTCGTACCGGCTAAGGGCGTATCGCATCAAGAGGCTTCTCCTGGTCTACTTGAGCCAACTTGCCGGACGGCTGGGCTGGACCAACATGGTTTCCGAAAACCTTCGCAAGTCAGACCCGGTCGTGTCACGGAGACGGCCTCATTCTGCCGTGGAAGGAACCACGCCGGGAACCAATCCTTCGTCGCTATCCAACGGCTTCAACTATATCCCAGATCTAGAGCTGGATGACCAGATCATCCATTGTTGGGCGGGAATCAGTAACGCCATGCACATTGGCAATGAGCGGCTCTTCCGGTCTCGGAAACACACGACCGACATCATCCAGAGCGGACGATATATCAGCCTACTCAAAGACTTCCAACCCATGCTGAGGGACTGGTGGAAGGAGTTCGAACGCTTTCGGATGCCGCCCTTTATCCGCCACATTCTTACCATTGAATTCGAATATGTGCGCATCTACGTCAACTCATTGTCTCTCCAGGCTGTCGTCGAGCGCTGCACCAACAATGCGGGCGGTGGCGGCTCGGCCCCTGCGGGCAGTGTGTCGGGCCACTCGGCGCCCCAGCTGTCGCCTCAGACGCAAAACTACTACGGCAAGCTACCGCTTGGCCAGCTCGGCGGCTTTGGCGTCGAGGACCAGGAGTATGTGAGAGAGGTTGTTAACGGCAGCCGCAACCTCCTGCGTACCGTTGTCGAGGGTTTACTGCCCGGCGAGTATCTCAAGCACGCCCCCGTACGTACCTATTTCCGCATCATCAGCGGAGCTATGTTTTTGCTCAAGACATTTGCGCTTGGCGCGCCCAAGTCTGATGTCGAGTTGAGTATCGGGTTGATGGACCGGACCGTTGATGCGTTGAGGAACTGTGTTGTGGATGATGTGCATCTGGGAATCAGGTTTGCAGATATGCTGGAGACCTTGACAAGCCGGTTACGGAATCGGTTCATCCATGCGCCGCCGCACCCTGTGTCAACCGCGGAAGGGCGGTCGCCGGCACCCGGGGCGCAGCAGGAGGGCGCCGTGGGCACGAATGGAGGTGGGACAAATGGCCATGGTGGACATGGCCATTCCCAGGGGGTGCAGGTACCGCCTGGACTGGATGTATGGATGAAGTTGAAGGAGGGACCCGGTATGTTTTTCTCGCTTGTGTATCAGGTGCATCGAGTCTGCGGCTAACCTTTGTGCTGTGTGTGCAGAACGCTCCAGCACACCCGCCAATATCTCAGCTACGCCCTGGGATTTGACGAGTGGCAACTTCCCATACCCCTCGGGCTCGGCGTCCATGTTTGGGCCTTCTACGCCGGCTGCCTCGGGCGGGATGCAGGACAATGGCGGGAACGGCAATAACCACAATCCTGGCAACATTAACCACGACATTTTTGACGGGCCATCGGACTGGACGAATCCTGGCAACGAGATGTGGTATCTACCGCCGGGAGCGGCCTTCTTCTCCAACATGGGCGAGGCGTCCGTGTCGATGACGGCCGAGGGCGTGAATGTGGGCGGGATTGATCTGCTGGATTTCATGGCTATGGATGATCAGCAGTATGGAGTTATGGACGGGAATGGGTTCTGATTTGGGGGTCTGGGAAATAGGTAATGGGTTGAATTTTCCCGTTATATATTTTTAGATGAGATTATGTTGGGGTTGGGATTTGCGGCGACTTTTAACTGGCGGATGGGAACATGCTCCAAAAAGAGAGGGCGGCGGTGCCGCAAGGACATGGATATCGGGTCAAAAGAACAGGACAAGCTCTGGCAATCATGATATGTTTCAAATTTGGGATGGGGGATCTTTGCTGGGACATATATGGCTGGTTGGACCGGCAGGCTGGCTGGATAGGAAAAGCGATGGGGTCGAGCGGGGGCATGATGATGACCAACACAACCTCTTGTTAGCATTTCCGCGGAAAGGGATCGGACACAGGGCTGTTGGCGGCATTCTTTTCTCTGAGCCGGCCTCTTGTTTTGGAGCAAAGCCCCCTTTGTTTGTTTTGAGCGCGGCCTTTTGGCTTTCTTCAGCCCCCCCCCCCTTCCCCTCCTTTCACGCCTTGCCCTGTTGTTCTTATCCTCGTCCGCTGTACTCCCGAAAGAAGGAAGGAGGGTTCGCTTTCTAGAATGGACGGGTGCTGGTTCTCGTTGTTTTGTTGTCTGAGAAAGATACCCTTGGGATTTGTACTTACTTGGGCAGTTTTGCGGTGAGAAGGTGCTGAAAATGTGAAGATTTGTATGACTGTCAACAATCTGGCGTTCTCTCTTAGGTGCAAAGCACCAAAGGTTATGGTGCTTAGAGGAAACGATGAACTAGGCAGTATCAGACGGAAAATTAGATCTCGGTGTGAGGCAGAAAGATCAAGTCTATATTTCCCTTCTCCGGGTCTCTCCTTCTACAGGGGAGCAGGTTTTGTCTTCATGGGGAAAACTCCAAATAAATCTACCTTCAGGCTCCATCTAAACAAGACCCGCAGTCTTCGCCCATGCTCGGAACCACTCGAGCGCCTCCGGGTTAGCAACGCTGGCATTAGTCTTGACCTCCATTCCTGAGAGGATCTGCTTGACTGCAACTTCGATCCTGTCACAATCACTATTAGCCACCTGCTCACGCCGCGCTATCATCAGCCAGGAAAAACTTACTTCTTGCCATTCCCGGTCTTGGGAATACTGCCCTTGCCCTCCTCCACCACCCCGGGTACATGCCTCGGGCTCAACTCCCTCCGAATCGTGTCTCTTATTCTCGTCCTCAACTCATCTCCAAAGGTTCTACCCTCCACCATGACCACAAACAAACACACCGTCTCATCTGTGTCTGTCTCGCGCCGGCGGCCAACACAAACCGCATCTTCCACCTCGCCAGCAAAGAAGCGCGCCAGCACATTATAGATTTCGGCGCTGCCAAAGCGCACCCCCGCCGGCTTCAGGACGCCATCACTACGGCCGAGCATGACGAGCCCACCGGTGGCGGGGTCAACGCGAACAAAGTCGCCATGGTGCCACAGGCCGGGGAAGCGCTCAAAGTAGGCGGCGCGGTACTTGGCGTCGCCGCCAGCACCGAAAAAGGTCAGCGGCTGAGACGGGAAGGGCGCCATGCAGACGAGGTCGCCTGGGGCGTCAGCGGGGGACACGAGGACGGGCGCGTCGGGCGCTGACGCCGAGTCGACGACGCCTATGGCCATACCAAGCCCTGCGCACTGGATCTCGCCCTGGCGGACGGGAAGAAGCGGGCAGGGCGCGCCAAAGAGGGAGATGATGTCAGTGCCGCCAGTGATGGAGGCGAGGTTAATGGTGGGCGGGAACGCGCTGTAGACGAAGGCGAAGGTTGACGGGGGGAGGGGGGAAGCGGTGGAGTAGATGGCTGAGAGGGCTGAGAGGTCGAGTGAAGGGTCGTCGATGGGGCGGACGTTGTTGGCTTCGAGCGCAGTGAGGTAGGCGGCCGAGGTGCCGAAGTGGGTGACTTTGAGGGAAGAGAGGA
Source organism: Lasiosphaeria hispida (assembly GCA_033439745.1). Lineage (NCBI taxonomy): Eukaryota > Fungi > Ascomycota > Sordariomycetes > Sordariales > Lasiosphaeriaceae > Lasiosphaeria > Lasiosphaeria hispida. The sequence continues at coordinate 3,364,821 of JAUIQD010000003.1, forward strand.
GGCGTGGGATGGAGAGATATGAGTGCGGGCGGAACGGGGAGCCTGAGTAGAGGACAAGGGATGCGCCGACGGCTAGGGCGGACACGCTCCAGTGGTGCATCATCCACGAGGTTGTGGTGTAGTAAAAGAGCCTCGACGACGAGGAGAGAGAGCAGTGGATAAAGTGTTCCTTCTTGTGCTGGAGTAGTGTTCCGGCAGCGGTGTGGACGATGGCCTTAGGGAGGCCGGTCGTGCCACTCGAGTAAAGAACATACAATGGGTGGGAGGGAGGGAGCTGCTCAAAGGCAAGGGGCTCATTGGGGGCACTGGTATTCAGCATCAGTACCGTTCGCGCAGGTTGGATGCGGTGTGCTGACGACGTCAACAGAACAAAAGGGCTCACCTACCTCTTCGACCAACTCTCAAAGTCCACTGTCGTTACTCCCGTCGCCCGGACAGCGTCCAAGCCCATGTCAACGCTGTCGAGCCCCTTGATGACGACAACCAGCTCCAGGCCGTGCTTCTTGAGCTCCTCGACGATCTCAACGGTCTTGGTCGCACAAGACCACTGCTTACCGTTGTAGAGCGTGGCATTGTCAGCGAAAAGGGCCTGAGGCCTAATCTGAACGAGGCGGTCAAGCACCGCGCTGACACCGTTATCCGGGCTGATACCGGTCCAGATGGCTCCAAGCGCAGCGCTGCTGAGAATGGCGACGAGCGCTGTGACGTGGTTTGCAACAAAGCCGGCGATGATGCTGTCTTTCCTGACACCAGCTGCCCTCATGGCACTGGTGCATTGGCGAACGAGCTCCCTGAGCTCCGCCCATGAGGTCTCTGTGAGTGTCCTTTCATCCTCTGTCGCCGTGATGACAGCGATATCTGAGTCGTTGATATCTACGTTTGGTGGGAAGAGGAGATTCTCTGCAAAATTAAGAAGGGCGCCGGCAAAGAAATCCGGTCTTGGGAACATGGGCGCATCGATAGGGAGGACCTGGGGGGGTGCTTAGCGATGACTACCTTGGGGTCGAGACTGAAAAGGGGTGTGTGCAGTTGGTTCGATTTACCCCTTGAATTCCGGCTGGGGATAGGGGTACAATGCAGCCGATCATCTCCATGTTTACGACCTACAACCCTCTTTCCCAGCAACCAGGGCCCTTTACCCCCTTAACAGGTACGGAGCCATATACCCGGACCTGGGGCGTAGAGTCTAGACAATCAGAGAGCACCCACCTTGTCGAATCGCCTCGAGGCTCTGACTCCTGCAAAGTCCCAGACTTCCTCCCAGAAGGGGGCGACATTGTCGACAGACCACCTGTAAAGGGTGCTGTAGTCGCTCAGCTGCAGGCCGTGTTTGTCGTTTACCCGCTGCAAAAACTTCCACATCTGGGTTGACTCGGGGTCGCCGTGTCTCCAGAGCTCGGTGGCCGCCATCTTTTATGTCTCTTTGGGGCGGTCTGCGAAGTTTGAGGAGAGAAGGAGAGGGAGAGCAAAAGGGAGAGAGTGACTGGTCAACAAGGAACAGTGAGTGCCGACCTTGCTGGGCGCGAGCGAGTGAAGTGCAACGGTTATCGCCGTGTGGACTCGAAGAGCAGCGGGTGCAAGTGGCAATTCCAAGCAGCAGAAAGGCAATTCAGGGGAAGCATGTAGGGACTTCCTAGCAGAAACCTAATGGGAACTTGCAAGAGCACGGCTCGCGAGCGGATCGCAGGTTTGGAGCGAAGCTCACCGCACTACGGAGTCGGGCAAGTCTGGCAAGCAGGGTTACTGCCCGAAGTTCGCCGGTCGCTGCTCCTGTTTGCTGAATCCGATGGGCCACAAAAAGCACTGGCACCTTCCGCGCGACTTGGGTTCCGATGGGGATGGCCCGCTGGGGCGCTTCTTTCACGTTACTACAATACCCATCAAAGCCGACGCTTGCCATGCCTCACGCCTCACGCTTTGTGCATGCGAGGATCTGAGCAAAATAGAACAAGTCGCAAAGCCAAGAAGACCTTAAAACGAACCCTATGCCAGAGCCAATACCGGGACCAGAACTAGACAATAGGAAGCAATGGGTCGGGTACCCCGTGAAACTATGAGCCCTCATACCGGTATCCCATCGCCCTCAGGTCCCTTCTTAAATGGGAAGCGGGCGCCAGTGAAGGGGGAGAACCCAGGTCGGACAGGGCAATGCAGTGTGGGAGGTAAGGTGAGGGGGGGGAAAGGGGAGGACGCAGGTACAGCTCGGTGCATTGAGGGGCATTGAGAAGCTAGGCGGTTTGACTAGCACAACATTGCAGTAAGAGTTCCACTGCGGATACCTGCCAACCAAATTTCTGGATTTCATATGTAATCAGGAGGCTTGCGGGTTCACCGTCGCGCCGCTGCGGGTTGGGACTAGTTGTTCTTGTCACTTCAGACAGTTTGACAGCAGAAGAATGGCTTTGTTGGCGTTGGTTATGCTCGAAGAGAAGACGTTTTCACAGTCAGACCTGCAGTTGTGCAGATATCGACGATGATGAGACCCGGTTGGAAGCCGTTGCACCGATACCAAAGCCATTTTTGGACGTTTTTGATATTTTCTTCGAGGTTTCATGATCTGTGATATCATAGCAGTGAGCAGGTGTTGTTTGCTGACTGTCGAGTTCCGAGCAGCTGCTGCAGCTCTGTGGCAGTGGGTGTTTCCATTCGCAGTTCTCGCAGTTGCCCTTTGATGGGCGGGCGCATCTCCCGATTCGGACAACCACCTCGAGGTAACATCCCTAGCTTAATAATCCCCATCAAACCGCCCAATTGCACAACGCCCGACTCTTCCGCAATTACTGCAAGGCTGCAGGTGAGAAAAGGAATCAATAAGGGAGCATTTTTGATAAGCTCATTCTATCTATGGGGGTATGCGACGATGACATCGATCACGCCACCTTCAACGTTCGAAACAAGGCTCACGCGCAAACAACCCGGAGGAAATCGCAAAGGACTGAAAAACGGAGCCTCTCGATTCTTGGTGTTCCCTGCGCGAACTGCCCTGACCTTGAGTGACCCTGAGCGCCTGGAGCTTCATTTCCGTGGATCCCACGATCGCGACCATGCCTGTTTAGGTCGCAAAACCAATGGAATGGCACCCAAGGGTCCCGTGAAATGATTGGCAGCTCCCGCTCATCATCAAAATTTGCGTCTTACAAGTGCCGACGCCGTGACAGCGACAGAGATGGCACTGCAGTCGATGTTTGATGATGTATCGTGAACCGCGGAGGCCTCAGGACGCGAGAGGCCGAGATAAAAACAAACGATGAGAGCGGCTAACCCCGCTTGTCGATACAGGCGAGACAGGCAAAGGTCGATGTCATGATCTGGTTGTCGTTCGGACCCCTCGGCAACGCAGCGAGCGGGAAGGGACCTCCAAATCCCGCCGAATACCCAGGGCCCGGCAGACCAGACAACCAGAACTCACCAGACCAAACCAACAGCACGACCCAGGCAAGCCAGGGGTGAGGGTCAAATTACCGTGTGGCGGCCAGCAAAAAATGCACCGCAAATGCATGCCGCTTAGCTGCTAGCTCTTGGCCACCAGCGATTCCACAATTTCCCTGCCTCGCCTGCCCACGACAGGGCCATGTCCCTTTTCCGCTGCGGCGCTGGCACTCCATTTTGGCTCCATACATAGAAATCCTGCTCCGCGTCCACTCCCTAATTACCTGCCTCACCTCCCTGCCTTCTTTCTCCCTTGTGCCTCTCTATCTCTTGTTCTCGACACTCCTGTCTCGTGGCCAAGAGTCGATGCATCTCGGCACACGGTGACCTGCGTGGACCTCTGGACGAGAGCGACTGCATCCGGGGCTTCCTACACACACTCCTTCGAACTCTGACAACACGCTTTGCCTCTTGCAGCCTCGAATCGTGGTTCCCGTCCGCCCCGAGCTGCCACCAGCACCTACCGTCCGTTCCCGTCAACCTTCCCGACTCCAGACTTGGACTAGACCGCGACGTCTCGACCTTCCTAGCCACGACGGATTCACTTCTACTCGACCTTCCCAGCTACCGCTTCGTTATCAAGGCAGAGTGAGTAGCCCTGCATTTTCCCCTCTGTCAAGCCAAGCCATCATCATTTCGTCCTATCATGTATGGTCATATCATGTGTGTCGCGCATGTCGCAGTCATTTTGTATGGCGGGGCCGGGTGAAAAGGGGGCGTTCTTTCCTGCTCAACGACTCGCAGCGACCACATGGGTGTGAGCTGCAGCGCAGCCACCGACTCGACAGTGTGAATTGCGGGATCGCTTGCAATTGAATTTGCTCCTGACCGCAACCAAAGCGCGCGCACCGCTTCCTGGATCCATCTGGCCTCTTCCTCGCGCACGTCGCTGACCGTCTCTAGTATATAGCATCAATTGGCGCTATACATCGCGAATAGCTCATCCTATACGCCGCGGAGGCCTGATCGCCCGCACCGTCTAGTGGATAGCACCGCGCCCTAGAAATGCCCCGAAAGCTCTCCAATCCATTCTCGACGTCCAGTATGCCTCACACCGAGAGGTCAGGGGAGCGCCGGCCTTCGCAGTCCAAAGGCAACCGCCTTGCCCAGTTCTTTTCGCAGAAGCCAAAGGAGTCGCTGTCGGCACAGCAGACACTCTTAGCAGCCATGCAGCAACAGCAAGGCATTTCGCCTGCTACCATCTCCCTGCCGACCATCTCTCTTTCTACCGCCACTGCTGGGGAGCCCAACAACGACGAGCCGCCGACCACCCTCTTCCAGCCCCCCTCGGCCGACGAGGCGAGAAAGAAGCAGCGTGTTGATGCCCAGTTCGGCCCTCTCCTCAGCCCCAGCCATCTCTATGTCAGCGAGCACCACGGGAAGCCACTCGAGGCGCCGGTAGAGGACGAGCCTCCCTATTACTTTGTCCTCACTACATATATCAGCTACCTGATTCTCATTTTCTTTGGCCATGCACGCGACTTTTTTGGCAAGCGCTTCGGCAACAAGAAGCACTACGAGACCCTCAAGGCCCAAAATGGCTACGCCCCGCTCAACGATGACTTTGACAACTTTTACGTCAGGAGATTGAAAATGCGTATCGATGATTGCTTTGCCAGGCCTACAACCGGCGTTCCTGGTCGGTTCATTACGCTCATCGACCGCAAGTCGGACGACTTCAACCGCACCTACAAGTTCACCGGCACGTTCACCGAGACGTTGAACATGAGCTCATACAACTATTTGGGCTTTGCCCAGTCCGAGGGTCCCTGCGCCGATGCTGTCGAGGAGTGTGTCCGTAAGTATGGCCTCACCAGCTGCAGCCCCAGATCCGATACCGGCACGTCAGACCTTGCGCTCGAGGTTGAGCGTGAAATTGCTCAGTTCGTGGGCAAGCCGGCCGCCATGGTTTTTTCAATGGGTTTTGTCACAAACGCCGGATCCTTCCCCGCTCTCGTGTCCAAGGGCTGCCTTATCCTTTCTGACGAGCTCAACCACGCCTCGATTCGCATTGGCGCCCGTCTCTCGGGAGCCGTCATCCGATCATTCAAGCACAACAGCATGAGTGATCTCGAGAGAAAGCTTCGTGAGGCCATTGCTCAGGGACAGCCGCGCACCCATCGCCCCTGGAAGAAGATTCTTGTTGCCGTCGAGGGTCTGTACTCGATGGAAGGAACTATGGTTGATCTGCCTGGTGTCATCGCACTGAAGAAGAAGTACAAGTTCTTCCTTTACATCGACGAGGCACACAGCATTGGAGCCCTTGGACCCAAGGGACGTGGCGTCTGCGATTACTTTGGTGTTGACCCTGCCGAGGTTGATATTCTCATGGGAACACTGACCAAGTCGTTTGGCGCCAACGGAGGCTATGTTGCCGCAGAGAAGCACATTATCGACAAGCTCAAGAGCACTAACGCAGCCACCCTCCTGGGCGAGTCCCCTGCTCCTTCAGTCTTGATGCAGATCTCGGCGTCTCTCCGAATCATCACGGGCGAGCTTGCACCTGGCCAGGGAGAGGAGCGTCTTCAGCGCATCGCTTTCAACTCGCGCTATCTCCGCCTCGGACTCAAGCGCCTCGGGTTCATTGTCTATGGTCACGACGACTCTCCCATCGTTCCTCTCATGCTCTACCACCCCGCCAAGATCTCGGCTTTCAGCCACGAGATGCTGAAGCGCAAGATCTCGGTCGTGGTTGTTGGGTACCCTGCAACACCCCTGATCAGCTCGCGTGCCCGGTTCTGCATTTCTTCGGCACACAACAAGGAGGACTTGGATCGCCTCTTAGCTGCCTGTAACGAAGTTGGCGAGATTTTGCAGCTCAAGTTCTCCACCGGCGTCGCAGGTGGCTCAGAGCCGCTGCCTGCTGGCGTCAGCCCCGAGATGGAGAAGGAGTGGAGGAAGGCAAATGGTCTCGAGGGTGTTGTTAAGCCCCCGAGGTGGAGGTTGGAGGATGTAGTTACGCGGGGTGAGTTGGATGTCAAGGATCAGTTAAGATGAGTCGAGATTTCGTGAGCTCAGCTGGCGTTTAGGGGCGAGGGCGGTGTTGACTGTACATGTTAGATAGATTGGAGGCGCCGTGGTGGTCATGGCCTGCAAAGGCCCTTTGCGTTCCCTGGCTTGGGGTGTTCGCAATGCCTAATGTCTAAACTATTGAATGAGGGCCGAACTATCGTGTAGGTCCCAGAAGAAATTAAATACCATATCCCGATCTACTTTAGCTCTTGGCCCGTCGTTTTGTGCATGAGCAACGTGGTTGGTGTATGGCAGCTGGAGTGCGGTTTAGTTTGGCGAGAAAGATAAATAAATCCTAGATTCGATGTTCATCAGGTTGGAGATATACGGGGCTGATAGAATCCCACAAAACCGCCAGGTTGCACCGCGCCGTCACATTCACCATGTGGTTCGAGATTTTTACGTTTGGGTCTTGGGTCAATGTTGCTTACCTTGGCAAAGCAGTGTCATGTTGTAAAAGTGTGATTAAATATTAACTCGGGTGGTTGACTTTCAGTTGACAGCCACCTGGTTCCGTCTGACCTCCGCTTCTACTGATGAGAGCCAGCCTGGACGAGTGAAGGGATCCACTCTTGAGATGGAGCCTTCAACGCAAAAAAAAAATACTGTAGTATAATAACAAAACCCACAGAGCCACACACAGTGCGGGATTTGAATGGTACCGGCCGTGGGTGTGCACAGAGCTCCGTACAGAGTGCAGGTCGGCGGCCCATCTGAGACCGAGGGGGGGAAAGGGCCAAATAACGTCGGAGGCAGCCCCAACAAGCAGTCCCACAAACAAACTCGGGACAGACAACCTCGGGAGTGAACTCGGGCGTCGATAGTCGACCCGGAGTAAACAATTGATTATAGTTTTCAGGTTCCGCGTCCGCAGCCGGCGCAAGCAGTGGACAACTTTTTGAAAGCAAACGCCGCCGGAGTCCGGGTTCGTCAATTAAGATTTGGAAGACAGCCGGCTCTCCTTTTCCCTTTTTTTGTTTGGGAACGGACAAAGTGGTTCACGTGAGGCCCCACCTCCTACCCCATTAAACCGAGAATTAGTGGGCTACTATTGGCTACCCGCGGCTGCGCCTGCCTCGCGTGCCTTTGAATCACTGACGCGAAAAACCTGAGATTCAGCAGCAGAAGTCGTGTGGTCAATTAAACAAATCAACCCCATTTACCATTTACTGCTCCCCTACCGCAGCTCCTCGCAAAAGCCAGCCCATCCAGCCTGCAAATGGTCTCGGATTGACTGGCATTATCCTCTGGCCTGCACAACAAAACCCAAAATAAACATTGCATTTTCCTGGTCCTCTTATCAAGTTGACTCCGCAACTGTCTCCAGAAAAACAATCGCCGCCGGCCACGGCTCCGCGCAGCGATTTAAACCCCCGTCTGTCCTGTCGCAAGCGGTTTTTTTCTCGCGAAACGGCAGTTATTGCGCCCTCCCAATTCTCACCAAAACGCCAACCTCCTCTTTGCCGCCGATATTTATTCATCTCCGACGTCATTCAAAACAAACCCCGATACCCAATATCCTTTAATATCCTTTTTCCCGATTCTATGATCTAGCGCATTCCTTTTCATCTGCACATCATGCCTTCACCACAAAAGCGCGCCCAACGCGCCCGCAGAGAAGTGCGCAGCGATCCTATCGTCGAGGATTCGTCACCGTCACGCCCGTCGAAGCGCAGAAAGAAGGTAAACAACAATTGCTCCGGGTCCTTCTCTTTGATGCTCCGTCTTCCTGCCCTTCGGCCCCGTCGCATCATCCTTGCGCAATTGTTTTTAGCCTCTCTACATCGCGCGCATGCGCATGTGCCCCTCCTCGGCCAATCCATCCATTGTTTTCATTGAGGCTGACAATAGAACCCACCCGATAGACCGAGGACACATCGCCAGCTACCGAACCCGCCGAGGAGGAAGATTCGTCGCTGCTCGCTGAGCACGATAACCCCGAAGCGGAAGACGACGATCAGATTGTCACGCAGGTGACTCAGCACCTCATTGCGCCTGACAACCAAGTCCAGGCCAGCAAAGTCTACGCAAATAGTCGCCACGAGTTCAACAAGGACGGCGTCAAGGCATATGCTAAAATCGCTGCCCTAGACTGGACCTACTATGTCACCAAGCTCGTTGTCAACATTGGCCGCTCCTCCGAGCCTGCAGCCCAACGCCGTGCCGAAACTGATAAAGACGAGGAAGATGCCGACTCGACAGCAGTGCACATTGATCTTGGCCCGAACAAGGTTATTTCAAGAGAACATGCCAAGATCTACTTCAACAGCGCCGAGGCGAAATGGTGGCTCTCTGTTAACGGTCGCAATGCGCTAAAAGTCAACGGAACACCATGGAAGCAGGCCGACTCTGGCCCTCTGAGCAGCGGTGATGTTATCGAGATCGGCGGCGTCGAGATGATGTTTGTTCTACCCGCCGAGCTTAGTCCTCTGAATGTCCACCGGCAGTACCTAGACCGAGCCAACCTTACACGGCCTGGTCAGCTAGAGCCTTCGCGCCCAGTCCGGCATCCACTCCCATCCGGAGAGAGTCACGGCTCGCAGTCGAGTCCCCAAAGCAAAGTCTCGGCATCGCGTAGCCAGGGCTCTCAGCGATCGTTGGCCCCAGCCCCGCCCGACTACAAGCGACCGGGCACTCCGCCGTCTGCTCGGGCTCGAGCTTCGACGGTACAAAAGTCTCCGCATATGGAGCAACCAGCCGGCCCACTCCTGATGAGCAACTCCGACGTGGACCTCAGCACAGACGACAACAAGCACATCAAGCCTCAGTACAGCTACGCACAGATGATCACCCAAGCCATTACCTCGACGGCTGAGGAAAAACTGAATCTGGCCGGCATCTACAACTTCATCATATCCCGCTACTCGTACTATCGACACCAAGCACCCAGTGGTTGGCAGGTTAGTTGTGTTCCCTGGCGACAGAGATTAATGACTTTTGCATCAGGCTAACTGAACTTTCAGAACTCAATTCGACACAACCTTTCTCTCAATAAGTCATTCGAGAAGGTACCGAGATCCACTGATGAGCCTGGCAAGGGTATGAAATGGCAGCTTGTTCCGGAGAGCCGCGAGGAAATGATCCACAATGCCTACAGGGGCGGCCGCGGTGGCCACCGCGGCTCCTCGAACCCGTCGTCTCCCAGCCAGCTCAACTACATCACCCAGGGCCCAAAGGACATGGCTGCTAGAGATCCCATGTCGGTGCGCAAGCGCAAGGTTTCGCCCTCGGGCTCACCCCAGCCCCGTCCGGCTCTGCGCGAGGCAGCGCACTTGACGCCTGTGCGCAGCTCCCGCAAGCCCCTCCCTGATGAAGCGGGAGCGAGTGGAGATGGCAGCCCGCTGCCTCGCCTCCGGAAGCCCAACGCGTCTAGCACACTAGGCGTGGTCGAGACTGTGCCCGGATCGCCGACGCTGACGTCGTCGTATTTACAAGAAGACGGTGCGTCCTTTGTCACGCCAGCACCACACCGAGTTCACCCCAAGCTCGCTCCCCCAAGCACAGCCCAACGACCCAGCCAGCACATGCCGACCAGCTCTCCTGCCCCATTCTGGAGATATGCCGCTTATGGAAGTACGCCGCTAAAGCCCGCTCAGTTCGACAGTCCGTCGAAGGCACTAGGGGGGCTACCGCCCCAGAGCAGCAGCCCCCTACCGGCACCGAGCAAGTCGCCGATAGCGAGCCCAACGCGGCCGAGCCGCGCCGCAGTGGAAGACCCACCAAGCCCAGTCGAGGCCGAGGAGGAGGGCTTTGACTTGACCAAGTATGTATGCGTGAGTTTGTGAAAATACGTTTTTCGTGCTAACTTCCTTGTTAGGGGATTCCAGAGCATTGGGAGTTTCCATGCCCCTGTCGGACAGGGCAAGCAGGTCCAGCCTGCTAACGGCGATTTGGCAACAAACGGCAACGCTTAGCTTTTCTCTTTTTGTCGCATCGCAAGGGACCAAGACCACAAACGTATGCAACATGGTGTACAACACGTTCCGAACACTCTCATCGTTCATCAGCTTCTTCGACCATCAGTTTCCAACACAACATTTAACTTTCTACCCAACGCCAGCATCGGAAGTTCTACGGAGGGGGCACATTCCTTTCTTTGCTGTTCAAGGCCAAGGCCGGGAAAGTTCCGGTGGCGGATATCGGCTTATCAATTTCGTCGTGATTGAGCAGCCCTGATGGCGGAGCGTCATTCTTCATTTTCCCGGAGTTTCTTTTGCGATTGAGAGACACATATGGACGGCCGGGTCCTCTTCATTTTCAGCATGGGACAATTAGTGCAGCGTTTTCGCGCGGTATCCCTTGCCAATCGATACTCTAATCACAATGATTTGATGATTGGGGGCATGTCTGCCCAGGACCGGAAAGCAGTTGGGAAGGGTCCGTTTGATAAGACATTTTCCCCCAGTAGTTGCATCCAATGTGGCTTCTATGGTTCACGGTCAAACCGTTCCAACAGCCGAGCCACTTGACCTGCTACTCTGGCACTTTAGTTTCTCTATTTATGAGCTCGCGGCTATTGATGCCTTTGATGGCCGCGCGCTTTATAGGAGCTACAAATGAATTCTAAACAAACCCGGTTTCTCCATGTGACTATTTGTGATGGGTTTGTTTTGTGTGGCTACTTCGCCATGTATCCATCCCAACATGTTTTTGCCAGAAGATACTGTTGTTGATGGGCTGGGCCGAGCAAGGCATGCACATGTGGAACATGCAGCTCCCTCCCCACCCGATGACCAACAGTAGCTCCTCGCATCCGCATCTAGGAATGCGGTGCTGAGTATATCTCTCTTTCTTCGCTACGTGGAGGGCATTTTTCCCTGTGTGATGGGAAAATGGTATGTTTGGTGGACTGTGTGTGGAGAGGAAATTCGTGCGCCACGATTTCATACATGTCCCGGCCTTCCGTTCCTTGAATTCGGTACGAAAGGAGGTTGTTCTAGACCACATCCCACTGCAACGTGCATACATACATATCCGTGTCGAGGCACAGCGCCTAGCCACATCAGGCCACAGTGTTGTTTTTCTTTTCTTTTGGTTCAATGTGATGTTTGGTTTCGGGGCCAAGGTGGAAAGGGGCCGGTTCTCGGCCCGGCGGGCAGGCCATTGTCCCTCGGCAGCCGCGGTCCGAGACAACCATCACCACCACGTCCCACCTGCAAGCCCCTATTCCACTTCCTACCTGCCGAGCCGGAATTCAATAGTTAGGCCATGCTGGGGGAGTAGAGTGTGAGCGACGGTGCTGTCTCCACTGCCGCTGCAGCGAGCCGGATTTACGCATGATCCGCTGCTCGCCGATATTGCAGATATTCCACGCCCGTCGTGAGCGCTAGAACAGGGGGAGAGAAAGGTTTAGAAACGGGCTCCCACCGGGAGGCGGCAGGTTGTGCCCTGCCGGGTATCCAGCCGAGCGAGAGGGGTGCCGTGTGGCGTGGGTATGGCTGTTTTTGTACAACAGTAGAAGGTTACCTTCCTCACCCTGGTACAAATGATCAGTGGTGTACAGCACTGTAGGCCGTGACAGGCCGGATTGGTCTCATGCTGCAGCACCGTACAAGCGGTTTTATTTTCTGCAATTGAGCTTGCCGGCACTTGATTTCCGAGTGGGACTTCAACTGGTGTTGACATGCCGAGAGCTACACCAGCGCGGCATGCCACGGGCCGGGAGGGAAGCAGGATGGCGAGTAGCACTTCCGTCTGGAGAACCCCCACCTCCGTCTTCTCTGCCAGCCTGAACCACTACCCGTCAGCCCGTAGGTTCGAGTCTGATGCTGGGCTGGCATGCGGCTTGTGTGTCTTTTTTCCAGGGATCATCCCTCATCGATGGACATTGACGGACCAGTGCAGGGCGATGTTACTGAAGAGGAAGACGGATATCTCGAGAGCCGCCAGAGGGGATAACAAACTCCGGCACCGGATCCCATATTCCACGACGGACCTTGCCTCGGCCCTGACGGCCCGAAGCCAGCACATCGAATAGAGCAATGTGTACCCTCAGCTTGGTGTCCGGTATGCAGCAGCCTTATTATCATCTGATATTTCGAGCGTTGCGGGCCGGTCTCGCTGGGTAGGGGTTGAACAAGGCGGAGTCCTGGTCTACTACAGAGCGTACAGGGAACCTCTTGGTCCACCTTCATACGCTGCTATAGGTAAGTTGTTGACAGTGACACATGAGCTAAGACATGGCGAACCGGCGGGTGTACCCCTTTGGACGCGCGCAGCGCATGCAGCATCCTGCACATACCCACTGTCGGGCCTCACCCATTGCACTTTCTCGTATGCGCTCTTCTGACTTGGTGCAGCCTGCCAGGTCACTTGTTCCCGCCATGTATGTAGTACATATTCCGTCTGATGCGATGCGATGTGATGTGATGTGGGGGCAGGTATAGAGATCCGGATGTATGTGTTCTCGCCCGGGCACGGCACGGCAAGGACCCGCAGACACTTGTCATTTCTCGCATTCCCGACAATCTGACTTGTGCCGATCGGCAAGGTTGAGGAAGTCATGACAGAAATCGTGGGCGGGGGGGGGGAGAAGAGGTCGATGATGCGCATCTACGCGCGCCCTTTTCCCGCGTGTCATCCAGTCAGGGGCCGAAACGAGGGCCAACGCCAGGCGACCCGACGCACTCCCGGAGGATTTCTATCGCCAATACACCACTCGACGGCCACCACATGGCATACTTCAGTGATGCACCCGCAGGCCAAGCTTTGGACAGCGCGTAATCGGTGTCTTGGTCGCCGACCTGTCTGCGGTGACTGCGGGCTATCCGCCTGACAGACAGCCGTCCCACCATCTTACCGGGCCATGGCTGTTTCTCTCGACACCGAATTATGACGATGATTTATGCGCGTACGGATATGTATTCATTGCCTGCGGGCTCTCCGTCCAGGAACAGGCTTTGGCCCCTTGACGTCCCGCCGTATACTGTCATGAGATTCGAATTCCACCTGTATCATACTTGTTTGAGGAGGTCGGCATCTCCAGTGCTGTCGATATAGGCTTAAGCCGACCAACCGAGAGTAAGGCAGTAAGATGTAGAGAAGTAGAGAATATGCCGCAAACACGACAAGACCGTCCGAGGATGGGCATTCAAGTGATGGGAGACGGCGCTTGACGAGCAAGTACGACCAACTGCAACGAGGAACGGTTCCTGTGCCATCCATCTGAGATGATGGCAGAATAGGCATGTACAGCTAATGTTGAGAAAAATAAGAGAAGGAACCACCCTGGTCAGCTGGCGTGAATGGCGTTGTTCCGCCTTCTGCGGCGTCTCTTAATGTGCAGCTGACAGCCGCCAACCGAGGTAGGTAGGTACCTATGGAAAGAGCAGGAAGGAGCGGGGGGACCATTCCTCGAGGTAAGGTACCTACCTACCCAGTCGGAGAGCGATTTCCCACCGAGGTGTTGGCTTTGACAAGCGGTGACTGGACATTGGCTAATCATAGGCATTTTCAGCTTCCTTCTCAGATTATGTTTTATCTTGGGGTCGGTCAAGGATGTGTTTCTGGGAGTCGTGCTACATGGGCGAGCTCGGCAAGACTCAGCTCAGTTAAGTCTTCACACTTTGCAACTTCATCTCGATCGGTCGTGTTCCTCACCGCCAACGGCGGTTGCTTCGATATTGCTTGTGTTCCCCGTCATTCGAGGAGGCAGAGTGTGTCGCCACCAAGTCGTTGGCAACCCCCTATCCGTTGTCGGGTCGCCCATTCTGGGCCACCTGCAGTGCCGGTCCCCTTTCTTGGATACCGAAACGGAAGATGATCGCACGCTTTCTCTTTGCCCACACGCCCATCACTAGCTAGGCGGTTGCGTTCCCCGGTGAGCTCGGCTATTAGTCAGTACCACTAGCTGCGGTCTGAGGGAGACGACAAAAGACGAACTGATGATAAGGCATGGAAGCTTCGCGAGACGAAAGAGGGCTCCCTCTATAAAGAAGGCTACATGAATATCCATGTCCATCCGCCTTTATATCCCTCAAGAATCATACCACAGCCACGTCGTCTTTTGCCATCCCGTCCCCTCATACCAAACTTAAGGATGGGCCATTTTCTCTCTCTCTCAGCACCATCCTCTGCGGAAGTACCGCGTAAAACAGAGGCCGATACCAGCTCCGAGACCGTCGGCAACCCGTTATCCAAAGGCTCTGCCGAGGGGCTCCCTCTTCTTGAGAAGGCAAAAGGGTACTACTGGTACCCTAGGAATGGAGAGAGAATCCTTGACGCATGCGGTGGTGCTGGTGTTGCTTGTATCGGCCATGCCCGCAAGGACGTTGCGCAGGCGGCTGTCGCTCAGATGAAGGCCTTTTCCTATGTCTCGTACGCACACTTCAAGACCAAACCAGTCCAGGAAGTCTCAGACTGGCTCATCAACAGTACCGGGGGTGAGATGCAAAAGGTTTATCTCATGTGTTCAGGTATGGAGATCCTCACCTCGTCGCTGTTCTGGCCAGAGCGCTGGAGATCTCACACCCCCTCTCTGAATAGGATCCGAGGCCGTCGAAGCAGCCCTGAAGCTGAGCAGAGAGTACTTCATCTGGAAAGACGAACCACAGCGAGTGAACTTTATCGGGCGTGAGGAGTCGTATCACGGCACAACCATTGGCTCGCTGTCGGCATCGGGACACGTTGTTCGACGGGGCCCTTTTGAGCCCATCCTAGTACCTCAATTCCACAAGATCTCCTCGTGTAACCCATACCGCCAACGCCGCCCAGAAGAAGATGACGAAGCATTTGCAACCAGAAAGGCGGCAGAGCTGGAGGAACAATTCCAGCGGCTCGGCCCAGACACTGTGGCCGCCGTCATCATGGAGCCGGTCGTTGGGGCCGCGTTGGGCTGCGTCCCAGCCGTCCCAGGCTACCTTCGCGCCATGAAGGTCGTCTGCGAGAAATATGGCGCCCTCCTGATCTTCGACGAGGTCATGTGCGGCATGGGCAGAACAGGGGTGTTGCACGCGTGGCAGCACGAAATGGTTGTGCCTGACCTCCAGACCATTGGAAAGGGTTTTGCGGGAGGCTACATGCCAGCCTCGGCGCTCCTTGTGGGAGCCAAGGTCGCAGAGCTCATGAAGCGCGAAGACAGGACATTTACCCACGGCCACACCTATCAAAACCACCCTGTCGTTTCGGCGACCGCGCTCAAGGTGCAGAAAATTATCCAAGAGGACAACCTCGTTTCCAATGTGGAGACTGCTGGACATACATTGGAGCAGTTGCTCCACAAACTTCTGGGCAACCATCCGAACGTTGGCGATATAAGGGGTCGCGGCTTGTTTTGGGGCATTGAGTTTGTCCAAGACAAGACGACCAAAGAGCCGTTTGATCCTGCGTTGCAGGTGGCACACCAGGTGTTCCGGACGGCAATGAGGGATTTCCGGGTTCTTGTCTACCACGGCCAAGGATGTGCCGGTGGCGGACGAGGCGACCATATTATGATCATGCCAGCTTATAACATGCCGGAAACCAGTATACTAGATATAGTAGAGAGAGTGGCGTGCGCGGTCGAGAAGACTTTTGGAGGATCGTAAGGCTTATTTCGGTTATTTGCTGGCTGGGGCAGCTGAGCCCAGATCTAGATTGCGACTTAACATAGCCGTCGTTTGCTTGAGAAGGAGGTAGGGATTCCGCTACGCATCATGAGCAATAGGGTGTAGGTAATTTTAGTTGGGAACCATATCGTTAGTCATTCATACCGTAAACTCCAGTAGAGCAGGAAACGGGAATCAACTGCGACGGTGACGTAGGAAGAGTAGACACACAAAAAAACCGCCAGACCAAGAGCCCGCCCGCCCACATACAGAACGGAGCCGCCAGCCTGATTACTCCCAAACACCCGCCTTCAGCACAAGACAACCTCATACTAGGCCAGCCCTGTCTTGGCCGGCTCCAGCGCCAGCAGCGCTTCCTTGAAGTTTGGCAGATCATTCGCTGCGCTCGGCACCTTGACCCTATTCACGATTGTCAGCCACCCACGGCCATCAATATCAGAATCGTGACAGGGGGGAAGAAGAAGAGGAGGAGAGCAGACGCACCACCTCACAAAGCCACCGGCATCCACGGCGAACGCCCCACCCATCTGCCAGCGCGTGCCACTCGCATCGACGGCGCCCCTCGTCGTCTGGTCGCCGCCCCAGATGCCCTCGTCCTTGCCGAGGCGGTACGCTGAGTACAGGTTCCACGGGCTCATGGCGTACCAGGTGCTCGTGGCGCCGAGCCCCCACTGGGCGTAGAGCTCGCGGGCCTCGTCGACGACGACCTCGACGTTCCACTCGCCGCCGGCGGCCACGACCCAGGCGTCGGTGGCGGCGCGCGACGAGTGCGACACGGCGATGCAGTGGATCTCGGGGTGGCGCACCGAGAGTTTCGTGAGCGACTGGAACGTCTTCTCGGCGAACGGGCAGCCGCAGTGCCGCAGGAAGACGAGCAGCACGGGCTTGGCGGTCGGGAAGGCGATGGTGTCGGACCACGGCGCGCGGTCGCCTACGACGGGCACCGGGGCGACGTGCAGGGTTGCCGGGGCGGACATTGTTTTGTTTGGATTGATGTTGGGGGGGGGGGGGGGGAGAGAGAGAGGGGGGGTATCAAATATCCAATATATCTTTCTTAACAAAAGGGGGGATGGAAGCCTTTGGTTGTTGGAATGCTGGAGCGGCCGTGGTCAAATTCGCTGTGCCACCAGTTGATGTCACTTTTACGGAGCTCCCAAAGCTTCTTTCAGGCCAACTCTGCCGAGTCTCCCGTTGCGTGTAATTGATAAGATAAGCGGTGCCCTTGCACAGACGCAACGCAATTCGGTGAAGGAACGACCAGTCTTGAGAAATTCTGGGCCAATGCCCAATGCTCAATGGTCATGATTTGTAGCCGATAATGCGGCGAGTGGAGAGTGTCTTGCACCTGTCCCAGCTTTTTTCTAATAAAATAAGCCAGCTGTTTCCCTGCTCTTGTAGGGTGCCTTCTGTCTCTCCTTTCATGAACGCCACACGTCCGCAAACCCGCAGCCGTGTGTGCTGTGTACTGTTATACCATATGTACCAAGGCCAATATTCATATACGCTCCTCCCAATCCACGCATAGCCAGAACAGACAAAACATGACTCTTACCTCACAAGAAAATCAAAGGGTATCTCTCCTATACAGCACGTTCGAATCCACGCGGCTTTTCACACGCCGCACCGTCCCCCCCCAAAAAACACTCTCAGCTCACCGCCACATAATCCGTCTGCACATCCCAATCGGCATGCAGTCCGCCTAGCTTCCGAAACATCATCACCCAGCTCCCATCCTCCTTCTCCGGCCCAATAATCGCGTCATGCACCCGGAACTGCTCCGGCACGTCAAACGGCGCGTCCCCGCTCCGCTGCGGGCCCTTATCCCACCCCGACAAAAAGCCTGACCCGGATCCGGATCCGGACCCCGATGCGGACCCCGATCCCAGCGACTCGTCGTTGTCTTCCGACGCTGCCGCCGAAATACCCGACGTCCGCCGCGAGTCGAATATCCATGAGTCACCCACGTCCGAGGGTGTAGGTGGCTCGAGCGCGATATTGGGAGCCAGGTGCTGCTGCTGCGACTGTTGCTGCTCTTGCCCTTGGTGTTGTGTGTACGCATCCCATATCTGTGACGAGTTGTCGCCCCCCGCCAAAACTGGGGTATTTCCCGCCCCGCTGGCGTAGATCGTATGTGAGGCCGAGAGATGGTCGTCGAATGATGATGCGATCGAGTGCGTGCCGGGGCTGAACGAGTGTGACGAGGTCGGGACTTCGGTTGTGTCGTAGAGGAGAGAGGGGTCGATGGGCAGGTGACCGCTGCTGTGGTTGAGCTCGGGACTCTCGAAGCCGAGATCCAGGTTACTTGGACACGGTGAGTGAACCGCTGCCTGGATGGATGGTTCGTAGCTGCCAAAGCTTCGGGGGGTTGGATCGGCGGCCATTGGCAAGACGTCGGGTCGGAAGATGTGGTGTGGTAATAATGGCAGGTCTCTCATCTCGGTATCCCAAAGCTCGTTGGCCTGGAAGGCAGTGAGGAAGGAGGGCATCATGGTCGGCAGTTCTGGAGGTGAGGCGGAGCGCGACTGGCCGGTGCGAGGGCGCAGATGCTTCTCCTCTAACCTGATCGTATGGTCAGCAATGGCGGCCATGACGTTGGCACGCCAGAGGTTCTCGCGCCGGGCCGGGTTACGGCGCAAGAGATCTAGTGCGGCCCGCCGTATAAGCGGGTGTCGGCATTTGGCTGCGACGTAATAAAGCGGCGCAATAATATGCATTTCAAATGTGAACATGGCTGAGAAGCGGCGCGTGTCCGCTGCTGATGGTGATGTCGCCGCCATTTTGTTAGCCATTGGGTCATGGTTCGCGGGCCCTGTGAGAGTGTCCATAAATGTGTTGGCGAGGGGAATGATTTTCGAAAAGGTCGCGACGTGAGCATCAAATACCGTCTCCTCGCTGCTAAGGGCCGTCGATATCCATATGTAAGTCGTGTTGACGTGTATCTGTATCAAGGCGATGGCGCCGGGGGGTGCGTCCCGTGCCCTTTGGGACTGGTAAAGGGAAAAGGCAACGTTGAACTTGGACAGCTTCCGCAACAAATAGTCCTGCTCCTTTTCGTGTATCCGCAGTTCCTCCTCCGGAAGCTCGCTGTATTTGGCCGCGTGAGTCTTCTTGGCGAACCGCAGGCACTCGTCCATGAAGTCGTAGAGGGCGTATCGCACTTCGCTGATTGAACCGAACATCATGGGGACGTCGGTGAGCGTCTTCAGCGGCGTGGGGATAGCGACGGGGTCGCCACCGAACATCAGCGATGTCAGACTGAGCCGAGTGTACATGGGCACAAGGTGTTGTTTGATTATGTCAATCTCGGGGTTTTGTGACGACGCTTTCCGTCCCAGCCGGCTGAGAATCTGGCGGCCCTGTTCGAGGTGGATGATAGACTCTGTGTCCTTGCTCTGCATCAACTCAATGCAGACAAATAGGACGCAGGTTAGTAGCGG
Organism: Lasiosphaeria hispida; assembly: GCA_033439745.1. NCBI lineage: Eukaryota > Fungi > Ascomycota > Sordariomycetes > Sordariales > Lasiosphaeriaceae > Lasiosphaeria > Lasiosphaeria hispida. The sequence goes on from JAUIQD010000003.1 coordinate 3,384,244, forward strand.
CACAAGGGGTTTGGCATCAACCTCGCGCATCTGATCCAGCAAACACGCAATAGCTTTGTTGTATTGTGACAGGGCGAACGAGTGTCTGTCGTCGGCTTCGGCATAGGGCGTGGGCGCCATCATGCCCTCGTGGAGACTGCTGACGGCCAGGACGGCGTGCTTGACAGCCGGCTCGGTTTGGCATATCTGGAGGACGAGAACGCGCCAGAAGACGCCGTCAAAGTCCCCCGACAGGCACGGCGCGGTGACGTGCTGGAAGAAATGAAATGATCGTTTCTCATCTGCCGATGCCCACTCGTAGAAAAGGGCCAGCGGTGCGTGGATATCGCCTGTCCCACTCGCCGACAAGGTCCCGGTCCGGCGGCGGCGTTGAGCCATGCTTTTTGCATCCAGATAGCCATCGCATCGGCGGCCTGTTTTTGTACATCGCATGCAGAATGGCTTGGCCTCGTCACACTTGACCTTGCGAATTCTTATGCGCCCCAAAGGCCGAGGTTAGTATGTGAAACCCGAGAACGATTCGCAAGCCCATCTCGATGCGGCCACGGGTGGGCTGGCTGGCTGGCTAGCTGGCTGGCTGGCCCATCAAGGCCGGTGGGATCTTGTGTCAAGAAAGGTCGCAACTCACTTGCATGTTATGCAGCCAGTCCGGACCTTCTTCGAACCCTTTCGCCCCGAGTTCCCGGGCCGGGACGCGGACGGCGTCGGCGAGTCTGAGTCGTGCCCCAACATCATGTCCTCGGCGTCTTGGTCTGATCCGCTTCTACTCGTCCGTATTTGGCGGATTTGGCGTGGGTGTGACATGTTGGGCGGAGTTGAGTCCGAGGGGGTGGGAGTTCCGAATTATACCAGCAGGGAAACACGCAGAGACACGCAAACGTGGCCATGCCCCCGATATAAGTGTCATTCGGTTCCCGTGCCGAAATCATGCCACAGACGGTACAGGCGAATGCTGTCGAACCAGCTGGCTGAGACCCGGCTTCTTTTTTTAAAGGGCCCCCAGGATCTCGTCACATAGCTCCGCCAGGCCTCGGGCGGCCACTCAAGCCCCAGCGCTATGCAGCCCATAGAGTGGGAGGTAAGCCCTACGGACCAGGCCTGTGAGGTACCGGGGCACCCTGGGTAGGGCAGGATCTGCCGCAATGAGGCGAATGACGCATGGAGATACATGCGCTATCGCCGGAAGCGGTCGGCATTACGGCGCAATCGTCGCGAAGGATTGTCCCTTTCCTTGCCCGGCAGCCGCGGGGACCTGTCATGGCAGCGCGTTTAGTTACACGGGCCGTGGAGTGGTGTATTGGACCGTGAGTGCGTACTTTTGCCCGCACACTAGTATCCCATAGTAGCATTTCCTCCTGGGGTTGATATTGCATGCAGGCGCCTAAGCACGCAGCCCAAGGAGAACAAGGTTGGCAGCCAAGAAGCTCGTGGCGGCAGGGGAGGAAGGAGAAGTCTCTTGGGAAGCCACCCGTCCAGAAAGCAGAAAGCAGAAAGCAGAAAGCCCCCGGCGATAGTGCACGGAGCAGTGTACGGAGTAGCTCCCGCGGCTCCTATTTGGTCACGAGCCGCCACCGCAGCTCCTAGGTTTTGGTCCCGACACTTCTGGATTGGCAAGCACTTTCGATATGGGCGGGTATGAAACGGCGGCTGGCACGCAAATGAGCCACACCTCGGCGCTAGGCGACCGCAATTAGATACCGTGCCCCATCCCATCTTGTGCTGCTGTGGGACAGACCGCCATGAACACCCCCAGACAAGGCATTGATTCAGCCTTGTGAGGAGACCAGGCCAACCCAGCCTGGCGATAATTGGGGGGGTAATGCGGGGCAAAGGTTTCAGATCATGGGAAGGTGGAAGTGGAAAAGTCTCCGGGCTTTGGGGCCCATCACAGCTCGCCCACAGCTGCCCACAGCTTCGGCGGCGGCAGCCCTCTCCTGCTTGGGTCCTACTTGGAACGTTTGCTGCAGGGCTATCCGTGTGATGTATCCCGGATATCTGCTCAGAAGCGAGCGAGCAGAGGTGAGTTATCTCTAAGTGATTGTCCCGACTCCAAAGTCCCCGTACCCCAGCCTATCGGTTCTTGACAAATGAGCATCTGTATCAGCGCGGCTGTTAGTGTAGGTTGGCTCCACTGGCTCAACTGGCGCGGGCCATTCGATCCCGGTTGTTGCCTGGAATCCTTGATCGGGTCCCCTTCTTACTCTGCCAACCACCTGGGCACCTGCAAGGTTCTTGCGTTGTTGCAGGGGCCGGTGCGACGTCCCGAGTCTGGTATATCCGTATTGCAAAAGTACTGCGTCCTCAGGCCTGGATTAATAATGATATTGAGTTGATTCCAAACCAATGAGGATCAATAAGGAACGATGGGTGAACTCGATGTTGTTGAACAACCTTCCAGCCCAATCAGAGGTGCAGAGACGACTGTTGGGAACCGCGCTTGACCATCCAGGAGGCCCGTTCCCCGCTTGATCGGTCGAGGAAGGTAAGGGCGACTAGCATCAAAACCTCAGCGTGCCCGCTGTCAGGGACAACCACCGAGTCCGTCGTCTCCATTTCAAGTACCACTTACTTGTCCCCTATACACCTCGCTGCATGTGACCGGCTAGGTATTTGTCCCGTTTCCCCGGCCGGAGTTATTCCCACCCACTCACTGACCAAGGATCGATCCTGATTCCTGAGGCCCAGACGGCCAGTGTTGAACGTCAATACTTAATGATAACTAATCGAACCCGTCGTTTAGTAAAAAGCAACCTTTGGTAACAGCTCAACGACCGCACACATCGATATATGTTATACCTCCTCGCCGAAATTAAAATGCGCTCGATCATGCGCACTTGTGCTTTCGATCAAACCTCGCAGTTCGGGCGGTCAATATGATTGGCCAGTTCGCATTCCACCAACATCCGAGTCCGACGACGCTCCCCTTTACGCAGAACACGGCGGTTGCTAGCTCGAAGCGCACCGGTATATGAAATCAGAGCGTTCCTGGCTGTGTTTTTGTTGACTGAAGCACTAGTAGTTCCTGAAACTATTATCCTGTTGCCAAATACACGATTAGTCACTGTATCATACATAGACAATGGTGCGTGTGACAACGTGATATTGAAGCCAGCTCGGCGATCCAGGACCGTAATTTCGATGAGCTGCCGAGCTCCATGAGAAACACTCTCCTTTTCGAAAGCCAAGACGCTCACGGACGGCTTCGATAGCTGGGGCTGAGTCACCAAACGGCGCCAAATAGTTGCCATCAATCCTACTTGGGCCGCGTTCCCAGCGTGATATTCAGCAAGATGCGACATTGATCTTGAGTCGAGGGAGCTACGAAACCCCGCATGCTGCGCCCAGCTTCTCGATGCTTCGCGGCGAGGACCTGTGGAGACTATTAACTGTAGCGGGATATCGAGGACGGCAGCGATCCTCAGACACTCAGCCACCCTGGCAACTGCAGATCGCTAGTGTACAAAGCAGTCAACAGGCAACAGAATAACCTGGATAAATATCTCGACTGGGCTTCAAATCGCCTCCAATTTTAGAGTGCCTTGCTCGGAAACTAGGTACGCGCTCCCTGCGAGCATTTTCACCGCCTCACCAACCGGATTCCTTTCGCGCGAGCCGCTGGGCTCTTGCCAACAACTAGCAGGAAACCACCAATAGCCAGACATGTGAGGGTTTCCGCAGCAGTTTACGTCACTTGTCGTCGCTTGCTTGTTCCCCCCTCCCAGGTTTCTTTTGAGATGGAGCATGCATGGCGGTTAGAGAGCGCGGGTAGACGTCTGCTTAAAGGGGCTTGAAGACAGCCGATGCGCAAAGTGCCCGAGCGAGGGAAGAGCAAAGAACACTAAAGCTTAAAGTCGGCTCGGAATCCTTCCGGCTCCTTCTGATCCACTGCAGCCCAAGCAAACGGTGACAACAGCGGTTCGTATGACAGGCAGTACCTGCCCATAATCGCTTGGCAAGCTGTATTGCTACACTGTATCCTAGGGGCCAGTCGCAATCCGAGAATTTGTCCAGATTCTCAGGGACAATAGCTCAACAAGCTAAATATTCTAGGAACTAGTCGTATCTCAATAATAGCGCTCACCCCCCCTAAAAAAAAAAAAAAACCGTATCTACTGAGAATAGAGGGTATTTAACGAATTCACCGAACTTACCGTGATCCAAGCGGAGAGGAGGCGGTCAAAGCTGAATTGGAGCCGATCAAAACACCGGCAAGGTGTGGGTGAGGTGGTAGATCAAAAGTATAAAAGTATAAATATCAGCAAGGCCGCAAACATAGACAATAGACTTGGAAAAATAGGTGGGCAGGTAGGGCGAGATGTGCTGCTGCAATTGGGGCCATGCCCGACCTTCCACAGCCTGCACAGTCTGTCAGCGATACCTAGGGATCCCGAAAGGCAAGGATCCCGAAAGGCAAGGGATTTTGCAAATGCCATCCTTCCCAATTCCGAAGCCACATATGCGGCAGGCGAGGGGGGGCCGGGGGGGTGGGGTCAGGCGACTGGGAAAGGTGACCTTCGTCAAACGCTCGCAGCAACAACTGCTCTTTCTAGAGACGTCGAGTTCCAATGCGGCAAACAGCCGATAGCCTAACATGTGCAATGTGCGATTATGTATCGTTGGACAGCCAGGAGATCGAGAAAACAATTAGGCTCTTGGACAACATAGCCTATCACTAGCATACCCATTTGTGTTTCGGGGGTGCTTGTCTACCTCTTTCTGCGTGTTAGCCATTCGACAACCCGACGACCAAGGCCCTGGGTCGAGAGATGGTGAACCTGGCCGTTGCAAAGGTTGCAATGCTGACCCAATATGATATCCGTTGTATGGATCCGTAGACAGCCCATATTTTCGTCAATCTATGGCGACGCAACGATTTGGGGGGTGGGTCTTGGGTTATCGGGGATTAACTGCAAAGGTTAAGCTAGGTAATCAGTGGGGCAAAGGTAGACGGAAGCTTGACGCGGCACCGCCGTTTTATCTTATCATATTGTTGAGGCTCGCGATTCCAGAGGTGCTGTGGAGGAGGTTAGGCGGCGTAGGTGATAGGTTCATAGCTGGCGATGCCAAGACAGGAAAACGAGGCTGCAGGCACCCAGCGCCCCCCAGAGCTCCCCTCAGCTGTGTGCCTCAAGCCTTGTCGTGTGAATGGCGAAAAACGGACCACCTACGGTGCAAAATGAATGAGAAAACGACGCAGTCAAACGGCCTTGGTCTAGCGGATGGCAAATGTCAATGAAGCAGCGTATGATGAAGGAGCAGGAATTGTAGCTGGTATTTTCTTGCCTTTTCCTCGCCTGCAAACACCCTGTAGTCAGCAGACCGTGGGTGGTGGAAAGCATTGGAAGGTTCCAAATGAACAGCTCTCCAGAGTCCAGACAAGAAGCTTGGGCCCTGACTGGCGGTGCCTGGCGAGCTGGCGAAGACGCACGGGCTTTGCCGCCCAAGGCTCCGCAAGTCGTCATCCGAGTGGTCGCCTAGTCAGTGTCCCGCTGTTGTCCTTCCATGAAACCTAGCTTCACAAACCAAAACCAAGCCAAACCAACACCACCTCCATCTTCATCTCCATTTTAAAGGAAGGCACCTTGAACCCAAGGCTATTTTCCTCCCCTTTCAAAAGAAAAAACCCACCCATCTCCGAACTCCTCGCCATCGTTCGCTCCCCATAAGTACTGCTCCCCCTCATTCCCGTGCCCGCAAACACATCTTCCTTGCATCGCGCTTCTGCTCTCGGCATCTCTCGCAGACCACCAACTCCATCGCACACTCGATCTTCTGCTCACATTTTTATCAACAGCCAGACGAACAAAATGGCGCCCGAACCCACGCCCGAGCACCACGAGCACAAGAAGAAGGTCAACCTGGCGTATGTGGCCCTATTTTGATGCCCGCATTTCGATGCGGGTGTGCTTTGCGGTCATGATGGAAGCTAACCTATGTCCAGCGATGTTTCTGGTACCGAGCGCAGAGATGTTTGTCCCCCCATTCATCCACCCTCGACTCCTAAAACTGACCCCGCGATGCAGGTGGACGACACGGCCACAGCTATTCTCAAGAAGAAGAAGAAGCCCAACCAGTTGATGTAGGTTTGAGGCTCCGTTGAGGCGCCTAACGAATGTGCGGCTGACTTGATTGATTAGGGTTACCGATGCCGTTAACGATGATAACTCGGTCATTGCACTGTCGAACAACACCATGGATGCGCTTCAACTCTTCCGTGGCGACACAGTTCTGGTGCGGGGTAAGAAGAGAAAGGACACCGTCCTGATCGTTCTTGCCGACGATGATCTCGACGATGGCAGCGCTCGGCTCAACCGAGTTGTTCGTCACAACCTGCGTGTCAAGCACGGCGACATTATCACAATCCACCCCTGCCCAGATATCAAATATGTGAGTATCTATCTAAACAAGTATAATGTCCGCATTGCGGCTAACACTGCTTCAAGGCCAAACGCATCGCGGTTCTACCGATTGCGGACACTGTCGAGGGCATTACAGGATCACTTTTTGACGTTTTCCTCGCCCCCTACTTTCGTGAGGCATACCGGCCGGTTAGACAAGGCGATCTATTCATTGTCCGTGGTGGCATGAGGCAAGTCGAATTCAAGGTTGTTGAGGTCGACCCCCCCGAGTACGGCATTGTCGCCCAGGACACAGTCATCCACTGCGAGGGCGAGCCGATCCAGCGCGACGAGGAGGAGAACAACCTGAACGAGGTTGGCTACGACGATATTGGTGGTTGTCGCAAGCAGATGGCCCAAATCCGAGAGATGGTTGAGCTACCCCTCCGCCACCCTCAGCTATTCAAGTCGATTGGCATCAAGCCTCCCCGTGGTGTCCTCCTCTATGGGCCTCCGGGTACCGGTAAGACTCTCATGGCTCGTGCCGTTGCCAACGAGACGGGCGCCTTCTTCTTCCTCATTAACGGCCCCGAAATCATGTCCAAGATGGCTGGCGAGTCTGAGTCCAACCTGAGAAAAGCGTTCGAGGAAGCGGAAAAGAATTCGCCTGCCATCATTTTCATCGATGAAATCGACTCGATTGCGCCTAAGCGTGACAAGACCAACGGCGAGGTTGAGCGGAGAGTTGTTTCTCAGCTCCTGACGCTCATGGATGGCATGAAGGCGCGGTCCAACGTTGTCGTCATGGCGGCCACCAATCGTCCCAACTCTATCGATCCTGCCCTTCGCCGTTTCGGCCGCTTTGACCGCGAGGTTGATATTGGTATCCCGGACCCAACTGGTCGTCTCGAGATCCTCCAGATCCACACCAAGAACATGAAGCTAGGCGACGATGTTGATCTGGAGCAAATCGCTTCCGAGACTCACGGTTATGTTGGTTCCGATGTCGCTGCCCTCTGCTCAGAGGCTGCGATGCAGCAAATTCGCGAGAAGATGGATCTCATCGACCTGGACGAGGACACGATCGACGCCGAGGTCCTTGACTCCCTTGGTGTCACAATGGAGAACTTCCGCTTCGCCCTGGGTGTCTCTAACCCTTCGGCTCTTCGCGAAGTCGCCGTTGTGGAGGTTCCCAACGTCCGCTGGGAGGACATCGGTGGTCTCGAGACCGTCAAGCAGGAGCTCAAGGAAAGCGTTCAGTACCCAGTTGACCACCCCGAGAAGTTCCTCAAGTTTGGTCTTTCGCCTTCTCGAGGTGTTCTGTTCTACGGTCCTCCGGGTACTGGTAAGACGATGTTGGCAAAGGCTGTTGCCAACGAGTGCGCTGCCAACTTCATCTCCGTCAAGGGCCCTGAACTGCTTTCCATGTGGTTCGGTGAGTCCGAGAGCAACATCAGAGATATCTTCGACAAGGCACGCGCCGCTGCTCCTTGCGTGGTTTTCCTTGACGAGCTTGATTCTATTGCCAAGGCCCGCGGTGGCTCAGTCGGTGATGCCGGCGGTGCTTCTGACCGTGTTGTCAACCAGCTTCTCACTGGTAAGTTTTCTACTAGCCGTTGGGTCATGAATGCATGCTAATCGTCTCTAGAAATGGACGGCATGACCTCAAAGAAGAACGTCTTTGTCATTGGCGCTACCAACAGGCCCGAGCAGTTGGACCCCGCGCTCTGCCGTCCTGGACGTCTTGACTCGCTCATTTACGTTCCCTTGCCCGATGAGGCTGGCCGTCTGGGTATCCTCAGCGCTCAGCTCCGCAAGACCCCTGTTGCTGATGACGTTGACCTCAACTACATCGCCTCGAAGACGCACGGCTTCTCCGGTGCCGATCTTGGCTTCATCACGCAGCGCGCTGTCAAGATTGCCATCAAGGAATCCATCGCGTTTGATATTATGCGGACCAAGGAGCGTGAGGCTGCCGGCGAGGATATCGACATGGAGGATGACGCCGAGGACCCCGTCCCTCAACTCACCAAGCGCCACTTCGAGGAGGCCATGCAAATGGCTCGTCGGTCAGTGAGCGACGTTGAGATCCGCCGCTACGAAGCTTTCTCTCAGCAGATGAAGAACACTGGTCCGGGCGCCTTCTTCAAGTTCCCCGATGGCAGCGCTGAGGGCGGTGATGCCGGTAACTCGTTTGGCGATGCCGGAAACGACGACGGTCTCTATGATTAAGCGGGCAAATCTCGGCGTTTGTCTTTGGACCTAGCAGTAGAATTACAAGGGGTCTCATGTATTCTAAAGATTTCTCTTTTTCGTCATCAACTGCCCCGCTGCATCATCTCTCGGTCGTCTTCACCATAACGAGGCAAGGAGTCTTTACGGAGAAGGGAATTAGGGCGGCTCAGTGGCTGCTTTCACGTTTTGCAGAGAAGGGGGTTTGTTTGGTAACAAGGGTATCTACGTGGCTATTCTGCTCGTTTTCCTTCGAACCGCAGCTAGATAGCACTTGCCTCCTGCCACCAAATTACTCTTTTTTTCGACAAAGCGGGAGAGCCATGAGCGAGATGATGGCAGGTTGAGAGGCGCTCTCGCATCACGCATTTTGATTTTCCCTCACAGAAACTGAGATAACGACTGGGAGGTTGGGGTTGCAGCGGCGGGCGTTTCCTCTCAGGTCGTGGTTTCGGTGGTACAGGACGAGATAGACTGCAGAATTGATTTAGTTACACCGCTTGTTGACTGTCAGAATGTGATTTCAAAGTCTGACTTGAAGTCTGACTTGGTTGGGCTGCAGAGCTATTCACGAGCCTTTTGAGAGTGTTGTGTTCTATCTGTGGGAGGTAAGACGGATGGGAATATGGTACAGTATTCACTGATTCCTAAATGCGTTTCGGTCAAAGCTTTACTGTGGCGTGTTCTAGTATGGCTTATACACGGGCTGGAAATAGCCAACATATTTATGATTATGTACTGTACACTGGGGTTTTGCCTGGTCCCCTGGAATCTCATGATACTTTCAGCTCCCCCGCTCCAAGCCGTACGTTCATGCTTGTTGTTTTCCGTGGTCATGTCATCATCATCAATCCCGTTTCATCCAGCCTCATCGTAGAGCCCGGCTGTCCGTAGAGCCTCAACCAAGGTGAAACTGTCGGTAACAGCGCTTTCTTCCCCTGCTACACCTTCGTTTGTCTCCATGTCCATCTTGTCTCCTTGCCTATCATCTGTACCTGTTGTTACCACACAGTTCCTAAGGCTATTCCTCCTATTCTCCTCTTTCCCCTCATCTTCACTCTCCTCCCCTCTTATCCTCCTCCTCTTCATCGCGGCGGCGTTGCTAGACCCCTACATGGCAGAAAAACAAATCGCAGAGGTCAGCACGCGTCGTCGGTCCTGGTTGGTATATTGTATGTGTAAGATGTTTTTGTGTTTTGTGTGGTTGTAGTGTGTGTGTGTGTATGTGTGTGTGTGTGTGTGTGTGTGTGTGTGTGTGTGTGTGGATGTGTGTGCGGGTGTGATTTAAAGGAGATAAAAGAAAGAGAAGTCCTCGGGTACTCAGGGCGGCGCACCGTCACGTCACGTCGCCCCGTTCTCCTCGATGTCACACACCATCTCCAGGCTGTCGCGCGTGACTTTGAGCGCATCCTCGACGACCGAGTGGGGCACGGCCAAGCTGAGCGTCGCCGTGCCCGAGTTGCCGTTGCTGCTGCCGCCGCCTCCGTTCTCGCCGTCACCACGGCCGGCTGCCGAGGGCGTGCCACCACCGTTGGCGCTCGACTTGCTGCGCCCGCCGTTGACCTCTAAGGCTCCGTTGGTCATGACACCCGGAGCCAGGGCCGTATCTTGGCGGACGTCTTCCATAACGCGCCGCAGCAGAGCGGGGAAGGTCGAGACCTCGCCAGAGCGTAGGAGGGTGATGGCGTGGGTCTGGACGACGGTCGGCCAATTGGAGTGGTGCGCGTGCAGGGAGTGGAGGAGTTGCTCTTGGATCCTAATGTGGGGGAAAGAGAGAAGGGGCTTGGTTAGCCGTTGTCGGGCGCGGAAGGAGAGGGTCAAGGAGCTTTGTTTGCTGGTGGAGGGGGCCGAGACTCACTTTGTGACACAGCCTTCTTTTATCAGCGCCATGTTGATTTGCGACCGGAGATCTAGATCGAGGGTGGCCGGGGTATAGTTGGCAGCCGAGGGAGGGACCTTGACCGGTGTTGATGGGTTTTGGCTCGTCATGATGGAAGCGAGGGAGCGACGGAGTGAGGGAGCGACGGGAGCGTCCGTCCTCTCTTCGGGGGGTCGCGTGGAGTCGTCTGCCCCTTTCTGCTAATTGTTTCAGCGGGCTTAGGAGTGCCAGAGTGCTGAAGCTATCGTGTTGGGCTGGAAACTTTAAAGTGCAATTGACTGTGAGGTGTTAGGGTCGAGGGGTTGGCGGCTGGCAGCAGCTTTCGGTTTGTTGCAATGGAAAGCAAAAAGGCACGAGGCAGCCGGCCGTGGTTGCGCGCGGCTTGCCTATTGTGGGCGGAGCCGCGAATAGTAGCAATAGCAGTGGGCGGATTGCCCAAGTGCAGCAGTGCGGGCGCAACGGATCCCAGCCAAGGAGAGCAGCAACCCACAAGACGTGTCGACGTGGCAGGAACCGATCAGCAGGACCGTGTTGTGAAGAAAGTACGGATCCGTATGCTGGCGAGGCTGAGAAATGCAGACAAGGACAAGGCTGAATGGAAATACATCCCTTGCCCCCTTGCGGCTTTGGCTGTGGCTTGGCATCTTGCAACTGCTCTGGGCAACACGTGAGACGCTCAGACATTTGCCAGTGCTGCCAGATTCTAATCCGTACAATGAATTGGCCTTGGCATCGCTTCCTGTATTGTTTCCCATTTCGCTATCTTACTAGCTTTCTTCTTCTTTTTTTGCAATACCCCCCCATTGGCGGCGCAAGTGCGCCCGGTGGCCTCATTTGTCCCCTGGTCATTTTGTCATCAGCAGCAGTCCAGGCCCCTTCACATGCTCGATCCTCGCGATTCCCCCCTTGGGGACATGTTCAAAAGTTTGAACACGACCCCGTCAGCTTGCTAGCCCAAGGTATCCAAAATATGATGGGCTTGGTGGATATGTCCGACATACAGACCCCAACCTTTGGGATTCAGCGGCACCACACGTAGGCTTCTCAAAGTTTGGAGAGAAGTTGGGTCTAGGGGTCTGGGGTTGGGCTTGTCCGTCCCGTCCCTTCCCTTCCCTTCCCTTCCCTTCAAGTTCCCGGGAGTCCAGGTCCTGACATCGACTGTCTCCCCTCGTCGATAATATTAGACTGCCGACGCCTCATCACTGAAGCTTTCTCGTGCACCCGGGACGGGTGGGGCATCTGCGAGCGCCTTTTTCACGAGTGAGAGTTGGAACGAAGATGCTCTCAAGGTCCCCCCTCATCGGCAGACCTGATACTCGATGCTTTTTTTCGACTATGGTTTGATCTAACCGCTGCCACTGGCGCCTTTTTCCCCCTCTACTCGGCGCCCTCGGTATTGCTTGCTAAGAGTACCCATCCAGGCGCCCCTTGAGCCACCGCAAGCAGCGAGCTCGATGATGCTGAGATCGGCGATCATATGTCTCGTGGTCAGATGCTGCCTGCGAGTTTCGTATAAGATGATCTCAACCTCACCTTCCTCAGAGCTCTAGAGTTCGTCTTCATCCGCACACTCATCGACATCTCACCCCCTCAGCCGGCCACTTGAGTAGTTTCCAGCTCTCGAGCACACAATCGTTAAACCATGTCCATGAGCACCCTCCGCACCGGCCTCGCGGCCCTTGCGGTCGCTGCCGGCGTCTTTGCCGCCCCCGCTGCCAACCTGACCGCCCTTGAGGCCCAGGGCGGATACGACAGCTACAGCTACAAGGATGTCAGCTTCTATGACATTGGCGACTGGTAAGCACTCGGTTCCGAAGACGTCGACTCTTTGGGAGCCGGACATTAACCCCTTACCCAGCAAGGACTACCGCGGCAACAAGGAGCGCCTCGACTTCGACTGTGATGTAAGTCAAACACGACTACAAAATTCCCAACGCCAGCTGACACTTGCCTTCCAGCTCCGCATCGGCGAGTACCGTCAGTCCTTCTACATCGATGACCATGCCGCCGCCTTCTCGGACTGGTCCAAGGACGAGTACGGCCGCCTGACATGCTCGGGAGACTTTTTCGGCTACCTTGGCTACGGCTGCCATGACTTGGAGAAGAGCTACCACAAGCGCATCCGCTGCGTCCGCCCTGTCCCCAAGGGCTGGATTGAGGGTGGCTACGGCAGCCACAAGAGCTACGACCTGAAGAGCTATGGCCGCGATGGCTACTCGGACTCGAGCTCCGACTCGGATTCGGACTCGGATTCGGACTCGGACGATGACTACGGCCCGGGCTACTGCGGCAACCACAAGGAGCACGACTACAGCTCCTGCAAGTACCGCCACCGCAGCTACGGCCACTCGGGATACGGCAATGAGCACGGCTACGCAGGTCGCGACTTGGGCTACCGCGGAGCCGGCCACCACTACGGTAGCGGCGACAACGGCGGACACAACGCTTATGGCGGCCACGGCTCGGGATATGAGGGTCACGCCGGGTACGGAGGTCACAACAACTACGGACACCACGGCAGCAACTACAGCCATGAGGGCGGCTTCGGTGGTCACCACGGCGGCTCCGGGGGCTACGGCAGCTCCGGGGGCTACGGCAACGGCCACGACAACTACGGACATGAGGGCGGCTTCGGCGGCCACCACGGTGGATCTAGCAACTATGGCAACAACGGCGGCTTCGGTGGCCACCACGGCGGTAACAACTACGGGCACGAAGGCGGCTTCGGTGGTCACCACAGCAACGGGCATGAGGGCGGCTTCGGCGGCCACCACGGTGGATCTGGCAACTATGGCGACAACGGCGGCAACAACTACGGACATGAGGGCGGCTTTGGCGGTCACCACGGCGGCTTTGGAGGCAACGATAACTACGGACACGAGGGCGGCTTCGGCGGCAACCACGGCGGATCTGGCAACTATGGCAGCAACGGCGGCTTCGAAGGCCACGGTAAAGACAATTACGGACACGAGGGCGGCTTTGGCGGTCACCACGGCGGATCTGGCAACTATGGCAACAACGGCGGCTATGGCGGCGTCGGTCATCACAAGGGCGGCTTCGGCGGTCACCAAGGTGGCTTCGGCGGCCACCAGGGCAGCTATGGCAACAACGGCGGTTTCGGCGGCCGGGGCCCATATAACGGCAACCAGGGCTTTGGCGGTTTTGGTGGACAGCAGTCTGGTCAGGTTGGACAGCAGTCTGGTCAGGCTGGACAGCAGTCTGGTCAGGTTGGACAGCAGCCTGGTCAGGTTGGCCAGCAGCCTGGTCAGGTTGGCCAGCAGCCTGGTCAGGTTGGCCAGCAGCCCGGCCAGGTCGGACAGCAGCACAATGTCCCTGTTGAGACCAAGAAGTTTGCCGTCGAGAACGTCCCGATTGAGGCTGCTGAGTAGACTGCTTACTAGTAATAGCGATGAAATGGGGGGGCTGCTGTGAAGATTCAGTACACATAATAGCGGCAGTCGTTTTCCCCCTTTCTCGTGAGAGGAGGAAAAGTTCAGGGGGAGTCTAGGTCACTCGCGCATGCTGAGGTTCAATATATAGGTAGAGGGTTAGGGCGTTGACCCTCACAAACCAAGAGGCTTGTCTCAATGTCACATAGGCCAGATAGACTGATTCAATTTTACGACTGCTTATGAGCTGAGTTGCAGGTTTTCTCTCTTCTCATTGGTTAGTTACCCTGCACTTGTTGTGTTTACTCAAGGGGTAAACCGAGCCCTGTGTCTGCTTTGTTTGGATTGTGCTGCCTCATGGCAAGGTTGGAATAGCACTGTGACAATTTGATACCTTAATACCGACGGAATATGCTAGACTGCGATGCCCATGGCTGGTTGTCCGCCGTGATCCGGACAGTCCGGCCTCGGCATGTTGTCTGCAAATCGGCTCCCTCCACACGCTCAAAAGTTTATGTTCTTGCTAGATACACAGTACGAGGTCCCTGGAGATGGAGGGTAGCAACCCGAGACGTATGACGCCATTCGTCCAAGCTGTGTGAGACAGTGAGGTTGCAGTGGGAGTCACGACACCGTTGGGGTCTGGAATAGTGTCAATTCAATTTCGAGGGCCGATGGTAGCCTTTGGCACAAAACATGTCTTGTGTCTTTCGTACCCCCGAGCTGCTGGGATGCCAAACCGCGATGGCTTGGAGAGGCGGGTGACCAGACCAGTCACAAGCACGAGATTGCGAGCTTCTCTGCATGGGGTATTTTTGGCAGAGACGTGTGTAGCTAGGAGGCCTCTCGACTCGCTCGACACAATTGCCGAGGAGCGCTGCCCTCCAACTTAACACTGATCCAGGCTCAATAGACAGCCACAGAATTCCATACTAGTAATGAATCAGACTGTTTCCGCCGGCAACCAAAAGCACAGCCTCCCTATGGCGGAAATAAACAGGCCAAGTCACAAATTGTCTTTAGTGATTGGTGGCTGAACGGGTTCGTCTCATTGGGCCTTACTGTGTGCCCCTTGGAAGGGCTCCAATAACTATGTCCCCCTTTAAGGTGGCAATATGAGCGGATATGATATGTCGACTTCAGTTTGGCCGTCGCAGCTGAGAATTCAAACGCAACCCGCTGGATCAAGGAAATCACGACATTATATTCTCTCGTGGCTTGCCTTATTCCCCCAACACAACCGCCAACCCTTTAGCCAATTGTTCGCCCCCGGGTAAGGCGTCCTCGTATCGGCAGCAGAGCAGTCTGAACATCAAGATAAGAAGAGCTTCCGGATGAATAGGGTCGGCTGTCGACCGTCGTTGATCGCGATGACATACAGACGGGTACAGTAGCTGACCCACTCGGAATGCAGAGACGACTCGCCAAGTTAGGCCCGGATAGATCAGGACCTCGCCGCGGCAGGAGCGTCGCCGTTCCGCAGGGTGTCATGAACCCTCCCTCCCCGGCACGTATCTGCATGACCGAACAAAGCGGGCTAGCAGCCCCCTCCCGCCCCCCCCCCCCCCCTAGCAGCTGTACATACGTTGGCAGCAAGCACGGCAGCAAGAGGCTAGACAGGATGACGCCGGCGGCGTATAGATGATCGCGGGCTGGGGCTGTGGCCGAGCCCGGAGAGTGATGTGATGGGGATCGAGGATGGGGGATGGGGGTGGGCAGCCAGCTGCCATCGCCGGCATTGTTTCAGATGGCCACCACCGTTAGTGAGTGTACAGTACCTCTCTGTTCTTGCCACCCCCTTCACCACACTCCCCCCCTCCCAATGTATGCCCCCGTCAAGGTTGCCGCTGCAGGTAGCCACGGATCAGGACGATCGAGATGCGAGCCATCAGCATGTCCGATTACCGATGGGTACCAGGTTGGTGGGATCGAAGGGGGGGACACAGGGAGACATGGGGCGTCGAGGGGGAGCCTGGGGGAGCCTGGATGTTGAAGCTGGGGGGGGGGGCTGCATGGAGGGTGCGCCCCTAGGTAGTCGGTACATTCGTGTAAGGCGGGCCCTGTTGGCTGGGCCCATGTACGAAGGAACATAGTCTCTGCCGGCGGCGTTCGACCACTGGCTGCATCTGCAACGCGCTCGATCCGGAAGGCGAGGGCCAAATGTGGACATATGTCGTTCGGAAGCGCGGCGGGGTCCATCGGTCGGCCATTAGGTCCATTGGGTAGTCCATTAGGTAGGGCCATTGGGACAGGTGTCGCCCAGCGAACGGCATTGCCCGGGCAGCCTGTGGTGGATCGAGATGTTGTGTCGTGTCAGGGGCCGGCCGAGGAAGCTTACACGCAACATCAGATCCGCTGTCGTGATGTGCGTTGCCAAGCAATGTCTCGGCGCTGCAGGCTCGCACTCGTGTGTGCTTCGAGGCCTCTGGGCGGGAAGACGGTGGCAGCGATCGAATCGACGTGCGTCTCTAGGTCAGACAGGAGCAGTTAAGGTAGCTAGCTGTTAGCTGACTGTTAGCTTGTCTGGCTGCTGGCAGTCACTGAATGGAAGGCTGGCCCTCTGCCCTCTTCAGCAGTTGCGGCTTGTCTGTTTGGTTGGTTTTCTGCCTTTTCGGCACTGGACGCACATTTCTCGAGGCACCGCTTCTGGACGTCTCGGCACCCAGCTGCTGCAGAATGCTACCCCAGAGGCAACCCCAGAAGCAACGCCTTTTGGCCCCAGGAACCGAGCAGATCCTATAAGCAACACTCCACGAGCGAATTCAGTGATTTCCCCGGAAAAGCTGTCCAATAGGGGCCGAGAGCTGCAATGGTTGGTGGCAGACAAATGCCGGTCTCAGTGCCCACCTCCATCCTGACTGGATGATGCAACAGTCAGAATGCGGCTACAGGGGCGTTTCTAAGGAGCCTCACCTGGGAACCAGCCAGCCTTCTGGGCCATCGTCCGGTCTGATGTTTCCAGCCGGTACCGGCAATCCGGAAACATGATACATGTATGCTGCGAACCGTGTACGGTCAAACCCACTGGCTTTAAGCTCTCTGGCGTGTGTGTACGGTTGGTTTCACCTTCAGGGTTTTCTCTTGGTTGCAATGCATCGCTCGAAGAGCAAAAAGGTGCCTAGACAAGCGGGGCAAGGCAGGAAGACGAGCTGCAAGCAGAGCTCTGGTCTTTCCGCATTGTTTGGTTTTCTGGGCTGGAGCTGCTTGCCCACGGGGAGCTCCTTCTATAAGTGGTCGCCCAGTCAAGGGTACCGAGGTACCTTACCGAGGGAGGCATGCAGACACGTTGGGGACGCCTTCTAGAAGCTCCTTTGTGTCTGCGAGCAGATCCATTGCTCTTACCTCCTTTTGCCCCTGACCAAATAAACCCCTCGATCCAGTTTCCATCCACTTCCCGTCCGCATCATCTTGTCAACACACCTCCCCAAAGGAGACTGCGACTCTGTTTGCTTCCCTCCACGGCCCCGGTACAAGTATAGCCCCCGGTTCGTCGCTGCCCCAGTGTCTCGAGTGCTCCGCAGTCGAGGCCGTGAGACATCGGCCCGTCATCTACCCCCGGAAACAGGAGGCTCTGGGTTCGATGATCTCACCCAACAGATCGTGACATAATCTCTGGACCTTTTGATCTCTGAACGAGGGTATAACCCCATGCCCATACCCCAGGAACGCTTCGATCATCTCAGATCGGCTCCAGTAACTCCACGGGAAGCCTCGAGCCCAATTCTCGCGCATCTGGGAAGTTCTCGCCCAAGCCACGCTCGCATCTAGATCCACGCCTCTTTCCCCTTACCCGCTCGGATGTCGTGCCTGGCGGCTAAGACCAGCAACGGGCGGCGGACCCAAAGTGCCCAACAGGCCGGACGTGGAGGGAGGCCAACGTCCCACGCGACGATTCAAGATCCAGCCCTATAAACCCCGATCTGGAGCTCGCATGGAACACCGACCGGAACGCCGCCGAGAACGCCGCCAAGCACGCTGCCCAATCCTTTGTCGTGTTCTTGTTTTCCGTCAACGCCAGGACCAAACAACCACGGTCGGGCAACAGTCCGATCACCCCATGCGGCCTTGGGCCGTGGTGCCGCCGCTGCCGCCGGCAATCCCTTGTCATAAACAAGTCTTCGCATGAAAAGCGCAATTTCTCCTCTCCCTCACCCCACGCCAAAATATTCTTTAGGCACAGCTGACACTTGATGCTGCAATGAGAGACAGGGAGATGGACAAGCACGAGGGCCAAGCCGTCAGGCCACCGATGATCCCCAACCGCCACTGGCGGCTGTCGGACGACTAGAGAGAGAGAGAGGTGCTTCGCACACGTCCCGCACGGTAAGCCGCTGGCATGACATGCAAAACCATCGCTCGATGAACGCTTACTAACCAAGCAATGGCTAAATTTTTAGCGCATCATCAACCTGCTCGGAATCCTCGGCAGTGTAGCACCACGCAGCAGTACAAGTATCCTCGGGGGATACCTTGCTGTGGAATTTGTCAAAGGCGGTAAGGGGATGTTTTTCTTGACTTGTTCGCATCATGTCATTGAAAATTGGACGACAGGGGTGGTGGGACAATTGTGTCGACACCGGATCGCTAGAAGTGTGGGGGATCGACCGCACCCTGAGATACTCAGGGGGGGCGAATGGTCCCCTTTCCCCAGCTTCCCCAGATTCGCACCCGGCAACTTTGCGGCTGCCCGAGGCGGTACGGGAATGACCAAAACTCGGTCTCAGCCTTGTGAAACCCGAATATCATCGGACACGGCCAGGACAGCCAGGACGGCCTCACGGCCAGCAAAACACGGCGGTGTTTTGTTTCCCCGAGCGACAGGTTGAAGAGAGCTGAATCCGGCATCCCGGGCTCCCCGTCCCCCCCCCCACTCGGTCCCTAATTACCCCTTTTCTCGAGTCGTCAAAGCATCTTCAGTACCTCAAAGCCGAAGGTCAAGGCAAGGGGAAGAAGCAAAAACCCGGGATTCTCCCGAGCGTACAGGACTGCAGCACGAGGCGAGCAGTGAGCTTCCAGTCAGCTTTCACCTGGATAGCGTGCGCCAACGTTTGAGCGTATGATGAATCTGCCGACGGGGCGGAAGGGCGGTCTCGGGCGGCACGCACAAACAGGACTTGATCTGGGCACCGGTGTGCGCCCCGCGGGATGTGTGAGATGCATATGTACCCAAGACGGCAGCCATGGCGGCGAATTGGGGCCAAGCCGGGATCGCAAGGATTTTCAAGGCACGTCTTTGAGGCAGCTTGGGGGCAGTTTGGAGCAGGCAGTATCGCTTGCGAAAGCTCCCTCGCAGCAGCCTTTTGCGGCTTTTGCAGCCTTCGCAGCAGAGGTGTGCAACGCTGCAGCGCTGTAACACTGTAACGCTGTTCGGGAAAGTGGTCAGCCTCTTACCATCTTGGGGGCTTCGTCTGGGCTGCGGTGCGGCCGTGGCGCATCCATGTGCGTATGTTGACGCCTGTGTCCTGTATGACACGTTGCTCGATGAAATATGCACGCACTCCTTGCGTACTGTGGAAAGCAAGCAAGAGAGAGGGTGTCGAGCGGTCGCGCAGAACCCACCACGCGCGCCGTTTCCCCCTATCGTGTGCTTCCCCAGCAGCCCGGGGCCGGACCGCAATTCAATGGAACGATCGGCGAACAGGATTCCGGGCGCTGTCACTTGGGCGGGCCTTGGGGGGCACACTGGCCTGACTGGTTTGCCTGGCAGAAACTGGGGGGGGGGGGGGGGGTCCCTGCCCGGAATCATTGGGATCCACATCTTGACCGGTTGCTTGACTTCGCAGTAGCTCTGCATTATCGTGCATTTTCCTTTGTGTCGGTGAGGCTCCGGAAGTCTGGGGTTGATGAGTTGTTCGCGGCATGGCGCGGCGAAAGCGCCCGCTGTCGTTGGTGACACCACACCCGAACCACCCACTGCCGATGACGATGACGCGACGCTTCTGGGAACGGGCCACGGGCCACGGGCCACGGCCGGCGACTGGCTAGCCCCCCGACACCCCATACCTCACGCCTCCTACGCCCCCTACGCCCACTAGGTAATGTACATCCCCTATGGACGCCCCTACGCCTCCCTACGGGGTCTCCACGGGGGTCGAGGACTGGGAGACCCCAGAACCCACCAGGCGACCGAGAGATGGAAAGATGGGGGCGCGCCCACCCGCCCATCCGCCCGCCCGCACCCACGCCCACCCGCACCACCGTCCGCAATAGACGACGCCAAGCAGAGATCGGCTGCTGGACGTTGACGGATGAGGCGCACCTCGCCAAAAGCCCGCCCGGCCAGCACCAACTACCAACCCTGGCCTGGTTGCCGAATCTGGCCGCATGAGCAAAATGTCCTACCATCCTGCCATGTTACTGTATATGTATGTGCCTTACGTAGCAGTCTAGTCTGTGTATCAGATGTATCATGTCCCGTTGATGTCCCGAGATGGGCCTTTCCGGATTCCGCTCTTCGGCCCCCGGTTCTCGCTCGTGTGCCTGTTTTGCAGATATACAAGATACAATCACGATACAATATACCAATGGCCTGCGGCTTGGCTTGCGGCTGCAGGTCACGGGAGTTGTCAAGCTTTTCTTCTTGCCGAATGCTCGCCTATCGTCTGTCATCTTCCTCTCGTCCTCTTCCTGCCCTCCCGCTGTCGCTATCGCTGTCAAACTCCAAGTCGACCTATTGGCTGCTGCCGACTTGGGCCGACTGCCTCGCGACGGGAAGTTGCGGACAGAGGTGCATCAATTAAGCTCGGACGAGGGCCTTCAGGACCCAACCGTATCAGGACCCGGACAGGAAGGGCTACCCGACCCTACCCTCTAACTCCCAGCTCCCAAGCTCCCAAGCTCCCAAGCTCCCAAGCTACCAAGCTACCAAGCTACTACCGCCTACCTTGGGCCGCCAGGGGCCACACATTGTTACCCTGTCAGCCTCCATCCCATCGTATCGTGGGCTACCAAGGCTAGAGTCCGAAATCAAAGAAGACAAGGTCGATTATTGTTGGGCCCGCCTTGCCGGCCCTTGCCGTGTGAAATGTCACATCTCACTTTCCGGCCGAGTGAGAAACCGGCGAGAAACAATACTACAGTAGAGTACGGCAGCCAGTGGCAGACGAGCGGAGCGCTTCCGGCTGGTCCCTTCCTTGGGCCATCACGCTGGGTGCTCTCGCGACCCCTCGTAACCCCTCCCCCCCTCTCCCCTTTTAGACTGTTGTTTAGGGGAGGCGGTGCGGGTAATCGAGGACCCCACTATCTTGGTTAGCAAGTTAGCTGTTAGGTTGTCGAAACCCCCCCCCCCCCCCCCTCCTCTCTCCGCGGTGGCCCCCCCCGATGCCCCCCTCCCCCTCCATAGTAGTAGATGTGGGACGACGCACGCTGCCGGGTCCATCTCCACCACTGCATTTCTGGACACCGTACTGTTTGTACGCCGCATAGCGGCGACGAGCAAATCAGGGCGGCGGCCAGGGGCCCTGCGGGCGTCTGCGGGCTCTCCTTGCAACTCTGCCAGAACTTAGCATGCCCGAGACGCCACGAGCCTCGAGTACCTCGGCAGGACCCCGGGCGAGCGAGACACGCTTTCCATGCACTCTACTGCGTCTTCTGCGCCGTCTTGCGTCGAGCACCTCGAGCTTTTTGTGTGGGATATGTGGCACGCATGCAGCTGGGTCTGCAATCACCATGTCAGGAGTGCAAGGCGGTGAGGACTGACACTCACTGACACTCAACACTGACACTGCCTTTTGACTACCTTTTGACTTGAGACGAGGGGGGCGCAGCCGTTTGGCTATGTTCAGGCTTTTCGCTCTCCCGTCTCCCTTTCGGCCGGTTGGGATTGGGCAGCCAGCGGTTTTGGCGATGGACGGTTAATGTCGCCTTGTGTCGACGCAAGGCCGGCCAGTGGAGGTTGATGGATGCAGTACTGATGGTGATGGTGATGGTGATGGTGATGGTGGTGGTGGTGGTGGTGTGGTGGTGTGGTGGCGTGGCGTGGTAATGGTGGTGTTGGTGGATGATGATGGATACTGTACTGATGCCGACGGGATGGATTGCTGATGCGGCGGATGGATGCTGATGCCGGCTCTGATGCTTGATGGCTGATGGTGCTGCCCTGCCGCTGCCGCTGCCACTACCGCTGCCGCTACCGCTGCCGCTACCACTGCTTGCACCTCAGACTCCAGGCCGTCGGTCTGGCGAACCACAGCAGCGAGAAACCCACCCAGTGCTTTTTTTCTTTTTCCTGGCGGGCGGACACAGGACACAGAACATGGGAAACCGACGGGGCACCCAGCTGCGAGCAAGCGATGGTGAGGCAAGGGAAGCGAGGCGAGGCGTGGACGGGCCGGTCTCGAGTCCGGAAAAACCCATGATCAGACCTCGCCGGCACCTCGACAAGCAGCTCTTGCAACCTTGTCCATGTCGTGTCCCGTCTCGTCTCCAGGCCCTACCGCTAGCGGTCCCAGCGGTGCCGGCTTTGGATGGAACGCGGAACGCAGACAAACAGGCCACCCGACGGGCGCTGGACACGGGGCGAGGAATTGGAAGCACGCAAGTGCAAGTATGTACATACACAGGCACAGAGCGAGGAGTACCAGGCACTGCGGAGGCGGCGTGGTACCCAAGGAAGCCCATGAGGCCCAAGAAGCCCAAGAAGCCTAGGACGCCCAAGAAGTGGAAGCTTCAAAACAGAAGCCATGTGAGACAAGCTAACGACCTGGCTACCCAGCAGCCGGCTGACGGGAGACGTGCGCGGGCTCGAGGCAGCCTGAGGCAATCGAGGCAGTTGAGACAGTAGAGGCAGTACGGAATTGAGGCAGGAGAGGGCCCAGGCAATCTGGCGGCATAAGGTAGAGCCGATGTTGGGGATCTGGGGGCACGTTGGCGACTGAAGAGACGTGAGGTCGAGTACTTTGTCATGTCGATGCCTCGCTCCAACCATCCAGCTCTCCAACCCTCCAACCGCTTTAGGTCGCCGCTTCAGGTTTTGCACGTCTTTCCAGAAAAAGGACACGGCTGGTTCGCGGCCTGTGGAACCCCAAGCTCAGCCAACCGTCTCTGCTCATTCTGGCGTGGGAAGCCGTGGGCCTGGGCCGTGTTCGAAGGTCTGCAGGACTGCAAGCCTGGCCCCCGGCGCCGTCTGGTTGGCTGGCAGGCCACCCAGGACCCCTGCTTCGCACTGCTCAACACTGCTCGACCACTGTGCTCGCTGCTTGGCTGCCCTGCTACTTCTTGTGCTACCTGCTTTGCTACTTGATGCATCGGACGTCCCTTGAACAAGAAGAACAGAACCCCTCGGCTGGTCGTCAAGATTCTGGAAGCTCAAACTTTTATTCTTCCAACTTTGCAACAATCCTATTGCCGCCGAACCACGCTCGTTTCCCGGCCCCTGCCCCTCCTCGAGCCCAGACCCCAAACCTCCCTCCCACCCGGCAAGCCCCTCCAGGTCGTCTCTTGTCCCAGCGCCCGCCCCAGTGCCTGCCACCCCCCCCCGGGATCCCCAGACCACCAACCACCAACCCCTCCTGCCCTCGCCGGCCGCTCTCCGGGCGACTGTGAGACGGTGAGACGGTGAGCCAGCACAAAACAGCTGGCAGCAGCAGGTCACACGCTGGAGCCGCAGCCGAGGCCCAGAACGCAAGTCGTCGCAGCGAGACGCAGCAAAGCAAGCAGCGAACAGCAGCGACAAGCGCAGCAGTTACGCAGCAGCGCCCGCAGGAGCACGCCTGCCCTCGACGATCAGTTTAAAAGGGTCAGCAACACTTGACGCGAGCCAGCTAGTGGCAAAAGCCACACACCCAACCTAAGCCCGTCACCTGCTCGTCCTGCCCCACCACGCCCGCCCTCCCGCCAGACAGAATCGGGCCATTGACGTTGACCGATTAGCTCGCCAACCCCATCGTCAGCGCCCTCGCTTTGCCGCCACAGCCCGCCCAAGGCCATGAGCTGGCGGCATTGCCTCTCCTCGTAACTTCTGTATGTCCACAACTCCAAACTGCCACGGCTCGACGAGCCAGCATGCAGCAGCAGCAGCAGCATCACCGCTCGCATCACCCTTCCCTCTCCCCGAGTCCCTCCTTCTCCCTCTAATAATCCCGTCTTTCTCGACAGGCCCAGCATGGACGCCCCAACCATTGGCGGCGTGCCAGAGAGAAGCACCGCCGAAACCGTCTACCTCCGCGCCCAGCTCATCTACCCGATCGTGCTGCTGGTGGCCTTTACTGTGTCGTCCGCCGTTCACACAATACTCATCTCCAAGACCGACGAGGAACGAGTCACCTCTTCCGTTAGGGGCCCCGGCGGAAAACCTTTGCCTGTCACCAAGAGAAAGCGAGAAGAGGAGCTACAAGAAGGTGACCACTGCGCCGGCAATAGCGTCGCTCTGAGGGTGTTCCAATATGCCACGGCCGCTCTCATCCTGACGTTTTTTGCCAATGGCGCCGCAATTGCTCTCCACGCCCTGCAGGCCCGCGGAAAGCCAGGCTTCGTCGGCGCCTGGTGGTGCAGCGAGGAACGAACCGTGAGTTATCGTCTGCTCGGCTTCTCCGCCTTACCACAGAGTAGAGAAATAGAAAATGTGCTGACAGCCACCCAAGGTCTACATTGTCGGCTCGGCGTTTCTGTACGTCTACGTGCTGATCACGCTCTTCGACTGGAGCCCAAGCCCGAACGCTGTGCACTTGATCATCTGGACCCTTGGCCTTATCGGTGAAACCGTCATCCTACTGTCGTCGGTATTCCTCATCTCCGGGACCCACTATGTAGTCCACGGGGAGAAGCGCGCGACCGCGGAGCCCCTCGATGGCCCCGACATGTGGGACCTTGTTGACCTCAGCATCGGGACCGTTCGACTTGCATTGGTGACTCTCATGGTCTCTCTCTTCGCCATTCTGTCCACCAAGCGATATTTTGAGGAGAGGCGACTCTTGGACGAGGAGGCCCGCCGCTCGAGTGCGGACGAGTCGAGTCCCCTGCTGAACGATGACGGCAACCCAGCCAATTACCGCACATCTGACGGCGCCGAGTTCGGCAACGCAAATGGTGCAGCTGAGGGTGATGCCGGATACCAAAAGCAGGACCAAGATGCGGCCTTCTATAGACCGCAGAAGCTCCCTCACCCGACTTGGTTTGAATATTGCCGCGGATACTCGGTCTTCTTCCCATACCTGTGGCCCACCAACTCGGCCAAGCTCCAGGGTCTGGTTATGCTGTGCTTCATTCTCACGGTTTCTCAAATTGCGGTCAATACACTTGTTCCTGCCCAGGTCGGGAGAGTGATTGACCTGTTTGCTGAAAACGAAAGCACCCACACCACACCGTGGCTCCAGCTTGGGCTCTTGATCGTGTACAAGTTGCTTCAGGGCTCGTCTGGCTTTCTCGGGTCTGCCCGCGCCCTCCTCTGGATCCCCGTCTCGCAACATACGTACCGTGCACTGACAACGTCGGCATTTGAGCATGTCCACTCGTTGTCCTTGGACTTCCACCTCGGCAAGCGCACAGGAGAGGTTCTGTCGGCCTTGAATAAGGGCGCTTCGATCAACCAGTTCCTAGAACAGGTTACGTTCCAGGTGCTACCGACACTTGTCGATCTCATCGTCGCCGTCATCTATCTTTACATCAAGTTCGGCGCTATCTACGCCCTCTTTGTATCGGTCATCACATTCTACTACCTTTTCTTAACTATCCGCATGGCAACTACCAGAGCCGACGAGCGTCGCGACATGGTCAATGCGGACCGTGAGGAGGAAGCTGTCAAGAACGATTCGATCACGTCATACGAGACAGTCAAATACTTCAACGCCGAGAAGTACGAGTTCAAGCGCTATCGCGATGCTGTGCAGACTTATCAAACTGCTGAGGCGAAGGTCACGTGGGGTGTCACCTACATGAACCTATGCCAGTCGATGGTGTTTATCGCCGGCATGCTTGTCGCCATCATGACGTGCGCTTTCCAGGTTTCACGGGGCACCCGGACGGTGGGCGACTTTGTCCTGCTCGTCACATACCTCGGCCAGCTACAAGGACCGCTCATTTACTTCGGCACCTTTTACCGCTTGGTCCAGCAGGCCATGATTTCTGGCGAGAGACTCCTCGAGCTGTTCAAGATCCAACCCACTGTCACTGATGGGCCTCATGTCAAGCTACTCCCCAAGTGCACCGGCCATATCAAGTGGAATAATGTCGGCTTTTCCTACGACAATCGTAGAACAGCACTGCACGACCTGTCCTTCGAGTGCGCGCCGGGCAGCACAACCGCCTTCGTCGGGGAATCTGGCGGCGGCAAGTCAACCGTCTTCCGTCTGATGTTCCGTTACTATAACTGCCAGCAGGGAAGCATCGAGGTCGACGGTCAGGATGTCAAGGATATGACCATCGACTCGGTACGCAAATTCATTGGGGTTGTACCTCAGGACACAATTCTCTTCAACGAGACCCTGATGTATAATCTCAAGTACGCAAACCCTCAAGCAACCGACGAAGATGTGTTCGAAGCCTGTCGTGCCGCCGCCATCCATGATCGTATCATGGCGTTTCCAGACGGATACCTCACCAAGGTTGGCGAGCGCGGGCTACGACTAAGCGGTGGTGAGAAACAGCGGGTAGCTATTGCCCGCACTATCCTCAAGAACCCCAAAATCATTATGCTTGACGAGGCAACATCGGCTCTTGATGGTGAGACGGAGCAGCAAATTCAATCCAAGTTGATTGGCGGAAAGTTTGGACGGGATCGCACACTGTTGATTATTGCGTAATTTTCCCCCAGTCCCTCAGGTCTGGTATCGTAGCTAACCTCATGACACAGTCACCGGTTGTCGACCATTACTCATGCAGACCAAATCATCGTCCTCCATGCCGGCACCATGGTCGAGAAGGGCACACACGAGGACCTGCTTGCGCTCAATGGCCGCTATGCTGCCATGTGGGAGAAGCACTGTCGCGCTGAACGTGCTGCTGAGCAAGCTCGCGACTATACGCGAAAGGCTAAGAAGCTTTTGTGCCAGGCCAACCTTTCCCGGAACGACGAGATGTCAGACGGGTACAGCTCCATGGGCTCGTCCTCTATCCTGCCTACGGGTCTCAATAGCCCCGTGGCTAGTGATTCAGCTCTCGACAATGCGTCGCTTACATCTCAGCGCGACAATCTGTCCAATGGGTCCAACGCGTCTATATCGTCTCGCGAGAGCAACAACGGCTCAGAAGGGACTCTTCACAACGACGGCAGCGATGACTCTCATCCCGACGAATTGGCCGACGACGAATATAGTCCAGAGCACGAGGTAGATGACCCGGTCCAATCTCATGGCTCTTTTGCACCCGGACCACCACGACCTGCTTGAACATTGTCGGTTTACGGTCAAACTGTTCCAGCAAGACCCTGGTGATGGGCGGGTTTCACTTCCCAATGTCACCTCTCTCAGGCGGCTTTGCTGTACACTCTAGGGTTCCCTCTGATTCATGTCGGTCCCCAAAGCTCCGCCTCACACACACCTAATCGACTTTGGTATCCTACATAACGAATCTCACGATACGAGCGCAGCAATGGTTCTTTCACTGTTTATATACCGGCGTTTTCTTTTGACATTTATTATTTTGCATTGGCTTCGACATGGCTTACGAGAGACGAGATCCATGAGATTCCCAAGCATGGGTGGCGTTGGTGGATATTGATGCAAACGAATGGTTGGGGACATGCAGATGAAGAACACGAATATTTTCAGCCCATTGTTTGGGACGATGGCGGGTTTCATAAGAGGGGGAAGAAGCATTTTTTCTTGGTGGGAGAGGGAACGAGGTGTTTTTGGGATTCGGCTGCTGGCCCTCCGACTTGTGGGCAAACTCAAAAGAGAGGTTGAACAAGTCATTGGTGGCCCCGCGGCTCTGTACCTACTGGCGTTGCTCGGAAGTGGAACCGCTCAAAAGGTTGTTAGGTCGAAAATTTCGACTACCAGTACTTGTTTGAGGTTACTTCTGATCACCGACGCCTGAACGTTCAGAACTGTGCGGTTGCTGTATGCTTGTAGGGAACTGTGAGGAAAATACGTCGGGGACTCTGGAGCGTCGTAGGAGCGACGCTCATAATAATCCTGAGAGGAGAGGATGACACTTTGCTCACGCAACGTAATGTGGAGGGAGAAAGGCAGGCAGCATATTCATGATGGTATGGATTACCCCTGACTGCCGATCCGTGCTGTTATCTGGCGGCTTCTGTGCAACATAAAAGAACTGTTACGATACAACTGTTTGTTCATGCCCGAGTGTGACTGAGTGTGCCTTGGATATGTTGTAAGCTCAGGGCAATGGTTGATTTGATACTCAATCACATCAAACAATACAAGGGGGTGTGGGTGGGGGATCAGTGGCCCCGTTGGCGGGACTTGGGATCCGCAGATTTCTCGGTTGATTAGAGTAGGTAATTAACCGACCGTTGGTGAATCGAATATTGAGTATGTAAAAAGTGTCTGAGGATTGATCTTGGTGTTTGGGCGGGGGTTGACGGAATGGGGGGTAAAAACAGGCAAATAGGGGTAGAAACAGACACCGAAGGTAACTTGTATCCCGCATCAACATTTGCCGTCTGCCTGCCCCCTCCTCCTCCCCCCTGACCCATCCGCGTGTAGTGCCAATCACTCACCTGGGAGCCGCTTCAAACCGGGAGCCTGCCTCGGCATCCTCTTGGGGATACGGGCCCCGAACCTCGGCCTCTCCACGGTAGGTCCCGCGAGCTTGAACCGGGCAGAGAGACGGGACGAATGTGCTGCCGGCTCCGTATGCCAGTCCCCCGGGAGTAATAGCCTGTGGCGTGAATGGCAAATACTGAGTGCAGGCACAGACAAGAAGACCATAGCGCATCAGCCAGGCCCTAGAGCACCGTTCGTTGTTTCTAACTGATCATTGATTCTCATTATACACTAGTGTATCTTCCTCTGCGAGATTCAGCATGCCTACCCCAAAGTTATCAAGATAACCCATCCATGTGCTTGTTGTACTGCGTTCATTGTCATGCCCCAGCCGACCACCCCAGGCCTTCCTCAATCAGACAAGCGAGTGTAATCATGCCAGCGCTTTCCATCCCGAGTAGCACTATTGAAAAAAAACCCCCCAAAAAAAAACAAAACGCCGGGCCGATGCAATGCATGCAAGTATAGGGTTTATGTAAACGACAGAGTGAGAAAGGGAGAAGAAGAGTCGCGCTTGATATCGTTTGCCGCCATCCCATCTTCGCTGACCAAAACTCCCCACATTACGCAGCAGACCGTAGTATCGTACACGGGAATCCCCATTGCGCCCCTGGGCGAACGGTGAATCGGAAAGGGGCTATGTATTAGTAATGTATATCCCCAATGATGGGATGATTTCCTTCCAATTTTTACCGACTCCTCTTCTGGGCTGCTGAGCCGTTCAAGGCGGCCGCGCCAGTTGCTGAAGCCACGCTCCCATTCGTCAAAGGCTTCTTCTCCTGCGCTGGCTCGACAGCATCATCCTCAATCTCCGAGTCCTCGGCGTCGCTGCGGTCATCCTTGGCCACGTTGAGCACGACAAAGCGGTAGGCAATGCGGAGGATGAAGAAGAGCCAGAACAGGTTCAGAGCCTGCAGGGAGCTCAGCAGAGCCAGCGTGATCCAGAACGAGAGGTCCGACTTGTAGTAGCCCGTCTCCCAGTTGAGCTCGTACGGGCCAACCGTCTGGAACTCGGTGAAGAGACTGAAGAGGATCTTCAGGTTGAGATAGTGCCGCAGGTAGATCCAGATGCACATGAAGGTAAAGTAGTAGGGTCCCATGATCCAGTGGTCGATGTAGTTGAGCGTCTTGGAGGTCTAGGGTATTGTTGGTCAGCTGATTTCACTCTTCGGAAAGCGAAGGGAGGGACACGCACAGCTAGGAAGAAGTCACTGATATCGTGGGTAATGTAGACAGCCAGGCCCATGTAGGTGAAGTGGAAGCGATAGCTCAGGCCGATCAGAGCCAAGCTGACGATGTGGTGGCCAACCAGCTCCTTGAAGTCCTTGCGGCGCTTCTCCATGCCGAGCAGCAGCACAATGGCCTGCTGGGCCCAGTAGGCGGCCTGGAACAAGTAGTAGAACTTGAAGAGGGCGTCGTGGGTCTTGTGGGGGGAGTTCTCGTACATGCCGCGAGTGTTAAAGTACCACACGGGCGACGTGCTCATGACGTATACGCCCACGGGTCCGAGGATGCCAAAGTACAGGGCCGTGTACATCTGCTCCATGTAGCGCGCCTGCTTGCCGCGCGAACGCAGGCCAGCCCAGCGGGCCATCGGGCGCAGGACCTCCTGCATGACAAACTCGCGCGTGAACGACAGCACCACGGTATAAAAGGTCACAAAGGCAATATCCCACAGTCCCTTGCCGTACTGGGGCACCTCGTCGGGACCCGACACGGGTAGCTTGTAAGACAGAAAAATGAAGCGTCGGATCGGGTTGCTCTCGGTCGGGTTGAGAGCGTAGAGGGACAGGAACACCAGCAGAATCACCAAAGGCAGCACCCAGGTGTGCTTGACGGCAAAGTGCTTGGCGCGGCGGAGGGCGGATCGGGCCTTGCGCCGTTTCGAGAAGCGCTTGCCCGGCGTTGCGTCCTGTAGCTGAGAGTTACGGTCAGCATAGCCGTCAAAATAGCCTGCGTTGTATGCAGTGGTTCCCCGGCGTCCCTTACCTTTGTTGGGGAGGTCCCGTGGAAATGCGCGTAGCTTGTGGACAGAGCCGGTGCGCCTGTGTCGCCAACGCGCAGGGCATCGCCCAGGCCGCTGGATTTCCTTCGCCTCCGGGCTGTGGTATTGGCGTCGCTTGCGGCGGCCGAGTGCAATTGGTGATCGGCCGTGCTGAGCAGCGGGAAAGGTTCTGGTGCGGTCGACGCCATGGCTGTGCAATGGTATGTAGATCTGGGGGCTCGCGGGGAAGGGTAGCGGAATAGCGGAAATAGCGGGAACGGTTGAGTCTGAACGGCGGGCGCTGTTGTAAGCGCAAGAAATAAGAGATGCCCAACTAGAAGTCTGTGTTTCTCTGCTTCAGTCCTGAAGAAGAGACGGGACGACGAGAAAAAGTTTTGGCTCGGTACCACGAGTGTAAAGGCAAAGTAAGATGGAGGCCCTGGTTGGGAAGAAGTCAGCCAATTGATAAATCAAACCCCAGCGGCGCCCGCGGACCAGCATCTAATTTCCCAGGGGCCCCTCTGCCATGGGTTTAACTGGACCCCTGCTTTTTCCCCTTCCATTCCCTGTGCTGGCAAATTCTTTTGCTTAGACCACCCAGGCAACTCGGCACTCCTTTTTCAGCTTTCCAGTTGCTTGCCAGGTGCCGTACCACTGAAGCTCCCCTGCTCGCTAGCTGACTCCTCGCTGCACCGCTTCAGCCCGCAAGAGCATTACCTCAGCAAAGAAGGTATGTAAGCACATACATAGGCACACAATCGGTGATCCCGCGTGCTCGGTCCAGTCCTTTGGCCTGGTTCTCGGGAGTGATGCCACCATTGCTGTCTGAACATTAGCCGTACATACGTACCAGGTCATGTTATCACCCATAGTAGTTTGAAACATGGTTGAGTAAGAAATGTGTTACGCAGAAAGCAACAACATCATCAGGTTTACCATACGACATATACATCCGCATCCATGCCTCCTCCATGCCTCCTCGCCCATGCCCATATATTGGTTCTGCAAGTCTGCAAAAGCATATTCACCCGTCCCCCGGGCTATCCGCCCACTCCAAAGCAAACAACAATACACCTGCCGACCAAGCAGCAGCTCGGCCACAGCACATTAAAAGACATAACAAAAGGGGTATCTTCCCTTTCAGGCCACCGTGCTGTGATGTGTCCCATTTGCCCAACTAGCCAAAAAGCCTGCCACCCATCCATCCGCCCCTTTTTGTGTGACCTCCGTCGAGACCCAGCACCCGAGGTATCCACGTCCCATGAAAATGCACCCAACAATGCCCAAAGTCGATCCGTCCTCAACAGACCAGCCCTACAAAGTAAAATATAAGATTCCAACATCCTATACTGTTTCGCCTGTTCGCCCACATAAATTTAAAAATGCTTCAGAAACACATCAACCACGCTCGGCTGGAAAAGAAAACACATGAGAGAAGCACAACGAGTGATCAGGCCTGATGCTGCGAGGCAAAACTATCATCCGACGTCAGCCTTCCCAGCACAACCTGCGACTGTCTACCTGCCTGAGGCTCGGGCTCCGAAATCACCACTACGGATGGCGTTTTCCGCCGCCCCGGTGCCGTGAAGGAACCCGTGCCGTTGGTGGTTCGGTGCGCAGGTGATGTTGGGGAGGTCGGCAGCGACTCCTCTCCGGTGGCCAGAGTCCTTGAACCGCTGCTGCCCCGGCGGTCGTGAACCGGGCGAGATGAGCTCCGCTGAGATTCCAGCTCCTCTTCTTCCAATAGCCGCGCAAGAGCAGCCCCCCGGCGCGCCGGCGCAGGGATGACGGTCACGGGGAGACTGTCGGTATCGGGAGTCGGGCGGATCTTCTCACGGAACTTTTCTGCCTGCGCCACGGCGAACTCTTCTAGGCGCATGCGGATATCCCACTTGCTGCTGTCCTCCTGCGCGGCAATCTCGCTGATCGGTGGTTTCTCCTCTGTCACAACGCGCTCCTCGTCGACACGACGAACACGTCGGAACGAAAGGCCCTGGGCAAGCGCCCGCCATCTGTTTCCTGATAGCGTTGTGTCCGGGGGCGGTTGGGTTGCCCGAGCTGTCTGGGTCGTCTGAACAGGTTGAGCCGGCAATTCCGGCCCCGTGCTTGTGCTGCCATCATCACTATGATGACTCGAAGCAGAACTGCCGCGGCCAGAGATCGGCCTGTTGTCTGTAAGGGGCGGCGGTGGTGTGGTCCGCGATGTTGTCTCCGTCAACGGGTGGTACCTAATGGCATAAATAGTACTTGCAGCACTGGCAGTGTCTGTACGGCTGACGGGCGTGGCTGCTGGTGCCGGACGAGCTGGCCATAACGGCGGCTGCAGGAATCGTATCCTGTCGTTGTTGGTCGACTGTGTATTCGCCGGCTCGCCCGGTTTTTCCGTCCTTCTCGATCTTGAGTGAGACCTATATCTCGAAGTGATCGAGGTGACACCGGGCCAGATGTTGTTCCGCCCAGTTGTTTGGTCATTATCATGTCGTCCACTCGTACCACCTTCATGGTCGGTATCATCGGGCCCCCTCTTTCTTCTCCTCGAACGGGCGCGGTCGGTTGGCGTAACCTCCAGCATTTCATCTCCATCAAAAACTTCCCGCCCTAGAATTCCATCCTTTTTCTCCTCCCGCTCCAATGCCTCAATTCTTTCCACCCACTCCCACACAATTACACTGGCAGCGGCAGCTCCGACCCATCGGACATAGTCGCCCCAGCCAGTAAAATCGGGCTTGGATATATCCAAGATAAAAAACACGACCGGGACCAAAATTGCGAGAAGTGATAGCATAGCCACCAGTATCATATTCTTCATCTGCGGGTGGTAAAAGGCGTATCGCTTCTTCATTAGTGAATAGTAAATGACCCACGCTGCGTAAAGGACGCCCAGGGCAAGCGCAAACAGATAACTGAGCGCGGGAACGGCGTCGGTAAAGGTCCTTGGCCGTGTTGCGCCTTGATTTGTATACTGAAAGCTGTTGAGGGACTGAAAGATAACGTCGAGTGTGATGAGCGCGAAAGCGGTCCACTTTATGATAACCTTCTCGCGCTGACGGGGAAAAAGGCGGATTAGGGTTTGCGCTTGGGCAAGCCAAAGAAAGGTGTTGGATATGATGCGAATAATCTTGAGCTCATTTCCACCCAGGACATCCTCCTGGAGCGTCTTTGCATTCTGGATGCCGAAAGAATACTGCACCTCGGCCGCGTGGAAGGTGGCCGCGGTTGCAATCGTCAAGGAAACAGCAACGCTGAGTGCAGCCACCTTTTGCAGCCACGGACGTCCGCCAATGCTCGTCCCAGTGCCGCCGTTTGTAAAGCCTTTTCGGCCAAGGACAACAATTCCGCCATCGAGAAAAGATCTAGGCGTTACAAAGAGCATGATAACCAGTGTGTAGGCTACGACCGTTGTCGCGGCGAGAGCATAGCATTGCGGAAAGGTCGATGCGTAAAATGGGTCTCGAAAATCCGAATACTGTGGTCCGTCTTCTGTTGGCATCGATCCCTCGGGTTCGGCAATGGTCAACGTCCCGCCTCCGCCGTTTGCGATGATTGCCGGGAGGCTGATAGAGGTGCAGGTCGGCTTGAAGGCGGCCACCGCGGTGAGCGTGAAGATGTCGCCGTTAGGCAGTGAGAGGATCCCCCCTACCGGGAGGTTGAGAACGGAGCAGCTACTGCGGTCGGGTGATAGCAGAAGCGATGCCGTCGGTTCCGGCAATGCGGCCGTTATGTCGGGAAACAGCTGACGGACTTCCATTCTGACGGCTGTCGACGGCGGCCAGCCGCTGGGGAATGCGCTGTGGCAATCCTGCGGCCTCCTTCCAGTTATCTCTCAATCGCCATAGAAAATTGCAGGCGCGGCATCCGTCGCACGCAGGTTTCTTCGCGCAGAGCTGTCTCGAGGAGGGTTGTCAACACTGCTGTCGTCGTCGTCGTGTCGGTCAGTCGATCGGTCGGGTGGGACAAATCGGACAAGTGGCAATTCCAAGTGGCCTCGGCTTCTTCTCACAATCCGCACAAATTCGTCTACAAAACCAGTCGGTGCCAAGGAACGACGAAAAAGAGACGCGGTCGAATAAGTGAAGGGGTCTTGTCGCGATGTATGGCGCGGGGGATGCTCGTGAAGGCTGGGCGCCGAGAGATCTTTGGTAGGGAGATAGTCGGGGCTTGCGTGACGCAAGAAATGGCGAGCGGCGAGCAGCGAGCAAAATTGGGGGGGTGCAGATGCGCTGTGGGCCCCAAACGGCGAATCCGTGTGTTTGTTTAGCGCTGCAATTGTTTTCTTCTTCGCTATCACTGGCCTCGACTGTCTCGAAAGTGTTTGAACTTTGACACGAGCGATCAAAAAGCCGGGGCAGAAAGGGATGCCCCCTTCTTCCAGAGAGTCCTGAGCGACTTCGAGGCAAAGCGGAGATAACGTGCATTCGATGCTGACACTGTACGGAGACACTGTCTTACTATGCTCCCAGACCCCCCCTGTTTCGCGGAGTTCAGAAGAGTGAAAGGTGAGTGGGACGCTAGAGTTCGTTGGTGTCGGCTTTGGGTGGGACCACAACCGCCCCATCTACGAACCCGTTTCCTTCTCAGGACA
Source organism: Lasiosphaeria hispida (assembly GCA_033439745.1). Lineage (NCBI taxonomy): Eukaryota > Fungi > Ascomycota > Sordariomycetes > Sordariales > Lasiosphaeriaceae > Lasiosphaeria > Lasiosphaeria hispida. The sequence goes on from JAUIQD010000003.1 coordinate 3,419,311, forward strand.
TTACAAACGCAATATTTTACCGCTTAAAGCATGAGAAACCCTATTAAACGGCGACAAGTCTCCCACTCGTCCGTCGCGAGTGCCGGCGAGTACGAGGAAGAGGGAAAAGGGAAAAGGCCAAGATGCCACCATACTGGCGCATTCCTGGACAATAAATGAAGCCGTGTTTAATTGGGCCTTATCATTTGCACGGCAATACCCAGTCCATAGCTGCCAGTGCGCATTCTACCTTCCGCGGGGCATATGGGGAAGTCAAGGAGCAGAGGAGCAAGCACCCGACCACCACTTTCAGCTTTGGGGGGTCTGGGTGGTAGGTCGCACTGTGTCCGTTTATTTGATCTCGATCCATGGCTTTCGCATTCGTGAAGGACATGGAGCAAGGAGGCGCAGCTCGTGAGCCAAATTGAGCAGGCACTCTATTTCCTGTCGTTTCCCAGAAACAGAAACATGATGGGCCCGCTAGGAATGATTGTTTGTTCATGTGCTCTGGGCCGTATGCCGTCACGGCACATTCGTCAATCGGGTTGCGCAAGGTTTTGCGACCTGACCACACAGCACTGGTCTGCCCTGGTGACTGGATTGACTGGACAGAATTGCATTCAGATATTGCGAAAGAAATTGACTGGACAGAATTGCATTCAGATATTGCGAAAGAAAGAAACGGCTAGGCCCGCTGGCTGCCGTCTGACTGGGACCTCAGGTAAAGCTCCCGTCTCTTGCTGTAAACCCCACCCAAGGTGTTGGAGTGGAAGAAGCATGGTGGGATGGCATCTGGAAGTTGTGCCACAACGTAACTGCCGATAGTCGTCCTCTCAGCGATCGAGCTGAATTTCAATCCATCGCAGTCGCAGCAGCCATGTCACGTAGAGCTGGCGGGAACATAGGCTTGAGTCAGCGGGTCGCATTGTCAGACACGGGGTGGCTATCCCCTTTTTGGTTCATGAGGTGCGACTGCAGTGTTTCTGCACTTTCCTGCGCTGTGCGAGGCCCTCACAACAGCAATGGCATTCTTCCCTCTTGGGGGCACTACTGTAACGTCAACATCTATCCTATAAGACCTTATTGAGGGCCAAGACAGACAGAATGATCTCTGCCAAGCAGCCACGACAGTCGGGAAGGCTGGCCAAGTTTCCAAACTCCGCGCACATCGCTTCTTGGCAAAGGCTTGTCTCCGCGTGGGAGCAGTCTTGGCGGCACCGGCCGTTGGTAGTCTAAGCCAGCCTCTGCGTTGGGCTGGGGCGCGGAGGCGCTGAGGCGCGAGCCAAACCGCTTGGTCGGGAATTGCAACAAGGCCGACAAGGAAACAGTATAACGAAGGGTTATGCTTCGACTAAATGCCGCCGCCCTCCCGCTCGCCCAACGCTTCGATGCAAGAAGCACCCCAGCACGAAACATCGACTGGTCACAGCGCGACCCCAGAATGACACACCCCAACGGCTATGCCACAAGCACTTGATAATGTCCACCCGGTCCATCGTATGGTAGTTTGGGACCTTTGCAAGTCTCACATTCCTTGTTACTCAGGTACTGTCCTACTCTTCATCGATCTCCAAGCATCCAAAGGAATCAGACTGGATATGTATATGTCGGGCGGTGTCCCGTTGCATCAACGCGTTTGGCATTTCCATATTGTACCCGCCATATAATCACCTCACGTACACAAGACAAGCGAGCTTGGATTGGGCAGCTAACCTCAGCAGTGCCATATATCGAACCGATAGTTAATACCAAGTATTTTACAAACATAACCCCTGGAGGCTTTATCTTCAACAGCTGTATCAAGTTCATCAAGGTGTGCTTCGTTCTATCCTTGCTGGGACTTTCCACGTGAAGTATCTCAATCGCCCTTCCGGCATCCACATATCTTCGGAGTGTATTCCATCATTGGATACTCGGTGAAGCCCGACCTACAAATCATCAAGTTTGCGGGTTCGGCAATCACAGTCCCCGTTCTTGACGCCTGTAACAAAGACCAGGTTGGTGTCCCCGAGACCGGGTATCATCAGCACAGTTTTGTTATATATGCCACATCGACGAATGAACTACAACCTCCACACTGTGAGGTGTCACATTCCAATACCGGGAACATTGCGACATACACTCCCGCTATCCTTCTCGAGCTACCTATCAATAATTGCCAGGCGATTGCTCCAAAAGGCGATCTAGCCAACACACCGTGATGTCTGTGCTAACGCGTCAGTTACATAGTCCATCTACAAGGATGACAGGACGGCATATGGATGCTCAAGAAACTCCGTCGATAATCTGCCTTGGTCAGCTGAGTGATAACCTGATGCTACCCAACAAGCAGAACCGTTTCTGCGACACCAGGGGCCCCCAGTTATATCATGATGTGGCTACAGGCATAGAGAACATATCCAAGAAGATCAACACTGTAAGCTGACTGACGGAAAGCTGACATGCATTGGCATTGCAGGGCTACTCCTACACAGCCCTAGTAATATATAGAGTTGAGTACACCGGCATGAGATGTTCGAAAAGCCGCTGGTTTTCGTTCGGTAGCTGCTATGGTGTTCGTTACCATTCATGGTAGTGATGTTGGCGACATTTTTAGCTGTTCTCACCTTCTACTACCCAAGTTACCACTGAAGTTTGTTCATCTCAACCAAGGGTCTGGTTGATGGGGCTAGACCGACCAAGTTCCGTCTGTTGTTGCATCTTGCTGAGTGCTTGATAAGCTGCATTTGGTTACCGGGGCAAGTTGCCAGTCTTGGAGACCCAACTCTCCGGCCTACAGGATACGGGCGGGGTCTATGGCCATGCCAAGAAATAGGACAGGCCAACCTAACACTAGTAGGCAGTACGGAATGCAACCACTGATAGTACTTTCGGGGCCCCTACCTTGCCAAAGTCTACCACGGAAGTCATCTCCGCAGCAACAAGAATGAACTGCTGACGATCGGGAGGCAGATTTCGAAGCGAACGGAACGGCGCACAAGATACACCGGGCTACTCCGGATCCGATTCCGCTGTTCTGGCCACAATCCCGTTCTTAAGCCTTACCATCAACACCTATGGCACAAAAGACATACGTTCTGTCCTACATGACTGAGGGAAGGCCGAAGTCAACTTCTAGCAGTCAATTTTGCGCGCTTCCTCCGTTGGCGGCAGCCTAAAAGCTGGCATCTAGTTGGGCAACCGCCCTTTCTCTTCCTTTGTAGCTGTCTTGGGTTCCATGCGCTACCTAACGTGTGATATGTGCTCGCCTTGGCGGTACTATCGGGTTTGGCGAGGGGCAAGCGACACCATGTGTGATGCCAGCGCATTGACCCCACGTCCAAGACGCTACGCTTCGCCTTGACATTTGGTTGGAGGCTGGAGGTTGGCTCCCCCCATTATCGAGCCACAATGGCTTATGGTAAAAGCGGTTTAGTACAAGAGCGTGGTGGTGGTTGGAAAATGGCGCTCGGTTGAGTGCACGTTATGTTAGTTGCAGGAAGAGGCGATAGGATAAGTCGCCATGCTGATAGAGGAATGGCGAACTTGGCCCGGTACATTGTATTGCATCGCGGTTATAGTCGTCGCAGCATCAGCGTGCCCATTCGGGTGGTGGGGCAGCCGTTTCCTCAAGTCGGGCTCTTCAGCCCGAAAAAGGACAAGGAGCAGCCCTAAAATGTTGCTGGCAGTAGCCTCAAATCGATCCAACAAACCACGAGAGTCGCAGCACACAGCACGCAAGCTAATGGTGCCACATGGCTCATATCATGTGTCGCTCTCCTGTAGGACAGAGAGGGCGATATTGGATCGTCATGCCGTGGTCTTGGGAGGAAGGAATTCCTGATTCTTTGGGTTCAATTTGGTCGACAATGCAGGCGCGGCGTAGATGATGGGCAGACGGGAATGGAGTTCGAATGGGTCTGGCGGGGAAGTAAGTGGCCAGGTCCACCAATGTCCTGGCTTAAGCCAACCCCTCCTTGGGTTCTTTGGCCACACCTGCCTGGCAGGAAACAAACAAGTTCCTTCCCAAGAGACTTTGGTGGTGAGTGACATTGCTCGACTGGATCCATCCAATGGATCGACAGCCCGTCAAGAACCCGCCCACTACCCGTCCGTGAATGGTCAGGGACATCCCTGCATATCGAAATGTTTCAAGTCCCAAGCAAGCCCAGGCCTCCCTATTTTTTCCCCCCTTCGCGAACAAGTTTTGCTTCACAGGGCGGCTTCCCAAGATGAGGACTACCAATGGCCAGTCAAAAATACATAGAGCCACTCTTCTGCATATGGTGTACCGCCGCTGTCAAAGGGCGACTTCATTGATGACCACCTAGGAACTGTGACTGCTGTGCCTTGGGATATTGATATCGCATCTTTTGCTCCTCCTTCTGCTGCCGTGTTTGGCCTCAAATCCAGGTGCCAAATCTCGCTCAACTTTCCGCAACCACGGCGCTCCGGGTCCACTGTCATTGAAATTGCCATTTTCAAGAGGAGAGATCGTCCCTTCGACAGTGGCCCCTCTTTTTGGCTGCCGACGGCGCCCCAGTTTTCGCATTCGCAGGTCGTAGTAAGGCCAGAATTCGTCGTTTCACCCTCGGTCCCTCGCCCACTGACCTCTCCCGTCCGTCATCTACTGTATCCAAAAGCCCTTACTTGGGGCTCTGTGAGCGCTGAGAATACTGGCCTTCACTGCTTCCGTTCGAATTATGCCAGGGAGGGTCTGAGATACTTTGTGGCATGCATACAGTACAATAGGGGATCCCCAAATCACCGGACATTCGAAATTCGAAATTCGAATGCGACCAGTGCCCGAACGCCAAGTCCCCCCAGAGCACAATCCCAGCCCAGGTTTTAACGCCTTGCCAGCCCTAGCCTGGAAACTTCAGGGGTTGGCATCTGCTTCATGAGCCCGATCCGCTGACAGTGCGACGTCCGAGTGTCTGCGAGTTCGTCAACCTGCGTCCGTCTGCGTCTGCGAGCCTGCGAGAATTATTGCATGCGCCAGGCGACGACGACGAGATCGCTCCAGGAAAACACAACTCGGGGATTGTCGCGGGGTTGCATGCAGCACCCATTCAATTCGCCATGACGAGGCCCCTAATCATCCGCGCTGGTATGTGCCTGTCTTCCTTCATCTCGCCTCACTGTGGTCTGTGGCCCCTGGCTATTCTTCCTTTGTGGCTGGCCTGGGCATTGCTGTGCTTTCGCAGTTCCTGCTTCAGCCCTCCAGCCCCCGTGCCTTGGGGCCTGTGGCCTGTCCATGTCTGTGAATGTGCCTGGTTGCGTCAAACCGTTTTCCTAACCCTTCCCCATTTACCCAGACACCATTGATCTCCAAGACCGAAACGCGCCAACCGCCCAAGTTCATCTCAAGCCGGTCGCCGACCGACTGCTGGCTCCGCACCAGGCCGAGACGCTTCGCGAAGTTGCCGCAGAGACGGCCGAGGAAGAATACCGATCGCCGCGCATCTCGTGGACACCCGGCGGAACGGCCGACCTCGACCAGTACGCTGACGGCGACCCTTACAACGACGGCGACCCCTACAACAACCCGCGCGAGTACAGCCAAACAGGCAGCGGAAGGGATAACACGATGCAGACCGGTTCCCAGCAGGACGCGCTGGCAATCGCCCAGAATGGCGGCGTATCGGGCGTTGATGCCGACGACGGTGATCTCGACGGCGAAAGCGAGATCGACATGGACGACGACATGATGGACAAGATTTCAAGTTCACCTTCAATTGAAGACGGTGGGTCTATTTCTAATATTTTGCGCATTGGGTCCCCGGAGACTAGCTCTCCTATTCAATTGGCGTCACCCTGCGGCTTGCTTGTTCGTGTTGCCCCAGGTGGTTAGCGATGTGAGGTCATCATCCCCATACCTCAGCCATCCTAAACGCCTGCTGCTGGGCCCGTGGGATCGGCGGCCGGACAACGTGCCACGTGCAGCCTTTCCACGTCGTTATCATCATCTGTTCGGTAAGTTCGAAAGCCGGCGTCTATCTAGCCGAGGAAGCGGCATTCGAGACCGGGACCGAAACCTCTTGCGACTCTACCGATACCGCGAACCGCAGGCGGACGACGCACAGGCCAGCATACCTAGAGACACAAGGAGCGAGCAAAACAGGGCAGGCAGTAGCTCAACGATGCTCCAATCGGTACCCTCGTGGGATTCAGCTGAGCGCAAGTCACATGTGGGGGGCTTTACGGGCGGCGGCTGTTTGCTTGATTCAGGGGATGCCGGGGAAAACGAAACTGGGCAGGGTCCCGGCGACTATAGAACGGCAACGCCCCACGTACCCGACGACGAGGACACCGATAACCATGACGACGAAAACACGGATGATGATAACGGCTTGTCTGATGCTGACCCAAGAATTATTGACTCGGGCCGGGATGGCGAATGCTTACAAGAACCAGAGGACATTGATTTCGAGTTCGTCTACGCCCTTCACACATTCATTGCCACAGTCGAGGGACAAGCGAATGCGACAAAAGGAGACACAATGGTGCTCCTCGACGACAGCAACAGTTACTGGTGGCTTGTGCGGGTTGTAAAAGATAGCAGCATTGGTAAGTTTTGGGAAGGTATTTGTGTGATGGGTCATGGCGAAGCTAACTTCTCTTGTAGGTTACCTACCAGCCGAACACATCGAGACGCCGACAGAAAGACTTGCCCGGCTGAACAAACACCGGAACATTGACGTGGGTTGAGCATAGTATGAGCGTTAATGGGACCGACTAACACTGTAAACAGTTGTCTGCTACGATGCTGGGTGACCAGGCTGAGAAATCCCGGAACCCCCTCAAGTCTGCGATCAAAAGAAGGAAGACAAAGACAGTCCAGTTTGCAGCCCCTACATATGTCGACTACTCAGACATTGACTACTCGACCGAAGAAGAAGACTTGGAAGCAGAGTATTTTGCTCAGCAGCAGCAGCAGCAGCAGCAGCAAGCGCAGCAGACACAAGAGGCGGCTGTTGACGAGGCGGAGGATGAGACGGCAAAGGTAGAACCGCTGAAGCCGAGATCACAGCAGAAGGATGCCAAGGCCGGTGGCGAGGCCGCAGTAGCGGTCAAAAGCGCGATCCGAACCAGCGAGGAGATTTTCGAAACGAAAGCCGGAGACGGGCCCAAGAAGACAAGCGATGGCACTGTTCGGGACTCTTTCTTCAAGGACGACACAGTTGAGACTAAGAAGATTACACTAACACCGAATCTCCTCCGTGATGATAATGCCGGACGGTCCTCTGGCGACTCCAGGGAGCTTAAGCAACGGCCCAGTCTCGACAAGCTCGAAAAGGACAGCGCGCCGGGCAAGGATGATAAGAAGAAAAAGGACAAGAAGGAGAAAGAAAAGAAGCCAAGCGTGATTCGGAGTTTCTTTTCTCGGAAGGATAAGAAGATGAAGGGAGACGAGGATGACGATTCTTTCGGCAAGCGGTCACTTGACGCCGATGTGCAGGAGCAAGAGGTGGAGGAGGAAGAAATGCAACAGTCACCCGAGAGGGGCACAGGCCCCCAACGGCAACCAAGCAAATTGCAGAAGCAACAGCCACGGACCGAGCCTTCTCCGACGAGGAAGACGGCGGGAACCGGGCAGAAGGACCACGGTATGGACTCAGTGACCATCCTATCTGAAGGAAGTATGAGCCAAGGGACTGATCATCTGCCAGCAACGGTGCGCGTAGTCGACTCAGGCTCGAGAGAATCTCCAGATGGAAGCCTCAACGGACAAAACTCGACTCGTAACCAGTCACCAGAAACTTCTAGGAAGGGTGAGAAGCCGGGTCCAAGAGCGGCACCTCCAAGAGCACCCAATGGCGAAATCCGGCCAATACTGGCCACTACGGCTCGATCCCGTGTGGAGCTTGACGATTTTGACTCGGACGAGGACATTACCCCTGAGCCTGTGCAACAAACAGCCGGCCCCACGGAAAATTTGGGGCAGCAACAGCGACCAGTCCAAGGGAGCTACCCGCAAGGCAGCTCAGGGGCCGGCCAGACCATCAAGATCGTACCGGCCAATACGACACCACCTCAACAGCACGTAGAACGTTTGTCGGAGTCACCGGTTCAAGTGTCGCCGGTCAATGCCAGCAATCCGCCACCGCTAATGGTGGATACCTCAAGCCAAGAGGAGGATCGGTCCTCGTTGAGGTCGACGCCCTCGCCGGAGATGATCGACCATGACGATAGCGAGCTGCGTGGTAATAAGGATTCCATCACGACGGCAAGCTCTACAGCAGCAGCATCAACATGGAACGACGTGAGCTTACGTGCTTTCTTCGATTCGGGATCGGATATTCGCGACCTTCTTGTTGTCGTGTACGACAAGACGAATGTGGCGCCTGTAGGCCCCGACCATCCGATTGCTGGGAGCTTGTTCAAGGAGCAGAATGCGAAGCTGGCCGAGATAACAAATGTAGGTTTTATCGTTGGCTCTTGATTTGGGGCGGCTTGCTAACTGGTTGATGATAGCAACTTGATAACATGCTCGGCGATTGGCTCGCTCGCAAGCAGCGATTAAGGGGCAGTGTTTGAACATGTGGTTTTACATCCTTCCCTCGGACTTGATGGCTAATGGTCATGGCCGAGCGGGGGGGTTATGCGGTGTATCATACCATTCTTCGGGACTTGTTCTGTCATGCATTTACGACACTGCATGCCAACGTTTTCTTCTTCTTATTCTTCGTTCCCTTGGCTTGGCTTTTTAAGGGCTTTGGGAGGTTTGCTTGCTGGTTATTGTACGGCATCTGGGTGGCGTAACGGGCGAACATAGGGGGTTTGGTTGGGCATCGGGTTGTGGTTGGAGATGTCCTGGGAAGAGGGCTGAAAGGCCACGCCGGGACGGGGAACTGAGGTCATGAATTCAAGCTGAGAGACACCTCGGAAATTATGTTTATGTTACCTTATACTCTCTGTATGCGCCGTGAGGTGTCCTAAGCTCAAGAGATGGTGTGGAAGTCTCCAATAGCTATTGTTGGTTGTTTTTGGTCGCTCAGATGCTGTGAAACTGGCAGTGACAAATCTTTAGGGGGCTCCGAGCCTTGGCGGCGCCGCTGTATGTTGCTCTCGGCGCCCGAGGTCAGGGGTGAATCCGCATTTGGTAGCGTTGATTCGTCACCTACGGCTCCGCCAGCTTAGCCCCCCCCTAGGCTAATACTTGGCGCGTCCGAACAGTCTCGGCGACGATTGAATTGGATTTTTCTTGACTTCAAGACCTGTGCTTCCAATCCCAAAAGGTGTATATATTTGCCTGCAAAGATATCCATAGCACATCCACCTTCAAATCATCAGCGGCCTAAATAATCACTTTGATCATCAGTCTTCAAAATCAGCAATAATGGGGTCCATTCTCGATCTCAGGTCGACCAACTGGTCCTACTACACTGTAGGTAATCAACAAAGCAGCAGGTCAATGACATGACAGCATTGAAGCTGACCAGCCTCCAGGTCCCTATCGCCTTCATGCTCGTCATGGTGCCCCACGCGTATTCGATTGTTCTGGCCGGCAAGAACTACGACTTGGACAGGTGAGATTTTTTCTTTCCTCTTCCCCCCTTACGAAGGGGGGAGAGACACAAGAGAATGAAGAAAAAAAACCCTAACCAACCCCTGCCAGCCCCCGGAGAACCGAGGACCTCTGCGCCAAGGACACGTCGCTCGGCAAGGCCGTCCTCCGCCGCATCAGCCGCGCCAAGGCGGCCTCGGCCAACGGCTTCGAGACGCTGGGCCTGTATGCGGCCGGCGTGGTGGCGGCGAACGTCGCCCAGGTCGAGACCGAGGCCGTCAACAAGCTGGCGCTGACCTACCTCGTCAGCCGCGCCGTCTACAACTTTGTCTACGTCCACCTCCAGGACAACAAGCGCATGGCGCCCATCCGCAGTCTGGTGTGGCTGGTGAGTCTGTATGCCATCTTTGCGCTGTTTGTCAAGGCCGGGATTCAGATCAACTAGGTAGCGGGGTTAAGGGGCTTGGGTATATAGGCGTGTGGTTGTGGCTAGGGAGCGTATCTCGTGTGGGTATATATAAATGTCTGAAGGTCCCCGATTCTTAACCTTTCGTGGTAGTGAGTTAGTTGTGTTTCTGCTGCTGTGTCAGCGCCATTCAGCGTCAAGCTCCCGACAGCTGCTTCAATAGTACCGCGGCAGATGTGCGTGGTTTGGACTGATCTCTTCAATTGCATTATTCATGATGTTGCGGTACACACCCTCCGCCTCGTTGATCACTACACACACCCATCTTCTGACTTCCCCGATGGATCCATTTTCCGTCTCGAGTTTATGCTAAATACACAATCAGTCTTCTCTCACCCTGCAGATCACAGCACAGAAAACAACTCACCAGGACCGCCAATGGCCGTCGTAATCGTCCCGCTCTCGATAAAGACACCAGAAAAGTAAAAGTCCTCCGTCGTATCTGCATAGCCCGACCGGGGGAGTTCGAGGACGCCGAGATGCCAGTCCTGGCCGTTGGACGACGTCGAGACGCCGCTGACGGGAGCAACCACCTGCTTCAGGGGTTCGCCACCCTCCGAGTGCCAGAAGCCGACCTTGTTGCCGCCAAAGTCCTAGACACCAAATGAGTAATTAGCTCACACTCACCATGCTAAAAAAAAAAAAACCAAAAAAACCCGGGGGTAGGTAGAGGGACATACAATCTCATAGGCAACATTGTGCCACACATTCGGCTTCCACTCCGTCTTCCACTGGCTTTTCTGGTTCGTCATCCACTGCAAATTCGGGTTGCTCGTGCCCGACTCGCCGCTGATCCAGCCGTACTTGAGCTCAGTGAAGTGGCTCTCAAAGAAACAAATCTGGTGCTCGCGGTTGACGCTCGGCGCGTTGGTGTCCTTGCGCATAATGCTAAAGTGATAATACACCTTGCCCGACGCGATGGCCGCCTTGGTCTGCGGGATCAGCTCGGTCCGCCGCATTGTCTGCCCGTTCCAAAAGGCCGTGCTGTCGAGCGTGAACTTGGCCCCCTGCTTCGACACCGTGTCGTTGGGGTTCTTGTGGTCGGGCGACAGGTTGACGTACTTCTCCACGGCCCCCGACCCGTGGATGTAGTACTGGTATGGGCCGACCTGGGAACTCCAGCTCCACTTGTTGAGGTCCTTGGCGCTCGAGAAGTCGTTGAACCGCCCATCCCACAGCACGGCACCCTGGACGACCGTGGCCACCAGGGCAGCGGCGAGTGCGGTGGCCTTCATAGCTGGTAATGGCTCTCCGCGGGGAGAAAGGGAGATGAGTGTGTATACACACGCAAGAAGCAAAACCGACGAGTAGCACAACCAGCCTGGGCAAGGAGCAGCGGTCGTTACGAGAGGGGGTGGCCGAGAACAACAAGAAGCACCCTAAAAACACCTGGGTACCCGGCTCTTATACAACACCTACCTTGCATTCCCCAGGGGGGCAGATACCGAGTTTTCCAATCCAACACTCAAATTGCCTCGACCCATCACCCGCCCCGGCTTGACCTCGACGGGACTGCCTCGCTGCCACCGCATATTGGGCGGCTACGGTAGGGCATGGTTGATATTGGCAGAGGTCTTGTGCTCCCTATGGTTGCGGCCTCGCGGCAATCTAAGCAAGGGCATGGCATGGTGGTCCGGCCGTGTTGGAGACAGAAGGGGAGGTAGACGAGGTCGAGAACCCACCACAGTATGCCAATCACAATCTGCGGATGACAGCCCTCCGATCTCTGCTTAGAATCAGGACAAAGAAAGAGGAAGCGCCGTATTGATTAATGGCGACAAGCTTTGCGGAGTTTAGCCTGTTGCTGGTAGGTTGGAGCTCGGCCGTGTGCATCAGCCCGGCCCCCACAACTCGCAGGGTGCGGCGTCTGCAAGGGAATTGGAAATGGGATATTGGAGCATAAGCAGAGCCGGCCTGTTTTGCTGACCGACTCTTACCTGAACGGCAACAACATCGAGCTAGGAAAGATGCCGTGCTCTCAAATGTCATCTTGACATGAGAGCTGGCAGCGAAACCAAGGTACTTGGTTGGGAAAGTACAAGGGCAAAAGGGGGCGAATGCGGGGAATGCGGCAGTAAAGCCTCTGCATAAACACCACCATCGGGAGCTATCCAGGAGAGGGAATAGCAGAGCCGTGACAACCCGGCATACTTGCGCTCCCCCGCAATGCTTGGCTCCGCTGCTATGTCTCGATGTTTGCTGAGAGATTTATTTTTCCTCCCGACCTATTGTCAATTAGCCAGTCAACACTCGAAGACATCTCTCACTCGATGAACAAACCACTAGGATACAAGAGAAAGCATATTATTCTTGGCATCCGGGGTTCATGGCTTCTAAAAGAGATCCAACAGCTTGGTCTGGTAGACTTCACAAACCAAAATGAAAGAGAAAACAAGAACGTCAAGCCCTAGTTCTTCAGCAAAAGAAATTCTTCCATATGCCCAGTGTAAAAGTAAATCCTGGAAAGGCCATCCACGAAACTCCCACAGGACCGATTGTCCTAAAATCAATGCAGCGCAAGGTATCCTGAATCCATGCCTGTGCCGTCCCTAATACTAACACTCAATGCGCTGACAAGCCACCTCTTTACGTAATTACAAGACTGGTGGCCGAATGTCTGTAGGAATCATCTAGTACTCCGCGCCGCTGAAGCTCTTGTTTCTAACCAACGAAGCCCGCTCTAGACTGGCACGAGGAAGTTGCTCGTGGGAACGCGTGCGGCTGTGGCTCGTGCTGGGCCGCGTGTCGCAATCGCCGTCCTCTATGGCGCTCATCAAGTCCGTAGGGACGTCGGGGTCGTCCTTGATACGGTGGATGAAGAAGGCCGAGATCAGCACCGAGATGCCACCGAGCGCGAGCACAATCGCAATGCTGTGGTCGCCCGGTTGCCCACGAGGCTTCTGGAAGACTCGGAAGAGGATGCTGCTCACCACAGTGGCGATAATCTGAGGTGCCGCGATGGCCATGTTGTGAATGCCGAGGATCACGCCAGCCTGGTCGGCTTCTTCCTCGTCGTTCAACTCGTGTGGTGGGTTTTCATCAGACGAATACCCGTCCAGCGAGGCAACCGGCGGACGGTTTGGCGACAAATTCCGCTCTTGTCGCTGGGTACGGAGAACTTCGTCACGGCGTGAGATCTCAGCACTGATAATCGCCCATGGCGCCCAGAGCGTTAGGGCCCAGGTGATACCGACTAGGCCGATGAGCACCGTGGCGGCCGTGACCGTTCGCACAAATACGGTGCAGAGCATGCTCCCGGTGAAAAGGATTTGCGAAAACATCCATGCCCGGCGAAGCGTAAAACCGGGGATGACAAGATACTCCAGCCACGATTTTTCGTCGTCGTAGTCCTTCAGTGTGCTAGAGGACTCGCCAGCTCCATCGCTTGAGGCGTTGGCTTGGTTGTCATAAGTCGGCGCAATGAAGAAGGGTAGAAAGACGTTGGTTAGTAGCCCAGTGATGGAAAATATGAGCAAGGCAAAAGTTCCGACCTGGGTGGCCTTCTCGTAAAGCCTGTCAAGCTCCTCTGGTGTCATGTTGGGGTTTTCCTCGAGGAACGGCTCGGCATAAATCTCTCCAATGTACGAGGACGTATAAAAGAGCATGGGGAAGAACCCGATCCAGGCGCAGAACTGCACCTGGCAGACCTTCTTCGTCTGAGGCGGAAGCCGCTTGATCGATGTGAAGACCTTGCGGAAGAAAGAAAGCACGCCGGCCTTGTCTTTCGCTGGCGGACCCTCCAAACGAGGGTCCCTTTCGCGGATAGTGAGGCAGGTGAGCACAATGGTGGCAGCGAGGGCAATACTGGCAATGGCACACAGCTCTTTGAACTGGGTGTCACCTAGCCACCAAAAAATAGGGGCGAGGTTCACAAAGCCAGCGAGGTAGCCGGCGATGCTACCAATGCCAACAAATCTGCTTGCCATAGCGTTTGCAGCCTCTGCGCAAATTTTAGCATCCTACGGTCGGAAATCAAGGGTATAAGGAGGCTGACCTTGTTGGTGAGTAGGCGCGCAGTCCACAATAAATGCACGAATCGCTGCTTGCACTTTGTAAAACATGTCAGCCACAGAAATGCGAGAGAGCCTATCGTCCACAGCAACCCACCTGTATTGATGGCGAAGTCTAGTATGTAGACCCAAACAACCGCCGTGACGATGATCGAGTATTTGACAAAGTTTGATTCGAGATCGGCACCGAGGAGGCCGAGCAGCCCGCCGACTATCTCTCTGGTCCAAGCAAGGAACATCAAAGACATGATAGTAGCAGCTGCACCCCCGAGCATGAAGGGTTTACGCTTGCCCCACGAAATGCGACAATTGTCACTTAGCATGCCGACGTAAGGCTGCACGAGGGTACCCGAAAGGGGACCAGCGATCCAGACCAGAGCCATGACAGACTTGGTGATGCCGAGCGACAGCAGATAGGGCGAGCCATTGGACATTTCGACGGACCAAGCAATCTGCAGGCCGCCAATACTTATGGTCAAGAGAATGATGTACCATATTCCCTTGGTCGTCTGGTATTCATCGACTTCGGCGGCCGGGCCGTTGAGAAAGCCATCTTCGGAGTTGGCTGGGGAGAGGAGGGGCGACTGTTCGTTGGTCCCGTCTTCTAAAACACGAGGACCATTGTCATCGACGGCCGCCTCGCCGCGAGATGTGCTTCCCGTAAGTGCAGCTGGCTTTTTGCGACTTGTCTCGACGGGCTTTTGGCTCTGATCGCCAGCGGGGCTGCCCCGAATCGAAATACCTGCTAACGACGACGTCATGCGGATAGCAGGGCGTTCGGCGAGCTCAGCGTCTCTCGTCGGCGACCTACGGCAGGGTGCCTCGATGATTATGAAGGTTACGGCGACTTGTGCGATTCAATATTGTTGGCGGTCGGGAGACGTCGGAAGGCTCGGGGCTATAGGCCTCGGGGAGGCCTCCTATTCAGCAGAATAGCCCCACGATTGCGTCCGTCACTTCGTCGCTTCCAGGAGGTGTTTTGATGAGGAGGATGGATCGAGCAAAGGGCAGCCGAGGCCGGGGACGGAATCAAGAGGGTCGTCGCTCAAAAGAGCAGATGGCAACGGGCGCGCTATCAACTGCGCGTGTGTCTTTGTGCTAGGCGAGGTTATGGCCTGGTACGTCACGCGGGTCGAGTCAAAGGGCGCCACGAGACCTTCGTGATTCGATTCGTGCGATTGCGGCTGCGGTTCGGCTATTGGGGGTTCAGTTCTAGGCCGCTGGTGATAAACAGGGCTAGTGGGAAGGGCCAAAAGAGGAGAGGGCGCAGTATGAAGTGCAGAATCGGCCAATGTTCGGTGTTCCGCGACGAATGACGACCTGAGAAGCCAGCACGGCACGTCTGGGCTGCAGGGGCCGGATTGCGAGCAAAAGGCATCCGGACAGTGAGGGCACAGCAGTGGTGTGTTTCGAGCACAAGCGGGCCAGCGGGCCAGCGCGGGAAGGCTGGGATTCGTGCGGGGAAGGGTGGGAAGATCCCCACAATTTGCCTAGTTGCAGTCTTGTGCACTGTACCAAAGGCCTCACAGAAGAGCAATTTCCAGTCGTGTAATCACGTGAGCATGGAGGTCGTTAGCAACTACTCCTCCACGCAGCAAAGTTGCCTGTTGAAACGAGAAGGTTATATTAATGACTACTACTTGACTACCTGGGTAACGAATGGCATTCTTCAAGTGAAACAGTTATACTGTATACTCTGCATAATACTCAAGGTCGGGCCGCTCAAAGCTTCCCAGCGGCGAGCATGTTTCTCGGGGAGCAAAATAAGATCAGAACCCCATCTCAAAAGGAAACGATAATGAAATGCGACACACAACACAGGCTAAATAATTTCTAGACCTCTCACGAAAGTCCATCAGAAAGATGAAAGATATATCTCGAGTAGATCAGCTGGCTCAGGCAGAGTAAGAGCCTGCTTGTCCATCAGCGCGGCAGCAATGGAAGGATGTCGAATACGCCCAGCCCGTTTCCCCTGACTGGCTCCGTGAAGGGAGAAATGAGCGGCGTGATTTGAGGCTCTCCTGGATCAGGCCTTTCAATTTGCCATACGGGATGACACGAGCGACATGACCCGGCAAACGATCTTTGCCAAAGTTTCTCATGGTGGGATTGTGCGTTGGTTGACGAAATGGTAGAAACCACTGTTCTCCTGAAAGTGGCAGGACGGCAGATGTATCGTGACTTCGATGCGGATACAGAGTTCGGGGGTCTTGACCAAAGAAAAACCTTAGCTTTAGCCAACAACACTATGAGCAAGATAGGTTTGAAGACCAGAGCGCATCTTATGAACCCGATGGTGCCTGGGTTATCGGGCGGTGAAGGTGCACTGGTAGTCCATATTCCGGACCAGCTCCTTTTAAGACCCGCTGCCCAACTCCAGCCAGTACCGCGCCTAGAGGAGAGAAGGGTAGACCAGAAGGCAAGGATAAAAGCACCTCGCAATGGTTACATGCCAGCCTCAAGGTCTTGCACTAAACCCGTAGGTTAGCCATACATCGCTCGGGTTGCGAGTAGGTGAACGGGCTATGCCGGGGATTTGGTCATTATGCATAAGATCAAAGTAGGCGCTTGAAGGTATTGTCCAAACTTTAAGCTCCTGGCATTATTACCTGCCATTATAGGGAACTTGTGGGAGTGACACCCGACTGTGGACCTTTACGGTCAGGCAATGGTGCAGCTCGCAGCCACGGAGATCCCGAGGTTCACCCACGGCTAACTAGCCGCCTTAAGGCTGGAGACAGCGATACCATTCCCTTTCGGGTATAGCGTGCGTGCATTGGACGCAGCCTGGCAGGTGTGGGGCATTTCGATGTGTGGCACAAGCCAAAGGATGCGCAAGCTGGCGACATCTTTGCTAGAGTTCATTGCTGCAAAGCACCAACGTCTGTAATACAACCCCGCCGGTGAAATTATACTCGCTCTTTTGATGCCTTCTCGGTATCTGCGCCGTCGCTCTCTGTCGAGCACCGCTGCCTCCCCTCAAAGTCCCCGGTCCTGCGCCGAGCCCAGTCCGTAGCCTTGACCATGTTTGCGGAGACACTCACCCGCTCCGCCTGGGAGCTTGCCAGTATGTCCCCTCCATGGCCCCTCGATGTCCTCTTGCCTTGTTGCGCATGTTTGCACACGCTGACTGTTTGATGCCACAGAGAGAGCTGAACAAGATCCTGACAGTATGTGACCTACCGAGTCCCCGAAGCCCGGTTCCCCTTCGAAACTGACATGTTGCGGTAGCTCCGGATACACCATCGACGGGAACCAATTCATCATGGGCTCTCTTTATCTCCATCATGCTGCTGATAGTGGCATTCTTCACAAGCTATACGATGCAGATGAGAAAGATCACGGCTATACATGAGACTGTCATCTCCATCTTTGGCGGTATGCGAGTCCTTGCGCCCCCCTTTTCGGTCCCCCTTAGCCTAACCACTGCAATCCAGGCATGACTGTCGGCTTGATCCTACGAATCGCAGGCTTCGACTCGATCCAAGCTCTCATCAGCTTCAACTATCAGATCTTCTTCAATGTTCTTCTACCCCCCATCATCCTCTCATCTGGCTACGAACTTCACCAAGCCAACTTCTTCCGCAACATCGGCACCATCCTAACCTTCGCCTTCGCTGGGACCTTTATCTCTGCTGTCGTGATAGGTGTTCTCTTGTGGCTGTATACGCGGATTCCGATAGGAGGGTTGGATGTTACCTGGATCGATGCCATCTCGGTTGGCGCGACCCTTTCGGCTACCGACCCAGTTACCATTCTGGCTATTTTCAACTCTCTCAAGGTTGACCCGAAGCTGTACACGATTATCTTTGGCGAGTCCATCCTGAATGATGCTGTCGCCATTGTCATTTTCGAGTCGGCCCAACATGCCAACAAGGCGGGAGGAGGAAACATTGGCATATGGAGTCTTTTCCATGGCATCTGGTACTTCCTGTCCGAGTTCTTTGGCAGCTTGGCTATCGGCTGTCTGGTCGGCATCATGACGGCACTCGGGTTGAAATACACCTACCTTAGACGAGTTCCCAAAATGGAGAGCTGTCTGGTCGTGCTGGTTGCATATGCCTGCTACTTCTTCTCGCAGGCCATCGGGATGTCTGGTATGTCTGCGTGCCCGGGGCTGGCGTATTAAAAATTCACATGCTAATATTGCTAGGGATCGTGTCGCTGCTCTTTTGCGGAATCACGATGAAGCACTACGCCTACTTCAACATGTCCCGACGAACTCAGCTGACAACCAAGTACCTGTTCCAGGTTCTTGCGCAGTTGTCGGAGAATTTTATCTTTATCTACCTTGGACTGTCCTTGTTCACCGAGAAGGACTTGGAATACCAACCGTTATTGATTATAGTCACCGTGTTGGCCGTGTGTGCGGCGAGATGGATGGCCGTCTTCCCGCTCTCACGACTCATCAATTGGGTCATCCGTCTACGAGCGCGTCGTGCCGGGCGCGAGGCGGCTGATGAGCTTCCCTATAACTACCAGGCAATGCTCTTCTGGGCCGGTCTTCGCGGCGCCGTGGGAGTTGCTCTTGCGGCTCTGTTCGACAACCCGAATAAGAACGCTCTGGCGGCGACTGTCCTTGTTGTGGTCGTCTTGACAGTCATCATATTTGGCGGAACTACCGCCCGTATGCTGGAAATAATGAATATCCGCACTGGTGTGGTTGAGGAAATCGACTCGGACGACGAGTTTGACATTGAGGCGATTACAGGCGGGGCGTACATCAAACGTTCGGGCACGGGTATCGGATACACTCACCGGAACCGGGGGTCGACGGTGCCGCTGAACAACGTCGTCGCAGGGAGAGGTGAGAGACAAGACGGGAACGGCTGGGCATCGGGGCACAGATCGCCGAACCCATCAACCCGGCCGGCGAGCGTAGGCCGCAAGCGCACGAGGAGTATCGACGAGTTCGAAAGGTCGGAGCTGCTGGGTGCTTCGGGGAATAACACTGACTCGGAGATTGGGAGCGACATTGATACATCAGACTTGCCACCGCCAGCTCCGAGGAGGAGATCGAGTCCTCTGCAACCTGGGGGAGCTTTGGATGCAGCGAATGAAGATGGCTCGGCGGGTGATAGCAACGGTGGCCGGAATCGGACAGGGGCCCCGGAGGCTGCAAGTCAGCCTCTGACTGCCACTGCGGCGTTTCGGCAACTGTTCAGCTCTGAGGACCCATCGGCCTTGTTTAGGCAGTTGGATGAGGACTTTATCAAGCCAACGCTGCTAGTGGATGGTGGCGGGAGGGGAGGCAACGGAGGCGGTGGGCCCCACTGAGTTTGGGCTGCGAATGCAGTTTCATGTTTTACTACAATCGAGAAATCATATCTCTGCAACCTGTTCCTCGTGAAGCACGCGCTCCGCACTCTGGTTCTACGATGGCGCCTCTTGAGGCAAGGTTTACACAATGCAGGGCATCCGCGGCGTTTATGGACTGGGGCTACGGATAGAAATGTGTCGAGCGACTTGCTGATATACTCCCGTTTTGAGCCTGGATGTAGTATTGTATACAGGGAAGCTACCTTTTAGTTGCTCGTGTTTGAAAAGCTGGAATGTGATCTTCAAGAACTAGGTGCCATCATGGGCCAAGGGCACAGATCTTATGAAGTTCTGTGGAGGCTGAAGAGTGCCGTCGCACCGAGAGTGCCTGGCCGCGTCAGTGATTCGTTGTCATTGAGCAAGGCGATGTTGATATCAGACCAGCTTTGGTCCCTGTGCTGCGAGAGCGCCTCCCTGCCGCAGGCTGGCCAAGCCAGACACACGTAACACGATTAAATGTTAGTGCCTGCATGGCAGCTGTGTGGCGGAGCCGAGGGCTTGGCTGGGTGACGTTGGGCAGTCTCCATTGGACTCGACACCACTGCAGCGGGGTTGCTGATGCCGCTCTCTCACTGGGCCGGGAGACGCTTGCCTGGCTCTCTGGGCGCAGGCCGCCCACCCCCTCCATGCCGTGCCTCTAGGCTCTCCAGCACCATCCCATGTCAGCTCAGCCTCGTGCCCAAAAAACCATTCATGCAACGGCTGACTTCTTAAGACGTTGTGATTTTGCAGCATGACATGCGCACCCAAGACTCTTCGCGTCAACTAACCCGTCCTCCTCCCCCGCGACTCATCCACCATCCGCCCTAACGGCCAACCCCGAGTCTCTCGAGGTTGAGTCTTTGAGTCTATCGTCCTCGTATCGGAGTGAACGACACGACGCTCCCTAGCCACTTGTGAGAGGCCAACAACTTTCTCACCCGCTGTTTTTCCAGCCGGGCACAGTCTAGAGGTAGACTCTACACACAACCTGTGCATTCGGTTTCCGTTATCGGACCCAAAACCATGCTCGACGACAACCTGCCCACCTTCCGCTTTGGGCCGTCCTCGGACAGCCCGCTCTCGAGCGTGCTCTACTTTACCAAGAACGGCAGCGACCCGGCCGCCGAGTATGTGTTCCGGCGGGCGGACCCCGCGCTGCCCGCGTCGCGCAACCGCTATGCCGCCGCTATGTGCGACGCCATGAACCCGGACGTCATCTACGGCGAGGTCATGATCGAGCCCGAGTGGTCGCAGCCGACCCTCTCCAGCACTGAGATCCGCGCTCAAGCCCAGAACGGCGGGCCACCCGCGCCGGCCACTGCCGTGGTGCCGGAAACCTTCGCCGTCCATCTCTATAACCCAGACCAAAGCGTGTCCGTCAAGATGGTCCCTGGGGGCTGGAACAAGAGCGACAGCTGGGAGTTTGACATGCCGGTGCAGACGTTCCGGCAGCCATCAGCGAGCCAGCTGGACCGCCAGCAAGGCGCACCGGCCGACCTCGTGCCCCGCATTTTGTTCCGTTGGAAGAAGGACGGCCGGCTGAGCAAGGACATGACGTGCTACATGTCGGGCACGAGCCTAGGCGGCCGCAAGAACAAGGAGCCCGATATCACAATTGCCATGTTCAAGGCGGCGCGCGACTCCGCTGTGACTGTCTACGAACCCAACCTGCACCGTGTCGAGATCGAAGACCGCAAAGGGCTCGAACTCGTCATCCTCCTGAGCGCCGAGGTGATCAAGGAGCTGTACATAACGCCAAAAACGGACATGTTCAATATCCAGGGTGGCACCCCGCCAGCGGCCGTCAACGGCGGCAGGAGGAAGAACTCCCGCCCCTCGCCGCCTCCGGCCGCCGCCATGTCGGGCGCCATCACCCAGAACCTCCCTCCCGGGGCCGGCAGCGCCGTGCCCCCGAAACCAAAACCTACGGTCCACTTCGCCGCCAACACAACCCCCGCCGCGCCGGCTGGACCGGCCGGTGCTGCTGCCCGGAGACCGTCGGCCGATGTTGAAGCGGAGACGCGCCGGCTCCAAGCCATGGTGGAACGTGAAGAGCGCGAGCGCGGGAAGCGTGAGCGGGCCGAGCAGAAGCGCATTAAGAAGATGCTTGAGGAGGAGGACAGAGAGCGCCGGCGGCGCGAGGCCGAGGTGGCCAAGGAGACGGAGCGGCTGCGCAAGCAGTACGGCGTCGAAGGCCAAGACCTGCCATCGGCAAGTCCGCCTTTGCCGCCGAGGAACCCTGCCGTCATCGCGAGTGCTAACCACACCCACAGCAGCAACGCTAGCAGCGTTAGCGTCCCGCAGTTCGCACCGCCCCCGACAGCCCCCGTCGTCGTCACGCCTCCGCCGCACTTTTTCAAGCAGGGGCTTGCCCCCTGGGGCGGAGGCGGCGCGCCCGCGCTACCGCCGAGGCCCGTTAGTGCCGGGCCTGGCTCCGGGCCGTTCCACTGCTCGACGCTGAACGCGCTTTGGAACGGACCGGGCGGCTCTGGGCCGGGCCCTGGCTGGGGCGTACCGCAGCCGCCGCCGCATTTGCAGCAGCAGCAGCAGCCAGAGAGGAGGCGGAGGGGAGGAAGTGGAGGCGCGCCGTATATGGAGAACGATTCGAGGAGTAGGGTTGGGAGGGGGGACGATGATAGGAGGCGGGTGCAGAAGAAGAGGAGTTCGGTTTGGTGATTGTATTTTTGGGCAGATTTTGGTGCTGGTTATACCTTGTCTACTACTTTTGTGGGCTACTGGCATATCTCTTTGGGAGATGGAGTTTGGCATCATTTGGGCTGGGTGTCTGATTTCAGGGGCGGATATTGTGTTATTCCATGGGGCCTGGCCGGGCTGGTGACCCAAGCGTTATGATTTGATGGCCATGAAATGAAGTTCATAGTACCGATAAGGTAGTTTTTGCCAATCATGAATAAACCATGACTATGTGTTCAAGTCTCCATCGACGTGCAGAGTCGAAGTGCCAAAGTTGAGGTGCAGTTCCCGTCTTACAGACAGTTTCGATGTCTAGAGTCAAAAGCTGGTAGGAGGATGTGATCATACAAGGTGCACTGGAAATCTTTCCCGCGAAGCCCTAAAGAAGAACAAGAACATTTGTCACGATAAGATCTCCGGCGTCGATCCCTTCCCCAGTGTAGGCCCGAATACCCAGTGCTGGTTACATGTCTAAAAAATAGAGCGAAGGTGTTCATCTCTCCTTTTGGGGCACAAGGCGGGAGGTGGGAGCGGGAGTGAGAAGCTGGACACAGGATGAAACGCGGGGGGGCTCAGGGCTATATGGATGGGCTGGAATCCGACGGTTTCAACCCGAGAGGGGAAAGGGGATGTGCTCCGTTTTGGCTTCAGGGACGGGCAAAGTCACAGAACACGAGAGAGAAGCATAGGTACGACAGGGCTGGGACGCGCGTCTCGAACATATGGGGGGTTGAGGGGATCCGCGCTTCCTTGCAGAAGAAAAGAAGCATGCCAGAAGACGAATGGAAGACGGCCGCGAGGTCTCGTGCAAATCAGATCTCGGGATCCAGATCTGGGGGTTTCCCCGTGATCGGGCAGCTTCCCAGGTTCCGCCCCATCCCACAGTCAGGAGGCGGCGGGACGGTGGCTGATAAGGGGCAGAGGGGGGAAAGTTGGAAATGCATGTTTCCGGTTGCTGGTTGCTGGTTCTCGATATTGGGGGAGATCACAGACCCGGGCTAAGAAATTGGCAATCGAACTGTTTTGGTTGCAGTCGCAATATTGCCCAACCAGGCGACCAAGGTTCGGTACGTTAGCCAGCACTAAAGCATGTCCCCGGCGGCGGACGGTTGCCGAGACGAGTTGCGGTGCAGTTGTGGTGCAGCAGGAGCAGAGGCCAGCGAGATGCTGCCGAACGGATTGGTTCGGTCGCGGCGGGACAAGCGCGACACAATAAAAAAAGAATCGGGCTTGCTGTTCGGTGGTGCAAGTGAACCCGGTTGGCGGTTGGCGACGCTTCAATGGCAACTGAGTGGCCAGTAGACAACCGCGGCGGCCACGGCGTCTGGGCCGTCTCACAGAGTCTCTGTCTGAGGTGAAAAGGCTCCTGAAAGGACTCCTGAGAAGGCGCGCTGAAAGGCTGGGCCGCATGACCCCTGGCACGGATGGCTCGACCGCCCCCATCGATGGTTGGGGGAGTGGAGCCGGCATGGTGAGCGAAAGCGAGCGCAAAAAGAAGTGGAGGGGCCAAAATTTCCCAGATTCCCACGTTGTCAGCAGGACGGGCGGCCGAGGGCGTCAAGTGGATTTGGCGCTAGGACCATTTGGATCGTTTTTGGGCGGGCGGACAGGCGAACAGGTAGGCGAGCGGCTACGAGCGACGGCTGGCACCTGAATCGCACCTGCAATCAACAACTCAACTTCCAACCCACACTCGCCTTGCGACCGCATTCCCGCTCTGCCCTTTGCTATCGCCCTGCTGTGCCCACCAGCCGCCTTGCGCTTCCCCTCTGCATCCCCGTCCTCGCTCTCCGCTTGCCACCCGCCTTTGAGCACTCGGCTCGCCGTCCGCAACACCTCTCTCATCGCTTTGGGGCATCGCGAACCGCCGCTCCCCCTCGATAACCCATGTCGACCTAGACAATCAGGGCGCACCCCCCAACCCCCTCCCCCCCTCCCCCAAAACCCCGCCAGGCTGTCTTCGACATCGTCGAACGTCCGCCTCCGACGATCGACTCAGCGCATCGAGCACTTGGGATCTCCCGCAGCCCAGGCTGTGAGGGCGCAGTCGACGACAGTCACCATGAACTTCGACTCGGGCACCGCTTATGCCGAGTCGGACGCCGACGACGAGTACGAGCGAGACATCCACGGCAGCTCCCCCATCGACGCCACCGACGTCGAGACATCTCCCATCGACTCGGACCCGCCGTCGAACGAGCACACCCCGACGACGTATGGCGGCTACCGTTCCAGTGCAGACCGGCTACCCGAGACCATCATCTCGGAATGGACCGTCGAGGAATGCGCTGACTTCATCGCTACTATCGGCGTGCAACAATATGCAGACAGGTTTATAGGTTTGCCTGCACCAGCTTCCGCGAGCACCCTCGTTCGAACCCCCGCTAACAAGCTGCTAGAAAACGATATCGTCGGGGAGGCCCTGGTTGCGCTGCAACATGACGATCTTAAGGCGATGGGCATCAACAGCGTCGGCCATCGCCTCACCATCTTGAAGTCAGTGTACGACGTCAAGAGAGCCCAGGACGTTCCTATTGAGAGTGACCATTACATCCCACCAAGTATGGCTTGCCCCCCCCCCCCCCCTGTTGCACCTGTATGCTTTGAGAGCGAGCTTTCTATCTGACACATCACACTGCAGCCGCCGAGACAGAAGCCCAATCTGCCAACGCAACACTGAAAGATATCAGACAGCTCGTAGAACAGCTGCGCCTCCGCGACGAGCGGATAGGGTTGGTCGAGCAGGATCTGCGCAGACTGACCGATGACTTCAGGAGGCTGCGGGAAGACATGCTACCAGCATTGCGGCTAGCCAAGGACGCCCAGCAACCGCTCCCGAATGTTAACAATGGTCAGAGCTACGAGGCCACCATCTCTCCTCCTGCGCCCACGCCATCAACAGCCGGCCAATCCGGTGGTGGTTTGAAGCGGCAGTATTCAACCAAGAAAATCATGCTTGGCCCCGCCCCCAAGACGACCTCCCCGTCACACCTTCAAGTGGCTCACGATCGGTCGATAGTCGAGCAGACGCTAGACCCGGCAAGCGCAGCAGAAAGAGCTGTGCTATCGTCGCATCTAGCAGCTATGAACGGTTCGAGCGCAAACTCGGTGTCCCCATCCTATTCTCCGAATATGCCATCCCCGACCTCTCCACCAACCAATATGACAGGCGCAACGCTTGCGTCGCGCTCATACCGCGCCGATACATCTACGCCATCGAGCCGGTCGACCTTTGCCGAAAGCGATTCGTATGCCAACCGCGAGAAGAGCGGGGGCTCCCGCCGAATGCAAACAGGAACACCAAACGCCCCACCCGACACTCCTAGCACCAGCAATGCTTCGGTCGAGATATTCAAGTCGTTCAGGGTGAGTATGGATGACCCTTGCTACAAGGTGCTCCCCGCCGCCCTCAAAAAATACCAGATTAATGCGCCATGGGACCAATACGCGCTGTACATTGTCTATGGGGACCAGGAACGATGCCTGGGACTGGATGAGAAGCCGTTGATTTTGTTCAAGCAGCTGGATAAGGAAGGAAAGAAGCCCATGTTCATGCTGAGGAAAACAAATAATGCCCAGGTGGATCTATCCGCCGAAACACCGGGGAGCGCGGGTCTAGGCAGCTCAGCTCGTGGCACGGCGACAGGATACGACCCGCCTGGCGGAATCATATGAGCGGCTTGCGCCAAGACCAGAGCCGAGGGTCGTCATGGGTTTACCCAGTACGTCCACCAGCCGATCTCGAGACCGAGACGACATTCCAGTATTTGCCAGGGGCATCTGCCGGACGCATTGGAGAAGGGAGGGCAAAACTTAAAGAGACCTAGGCGTGTGTATTAAGGGGCGCGAACCGAGGTTTTTGCATAGCGTGCGGAGTGACCTTGCTTGTGTTGCTTGATTATGGGGCTCTCTCGAGGGAGGGGGGGGGGGGGCACTTTCGAGCCTGTCAAATTTTTGTTTGGCAGATGGTTGAACACAGAGATGGACTGATGGATGGGACGGAGAAAGTTGAATGGACAGACAGACGGAACAGACAGCATGTGTGTGTTTTTGGCTTTTGGCTTTGGTCGGGAGACTGACCCGCATAATCGACACCCGCTTGCTACCTCCCTAACTGCTTTTACCTATCTTATGCATAGGTATGTACCGGTGTAGCCTCTGACTAGCTGGCTGAAAGCGAGGAGTCTGGTTTGTTTCAGGCTTGAGCCGAGAGAAGCGTGAAGGGGACATGTTGTGTTTATGTAGATGGATGGGAGGGGCATGAGCTGGAGGTAGTTGCTGTAAAATGCTATTGAGGAAAGTTGACATGGACACCCCTGTTTTGTTGCTGACTGGACTTCTTCGTGTTTGTAGATGTGCCCTCGTTGTGTTGATGATTTGAGGAATGGTGTCGGTAAGGGGATGCGTAAGCTGCCCAACAGCATTCTGCTAGAGGTGGAAAGGATAACACCGCTAGGTTGCGAGTAGGATTCGATGAAGGGAGTATCTTGTGCTGGATTCTTGATCACAATATCCATTCGTCTGTTGGAAATTAGCAATGTGTGGTCTCATGAGCACATATATCGTTCCCTAACAATGTCCGTGCTAGTGACCTCGGTATTGTAAACCTCGATGACTCTATCCTGGGGTTATACACTCTATCCTGGGGTTATACACTCTATCCTGGGTTATACACCTCTTGGTGGGCTTACAATCTCACATCCATGGAAACCTCCACAAGAACACCGAGGGTCCACTTATGGGGGATTTGATACGAGAATATACGAGTCTTTATAGGATAAGAAGACGGGTCACATATGGCGGAAGAGGAATGATCAGCTGTGCAGTGTTTGTTTCTAGCTAGTTCAGACATGATCCAGCCCCATAATGCCACCATGCCCGAGTACCCCCATGCGTATTCCCAGCTTCATATCCCGAAAGCAAATCCCATGCTATTCTTTGGCCCCTTAACCGAGCCACCTCCCATCGCAGTTTTGCCGCCATTTTTGGCGGCTAGCTCAGTTTGCGTAAACGTTCCCATGCAATAAATCCCGGAGGCCAAGATACGCATCCGACCTTTAGACGCCAGGATCTAAGCCAGAATGCAGAAAAAATACAACCAGGGCCTTGGCTATCTCCCTCTCCCCTTGAACCGACCGGTAGTCGTCTTGTTTCTGGCCTTCTCCAAGTTCTCCTTGAAATCTCCATAGAGAGCTTTTACCGTGCCTCTCTTGATCCACTTTTCCATGATCTCATCTACTAGCTTGTATTTAGCCTTAGGCTTCATAGCGTTACGGGCTGCCAGCTGCTCCGGGCTCATGTAGCCTTCCGTCATGAGGGTGACGTCAACCCAGTCAAGAAGGGCATACTTCCAGTGGATGAGGTCATGGGCGGTCTCGGCGTTGCTGTTGCAGACGGATCCAATAAACCACCGTCTGGACTCTGGTGGGATGATGTTGCCATCTTCGTCTTCACCCTCGCCCTCATCCTTACTACCCTGGTTTTCGTCGTCTGAGCTTGATATTTCCACTGGCTCGAGGAACTTATCCACACCAGCTTTCTTGAAGTACGGCGAGCCTGAAAACATAATCGCCCATCTGGAGTTAAACTGTTAGTACTCATTCCTGATGGCGAAAAAATGATACATACTTGGCTGGGTGGCCACTCCGACCGCACGCACCGCAATGTTGCAGCTCGTTCGGATCCCCTTTCGGGAGTTCGACGTTGTTGAGATAAGGCCGCGCACGTAACGCCATAATGAAGTCCTTCTTCCAGGTGGACGACGCGAACTTAGACTGAGCTAGGCCACTAACCTCGTCATCGAGTTTTTGCCAAGCAATTCGATAGAGGTCGTGTTTTTTCTCGGAGAAGCCGGGGTTGACTTTGAATTGAACCAACCACTCAATGACATCTCGAAAGTGGTCCTTGAGGGGCTTGTGTGAATGCGAGGTGAATTGGAGGGGGATGTCGAGGAGGGCCTCTTCGGGGACGCCTATCGGGCCGTCGTCATCGATGAAGTCCTCCAGGTCAGTATCCAACGCCTCGTCGCCAGAGTTGACGGGAAACTTCATCTTTTTGGATTTTGGCGTCGCGGTCTTGGATTTTCGCGCGGGAGGCTCTTCAGAGTTGGCAGCCCCCTCTTCATCGTCTTCGAATTCATTTAGGGCAATAAAATCCGAGTCCGAGTCGGTGTCGTAAACCGGCTTTACTTTCCCCTCGGACGAGGAAGATGATTCGAGCTTATCGATCGCTTCTCCGGCCCGTTTACGCCGGAGTAGCTCACGGGCCTTCTCCTTTTCTGTGCGATGCCGCCGGGCCCCCCGCTTCGCCGATGATGGTATCGTGGGAGGGACTTCAACAATGTCGCCGCCAGAGTCAGAGTTGCTCACGTTCACAGGGGCATTTTGGCGGCGGATGAGACGTCTCTTTTTGATGGGAGAAAAAACTTGTTCCTCTTCCACGTCGCTGTCATCAAGAATGATGATCCTCTTGTTGAGTCGGCGATTTGCTGAGGTGGGTGTGACCAGCGGCTTGTCATCATCGCTGGAATTGGAGGACATTTGGGCGGGCTTGAGTGGCGCCTTCCGTGCCGAACCCCTGGTGGTTCTGGTGAGTAGGGTAGGCTCGTCTTCGTTTTTGGCGGCTTTGGGGGATTCATTTCGCCGAGTGTCCTTTGTTGAGGAATTCTTTGGCGTAGCCTTCGATGTCTTGATACGAGCCCTGCCGAGAGTAGCCTCCAGCGTTTGCTGTTTTGGCTTCTTTGTTCGAGGCATGGTAGGAAGCCTGGACCCCAAAGCTCCACGTAATAGCAACAGTGAGTAGTTGCGCTGCAAGCAAATTAAAGGCAAGGCGGGAGGTAGGGAAGGAAGGTGGGCGAGGCAGCTGGGAGGTAGATAGCGATGATGTAAAATGTCCTGTATGTTGGCACTCAGCTGCCTGCCTACGATACCCGTGTCGGTGCAGGCTTATGTTGTTCCAATCTGCGCGGCAAAAGATGAAATCGCCTAAGGGTATTAACTAGTGGCAAGCGCGCCCGCGTCGTGTGACAGTAGAACCGACCGATCAGGTGCGCGACCTCACGTGAAGCGGGGCTAAATGACAGGCTTCGTTGGGATTGCTGAGCATTCAACACTATGCATATGTGTAATATTCATCTGAGCTTTGAAGACACGCATTGGTAAACAAATGCAGACTGAGAACTCTCATCGCCAACAACCCAATACTAGTAGATGCCTAAAGTTCAGGGCATCCACTTCCTAGTACTTCGTCCAAAAACGGCATCTAGGGCCTTGAAATGGCATTTTCGATATACAGAAAAGGACGGTGATAAAATTGAAGAGGAGTCGCAGTTTCCTGTCGAGTCTTGTCGAGCTGTTTCAGCAGTGGCAACATTAGCAAGGCTCTTTTTCGAGAGCTTTGATGTTTGATGGTGCTCTCCAAAACAAGCAGATCGGATAAGAGCATTTCACTCATTTACCCCGTAATTATACCAAACGTAGACTTGGACCAAAAACTGTACATTTGCCTCTCCAAATACTGTCTCCAGCCTGAGACGGAGAGCATCACCAATTAGGCCCGATTTTGCAACCCAGGATGCGCAGTATTCGCCACCATACCCCACGGAGTGAAGATTGGTTGTATTTACAAAACCAGTGCCGTTCGTCTAGTCCCCCATCGCCAACAATATACTCTATGCTGCCTCCTTTCGTTTCCACCCACCAAGAGCCAACTCCCATTCATCTAACCCGTCTCCCAACTTTTGCTTCTCATATATGTACATGCCAGAACCCTGTTCTACAAATCAATACCTACAAGTGCTGGAGGGACCAAAACCAAAAACGCCGCAATATGATCGTCATTGATACACCGGCACCAAGCAAACACTTGGTGCCTAGCTTCTTTTTGGTCCAGCAACAAAAAGCCTTTAGGCACTCTTCTTCGGAGGCCCAGTAGCAGGTCCGCCTCCACGCTTGTTAGGCAACCTGGTACGGCCGGTGCGCTTCTTATTACCCCCCGACTTCTCGTCCTTGCCGCCAATGTACTTGATGAGCTCGTCAATATCGCGCTCATCCTGAACAGTCGAGTCGATCAGAGCCTCGTGGACCTTCTGGGAAGACCCTTTTGTGGCTGATGCCCCGTGGCTGACAGTCCGCGAAGCAAATGAAAAGCTGCCCCGCGTAGTGCGTTCCTTCTCGTTTTTGGCCTGTCTCGCAATCAAGACCGCATTCGACGTCAATTGCTCAAGCCAATGCTCAGCCTCGGCTGTGTTCTTATCGTCAGCTCCAAGCGTCTTCTTGAATATATTGTAACTCTCACGCATGCAGTTGACTGCGGCGGTAGAGTCTTGATCCAAGGCGAGGGCTTGAGCAAGCTGGAAGAGCAGCGTGGCTGAGTTGACCGACTGTCTCCCAAATACCAATTCACAAACACGGAGGGATTCTTCAAACCACCTGCGCGACTCATGGTACGCCTTTACGCTTTGAAGCATCACCGCGTAGTTGTTCATGGTTGTGATGGTGTCTGGGTGATCAGGCCCGTAGATGATCTTCCACAGATTGAGCGCGTGCTTGGCGTAGACAAGTGCGAGTTGGCTGTCACCTCGCTGGTGGAGGAAAAGGCTAAGGTTGAGGTAGTCCAGCACCGTCTCGGCCGAGTCCAGACCGAGAGTCCGCTCCGCTACAATGGCAGCCTTCCTGGCCAGCTCTACGGCGGCCTCCTTTTGATCCAGCTGGAAGTACATTTGAGATAGCGTGTGGTACATCTGGGCAACTTCGGGATGTACCAGGCCATAGATCTGCTCATGGAGAGACAGTGATTCGAGAAGCAGATCCTCGCCGAGCTTCCTCTGATTTTGATAGATCGAGAGGCGGCCGGCCTCCATGGCCTCTTCAGCGAGAGTACTCCGGGGGGACGAGTCCTTGAAAATAGGCACGACGTTGACAAAATCGTCAGGGCGGAAGGTCTGCGGTGCGGTCACGGTTGACGCGATGCTCGAGGGCGAACCATCTCGGTTGTTCTTCTTTTTCTTGCTCTTCTTGGACTCGCCCGGCGCCTGCCCGTTGCTAGCGGGTGCGGACTCGGCTGCCGGGGCGCTGAAGACAAAGTCTTTGATCTGGATCTGAAGTCCAAGCTTCAAGGCGACTTCACGGAGCAACTGCAGATGCCTGATCTGATACCACCAGCCATCCTCCAGTGTGAATCTGTATCGCCGAGTTGTCTCGCTCTTGATATCCTCCCTCAGGCTTTCGGGCGTGACCGTCTGGAAACCCAAGTCGGCATCGTTGAAGAGATCCTTCAGGGACTCATCGATTTCGGCCACAGGGTTTGGGTTCAGCCCAGAGCCCAACAGGCAGTTGAGGAGGTGAGAAAGGCACGAGGAAGTAAGCGGCAGGGGCAGATACTTCAGATACTTGGCAGCGATATGCTTGAAGGATCTAGAAATCATCTCCCGTACGCAAAGCTCGCGGAAACATTCCAGGCGGCTGCCCTCTTCCGCACTCTTCTTTGCCAGTCTTCCGAGATATCGCATGTTGACACCTCGGCGATGCAGAAGACGGGTGAGAGATCGACCGTCCATCGGGAAGCTGATTTCAGAGTCCTTGAGATCTTTCAGAAGTTTATTCATGACCTCAAAACGAAGGAAATAGCAAGCCTCCCTAACGGCCTCCTCGTCCTTGGCCATTTCGGCCATTTCTTCTTCGGTCTGGGGGACTTGGTTGCTGAAGACATCGGGGTTAAGCGCAAACTTGAAACCCGACATGTCGATCCTATCCATGGTTTCGGCAGATTTCTCATCCTTTGCCTCTTCCGCCTTAACTTCCCCGTTCTCGCTCTCCCCTGCAGCGGCCTTTTCAGCGGCAACGGTGACCTCAAAGTCGTTCTTGGCTTTTTCCGCGTACTTGGTTTCCGCGCGTCGCTTGATTTCGTTGTTAACGAACTCGCGAGCCTTCGCCTTCCCCATCGCCTCGACCAATTCGGGGCGGAGGACGGTCATTCGGTGGGGATACTCAAACCCTTCGGGACTAACATCATCCATCCAGGCGATGTCGAGAGGTGTGATGCGGTACAGATCCAAGACATATTTGCGGCCGTCGGTACCAAGGAGCCCCTTCATCTCAACACTGGCCTCAAGATCAAATCGCTTGTTTTCCTTGTCCCAGACAGCATGCTTCTTGACTCTCAAAGCTGTCGCAAGCTTCTCAAATGGGGCTGCAAAGCGCTCATCTGCAGCGACCACATCCTTTCCATCCACTGCACCGTAGTGGATCTGGTTCTCACCAGGCTCAGGCTGCTTGAAGATACCAGGGACGATGCTCTGACCAACGATACGCTTGCCGAGATAATCGACCACGACCGTGCCCGGAGTGTACAACCCATCGATATCAAGTTGATTCACCAACTTTACACCGAGAACATCCTTTCCTGTAGCAACCCGCGCTGCCTCGTCACCGCCTTCAGACGTAAAAGTGCCGACGCCATCAGCGCCAAAAGAAAAGAAGACATTGTTGTACACAAAAATCTGCGCGTCCCTGGCTTCGGTAGGGTTGAGGGGTGCGACCTCGCCGCGAGCAACGAGAACAGCGCCCCGCGCGGCTGCGTCGTTGTAGTCGGCAAAGAGCTTTGAGAGCAACCGCTCTCTGAAGACGCGGTCTTGGATCGTATCTCTCGGAAGTTCTTTGGCGGACTGAAATTCCTCGTTCCAATCTCTCAAGGAATCCGTATTCTCGGCGCCCGAGAGAAGGAATGTCTCCTGGGTCCGTGCCGTATCGGGACTGTGGGCACAAAGTGGCGAGTCGATTGACGGAACAAGCCATGGAGCCGAAGGAAACGAGTTTCCAATCTGAAATGTAGCAAGAGGATCCTTGCGGTTGGTGACCTCCTGGAATTCGGCATAAGAGCTGGCGAACGACGGCGAAATCTTCTCGAGCAAGGTATAGAGGGAATGAGCCGAATGGCCCTTTGGCCCAGCCTTCGGGGAGGGATCAAACTTTGCGTTGCTTGAGTTGTTGACAAAGAAGCCTCCAACATGACCTGTGATCTGAAATTGCTCGCCCTCGTTGGTTGACACCATTAGGTAGAGCAGGTGGCCCTTTTGCCGCAGAGGAGCCGGCGGAGGGTTCCACGGGGACAGAGAGAGACTCTTGACAGTCTTCGGCGCAGGCTTTGTTTCCTTGGGGATGAGCATGGCAAGGGATGGCGGTGCAGCGAAGTTGTATTCGACGATTTCCTTGGCCTCTGCTTCGGCCCCTGAGTTGGGCGCAGCTATAACATCCTTGGGCACAGCTACAACGTCGTCGTAGATTGAAACCCCAGAAAGTATTCCCTGAACAGTGTCGGTACGGTCTCCGGCGGCGCCAATAAGCTCCCTAATACGGATCATGTGAATCCTGGCCTCCTTTTCGGTGTACGGGTCCTCCACAACGTGTAGAAGAGGCGTGGTAGAGAGGCCCTCTACTTCAGATACCTGGAGAAAGTCGTTGATGCGAGTGCGGTCGTGCTCCAGGTGGAAACATGAGTACTGCAGTGCAAGCGGATGCTCGATTATCGACTGGCGGATCTCATGGATTTGTTCCAGGGGAGAGACCTACGCTACATTAGTACCTGCACTTGTCGTTTTTGCAGAGGAGTCGAACATACTGGAATCTCGATCGACTTTTCGTCGTGGGGGAGGAAGATCGTCACATTGAACGGAGTATCTAAGATAGTGTCAGAGGGAGTATCTCGCAAGTGTTACAGCCAAGAGAGGTATACCATCAACCTGCTCAGCACCGTCCTCTGTCACCTGGGCTGGCAAATCTTGCGCCACGATGGATGGTTCTTGGGCGCCTGTCATAGTGAACCGTGTTAGTCGAGTGAAGCTGAGCGTGGAAGTCAGGGTGGGCAATATGCGAACCTGTTTCAATGGCCGAGTTGGGCGCTGGTGCGTTGTCGGTTGCCATTGTCGAGTGTTTGCTGGTAATATTGAGATATATAAGGAGCCAGAAGGCGATCGGAGCTGTTCATAAACTATGGATGGGACAACCGTGATGGCAGAGGTCGAAACGATGACGCGGGAGAGGAACCTAGATATGGCCTCAATGCCCGACAAAAATGCGGATTCGGTACAGACAGACGCGGACGTAGAGAGCGAGAAAGGACGGAATCTAAAGCAGAGGAAAGAAAACCCCAGTTGGGGATTATTAAGATGGGAATATGCCGTTAAGAGTCCAAAGGGAAAACGACAGAAAGCGGATGTGGAAGGTCGGAAGGTAACTTTTTCGTCAGGGCAATCAAGTGTCTATAATTTTTTTTTCCCGCTACTGTTTTCTGTTGCTTAACTTTTTTTGTATGATGCGGATTTGCAGACCAGTCTAACAGGCGGAACCAGCCGGGGCCATGAGTCAAGCTTAACATCGGCACGAGTCGGGACTCAGCGCAGGCGCAATTGACCAACCAGGAGCTCTTCCAGAGAAGCCGCGGACCCACATACTGAGCTAACCCAAAGGAGGAAACAAGTAAACACCAAGAATTCCACAAGCCGAGTGCATGGCCGTTATGAAAACATTCACGCAACGATGACACCAGCTCGGCTTGGGATGCTGCATTGCTTTTTGTTGCTTAGTTTCTTTCATTTTCTTCTGGCAGCAGTTTACTTATAGTACTCAGCATAGTACATACGGCGCATCGATGATACCCAGTGTTTAGCACCTCAACAGCTGTCATGGATCATATTTTGCACGATCCTTCACCAAAATCACCAAAATCACGTCTTCCCTCAAAACACAGTACCGCTCACGAGTCGGCACAGTTTTGGACGGCGACAAGATGCCACCGACTTCTGCGCCCGTTGCTGGCGCACATTGCTGCTTTGAGGAGGGAAAAAGCTCATAGATTTCTCGTGAGCCATGGCAACGGCAATGGCAATGGCACAGGTGACATGTCTGCGCCCGGCAAGAGGGGAAACCCAGGCCCCGCATCCGGCCATCAAGAAAAGAGGAAGAAGGTATCCCACAAATATACCAGCAAGTCGTCGCGCAAAATAGCAACCAATGAGGCCCTCATCACCACACCCCAGCGGCAACTTCCGCAGGCGCAGCAGCAGCAACGGCAGGCGGGCAACAAGAGAATACAGCCCGTGGTGATGCCCACACCCTTCCTCCGCCGCGTCAGGAACCACCAGCTATCCTCCTCTCCAGCCACGACCAATGCTGCCTTCGCAGGCGGACCTCACCACATAGCGGAGCCTATTCCCCAGACAGGGAACCGATGTCAGCATCCCGCAACTTGCTGCCCAAGCACTAGATGCACCTTTGAGCTGGAATTGGCCAGTCTTCGCGCCGTGGTCGATTCGGAGAGACATGCCCTGTTTGAATCCACCTACCGGGCACTGGATTCTCTTCTCAAGGCCACGTATCCGCGTAAGACGAGGGCAGCGGCACCCAGGTCTCTGCTCGCCATGTGTCTCCGGAAGATGCCCGAGTACATGGCTGAGTTGGAGAGCTGGGAGCAGAAAGACGCAGAGGCCGATGGGACGAAGTCCGCGCTCAATGGCTCCCGGGCGTCGTTCGAGGTCTATGAGGAGCTTGAGTCCCTCGGCACGGCGACCGGATGGAGGCATCTCTGCTTGGTCGTGCGAGCGCATGGCATACACAGCATTCAGGAAGCTGTTGTCGAAGGCTTACTCGACGATGCGATCACGGATTTGCTGATAAGGCTGTGTCTTCAAAATATGCCGCTGATGGAGTGCACAGCTCTTATTGACGGCTTCATATTCAGACAGTATCCCAACCC
Organism: Lasiosphaeria hispida; assembly: GCA_033439745.1. NCBI lineage: Eukaryota > Fungi > Ascomycota > Sordariomycetes > Sordariales > Lasiosphaeriaceae > Lasiosphaeria > Lasiosphaeria hispida. The sequence goes on from JAUIQD010000003.1 coordinate 3,455,000, forward strand.
CAATAAGCCCGACGAGGATCTTTTTGCATCTCCTGCGTTGAGACCACTGGTGTTACTCAAGTCCTGGGATGTCACTGGTGGCCCCTTTTTGCTTGGAAAGCTGGCTGTTCTATTCGAAAGCGGACAGCTGCCAGCCCAGTGGATTTTGACGAAAGGTTTTACCACCTTGTGGGCCGCTGCTACGCGGTTACTGGCGGGGAAAACCCCTTACCACCAAGAGCCTAGCAATTTCATCATTGCCATTATTGAGGTTCTCAGTCATTTTATTTCTTCTAGCCAACAAGAAGGCACGGCTGAGAGTGAAACTCGAGACAAGAGCAGGGCAAAAAAAATATTAATAGGGGCAATTGCAGCACTTGGCTCCATGGTGATATTAGGCCAAGAAGGGGTGGAATTAGGAGAGTCCGTGGAGATTCCCTCGAAAAGCAAAGCTGCTAAGCTTAACATACGAGTAGATTATATTCTACGCACCTGTACGGTCCACGTGCTGGACAGGAGGAAGGGGTCAATGTCGGACCTGGGCACTTACCTGCTGCAGCTTTGCTCCTTCCTCTCGTTTAAGCCTACCAGCTCTGCTTCCGCAGCAGTCGAATCAGCTTGGGGACGCGGCAGAGAGCACATGAAAGCAAATGGCCTGGTGCAGCAGTATGATGCCACACTCTCACTCGTGAGTGCCATGGCACACTACTGCAGCCGGGGAACATACGTGTCGCCAAACGACTACCTTTCCCGTTTCTGTGACAAACTGGAAACGCTGCATCTCCCAGGCAACCCCCTTAGCAACATACCTGTGGACGGAGCATTCGTCCTTGCAGAGCACACGGGCGACCTGAGAGATCTCGCCTTCGCTGAAAATCTCAGGGCGAAAAGCAAAGATAAGGGGGCGGATCGCAAGTTAGGGCGGCAGGTGGATATACGGAACGTGGAAGACGAGAAAAAGATGTCTCTCTCCGGGTTCCGCTGGGACGACGACATTGGCGAATGGGTCATTACGGACAAAAAGCATGCCCCTTCAGCACCAGCGCCGAGGCGACCGACGCGGGCATCGTTGTCATGCCCAGGGGGCGCTGTTGATCTGCTCGCTTCCGCAACGCGTAACTCAAAACCTCGAACCTCGAAGGCACCCGTGGCGGATGAAGAGAGTGAAACCGCCAGCAGCGATGCCGCTACTCCACCCGAAGAAGAAGAGGACACGGAACGGGGTTCAGAACACGACATAGAGCAGGACACAGAACAGGATACAGAGCATGATACGGAGCAGGACACGTACCGGGATGAGAGCGTAGAGGACTCCTGTTTATCGGACACCGAAACATCGGTCGTCTCCTTATCCCTACCCGATCCAACTCCAAGGGCAAGAAGAAACCCGCGAAGACGAGCTGTCTCATCTGAGGCGCCTTCCTCCCCGTCAACCACCAGCTCGCGCCTTCTCCGCCGCCGCGAGCCCGGACTGCCCAAACTCGGGCCTCACCGGCAGCCATCGAAATATGCACGCCCATCACCACCGTCGCAGCTCTCAGCCAATAAGAAGGCCAGGTATGATGACGACTACAACAGCGATGACGACGACGAGCTCGCGCTAGGATCGTATCTAGACGGCGACTCGAACAAGGAAAACCGGCACGGCCGCGGCCACAAAATGGGGCCCGCTGGAGCGGGGGGCGTTACAGCTCGGAGACCGGGACGTCCTGTGAGGACGTCGGGGTTGCTGCTGAGCCTCGTACCCGCAAAGAAGGGACCCGCCGCGAATCATGGGGGGTATGGGGGGGACTCGAGTGACGACGAGCTAAGCTTCCTCTAAGAATATCTCCGACGCGGAGGGGTCGCGCACGTTTCCCCTTTTCTTCTTCGTTGGGGAATGTTTGTGAGGGTTCTAGATGATGGAGTTGCGATTGTGGGTTTGGATGATTATGCGATGGGCAAGAAGAGCCGCATGTTGTGCCACCTTGTACTTGGCGCCTTGGTTACTGGAAGCGGACCAGGATAATGTCATCGGGGTCCCTTGGAACATAATGATGTTATTCTGGGATATACTTGCATGTCAAGGAGTGGACGCTACGGAGACTCGTGGAAGCACCCTGCAACTCTTGATAAGGGGATGGAGCACAGAGTGTCAGGCTAGGATTGGCAAGAGGGCAGACAAAACTCTGCTGTTGGATATATTGTATGCGTGCTCGTACGTGTTTTGTATCACGAAAGAAATAATTAGCTAGTGGAGTAGCATTCATGCTTTGGCAACGTCATGAGCGAGGCTAGGCGGGAAATCGGCACCGCCTGCCTTGAATATTCACTTGGAAGTGCGAATCTGAAACGCCGTCCATAACTTCGCCTGAAGTTGCTCTCTGTTTCGTGGCTCTGCCCCCATCTGTTGACTAAACGGGGTTCGGTGAGGTTTTCTTGGCTGGGAAGAAATTTCTCTCCACATTCTGGGGTGTCAATAGATGGCCCCCTACTTGTCCAATTTAATGCTGCCACAATTGGGAGTCGGGATGTCCCCGTCCTCGCGAGGCGAATCCCTTATGCCATCTGTTTTGGAAGCGGGTTGTCGAGGGCTGCGGCTCGCATCGCCAAGTTAATCTACGACAACTTCTCAAAAATATACGAGTGGTGGAAGTTTGGTATCTTGTCAACCTCCGCCCAGCACTAAATTACCAGAGGGCTCAAATCTTGTGGCAGCGCATCGCGGTCTCACAAACCTTGCAGTGTCGCGTGGGCTGCGATAGTGTCATTGCGCACACAGACCTCGCTGCCAAGACCTGATTCTCGAGGTGTTGAATGGGATGACGGGTTTTCCTCGAAGCTCAAACGATACAAAACCTGGCTCCCCTTCCTTGGCCTGAGAGTACGAGATAAGAAAAAGGCAGGATAGAAACGTGGAAAAGAGAGCCGAATGGTTCGTCGATCATGGCTCCAACTGCCGCGGCCACCAAGGGGAGAGGGGGGTCGGCCGGGTCGCTGGTCACTGTCTGAGATACACGTTGGCTATTGTCGTTTCTGTTTCAACAACGCGGAGATCCAACATCGTGGGAGTTTCCAGGCCACGTTGCTCGCCTTTATCCGCCCGATCTTCAACAGCCCACATGGCCGCACAACCTGGCCAGGGCACACCATGGTTCACGGTCACTGCTCCTCATGATGCGAGGCTACATTGTCTTGACGCCGAAACGCGCCGCAGCTGCATTGATGAAAGGAGTGGGGGACTTGATGCACCGAAGACATCCACGCAGGCTTCAAGGCTTCAAAGTCGAGAGTGCCTCGGAGGATCCATCGGAAGGTCCATTCCCTACCGAGAGAGCGGCGGGGGGGCTGGCAGAAAAAGGGAACCGCGCTCGTTTGGGTGCAAGAGACGTTACGCAAGCTGGCGTTTTGGGTTTGAGCGAGGGCTCAAATTGCAGAGGAGCGCAACTTCTGACATTGTGACATTCTACGGGGTTGGACTCACCAATAGTTTCTTGCGACATTTTTTTGCTGTGCTGTTGGAAAGCTCATGGCTTCCACAGGAGTCTGGACCCCGCAGCGAGGCTTGTGAGAATGGTGCACGAGCACTCTGGCCGCGGCATGACGCCCGAGAGTGAGGCGGCGAGCTTCTAGCGTGATTGGGTCCGCCATCGAGCGAAGGCCCCCGCAGCGCCCGCGTCGTCAGGATTTGAGTGGCTGAGAGGGAACCGAAGCCGGTTGGGATGGTGGCTGGGATGTGCTGAGATCTCAGGGGAGACCCCTGATGCCCAGAGAATCCCGGAGCCCCTGCTCGTTTCAGATTCTCTCGATTCGCCAGAAGCCACGCAGAAGTCTTGGCGATGGCAGGACAGGACTGCCAGTCTCTGCCAGTCGATTCGTCGAGGTCGGCCAGTGCAGAACCCAGACGCTGGCTCTTGCCCGCCCCAATGCAGGCACAAGACCAGTGGCCGCAGCGAGTTTGCTCGAGGGCCCAGGGGGCCCGTCGTCGTGCTGGAGGGAGATCCCCGCGGTCGACATGGATTGATCATAGGATGCTGGCGATCCATTCGACCGTTCCCACCGAGCATGAGCTCTTGTGGTTCTGAGGGGGGGGACAAACAGGCGGCCCAGAAGGCCTCGCTTGCATACCTCAACCCGAAAATGTAACCACCTCCACTGTTCAAATGAGAGAGAGGAGAATGCACAGTTCGGAAAAAACGTAGGTCGTCAGCCGGCCCTCCGCCAAACACCTATGCCAAGAAACCAAAAACCAAAAAGTGCGCGTGTGCAATTGATGAAGTACAGCTGTCAAGATGCGGGACCGCGGGTGTTTGGGGACAAAGACACACATCTGTTCGTCTGTATCCCTCAGGAGGGAAAGGGTTGGGACGAATTGGATTGGAAAGGGGCAAAGAGGCTTGAGGGCGGTAGGTGGGGACTTTTGAAGAATCTTGGCTGGTCCCCCTGGCATTTAGCTGCCCCAACCCGAGCACGCAGGCGTGGCAGGCACCCCTGGCCCGTTTGGTTGTGTGAGATAAACCAGAGCCAGGGAGCCCCTCCACCTCACCCTCCCGTTGCTCCATCTGATTTATACCCCATTCATGCTACCTGGGCAATTTCCTTCCTTCATATACAGGTATACCTCGCGGGCCCTGGTTTACCAACTGTATCTTTTTGGCTCGGCGGAATTCTGGTTCCCTTGGAATGTTTTATTGATTCCTTAAGCACGCTCCCGTCTTCCTTCCTTCCCTTTCGAGCTGTGCGGCACGCAACACACGACACGGACGCTTCTTTTTGGGCAACCACAGTCTCATCCTCTCGCTGGTCGTCTCTTTTCTGTGCTTCATCATCTCACAGGCATTGCCTTACATTCTCTCGACGATCAACTTGCCTGTTGACAGGCAAGCGAAACCACTACGCAGACGAACAAGACTCGTCGTCATTTTCCAGACTTGAATCGCACTAGGCCACCCAAAGTGGATATCAACACCGCCGGCAACTTCAGTCAACAAACCGCACCCGGAATTCCGTGCAGGACTCGGAGGACCTGGGGAGCGGCCGTTACAGCCCTCTCTTCTGGGTTTTTCCTAAGGGCGAATCTGAGAAGGACGGCATCTTTGACCCTCTTGGCAGGCGACTTAGGACTCGACGGCGGTGGCCATGTCTTCGGCAAACACAACAGCCGGTGCGCAGGGAGGTGGAAACGGTGCGGGAGCGGCCACGGCAGCCACAAACAGCGTCGACCCGAAAGTGGTCGACAAGCTGTTGTCGCATTATCTTCTCCTCGTCCTGGGCGCCCTCTCGGCCGCAATCGCTGTCTGGAGGTTCACCACGATCCTCATCAAGTATGTAAGGACCGTTTCGTCTCTAAACAACGACACCCAACGATATTTTGCGGCATCATCCCACAAGGTGTCGTGGTTCAAGAGGAATATACAGTATGCGCCCATCTTCGGCAAGAGACACAATAGAGAGTTCCAGTTGAGCGCGGCCGTCAATGCTGGAACTCTTCCCACACGCCTCCAGCTGCTCTTTCTCGTTGGCTACTTTGCCACTAACATTGCTTTCTGCGTCATGACCATCGACTTTTCTGGACCCCTTCGCCAGGTTGCGTCTCTGGTCCGGAACCGAACTGGCGTCCTCTCGGTCGTCAACATGATCCCTCTATTCCTCATGGCTGGCAGGAACAACCCGCTCATCAAGTTGATTGGAATGTCTTTTGATACCTTCAACCTCCTTCACCGTTGGCTCGGACGCATCGTGATCCTGGAGGCCGTTGCCCACACGCTGGCGTTTCTCGTTAGCAACGCTTCCACAAGCAGCTGGGGCACTGCTTTCCAGACGGTATTCAGGGTACCTTACATGCTGTGGGGCTTCGTGGTATGTCACCATCCCAAACATGACCAAAATGCAAGTTCCAACTGACCGATACATGACAGGCAACATGTGCTTTCGTCATCATAGGCATCCAGGCATCAAGCATCTTCAGACACGCCTACTATGAGACGTTCAAAATTGTCCACATCATTCTGGCAATTGTGTCTGTCCTCGGACTTTGGTATCACCTGGACCTGAAGCGTCTAGCTCAGATCCAGTACATGTATGCCGTCGTTGCGCTCTGGGCTTTTGATCGTGCTGCCCGTTTTATCCGCGTTGGTTACCATAACTTTGGCTCGGGAGGTACCAAGACACTGGTCGAGGCTCTTCCTGGCGGTGCGTGCCGTGTAACTGTGACAATGGCCCGCCCGTGGAACTTCAAGCCGGGTCAGCATGCCTACCTCTACATGCCAACCATCAGTCTTTGGCAATCACACCCCTTCACCGTCGCTTGGAGCGAAGAGGCGGAGCGACCGGACGGTGACCAGCTCCCAATGGACCGCCGGGATGTGCTTGCCAAGAGGAAAACAACCCTGTCTTTCGTCATCCGCAGCCGAACTGGCTTCACTGGCAACTTATACTCTCAAGCATCTGCCTGCATTGACGGCAGAATGTTGACAACATGTTTGGTCGAGGGACCTTATACCGGCGGCCAAACGATGCACTCATACGGCACCGTCATGCTTTTTGCCGGTGGTATTGGTATCACACAGGCAGTACCGCACGTCCGGGATCTCGTCGCAGCCTACAACAACGGAACGGCGGCCGTTCGGAAACTCGTCTTGGTGTGGGTGATCCAAAGTCCTGAGCATCTGGAGTGGATCCGACCCTGGATGACAGAAATCCTCGCCATGGAGAAGCGAAGAGAGGTGCTCCGCATCATGCTCTTCGTCAGCCGGCCGCGTTCGACAAAGGAGATTCACAGCCCGAGCGCGACGGTACAGATGTTCCCTGGCCGGCCAAACGTCGATACGCTGCTGGGAATCGAGATGGAGAATCAGGTCGGGACGCTCGGCGTCTCAGTGTGTGGCCCCGGTGCCCTAAGTGATGAGGTTCGTCGGTCAGTTCGAAACAAACAATACGATGGCAACATCGAGTTTGTCGAGGAAGCATTTTCGTGGTAGAAAAGGGGGGAAACCCAAATTTTTGGAATTGCGTGTTGCATTCGATCAAGCATTCCCGGTTGATCACAGGGCGTGTGTATATGTATGTTTGTACATATTTGGTATTCTGCGGGCCATCACTGTCATTTCTGACGAGGCCTAGTACGGAGGGGTTCATTCTTGTACATGATTTTTTTTAAACCACATAGCTGGAGGATGTGGTCTTCGATATTTGGAAGGCATGTCACGGCCATAAATTCAAAAAGGATTTGCCGTTGAACTGTGTCTCAGCAACCGTGAGGATGTGGGGCGTTTTTGCGTTCTGAGCAAGGTGAAATGGCGTATATCAGCTGTATAGACGATATCTGTCTTTGTTTCGCTATGGTGTTTCGACGCTCCGAGTCAGCTGAGTCGTTGACAGCTCTACCCGGGCACTTGCCAAGACCATGCCACTTGGCTCGTGTTAGTGCAGGCGATTCCATGTCCCCCACTATGGACCCCTGCAGCTAGCTGCCTTCCAGGTTTGAGTTGCTCCTCCCTCCATGCCTGTCTGGTTGACTGCTGCCAGACAGCCAGTTCCAACCTCACCTCTCACCTCACAACGGCCTGCATCGAGTTGCCTCCTGAATAGGCAACCCGACGCTGGACAACAAACAATTCATTGTCTACATACGACAATCAAGTTTACCTTTAACGCTGCCTGTGGAATCACTAGAACTGTGTAGCTGCCTACGCAACTAGCCAGGTAAGCTCCGCATCTATTCGCCAGTGACGTTTGCCTTGTCATGCATCCACCCCACCTGCCCGCCCTGTCTGAGTTGGCCTCCCAAAGCATCCCGTCACGCGGTCATCCGCCCGCACTCTTGAGCCACTGTCTACTGTTTCCGGTCTCCCTTTCTCCTATTCACGCCGCCTCCGGAGAATAGGGGCACCAGACCTTGTGTTTCGCTCGCAACTCAATGTTTGCTTGCTTGCGGCACATCTGCGCTACGTTGCCTTGCCCCTCCCCTTGGACGACGGGAAACTTCCCTGTCCTACCAGACCGACCTGTGTCTTTATTCCAACCCAAATCCACATCGCCGAACTGCGAACTGACTAACCTGACTTGTCAAGTGGCTCACCTGCATGCCTAGACGAGGGGGAGGAGCTCCGCCCGTCTGCCTCTAACATACGCCTATCTATTCACGAATACCTCACCTCGCGACTGTCTATCCCCACTACCACCCCTTTTCCACCGCGACAGCATAGTTCTTGGCTAGGCGATATCGGGGCATCAACCGATATAATTGATACAATACACAATAATCTTTCCGAACCAACATCGCATTGCCCTGTATCTAAACCTCACTCCGAGTCCGAAACCACCCCGCAATCTGGGTCGAAGGCCGAAGCCATGGGTCTCGCGTACAACACATATCTGAATAGTACTCGGATCTACGGTTGCAGGAACTGCAAAGCGCACCTGGCCAACCATGAAGATATCATCAGCCGGGTAGGTTATCCCCTCCCTCCCCTCCCCCCCCCCCCCCCCCCCCCTTCCCCTACCACATTGCCATCACCCCCTGCCCACTCCTCCGCTAACCCTTCCGTCGCACAGAATTTCCGCGGCCAGCACGGCAAGGCATACCTCTTTAACACGGTTGTCAACGTCGAGACGGGCGATCCCAGCGAGCGTAACATGACGACGGGCCGCCACATCGTCCGCGACATCCAGTGCCGGCAGTGCAAGGATACGGTGGGCTGGAAGTACGACAAGGCTTTTGAGAGCAGCGAGAAGTACAAGGAGGGAAAGTTCATACTCGAACACGAGCTTCTCTGTAACGTCAGCTAGGCTCGCGAGGGTGACTTTCTTCGCAACCGCCCGTCTACTGGTTACCGATCCGTCGGAAGGGCTCATTGGTCTCGAATATCCCGCATGGTACCGGCGGCGATGACACATGATTGCGACATGGAAATGGTGGGAGCGAGGTGCAGGTTGTTGAAAGATGGAGCCACTGAGGCGGTTGGGGGCGGCCGTTGGCGTTGGCAGCATGATGGGACCAAAGCCACAGGACCGAGGGCTGTCAATACACAGAAAGTCAGTCGGGCTACAGGACGAACGGGCACAGGTTGTGTCAACCATCCTTCATTTATTCCCTTCCTTTACATGGGGTAGCATCACTGCGAATGGCAGGCAGGCTGGGGCTGGAGTACGGTGTAAACGTTGCTTTTTATTATTTTTCGACATTGTTCCGACAGCGGGAGGAGTTCTCTTTCAAGGCACTTCAAGGCACTTCAAGGCGGGTATCTGGACACAGCTGAACTGGACGTACGGCAAATGGAAATCAGGACAACATTCAGTAACTAACCAAAGTAAAGGGATATACAGCAATCCAATGCTGATTGCCTCTTTATATTCCATCTTCGCGTTGAAACACACACAACCTCAAGTGAAGCCCCGAGGAAGTTCAGGTAGAAAAGTATAAGACGCCGTCAAGCCGAGGCGCCACGAGGCTTGCGTATACACAATCTCTAAACTCTGTGTACAAACGACACAACAACCGTGGCCTTAAAAAACCGTTCCGTCACATGTTAAAAGCGCCAACCAAGCCCCCAAGCAAATTCAAAAACCAAAACAGAACTCCTTGCAGAATCTCCCATTGTAATGCATAATAGCGAACTAAACCTCCCTCTGTAGCTATATGTACATATCAAACTTCCTTATAGACAGATTGACGTCTAGTTATGCTCAATGGGCTCTTCGGGAAGCAGCTCCTCAATTTCCTTGACCTTGAGGAACTCAAACGGCGGCTGGACGATACCGTTGAAAAGGAAGGTAAAGTAGACGAGCAGTGTGAAGCCAGCCACCTGCAGCCACTTGAACGTCTCCCAGCCGAGGCCGAGCGAGACGATCCAGATGAAGAGAGTGCGGCACGTGTCGATAGTGGAGCGCGACGTAGCGCTGACGCTCCGGGTGACGGAGAGGCCAAAGAAGTTGAAGCCGCTAGTAACATTAAGATTAGCTGGTTGAATTCCACATCGTCTTCGTCGAATCACTTACCCAATGCTGATCATGATCAAAATACTGGAGACGAAAACGGGCTTGTACACCCAAAATTGCCTCCACCCCTCAACCATATCGAAGGGGCCGTATTGGCCATCGGGCGTGCGTCCAATAGCCAGGTGCAAGACAACCATGCCAAGCAGCGTAACGCTGAAGCCAAATAAACCCTCCCAGCCAACAACCCGGATGGGCTCAATGGCAGAACGCTCAAGAATCCACTCCTCAAGCACAAACTGCGTGGCCGTGAAGATCTGAGCGCCAGCAATCATCAGCACACCGATGATCACCCGTAGAGCGTCGGCGCCGACATCGGCCATCGACGAGTGGATCGCATCAGCGCCAGCAGGCTTCTTATCGGGCTGGATGGCACCAGCGAGACCAACAATGGCAACACCGAGGACAACACCGCCGAGCGACAGCCATTGGAAGGCGTACAGCTTGCGGCGCAGGAAGACGACGCTGAAGACGCCCACAAATAGCACAAGCGCGCCCCGCGTCATCTGGTAGATCGAGGCCGCCACGAGCAGCAGACCGGCGTTCATGAGTGTCGTGCCGCAGATGTCGCAGATAGCGGGCAGCGCAAGCAGGAGGACCTTCCAGCCGGCCAGCACATTGACAGTCTCCTTGTGCCCGCTGCCGTTGAGCGCCGTGTGCGAGCGGATGCTGGCATTGTCTGGGGTCGTGGTGTCTTCGAAACCGTCGTCGTCGGTCGTGCGGATGGGCTGGTACGAGCTGCCCTTCTTCGAGACGTACCTGTCATACAGCGACATGATGGCCACGACCAGCCAGCAGCCCATCTCGCCGACGAACATCTGCAGCGTCTGGATCACGGGCTGTTCAAAGGGGCGGTGCTTCTTCGGGTCTGGGTCGTCGCAGTCGCGCACGCATTGGTTATCCTTGAAGTGGAACGGTTAGCGATATCGCCCAGAGGGGACCCGTGGGAGTCGAGGAGACGGGGAGTCTCGGCTACCTACCTGGTATTTGGTCAGGAGCGTGTTGCAGACTCCTGTCAAAAGCATCATTCCCACCAGAAATGGGATGATAGCCTGCGAGGGGATAATGGTAGGCGCCATTGCGGACGGCGATTTCGGAGAGCTGGGCTGTCTATCGGCCGCTGCTCGACGAGGGCGTGAGGGAAGAGGGAAGGGCCCTGGGTGAGGTACCGTGCTGAGGAATTGAACCAAAGAAATGGGGCCGATGCGTTGAAATAACAAACTCTTGACGAAGCAATGCAATGGTTGAGTTGCGGTGACTTCCCAATCTCCCGACGAGAGGTAAAAGTTGTCCTCTTGTCTTTGTTCAGAGGAGACAGCCGAAGCCGAGAGGTTCCGTCGTCAGAGGTCACAGGTCGGAAGGCGAGCAAGCGACCGCGCAAGGCGCTCGCGGCAGCTCCAGGCCCCAGGCTAACGCCCACAGCGCAGATCGCTCCAGCAGCCGGGTGCCTGTCCATGCCACCCCACTCCACCACCCCCAGCCCTGCCCGACTGATAGGCAGTGGCTTATCGTATGGAACAGGGCGGACCCCATCACGAGCCGCAAGCAGAGAGCCAAACCACCTGACCAGTCGATTGCTAGCTGCTGCGGTGGCCTTGCATTTCCGTGCCAAAGGGCATTGGGGACAACTCCAAGCAGCTGGCATCATCATCATCAGGCACCTCGGCTTCGATGCAATACGTGGCCAACGGAACGCGAACGGTGTTATGATTATTATCGAGCCTCGCCATCCTACAGCAGGCTAATGCAAGTGCACTGCACTTCTAAGGTATATTATATATCTGTTCAAGTATGGGTATCGTATATCATACAGCAACGGTATGCAACAAATACAACGCCGCAAAATTCAAACAATATCACCGCCTGTCCGCCCCCTTTTTTTTTATTTCCGTCGCCCCTCTACTTCTCGCGCCTTGCCTCGGGGTCCAGCTCCTTCTTCTTAGGCTTCTTGTCCTTGATGTTGTTGTAGTGATGGATGCCCAACTCCTTGTCGCTCGCGAGTTTCTTCAGATCTCGCTCGCTGCAAGGCACGCCCTCGATACTCTTGACATGCTTACCCTCCAAAAATATGACATACCCACCTATCATGGCAACAATGGACCCCACTGCTACGAGAAAGCCCGTTGTCCAGCTTGCCCTCTCATATCTGTTCTGGCCCCACATGATACCGCAAAGCCCACATTGGGCAAATGTGTTTATCACCATAGTCCAAATAACAAAATCCATCTTCCACACTGCTGTTGCAGGGGCCCGGACGCCCGACAGTGGAGCATTCGGGATGCTGCTCTCAGGGATGGGAATAACCTGCTCCGGAATACCTTCGGGGAGGTTGTCCGGGCCAGCATCAATAGGTAGATCTTGCGAGCCCGGGAGACGAAACCAGCCGCGGTGGATGCCGGCGAGTCTTCGAATGCCCGACGGCTTGCCCTGAATGCGGTACTGGAGCGAGTAGTATAGATCGCGAAACCTCCAAGGCACGAGGCCAAATGCAGTGACGCAGAAGAGTGCCGTGAGGACCTGCGAGTCGTACTCGACCCATTTCCTTCGAGGAGAGTCTATATCGTCGCATGTGGGGTAGCACATGGCCGGGGCGGCGTTGCAAAGGAGCAGAAAGAGCATGCCACCCCATGCCACAACATTAAGACCGTATATTGTCCAGAAGAAACCCATTGGTGTGGTGAAGAATTTCCAGAAGGCAACCAGATTGGTCTTTGTCGCCTCCTTCCACGGGTACTTGGGTGGAAAGTGGTACCCGTTCTCAAAGGGCTCCGTGTATTTCAACGAGTCGGAGAGCTCTGCAGGCGCAGCGAGAGTGGCATCGTCGGACGATGCTGCTACCCCTGAAAACGATGCTCTGAGATCGGGTTGGACGGTTTCTTGGTGGTGTTTCTTTTCTGCAGCCGCTCCATCCAACTGTGTTGCATCGACGTCGTTCATCGTCTTGCGGCTGTGCGGCCGAGCGTGCTCAGCGACAAGTGTAGACGCGATGTCGCCAGTCGCAGCCATGAACCCCTCGGGAGGCCGCGAGTCTTCGAACTCCTTAGAGAGTCTCCGAACGGTGCGTGTTATAGAAGACAATCTTCTGTTGCTTGGTCTTGTCGATTGATATGGATCGCTGGCAGGTTCGTTGCCCTGAGGGGAATCAGTTGCAGGGAAAGGTTCCGCACTAGGAGTGGCCTAACAGTCGGGGGTGCGAGGTCGACCTGGTCGTAGTGCAGGTATGGATGTGCAGAGAGGTATGTGCTCAGCGAAATTAATGCCCAATTAGAAGGATGCGACGGAGTCAGCGACAGAAACAAAGATAAAGCGTGAGTGATTCTCGGGGATTATCAAGCTGCTGATGAAGACGGGGTAAGGGTAATGCGGTAGCCGTATAAGGGCAAAATCCGCCGAAAGAACAGAGGGGAGCGATAGGAGGCGTTGTCGCAATTTTATCAAAACACAAGGTTTACTTGCGCGCTCCTTGGGCGGTAGAGGTTGCGTGGGTCATCAGGGCGTCTCACGCTTCCTCGCTTTCGCCGTGTTTTTGCTGTCTGAGACTCGTCATTGCGCCTTGGCAGGCGGGCTGGGGAGTCTGGGCCTCTGCGCTCGGGGCCGAAACGGTTGCCCTGAGCCAGAAGTGAACACTCGCTCGATGCGGTGATGTCACCCCGCATACGAAGGTTTTGCCCTCTCCTCGATTCATGGGCAATGCAGAAATCTAGACTCATCTTTCTCCTGACGCCTTGACTACGCACCGCTCCAATGCCATTGGTGTTTGTGGTGGAGCGACCCTCTGATAAGATAGGTCGAGGAGCACAGTGACAATTTCGAGTCCCAGTTGTGCTCTGTCTCGTCTTCATCTCATCACTAGAAGAAATAGACCAAAGGTACACAAATATAACCTAGCGAATACAGTAAATTATTTACATGATTACGCCTTCCTGTGTCTATAGACAGAAGAGAAGTTTTTACGGGCGTTGTCAGGTCAATATTGCAGCTAGAAACACCTTGAAAATTAGAGGGCACAGTCAAGCTCAATAGATCCACCGCCCGACCCACATCGAATTTTCAACCTGATCGAAAACACACAAACGTGCAACAAAAAAGGCACTTCTCATATCCATCTCATCAACCAACCGACAACACGGGGGCTTCTTGACCGGCAACAGAAATCAGGATTGCCACCATGTCGTCTGACCATTCCACCGAAGCCCTCACCAAGGCTGTTCTCAACAACCTGGAAAACCAGCACGACTGGACTGAAATCAAGGTCCACATTCAGGCAAACCTACCCAGACCAATGATTTACGGGCTCCCCCCAAAACGCCTATACGTGCACCCAGACGAGCAAATCGCCCTTATTAAGGCCCAGAAAGATAGGGATGAGCCCATTCATCAGACGCCCGAGCTCGAGTGGGTGCTGCCGCTGCATCTGGCTGAGAAGTGGTCGCCCGCCCAATTCGCTGCCGTCCTCGACGCCCTCGACGCCGTTCCCCCTGGAGGTATAGCCGAGGCGGCTGGGGGTACCGACGACGCCGCCGACGCCGCCGCCGATACTCAGTGGAAGCTTTGGAGAAGTTCAAAGCGCGGGAAGCGTCTACTTCTAGCTACTGTACAGGATGACTCGACCATCACTTACTACATCATGCACGATGGCATCGTAAAGCCTAGACAAAACTGAGCTACATGTTCGCAAGCTGTCTTCTTAATCTTACGATAACTGCCCTGCAGATACCAGGTCACCAGGCACTGGCAGTATCTTGGATACGCAATGGCCAATGGTTCATGGCTTGAATATGACCTTCTGCACCTTCATTTTGTCGAAGAGATCATAGCCCTCGACTGCATCCGTGAGCGGCATGATCTTGTCAAACATAAAGCTGTCCGTAGTCAGCACCTCGCCTCAACCACCGGCGTTCGGTATACAAGGGGCCGTCATACTCAAGCTTGGCCTGGTTTCTAACCAGTGATTGCAGTACTTCTGCTGCGATAGACCGCACAGGACAGCGTCCCATCTGTATCCGCACGTTCTTACTGAAACGTGTCAAAATTCGAGCTTTCACCCCAGATTTAGAGACTTACCCATATGCCTCGTCACCGTTCCAAGGAATCTCCGCATTATGCACTCCGATGCTGCTGATCATCCCGAACGGTCTCAACAGGTCGAAAGAAGTCCTGAGGGCGGGACTCAGCCCTACGACCTCCACAACTATGTCAGCCCCACGACCTTCTGTCACCTCTTTGACCCGCTTCTGCATGGCTTCTTTGCCCTGGAGGAAGTTTAGTGGCTCGGCACCGAGTCCCCGAGCTAGCTCGAGTCGTGAGTCAACACTATCAACAGCAAAGATGTGCTTGGGATGATACTCCAATGCCGATATGATTGCACATAGGCCGACAGGCCCGCAACCAACAACGACAATAGTGGCCTCTGTCGCTGGCTGGGAGCCCAAGGAGGCAAAAGCGTTCTTTGCACCGAACCAGCCGGTTGGGAAAATGTCAGCCATCAGCACCAAAGCCCGGTCCTGAATCTCTGGTGGCGCTTTCATCACCGTGCCGTCGGCATACGGCACCCTTACGTACTCGGCCTGCCCTCCGTCGAGGCCGGGCGAGCCGAAGAGGAGGGAATGCTCGCATCGGCCAGAGAAACCATTCCGGCAGTAGAAACATTCCATGCATGATACGGTAAACGGGGCCACGACTTTGTCGCCGATCTTGAGCGTCTTCACTTCACTACCCGCTTCGACTACCAGGCCGACGAACTCGTGGCCCATGATGAACCCTGTGGGAGACGACTGGATTCCCCTGTAGGCATGAAGTTCCCTACAGAGAGCGGCGGGGTTAGTTCCCTTGGAGGAGGTCAGAAATAGGATTGGTACTGCATACGAGCCACATAGTGCCGTTGTCTGGACTTTGACAATGATATCTTTGGGATGCTTTAGTGTTGGAATCGGCCGGTCCTGCACGGAAACCTTTCTCGGTCCCTCGAAGACGACAGCCTTCATGGTTTGCGCCGCCGCCATGGTTGATATTATCAGGAGGGACAAATGGTGGTACAGATAGATGAGAATACCAGTGTGAAGTTCCCAACGATGTAGGTGCAGAAAGAAAAGACGAAGAAAAACCAACGGCTTGACGATATTCACAACAAACTGGTTTCTTGGTAAGCTACGAACACCACGTGGTGTAAGTGGACTGATATCCTCTTCCAGTTTTCCCTAACCCCGTCATTGGTGACAGTAATGATACGTACTGCGTCTAGTTAGTCAACCCAACCACCCCCGCAAGGCAGTGGCCCGCTAGGTGCCAGCGATCTCGGAACGGGCCTGCATCAGCTACCGAGTGTAACTACGGTCCCATCCATCCACTTGGATAACCCTGGCTTCTTTGCTGTTGCGAGGGTTGGGTGTGGGGGATGCAGAGACCGTATGCAGGAGTGAGAGGCTCTGTTTACCATGACGTCGGGGTGGGTTATAAGGACTGCCGGGTACGGCGACTCTTGGGGGGGTATGTTTTGGCTAGAACAAAATAAGCGGTATCTATTTGTTCAGTGGTGATAAGGGGGTTTTACCGGTTGGTATGTTTCTCATGACGATATCGAACGATGGCGAGTGGAAGGAAGACCACGTCCGTGGTAATACTATGCCCAAGTGTTCTTAGGACTGCTACTCGCCAGATTCTCTGGTGGCCCGAAGCAGCAGGTGTTGGGTTAGGACCGGCATATACCCGTCGTCAAAGTAGCAACAATCGCGTGGGATATCTATGCAAACCCCCTGATGTTGCCTCTGGAGCTCCGAAGACAGCAAGTGGCTATCGTGCCCTATTTTGGGGGGACATTCTGGTGGCGGGGCAAATTAACAGAATCCTTATGTACAGGAGGTAATTCCACGGTAAACATATAGACATGTACCATGGAGCCAAAAGAGGTGTACGCACCCCCCCAGGTATCTTCATGTCTCGCGTATCAGCATGGCGTGCACAAGTGTTGGAGTCGGCCAAGACAAGAACACTCCTTCAGATCAAACGACCGAATTGGTGGCTCATTCCGTGACATCTGTTACAAGGTTCGCTCGCTTTCGGGCGGTCTCTGGACCGATGGTATTTATATGGCGTGCCATTCGTATATGTTAGTTACAGGGAGCCATCCTAATTCTGCGCCTCCGGGCTCTCGTCGTTCAACGACAGCGATGTAGTCAGGGTGATGACTGCTTGACAGGCCAGAGGTAGGTGAGAGGCAATAGTGATTTGTTTGCCTAATTATAAGCAAGACTTCATAAGCTCTTACATCCAACCCCCCTCGTCATTTTCCGCCTGTGAAAGAAATAGGGAGGAAGCCGGTTTGTCAACCTCGCTCTTTCCCCCCTTTTGCTCAATTTCCTACCAGGAAGCCCCTGTCTCCTTATTGACGTTGGTTGGCCAGGTAGAAAATGTGCGGCAAAGTAGCGGTGGAACAGGATCGGGATAAGGCAGCAAAGCGTGATAGGGCTCGTTTATGTGTTTGGGTATCATTTCACGATGTTGCTCGCCCATGTTCTTGATAAGGAAGAGCCGAATGGACCCCTGTTGCCTGCGAACCTAGCATCTCATGGGAACCCCCGTGTTTTGTTTTATGAGATACCAATTCACACCCGTCTGCAAATTCTGGACATGTGTTTTTCTGGTGGGAGGCGAGGGTGTGCTACATACCATAAAGTCATAGCTGTTGTCCACAGCTGCCGAGACGGCGGCGCCCAGGAACAGCTAGGGTTGCATGGGCACAAAGCGCTCGAAAATCGGTGTGGCTTGACCCGTGCGACCCGGAGACACTTCCGGTACCCTTCCATCGACCAAATCTCAGATGCGAGGCAAACGACGACTTGGCGGTGTGGGAATCATAATGCATAGCGTACCTTGTCTACAGATAACATAGCACGGCGGCCCATGGCGAAGCCCAAGACAACAACCTTCTCGTCTCGTCGATGCTTGGTAATTCCCATCAACCCGAGCATCACTGCGGGAGTTCCAAGGGGTTTTGGGGGGGGGAAAGAGGAGTGACGATTTTACCTCACCCGTATAGTGATTAGGGGGTTGCGGGGAAGGCGACGAAACTGGAACACAATGTCACGCTCCGGTCTGGGTAGACACGGAACCTGTCAGCGGATTGACTCTGCGGATTGATCAGACTGACATATTGACGGGTGAAGTTTTCCCCCTCCCTTGTGCCAACCACAGGCCACGCGATCCCACGAGGGTATTAGCAAGGGCATTGGCAGGACATTGGCATCTCGAGGGCGGAGTGGGGTACGTCGAGACGAAAGGGCTCCTTTGTCTGCACCGCGTACTGTGTGGGAGTGGGAGTGGGCGTGGGAGTGGGAGTGGGAGGTGGTCCTCGAGGACATAGCCCCGCCTGTTGTACGTGGTGCGGCTCTCTCTTAGTTGAGGTCGTCAGATGGCCTACGCGATCGCTGGTTGGCGGCTGAGATTTAGCGTCTCCAAGGCAGCCGGCTAAAATGGAGCTCCGTTGTTGGCATCAATTCGCATCGAGCACCATCGCCATCGACGACGACGGCCCAACTGCGACTCCCGTTCTGGCATGAGGTGATCAGGTGAGGGCCCTCGCGCCCTTTTCCTGGGCCCTTCTCGGGGGCCCTTTTTTCGAATGGGGTGCAATTGAGTGCAAATCGTCCGCATCCGCCATCGTTTGCTGCGCACTCGCTGCGAGCGCGGCCGACCACCCGACTGAGCCTCACCGCTGCGTCTCCAATCAGCGCCCATCTGCGAATCTGATCGTCCCCTTGCCCTTTTTTTCCTTTCTCCCAGGCGCCAATGACATATCTGGCTCCAGCTAGCGACGCTATCCAGCCACCAGAACCACCAGAACTCCAAAGAGCCACTTCAGAACAGGAGCCGGACGAGTCGGAGCGGACCCTGTCCCCACCACATCATGCGTAAAAAAAAAAAAAAAAGGTCGAGCTTCAACTCACTCAAGAGTGGCCTCCCAGTTGAAGCCAACAGTTTGGTCAGGATGCTTTGGGATGCATCTCCTGACTTTGAGCCCCCCGATTACGGTGCTTGGCTTGCCATGCTTCGAATGATCTCTGCGAGGGGCGTGCCGTCCTTGCAGGGTGCGACAATAGCCTCTGATAGGATTCCTCAAGGGCCACACTTGGCTGCAACGGTGTGAACTGCATGACCGGCTTCACGCCGCAATTTCAGAGGTGGAAAACCGCCACCCGCTCTCTTTAGTCGCCAGCGAAAGGGACAAGGGGCCGCGCTCGGCGCAAGAAGGGGTGCATTGTCTTTGCGAATTGGATTAAACTCCTTTCTGCGGTGAGATCCCGTGGGCACAACGCGAGTTGCATCGAGGACCAAGAGGACCGATACTGATCCGTACACGACACAAGGAGGAGGGGGTCTTGTGGCACGATGGAGCCCAAGCCCGAGGTCCCCACCGAACCCCAGAGTCACTGACCCGTTCTTTGGCGCGCTATTGACGGAATGAGGCTGAGTTGCAGGCCAGCAAGGGAGACAGGGAAGACGGGGCTCACCCTGGGGTTTGCAGACCAGCCAATCCCCGCAGCCTCTTCTGGCCTGGCGCTGACGTTTCCAGAAAGCTTTCCCTGCTCGTTTGCCTGCCAGACTGCCACCGACTCCAACACCAGCACCTACATGGGGAAACCAAATGTCGCGCAAAACTGCCCGCGCACCATGTTGTAGTTGTAGTAAGTAACAGTACACTACGCTCCCGCACACTGAGATGTGGCCCTCTGGCCCTTTCGTTCCGTGGGGAAATCTGCAGTCCCGTCACGCAGCACGCTGTCCGCTTGCTCGTCAGTCGTCCAGGGGAGGTGAGAAAGTGTAAAGGGGTGGCTTCTCTTAGACCCTTTGGTTCCTGGCACCGATTCCCCGGCCGTCTGGTTGCCTTGTTTAGACTTTTGATGTTCCCTGAAGAATGCGGTTTTGGGCTGCGCTGATCCCAGCACGCCCTGGAGGCAGTTAGGCGCAGGTCCCAAGCTGTGCCGACGGCTGGTGAAGAGGAACTTATCCGTGCTCGAGGTCGATCAACCCAGCTGGTTCCAGTTGCTGGTCGCATCGTTGCACTTTGTCTCTGCACCCCCATTCCACAGGAGGACCAGGGATGACCACTGAGAGAGCAGTCAGGCAGCATGCAGGACGACACACCAGAATGAGAGGGGGGATGGGGGGAAGCAGAGTGAGGGGGCCGCCGGCTGCTATTCTCTGGTCCATCAACTGTTGGACGCGTGTGCTCAAAGTCGGGGACGGGAAGCCTGCAGCTCTAGGCGGTGCAGGGCACCAAGAAAGTGCAGAAGATGCCTCGATTCCCTGGGCGGGATGGACAAGAAGAGCAGAACCTGTAGGAAGAAGGAATCCTGCATGTTACGGAGTTATTACCATCCTTTCCTCGTCCCATCCTGCTGTTTTCTCTGCCGCAACGCTGTCTGTTTCTGTCTTGAATTTGACCATGCCCGAGCTCATCAAGCTGGTGTAATTACCTGGCTCCCCCATATAATTCGAGCCAAAGTTCAGCTGGAGCGCTGGATTACGAGGTGCCGCAATTACGTATTGTGGAGGGAGGTGCTTGTACAACACGCAGGGCTCAGTTGAGGCTGGGGACACCCTGGGCGGGCGAGTACTAGTACAAGGTGCCATGCGAGTATGCGCTCCGGGGGGGGGGGGGGGGGGCAGTGCGGCATCTGCGCATTTGGCTCTTTCCCGTGGCGGGAACCCATGGAGCAGCGATCGAGCCCAGGGCCCCACGCCCCACACCAGTGGCCGCCTCATCAACCCGCTAAGAGTCCCGCCAGGCGCTGGCCTGGAGCTCCAAGGTGCAAGGTTGAGCATGGAAGTCGCCAGCAGCGAGCAGCACCTCAAGCAGTAAGCACTCCGTGAGCAGGCGAACAGGAAGCTCTTCCTACGCCCAAGGCCCCGTCGTGCATTTCAAGCCATTGAACTGTCCGTCCCGTCACCCGCGCGTCCACTTGCTCCCTATGACAACATCGCTATTCCAAGTCCCAACACGCAACGCTGCCCTTCCGTCCTGGTGTCCTTCCTCTGGGATCGGCGCGCCGTATCGTCTTGATGCAGAGGCTCGGTCGTTTTGCGCACGCCTTCTCCACGCCCACACCCGACCGCCACTGAGCCAGCGAGCGCGCGCAGCGCACGACTAGAGTCCTGCCATACCGTGCATACCTGACCAGTTGAGCCTCAACCACTCCATCGGGCAGCGGCTGCCTTCTCTCCTCGACCCTCCCCAGCCGGCCAGCGAGAGTTGCACATTCCTAGGGCCGTGTTCCCTGATTCTGCCCCCTCCCCGCCACGACGACAAGACATTCTCTGAAGGGCGAACCCGTCCCTCGTCCGTCTGTCAGCAACCACACATCTCGTCTCACCCTCCGCCGCCCGTCCCATCGGCCGACGACACACCCCTGGCACCCCTGGCATTCCTGGCATTCTTGTGGTCGCCGGAAGTCGCAGTGAAGGGCCAGCAAACATCGAGCAGCCTCCCTCGTCAGCTCGGCTCCCCGCCTCGCCCGCATCTACTCTTAGCCGTCGCACTCGACGCATTAACGGAGCTCGCCCCGGCCCCAAAGTCGTCTAGGCGTCTATCAAGGTGTGCGTGCAGCTTACGCCTGGTGGCTGCCATCGGATCGCGGCTCGAAAGCCAGAGCCTCCAAGCTCTAGACCCGTCCTGCTACCTCGCAGCCCTCTCACCGTCCACGATCGACAACCCTCGATCAACCAACAGCTCAGAAACACAGATTCTCCCGATATTCCTGTTTCTGTGGTACTGTCTTTGCGGCCCCGGTTACCTCAGGTACCCTGTCTTTGCTCACACCCTCAACCCCGGTCGACCCTCCTTTTCCCTTCGTCCCGAATACCCATCCCACAGCCGTCAGAGCTTTGAGCCGCATTCTTGCGAACGGGAGAGACCCAGCCCCCCCCCCCCCCCCCCCCCCTCATTCTCCCAGCTCTGGATCGCAATTTACAATCCCCGCTCAATCAACCGGTCACGAGGCCCCTCCCGCACTTCTTTCTTCCAGCGGAGCGCACACGCTTTTCGACCCTTATTAGCAGCAGCCTGCCCCGGCTCTTCCCCGCTGGCTGGGTGTTGTTGCCATCCTTGGCTGCGTTGTGCGGCTCTTAAATGCCCGCCCCCATACGCTGCCGTCCGCTCGCGCATGGGAACAGCTGCGCGCAAACCGCCCCCCTCCTAGCCCACCGCCGCCACCAGTCCGAGGTGGGACATCGTTGGCCGAAGAGCCAGAGACAGGCAGCAACGCCCTGGGACAAGTGCCAAAGAGCAGAGAACAGGGAGGAGCAAAGACGATCGAGCGGGGTGCAGGATCAGGTATCCGCCATCTCAACCTCCCGTTGCCCGCCAGGCTATCGATGGCGAGCTCATAGTATACGATAAAAATTCATGAGTAAGAGCACTGAGCAGACGAGGAATTATGAATACGACGTCCGCGCCGCATTTTACTCACGTCTCGCCTAGCGAGCTGTATGATCCGGATGACGACGTGATACCCAGAAACAGCCCGCTTATGAAGCCGACCCGCCCCGTCCTTCTCCCGACGCCAAGCACGCAGTTCCCGGCTCTGTTTACTAAAGTCAGTCCTCCTTCTAGCCCAGGCGCAAAACAATCTAATCGTCGAATGAAGGTGAGGCCAAGCCAAGGCGATGGTGTTCTGGTGCGCGAGCTTGACGGAAATAGACGCCCAGAGATCGCCCTCCTGGCTGCCACGGAGGGTTTGCCATCCGACATGGAGGACGAGGAGGAATACGACCCTAGCACCGACACTTCGAGCTCGTCGGCCAACGGCAACTTCTCGCCGCGCAGCGACCGCAGTAGCGGGGGTCGGGTTCGGCACGAGGAAGCCGAGGTGCGTCGAGAGGAGTCTGGAGCCCAGAGGATGGAATTGGACCCCCCTGAGCAGGACGAGAACATGGGTGCCTTCGACGACTTGAAATCTTTGGCGGCGAGCGCTCTGGCAGCGGGCAACGCTCTCGATGTCGGAACCACGGATATACAACCTGAGGTCGTTGAAGTGGCGGCGTTAGCGGGGCCAACGCCGCCGGTCTCAGAGAACGATGTTGGAAAGGAGAGGCTGGCCCCGACACCCTTGAACCAGTCAATAGCAATACGACGGGGGGGTCCTACCAAAGATGAACGGCTCGCCCAAGCTGCCGTATCATCGCCGTTCAGCCCCCAAAGTCTCTGCTCGCCTCGCGATCCTAGCGCTACTCCCTTGGTTCCATCCATGGAAGTGGCATCGCCATCCAATGGGCTGACACCGAGCAGCAGCCATAGCGAAGGTTTGCCGCCAATTCAGATGATTTCTCCAAGATCTGACAGCAACGGTCAGATGCCACTGCCGTCTATCAGAGCCCAACTTGGCGACATACGCCAACTCGGAAATAACCACGTTGCAGAAAATGAGAGACTGCGGAACCCGCACCACGTCTTCCAGCATTCCCCTCCCTCCAACATGCCGCGTCTACCCTCAATTCATGCATCACCTCCCATCTCCCCCGTTGAGACATACCGCAGAGGCGATCCGCTCTTCCCCCCCGGGAGCTTCGCACCAGTCACGACCCCTCCCTACCCCTATGCTCAAGCAAGCATGCATCTGTCACCATATGGTGACTATCCCAGCAGCACAACCGAGACGGGATCCGACCAGTCGGGCTCAACACCGGCAGCGTCAATAGCTGATAAAATGAGTATCGAAGGCCTGACTATTCACTCGGCGGTATATCACTGCAATTTTGCGGGCTGTAATGCCGCACCTTTCCAGACCCAGTATCTTTTAAACTCCCACGCAAATGTTCACTCTTCGGCTAGGCCACATTACTGTCCGGTCGCAGGCTGTCCACGAAGTGAGGGCGGCAAGGGCTTCAAGCGCAAAAACGAAATGATCCGGCATGGGCTTGTACACGACTCTCCGGGTTACGTATGCCCGTTCTGCCCGGATAGGGAACACAAATACCCTCGGCCGGATAACCTTCAAAGGTGCGTTTAGTGCATTACATTTTACGTCGGTCCCGACCTGACCTATACTAACCAAACGCCCACAGGCATGTACGCGTCCACCACGTGGATAAAGATAAAGACGACGCTGAATTACGTGACGTCCTAGCGCAACGACCTGACGGACCAAATCGCGGACGGAGACGAAGAGGTGGCCCAGGTTTATAGATATCTTCCACGATTCTTTATTTTGCTGCCGATATCACTGCCATTTTTACTATTCACTGCATATAATTGGACCACCGACGAAAGCCGCTATCTCGATGATTCTCCCCTCCGCCCGGGTCGCGATTGAGCTGCCTTTATTACGAGCACCTTTATTCTGGCCTGATGGATTGTACATAAGGCGCGACTTGCTGTTTATCTTCTTTTGGTTCAAAAACTAGGGAGCCCGGCGCGAGTATGGATTTGGGTTGGTACGGTCGATCGCGGCAACTGGCGTTCTGTTTATGATATGCCCACTCACATTGGAGCACGGGAGGGGGGCTGTGGTTGGGGAGACGGAAAAAAGGATAGGAAGGAAGCTTTTTTTCCGGGTGGGAGGAGGTGGCAGCATTGCCTTACTGCCTTCCGCATCTCGGTCGGGTTTTGCTTGTGGGTTTGTTTTTGTGGGCCCGGTCTCTCTTGCAGCGCGGCATGGAACGGCTTCGAACGGCGTCCGAGGCGTTCATATACCAATTGTCATTTTGTGCTGTTTGTGTTTTATCAAGGAGGAAAGCAGGAAGATGTTGCCTGGAAGAGGGTGGGTGTATCGTGGTCCCGCTGGCTTCTTATGTCGAGCTGTTATGCTCGCCCGGTTATTAGTTCACGAAGAACAAAGCCAAGCGTTTTTGTGTTCTGCTCCCCAGCGGCGACGCAATAATGGTTCACGAATGATATGATGAGAGAGGATGGACCTCAAGCAGGCAGGCCGAAAGACAAACAGACAGGAAGCCAAATCGAGGTTCTTGACGAAAGTCAACTTTACCATTCCACGTCCTGTCTGTGGGGCAGGGAGGATAGTCCACTGGAAACGAGTGGGGAAACGGTTTGTGGGGAGGATAAGATTGATAGGAGTCACACAAAGTCGATTGCCGCAACCTCGGGGGCGGGTGTGACGAGCAGCGGCACCCTTGCCTACGAGAACAGGAGGAGGGCTATATACTATTTACACTGTATAGCTTATCATATCGATCTGGTTCAAGACAAGTCGGCGTCCAAGACAAATGGTTTCCCCGCCGGTCCGAAACGTCAACTCGCCAACCACCGAGATGTCATCACTTCGACATAACCACCTGTCAGAGACTGAGCTGATACATACGACCATACCTACTGGAAAACTCGGGATCCCGTCCGCTCTCCCATAGATAAGCTAGTGAGGGCCAGACTAGTAGTTGGGTCGGTGACGACCAGCGAATCCCTGGTGTTGTATGTACTTTTGCCACCCCCCTGGGTGGGGTTTGTTTTGCTTTTTATGCTGATGGCAGCTTCGTGAGGAAGGCATGCCAAAGGTCTGAACGCGAATACTCGTTTTTTAAATTCGTGATATCACATAGCCACGAGATCAGACACGAGCGACTGATATCCATCCGATTATCAGTCATCCAATAGTATAAAAATACGCCCCTGATAGAATGGGCAATGTGGTTATATATCAGAGAACCAAAGACGGTAAAACCATGCTGAAAAATCCAGCAGCAAGACGAAAGGCTAACTAATCATCCGCATTCTCCCACTGCCCCAGGTGCACCACACCATCACTCAAAACCTCAACCAGCAACCCCCGTCTTACACTACTCCCGCCCCCGATTTGCTCCACCACCACCCACAGCCCCCCACAACTCCGAATCACCTCAGGGTCAAGATCCACATCCCCCGTCCGCAGCCCTCGCGATGCGTCGGCGAACTCGCCCTCCCCGCTCACCACGAGCGCCGTCCGATGCGGCCCCGTTCCGAGCTCGAGGGCGATACGGATCGCGGGGCTCGCGCCGCCTCCGCCCTCCGACCTCGCGAACACGCTCGCCCTCGTCAGCCTCCCAACGCCAACCCTGGCCCTCAACCTCTCCTCGCCATCGCCGAATACGGCGGGGGCGGGTGCTTGTGCGCGCAGCCGGCCTGCAGCATCGGCCAGCACTGGCTTGAGGGAGACGGGTTCGGCGGCCGAGATGTGCAGCGAGAAGCGGCCCGTCTGGCCGGGCTCAAAGGTGCTCGCGACAACCGTGTATGTGCCCTTGTCGGCGCGGGGGACCGACGCAAACGTGCAGCCGCGCTGGTACTCTGCGCTGACGCCGAGGAGGTCGCGGCCCGCGACGGTGGTGACGCGCTGGCCCCCGCCTGAGAAGAGGACGGCGACGTGCACCGGAAGGTCTGGGACGTCTGTGCTGAGCACGAGGGACAGCGGAGTGGCGCGCGGTAGCGTCAGGGCGAACTGTGGGTTGGTTAGGTAGCTAGCGTGGGCGGCGCTACCGCCGGCTGTGCGACGAGTCCAGGCGCCAGGGACGGTGGCGCTATGAGGAAGCGCCTCGGCGGCGGGTGAGATGAGTAGGGGCTCGTGTGAGAAGAATGAGAGTGTAAAGGAGTATTTAGGGAGCGGGAGCTCGCTCTGCGCAACCACAAGGGTCTGGGCCTTTCCAGCCGTAGGCTCATACCGAAGGAGGGTGTTGGGGCTGTCAACGTATGGGCCCTGATGCAGGCAGCGATGGCCTTCGGTCAGTGGCACGCGGGTACCCGGCGGTGTAGTTGCGAACGTGGAGATCGCCATGAAGCCGAGCTGCTTGGATACGTTGGCCAGAGAGCCATGGTGGTGGTCCTTCTCAGCCTTCCGTTGGCGCAGTATGCCGAGTTCGGCATCCTGCCAATGGCGGCTCAGGAGAACCCATACTGTGCTTCCCGAGGGAGACAACACGCTGTACTGGGGATTGTGTGTGAAGACACGCTCTTCCGTCTTGCTCGGTATTTCCCATGTGAAGTGGTGATCCTGTCGGTGCGCGAATATGGCCGGGTTCCAGTTGACGTATAAGGAGTCGAAGTGCTGGAAGACGTCCTCAAAGGTCATCCAAAACATGTTTGTCATATTTTCATAGGGAAATCCCGCCGTGTGCACAATGAGACTTGCTGACGACCCGACACCCGTCCAAACCAGGCTGTCACACCACGGATTCTTGATGAGAAACATACGATTGTGGGCGTCTCTTTTGAGGTCGAGGACGGCGTAGTCATGTTCCTTGACTAGCCCAAGGGCTTCCTCCTCCTCGGGCGACATATTACCGGTTCCGAGCGTTACTATCGCATTACCCTCGTCGAAAGCCTTCTTGATCCTTTCCCAAGTTTCATCTAGCTCGATATCATCACTAACACAGCTTTTAGCGGTCGAGATGCTAGCGCATCAGTTCCATAGCCACCTACCTTTGGAGGAAGACCTGCTCGGGGATCCAACCAGTGAGGGCATGCAAATCTGTACCTGAATTGCTGCCGGGGAAGTCATATCCTCCCCTGATTTTGAGGTACGCCTTTTCAACCAGGGCTGGCCAGATGAGTCGGGGATTACGTCGGTCGACCACATAGAGCGTGCGGTCGGTTGAGGATGCAGGTAGGCGGTCATCGATGATGACTTGACGCCAACAGCCGTTGAAGTACATGCGGAAGACATACTTACCATTCTGAGACACCTCCGGCCGCATGGCTTCGTAATTGAAGGGATACATGAGTGAGGGGAACAGCTGCATTTTTACCTGGTCAGCTCGTGTCCAAGAGGGTTGTCAAGGCGATCGATTTACCGCCTACCGATGATTTTGTTGGGCCAAGGTGGCGGATGGCAGCACACAGGCTGGCTACTACGGAGCAGTCGGTTGCCAGATCCTGTGCTAGGTCGATCTCGGGTGCAACAGCCATAATATGGGCTGTATCGTCTCTCGGGTCCCCATTTCCGGCGGCGGGCAGGATATCAGCAGGGCGTCTCCAGCCAGCGAAGATGGCCTGCTGTTCAGCGGAGAGGGAAAAGGATGAGGGGTCACTTTCACGTCGAAGGGGGGTTAGCAACACCCTTTGGTCGATATCAGCGCTCTCTTGACGCACATGTAGGCACCCTCATCGATGCCTGTGTCCGAGAACACTTTAGGATCGGGCGCGGACTCCCAGGGTGGGAAGATATTGCCGTGCAAACGAGAGGATCTCAGGACGATGGCCTTCTCGGGTGTGGTTAGAGGGCGGGTTGATTCAGGTACTGGTGGGCGGGAAGCAGCAGAGGCAGCTTTCGTGTTTGCCTTGAGCCGCTCGCCCAGTGCAATGACCTCGCTACACTTGCGACTGAGCCGGGCACGCTCCGCGGCAGTAGGAGCCTTTTGGGCTGCCTGCATGTACAGATCGGCGGCTGCGATGGCAAGCTGGAGCGCCTCCTCACCCCGAGACCGGGCCAGGCGGCGCTCAAGTTCCTGGAGAGCCGTTAGATGCTATCTTCGCGGCGGGTGTCATCACGGAGTCCAACAACTAACCAGGGCTTTGGCCTCCATCGATGCTGCAAGTTGGAATTGTTGCTCCTGGCGCACGCATGTCCTCAGGCTGGTAATAGCAAGGATCCCTGTGTGGAAATGTCAAGATATCGTTAAACTCGAGCAGCCGAATATTTTCCCTCTTTCATAAATTAAAACCAATTACTACTGAGGCGAAATGGAGTACCAGTTGGGATTTGAGAAGTAATTGAAGTGAGGCGCAATGAGGCTCAAAGAGAGAATCAGCGGGAGGATCGCCAAGCCTCGTCAAGGCCCAAGTGTCAGAGGCGACAGAATTGCCAGCATGGTGTTTAGCTGCATCTCATCCTCTTGGGGGGGGAGGGGTGGTAACGGCTCGGGGCTTCGGCCGTGGTGAGTCCCAGGAGCCTCACACGGCACTTCTGCCGCACAGTGGGGTTCTAGCGCCCAGATGCGGATGACTCGCTTGAGGGACGCAAGCGTGATGGCGTCTTCAGCTCCTCACTTCTCTGTGGTTGCGGGAGTTGAAGGCATTCCAGGTCCCCCCCGCCTCCGGTTCAAATTCTCCAATTGGCTGGGGTTGTCTCCTTGCTGACTTCAGGCAGCCCCTGTCGTGGTTTCACGAAGGACCATCTCCATCGGAATTGGGCAATCAAGATATATATGTCGTAAACATCGTCGCGCTTTCGATAAGTCAGTATAATCTCTACTCTTACCGTGTACCGTCAGGACAGCGTTGGCGATTCAGTGTTGGCGTAACTGACTCTGTCGTTCAAAGTGTTCTTGAGAGCCGAGTGCAGGTCGTGGCTCGAAAAATCTCGGGTGGGGTCCGCCTTTTGCCCCCCCTCAAGCGCGTCGCACCTCGTCCCTTGTGGCCGAACCTCGGCTATCGATAGGCAGCTCGTCACAGGCGAAGACGGCCCACTGGCTGTTGTGTCGATTGAGAATGACCTCTTTCGAGTGTCCTGGCTGCCACCGGCGCCCCAGTTTCCCTCGATATTTACGTGTTTCCGTGACGGTGGTTTTTTTTAGTCGTTTCCCTCTACCGACCCCTTTTTGATCCTACCGCTGCATCACTCTTCGCAGCTAGTACCCGACACGGACACTGCCCGCATTCGTCGTCAGCGGGGATTTAGCCGGCCGTGATCCAAATCTTCGGAAATCATCGTCTCAAGAAGGCCTGATTTCCCTACCCACGGAGGACGTGTGACGACTGCTAGCAAGCCTGACGCGGGGCGTTGACTTTATCATTATGGCTGTGCAGTCGAAGCTGATCCTAATTGGACCTTGGGGCAAAGCGACAGCTGGCGCTGCCGGCGCTCTCTTTGCAAATGCGCTGGTGTACCCGTTGGATCTGTATGCGAACCCGATCCCCGCCATTTGTTCACCTCGGCCTTGGCTAACCTTTGTGACCCGATTGCAGCGTGAAGACCAAGCTCCAGGTTCAGGTAAAGCTGACCGGCTCAGAAAAGACGGACTCGGACGAGCCGCATTACAAGTCGTCATGGGACGCCCTCAGCCACATCGGCGCCGCTGAAGGAATCAAGGGCCTCTACGCTGGCATGAGCGGCTCGCTGATCGGAGTCGCATCGACAAATTTTGCCTACTTTTACTGGTATTCCGTCGTCCGCGCGCTATATATCCGCTACAATAAGAACGGCCAGCCGTCCACTGTCGTTGAGTTGTCGCTCGGCGCCCTTGCCGGAGCACTCGCACAGCTCTTCACAATACCGGTTGCTGTTATCACCACCCGGCAACAGACTCAGAAGAAGGAAGATAGGAAGGGTCTCTTTGAAACCGCTCGTGAGGTCGTTGAGGGTGAGGACGGTGTCTGCGGGCTATGGAGGGGACTGAAGGCAAGCTTGGTCTTGGTCGTCAACCCAGCTATCACATACGGCGCCTATGAAAGGTTGAAGGATGTTGTCTTCCCAGGCAAGAAGCCTCTTCGACCATGGGAGGCATTCCGTAAGTACACATCCGCTGCCAGAGCGACATCGCCAGTACTGACATGGTTCTAGTTCTCGGCGCTATGTCCAAGTCGTTGGCTACCCTCATCACCCAGCCCCTGATCGTCGCAAAGGTGGGACTTCAATCCAGGCCGCCACCATCCCGGCGCGGGAAGCCATTCAAGAGCTTTGTTGAAGTTATGAAGTTTATCATTGAAAACGAAGGCGTGTTGAGTTTGTTCAAAGGCATGGGGCCGCAGATTCTCAAGGGCCTGTTGGTACAAGGCATTTTGATGATGACAAAAGAACGGTACGTTTGACAGGATTCGACAATATCCGAAATATTGTGACTAACCTCCTGGCTTTAGTGTTGAACTGCTCTTCATCCTCTTTGTCCGCTACGTCAAAACCCTTCGATCTCAGCAGCTGAAAAAGGCAGTGTCGCTAGCGTCCACGAAGGTTGCGGTTCCGGTGCTGATCAAGTAGGGAGAAAGGGCAGCAGTGCTATGATGCGAACTATCTCCCCAGTTATGCAGCGCAGGAACCTGATTGGATAGAGCTAGATGACAGCGGACTTATGGATCTATGGACTGATATCTGAACCTACCACGGGCACTGTGAAGCTCGGGGTTGTCAAGCTATTATATGTAGATTGTACATAGTATATATATTTGCTCAAAGTAGTCAAATCAATTGCAATAGCATGATTCTTGATGCCAGCA
Source organism: Lasiosphaeria hispida (assembly GCA_033439745.1). Lineage (NCBI taxonomy): Eukaryota > Fungi > Ascomycota > Sordariomycetes > Sordariales > Lasiosphaeriaceae > Lasiosphaeria > Lasiosphaeria hispida. Next base: position 3,486,078 of record JAUIQD010000003.1, read on the forward strand.
TAAATGTAGCAAAACAGGCATGGTCAAAAACTGCCTTGCTGTGGTGACGTCCGTTAGCCGCACCAAAACGGGGGCATGGGGTCCACTCACTGCAGTGGCGCCACACTAACCCAATGGTGGGGGCGTCTACCAGCCACATCACACTCCAAATTAGGGCAGCCAAAAATCTCCCACCATTTTTGTGTGGGCAAATAAAACTCCTTCGCCGAGCATCACGCCTATCACTCCCAGCAGACCCAACAATCGACTTTCCGGAGCCCTAAATCTCGTCGCAATGGCCAGTATGTCCTCTCCGCGCTCTCATGAATATTGTATGGCCTCGGATCACTGACCCTGCCGACAGAGTCGAAGAACTCGTCTCAGCACAACCAGAGCGCCAAGGCGCACCGGAACGGGTATGTGCCCAGCGCATCGAAAGCACGAATCGAAGGAATCTGGAGGTGCTGACCCCCTGCCTTACAGCATTAAGAAGCCGAAGACCGCGAGGTACCCGTCGCTGAACGGTACCGACCCCAAGTTCCGGAGAAACCACAGACATGCGCTCCACGGCACCGCCAAGGCTCTGGTACGATTCGAAGACGATTCGCCCCCCCCCCCCCCCCATGGGCTCAAGTGCTAATACGTTCTGCAGAAGGAGCTCAAGGAGGGCAAGAGGGAGACGGCTTGATCACGTTTGCGCGCAATTGGGGAACCATCATCGGACATGACCTTCACGAAGGAATCTGCGGGGCAGTAATCGCGCTGCGAATGGGCCGGCTTTTCGAGGTGTTATCTACGGCGTCATTCAACGGAATGCATTATCTCTCAAAAGAGACCGACTTTGCACTACATCATCTCTGCGAGACCAGGGAAATCGCAAGTGTACACTAAGCGTGACGTGAATAGTATGCGCCCAAACTTTCCACCCCCTCCGTCTTCCTTCCAAGCAGCCCAATATCCAGACCCAAGACAAATAGGCATTAGTGTGTACAGCAACGAGCTACTTTCCAACGCTCCATTTGCTGAAGGATAAATCTTCGTGCCAAGAAAAATAGCCTTGTTATTACCAAACACCTTGCCTCTTCATCTCTATGAGACTCTTGGTGCATGAAAACCAGGCAACAGTTCGTCCCCTCACAACTCCGAAACTCATATTCAGCTTCCTGCAAAAAAAAAATCAAAAAAATCCGCATAGCGTCAGATACCAACTTTGCGCCTCTTTTGGTCATGCATTCTATGGCGATAGGTCCAGATGGAGCCGTTTCTGGAACCCGTTTTTAAACATAGCTCGCAGAGGAGACTAGAAATTAACCTCGACTGACAGCCTCAGGCATTTGCCAACCCCTTCTCAAGCAATCCATAGCTTCTACCGCTGACTGGCGTCTCAAACACGCAGTCTCTCGTCAGACCAAGACTTGGCCTGACTCGGATTGTAACCTGGCCCGTCGATTGGGGCGTGGGTATCCTTATGTTGCTTTTCATACCGAGAGCTAGGATAGCAATCTTGGTCATTTTCGCTTCTATATATATTCACAGAAAGCTGCCAAATATTTAATCACACATTTTGAATAGTGCCCAAGTCTTTGCGACCAATCCTCGAAATCTCAAGTGCCTAGAGGAGTCACACAGGAGATGGACCGGGGAGCACTGGTCGTGAGATCCTAGCCACAGCCCGTGGGGTCTCGGCGCTTCAAGTTCAACCCTTTGCTTCCACAGTCAGCGAGGAGGGGATGAAGAAATCTCAAATAGGGGCTTGCTAGCGGAGATAACATGAAGAAAGAGCTGGAGGATCGAGGTTAGGGGGGACCGGAAGTGGTAGGATCTGAATTCTGTGGGGAAACCACCAGTCTTTAATCCAAGTAGCTGCAGCCGAATGAACGTTTTGCCTTCGTTGACTTGTGCTGGTGTGGAGTCGCTTGTTTCTGAATTGAAGACGAAACGGTCAGGTGGACGTTGTGTTGGGTGGACACTCTTTAGAGGCAGCCGCCCAGGCAAGGCAAAAAGCCCCGCAACGCTCACCACTGGGCCATAGACACACGGGCCAGCTTCAGTTGTTACCTAGCGCGCTGCTCCCTTTTATTTCGGGAGCCCTGAGGCCTGGGAGCGAAATCTGGGCCCGCCCTGCGTCCCTTCAACCATTTTATTATTCTTGGCCCGTTCCCTCTCCCGTCGTCACCTCTTCCTGTCTCCCAGTCTGCCACCACCGACGACGTCCATCATCGGTCAGGCTGGAGACATCAACTCTCACTTCCTTTCACGTCAATTCTTGAATAGTGCCGAAGCCGCTTTAATGGGTGAGTCTGCCTTTCACTTCCCATGCCCGTTGCGCCCACATTGTCGCAGCCATCGGGAGTCGAGCAGAGCAGGCGCAGTCGCGGGGAATCTGAATTCTCCTTTGTCTTCAAGATTGTGTGAATCTGCCTCAGCAACCTACACTCCAGTCAGCGTTACTTCCCAACATCTGCACCTTTTCCACTTTCCTCCGAGACTTGACTCAGCTGCTGGTGGTCGCTCCTGCACCCTGACCATTCCTCTTCCTTACAACATTTTTCCCTACTGACTCTATCGTGGCTTCCTTCTAGAACCTCGTCCCCGCTGAAGTCCTGGGTTATTCGTGATTTTCGACTCCTTTGAGGCCAGCCGGTTACTGCAGGAGCTTTCGAGAGTTGCGCACCATTTCGTATCCTTTCTCGCCGTCGACTTAGAAAGTCACCGACCGCCACTTAATCCTCACGAAAGTAAATCAACACCCTCCTACGCTCCTACCCTCTTACCCTCTCCGCCCTACCTTTAATTGAAGCATGGTTTCTTTTCCGCATTGATACCAGCCCTTAAAAATCACGAAACACCGCACCGCATACCACGGGCCACAAGATCGCCCGAACATAAACTAACCTCTGAACAGCCGCCTGCCTCGTTTCACCTTTTCCTGGCACCGAGATCCCGGCTATCTTCACTAGCAATTCGTTTTATTTTCCAGATATCATCGCTTAGACATCCTTGAGCTATCTCCATCCTTTGCACAGTCTCGCACCTCAGGTCACGATTATGCTCAACATGTCCAACATCATGAGCAATCGCAACAGCACCCCGGAGGCGTCCAACGTCTCTTCGCTGAGACCCCCCTCGTCGCGGGCCGTTGGCACCACCCACAATCTTCGTGCGTCTGCCGACATGGCTGCTCTGACCGGCCAGGCTGCCTCGAGCCGCATCCGCCCGTCTTCCGACTTCTACGGCCAGACACAGCCTGGTCAGGGCCAAGGCAACAACGATATCGATCCTCAGGACAAGCTTGCGCAGCAGTGGATTGCCGATATCGACCAGTATGAGACCACCTTGGAAGAGATGGCAGCTGCGACCCTCGATCAGGACTTCAAGGATGAACTCAGCGCTATTGAACAGTGGTTCCGGGTTCTGAGCGAGGCCGAGCGGACTGCTGCCCTTTATGCGCTGTTGCAGCAGACGACTCAGGTCCAGATTCGGTTCTTTATCCAGGTTCTGTCGCAGATGGGCAAAGGTCACCCCATGTCGGGGGTGTTGTCTCCCGCAAACTTCGAGAAAGGTAGGTTTTTTTTGGCAGTGATTTCTGTCGGCCTGCGCTAACCTCACACCTTACGCAGATCCGATGTCGAACCGCCTAAGCGATGCGATGGGCAAATTGAACGTTGACTCCGCTCGAAACTCGATTGCTCGCCCGGCTGCCGGTGCTGCCGCTAAGAGACACTCGGGCCTCGATTCGTCGACTATCAATGCCATGTTCCCGGACGCGGCTGCCGCGATTGCGACCGAGAAGGCCAAGTTCACCCAGCAAACCGGCAATCCGCCCACTTCGACTCGGAACAGCCTTGCTGTCGACAATCGTAACTCGCTGGTCGCTCCCACGATTGCCGCACTGAAGGATGACCCCAACGGAACGGGTCCAGGCTCGCCATGGGGACCCAATGACCCGACTCGGCCCAAGTCGTCATCTTCGGGCCAGCCCCCGATGGGCCAGTTTGTGCAGCCCCCTCCCTCGGGCGGCGCTTTGCGCTCTCCCCGCCCCCAGATTTCGGGCAATTCCAACATTCAGAGCACGACTTTGACGACCGCCGAACAGTCGATCAACGATCTACCGCTTCTGTCGCCGTATAACGCTAGTGGTGGCAATTGGGCCTCGATGGTCAATACCCCCATGGTCCCAACATTCAATCAGAATCAGGGCAACAATGCGGATATGGTGGCCAACGCAACCGCAATGAAGTTGGCCGCACTTTCCACTGTTAACAACAGATTCGCATTGGATGATGTGCGCAAGTACCGGCGTGCTCGCTCGAATGATGCGCCTGGCCAGAACCAGAACCCCCTCTCGCCAGGCGCTCAGGGCATGCCAGGTGCTCACGTCGTTATGATCAACGAGCACGGGCAGGTTTTGAGCCGCGACCAGATGATGGCAGTTCAGCAGCAGCAGAATCTGAACCTGAGCTTTGGTGGCCGGTCGCGACCCAACTCACCCGGCATGGCGGTGCAGAGCTACGGCCCAGCTCTTGCTTTCACGTCTCCCCAGAACAACGGCTTCCTGGCCGCTTATGACGGGGCGTCTCCTATTATGAACAACGGACTGGCTCCAGTGAATTTGGCCCAGTTTGGACTGGGCGGCCACCACGAGGGATATCTGTCGGACCACTCGGACATGGTTCGCGGCAGATCTCCACGTGGTCGCAGAGGCAGCTCGAAGCCGCCTGAGGACCCGACCGACCCGACCCTTCTGCAGGACATCCCAAGCTGGCTGCGGAGCCTGCGCCTTCACAAGTACACTGAGAACCTGAAGGACATGAAGTGGACGGAGCTTGTCGAGCTGGATGACAAGCAGCTCGAGGACCGTGGTGTGAACGCTTTGGGCGCTCGTCGAAAGATGCTCAAGGTTTTTGAGCAGGTCAAGGGTAAGTCGGAGCTGCATGGTTTCTAGCGGAGAGAAATCTGACCGCCGCTGCAGAGGCCAGAAATGATGGCAAGCTAGGCTACTAAGTCCTGGCAGAGTCACAGCGCAGAGCAACAACATAGCATTACTTAGTAGCGACATGGTGATATCATCACTGGTTCGGGTCTTTGAGCGCGGATTTGGGTTTGAAGAAAAGCACATAGGACATGGACACGTCGGAGAGTGCGAAATCTTGCAGATGATGTTGCTGTGGGTTCGCGCAACAGCGATAAAGCAATACAGAGGGCGACTGCGAATTGGTTGAGGAATTGGTTGAGGTTCATGGAGTTCCACCCTAGGATTTTCTCCTATATAGGACATGATCTCTGTCGTATCAGAGAAAAAGAAAATCCCGGCTTCTTCACAATTCAAATTTTTCAATCCAATCACATCAGTTTTGTAAGCCGTGAAACAAGTCATGAGGTTTGTGTTTTAAGGCTTGATGTCTCGATAAAGTCCCGACGCTGAAAATTAACTTGAGCGAGTAGCCGTTGACATGCGGGATGAAATGGGATCCATTTTTTTTTTGGAGAACCAAAGAACTTGAACTCTATTTCGGGCATTTTCCAGACATGTAATATTCACCCTCCTGTGACAAGTGACAACAAGGAAAAACCTTACTTCGACAAAGGCGACTCGTGTGCATCCATATTCCCTGCAAATCTCGACGTTCCACAGCCGACACCAAGCATTCATCCATCGAGGTTGTCCAGGGCCCAGATTCTGGGATGACCGAGCCACAACATGCTGCAGTAACTCTGGAGATATATCTGGACTGCAGCTAGAATTGGCCAACGCGCTTCAAATGCTGCGCGCCGAAATGGCAGACAGAATGAATATCGACTCGACTGGGCCTGTGGACCCACGGCTCACAGGGCATTATGCTGCGAGCATGACTGAGCATGACGCGGTCGGCATGATGGATTACGGGGTTGACGACGATGGAGAATCTGATGTCGGAAGCGAGATCTCGAACGCGAGCTCAGACGAGCTTGAGCTGCAAGCCAACGTTGCTCGGCACGATGCGCAGCGAGAGGCATTCATTGCGCAGCAACGCTCCGATGCATCCAGCCAGCCTCAACGGCCCCAGCCTGGGCCCCCCGCTGTTAAGTTCGGTGCTCGCCCCCATCGCAAGGGCCGGAAGCTGGGACCTCGAAAGGCGGCGAAGCCAACCCCCGATATCCTGTTCCGCCTCTCCCTCGCCAGGGAGGCGTTTGAGCGCAAGGACTACGAGGACGCCATCAAGATGATCAAGGAGATTATTCGCATCAACAGCGAGACATACAATGCCTGGACACTGCTATCAACGGTGCACGAGGAGCTGGGCGACCGAGAGAAGGCCATCATGTGTCTGATGACAGCGGCGCATCTGGTGCCCAAGAACATCGCCTCATGGCTCCATGCAGCCTCATACGCGCTGCAGGGCGTCGAGGACATGGACGACGGGCCCGAGAAGGACACAGCCCTGGAAAGAGCCCTCACATGTTACTCGCACGTGCTGACCAACGACAAGTCGAGTATCGAGGCCCGCACAGGGAAAGCCGATGTGTTGATGATGCAGGGGCACGCCGGCCAGGCCCTGGCCCAGTATCAGAAGGCATTGGAGTACCGGCCGCTGAACATTCGGACAGTGAGAAATACGGCAGATGTCGCCTTGGACGCCAGGGATGCTAAGAAAGGCGCCGAGGTCGCAAAGAGGGCATACCGGAACCTCATTGATCATCTGCAGAGCAAGGGGACTGTGGAGGCGGAAGAGGGAAGGTTTGAGTGGTCGGATCTTCGCATTTATCTCGAGTTCTTCACCATCCTGGAGCAATGGCACGAGGGGACCCAGCAGCTGAAGGGGATATCGCGCTGGCTTCTGGGCCGGCGAGCCGAGCTTTTCTGGGACCGGTGGGCAGATGATGACAGGGAATGGGACTTGCACGACGACAGACGAGTCCAGGTTCCCGAATTCGAGCCCGCGCAACACCCTCAAGACACCTATGGCCAGGGGCTTCCGATAGATTTGAGGGCAAGGCTGTTCGTGTACCGCCGCAAGCTAGGCCACGAATACGAGGCCATGCTGCACCTCAGGGTACTCGATCCCGCGGACGATTCGATCATGAATCAGCTCATCGACTTTCCCGACTGCCTGAAGGACATTGCTGTTGCTCTCATAGAAGGAGAGCAGGCAGAGGAAGCATTACGGTACATCAACCTGTACAAGCAAATCGCGGGGATGAACGGAGAGATTACGGTGGATGCGGATGTTCTGGTGACCCAGGGACGATGCCACATGCTGCTGGGGGACAAGTCGGCAGCTGAAGAATGCTTCATAGCCGCGATCGAGGACGACCAGGACCACATCGAGGCTCGCATCCAGCTGGCCAACATGTATGAAGGAGAGCAAGAGCAAGAGGGCCGGGAGGAAGCCTTCCTTCTAGTCAGACAGGCGTTGAACCTAGAGGCGAGCGGAACGGGCGAGCGCAAAAAGGGAAGACGCCGCGGTCCCTATGGCCCAAGAAAGCCACGTGAGAAGAAGGAGGGACAAAAGGAGAGAAAGTCCAAGTACGTGCCGCGCCGGCTGATTAACGCAGAGAAGAGGAAGCAGCAGGATCTGGAGATGACGGAGGTGGCAGGCAAGAACTACCAGGCGATGCAGGAGGTCAGGGACCGTGTCGTTGAGGGTGACGAGCATGCCACCGAGACGTGGATGAAGGCGGCAAAGGATCTTATTGACGACTTCCGCTCTTACAAGGAGTTTTACCCCTGGGAGAAGTACATCAAGTATCTTGGCTACGGCGGGACTGTTATCTCAGGGCAGTCTTCGGCGCCGGCCCGCAGCATAAGGCTTGCCGCCATGGCGGAGCGGCTTCAGCAGAATCTTGCGCCCGCTGAGGGACAGGAAATGCCACCGAGGCTCCCGGCTAAGATCCCGCAGGAGCACCGGGGCATTCCGTTTGACCAGTGGCTCGACGTCTTCCTGGAATACGCCTTCAGCCTTGTGCGGGCTGGGAAGCACCGAGAAGCGTACGTGGTGTGCCATGCTGCCCGGGACTCGATTATCTGGAGCGCGATAGAACACACCTTCCTTATTCACGTGGCCTGGGCATCGTGCGCCGTGTACGCTGGCGATGAGGAGACGTGCGTGGCTATTGCTCGCTACTTTATGCGTGACTACATGCCAGGCACGGATTCTTATCGCATGTTCGCGGCCATGTGCCGCGTATGCCAGACGCCCGTGTCGTGGTACACGTCAGGGCCGGCGCAGAAGTTCATCCTGCGGCAGATCAAGACCATGGACAACATTCAGCTCAAGGTCCGATCGGCATCGGAGGAGGGGCAGCAGAGAGAGCAAGGCGAAAACGAAGGGCGAGTCCAGCCGCAGCAGCAGCCCGGCCAGCTCCGCGACATCGGCCTCGACATCTGCCTGCTGACCATCTACGGGCACATCCTCTTCTCGACAACGAGCTACGCCTACGCGCTGTCGTACTTTGCCCGTGCCGCCTCGCTCGACCCGCACAACTGCCTCGTCAACCTCAGCAGCGGTCTGGCCTACCTGCACTACGCGCTCAAGCGCCAGGCCACGAACCGGCAGTACCTGCTGACGCAGGCGTTTGCCTTTTTGTTCCGCTACTACGATGACCGGCTGCACGACCCCCAGGTGACACGCGGGGAGCGGCAGGAGGCGCACTTCAACATCGCGCGAGCGTACTCGCTTATTGGGCTGGGCAACCTGGCGGTGGATTATTACAAGAAGGTGTTGGCCGAGGCGGAGGGGGCGAGCTGGGAGGGGGTCCGGGAGGAAGGGGTCTTGGGCAACGAAGACCTCACGCTCGAGGCGGCGTATAATATCAGGACGACGTGCTATCTGCTGGGGGATGTAGAGGGCGCAAAGGCGGTTACGGAGCGCTGGCTCGTTTTGGAGTGACGTGGTTTGTCAAGGCTGATTGATGTTTGGCAGCGGTGGTGCTGGGGATGAGATCTTGACGGGCCTGTTTTGTAATTTTATGGCACATGGATACGGTACCTAGATACATACACGGTATACGGAGCATGGTTGAGAAAAGGGGAACGGTTGTTGGTTGAGTTAGGCTGACAGGATGGAGTTGATTTCTCCCGCCGGGGGTCGCGAAAGGAGGTAGCGGAAATTGCTCACTCATGTTAGCATGCACTTTGATGGTCACGACCAGTGTTTGACATTCAGTGAATTTTTCTCTCCGCCTTCTACGGAGAAATCACTAGGCCAGGCAGCACTTTGACTTGCCAGTGGGACTTTCGGAGCATTGCCCCAAGCTGTGAACCGGGGCGCTTCTTGACGGCAGCCACCCGAGGTTTGCTTTTTTCATTGCTGGGTATCTCGAAAAAGAAGGTAGCCGATGGCGGTTTGGTGGCTTCGGGTACTCGTCACTACACACACACACACACAGAATCCGGAGATTGGCGAGGAGGGCGGAGCAACGGGTCACGGTCGAGCCACATCGTTTCGAGTTCGGCCCAGGGTGCGAACACGCGGAGTATGGTCTGTCCAGCAGCACATGGCCGCCAACTTGGGCCAGAACATTGGTCTTTTTGGGTCTCTTCTATATGTTCAAGTGGATGTGCTGGCAGGCCAGGTGTTCAAGCCGCTGGCGAGTCGTGACGAGAATTGGGTTTTGTCGTCGTATTCTCCCAGGTGGCGTTATAAGATGAGTTTGTCACCTTTAGGGGCTCGTGGGGCTGTAACGGTTTGTTTTCTTATTTCTTGAGGTCCGTGTTTACAACGGGGCCTGTCCCCACGGACACGTCATATCGGCCCCGTGTCTTTTGTAATTATACTAGGGTGGTATCGAGCTGAGCCGCGAACCTGGGGAAGCGGGCGCAGACCGCAGACCAGGTCACAGACCTGTAATGCCATCGCGAGGATGGGGCTCTCGCCCTTCTTTTTCGACAACTACGGGTGGCCCAAGTCCCTGTCAGCGGCTTTTTATTTAACTGCTAGAGACAGAAACACGGCTTTCAACGCCCGACATACACTCAAGCCGTCGCTTATCTCTCGGCCTGGTGCACATCGTCGAGGATCAAAGATTATCTGGGTACGGTGTATCGGTAAGGTGGAGAGGGCACGATACCTTATTTTCGTCCTTATTTACACTACGCACCCGCCCTGCCATCCACGCTGTAGGACGAAAGAAACATGGCGGCAAGACCTACATTGGATGGGTCACTCAGCCGCGCGCGTGAAAGGGATGATGGCGGGGGGGAAGATGTCAACCGGGCAGGACATGGTAGCTGTACGATAAAGTTAGGTTGTACGGAGTATTCGAGGGAAGCTGGGAAAACAAGGGTTGTCATAGACCAGAGCGCCGGGGCCATTTTTGATAGGGCATCTGCAATTAATCAAATCGCGCCTCCAATGTTTCGGGTAGCCATCAATTATCACACAGTATTTCTTTTGTCAAAAGAGTTGACAATCCCTCCAGAGTCGTGTAGGCTCCGGAATCATTCCGATCTTCTCCCCCGCTCGGGAAGAATACAGAATGCGGCCAGACCCCCCGGTCTCCTTCCCTAGCTTCCCTTATCCAGTGCTAGTGCGTTTCAGAAGCCGCTTTCTGGGTGGCTCTATGGGACCCTGCACCGTTCGTCCCCGCCCCTGACTCGCTGGTTTGGTCTGACTGTGCTCGAATCCGCTCCCTTCCTTGCCCATGTGTGCGTCTAGCGAGGTCAAAAGAAGCTCAGATGGAAGGTATCTTAGACTGTGCCCGGCGCCTGTTCACTCCCGCAAAACATCACAAAATTGCGGGCAAGGGAGCCATGCACGCACATCCAGGCAGCAGACTGCTTGACAGACTCCTGAGCTCATGGGAACTTTTCTAATCTTGGGCCTCTTAGGGTCTCAGACAAACCCGTGGAGGGTCCGCTGCTCCAGGTGTCACTAAAAGCTCCATGTAACCCACAAATTTAGAGTACTCGAAATCGGACGAAAAAGGTCGTTTTGAAACAATTGCGGCCCGCTCCAAACACGGCGGCCACATCCATGCAGCGCTCTTTATATTAATTAGGCGTGTATGGGAATCCGGGAAACCGTCGGGCGGGCCTTGAGATGGTAATATCTATCGTGTTTTGTCCTCCCATCTTGATAACCTTAATTTTTCGGATGCCTCCAAAATGGTGTGCGTCCCAGCCACGGCGGACGCGTACACTACTGTGTATGTACGCCGCTCCCGCAGCTGTTCGTTTCCCCCTTTCCCAGATTCCCAGCAGTCTTCCCATTGGACAACAAAAGTGCTCTTTGGTTTCCACTGGCAAGGGGGAAAAAAACAGACCAGAACTCGCCCCTCATCCCCCTCCCTCGCCCTCCCTGCAAACAAGGGACCGGCCACACCCCTCTCAACCTCTCAACACCCTTCCAGGAACCAAAAAAATATGTCCAATGAGGCATCAGTGGCGGCTGCAAGACGCAGCGGGACGCAGGTACCTCCCCCTGACTAACCTGCATGCGCCCTGGCGCCCTCTGCTCGCTGTCCAACAAGTTGTTTGCTTTGCCGTCCACGATTCCCGCCCTCGAGCACTCCAGCACTCCAGGGCCGCGGGTGCCGTCGTTGTCGTTTGGCCAGCGGCTGCATGGCTGGCATACACGCAGCCGCTTGTTGCTGTCTGTCGCTTGCTTCTCGCTTCTGCCAAGCACGACACGGCGGACCGCGACTGACGGCCGCCCTGATGTGGCGGTCTCATGTTCTGGAGTTGGGAGCTCTTCGATTATTATGAGAGGGGCATGTTGGCTGACGGCCGGAGAGCCAAGCAGCCAGAGTCGCATCACCAGCCGAACAAGGATCCCGCCCTTGTCCGCCATGGCCATGGCAGAGGAGCCCGACCGCCATCCACAGGCAAGGCCGTTCCCACAACCCACTTCCTCGCACCCCACAGCCCTCACAGCCCTCACAGCCCTCACAACCCTCGCGGCCAGTTCCGCGCTAGTTTTACCAAGCATGCCAGAGAAAAGAGAAGCTGAGCGGGGACGTGCCCTCAACACCATGGGGCTGGAGGGCACACCCGCTCTTAAACCTGCATCTCCTCCCTCAGCTCGGCCTTGGTCTTCCCTTCCTGCTCTCTTACCTTCCTCAGCTTCCTTGGGCTTTGTGTCGTTCTCTTCTTGGCATTCTGCCTGTCCTCTCTTTTCTTGACCACCTTTCTCTTTCTAGCATCAGGGCTGTTGAGCCTGCTCAGCACTTCCTATCCTTTTCTTGACACCAGCCATAGCCATCACGCTTTGATAGTGTCTGCAGCCCGACTCGGGAGATAACCCTGTCGAAACATTGCCTGATTTACATTTTTCGGTGCGCCGGACATAGCACCCAAGGAACCACAGCCTTCTCTCAACGCTCAGCATATCCCACTTTCATATCCTCACAAGACTCTCACGACCAACCACCATGTTGTTTACCACCGTCCTGGTGACTCTGGTCGCCGTGGCCGCTGCTGCCAAGGACAAGAGCAAGCGCACCTTTGCTGTCCTGCGTCATTATGGAGATGGTCCTCTTATGGACTGCCGCATGGACCCTATTGTCCAGCCCGGCGGCCCCTCCGCCCACGTCCACACATTCATGGGAGCTAACAACATTGGCTTCAATACGACGGGAGAGGATCTCCGCAAGTCGACATGCACCACCGCCCTGCCCAAGGCCGATCTAAGCGCCTACTGGTTCCCAAGGCTCTACTTTAAGGACCCTGCCGGTGGCAAGCTCGAGCCGGTCAAGTTCTTCTACATGAATGTTTATTATTTCTTCGATGCTACCAACGACGACATCAAGTCATTCCCGCTCGGCCTGCAGATCGTCAGCGGCAGCGCTATGCTGAGAACTCCTCCGGTTAAGAGTGGCAGCCAGAATCTGGACCCGTCCAAGGGAGTTCTCTCGCCCGCCCAGATTACGTGCCCTCGCGGTAACTTTGACCCTCCCAGCTGGCCCGCTGGTTCTGATGGATCCGTGGCTGGCATCGGCGACCCCAACAACAAGGGCTCTGGCATTGGCTTTCCTTTCCAGGACTGCGACGGGTATGCCTCGCCCATGCGCGTTGACGTCCACTTCCCCTCGTGCTACAACCCCGCTGCCGGCCTGACCAACTTTAAGGCCAACATGGCCTTCCCCTCTGATGTCGGTAACGGAAAGCTAGACTGTCCCAAGGGCTGGATCCATGTTCCTCACATGTTCTTTGAGACGTACTGGGACACCCACGCTCTCCTGTCTCGTTTCCAGGGCACGCTTGGAAAGTCGTCCCCCTTTGTTTTCGCCAACGGAGATGCCACCGGCTTTTCCGCACACGGCGATTTCATCTCGGGCTGGGACGAGCAGGCCCTGCAGCAGATCATCGACAACTGCGATGCCGGCCACGCAGGCATTCATCAATGCCCTGGTCTGATCGGCGGTGTCAATGACGAGAGCAAGAGGTGCCACGCCACATGTCCCGTTGACGAGCCCGTCAACGGCAAGCTGGATAACCTTCCTGGAAACAACCCTCTGGCCGGATGGCAATACGGTACTGGAAGCGGCTCTGGAGCTGGCGGCGGCAACACCAACCCTGCGCCTCCAGCCCCGGCCCCGCCTGCCCCGAGCTCTACCAAGTCACCGTCCACCACCGGAGCAGCCCCGTCCTCGTCCAAGGCTGCTTATTCTCCGCCCGCACCAGTCTCTTCGTCCAAGGATGCCCTGTCTGTTCCGTCCGCGATTCCAACCACGTTTGTCCCCGTTGTCAAGGCCTCCTCATCGTCATCATCACCATCATCATCTGTGACTGCCGTGCCTGCCACGACCAAGGTTGATCCCATCACGGGGAAGACCACCACCATCTATAACACGGTTACTGTGTGGCGGACCACGACCGTGGAGGGAAGCGGCTCTGCGCCCACACAGACAAGCGCCCCGACGAGTGGTACTAAGGACATTGGCGATTTCAAGTATGCCGGCTGCTACAAAGACGCCAGCGACCGCTTCCTTGCCGGCGAGATTCGGCCGAACCTGGGGAAGATTAGCAACACCAACTGCGTTACATATTGCACCTCGAAGGGCTGGACTGCCGCCGGAACCGAGTATGGCGGCCAATGCTATTGCGGAAAGGGCCTGACTACGGTCGAGAAGCTCCCAGAGTCCCAGTGCAGCATGGCCTGCGAGGGCGCCGCCGGCGAGACTTGCGGTGGCGGCTGGGCTCTTTCGCTTTATACCAAGGGCGGGGTGGCTCCTAGCTCTCCTGCCAAGCGCCACGTGCATGACCACCTCATGCATCACCGACGTGGTCACTCGCACGGCTGGTAGTGCCTTCACTTTGCTTTCTCGTCCACTTCCAGGCGCCTGCCGTCCTGGGACTGGAGACTTGTATTCTTGCACATGTTTTTCCTTGGCAAAGCATCGAATCATTAGACCGGAGAGGGTGTTTTGGGAACTTCGCTGGAACTTTTTTCTGTTCCACAGGGGACAAACAAAAACGGCGCCGGTCAACCGGTGGAATTTGCGCTTCACGACATTATGAAACTGGTCATATTTCTCTTCTTCTTGGACATTTATGACTCTTCTCGGCGAGAGCACCGGGTTGTAGAAACAACCCCTTCTATTCTTTTTTGACATTGTTATTCTGTATATATGTGTTAGCATTTCGATTCTTCATGGGCCGTGGATGACGACTCCTTGGTCTCACCTGCGTGTCTTTCTCCCCCTTGCAGCCGATGAGCCTCAGGGCGCAAAGCAAGCAAACAGGCTTTTTTTTTTCTTTCTTTTTTTTCTTTTCTTTCTTCTACATAGGGCACTGGGCAATGGATATAAAATATATCCAAAAATTTTGATGCCGACGCCGAAATTAAGGTGAATTGCTGGACCGGGCTGCCCCTATTGTGGTTGTACACACCTCGTGCGATGCTCATTTGTGACCTGAGCTGTGTGTGGTTGAAGTGAGGTGAGATGAGGCGCTCAAACGGGCCATGAGTTTGGGCCTTTGGTTGTGCGGGCTTTTGCAGGGCGTAAGTGGGGGCCACCCAGCTGAGTTGCGCGCCTGTGAAAAAAGACTTCAACTCGGCTTGGAAATCTCGGTCAACACAAACAAGTCCCGAATCCGATCAAGGCCTCTTCACTATTTAAGGCATTCGGGTGCAAACATGTCTCTGTATCACGAAACAGCCGCTTTACTGTCGGCACCAGCAACTCACGGTGGCAGTTTGAAATCCAGAGTTTTCGGCAGCAAAGACCTCAAGTCGCCGCCAGCTCAAGTTTACGCATTGGCCCTCGAGTCGTGCAAATGGAGTCCCGTGCTCAAGGAGGTTATCGAGAACGCCCAGCTTCTCCAGGCGGAGCGAAAGGTACGACTGATAGCTGATATCCGACATTCAACCCGAGCGGGTGCTGACCAGTATCACAGCTCACTCCCGTCTTGGCCCTGCTGCTCGTCCATGACTTCTTGATCACCAAGCGCGGCATCGCCCTGCCGGCGACACATGGCCTACGCGCCGCCGTGGAGCGCCACAAGGCCCGGCTGACCTCTGGGCTCACGCGCGCACGTCTGCGCCGCAAGTGCTCAACGCCCGAGGCCTTTAGGAGTTTGGTTGAGGCTGAGGCCGCCTTCTCGGCGTCGGGCGGCCGCCCGGCACATCCCCGCTGGGTGCGCGTCAACACGCTCAAGACCACTGTCGACGAGCAGTTGGAGACGACGTTTCGCGGCTACGAGGTTGTCCCCACAGTGCAGGATGTCATGGCAGCTCCCCCAGCCGCCGCCGGGAACGCGAAGAAGATGCTGTGCCTGGATGGAAACATCCCCAACCTCATCGCCGTCCCGCCGGGGGCTGAGGTCACCAAGAGCGAGGCCTACCAATCGGGCGCGCTCATTCTGCAGGACAAGGCGTCGTGCTTCCCCGCGTACCTGCTCGACCCGCAGCCTGAAGACGGGGACGTCGTCGACGCGTGCGCGGCGCCGGGGAACAAGACGACGCATCTCGCTTCTATCATGGCAGAGCGTGGCCTCGATCCTACTAAAGGAGGTGACAAGAAGCCAAAAATACACGCGTTCGAGAAGGACAAGAACAGAGCCAAGACCCTAGAGCGCATGGTCAAGACAGCCGGATCGGACCGTATCACCACCATCCACCAAGGCCAAGACTTCCTCAAGGTCGACCCCCGCGCCGCAGCTTACCGGCGGGTGGGTGCGCTACTGCTCGACCCAAGCTGTTCCGGCAGCGGCATCGTTGGGCGCGACGACATGCCGGAGCTGCACCTGCCAGAACCGCCCTCTTCCGCCACCAACGACTCCAACAAGAAGGGCGCCCAAAAGGACTCCAAGAAACGCAAGCGGCCAGAGACCTCAGCTGACGAAACCAAACCTCTCCCGGTCCTGATTGACGACGACGGCACGACGACAGCCCTGGGCTCAGAGGGGGACCTCAAGACACGCATCGAAGCGCTCGCGGCCTTCCAGCTCGCCCTGCTGCTGCACGCCTTCACGTTCCCGGCCGCCAGGAAGATCACGTACTCGACGTGCTCCACCTACGCGGGGGAGAACGAGCACGTGGTGCTGCGGGCGCTGGCGTCCAAGGCCGCGAAGCAGAGGGGCTGGCGCATCCTGGCGCGCGAACGGCAGGTCGGCGGCATGAGGGAGTGGCCGGTGCGGGGTGATGTTGATGCGTGCGAGGGTGGCTTGGAAGTGGCGGAGGGGTGTGTACGTGCGTATCGAGACGACGGGAGGGGGGTGATGGGGTTCTTTGTTGCTGGATTTGTCAGGAGTGGGGAGGAGGAGGAGAGGGGGAGGAGGAGGAGGAGGAGGAGGAGGGGGAGGTCGAGGAGGAGGGCCCGTATGTACGCGATGGGGAGGGGAGGATTATGCGGGATGGGGACGGGATTCCGACAATCAAGGCCACCGGGAAGAAGGCGATTGAGGCGGATGAGGAGAGTGTGGGGGACTACGAGGGCGATGATGATGGGCCGTACGTCAGGGATGCGGAGGGACGTATTATACGGGACGCGATGGGCATGCCCACTTCGAAGGCGGGGGGGACGGTTGATAGCCAGAGTGAGGACGACGATGACGATGACGATTGGGGTGGTTTTGAGGACTGAGCGAGCAAGGCCAGCACCACAACACCAAAGACAGGTAACGGCCGGAGCAATCCAACTCGAATATCAATGCAACATCAAGTCACGACGACGGCGGCAGCAGCGGAAGCCCCGGCATGTCTCCTCAGTAAGGGAAGCGCGTGATTGATTATGGCAACCGGCAGAGACGGCAGCAGCGGAGCGGCGCATGGAGTTGGACCGAGCAGATGAATGTCGGCCACTGAGCCTCGGATCGGCCCGGTGACGCCACCTGGAACGGTGATAACCGGTCAAATGGCCGTCATGTCTTGCATGCTAGCAACGGAGATAAACGCCAAGGATACGTCGTACCAACTGCAGGACGAATGGACGGCTGGCTATAAGCAACCTCGGCATCTTTTTCCACGGTCGCGCAGAACAAGTCGATGAGTACTCTCGTACCCAAGCAACAAGGTGTGCAGCGAGGCCGATCTATCTTGTATACAGCAGTCTACCCCGTACCTCTCTGCAAACCCCGACGACCGATCGATGCACTGATTCCATCAGAATGTTCGGTATGTCGGCCTTGCTGTGTTCCGATCAGCCTGGTGCATACCTAGGGCATGCACGGCATGTCTCTGGGGGCGCCGAGCTGATGGGCTATCCGGGATCTCAGCCATGATCACTAGTGTGCCCAGCCTATCGGCGATTCGAGCGCATTGCGCATCACAGCTGCCCGGACAGTTGTCTCTGTTCCAGATGTCTCTTGCTTTTTCTTGATTTCGCCTGTCTATCGCTTGTCGGTAGAGGGCAGTGAGACAGCGGAGAGAAGAAAGACAGTTGCGACAAGATGGCCAATGGGCAACTCGCTTTTTTTCTCTCTTTTTTTTTTTTTTCCTTTTCCTTCTTCAGCATTGCATGAATCCATTTTACTTTTCAGTCCTTGGCCCTGCGAACCCCCACCACCCTCCAAGCCCTCTCGCCGATGAGCCGAGGCATCTCTAACGATGACAGGGATGCGCCGTTGTCAGAACTCTCCTAGGCGAAATCCAAACAGTGGGCTCCTTGTCATAAACAGGTGTTCGTCTCTATTTTTTCTTCGGCGGCACCCATGCTTGTTGCATGTGCTCCCAGCAGCACATGGCGCAGGGAAGCTTATCCCGAGTCCTGCGTAAGGAGTAAAGGCGCTGCGTACCGCGTACTGCGTGCTGCGTGCTGCGACTACCAACCAAGGGGGCGTGGCAAAAATCATGACAAAATGTCAATCACCATCCACCGCTCCTCCGCCGCTGCGTCCCGGCCTGCCTGACCCGTGGGCCTGACGCAACCAGCCTGATTGGGGAACGCACAGGTGCCGCAAGCCTCCTTTTTGCTCCCAGACCGCACCCCGCCGGTGCTTTTGCAGTCTGCGTGGGCGAAGACAGGATTCCCCATTACCAATCCCTGCATGGACTTGAATTTGGGCCCGATGTCCGTCCACAGCTTAATTCCACCTCGCTCCATGATGGCCTCGGTGGGGTCTAGCCTCGACTCTGACCCGTCATTGGAAGCGGGATTCGAGTTTTCTCGTGAGAGGAGAAAGGGCTGTCCGACGGGATTGGGAATGGAGAGGGAATGAAGAAAACAGGCCAGAGTCCCAGAGTCTTTGGCCGTGTCTTATATCTGAGCCCATCCAGATACTCGCCCTTCTTTCTCTTGAACCCGATCGGCAGTAGTAGTGTTCGGGCCTTCACCATACTCACCGACAGTCTCTCGTTTACTTCTCTAGTCTTGTGTATGTGTCTACCTGGTCTGTCTGCCCTACTGCTCGCTGGTAGCCCTAATGACGGCCAACAACAATAATAACAACACCACGCCCCCGTCCACATCATCGTCCATGACGGTCATGGCCGAAAAAACCAAGCCCGAAGTCGATAATGCCGGCGTCAACGCCGAGGCCGACGTCGAGGCCCAGGCGGCCAAGCCCGTCTCCCACTTCTCCCGCGTCTTCGATCCCGCCGGTGTCACCGCCGAGGTGCTGAACCACCAGTACATCGGCGAGGGCACCAATGCGGTACCGTACGTCGTCGAGTTCCTGGCGGACGACCCGCGAAACCCGATGCAGTATCCCGCGAGCAAGAAATGGACCATCACCATCCTGCAGGCGTTTGCGACCCTCGCCGTCGCCCTTGTCAGCACCGCCTACTCGGGCGGCATCTCCTCGGTCATCAAGGACTTTCAAATATCCACGGAGCTCGCCATCTGCGGTATTTCGCTCTTCGTCCTGGGTTTCGCCGTTGGGCCGCTGCTGTGGGCGCCTCTTAGCGGTATGTTCTTTTTCTCGGGGGCAGAGCGAGGCGGGGCGGTTATACTGACATGCGGTGCTGGTCGTCAGAATTTTATGGGCGGCAAATTCTCTTCTTCTTCACCTATATGGCGTTGACGGTTTTCAATGCCGGTGCTGCTGGAGCAAAGAACATTGAGACGCTCATCATTCTGCGCTTCTTCGCTGGTTCCTTCGGCTCGTCGCCGTTGACAAACTCGGGAGGTGTTATTGCTGATATGTTTACGGCTAATGGTACGTGCCCTGCCCTGTCCATGAATCATCATCCAGTTGTCGAGAGCACAGTGCTAATATGGTTTTGTATGTAGAGAGAGGTCTTGCTTCATGCGTGTTCGCCATGGCGCCCTTCCTTGGACCTTCTATTGGACCTATTATTGGTGGTTTCCTGGTAAGTTGAACTTGAACCTTCGCATCTCAAGGGGTAAACCCCTCCCCCCTTTTTTTTTTCTTTCTTTCTTTTTTTTTCTTGTAACATGACCTAACGTTTGTGGAATAAAGGGCGAAGCCGAAGGTTGGCGCTGGGTCCAAGGCCTTATGGCCATAATCACCGGTTTCCTCTGGATCGTGTGCTCGCTCTATGTCCCCGAGACGTACGCACCCTATCTGCTCCGGATCCGTGCCACTAAGCTGTCCAAGATGACGGGCAAGGTTTACATCTCCAAGCTCGACCTCCACAGCCACGGCGACGGTAGCAAGGAGACGATAAAGAAGGCGAAGAATGAGCAGACCAAGAAGGTTCTCGTGCGCCCATGGGTGCTGCTCTTCACCGAGCCTATCGTCTTCCTGACTTCCATCTACATGGCCATCGTCTACGGCACCCTCTACATGCTTTTCGCCGCCTTCCCCATCGTCTTCCAGATCCACCGCGGATGGAGTGCCGGTATTGGCGGCCTCGCCTTCATCGGCGTTGCCGTCGGCATGCTCAGCGGTGTCTCGTACGCCATGTACGACAATAAGCGCTACTCTCGCGTCGCCGCGGCGCACGGGGGCAACGCACCGCCCGAGGCCCGCCTACCGCTGGCTTGTGTCGGGTCCGTCCTGCTGCCCGTTGGCCTGTTCTGGTTCGCCTGGACCAACGGCGCCGAGGTCCACTTCGTCGTGCCCATCATCGCCTCGGCTTTCTTCGCCGCGGGGCTTGTCCTCGTTTTCCTCGCGCTCTTGACGTATCTGATTGACAGCTACACCGTCTTCGCCGCCTCGGTGCTCGCGTCCAACTCGGTCCTGCGCTCGCTCTTCGGCGCCGCCTTCCCCCTCTTCACCACGTACATGTACGCCGACCTGGGCATCCACTGGGCCAGCACCATCCCCGCCTTCCTGTCGCTGGCGTGCATGCCGTTCCCGTTCCTCTTCTACCGCTACGGCGCGCAGATCCGCATGCGGTGCAAGTACGCCGCCGAGGCGGCCGCCATCCTGCAGCACATGCGCAACCAGGCCGTTCCTATCACCGAGGAGGTGGCCATCGCCGATGTCGAGCTGGTGCTCTCGCGCACCCAGACAATGAGGTCCATCAGGGCGACCAAGAGCCACCAGCAGACTCCGCAACTAAACTCCCTAGACGGCCACGTCGCTGTGACGAGTGACAACGAGAGCACGGTTGCGGGGAGCAGCATCCATACTCACGAGAAGGAAGATACCCATGAGGAGGGAGTGAGGGGGGGGGGGGGAGTGATCTGACAGGAGGGGGGTATTGGTGTTGTGGATTTCTCATAATGAGTCGGCTCTCCAGCTCCGAAACGGAGTGACTGGGGGAGAGATGACGTCTTTGCATGCCGGATGGCCCTGGGTTGTGAGAATAAGCGGCGCTTTGGATAAAGCTTGAGACTGCCGCGCTGGGCCGGGTTTTACGTCGGCGGGTTGGGTACTTTATATATAGACCCAAAGTAATTACGCTGTATGTACATGGGTTCATGGGTAACCTGAACAAATCATTTCAAACTGCAAATATGTTTCGAGGGTGTTAGTTCCAACCAAACACCGAACCTGGACGGAGTTAAACTCACCGCATGAGCAGCAGACCAGAACGACGTTCCCTTGCGCCTCGAGCAGCGACTTCCTCGGACATATTTGTGTTCTCTGAGCAATCCGGAGATAGAGTCTCTCCGCCGAGACATGGACCAGCGCAGCTACTCCAATCCCAGGGATATTATGAGAAGCGCCGCGGAGACGTCTGCACCGAGACTTCAACGCTGGGGGCCTCCCCGGGTCTTGACAACTTTATAAGGATTGCATAATCATGAATGACGGCGCGAGCTGGGCGGTGTCGGCACTGGCGCTGAATAATCCCCAGGTGGGCAATCCATCTCAACGGCCAACGCCAATCACGCTTCTCCTTCGTTCTGCACCTCGCGCCAAGACACACGGCCTCGCATTCCGCATCGGGAACGCGAAGTGTGGTGTGGATCTGCGTAGCTCGCTGCATGGACGTCGAAACAACACGCCGCACCGCTCTCCTTTCTTACCCTCTTCTCCCATCAAGGCGATGTCCTAGCAGTGTAGTGTAGCGGTGCAGAGAGTCATAACGCTTTCCCCTATTGCCCCGTCCGTTTCGCTCTTACCCAAAGTCGCGAAAGCGGAGGATTCACACGAGGTAGAGAAACCGGGAAGCAGTAGGAAAGGAAGCTTTTCGGATCGTTTTCGCGTCCCATTGCTTGGCAGCTTGCTCCTCTGACACACGAGTCCTCCGCCCATGCAAATACGGGGCTAACCATGACCGTCGTTGCATCTCGGAGTCGACTTGATACCTTACTTAAAGAAGGCACGGAGCCGCCTCGCTTGCCTCGCTTGCCTCGTTGCTGTCGTCGCTTTCCGAGGTTGGAATACTGAGCCTAGGACTTCGCATCTCGCAGCTGCTACCGTCGTTGGTTCTTGTTGGCGCTATTACCATCATATCATACCTCGACCCTGACCCTAGCCTGCCCCTGGTTCATCTCAATTCGACGCTGTCCATATTAGCAGCAGCGTGTGAAAGTGCCCCACGTACCCAGACCCAGGATACCTAGCCCGCGCTGGGTGATACGCAGACATGGGGTCGATCTTCGCACACACGTTTCTGGTCACCAATGGCAGTGACCAGCCCACGCTGCAGGTTGTGGCTCCCGAGGAGCTCATGGCGCGGAGGAAGAGGCCACATCGGGTACGTCTTGTTGTTGCAACGCAGACCCTGGTCGCGACGGCAGTAGCCGCTGTAAGGGGGGAGGGGGGGGGGGCGTATGGCAAACTGAGATACCCGGGCGATGCAGTCTAATCTAACTGATGGGGTTGTCTAGAAATCGAGGTTGGGCTGTATGCGGTGTAAGAGGCGCAAGGTGAAGGTGTGTATGTACCTGGCGTGCTGGTCTCTCCACGTGGAAGTACCAGCCGTACTCCACCCCCCTCCGCTTCTCTTACGAGAAAGGGGGTGGGAGCCTGCCCCGTGGCATTTTCGCTGATGGGGTCCCAATAGTGCGATGAAGCCGACCCGTGTGGAAACTGCGTGAAGCGCGGGGAGAGATGCGTTCGTCACCCGCCGCTCGTGTCCAGGCGGGAGAGCGACAATTCGTCGCCGCCGACGTCTATCCCGAGCGAGATAGCCTGGTCCCCTACCCCAGAAGAGCCTGACTGCGGTCCCGTCAATCTGCTCCACATGGAGCTTCTGCACCACTTTGAGAAGTTCACCCAGCCTACTCTAATCTTCCAGGGGATCTGGCCAACCATGCTTCGGCTTGCCTTCCAGGTATGCCCCCTCCCGGTTTTCTTTCCCGGAGCAGAACAAGCCCTGTATCTGTAGCCCTCGTAACCCGAGGCTAAAGCGCAAGGCCGCCCGTAGTCCCAACAACACAGCTTCCTCTTGAACGCAATGTTGTCACTCTCAGCGGCGCACCTCGCCTATCTCACCCCAGGTGATGCCCGGTACCACCGGGCCAAGTACACACTCCTCGACAAGGCGCTCCACGACTATCGTGAAGCTTTATCAGCCCCCATCACGGCCGACAACTGCGATGCCCTTCTTGGCGGTGCCGTCTTGGTCCACCATCTGCTATGGTGTGACCTGAGCTTCATGGATGGTCAGACAGGTGAGGGTCAACCGCTGGATCTATCCGGGGACCGTCTTTATTGGCTGTCAACGGGCCAGAGACAAATCTTCTTCATGGCCTGGCCCCTCTTTCAAAGCCACAGGAGCGTCTTCAGCCGCGTAGCTGTCCTCCAGCCGTGCATGGCACTCGAGGATCTGGTTGGTGCCCGCGGGCTGAACTGGCATCGGCATGCAAAGGGGTTCATGGACTTGTACGACAACCCGCGCCACCACGGCGGCCGCGCCGCTTTTCCTACATCCTTTACCCAGGTCCCACAGAGCCCTCCACCCTCATCACCCGCGGCAAGCACCAGCTCGAGAAGCTCAGCCAGCTCAGCCAGCTCAGCCAGCTCACCTCTTGGCTTCCATCCCCACACCGCCCGCATGCACAAGGTGTTGACGCTGTGGCAGAGCTACAAGGAAGGCGAGCAATTCATCGAGGGTGGTGGGACTCCGGATGAAGCCCTCACACGCGCCGCCTACAAGCGACTTGTAGCGCGCCTCGCCATAGCAATGGCCTACATAGCAGACCGCGAGGGTTGTCCCGCGTCCTCGACGTCCAGCCAGCCGGCCGCTGGAAGCAGCCATCCGTTGCTGCGTCGAGAAGATGTCGTGCGGTATGTGCTGACGTTCGCCATGCTCTGCTTCGGACCCCTCCTACCTCTGATCTCCAGCGGTGATTCGAGGATCCTTGTTTTGCTTTTCCATATGTACCGTGCTGTGGAGATGCTATTACCGTCAGATGATTATTGGTGGTGTCGAAGGCGGGTGGCGGTCATGCAGGCGGCCATCAAGGGCGAACTGCGTGCTCGGGGGTCAGACGTTTGTCTGAGGGGGCTGAGTGAAGTCATGTAAGAGACAGGGATACCAATATATAGTACCAGCGCCCAATGCACCCAAGCACAATCCGCGTTGCTTCTAAACCGCAGTGTTCCGGATGCCATGTTGTAACATATGGGCTAACCTATGAAGCGCTTAAGGTGCTGGTTCGGAAAAGCAAAAACAGACAAGATATTGTAACCAAGCATTGCGCTGCTAAAGCCAAGGAGCCAGAAGCCCCACAACTCCAACTAAAAAACAGCCAAACCTATCCGAGTTGAAGCGGGTTCTAACCGGAGAAGGATTTCCTGCTGTTTGATCCCGTGAAATCTCCTAGAGCTCATCGTGTTCTGCAGATTCCGATGCCGTGACCGTGACCGTGACGCCTGGCGGCGTCCAGGGCTTGATACGATCTTGGTAGACGTCTAGGCCCCATTGCTGAAGCGCACCCGGGCTGAAGGGCTTGTCTTTGGGGTACTGGTAGATGCGATCCTTGGACAGCTGGTGGACTGCGGCTGCCGGGAACTGGTCTGATGCTAGACCCAGTTGATTCATCAACTCGGGAAATTGGAAAGGGTCAACCAACACGGAGGTTAGAGAGTCGTAGTAGCTCCTTGCAAATTTGTACACCGTCTTTCGAAGCTGCTGCCGTTCGCTTTCTGTGGGAGCGAAGAGGTAGACCATTGGCCATCCACGCTGAAAACTCCGTTAGGCCTGTTGAAACGCGGGGGCAAGGGGTTACTTTACATACATCCATCAGTCTTTGTTGGTTCAAGGCTGTCAACTCGCCGAGAATAGGTCTGGATGCTTCCTTCGCCCAATCATCAAACTTGTGGGGCTGATCGAAAGAGAATCTCATCGTGTCTCCATCGATTTGTCTGTAACACACCACGGACGGAACCTTGATGCCTTGCGCTTCAGCCAGACCGGGGTCGGTTACCGTACCGAAGCTAAACTCACCCCGATACCGAATTGCAGCATCAGTCACCACCTCTGCCGCGGCGCGGTCTTCCCGATCCAAATATGCCACAAACACCGTTTCATCGGTGGTCTTGAAGGCGACAAGTTCCTCGGAACCGAGGTTGTGCGAGACGACAGGCCTTTTCTGTCGGGCGATGAAGTGGAGGAGTGCCGCAGCGCGGCGGGGTCCCTTGTACTGCGCAACAACACTCCCTGATTGGAATAGGAGGACAAGCGGGAGAGACTCTATGCCCTCGCGATCGCAATCGGCCGCGCGGCTGTCGCTGCAGTCTACGCTCACAAGATGCTCTTTGCCCTCAGCAACGGCTGATAGCCATTCTGGCTCGAATGCTGCGCTCGCGGGTCTATAAACTCCATTAGCGGTGGTCAGCCGGACAAGGAAGGAGGTTCCTACTCATCCGGCTACGGGTCGAGACAGGAAAGGCAGTATGTTAGCGACAAGACTATGCATGTTAAAATACCTCGGCCGGGTCCCCATACCGCGACAACTATGATGACGCCCAAAAATTAACAAGGATCCAGCTTCGCGAAGGTGGCTGATTAAATACAGTCCCAAACATAGAGGTCCACGACTTACAGGCCACCAGAACATCGCCCTCAGAGACCGCGTCTCGAAACTCTCCAGCCGGGACAAGAGTCCACCCCAATGCTGTTGGAAGACAACCCAGCAAAGCGAGGGCGCTGGCCCAGGCTGGGACCCGCCGCATGTTAGCGATAATAAAAATTGGCCGAGATTGGCTTATAAGTGGATGAGAGTCAATTGAGAATAGCTAAGGATGTCGACTTGGACAAACACAAGGTGAGATGAAAGGAAAGAGAACGATAACCTTGACCAAAAATTGAGTGTGTTGAAACCGCAAAATCAGGTTGATGGTTACCATTTTCCATTTCGCTGTCGCTCGGGCCCCGTTGTCCCTTCCTTGGTTTGCAGCGCATAAGGTAAGGAAGGTAGAGGTGTCGGCAAATGGAACACTGCGGGCAGCGACGACACTTCTGCTGTTCGCTCTCCCTTGGCACACAAGCCACTGTAGCAGGACATAATATAAGTAGGCAAGTATATATATATATCTCTACTCCGATATCTACCCTCTCCGACACTCCTCGCCATTATAGACAAATGTGTATTTCCACACCCAATGCAAATGCAAGCCGACCCGTCCCCCTAACACCGACTTTTCTTTTCATTGTTTTCAGCTTCCGTGTCTCGTGATATGTTGTTGCTGCACCAAGAACCCAGCTGAACACGACGCACGCTGGCCTTCTCAACACAGTTGCGGCGAGACCATCGACTGACAGAAAATGCCTTTCTTTCGCTTCGCTTTGCAGTGCTGCGCGTGTATTTGCAAGTATGCGCACCGAAACCGCCACGGAAACATGCCAAACCATTTCCTGGCCCGCCAAACGCCGCCCTATAGCACACCCCGAGGTTCCTGTTGCTTGCATATCACCTCAAACTCTGCCTTGCCTTCTTCCCTCTCGTCGTAGCGGGCTCCGGCTCGGGCGCAGCCTCCTTCTTCTTCGCGCTCTGCTTCCTCGCCCGAACTGGCGCCGGCTGCTGGCTGTGCAGATGCCCAACTTCGTCCCAAGCCATAGTATTTTCCCAACCGAGACAACGGTGTGACGGCGGCTCCGGTGTTGTAGCCGCGGTTCTACTGCCCCTTGTGCTCATCCGCTTGCCGTTGACGCTGCCTCCCGCGATTTTCTTTCGCTCCTCTCCGTTCTTCTCTGGGGTGGCGTCCGTAGAAAGACCGAGATACGTCTTACGATTGACCATATTCTTGACAATTTTGTCCCGGTAGTTGACAATCTCCTTGCGCAACTTCAGCTCGTTGAAACCGCGCGGATCTAGCCAGTCTAGCAGCGCGTCGACATCCTCAGGCTCCGAGAAGTATCCCCACTGCCATGCGTTGAACACGTTTGTTGCGCCTTCTTCACGCTTTTTGCGCTCTGGGACAGTCATTTCAAACTTGGCCACGTATTCTTCTTGGTACTCAGGCTTCATGTCGATATAGCCTTCGCGCTCCAGCTCATCGGGGCCCTGCACCCAGATGCACCCATTGGCGTAGCCCGATGCTGCCGTAGAGCTGCTTGGCAGTCCGGCGTACGGCATGCCGTTACGCTCGAACCAGTAGTACCGGTTCCAGAATCGATCCTTGCCGAGAACCCGCGTCCGCGGACAGTCGGCTTCGCGGAGGTCGTTATCGATGATGGCGATTTCCTTCTCACACTCTGCGATCTCGTCTTCTTTCTTCCGAATGTCTTTCAAAACCTTGAGGAATTGCTTGGACTGCTTGGGGATTTTGGCCGCGGCCTCGGCCTTCTCCTTCTTCTCCTGCGCCTTCTCCGCCCTGCGTTTCCGTTCGGCGGCACGGTCTTGACCACGCCTCAGCTTCCGTCCAGCCAGAGCCCCGTCATCTGAGTCTGGAATCTCGTCTGACGTGTGGTTAGGAATGTCATCTACGTCTGACATCTTGACATCCCCGTTGAGCTTTGTTGGTTCTAATGGAGGGCTGGGCGGAAGGTTGGCAGGGAGAAGAATCTTGCGCTGATCATTCAAGCCCCTTAGCTCCTCGATGCTGCAAAGAGGTTAGTCAAAATGACAAGGAACTAAACATGTCAGCAGAGCGGCCACCTACGCTTGCTTCCTCTTTCTCTGCCAATCAATCTTCTCCTTCCTGTAGCCTGTCATTGTCTCGCTGCAGTCCTCCATATAACCACGGATGGCTTTTGTCTCAGCTGTCAGCATACAGATGATTTGAAGAGCCTGTACGCGATAGTTGACATCGAGAATGGAGTATCTCCGGCGAACCGTCTCTTGGGAAGGCTCGATTTCGGTGGGCAGAAGCTGTTGCAGTATCTCCTCGCAGGTCGGCCTCTGCCGCTCGTTCTTGGACAGTTGGTGTAGTAGGCCGACCATGATCAGCTCCCAGCCGCCGTCCTTGAAGTCTCGTTTTCTCAAGTGCTCGATCCAATCGTACCCATCTAGCACATCTTCAGCCCGGTGCTTCGGGGCATCCTCCGCCTCTTTAATCTCCCTCTCTGCTGCAGCGAGCTCTGCTGCAATCCTCTCTGCCTCAGCTTTGGCTAGGCTGCTTCGAGTGGCGCGGCCCTTGGGCTGGGGTTCGGGCTCGGGCGACGGCATGGTGCTCTCGTCCTCCATTTCCTCGTCCTCCTCCTCGTCTTCCAGTTCGGGCAGCTGGATCTGGACCTTGCCGCCATCCGACTCGGCGCTCACGAGGATCTTGAGAACGGCGCAGTGAATCTCGTCAAAAAGTTGGACCGGAACTTCCTCCGAGGCAACCATCATGGCTTCTACAAAGTCGTCAAACGTGAACGAATCAAGCTTAAATATTTCACAGTAGACATTCAGGGTGTCCCATGTTTCGAGGAGCGGCCCGACAGACTTCATGACAATCTTGTCACTGAGCGGCGATTTGGTTTCGGGGGCGACATCGACGTCGACGGGCGGATCTTGACACAAGAATTTGAGCTGCGGCCTTACACGGTTCCGCAGCTGTAGTTGCAAGTCTTCAATCGGGTACTTCGGAGGAGGGGGAGGCGGCGGCGGTTCTGGTTGTGAAAAGACGGGCGGGGGACCTTGACTGCGAAATGAAATCGGGAACTGGAAGGGATTTCCAGGAAGAGGGAGGTGGACGAAAGAGCCGGGCTCATGGCCGCCGAGGCCGCCACTGTGCCTACCCTTGATGGCGCTGCCATGCAGATGGGCCTGTTGAGCCTGCTGCGCTTTCGACTTGTGACTCTTGGGCGCCGGCTTGAGCTCCGGTAACCGCACGGGGCCCGTGGGACTGTAGGGACCAGAAAGTGTGCCGAGATCGGGCTGCGATAACCTCTTCTGGGCCTGCATCTGCTTCCTCTCGAGAAGCTTATTGTCGTAGCGGAGATGGGGGGGCACGCGGGTGTCGATGTGATACTGCCCGGCGACATCAAGCTTGACCAACCACGGCGCGCCATTCCAGGCCTCCCTCGTTACAGTCTTTTTAATAAAGGAGCGGAGAACCGACTTGGTGAAGACCTTCCGATCGCGGAAGATGTGGGCGTCGTCGACGACAGCTTCGTCGCCAGGGCGTGTGTCTAGGCTGACAAAGTACCGCGAGAAGGGGTCGGTGAGGGTGCCGTCTGGGAGGACCTTGCTCCCAAAGCGAGTCTTGTCTCGTATCACGCCATGGAGCTTCTCGCCGCCGAGGACACGGACGGTAACGGCCTCGCCTGGGTAATAGTCATTTTTGAACTCATCGTATATCTGATCGACCAGGGCGTCGATGCGGGACACGATTGAAAATTGGACCCGACGGAGGATGGGTCCCTTGAGTGCTTCTGGAAATGCCTGTTCAACCTCGGCAGCACCGTCGTGCTTGGGAGACTCTGTTAGCAGACTGCGCCGAAGCGTGACGGCAATCGACAATGGCAGGCCTACCTCGCTTTTCAGCGCCTCGAAGAAGGTCAAGCCTGAGTGGCCGCTGATTGTGCAAATGAAGCGTTTCTGCGGGGGTGGGGGAGGTGAGCCAAACAGAGCAGACGGCGGGAGCCCGACTTATACGAGACGACGTACCTGCTTGTAAAAGTCCAACCTGGCTGTGTGTCAGCGCCAAATTGATATCGGTATATGCAGGGCGGCGGTAAAAGGGGGGCGGGCAGAAAACAAAAAGGGAGGGGGGTAAACAAACATACCTGTTCAAGTAGTCTTCGTACGTGGCAAAGATCTCCCCTGTCTGGGGGATATGCCATACCTAGGTGGCAGAGGGGTTAGCGGGCAATCGGCAGCACGGGGCCGGCAGAGTTGAGACACGGGAGAGGAGACGAGATATGCGCACCTCCTGCTGGTCATCGTCGATCTCGGGCGCAGTCAGGAACTGCACCGGCTTGCGCTTGAAGAGCACCTGGAGGCCGGGGGTCAGCGGCTGGCGGACTGGCGGAGAAGGCGGGAGCTGCGGTACCATGCCGGCGGCTGTCGGAGGCTCGCACGGGTAGGGCCCCAAGTAAAAAAAGCGGTGCAAGGCTGGAGGTCAGCCTCGTGGGCGGAATGAAGGCGGCAGACTCGAAGCAGATGCGTGAGTGGTCTGCTCGTGGGCGATTGGGACGCGTTGTGGCGCCCCGGGAGCGGTGTTGTGGCCGCGTTCGCGATCCGTGACGGTCGGGTGTGGAGAGGTCGAGCAGGGTTCGTGGGCGCGAGGAGCTCGCCCGACTTACATGCAAGGCTGATGATAGCCGGGGGTTGCGACAGACGGGTCAAATATGAGACTGGGCGCATTCAGGGCTCAGGGGCGCGCGATGGACCGAGGTGCCGCTGCGCGATGCTGCGATGCTGCGATGCTGCGATGTTGGACGTCGAGAGCTTGGGTGCTCGGGTGGTGCAGCGTGGCAGAGGGCAGAGAGAGGGCAGAGGTTGGAGGAGGAAAAAGTTCAACAAGGGGAGGGAAACGGCAAATGGGGAACACAGGTCATAGGTCAAGGGGCCCAGCGTGCTGGCGTCCGGACCCGCCTGGCAGGGACGGCATCGCTCCAGCTCCGACCCAAAAAGGGCTCCTCCTCGTCCACACCCCCGACCCTCCCAAGAAACCCTTCCCGCGACCAAATCACCCCATGTGCCGCTCTTTGCCCACGTTCTTGTACTCATCTTGTCCGCCCGGCACAGGGCTATCTGCACATCTTTGAAGCATCCCGAACCGCCCATCTTTCAATTATCTACGCCCTGGAGAGTGCTAGCCAAAATTTGTTTTCCGAGGGTAGGGGTCCCGCACTCCCCAGACAGGCGGCCCCTCGAGGCCTAGATAGGAGTCTACCTCACCCCTTGACCGTTGGACTCCGTTGGCGCGTTGCGTTCGAGCGCCAATTTGTGCCTGCGCAATGGCTGGCGTGTATTTACAGGCAGCAGACCGGCTGTTGCCAAGCTTGGCAACACATGCAGAGATGACATGGCGATGGCGTCGGCCAGGTCGACTTGCTCCTCTTGCGTGCATCAGCCGTGGCCGCGCTCCCGCCGTCGGGTGTGGTTCATGTACCCCGCTAGCAGACCCCCCCCCGGAATTCTCGCTCGCATCCCTCGAGCTGCCGAATTTTGCAGGCCCGACGCAATCGCAACAAGCGATCCTGCACCAAGGGCAATGCATTGCACTGTGACCACAACCATCGACGAATTCACCTATGTACAAGACCTGATCGAGAGAGGGCACAATCCCGTCCCGTGCCGGGATGCGAGGGGCCTCTTGACTGCAGCAGAGCACGGCGCGTCAATTTGCCTGTGACGCGTCGGGAACCGTGTAAGTCGGCGCCGCATGCTTTACAAGTCTCTTTGTAGAACTAGCTGTTGTCCTATTTGCTCCTCAAGTTGTGTGTGGCATGCGGTGAGTCCAATTGAGGCTCCACGGCGCTGGTGTGTTCTGCAGACCGTTGTCCAGTTTGCGGCCTTGGGCAGAGAGGAGGCCACGGTTTGGGTTTGTTTGTGCCCCCAAACAATTTGTGATGGACTGTGGACTGTCCGTGGTCTGCGCTCTAGATCCTGCAAGCCGAAAAAGCAACGCAATGCCTGCCGCGACAAGCACGCTAGTAGCACGGTTGGTGGGGCTGTCTGCTGTCTGTTGTCAGCCTTGCAGACACTGCTCTGGCGCCGGCAAATCATCGGGACGCTAGACACGTGGAGCGGCTGACTCAGCCATCTAGCACGACCTCACGCAACTCAGCACCTCCCGACAGCGCACCTGGGGACTAATTTTGACTTGAGGGGCTGCCTTGCTGTTGATACCGTTGTCTTCAATTGAAATAGCTGCTATTTATGACGTGAAATACACCACCATGAACCCTACCCAGCTGCCAACAACTCCTATTGCCGAGTACGAGCTAGTGAACATCAGGGGTAGGAACTCGTAGCTCTTGCCAAACACAATTCCATGCACCAGCGAGCAGTACACGATGAGTGGGATGCTGACCGTGATGTACAGCGTGCTGAACCGGTCGAACAGGAAAAACCGCGCCCGGTTGGATGCTGGTGCTAAGTGGTCAAAGACCATCAGGAAAAGTACCAGCCAGAAGACTGTGTACACCGTCTTGATCGGGAATTCGGCGGGCGTAAAAAGCAATGGGAATAGCGACACGTGACCTGCCACAGCCAGCGGTCGAAATGCGCTCAAGTAGCGCCGGTCTTTTAGTGCAACGAGGCTAAAGGGTATGATGACCAAGAGAATCGCCTTCTCATGAACGTGCCAGCCAAACAAGAACGACGCGTAGCCGCATAGCGTGACGGCCCCGACAAAGGTGTCCCATGTAGGCTGGATGAAGAGCCTTACCAGCGGGATGGCCTGGAAGAGCAGCGTCAGGGCAAAGCAGATGCGTGGCGTGATATCTGGCAGCACCGCAAACGAAGTGTCGCCAACCAGCCCACGGGTCACGCTTTGCAGTGCGCTAGCGTCGACCGAGAGGCGGATCCGGGGCGCAAGGATGATCAAGATCCTATCCACGAAGGAGTAGATAGCCCATACGTTTGGCGCCCAGTATGCATGGCAGAGGCCCCGTGAAAAGGGAAACAGCCGGCTGAGGATCTGTGGGATCTGGTCCTTGAGCGCAAAGGGGCCGAATGCCGTTCCGAAAATGGCCGCCATCCCTCCGCCCAGCTTCACACAGTTAAGGAACTGAATCCGAAATATCGACTTTGGCGATAGGCAGTAAGCCCTGAGGAGGAAGACAAAGTATGCCGGCGCAAGGTATAAGTAAATGTGCTTCATGCACAACAGCGTGGCAAAGAGGAGCCCGCTCCAAAGGAGCGTCGACTTTTTCCTCGCCAAAACCATGGACGCAATCAGCATGCCGTACATGCAGCCATTGTACTGGAAGTGAATGTGATCAATAATGAGAAGGCCGGGGGATAGCAAAATAGAGATGGCGGCTGCCTGCGCTGCCCGTTTCGACGCCCCGCGCGAGGAGTCCACAAACCTGGAAAGCGGTTGTTAGCCTACGCGACGTGGTTTGATCTGAATACTGATTTGGTTCCTGTACATTTGCAGTGCGTGCACCAGAAGCAGCTCTGTGATAATTACGGTAAACCTCTGGAAGTATATTGTCTGCCAGCTATCGTACTCGAGATTGTACACGCGCAGCATAGCCGGGTCAACCAGCTTCGCCACCTGCGACATGACCCATTCGAAATAGGCGAAGAAGGGCGGATAATCGAGCGTCCATTCTGATGTCTTCTCAAGATACCACTCCCATAGGGGTAGGCTATTTGTTATGGCAAGCCAATTGCGGTGGACCTCGAAATCGGTGGATTTGCTACCCAAAAGCCAAAACGTTAGGACGAGGTGAGCCTTTTCCAAAGCGACGAAGGAAGAGAGGGACGTACTATGCCGGGAACAACAGTATTTTGAAAGCTGCGGCCACTATTGCGCATTGCGCGAGGGAGGGGTATATCTCAGCCATGGAGACATGGATGTTCGAGCTTCCATGGAGTGGTCACAAGCGGACTTGGATGCGATGAAGTTTCCTGTTGACAGAGAACCAATTGCTTAATTTGGTGGGGCCCCTTTCACAATCCACAGAGAGAGCGAGCTTCAGCCCCCAGGTACCGCGTACAGCGCCACAGCAACAGGCGCGCAGGGCACCGAGTCAGCCCAGCCTAACCCAGCCACACATTGAATTCCCAGTTCCCCGCAAATGGGACGTGGAGAGGTGGATCCCTGCTGGCACGGGCCAGGGCGCCGCTCCACTGTCACAGTTGGAGAAGCTGCAGGGGGAGGCGCGTTTGAGCTTTGAGCAAACTGGTCTCTTTTCCTGCTCAGGGTTCTTTGTCGAGGCTGAGAGGAACGACGTCTCCCATCTGACAGCCACCATCAGATGCCAGCGAGTCCGTTACATAGATGCAGTCATGTCTCCATAATGTACAAGTTTGCTACGGTTTAGGATTCTTTCGTTCCGACAAAACTACATTCTCTTTCTCGGTCTGCTGCGTTTAAGCTTCTTGCCCCTGGCCCTCTGTATTTCTCCACCTTGCCGGCTGGCCGTTCCGTCAAGAGGTGCAAGGTGTCCTAAACTGAAGGCCGCTGAACACGCCGCCAGAATCAGCCGGAACAAAGAGCCGAGAACACAGTCTCTTGTTGCACTCGGGCCGTTGGACTGTCCTTCTTATTGAAGACAGTTTTGTTGTCAATTGCCCGCCTCCTTCTCTCCAGCATCTCATCCTGCAGCTGCCCAAGATGCGTTTGACATTGAGCGCCGCCGCGCTCGCTGCGAGTCTGGCACAGACGCATGCTCAGTATCTCGTCAACGAGCTCAGTTTTGGCTATGGCGTCAGGTATGTGCTTCTCTCGAGCATAGCAAGGAAGCGCAAGCCGCTAACGTGCAGCCCTTTTCCCTCTGAACAGGATAGCACCCGAGGGAACGTACTCGATACCCAACTTCGCTCTCCAAGGCCGACCCAATATCCCCGAATTACTTTCCAACAAAGTCATCCTGACACCTCCCGCGCCGGGCAACCAGCGCGGTGCCGTATGGGCCGAGAAGACGATGCACCACCAGAGCTGGATCACGGACGTTGAGTTCCGAGCCAACGGTCCTGAGCGAGCTGGCGGCAACATGAACATCTGGCTGGTAAAAGACGGCGCCCACGCCGTCGGGTCGGACAGCGTCTACACAGTCGGAAGGTTTGAGGGTCTGGTGCTGGTGGTCGACCAGCACGGCGGGTCTGGCGGCATGATCCGTGGCTTCCTCAACGACGGCACAACCGACTACAAGTCAAACCACAATGTCGACAACCTGGCCTTTGGCCATTGCACCTTTCCGTACCGCAACCTGGGACGTCCGTCGCAGATCAAAATGCGCCACACCGAGACCAAGTTCAGCGTCGAGGTAGACAGCCACATCTGCTTCGAGAGCGACAAGATTCGCCTGCCCGCCGGCTACAACTTTGGTATCACGGCCGCCTCGGCTGACAACCCGGATTCCTTCGAGGTGTTCAAGCTGGTTGTGCTCACGGAAGACAGCCACAACCAGAACCAAGGGGCGACCGATCCGAACGCATATGCCAAGGCGCAAGATGTGGGGAACCAACAGCCACCGCCGGCGCAGCAGCAGCAACAGCGCATGACATTTGGAAAATCCGGCCAGGTCTCTGACGACCCGTACGATAATGCGATCCCCGACGCGCCGGCCGAGAAGATCATCGACTCCAAGGCTCAGTTTGCCGACCTCCACAACCGGCTGCAGAGCGTCAACCACCATCTCTCCACCATCTTCCGCTCCATCAATGCATACGCCAGCATCGGGGAACAGCGGCACGAGGAGGTCTCAGTCATGGTCGGCGAGATCAAGGGGCTCATGAGCAAGCTCGACAAGATAGACACGATCGAGAACCGGATGCGCGACATGGAGCGCGAGATGCGCTCGCTGCGCAACGAGCTGTCGTCCAAGCTGCGCGAGTCGGAGAACTCGATCAAGTACCACGTCAGCGACAAGCACGAGTCGCTCGCCGACCACGTCAAGGTACACGCCGCCCCCGGCCACACCAAGCTCATTCTCGTCATCATTGGCAGTCAGGTGTTGCTAGTTTCTGGCTACATCTATTACAAGCGGATGAAGTCGATGCCTAAGAAGTACTTGTAGAGATGGTGCTCTGTTGTTTTTCTTGCCTTGACGACTGGAATGTGTATAAAGGGGGTATTAGGGGTGCATGGCGTTTGTTGTGATGTGCATTAGGATAACGGGTGTTATTTTTCATTTGTGACAAAATTTTGAAATAGTCAAAAACAACTCAAGAGGTTTACCTCGTATTGGTCTGTTAATCGACAGCTCGTCAAGCAACATTGGACTTGGGCTGCCACTAGACACTAACACTGAACCTGGTGCACTTTTAAAAGCAAATGATTACCCGCTGCCATTTGCTTGGTAGCTTGACTGGCTATAAGTATAACCACCTCGTTTCTCAACGAGGGTAAAAACGTATTCCCGGGGATGCTACTCTATCGTCAAGAAAAAGAATTCTGTATCCCTCTTGCCAAATAAAATAAAAACCCCCTTCATAAAATCATTCAACACTTCAAACTTGCCAACTCAGCAGTATAAGAGAAAAGAAAGCTGAACTAAACCAATTGCTAGATTAGATAGGATTGTTGATAATCTTGAGCATATCATCCCCCTTGGCGATCGTCGTCAGATTGTCATACGAATCCTCCGTAACCAGGATACAGTCCTCGATACGCACTCCACCGATAGGATAGTACTTTTCGAGGACCTTCTTGTTGATGTACTTGGCATGCAGCGGGTTATCGAGGAAGTACGCTTGTATGTACTCGCGGCAAAAGTAACTTTGTACAGTTCGGTCAGTTTGACACGTTCCGCACAGCAAGTTGGGGGGACAACCTACATTCCCGGCTCGATGGTTACAACCATATTCTTCTCCAGCTTTTGTCTCCCCTTGGCCGATGCCGACGACTGTGCCACTGCGTCACGGTACATGACACCCAGCATCTCGGGGCTCATGAGCTCCCGCTTACCCATGGCA
The DNA here is from genome assembly GCA_033439745.1 of Lasiosphaeria hispida. Classification (NCBI taxonomy): domain Eukaryota; kingdom Fungi; phylum Ascomycota; class Sordariomycetes; order Sordariales; family Lasiosphaeriaceae; genus Lasiosphaeria; species Lasiosphaeria hispida. Next base: position 3,522,696 of record JAUIQD010000003.1, read on the forward strand.
CCGCCGACACGCCGCCCCTTACCAACCCCGGCAGAGCCCAACAGCAAGCTTTCACGCCCGCTCACGTCGTGTACTTCGAGTCCGACGTGGTGCCCCAGACCATGGGGGAAGAAGGCAGCGATAGTACCCCTGCTGAAAATCTCAGAGGCAGTGCCATTGTGCAAAATGCCAAGTCGTAAAAGTTCCGTCACGGCGACGATGCATGCGTGCAAGTGCAGCGTGTAAAAGATAACGCCAGGGCGAATACGCTGGATGCACTCTTCCTGCATGCGCTCGACGACAGCGTTGATAGCGGCGGCCTCGGGGCTCCATTGTCCCGAGATTGGGAAGGTCCGCGTCACATCGCTAGCGTAGCACCTCCACTCGGCGCCGCCATCGAGAACGACGAGCTGCTGCCCGGCGAGTGGGTGGTTGTTGGCATCATAGTGCAGCGTTGCTGCGTTGGTACCGCTGCCCGCGATCACGGGGTACGCCTGCCGCTTGGCACCCTGGGCAGTGCCGAAGCCACGGAAGATGGCCTCGATTTCACGCTCGTTTGCGAGGCGCTTGAGACGGCCGAGGACAGCTTTGTGGGCGGCGCTCTGTAAAATATGAGTTAGTGATGCTATACACGAGAGATGAAGCACAAAGCCGGCGAATAGGAGATGATGGGGAGCGCGCACCGAGACAACGTTTGCCCGTCGAATCATCTCGACTTCAAAATCGGTCTTGATGACACGGGCAGCATCCATCGAAGGCTTCAGCTTCATAGTGTCGATGTGAACAACGCCCTTGGTGTTCTCGAGCTGTGGTGCCTGGTCTGAGTGGAGCACGAATACAGTGCTCCCTGGCGCAAGAGTAGTGTAAAGGAACCGCTCCAGGCCGGCGATGAAGCGCACATCATCAACGTTCGAGGCGGCCTTGGCCTCTTCGATGCTCGGTGTCGTGCCAAACCAAAGCACGTTCCTGGGGTCCGTGTAAGGAATCCAGAGAATGAGATGGTCACGGGTAATGTCATAAGTGAGTGAACACCCGGGGAAGTCGGCACCAGACAGGTAATAGAAGCTACGACAGCATCAATACTTAGCCAAGATACTTGGAAAACAACGGGGCAACACATACTACCGACGCTGGCGGAACTCGGGCCCCATATCAGAATCCTCGTAGTTCTTGTCATCTTGCCCAGGCAGGAAGATGAGGCCACTTTGCACGCCGAGTTCCTTGGCCACCTTCTGGGCATGGGTCTTGGCTTGGGGAGGGTCAACAAACGTCGGAGCTGGGGCACAAGGATAGACATACCGGGATACTTTCCAACCTTGTCATGCAGCCATGCGTCGTTTAGTACCGGCCTCACCCTCGGCGCAGCCGGGGCCGGTGTCGGTGGTAGTACCGGCACCTTCGGCGGGACCTTGACCTCGATGATGAGCGCGTCAAACTCATCGACGGCAACCAAGTCGTGATCGACTTCCATCTTGCCACTGCTTCCTGTTGGCGAGCGACCAGGGGCGGTTGGGGACAATCAGGTTTGCGGCGAATATGGGATGGGTCTTGTAAGATGCGCGGAATACGGAGCAGAGGAAATACGGATGCGGAGCGGGGATAAGGGACGGAGAAGGGGAACGGTGAGTATCCGGAATGGAAGGAGCCTGGATGGGAGGGATGGGTGGCAGCGAAGGAACTAGATGGGTGAATGCAGTTGGTGAATGCAGTTGGTCCCCCCTTGCAGGCGGCGGGAAGAGCACGAGCACGTCGTCGTTATCGCACGACAGCGCACGACAGCACACGAAACGACGGCAGGAACAAACCCCGCGCGTGTTGCGGGGGATTGTTGCGGGGGGATCTTATCGGTATAAGGTCTGTGTCGTCGGGTCGACCTTTGGCCTCGACCTTGCCGGGAGAGTCGTCTTGCCGCGCACTGGTAGCGACCGCCAAGGAGTGTGTTGATTGAAGCGCCTGGCGCGATCCCCACAGAGGTGAAGGAGTGACAGACAACGCGCTGATGAGAAGGGGATAAAAACACAATCAAATGTGTGTTGTGCTGGGTCGGTGGCGCGAGGGTAGGAGCTGGTTTTATTCGGCGTTTCACCACAAAAAAAAAAAAAAAAAAAACCATCACGAACACATGTCAATGCTGGCAAGACTCGAGCAGAAGGAGAAATGCAGTCCTAGCGGCCGATCGGGACATGCCCAATGTTGGATATGCGGGCTAGCCAAAAGGGCGCGCTCTCCATTAGATCGTTGGGTCCGTGGGTCCTTTGTCTAGCTAGAATTAGCTGAGTCTAAATGTAAGCTTGGCTGCTAGCGTTTTGAAGGCGGCACCAACGAGGGCTGCGAGTTAATTTGGACCTTCCGCCGCCGCTTGCTTCTCGAGATCAACAACTGGAAACTCGAAGGGATCGGGTGGCGCGCCGGGGGCGTGCGCCTTTCCCCAACGCCCATCATTTTGTACTACTACGGATACGGCTGCACACACGGACGGAATACATGGAAGCCCCAGAATCTGCGAATCCGCGCGACTCACCACCGTTCAGTGTCACCTCGCTCGGTTGAGCATCTGTGCCAAGCCCAACTCCCGCGCCCTTCGATGTGGCCGCGAACGAGACGAGGCGCGCCCAGCAGACTTCGCCCCCATGCGAGTCAGCTTTACATACCTGTCGGCAATACGCTCCAGTCCGTGTGTCCCGGCGACAAGATCGAGGTTTTTAAAAAACACTTGTTGTTACGCCCAAACCCTGATTTTCCCGCTCTCGACCTCTCCGCTGCACCCACTACCCTTTCGTTTTCTATATATGTACACCATAAGAAATGCCGTTGTATCCTTAGCCCTTTCATGTACTCATGTTCCGTGCCCCGTGCCCCGTGCCCCGTCCCCCGTCTTCCTATACCACTCGTTCCCATTCCCATCCGGGCTGAGTTTAAACCGCGGGAAGAGCTGGCCCGGCGATTGATAAAAACATGGCAGTCCAAAGTATATCACCCCCCCGTCTCTCCTTTTGGGTATCAAGTGGCAATCATCCAAAAAAAAATACTGATAACTCCAACTCCACCCTCCGTTCCTCAACAACTCTCATCGTCTCGCTCCTCCTCCACCGCTTACTTTACTGTTCACGACATGGAGGGCTCTAAGTTTCATGAGTCGCCCACGCACGGTTTTCTTCTTGGTGCGAACGTTCCTCTAGGCAGCCCAGGATGCCCGTTGGAAGTTTGTTCGGTGCCAGCAGGCGCGAGCCGACAAAAAAAAGACGCCAGCTCTGGCCTGACTATTAGAAAGCGGGCGCCCCTGATTTAACCCACCGCTAACAATATGCCGAAGCAGTACCCGGAAACTATCGATGGTAACCCCCGCCAAGGATGTCTCCCCACTGGAAACTAGGATCCACTAGAATGTCCTCCATCATCTCCCCTTGTTGCTGTTGTTGTTGTTGTTGTTGCTGCTGCTGCTGCTGCTGCTGCTGGTGGTGTTGTGCCAGCTGCTGTTGGTGCGCCTGATGGTGTGCTTGGTGTTGCTGTTGCTGCTGCTGGTGTTGCTGCCGGTGCCTTTGTTGCTGCTGGTGGTGTTGGTGGCGCTGGCGCTGCTGGTGTTGGTGCTGGTGCTGGTGCTCCTGTGCCCCGTGTTCCTGTTGCATCGCGATCAAGTTAGATGGGGGATATATTTGCGATGTCGTGTCCAGTCCGTGATGCCCCTGCCCCTGTGATACCAAATACGGCGGGACTGGGCCCAACAACTGGCCTTCGATGTCATCGTAGACGTTCGGCATGGGGAAAAACTGCGGCGTGTCTTGAGCGGCTTGTCGACTCTGAGGGTAGCCCGCCAGGTCCAGCAACGGCTGGTTGGGGTACGCAAATGGATCGCCTGAAGGAAACATCATGGCATCCAGCTTGTATAGCGAGCTAGCCGAGCCGCCTGGCGCCGATGTCTGCTGGAAACCCTGGGGACGGGCGTGCGCAGTTCCGGGGGTGCTGCTGCTGTCCGAATTGGTCCCCGTCAGGGCAACATCCAGCGGCAACAACTCTTGGAGGTTGCTCGCAAAGCCATGTCCCGGCAAACTGCCTGACACCCCCATCGCGTCAAACGATGCCCTCTGAGGGGCTATGGACGTTTCTCTCCGAACTGCTCCGCTCGGGCTCCGGACCAGCTCCTCCGACCTCCTTTGCGGGGCATTGTCTGGCAGCCCAGGGCGAGTTGGCAAAGGCATATTTCCCGTCTTGGACCCTGGAACCGGGGCCGACCGCTTTTTCGTCGGCACAGGCCGACCTGAGCCCTTCTTAAGACGCTCTTTCAACTGTTCGAAAAGGGGCTAATTGTCCCTCGTCAGCCTTGTTCACACGGAGCCCATGGTAAAGCCTACCTTCAGCGCACTTGTGATGCGGTCTGCGGCCAAACTTCTCTGCGCAAGGGTTGCAATGACATCTCTGCCAGCACGGGCATCCGCTAGTATCTCGGCGGACCCCGGCTTGTCCGGGTTCTCCAAAACATAGAAGACAAGGGAGATAATTGCGAAAAACTCCGTGTACAGGATGAACCAGTAGGGCCCGATCAAGACGGATTGTTTCTGGATCTCCATGCCTATGTGCACAATGTTCCGAGAAACGCTGATTCCCGCTGCCGCACAGTTGTAATACCGGTCATCGATCTTCTTGCCGGCCGTCAGGCGCGGTGAAACGTAGTGGAGAAACGGCCGATAGAGCATCATCTGAACATGCGCATAGCCAAATCGTAGCAGAGTTCGCACCCTAGCGGGAATCGATGTTGTTAGCAAGACATAACCGGGGTGTTGGGGAAATGCGCATATCGAGTTCCACATACCGAACAACCTCAATGGTACCATCGGCACTTGGTCGCCAATGTGCTGGAAGCCGTTCGTACCACTCATGCAGCTCTACTTCGATCTCCTTGATTCGGGAATATCGAATCATGTAAGTCGCATTCGGGCGCTCGCCACCCATAACACACTCCTCCACCCCTTTGAGGGGGTATATGTGTTTTACAACCTTGGATAAAATGGCCATGAGTTTGTTATGGGCGTTGAAGGCCTGGAAGAACGACGGAGTCCCTGGCGGAGGGGCGATAATGGCCTCCTTGGTAATGTATTCGTCGTCAACCTCAGTCGGCGTGGGTTGGTCAACATCGTCATCGCCGAGAAGTATCGGGAACCCGAGGATTGCTGACACGTAGGTATCCACTTGCCGAACCACATGGAATACTCGTCGCCTCGTTTCGTCCTCAATCGGCGTCATTTCTGCGTGCGGGAGATGCCGGTGAAGACCCATGCGGAGGCAAGACCGGAGAGCGATACCGAGAAAAGCGTAGCATCCGCTAATGTTGGACGTTGCCTGGAGGAAGAGGATCATGTATATGAGTCCTTGCAATGAGGTTAGGTCTCTGCATTCGGCAACATCCTGCAAGATCAATCTGGCGGAAGCGTAGTACTTGAGCCTAAACCAGTTGTCAGAAAACAGAAAACGGAGGCTGACGTTGACAAAGTATGGGAACTCACCCTTCCTCCATTGCTGATTTGTGAGTAACTGGGGGGTTCGAGGGGTCGTCCTTGGTGTTGTACATGCATCCGAGCGACATGACAGAATACAAAAGCCCTAGGAATCTGTGCTCTTCGGGGCCCCAGGAGCCCTGTGGTGTGTCATACAGCTTATCGAGTGTCTCATAGAACGTAGGCTGGTGCACGACACGCAAAAGGCAAGTAGCGCAGTTCAGCGAGAAGTAGCACAGAGCCCGAACCTTTTCCTGGGGGGGCAGGTCGTAGATGTTTGGGGTCGTTGCGCCGTCCCAGGGGGTACCGGCACCCACGCGGGAAGAATCGAGGTTAAACATACCAGCTGGTCGGGGAGGTCGGTTGAGGAAGGGGATGCGATAGTCGTTCCCCAGCAAACCCTGGAAGTGCTCTTTCATCCGTCTGAGGAAGACAGCCCCAGACGAGATCCCGTGAAAGTCCCATTCGCCACCTTCGCTGAGGTCGAGCTGGCCGATGGTCTCGATCATGGACATGATATGGGCGTCTTGGCCCTCGGGTGCTTTGGCTGCCTCCCTCTCGAGCTTCATCGCCTGCAGTCTTGCTTGCTCCCGCTTTTGGAACTCTTGCTGGATGACGGGATCAAGACTCGGATCGGCCAGGTCAACATCGGGCATAAACTTGCGCAAGAGGCCCTCAGCTCGCTGGAGCCTGGCCTCCAGTGCCTCGATGTACTGCGGCGCCGGGTTTCTGCGGCGGTTAGACGGCTTATCGTAGGTGCATTCTGGGAGTCGGTCAGCAGGGGGCTGGCGCGGGCCACTGGGCGATCTAGATGATTCTCGCATTACCGTAGCTGTAGACCGAACAGTGGGTGCATGGCTGCTTCCCGTCGCACTTGATCTTCTTCCGACGGCATTCGTCGCATGCTCGCGTTACCCTACGGCGCTTCTGGAGGGGCATGCTCGATGTCTCACCACCAGGCTCTCGCGACCCGGTAGGGTCCTCCGATTCGGACTTGCTGGGGCCCTGGCCCGACGACTTAACACTCTCGGAAGGGGAGGCATGATCCCGGGGCGACAAGTCAACCGACTCGTCTTCGGACATATCGGGCGTGTTGGCGGAGCCGGAAGCGCTCGGTGCGGTGTTCTTGGTCCTGGGGCCGGCCCCGGAGGGCTTGGAGGGTTGGGAGGGAGGGCGAGCTGGGCGAGGGGGGATACCCTCGGTTTTTGGATCCGTCATATCCGTCCCTAACCCCCGCGCGCAGGCGGCGGAACGTCCTGCCCTCGTATCGATGACAGCCCGTCTCAGCGAACGTCCCGATGTATTCTAGGTTTGGTATGGTTTTGCATTTCTGAACAAAGACCAGCGCGTTTACAAGGCCTAACAGCGCGCATCTAGCCGTGACGGACACTGGGGGGTTCGAAGCGGAAAAAGGTCAGAGGTCCAGCCGGAGCGCAACCGGGAGAGTCCAGTAGGTGTTGAAAGCAGGGTCGCGTGTGCAGACACAGGTATAACAGCCAACCAGGAAGGGTAGGGGCAGTAGGAACAGGGGATCTGCCACTCCCAGGGCCTTGCCCGTTCGAGTCAACCAACCTTGGGAGTCAACAGCCCGTCCGGCGGAAGAGCAATCCACTTGGGCGAGCTCCGCAGCCTCCGCCCAGGGAACGCAGCAAGCACCTAGTGGATAGGCAGACAGCGTACGGAGTGCTGTGGGTTCAGTTCGGTTGGTAGGGGTATGGGCTGCAGATGTGAGGACATGGACAAGATCCCGTGCGACTGTGGGGCTGCTACCTTAAGGGTCGAGGATGGGACAAGGGGGGGGGGGAGAGGGAGACATCGCAATGTAATGTACCCCGTAGGTAGGTGTGTGCCGGTGCCGATTCGGTCTTGGACCGAGCGTGAAGACACAGGTCGGGGCGGCTGATTATGTGTGAAGGCCCCCCGGCTGGCGAATATACATGCAAATGAAAAATAAGATCTAAACAAACCCAGATAAATAAAACGCCGACAGAGACAATTATGAAACCTGCGCTAGTTACTCCCTCTCGCCAGCCACGGGTGGGAGCATTGGATTAGCAACCTCCAACCGTTGGGCCATCTCGGCGAGAGCGCGAGACGCAACTGGAAATGTGTATCAGAGGGGAAGTGGCGGCCCCCAAAGATCGAGTCAATCCCGGGCGCCTCATTGTGGTTTGGACGGGGGCAGACTCTAACCAACGTACTATGTACATAAGGTAGGGGAAAGGTAGGGGAAAGGTAGGGGAAGGGTAGGGGATGGGGATTGGTGGCGGCGGGTGACGGGTGGGTGACCAGGATGAGGGGGCTCTCTCGCAGAGGCAACATCGAGGGGCACAGGCCTGCTCCCTAACCGCGTTGAATGGGTATCTTTCTATCCTAACTCCGAGGCCACGAGTTCGACGGGAGCTAGGTACCCCTTGGCCCCGCGCCCCTGGAACCCAACCCTACCGACTGTGGTCATGTGTCTTCGAGGTCTGTGGGAACCTCAATTACTGGATTGCGTGTCTCCAGCCATCCAACTGTGCCGCTCGAGCAGCTCCGTGCTCAAGAGCTAGGGGTATATCAAAGAATTGGCCGGTCCCCAGGTTGCCATGGGGCGCTTAATATGGAGGGCGACGTAATGTGATGCCAAGCTAGGAAAAGACGGACGGGATGGCAGGTTAATTAGGTGGGTTTGAATCAAGCGGATGCGGTAGAGATGCGGTATAGATGCGGGTATTTTCAAGTCGCTCCGCCTCTTGACCTTTGTCGTCAAGGCACATGCCTATAGCTCTTCCGGGGCTTTGTCTATTGATTCCAAGCTCTGGCCCGAGAACCCCTCAGACGCCACGCACATATTGCTGTCGTCGACCCGTGGTTGGGATGCGAGGATGGGAATATAGCAAGATTGAAGTGAGAGAGTCTGAACAGCGCGCCGTCATTGGATTCAGCTCCGCGGACGCGGAGCCGGGCTGGCTGGTAAAGCCACTTTGCTGGGATCTCCACACAGCAGTTGGCACCAATTGGTAGACCCTCTCCTGTTGTTGCAGTAGTGACCCCAGCCGGAACGGATGAATCATAGAAGGCTGCGCTATCTCCGTCAGGAGCAAAGCCAACCAAGCGTCTACTACCTAAGCGCTTGGCCAATGGTGTCGTGTTGATTTGGAGTCGTCTTCCTCTTGGCGCGCGATGCTCGTTGAGGTAGACGGCTGCCGACTATCATCGGATTGAGCCGCTAAGGCTTGGGCAGAACTTCAGTCGGCAGACAAGGCGGCCCGCAGCTTGACGGTGGCAGACGGAATCTTTTTTGGCCGAATATTGGGTACATTACTTTACGGGGGTATGATGTACTGCATCCCTAGCTAGAGAGGGGGAGGAGGCAGGTAGGTACAAGGTGACTGAGGAGGGGTGGCCCGCATTCGTTGCAATGTGGTTGAGAGGAAGGACTTTTCGGAACCCGCGATGTTGAAAAAGATGGAGAAGGCAGGGGCCGCCCACAGAACGAGGACCAGGGGAGGCAAGCCACGCAAGCCGAGATTGGGTGCGCTACAGGACTTGGCTGATGTCATCGCACTTCCCAGGGCTCATTGCTTCTGCTTGGCACGCAGCGGAAAGCGGCGCTAGGAAGCAGTACGTACCGAAAATCAGGTCATTCCATGCGCGGACGCTGTGCGCGAACGAACTGGGTATGGTTGAGTCGACTCCCCCGCCAGGGGCATTTCCAACTTTTCACTTAGGATGACATGACGGGAAAAACCCGCACAGATATAGAAAACAATATTAGTTAGCCCGCTGACTCCTCTCACACGGTGAAGGCTGGCTGGAGGTCAAAGGCAGGAGGCAGGCGGGAAGGTAACCGGAGTGTGCGATGAAACCCAGCGCATGGAATCGATAAATCGAATCCGTGAATCCGAATTCAGAACTTCCAGGTTTCCCCGTGAACACGGCAAGGCAGAGTGACAGGGAGATGGGCGTATCCGACGCTTTCACACGTCTCGCGCACCAACGTGCAAACGCCGCAGACACCGCCGACACCGACACGGTAGGGTAGGTACCCATTGCGGTTGTTGATGCAGCCATTGCAGCAATCCCCACCTCTTCAAGGCTTCCTTGCTTGCCGCAGAGTTTTGTCCCAATCGTATGCTTCACAGTTACCCCACCCCACGAAGGATCAGTGGCCCCAGGGATACCGAAATCAACCCGATGGTCAATCACTGGTTTTTTGCCCTCCTCACCCTCTAGCTTGGGGGCTTGGTTGGGGGTTGCGGTACCCCACTCCGCCTATCAGCCTTGCCATCCCTGATAGGCCAGAGGGCCAAATAAGACGCAATAATGCTTTCCTAATCGAATGCATTACCTTACACCTGTTTCTTTTTGTCTCTTGTCTTTAATCGGTTGAGCTGTCAGCGTTGTCAACTTCAGCTGGGTATTAGGCAATGCAATAGGTAATGGTGCAACGTCTGGGCACTCCCCTGAGACTAGACGCTCTGTGAAGTGTAGGGTCTCCATTTTCCTCGGGTTTGCACTCAGGGTTGCCCCAGCCCAGGATGTTACCTCCGCTACGAAGTATACTATGGATTCTCAGGGTCCAAGAGCTCGGCTGGCTTGGCTGGCTTGGCTGGCTTGCTTAGCGGCTTTGATCTCTCTGCCTGCGGGTTTTCTAGAAACACGGGGCGGCGAGGGAGTGCAGAGTGCAGAGCGCACGCTGTATGCTTGTATCACCTGCCTATTCAAGAATGGGGCATTTAGGCTTTAGCCAGCCTTGTGGCCTTCACCGACGTCGGCAGCGCTCCACGAACGAACAAAACACTGGACTGGGTGAATCCGTGAATCCCAGCCACCTTTTTGCCTCCTTGTGCGGCATTACGCCCAAAGCTTAGCTCGCTCGCCCCATCCATACAGCAGCAGCGGCGGCAGCCGGTGCGTTCACTTCACAGTGTTGGTGTGTTGGCTGACAAGGTGCCCGCAGCGACTCTGCATTTCAGGTGGTTGATGAATGCAGTGACAAAGCACTGGGTGCTGGAGGTGAGTGACAGAGCGAAAGCCCGAGCTTGGCGGGAGGGGAGGAGCGCGGGGTTCCGCACAGAGTAATCCGAGCCGAATCCCGCCCAAAGCTTTTGCTGGAGGTCACTCCAAGCGAACCCGACCTGCGCTCGACGGGCCTGCCTCAGCTGCCTGCCCCACCATCCCCCCCTCCTGCCTCATCGGCGTCGTTCTCCATCCAATCTCAGCCTTGACTGGAGCTCTCTGTGGTGCTTCAGCCTCGCCCCTCTGCCAACGTCGGGTGCTCTCCAACACCGCGATATCCAGCGCCACCGCGACCATGGCCGATCCATTGCTCGAGTTTTTCACCGTCATGGACGGCCAAGGAGGGGTTGTCGTCAAAGGTGATTGAATACGTTGCAAACCACATTCGCCATCTTCCTTCTCGGCGCCTCTGCATGCTGTCTAGCGCATCTCTAACAAGTGTGGTTACAGACCCGCCCAAATTTGACCTGGACCTTTACCTACAAAACTACCGTGGTAAGCAACTTCCTTTCTGATTCTTGCCCATCAACTCCTTTTAACATGCCGACATCAGGCCGCACCCGCTTCGACCGACTGTACCTCATCGGCCGTAGCTCGGTCCCCCTTTGTGTCGATGCCCTGAAAACTGCTATATCCGAGGCAAAACGGGGGCGCGACCCTCAACGATACCGTGAAGTTGTTGAGTGTCTGCGAATCGCTGCCCCGCACGACCCAGAATCCATCTACGACCAGACGTGGCTGGAGAACACCGAGGTTTCGAACCGCAATGAAACTCACCGGCTTACCCTTGAGCTCAAGGGATACAAAAACAACCTGATCAAGGAGAGTGTTAGGGTACGTTCTTGTCTTCCGAATGTGGATAAATGTTTTGATTCCAAAGAGCTAATAACTTTCTCTATTTTCTTGTAGATGGGTAACGAGGATCTTGGAAAGCACCTCGAGAGCATCGGTGACCTCAATGGAGCTGCCGAGGCTTATTCGAAGATGCGGCCCGATGTGAGCACGCCAAAGCACATCGTCGACGTCGGCAAGCATCTCGTCCGCGTGTCTTTACAACGACGCGAGTGGGGGATGGTGGCGGCACATATGAACAAAATGGGCGGAAACCAGAGCCCAGAGGACGAGAAGCTGCTCCAGCCATACATCAAGGTCGTCCAGGGTATATCCTATCTTGGCCAAGAAAGATTTCTGGACGCAGCGCTGAGCTTTTTGGCAGCCGATGCTGCCGTTCCAAGCGCAAGCTACAATGATGTCGCGAGCCAAAACGACGTTGCAGTATACGGCGGTCTGCTCGCTCTCGCATCGATGGACAGGAAAGACTTGCAGACCAAGGTTCTCGACAACTCGAGCTTCAGGCAATTCCTGGAGCTGGAGCCACACATCCGCCGAGCTGTCACACAGTTTGTGAATGGTAGATACTCAGCCTGTATCGCAACCCTGGAGTCGTACCGCCCTGATTACCTCTTGGACATCTACCTCCAACGGCACATCGCCAAGATATACAGCGAGATTCGGAGCAAGTGCATTGTTCAGTACCTTATACCATTCTCCTGTGTTACTCTCGATACCATGAATGCGGCATTCGGCAGTCTAGAGAAGCCCATCGAGGAAGAGCTGGTGTCAATGATTCGGGCGGGCACCCTCCAGGCAAGAATCAATACCATTGACAAGGTGAGCTAAATTTCCCCTGGTGAGCTCCGACTATTTTACTAATCTTATATTAAGCTCGTGACGGCAGTGTCTGTCAACCCGAGACAGAAGCTGCAGGCCTCGGCACTAGAGACTGGACAGAGCTACGAGAAGCAGGCTATCGACCGGCTCCGGCGTATGGCCCTTGCGGCGGCAGATCTCGAACTGAAGGGCCAGCGAAAAATGACCCCCCATGGAATGAACGTAACAAGTGAGCTTATGTATGACGACTCAGCATTGGAGTAGGGCGACAGGGGCGGACAAAGGCACGGGAACTCCGGATGGGAGTTTGGGAGTTCGGGGTTTGGCAGGGCATGGTTCCCTGCTGCATTGCAAGCTCAGTTCAAGCGAGCATTGGAAAGCAAGCGCACCAAGTAGCCCCTCAAGTGACTGGTAGAGACGGAACAGTGTTCCCGTCATAGGTATGGGGACTCTCTGCTCTAGGCGCACATGATAGCTATTTTTTCCCTAGCGATTCATTGCGGATGGGGTAAAACGAACACATCACATAACACATCACATAATGACAATAACGATTAAATGCGGTAGCTGCGGGGTTGTGTTTGAGTACAGGGGTATCATTGATCTATCTTCTCGTTTGCTCCATAAACACTCCTTCATTCTAACTTAGCCCATAAGCTGGCGTATGTCCTCTGGCGGCCAGCGGACCTGAGCAAACGATAAGCACCGTTTGATGCTTTGTAGATACTTGCGAGTGATCTCACTGCCCATGATATGTCCTCTCTCGCCGCCGTGGAGCTTTTCGCGGGCACTTCGCTCGTGGATGCCCACCATGGTGACACCAATAGGCCATGCCGCCTTGCCGATGCTGAGCCGCAGGTAGCCATCGTTGGCATCAACGTAGCGCCTCTCCTGGGCGGCCTTGACGATTTCAACGATAGCTTCCAGGATACTCTCGTCCAAGTCGCCCTTTTCAAATTTGCGGAACAGGGGCCGCATTGTTTCCTTGCTCGAGAGCATGGCGCTTCGCGCAGCCTGCCCAGAATATGTGTCGGCGTTGTCTTCCTTAACAAGCGCAATCTCCCACTCCCGCAGTACCATATTGAAGTAGGACGCTAGCTGGCGGAACAAATACCGCCTTGCCTTCTTCTCGGCGACGGGGGGCACTGTTTCAGGCACCTTCATATCCTTCTCTTCGACGGGGGGGAGAGTTGTCGCGATTGGCCCAGAAGCTGCCACAGGGCCGTTGGCAATTTTGCGATATCGCCGGAGCCTCGAGCCGTGGCTTTCACCGAACAACACAGCAGGCTGCCCAAGCTCCCTGAGCTTGCTCAGTAGCTCGGCCTCGGGGAGGTCTCCCTCGCCGTCCGAGTCCTCGTCGCTCTCAGCAGCCCCGCTCGCCACATCCTCCTTAGCACCCGGCGGCGGTAGCTCGGGCAGTCCGAGTCGCTTGCGCCGTGCCTTTTCCTCTTCTGCCTCTCTGACCTCGCGCCGTATCCGGCTTTCCTCCCCCAGCCGCTGTCTTTTGTCTTCACGCGCCTTGGCTTCCTCCGCGGCGTCTTCCTCGCGCTTCCGCTTCGCGGCAGCCCTCGCTGCGCGTTCCTGCTCAAGTTTCTTCTGCTCTCCTAAATATGCCGCCTTGCGCGCCTCTTCTGCCTCGCGTTTGCTGATGTATTTCGGGGCGGGCTTGGTGGGTTCGGCTGTCTGCGAGGAGCTGCCTTTCGCCTTGGCGATCTCCTTGGACATGAGTGAAGCAAAGTCCATTTTGGGTGTATCGCCTTGGCGGTTGTCCCTTGCAGTAGGTTTCTGGTTTTACCAAAAAGCAGCGACGTCTCGCAGGCGCTGGTGTAGAAGGCGAGACACGTTAGAACGCGTGTGTTCGTGATTTATCAAAGTTGAGTACGAGGTGTTGAGTTAAGGTCAGATTTGGGCGGGAGCCGAACGCCGGAAGGAAAGCACGGGCTGTCATTAGCGCGCGCCGTAGCGCCTCCATGCCCCACAATGGCAATGCTTAGCGCTGTGGGTTCATTCCAGATCGCCCTGGATCTTGAGTGGCCCTACGAAACGTCTATGGAATGGCGTGCATGTTGACCGATTCCCACTCGATGGATTCGCATCGCGCTCTGCTCTACACACGGTTTCAATCATTTAATGTTGGCTTTATTATCTTGTGTGATCAAAGGCCAAGACTCATGTTATAGGACATTGCTTCAAGTGATCGCAACCATTCTGGTCACGAATCATCATAATCAAGTCGGCCTCAGCTCCAACACACCATGGCGTCCCTGTCTCCAAGTCCCATGGATGAAGACGCCTCCCTGGTCCACCCGACACCCTTCCTAGTCAAGCTGTTTTACCGCACCAGCGCATTTCACAGGTTAATTCGGGCCCTCTCATACCAGGAAAACCAAGAGATTAATAAATAGCTAGGCCAGATGAGTTTGCTGCGCCATCCCTCCCCCCATATGTCCCCGTATACACCTGGAAGACTTGCACTCTCACCGACCTCACCGACCATCTCGCCGCCGCAACCCCCCCAGTGCTTCCCGACGTATCAATCGGCTGCCGCCTCGTGTTTCGGCTCCTCTTTGTCGACCCCCGCGGGCATGATGACCGCCCACCGCGGTACATCGCCAAGGATATCGGTAGCGTTGTAATTGGGGTTGGTGGTCCAGGTGTCGCCGCGTCCGCCGATGTCGATGACGACGACAATTACAGAATGGACACAGGTGCCGCCGAGGCCGACGCCGCTACCGACGCCAACGACGGTACAAAAACGCTCAACGATGCTAGGTTTGTCGTCGGCGACTATATCAGCTGCACCATCCTCCCACCGGACTCGCACACGGGTGACGTTGCACCGAGGCCCGGTCCGCGGACGGGCGGCCGCGGAGCCGGAGTCGGGGCAGGTGACGGGAGGAGCACAATAGGAGTTGCACCTCCCCCTCAGCGTGACCAGATCTCCTGGGGCAGCAGGCCTCGCCGGTCTAACACGGACCATTCCTCTACCCACTACTCTGGGGGGGGCCACTACCCCAGATCGCCAAGAAACGATCGCGGGGGGCGGGCTAGCGACGCGCGGGGGCTGGAGCGGGGCGGCTTTCCGGAGGGAGAATGGAGGAGGGGCGAGAGGATACCTTCTAGAGGGTCTCGTATGCCCAGATAGCAGCGGTATTCGAGAAGCCGTGGTAATTACTCTGGACAGGATGATAGAAATGAAAGACGGCGCGATTCCCAACCATACGCCCCAGAGCTTACAAGATCAAGACGAAGGAACCAGTCACGTTCGGACAGGTCATGGTCAGACCGGTCGTGTTCGGATCGGTCACGGTCCCCCGAGCGAGCTCAATCTACCACAAGATACCGTGACCGAGCTTCAGATGTGGAAGAGGAGGAGGCGGTTAGATGAAGGGGAAACTATTGGAATGGGCCATTGGGCACTCGTCAAACGTTAGGGAACGAGCAGCTCCCGTATTGGGGAAAGAGTAGGATGGTGGAGTGAGAGACAGGTAAAGAGGCAGTATCAGGGGAGAGGAGGGCTCTTGAACCACCACTCCCTAGCCTCAAGAACATGCTAGCCTTGCGTAGAGCTACTAGGGTTTAAAGCGTTGAGCGACTGATTCGGGTCTTGCCATGAATGGACAAATACGACATTGGGTGGGGTATATTTGTTCAATTGTTGCAAGAGTCGATTAGTGGTCCTCTACGGTGTTTTCCCAGCCCTATTCTTATGTACAGACCCCGGGGATGCCATGTATTCCGATACAATCAGTACTCGGAAATGATATCACCTCTCCGCTTCGCACGCAAGTCGTACTTGCCCTAGGGAGGAAAACGTCAGCAAGACTCGCCTCCCCCAACTTGTCACCAATCCCTGGACAACAACTCACATCTGTTGAGTAGGCAATGACGCCGACTATGCTCGGGACAACCGCCACATACATGAAGGTAATCCACGCCGTCCTTGGTGTCCATCTGAAGTACCTGTAGCGGTTCGAACTCATGTCTGCGGGTGCACAACGTTAGAGACACATATCCAATCGCCGGTCGCTAGCGAGTTCTTTTCAAAGCTCGAGAATCGACGCGAATCGGGTAGGGAAATGAATCAGCGTACTCCCTAGCCGGATGATGGCTGGGTCCAAGGCGATCTCTGTTCAGGACAAGGTTAGCATCGTGTATCAGAACGCATAGCAACGGGCCAATTGTGCAGCTAATTGCGCTAGGCCTAGTAGTGAAACTGACTGTGGTGCTGTAGGCCCGCCATCTCGAATCAGATTGACCGGCACGGCGCTCTCTGATCGGTGTTGTGTTGGTGGTGTGGTGGGTTGCGGATTGACGTCGGCTTCGCAAGGGCAGCTTTGAGGTGTGTTCATGCCCGGCCTTGGCGTGGAGGCTCCGTGTGGCCAAGCCTGTCAGCCAGCCGGTCACATGACCGCTTTCAATCAAGAAGCGGTCCTTGTGCAGCACTCGGAATTCACTACCATAGTTTGTCCTGATGAACATGAAAAAAGCTGCCAGCAAAGTGTCTCGGCTCAACTTGCACAGTAGTTCCCCATGCTCATTCCTCACCCTTTGTTCCTTCTCTTTACAGATGTATACCGATCTAGATCGATTGCTCAATTGGCGGCTTGGCTCAATCGCGATTGCGAGGAGCAGCCGCCGGATGCAAAACATCTCTATGCTAAAACAAAACAGAAAACAGCTTGCAAATTCCCGCGGGAGATATAAACAACGGCGCGTCAGCGTAACTATTCCAAACAATTATGACTCTTTTGACGCCAATAGCCGACAGCCAAAGCGGTTTCGGCTTGCTCTGGCTCCTTCGTGCGTCACACCCTGTTGACGGGTATTTTCGGGGCCCGCGCTCAGTTTACCATGTAAGCACGGGTTCTTTGAGATTAATGGTATGCATAGTACTAGCTACCTACGTAATGGGAGCTTCAATACAAGTAATTTGGTATTTAAACTACGCTCCCCACGCAACACCACTGCCTTATATTGACCGTTCCTCGATACCTCCCACACAAGCTAGCTAACCGTCGGACCGATCTCCGGCATTATGTCACAAGACACTCCCAAGGTTGTGCTGCATTGGTACGGTCTCAGATTGGAACCCTGAACGCGACACCATTCTCACATATAAACACAGGCTCAATGGATCACGTGCTTTGGCGACAACATGGTTGCTTGAAGAGCTCGAGATTCCGTACGAATTAGATATTCATCACCGACTTCCCAACGCGATGGCCCCACCAGAGCTTGAAGAGCTTCACATTCTCGGCAAATCTCCGGTGCTCTCCATCACGCCTCCAGGCTCTTCGGAGCGCATTGTCCTTGCTGAGAGTGCTTTCATCACGCAGTACTTGAGTGATCATTTCGCCACGGGCAAAACGTTGGTCCCAACCCGGTGGAAGGACGGCCAGGAGGGCAGGGTCGGAGGCGAAACCGAGTCATGGATGCGGTACCAGTATCTATTGTACTACATCGAGGGCAGCTTCATGGCCACCATGGTCCATAACGTTATTTTTACCGGTACGCTTGCAAACAAGTCCCTGCGACCAGGTATTGGGATTTGGCATTTGGAGATACTGTAAAACTGACCAATACCTCCCTTATATAGGCTTGAAAGGGCCGCGTATACCCTTTTTTATTCGCCCATTTACTAGACTCTTGGCGAACCAGCTCATTGCCATGCTGGTCATTCCAAACATGAAGAGGCATTTTGCATTGCTAGAGCGCTACCTCGCAACCTCTCCGGACGGCGGGAGCTACATCTGTGGCATCAATCTCACCAGTGCCGATATCTTATTATCCTTCAGGCTTTTGGCATTTGACGAGGCCGGTGCGTTTGAGGAAATGTGGGCGTGGGAGAAGACACCGTTCAAGGAATCGTATCCAAAACTACAAGCATACATGGAGCTGTTGTCGAACGAACCCGGGTGGAAAAGAGCTCTGGAGAAGGTCACAAAAATAGAAGGCAGCTGTCCGCTGTTGCCCTAGGGGAGTTCAGATGTTTCAGTGTACGAATATATGGGAACTGCGTTTGTTTACCGCCCAAAAACTCGCTGCTCTGTATCGAATTGAACGGCCAGACTGCTGCCTTCAAGGACGCGGAATCCGTATTCCTCTTTCCAGGCTTGTCTTACTGGGATAATAAGCCATAGGGACCAAAAGGTGAGTGTGCTGATGTCTGCCTGGCGTTTCTGGGCTTGCTCACCTTACGACGGGGAGCATAGGTACGGTTGAAGATGCCCCTGCATCGGGCGAGTGTGCCAACACCCCTAGACTTGGTGGAGAGGTCGGTCGGGGATTGGAGTTCCCCGAGCCGAAAATCTGTCAGGTGCCGCCAAGACATTGGCCAGCTCCGGCAGCTATTCAGTGACATGACGTCAAAACAATTGAGAAAACGCTTCGATTTGCTAGCGGGCCCATTCCAGAATCTCACACAAACAAGAGATTGAACGCCTAATTCAGCGCAAATGACACCAAAGATGCATTGCAGCAAGATTGAGACCGCGCATCCAAGCTTCCGTCAGGCATGAGATCAGACTCAGCGAGGTTGCCCAACGGGAACGGGCCACCGGGGCGACAACAAGTCAGCAAAAGCCACAGCACGCACTCGCCCGAGTGAAGGGATAACCGCGATGGAGACGATGGCAACAGCTGGCACTTCCCTGCTCGCTGCAGGGGCCAGGCCATCCAGAATTACCAGGCTGACAACGCGACCGGGTTCAGAAGGTGGGATAGCAACCCGTCTTGACTCCTGAGGCTCTGCTTTGTCTTCACATCCACACCCACGCACATGCGCCCGCTTTCAGCTTCAGCTCGCTCTTTCCCCCTTGCTTACAGAGCATACGCTAAACAACACCATCAACCTCATCAAACAACGTATTCCCGGGTTCCCTCACTCATCTCACACTGAATTATTGTATTCTAGGGTTCGAAATACTTAATTTCCCAACATTGGACCTCGGTGATGGTGATTCCGCCCAATCGGTAGCCGAAACACCGGGCTATTTGAGGTGCCCGCTCCCGCCCTGAATCCCGGCCAAGCCGGTTTGTAGCCGGAGCAACTCACACTCGCTCACTCGCTTGCTCACTGCCACTGCATCAACTTTTTCGTCCTTTTTCGTTCTCTTTTTTTTTTTTTTTTTTTTTCCTTTTCCGGAGCCGCACTGAAAGTTCATCGACGCTTTCAGTTGTCATGATGGCACACCCGATGCCTTCCCTGGCCTCGCAGTCAGCACCAACACTAAGCCTATCTGAAGTGAGCGATTCGGAATCGCAACCCCTTCAGTCCGATGGTGCCGAGGACGATGAATTCTATGGCGATCAAGATGATGTACAGTCTTTCATGCAGCCAGCAATTAGCCCGATTGCCACGCGCCTGACTTCACCGAGGACCCCGGCTGCCGAGAAGGCTGCGGCCATGGAGCATATCCCCGGAGGAGGTCTTTTTGACGCGCTTGACAACATGTCGCCGGGCTTGCCCTCATTACTCGTGTCTGAGGATGGCACCGACTTATCTCGGCCGAATCACTCAAACAACTCTGTGTCCGCATATAAAGGTAATGACTTGGGGCCACTTTCGGAGCACGGATTATCACCCGCCGAAGGCTTGCCAGCGCCATGGCAGGCCGGACCGAAAGAGTTTGCCATCACCGAACCGACATCGCCTAGGACGTCGTCTATATCGGCAGTCTTTGGACAGTCAAGACTACATCGCTCATCTTCAGTCGGCGAGAATGCCCTAAAAAGGTTGTCCAAGGCCTTGCCTTCAATATCGATTCCGACTGGCCTCATTCCGAATATCCCGACCCCCTCCTTCTGGGCATCACTGGGTAGCCCGTTCCAGAGAGAGGAGCACCCAGCATCACCGCCTCATTTGCACCGTAGTTCACTCGCCCCAGAACTCGCACTAGACCGGCCAGATTCGAGAAGCTATGCTCTACGCAAATCAACCTCTGACGACTCTCTGCTCTATCACTCGCTTTCGCGTGTTTCTTCGTTTGGCGATGATGAACGCTTCGCTCATGTCCGGGAGCAAGTCAATTCCAGGTTCAAGGCCATCAAGGATAGCTGGGATGGGCCATCATTCAAAATGCCTCAATTTCCAAGTATGTGCTCACGGCGGGCCGAATCCTACGTTTGGCAACACAGAGCCAGTGCTTACAATACCCAGACCTTCTCAATGCCCCGCCCAAGAAATCGGCAACGGAACCATCGATGAGTGTTTACCGTTCAGGCACTATACACAACAGCCAGCGGTCACCTCGTGATGGGATTTCACCTCTGGATTCGGCTTTGGAATCGCTAACCGGGGATGTCGTTGTCATGGGAGGATATAGAGGCTCGATTCTTCGTTCTGCACAGCCCCCCCACCGTCAACTTTGGGTCCCTGTAAAGGTTGGACTCAAGATTCGCAAAGTAAATATGGAGGTTGGATTGGAGCCTAAGGACGAGGAAGACATGGGGAACCACATTTTCGCCTCTGGCATGCTGCAGAACATTGGTCCTGTCGACATTTCTAAGAAGCTGTTCAAAAAGCTGAGGGAATGCGACAACGCCCGAACGGGTAGGCTTAGGGTGCACGACTACGGTTACGATTGGCGTCTTAGTCCGCATCTCCTTTCGCGAAAGCTCATCGAGTTCCTCGAGAAACTCCCTTCCAACCAGCCTGGCGTACCCGAAGCGAACAGGGGTGCCCTCGTCATTGCTCACTCTCTTGGCGGTATCATTACTCGACACGCAGTTAACCAGCGTCCTGAGCTCTTCTCTGGGGTCGTCTTCGCAGGTACACCGCAGAGATGCATCAACATACTCGGTCCGGTGCGGAATGGGGATGCCGTCTTGTTGAACGAGAAGGTGTTAACAGCGCAGGTGAACCTCTCTCTAAGGACGACGTTTGTCTTCCTGCCCGAAGATGGATTCTGCTTCGTCGATAAAACTACCAAAGAAGAATACCCGATCGACTTTTACAATGCCGAAGAGTGGGTAAAGCATCGCCTATCGCCATGCGTGTCAGAGCCGGTGCTGGCACCGTTATCGCGGAGCAGCAGCACCCTCGGTTCTCTTCTCAGTCTCTCAGACTCACTTCCCAGCCTACCCCTCCGCGGGCGAAGTAACAGTCACCAGCCAAAGAAAACAAGCACTGAGGCAGTCCATCGAGGCCTAGAGATCACCAAAGACAGAAGTCCGCATCTAGGGGCGGCAGTCCTGTCCGCCAGCAGTGTCCCGCCGCTGCAAGGCCCTAAACCAGCATCAACTACTTCACCGAGCCCTCCGAGCCCTAATCCCAGCACGGCCGCACGAGCACGGAACATGGCCTACCTGCGCCGGGTACTGGCCGAGACGAAGAAGTTCCGCGCCGAGCTGGCGCATAAGCCAACGCACCAGGAGGCCAATGTGTACCCACCTCTCGCGGTGATCTACGGCAAGGATACCCCGACTGTGTTTGCGGCGCGCGTAGCAGGGCGAGAAGGTATTCCCTGTGCAGACGCCTACGATGATTTGGTATTTCATGGTGGGGACGGGGTCGTGCTAGCAAGGGAGTCGATGTTACCCCCAGGATACGAACTGGCCAAGGACGGGAGGATATGCACCGACAGAGGACACGTGAGTATCCTGGGGGATCTGCATGCGGTCGGGAGAGCGCTGGAGGCGGTGTTGAGAGGCCGTAGGAAGGGCATTGGGATGGGAAAGGAGGAGACATGAGTGAGAGTACGCCGAATAGGTACTCACCTGCCTACCCACTGCACATATGATGGACTGCGAAAAGTAGAGAAAAAAGTCAAAGAGGGCAAAAGAAGATTGCTCCCTAGAAATAGAATGGTAGAATTGGGGACTAGAAATAGCAAGCGAGGCGAATTTGCTTAGGCACAAACTGGCCTGTATCTACTTAAGGGGACGGATGCGTTCAGTCGCCAAAGGGCCAAGGGGATAGACGGACGGAAACAAAAACCTACGACTCAATTTATTAATGTTGAGTAAATTTTTTACCCAAAAAATGGAGAGTGCATCGTGTATCACTTATTACGCGGGGAATTTTGTTATAGCTAGAACCAAACTGAACTAGCACGTCAAGAGCAGTTACTATTGTGCTCTGAGCACTTGAAACCCGACATTGCGATCATGGAGGGCTAGTAGCCTGAGAGCCATGATGAAGAATTTCAGTAGGATCCAGAGGAATGCCTAACCGGCCTTTTCCCGATAAGCAAGGAGAGATAGGAAGTGGTGGTGGTGGTGGGTGGGTGAGTTTGCGACGCGAGTGCATCGGAATCTGAGGTGCTTTCTGCAGTGTCAGCCCCGGTCAGCGTCTCGAGAACTGAAATAGCCATCACAAATTAACCACCATCTCTCCAGGACACGGGAAGCGCCAGGCGCCAACCCCCCAGTTGAACCTCGAGAGAGCCAAAGGTTCTTTCCTGGGTGCAACCGCGCTTCACGTCTTGATTGGCTAGTGGCCCTCGATTTCGTTTACCTAAGCGCCTCCCCCCCTGCGCAACGCCCCACACGCTGCCTCCCGGGTCCCTCTCTAGCTGCCACCTGGCCCGTGTCCCTGATCTTCGTCTCCTGCCGCCAGTTGAGTGCCAGCCCGCACAACCTCTTTCGCCTGCAGGGCTCGCAGCTCGCATGCCAAACCCACCAATCCGGTGCCGTCACCGACCTATTTGTAGGGCACTCGGGCCTGTCGTGGAGTGTTTGAGGTTGTCGGCCCCTGGACAGGAGATGCTGCCAAGTTTGTGGTGGGGGGTTACAGTGGCGCTCCCATCTCGCAGCGATGCACCCATCGCCTACCGGGTGTTAAGCTGCTGCTGATTTGATAATTTTACCCTGCTCTGCGTGCGAGCCCCGGGGGGAGCTTTGTCTGGGCGCGCTGGGAGGCGATCGGCACCCTCGATCCGCTACTGCCGCTACCCTCCCACGTCGAGGTCTAGGGGGTGGTCGTGGGTGGTTAACCGCCCGCCCTATCGACGCTCTCGATGAAGGCCAAGGCGACAGGAGGAGGGTATTTGTATCGAGTGGTCTGCCCCCTCTCGGCCTGTTTCCTTTTCGCTGTATCGACTCTACGACTCTCTTCTTCACTGGTTTTTCTTTTGCTTCAGTTTCTTTCCATATTGAAGCGTGTTGGTTTCCTTGCCGTCTTGTCTCGTTTCGTCTCCATCTTGCGTGATACCCCCCACCAAACGGTCGAGCAGCGCTCCAACAACACCCAACAAAATAAACCAATCAGACACAATGGAGAAGGGACCTAACTCCTCCGATTTCGAGGTCGACTCGCGCGACCTCCACCTCCAGTCCAAGGTGCGCACATTGCGCACCGTCGACAGCGCCCGGGTGGCGACCACGGCCCTTGCACTGCTGATGGGCATCACCGTCCTCGGTGTCTCAGCCAACACGCTCGCCGTGTACGACAGCACACATGTCCCCAGTGACTTCCTACTTTCCCTCTGGCCCGATGAGTTCAACATTCGCCCGACCGTCTCCCTGGTCATCGGCAGTGTCATTATCGTCCTCACCAACATCATCGCCTTGTGCTTTAGCAAGGTCCAGTCTGTAAGTTGTAACCGATCCTCGGACATTCCCAATGTCATGGACTAACCATGTCTTCTCTTGCCAGCTCCGAAGCAAGACGGTAGCACACACCTCCACAACGTTCGCTGCCCCCTTGGTTGGCCTGGCGGCGGCCCTGATCGCCATCATCTTCTTCTACGCCGTCAATGCGTCCGAGGAGGTCGACACGTTCCTGTCGTGGACCTGCCGGTGGGAGGCCGTCCCCATGACGGTGCAGCCAAACTGGGGCGCGCTGTGCCGTCAGAGCCGCGCCGGGCTCTACCTCGCCATCCTCCTGATCCCCGTCGAGGCCGTCGCCCTTGGCCTCGCCGGCTTCCAATTGAAGGTGGAAAAGTACGCCTCGAACTACTCGAGCGCGGCACGGAAGGGCAGCCCGACTTTGTCTTAGTCGAGCAAGGGGTCGTGTCCGGGGTGTTGCTGAATAGAGGGAGATTGTGGGAGTTGTTAATCGGGGACATGACTGGAGCGTCCAATGCAATATGTAAAGTATGTACCGATGGACGAGGCGTTTCGGGATTGGTTTTTTGCATATCTGGTTTACGGGATATTGGAATGGCGGTTGTAAGCTACGCCTTGTGATGGAAACTGTGGGTGACGGGGTCGTATTTTATATACTGACGGCTCAGCATTTATTATGCTACAAATATTAAAGTCTTATTGTCTTTACAAGCAATATTCATTCTCAGTGAAATGTAGCGTCTCCCATCAGGGGCCCTCTTTCATGACCTGTTTGTTGACAGAGCACTCTGCAAACTTCCAATTAAGACACCACCAAGTTAGGCAAAGGGGAGGGCATGAATGTCTGCCCCCGAAGCAACTCTGCCTACAACTCGGAGACTATCACATATTTTAGTAAAGAGAATATTCAATAAAATAAAATAATGAGAAAAGGGTACTGGAAGAATAATACAATTATGTTTTTTTTGGGTTTTTTTGCGTTATGCACGGTGCCAAGTTGGCAAACAGGTAACCATGAAGATGAAACCGGGCAAAGCAAACCTCAGGCTGCTCTGATCGCGGCTTCCTACATCTCAAACGTAAATCCTCAGCCCACTGGAAAAGCTGCCGAAACTACTGCAGTCCTGAAATTGTCGCCTTGCCAAGACCCTCCGAGCGATCCAGCAGAGAGCATTCAGAAAAGGGGAGGCACTATGGAAGCACTTGCCCGATGAAGGGGGACACCTGATCTTGACATGCTGCTTATCGCATCATCGTAATCTGGAAGAGCGGCACCCATTGCTACGTACTACGTACCTCGGTGTACCTACATTACGTCGTCCACCCTCCTCTGCTGCCGAAAGTAAATATCCCTGTATACCTACCAGCAAACACATGCGACTTTCTGCAACGTTATCTTTCCAAGAATTCGGCTTCAAGGAAGCACCCCGTCAGCCCTCACCCTCTTAGTCCTGTGGGGGTAATTATCACTTCCTACGCAAGAACAATTCCACCCCATGAAAGTCAGGTATACATTGGCAGAGGCGAGAAGGAAGGAGCTCGATGTTTGGTTTTGTCCACGAAATGAACACCCCTTTCAGCTGACCAGGTCTTTTGTTGCACTTGCAGATTTGATGTCTGCAATGACCCGGCCGTGCCTCATTTTCTTTCTTCTTCACGGATCCGCACATACGCCTTATCGAGAAGACTGGATTATAATGCGTCGTGACCTCCGTGTGAGTGGGTGGGTTGCAGCAGGTACGCGTACTGAATCCGATGGATATGAAAAGTCGGTTGCCTTCTTCAGATATCCCCAGCAACCTTGTATTCAGCAGTCTTGCTTTCATAGTGGGGAAACATACAACCCTCCATCCTCCTGCCCCCCCTTCCCTTTTCTACTCTTGTTATTTGTCCCCTCGGCATGTTGGAACCGAGGAACCGAAGGAAAGTGCAAGAGACTCCCAAAACAAGCTAGCTGTGTCCTTCCTAGGTGTCACCCCAGTTGTAGGTTATTTCTTATTGTTTTCTTGAGGGGGGGGAGCATCCCCACTGCGTCTTTCGTTGTGATCTCAATTCTAGACTGGCTCCTGGCGGTCGATGGGTTACGGCGTTGCGCACAAGACAGATTGTTCGTAAATTCCACCTCAAAAATTGTTTCTAAACAGGCACATCACTCCTGCCTTCCAACTCCCCCCCCCCGATAATCACCACCAGCACCCTTACTAAACCAGCATTCTAGGGGGCTTATAGGAATACCGACGTTGCATAGATTGAGGTGAGGTGGGTGAGACAGAAATCTCGGTGCACCATACCAACGCAACACATTGTCATCCGAACTGGGTCTTCCTGGCTAGATCTGTGTTTGCTGGTTATCTTAGCTGGGAGTATGCATATTAGCCCATCGCCTGGACTCATCTGCAATTTATTTTTCGACTCCCCAGCGACCTCCACCAACAAGAACGACGTTCTGGCTGGCATCAACCACCGAAAGGTGCAAAAGTCAGTCGCCTGACTGGATCTAGCCGTTTTGCTCTATCGAAATGGACCGACCGCCAGCTTCAGCAACAGCCAGCCACCATGATGTCTACGGTCCCAACAAAGGACCGGCACCAACGCAACCCAAAAGGCTCTCGTTTGCGGAAAGGAAGGCGCCGGGGGGAGTTGCTGGACCATCCAAACTCGTTGAAGGCGGCCAACTTACCCGTGGAATTGACCGACCACTCCCCGGCGATGTCGGTCATAGGGCACGCAAGTCCCATTCCAAACAGGATCTCGGCAAGAAGCGAAGCAATGTCAACTTCTTCGAGGACTTTTTTGGTGTCAACGAGAGCAACGTGGCCAAGGAGAGGGTTCGAGGCGACGCAATGGTTATGGCGGAGGTGAAGACAAACGTTATTGTAGGCAACCAGCACTCCTCACATTGTCTGCAGCATTTTGCGACAGGTTCTAGCTAACCCGAGCAACCAGATCAGCGACGAGTTCAGTTTCATTACGGAGTTGTCATATCACCTATCTACCCGATACCAGCGTCCAGTCTCATCGATTGTTGTTACACTACATCACGGGGCATGCATGTTCTTTGGTGGGTCATTTGACGCGGCCTATGCCATGTCCATCTTTGCGCTGCCATCACAACTCCTTCCAACAACAAATAAGCGCAATGCGGCGCTGATACAGAAACACATGGAAGAAGGGCTAGGTGTGCCCCCCTCGAGGGGACTCTTGCGCTTTGTCCCGACCGAGGAAGAGCATCTGGCATGCAACGGTAAGACGATGGCAGGGGAGATTGATGAACTAGAAAAGAGCTATGGTGCTTCCCCTACTCAGCCCGTGGCGGACGATGCTCTTGGCGCTTCCAGAAAAAGATCAGGGGTCCGCAAGAAAATGAGTGTAAAGGTAAGTATTTGTAGTTCCAAAAGCTTGTGGTGCTGCCTTGAGAGCGTGGCTGGCTGACATGGACAAAAGCAGTCATTCGCGAGCTTTCGACCACCATCGGGTATCGATGTTCCTGCTCCAGAGTTGACACCTCCTGCGAGCGCCGACGAAGCACTTCCTGTTATTCCAGCATCCCCGGGTTTCCCAGCAAGTGCCAGAACAGCACCGGAGGGACCTATAGCTCCTCTGTCAGATGTACCAAAGAGGGCGAAGAGGAAGAAGAGCTTTGTAGCCACCATTTTCAGCCGTGCAGGGGGGAAGTCCGACTATAGTTCAACACTGCCGACAATTTCTGGAAGAAAGGCATAAAGTTTGCGGGCTCGACGTGGGAAGCAGCAAGTCGACGGCGTCATGGCCGATTTGGGAATACTGTCTGTCTCTGGGAGTGGGGGCGACCGGATTCGCTCGAAATACGGACCACAGGCCCGTAATATCAGAATTTTGAAGAGCATCACGAAGGATACGGCATAACATTGCATTGGAGTTTTAGCTCTTCTTGTCCGACATCGCGAAAAGGGCTCTTGTTTGTGGGCTACCGTCTCGAAGATAGCAAACATGTCGGTCGGTCAAGCTAAGGAAATACAACTCCCAATATAGGTGAAACATGGCGGCTACCACCCCCTTTTCCTCCGGTTTTGAATTTATATTCTGAGGTAAATTGGGAAAGTAGTCGACATCATGATAGCTCAGGGGAAACTCGAGGCCAAATGAGTAGTGAACCCTAACCCTGCCACCAAATCGTTTATGTAATCGGCGGGATATCAATCCCCGCTTCGGTGAGAGGACATCAAATTTCAGGGCGAATCCCTTCTCTGAGACAACGGTCGCCCTCAATCACTGTCCTATCTCAGGGTCCGTTCACTAAAACACGGCTGAACCGATCGTGGACTCAAGTTTATCTACTTATCAATATACTGCAGTATAATTCTTCATTTGTCATAGGGATCCTGCCGCTATTGAAACCATTACTAGGACCAGGTCGATTTGCGCAAAAGTCTAAGAGCGCCACGGTGTGACCTGAGCCCACATACTACTAGCCTGCGTCCTTGCTCCCAGCTTCTCCATCTTCACGAGCCATCATCGTCGCAGCGATCCTGATTCATATCGACACTAAGCTCCTCTGGTATTCCTGCGATTGGTGGGCTTCCTTAGAGGAAGGGATTGTCAGTTCGGTCATTCTGAGGGCCACCTCAGCGGAAAGGACAAGTGAGTCGGTCCTCCTGCTTCCTGGTCCTTTTTGCGGCTGTGTTCATTCTACATCCTATTCACGAACTAAAACTTCTCATTCGCCAGACGCCCTTCTCTTCAGCGAACCGAGCAGAGCAACCTCCAGCCCTCTTGGGGGCACGAGAGGCATGCTGACGCCAGCCCTGCTAGGGAGCATTGATCTAGTCTCCGACTAGGAGGCCCTTTTTCAAGCCGCACGCACATTACTGTTGTTGTTCAAGATGGAGGTAAGCATGGCCAATGTCCTCAAAACCCCTTGTTCCTCTCGCTTGCTATCTCACCCTATCCTCCCCCTATCCTATTTTTTTTCACTGCCGAAGTCTGGTGCTGGCCTTGCACAGTCGGAACTTGCCGTTCCAGCGTTCCAGCATTCCAGTGTCGCGGAGCCGCAGCATGGCCCGCCGCCCGTCATCGAGTGCTACAGGTCGATCCCTCCAGCCAGTCCGCTTCCCGAACACACTCTCTGCTGTCTTGTTTCCCACCAGCAGTACCGCTGCGCTGGTTCGTCCGTAAGCCCAGACCTCTCTTTGGCTGCCGGTCCAGGCAAGTGTCACCCCAGCTGCGCAGGCAGACACTTCGTTGCCATGCTTTCTGAAAGGACCCGAGACTTTGTCGTTGAGTCACCTTGGCGCTTTGGGCTGAGCCACTTTGGATATCCGTACCACCGTGAGATGCGACAGCGTCAGTCTCTCTGCTTTATATTCTCAACCGCCTCTTCCGACACGCTACACATTTTCCTCCCTGGCTTTGTCAGAGAGGGATACGGGAATTATTTAAGACATTGAATCGAGAGAGTCGTTGCGAAAAATGGCGGGTCGATGCGCTGGCCAGCTGCTGCCAACTTGTTGGTGATGGACTGCCGCTGGTTTCGGCCGCATCAAGCTCGCAAAGCATCTGCGTCGGTCGAACCGTAACCTTCATCACCTTTTTGTCTTGTCCCAGCCCTGGTTATCCATGCCAGGCGCCCCTTGCTCCCACTAGCCAATCCTCAAAAGGCTTTCCCGAGTTGCAAACGGAGGGTCGAGATAACGAGCCGTCGGACGGGTTGCCGCTCCCATTGTTATCATGTTTGTGTGGTGCTAGGTTTGGGGAGCAAAAAAAAAATGCAGCATATAAATATCGACGAACCTGCATTTTCTCGGCTCGCCAGACATTTTTGAGGTGTGTCGGGGGGAGTCTAGTTCAAGGATCAACTTCGCCCTGCGAAGTCATTTTCATCATGTCGTCTGCCTTTTTGCGGAGCAGCGGCTCACCCGTTGATTCCGGAGCCGGCCTTCCGCACCATGGCTCAATTAGAAATATCAGTCCAGCTATACTAAATCTTGAACGCGTTTATGAACAGAACCGCCAACGGCTTCAGAAGAAGGATTCGGAAAACATGCCCGACGTCACGACTACCGTGCAGCAAGCAAAGGGAACACCCCGCCTCCTCTTGATGGGTCAAAGACGGTATGTGTGCACACGCTCACCTCCCCATGCGAAACCTACACTCACAGTTATGACAGGAGCGGGAAGTCATCCATTTCCAGCGTGGTTTTTCATAAGCTGCCGCCAAGTGAGACACTCTTCCTCGAGTCCACAGCGAGAATCCAGAAGGACAGTCTAAAGTGAGCGGATCCCAGATATCGTGCAAAATCGATGGCTGGCTGACCTGCGTCGAGCTCCTTCATGGATGTCCAAATCTGGGACTTTCCCGGGCAAATTGAAGTTTTCGAAAATCCCAACCTCACCTTTGACATCGACGCCATTTTCGGAGAGATAGGAGCCTTGATCTGGGTTATCGATGCGCAGGACGATTATCTCGAGTCGGTAGCCCGGCTCAACAACACTATCCTCCACCTCCAGCGCAGCTACCCTCACATTAACATTGAGGTATTTATTCACAAGGTTGACGGGCTGAGTGATGACTACAAGTTGGACATTCAGCGGGACGTGACCATCAGAATCCAGGACGAATTGTCGGACCAAGGCATCGAGAATGCGCCCGTCAACTTCCACCTCACCAGCATCTACAACCACAGTATCTTCGAGGCCTTTAGTAAGGTGATACAAAAGCTAATCCCGCGGCTAGGCCAACTCGAAGCGATGCTCACCAACTTGTGCCGGACTTGCCGCTTCGAGAAGGCGTACCTGTTTGACGTCAACACCAAGATCTACATTGCCACAGATAGTACTCCCGAGGACATGGCGAGCTACGAGATATGCTCTGACTACGTGGACGTCGTGATAGATTTCACAGAGGTGTACGGTAGCTGGCCGCGCAATCAGCAGTGGCGCGAACGACTCGAGAATGAGCCTTGGCAACAGCCCCTCGACGACCAGGTCGCTTGCGAATGGGCCGAGAGTGGTATGGTCTTGTCGGACGCTCAGCGGCCGATCATGCTGCGGGAGGTAGACCGATTCCTGGCCCTCGTTGCAATCATGAAGGAAGGCTCGTACGAAAAGATGCCCCAGATCAACATGAATGTAGACGTCGTGGTCAAGGGGTTGACCGAGTTCTTCGAAATCACCAAGCCGAAGGAAGTCAAGGCGGCCGCCGCACTATCGCCTCGCAAGGGCGCCCCGAAGAATGGGCGGGCGGGCGGGCTGTAATCATGGATGAGATGCCGAGACACCCTCTGTCTTGCGGGAAGCGGCCATCAGCGACTTGGAATGGTTGGATATATACGGCTGGTGGTTTGGTATATGACGGGAAGCTGTCGACCTCGGGTCTTTGTTTTTCGTTGAGGTCGTTGTGTGTTGACCGTGATCAGTCAAGAGTACGCCATGTGGTAAGCAGGTGCCATGTGGTAAGCAGGTGCCTCGTGTAGGTAGCTGTGTTGATCAATGGCGAGGGGGTATGTTTTTGCTGGGTTCCTGTCCTATATGGCCCGTGGCATGCGAGAGGACGACAGGATAGTTGGTGTAGGTTCAAGATAGTAGTGTAGTGTGTTGGCGCATGCGATCCATCAACCAAACAGCATCGAAGCCTCGATAGACTCCCGAGTCCAGTCCCATGTTGATTGGCTCCGTGCTAGCCAGGTTGCATATGTTTTTACCGTGGAGATTTGTCCCCAGTCATGTAGCAGTAAACTAAGCAATGTATCTCGAGTTACATGTCTCGGAGCTACAACATATTACGGCGCAACTACCTTACCTAGGTCCCGTGGCCAAGGTAAGGAAGGCACCTGAAGTAGTTCGGTCACACTGCTTATGGGATCTACGCAAGTCACGACAGGGATCTATGCAACTGGGTGCATGAACTCGAGGAGGAAGGCTCGCCGTGGCTCCTTCCCTAGATAGCATGGCCGAGGCACCTGGATCTCCGATAACCGGAAGTATAAACCCCCCCCGGGCCGTCCCCTTTTCGGTTTTCGTCTTGCATCCACATACGAGCCCTCTCGTAATACTTCCGTGAAGTCTGTATGTAGTCCACCATCGCTCAAGCGCTCTTCTCCCTCAGCCAATACGTGAAGGAAGTACGGTCATTAGGAGACAAGCCGGAATCGCGAATCAGCCTCACCATGCATGCAGATGAGAGAATCGTGGGCGCACCAGCGGCTATTTAGGTAGACCGAGAAGATGCAGTGTAGGTACGCCAGGCGAACCTGGTAGTAGTAGGACCCTATGCACCCGAGCTGGAAAGAAAAAGAAACTTGGCCTTTTCACGCCTTGCAGCGCACCTTGGTCTAGGGTAGGGGGGTATCCGCAGGCTATGCGAAACACCGAGAACGACTAGACTCCGCAACACAGCCTTACTCCCGAGCGCGGGTAGCGTGTTGTGCAATGTGAGGTTGCTGCTAGCTAGCATGCCACATGAGCCTCCGCCGTGCAGACGTATGCGCCGTCTGTCAGGAGGCGATTTGTGTGCTCGAGGAAAGGGATTGTCTTTTTCCCTAACCCATTCCCCCCCCTAACACATGTGAGAACGATAGAATACATGGCGTGATGGTGGCAGGGCTGACTGAGGGTTTCGCCCATAGCCTGGCAAGGAGCTAAGATAAGAACACACAGAGACGATGAAACATGCACATGCTGGTGGTGTGGGACAGCAGCCCTGTGGCACGAGAAGACTTCTCGAAGAGTTCAAGAGCATAGTTAAAGTTTGGGAGTCTGGGCAGGTGTGGCTCATTCACGGCCTGCCACTGGTTGAGCTCGAAAGATAGAACTACGTTAAAATCCATGTATACGACACCTGGCGCTTCTTCCAGGAGACTCGCCCTTTCGAAGCAACATGAGCTACACCATTGGTGCAGAGCTGCTGCAGACCGCAGACCACCAACCAGTTTGGGGATCAAGAGGTAGTGGCTGGTCGTGTCTTTAGGAAGAGGAACGTCGAAATGCCATGGAGCTTGGGATGAGTATCAGCACGGAAACAAGAACGGGAGCACCCTGCTTCCGCAGCTGCCATCCCTACCTAGGTGCTGCGGAGTAGAACCTCAAAGTTGTGTCCCACACTAGGCAAATACCATGCTGGTGCGCGACTGCCGTTAGTGTGCTGAGATTTTTGTAGGTAAACCTAACCATGTCTCTCGTGACATCGACATCGAGGGCCCACACACCCCACCCGCTCCACAGGTCTCACTAGCTTAGGGGACTGCTAGCGGGTTTAGCCTTCACGAAATAGGAGACTCAATTCGGATGAGAAGTTCTCGACCAGTCGACCATGTTTCCCCGGATGGAAACCCCGGCTGCTGCGGGGCCGCACCCCCCCCCCCCCAACGCTTCAACACAGCCCCGGGCTGCCGCATCCCACCTCTAGGTACCCGCCAACACGATGAGGCCACTACTCGCTATCATAGGTTCTCAAGTCCATGCAGACGGGACGGAGATACAATGCAGGGCCGCGCACAGGAGTAAGCCTTCCGACAAGGGGAGTAAAAAATATAGCCTACCTACACCAGCGCCGCGAGATGTCGGTCGACGATTGGGGCTGCCGTGCCCGGCCGCATGAAATATGAGCCGCCTGGTTTCGGTGCGGTCGCATCAGAGAGACCGTTGATTTGCGGGACAGCCGATGAACCAGCCTGCGAGGCTCGAGCGTGCAGTTCAAACTTTGAACACTTGGGCGCTTGCGGCAAGGTAGCTTTGGTCAGAACACAGTTGGCGGTTGGCGCTAGGAAAGAGCGGCCGGGAGTCGGCAAGCTGTTCTCCCAGCCGCGATTGACGCGCGGCGTCTGTCTTCTCCCGCTGCTAGTCACGGGCATGGTGTGCCTTGCGCTTTCCTTCGGCACTAGGACCCAGGTAAGTCCAGCCAAAACTTGAACTGACCAAGTGCACAGCCAGTTGCATCACCAACAGAGACCGGGAGTGTATTCATTTCTGTTCCTCAATCATTAATATACGCTCGTGACAATTTCATGATCATTCGTCTATGAAACGAAGCTTACACATTCCATCCTCTCTCACCTCAGCCCAGCCTTTGGTGCGCCGGGTGGAGGAACAGATCCTCCGTAATCGCTGACAGAGCGGCATCAGACAAGGCACACCGCGGAGAGAAGAAGATAATGAGTGTAGTGTACCTACAATTGCAGAGTGGAGTACGTATGCATGCGCAACAAGAAGGTGCTGACATCCAGACCTCCCCTTCCTCGTCCTCGACGCCACCAACTCGCCGTTTTTTACAGTCTCTTTCGGTTTCGTTTCAAGGTCGTATTTCAGCCAATGTCGGCCTGCATGAGAACGCCATGTCTTGGTTTTGGGGAATCAAATTCGTTCCCGTTTCCACACGACCTCTTTTTCTTTGCCCCTCCCCCTCTTTTCGTTCTGGAAACTGCAGGGCTCAGCTCAGCCGCAGCCCATCGTCGATGATAGCTGGGCTATGCCCCGCGTTTCCGGTGAACCCCACCACGGGCGGGGCAAGCGACCTGTCCTTCGACTTGAGAAGTGACCTAGGTGTGCCAGTGCCCTCTGCACTCCCACACACACATGCGCTGAACTCGCTGCGGATTGCACCGGCTCACCTCGCCCGGCATCATGGACCCCATCCTCATGCATCTGGCGGCACCGTACCGTACCGGAGCAATATATAAGATTGTGATACTTTGGCCGGCATGTGATTGTGTGCGTGTGTGCGTGTGTGTGTGTGCGCGTG
The DNA here is from genome assembly GCA_033439745.1 of Lasiosphaeria hispida. Taxonomy (NCBI): domain Eukaryota; kingdom Fungi; phylum Ascomycota; class Sordariomycetes; order Sordariales; family Lasiosphaeriaceae; genus Lasiosphaeria; species Lasiosphaeria hispida. Next base: position 3,557,064 of record JAUIQD010000003.1, read on the forward strand.
TGCCTCTTAATCACTTGCACTGTCAGTATGGTCCGCTCTAGTGCCTCCGCGGATGCAGGTCAGAGGAAACCCGGGCATTCCATAGCATCTATTCCAGAGTGTTCAGGGCATCGCTGGGAACCGTGGTGTGAGGTAATCGGTACCGCTACCCATAAACAGCTTTAAATTTTGACTCCCCATCACACGGATTCCAGAGGGCCGATACGAGCGCAAGATTTAGATGCAGTGTGGTGATGTAGTCAAAAGATTTGACCCGAGAAAACGCACTGACAGTAAAGTCGCCCGATCTGACCTCTCGTCGTCGGTGCGTCCCGAACGCCCCCTAGCAGGCCGGGACAGAAAAAGAGTTGAGAATAGATCTGCGGTTCGACTTCCTTTTTGCTCCCCAGTTCCCCCGCCACCCCCCCTGAACACCCCAGTCCAGTGGGCCAGCTTCCGAGGCGCAGGCCATCTAACGGTTGTCTCAGGGGTTTGTTTTTCTTCTCTTGCTCTTTCGGCTTTGGGTTGTCCTTCCACTTTTGGTAAATGCCCCGCGATCTTCTGCCCTATCTTCATCTCCCCTCCCCCCCCTGTGTTCCTGTGCCATCTCGGGATTATTTGGACGACAAAGTGCCGTGCAAATAAAACTGCTTTCGGACTAACCATATACTCGAGCTGCGTAACTGTACCGTAACGTGGTGCCTGCCTCAGATAGGTTACCTATGCTTGTCGTAACCACCCATGGAAGATTCTCACCTTCGACAAGATTGCCTGTGGCGGCTAAATGGAATTGGCCATGTCGCCTCACCGTAAATTGACCGTTGTGTCATTGCATTCGAGGTACCGGTGGCAACATGGCACCGGCATGTCAAAAACGTGGAACAAAGTAACGCAATACTTTTTGTGCTTTTTTTTTGCTTCGATTAACTACTATTGTAACTGGTAAACAACAAAAACGAGCAGAGAGACAACATTTTGTTGTTTTGGTGATTGATATCCCACAATCTGCCGAACCGGTGCCAACCAGGACATAGTTCGGCTACCACCCAGAGAAAATTTCCAGCATCCCATGCCTGATGAGCCAACGGCGAGGAGAGAGGTATGTTGCGCTGCAAACTCGTGTTGCCTCTCCCCAATCCCCTTGCTCGGCTTCGCCTCTGCCTCGCTCTCGCAGGGCCCAGGCTGCACCCCCATAAGCTCTGGCCCGCACCGAAGTGAGGACTGGCTTGCGGTGAGATGAGCCGGGGGTTCGCCGCTCTCTGTGACCCGTTTTCTCCCACCTCCTGTGCCTACAACAAGGGCCACTAAACTCCCGACCCGAAAAACCTTGACCTGAACTACGAAAGGCAAGCCCTGTAAAACCCGACTCTGTCTAGCAGGAACACCGGGTTTATATCGGGGATGCATCGCAACAGTAATCTCGTCCGGGCCCGGAGAATAGGGCGCTATTGCTGCAGCAAGCTTGTCTGAGCAGGAAACCGGGATAAAGCCGGGGGAAAGGGCAGGGCAAAGGGCTCAGCGTTTGTCTGTCCAGCAGTGCGCCCGGTCTGCTTGTTTCCGTGTGAAACTCCCCCAGCCCACTTCTCAAGTCCATCCGCGCTCTCCGCCGGAAGCGAGGGCGCGGACCCTTGGTCTTTGTCGACAACCAGTGTCTGCCTCGACCGCAATATTCCAGATATGCGCCTCGGCTAGATGTTTGTGAACCGGCCTTCAGCAGATGGCATGCCCGGGACCAGTCCCGGCCAGAGCATCTCCCGAGCAAAATACTCCGGGCCTCGTTCGCATCGTTTTCTCTTCGATGTGGTGTCGTCGCTCAACGTCAAGTCGATGGATTAACCGTTTCGAAGAAAGAAGCCGCCGCAGCCCGGGTATATTCGACATTAAGGGGTGGGGCCGTAACGTCATCCGTAAGACAGAAACCAAGGTCGAAAGAGAATCGAAAACATCTCCAAGAGGAGTGCGGCCCGTGGTGATGTCCATCAGAAAAGCGCGTATGGGGGGGTATCTTCCACAAGAAAATATAAAAGAAATCCAGCCTCCCTGTGCCGTATTTTGAGGAGTTAAAGGGAAAAGGGAATAAAAGAAACAAAATTCTGAATCCAACAAGATGGTTTCTGTCTCGGATCTCTGCCGAGCGGGTGTGCATTGCTGCGTCTCCTCTTGAACAAAAACAAAAGCCGCCTGTATGTCGACCCTCCGTGCTGTAAATGCAATTCAACGTGCCCGCCCCAGGTTCCAGCCATGATGAGAGAGGTCAAAAGGACAAAGCTTGTGACCGAGCTCGCGGTTGTAGCGGTGATATCCAAGCAAACAAACAAAAAAGGAGATACCAAAAAACCGACGCTCGCTTGCTAAAACACAGACCTAACAAATGAAAATCGGAGGATTATATATATTTGCGGAAAGGGGTATGCGGAATGTTTCGAGAATCGCCCCAAGCCCAATGCAGAACGCCGAGATGCCTTTGGATGTGGTAGATGGCGATCATCACCATGCCGTTGTGTCGAATGCTAGCCCTATGGGCTGGGGAGAAGTAGTGTTGGGACCCCCCAGCGGTCGGCATGCGCACTCATCTAGAGGTCGTCACGACTGGGTAGCCATGTCCAGCGGCCGGTGGTGGTTGTCACATTGTCGTCGTGTATTCTTGGTACCGATCCCATGCGCCAAACGAGTTGAAACCCATGCCGACTCCGCACTGGGGTGCGAGCATGCTGGGCAGCGGGAGGTGCGGGATGGGGGACGTTACCACCGGCGAGCTGTAATACAAGCCTGCCGAGGAATAAGGCTGGCTTACCGAGGAGTACGGCTGGCTGTACGAGGGTGTCGGGGACGACATTTGGACCTCGCTCATGCTCATGGCCCAAATCGATGAGTTTGCCGAGTCGGTTGATGTGACGCTAGGGCTCGACGGCAGAACCCTCCACGACTCAACGGGGGCGGGCAGTGAGGACGGTGTTGGCGGTTGAGTCCACATGCCGGCGTTGGCTGGCGAGCTGGGGAGGAGGGGGGGTTGGCGGACGACATCGACGATCCTCGGCGGCGGCGGAAGCAGGGGCTTGATGAGACCCATGACATTGTTCTTCACCTCTTCACTCTTCCCACTGAGCAGCTCTCCGGCTCCATCCTCCTCCAGTCCCTCCAGCGCCGAGACGTGTGTCCGGAAGACAAACTTGTTGATAGCTTGCACAAACTCCTCGTGCAACTTCTTGCACTGCTGCTCCTTCTCTGACCAGTCATACGTGTTGGCCTTGGAATTGGCGCAGTGGATGTCCTTGTGGTACTCGGTCAGGGACTCGATGGTGTCGGGTGTCAGCTTGTAGGCGACTTCATTCCGGAGGACCATGTCGACGTGGACGATGTAGGCCTCGAGGTGGACAAGCTGGTAGTTGAAGATAGCCTCAATCAGCGGGTTCTGGTCCTTTCTGAGCTCGCAATCGGGGGCCTTGGGTAGCATCAAGGACGCCAGTGTCCAGATGGCGTTGGGCGAGGACAGGGTCTCGGTCAGACATCTCTGGTGCTGTGGCACGCTGTTGAGCGGACGCTTGATCCTGTTGATGCGCTTGAGGGTCTGGGTCAACCATGGCTCAACCTTGGAACCCAGCACGACGTTGACAGACGAGGCGCGGGGAGCAAAGGCGGCGGCCGAGGCAGGTAATAGTTGAGGAGGCATTGTGACGGGTTGGCTAGGCTGGGTGGGCAGCAGCAAAGGACAGGCGGGTGGCAGAAGCAACAAGAGAAGGCGGTGACAAGCGGTAACCAGGAACAGGGAGAGGCGGTGGAGCGCTTAGTGGGAGGAGGGGGGGGGGGGGGGGGGGGGGTGATGTAAACTAGAGATGGGGATGGGAAACGAATAGTAATAAGAAACAAGGTGAGCAAGGTGACGGAGCCGGGTGGTCCCAAGACAAGGGAATTAGCGTGCACACCAGCAACCGCAAATGAGAAGAAGAGAAAGGTGGATGAGGCACTCGTGAGGGAAGAAGGTGGGTGAGAAAGCTCGTAAAGAGTCGGTGCGAGGACCTGTAGAGGTGATATAGCTGCCGTGCCGGGCCACTGGGGCCGGCCTGGGAGGAAGGGGGGGGGTTGAGTGGATGGAGAGGCCGAACGGGCTAGAGTCGAGTCCAGATGGTAGAGTGCATACCCAACCTAGCAGATGGGGCATATGGTGCAGCTAGGCCCGCCTGCACACTCACCCTCGAAGCCCTGCCGCCCTTGGTCTGCAGCTGCTGCGGAAGGCGGAAAAGGACAGTCAGGTCAGTCAGGTCGCCCAATGTCGCAATGTCGCCATCGGTGGACGAGAGCGATCGCGGACAGCCCACGCCCACGCCCTCCCCCCCACTTCGCCCTGGGAAAACGGCGGCAGCGGCAGCACCAAGGTAGGTACGCATATACGCAGCGTCGCGGCGACGCGGCGACGCAGCAGCAATCTCGCATGGCCTCGGGTTATTTTCCTGGGTGTATCGCAGGGTGTGCATCACCGTGTACCTCGTGCGTCTACCTGAGCCCTCGGGGCCTGGCATCGGTGTCTGCGCACACAGTGGTGTAGATGCTGCGTGGTTGGAATATTACCAAAAACCTCGTTTTCCCCCCTGTCGCCCAATACTTGCGAAGCGGTGGCACTCTCTCCCCTCTTCTCCCCCTCCCCTCCACATCAGCGATCGCAACCCACAACAACGGGAGGGCTTCCCTCGATCAGCGATCAGCAGGCATCGGTCGGTCCCCCACCAGGACAGGCCAGGACAGGCCAACGTCAGGTGTACCCTGACCCGCATGGGAGCATGGATCAGGACGGCCGAAGGTCACGGATGGAGCAAAGAGACGTCGAGCGGTACGCTTGTTTCGTACCGACCTGGACCGAGCTTCCACCTCTCTTGTCTCTTGTCCTTCGCCGTCGCCGCCGGGTGCCGAGCAGGTAGCTCTACTTTGTCGCGGGCTGTGCTGGAACTTGCATATGCACAATGCTGAATAGAAAAATCCGACGGCCACTTGGCGAATCGACTAGCTGGTTGCATGCGACCAGAGCTGAAAAGCTGCAGATATGGCTAGTGCAATTCTGAGCAGTCCCCAGCAGCGCCACAAGCTGAGGATTGTACATGCTGCGCTGCGTGCAGAAGGACGGTACATGTTTCCGCTGGGACTTGGGACTTGGCTGGACGGACGGTGGAGGGAGGGAGCGATGGGCTCACGGAGGGCTGTCCTGTTTCGCGTGCAGGGCATGGCAGGGCAGGGCAGGGCAGGGCAGGGCAGGGACGCCAACCCCGCTGGCTGAAAAGTCGCCCCACCTCACCGAAGGGCCCTGACCCGGGATTTTGCATCTATCAATGGCCAACCCTCAAAGTGAGTCCACCACCCACCGTCCTGCGCCGGCCACCATGGCGCCAGGGCACGCCTGCACGCGTCCACCTCCGCGATAACAGCCCTATGGGCAGCGTCCAGCACAAAAAAGCAAAGGATAGAGAACGGGCAGGAAGACAACAGAATGAGAGAACGGGCAGGAAGACAACAGAATGAGCGTGAGCGTGAGAGTGAGAATGAGTGGGGAGGGGTGCGGATTTCCCACCTAAGGTACACCTTGTGGTCTATGGTCGACCCTTTCTACCTATAGTGCATACCCTGTCGCGGCGGCTGCTGGCGGCAACAAGCGCCCTCCATCTTTTGCTGCGTGGTTGACAGTCCGGTATTACAGACGCCAAGAAGGCACCGATTTGTCGCTGTTGTCAGAGCCCGAACAAATACTACAGTATGGGACTCTTCCGGCCACGGAATTTCTGAGTTGTGATATCTGCAGATGAATCCTCAACACTCCGCCGACATATGCCGCCGCCGAAGGCCCCGGAGGATGCGGCCAGCAGGCATACGAGAGATGTTGTTGAGATCGTAAACACGAGAGAACCTTGTCTCGACGTCGAGGTGCCCAATATCATGCGTTCTGCACGCGTAGATTATTAACCAGACGTTGTCTTGCTGCTTGCAGGCTAGGGCGGCTACCGACGAAGCCGGCATGTGTGGTGGTGGTGCGCAATGGTGGTAATGGAGGTGGGTGTGCTCCTCCGACCCCCCCTCCCCTGCAACCCGCTCGTGGCGAGCTGTGAGCGAGCTCCCCAGAGTGTCAGATATCAGAAGGCCGCCTTGGGCCCTCGCGGAAACGCACGATACATACCCGGAACGACGATAGTCTTGGTATTCATTTGGCCATAATGTCTTTGAGGCTGCACGCATACGCAGTATGAATCTCAGCAATACGACCGTCGGAGTAATTTCTGCGCTTATGCACGCATTCCAGGGCCGTATGGCGCCAGACGGGACGGGGTCGGGCGAGGTTGGCGGCGGATGGCGATTACAGCCGCCATTCGTCGTCATAAGATTGTATCAAGCCCACGTTCATGAAAGGGAAGATTACACCGACATTGGAGTCTACCAGTGGAATTCTAGCGCTCCACACCCGAATCAGGGCGACTTATGAGAGCAGAGCCAGTATGATGACTTCAAATTAGCAAACAGACCTTTGAAGCACTGTACTCCGGGCCCAGACTCGAGAACCTGCTTGACTGACTGCATGCGCCGTGAAATTGGCCGAGTCTTCCTCCCACCGGGTCGTCTGGCTGCGTCAGCGAGACGTACTACGTAGGAAGCGACATCTCTTAAAAGTCAAACTTGAAACAGAACAAGTGCGCCTCTGATGTCCTCACACCCGTATGGCAGTCCTCAGTGGCTGGAGAGGGGATGCTGCCCCTGGGCTGCCCACCATCTCCCGACTCGAGTCCCGCTGGGGTTCGCTTCAACCTGCTCCAAGCCACGGCTCTAGATCCGGCTCACGGTCCAACAGCCAAAAGAGATCTCCCGCAGACGCCCTGGAGCGGGAGCATATCCAAACAGAGTTAGTTCGTGGGGTAAGGCATGAGAGAGCAAGCCAGAGGCTGGCTTTGCGCCGTAGCACCCATGACAACGACAGGTTAAACAGCGTTGGTCCTTCTCTCTGTCTCGCCCAGGCCGAGGGGGTATTTGCGCAGTCAGGGGAGGGGGTTCCGGGAGAGAGAGAAACCAAGATGCGCCCAGGCTGGACCTGACGGGTGTGGAAAGCCGGGGCGACCCAACAGCAATGAGGATGCGCGTGGAGCGTAGGGAGCTCAATGGTCAACACCAGCCTGTAGAAGGGCCTCGTGTCGGGATGAGACTTCAACATGCCCATGCTAGTGTGGAAGGTGAGCAAAGGTGTGTGAAGTCAAACCCCTGCTTTTGAGCCTCATTGGTTGCTGGGCTGAACGCCTCTCGGCCTCCATTTTTGTAAAAGACCGAAAACGGCACGCTCATTGGCCAGAAAATCCAGCCGTCGACGAATAGGGTGTGCTAGAATGGCTAGAAGCCCTCAACCCAACGGAGAGGTCGCAGATTCATGGGCCAGAGGCAGGAGATGCTATGTGGTGCGGGCCAAAAACGGAAGTCTCGACTCCAAGATAGCTCGAGCGCTGCAGGGCTAGACTGTCCGAGAGGCTTGTCGACGGCTGCCGTCATGTCCTGGTGATGGGGCTGGCTGCTCAGATGGGGAGAGGAAACAGGTATGTCCTCAGTGGTGGGCTGTTGTCGCGTCGCTAGAGGGTTGCCGCGTCTGAGAATGGAAGGCTGGTGGTTGCGCCGTTATGGTAATCCCGAGATGTCCCAGCTGGTACCTGGCAGTAGTCGTTTGGGGATTGTTTGGCAATCTGGCTCTATCGAGACTGCCAGCCAATCCTTGCGCAGAAGCCTGCTGGTACTGCGAGCTGGTTATCGGCCTTCATGTTTCCATGAAATGATTCCCAAGAGCGCGGGATGCGTGGATATTGCGCGGTCCCGACATCGCTCCGACAGGCGTCTCGACTGTAGAGTGGGCAGTGGGCAGCAGTGGCCTTGTGGTAGCGGACAACGGTGACTCAGACGATGGGATGGGTGCGGGTTGAGCGGGTTTATCGCTTGCCGTGTTGCGTACTCCACAGCGCGGTTGCTATTTGGCCCCTCCAAGTTTCTACCATACGCAGTACACAGACAGTTCGGCAGGAGTCGGTCCAGTAGCCAAGTGTCGGCTCTTGGCTGGGCATGTGTTTGTGCCAATCTGACTCGGGTTACCTTGAGCTGCAGTCCGAATCGTGAATCGTGATAGAGACCGTGGAGTGCGCCTACTGAACTTTTAGGTGTGCTACCTAGAAACAGCGGTAGACGTGGAGCCTGATCCCAGCGGTGAAGGGGCTGGGGTAGGTGCTGCTGCAGGCGCAGAATTCAGATGGAGCAGTTGGACTCGGAACGTTCTGAACTCGGCCTCTGCAGACAGAAGACTGAGAGGTTGGTGGCTGGCAAAGGTACCTGGTACCCAGAATAAAAGCCACCATGGGTGGCCTGGACGGCTTGGTGTTTGAGGGCTGGCGGGGTGCGGATCAATGTGGCTGCTATTTTGGTGCGAGGTGAGGCAAAAACGCCCGGGCCATCCCATCGATGGTCTTACCAGCAGAAGCGGCAGCCCTCAGCGATGAGGCACAACGGCACAACCCAGAAGGGGGCGTCGATCTCGTGACGAACAAAGTCACTTGACTTTGGCGACAACTACCCCTCGCGGTTCACTATCGCTTGGGCACCGCTTGGTTAGGAAGCCAATTGTAGGTGCAGCTCCTTATTTGGACGGCTACCCATTCAAAGGGACGAACGCCCCTCGACGCGTCTTTGCGCATATTTGCCTCCCAGCGACGCGTCCCTTGAAACCTCGGAGCGGTGCCGAAGCCTGCGAGAGTGCAGAGAGACGAAAAGGGGTGGGCGAAAATAGGAAGGGGACGAGGGCAAAACTCGGTCGCATGACGCACCCATTCAGAAGCCAGAGGAGAATCTTGGAAGGGACTTTCGAGGCATCACGGGGAGCGATCATGCTCCAAGTCAGAACTTGGAAGGCCTCCTCCTGGTGCCGGGGCCACGATTGGCCGAGTGTTCGAGCCGGCCGTGAACAATCGGGCCCATATTCGGTCTCTTGTGCAGCTCCTCAGCACTCCTGACATAAGGGGAAACGAGAGCATGAACGCCCAAGGCCTGGGCTACTGATGGTACGGAGTACAGGTTCGTCATCTGCGGCCATCCATGACCCTGCAAAATTCCCCGGCCTAACGGGCGGGAGTCTCGTCTCGGCCTGCCCACTGCCGACCCGGTTTTGTGTAGCCCCGATGGCACGGGCTTGGCGGCAAAGAGCCACCGTCTGCGGTTTGCCTCCCTATTTTTTCTTCTTTTTAGGCCTGTTGCCGAAACGCGTCTCTTGGGGAGTGGCCAGTCGCAAAAATGGCGGTGGATATCTAACGGCCGCCTCTTCATGGGGCTGGCTGACGTCACAGGTCACAATGGAAGCCCAACCTACCGCCCTCAAGCGCCAATTTGAATTTAGATACCGAGATCGCTTAGAGCGGTTGAGCGGTTCTGCACAGTACGGTGAAACGATGCTGGTGAAGCTGAAAGAATGCAGGATAGATTGCGGATAGATTGCGGCGGCATCGGCTTCTCCATGCAAAATGGAATGGAAACCGAAAAAGAATTTTTTAGACAAGGCGCATTCCTGCACTGCACAGAGACATGATCTCAATTGTTTGCCGTCAGTGCCAGGTCCCGCCCCGCCCCCGTTGCCCGCAACTACTCGGGCTGACGAGGTCGCGGGGGTCTTTGTCGGAGGCAGCCATTGACGTGGCGCGCCACCGTGGTAGGGCCTCCCCGGCGCCACCACATCACCCATGGACATGGACCGACAAAGCTTCCAACTTCTTACCGCCATCAAAAAGGCCAAAAGTCTCCAAAAGCCTTCGGCTCGTCAAAACTGTCGATTTTCGGTATTAGTGTAGACGCCTCCCCATGTTTCAAGTGAGTCACCAAGGTCAGTCTGAAAATGGCGTGAACGGGAGTGCTCGAGTAATAGCGAGGGTTAGGGCTAGCTATGGGCTAGTCAAATGCTCGGGTAGGTTCGCCAACACCGAAAGCGAGGATCCCGCGGTTCACCCAAGTCAATCCCCCCATCAATGACTCCGATTTCTTTCGAGGCCTGTGGCCTCGAGGTTGAGAACTAGGCGGTGCACGGCGCGCGTTTTTTTTTTTTTTTTACTACAAGAGTGCGCTGCCGAGGAGCAAAAAAGTGCATCATCTATTCAGGGGCTCAGGGGTTGGGGTTGCTGAGGCCTCAATATCGATACGTGACCACAGATGCAATACCACATCTCTCCGCCCAGCCCCCTTGCCCCCTTCACGCCGCCATCCCAAGTAATGACCCGTGGACCATCGCCCTCCTCCCAATGCTTTTGAACTCCTCCAGCAGCTCCACCACAGCCGGATTCTTACCAGTCCCTGTGATCGCCACAGCACAGAGGACGACACGAGCGCATATGGAAAATACGTGCTGATCCGATGTCCATCCTAGCGGCCCATCTTCCGTCTCCGCGATCCGGGTCAGACACCGTAGACCCGCCTCTGTCCACTTGGTTAGGCCGCCAAAAGGCCCGTCTTCGTTTGCATTCCCGAGATGTTGGAAGGCCTCCTGCCACCTCATTGTTTCCTTGATCTCGTCAATGAAAAGATTCTGCTCCTCGGTTGCGAATAAGGACTCATCATAGTCCATGGCCTTGATGAATTGTTTTTCAGCCGGGGTGAGCTGGAAATCCCCCGTGCCTAGCTGAGGTGTCTGGCCCGTCATTCTACAAACCAAAAGCCGGTTGAACTCTTCCTGGTCTTCAAACTGACGCCGCATCCATCCAACGAGGCGGTCGGCCGCCACAGGAGGTACCAGGTATGACCCAATAACACCAGCGGCGGCACTCGCCGCCACTTCTCTGACCTCATCGTCGTCATCAACAAGACCATCGTAGAGTGCCGAGAGGGCGGGTAGGTACTTTGTGTCCCATCTGTGCACCTGGCAGCCGACAAAGAAGGACCTGAGCGTTGTGGCTGCGGCGTATCTTGTATCAAATGTCTTTTGTCGCTTGTATTAGCCTGACGTTTTGCAGAGTAGGGGGGACGAGCAAGCACTTACGCTGTTGACATCCAATGCGTCGGCAATCATGGCCCCCCATGCCCGGAGTCTCTGATCCAGATTTGTTGCGTGGTTAGATGTGAGCACTGCCATGATGGTTCCACTCGTCGTGATGATTGCATATGACAATGTGGGATTGATCTCCCCGGTTTGAAGACCGGCCCACAGCTGGTCAAGATATTCAATACCTGGCAGCTCTGCAAGTTCATGGTGTTTGAGAATATCATCCACCAAGAGCCCCAAGTTAGTGAGTGCTTGAGCTCGAGCCTCGGGAGCGGCTGTGTGGATGCAAATATCGGCATACAACAAGCAGAGCTCGGGTCTAGCATTCATACCCTGCCTAGCCTCCCAGGTCTTAGGGAGAATCTCCAGCATCCTAGTTGCCGTGTTTATGTCTCTTCTCAACGTCTGGAACAAACACAATCGCAGCCCACTCACGTTACCAGATACTGCCAGGTCGGAAACAAGCTTGACTGCTACTTCAATGTCCAACAGGGCCGACGGTTTCGTGCCACGTATCATCGAAGCTGGGGCCTCGCCAGTGGGTGTGATAGGTTCTAGAACACCAAGCTTCGCTGATCTCTTGCGGCACCTGATGCCCGCCAGCAGATTGAGGATTTCGAGATATGCAGCTTGTATCTCTGGATGATTAGCGAGCGGTTTAACTGTGCGGGAAATGTCGTTTAGGAGCGAGTTTAGCGCCGCGGAGTCTAGAAGGCACTGGTCAGCAACAAAAAAGCCCGAAGATCCGCACAGCTGGCTTACTAGAATCAGCGTCTCGGCTTGAATCCACCTTCCGTTCAATGACAAATTTCATGGCCAAGAGGATCCCATGAAGTCGGTTTGCGTCGAGCTCCCGTTCTTCCAGGAGTCTTTCAATCTCCGCAACCCAGTCTATGGGAAGCAAGAAAGAGCATAGCGTCCGGGCAGCAATTTCACGGACATGCCAAATCTTGCTGCCGAGATACCCTTCGATATACCCCCTCAACCCTTCGCGATGCTCCTCGGGTGGCCCTGCCCGACGAATGATGTCCAGAGCTGGAAACACCGCCTCGGCTGCAGCAGACGACACTTCGTCCAGGGCTTCATCGGCCGACTGGAGCAGTCCTAGAATGACTCCAGGAAGCGTTGGGTACTTGCTGTAGGAAATACGAACTGAGTGACCGTCCCACCCTAATTCCATAGTGGCCTTGCTCTCGCCCGTGCCGAGCAAGCAGTCAATAAGACTTCTCAAAAGAAGAAGCCCGCAGTTTCGAATAGCCCATCTAGTCAAGTCAGCTTCCAGTTCGAAACAATAGCCGTGCTCAAAGTCCCCACTTACATTTCAGATTTCAAGCTATTTGCCGCAAGCTGTAGGGACACGGCAAGATGGTTCTCGGCCTTCTTGCTCAAAAGTGAGCTTCTAAAAACTTCTCTTAGGCAGTTGAGAGCATGCACTTGTGGAAGATTTGATCCATCAGTCTCCGTAAGACGAGCATGTTTTTTGGCGATCTCGCCCAGAGTGTGGAAGACCTCCTCAAAAGACGGGGATGAAGCATTGGCTGAGAGAATGGCGGTGACGAGAGATGGGATCCCTGCCGATCGACGTGTCGTCGATGCTTGCGACTCAATGCAAAGAAGAGCGCCCTAAACAATACTATTAGTATTACGAGTTCCTAATAACGCCTACGTAGGTAGTCTTGCCTGGTACCAGTCTCGGAGCAACTCGCTCGATACAGTGACGTTCGCAAAAACGCGCTCCAAGCTCTGTGTAAGCTGGCAACAGGTTGCAAAGGTGAGAGATACAGTCGAGAAGGCGCCGCGATGCCTCAATGTAGCGAGTTGTTCGAAAGTCAGGTACCCGATATCTCTAACTACATCAAGGGGCGGGAAAGGCACACCGGGGGCTGGTTCCAGTCTCAGTGTTCCTATCATCGAGCGCAGGAGATTGCTTAAGAGAGTTAGTAATGGCCGCAGGGGAATTAGATTTAGTATACCTTGATTCATGGACGGCACGGAAACTGTAGCTCAGCAAGTCCTTGGTATCTAACCCTTCAATCTCCTCCATCTCTTCTGGCAAGTGACCCTCTGGGGAGTCATCGCAGAGGACGTGTTTTACTGCTGCCCAAATGCGCTTGGAACAGGCGAAAACTAGATAATGTATCCGATGGAGAACCTCTAGCTGCTCCTGAACGTAGATCTCATGGGCCAGAACTTGCCAAACATAGCTGCCAGAATAACATTAGCATCGTAGGAGTTACACTTCAGCATATATGCCGCACAAGTCACTGTGGGAAATTATGTTGCATGGCATCCTGTCCCGGCCGGAGATCGCCCATCTAAGAGTGGGTAGATGTTCTTGACTTTGACTTGACAAGTTCAGACGTACCTAATAGCGGCGAAGTCTCCATGGACTGGGTTCTCGATTGCTGCATGACCCAGATCCTTCTCTGCCTTCGATATTTTGTCTTCTAGTCTCTGGATGACTTTTGATGCGAAAGCGGTTCTCAGCTCTTGTTTACCGAGCCACTTGCACAAGAGACCCTGGGAGCGAGCGGCACCATCTCCGTGGTCGGCTCGTCCAGTTCTGTTCGCCAAGTCCCAGGCTCTGAGCGAAAATTCTTGAAGGATTTGTAGAAGAGTAGTAGGGCCACGTTCTGGATCCGCAGGGGCTTCCACAATACTGGGAGGAAATAGACCTAGGACCGTTGCCGCAGCTTCCCTGACATCGTCAAATGGATCCAAGATGAGATCAAGGAGAAGACGAATCCACGTCGAGTCTGAGGATATGGTCTGTGCAATATCCATGTCGAGCTCGTCGGCTGCTCCCGCGTGCTTGCCAATCCTGAGTACCAAGAGAGCCGCCTTCAGAGCGGTGATATGCCGCTGATAAGATGTGGTGGGTAAGATTTCTCTCTTCAAGAAGTTGAGATACCATCCAATGAACTCTTGGTGGCTGACAAGGATCTCATTTGCCTCGACATTGTCCCCAAGTGTAGCTTCGGGGCCGAACTTCTTCTTAGTTGCCAGCCTGGTAGCTTCTGCATCCCCATCTGCAGGCTGTTGGCCACTCCAATTAGACGGCCCAGCAAGAGTCCTTTGGGCAACCGTGATGACGTTCTTTGCCCTCCTCAGGAGATTTTTCGACAGACCAAGTACCTCATTGCGAAACTTGGCATCATAGTCCGCATGGAATGGCGCAAGATGCCTCTTAAGCAAGCTGAAGGCTGCCTGCGAGAATGGCCTTGTTGTCGCCTGGGATGAGGCCAGCAAGGAGAAGGCGCTAGATCGGACAGATATAGAGGGATGCGAAAGGAAACTGTCCAGCACGGTCTCTCGGAGGACAATATATGCTGTTGGCTGAAGAACGTCATCCTCGCTACCTATCAGGCAGCGTGTTAGTTTCGCTCCATGCTAGTACTGTTGATACTTACTTGGTTCTTCCACAAGCCCGGACTTCTTGCCAAGCTCTAGCGTCGCTAGTTGGAGCAGAAATGTCTGATCTGAAAGTTCCTGCCCAGCAGTCGTTAGTGGCTTTATACGGCTGAAGGCCCGCAGTAGATCCACAGCCGCAATTTTATCCGTCTTGAAGATGGGCACTAGGATATAATTTTTTATATCCTCCAAGATTTCGGGATTTCGGGCCAGACCGTCCTGGAGCCAGGCTAACCACAGCTCAGCAGTGAAGCCGGGCAGGCCTAAGCCGGGACCAGTGGAGGTGGTGTTACGCAACGCCCGGAAGATGTGGACAGAACATTTCCCAGCAAGGGGTCCGACATAGGGAAGTTCCATCCACGAGAACAAGTGGAAGACGAATGACTTCCACAGTGAAAGCATGTCTGATGCAGCCAAGAACGGCTCGATCTCCTTGTACTTGCGGGCAATGTCATCAAGAGTGATGGCCTGCTTAGTTAGAAAGTGGTCGAGACACTGAAGACCTGATTTGGTCAAGAGCCTGGGGGACTTCCGGGCAACGATTGACACAAGTGTCTCGAGAACATGCTCCTTTACTAAGCGACCGGTGTCCGGTGAGGGATTGCTTGTCGAAGACAAGACCAAGACATCCAGGACCAGTCTCAAGGCGCGATGCGGGTCATGCTCGTACCATTCAAGGTAGAAGTGAAAGAGTCTCCTGGACAGAAGCTCAGTAAAGGCCCATTGCTTAAGTGCGCCGTCGCTTGACTTGGCGCACTGCTGAACAAAGCTGCAAAGCTTGACGCAGGCTTGGCCGTTGCCATGGTGTTGACGGGACTGGGAGGCATCTTGCAGCAGCTTGTCAAATATTCCCTGTGCGATTCTGCCAAGGATTAGTGGTCTGACCCCATGTTGTATATTGTGCGAGATGTGCAGCCTTACTGGACCCGGGCCTCGCTCTGTTGGCTCATCAACCACCTCGTGATGGTGTTTGCGTTGGTGAAAACATCTGGGGTAGCTGCAGACAAAACAGCGCCCGTACTCGCAGCGTCCAAAATCTCAGGGGCAGCATCCATGCCGTTGACGAAAAAGGAAACTGCGGGGATGGATAATAAATGCAGGTTGGCTGATAGTCCGAGCTATGGCCGTTAAAGTTAAAGATGACCCTCAAACGAAACCAAAGACCAGAGAGAGGCACGAAAAAGTGGTAGTTTAGGTAACTGAGGTACCTTGTTGGGCAGTGCAGGCGACTCCAGTATTTCAGTGAGTCGCAGAAATTTTGGGCAGGGACAGCCCGCCTCACCTTGGTCTTCACCGTAAGCTTATTAAGCACAGCGCCTCCAGCGCAAGCAAAAAAAACAGATAGTTGTATTAAGCTCCTATTCCAAGCTCTCATGAGAGGGCTTGAACGTCAAGTTCCAACCTGCGATAAGTAGTGATAAGTCCAGCTCACATGCTAACATTCTGATCATCAACCAAGGAGGATTTTGTGGTTTGTTTTTGTGTCTCTTATCGATAAGCCGGTCAGAAGCTGGATTGATTCTTGGTTCTGTTGGCTGCTCACCTGGCCCTCGTCGCACCTTACCCAGGAATGACAAGCTCTTCTGCACGGACCATCCAAGAGACGCGGTGCCGTAAATTTTTTTTTTACCTTTGGGCATGCTGTCCGGGGTAGTCGTGAGCTTCCATCGCCAACCGCCAGTTCTTCCATTCGTCATACCCAAACGTCGACTGCGGATAACCAACCACTGCCCGGCGCAAATCCATCGTCTTCCCTTTCGGACATAGCCTCGTTCGACATTTCCACTGCTTCTTGATTTCCTTGCCGTCGACAATGACTATCTTCGACACCATAATGGGACGCAAGTCCTCGTCTCAGGTCTCATCGTCAAGCACATCGGGTGCGCCGACAACACCCAACAGTCACCAGCCCACCTCCTTCGACCCTTATTCCGGCCAGGGCACAGATGCCTTTCTCGGCAGCTCGGCCTATGCGGACCCGACACAACTACACCCCTTGGCAGGGCTAAACAAGGAGACGCTCGACTACATTTCGCTAGAAGATTCATCTCTATCCGACTTGCCCGGCTCGCAATCGGTGCTGCCGTCCCGAGGCTTCACCGACGATCTCTGTTACGGAACAGGCGTCACGTATTTGGCGGCGCTCACGCTTGGCGGCGCTTGGGGTCTGCAGGAGGGTTTGAGGAGATCGGGCGGCCAACCGCCGAAGCTGCGGTTGAACTCGGTGCTGAACGCCGTCACCCGTAGAGGGCCGTTCTTGGGTAATTCCGCAGGCGTTGTTGCCATCTGCTATAACTGCTTCAACTCTGCCATTGGCTCGTTGCGGGGAAAGCACGATGCCGCCAACACAATCGCCGCCGGCGCTCTGAGCGGAATGTTGTTCAAGAGCACTAGAGGCCTGCGGCCCATGGTGATTTCTGGAGGCATCGTAGCATCAGTAGCAGGGGCTTGGGCTGTACGTCTTACCCTGTGCTTGTTTCTGTACACATCGGCCTTTGCTAACAATGTGCAGGTTGCCCAGCGAATATTCCTCCCTGTTCCCGAGCGCTCTCATGGGCACCCATGAAGCGAAACCCGAACTTGTGGCGGAAACGCCACCATTTAAACACTAACAAAAATACGGCTTCCCTCTAGCAACTTGATGCTTTAATCGGCGGGAAGCCATTGCTCTGTCTCGGAGCTGTCTGCATATATCCCTCAGGGACAGACGTGTACGAATCAGATCAGGCTTGACGGGGGTGGGTATGCATAGCGCGGGTATCTCTCCTCCCATGGAAATTGTATGTATAATAGCGGGTTATGGTCATAGAGGGCTCCCGGTTGAGGGCATAGGCATGTGGTAGACTTGGCCTTCAACCTCGGCGTCGGTTGTCTCGATTATATGCGACATTTTTCCACATCTCGCCCAACCCTGGTGCCTGCTGCCCTGCCGTGACATAAGTGTGAGACGCGGAGGAGTTTCTTTCCCTGGAGAAGTAATTCTAGCGGGGAGCAAAAGGCTGATACATCTCTCTAGGAGCAAAGTATGTAGGGAGGACTGATTCTCAGGGTCGGCTTCGTTGCTCAGCTGTCGTCCACCCACAGCCCGATACCCAAGTTTTTTATGTCAACACCAGAACATCCCAGTATTTACTTGCTGGAACATCTCAAATAGGGTGTTCGGCATGGCTAAAATTGGGTTGCAAAATACCGCGTTGGCTGGGCCACCAGAATCTTTCTGACGCAACAAACCCAAAGTCAGCAGCAGATATATCGAAATTATTGTCCAAAAACAAGGGGCTCAGCCATCGGCGGTCTCTACATTGTCTATGCATATGCATATGCCACTGCGGCCATATAAAACCCCCGTCTTCAGCGAACAGGGGTGTGAATATGGACACGTAGAGTAGACCTATGGGCTGTGTATCATGGTTCAGCTCAAGTTCAATACTGATAATGTACCTTATCTGGCTGACCCCCACATCCCGGGTGATGTCAGAGGAATGAGGGATTCGGAGAGCGATATCATCGTCATCGCATCTTGTGTTTGTTCAGACATATGGCAGATCTGGTCCTACCTTGTGTCTGTCTGGGTCCGACCAGGACTCTAAGTATCTGTTAGCGTCTTTGTGTGTTGTAGGCACCCTCGTCTAGAGGAAAGAGTAGTAGTATGTTCTTGCCGTAGAAAATAAAACCAGTGATCGACCCGCTCCGTTTCATCACATCCTTTCTGTAGGGAAAGGGTGTGTAGGCTTTTCTTCCAGCCAAAGAAAGAAGACGGCTAGAAACCCTACGTTCTATCATTCCTCCTTCACCACCTCAAGGACTACACGGTCAAGATGTGCTTTCGATTCACTGACGTCGAGTACGAGGACGAACCCCAGCCTCGGCGTAAAACCAAGCCGGGTAGAAGAGCCAAGCAGGCCAGATGGCAGAAGGGTTATGGGTATGTCTGGGATGGTCAGGTCTGGCGTCTTTATGAAGTTACAGTACGTTCAGACTCTCTTTAAGTCCAAGCCCCAGTACCTACCTCATCGGAGCACAAGAACATGGGAAAGAGCGCCTGGTCGGTGTGAAGTCACAATGGCCGGATCCAGTGACGGCCTAGGCCAATTCACTGTCCAGAAAAACCCCCCGAGGGCATTTACTGCGGCCTGGATATCGTGATGGAAACAACAAGGGTGCTTGGGTCATTCCTCCGGATTACAAAGCCTGATGTCGACCGCCGACCCACATCCCTGACCTCCACACCTTCTCTCCAAACCCCAAACCGACAGAAAGCACAACCGCAGACAAGACGGCACCTGGGACCCACCAGCACCGGCACCTGCCCTCTCCTTTTGCTCTCTCGCGCCTGCCCATACACCTGAGGCTACCTAGTGGTCCCACAATCCACGGCATTGTTCGTTTGCTTGGTCAGAGTCGGTATAGCCCTCCGCACTTCCACACACATTCTCTTTTTTGAAGTGGGAAGCAGCTCTTACCGCCATCCACATTTGAACAAGCCAATACAATTGCCCCGACAACAACCCACAAAGGAGAAAAAAATGGCCGGTGCTCAGATGGGCCAGCCTGGCCAGCCCCAGCCCCAGCCACAGGCGATACCCAAGGTGGTGCCTACCGTCCCGGCCGTTGCTGCCCCGGGTGTCAACCCAGCGCAGCCCGCCTATGCGGCCCAGCCTGCCCAGCCGATCCGCTACTTGCACCAGCCGCCCGGTGCTCAGGCACATGCTCAGGCACATGCACAGGCTCACCCGGCCCGGGCCTTTCAATTTCAGAGCTACGCTGGACCGGCAACTGCCGCCCCGGGTGTGACTGTGACCACGGCTACGGCTACGGCGACCACGTATCCGACTGCGTATCCGACTGCATACACGGCACACCACACTGCCACTCCGGGTGTGGGTATGGCTTCGGCCACGGCGACAGGATATCCGATTTCTTATGCGACACACAACCCTGGCGCAACCCATGTCAAGGTTGTCGTGAACAATCAGCCCCAGGTTCCCGACACCAGCAATGGCCCCCGGGTTTACCACTCGGCTGCTCGCCATGACCAGCCGGTGTTCTACCATCTCCCCGGTCAACAGGTCCCCGTTGCAGTTAGTTGAGCTAATTTCACATTCAGTCAAGCCAGCACCTACATCCCGCCCAGTGGCAGTATCAGATAGGCGCGATCGAGTGATCAGATATGATACCCCCCTTGTGTTGTCATCTCTTCGATACTTTTTGGACCAGTTGCTAACTGACTCCTGTATAGGCCGGTGGTGTCAAGGCTCCTGTCCCGCACGCTCCTCCTGCTGCTACACCGGTTCCGCTCGTGGTTAATCAGCCCGTTTCCAATCCTCCTGCACCTCCCCAGGTGTACTTTTGCTATGGGTCTGCTAGTATGCAGCAGGGCTCAGTAGCTCACGAGGTCGCAGGTAATGCAACCTCTGCCACAGCCGCTGTTCGTCGCGCGGCCCCTCTGGGCACTGTCATGAGTTCCAGCGAGGTCTTGGCCTATAACATGGAGTTTGCGCGTGCCAACGGTGCAAACAAGCCGCAGGATTTCAAGCCGGCCGACAACGACCCGAACCGACTCTACTGGGTCCGTGAGCCGGACGGTACATACCTTCAGCGCGACCGCCGCACCATTGACTACCTCAACTGTCGGTGGTATGTCAAGAGTGATGGTATTTTCTATGCCGTCCGCCTCTCTTGAGAGAAGGCTTGACATCTCAGAATGGAGATATCTCGGTAGGTTTCTCAAAACATCTTTACACATTGGGGACTTGAACTGACGATGGGGTTCCTACAGCTACCTGAGATGGTGACTCTCAATTTCGACTTCTGATTCGGGTTGTGGTTGGGAATGGGGTTCGGTTCGGGGGTTATATCAGCTGGTTTTCTGCGTTGATTTCACAAGGAACTGGGAGGAGAATTTGAGGAGAGGAAACTTGCAACTTGCTGGGTTCCAACCGGGTTATCTCGCTCCTTCGTCTTTTTAGCTTGGTCTTTTGCATTGATCTTTACGCGAGGTTTAGAGAGTCGCGGGGGTAATCAATGCATGTCGTCTTCCATTGAAATGCTGTCTCTGGTGGTTGAACTGTGAAGTTACGTCGTTCGTGTAGCCGTGATGAGACGAGGTCAAAGGCCAATATGAGGCTGAATGCGGATCATTTCTAGAAGCCCCTGTGTGTTGGGGGTGAAAGAGCAGGGAAGCTCCCGTCACATGTTTGCTGCATCCCATGTCCATGGCTCGTGCATCAACCCAATTCCCACTTGATCTTAGTGCAGAGCTGATAGCGCTCTGTTCTCAGCAACCATCAACGCTGCGAGAACCACTGGCCGGAGCTCGGTTAGATCCACCCCGCATTGCAACAACACTTCTGGCAGCACCCCAGGCCCTTGAGCTAATCTCATGTTCTTATATAAATCCACAAACTAAAATACCAGCGCATTTCAGGAGAGGGAAGCCAAAGTAACAAAGGGGAAACAGAAGAAGAAAACAAGATGCTCCTCATCGGTCTCACGGGGTCCATCGCAACGGGCAAGACGACCGTCTCGTCCCTGCTGTCGTCCCCGCCCTACTCCCTCCCCATCATCGACGCCGACCTGCTCGCCCGCAAGGTTGTCGAGCCAGGCACCGCCGGCTACCGCGCCATTGTGTCCTACTTTGGTCCCACCGCCCCGGACCTCCTCGTACCCGCCAGCGCCGACATGCCCGAGGCCGGGCCCACGGGCAGGGGACGCCCTCTCAACCGCCCGGCCCTGGGCCGCCGTATCTTTGGGGATGACCCCCAGGTGCGCAAGGACCGTGCTGCCCTCAACGCCATTGTCCACCCCGCCGTGCGCCGCGAGATGCTCTACGGCGTCGCGCATGCGTACCTGCGCGGCCACTGGGCCGTGGTGCTGGATGTCCCGCTGCTGTTTGAGAGTTCCCTGGACCGCTTCTGCGGGAGTGTGATGGTCGTTGCCGTCAGAGAACCCGAGGTCCAGATGTGCCGGCTGCGGGCGCGGGATCCCCATCTGAGCCCCGAGGATGCCGAGAACCGAGTGCGGAGCCAGGGCGATGTCCGGGACAAGGCGAGACGGTGTGAGGCCCGCGGCGGGAAGGGCAGGGGAGTTGTGGTATGGAATGACCACGGTCGGGAGGAGCTTGCGGCGGAGTTGAGGAGGGCCATGGAGGAGGTCGAAAAGGCGAGCCCGAGGTGGTGGTCGTGGGCCCTGTTGCTGTGTCCGCCCGCCGCCGTGGCTGCCGGTCTGTGGGCTTTCTGGCAGAATGTTCGGGTCAACAGGAGCTGGGCGGAGGAAGAGGCAAAAGCGAAGGCGAAGCTTTGAGGAGAGAGAAAGGGAGGGGGAGGGGGAGGGGGAGGGGGAGGGAGGCCGATAGCTGGTGGGTCCGATATCGATATCGTCTTCCGTCCGACCTCGCGAATACGCTTCTTGGGATTCTCTGCCGAGCAAGATATCTCATGGGCTGCTCTGAGTAGCTGGTTGGCATTTTCAACCTTGGTAATACCATGCTATTGTCGAACGAGCCGGGCCATTGAGACGAGACACCATTCACTGCACAATAAACCTGCAGTCTATTCTGGGCGCCGCGTCCTATTGTTTTCTTCTTTTCTCCCACCTGCTATTCACACCCACTCGGCGTTCCTGCCTCTCGGGAAGCACTGGGAGCACTATTTCTTCTCCCACCTTGCACACCCGACAACCATCTTCTCACCACAACCACTTCCCATCACAACTTCTTTCTCATAATCGCAATCATCCATTGCTTCCCACTGCTTCCCATTACTTCCCACTGCTTCCCATTGCTTCCCATTGCTTCCCATTGCTTGGCCTCTGCTTCTTTTCACAACTCTACTTCTTTGCACCCATCAGCTTCCTCGACCACCTATTCACCCTCGTCAGAAGCTGCCACAATCACTTCATAAGCCGACATTATGCCTCCCCACTCACTGGCCGAGTGGATCGTCGGTCAAAACATCCCTCGCAAAAAGAAAACGACCCGCAAACCAGTGGTCAAGTTCGAGATCGATACAGACGATGAACGCGAGACGGACACCCTTACTGTGTCTTACCCGCGCCATGGAAGCACCCAGCGCCGCAAGTTATCTGCGAAAGAGGTCAAATCCGACAAGAACGCCCCTCCCAGCAGCGAGGAGGTAAACACCAGTGGCAGCAGTCCTACCGATACAGATACCTCTGACGAAGACCAGCCCAAGAGACGCTCCAGCTTCAAGCCGGGAAAGTCAAAGTCTAAGATGCCCATCAAGGCCAACACCCCGAATGCCGAGCAGGAAAGTGCGCCTGAAGTGATTCAAGTACCGGCCGACTTGAATCCTCACCCTACCTGCACCTGTCTTCCTTGTGAAGCAGGACGCTTGGTCCTGAAAACACTTGGCAGAACACCCAATGGCAAGACAAAGCACGATGGCATTCCTGATGTTCCTGTTACTCCTGTCGACAACAAGACCAAGGACAAGAAGCCCAAGGGGTGCGGCTGCAACAAGGCGTCTGGCAGCGACACAACTGCGGCTCCCGCATCGGGGTCTCAGTCTGAACCCGAGCAGCCCAAGGCCAAGGGAAAGCAGCAAGCTAAAAAGGACCAGGGTAAGGACCACGATGCCGAGAAGAATGCCGGCGACGCAAAGAAGGCCGACGACGCAAAGAAGGAGACGCCCAAACAACCCCAGGTCGCCGCTCCCTCGGCTGAGCCCACAACTGAGGCGAAGCCCACGCCCAAGGCCCTCTTCGAGCACCAGTACAGATTCGCGCATGTTATCGAGGACCCAGTCAAAGACCCATATCCGAATGCGTACTTTGACCGCACCAGCGGGGTCTGCCATGTATACCATGGCCCGTCTTGGGGTAACCCGCGTGGCTCGCCCGATCCGCGCCGAGTTATGAACCAACATACGCCTCCTGTCGGTGAATCGAGCATCCCCGGCCCTCACCACAACTACCCTCGGCCGAATGAGTACCATCATTCTTTCCGAAACCCTCTAGCCCAACAGGAGCCAATTCGGTATCCTGTCTATGCGCATGCTCCGCCCCAGCAGATTGTCTATGCGCCTCCTCCTCCCCAGCAGATTATCTACGCGTATCCCCCGCACTATGCGCCCAACCAGTCTCCTCGCGGGTATCATCCAGCTTACCAGAATGCATCACCTGGTCAGGTTACTGGATATCCCCCAGCCAGCCAGTGGGTTCCGGCCCAACCGGGAGATGGCTATGGAGTGCTGCCCAACCTCGCCCCGCCTCAGCCACCAAGGTCTGATCCAAAGCCGGCCTCGAAGTCTCCCCCGAAAGACAACCCGGCCGCCGGCTCAAAGGCTAGTTCGCCTCCGAAGGCCGGCTCACCCGCGAAGTCTACTTCACCGAAGACTAGTTCGCCAGAGAAGACCAGCACATCCCCGAAGTTTACCCAGGAGAACAACAACACTGTCTGGGATCAAGGCAACCAAAGCACAGGTGATGGCTGGGGGGGTTGCGATACCAACTCTACATGGGGAGGTTGTGACACCGGTTCTGCCTCGGTAGGGGGCAACGGCGGCACAGGAACGGGTGGCTCGAATCCTCATGGTGACTTCGACATCAACAGTACCGTGAACAACAGCGGCGACTCCGGCCCCAACAACGCAATTGCGAGTGTCTCGGGTTCTCTTGGCGATTCTGCCAAAGAGACTCAGGCTGCAGACAATAACGTGAATGGCGGCACAGTTCCTACGTACGACTCCGGTAGGGTCACCGATGATCAGAACCGAATTGATGCTAACTCTCTTCTGGTAGTCCTGCCTGGTAACGACTTGGCTCAGCCACCTGCGCTCCGTAGCAGCGACGCCGACAACCACGACTTGAGTTACTGGATGCCCGGCTGCTTCAGCCCCGCCAAAACGCACAACATCCCTCCAAAGAAGACTGGCGGCAACCCTCCCAGAGAAGAGCCAAAGCAGCCAAAGCAGCCAAAGCAGCCAAAGCAACCAAAGCAGCCAAAGCCTCGGACCCCGGACCCGCCGGCCCCCGCATCCCCCAATCCTCGACCGGGGGAGGTCACCAGTCCAGCCGATAAGTCGAATGTGAGCACCCCTGATCGAACCTTTATCTGGCCTGATCCCTCTGCCTGCACCAAGACCACCTGGCCCAATGCTTCTACCGTGGCCACCAACACTACTACCTGGTCCGGTCCGCCTGCCGTACACGTTGGCAAGGCTGTCTGGTCCGATCCTTCTGCGAGCAACAAAAAAGCATGGAGCAATAATTTCCCGTCCCCCAAGGAGCTCTGGGACAATCTTTTCCCATCTCCCAAGGTCTCGCAGAGCAGCGATATCTTACCCCCCAAGCAGAGCAATCCAATTTGGGGAAACACACTGCGTTGGGGTAGCTGGGGCGGATGATCAACGGGTTGGGAATCCAGTTCATACTTTTTCCCGTTTTGTTGTTTTCCCCTTTCTAACTTTTTTCCCCCTCTTCTAGGGAACTATGCCGGGATCGTTCCCCCCTTCTCCTCGCAGGTGAGTATAAATGGCTATCTAGAGAGGTGGTCATCGCTCGGGGTTATCGTTGGAGGGTGGTTTTTTTCTTCTTTTCCTTTTCGGATGGCTATTCAGAGATCTCTATTGAGGGCGGATAGCCTTATTTTCTTTTCCTTTCTTTGGACTGGTTAGCGATGGATTAAGATTCTTCTCAACTCGTCATTGGAGTTGCATATTCACGAAGAGCAAGGAATTCATCACGATGGGCGACGATGAGCGGCGTTTGGGAGGAGTGAGCATTTGAGATACCAAGGGGCACCACATACGACATTGTGCGTGACTGCTCACCGGTGCAGGAGATGCTAGGGGTTGTATGTATTCAGGACATGCAGCCGACATCCCCTAACACCAATAGTCATAAAATCAGCAAAGAGCTCAGATTAACACGTCAGTCAGTTTTTTCATGATTGCCCGTGAGCCAAAGTCAAAGTACATTCGTGTTCACCCTGCAGATGTGACAAGTTGATGTTGCCCATCACATCAAATTGGTCTTGGGCCAAGGCAAATAAGCAGTGTAAAGCAGTTAAAGAGTAGCGCAGATATCATTGAGCGAGTGGCAGCTCTCAACCGAGCGAGTACAAACTCCTTCTTGACTTCTTGACTGCACCAGTGGTGCTCATACAAGAAAGCCCTTTTCTGTATACCATCCAACGTGCTCACATGAAATGGCTTTTCAACCGCTGAAACCGCACAGCAGTTACAAAGACTTTCTTGTTCGCATCATTGCCTATCCTCCCAAACTAAAAAAGAAAAATGAGCAAGTACTAGAATATCCGCATCCCAACCGAAGTCGCAAGCACACCAATATCGAATTCCCTGCGCTAGGGGCGACATGCTAGGCACACGAGACGTAAAAAAATTGCACGCAATCTAGAGCCTACTCCTCGTCCTCGTCCTCCTCGTCCTCCTCGTCCTCCTCCTCTTCCTCCGACTCGGCCTCGGCAAGCCAGGTGAGGAAAGGCTCGGCGGCCTTGCGGACCTTCTTGGACGTTGACAAGTCAATGTACTTCTTGGAAGCCTTGGTGCCCCACTTCGTAACAACTTCCTCAGAGATGAGGTCGTGGTGATAATAGAGTTGCAAGATCTTCACGACCTTCTCCAACATGTCGGGATGGTCCTTGAGAAGTTGTCCAATCAGACGCTCAGTGCCACCAAGGAGGGCCTTTTCGTGGCGCTCGGTTGAGACAATCTAAGAGAGAGCTGGTTAGCATTCCATTCGTCTCTTTTCTTCCAGGTGTGCCCGGAGTTCAAAACATACCTGCTTCAACATGCTAGCACGCTTGCCGATCTGGGTGCAGATGTTCTCATCAAAGACAGTCTGAACCAGAACAAGAACAGTGCGATGCTTGCTCTCAATGCCGAGCTCCTTCGCCTTGACATAAATTTCGATGTCATCAACGTTGTTGATGCCACCCTTTCCCTCAGCCTGCTCCTGAATCCAGGTGCCCAAGTGATCGTAAGCAGTGTTGCCACCGCCTTCGCCCTCCTCCTCCTCGTCATCGCCATTCAAAACAAGTTTCGCTTTGAACTCGCCAGGCAGCTGCTGCTGGCGAGCCTTGACAGCTTCGGGACTCATATCAACAGCCCACTCGTCATCCTTGACTTCAACCTCTTTGCGCTCCAAACCCTGAGCTTCGGTCTTTATCTTGCGCGTCAGGAAATCATCGTCGCTAGCAATATCGTTCTCGTCGCCATTAGGAGAGGCCTGGTCCGAGTTGTCGTCACCGCCGGATCCCTTGCCGTTGGCAGTGCCGTTCTGCTTGGCCTTGCGAGCAGCCTTGCGTTCGGCCTTGTCCTTCTTTGTCTTCTTGGGGACGTTCTTGAGAATGAAGCCGCTGAGCTTCAGGCGCAGGTCAACATTGGTGCGCTGACCACAGGCCTTGCAGTCCAGCAGGATGGTGCCATCCTTGATATGGACATCGGTCTCGGGGTTCTTGCACTTCTTGCAGAGAACAAACTTGGAGATGAATCCATCAAGAAGTTCCTGGAGCTTGCTGGCTTCATGGGCGCCATTGATGATCCAGCGGTCATCCGGAGGATCAATATTGGTCTGGGCACCGAGCTCAAAACCAAAGTACTTGATCAGGTAGGAGCCAGGACGAGCCAGCGACTGAGCGACGCTGCTCAGATTAACGACAACGGTCTTGATGCCATTCCCCTTGCCCTCAATCTTTGTCTGGATGCGCTCCATCTTGTAGCGATAAAAGGGGTCGCTGACATCGCGACGAACGTTGACGAGAGCCATATTGGCGGTATTGGCGGCGATGATTGGCTAAAGGCGAGCTAGGTAATCGTCGAGTAGACGACGAGATATGATTTTTCTTGTTTTCTTTGAGGTGAAGGGGTCGAAAGAGTCGAAGGGTCTAGGCGGGCCGACTGGTTGAGGGGTGCATGAAAGGCGTTGCTGGAAGAAAGGGCAGAACGAGCCACTGGGTCAGTTGGAAATCGGGCTTTGCGTAGACATAAGGTAAACCTGGTCGCGATTTTTGGGGGTAGGCATTAACGCTGGAGATGACCTTTGCGGTGCTTCAGCCGTCAGAGCTGAGTTGAGGACTACAAAGTTTTTGCGATATGTCTGGGAGCTTGATAGGGGGTGAGTGTCGGAAGACGGAGTTCTGATCGTGCTGATACATAAACAACGCTGTGTTGCCTATCGAGCTTGGGTGGTGGTCTTTAGGATCCCTGCGAGGAGGAGTCGATGAGCGGAGCGAGCAAGCGGGCAGTGCGAGGAGCGATTAGTTGCGAAATTCTTTCACTCTGGGTCGAGTCCTGGTGGATGAGCCCAATTCTGGGGGGTGGATACGGCGGACAAGAGCCCGAATACGGAGAGAAGAGGGGCAGTCAAGGGGTTGCAAAAAAGCAGTGCCTTTTTTCGTTGATGGGAGGAGGGCAATATGTGCGGCCTTTGGGGGTGCAAAGACGAGGGTGCCGAGGGCTTGATTTAAATCAGAAGTGGTTGAAGTGGGTTGGTGAAGAAAAGTGGATGTTATGAGGAGAAAGTTTTCGATGTGTGGAAGGCACGGCTCAAATGCGGGACAGATGATGGAAAAATAATTGTCAGGCAGTGATCGGCTCCCTGGTCTTTGTTGGTGCCATGGTGGCGCCTGAGGCGACAATGGCGAGGGATCCTTCAGTGGCTGCCTCGCGCCTGGTCTCAGCGCCAGCCCTCCAGCTCCTTCTTCCACTGCCCACAGCCGAAGACACATGTGCGCAGAGTGAAATCGGCCCCCAACCCCTGAACACCTCTAACTCGCATGGTAAGATAGAGGCGGCAAAGACGACAGATTTCTCTTCCTTTTTCTCTTCCTTGTCCCCTTCCATTCTCCATTCTCCCGACTAGCGGTGGGGAATCCTGGCCCTGGTAAAACCAGGACAGCCAGCTAGCCGCAGTTTGCGAAGCCGTTAGGTTTTCATGGCACTTGCTCCTGCACCAGTTGGTCAACCCATCCATTCCCGGGCAAGGCAGCTCCATGCCAACACCCGATCAAATAATCTCGCAACACTTTCCTCCGCCATGGCTTTCTTACAAGTTTTTTCCTCTTGAAAAATGGGAAATGAATGGTATTGAACAGTTCACAAGGGTGGCCAAAGTCAATGCCCCCTTTCCATCAAGGCACGTGCTCTTCTTCTCGTTTCCTTCCGTCGATTTACATTACACTGGAGGGCCTAAAGGGCACAAGGCCCGACAACAAGAACAGGTACCTTAAGCTTGGCGAAAGTTGGGCTTTCCGCGCCCGACATGCAGCCTTCTCAAACTTCTGTCATCATGCGGGGGAGCAAAGAGCTGCCCTGCTTCCATGGCACACAAAGTACATACATATGTGCCCCACATGAACATGTAACTACATGTTGCGGCAAGCCATCCCGTGGCGTCTCGAAATCATATGATTGGACTGGACTGCAGCGCAGGCGCGAGCTGTTGTGCCAGTGGCTGTTCGCTCACTCGCTGACTGGGATAAAGCTAAGTAAGCATCTCTGTCCCAGCGGCCGGGACGAAATAAGCTGGTCCGACATTTCCATGTCGGTGGTCGCCATGGTCTTGTCCGGGGTAGTAATAAACTTTGAGTACACGGCTCGAAGCAGAATCTTCATCTCGGCGAGTGCAAGACTGGTCGAAGTCAGTGAGGAGTGGGCCTTTGGAGTCTCGCAAAATAGGACGCTCACTGTTTTCCAACGCAGCCCCGGCCGCCGTTGGAGAATGCGAAGAAGAGTCTTTTCCTCTCGGCGTCGCCCATTCCGTCTAGCCAGCGGTCCGGCTTGAAAGCATCCGGGTTTGGGAACACGCTTTCGTCGATTCTCTGGACCGAATACGCCTGGCAGCTTACTACGGTTCCGCCCGGGAGAGAATAGCCGTCTATGGCACGGCCGCCATGGGGGACATGGCGAGGCAGTGACATTGGGATGGGTGGGAAACATCGGAGCCCCTCCATCACCACAGCGTCAAGGAACGGAAGCTTGTCGAAGCTTGCCCCTGGATTAGCGAGCAACTCCTCCCGGAGCCTCCGTTGATGCTTGATGGAAGACGGCTGGGAAAGTTCCCACATCAAAAAACACAGTCCATCGCCGGTCGTGTCAATCCCAGCGGCCATGTGGTCGAGACATTCAGCGGCGATATCGAGTTGGTCCAACTCAAAGGCCGGCCCATGGAGGCGATCCAGGAGCGTAAAGGGGGCTGCGTCTGTCTTGGAGCTGGTGCCGAGAATGAATTCGTCGGCCAGGGGCGTCTCACGTGGCTTTGCAAAGAAGTACAAAATCTTCCCAAATATGCTGTGCAGTGCCGGGCTGTAGTATCCCACAAGCCGGTCTGAGAAGCTGTCAGTCATCTTTCTAGGCTGTGCTTGGCAGCTGCTGGCTTACTTTGGAGACTGTCGTCGAACGTTACCTCGCGCATGATCTCCTCATCCTTAATGTCCCGAAGCGAGTCTGCTCCGTACGGGTGGAACAGGTGATGGGTTACGCAGTCAAAGGCGTACGAGTGGAGGTCTTAGCCTCGCGTATCATCAGACATCGTCAGTGGAGGCTCACGACGTGCAACACATTGTCGGGAGGCTCACAGATCTGGAGCATAATCCTGGTCAGTGGCACACGATGGTGGTATGTCTAGGCATGCTTACATATAGATCTAGGCTTCCATTCACAGATTCAACACATTTTTGGACAAAATTGGCTGCCCGCGCAGAAATACCATCGAGAGAGGGCCGCTTCACAATGTTTGTGTTGGCGTAGCGGTCCGCTAAGATACGTTTTCTCTTGGCATGCTATCAAACAGTCTGCCTGTTAGCTATTTTTTGCAAGTGGTTGGAGTCTTGGGGCGCTTGGACAGGCACTGACATCGTCCTTGTTCAGGGTGGTGAACATGGTTCTGTATTGAATCTTGGTAGCACGAGCTCAGTCTCCTAGGCGGTGTTCGGGGCCATAATCACCTTCTGCCATAGATTTTGAACATGTCATAAAACTCAGTCTTGTCATAGCCGCTTCCTCCCGAGCAGTATATCTCCTTCACTGCCGACATTGAGGCAAAGGCGACCTCGTTCGGGGCGATACGCACAGTCGGGCCATAGCGCAGATGCAAGCGGTGGATATGTGTTGTTCTCTCAGCTCGGAATTCACGCCATTTCAGGGGCAGAGATGTGAATTTAGTATACCACGGCCCTGGGATTTTGCTGAGCGGCGATAGGAGGACCCGCTGCAAAGTGTTGACGACAAGAAGAAGCAAGGCGAGGACGAGGAGCACGGGTGAGAACATGGCTCAATGTTGGATCAAGACCCAGGCGGATTCCGAATGTGTCACTTCTGTCCCACTGTCAAGTCGTGAGAGTGTTGGCAAGTTACAGTGGGAAGAGGGTTAACTGGCTCTTATCAATTGACAGGGTCACACGACCTAGGGATAACGGCGGTGTAGCGGCTTCAAACAGTATGTAAAGTGGGTCACTAAACTGGCTGCTTTACCCCCCCAAATTCCTCCCGACAGAAACCTTCTTCCCGCCTCTAGCATCTGCCGTTCAGCACTTCAGAGTTCTTCCTTCTTTGCGGCTTCGGCTTTACTGCTGCTGCCGCTGCCGCTGCCGCCGCCAACCAAGCCCTTGATCCAGGACGGCATCGATGGCATTGAGGAAGCGGCCTGTGGTGGGTACGACTTTCCATTCACCTCGACCTTGGGATCGCATGTGCACCACTGTTCCTCGGGCACGTTGTTGAAAACGGAGGGAAGATGGCTTCCGCAGCCTCTCCAGGCCTGCTTTGCTGCGGTGGGGTTTGCATCTCAGCATGTGTATAGGTACCCATCCGCCGGGCTTGGTTATGGGTTCATGAATACTTACAACATTTGGGACAGGTGGCTCCGAAGCACATGATTATGGTGTCGTGGTTATATGTTTTAGTCGTGTCGAGTGTAGAGAGGGTGAGGTGTCGATGCTAGTTGCGCGAAATTGGGATTCAAGAACGGAACGCTGGCGTGGGCTTAAATAAGACATGGAATGGCATCCAACCGCCCTGATGGTCCCCGAATACCCTGAGGTGGTCAGGAACGGGGGTCTGGCGTCGCAGTCGCCGACCTCGTACGATAACCGAGCCGCGTCCCGCCCGCCGCACAGCACCGAGTCCCGGAGGCGGGGACCACCTTGTTGAGACCCCTTGGGTGCCGCGCCATTAGTAATCGGGGCTAGTCCCCGAGGTGAAGCACCGGGCACCGGGCACCTGTTTCTATTCTAAGCCATCTATCAATTATGTCTTGTCTTCAGCTCTATATGCTAGCTAAGAAACCTGCTACGCGCCCGGCGAGCCATTCTTGCGCCGAGCCATCGTCCACCCGGTGATTTGCGCCGGGGATCAAGCCACTCAGGTCGCTGGCTATGCCGGGCTTACAGAAGCTCTTCCACCGGTCTACAAGCTTGCCAACATCGATCGGAGCGGGCACATACTCGTCCTTCCCCGATGGCACTATTAGGACGGGCTGCTGCAGCCTGCCCCAGAAGGCCGCCACCTTGTCGTCGGGCAGGTCGGACGAAAAGTAATCGTCATCACCCCTTTTACCACCCCAAACGTGAGCATTGTGTGTCAAAGCAAACATGAAGGGAGAAAATTAGGGTCACTCACCCCACCGCCGCCAACGAGTGGAACCGATACGCCGTCAACGGCGAGTCTTTAAAGGTATCGGGCAGCCTCCCCTTCGGCATCATCTCATCCCCCCTCCCCTCGGCAATCCTTGCCGCCGCATACTCGACATAACCCTTCAACACCGCCGCATCCACGACCGGCGACAGTGCCTCCCGATCAGACACGGGCCCCTGCAAGATGAGCCCACCCACCCTCTCGTTCCCGTACTTCTCGTAGTCGGCGTACTCCATGCAGTCCTGGCATCCGGTGGAGTGGCCCATGAGGACAATCTTGTCCTTGTCCAGGGTCTTGCGTAGATATGCCACAAAGGCCGAGATCTCCTTGACGTCCTTGGCGAGGCTGCCGTACCCGAAGCCCGAGAAGGAGCTAGACAGGCGAACCTCGAAGACGGAGTAGCCCGGTGTGCCCAAGCCAGCCTTCTTGGCGATGGTCCTGGCATAAGGAACGCCGAAGGGGCCATCCCCTAACCCGCCAATGAACACCAGGGCGTTGCGGGTCGGCGCCAATGATGAGACTTCATGCTCGTAGGCGTACATGGGGTGTCCATCGGCTCGGGTCGAGGGGTACTCGTGGACGGTGACGGGGAAGGTGTGGGCCATGAATGTGGTGCTTTGCAAATACATGCGCCCCTGAGATTAGGCGAGAATCAGGTCGCTGTATTTCTTCCATTGTAAGAGAGGCGAGGGACCTGGCAACCTGGTCAGTTGGTGGGTGGCCCCTCCCCCGCCCCCGCCCCCCACCGGCCCCTCTATGCAGGCGTCACCACGATCAGCTGGGCCGTGCCACCCCTGACCCCCACGGCGCCATCGTCGTCAGGGGAGAGACGTGGGTGGTGGTCGAGGTATGATACATGTGACTACTTCATATGGAGCACCCAAGGTACACCAAAGGTACATGGGAAGCTCCCGAAAGGCACCTGTCAGCGAAATGTCCCACGACACTCGATTCGGCAAATGCTATGCAACCTGTGTGTTGAGCTTCTACCTCCAAACCCATCTATACCAAAGACGACATGTTCCATCGACATGCTCCATCGTCAAAAGCGCCTCCCCTCATGCCCGAAACCCTCTCCCTTTCCCTTTCCTGATAACAGCGCAAGCCTCTCCTACCCAAACACCACCACCACCACCACCACCACAATCGTCATCGACACATTCACCTAGCCGGCCTGGCCCCCTCCGCTTCAGTCGCCAAATCCCTCTCCACCATCTCAATCGAGGTCAGACTAGGAAACCTCTTTTGAAAGTCACGGATGTAATCATCCCTCTCCGCTGCCGTCATTTGCAAGGCTGGCTGCCCAGGCACGTCCACGGCCACTAGCCCCGCATCCCGTTCCCAGTCCCGCTCTCTCTCCCGTTCCCTATCTCTCTCCCTCTCACGGTCCGTCGGCATCACCGACATCACCGTTGGTCTGAGCTTCGTTGCGCCGGTGGCGCTGCTCCCTATCAGTGACAGCTTAGGCGGCGAACCGGCCCTCCCGCCCAGGGCGCCACCGCTAGTGAGATTCTTGTTAAGATGTGTCGGCTTGGGTGGCGCCATAGGTCTACTGCCCATGGTCGAAGCAGTTGTTCGCCCCGTCGCCGAAGGCTCGATCCCCAGCCCACTGCGCTGCGAACCGCCTCCTAGCAAGTCGCCAGAGGTGCGGGGCGAGCTGTTGGGCTGGGTGCCGCTGATCGGCTTCCTCGGTATCACGGGCCGTGTTGTGACGACTTGCGGCGCATCTGCATACGGGCCGTAACCTTGAGCGGTGCGCACCACGTTGGACGACCGGTTGGTCTCCTCCAGCAGGCTCTGCACTTTGTTCTGAATCGAAATGGCACGCGACACCCCACCGATGCTCTTGGGTAGAGGCGTCGGTCCGGTGTTGGAAGGCGCACCTGGTCCCCGTGACGAAACACGTTGGCGGTATTCTGCTTGTGCGGCCGCCACGCGAGCCTCCTCCTGGGCGAGCATCTGCGCCTCTTGTTCTCGGCGCATTTCAGGTGTCATTTCGTCTGCGTCGCGGATATAGCCGTCGTCGCTTCGACCGTCAGTAGCCTCGGAGCCAGCTATTGGCGTGAGGTCACGGCGTTCAAGGTCTTTGAGAGGCGACGGCGTCCGAGGCGGAGCTGGCGCGCCCGTGTTTCCCTCAAACCGCTTGAAGGCATCGCCAAATTTCCCTGCAAGAATGTTCTTGGTCCCCGCCCCTAAAGACGTTAGACTAGAACGCTTCATGTGCTTCGAGGTCCTGTCCTTCTTCCGCGGGTGGTCAGACTCCTCCATCGAGCGCAGGAAGTCAACGTTCGACTCAATGTTTGTCTCGTCCTCCGACTCAGGCGCCGGAGGCAGATCCTTGTCCGTGGGGTACCTGGGAGATGGCTGGCTGGGAGGTATTAGAGGCTTTGAATTCCCTTCTTTCTCGCGTAGATAATCCAGGTTTGACTCTAGATAAGTACTAGCAGGCCTTGGCCGTGCGGTAGCCTGCGGTTTCGGCTTGCCCATAGGTTCAAGGAGTTCCAAGTTTGGACGCCCGCCTTCCAGAGACGGCCTCGAGGATGAGGAGTGGCGCACATGCGTGGGCTGAGATTGGGCTTGTAGCAATGGGGTCCGCGATCCAGGGGCCGTGGGCCGAGATGAATTAATGCTGGCTTCTTGCTGCCGAGGAACACTAGATGCCCGGTGGCGGTCGTCTGCTGGGAACCGATACACCTGGTACGGGGAAGCTGTCTGTCGCTCGGGAGGCGGAGTCGTCATGGTCCCGGTTGAAATCATTGTCGGTCTCTCGGGGGTGGGCTGGTACAGAGGCTGTGAAGTTTGCGAGGATATCGCCTTCAGCTCAGGGGTGCTGGAGATGATGGTAGATGCACGGCTCATTTCGGCCTGCTTCGGAAGAGGCGCCGAGGCCGGTTTAAGGGGAGGCGAGGTACGCTGCGTGTCCGATGGACCACCTGTATACACATTTGCCCTTCCCGTCTCCATGTTTTGGCCCTGACTTGTTGGGGGGGAAACGGGCAAAGGAGATGGTTTTGTCAGGAAAGCATCGTCTGCTAATCTCTCGGTCAGCCGTTGAGACAAATCTTTTGCTGGCTGTCCAGTGCTCAAAGGAGCTGTGTTGTCGAATTCGAACTTGGTTCCATGCTCGTGCAGAATTGCAAACTGATCCAGTGTCGGAAACCTCGACGAGAGTTCATCTCCACCCTGAACAACAAGCTTGGAATCGAGTGCAGCGAATGGATCGCCATTGGTAACCTTGACTGGCGAGGGATTCTTCCGAGGCGGCTGTGAGGCGGCCTGCTGTGGTGCTGTTGGCTGAGTGCTAGCGGATGGCCTTCCTCGTCTCATGCGCTCAACCTCAGGGACGGTCTGTGGTTGATTGGCTGCCTGGGGGACGAATACAGCACCAACCACTGGAGAAGACTTCCCCTTCTGCTCCGAGACGGACCGCTCCTGTCCCGGAGACTCGGTTTTCGGCTTGCTGGAATATATCTTTTCCTAGCGTCAGACAAGGACCACCTACCAGCGCGAAAATATTCGACCACTCACGTCTTTGACAGGGGCCTCGTGGCCCTGCATCGAGCAGGCCTCCTTGAGCGCCTGGTAAATATTCGGTCTGGACTGCTGGTTTTCACGCAGCATCCATGCTGAGAATTACATCAGCACGGTATCTTGGGGATAATGTGTGTTTGTAGGGCCTTACCGATGAGCTTCTTCAGCCGGTCCGAGAATACGGGGTAGCTAGGAAATCTATAACTAGCATTGAGAATAGCGAGTTGTCCCTGTTCCTCAAAGGGGGTGGTGTAGTAGCAGAGCTTATATAGCAAGACACCGAGCGCCCAGATATCCGACTTCTCGTCAATCGGCTGCTTCCTATACACATCAATCATCTCGGGACTCCTGTACTGCATGGTTGTATGTTTCTGTACGTCCTCGTCCATAAGGCGGCACTCGCTGACCGTGGTGGGAGCTGGGCTGGGGGGTGCGGCGGAGCCAAAGTCACACAGCTTGAACTTCCTGGCGGAGCCGATCATGGAAATAAGAACATTCTCGACCTTGAGGTCGCGATGAAGCAGCGCAGGCTTGAGATAGTGCATGCAAGCGACGCCCTCGGCGACGTCGGCGAATATATTGAGGATCTCGGGCTCCGTCAGGCGGTGCTGCAAGCGCGTGTTCATGAAGTCGATCAGTCCGCCGCCATTGCAATACTCCATGAGCAGGAAGACCTCGTAGCCACCGCCGCGCAGCTCCGAGGCGTGCGAGTCAATGTAGGTCACAATGGCCTTGTGGCCCTTGAGGCGCTTCATAGTCTCAACCTCGATCCGCATCCCCCGTAGCGAATCCTTGTCGCTCACGGCAACCCGTTTCAGCACGGCTTGGTCTGTCCCATTAACCGCTGTCGGCATCTTGACCAGGTAGACGTGTGCGAAGCCGCCCTCGGAGAGGTACTTTTGTATGATAACCCGGTGGCCGCCGACCTGGATCTTGGTGCCTGGCGCAAAGGTGCCCGCGGGCGCACTCGGGGGTGCCATGGCAATGGGTGCCGCGTACGCTGCCCCGTACGCTGCCGGCCGGGGTGCCGCTGCCGGCACCGCCTGGCCGTACGAAGCCATGGGCGAAATCCAACTATGCTATCGAGAAATGGCAATAACGATGTTTAAGGAGGGGGGCGGGGGCGCTCGAGCTGGGCGATTGCACTTCGATGGCCCGGGGTCTTTTTCGGGTGGAGATCGGGGTCGGCGAGGGGGAGCGAGGCAGAGAGGGGACGATGCGACTTGGTCACTCGGGCAGGTGGAGGGCCGTCGTTTGGAGGGCCGAATTCAGGACATTAAACAAATCGAACGAGGGTGATGTCGGCGCAGAAATCCCGTCTATAATAGGCACTGCATGGCCATAGGTGTTTGCCAGCGCAGTCAGGTAGAAGCAATCTGAGGCCGAGTCGTTGGAGTGCGTGGGCGGTGACGGCAGAATCGCGGTCGGTCGCTGGAGTTTCAAGGTTGCAAGTGTCCCGTTCAGTACCTGGCACGCTAGACAATGCAAGTCGCGATGCGAAACGGCCAGCTGGGGCCAGCTGGTCTTACTGCTAGCACTAGGCACCGAGGTTCCAACAAGCCACCACCACGCATCCCTCCGTGAACACTGTGCACTTTATCCGATGCAGAGCGAGGTAGAAAGGCAGATCGCATCCCATTGAAACCCATGTCTCCTTTCCTTTCCCTCCCCCCCTCACCCCTCGTGGTCGCATGACCTGCCGAAATTCAACATACCACATATGTATACCGGCCTAGCCCCCCCGTTGGGTTGCGATTTGGAGAAGAAGACGGCCTCCCTAACCACGTGTTGGGGATGCAACGGCGCATCGTGTCTGTTGGGTCTCATGAACAATTACTTCTGCACCTCAATCGATTCCAGCGCTCTGCTGCGTCTGCGTTGGCCACACATCACATAGGGATAGAGAACAAGGCGGGGCAACCAGTAGAGAGCTGGCCCTGTCTTGAGACGAAGAGAAAAAGGGGATGGTATCATTCCTAAGCTAAATTCGCCGCGCCCGTGGAAATCATCAACCTCAAGCTTGCACTTCCAGCCTGGCCGCTGGATGCCCCTCAATTAAAAGTCTTCCGCACAAGACCATGCATGCAGCGTCTATATGTCGCCCATAGCATTCCCTCCCATATGTCACAATGCCGCTTATACATGACAGAAACTAGAACAAGCCGCGGGCGATGCGCAACGGCAAGTTCCCCCAAGTCTTCTCCACGATCACCTCGTCCGGGTCAGGGACGTGAAGACGCGCGCCCGACTTGAGATCCATCTCCTCGACCGGGATATACAGTCTCCAGTCCCTGCTGTATAGCTTCCATCCGAGGTAAAGCGCAATGACGACGGGAGCAGCGAGGTAAGATTGGAAAAAGGCCTCAGCGCTAGGCGTCGCATCGGGGGTTGGCTAAAAGATAAGTTAGCATTTTGGTCTCCCTCACATGGCTTGGAAGTTGGGAGGTCCTACATAAAGAGCGCTGTAAAAGGTGGCGATGAGGCAGATGATGTTGAGGGCAAGGCCAATATAGCTGCCGTACACGCCAAAGGTCGGCTTGTAAGGGATCTGCTCGAGGGTGTACCCCTGTGCCTGCCAGGCATAACGGAAGCGGATGTGCGTGAGGCAAATGGACCCCCAAACGAAGAAGTACGACAGGCCAGACAAGGCAAGCAGCCAGCCAAAGACTTTGCTGCTATCTGCTGACTCGGCGACAAAGGCAAGGAAACCAAACGCAATCTGGATGGCGATACAGTTCAACGGGCGGCCCTGTTTGTCGACGTAGGCCAGGAAGGCTGGCCCCATACCGCGCTCCGCCAGGGCTTGCATCGTTCGTGTTGAGCCAAAAGTGCACGAGTTGGCGACACTGATGACAGCAATGGTGATGACGGCGTTGAAGATGGACGGAAGCACATTGATACCGGCATCCTGGATGGCAATCACAAACGGCGAATTCTTGGTGTTGGCGCCAGACGCGCCCAAGAGGCGGTCGTCATCGGATCGAACAATCAAGCCGAGGATGAACAAGTTGACGACGTAGAAGAAAGCAATACGCCAGAAGACCTGCTTTGTGGCCATTGGGATGGCCTTCCGGGGGTTAGCGGACTCGGCCGCAGCGAGGCCAACAAGCTCGGTGCCGGCAAAGGAAAAGGCGGCAACGACGAAGACACCAGCAAAGCCGTTGAATCCATTCCGGAAGGCGCCGGGGTCATGCCAGTATTGGGCTCCGAGATAACCACGGTTACCGACACCGCCGCAGTTAATGACGATGCCGAGGATGATGAAGCCCGTGCATGCAATGATCTTGATCATGCTGAGAACGAATTCGACTGCGTGCGAGTTAGAAAACGGCACTAAACCAGCGCACACCAGGGGAGCAGCTTCTCACCTTCACCATAGCCACGAACACCAAAGATCTGAATAATAGACAGAACAACTAGGAACACGGCGATCCAAACGCCGATGTTGATGTCCTCTCGCCAGAACCGGATGGTGATGCCGGCGGCAATCAGCTCGAAAGGAAGGACAGTCAACCAGGAAATGGCATAGTCCCAGCCAATAGCAAAACCCCTATAGTTATGTTAGAATTGAGCACGTCAGGATTGCAGTAGGAGACATGCCATGAGGGATCCACGAAGCGGACGACGTAGGTAAAGAATGCGCCATTGACGGGGAAGAGGACAGCCATCTCGGCGAGGGCCTGGCAAGTGAACAACAACATGATGCCGATAATAATGTAGCCGATAACCTGGAGATGTTAGAAGCGGCCAGCCCCCGAGCTGAGGGGTTGTGTCATACCAGTGCGGCCGGTCCACCAGCAGACAGAGCACTGCCCGAACCGACGAAGAGACCGGCTCCGATAGCACCACCTGTTTACCACAAAATTGTGTCAGTCGCGCCCGGCTTGGGTTTGTGACTCCATATTGTCGGACATACCAATGGCAATCATTTGCATGTGCCGATTTCGAAGGTCCTGCTTCAATGGCTGGGACTTGTTGACAATGCCGATTTCTTCATCGCCGCTCTCGGACGCGAACCCCTCGACGGTCTCCTTCTTGCCATTTGGCTTGGCAGCGGCTGTTGCTTCGACGTCCGCCATCTTGTTTTCTCTTGCGACGACTGCTTCGTCTGGCAAATCAGCTGGTGTTGTGTGCTGTTGCGCGCAGTGCTGAGACTGAGCGGCCAAAAGAAAAGAAACCGGCAAAACGGCAAGGTAATAAGGCTTCGGGGAAGTTGGGGGGACGGGGCAGCGTTCACTTTATGTACGCGCTTGTGAGAGGGCGGCAGCTGAACGGTGAGCAGGCGGGCAAAGTAGGCACGTATAAACATGGGATGGACATGGATGGGGAAGGCTATCTCTGTTTCTACGGGTTCACAGCTCGGCCGCAGCTTCCCACAGCTCCCACATAGTGTCCCCAGCTCCCTTGCCTGGCCGCTCAGGCAGGCGCCAGTCTGCCCACTGGGGCAACAGGGGAGCATGCCATTTCGGGGGTTATAGCACACAGCACACCCGCAAATACTCACAGCTTTGACGCGAAGCATGGTGTCAAATGTGGTATCACCAAATGGCTGCATCCTACGGCTGCATGTTGGGGGTCGGTGCAGATGGCTGGCCGGGGTGCCCGATGAGACATGGGGAGGAACGCAAAGGTGCGAGGTGAGCTCGACCAAAGAACCTAGGAGGCGATGGACCCGATGGGACAGGGCCTGCAAGGCCTCGATCCACGAGAAACCCAGACATGGTGGCATGAGAGGCCGATGGGCCATGTCCGCCATCGACCCCAGAGCGAGCAAGCGATAGAAACCCAAACACCCACTTAGAAAAATAGGAATCCGACCGGAGGATATTATGTCCTGCTCTATGCAGTGCTCCGTGTGCACTTGGTAGATGCCGAATATGGAAGGAAGTGATCTTCGCACTTTCCCATCCGCTCCCCCACCTCGTCGTCCCCCAATGGCAGTTGCTATCGCTGCCCAGCCCCAAGGAACCTAGGGACCTGCTAGCTCAATTAGGGCTCGCATTTTACCGCCATAGTTGCCGCAATTCCTTCCGTCAATACTCCGCCGGACAGATACCGATCGTGCTGATAGGATACTCTCAGCCAGGCAGCCGGCAAGGCAGTCAGTCTGATCATGCCTGTGCTCGTGGACCATGAGCAGCCTGGTCTAAATCGCGATGACTGTCTCGAGACCGCTCACCCAGAGCTGCGTCTGAGGGATCCTAGAAAATGGAACTCGAGGCGCACCAAACATGGATCAGGTTGGGAAGCCGCTTTCCAGTACATACATACCTCATTGATTGGGCCGCCCCATGTAACTTAGGTACACTGGGTACCGTGCCAGTCTGCCTGAGCGGGTGCCATCCTGTTCTGCACAGGTCGTTCCATCCAGAGGCGTATTCCCCAGCAGCTGTACCCTACCCATCCGCAGCACCTATCTATCTTGCTTTCGGCCCTCCTCTTGATGCACTAACCCCATCCCGCAGTCTTCCCGCAGCCCTTGACGCGGTGGCCCACCCCAGACTGTCCCCGGTCATCTGCCTCGCCAGACCTCTCGTCCCCCCTCCCGTCCTCAGAGGCACTGATAAGCCGATGAGGAAGGTCTGCATCCTGGGAGAGAATAAGGTAATCTTGACAAAGGTTTACCCGCGGCATGCTCAATTATTGTTTCGAGTTACGAGGCGCGACTGTATCAACTCGACTGCGAACTACTCCAAAATGCCCTCGGACTTTGGTCCGTCACGCCAGCAATCCAAGCTTCTGTGCTAAGCTTTGCCAAGTTGAAAGCTTCAACGGCAAGGCGTTCATCTTGGGTCCCTCGGCGCATTTGACCGATTCACCAAAGCGAACCAAAGTGGTCCAAGACAACCTAGACCACTCCAAAAGACCTAGGTTCCCTGTGTGCCTGTCAATCGCCGGGCGCTTGGCCTCGGCATGAGCTCTCTCGATTTAGAGCTCGATGTCTGCGCGACCTCGCCAACTCAATTGCCACTATCAGCTGCAACCTCGTCTTGCAGCCTCCAATGGTCCTCCCGAACGGTCCTCCCATTCCTCACATGTGTCTAACCAATAGCTGAATTTACTAATGCGAAGCACCCTTCGGAACAACATGGGGTCATCATGTTGTTTCTCCTCCTTCTAGAAGGAGTGGAACCAATCGAACGAAAGCTATTCTGTCGTGGGGGCAATGTCGGACGATGGAATCAGACCGCCAACCACAGGAGCCAGCCCAAGATCGTCAAGTCCAGGTGCACCCGAGGCTAGTGATGTGAACACCACCCCACCAGTTGCAGAAGCGAGGAAACGAGATCTTACCTCCGGGCGCCTTCTTGCCTCCCTTGCCTCCGAGCCTCCCCACTCGGATCCCTGCCACACACCAAGTCCGTTTCAGGCACTGGTGACGCCAACAGCCCGGCGTTCACGATCTGGGGGGCAGAAATCGTGTACCGCGCTCACATTGGCCAGCATACTTGTGCTCCAAAGGTTCCGTGCTGGCTACAACCTACGGTGTATAGGGTGGCTAGTAGATTGGCAAAGTGTGGCATGACAGGTGGCTCCTTCAACGACATATGTATGGGCAAACCCACGCCGCCAACCCGACACTATTGGGGGAGCAATCCCAACGTCGCAGCAGACTAGCATTTTGCCCGCAGTAGTGTGAGAGTAACGCTACCAGGCAAGTAACGCTACCAGGCAACTAGGGTAGCTTAAGCTTGCCGCATTCTCTCACCGAGCTAGGATAGCGTACTTAATCTCGGACCTGTCCAAAACCATCAACATCTGGTGACATATTGAAACGTCTCCAGTTGTCTGCATGTTATACGCTCACATCTTGGCCACTTGAGGCCAAGGGCTACGGTGTTGCCGATGGAAAAAATTAATTCTCATGTTGAGCATCAACGACAAATAAGTCGACGAACAATGTATGACCTAATCCGAGTTGATCCCCGGGCTTGTGCCACAACAGAATAGGTTTGCCAAGCTGCCCGGCCGCCAAGGAATCAGCTACCTATGGCAGAAACAATGGAGCCTGCCGAGAGGCCCGCCGGAGGTGAGTGTCCACACTTCCAAGGAAAACAAGCTTCACTAGCTCACTAGTCATCTGATCCTGACTTAGCGAGCAGCAAGGTAGCGTGGTAACCTGGCTAGCGTCCACGTTGATAGAACGGTTACTT
The DNA here is from genome assembly GCA_033439745.1 of Lasiosphaeria hispida. NCBI lineage: Eukaryota > Fungi > Ascomycota > Sordariomycetes > Sordariales > Lasiosphaeriaceae > Lasiosphaeria > Lasiosphaeria hispida. The sequence continues at coordinate 3,599,768 of JAUIQD010000003.1, forward strand.
CAACGTCAGGCTTAAGTATGCCTTACCGAACAGTGTTTTCTGGAACAAAAGAAGATCAATTCCCCTCAGCTCGGCATTTACGACCCGACGACCACCACAGAGCGCCCAGCCTCCATAGGCGCAAACGCAAAGCCTTCTAGAACAGGGGAAGCCTTCGATTCCACCGAACCACGTTCATACAAGGCCAGCCAGACCGCATCAGCGTTCAGAGCCTCGAGCGCCTCCCGAAGAGCCCCGTTGCGGGGGACCAAGTCAACCACCAGCGCCAAGATCTCGTCAAACATGTCATCGTCCACCCACACATACGTGACAATTGCGCCGAGCAGCCCAACCGCCGCCTCCCAGACTTGCGATGCTTGGGCGAACCGGCCTAGCCCTCCAGAATGTGACAACGACGACGAGGGTGCTGACAGAGACGGTATCGAATTTATCGCTGCGGGTGAACTTTGAACCATAAACCGTCCGTCATCAGTGGCGTCAACGGCGGCGCTCCGGCCCGGAATAATAATTCTAGAAGAGCCGCCGGCGAAGACGTGACTGGGCGTGGACATGCGCATAGCGGTCTTGGTAATGATAGTGGCGGCTACTCTGCCCCCGCCACCGCCGCTGCTACTTCTTGCCTTTGCAGCCTCACTCCGGGCGCTAGCAAACCACTTGCGTAAGCCGCTCGACCACTCCGTTTTAAACCGGCTAGCGAGAAAGTCGCCCGCTGCACTGCAGAGCGCGGCTAGCGCCTTGCAAGCTGCAATTGCAACAAAAGGCTCTGGGTCGTGCAGGCGTGAGATCACGACCGGCCAGACGTTGTTGACAAGGGGAAGAAAGGCATTCTCGTCGGGGGCCAGCGCCGGGCTAACCGTGCTCACCAAATCGAGAAGTGACTTTCGAAGCGTCGGTGTGGGTGAAGTCAGGTAGTGCTGTGTTAAGGACAAGACCCGCGTCAGGAGGCTGTAGGTTGGTGTGGTGGCTTGTTTGGGTTTCTCCACCACCAAGGCAGACTCGTCTTCACCGTCTTCGCCGTCTTCATCACCGGCAGAGTCTAAGCTGTTAAGCAGAGATTTGGCCTGGCTCTTGTCTGGGCCCCAGGGTTCCTTGGGGTGGCCTAGGACGCTTTTCGCGGTCTCCTCAGTTTCTCTTTCTGCCCTCTCCGTGCGCCTTTTCAAGGTGTCTAGGATTCCCGTGACACCACGCGACTCGGGCCTTCTCTTTTTGTGATCTACAGCCTGTGAGTTTGCGCCTTCCAAGAGAAGCATGTCCGACCTGACACCCTGCGTCACGACTTCTGACAAGACAGAAAACAAGTTCTCCACAAAGACTGGATAGCCGTGGTAATTGTCTAGGGCTGCAAATATGGCCGCAACAACATCATCCAGAAAAGGTATTAGCTTTGGCCCCGTCAGACGGATCATCATAGTCAAGACCTTGGTAGATGCTGGCGAGATGTCAAACGTGTTTAGCCGCAGTGATACGGAATTGACCATATAGTCGGCATTATCGACGATGAGTTCCGAGACGCTGTCGTAGCCACAAGAAGGTGCTATTATGTTTAGTGTTGTGATGGCATGCCTGCGTAATTGCGGGTTCTGTGAACCGAGAAAAGCTGCGATGGGATAGAGCACATCAATCAGCTCGGGGCGAAAGTCACTCTTCAGGCGTGTAGCTGCAAAGGCCGTTACTTCCAAGGCGATTGCTTCGAGTCGCCAATCCGTACTGGCAGAGTCCGAATGTGCAGATAGGACCGAGGCCGAAAAGTCGTAGATCTCCTGGAATACTTGCTCTTGACTCCTTGACTCATCAAGTGAGGAGAAGTCCAGCAGGTCGTCCAGACCCGACGACTGTGCATATGTGGATTTTAGAAGCTCAAAGGCAAGCCAGTACGAGGCGATCTGATCCACGCCTTCAGAATCTCGCACGTAGGCCAACATTGTTGTCGCCAGTTTCGTTTGCTGGGTGGGGGAACCGATATTAGATATCAGCGTAGCGATTTCGCCTCGTGTAGCCCTCTGTCCTTCTAGGTCGAGCAAGACAGGACTGTATGCCCCCATCTCTGCAATAGAGGTGCCTGCGCCTGAGATGGTCAACTCTAACCCGGCATCATCCTGCACCTTTGATGGCTTAGTATTTTTTACCAGGGCGACAACACTGTCTCTCAAGGCGTCCCCGAGCGAGTCATCGAGCGTGGCGGAATCCATCTGTAGGGATGCAGCCATTCTGGTGCCTCTGAGGACGCTTCTAATAGCCAGCTGCTTGATTCGTTCGTCGTTCGACTGCATCACCCGGGGTAAACCAGTAATCCAGTTATATAGAGCCGACTTGATGCTATCGCCCAGCTCTGGGTATACCCCGACAAGGTCTTGTAGACTCGTCTGGAGGTGGGACCTCGCCTCGTCTTCGTCCTCCAACATCATGGAGCTCTCAACGAGAATCGACCGGCACTCGGCCAATGATGAATGACACTCGTCCAGGAGACTAATGCAGAGTCTTTTGAGGGCTGATTGAATGTCTTCCGACTCGTGGCTCCGTAGCTTTAGTACCGATGACAGGGCAATCTTCACCTGGGCTGCAGTAGCCTTCAGCCATGAAGGGTTCAGCTCGACACGGAACCTTGTGTCCGTGGTTGGGATCGCTGGAGTTTCTTGAGGCTCCCGCGTGGCCTCTCTTTGTCTCAAAAGTCCCCGGACCTTGATATCCGCAAGAACGTTCACCAGAACCTTATTCAGTACTTCTAGTGATCTGACTAGAACCCGTCGCTGGGTCTTCTGTTGCAGGGGCGGGGACAAGATTTTGCTGAGGGATGATACAGTGCCCGGTAGGAACTGGGCGAGGATAGCATTATCCCGGGTGACTTCAAATACAGCCTGCAGGCATTGTAATGCCCCCAGCTGAACTAAAGGGGGGACCCCGGCAGTTATAGCGTCCAACATGATGGTGACACTGTGCCCCATTGCAGGAATGGTTTTGTCTTTGGCGACTGAAGACGGGGGTAAGATGGCGGATGAAGCTCCCATAGTGGTGACAAGAGCTGTGAGGGCGCGGTAGCTTTCCACGACTGTATCTTCGGGCAACTCGCGCTTCTGTGTCTGGCCAGGGGCACCACCGAGGGTGAAAGAAAAAAACAGGAGCAGCTGCTGGGAAAGCTCGGACGATACCCTTGACTTCCAACCATGTTGAATAAGTGTCCCAAGGAGGCTTATGACAGTCTCAATAACGCGCATAGGATATTGATCCTGTTTGCGAAGAAGATGTGACAGAGGAAAAAAGACGTAGTTGGCCAGTTTCTCGTCCAGAATCGAAGCATCTTGGCTGACTTGAGCGGTCCAGAGGCCGAGAAGCGCCTCAAGAAGGCGAAGTATCTCCTTCGCATCGGAGCTCTTGTCCTCTGGGCGCAGGACCAACTGGATTAGCGGCACACATACTGCCTTCAGCTGAAGTGGATAGGTCACGTTAGTGACAGGCAGACCAAACGTCGAATCTCCAACGTGACGACTTACCCGTTTGAAGAATTCAGTCCGCTGAGGGGATGGCTCAACAGTCGCCATGATGCAAAGCGGTTCACATCATAATACTGGCTTGCTAGGTACGGGATCAGAAAGAGCAAGGTCGAAGCAAGGTGTAGACAGCATGTGCGGTTCACTCACTACCTTATGGTGAGGTGGAGCCTTGTTGGGTGACAGTTGAAGCTTCGCTTCCAGGGAGCTTGGTACCGCGACCTTAGCTTGGGAGCTTGGGCCTAGTGTCAACGAAGTGCAACAGCACGTGACCTTGGTCTTTGGCCCTTGTTCCGTCGCTGCCGTTTCGGCAGAATGCGCCCCGAGTTTGCTGCAGCGACATCGCCATTGCCTTTTCCCGCACCATTGATTGTGTTCAAGCGATTGCATTCGTCTGACGTCAGGTCCTATTGACCAAGCGCCCTGCACCTGCACCTGTATAGTTTTGACTCCAATGGCCCAGGCGGGCGAGACGGGCGGGCCCCCTCCTGCTGAGTCGCAATCGCCGGGACCGACACGGGTAGCCGAGCCGGCCCGTATCCGGCGGAACACGGCTTGCATTCGGTGCCGGGACGCCAAGGTCTGCACTTACACGCTACCCAACGACCATCTCCGTGCTACTCCATCCACCCTCCACGCCCCTGTTTCATTGGGTAAGCTGACGCCTTGTCTTGAATCCACAGGTGAAATGCAACGCAAGCCTGGCCCCGAACCAGCCATGTCTCCGGTGTTCCAAGCTCGAGCTCCACTGTGTTGTCGACAAGAGCCACAAGAGAACATCTCGAAGAAGGTTGGTCGCACCTCGGCTTCCCCTGAGACATGCCGTCGCCCTGCCAACCCGTTCTGCAGCCAACACAAACTAGCTGACATACTCCCCTCCGCGCCCATTAGTAAATTAGAGGAATTGGCTGCTGAGGTTCAGCACATTAAAGATGCTGTTGCTCCGCGGCCCGCCCTACCCTTACCCCCAGAGCTGCCCCCAGTGCGCCAGGTGCAGCTCCAGCTGCCGCGTCCTCACTTGGCCCCCCACCCTCTAGGCGACTCCTTTCTTCCTGCCCCAAGTCTCTTTAACCGACTAAGGCCGTACCCTTCACAGAGCGAGACACCCGCACTGACGCCCGCCCGAGGAAGTGATGCCGTTTCAAGCATACAGATGGGACGTGGCGCCGAGCCTAGAGCTCTGGGCTCGCGCGTCTTTTCGGGGGAAGACATTGACTACTATTTCGACAAGTATGTTCTCCTCTATATTGGCGTTGATGTCGGGTACTCATGCGTGGCAGATACTTTGAGCATTTTCACCCTTATCTCCCGATTGTCCGCTCACGGGATCCCGATGCAAGTTACAAGAGGGGCCCTGTGCTGTTCTGGACAATCATCTTAACATCCTGCCGCCGGTTCGCAAGAGATGACACTGTCTTCCAGTTCTTGGTAGACTCCCTGCTGCCTGAGATTTGGAGTTCTGTGTCTCAATCCCCTTTGCGTCTCCCCATCATCAACTCGCTACTAATTCTTGCCACATGGCCGTTTGCCACCATTCGCTTTTTATCTGATCCGTCGATGATATTTGCCGGAATTGCCATGAATTCTTCATTCCTCACGGGCCTCCACACCGGTTTCGGCGCCCATACCGAGTTCAGGGGCCCGCAGCATGGAGTATGCGATGAGACGAATGAGGAGGCAACCTTTACTTGGGCCGGGTGTGCAATAATATCTCATCGGTATGTCATGCTCACATTTCATTTTTGGTATTGAATCTCACATCATGACAGCGTATCGGCTTACAATGGCTGCCCCTCTGCGAGTCCGCTTTCCAACTTGACCATAGACAAAATCTTGGACGGGAGCAGCCTCTTCCCCGTGCCTCGATATTTCGCAATCCACCTCGAGACAGCGCGTTTCGCAAACAAGGTTAGCAGGACAATGTGTGCCTCGCTGGAAGAAACCCAGGGGGTTTCACACCATCTGGTTTCTCATGTGGAAGATGAGTATACAAAGGTTCAAAGGATGTTCTATCCCGATAATTCAGGTAATTCCTTGGCCCCGAAACTATGGCTATGTACATGACCGCTAACTGTTTCTCAAAAGACTTGGACAACTTCACCCTCCTTTCGACTCTGCTTGAGATCCAAACATACTACTTTATGCCTCTCCCAGGGTACAGCGAAGAGATTCTCAAGCGCAACGTGATCAAGTGCTACACCACTGCTGAGGCGCTCATCTACCAGGCTATGTGCCTCCATCGAGAAATTGCTTTTTTGCACTACGCCCCACACTTTGTCTTCCGTACCCTGCTGAGCGCAGTTTGTGTGGTCATGTCTGTGCATCTATCAGCTTATACGAAGGGATTCCAAGCTGATACTGTCGACTCCCTGATTAAGGAGGCGATACGAGGCATGCGTACATGCTCTGTTCAGGAAGGAGACTTGCACGTCCGGGTTACTAATATGCTCGAAAAGTACTGGGACATCCGAACGCATATACCACGGACTGATGTAACGGACTCGGGTGTCTCAGTTTTCACCCACAGACTTGGAGCAAGCTTGACCTTTGGGTGTCTTAGACGGTGGAGGAGGGATATGGAACAGGCAAGGGGTGCTTCTACGCCAAACCCTACGCAACACGGCACCACCGAGACTATACGTGAGTCATGCTGTTCAGGCTTCTTGTCGCTCGCGATGGCTAACCTTCTGATAGAGGAAGGACCTCGACCCGGCCCTAATGCGGATCTCGGCCTGACAGATCCTTTCCAGCGGTTCGACTGGAATGCATTCATGGATGATTTCGACTGGAGTTTTACTTCCAACTACCTTGCGGTGCAATAGGTGGACTGTATCCCTGTGGGCACACAGGGTGGGTTGACAATTGGCCGGCTCCATAAAGGGCTCAGTTCGAACATTACTTCTCAACAATCAGCAGCACATAAGCTGCGTGGCGCAGTGGAAGCGCGCCGGGCTCATAACCCGGAGGTCGTTGGATCGAAACCAACCGCAGCTACATATTTTTGAAGCCTCAGTTCAATCATGCATTATTTTTGCTAGTCCTGAATAACTTATTTCTTGTTTATGTCATCATTGCCTTGAGCAGTATTGGGGGCCTTTCTGTCCCTACCTATGCCGATTTTGCGTTGGATCACGGCCCTTGTATACTCATTTTCTACAATACTAGTGCATAAAAATTTAATTTGCGAGTATTATGAGCTCTCAGTTATCAATCTCCATCTTGACTCCTCTTAGAGCTGATGAGTATTCATTGAAGGGTTAGGGTTGTGCACTTTGATGACTTTAGTTGTGGGGTGGCCGATCATATTTGGTCAGCTCCCACCCGGTAGTACGAAAACTGCACCAGCTCCGAACCCCGGGCAGGAAGAAGGACACTCTGCTGGAGAGCCTGGCAAGGAGGGTAGGGGGGCCTCCCCCGCTCCACGGCCATTTTCTCAGGCCACAAGGGGTGGCGAGGGCTGCTCCCCTGGAAGACCTCCAAAGGGCTGCCGAAGGCGAAGCCGGCTGGAAGGAGAAGCATGCGAAGGCCAGGGAGGCCCGGCTGCAGTGGATGTGGTGGGACGGAGCGCCCGAGAACTACAAGTACTGGGAGATCCGCTGGAAGAATAAACCACCAGAACTGGCTTTATCCCGCAGGGCGCACGCGGCCCTGTTGGCGGAACGAACTGGTCACGGCGACTTCAGGTCCTACCCCTGCGAGTGCGGGAGCCACAAGGAGCCAGGCCACCTCCTGAAGTGCTCACTCAACGCGAAGGCGTTCCCTCTGGAAGGCTCAGACCCAATGAAGGCGGTCTGGAGGAGATCGAAGAAGCACTTGGCGGCGTTCGAGGGCTTCATTAACAAGATTAAGCTCCCAGGAAGAAAATACTGGGGCAAGAAGGGGGAAGAAAATACCCCACAGGATGAAGAAGAAGAGGCGGCTGCAGAAGCCACCAAAGACTGATCAAAAGGAGGCTTTTCTCTACGGAGTTTTTATGTTCCTTAAGAACGCAGAGAGCGGGCAGGGCAGGCGGGACCTGCAGCGGTTTTCCTTGAGTCAGGGGGCGTCTGGTTGAAGGTATCGTCGATCAGGGGGCCGCATGCGACCCTGGTCAGGATCTCTTTTTGGAGGAAGCTAACTATTTAGTCCCTAGGTAGCCAGGGCTTTGACCGACCTCGAGAGCGGTCACGTGCGATTGCCCCTACGGGGCAAATTGGTCACAGCGCACCTACATAACGCGTTGGCGGGTGCGACCTCGATTCATCCCATCATCCGCCAACCATAACCACTGCGCTGCAATTATATTGCAACTTTAAGGGCCCTCGCTTCGGGTTGTAAACTCAGCTAGGTTTCTCAGCAAGAAAAAGACATGGAGGGACACCCCTATTACCCTCCGGGTGTCCATATTCCGGGCGGGTACTCGCCGAATACCCTAGCTATCTCTACACTCCTCGGCGCGTTTAGCATGGTAACTGTAGCCATCGTCGCTGTGGTCCAGCTATTTGCAAAGCATGTCAACCCGGCAATGAGAAAGTCGGATCAGCTGACACTAGCCTGGTTCACACTCTGTAAGTGACAGTTGCGCCACGTTGTCGTTTTCTGCCGATGAATAATTACTTTGTTTACTTTCCCCCTTTACATTGCTGTTTTGTCCGTCGGCCTCATAATATGGCTTGCAGACCTAAGCTGACTCTGGGTGTGTGTATGTTACCTCTAGGCGCATTCCTGCACTGTTTGTTTGAAGGTGAGATTTGTCTATTTAAGCTTGACACCATATGTCATCGACCTTTACTAAACACCAAGTAGGGTATTTCATCTCGAACCACGAACGCATAGCAGCGTCTCAGGACCTTTTTGCACAGCTATGGAAAGAGTATGCCTTGTCAGACTCGAGGTACATGACCTCGGACCCATTTATGCTGTGCATAGAGACTCTCACCGTGGTATGTTTATTGTCTGCGACACATCTAGCGTCGACCTGGGAGACTGATTGCCCATGGTTTACACTAGTTCATATGGGGCCCACTCTCTATTGTGACGGCGGTACTCATCATTCGAGAGAAAGGTAGTAATACTAGCAGATTGCGCCACATCCTACAGTCCGTCGTCTCTGTTGGCCATCTCTACGGTGTAGCTCTCTATTACGGGACGTGTTATTTCGAAGAGCGATATAAGGGCGTCTCATACAACCGGCCCGAATTCCTCTATTACTGGACCTACTACGTTGGTCTAAATAGCCCTTGGGCCATTGTCCCGGCTGGTAAGTTCAAAGCAAGCACTTGATGATGTGGATACTAATCCGCACCCAAGTGCTCATCTACCAGAGCTCAAAGGCAGTGTCTCAGCCATTCCGGTCTGTTCAGCCCCACGCCACAGATCCCAAGAAAGAGAGATAAAATCCTGGATTGGTGAACGGGAGGCAAGGGATGCTGTTGTCAACAAGAGGTCCAGTGTACATTACAAGCACCATTAGGCCGTCCCAAGGCAACGACAAGCTCTATCTTTGAGCTCCATCCTAGCTAGCTGGACGATAAGCTGCTGCTGGGTATTATCAATATCTTTCTTGGCCTATCTAGGCGCTACACACCTTCGGTAGCAAATAACTACCATCACACGCATTCCGTAAGGCGGGGTATATCTTTCTCACATCCAACGCGTAATGCTTCAACGGACATACTTGCCCATGAATCTCTTGTGAAAGTCCGATCGTAGCATGTCCTGAGAAATCGTCAGCTATCGGAGCACGGTTAATCGCGAGAAAATCGGTCGCTTACGTTGATGAACTCCTTTTTCTTTCCCTTCTCCTCCGTCCCTCGCGCCTGGTTTTTGAATACAACATCATCGTCCCAACGCCGCTTGATATTGAAATCGGGCTTGTTTAGAAGGGGGTTGCCCAAAGCGATGTCTCGTTCCCGTGCGTCTTCCTCAGCAGCAGCGCGTTCCCGTTCCTGAAGTTTGAAGATCAGTACTCAGTCCTTGGGTATCCAATCGTCCCAGAAGTAGGACAAGTCAGCTGACGCACCTCCTTCTCGCGCTTCTCCGCGCGCTCCCTCCTCACCCTCTCCAGCTCCCGTTGTAACTCGGCATCATCATCGTCGCTGTCATCGTCGCTATCGTCATCGTCGTCCTCTTCCTCGTCCGAATCGTCCGCATCTATGCCCCGCGTCTCCTCTAATATCCGCCGCCGTTTAGCCTCTGGGTCCTCGGCGTCGCCATCGGCATGCGACGTCAGCTCCAGGGGCCGCTTTGGCGCATCAGCGGATGTCCTATCTTCCGACGTGTCGTCTCCGGTCAGGGCGGGGCCGCCCCGGGTCTTTGAAAAGTGGGCGGCCTCAGCGGCGAGGAGCTCGGCACGTAGGTCGCGGGTGTTGTGGTCGGCGTCGCCTCCTTGGCCTCGTTGCCTGGGAAAGGTGTCAGTATCGCTTCTCTGGCGGCACCTCGAAGGGCAGTGCGAGAAGGCTATGCGGCGAACCGGAACTTGAGCTGGGTGTAGGCGGGGAGAAGGCGCTGATGGTAGGCTACACCACGGTTGGCTTCTTTGCCGCGAGCCTGGGATGCGAGTGTTAGCAATGCGGTTGCGGCATTCTGGTTGCGGCAATCCTTACCGGGTCGAACGTAGGTCTGTGTGCCGTAGTCATATTGCCGGTTCGTTGAGGGGTATATCCTGGCTCTGAGATAAAGAGGGCGCGAGGGAGGTTGACGAAGACGATGCAATGCAAGATGATCGGATTGACAGCAGAGGCAGGGATGTTCAACGGCGAGTTCGCAGGTGCTTTGTCTTCACCGCCTGCGGCTTGGCGGCAGAAGACGCCAAAATTTGGCGGACTGGAGTGGCAGAAAGCAGCCCCTCCAAACCGAGCAAAACCTCAGCGACAACATTTACTTGCGCCTGGAACACTCGCCGCAACCACACGAAAAATCCAACATGCCCCGTGAAGCCGAACCATCGCTCAATGAGCGGCAGTTTATCCTGCAAGCTCTGCAAGAAAACCTACGTCTCGATGGCCGCGAGTTCGACCAGTATCGGCCTCTCGAGCTCACTTTTGGGGATCAGTATGGCGTCGCCGACGTCACACTCGGCAAGACGAGGTATGTCACGGGCGTATCACGCTTGGAGGCCCAATCAAGCTAACTTCTGTTTCCCCCCAAGGGTCCTAGCTAAAGCATCTGCTGAAGTGACGGTACCCTACGTGGACAGGCCGCTGGACGGCATCTTCAACATTGCGACAGAGCTCAGCCCAATGGCCTCGCCCGCCTTCGAAGTCGGACGACCAACCGAGACAGAGGTTTTGATCTCACGGCTGCTGGAGAAGACGGTGCGCCGATCTGGAGCCCTGGATACCGAGTCGCTATGCCTGGTAGCTGGCCAAAAGGTCTGGTCCGTTCGTGTCGATGTCCACGTCCTTTCGCACGACGGAAACCTGATTGATGCCGCGTGTTTTGCCGTTGTTTCTGCGCTGCGGCACTTCAGGAAACCAGATACAAGCATGGAGAGCGGCATCCTGACCGTGTACACCCCAGCTGAGCGCGAACCTGTTGCCCTCAGCTGGCTGCATTCACCCTTCTGCGTCACCTGGAGCTACTTTGGCGACGAGGGAGAGATTGCGCTTCTTGACGCAACGTGGAGAGAGGAGCAGGTCCGGGCCGGCAGCTGCACCATTAGCTTAAATCGACACGGCGAAATCTGCCAGATTGCAAAGCTGGGTGGAACCCCTGTCGAGGCGGTAACCCTTCTGCAGTGTACTAATACTGCGCTCACGAAGGTCCAGGAATTTTCAGCATTTCTAGACAGAAAGCTAGCCGAGGACATCAAGAGGCGGGATAAGGGCGGCCTCATGGCTGAGCTGTCAGCCGAAAATGATAGATAAAATGCAACGAAACATGGCCTGGCGCGGCATTAGGGTCAGGAACAAAACAAGATACCCAATGGCTTTCGAGCCCATACGGAACCCGTCGGGTCAGGCTCAAGCCTGCGCCCAAACCAGATGGGCAACTTGTCTTCAATCTGATCAAGATCTTCTGCTAAGGCGCAGAACGTTCGACCTTTATTAGTTGTAGTCGAGCGTAACTTCAGGTGATGTTCGAGCCTGGTGGAAGATACCCGTGGAAAATTTTCACAAGATGAAAGGGTGTAAGGCGTGGAGGCTGGACTACATGGCCATGTTGCCCGGAATGTGCCCAACGTCCTCATTTACACTCCCCATAACAAGCCGTGCCATCATCAACGGTGATGTGTCAGAGTCTTACCATGCTGTACATACCAAGGCCATCGGTGCCAAAACCAACATGTTGTCTGGCACTCCATACTACTGGATTTCAGCATAGATTTTGCAGAGTTAGATTCAGTTATTCAAGCTTAACAATAGAATAATCATGCTGCCAAGGCTTGCTAGCCTTTGGCTATCTATCAGCGATGGTTTAAATCGCGAGAAGAACAGCGTATCCGAAGGGTATCAAAATTCCGAGGACTCCTTAAAACAACTGATGGGGGGCAAGAAGGACCCATGTTCTTCAAAGGCGATTCAGGGCTGCCAATGCTTTTGCAGCTCAAGGACTATTCGCAGGGTTATAGTTGTTGAGCAAGGAAAAGCTTTCCCTTACTCCAAACTGCCGATGCAGCGAGGGAAGGATGCGCGGCAGATGATGTGCCGGTTGTTTTGAGGTAACTGCTCCCCTCAGTATTCCACGACTGAAGGATAGGTATAAAACCTGTTTCGCCCAACAGCCCTTATTGACTTGGCCGAGCCGGCTACTGTTTGGCATGCCGTCCAATCGCCCGAGACCGCGATGAGCTTTGGGGCGCTCACCGCAACAGAAAATGTGCGTCGAGAAAGTCACATCATCTCATGACCGGCGGTCGGGATTCCTTGTTCCACTTTACCCTTGACCTCAGCCACTCAACGGCTTCTCGTACACCGGTGCCTGTGAGGGCAGAAACAGGCAGCACGCGCGAGTCGCGGATACTACTAGCCTTGTCGCCCTCGAAAACCTTTTTGACAAGTCCCTCCTTGATGCGAACAACCTCGACGCAGTCCTCCCGGTCCTGTTTGTTGGCGAGAATCAGCACCGGCACGCCTTCGGTTTCTGAGTTCTGCAGCACATCCTCGAGCACAAGCCGGCACTCGTCGAGGCGACCAGTGATGTCGTGCTCGAGGTTACCGTCGCCGATGTCGGTGCTATCGATGATGAAAACAATAGCGTGGCAGCTGGCGTAGTAGCTCTGCCACAGCTTGCGCAGCGTCATCTGGCCGCCCACGTCCCACAGCTTGAGGTACATGTCTGGCAGGGTGATGGTCGATACGTTCTGGCCAACCGTCGGCACCGTTTTCAGCTTGGGCTCGGGGCCGTCCGGATGGAAGAGGGCCTTGACCTGCTCGTGAAAGGTAGTCTTGCCAGCATTGTCGAGGCCGAGGAGGATAACCGAGTATTCTGTCAGAGGCGACCAGATCAGGACCAAGTCGAGCAAGGAGGGCGTAGGCGGGCTTACCTTCTTTGCTTGTGGCTAACCGATAGAGGCCTTTGGCAAGATGATACATATTTCTCAAACTTCACAAAGCTTGTTTTCCAGGCGCAATACTCCGTAGACCGAGGTTGGCTTCGAGCCGATGAACGGGGATTGAGAAACGCCAACACGTCTGAGCGAGAGTGGAGGATACCCACACCACAAGGGTTCCCTTGGTACCGTATCTTGGATGTCGCAGGGTTGCTAACGACCTGAAACCAGCAAGGTAGGGCGGGGTAGAGAGACGCGCGCAACATAAGAAAACTAAACGCCGAGTCTTTCCCCGCACAGCAACCCGCTCAGCCGATAAGATAAGCACCCAACTGTCTTGCATTGTGGGCAGGAGCTCCAGCGCTGTCGTTATGTCGTCATAGGCGCACAGTCGGGCTGCTCTCAATTCTTTTGCTCTACCAAACAAAACACGTCGTTTCTCCCACAACACGTTAATCTTTCTGGAGAGAAAAACGACCACATCCCATGGACTAACGTCTGGTATATTCCGAGGTCCATATCATCTCAAAATTCTCAGTCAGTCAGCAGAATGGCTCCGGTCGTGTTTGAGCTAACGCCAAGGTACGTGCGAATGTCAAGATGCACTTATACACCGATCCTGCCCACTTCCAGTGCCGTCCAAAGTCAAGCATATGATTAACAAACCACATAGCTATATACCTGTGGCGCTAAGCACATTGCATGTCTTTTCAGTGACAGGCATTTTGTACATCATCGGATTGGGGCTCTACCGCTCGCATGTTGAGCTTGGTCCAGCTCAAGACACACGGCATCGCTCCTCGCAGCGCCAGAAGCTCGCCACTGCCTTTGGAAGCCTGGCCGCACTGGGATTTTCGTTGGCAGCCACTTCAGCTCTGAGCTACCTGACTCTTTCCTACAAGGTGTGGGCCTTCGAAAGAGGCATCGAGGTGCCAGACAGGTACGTTTCATCGATCCTCCAATAAACAACCCGATATCTTCTAATAGCATATAGCGTGTTCAAGAGCTCACTTCTGAGCTCAACGCCCGCTAATGGATCCACTTTGTACCTCACCCAGTGGCTAAGTGATACCCCAATTTATTTTGATGCCCTTGAGATCCTTGCGGAAAAGGCACGAAGATCATGGTGGGGGCAGCAGCTTGACCTTGGCATTGTCTCCTGGACGACATTACTCGCAGTCGAAGGCCGCAGGCGCAAGATTCCATTTCTATGGGCATACGCCTTGGGGGCTCACCTAGTCAGCCTGTCATTCGCACAGAGTCTTTTTTACGTATCCTTGCTCCTGACTCCGTCGCCCATTCCCCTTCAAGATACAAGGTATGCTTTGCTGTGATCATACATAGAGAAATGCCCGCATACTAAAACCCAAACAGGTTAGCAAAATTCCTGAACAGAGCCTCTCCACCGAAACCGCAAAACTGGACTCCAAAACTTTCTGTGTTTCTCGTCCCTTTGGCACTTAACTATGCCGCTATATTTTCGCTTCCCTCCGCGACAGGAACAACTTGGTTTCCTGCCGCAGCTACGATAGTCAAGCTTCTGTCCTTCGCACCATTGGTCTTACCAGCCATAATTCCAGAATCATGGGGTACGACTCATTCACATATCCACGACTCCTACCGCGATATAAGCAAGGTTTTCCAAGTCATGTCAGTCATGAGCGCACTTTTGCACGCAAAAGCGTCGGTGACTGGCTTGTTGTATAACCTCCCGGATGCCTACAAGCACCGGCATAGCATCAAGATACTGTTTGACACAGAGAAGAGATCGGCATGGGATCGCAGCGCCACAGCATTTGAAAAGGTGCTCGGTGCAGTTACGGACCACCCGGTAGTTGCTGCTGCCGGCAAAGACGTTCTTCTATCCGCTTTGAGCCTCGGTCTTTGGGCCGCCGTCCGCGCGATGGATGCAGGAGACATTGTAAAATCGGTGGCGCCATCATGCGAGGCCTTTGGAAGCTCTTCATCTGGAAAAGCATCGGCCGATATACACGAGATCGAACCTCGGCTTAAGGAGAAAGCCCCGGGGCCGTCGTTTGAACTTTCCAGATTACGAGATCAACCAACCCAATCCAGTGCATCCAGCATCAGCAGCTCTAATGGTCCTAGCGATGATGGAGCGCCAACTCCCAGGAAGCGAGGTCGCCCCCGCAAGATCAAGACAGAGTCGGAGGCAGATCTAGAGGAGATTCCCGGCGATAGCACTTATGAGCCCACGCCTGAAGAGCGGTCTAGTATTGTCGAGGGGGATATCGTTCCAGGAGACGAGTTTGACTGGGAATCCGCTGCGCTTGCATGGGGTTTGACGGCTCTTGGAGGGTTGGGAGCTGGAAGTGCCGCGGTCTTTGGTGCCGAATGCGTTTCGAGATGAGCAATGGATGATGGGCAGACACAAACCGATACAGTGTCTGGCGTTTCTTCTTCTTCGGTGTCGGCACGTGAGACTAGGAGGCGCCTATGGTAACTAGCTTTCGATGGTTTTATCGGGATTTTTATAGGTTCCTCAACGAAAAGAGTTGAAAAGGAAACCGAAAAAGGCCCTAGGTTTTGTCACCAGCTCTGATGTCTCTTTCATGATTTGGGTTTCGCTTTTGCATTTGCATGTCCGTATTGCCGAAAATACATGGTCTAGTTTACAGATGGCGGCGGCGTTTCCGTTGCTGTGACACCTACTAAAACATGCCGGAAACGTTATTCAGCTTGAGCCGGCGATTTCTGTCTCTCTCGTCAGGCAGCCCCGGTTAGCCAACTGGAAACTCGCGCGTTAGCCAGCGCAGCCTTGATGTTAGCGTCGTCCCCTGTGAAGGCCGCTGGAGAAGAGATACCTATAAAGCTGTTCCATCCTCTCCGCCATTTAAGCACTCGTGCTAAGTTCCCTAGCAACCCCCTCTGCTTGCAAGACGATCGGAAAATCTCCACTGACACACGTACCCTCGAGTTAGCTCTGTAGCCGACCGAAATTTGGCTCAGGATTCGATCACACCCAAAGCGGCACTTTGTTGATTCCCCGGTTGTCGAGATCAGGGGTCGATAAGAACGGCGAAGCAAGGATACCTAACCCCTTATACGGCGCGAATCCAACACACGTCATCCTATCGGTTCTGTAGACCAATAGGTCTCGACGTTTGGCGCAGGCCACGATCACACCTTGGCGACGCACTGCTTTTGCTTGCTTAACACACTTGATTGTCAGCCGTAAGCGGTTTTTCCTTGTTGTGCCACTTCCTAATGTAGAATTCAACGAGCAGCGTTCTTATCGATCACCTAGCATGTAAAGTTGGTCCGAGTTCCAGCTCCGTCAGTATGGCGCCCAAAGGGCGTGAGGAGGAGGGGAGGGGGAGGGAGTTGGCAATCCGGGGCTGCGGTGTGTCCCTCCAGCGGGTAGGTGAGAGGGTTAGAAGACGGTTCCGACGATCCAGGTCCGACACCAGCAGTCCCTCCAACGACATGACGCTGGATGGGGGATTCTCGGCCCCGGAGCCAATGGCCGAGTTCGAGACACAGTGGCCCGCAACCTGCCAGTGCCCTAGCTGCTTCGGGAGCGAGCTGCCAAACGGCACCTTCGGGAACGGCTGCCTGACGCAGCTGAACCCCCACCAACAGACATTCCAGGAGCTGGCGTTTTCCAACTGCAGGATGCATTTTGGAGAGAATGGCTCGCGCAACTCCAGTGACGTCAACCCATTTCACGCCCCTTCGGACCGTAGAACTCTGGGCTCTAGCAGCCACAACGAAGACCAACAACCGCAGCCGCCTCTCAAACGCCGTTTCCTCTGCGTTTGCGAACGAGTGCTGCCACGCCATGAATCATGTCCTGGCGCCCGGTATAGAGACACTGAGCCCGACGGGACGGACGGGTGCGCCTGGGAGGCCCAACCCCCACCGGGAGAGGGTCAGGATGTCGACATAGCGCTAGTAGGCGGCGCTGTGTGCAAGGTTTGCGATCCGGGAGGGCAGGATGAACAAGGCGGATCGAGTGGTGGAGACGAAGGAAGACAGCACTTGGCAGCTCCCTGCCCGCATAGACGGGCTGATGGCCGTCTGGTGAGCAACACTTGACAACGTCGAGGACTCCGGGGTCTTCGGTACCCGACGAGCCGAAGCCGCACGCGGTGACATATATATCCCGATGTTATCAAGGAAGCAACACAACAGGACATATCAGCAACGAGGGGAAGTCTTCACCCCTCCAGCAGAAGATGCCCTTGTTGGTTTTAACTAGACCATGTCAAATGGTCTCCGCTCGGGTCTGGTTGATGAAGGATTTTTCTTTAGCTTTAATTTTTTGGGGTGGGGGGATAGGTATTGGGGGGTTTTATCGGTGCGTGGGGAAAGACGTCGGCAATGACGGTGTGAGGAATATCATATGGTATTGATTAACAAGCGTTGGATGATGGGATTGAGGGCGAATTGTGTGGGAGTACCAAATACCCCGGGGTGATATGGGTGTGTTAGAGCTGGGGGTGGGAATGGCTTGCTGGGACAGCATTTTTCTTTTTCTATTTCCATGTTTTGATTCCGCACCTCTTCCCACATTCACATGCACTAGGATTTTACTGCTACCTTACATAGTAAGAATTTATTTACACCTCTATGCTCAAGTTCCCCGCTTAATTCCCCAACACCCCATCCCCAAAAACACCCAGATATCAGTGAGACCCCAGCCCACCCCCCGCAACCAATAACATTCACACCCCTCGACATCTCACATATACCCCCCAAGTCCAATTCACCATGAGCTCGGCCAACGTCTCAAATATTGAAACCCCAGCGCGGTGCTACGCTGACTTCTGCCTCGTTCCCGTGCGTCTACCCGTCCCCAACTCCCCGCACCGGCGCACCGCGCTTGACTAACACCAAGCAGGTCGGCACAGCCAATGTCTCAGTCGCAGAAGAAGTCGCCGAGGTGCAACGGCTTCTGAAGGCCAGCGGCCTGACTTACACCATGCACTCGGCTGGGACCACCGTCGGTCAGTATCCAGCCTAACACCACCGTTTTCTCACCCCATCCCTAACAACTTGTCGCCACAATAGAAGGCAGCTGGGACGAAGTCATGAAGGTTATCGGCCAAGCCCACACCGTTGTTCACCAAACCGGGGTGCTGCGGGTTCAGACCTCGATGCGCGTCGGGACCCGGTGAGTCCCCCCCCCCCCCCCCCCCCCCCTTACCTCTCTATCTCTCCGGGCTGTTGCAGACATTACGTCACTGACTACCTCTACTCCTGTGTGCAGCACCGACAAGAGCCAGACAGCAGCTCAAAAGGTGAAGAGGGTGGAAGAGATTCTGGCAAAGAACGAGTCTTGAAGCAATAAGAACAGGGGCACGTGAGTCAAGGGTATCATATCGGAGCCCATTAAGTGAGACTAGTCGGTGTACATGTCGTTCTTCCCCTTGTTGAGGATACGAGTTGCAATAAGCATAAGAAAACCATCGCCATGCGGCATTACTTTTGCGTCTTACATGTTAAATTATATATGGGCAACTCAGTCCAACCGTCCATTCCTCGTACAGGAGAAAAGGACAAGTTCCCTCCACCCAACAGTGTGTACATCCTATGGTAGATGGCAATGCAATCTTAAGCCCGGGCGGTCGTCCTCTTCATCGACTTGCGCATCTCCTTGTCACGCTCCTTGTCGAGGTACTTCTTCTGGGCCTTCGCATCTAGAGCCTTGAGCTCGGCGTCGCGTTTGGCCTTCTTCGCTTTCTCACGCTCAATGGTGCGCTCCTCAGCCTTCTCATCTTCCTCGACCTTCTGGATCCGCTTAATGGCGTCGTCACGGACAGCCTTGATCTTGCGCAGCACCTCGGGCCGGAAGTGGGCCGAGCGGACGAGCAAATCGGAGATGCGGAGGAACTGGTGGAAAATAGGAACCAGGTTATCGTAGTTGTTGTCAGATGGGAGGCGGTACTTGAGGAAGATGCGCTTGCGGGGGGCCGTCTCGTCAATACTGTTGGGATTGCGGTTAGCTGAGTGGAACTTTGAATATGGGGGATAATAAGCTTACGCTGTTGGCTTCTCAGTGGGCTGGTCGGAGATGATGAGATACTCGAGGAGATCACCAGCCTGCTCGGCCGCCTTGATCAACTCAGGGGTGAGAAGGAGATCGGTGACCTCGGCACTCTCAGTCATGACAGTCAACCAAGTCGGGAGCTTAGCGTTGTCCTTGGTGACGGTGAGCGAAACATCGTAGCGATCATCGCGAACCTGCTTCATGCTCTCCTTGTGGACGATACCCCAGACGAAAGCATCAAACGATGTCTTGTTGTCCTTGGCACGCAGCTCGGCAGCGCCGGGAAGGCCAGGGACGGTGAGGGCCTCCTTGCCGTCAAAAGGGTACAGTGTAGCCTCGAGGCAGTCCTGGGGTTGACCAAAGCTGTCGAAAAAGAAGCCAAGGGCATACTCGATAAAGGTAGTAATGGGATTGAACCGCTTCTTCAGGGTGAGCTTGACATCGACAAAGGCGACGTTGGCGCGACCAGTCGCATATGTGGCGAACTCGAACAGGCTCTTCTCCTTGAGGAGGGAGTCACCCTTCTGGACATTCACGTGGTTCAGGGCCTGAAGCAGGTCGTCGCCGGTCTTGTCAGCGGCGATGGCAGGCACGCCAGAGAAGCCAACAAGGGCGAACTCGGCGTTCAGGGGCACCGCATTCGCGCGGATCCACTTCTTGGCCTTGGTGCGGTTCGCGCGGGCACCGAAAAGGTGAAGGAGAAGCACGACAGCGATTGCCGAAAGGATAGCGCCCTCGGCCTTGAATTCGGACAGGCTGTGCCGCTCGTGCACATTGTACCACTTAGTGTAGGGACGCCCCGTTGATACAGCCCCGCCGAGGGGATTCGACGCGGGAGGGAACGAGATCTGACCGGGTTCGGCGCCGCCTGCGAAGTCGGCAAAGTCTACGAGAAGAACATGGCATATTAGCAGCTGCGCAGAAAATTCAGATGAATGGTTAAAGGGGTGCGCATGCTTCAATTTCCAGGAAAGGCCAGCGAGATGGAGATGGTGACGCTGCGACGAGGACAATGGCTATTTGTCCAGCAGGGGAAACAAGCAATGGCATCATCTAGAGGAATTGAAGATTATGCAGCAAGAAGCACTCACCAGAGTCGCCAGTTTGGACGCGTACTGGATCTGCCGCGGGCTTTCCGCCTCCAAAGAGGCTGTTGAGTATGTTTGCCATGATGTCGCGTACTGTGGCCAGAGTCGAGGCTGCGACAAGCTTGTTCTGTGCTCACGCGAAAGAAATGGAATCAACTTCGCAGATCCCAGGACCCCAGGTCGGGCCAACGTCCGTGCTCAGGCTGCAGGCAAGACCCACCTTCACTTATTGACCTGCATCTGCACTAAAAGCGCAAAGCAACCGATTCTTGCCATTCCAGGTTACCGTGAGTTGTAATACCATTGTAGCCATGGTGTGTTTGTATTCTATAGGAGCTATCATGTTTTTGAGTATTCAGCGATGTCAAACAACGGTTGGGCTTGAGGTACCGAGACAATTCGCTAATCGTAAATGCTCTTTTTGGGGCGTTTCGGGCGTTGCGAGAACACGTTGATGGAGCTTTGTGGGGGGTTTGGTGGGCTCCGGGTAGCCGTTTCCGCCACGGTTGCCCCTGACGACGACCAAAATACAACCAGCAAATCAGACGGACGCAGGGACAGGCCAACTTACAACTTTGGGAGTCACCGTTGTGGAAAAAGCGACCGAGTTTTTGGACTAAAAAGTTCGTATCAAAGCGAGACAACATCACTTTTGCAAGCCAAATAGCACTTCACAGCGCAAAATGACGAGGACAACAGCAGTTCGGAAATATGGAAAGCCAATCAAGAAGTCTAGGGCCGAACAGCTTTTTGCTGAGCTACCCAAGAGTCCCATCAAGGAAAATAAGCCAGCGACAGAGCCGGAACCCGAGGATGGGCCGGACGAATCTCTTAGGGAAATAGCAGAGAGGCTTCTGGCTGTTACGCTCGAGGAGAAAACACCCGTTGAGGCGGTAGACGGGATTGCGGCATCCCCAACCCCGCTCCCAACCCCTAGAGTAACAAAGCATATCGATCCTCAAACACCCGCAAGTTTGGCGGAAGAGGAAGAGGGCGAGCTCCAGGGGGAAGACCTGCGAATTTTGACTTGGGATGATGTCTGCCCTTTTGGCGACCGGATAGAGAAGATCGCTGAGGCGTCTTATGCTGAGATCTACCGCATCACCAATGAAAGGGGGACAAGCATCATCAAAACCATCCGGCTGGAGTCACCCATCAAAGCGCAAACCAAAGCTCAGGAGAGATCCGGCCTAGTTGACGAAGAACCACACTCCGAAGACGACCTCCGGGGCGAGCTCAAGATTTCCGAGTGGCTGGCTGACATCCCAGGCTTTGTCGTTTACAAGGAGCGCTACGTCGTCAGGGGCAAGGCTCCAAAAGCATTGCTCGAGACGCATCAAACTTTCCACCGCAAGATGAAGAGAAAGGACCCAGACCGTCTTCAGTTCTATCCCTCTCCAAGCCGGTACTTGGACGACACGAAGTTCTTGGTCGTGGAGTTAGGGGACGCTGGTACGGCTCTCGAAGACTTTGAACTGCACTCAGTCGACCAACTATGGGATATCTTCCTGCATACGGCTATTGCATTGGCGAGGGCAGAGGACTTGGTTCGCTTTGAGGTAAATCGCGGTCTTCAGCACATCTTTTAGAGCTATAACTAACGATCCCAGCACCGCGACTTGCACGAGGGAAATCTATGCATCCGCCAAGTCAAACCAGCCAAGCCCAAGACCGACGACAGTCTCTCTCAGTTCGGCTACTCAGGCCTCGAGATCACCGTCCTCGACTACGGTCTCTCGCGCGCCGAAGACCCCGACCTCGGCGACGGCGACGCCGACCCCAACCCGGTCGCGTACGACCTAGAAAAAGACCTCTCCATCTTCACCAGCACCCACGCGGCCCAGTGCAGGGTTTACCGGCAGATGCGCTCCTTCCTACTCAAAGGCGACCGCGCCCACCTCCCGCCGCAAGCCCACAACACGCCCTACGCCTACGCCGCAGGCATCGACGGCCCCGGCACCGGCAACCCCGTCTCGTGGGCGCCCCACTTCCCCTACACCAACGTCCTCTGGCTCGCCTACACGTATCAGTACCTGGTGGGCCACTTCAAGGGTGACAAAAAGGCGCTCGCGGCCTTCAAGCGCACGACCAAGGAGCTTCTCGCGCACCTTGACCCCGAGGCGCCGCGCAACATACTCTCGTTCCCAAGTGCGTGCGACGTGGTGCGGTACGCGGCCGAGGCCGGGTGGATTACGGAGGAGCAGCTGATGGGGGACCGGAGCCGGATGGATGACTACGGCTCGGAGATGGGGAGCGTGGTGGCGCACAATGAGAGTATCATTGAAGAGGTAGACGGGGCGTCACATCTGAGGAGGTCGCCGAGGAGGGCGGCTGTTCAATGCGCGAGGGGTATGTGAGGGATTTTAAGGGGCTGGGGTTGGCTCTTCGGGACGAGATAAACGATTATGGAGTTATGGAGTTGATACCCACGTGTATAGGACCGCGTACAATGTACCTTGGTGGCGCTTTGTTTATGTACGGACATAAATTCCTATTCATATACCTCTTGGTATACTTATCGCAAGCATGTCCTTGTCGCATTGACGTTGCAACGAGAAAATCATTGGCCCGGATCGCACCCGACCTCGGTCTCTATCTCCCGTTTGGGGACCACCGGTTTGAATTCGAAATGCCTCCACTTGCAAAGGGATGGCAACACAAACAAGACATGGAGGAATATGGCCAACTTATGCTAGGTACGCAATACTTTAGTTCTGTGTTTTCGTCTTTTCAGGAGCTGGGAGATGTCACTGTGGTATGCCGGTCGAGAGCAATACGAGGAACACTTTACTAGCATATGTAGAAGTAGGCGTTGTAATAAGTTGGCTATCTTAACAAACCACGGCTCGGGCCCCGGCATACAACGGTAGGCGGCAGGTCGGCGATCGCAGCTGACAGGCATGAACCCGTAACCCGTTCGTCGACTTCAGCATGTCTCAGTTACGGGCCCGCACAGATTTGGTATATGCAAATGTCTACCAAGGGGCCTGGTTGTTTGCTTCCCGGCCAAGAATACGGGCTTCTAGGCCGCTTCCTGCGGTGGATACATGGCTTTCCAAGACCAACTAGTCAATCACCAGAGAGGTGAGGTAGGCGCATAGTTCCTCGAGGGCATATTTCGAGGCTTTGGCCGTGTATTTTCCTCTTCACTTGGCAATGCCATGCAAGGTACCGGCAACACCTTCACCCCCACCGCAGCGCAGATCCCGTGCGTTCATTCCGACGCAGCCTCCCCAGCATCTCATAAAGTCTCAAAGTCCGGTAGAAGGAGCATTCTTCCAGGGACTCCCCTAGAAATGTTCTCATGTCATGGGGTTCCCGGTTCGCCCGCCGACAGATCACGGCACGGGTGATGAGGCCATCACGGATATATTGACTGCCGGAGCGATGCCACTCTTCCAGAAGAAAAGCGTCCAAGAAGTCTGCGGCCAGAGAGGTACCTGCGTCTCTCGTTAATCAGTCTCCCGCTTTGAGCGGCCTGGGACGATTGTGCTCTGGGTTCTGGAAGCAGTCGGTAGCTGCACGTCGGTTACACGTCGGCATCGCTTGTGCGAGTTGTTGTTCCCGAGTGCCTCGAGCGGGAGGAGCTGGCTGGTCTGCAAATGGCTGTCGTAAACCCGTTGCAATGTAACGTCGGGTCCTGGTTCGGTAGTTGGTAGCGGTGATACTGGTGGGAAATGGTGGTAGAGGCCCTGTGGTATCGATTTACCATGTATATCCCGAGGCCAATGCCATCAACACACTCGCTAGTCATTCTTACAGAGGAGAGAAAATGCTGGATACCGTAAACGGGATACCCAAGTTCACCCAGTAAAAGTGCTCAGGGGATGTTGCAATCAGCCCCGAGATATTGAGACACGAATACTCGGATACGTGCTGCCAAATTTGCTGTTTTTTTGGCCTGACATGGTAACCTGCAGTTCGTCACATCGTGCGAGTTCCAAAATCCGACCCCCTCGCTCACGTCATATATAATCTTCTCGATACTGTGTACCATACGGTGAGCGACCCGGAGGATGATCAACACGCCTTGAAAGTAAGATAGCTGAAGATGGCGCCTAGCCTGAACAATATTCATGCGCGACGTGGAACTCGTCCTGCTTCGCCGCATCCCAGAGTCTAGGTGGGATCATGTGAGGACGCAACAATCCGGAGATCCAGGGGCCGAGTGGTCTTATTCGCCGTCGCAGTCTCACCGCTGGTCCAATAGCAGCACCGTCTGATGGGCGTATTTGCGTTCTGAGCGCAGAGACCTCCGCTGCAGTGTATTCTAATTCTAGGATCGCCTGGACGTGTCGGGCCGTCTGTGATGGGATATAGACATAGGCAGCTTGGGTTCACTGTGGGTCTGATTCCAGGCCAAGACCTCGATGCACCTCTTGGCGCTGGTAGCCGTGATATGTCCATATTTGTATTATTTTGGGAATGAGCTTTCGCCGCGTACAGCCTGTACGCCTTCCTAGACAAGCATTGGCTTTTTTTGTTGCGGGAATCGCAGATTCTTCTTGCCCTGGGGATGTCTGTTTTTGGGGGCAGGTGCAGGTGGTCGGATCTTGGCGAGTGGGTGGAGATGTTGCGCCGATCGTCACGTCCAGGCGGAGCCATGTCTAGAATTTATAAGAAAGTACCTGCCCCCTGCCAACCGCGCTTTCCCACGTCATTATATATCTGTTCCCTGCTGAGTTGTTTTTAGCCCATTTCCCATAAGTTAATTGTATGGCGTAGCTTTCTTGCCTGCCACCAAATATATCATATTGTTTGGCCCATTCCCCCGAGACTCTGAGACTTCGACTGTGCGAACCACCACGTGTTGGACCAACCACCGAGAACCAATGCGCACCGTGAAAGCCCTCCTCCCGTGGGGCTGCCTGGCAGGTCTAGCCACGGCGGCTTGCCCCTATACCGACCCAGCAGCTCTCAAAGAGCGGAGTGATGAACAGGTACCGGCTACCTCGAACGAGTTCTTGGCCCAGTTTGAGGTCGACGACAGCAAGGGGTTCCTGACATCCGACGTCGGTGGCCCTATTGAGGACCAAGATAGCTTAAAGGCTGGCATCAGAGGGTCAACTTTGCTGGAGGACTTTATCTTTCGGCAGAAGATCCAGCACTTTGATCATGAAAGGGTAAGTTCTGCCCCATGCCACGACGCACTGACAAACACTAAACAGCGTGATTAGGTCCCCGAAAGAGCCGTCCATGCTAGAGGAGCAGGAGCGCATGGTACTTTCACCAGTTACGGCGACTTTAGCAACCTCACGGCTGCCTCTTTTTTGAGCACCCCCGGGAAAGAGACTCCGGTTTTCGTCCGGTTTTCCACGGTCGCTGGGTCTAGAGGAAGTGCGGATACCGTCAGAGACGTCCACGGGTTTGCAACTCGATTGTAAGTCTAGTCCGTCTCCCCTTTAGTTAAGCTGAACTGACGGAAATTCCAGCTATACCGATGAGGGAAACTTTGGTATGGAACCATGCCCTGTTATGCAGCCTGGGCCAGACTGACGAGACAGATATCGTGGGAAACAACATACCGGTTTTCTTTATCCAAGATGCTATTCGTTTCCCTGATCTTATCCACGCGGTCAAACCAAGCCCCGACAGCGAGATCCCTCAGGCAGCCACCGCTCACGATTCGGCGTGGGATTTCTTTAGTTCCCAGCCAAGTACCCTTCATACACTGTTCTGGGCGATGGCCGGCTTTGGAATCCCAAGATCTTACCGACATATGGTAAGTGGTGGTCCCAGCTGGCTCCCTTTCACCCACGACTGGCTGACACCAAATAGGATGGCTTTGGTGTGCACACCTTCCGGGCCGTGACCGATGATGGTTCATCGAAGCTTATCAAATGGCACTGGAAGACCAAACAAGGCAAAGCTAGTTTGGTTTGGGAGGAGGCCCAGGCCCTTGCCGGCAAGAACGCCGACTTCCATCGCCAAGATCTATTTGATGCCATCGAGTCCGGTAATGGCCCCTCGTGGGAGCTCAATGTCCAGGTTGTGGACGAGGATAAGGCTTTGGCGTTTGGCTTTGACCTGCTTGATCCCACAAAATTCATCCCAGAAGAACTCGCTCCCCTTCAGCCTCTGGGAATCATGACTCTGGACGCCAACCCAACCAACTACTTCTCCGAGACAGAGCAGATCATGTTCCAGCCTGGCCATATAGTCAGAGGCATTGACTTCACCGAGGACCCGCTGCTCCAAGGTCGCATTTTCAGCTACCTTGATACCCAGCTGAACCGCCATGGCGGCCCCAACTTTGAGCAGTTGCCGATCAACAGGCCAAGGACTCCGATCCACAACAACAACCGCGACGGTGCTGGACAGAATTTGATCCACAGAAACCTTTACCCCTATAGTCCCAACACGCTCAACAACGGATATCCTGCCCAAGCCAATCAAACGGCGGGCCGTGGTTTCTTTACTGCACCGGGACGTACTGCGAGCGGCAACTTGGTGCGGGAACTCTCTTCGACATTTGACGACCACTGGAGCCAGCCAAGACTGTTCTACAACAGTCTCACCAAGATAGAGCAACAGTTTGTGATCAACGCCATCCGATTCGAGACCAGCCAGCTCAAGTCGAAGACGGTAAAGCAGAATGTGCTCACACAGCTCAATCGCGTGAGCAATGACATTGCTAAGCGAGTTGCGGCCGTCCTCGGCCTCGCTGCACCGGCGCCCGACTCGCGATACTACAATAACAACGTGACCGCGGGCATCTCCATCTTCAACAAGACGCTGCCATCTATTGCAACGCTGCGGGTCGGTATTCTCGCAAGCACCAAGTCGGCATCGTCCCTCAGGGAGGCGGCGTCGTTGAAGGAGCGTCTGACTAAGGATAAATTGGTCGTGACAGTTGTGGGTGAGACGATGGCGGATGGAGTCGACCAAACGTATTCGGCAGCGGATGCCACTGCTTTTGACGGCGTCATCGTTGTTGCCGGAGCTGAGGAGATATTTGACCCGAAAAGGACATCTCCTTTGTACCCAGCCGGACGGCCAGGACAGATCTTGCTTGACGGGTATCGATGGGGTAAGCCCGTGGCCGCGCTTGGATCGGCCTCTACGGCCTTCAACTCGACAGGGGTGCAGTCAACCTCGGGCATATATACCGGCTCAGAAATTGACGGTCTTGTGCAAGCTTTTGAGAAGGGGCTTGCCACCTTCAAGGTCAGGAATACTCTAGCCCGAATTTTGATGAACAACGTTGACAAAAGTGGCTGCAGTTTACTGATCGTTTCCGACTGGACTCGTGATCTGGTTTGCCTGATGAGAAAGGAGTTCTGAGGGAGGGGCGTTATAGGGGAAGAAGGGTTAGAGGGCATTTCGGAGTAAGCAATAGGCTTGCGCCTAGCATAGTCTTAAAGTCTTTGGACGTAAATTTCTGTTTTCTCATGTGGTGGGTGGTTGATTCTCTGGCCCATTTTCCCATGACAGGCGACCGTGGCTCGCTTATATTAGACTGTCGAGCGCTTCGTCGCCGCGATGCTGCTCGACAAACACTGCACGACATACTCGCATCGCAGGAGACGACCATCACGTGGGCGGTCGCATAACGGGCCTGTCTTCCCAATCGGGTATGCTCGTGAGGCCGGAGGATCGTGCATCCCCTGGCGACGGGGTTGCAGTTCGTGGTGTTTTGATTCTGACATGCCACATGCTACATGTCGCATACCGCGCCTCTTCGTGGCAGCTACTCGACTCCGTTGGACAGCAAGTTGCCCAAACGCTCGAGAGAATGCTGACCTGGGCCATATGACGTTGATGGTGATTCGTTGTGTCTAAGTTGATACTAGGCTGGATCGACGTGGCACCAGCACTTCATCGCAGGGCGGGCGGCTTGCAGGACACAGCACACCAGACCCTGGTTTGGGGTTGTGAGATCTCTCGTGCTCCACCCGCCCTGGCTCCCTGGCATGGAAGCCTGGCAGCTGCAGTTGCGCCTGCTGCCGAGTGCGTCTGTGCGGCGACTCGGGAGACGGCGCTGGCTAGTCACGACCGAAGCCACTGGAGCCACTGGAGCTGAACGCGGTTGGGAGCTGAAGATCACTTGTCCCCGGAATTCTCCGCATTCCGGCACCCCAAAATCTCCCACTCAAACCCAAGCCCGCCGTTTTTAGCCCGCTGCGGGCTGCTGCTGATAAGGGCGGCTTATCTGTTTGAGGCAGCCTTGGCCCACCCCCAATTTACCAAACGGCATTACCCTGTGGCGTGGCGCTGCCCCGGTCAGCTATCTGTCAACCCATCCCCAACCGACGACACACATGACAGCCGTTCCATCGCTCTGGCACTAAGCCTGCCGCATGACGCTCCCACCTAGTCTCGCGTGGTCTTGATACGGGACAGCCTCTCTTTTATGTAAAAGCCATGACTAGAATTTGATTGCGAAGCTGTCTTCTTAAGAGACGCCCACACCCGGCAACGAATCCGCAACGCAAACTAACCGACGGCCAGCCTTTCTCGCGGCCACTTCCTACGGATTCGTTGTTCCAGACGGCGAGGCGCGAACAAACGAGCGATATATATATATATATGGAGGTGTTTGGCTGCAGTGATAAAAAGAGTAGGGCCCACTGCATTCTAGTGCACATCGCAAATGCCGCAGAGGCGATAACGGACTTCTCACCATTCTCGATTTGATATACGACACCGACGAGCACCCGACCAACACAACCCAAGATGGATCGAATCAAGTCGATATTCACGGCGCCCAAGGCGGCAACAGAAGGGGAGTATGAGCCGCTCCATGACGCCTTCACGGATGATTCGGGGACCCTCGAAGGGTCGGTATATGACGATGAGGCTCCGTTCTCATGGGTGGAATACTTCATATTCGCCCTTATTGGCGTTGCGATGCTCTGGGCCTGGTATGCTATCTTGATATATCTCATTCCTGTGGCACCTCGTGACTTACTGGTTGGTATGTAGGAATATGTTCCTCGCGGCAGCACCTTACTTCCAGACCCGTTTCGTGGACAACGAATGGATTCTGCTGAACTCGCAGTCGGCCATCATCTCGGTGTCCACCTTCACCAACCTAACCGCCATGATCATCCTAACAAACATCCAATCCTCAGCCAACTACCCGTTCCGTATCAACGTCTCCCTGCTCCTAAACGTCGTTGTGTTTGGTCTCCTGGCCATATCGACAACCTTCTTCCTCCATGTCTCGTCACCAGTGTACCTCATTTTCTTGCTCACCATGGTCTCCCTATCTGCCTTGGCCACCGGCTTGATGCAGAACGGAGCTTTTGCCTTCGCTGCTAGCTTTGGCCGCGCTGAGTACACACAGGCCATCATGGCTGGCCAGGGTGTTGCCGGCATTCTCCCTCCGCTGGCGCAGATGCTCTCCTTCCTCGCCGTCACACCGTCAACAACCCCAAGCTCATCCGACGATGGAGACAGCTCATCCGGAACGGCAGCATTCATGTATTTCCTCACAGCCGTCGCCGTCTCCGGCGTCACCCTCTTCGCCTTCGTCCCCCTATTGCGCCGCCACAACCGGCTCATCGAGCATCGCATGTCAGAGCAGATGGCCGCGTCTGTAACGAGCATCGAGGAGGCCGAGCGTGCCGCCCGTAGTTTCGTCAGCATCCCGACACTCTTCCGCAAGTTGCGTTGGGTCGCCATCGCCGTGTTCCTGTGCTTCACCGTGGCCATGTTCTTCCCCGTATTTACGGCAAAGATCCTGTCAGTCCACGACCCCGAAACCTCAGACAACCGGCTGTTCGCACCCGGCGCCTTCATCCCCCTCGCCTTCTTCTTCTGGAGTCTGGGCGATCTGCTCGGCCGTGTGTCGACCATGTTCCCGTGGCTGTCACTGCGCCACCGGCCCATCGCCCTTTTTGGCATTGGTGTGGCGCGGCTCGCGTTCCTGCCGCTATATCTGCTGTGCAACATTCGCGGCAGAGGCGCCGTCGTGGATAGCGACTTGTTCTACCTGCTATTGATCCAGTTCCCGTTCGGGCTGACGACGGGCTGGCTCGGGTCGAGCGCCATGATGGCAGCGAGCGAGTGGGTCGCGGACGGGGAACGAGAGGCGGCCGGCGGGTTCATGGGGACCTGTCTGGTGGGTGGGCTGACGGCAGGAAGCTTGTTGAGTTTCACCGCGGCGGGGATTTAAACGCGGCTGTTTCATGATGATGAGTGGGCATCAGGCCTTACGTGGCTTTATTGGCGTTTAGGGTGCGTGTTTGCTTTTGGTCACACCTTGGTTTATCGCCATTGTTTAGTTAGATTTTGTTTTGCGTTTTTATACCTCAGCAAGAAGTGGGGGTGACGGGGGGGCACCTCATTCTCGGGTCGAGTTCCTAGAGGCAGCTACAAGACTCATACGACGATACCATTGTGAATAGGGTAAAATTGTTGCAAAACCCGTCTATATACATAGAAAACAGCTTTGATTAAACAGCCCTAGATCTGCCCAAGTCACTTCTCAAAATTGGTTGGCGGCCGCTCTCTCCAGGAGGCAATTCGTCTTCCCCGGTGGCTGCTCTGTTCCCTCGTAGTAACCCCCCTCAATCAGCTCTCTCTCCGTCCTCTGCCAGTACTCTAATTTGGCCTTGCCATTTTTCTTATCCAAATCGGCAATCTTGGCTTCCACAGGTAGGCCCGCGCGAGCGGGGATCCGCACAAAGCAGGAGCAGTCGCGCAACGTCATGGCAAGCTGGAGGTCTCCGGCATCCGTGTTAGGCGACAAGGGACCGTTGCCGTCAAAGGATACTTGGAGGTCACGTAGGCGCGGGATCAGAGTGTTTATTTGAAGCCAGTGCGCAAGACGGCGGTGCTCGCTGCTCTCGGGATTCTTTGGCAGCAGACTCGATGTGAGGCGGGCTAGGGTGAGGGGGAGGGCTTGCGGGTCGCTGGGGCTCTCGAAGAAATCGAGGGAGCAGATGATGGGCTTGCCGCTGCTCTTACAGGCCTCCCTGGCGCAGTTGCGGCACCGCCGTGCAGAGGCGGGCGCGCTGGGGGATTGGGCGAGCCATTTTGGCTTGAATTCCAGGACGACGTCGTCTGGGTGTTCTACGTCGGTGGGGTTTAGTATTGATTCTAGCTTTGGGTTGGCTGGGTAAAGGGGAGGGGGGGTTGTTGGGCTCACTCTTGCACATGTCCTCGACTAGCATGCCATATTCAGCTTTGGCGACCCTGCTGCCCCGAAAGTCCTTTCTGCGACGTGCCTCATTTTTTTCGAGCACCTTGTTCAGACTCGAAATAGTCTCTCCGCTGGCGTCTAACCGGACGAGACGCTGTTCAGTCAGATCACCTTCCTCAAAAAGTGGGCGCACAACCGACTCCCAATATGACTGGAGCTCAGAGTACGGGAAGGCCTTTGTGCCTGCTTTGGGCACCCTGAGGAGATATCCTACGAGCCATGTTAGTGGATGAATCGCCTGTGTTGTGTGACTAGTGGGATATACAGACCCTTGAAAACATTGTGGCTGTTACTCTCACCACCTTCTGGTTGAGGGTGAACCTCAAAGACAACATTCGCAGCGCCCTCACCCACAAAGGTGTAGCGACAGTTGGCGGCTGGGGGTAATGTCAATTGTGTCATGTCTCCCGGTTAGATGTGTATATGTGCGCAATACAGGGGTCGCCTTGAATCAATAAGCTCGTGAAAGAAACAAGGGCAAATTGAATATTCGCGTGTTCAACGGATGATGTCGGGCTGAAGCAATCATGGAGGGAATCAACAAATATTTGTTGCAGCTCTGTTGGGTTGCCGACTGCGTCTTCTATAAAAATTGTCGCCTAACCAAATTGCTTTTGCATGGCCCGAGATACGCCACGAGACTCGTAAAAAAATGACTGATAGACCTAGGTAGTATAAGGTGCGAGGTGCGAACCTAGACTTGGGCATAGCAGTTGACCAGTTGACCGTTGTCGAAATCGCCATGGCAGACCTAGGGACGCTATAGGCTCCACTGCCTTAGAACTAGTCGCCTGAAAGTAGGATCCCGCTTTCCGGATGCCATGGCGCTTAGAAGGAGTAAGCCATCTGGTTCTTGCCAGCTGAATCGCGCGGTTGATCTTTTTGGAGTTTTATGGGCGCCACTGGCTGTAGTTTTCACACGAAAATCAAGAGATATGGCATTTGCTCGGTGATGATGTGGGCAGTTGGCATCAACCAGTCACCGGGGAAGCGAGCTGGGAGTTGGGACCGCGTTGGCACAGGCCATGGAGATCCGAGAGAGGGGCCCCCGCCCGGCGGGCGTGTATCCAATGTACAATGGCAGGTAAGGTAGCTCTCCGCATTCGAGGTCCACCATGGAGATTGTCGTCGCAATGGGGTGATCTTGTGCGAACGTGGGAGGACTCGTTACCGAGGGATGTCCTGTTGAAGTGGATCAGCTGTTGCATGCACCCATCAGCTCCTCTCACCCGTCATCTCATCATCTCTTCAGAAGGGTTGCATCATAGCCTGCTGCTACTGCTGCTGCGTAGTGGCAGAATAGCGCCCGTCCGCCGTCCGTTCTTGTTGCTCACCTCTCGCTCGAACCTAGGTTTCCTGAGCAGAAGCCTCAAAACCCAGACCAAGGTAGCTAAATGCCCAGGTGCCTGTTGGACATGGACGATACAGGAACCCTACGAACGCCAGAGGGCCCAAAACCAACTGGCGTCGCCCCCGGTGTGGCTGTCTTTTAGGTGTGGCTCATGGAGTGAGGACTGAAGTTGGAAGGTGGAATTATTTAGGTTAAAACCGTCTGATGGCATATCGGAAACTGCCTCGCATAGAAACCTAAGATGCATAGAAGCCTATTTGTACCGACTTTGGTACACGGTAGATTGGAATAACAACAAATCAAACGTCTTCAATGCGTTCGCGGTCGGGTGGCCGACGCACGAGCTCGAGGGTGTCATTAGCCCCAGTCACCCCGCTGAAACTACCCGGCGTCAGATGGCAGCCTCTCCGCGAGCACCACCCGCAAAGCCACAGCAGCGTGGCAAAAAAATTCCATCCAGGATTGCTCCCCCAAAAGCCGCAGACAGAAATTTCCCCAGCAGCTGTTGTAGCAGATAGCGTCATTCGTTCGCCTTCTCCATTCAACTCCAAAATCCAACTGCACACCTCCGATTTCCTATCACCACGAGCAACCCTGACCGCGACAATCTCTCCAACAAAACGACGCCGCTGCATTCGAGGCATTGACTTCCTTCAACCGACGACCTCTTTTCGACGAGTGTGCCCCCCCCTACCTGCGACGCCGGGCTTATCGGTCCACCCCCATTTGGCTGCGATGCACATCTAGACTTGAAGGCAATTCAACATGGCCTTCAACTTCAACTGGTCGCCGCTCACGGCCGACGCCGATTTCTACGAGCGCGCGCGCGACCTCCTCACGACAGCCCTGAACAAATCACCCAAGCCGCCCATCATCGTCGATGATATCTTCGTGACCGAGCTCAACCTTGGCTCCGTGCCACCCGACCTGGAGATATTGGAAATAGGCGACCTTGCCGAGGATCGTTTTCGAGGCATTTTCAAGATGTGCTATTCTGGCGACGCTTTCTTGACACTGAAGACAAGAGTCCAAGTACGTTCTGGTTTCCTTGTCATCACCACCCCTATCTTCCGGCGATCGCGGATGTTTGCCGGCTATGGAAATCACGCATTGCAAGCGAATGCTCTACCGCCATTCTAGCATACCTCACCACGATTCAATGGCAAACTCGAACATCAAAAGCTCTGTGCCAGCAAAATCGTCGATGGCTCCGAGCATGTCTCGCAAGCAGCTCTAGTGGCAAGTGCTGCAAGGGGAGGAGCTTAGACCCTGGGATTTTCCCACGCAAACCCACAAACATGCGGTGAACAGCAAACATGCGGTGAGGACTCTTACCGCATCAACCCCATTCAGCTTCTGCACACTATTGGAGTGCTATTGCAGCTTCTAGAGACAAGAAAACTCTCAAGTGCTCTTGGCGCATTGTTTCTCAAATTATTCTAGATTCTTTGGCAGGGATGCGCGAAACGCGCCTGCACATTTCTCCACACGCTAGAGCGCTTTGGTGCAATAACACGGCTAATATATCAACAATTATAGGCAAACCCCTTGAATACATATCTTTGCTCTAAACCGAGCTTCACATCCCCGCAGCCACTTGCTGCAGCATCTGGGCTCACAATCCCGCTTCAGATCACGTTATCTGAGATCAAGCTATCGGCCTTCATTATCTTGGTCTTCTCTAAGCAAAAGGGACTGACGTTGGTCTTTCGCAATGACCCCCTTGAGTCCCTCAAGGTCTCATCGACCTTTGACTCGATTCAGTTCGTGCGGGACTATCTGCAAAAGACGATCGAGGAGAAGCTGCGGGATTTGATGATGGAAGAGTTGCCTGCCATTATCCATCGACTTTCGCTGCGGTTATGGTGTCCAGACCAGGCCCCTAAAGAGGAGGATGAGTTGAAGGAGGACGACAGGGAACAAGCCATGAACCCGCTAGCTACGCCCCCTTTGGATGCTGTGGATGCGAACGGGCACCTTCTTGACCCTGCTGAAATCTCATCACTGTCCCTTGATGGCGGCCCAGAGTCGCAGTCACTGTTTTCGCAGAAGAATCTCTTTCGGCTGGCTTCCTTGACGGATCAATCTTCGTCACTGACAGGTCCTCAGATTCGAGAGGTCATGTTCAGAGCTTGGGCGGGTCCGTCGGAGCGCTCAGACGCCTCCAACACGCCTCCCTTGTCTACCCCAAATCTGGTCAGGTCGTCGTCTTATCAAGCAAGTAGCCACACCTACACGTTCTCGGACATTGGCACCCAAGACCACCACGGCCTCCCCTCCAGACCTTCTATGGTGAGCTTCAATTCGGCTACAGCGGGACTGTCACTTGGTTCTGGAAGACACTCCAAAGCGGGTCGGAAAAAGAAGACTCGGGTCGTCAACCTTCGCCGGAAGACGGGTAGCGAAGCTAGTAGTGACGCGGGCGAGGGAACCTCTGAGACTGCATCGATTCAGAGTCCTGTGTCGGAGCCGATTGTGCCAAACTCAATCAGTGAGGAACCAGAGGAAGAGATGGCAATGCCCACAACGTCGGCATCAGGCAAGGTCCGATTCTCATCGTCGTTTGACATGTCGCAGCCACCTGCCAGGCTTTCAGCCGACCTTGACACATCAAAGTCTCCGGCTGCACCAATCATGTCAGTCGAAGAGCCCTTGCATCAAATCCCGACAATGGGAAAGCAGGAGCAAGTATCCGCCGATGCTAAGTCGCCTCGGCGCCGAGGCGGCCCGTCATCAGATACTTCTTCAGTCATTCTAGAGCAGGCTTGGATCATGAAGATGGCGGGAGAAATCGCCCGCCGGGTGTATGACGAGAAGAACCGGAATCCTGCCTTTTGGGCGGAACGGGACGACACACCTCCTCCAGCATATGAAGCGAGGTGATGCCTGGCTGATAAATTACTGCACTTCTGCAATTTCCTTTTTCTCCTCTCTTTGCGTTGGTGGAGCGGACTGGGCTTTGAAATTGGCGTTATGAGAAGCGACCATGGCATTTTACTCGATTCGATAATGCCCTAATCGGTTTGCTGGTGGCTCCGGCGTTTGGGTGGTTCATAAAAAGAGGGATTCTGCTTTTGGGTGGCATACAGTTCAGTGCCCGGATTAGAAGGAAACCGGTAGACCTCGAAGAGGTTTCGGAGGGTCTGGGTGCCGTTATGTATCCTTTCCTGATAACTCACATAGATACCTTTCTTTTGTTTCGGAAGTCGTGTCCTGGTTGGAAATGTCAACTTTGAACCGAATTGTCGGATGAGTGTGAAAAGGAGGAAACAGAGTACATATTGCGCATGCTTTTACCGATTTTGGAAGTCCCGTCTGGGATAGCAGGTCTATGACCAGGGATTTCTCAAGTGAGCAAACTCTCATCTCTAGAATTGAACAGGTATATACATCAGGTATTCAGCCACCTACGACAAACGAATACACATTGAGGGGCCGCTGATATCGATACCCATATTCCGATATACTATCGTATGAGCGATATTTAGTGCTCATATGCACCACCAAACCGACTTTATCCTGTGTCTGTCTAACGTGCCCCTGCTCCGACCAAAATATCACCGATCCCTGAACTCCAAAACTCCAACTAAACCTCACCGCAATGGTATCATCCATGTCATGTACATAAAATGTCACTGCTGCCGGATGATTTCCAGCCCACAGCCCCTACGTCGTGTTGGAGTTCTCGGATTTGAGCTCCGCCAATCGCTGCTGCTTCTTTTCCATTTCCTCCCTGACCTTGGCGGCCATCTCGTCCACCTTCGCTCTCGCTTCCCGAAGCTTCTGGGCTTCCAACTGCTCCGTCTCACGGCTGAACGGCTGACCAGGGCGATTAACCATGGGAATCATTGCGCTCCTCTCGAGGACACCGCCTTCG
This sequence comes from Lasiosphaeria hispida, assembly GCA_033439745.1. NCBI lineage: Eukaryota > Fungi > Ascomycota > Sordariomycetes > Sordariales > Lasiosphaeriaceae > Lasiosphaeria > Lasiosphaeria hispida. The sequence goes on from JAUIQD010000003.1 coordinate 3,636,203, forward strand.
GACCTTCCGCCTGTCTGCTCCTTCTCTTTGCCCTTGCTGCCGCCCTTGCCTCCCTTCCCGCCGGACTTGTTCGCCGCCGCCTGCGCGGCCGGCGTGAGAGGCGCGCCTGACACGAGGATGTCGTAGAAGGCCTCGTAGGGCTCGTTGAAGATTTGTTCTTCGTAGGTCCAGGAGATGACCTCGCCGCCGTTCAGGCGCATCGTCTCCTTCTCCTCCTCGGTGCGGCCGTACGGGTGCAGTCGGAGGTGGTGGTAGAGGGTCTGGGGCTTCTCGCCCGACTCGGCGGCGTAGTACAGCTTGATGGTGATCTCGAACTCGCCCCAGCCCGTCTCATTGATGGAAAAGGGCTTGCCCTTCTCGCCCTCCATCACTATGCGCGCAAAGTTAGCAGAGCGGAAAGGTGGGTGGGGGAGTTGAACGGGCAGGACGTACTGCGCACATGGTTCGGGATCGACTCGTGCAGCTTGAACTGCACTCGCCGCAGCCAGTATGTGATGTCGACATCGTCGATGCCCTTGACGAATACCGTCCACGAGTGCGTGTGGTCGTCGGGGGCGCCCGGTGGCTTGGGGTTGGTCTTCTCGTCGAAGGGGCGCGCGGTGGTTCCGTAGACGAATGGCCGGAATACTTGGACGCCTTTGACGCGCTTGCCTGCTGGCGGCGCCATCGTCAGTCGGGTGTATGACGCGACGAGGTGGTTAGTTGACAGATATGTGGCGGGTTGCGCCGGTGTTTCCAGGTAAAGTTAAAATAAATCAGAAACCGGAGCTTCAGCCCTCCAGAATGCGGGGTGGCATTTCCAGGCCTGTGTCTCGAACAGTCGGGGGGCGTTCCTGCCTGCAGTATAACCCTTGTTTTGCATGGGGCGCTAAAGCCAAAGTTTCGTTGATTGTATTGCAGGGGTCCTGCCCCTGGTACAAGTGAAATTTCGCTCTGGACGGTTGTCAGCCTCGTAGCAAGCCTCCAATAGATGATGCAATCACTTTCACTTTCACCAGACCATTTCAGACGACCGCGTAGCTCTGTCCTTCCACGACAATCTCTTTATCCTGCCACCTCATTTAGTCATTCATCCGGCCAGCCAATTGGGCTTTTTTTGAGAGTTTCGCTGTCACCAGTAACCACTTGAAGCAGCAAGGGATAGCTCGGGGTAGCTTCCTGCTCCAGTGCAACACGACAGGTCTCGAGATTCACAATGTCGGCCTCCAAGAGACTTATCGTCTGTGGAGGGAACGGATTTCTGGGGTCCAGGATTTGCAAGGCTGCTGTGAATAGGGGCTGGGATGTCACATCCATCAGGTAAACAAACACAGCTGCACACATCCACACTTCCATTGCGGACCCTACGCCATCCTCTCATCAGCTGACGCCACCAGCCGCTCTGGCGAGCCCCAATGGCAGCATGTCAGCTCGTCCTCGACGCCCCCGTCATGGGCACACAGCGTCTCATGGGAGCGGGCAGACATATTCCGACCAGCTCAGTACGTATCCCTTCTGCAAGGGGCCGACTACGTCATCCACAGCATGGGCATCCTTCTCGAGGCAGACTACAAGGGCGTCCTCTCAGGCAAGGAGTCGCCCATCGCCGGCCTCCAAAAGGCCTTCTCAGCAGCCAAGGGCCAGTCACCAAACCCTCTGGAGCGGAAGGGCGGGGATGCGCCCAACTCACCCTCATCCGGTAGCCAGCTTACCTATGAGATGATGAATCGTGACAGTGCCATTCTCCTTGCCAAGGAAGCCGAGAAGGCCAAGATCGGCACTTTTGGCTACATCTCGGCCGCAGGAGGTGCTCCCGTGCTCCCGAGCCGGTATATCACCACCAAGAGGGAGGCCGAGCAGGTTATCGCCGATGAGTTTCCCCAGATGCGGAGCATTTTCTTTCGGCCGCCGTTCATGTACGACAGCTCCCGCCCCTTCACCGTCCCGATGGCCGCCATGACCGCCGCTGGCGCAATGTTCAATGGGCTCACGGGAGGGGTGTTGAACAACTTCCTGGGCGCCGCTGGAGCAAAGCCGCTCAAAGCCGATCTAGTGGCCGATGCCGTGGTTGAGGCGCTACAAGATGCGGATGTCAGAGGGCCTATTGAGGTCCCGCAGATGGAGGAACTCGCGAGCAAATCGTGGAGGAGGACGATGGTATAAACGGCAGGAAGCATGCAACACTGCGTGCATGTGTGTATCATTAAGATATCGTCTCCCTCCACCTGTAAAATGTCATGTATTTATACAGTACCCCTCAACCGGACAAAAAAACTCCTTTCGCTTTCTATGAACGTTCATGTAAATGCACCAACGCCCTTCCAAACTAGTAGACAATCCGCTCATATCATGGTCCCCCGCTCGAAACTCTCCCTTATCTCGGCGGTATACTTGTTGTAGAAGCGCGCCAGCTTCTGGTTGAACTGCTTGTTCTTCTCGTTGATATATGTGACGTCGGCGTCGTCCCCGTTCGCCGCCATACGGTCCTTGCGCTTCTTGAGCGCGACCTCCTCAGCCTTGTGCAGATTGGCCACCAGCCTATCGACAGCCGCCTTGTCAGGCTTGTGCTGCGCAAACGTAGTCGAGTCGGCCGTGCTGAAGAAGGTCCCATCTTTGTCAACGGCAATCATCTCCCCGTCGTCAGTCTCGACAATCTCGAGCGTGCCCGCAGCCGCCGCCTTTTCAATGGCCGCCATCTTGTCGCGTGTGTACTTGTCGAGATCAGGGGCACCCATGCCCCGCAGCTGGCGCTTGTACGCCTTCTCGCTCTCGTGCCCGTAGTCGCGGAAGGCCGTGTCGTCGCGGTGACCCTCCTTCTTACGCATCCGCTTGTCCCAACGCTCACTCTCATCGATGGTCCAGTCCCACGCTCGCTTGCGCTCAAAGTCACCACCCGAGTCCTCGATGTCGGCCTTGAGGAGCTTGTGCGACGCGACCGCGTGTTTCCGGGTGAGTGCGGTGAGTTGCGACGGGTCAGCCTGCAGCCGCCGCGACTCGCGCGTCGCCTCCTTCAGATTCTGGTCGGATGACGTCTTGGCGCGGGCTTGCAGTGCACGGAAGCGCGCCATGCGCTCTTGGGCTTTGGCCGAGGCATCGGCGGCCGATATCGCCGGTTCCGGTTCGGGTTTTGCTTCTGGATCGGCGGGGCCGGGGCCGGGGACAGATGGAGATGCCTCTGGTGGTGGTGGCTCCTCGTTATTCTTGTCGTCTGCTGTTGTGGGTTGTGGTTCCTCAGGTTTAGGCGAGGCCTCCTTTTTGGGCACTGGCTGAGATGCGGACTTGCCTGTCTTTCTCTTTTTCGCTGGAGGCATGGCTGAAGTTTATGGGTGATTTGATGTGTGTGGGTGATGTGAAACGTAGGAAGTCCCGTTGTTGGTTGTGGTTTTTGGCGGGGACCTGAATGAGGTTTCTGGATCTGAATGTGTTTCGGCAGTGGAGCCTGCGGGAGTACGCAAACCCAAATCTGACGAGGACCTTCGAGCACAAAGCGAACGTGCCATCAGCCACACTCCACAATTGCAGCACCTCCACACCGGGAACACCCTAAACTTTCACAGCTACCAGGTATTTCGTTTCTAAACAGCCATGACCTGGAACTGTCACAACGACATCAAATCAAACTCCTTTCAACTTCAACCGGCGTACCCTTCGAGGCGCAGGAGTGACTAGCTAAAGTCACGTGAGTGGTTCCATTTCCAGTTTCCTTTGACAGCCCGTGCATGTGCGCTAACGTTAAGATTACCCCAGGATTTCCTTACTGCGGACATATCCGTACTCAGTACAGAGCACACCAGCAGCTCCCACCCTCTGACTTTCTTCGGTGCGCCGTAGCATCTGCCCTTTCTGGCTCAAATGGAAGGCGTTGAATTTGGATGATATGCTGCAACAATATATCTCGCCAGGCGCTCTGAGGCCCTTTTCACATTCTTCGTCATGGCAACGGTTTCCCCGCCTTGCGGCCACGATCCGGTCGGTGGGAACCTTGCCAAACAAGCCAAGCAAGCATGCACCACACAAATCGAAGTGGGATATAATTCCAAAATGGACAAAACCCCCCAAACCAAAAATTCGTAAACCCTACGAGGCTACCACTCTCATTATGGACCTCATCGACGAACGCAAGAACCTCACCCGCGACTACAATGAACAGGATGCCTCTGAGCAGCGAAAGATATGGTCGCAAAACCCGGCCGCCTCTGCACTGCTTCAACGGGCCTCTGGATTCAAGCATGAAGTAAAACGCTCGCAGGCAAATTGGAAGAGAAAATTGTCACAGTTTGACCAACGCCAGTTGACAGAACGCGATATCCTATCAGTTGCTTTCTTGGGCGTGGCCTCAGACGACTTGATTCCGCAGCAAATACCCGCCCTTTCAAGAACGCACGGCGACTTGACTTTCAGTTCTCTAGATACCACACTTCTCCGCTCCATCGGTGTCTGGGATCGCATCGCCGAGGATACTCCACTCGCTGTCCAAATCCTTCTCCGCCGGTTGGAAACCCAACATGAATTGCAACTCAAGCCAAAGATGGAACAAGAGGCTAACCAGGACTCAGAGAAAGCTTTGATGAAGGACAGTCAGGGCTTGGTGAAGCTCTTGAGCACAGCCGAATTCCAGCAAACGCAGCGGCTTATAGCTCCATTGCTTCAGACTAACGAGGGCCGCACCATCATATCACAGTGTGCCGATGAAGTCGTCGCCGCATGTACACGGTATGACCGCCTTCTCGACGATGAGAAATATACGATCAAGGTTCTGATATTTCTGAAAAACGTGTCCTACAACCTGAAAACCCGGAATTTCAGCTTTGGATTGTTGTCGAACGCTGTCGTTCAGGTACTTGAGAGCCGCTTGCAGTCCAACAGTTCTCAGCAATATCCCACCACCCAGAACTCCATATCTGGCGCTACGTAGTCGGCCGCAAGCACAAGCAACTATTTGACGTGTGTTGCTTGGTAGGTTCTATGGAGCACTATTCTTCGACCGCAGGAGCTTGCGTGTCATCAGGCCATACAGTCCAACACAACGAGAAGTGACACTGTTGATATTCTTCACTAACTTCCGCTGCGAATCCGAGAGCATCGATATGGATTTGGGTTAGAGTCGTGAAGGAACTATGTTCCAGCTATTCCATTGAGATGGCGGAGGAATCGAAGACAGGGGAACTTTTGCTCGATGGAAGCCCTGCGAACGATCCGGCCCCACGCATACAGCTCGGGCAGACCTAGTAGGTACACTCTGGGGCATAACTCATAATACCGGGCTTCCACCACTGATCTAGAAAGAATACCATGTTCACTCTAACGTTTGGCCGAATTCATCAGATATCCGAAACTGATACATATGACTTCAACCATTTTACCAAGATAGATACGTTTTCGCGCACCGAACCACCGATTAGTTGACGCTGTCCTCCTCCTGTCCTCCCCAATCAGCCTTGTGGACGGCAGGGGAAGAGCGTTAAAGCTGACCGACCGCGCCGCAGTATTACTGCATATCGCCCACGTTTCGGGGAGGACAGCGAGCCCAACCTCCATCCAACTTCTCGGGCGCAACTCGAATAGAAATAATGCACAGTAGGCAGGACTAGCCTAGGTCTGTAGTGTATTAAACACGAAATTCGTATTCGACTTCATTGCTGCACCGCAGTCGCGCCAGAACGAAGTCAACGCAAAGCAGACTCTAGAGAAGGTTATCGGTAGCCAGTCACAAGATAACATTCCAAATATCGCGGGTTCCCTCAAGTCCTACTCTCTCGAATCAAATTGGGTTGTCATACCTTGCGCCACAACCCAATCAAGAATGCAGCTCGAGGTAGGAGTCAGCCCCTTTGGTTCCGATAGGAGCGGCATCTGACAAGCGTGCCATTTCGGCTCTTGCGTTCTTGGGCGGTTTTTGGGGTCACCGCGGAGGTGACCAGCCAGCCCATATCGCGGGGAACCCATGAAGATCGGCGCTTTGCTTGGTCGAGTGGCTGGCCTCCTCCCCCCTCCTCAAGCAGCCGAACCCCCCTCAACGCCAACAATGTGGTGAGGCAATTGCTGGAATGGGTTGCATGTGTAACGTGGGTGATATTATGTACAGTATACAGGATGGCTGGCCATTCGCAGGGCGCATCCCAAAGCGGGCTGCCGCCCTTCGAGGCCTTTCTACACTCGGCCTCGCTGCTAGGTCTTGCGTAACGGTTGCATTATGGGCTCTGTAAGAACTTTCTCGCTCTCCTCCTCTCTCTTTCATCTCACCACTCGGGTCCGATCTTGTTGCTGCCAATTTGCTTCGACGCCTCAAGGCGGATTTATCGTCACCATCTACAATACGCGGAGCATGGCTTGCTGTCTCGCTTTCCCGGCATGAAATCCTCTGCTCAGCCGCTCCGAGCCGGTACGGAGAGCCGGTCGATAAGCCGTCACCGGAGCCGATACGGGTCTTCGTGGCCGAGTTTGGGCCATTTCAAGCCGCTTTCACTCTTGACAATGGTGTGGATATCATATGGACTTATACCCCTGGCACTGTTCGTTGGTGGATCGGCGGCACAACTCGATCCCGTCAAGAATTTCTGCAGGCGATTTGGGCATCAGACCGCCGTTATTGACAAGAAGTTGTATATCGACGGGGGGTTCATCAACTATAATCCCTTGTCTCAGTACCCCGCCAACTTTACAAGTGAGTAGATCCCTTTTGTCTTGATCTCACACTAGGGGCCTTCCCCCCTTTTTTTCTCAGACCCTTCCATTGCATACGTATCGATGCGACTTTGTCGGCCATTGGGTTTCAGATAAATTGCACTTTCTCGTCGCTCTCACCCTGTCGATCGGTACTGACTCTTTCGGAATGGAGGCACTGGCCTCGTCTACCAAGACCTTGATGTCACCGGCTCAGGTGGCATGCCGCAGCTCTATGCGAACCTTACCAAGAACAATACAATTCCCAGCGTCAATGGGGGCACGCTTTGGGTTGACGACATAAATAAGCGCTTCTACCTGTTCGGCGGCGAATACGCCCAGAACCCCCCGGCACCATTTTTCACGCTCTGGTCATTTGATACCATCTACAAGGAATGGGTATCATTTGGGACCCCGGGGCACCCGGCCATCAGCGGGATCTCTTACGGCGCTGGCGCATCGGTTTCCGAGAGGGGTGAGGGATACTACTACGGGGGGTGGATGTCGAACAACTCGATCCTGGGCTGGCCTGGCCCCCCAATCGCAAGTTCTAATATGATCAAGTACGACATGGCGACAAACTCCTTTTTCAACATTACCGGACCCGACTTGGTGCGGAGGGCGGGCGGCTCCATGGTGTTTATCCCAATTGGAGATGGCGGCATGTTGGTCTACTTTGGGGGCGTCCAAGATCTGTATTCCAACGGGACCATAACCGGCCAGCCGATGGAACAGATCTTTCTCTTCGACGTCCTCAGTTCCAAGTGGTACACGCAGAATGCGACAGGAAACGTACCTCCTATGAGGAGGCGATTCTGTGCCGGCGCGACGTGGGCGCGAGATCAGTCGAGTTATAACATGTAAGCGCATATCCTTCCCCATCCCTCCTTGATTGTTGCCTAGGTGCTGGGTTTGGGGCTGACATGGGCGGCCAGATATCTCTACGGCGGTTCGGGAATGCCTCCTGAAACGGCGGGGTTCGACGATGTCTACATTCTCTCGATTCCATCGTTCCAATGGTATACATTTCCTGCTGCCTTTCCTACCGTCAATGCTAGGAACGAGGGTAGAAGGGGGACGCTGACAAGTTCCCAGGATCAAAATGTACCCAGACAGAGACGGGACGGGCCAATATCCTCACCACTCGCTGTCTTGCAATGTCATCGACGGCGCCCAGTTGATAATAATAGGGGGGACGTTCCCTCTAACTGATGAGTGCGATGTGCCTGATCAGTTCGGTTCGCATAACCTCGATATGGGTCAACAAAACCCCGATAAGGCGTCTTGGAAGCTTTTCCGCTCAAATCTGACGTCGTACGCCGTGCCCGGCCTCATCATCAGCGCCGTCGGAGGGGGTGCCGCCGGCGGAGCGACCAAGACGGCACCGGCAACCGGTTTTAGCAACCCTGATCTGCAAGTGCTAATGACACGCAAGGCCAATATTGCGGTTCGCACCCCAACACGATCGATAGCCACCGCTACCAACACAAGCGGCGCTGGCACGGGTACACAACTCTCGCACGGCGCTATCGCCGGAATCGTCGTCGGGGCCGGATCTGTGCTAATCGCTGCGCTCATCGGCTGTTTCTGGCTCATTCGCCGACACAGGCGCCGCAGCAAGGAGGCAGAACCTAACACCACCAGCGGCACTGCTGGCGGCGGCGGCGGCGAAACGGCATCGGGTGCAGGCGTTAGAGCCATGAGCACCTTTAGCGGGCCATGGAGCCGCCGCAGCACGGCCAACACCACATCATACACGCCGAGCAGGAATTCTTCCCTACCAGTCAGCCCATTCCAGCGGCAGCCTTCGTCGGCGTTTAGGGGCCCCCCGGTCGAGCTAGAGGCACAGCCGCCACCGGGGTCGAACGTCTGGCATCCGCCGGACGGGCTGACGTATGAACTAGTCAACACCAGGCATGCCGTGAGCCCGAGTCTTTATGGCGGCAGCAGTGGGAGCGGATCTGGCGAACCACACACCAAAATCGACTCGGAGGGGCGGCTGTGGGTGCGGGTGCCGTCACCCGTGGTGGGCCATACTAGTACCGGGTCCGGATCCGGGGCGGGACTGGGTCTCGGGATCAGTCCGGTGCGGGAGGGCGGATATGCGCGGTACTCCGGGTACTCGCACTCCCCTGTCCTGCCGGTGAGCCCAGGTACGCCTATGATACCGCAGGAGCCGCAGGAGCTGAGCACCATCCCGCTGCACGAGTTGAGTACCGAGCCGGAACGAGGGGACACACCCTCTGTTGTCATAAGTAATCCGGGGGACACGGGGGTAGGCGCAGGGGCGGGAATGGGAACGGGAACGGGAACGGGAACGGGAACAGGCACCGGCACCGGGGATTCGGTCCCTGGCGGAAGCCCAGGGTGGGATGCAGTGGTTGCACGAACGCACCAGACGCATCAGACGTACTATCACCGGTGAGGGGGGCGGGAGTTGCTTGTTTCGTGCACGTCATTCTCCTTTCGGCAGTGTACACATGCATTGTGATTCCGCTCGGGTAGATACCAGGCGACACGGATATATGGGGATTTAACGGGGAAATGAAACGCGCAAACTACGTTCTGCTCCTTATCTCGGGCTCAGGGGTGTCGAGATCGGGATCGAGATGGGCGGGAGCGGCACTCGGTGAGCAACCGAGCATCACGCAACGTGCCGAGCACTCTTCCTGCCCGACTCTCCGCTGTTGGTTTCGAACCGGACGCCATGATGTATGATGTAGTTGGTGTATGCGCACGCGTACATACATACATGCGTACGTCAATCACGGTGGCGCCAATGACGGGAAAAGACTGACGCTATGTCAAGGGGCATGTCAATACGAAGACCCTTCCCTGTCACTGGCCGCTTCTCCACGACTGGTGACACACACTAGCCTATACCACACACCCTGTTCATCTAATAATGTTATCTCACTATGTCTCGCATACGGAGGGCGAGCTTCGAGAAGGAGGGCCGACTTCGGCGCGCAGCAGGCATGATGAGGTGAACATTCGCCGCCGAAAGCCGAAGGTAGACGCCTCGCCGCTAAAGCCGAGTCTGTTCCACGACGTCGCGATGTCGGCATCGCACTCTTCCAAATCTGCCCAGCTCTTCAAGGAAACGCTAGCGATGTCACGGACCCGATATGAATAAGATGAGAATGCTTAGGATGAGTCAGTTCAGTCGGTTTGCTCAGTGCCCTCACTAAGCTCGAGTCCCATGGTCGAGCCATCCGTTTGGACGTGCCGCCGTCACGGGTCCGAACTGTCGGGATTTTCGCCACCATCTTAGCGGCATCTTAAAACACATGGAACTTTTCTACTCCAGACGCACCAAAGACGCACCTCACACACTTTGACGTACACGTGTAAGCCAAGAACAGCCTAGACCCACAGCAGAATAGGCAATGCGCTTCGCAGGATTGCTGCTCATAGCCTTATCGGCCAAACAGCCTCTGGTCCCCTTCTCGCGAAGCAAGAGATAGGAAGTGGCCGGGGCGTCAAGGTTCTTCCGGATCGGTGCGAGACCGGAGAGGTCCAGGCCCTAATCGCAGGGCCATCGCAGGGCTATCGCAGGGCTATCGCAGCAAAGCGTGCACACATCGTCATGTTTCCACTATGCAGTACGAGCAGCTGAACGTTGGTTCCGTCCGGATGCCGCACCTCAACAATCGGCGATGGGCGCGACTGACCTTGTTTGCATGTCCTTTGCTTTCCACAGCGAGGTAGCAGCGAATGCATGCTGCACTCGGCACAAGTCATTGGCGAGGGTGATGGCGTGGAGGCGGAAAACAGGACCTCATCGGGGCTTTCCCCTAATGATCAAGAGTGCCCTCCTGATGGAACCAATCCAACTGAATGAAGCTGGAGCCAGTGTGCGGCCACCCCCCCCTCTCCATCTGAACCCCTAACCCTTGGTGGGCATCCGACCCCAGAGTGACGCGACGGCAGCAGCTGTCGGAACGTCGAGGCTGCATACAGCTCGAGGTGGGTGGTGCATCACACAAGTGCCACAGGGACCAGCTGCGCATCGTCACCAGCCCCCCTTCCCCCTTCCCCCTCAGATAAGGATTTACCGGTCCTGGACTCGTCCGGCGCCTAGCGTACCTGCAGCAGAGATCTGTATCGGGCGAAAATTCATGTGTCGAAGGGCAAAGAAGACCCTAACAAAGGGGCAAGATAGAGAGGGAGACCGAGGAGAAGAGGGGCCCGTGGGGCCGCGCCATATCGTAGCCGGGCCCCGTAAAAGCGGTTATCTTTCCCCGTCTTCGCTGTGACGCTGCAGGGTCCTCTCTGCTTCCGCGAGACCCCTCCCCCACATTGCTTGACAAGGGATAGCTATAGGAAGAAGAAGAAAAAACAGAAAAAGAGCCTTGTCAACCCGTGTATATCTGCCTCGGGACGGGTTGAGGTTTGTTTGTTGTGGTGGCCTTGTTTTGGTTCGTTCTGCCTGGGGTTCATGAAATCCCGGGTCGTCATATCCATCTCTGAGTCGACTCGGAGCGGATACAATTGGAGCGATTGGACGGCGAGGCAGCATAATCAGTGCCTCAGCTATGCCTTATCACACGCAAGCAGCGCGAAAGCAGCTTCTCTGCTAAGGATGGATTGGTGCCCCGGGGATAAGATATGCCGGGCAGTAAAACTGCACCCGGCATACCGATTCTGCTGGGCGCGCAACTTATTGCGATCGCGACAGGCTGTCCAGACTGCCAACTGGAGATGCAAGACTGGTTCTGATGCTGCTGGCCAAGCCCGGTCCCGTCCAGTAACCCCTGTTTCCGGGGTGCCACAGGGCGTTGGGGAAACTCACAGGCAAGCTCGACAGGCGGATGGCAGTAGGTATCACCCGGGAGTTCAGCATCTGTCGACAATTGTCGAAATGCAGTTGGGAAATGTTAGCCCATATTGAACGGCGTGGGAGGCCATCGCTTGGGGCTCCAAACCCATCCGCGCCTAGATTGCCGGGGCGGTTGATTGATGGCTCGCATTCGCGAGAGGAAGAAAAAAAAAAAAAAACACGACAGAACTTTAGCCGTGCGGCGACACAAGGGCGATTCCACCACGACCCGCAGCTACAGCTGAGCAGGAGGAGATCTCCCGGTCGGAGCTCCATCCTCAAGGTAATTTGCTCAATTGTGTCCGTTGGCGCCAGGTCTGGGAGTCCTAGGTAAGGTAGACCTTCCTGTGGAGGCTATCGTTGTGAATAGTGGGTATAGTGTGAATAGGTGCCCACAGAGTGCTGAGCCCGCGCGCGAAGCCCCCACGCTTTCGCTAATTGAACCTAAAAAAGACTTGGACGGCTCGGACAGACGGCCTGATATTGCGAGCCCTCCCAAGGGTTCTAGGACCGCCCTCTGGAGGCAGGTAACATCCTTCCGACATGGGCAAGGCCATGCAACGGCAAGGTAGCGAGGTGTTCCAGGTTGCTACCCAGACTCCCAAGGAGGTGCCAGTCCCAGCCGTTGAAGATCGGATGGCGCACCCAGGAAGACATAGGAGGTGCGGTCCAATCTTGGATGCCATCTCGTTAGCCCACATCGTCAATGCGCCTGTGCATATGGCTGCACAGCAGGCAGATGGACCACCTACCCGCTACCTCCACTAGGGCTTCACTGCTGTGTTCAACTGGCCAAGGTAGCGCGGGAGGAGCCTGGGAAAAGTCAATAGGCCCAAGAGGCCCAATAAGATTGGCCTGGGTGTGCCCAGACTCAAGACACGATGACAACTTGTGGTTCCTCAAGATACTTATCAGTCCAAACGAACGTGGAGAGCAGCTAGAGCGGCTGGTGGGCCTCTGGGCGATACGCCGAGGATTGGCCGGCGGACAGTTGAACAAAGAAAAGTTTTCTTCGGTCTTCAGGTAGTTGTCGTCCTCGTTGTGCGGTGAAACCTGTCCCGGCACCGTTCAAAGCCAACGGTGCTGTGGCTCCAGCCCCCTCTGACACGATCAATCACCTGTTCATTCGACGCGGCGACTCGTCGTTTTCACCCCCACAGCTGTGGGCAGTGATGGGATGATGGATGATATGAGATGGGAACTTATTTTGGAAGTGGGTCCCGACCAAACAATGCTTACCTACCTAGGTGGAGACTAGATCGTGTGAGACGGTGCGACTGTGGGGCGTGGCGTGGGACTGTTTCTCAGGTGTCAATGGAAGCCGACAGGATTTTTCTCAGATATGACAGCAACTACACCAGCACGTCTCGCCGGTGGCGTCCCAACCGTCATGGCTGGGCGGGCGGGCTGTGTGGAACGCCGAGAGCTTCGGTACACTATCCGCGATGAATTGTGAACTTGCGCGAGCATGTTGCGGTTTTACCCCTTTCACCTGAGCCGCCCTTCTTCACCGCGTCAGCCTTGGCCAGGCGGCTCATGACGTGATGGCCTTGGTTATGGGTCATCGTCTGACAGCCAGCCAGACACTCGTGGATAGGTGCTTTGACGGGTACGCGATACGGCGAGCGACCAGGCGTTAGTACAGACGTTAGTCAGCGGGGCAAGGGAGAGGAACTTGTGGAAATGGAAGTTGGAACGAAGGGCTGTGAAAGAAGCAGAATATTCTCACATCCGGGCGCCGAAGGAGGCTGAATCTGGGCCGCGAACACCTGGGGGCAGCACCTGGGGGGTGAGCATGGGCCACTGCGACTGGATGGGAAACGTGCTCGGTGTGATGGATGAGGAACCGCCATGGTGGCAGCGTCGAGCCCATGACCTCGAGCGTGTGCCTGAAAAGTAGGATAGTAAGACCCTGTTCGCGTTGGTGACTGCGTGTGCAATTCTCAGATCGCCCACCAGCATCTGATGCTCTCCGCCCTGATTGGCCCGGTGCTGGTTCCACTGAGTACGGCGAGCACACCATGACTCGATTGCTCGGCCGCCATCTGCTTCCATCTGCCTCCATCGACACTAGTCGAGTAGCTTGCGCAGTGTGTGTGTGTGTGTGTGTGTGTGCCTGTGTGCGTGTGTGTGGATGTGGAAAGAAAGTTGATGTTTGAGCTAAAAGTGACATGCAGGTCAATACAACAGGTCGCGGTCCTGTACGGACCTGTACAGTCACGTACCTGAATACTTGCTAATTGTGAGACATTGGTGGAGAGTACGGGATGGCAGCGAGTTTAGGGAATATCACAACATTCTGGCAACATGCTCGCGGCCTACCAACCCTGTCATCCGCCGATTCCATCATGCCCCCCACGGCTTCTGTCACCTGTGCGCCGGGCCGTTGATTCGTAAATATACTGCGCAGCGTCGCAGTGTCGCAGATAATAATTGTGGATTTTCCTAGATGAAGTCAAAACTGCACTCTCCACCCGAATACCCGAATCCGCCAGAGGGGGGGCTTACATTGGTGATCACGCCTTCCGCACCGACAACCCCTGGTTTCCCGGGGGTGGATCCATGCTGGTCCCACCGAAAAGGGCTTGCTCCCCCATCTTTAGTTGCCATCTCACCCCCCCCCTCTGTGGTGACAACCCCCCTCTCAGCCCCTCTCGGGATGCTGCAAAACACTGGACTTGTTAGCTAATAATCGAGGCGCCAGGCTGGATACGTGACCATACAAGAAGCACTGGCAACCCATTCCCTACCCAGGTGCTTTGCTCTTTCCCTCCTCGTTCTCCTTTCTCGAACCTCTTCGTTGCCTCTCCTGCAGCTTGCATACCCACAAGGCAGACAGACGCCTAAACCTAGGCTAGCAAGAAACGAACAACATCTTGAAAAAGCTTCTGCACATTTGCGCGTGCACATCCTTGCATTCCGCTATTGCACACCCTCCCAGACACTCAGTGAAAACTGTGGGTTCTGGCCAAGGGCGTCCGCGGACACCACAGACGGCTGACGGTGAAAGACTATTGGCTAGCTCTCAACCGCCCTGATCTCCGTTCTCGGCAAGACAGACACTCGACCGACGCCGACTTGTCGACGCACCAGCCAAAGCAGGACCCAATTTTGCGAAAGAGTCATCCAGCCCCGATAGCGAATACTATCCAAGTGCCAGGACGCCGTTTTCTGCTTCCTGCTTATAATTGTCCCATCCATCGCATTGTCGTCTCGTTCTTGAGTCCTATCCACACGACACCACCCCCCAGTGCCACTCCAGTCAGACGCTCCCAAAGACTTGTCGGCCATCACCACATAGCAGCATCTATACCCTCCTGCCCACGCAGTTTCAAAGGGTCGCTACTTGCTTCGCCAAGTTCCTCACCAAGTTCCCCAACACCATCAGCTCTGCCATCTCGTCACTTTTTTCTCCCGAATCCAATTGGTATCCTGGCAACTTATCGGCTCTTCTGTGGTGTGCACGCCAGCTTCGTCATTGATCGACCACACGGCAGATCACTCTCACCTTGTTCGACGCCCAGACTCAAAGTCGACGTCAACCACCACCTGGTTGTCACACAACACCTCGACCAACACTAATACCAATCACACAGCGCACTGTCATCAGCCCCAGGGGAAATCTCGAGAACAATACTTATCAAAGTCAGACCTCCAAGGCAAAAATCACATCAACTTGGTCTCACGACGCACTGCACCATTGGCCTGCACCGTCTTGCTACGCTGCTTGTTGCACTTTTGCAGTGGCAACCGAGTCAACCTCTCGTAAATTCCTTTGTGCAGAGTTCGGCCGTCAAACACGCCATTTTAGCCCTTATCTCCAAGGCCTTCCACCCTCCCCGACCTCCAAATATTTATACGATAATTTGAAGAGGAAAAAAAAAAATCTCTTCCTGCAGGGTCACATAACTGTTCGCCAC
Source organism: Lasiosphaeria hispida (assembly GCA_033439745.1). Taxonomy (NCBI): domain Eukaryota; kingdom Fungi; phylum Ascomycota; class Sordariomycetes; order Sordariales; family Lasiosphaeriaceae; genus Lasiosphaeria; species Lasiosphaeria hispida. Next base: position 3,651,587 of record JAUIQD010000003.1, read on the forward strand.
TGCATAACACACCTCAACACCCCACACTCAACCACTCAGACCCTTAATCTCTGCCGACGTGCAAATTTTTTTCGTGCACCACGAAAAAGTCCACATAGGCCCTCCACTGGCCCCCTTCCCCCCTCCTTCCCCGAGACCGTCGGCTCTGTCTTGGTTTCAAGGCAATCAACACATTTCGGGACTCGAGTCGATTCGCTGCACCCCCCCCCGCCTTCATCCTCCCCACGCTGTGGGGATTGCTGCCAAGCGATCTCAAAGCGGCCAACCACAGCAAAAGCCCCGGCGTACGCCTGGGTACACCTTAACCCCAGCAGGAAGGAGCCAATCAGCATCCGGCTCTATGCACCACCACCGCCGAAGGTCCGGTCATGCCTCTGGCAATTCCTCCATGACAGACGTGCGGAAAGCGACCGCTGCTACCGATGTCTCTTACAAGCACAAGGGCGCCTCCCGTCCTGCCACCATGAGCCGAAGGACAACACCCCAGTCGGCCCTGAAGCTAGGCAAGAACCCTAGGGACCGCGAAAGGGAATGGGAGGAAGAGCGCTTGTGGGACGAGGAAAGGGAAAGCTTCCCACAGTATTGGTATGTAATTGCACGGATTTTCCCTGGCGTTTACGTTTCACAATCCCTTCTCCTCAAGGGCTTCCTCTTTGGTCGATCCGCAGCGTCACCTGATATGCGGGTGATTTGTGTCACCTTGGACGGCTTTCCAATGAGGGGGCGGGGTCACCTTGGCTTAGCCTGGAGTGCCGTTCCTGCAGGCGTCCCTTCTCACCTGGCCTTCCATCCAAAGAAACCTGCTGACTGGTGGTATTTTAGCATGATTTGTGAGAAGCAGTTTATCCCGTCGGATGACCGGTTAGTGTACTGCTCTGATGCGTAAGTTTGCACAAGTCGAGGACTTCCGACATGTAGGCGTATCTAACGAACGACTAGATGCCGGATTCACGACCAAACTTACGCTGGCGCATCGGCTGTCTCAAGCCGATACTCGAGCAGCCACCATGGCACTAACTATCCCTTTTTCTCGGGCGCTCAAGAGCCTAGAGATATCATTCCCCGCGCTTCGCCGTCCAGGCCTAGCTCGATGCACTTCTCTCCGCCCACATCACCGAATGTTAGCCACACGTCTGCGATATCCGCGCTCAAGTCGCTTTCAATCCGCCCCCCAAGTCCCCCGTCCCCGGTGGGGACCTACCATTCCAACATTTGGCCCTTTGGTCGGAGTGCGCAAACAAGCCCCAGCAGCTCGTACTCTAGACCATCGTCGGGCTTCTTTTCGTCGACATATGACGGGGTCTACTACGGCGGCGGTGGCCACGGCTACGGGCCAGGTTCTGATCGGCCGCTCCCCACCCGTAGGCCGGGCATCTATTCACGGCCCAAGAGCATCGAACTGGTAACACCTATGGTGGGCAGGTAACTCCGCCGACCGCAGCGGGTGTGAACTCGATGCCGGTTCATCTCAGACTAGCGACGCGGCCGGCACCACCGATTCGGGCTCACGATCATGTGAGGATTTTAGCGCGGTTGGTGTCTGTGCTTGTGTCTGGGGCCTCGCATGGTGCTGCAGCCCTTTTGGACGAAGAGGAAGCTGACTGCAGCCTGGCTCGGAGAGAGAGGCGCGAACCAGCCCATCCCATTTCGGACACAAGTGTCTTCTTTATCGCCAACGTGGGGGGCTGCCGAGAGCAGCAATGCAACACTCAGCGCGGGGTTTTTGCGCAGCAAGCCCTGGCTTCATGGACAACCTCACTCCTTTTTCTTCTTTTTTTGGCTGCTTGGCTGGATGCCGGGCAAGCTGCTATCTATCATGGCAGCACTAGCACTGCGGGCGTGCTTGTCCTGGTACCCCACAAAAGCAAGCCGGGGAAGAGCGGGGTTGTGCTCGTTGATCTATGGATGATTCCTGTCTGGGGGGGGGGGGGCGTTGGCCGCATGTTTAGCGCGTGGGGTCCCCCAGCGTTTCCCCTCGGGTCCTCAACCGACGGGCGCGGGTGTGCCACGGAGCCCCAATCCCAATCCCCTTTCTCTTCTTTATTTTTTTTCGACTCGATATTTTCAAAAGTCAGCGGCATATTTATATTTCCAGTTTCGGCATATAGACGGACAAAAGCGGTTTTTAGGCATTGGTTGGCTTGTTTCCTGAGGCTTCCTCGGCGTCATTCTGGGCAGGGCAGGGCAGGGCAAGGGTCCCAATGTTATCACGACTTCATTGCAAGGCGAATGGCGACAAATGTGGGGGAACCAGGTGGTCAATTCGTGTTTCAGTTTGTTTTGCTTATTCTACCATGTCTCGGTATGCATCGGGCTATGGTTAGGGTCGTTAAGGACCCCCGGTATTGTCATGTTGACTCTTGACTCTTGGTGGTGTTCAATTTGTATGAGAAACGGGAATAACCCAGGGGATAAGAGACCTGGGAGACCGGGCGGACTACCTTATTTGGCAGCAGGGCATTAGTCACGTCTAGATCTTGTCTTAACTGGCAATGGAAACAAATTGCAAATCAATTTGCTCAAGGTGTACCCCGTAAGGACCTCCGGCTCTGTTACTATGACGCAATCTCGTTGTTTGGTCGGCTCTCGGCCTGGTTCTTTGACAGCGGCAAGCAGCTGATGACCTCACTTCGGTGTGGGTGTCAATCAAGCAACGGGGACGGGTATTTACAGGTCCAACAAGACTCGGCCGACAATCGGACGTTGGACCCTGTGTCAAGTTTCTAAGCGCTGATACTGCCTAGAACTTTAGAACCTTAGTGCCGACTCTTTGAGGAAGGGCCTTTGTTATCGGCGATACATTGCTCTGGTGCTGGGGGAGATTCCTGATAGCAACTGATGGCCGGCGGGGCATGCACAGTAGTACCATAGTACTACCTTTATGCCACCAGACGGGCACACGGGCCCATGGGCTCCCCACGATATACATCTTATCCGATCTCTCCACTTTGTACTAGTGTTCTCCACCCCACTGTGCGCTAGCGACATGGGCGCGCAACACTACCTTAGCGCTCATGCAAAGCTGTCGTCCCTAGACTAGCTTCCTTTTCTTTTTCTTTTTCTTTTTCCTTTTCATTTTTGGAGGGAGGTGGTTGCTTAGAGTTCTATCCATCCTGCTTTGTCGGCCAGAAGAAAAAAGTAGGCTTTCGTCCGCTGGGCGGCGGAGGGTAGCGGATGGCTTTGGTAGCACATCACGACTTGCACTATTTGCCGCGAGGTTGCATCGGGAGCGGGCGTGGGCACGAGGGGGGCGTTCTTGTTTTTTTTCTCTCTCCGTCTGCACGTTTGTCCTGTCTCAGGGGCAGATCTGCGGGGGCGGAGGCGGGCGCTGTTGGGCTGTTCTGTGGGTTTCTGTAGGCGTATTCAGACTCGGGTGTTTACTTCCAGAGTCAGGGGTTGCTTGGAAATGGAATCGTGAGTTCCCTCCCAGGTGAGCATTCCCCCCCCCCCGAGAGTTGATATTCCAAGGTAGGGTATCCACCCACTATTCCACTCGTCTTTTATCCGGCACGCCTTGCCTTGACCATGGCGGTACGGAATGGACGGATCACGCACGCAGCACATGGTCGCTGATGACGGCGGGCGTGTAAGACGGCGGAATGTGGAGATGGAAGCACTCGGGATCGTCGGCTGTACGCTCCTCATGTTGCTGCGCTGCCGCGGCCTTTTTTTTGTTTTGTTTTTCTTCTCCTGCTACTGTGCGCCAGCAGTACGCGCGCACTACACAGTAGGGCGGAGCACGGTACATACTAAAATCAAGCCAATTCCTCTCCGTCGTGGTCTACCAGCTTCGTATGGAGGGGGGGTGGGGATTTACGATACACACACGCATGCACGGGTTTGTTTACTGGGACGATTGGGGTAGACGTAGCCCCCGTCTGGCCCGGCCGGCTGGCACCTTGATGGACTAAATAGTACCTTGAAGGCTACTGAGCACGCACACAGGAAACAAACTCAACTTTAGATGAAACTCCACTTTCCACGTCAACAGCGCTACCATTCTAATAACGTACAGAAGAAAAAAACCGCAAGTCAGAACCGGAGAATACAAGGCAGTGCCCCGGGAGCACCCATGCAGAGCGGCCTCGGCGCTACCACCGGTCCGTCCGGGAGGGGGTGGGACCTACATACCCAAGGTATGTACACATACCGGACTCCGCAATGGACGCTAGGCTCCTTCCCGCAATGCCGGGGCCGATAACCAGAAAACGGGCCTAGAAAAGAAACATATCCCGACATTACATCGCGTCGCGGCTGATCGCCGAGGGATGGGTCCTCGCCAGGCGATCGACGTAGGACGGCATCGAGTTCCACGTTATCTAGCTAACCTGTCCCGTCTATCCGCCCAATAATGCCATGCGATCCCCCCCTTGTTGTTGTTCTAGACCGGCCTCAAAACTCTGTGCCCCCTATCGCCGATTCGTCACACCCCAATCCATAGTCACCACGCGTGGGAGAAAAAGGTATGTGCTGTGAGGCAGATAAGTAAGTATTCGCTGTCTTTGTGTAATCATACATGCGGCAGCAGCTTGTGGGTAATCCGTACAGTACATACACCAAAACAAGACCAGTGGAGTGAGCCAATGTCCCGCCTTCTCTCCTCGTCCTCCCCGACTAAGCCGGACATGTGTCCAGTCAGACAAGCAGCATGCTTAACCCGCAGCTAGCTAGTCAGACCCCAGACAAAGCAGAAACCAGTCGACCGGGGCCGTATAAACGAAGAAAATCCCATTCAGCATTGCTTGTCGTATCTCTTTTCCCATTTTGTTCTTCCCACTCAAGTTCCTTCACATGTCGCGTTGATGCTGGCCCACTGATGCCATCGCCACGCTAACCCCTATGTCCTCAAAACTATTTAACCAAAGTGAACCAGAAAAACCCCAGGTAAAAACGCTTAAAAGCCGGCAAGCAAACTGAAGCGAGAGGGCATCTATCTACGGGGTAGCAGACCGAGACGACGGTGAAGAAAAAGTATTCCTTTATTCGAGACAAGTCAAACACAAAGGTGGAGAGAAATACCCCCCCCCCGCCCGCTTCGCAACCCCCCTCCCCCCTTCCCTTGCCTCCTGTTTTCTGGCTCCGCTTCAGCCTGGCCCGACCCGGCCCGGCCTCCAAACTGCCACCCAAAAACGCAAGAAACACCAGGATACAGACAAAATATAGAATGAATGCCCAATATTACAACACGTGGCTGGATTCCCGGCCTTCGTCATGAGGGGGTCTCGAGCTCGCCATTTCGCCGTACCGACCACGATGCCGCGTCGTATCGTAGGCTTGCAGCACCCGCGTCTGCGACTCATCGGCCTGCGAGAAGGCGTAGCCGCGCTGCTTGCGCATGCGCTGCACTTGCCGGACCTTTCGGATTGCCTTTTGGAATTGCTCCATGCTATAAAAGATAAAAAGGTAAGCAACGTTGTAAACGGGACTAGGTTTGATAGGGAAAGCATACCGAGGTCGATAGTCTTGAATGTTGTACTTCTGAATCTCCTGGACGTGATGGTACGCCTCGGGTCGCCATAGCCGCTTGCTAAACTTCCAGGCGAAATCACGTGCCAAACAGAGGATGGCCAACGTAGGCATCTCGATCCAGAAGGTAGGGCTCGTGAAGAGGCGCGGCACGACACCGAAGTACTCGGTCGAGAACCCAAGCTTTGGCGCCACGGTTCCGTACACGGCGATGAAAACGATCCAGATGGCCATGCTACCGGGAATGGCGATAATGTGGTACTTGGTCCAGTTGTTTGTGACGAGCGCAGCCTTGCCCAATACGGTCAGCAGGACTGCGCCGTACATCGATGTGCCCCACACCCAGTGGCCAGCCATCCGGCCATCGCCCTGGACGCCGTCGTGGATCCAAAAGAGGGAACCGCCAATGTACAGGATGATCGAGTGGTAAGCGGCCGTGAGAATCCAGGCAACAAAAACCTTGATCTTGAAGAATTCGTTCTTCTGGCCGAGGTTGTAGAGTTGCGGGTATCGATCGAGAAGCCGGGCAGACACAAACTGGTCTAGAATACCTAGTACCAGCGGCGGCAGCACCGTGTAGAAGACGTTGTAGAAGGACAGCGTCCAGGATTCGTAGATAACCATGCCAGAGAAGACATTGGAGAATACGTACTGTTCTGCGTTAGTTCTCTCGACATCAAAGAATTTAACCCCTTGGGAGCTGGAGGGAAATTCACTTACCCAGAACTGCGTCAGGTAGAGGGTGATGTTCTTGTAGAAGGAGAATAATATCGTCTTGCTGACCCGATGGTAGCTCCATGCGCCATGGACCAGAAGAAGTTTGCGAAGGAAGCGGAACTGAGCAATGGCAACGTCCGCGCTTCGCGCCGCCTGAAGACCTTCGACACCGCTAATACCGATGCCAATATGAGCGGCTTGGATCATCGAGACATCGTTCGCGCCGTCGCCAATAGCGAGCAGGATCGATTCCTTTTGGTATTTCTTCACCAGCTTGACTACCAGCGCCTTTTGTAGCGGTGATACACGGCAGCAAATGACAGCCTTGCACATGATGGCGAGATCGAGGAACATCTTTTCCAGGTCTTTCTCCAGGGCGAACGTCAGTGATTTCCCGTCAATGACAAGAGCCAACGTCTCCATCTCAATGGTGGCGTCACCCTGGTTTCGAATCGCCTCAAGCTTCTTCTGGATATTGTCTCGCGTCGCGATAGCGTTATCCTCGTTGACAATGAGCAGCATCATATCCTCGCTGAGGAGCTTGCAACTCATGCCAATGTTGATTGCGGTTTCCTGTCTGTCGCCAGTGAGGACCCAGACCTTGATGCCGGCTTCCTGAAGAGTGTGAATAGTCTCGGGTACGCCATCTTGCAGTCGATCCTCGATGGCGGTGGCGCCGAGGAGGTAGAAATCGTGCTCGATAATCTCGGCCGCCTTGTCTAGCTCGTCGGCTCGGTTGCCTCCGACGGTGGTCTGGGCCTTGTCGTAAACCTTATACCACTCTTGGTACTCGTGCTCCGGAACCTCGCGCATGGCCAAGCAAAGCGTCCGCAGACCCTCCGACGCATACTCCTCGAGATGGCGCAGCGTGATATCTGTGTGCGGATTGTTGTCGTTGAGTCGTTCCATGATGACAGTGTCCGCGCCTTTGCAATAAATCCGGACCTTTCCATCAGGGCAGCGGTAAATCGTAGACATCCTCTTTCGCGTCGAGTTGAATTCGCAGACCGCCAACAGCTCGTACTCCAGCCGCTTGCCCTCGACTTCAATGATGACTGATCGCGGCTTTCGTGCCACAAACGTGTGTCCCAGCACCTGAGCACCTTCAACCAGAGCGCCTTCGTCAGGGGAGGCAGCTTGGTATTTGATTTTCCCCTCTTCGTCGATCTCAGGAATGACCGTGTGGCATGTTGAGAGGAGTGTTAGAAAATGGTCAATGGCCTGGGCGGATGGGTGGCTCTTGAGGTTTTCCCGGAGCTGCTTGAACTCGTGAATTCCGACTTCGACACCGTCTTCGATACTCGCTACTCGATCCTCGGGAACGACCTCAGAATACATGATGCCGGCGATTGAGCACTGCTTGAACTCCATCATGTTGCAGGTAAGGGTTCCAGTCTTGTCCGAGAAGACGTACTCAACCATTCCCAACTCTTCGACCAAACTCGATGTCCGGCAATTGGCAGGGGTATCCGTGACATCGTAGTAGATATCCATATCGTCGTTGATTAGAATTCCATGCCAGTACTTGACGAGTTCGATTGTGACGAACAGCGAGATGGGGACGAGAGACGAGAACAAGACCCAGTAAGTAACCATGTCTTTGATGAAGATGCGCGCAATATTTGCCGCCGTATCCACCGGATCCAGATGGAGGTATGACAGAGCCTGACCTTCCACCTTCCGCATGATGAGATCGCCGACAGTTGAGATGACGCTGAGAACTAGCAACATCCCAACGAGAACCAAAACGAGCATGTTCAGCTGTCTCTCGACCTTGGTCCGCTTGATGGGGGCTGCTGTCGCGTTCCGCATGAGCTTTGTTTCGTGGCCGGTAAAAACAACAACGCCGTGAATCCAGGGAGTGTTTCTCAGGGTGGCGCCTCGAAGCAGCAGCTGCTCCGGGTTTACGGGCAGTTCCTTCTCTCCTCCACCTGCTTGCATAGTCAAGGTAGCCTCGTACGTGTACAAACTGCTGTTCGGCTGTTCGGAACGGATCCTGCCTCCTAGCCTACTCAGTTCGCTCGAGCTGACCATGGTTGCCGTCTCGGGCAAGCCTTGCTTAATTTTGAGGTTGGTCTCTCCATCGAGGTTAGCAGTCTCAATGTAGCATAGGCCCTCAGGTTCAGAGCTTGCCAGCAGAACCAAATCGGCCGGGAACGGTTCTTCCGACTCAACCCGTACGATGTCTCCGACGGCCACGTTGATCCACTTTGTCTCGTTGAAAGTTGAGCCCTGCAGGATGCGCGCCTTTGACATGTTGAGTGCCTTGTCAGCCTGCTTCCGACGATAGTCTTCCACCAACTCCTTGCCTGCCGAGACCATGAGCACAACAATAAGCGGGCCGATGGTGGTGTATCTGTTGGTGGGCGAAAGGCCCGGAATCTGCTGGAGGCCGGCGGTGAACAAGAAGAAGATGTTGGCAAATTTGGAGAATTGCTCAAAGAGGAACTTGGGGAGGAAGGTCGCGACGTTGTACTTGGCCGTGGACACATGGTTGTCGGCGTACTTGTTGAGGCTGTTGGCTGGCGGGTTGTTAAGATGTATGATACGGGGCCCTAATGTCGATGGGTCGGGCTTTCCTCTCCCGAATCCGAACTTGAAGTTGCCCATGTCAAACTTCTTGCCCGACTTGGGCGGGGGCGGTCCTATGCTGCCGCTCCCGGAATCTATCCGCCCGGCGGCGGCGCCTGTTCGCGCGTCTGTGAGGGGAAGGTCCATTTCCGAGTAGCCTTGGCCCATGCCTAGCTTGTTCTTCACGCGACCTAGAAACCCGCCGCCGAGGCCGAGGACACTATTCCGTTGCCGCGCATTACCTCGCGCCGACGCCGGGCCGCCGGAGCCGTGGGGGCCGCCGTGCTGATAGTACGAGCCGCCATCGTCCGGAAGGTCATCAAAGTCATCAGCGTATCTTTGGTAGTTGCCCAGATCTGACGTCTGGCTGTACTGTCGGTCGGCCTCGGCGAGGTAGGGCCCCGGTGCTGGGCGTTGTGTCGAGCCTGAGGCCCCGGGCCCGGGGGGCGGCTGTTTTGCGGAAGGGTGTGTAGTCTGACTAGAGCCGAGAAAATCGTCGTAAGAAACGGAGGGTCGGGATTGCGCACTGTCTTGGTCTTGTGCGGCGTGGAATTTGAGGAGGTCATCGTCGTTAAGAGTAGATCTCTGCGCGTTGTAGTAGACGGGCTGTTCGTTATCGAGGTCGAGGAGGAGGTCGTTGTTGTTTCGGGAGCTCGACGAGCCCCCGGGAGGCGGGCGGCCGGTCATGCCGAACGACGTTGTCGCTTCGAGGCAATCGAGGGCGCGAAGAATTTCCGGCAGGCGGGGAGGGTGCCGATCAAGACGGTCGAAGCATGGATATCGCGAAAAGCCGGCCGAAAATGGGGTTTGCGTCGGGGAAGCGAAATGTTGGTGATGGGCGATGTTCTGCAACGTGCGACGGCGGGGAGACAGATGCCGTGTTCTTGCTGCACAGCCTCCTTTGGCGCGATGCAGGATTACGGGCAGCAGCGACACGGGCTCGTCTCTCGTCTGGGCATCAGCCGTTGGAATACTAAGCCTGGGGCCGCGCAATGGGGTGGATGGGCACACGATTGACGGCAAAGGCCAATAGAAGACAGTTGGTGGGCAGATGGGGGGGGACGGGCAGCGGCAAGCCCTCGCAGTACGGATTCAGATCTGCACCGGGCGCGGGTGTTTGATGTTTGAAGATCGAAAAGGAGGCTTAGGAGGCTCAGGAGGCTACACAGCACACAGCACACGCGGGAGCCCTTTCTTGGCTTTCTCCAAGACAGGCTTTAGCGTGAGATTTCAGGGGACCTTCTTTAGGGCCTAGCGTTGGTCCTTCGGGACGTCACAGCCCTGGCTGCGGAGCCTGCATTGCTATGAATAAGGCGTTTCGGCCACTTCTGTCAGCCAATCGGCTGCTGGTCAGGGACCCGTGACTAAGCGAATTGTTAACAGAGCCCTACCCTTGGAGTCCATGTCCCTCCAGCGCCTCACTCGCGCTTCAGCCATCATCGGTCTCATTCACAATCTCATTTTCATTTCCATCACCATCAGCACTACTAACTAGTACGGAGACCTGCATCAGAGTTGATCATGGTTTGCTCAAAGTGCCAAAAGCTCAACAAAACTACGCTCGCCACCCCAGGTGTCAAGAAGAAGAGCGAAATGTACTTTGGCTCTACTGCTTCGGCATCCACTTCAGCGACAGGCGGGACAAAGTCCGCCACACTCGGCCAGACAGGCATCTCAAAGGTATATATTTCTGTCTCAACCCATACGCATTTAACCTCGACTGACTATTGGGCGTCTCAGAGCAAACTCTTATCCAAGGCTGCTCAAAATCCATATGCCCAGTACTCGAGCTCCTGCACACGGTGCAAAACAAAGGTCGCGCAAGGCCATGCGTTCTGCCACAAGTGTGCCTATAAAGCCGATTGTAAGTCCGATATCCATCATTGATTGCACAAGTGAAGATTGTTGACAAATCCAAACAGCCTGTGCCGTCTGTGGAAAGGCAAATAAGAAAAAGTCAGAGGTTCCCGTTGTGAATGGTCAAAAGTTTACTCTCAAGTGAAACAATTCGAGACGGAGGCTCTGAACTGAATCTGACTACTAAAGTCATTTGCTATCTTGAGGTACGGAGCCGCTTTTGAGAAAGAAAGCCTTCTAGATGCGCAAAAATACCGGGTCAAGACTTTGAAGGAGCTTGCGGCTGGTTCCCTTGCGGATGACAAGGTTTTAAGGGGCAGGCCGAGGAATAGGTCACAACAACACGCAGCAGCATGACTGCTTTCACACTCAGGAGCCACCAACTTACTCACTAAACTAGGCGGGTTCTTGAGTCAGCTGGCTGTATATTCGCGAACCTGATGTTCGTCAATCCTGCCAGACTACGGCACAAGTCAACGAGCTTATAGAATCGCGTACCGCACATTGCAATACCCAAGACAAACCCTGACCCTGCTGGGAGAAGGGTGTTTCGCTTCTATGGATTCACAAACCGCCTCTCGTTCACGGAATGTACTGAATGGGTTTCCTCAGATCGACGCCTGTAGCGGTTGGTCGCTATTCAGCACCTTCGTCAAGAATTCAGCGATATGGCTGTTCACATCCGCTGGCGCTTCCCACAGTGCCCAATGGCTCGCATTTACCTCGCGTTTCTCAAGATCATCGAACGACTTGTCCATGTTCGCCGACATGGATGGCGGCAGCGCTGAATCCCTCGACGCCGTTATTATCAGCGACGGCGCCTTGACTCTTGTCTTTGCGTCGCCAGCCTCAGCCAGCGGTAGCTCCTCGTCAAAGTTGAACTTGGCCGTGCGATACCAGTTCAGCGGGCCATGCATACCATGGCGCTCATACTCATTGACATAAAAGTCCACCTCCTCTACGCTCATCAAGGGCGTCGGCCCGACCTTGTCGAGGTTCTCAAATATGACCCCGTCCGCCGTGGTAAACGCCGCCTCGCGGTTCGGACCCCTCCCACCATACAGGGTATTCAAAAATTGCCTCAGCCTCTCCTTGCCCACGACGTAGGCCTCCACCTCGGGCCCCGCAAGCTGCAGCTGGTACCTGAAATTCGGCAGGATCTTGATCAGATCTGGCGGCGCGATGTACGCCGGCCTCGGCGGCGCGTACGGCGTGCAGACGGAGAAGACGGCGCGCACCAGCTGCGGGTGCCAGAGGGCGAAGCGCCAGACCACGGCGCCGCCCCAGTCGTGCCCGCCCAGGATGATCTGCTCGCCCGGCCCGGCCACGTGCGCGGCCAGCGCGGCCAGGTCGTCCGACATGTTCTTGAGCGAGTACTCGGCCGCGGCCTCGGGCGCGTCGGTGCGCCCGTACCCGAGCATGTCGGGGACGACGACGCGCAGGTTGAGGGAGAGCAGGAGAGGCACCTGGTAGCGCCAGCCGAACGAGAGGTCGGGCCACCCGTGCACGAGCAGGATGGTGCCGGCTGGCGGGGACGACGAGTTGCCGAGCAGATAGTGGTACGTGTTGCCGCGGATGGTGACGGTGTGGTGCTCGACCCGGGGGTCGGCGGGGGTGAGTTTGTCCAGGGACACCATGATTTGCAACCCAGCTGGATGTCAGCTGGATGTGCTAGTGAGTTGTTCAAGCTGTGAGATAGTTAGCGATGCGGCTGTGCTATTGTGATGTCATCGTTGTAGTTGAAATTTGTCTTGGATGTTATGCTAGCTGCTGGTAAATAGGATGCTGACTGACACACTTACACTGACTGCTAGCAAGAAGTAATTGGGAGTTTAGGCATAGTGCAAGAACGACATCGCAAGCCACCTCGATGGCGGCTCTAGGAATCTGGGAGAGCATATACGAACTTCGCTAAAGAGCGGGGTACCACTCAGCAGCCTGGGATGCAAACCTCAAGCGGCACGTCGCTGATTCTGCAGGGCACTTACACAGACGGTCCGCGTTCGCCGCTGCCATCCTTTGAGCCTCAGCTGCGCGGCACGTGAGTGCCAATGCCAATGCCAATGCCAAATGCCAAATGCCAAATGCCAAATGCCAAATGCGAGTGCGACTTCGGGGCCAACGCTCGGTTCCGGCATCGCCGTTTACGTCCGACAAACCTCGGCGTAGAGTGCCTCGGAACCCATCTCAGGAAGGGCAAGAGAGAGGATTACGGACAGCCCGTTTACTAGCTGTGTCTACCCAAGGAGTATGATGGCTTCACGGTGGATGATTTGCCCAGTGATAGGGATTGTAGTTGAGCACTGCGCCGTCTCGGACTCAAGGGCCGAGAAGTCTGGCCACCGGCTGCCGTCAAGAACTAGCTCGAGATATTCCTGCGGGAAATCCTACGAGAAAGCACCAAAACACTGCAGCGCTGCATATAATACACGATCCGCCTGTTGGCAGCAGCCGCTGCCTACCATCGCCACACCTATTTTTGTAGCACCTACTGCCTACCGAGACTTAACCAGGGGCCATGATGTGCGAATCCTGCGTTCCTCCCTCCTGTAGTTTCGCGTTGTGAGGCCTTCGGCGTCTTTGGGCCTTGCTAAACCCTCCGCGCGGCCCGTTTCCATTAACCCGTAGTCACTTTTAGTAATATTTGGTATCATACATTGAAGCCCCGGTTGACTTCCAGTGCCAGCGCAACATGCCCACATACACCGAACGCCACCGCGGGAAGAAATTACAAAGAGAAATGAAAAGACGGATTCAAGCAAAAACATGTAAGTTAGTAGAGCACCGTATCCTCCTCGTCGTGGACCATCTCGCCTCCGTCGAGGTCTTTGTCGGTCTTTTCGACGTGAACCTTGGGTAACGACGCGGCCGAAGATCGGCGATTAGTATCTTCTGAGGGTTTGGGCTCACCAACCGTGTTTTCTAGCTGAGACGGTGGGCGAACTACTCCTAGCTCTGCAAGTCTATTTTCTTTACGCAGCTTAAAGTCATGCCTCTCCCTGTCGATGATGTCTTGTGCGGCAAGAAGTTGGTTTTCGATGATGTGCTCTTGTTCTTTGGAGAGTTCCCATGGTCGATAATACTGGGATGAGCCGTTGTGTTAGTCTTCTGACATCTACCAATATTCTGGTCGAGGTCACATACCAGCCTAGGCTCGTACGTGGTGTGTAGACTGTGTGCTACGGCAAGCAGGTTCGAATGTCGGGCTTGCATCTATCAGGAGTCAGCAAAGTGTACCGGAATCTTGGGCTCGAAGGATCGACACGTACCGCTTGCTCGTCAAATTTGACTTGCTCGATCTTGCGAAGGCGACTGAGCTTCGCTACCTTCTCGGCTCGGCGCCTGTCGTCCTCGATTCGCTGTTGATGCGCCCTCTCCTGCTGGCGGCGCTCGATCTCTAGCCTCTTCTTCTGCTGTGAGTTTGACGTGGTCTGACTTAGCGTACTGAGCAAGCCACCAAACAATCGCTTCCCACGTTTCTTCTCCTCCTGGCTGGCGTCGCGACGGCTGGGTGCCGGGGCGGGTGGCCTTGTTGTCTCGGGAGACCGGGTCGCTGTCTCCCTTCTATACGCTCTCGCGGGAGACGTAACCTGTGTGTTGTCGGAAGGTTTCTCAGGCGATGTGTTCTCGAGGCGCTCCTGCTCTATGGCCAACCCAACCCCAGACAAGGAGTCGTCTTTCCTGTTGGAATGTGCCCCATTGCCGTTGTCGTCCTCATTGGTGTGACCCTTTCCATTTTTATCATCCTCTCCCCTTAACTCTAGCTTGGCCCGTTTTAAGTCTGCACCGTCGGGGGGTGGGGACGGCGAGGCTTTTCGTTTCTGCGTGGTAAATCCCGAATCGATCATTTGGAACCTCTTGAAATCGCACAGCTGCACGACGCTTCTCGCTGGGACAGATTTCCCACAAGCCGTGTTGTGGCCGCGAGGTGGGTATAAGATACAATATCGGCGCGGTATTGTAATAATTGAGTGTTGGAGACGCGCGCTGCGTATAAGTCAAGTTGTTGGGTACGCGACGAGGTCACTGGGCTTGTTGCTTGGAAGCATTGTCGATCTCGAAGCGATGCATGACCTCGCCTGAGGCTGAACAAGCAATTGTTGGTTCGAGCTAACCCCACCCGTTACCTACAAGGGTATGACCGCTAACGTAGCTTAGGCCTAGCTGGGGCGTGGGGCGAGGCTGGCATAGGAGAAAATGCTGGAATGCGCCACACGCCGCCAAGGCTGAGAAATGCCTACCCCTGTCCATGGCACAACCGCGCATGGCTAGGATTCCACCTGGGCGCATCGCGTACTTACTTTTTGAGCATCGACATCTTCGCCGCCACAACAGACCCAGAAAACCGAGTCCGCAACCACATCCTCACTTACGTCCGGAATATCGGCACACGCGCGCAGACTCCTCGTCTTTTCAACATCCCTCTCCAGGCTAGCAGCTGGAAGCCCTCTCGCCCGCCATGTCTCGCCATCATCCGTGAGTCCTCCCTCCAAACACTCCTCAGCACCCCACCCCACCCCTTCACACGACAGCATGCTAACACTTTCCCCCTCTCCAGCGATCTGGTAATGTGCCGCAAGCAGTCAGGCATCGCCATCGGCCGCCTTTGTGACAAGTGCGACGGCAAGTGCCCAGTGTGCGACTCGTACGTGCGGCCGACGACGCTGGTGCGCATTTGTGACGAATGCAGCTTCGGCAACTACCAGAACAAGTGCGTCGTCTGCGGCGGCGAGGGCATCTCGGACGCCTTCTACTGCTTTGAGTGCACCCGGCTGGAAAAGGACCGTGATGGGTGTCCCAAGATTATTAACCTTGGCAGCTCAAGAACAGATGTGAGTGTCTCCTCCGTTCGTGCCATGTTGGGTAATGATAGACTGCTAATGCCTCAACCTCTTCCTCCGAACAGCTTTTCTACCAAAAGAAAACAAATCGAACATTCTAGCAGTAAAGCAGCCCGGGTCTGGGCTTTCTATCGCCCTTTGCTTTACTGCTAAATCACCCACCTTTTCACAGCTGTACATATCTGAAATCGAGGCGGGACTGGCACGGTTTATTCATTTGGAGGCGTTGACGGAGTTTATGAAAGGCAAGGTTTGACCGCCTGGCACTGGAAATCAGTCATTGCATAGAGATTTATACTGAGAACAAATCAGATACCATCTCCATCTCTCTGCCGAAGGATAGCTATGATATTGGCTCTCCGACCGAAAACAAACAAAGCAAAAGCAAAACAAAAAGCAGAGCGAGGGGATCCAAACCCCAAATGCGCCAAGAAAGTGCGCCTACATGCAAACTATGATACAGGCGTATGGCTGTGACCGCAAGAACAACCGCCCCCTGCCGAACGACAATAATGCTGCATTATATATAGCTGACCTTGACCCCCATGCCAGCTGTTGTCTTCACTTTATCCCAACTTGATCCCAGAATGCGAGAGACCCTGTCGCGGATGCTCTTGCGGCTAAACATCAACAACAGCCCAATGATAAAGGCTACTGTCCGGTAGAGGACATAGGGGTTTGCCTGGAATGATCGAGCCATCTGCTCGACCAGGGCTCGGATATTGGCCAGTACCGCTGTAGCTTTCGTCCCAAGGGAAGGCGACGCAGCAACAGTTTTGGCCTTGTTGGTCGACGGGAGGGCGCGTGGTGCGCTTTTTGGGTGAGTGCCAGGATGTCGTTTGCTACTCCTGCTACTCGACCCTGCGTGGCTTGGCGTCCGCTCGACGCCATAGTCGACTTCGCTCGTCTCTCGTCGAGCCCGCTCCTCTTCCAGCCTCTTGCGTTCGCGCTCCTCATTCTCGGCCCGGAGTCTCCGGGCCTCCTCGACGTCACGGCGGAGCTGATCCTCTTGCTGGTGCCGTTCCTCGCTTTCCCGCTTCTCGGCCTCGTGCTGCTCCTCTCGGAGACTTTGCAGGGCCTGGAGAAATGCCTCTCGCCGCTCCTCGTCGAGCACGGGGCTCATGCTGATGAAATCGCGCGCGTAGTCCCATTCGTTGTTGCGTAGGAGGACGTGGAGGGTATATAACTCAAGGATCTTGACCCGAGCGTTGAGATCCCGCGGGGTATCGGCACCGCCGGCGGCTCCCTTTACAGGTGAGCGGAAACGCCGGGGTGAGGGTTCGGAGAAGCGTTTTGATATGTCTAAGTTTGGTGTCTGGGCGGCGGCCAGGTAGGCCTCAAGCCGCTTCTGGTTCTGCACCTGTGTCTTTGCGTGGGCCAGGAGAATAGTTGCTCTAAACATGTGTTAGCAATGGTGGTAGTCTAGGCTTTCCAGAAACAAAATCGTACAAGTTGATGACAACATCTGCGTCCACATCCCCCTCGACGCTGTGGTACCCGTTGCGGACTACCTCCTCCCAGACCTCGCCCTCGCGGACCTTGGTGCAGATAGCCCTCCAGTCCTGCGTCCCAAACGCATCCTTACCCTCGTCGGTGTCAAGCTCGATAATGGCATTGAGGATGGTCAGATACAGGCTCCAGACTTTGATCCGGGTGGACCGCGAAGCCCGAGCGACGGGTGCGGGCTCAAAGGGGCCATTCGGGTCGTCGGAGGGGGGCGGAGAGATGAGCGGCACGACGGTCGACAGGGCCTCGGGTAGTCGACGCGTGAGGAAAAGCGTCGATGCTTGGCGGTAAGTCTTTGTAATGTGCGATGAGGATGACGAGTTGCGCGCCGACGAAATGGAGGACGAGAGGGATGAGATGGAAGCCGACATGATATGCGGTGAAGACATGGTGTTGGTGGCGGTCGGGCTGAGAAGGGACGCGGTATGGGGTGACGATGTCTCGGCGGCCATTGTTGACGATTTGTCGATTGCTTCGTTCTGTGACACGGTGAATCAAAATAGCAATTGGTGATGGCGTCTGGCAAAAGCCTAGCGTAAAGTCATCTTGACGCGATGATCAGGACGTTACTCTGGGGAACCGCCGGCAAAGTTTGATGGAGACACGCAGGCACGTCTCAAATTCCCAAATTCCAGTTGAGCATCACGCATGTGCCGAGTGGCCGTCAAAGGCGCGGAAGCCTCTGGGGGGACGCCGGTGATTTGCAGCTTCCTCGAGCCTCGGCAACTGGTTGGTGTGAACTTGCTTGGCTCACCCCGGTTATCGATTGGTGGGGTAGCCAGTGTCAAGCTAGTGGAATACTGATGTACTTCATTCTCTTCCAAGTGGCATGGAGCTTATAAGTACTGCACTATCTCCATTTCTGAACACCCGCTTCTGTGGTCATCAAGGACCGGCACGTGCGCTTCGGTTTCGTCCAGTGGTGAAATACAGCACAGTCGAAATCATCAAATGATCAAGTTTGATACTACACTAATCGGCTCTGTTCCCTTTATGAATACCATGACTGAATATCGTGTTATCTCTGGAAGCCATTTGTGTGTTAGATACGACCATTCCAATCAGTAAAGCCGTAAGGTGTATCATGGCCAGACACCGCTTCCGATTCCTGAGCCAGTGACAAGGAGCTGGACAACGCGCGATCGGTAGAACCAAGAAGGCCGGCTAGCGCCGTTGAGCTGAGCTGGCACAGAGCAGTCTATGACGGACACGTTATAACGTCTAGGCTACGGTAGCAATAAGGGAATTCAATCCATTTCTTCTACCTTCGTCTACAAACCTGCAACTTGACAAGAATGTGTCTCTTTGTCAACCTTCCATAGCTTACCTCATGCTTGCCCGTAAGCCCCTCCCGAGTTCTATCCACACCTACCACACCATTTCCCCTACAAAGCCCCAGGGCATCATCAGGTGGCATGCTTCATTCCCCACATTAGCCAGCAATGGGTCCGCTGAATGCTGCCGCGGGGTAGCATCTCAGCACGAGATCACAGGCCTCCCAATTGCCAAACGGACTTGAGGAGCACTGGCACTGAAAAAAGGGAACTGAACACTGTTGGTCGCTTCTCGAAGCCCTATATCGCAGCCTCCGAGATATGTAGAACATTCATCACAGGCCTACCTATTTTCATCCCCATGATTCCTCCCCTTCCCAGATCCAAACATCACCAGCAGCCAGACATCTAACCTATAGACCGACACCAAATATCTTCTTCCATCTACTACTGCAACATCGAGTCCAAGCTCTCTCCCAGCGCTTGCTCAATCCCCACAATCCACCTCCTATTCTCACGCTCCACAATCTCATCATCGTCATCCTGCAACTCGCTAATATACGGCAGCATTTCCGGCAGCGACGACAGCCACTCTTCGCCCAGACGATCTGCCAAAGCCTGCTCGCACTTGACCACCGCCAAACGCACCGCCGCCTGTTCCGAGCGGAGGTGTTTCAGCAGCGTGGCGTTGAGTTCCTTGTGGTGTTCCTTGGAGTCCGCCGCAGCTGCCAGCTCAACAACAGCGGGCACCAAGTCGTCACTCACATCAACAGCCCCGGCACGCAAGAACTGCTCGACCAATATCGGTGCAACCGTGTCGAAGTGTGCTGGTGCCTGCCAGAAGCCATCCTGGTCGTGCTCAAAGGCCTGCGTAAGCGTGCGAAGTGCACGTTTCCACAACTCCCTCTGACTGGGGTCCTTGAGATCGGCCTTGGTAAGGACCTTCGCAGCGTCTTCGGCGATGTAGGACGAGTAGTTTGTCACGACTGACTTGAGATTGCCGAAGAAGGTGTTGAAGAACCCGTAGGCACTGAGCAGACGCATCGTTCTTCCATTCGTATCTTGCTTTGGAAGCTGGGATGACGACCAGTCCACGAGCTGAGAGAAGACGGGCCGGAAAGCCGCATCGTTAAGCTTGTAAATCATCTTGAGCGCACAGTCATTGACCGTGTCCTCGATTTCTTCCAACTCTGTGCCTGTGAGGTTGGCCTGCTCGCCCTTGGAAGCGAGGAGCCTCCTCAAGTCCAAAGCATTGAAGAGAATGGCTGTGAGGGTAGAAACATTCCTGGCAATGACTGATTTGGGGTATTTCTCCAGCGCCATTCCTAAAACGCGGAGCGATTCGGTGAGGGCCTGCTTTGTTGTCAGTATTTGTTCAAGTTCAAGGGCAGGGGCGCTTCTTACCGCAAAACCGGCGTCAGCGGCCTTTGACCAATTCTGCTCCAATGCAACAAACAAAACCTTGGGGTCTGCGAGTTTCGCCAAGAATTGAAGACAGTGGAATCGGTTGGTGTTCGACTCCTCGTCCAACCCCGCAGCCGCGGACGCATTAGAGCAAGACAACAAGTGGTCAAGATAACCGCCCGAGATCATGTACGGAATATGCTGAGCTAGAGCCGTCATGAAGGCATAGGCAGCGTTATGCAGCTCGATATCTGGCTTCTCACCCTTGAGGCTCTGTTCGAGATAACCTAACGCTTTGGGAATTGCCACCGGTAGGATTGGCACAATTCCATCCTGCAGGACATCGACGAGCGATGCCAAGCAAAGAAGAGCCATGACGCGCAGGCTTTGTGACGACTGACCCAGACAGTGGTCGCCGGCGATAGTGGTGGCGGCAGCGGCAACTGCCTCGAGATCTTTCTTGCCATACTTCTCTGCGATTTTGTCGACGCAGGTCACAGCTGTGTGCTTGTAGTTCATGTCATCCGATTCCCGAATAACGGCTGTCAGCTGCGGCAAGAACGCAAGCAACGCGGCCCTCGACTTTGGGTTAGCAGTGCTCTCCTTGTCGACTCGCAGCTCTAGGGCCCTCAAAACCTTCTGCCTCAGCTCCACGTTCGGCCGAGCAAGAAGCGTCTCAACACTCTTGATGAACTCCGCAATGGAGAGCAGATTCAGCAGATTGGCCAAAGCCTCACCGCAGCGGCTGTACAGGGGCTTCTTTGCCTTCACTGTGCTCGCCAGCGTCAGTAGGCTCTCCAAGAGTGTAGCATACTGTTCGTGAATCTTGGCCGATTCCATGTCATCTCTCTCGGCGAGGAGCGTGATCTCCTTTTTTAGGCGACGATTGCCGAGGAGATGGGGAAGCAGTGCAAGCTGCTTTGTTGCGATCTTCAGAGGGTCATGCTCGCCTGCGTCCTTCTTGCCAAAGAGCGCGGTAGACAGGACAGGCTTGGGTTTGAAAATATCGCTGATTAGATCCAGGAGCTTGATTAGAGTGTGGAGTTGGCTCTCGACCGAAAAGGAGCTCAAAATTTGTGTCGTGAACGAGACCATGCTATCCGTTGCGCCATACTTGTCGACAAACATCGCAAGGACAGCAAAGAGGAAATCCTCGGGTCCAAGGTTCTCAACCAGGGAGATGAAAAGGTCATGCTTCCGGTGAGAAGGAATGTGCTCATATGCAACCACGAAACTGGAGAGAAGTTCGGCGGTGCTCGCCACCAAATTCCTGCGACTCTTCCGGAATGTCTCGATCAGCGGCGGGATCACCTCTCTGACTGTCTGGTTGACGACATGGGCCGAGTAGTCATCAGCTTGCCTCAGGACAGAGCTTCCCATGAATGTAAAGATAGGCATCACACTGTGTAGCACGACATCCGGTGCAGTCTTGGCTAGGCTAGCCACGAGAAGCAGCGCAGCGTTGATGACAGTGGGGCTGGAGGACTGTTGAATGCAGGTTGCCAGTATGTCGCCATGCCCCACAGACGCGTCGATCGTCAGATCTTTGTTATTCTTATATGCGGGTACTATTGCGAGGAGACTGCTCAGCACTAGGTTTTGTAGATAGCCCAACTCGGATCCAACAAGAGTTCTGAGATGCTGAAGGTCCGAAAGCGCTGTGAAAAGGCTGGGAAGCATCTCTGGGTGCTTTTCGGGGTTTGACTCCTGCACAAGCTCTAGAACGAACGTGATCTTGCTAATGGTTGCGTTGAGCTCTGGGCTGCTCTGGAGGCCAATACTCCTAGGACGGTCCGCAGTGCTCACCCGTCTTTTTTTATTCGCAGGCGGCTCAGTCGCCACCTTCACCTCATCTTGCATTGAATCAATAAAGTCAAGGAGGACATCCGTCGACAAATCAACCTTCCGCAAGACGTCGGCAGCTTCCACAGAAACAGAGTTCTGACCAGATCGAAGCCCGGCTTGAGAAAGCTCGAGCAGAACCCGGGCCGTAGAAGACTGAGCCTCGCTCTTCAAAGATGGCCAAATCTTCCGAATACGAGTAAAAATGCTGTCAACGAGGTTGGGCCGTGAGGCGATGTGAGCATCCTTTACGAGATCGAACAGCAGTTTGAGGCCGGCAGCATTGTTTGCAATGACTACTTCCACACAAGCAGTGTTAATTGCTGCCTCATCAACCGACTCCTGAGTAGCTCGGCGAGTGGCTTCCGCGTCAGAAAGCTTGGCCCACCAGCCCAGGAGCGGCAGCAGGAGGTCTGTCCTTGAGGTGCCAGAAATGCTTCGGATTTGGTTGAGCGACTTCAACAAACGCAGTTTGACGGCGAGAAGGGGCGTTCCAATAGCATGGCTGGACAAGGATTTGAAGATAGAGACTCTGGTCGCCCGCGAAATTTGATGCTTCTTGTCGACATCTTTATCGTCGTGAGAGCTCTCGAGCCCATTGGTGAGCGCAGCAGAAACATGGTCCTCGTGGATAACAGATTCCTCGAGACCTGGGAGAAGAATAGAGTGGACCAGCGACTTAGCAGCCGCAGAATCCAGCCAAGCAAGTGAGTCGGTCTTGCCGTAAAGGTCCTTTGAGCCCCAAACCTGCTTGGTAGGGGTGTTGAATAGAGGGCCCAAAACGATCATAAGGTCTGCTGCAGCACGCCGAACCCTCTTGGCAGAGTCACTCAAGGCGATGATGCAATAGGGAATGATAGCCTGGAAGTCCTTGTCGGCGCAGTCGCTTTCCTTGAGTCGGTTCTTGACACGCTCCAAGGCCGCAACCTTGGCGAGGGTGGGGAATGGTCCGCACCATATGCGCATGTAGAATCCGAAATAAAACGGTTGTGTAGAGGCTAGAGGCCGGCTGAGAACAGGGGCGTCATCAAACTTTTGAAGGTCCGTCTCGCTCGCTGCTGCGGATAAGAAAAACGAACTCAGCTCGTCGAGCAGGCTGCTACGCTCCTGTGATAAACATGACGTTTTCGGGGAGTCGACCTTTGAGAGTTTTTCGAATGTTGCTTCAAAATCCTCTCTCTTTCTGGGTAGCTTAGATGCCATCTCTGTCTCGGACTCTTCTTGGTCCTCAATAGCGAGTCTTGGGCGAATAGCTGCCTCCAGCTTCAGCTCCAGTTCCTCGATGTCGAAGTCAATCTCTTCAATGGTAGTTCTGATGGCATCCCCAACCTCCCCTCCAGCCTGAGACAAGCTCACCAAAGTTGAGGCCAGCTCCTTGCGGATCCGGCCATCCTTATCAAGCTCATCCGTGACCCTGTGGGCTGCTACAAGCAGGGCCTTGTAGACAACCTTGACCTGTTTCTCCTGGAGGAAGTTGCCGAGCAGGATACCATTGATCACCGGTAAGCTGCGAACGTCGCCCTTCTTGGCGAGCCTGTCAACCAAAGCGACCGCAAGCCCGTTTGCTAGACGGTCGACCTTGTAGCTCTGACCAATTTCGCGGAGAGTTGGGACAAGATTCGGCGTTTTGAGGAGGGCTTTAGTTACTTTGGCAGAGAGCTGTTTTGCGGATCGGTATTGTGATAGGACGGAAAGGCAAACAAGACCTGGGCGGGAAGTCTCAATAGTCCAGCCCATGACCAGGTGGTCCATAAATGCGGAAATTGCGGAATCATCCAGACTAGCCTTTGATGCAAGAACCGTTATGACCATATAGCTTGCAACTTTGAGACCAGGAACGTCCTTCATGACCATAGCCTCACTAAGGATTGGTCCGATTTGCTGAAGGAGGGTATGGTCGTTCTCAATCTGAATGCTCTTCCTCCCTGAGCGCATCTTGTCGAGCATACCGTTGACAGCCTCCGCCATAAGACAGCCCCAGAATGATATCAAGCCGGGGTAGTCCTGGTTATCTCTGCAACTGGCAAGAGTGTACTCGGAGATAGCAGCAAGAAATTCCGGGCGAGCCGTCGCTTGCTGGACAACAACAGCCCGAGGCGGGGCAGTAAGTGATCGGATATAAGGATCGAGAAACCTGTACTCATTGGGAACATTCGCAGGTAGGATAGACAGCAGGGTCACAAAGGCCGGGATGGTGTGGTAAGGCAGAAAGGTGGTGAGGAGGGCTGTCGTGTTGAATTCGTGAATCCTAGCATTTGTTAGCTTTGCAAGAAAAGCTCCAGGACCAAGACTCACCGGAAGCGCCTAATCAGCCATTCGACAGCCTTGATCGCAGGCATGAGGCGAAGCCGACCCCCGGCCAGACGGAGGAAAGATTCGATCCGCTTGTCCAAAGCAACATTTTCCTGCGCCGACATCTGTGTTCGGTCGGCATCTTGACTCTGGTCGCTAAATAGGGTGTTGGCAAATTGCGCAAAGCGAACATCGAGGTGGCATAGCTCTCCGAAGCCCTCATGGCAAAGCGTATAGATCTCGGGGAATGTTTGGCTGGCGGCTATCCGAGGCTCAAAGATCAAAGATTTCGAATGGGATGCCTTTAGGGTTTTGGCGTTTAATGTGGTTCTCGAGTTCGCTGCGATTTGGGCAAGCTGCGAGGCCAAAGCGGAGGCCATATTGAATAATGTTCGCCCTCACAGTCCCTCCCTTCAAAGCCGGTTCTATAAGGACGTCACGACGTCGGCATCGGCGACAGGCGGTTTTGGTCCGCGCGGTACTGAAGTGGCGTTTCGACAGGGGCTCTTCGGGGTGAAGAAAACTCTGTAGTTGTTCTAGCTGCGCAATCGGTGACTGAGCTACCAGTGAGCTGAGTCGGTTGCGGTGTGCGGGTTTTAGGGTTGCCGCACCTTCAAGAGCAAGTCAAGGTCGGTCTGAATTATTTTCGAGGCGCAAATGCTCCAAGTTTGCTAGCTACAATTGACCACCCGCAATGCACATTCTAGATTTTTTTTTCTGCTGCGGAGACCCGACTACCGATAAGCGCGATTGAGACCAATAGGGAGGCCTCGATAAGATCTGGGCTGGTGGGGCTGGTGCTTGCTTTGCTGGTAGTCTTTGTGGATTGAAGAAAAAAAGTTACAAAAAGTTCCTGGCTCACGACTACACCTCCCTCCACTACAGAACAGCACCACCCATGGCTTCCCACCCCTCCAAAAGGCGCAGGCTTACGCCGCCCCGATCAGAAGACGGCCAGGGATCAACGCGAAACGACACCAAGGTCCAAAAGTCATTCTTCAAGAGTGCGACCGACTGGAATCTCGAGAACGACTACGAATCCCGTCCCAGGAAAGGCAAGAGGGACATGAAGAAGAAGACTATCGCAGATGGTGCCACTGGCAGGCTTCCCATCAAGACCGCGGCCGGATCTTGGGTGCCCCAGGATGATGTCGAGTCTATAGCCAGCGACGCCGAGTGGCTCGAAAGTGATGGAGACCATGAGGCTCCCCTCGAAGAGACCCTCCCCCGTGCTCCAGAGCAGCCCAAAATCCCAGAGCGGGAGCAGATCAAGAATGCCCAGGAAGAGCTTGCCAAGATAGCAACTCTGCTTAACGAAGACCCGGAAGACCACCCAGGCGCTTTCAAGGCGCTGGCCGCCGTCGGCGACTCTCGACTCAAGGCCGTCCAGAAGCTGGCTCTCGTCACCCAGATGGCCGTCTACAAAGATGTCATCCCAGGATACCGGATTCGACCTGCGTCAGAAGACCCTGCTGTGGAGAAGCTGTCGAAGGATGTCAAGAAGGTGCGCATGTATGAGCAAGCCCTGGTCACCGGGTATCACTCCTACCTGAAGACGCTCGCAACACACGCATCCACACCGCTTGTAAAAGGCGAGAAGCGCACAAAATCACTCTCCAGTGTCGCTATCACGTGTGCCTGCACTTTGCTAGGCGCTGTGCCACATTTCAACTTCAGAAGCGATCTACTCAGGATCCTGGTGAGGAAATTGAGCGCACGGAGGCCGGATGCGGACTTCATCAAGTGTCGCAAAGCTATTGAGACGCTACTTCATGAGGATGAGGAGGGGAGGCCCTCCATGGAGGCAGTGTCGCTCTTGACGAAGATGATGAAGGCTCGGGATTACCACTGTGACGAGAGCGTGCTGAATCTGTTCCTCCACCTGCGATTGCTTTCAGAGTTTGGCGGCAAGGCTTCGCACGATGATGTTGACCGCCCAGATGAAGCACCGAACGGGAAGAAACTGAAACAGAAGAAAGAGTTTCGCACGAAGAAGCAAAGGAAGCTTATGAAGGAGCAAAAGGCCGCTAATAGAGTTATGGCTCAAGCCGATGCAACCGTTACCCATGAGGAGAGGGACCAGATGCAATCCGAGACCTTGAAGATGGTGTTCGCTACCTACTTCCGGATCCTCAAGGCACGATCGCCTCATCTTATGGGCGCTGTGCTGGAAGGTCTCGCTAAATACTCTCACTTGATCAACCAAAACTTCTTCGGCGACCTTCTTGAGGCCCTAAAAGATCTAATTCGGGCTGCCGAGCTGGGCAAAATAGAGGAAAGTGGCGACGAAGATGAGGAGATGGCAGACACCGATGATGACTTTCCAGACGTCCGGGACACAAACAGAGAGGCACTGCTATGTACCGTCACCGCATTTGTGCTCTTGGCGGGACAGGATGCACACAACGCTCGAACGGGTCTGCACCTCGACCTATCTTTCTTCATCACCCATCTGTACCGAAGTCTATTCAGTCTTTCAATCAACGCAGATCTTGAGCTGGGTGCTAAATCACTTCACCTTCCTGACCCGGATGGCTCTGGCGTTGATAAGCGGAAAGATTTCAAGGTCAACCTTCAGACCACCACTGTCCTGATGATGAGATGTCTCAGTGGAGTTCTCCTCCCGCCATGGAATATCCGCTCCGTACCACCGTTGCGTCTGGCTGCATTCTCGAAGCAGCTCATGTCGACATGCTTGCAGATGCCGGAGAGATCATGCGAAGCCGTTTTGGGTTTCCTACAGGACATTCTTCATACCCACGGGAAGAAGGTCAATGCTTTGTGGAACACAGAGGAGAGAAAGGGAGACGGGACGTTCAAGCCGTTGAGTGAGACCGTGGAGGGGAGCAATCCTTTTACAGCAACGATATGGGAGGGCGAGCTGTTGAAGAAACACTATTGCCCCAAGGTTAGGGAAGAGCTCAAGCTCATGGAGAAGAGCCTCAGGAGTATTTAGCCTGGTGATGATTATGTAGCCTCGTGGACAATTTATCTTTCTTATTTACTACCATACTATGTGAACACTGGATGACTCAAGCTGGACTCGGTGTTGACTCGCCCCCTGGGCTATCCAGGATAGCCACAGCCCATCTTCAAGTTCTTTTTCGTACAGTGTGAAAACAAGAACATGATATATTATGACCCCTGAGGAGAACCGGCGATGTGTTGATAGGGGAGGAGTGGATACCTATTGTTATAGCAACTTGCCAGCAATAAACAGCGAAGTGTAATGGTGATATACGTCAGTCATCTGATCGGCTTCTGCCCAACAATTTTCAGCAACTACAGGAAGAAGCAAGTTTATTAGATACTCAGGCTTAGCACGCTCTCTTTCCGT
Source organism: Lasiosphaeria hispida (assembly GCA_033439745.1). NCBI lineage: Eukaryota > Fungi > Ascomycota > Sordariomycetes > Sordariales > Lasiosphaeriaceae > Lasiosphaeria > Lasiosphaeria hispida. The sequence goes on from JAUIQD010000003.1 coordinate 3,678,694, forward strand.
ATAGCTTTATTGGTTTGATACTCTACCAACGGCTGTCCTGGTCCAAATGCATAGGCGTTACTGCTTCGATATTACATGTAGAAAAATAACAACAAGCAAGATATGTTCTTTTTCTAATTGTGAAGTCCACGTGTGACAGAACCATCCTAGATCTCACACCGTCCATGGGGTTCTGCATGTGGGGGGATGTGTGTATAATGACTTTGTTACCCCTGTTATACGATGTTTGGGCTTTCTCGACGTGTTGAGGATGCCGCGATCACCACTTTCCCGACGACTGCTTTACGTACCTCGGCCTTCAACTGTCCTGAATACATATTACATTACATGGTCCTTCTTGTGAACGAATTTCGTGCCTACGTATCTCTTATTACAAACTCGGCAATCCACCTTTCTACTTGTAAACCCAACAAACAGCGAATCTTGACATTTTTTCAGCATCATCCACACCCTTGGCTAGGAACGTTCGGCGCGAGCTTGTACCATTATTTAAGTCTAGATGACATGTAATAGTTCATATGGCTGTCCTTCGCCTCTCCGACTTGAGATTGTAAAAGACCTGGGATTACTTCACAGCGAAAACGACGCTATAACGGGTCCTGCTAGCAGGCGGAGCATATTCAATTCGTCTCCAATTGTGGGTAGCTATGCTTGCGAACTTTGCATTGCAAGGTTGCTCTGTTACGCCCTTCCCGCCGCTCACACCGGTACCGCTACCTTAGTCCAACGCGATACGTAGCTCGACACCGTCTTCTCGAACAGTCTTCAACCCTGGCCTACGGATCCGTACCGTCAACCGCAAAGGATTAGCTCTCCCGAAAAGAGACAAGCAACACCCTAGGTAGTTGAAGACTCCACTAGCTTCAGGAGCAAGTACCAACTGACTGGCCTCGATCCAATATACGCGATGCATTGTCTGACGTAGAAACCCGGACTCGGACTCCCTCCTTACCAGCACATGACAAGATACATGTCCACTCTCGGCCATTACTTCCCCCAACGCGTGCCTGACTTCCCCTGCCCAGCTCTCTCATTGCTAATGCTCGCCATTCGCTTCAGGGGTGCAGGGTCGCATCCCCCGCCGGCGGTAGCAGTAGGTATGTATGCGTGCATGGTTGATCCGCAAGTTCATGCCTTTCACCGCCCCGAGGCCAAGGGGCGAGAGAAAGAGCTGTTGAGACTGGGCAGCTAACCTACCTACCCAAGGTACCCAGCTCGCGCTGTGCGTGGACACTGCGTGCTGCTTACCCCAGTCGGAAGACACCGCTTAGGAACAGAGCATACATATCATGTCGCGTTACTGGGGGAGGGGGGCAACCCTCCGTCCGAGCGGCCATAGGTTCATGCCTTTTGGGGATTGCCCACGCGCACCCCATCCGCGCATCACCAGCGCACCAACAAAAGGACAGGGACGAGGGGACGATGTCAATCGACAACGATAGCAGAGCGATTATGCCCTCCAGGGTCTTGCGGTTTCAGATGTCGATCTTCTGCTCTCGATCCAGCAGCGGATACCCTCTTGGAATGTAGGCAATGAGCCTTTCATTGGTCCGTGGTTAAAAACCGTCCAGTCTTCGGGAAGCCGTACGGACGTGGAGCCTTACTGCCTCGTGGCTATATGATGCCCGACCTATACGATGACCTTTAGAGCCGAACATGAGGCTGGAAAGGGCCGAGTTCGGGGTCCAGTCCTGGGGGCGGGCAGGAGAAGGCGACGGCAGAGAGAAAGGCGAAACACAAATGTATTCTCCCCATTACCCCGGATTCAAGAACCGGTCCAACGAGAGAGATGCCGCGGACGGTCGAAGAACCCGTCATGCCACCCGTCAAGGTGAGAGGTGAGAGGACAAGCTCTCGATAGACAATCGGCAAGGCTGGGCGCTGGCTTGAGTCGGGTTTTTGCTGTACCCTACCTGGATGCTCAACTCGGACCTGAAGGAGTTGGCCGTCCATGTTTCGGATTGTCTACCACTGCTTCGTCAGTGGCTGCGGGTACACCCACCACAAGAACACAGGCATCCACGGTCGATGCTAAAGCCCGGACCCATAGCATCTCGAGTATTGGGACCTGGGCGCACGGTGTTCAGGCAGCCGACGGTAGGATCCCGATCACTCGGCTCACATAACAGGACGGGCCACTACTTGTAAATGCGCCTGTGGGAAACAAGAGTTGTCCAACAGCCACAGTCATGCCTGTATATGCCTGGGCTTGCTGGTAGTTGTAGTTAGTCCGGTTTTACTGGCACAACGAGGAGATGCCTCTTCACGACGAAAATGTACATACCTGCGAGGTTCCGCTGACCAGCCCCAATGATGCCCCCCCCCTGAGCCCTGGCCTGCTCGCAAGACTGGACGACTTGCAGAGCCATCACACCACGGTTGCAGCCCGTGTGATACGGGCATTTTCTCGTGCGTGATGTTGTATCCGCCTTTTGCTGGGAGATTATCCACCCCAGCCTTCTCCTTCGCACACACTCTCTCGCCCCATTTCAGGTTGCCTATCACGGCACAGGTCAACCGAAAAGAGCTTCTGTCGCACGGATGCGTTCGTGCTTCTCCCTTCCTCCCTTTACCAGCCGAGCCGCGGTCCATGCTTTCGCCAGGCCGTCTGCTGGCCGAGCTCGGTAGTGCTGTGCTGTAGTATTCTCAGGGCGGGACAGGAAGAGAAGAGGAAAGGGCAAGAGATCAAGGCCATTGACCAATGGCAAGGCATTGGGACCTGGACGGGTCCTGAACGGGATCCTGGCCTGTCAATTTGTTTCAAACCCAGAGGTACCGACCGGGCTGGCTGTGTGTTGCGCGCTGCCCTCGAGCTGGGGGCGGGCTCGGAGGATGGCAGAATGTCACGTTGTGTGGCCGGATTGTTTTTCGCATCACTGCATCTCTCTGCCCCTGGCCCCCAATAGCTCGGTTGGGTGGGACCGTGGCGACGGTGGGACTCAATGCTACCAGGAGGACCTAGCATGGAATTCAATTACACAAGGTCATTGCCCACCCCGCTCTTCTGGAAGGAGATGTGACGGGATCTGGTCGAGTTTCATCTCTTTCTCTGGGCCCCTGAGCCCATCACCGGCCACCTCCAAAACCCCAGCGGCGCTTGTTTCGGAGTGCTGCGGGCTGGCTGAAATCGGCATTCCCTCTGCAATAACTCCACCACACCGAGAGTCGCGCGGGAGGGACTCGACCGGTGGACTCGACCGGTGGGTGCTCCAGCGACCCGAGCGTCCGCTGTCGTTGCCCGGTTCTCGACCCCCGAATCTTCCCCCTTTTCCTTCCCCCCAACATCATGGCTGCAATCAAAGGAACCGGACAAACTGCCGTTCCTGCGTAAGGTTACATTGCGAGCCACAGCCTGCATCGTTTGCTCGCTCCTGGACCTTTTTCTTCACATTACCTAATCTGCCACCTGCCCCCTTTCAGCTTTTAGGCCGAGCAAGGACAAAAAGTAGATTTTATGCAAGCTGTCTGGCAACAACCAATTGCAGCTTCGTGTGGGTACGAGGTTAGGGACCCGAGGACGTCGAGACCCAAATGCCGCCCAATGGCCTCGGCGTTTTTCGTCGACGCGCTCTTATTGGGAACTTCGACGAAGAGAGAGCTTCTTTTTTTGTTTCAAAGAACTCGATCACATCGGACGTCCTTGGCCTGACGTTTCAGGATCTGCCTTGGCATGTGCTTTCATTTATCCTCTCGGGGCCAGCACATGGCTGCGCTCTGAGCTGGCAAGCCCAACTGTGTGTTGAATTGAGACGCGATGGCGGTGTAAGTTGGTTGGAATAAGGCAACGCAGGGAAGGAATACTCCGAGCTTTTTTTTGTTGGTTTTGGTTGCGCCAGGAACTACACGTCCTGCGAGAAGGCCGCAGTTGGTCGTTATCGGGAGTCTGCATTCCATCCCTTTCCCACGACAGCCAGGCCAACCCATGGGAGGCGCGCCATTGCTACTATCAATAGTCTCTCCACCCGCAAGTCTTGTGGAAGGACAACAGACGGTTAGCCTTACCCACCCCTATCTGGGCGCTCGGCGGCATCGCATTTATTTCGCATGGCGAAGCCCTTTACTCGGGGCTCTTCACCCGCCAAAGCTTGTGATCAGTCTCGCGGCCATCGGAAATCATGGCACAAGATCACCCAGATCTCACCCTGCATGAGGGCAGATCCCGCCGTACCTGCATTTAGACCAGCGACGTTTTTTTCCCACCACCCTTTACCGCCTGGCCGCCGATATATGACCAAGTTGCCCTGGGCGGTCAAAACGATGCGGACAGCAAACCAAGAGGCCATAGCGGGAAGTTTGCGCTGGTGTGCGCCGGTGCCTACATACAGTAGGGCTAGACAGTGAGGTTGTGTTTCTGTCCCCCAAATGCGGCCGTCTCGCGGCCAGCAGATGGGCTAACTGCTACTATTCTTGTACTCAAGAGTGCCTGTTTAGTAGGTTGTGGCCCTGCGACCGCGAGCGACCTCGCACTGCAGCGGGAACCCATATTTTTGAAAGCCGACCCTGGCTAACAACCATTCTGAGGAGACCAATCAGTGTCCTGAGGAGCTCTCGAACCCCGTCCAAAGTTCTTTCGTGGGGGAAAACATCACATTGCATGCGAGGGGAGGGGGGTGTTGCTCGCTGCGAGCTGTCAATGCGTATCGCCCATGTCATCCCCAGGCACGCGCCGGGCTCTTGATTGGCCGGCCGTTGACAGGAAGACCAGCGGCTGCAGAGCGCGAGAAGTTTAGCCTAGCCTATTTCTCTCGCAAAAAGATGAAACACGCAAGGGAAAGCACCTGCCACTGCCAATGACACTAGCACACTGCTTCAGCCATCAGAGTAAAGGGCCAGAAGAAATCCTCGGTTTGGTCTGTCGGCCCGTTCCAGTACAAGGAGTGTGCTCTCGACTCCAGAGAAGCACTCAAAATAAAACACACCCGCAACAGACCCATGGGGCTGAACCCATTTGCTGAATCCGAATCGCTGGGCTCGCGTCAGGGCTACCAGCAGCGGGGGTGGTAAAGGAGGCGGTGACACCGCGGCCTGAAGACGCCGAGTCAGCGACAGCATCCTGCCATGGCGCCCACGAGGAATGCCCCTATGATCGCGCTGAAAACCCTCAGGAGGCAGTCACACAGAGGACGGCGGTGAATACGGGGTGGTACAGCTCGCTGCCAATTGGTGCAAATGCGGCTGTTTTTGAGCCAAACAACCGGAAGCTGGCTGATGAAAGCGCCATGGTTTGCCCGGCGCCGAGATTTCGGTCTCTAGATTTGGTAGGCAGCACAGACACGGCAGAAGGGCTCGGAATAGGGACCTGGATGATGAATGTTTGCCGAGCGGCTCTCACGAGTCCAGCCTGGCGGACGGGCAGGAAACAGTCGACGAATACTGGATAACCGGTCGCAACCTTGACTGCGGCTTGCAGTATAATCGAGATTATGAGGAGTCCTGCAGCTGCCAGCGTGGGGATCTTGTGATGGTGCTTGGTGGTAGGTAGTATGCGGAAGTGCGGAAGTGCGTAAAGTGCGTGGGTGCGTGGGTGCGTGCCATCGCCTTCGCTTGGGGCTGGCTGGTGGCCTGGAGATGCCTGCAGCGGCCATTCCGTGGTGGGATGGGAGCCGGTGACACTTGCTCGCGCTCGAGTCTCTTTCCTCTCCCAATCCTGCGAAACTGCAAGGCCACTCCGAGTCGATCGCGAAATTGGTGGTGTGCTCTTTCTCGGAGGCCAAATGTGCACCAAGGCGTTCATGACGTGGCCTTATGGAACCGAGATAGAGGTTTCCCACGTTCTTTTGCCGTCAGTCGAGGCGGCGACCTGAGTAAGTGCGGCAAAGCAGACGGGCAGGCGGCGACAGCGAGTGCGGTCATTTCGTGGGCGACCAAGAACGGCGGAGTCAGGTCCACGTGCAAGCAAATCCAGGAACGGACAAGAAAAATCCACGAGATCGCAAAGCACAGACATCAGCCACAGATCCCATCCCCACAGAAAAAGGGGACTCTCTTTTTGACACAAGAGGTTTCGAGTTTCAGAATCTGCTGGTCATGGTGATCAAGCGAGCCCACCTACCGCTTCCAGCCATGCTGTGCATATCCCCCACTTTCAAGCTTCCTTGCCTCAAGGGAAGGATATATCTCCCGTGCATTCGGCATCGGCGGTCCGGACTGCTCTGCGCCCTTGAACTACATTTCAACCGGCAGCCGGAGAGGGCCAAGCTGGGATCGCGATTGTGTCGCTCATGACGGTGGCCCTCGGAGGGGAGCCGTTGATGGAATGTGACCAGAGCGCAGCAGACCCATCTCAGTCTGCCTCGCTGGGCATGTGGGCTAACAGTCAGTGGAGTCTTTCCGTGGCGAACCGTTGGCAATGCCCGGCTGGGGGGTTGCGGACCATCCAAAATCTCGAGGCCAGATTCGGTGACGGGGACAGTATTTCCATAGCGGCTGGGAGATATGGACCTCAAGATGGACCTGGTGGATGCTGGATGCACTATTCAAGCACATCTATTCACCACTCCACTCCGCATGTGTTTACCGGCCAGCCACCACATTCAGAGGAATGTGTGCCGTCTTACGAAGTATATACTGAAGAGTGAGTGGTAGACTTAGCAGAGGGGGTGGGTGGATTAAGCGACTCAAAAGAAAAAAATCCGAAACGGCGTGGAAGAAGCGGTGCCTGACGTCGGCGGGACTGCAAAAGGCGTCCGTTGCATCACAGCACCACCAAAATGCTGTTGACTCGGACATTTCATGGTGGCCTCTGGGCCGTTGCTGCTCGCTCCCGAATCTCCACCGAGGCGCCACCGCCAGAGAATGCGAAAACAAGAGGTGGAAGAACTGTGGTGGGTTTTAGCGCCAGAAATCCAGACCCCTCTTGCGTACAACTATGTATCCCCTGTCCCTCTCGATGCCCGCCGAATTCCCAGAGCTATTTCTGAAGCAAGTTTCAGAATCGACTGGGTGGGATTTGACGACTGTGGCTGGGGTATCTGCACTCCTCCCCTGCAAGGACAGGGGGGGGGGGGGGGGGGGGGGGGGGGCGCCTCACGGTCGCGCGGCACAAGAGCTTTCCATTCGTATCTCCAACAGGTACGACTGGACCCTTTGTTATTGTGTTAGGTGCCAGCTGGCCAACCGTCGGCGAAATGGTTGGTGGGAGCTCAGGCCCTCGAAATTCTGTTAAAGCGGCGGGAACAGTTTAGTGCGATTGCGCCGGGACCGCTTACTAGACGAGCCTTGGAAGTAACGACCGCTGAGTGCGTCTCTGCTACCTTACATTATTTTGGGCCAGGTTCCTCACTTCCGTGATGGAGAGAGGTGCACATTGCGCTTCTTCCTCTGTGCGCAGTGGGATTCGAAATGAGTCGGGGTCCGTGTATCTTGGGTGGTCACTGGTTGGATATGCAGGTAATCAGCTGGGCATCATGTATCCGACTGTGGAGGCAGAGTGTTTAAGACACAGAAAAATATTAGGGACAATATCTTTGCTGGGTTCGGATAGATGCTGTAGCCTAGCCTTATACGCCCACTCAACCTCATGTTCCTTTCTTTCGGCGTGTGACACTCCATGTATCCATGCGAGCGGGCCTTGGCTTTGCTATCGGCGGGACGAACGAGGTCTGCAAACAGAAAGAGACAAAAAAGAGCTTGCGCCGAGAGTCTTCGATAATCCCTCACCTCTACAAATGATAGCGAAACAGGCGGACACGGCTTCTCAAGTATAAGAAAATCTGAAGACATTTGGCTGAATGGTACCTACCTACTGTTTGATAACAAAATTTTGCCTCCAGGCGGGTAGCCTTTGGTTTCATCGGCCACGACATAGCAACATCTTGGGTCTGAAAAGCTACAACTCGCAAAATGAAGCATCACATAATTAATATATAAAGCCACAAAAAAGTCTCTTTGAGCAAACTGCGCTGCCCTCTGAGATCTGAGAGAGGACTTTTTGCCAACCCCAGAGAAATCTGCCGCGTAGCACCCGCCGCTTTTTGCCCGCGGCCTGGGCGTGTCGCGGTCCTGCAGATACGGCGCTACACTCGCGATACCTCCCCAACCAATCTTATGATTGGGATAGATGACGAACTGCCCCTATGTATTTTTATGAGAGCAGTGGAATGGGCAAGCCAACTCCGGGCGAGCGATTCATCGGTGATGTGATGTTTCCAAGTCGGGCGCAACAAGGCCGTCTTGACTCTCAAGTCGCCCTGCCTTTTCGCATCGCGCGACTTCGCTGGCCAGTGCTTCTGCGCCGTGTGGTCCCCACTGACGCCGGAAGCCTCATAGAAAAGAACAGCATTGACCTGAACAACAGACCCCTAGACTCCTAGGCGGATGATGTCCAATCAAGGCACCAAAGTTCTCACCATTGGGACAAGTTCAGAATGCATAGAAAAACTGCGTTTTCTGTCAAATGCCAAAACAAACGACAAGTCGTGATAAATAATCATGACGCCAGCCTGAACCTAAAGCTTCCTCTAGGGGCAGACTCGTAGCCTGGCTGATTGAGGAGGCAAGCCGCTTGACGGAGCCGTTTATGATTACCAGAATGTGCCAGAAATACCGAACTCCTGCTGGTCATGGCCAAGGCTCCTTGCTTTCTGCTCCGGAGTCCGTTGCCACCTGCAAGCCAGCAGGCAAGAGGAGAAGATGGGGACATGGCCTCTTGCAATCCCGGCCGTGCATGTAACGCATTTCCAGAGAGCAACGCTGTGCTTACACCACCAGTATCGCGGCCTTGTGGATAGCCCTGCGGCATTTGCTCAATAATTTCTCAGATTTGATAGATCGTGTAAATGTTATATCGAGCAAAGGAGCGCCAGCTGTCAGACCTCACCAGAAACACGCTTTCATGAAAAGAGAGACATCAGCAGGGAAAAAGAGCCAATGGGCGCAAAACCAGCGAACCCATCGGGAGTTCAAGCGGTTGGCGGTTGGCAATGATGAGCGAGCGAAAAGGACAGGCCCCCCGGCTCAGCGACAACAACAGGCAGGCTCGTTCCGTGGGGAACATGCTCAACCCCGGTCTAATCCCTTGCAACTCGACCAGTAGACCCAGTTTTTCTCAGCCAGGGGCTGGCCTATCAACGGACGGAATGTCAAATCGCCCCCTCCCCAGACTGCGAGTTGTTCTCTTGCGCTGCATCTACTACGTCGACGCCCCTCACTGCTGGTCAACGTGCCTCGCGGTAGCCGCTCCCGCACTTTGACTGTGAGATGGCCCCGGCGGCCAGCGGCCAGCGAGTCTGGTCCTCGTTGCTCTTCGCTTCTCGTCCTGATGAATGCCCACCCCCAAGGCCCCCTCGCTACTGCAGCTGCTTGCCATTGGCACTTGGGCCGTACCACACTGCAGATTTTAGCATCCTTTCTTCTGCCACTGCACCCATTGGCAGCCAGAGCACCCTGGGCCCAAGCGAGAGAAGTCATTAAACCCCCCAGGTCCGCCCGCTCCCCCTCCGCCAGCCCTCCCTCCTGTGATCTTTTTTCCAAGACTCTTCTTCGTCCTCCCTCTTTTTCCCTTTCTCTGTTAGTGCCGCAGGAGGACTCTATTTGCCTTCTCAGCAACCTCACCACTGTGCGCCAGGCCCTCGCATCGACATCGCGACCGTCACCCCATATCGACACCCGCCAGGACCCCGGAGGTAATCATCACTGCACTCGGCACCGCTCCCGTCGACAGCGCTCCCATCGTACACATCAGACATCTCGCGTCGCAGACTCCTGTCCATCGCTCAGCTTCCCCGTCGACCAGCTTGCTGCGTCTGTTTGATAGTCATTGACTCTTTGGGGATTCTGTTGATTGGTTTCGTTTCATCAAGAACAAAAGCTTTAATCCCATTCACCCATTGTTTCCCTGCCGCTGTCCTCCGCCCAGGCCCGGCAGCGCACGGCATTCGCATCCGCCTCCGCACCAGCAACCGACCACCCGCCTGCATTGTCGACGGCAAGCACGTCTGCGAACCCCGGCCGCTCATCCCAGCGGACCCCTTCTGTCGATTACTGCACCTGGACGGTTCATCGCACCAGCGGGTCTCTCTACCCCCTCATTCGCTTGAAGCAATTGGGTTGAATAGCTCTGCCAAATTTTTCCTATCTTGCGGGCTGGCCTCGAAGAAAAATAAAATACAAAACGCTTTGAAAAGGTATTACACCACAGGCAGCGCCTCACATCACGACCGCACACTGTCAGCGCCAAGTTGCAACGCAACCGACGCTCCCATACTCGGCCACCGACGATCGCTTCTTCCATCCAGTTTGGAAGATCATTTTTTATAGTGGTTTTTTTTATTTTATTTTACTGGTCTCTCCCGCCAGGTCGCATCAACTGGTTGCACACTCGAACCTCGTTTCCCGCCACGCACCCACCCTCGCACGCACCCGATTATCGGCAAAAGTTGTCCTTCACTTTTCGCTGAACTGGATTCGACGCGGCGCAACAAAAAGGCGACCGATTCCGATTCGACCACCAGAGGTGGCGGCTGCTCACAATGTATTCACAGCATGCAGCTATGGCAGCACCACAGAAACCAGAGACTTTTATGCTGAGCACAGAAGCCCAGCAAGCCCTCCCTCATGATGCTCAGGTAGCACTGCAGCAAGTGGACAACCGTGAGTGTTTTTTCTTGCAGACCCTTCTCTGTGCCGCGGTCTTGATAGCTAACGTGCGCTCCAGTCAAATATTTTCTCATCTCCGCGCCCGTTGACTGGCAACCGGATCAGTACATTCGAAGGTTTCTCCTGCCAACCGGCGAGTACGTTTCTTGCGTGTTGTGGAACAACCTTTTTCACATCTCGGGCACCGACATTGTGCGATGCCTGTCGTTCCGATTCCAGGCGTTCGGGCGCCCCGTGAAGAACTCGAAGAAGTTTGAGGAAGGCATCTTCTCGGATCTGCGAAATCTGAAGTCGGGAACCGATGCCTCTCTTGAGGAGCCCAAGAGCCCCTTTCTCGACTTCCTTTACAAAAACAACTGCATTAGGACACAAAAGAAACAAAAAGTCTTCTACTGGTACAGCGTACCACACGATAGACTCTTCCTCGACGCTCTGGAAAGAGATTTGAAGAGGGAGAAGATGGGTCAGGAGGCCACGACAGTCGCCGTCAGCGAGCCGGCTCTATCTTTCCAGTACGACTCGTCTCAGTCGCTATACGAGCAGCTCACCAAGGCGCAACAGGCCAACTCTTCTTCATTCAGCGCACAGCAGGTTTCTTTTTCTCAGTCGCAGTCCACCTCCCCAGTGATGCGCGCAATCGACTCGATGCCACCTCCTCAAATGATTCCCCAGTCGATGGCCCCCTTATCGGATGGGATGGACTCTATGGTCCCGTACGGAGCGATGGCGATGGCGCCCGCAATGCCCCAACAGATGCCCCAGCAGATGCCCCAGCAGATGTCTCAACAGATGCCTCAGCAGATGCCTCAGCAGATGCCCCAGCAAATGCCACAGCAGGTTCAGCAGGTACAGCAGGTGCAGCAAGTAGTCAAGCGGGAACCTGACTACAACCGGGTGCAGTACAATCAAAATGGTGTCCCCATTTCTCAGGCACACCAGCGCCACGCTTCCATGCCCGCCTACGGCCTCGAGTACTCCCCAGCTCCGTCCTTTGTGTCGTCGCACTATGAGGACTACAGCCAAAGGGGCATATCATTTGAGCCTTTGACGCCTCCACAACAGGCTATGGGCATGTCTGCCGAGCCCGCTTACATTGCGAACGAGGAGACTGGTCTCTACACCGCTATTCCCGATCACCTAAATGGGGTCAACGGGCTCAATGGCATGATGCAACTGCCTCCGTCGAACCTGGCTGCTCCCACATTTTCTCGCGCGTACGGATCAAACAACGTCTACTCTGTGATTGAAGGGTCGCCAACCTACAAGCAGAGGAGGCGGCGCTCGTCAATTCCTCCGTCGGTTTCGGCCACGGCTGCAGCGATTGCCTCTGTCACTGCGGCAGCTCATCGGCCTTCGGATCTCCGGAGATCGGTGTCTGCCTCGGTCGGACCGGTTGCCGAAGGTGATGAGTCTGCGGACAACTCTCCTCCTGGATTGACGTACAGCAACTCAGCTATGTCAATGACCAGCCAGCAACACAAGGAGATGCTCGAGATGTCACGACACGGCACTCCACTTTCGACCGTCGAAGGCAGCCCCGCCCTCAACCCCATGTCTCTCCAGCAACAAGACTTTGCGCAACTCAACGGCGATGACATGGGGCCACTCAGCGAGCAGCAGCGCCAAATGATGCAAGGAAACCCCAATGTCGTTCGCAGAGCCCGCTCAGCGACAGTCATGGAACTTGGACCCTACCCACAAAAGTCACACTCCTGCCCCATCCCCACGTGCGGCCGACTCTTCAAGCGCCTCGAGCACCTGAAGCGGTAAGACTGGACATCTTTTTTTTGTCAGCATTAACCTCCTGTCGTGTATCTGACTAAACTTCCAGACACGTGAGAACACATACACAAGAAAGACCCTACATCTGCCCTTATTGTAGCAAGGCATTCTCCCGATCAGACAACCTAGCACAGTATGCCCCCTAACATTTCCTTGATGTATCTTTTTTCTTTGTCAATGGAGGAGAGTTGAAGATGTTGTGCGTGTGGCATGTCAACTACGAAGCAACCACCCACATAGAAACGCAGAACGCCAAAACCACCACACAACAGCAGCACTGCACAACATCCAAACTCAACCGAGGAAGGCGAATTCATGAATAAGGCACTAACAAGCTATCTCCTGTAGGCATAAACGCACTCACGATCGTGGCGACGGTGTTGAGGGAAGCTTTAACCTATCTGGTGAGGATGAGGAGGAGTACTCCGGCGAGGACCAACTAGGATCGCTGGAAGAAGCCTCGCCCACGTCGGAAAACGGATACGTACCCGCATCTCTCAACTCGGTGATGAACGACGGGCACCCATCTTCAAACGACATAAGTCCCACCACGAGCATGCCTCACTCCCACTCTCATGCCCCCGCTTTTAATAGCCTCCAGACCTTGAGCATGCCAATGACAATCAGTCAGCCCCAGGCCATCAACGCCGGAGGTATGATGTGATTGTGATATGCCAGTCATTTGGATTGTTGTGGGATATTGTGTATACCAATGGAAGTGGGTTTGATTTGGTAGTTCCGGTTTAATACCAGGGTTTGGGATCTACTTTTTTCTCGACATATTTGAAAGGTTTCTGTGAGCGTTGGGATTTTCTTTTATTTTTATTTTTATTTTTATTTTTCATTTCTTTTACTTTCTTGTTTCTCAGCGGCCGGTTTTCTATTTTCGCAACTTCGATCATTGCGCTTGCGCGGCAGGGGCAAAATATGCATCACACTTAGAGGCGAGTGCAGCAGTTTGCTGTGCTCTGGATCGTTCTGCATACTTGCGCATCATGAGAAGAAGAGGAAGAAGGCACGGGGACATTGTATATATAGATTTTCTTCTTTTTTCTCATGGGGAATTGTGACACAGAGCCGGAGAGGGAAGAGGAAGATACCAGGGATGAGGTGAGGAATTTACGATGGCAGGCAAATCGGCCGATACAAAAAGAGCCGAGGTCAACAGGCAGTACCCGTTTATACAAATTTTACATGTTTATGATCATATATACTGTGACCAGGCGGTAACGTTCGTTGGTACTTGTATAATGATGAGTGCATTCGGTTTATCAGGATGTTCTGGTAGGTTCGTGGGGACGTTTGAATAGAGAGCAAACTTGTACACTCCCGGACTGGTTTGTTTGTTCGCGCATTACGTCCGGGAAGAAATGTTGAGGTCTCGAAAGGGCCGCTCTAGCATCAATATACGTATCCTTGATATTTCGCAAGGCCTTTTCTAAAAAAGATACCGGGGGTATCTATAAATGAGATCGAGAAAAAACTGAAGGTGTTATCTTATAGTCAACAAAAGCTTGTTGCTCTCGTCGTCGCAGCTTTCCAGTCGCGCTCTTACAAACAAGGGTTAGATTGTACCATCTCTCTTTCGAGGTGAAGCTGAGTATTGGCTGGGTCCCTTCCTCTGGCCTCCAACTTTTATTCATAAATGCTTGCCTGCTCCTCACGGGCTTGTTTCCGTTTCTACTTCCACCCACAAGTAAGGTCCCGGAGAACCGAGGCCGCTGGGCCAGATATCGCAGCCCTCCCTCCAGATTTCATATGCAACCCGTGCGTCTTCCTGCCGAACCCAACACCATCTTTCCTGCGAGCCATGTGCATATACCGCTAGCCCTACGAGCCTTGTTGATCGTCATATGCGGGGCAGTTAATTAGTCAAACCTTGTTCAACGGTTTTCCTCCTTTCTAAAGCGTGGCGTTGCAGGCTAGACTCCCCACGCCCATAGCCTGATCACGGGATATCGTGATCTTGGTGACAACCCTCTCTATCGAACAAGATGCTCTGAGACTCACATATTATATGGCCGGGGAATAAAAAAATCACTTGTAAATGGTCTTCAAATCAAGGATATCCCACCGGGCATCAACTTCACCATTATCTACTATTCCTGCCTGATACCGCTCACCTCCTCTTCCTTCCACCCCGTCCACCCCCCCTCCCACCGCGCCGACTCCCCTCCGAGGCAATCGACCGCGCTTCAAAGGCACTGATCCGCAGCTCGGCACCGCGCATCTTGCCGACGCTGGGCATGTCGACGGGGCGCTCGTCGGAGCGCTTCTTCTTCTTCTTCTTCTTGGCGGCGGGCCCGCCGCTGCTGCCGCTGCTGGGTTCGCGCTCGAGCACGATGCCGTTCTCGCGGGCCTCGCGCCGCCGCTTGTCCTCGCGCGTCTCGGCGCTCTGCAAGATGCCCTTCCGCATCGACATGGGCATCTTGGCCTGGGCGAGGGCGCTGCCCTTGGCGCCGAGGGCCTGGATGCGCATGTCGGTTGTCCTGAGGCGGGTGCGCCCCTCGGCGAAGGGGCGCGAGTTGGCGCCGTTGGCGGCCGCGGCTTCCGAGAGGTAGTGCGAGGCGTTGCCGCCGGCGGCCGAGAGGATGTGCGACTCGGCGATGAGCCGCTGCAGGGCTAGGTCGTTGGCGAGGAAGGCGGCGCTGTCTTCGGGGGCTTCGCGGGCGGGGTCGGTGGACTTGGATTTGGTTGTTGGGACGTCGATGGAGAGGGGGGGTGGTTTGGAGGACTGGAGGGGTTAGTTTTTATGCTGAGGTGGATTGGGGAGGGCGGCATACCAAGTATGCCTTGAGTTCGCGCTTCGACATGGTTGAGGCGGATGGGAGAGGTACGGTGTAGTCTACGACCTCTACTTTTGGTGTTTCTATTCCAAGCTTGTTAGCCCAGTTGTTTGGAGTTAGCGAAGGACAAACACACCGTCATCCTCCTCTCCTGAGAGACCCCCCCATTCAGACTCGGAGGGTTCAGATATCGTGCTGCCATCGTATTCCTCGTCGTCCTCCTCGAAGCGAGCGGGGCCGTCGACTTCCAGCGGCTTGAATCGCGCCTCGAAATTGCGCCGAAGAGCCTCGTAGGCCGCCGCCTGGTCGTCAGCCGACGTCTCCTCCTCGGCGGGCCGTGATTTCCGTTTCCCTAGTGTGCTAGGCATGATTGCTGTCTTGTCTGGCGTTGCGAAGCAATAATCAGGGGTGCCGTTGCGGAATCGAAATGTTGATACGGTCGAAAGTTTTTAGCTTATCTTATCGCATCGCGCCGATTGGAAGTCAGGGGCAGAGAAGGAACCCCCCGCATGAAATGGAAGCTACCCCGCCAAACAGCTCGTTGATTTTCAGTGGGTCAAGCCTAGGGTTGGACCCCCTGGGTTGGGATTGCGATTCATCGAATACCCGTCTGGGGAGAAGATATTGCAGTGAGGACTCACAGAGTAGCCAATCCAGGCCAATACCACCGTCGGAAATACATCTACCCCCAAACCCAGTTCCCAGCCATGACGCGGTTCCGGCCGTGCATCGACCTCCACGCGGGGCAAGTGAAGCAGATCGTGGGCGGGACGCTTGACAGCAAGACATCCGAGCTGCAGACCAACTTTGTATCTCCCCATCCGCCCGCCCACTTCTCCCAGCTATACCGAGACAATGGGCTCGCGGGGGCTCACGTCATTATGCTGGGGCCGGGGAACACTGAGGTAGCCCGCGGGGCGCTGGCGGCGTGGCCCCGCGGCTTACAGGTTGGCGGCGGCATCAACGACAAGAACGCCCAGGAGTGGATTGACGCCGGCGCCGAAAAGGTGGGTTTGGTTCACTTCTCATTTTTATGCACATGTTGATAACACCACTCACCCCAGGTCATCATCACCTCCTTCCTCTTCCCCCACGGCACCTTCAGCCAAGCCCGCCTGGACGCCGTCCTCACCAACCTCGGGGGCGACACGTCCAAGCTAGTAATCGACCTGAGCTGCCGGCGGCGAGGCGAAGACACCTGGTTCGTCGCCATGGACAAGTGGCAGACCATCACCGACACGGAAGTGAGCCAAGGTAAAACCCCCTCCCCTCCCCCTCTCTCCCCCTTCACTGTATCTTACACAACCCCCCAGAATCCATCAACCGCCTCCAGCCATACTGCTCAGAATTCCTCATCCACGCCGCCGACAACGAAGGGCTCCAGCGCGGCGTCGACGAGCTCCTCATCCAGAAGCTGGCCGAGTGGTGCAGCATCCCCGTGACCTACGCCGGCGGGGGCCGCAACATTGCCGACCTCGAGACAGTCAAGAGACTCAGTGGCGGCAAGGTGGACCTGACGATAGGCAGCGCTCTCGACTGCTTTGGCGGCAGCGGCGTCACGCTGGCCGAGTGTGTCGAGTGGAATCAGAGGCAATAGTACCCAGATACCATGACAATCCAAAAAAAAAAAAAAAAAAAAAAAAAAAAACACCAACACAGCAAAATCACAATTGCATCCACGCCCGAGTCCCGAATGAAGGAAGATGCCGAAATTGAATTCCCAATGTTCTTTTAATACAATCAAATACAAAAAGGCAGGAAGGCCCGCAGCCCCAGACAGCTCTGGCTATCCAGGTCCAACCAGCGGTAGCAAGCAAGCCAATCTGGTGAGAGCTCATCTGTTAACTCAGCACAACCAGGGGAAGATTATTAAGCCAATACAACTTCTCCGTTCGTCCGAACAGGGCCCAAACAGCCCGAGACCATCGAGCGTGACAAACAAACCAGACAGATATAAACTCCGTGATGAACCATCCGCCAGCACCAACCCGCCAACCACACCGTACCCCAAGCCCCTTTCCCTAGTGGCCACCACATACTGCCCAAACATGCAAAAGGCTCTTATATTCCACAGTGACATCTTGCTCCAAACCCTATACACTCCCCGCTTACCAAAGCAAAAAGAGGCTCATGCGCTTTCCTTCTCATCATCGCGTCATATCAAAGGTCCCCCTAGAAGGAGGAAACAAGAACAGACACACACAAGACACGCACCGCAAGCAACGTTGCAAGCAAGCCAATTGTGAGACCGGCTCACTTACATGTACATGCTCTTGGTGCGCGAGTGTACCCTCCGGCCCTCGGCGCGGCGGCGGACCGTGTCCTCACGCTTAATGACGAGCTCGCACCACTTGCCCTTAGCCTTGGAACCTGTCGAAACAAGATCGTCGTCGTCGGGGCCGATGCTATCGCGGCCAATGACCTCCGATAGTACCTTCATCCAACCATCCTTGTCCTGCGTGCTGTCGGCATAGAAGTCGATGAGCTCGCCGTTGTTGAACCGGATGCGGAAGCCCTCCTCTACGAACATATAGCCCTCTTCGTCTTCAGCAAACGCCGACCGACGTCGCTTCCCGTTCTTGCCAGTGATCTCCTTCTCGGTCAACGCTCGGCGATCATCAATCAGGCGCTTGGCGTTGGCGAGATTTATCGTTGCCCGAGGCTGCCGTGTCGCTTCGTGGTACGCCGTGAGCTTGGCACCAACAAGTTTGAAGTATCGGCGACGCCAGTACTAGTAATGGTGTTAGCAGATATGCGCTAGCCAATACGTGCGCCATGGTTGGACTTACTGGGCAGTCACCGCCCTGCTGGCTTAGATGTCCTTCCCACTGCCGAGCGAGACGCTCTTCAGCAGCCTTCATCTCTCGAATGCAGGAATTCATACTCTTCGGCATGTCATCATCAGTTGCCCCCTTGGGACGGGGAACAAAAAGCAGCTGAAGCTCGAGTTTCCCGACCTTGTACGGAGCCCGGCGGACAACAGTAGTATTGCCACGCTTGCTCTTCACGCTCGAGGCGAAACCTGCCTCTTCGGTAGCCCACTCATTGAAGGCCGCAACCTCAACCAGATACGGCCGACCAAAGCACCGGGGCTCGTGCTCCTTGAGGCATACGTAGGCACGAGCAAAGCTGCCATCTTCGGCCGCCAGAGGGGAGAGAAGGTCCCAGGCGGTAGGCTGGGTGTTCATCTGCCTTGCCTGTGCTTCACGCTGTTGCTGAGCAATGCGCTCCTCCTCTTCCCTTTGGCGCATTATCTCCATCTCTTTCCGTTTCTTTGGCGATGCGAAGACTCTGCTGAAGGTCGACGTCTTTGGCTTGCTAACCTTGGTGGGCGACTGGATAATCTTCTTGGGTGCAGTAGGCTTCTCCAGCTTCACGTTGAGAGTTAGCTGGAACTCGAGGTCATTTGGCACGACAAGCTCAAATTCTTGGCCGATTGGTGCGTTTCTGGCAAGCTCCAACCACGCAGTAGTGACGCAGTGGACACCATTGTCGAGTGTCAAGCTAAACCACGTCCGCTCATCTGGGACTGTTAGTGACGTTCGATCATCAGGGTATGGTGACCATCAACTCACTCTTGGGAATAGGTAGGTCAAGGTCCTTGACGCCCATGACCTTGACAAAGAGTCTTCCTCTCTCTCCGCTATCTTCTGCGGACATATCCGTACCGAGGTCCTCCTCCTGATGAGTGTTCAGAGCTGTAGCATTGCTTTCTTGTCCAGGGAGTGGCGGAACAGGGCCAGTGGCGCCCTGCCTCTTTCTCACACTGGATCGCTTCCTAGGTTGCGGATTCCACGGCTCTACGGTCCATGACTGAGGACGAGATTGCTTGACGGGAGAGTTGCCAGCTGAGCGGTAGCCAAGACGGTGGTCTTCAGACACCTTGTCGCTTGCAGCAACGAGCTTGGTGTTCTGGCGCATGAGGTAACCGCGCTGTTTACGAGCGGTTATGTTAGTATTGTCATCGTTGGTAGTTGAAGGACGTGTTTCCTTCTTTGCAGACGCTCGTCTCATAGGGGGAGGGGTAGGGGTATAAGAAAATTGGCTCAAAGCAACCTTTTGTGCCTCGATAACACGCTCGAAGTCCTTGTCCAGACTGAGACCGAGGTCAAGTTCCAGTGTAAGACTGCGCTTCTTGAAGCTGGGGTGGCGATCGAGAAAATCATCACCCGTGACATCAGTCAGTTCAGGCTCCATGTCTCGGGACAGCCTACTTGCGTGTCGCTGTGGAATGGGCGGCACGATTGGAACTTCGCGGCTCACATGGCGACGAGCTTCCCGCATAGCCATGATGTCGGAGGGGGTAGCTGAGGGCCGAGTTTTGAGTTTTGAGCCGGATGCCGACTTGATGGTCGCCACTTGCTCAGGAACTGCAGGATAGTCAAACGTATCCTCCTCCTCGAGCTCCCGCTCCTCCTCAACCTCCAGCTCCTCCTCTTCCTCGCTGTCAGAGATGGGATGGTGAATGACCGAATCTGGAGTGCCCGGCTCGTCCTCGTAATCTTCATCCTCTGGCTCTCCCCATCCTGAGCCATCATACTCTGGCTTAGAGAGTGATCTGACAAGCTTCTGTTCCGGGGTGACCGGCCGTTGCTTATATGTATCGGCATCAGGCACAGCGTGCTTTTCGGGCTCAGTGAGCACCTCAGGCTCCTCGGGCTTAGTGAGCATGAAAGACTCTAGGCCCTTGGTAAAATCGTTCGTCTTTTCTCCAGCCGACGTATCCAGAGGCTCTTCAAAGACAGGAGCGTTGCTAGATGCAGGGGCCTCGCATGCAGGAGTTGCAGCTCGCGGAGTGGGTGCTTGATCCTCTTCTGATTCTACCGATTGTGTCTTCGGGGGCTCGGGATCCGAGTATAGACTCTCCGCATCGTCATCGTCGTCGTCGTCATGCTGGTTTTCGAAGTCGTCTTCATCCTCTTGGCTGTCGGGGCCTTGGTACAGATCGGGGATTGAGTAGACACCAATGTCCTTGTCGTCGTGGTTTCGGGTTATGATGACGCTTCCCTCTTCATCTGCTTCGTCAAGGTCGATGAGGGAATCTTCAGTGCTGGGAATTGGCACGTCGGGGTCAAGCGGAAGTTGCCGCTCTGGAGATGAGCTGGGAGCAGGGGAGGAGAAATTGTAATCAGACTCCCTCTCGAAGTGCCTGTTCCCGTTCACCCTCCGGAGAATTGATTCTCGTGAGATGCGAGGAGGCAACTGATACTCCTCGAGATCTCCAATAGTGTCATCTTCTTCGCCTTCGGTCTGAGCGCTAGGGCTTCGGGCCTCTCGCTCAGGGGTTTGACTCTCAGTTCGCTCACGGGGAGCCGCGCGTCTCATGCGACGCTCGCGTTGCTGTTCGGCTGCGGTCTTACCGTCATCCGATAGCATCATAAGCTTCAGACGTTCCTCTAGGGTCATCTTGCCGTTACCAATGTTCTGAATTTCCGATTTGGTTGCCGTTGCGGGCGGCGGAGACGGCAGACTTCTCTGTGCCCCAAGCATACGCTCCGCAGTGGCAGACATACCATTGGACGAAGAAGTGGAGTGGCTTCTGGCCAGTTGACCCATGCCAGGAAGTGGTGGCAAAGGCCTATGGTCGCCATTCGAGTTTGACGAGTCAGTGCGATTATGCTGAGGTCTACTCGCAGTTGGAAGGTCGTCAGGCATCGGGCTCTTCTCGAATTGCTCATTTTGACCGTCATGCCTCCAATCATCAGGGCCGACAACTGGTGTCTTGTCTGTATCCTCGAGGGATGCGTCAAAGCTTTCATCCTGGCTATCCCCTTCGTGCATCATGTAATGGTCTACATCGTCGTCGTCATCCATCGAGTCGTAACTTCCCTCCCTTGAGTTGCTGCCAATTGACGATATGTCAGGAGTTGCCATTTCATACTCATTGACTTGAGGTGGGGCCGCGTCGAAAGTGACGCTCTTTGCATGACGGTGTAGCATCCTGCCGTCGGGGAGCTCTCGGTCGTCCACAGAGTTGTCAGCGGTCCAAGATCCCGTCTCAAGATCGAAGCTGCTCTTGAAGCGGGTGTTGGACAGGGAGGACTTGATGGGAGACGCCTGGTCTTTGCTTGGAGTCTGGGGGCGAGCAGGCGGAATAGTCGGCGGCGGAGGCATTGCCTTCGATGGACTCAGGATAGGGATGTTTGTCTTGCTCTCGTTGCGATGGTGGCCAAGGCCGAAGGGGCGGTTTTCCGATCGGATGCTACCCGAAATGCTACCCAAACCCGAGCCGCTGTAAACGTTGCCCTGGACCTTGGCCAGCGGCCGTTCGATTTGCGGGACTCTGGTCGGGTCGTATTCATTTTTCTGTTCCAGGGCAAGAATATTGCTATTCTTGACGCGCGAGGCTTTTTGCAGGCGCTCGATCGATGAGCGGCGAGTCGGAGAGGGAGAACCTGAGCGAGGGGTATACGGGCTGTTTTCCGAGTTGATGTTCCGATTCTGCCAGAAGAGGCGCGGCGATGTGGTGCCATCGAGAGGAGAGGACTGGAACGGAGATGAGTCCGTATTCAAGGTCATTTTCTGGGAAGGAGGGTCAATTGGCGAGGCTCAATTGGGGAATGTGGTTTGTGTGTCTCACCTTTGTTGGCTGGTTCCAGCTGGGGGAATTGCGTCGCCTCTCCATGGGAGAGATCTCGGACAGAGGCCGAGGGATGGCGCTGCCCTGCTTGGTCGGCGCCGGCATGGTGTTGCTCTTAGAAAGGCGCAGAGGATGCACCTAGATGGAGGAAAATGCGATGTCAGAATCGAGGGCAGGGCGGCGCGCGGGGGGGGGGGGGGTGAGCGGGCTACGTACCGAGTCTTCCGAGGCCATGCTCAGGCGCGGTGGTTGGTTTTAAATGGCCAAATCTGGCGAGAATCGAAGAGGCTGTGATATGTTCTATGACGAGGGCATAGCCGTGTCGAATATTTGGCAAGAAAGGCAGCGCGAGCGCAAACAGGCGCGGTGAGATGGCGGGCGCTCACGGAAACAGAGGTTGGGTGCAGGTATGTTGACAATGCGAATAATGGGATGGCAGAAAAAAGATGCAGCCACTACTATATCAAGGCCTGATATTGGCGGCTGGTCCTTTTGCGCTGGTTGGGCAGGTTACGGACGAAAGAACGGAAGGCAGGTAATGGGAGGGACGGCAGCGCAGTGGAATGCCCGTTGTGGTGTTTAAGGCAGAGCCTGGAAGTGTACTGCCACTTGCCTGATTGGCCCAAGACCATAAACAAGAACGAAGACCCCTCAATCACTCCTTTGGGTCGTTGCTGTGGTAACCAGGGCTGGTGCACCTGCCGCCAGCCGCCCCTGTGAGTGATGGTCCGTGGTCGCCTCAACCCCACTGTGACGAATTTTCCCGTTTCCGTTCCCATTTCTAATTCTCCTTGCCGCCTCTTTTTGTCAAAGATCCAATCAACCTGCGACGTTGACACTCTGACTTCTCGAGCAAGCACACAAACCGGGATTCCAGGGATTCTCCGCCCGCTAGCAATTGGACAATCCTCGCCATGCGGCAATGAATTGTTCCTTCGAGATCTCGAGTCGCATTGTGCTGTTGTTTGTCCTGTTTTCAGCTGCCTTGCACACGGTCGTCTTCCACCCGTGTTTTTAAGGCTGCGAAGCAAGAGATAATTACATGGCGTCACTAGGGATCTCCGTGATAGGTTGTCCGTGCTTGTGTGAGATGGTATGTGTTGTGCTTGTGCTTGTATGAGGCTGCCTTATATATCACGATGAGCTACTCAAATAAAAGGGGTAAGATAGCGACCTTGGAGCGTGGCATCTCACACATCAGCCCTGCAATTTACCACCCTTCAGCCCGCTAGACAGCCAAAAACAAACCTAAAGGGACGCTGAGAGAGGGTATCAAGGACGAGACTCAATAGATATTCGGGTGCTGCTGTTGCTGTTGAAGCAAGTCCCGGATCTAGGTCTCACCCTTTCAAGACATGATACTATTGATATTGTTTGTGAGATCTCTTGTTTGTTGTTCTTTTCGGTCCGTTCATTCCATATGTTCAAGAGACCACCTGGTAGGCTTTTCTTTCGCTTGGACGCGATAGAAGCTATATTTTGGAAACACTAATCACGCACTAACCAAGGCCATCGCCCATGCCAGAACATAGTACGCATGTGTCACGCTGATAGCATCCACTGTCGACAAACAACGCCTTGTAGCGGAGAAAACCGTTTGGGGTCAGTCCGGACAGGTGGGGGCCCGCCAAGCCGGGCTATGTGGGAGACTGGTCGACTTGGCGCCCGGTGTTTTAGCGTGGACTCCGTGGAATCCGACCCTACCTTCACCCAAAGCACACTCTCTGAGAATGCCATGCTGCGTATCTTGTGATAACAGCGCGATACCGCATTTCATCAATGATTTTTAATCATGAAATATTCCACACCTCAACACGACATGTGCGCAAAGTGTTTTTTTCTCGCAACGGGCGATACCGCGTGTGGCTGATGGCGGCGGGCGATTTCGGGCCCATCTTTGCCCCCCGTCAGCAAGTGTCCCGAATCATTGACGTCGATTTGGTCTCACGTCCAGCGACTCGGAACGTAAGCTAGGCCCTTATCCTGTACCTTGCAGCAGTAGTCGGTGTCTGCCAGACCGAAGCCTCCCCAGCAGTCGGCGGACACCGTGGATCCCTAAGATAAGGGACCCAGGCAGGTCGCCGAAGACCTGCATAAAACCCTCGAGACCACCACGGTTTGTTTGCCATCATGAATTCAGAACCAGTCCCTCTTCCGAAGTCTGCGCAAAATGCCTCCAATCACCCGTGCCGCGGTGAATAGCATACAGAGCTCAGCAGGTCGTCTAGCAAGTCGACGGCCTGCTCTGTGTTTCCGAGTACATTCTAGTGGTGCCACAAGCTCATATAGTCTAAGTGCACATCCAAAAGGTTGTGTAATCCCCCCAGGCAAACTCCGATGAAATACTCGCTAACCAGACATTCACAGACAACCCTCTCATAAAAAAAGAACGCGTGGTTATCCTGGGCTCCGGCTGGGCAGGCTACACGTTTGCGCGGTCATTAGACCTTGCCAAGTTCGAGCCCGTAGTCATATCGCCCAGGTCCTATTTTGTTTTCACCCCTTTATTAGCCTCAACAGCCGTCGGGACCCTCGAGTTCCGCGCCGTCTTGGAGCCCATCCGACGCCTTCCTGGCGTTGACTTTTACCAAGGATGGGCCGATGACGTCGACTTTACGCGCAAGAAAATCCACATTGAAGCCAATGCCACCGACGATTTAGTCAAGATGGCAGTCGTCCCCGGCCCCGCCGGTCCTGGGGCGGCCAAGTTGCGCGGCGTCAAGGGGGAGGAGTTTTCTCTTTCGTACGACAAACTAGTTATCGCATGCGGCGCCTACAGCCAGACCTTTGGCATCGAGGGCGTCCGGGAACACGCATCCTTTCTCCGCGACATCGGCGAGGCCCGGCGCATCCGGTTGCGCGTGCTCTCCCTGTTTGAGCAGTGCGCTCACCGAACCGATCCGACTTCGCCGGCCGACAGCAGCGCTGGACGCCTTAGCGAGGATGACAAGCGCACCCTCCTCCACTTTGCCATCGTCGGCGGGGGGCCTACGGGTATCGAGTTTGCCGCTGAGCTTAACGACCTCATCTACGAAGACCTCGCGCGCATCTACCCCGACTTGATGCAGTACGTCAAAATCACCGTGTACGACATTGCCCCGAAGGTGCTGCCCATGTTCGACCAAGCGCTGGCAAAGTATGCGATGGATACGTTTGCACGGCAGGGCATCCAAGTCAAGACCGAGCACCACCTCGAGCGCGTCCGGCTGGCTGACGGGTATCTCGGAGCGGAGCATGGCGCGTTGCGGATCAAGGTGAAGGAGTATAAAGAGCAGGAAGTTGGGGCCGGGCTGGTGGTTTGGTCGACTGGCTTGATGCAAAACCCGTTGGTGGAGAAGCTAGCGGCGAAGGAATTTGCTCTCTCGGGCACCAAGGAAGTCACGCACCTCGAGAAGGATCCCAAGACCGGAGGGCTGGTCACAGATCCGTATCTGCGAGCCCGAACAAACGATGATAAGGGCGGGCTCCTGGACGATGTCTTTGTCATCGGCGACTGTTCCGTCATGGAAAACGACAGGTCTCTGCCGAAGACGGCGCAGGTTGCGTCTCAGCAGGCCTCGGATCTGGCGAAGCGCCTGAATAGTGGTGACGTTGCGGCTAAGCCGTTCCACTTCCGCAACTGGGGTACTCTGACGTACCTGGGATCCTGGAAAGCTATCCACCAGAGCAAGACCGAGCTCAAGGGGTGGATTGCTTGGATCGTCTGGCGGGGAGCATATCTCACCAAGTCCATGTCCGTCAGGAACAAGATCATGGTACCGGTTTATTGGGTGACCTGCTTCCTGTTTGGCCGCGATATCAACCGGTTTTGACGAGATCGATAGAGTTAGAGGTGCATAAGCGACACGGCGCGGCGATTTTCTGCTCATTAGACTTTAGATTACTTTACGATTAGCACGGATTCATGATGGGTTCGGGTTGGCTAGAATGATACCACTAGAAATAGACCATTAGACATAGACTGTGCATAGCATAGCTTCGCCGCTGTAGCCACATTCTTGAATCATTTCTCTTCCAATCAAGAAGGCTGCATCAATCACCAGACAAGGACACAGCCGGCAAAAATACATACAACACCAGGGATTCGCTGGTCGTCACCGACCCAACTACTAGTCTGGCGGTCACCAGCTTATCTATGGGAGAGCGGACGGGATCCCGAGCTTTCCAGTGCCTATGGTTGTATGTGGAGGGTCGTGGCAAGTATCGTGATTATATGTCGCTTGCTGGGTCTGTTCTGGGACATTGTGTCACGTTCGCGACCGCCTCAATACCCACCTCAGGAAGGCCACGAGAGAGGATTAGCAGTACTGGAGAGATGCCTCAGACATTCCTGATGAGGTCACACGGGCTCATGTTTGTGTCCTAAGACGCCCTGTTGTTAATAATCACGCTATAATGAAAGGCGATAAGGACATTAGGAAGGAAAGCCCAAGGCACCAGAGGCCAACGCGTGAATAAACGACTACTAGATGGCCAAGGTCTTCCTTCTCATCAAATTCGGCATTGTCATTTGTAGACATGGAGTGGGAAGGGGTGCCGCCAGTTGTGCAATCGTCTGTTCAAACTGTGAGTGTGTGCTTTATGAAACCTAGAAGTGATGAAGCAGCAATATAGAAGCCTTACCATCGCCAGTGAGAAGGTCGGGCACTCTGACTGCCTCCCGAGCAGCCGGTCTCGGCTTGGGCTGGTGCTGGTCCACGCCCTCCGTCTTCTCCCGAGCAGAGTCAGGTAGCTTCTGGGCTTCTCTATCGTCAGCAAGTGCTCCAATCGATTATCAATGCCCACTCGAAGTGTTGGCAGGCGTCGTGACGCCCGGGGCAGGCTCCTCTCTGCAAAGGGACGTGTGATCCTCCTCGCGGCCTAGATGCTGGGGGATGCGCCGGTACCAGCCACGGCTATCGTATCCAGCTAGGCCAGGTGAGGAGTCCTCATCATTGAGGGTCTTGGCTTGGGTAGGCGAGTCGGTGCTTTAGCTGAAATTCATGCTCCAGAGATCGCCTGCCAGCAGTTAGCAGCGATATCCCACCAGAGAGAGAGAGAGAGATATAGCGGGGCGCAGAACTTACCCTGGGAACCCACTAATATGGTAGATTGGTCACCATCTCCACGGCGATGGCTTCCGCCTTTCTCGGGACTGCTGTCATCTCCACCGGAATAGCCGCTTGGGTTCATGATGGATCGCTTTTTCTATCTTTCTCGAGGCCTCTTGGAGGGTTCGGTGGGGGCAGTATGCTGTAGGACATTGGCTTTGAGAAAAGCTGGCGATGCCTTGTGTTGTCACAGCAGAGGGGTTTTCATATGCAAGGTGGTGACTTTAAAATAATAATAAAAGGTGGCTTGCTGGTCCTGGTGGAAGGCACAGCCGCTTGTCGGTTGGATTCGTCGTTGTCAAGCTGCAGAGCGGCTGTAGGACCTCAAAAGAGCACATGCCGCTGCCAGACTCACACCAAAGCTGTCGCCATGACCTCGGCGATCTGGCGGGACTGGAAACTAAGCCCCACGTAACCCCTATCTGGCATATCGGAGGAAGTCTGCTAGGGGAACGGCAGACATCAGCTGGTACTATCCGGCTCATCGTGCTCAATGAGAAGAAGACGTGCGACAATGAACATTTACCTTTACTCTTGCTAGGCTGAAAAACCTCCTGGAACTGCCCCTTGATGGGAATTGTCAGTTCAAGGTGGCCCGACAAAACATAAGCACACAGTGATAATATTTGCGTGTGCGCTCTTGCGTAGAACTTTCCCAAGAAAACCCCTCAAAGATGGAGATCTGCAATGACGAAAACTGCTACGGAAAACCCATTATGAGCATGATTTGTGGAAATCTGTCTATGATGCTCTTGGCTTCTTTATTTTCGCAGTGCCGACCTTTGTCTGAACGGCATCGATCTTGGTCTCGCGATATATGGCAACCTGCGCCTCCTGATGCCAGTTGATCAGGACAGGGCTCACGTGATCTCGCACAAAGTCAAGAAGCCCCTTGACTTGTGGCGCACCCTCCCGTATTGCAACAACAGAAACGCGAGGAATGCCTAAACATGCAGCCAAACGTTCTTCGCAGGACTTTGAGAAACCAATGAGCCTGATGGATGGTCTCGACGGCTGTGAGTCGGATGCCACGGCCACCATTTGGGGAAAGTGGGAGTGAAAAGACGTTGACTGGCCAGAACGGGCGACAAAGATCATTGAGTACCGGCTCATGTCCGCTGGGTCGTCTTGTTGTTTGGGCTCGGCTGCTTCTTCCCCAGCTGTGGGAGCTGTTTCCTTCTCGCTAGACATAGCCTGGAGACCTTTTGAGACACACGATAGTCCAATGTCAACATAGGCAGCAAGATCGAGAGCAGGTTGGTTTTCCTCCGAGTCTTTCTCTTTTGACAGGCGGCGCCGTTTGCCTTTTGACCGTTTGATGTGTGTTGATCGATGTATCCCGAATGGAGTTAACAAGCTAGGCCTTGTGTAAGCTGTTGTTCCGGGGTAGAAAACGTCACATGAGTGGAAAGGGGGAAGGCGGGGGTAGCTGCGCATTCGGCAGGCTGCACGTTGCATGGGGAAACCACAGACAACAAAAGGAACGGACGGTGAGAGGCTTGACGTACTGGCAAAGAAGCTCAAGAATGACATCTTGATCTTCTTGGCTTACTTTGGGCCTGTGTCTTAGTGTTAGCAGAGGTAACACTGTTAGGTCAAAATGGGTTGAAAAGGTGCCTTACCATCCGACAGCGGTATATGGGGTGTCCAGCACATGGACGATCCTCTTGCGCTCCATGGGCTCCGTATTGTTTTTGATTTTTTTGGTGTTCCTCTTTAGACTCGTGGCCTGTTTGCTTTTCGTGTGCAGTTGGCTTCGCTGCTTTTGCAAACTCAACAGGCCTCGAATTGGTGATTAGTGGAGTGGAGGTTGGGAGTGGAGTGCTTGGCATTTGGAAGTACAAAACTAGTGCAGAAATCTGGAACCCTCAAAATCTCGAAGCTTTGGCAACGTTCTTTATTCCTTCCGTGCCGCTGTTGGTTTGTTCGCCCCAGTCTGCCGGGTAACCAGGGTTAGCGTGGACCGGCAATCGGCTCTCCACGTCTAGCCCTTGGCGCAACCAGGCTCGTAATTGACAAATTGACGTGTCAAAGGTGTCAAATCGCAGAGATGGCCTGCTAGATCTGTGCAGCTTCTATTGACCACATATAATGTCTGAGCTATTGTACCCTACTAGAAACACCTTGTCCCTCATTGCAAGCAGCTCAATGTGCCACAATATTCTGTGGATTTACGAGTCCTAGCACCAGTAGCAAAGTGTCAGGTCAAAATGACGAAACTTGGAGTGGTTGAGGGTGCCGAAAAGAGCGGGTCAGGGCTAACGTTAGCCAGAATTGGCACCCAGGACGGTGACTTCAAAGTGTAAACTTAGCTGACAGGTAGCCGAGGTACCCAACATAGATGGTGAACTCACCTCACCAAGCATAAATCCACTGAGCAGCCAAAAAAAAAAAAAAAAAAAAAAAAAAGATTGTGGCTGCCAGTATCAACAAGTCACCCTACAGGAATTTATACCCACCGAAGCATTGGGGTCTTGGAACGATGTGTCTGGGGGCCACTGCATTTCTGTCCCCGGATTCTGCCAACTCAACTATTCACGTATCTTGGCTACAACAGGTAAGGTATT
This sequence comes from Lasiosphaeria hispida, assembly GCA_033439745.1. Lineage (NCBI taxonomy): Eukaryota > Fungi > Ascomycota > Sordariomycetes > Sordariales > Lasiosphaeriaceae > Lasiosphaeria > Lasiosphaeria hispida. The sequence continues at coordinate 3,708,095 of JAUIQD010000003.1, forward strand.
CACTTATCGCGCTGCGACGCCCGGCCAGGCCCATTTTGCTATCAAGCGGCAGGCGGCCTTTTCTGCCGGCTGCGGATACACTCTTCGTTAACTTCCCTCTCACGATTCTCAACCTCCTACCATTGGCGACACAGCTTAAATATTAACACTGGAGAATATTAACACTGAGGCCGCAGACTTGCCCTACCTGACACTTCTCGCCCTCTCCCAGCGTCGACTTCACTGCAGTGCATCCGTGGTGCACCAGAACCTGGCTGCCTGAGAAACCAGGACGTACACGCAGATACATTTTATAGCCACGCCCTGCCCCGCCTTGGCGAGCCGCACCCCTCACATTCCCACCCTCGTTCTGATTCACAACGGTACCTACCTACCTGCCGACCTACCCATGGACGTGGGCATGCGATTTTGAGAGATCTCAAGAAGCGACGCAGCCTCGTCGTCAAAGTAGCGAGTGCCGGTTCTGCGCATTGCTGGCTTTGCGCACACAAGGTACGTGATTTTCCTTCTTCTGGTTTGTTTGCACTTGTCTTTTTCTTGCCCTCCATTCGAGCAGCCCGGGCACGCGGTCAAGTGTCTGTTCAGCCCTCTTGTCTGCCTGCGCTGCCCTCTCCACTGTTGTAGCTCGCAGCCTGCTTCCCTTAATCATCAACAACTCCCCTCAAGCTCGGTCTCCCCACAGCAGCGCCAGCAAAAAGGCCAAAAAAAGTCCTGGCGACCAGGCAACTAGCTACACTGCATAGACCGGTTTTCTTTTGTCTGTCTTGCCTCCCGCATCGATGGTGCATCGCTCAATCCACTCACCTTCTTTCACTCCTAGGGAGCAGCCTTGTGCCCTTGTGCCCCTGCCATTATTGCTGTGGCTGTGGGCGAGTCCCACACCTCCCAAGTACCTACCTAGCTCTCCAAGCTTCGGCTGCCGCCCGTGCTCCATCATCAAGCCTCTCACCCACACCCCCCACCTTGACTTTGCTGAGCCCTGGGAACCACACATGCTAAGAAGCACAAGAACAAGAAGCTGTCGCCGAGCTTCCTCGAGCGAAGCTCCCCCCTCTTCGGAGCTAAAGCCACAGCAGCCTTCCAGCGGTTTCCACTTGTGCAAGCCAGATGGCTCAAGCTTCGAACGGCGACGAGTCGAGAGAACGTGCTGTCTCCTCTGAGCCCTGCTCGACCCGCCCCAATCCCTTCGACGACAGCGAGATCTCGTCGTCCAGGAAGCGGCGCCGCACCTCCCTCAACGGCGACTCACGAAGCCGATCAGTCGAAACTGTCAATTCCTCCCAAAACTCGCTCGCCCTGGGCGATTTGGCGCCCGAGGCACGGAGCGATTCCGCCATGAAGATTGACACCGACCCCACCACTCCCACCACCCCGGAGCCGCAGCTGCTTCCTAGCACATTGCCTCCCTCGGGGCCCCGGTCAAGCCGTGTCACGATTAATGTTCGGACGCCCTCTCGCCCTCTCGAAGTAATACCTTCGTCTCCGCCCTCACCCTCGCCCTCGCCCTCGCCCTCGCCCCCGAACGGCCCGCCGCCCGTCCTCGACACAGCCAGTACAGCTGACACGGCCGATGCCGTCCATATCAGTGTCGAGGAAGCTGAGTTAGACATATCTAAAGACGACGCTGTCGTGGACACGCCGGTGTCGTCAGTCTCGGACGACAGCAGCCCGCCAGTCGAGATCATCTCTGTCCAGCCAGGCGATGACACCGACTTTGACAGCGGTGATCCCGAGGCCGCGATACTAGGAGGCTTCCCTCGCCCCATACTCCAGGACCCAACGACAGACCTTCCATTTCACGATGTTGCCGAGACGTTTCCCGATACGATTGCTAGAATCACATCATACTTCCCGACCCGTGAGTACTTCCGGGAGCATTGGCTTGGTTGAAGGCTATGTGTGCTGATGATTCTTGCTAGATGAAATGGTCTCTAGAAATCTATCGAATTGGATTGAGGGCTTCCTGGTCTATTGCCGGGAAGCGCCCTATCCCAGAGTTGTGGAATCGTGTCATGACAACCGCGAGCTCTGGCTTGTTCTCCCAGACTTGGTCATGTTTATGATCAACCGGAAGTAAGTGCACAGCTCGGAGACGCACAGTTGTGGCCAGAACGAGCTAACCCATGCACAGACCGTCACTCTCGCGGGGCACCATAATACGGCAAGAAGTTGTTGGGTTCTACAAGTGCTTCGCTAAACTTACAGCCTTCTTCCTGGAGCTAGACCTGAAGGCGCTTCGGAGCGCAATGGACGGCGAGCAGCGCTCACTGCCCGACTTCATCTCGCCATATTACACCCAAGCCCTCGGCTCTCTTACCCGCAGAGATGAGTTTCAGCAGCTGAACAACGCGGACGAACCCTGGCAGTCTGGCTCGGAACTGACTGATATCCTGGACGCCTTCCAAAACTACCACACGAGCCTAGGCGGGTCACTTGTCTATGTCAAGCACATGGCTCAGGCCCTATCAGAGCTCGTGCCCCGGTTTTTGAGGCTCACGGACCAACTGGGCCACTTGTGCATCCTTACATCCAACATCCTTTGTCTGAGCCATCGCAGGGCACAGAGCTTGAACCTTCATGCGGCTGATCAGGCCAGAGGCAACTTGTCCCGCGGATATGCCTTCTTTAAGACCATCTCGGCGGCCCTTGGTAGCATCATCGAGAAGCATGTCAATCACCTATCCCAAGACGGCGCATCGAATCTTCTCATGTCTTTGACAGAGATATATCAGTATTGCCTCGGTACAGATCGCATTGTGCCAGCCGACATCATCAAGGAGCATCGTCAGAGCCACCCCTTGATCCCCCCACGGAACGTGCCAGAGGCTATTGCCTACCACTGGAAGTTCACCACCTACAGCAAGCTCATCATGTCAAGTCAGATGCAGCTCAGAGTCATGGCAGTCAGTGCCATGTGCAATGATTTGGTCACGTTCTATCGGAAATGTAACGAGCCTTCCGATGACTCGAGCAACCCTGCCTTTCTCCAATACGTGGCCGATTTTCTTCTCCAGACCGGCCTCGTCTCATACATCCTGGGCCCGACATGCCACCCGGAAATTACCGCCGAGAGTAGCAATATCGTTGGTTTTCTCCTGGTCTCGCAGACTTATACTAATGAGCACACGGACGCACTATGGCAGACTGTCACCTCGACACAGGACCCCCGAGTGTCAGATGCGCTCATACGAATGACTGGTAAAATCACCAACCTCTTCTCATATGAGGGGCTGATATATCTCTGCGAAAAGCTCAACACTGTCTCTGTGGAGATCTTCAGTCCAGTGATGCGAGAGTTTGTTGAAGCAGTCTTCAGACATCTCATGAACAAGGCATTTGATAGGACCATCTCGGACGCAGCGCCCTACGACCTTTGCGTTCGACTAATACGGCAGGCCTCAGTCTTTGGGCCGCAGTCCCCAGTTGCGTACCCGGACATTCAGCAGTTCGCTATCCAGAAGTTCAAAGACATTTTAGCTCACGGGCCCCCGATTGAGTGTCGACGCGATATCTACATGGACTGTTTGGACGATATCTCCCGAAAGACACCCTTTACATTTGGCAGCCTCTGGGTCCTTCTCCTCATGATCCGCCCTAACCTGGCTCGGGAACTGCATACTCTCGCATCTGAGCATAATCTGACGAGGCTGTTGGTTGATGAGCTGGAGACCGCAATTTCAGCTGCGCGAAGCGCCGGATTTTCCGCTGTTCTCACTCTACCCCACAGCAACCCGCGCAAGGAGCTCCTCAACTTTGTGCTTTACCATGAGCCTTTGACAATCACCAAAGACCTTGGGCCGAGGTTATGGCACCTACTCGTTGGTGCCGGAGCAGCTGGTCGGGAAGACAGGGATGTCGCATGGCAGCTTCTTAACAGTGCATGCAAACGCACTCACGGGGAGAATGCTTTCACATCGGCATGCTTTCCCGAGTACCTGGCCAGCTTAACGCCCGAGTGCTTCTGTCTAGGTGCGCTCGACTTTGTTCGCGAGGGAGTGCTGCCGCTGGTCAATGACCCGACAAGCATCCTTCTCGATGACGATGAAAGTGCCGACCATGCTGGCATTGAACAACTCTGGCGGATGGTTCTGACCGCTCCAGAGGGCACCATTGAAAAGCCGGCGATTCATCTTCTCGTAAACGACGTGTATGTCGACAGCCGGTCCATCTTGGCATTTTCTCACTTTCGAGCGAAGAAGGTGCATCTTGCTCTTGTCGACCGCTGTCTTCGGCAGCTGTCCTCGGCAGCTGCTAGGCTGAAGGCCTTCAGCAACGGCACAACAAACGGCGACGAGGATGCCATGATAATGGTCGCCACTGACCAGCAGGTTCATGAACAGGAGCTGTTGTTTGTCCGTTCGCTCGCCATCCTCAGAGAGTTCCACCGGCTCCATCAGGCAAAAGGGCACTTCTCAGCGCCGGACCTAAGGTCGCTGATCCTTGAGTCGCCAAATGATGTCGAGGGCGACTTGGCAGAACTGAAATTTCAGTCGTTTGATGGGGACGTCCAGACAGAAGTTAAGCCTTTGACGATTGGGAAGCGCAATACGGCAGCATCGCTCTTGGCAAGCCTACGTGAAGCTACAGGCTTCAACAACTATCGCATTTATTATAGGGGGAAGCCCTTCGTTCCACAAGAAAGCGATATATGCAAGTCTTTGGAGGATCTTCAGATCCACACGGGCGTCATCTTGGTGAAACGCGAGTCGGATGCCCCCACGTCCCCAACAACAAAACCACGCCCGGGTGCCTCACCTGTCGAGGTTGAGATATTGGGACATTTCGAAGAGTTATGGGAATACCTCTCCATGGAAGAGAAACTGGCCGAGGCGGTAAGTGCTGTGTCGTCCGTCAATATGTGTGTGCGCCGGTGCTCTAACATTTGCTTGCAGATATACTCCTTTCTGGTGAAACTTCCAGCGGATGAAGCCACCCTCAAGGCCATTGAGGATCCTTCGACCTCTTACCTTGACATATTTCCACCAGGCCAGCCATTCAGGTCTTTGTATGCGGTGCATGTGTTGCTGGAGCATCTTGCTTCCCAGAGACACAAGGCCGCTGCACAATTTGAGAGCTACTTGGATAACCCAGAGGCGACTTTTTCGACGTATGCAACTTCTTTGATCAGAGCCATGGATCTGGTGGTTTCGGCAATCTCAAACCAGGAGGTCATTGGGCAGTGCTCCAGCCAGGAGCGGCAAATTGAACTGGGCTCTTCCCTCATGGGGTGCTTCGTTTCGTTGCTCAAAGGTAATGTTGTTGGCCAAGCTTCCATCAATCGTGCACTTTCTCACATCAGTGCACATAGATCCTTATCTTCCGGCCTCGGCGGCCCAGTTTCTCGACGCACCACTCTTGGATCGTCTCGTGTCCATCACGACGTTGGCATTGGTGGCAAATGCCCCTGACGGTACTACCAAGCTTGCTCCACTCTGCCTCCGAAGCATATTTGAGTCGTGTTCTGTCAGCCGCGGCTTCATGTCCGCGTTTTGCGTTCATGCCAAGGTCCCGCGCTTAGTGGCAGACGTGCTTCTCTACGACCCAAGAGTGGCCGTCAGGCAGATTGCAGCATCAATTATCTTTGAAAAGATCAGCGGCGGCGGCACACTCGACCCCGATGCCACCACAATCAAATTCCGAGATTTCTTTTGGCCGCTGGTCTCTGGCCTAGTTAGACCCGCCATCGGCAATCCCGGTATCGCGGCTGAGCTGCTGGACCTCTGCCTGTCAATGTTTAAGACTCTGCGAGCCGCAAGATCCTCCGTCTTGGATATACAGAAGCACTTGCATGACTGGACCGGCCTGCTTCTTAGCTACATAACCTACGAAGACTTGACCCACCCAGAAGTTACCGACGTGGTTGCAATGACCTTGATCCGGCTCCTCCACTCTATTCTGAGCACAGAGGAGTTCCCCGCGCCCCGGGACATATTTCCGGCGGCCGGGGTCGCCCGCAAGATCTTCTGGAAGCATCTCTTCCCGCCGTTTGAGAACGAAAATAGGTCGGGTGAGTTAATCCGGCCGATCATCAACGCCGAGAGCAGGAGCATGCTCATCGAGATCATTTTCGCCCTGATCGAGGATGACTCCACCCAGCTGACATGGCTCCTCGAGGATCTCAATGAGCTCGTGCCAGTCTATCCAGAAGAGGATGAATTCTATGCCTATGACCTCAGCCAGCAGTTTGAGAGATCAAAGGCTATACGAGCTTCCTGTGGGTATGTTGGTCTTAGAAATCTTTCCAACACATGCTACCTAAACTCCCTCTTCACTCAGCTGTTCATGAACACCGAATTCCGGCGGTTTCTCCTGAATGCGGAGGTCAAGGACCGGAACTATGCCCAGAATTTGCTCTTTCAGACCCAGAAGCTGTTTGGCTTCATGCAGGGAAGCATCCGCCGGTTTATCAGCCCGGAAGACTGTGTCAGCAGCATCAAGACATACGAGGATACGCAAATCGACATTCACAATCAGATGGACGTTGACGAGTTCTATAACCTCTTGATTGATCGTTGGGAGGCACAACTTTTAACCAATGAGGAGAAGCGCCAGTTCCGCTCTTTTTACGGTGGGCAGCTGGTCCAACAAGTGGCCTCCAAAGAATGCGATCACATTTCTGAGATACTGGAGCCCTTTTCGGCAATCCAGTGCGACATCAAGGGAAAGAACTCCCTCCAGGAGAGCCTGCAGGCCTATGTCGATGGTGAAGCCATGGATGGCGAAAACAAATACAAGTGCTCGACTTGTGATCTTCATGTCGATGCCGTCAAGAGGGCCTGTCTCAAGGAGATACCAGACAACCTCATCTTCCACCTCAAGCGATTCGAATTTAACCTACGATCGTTACAGCGGAGCAAGATCAATGACTACTTTGCGTTCCCGAGCAAAATTGACATGCGGCCGTATACCATTGACCATCTGACCGACCCATCTGAAGGCAAGCCGGAGGATATCTTCGAGCTAGTCGGTGTTCTGGTTCACTCTGGGACAGCCGAGTCGGGTCACTACTACTCCTATGTCCGGGAGCGGCCATCCAGTAGTGAATATCCAACATGGGTCGAGTTCAACGACGATGTTGTCAGCCCCTGGGATCCTGCAATGATGGAAGGCTCATGCTTCGGCGGCCCAGACTACAGAACTCACTTTGAAAACAATGGGGCAGTCTACGACAAGACATACAGCGCCTACATGCTGTTCTATCAGAGATCCTCGTCTCTCGCCAAAGGCCAGCAGCTTCTCAAGCGCTCTGGGCTTGTGAGCCCTCTGCGGGTCGAGCTCTCGCCAGACCTGGGGCAGCACATACAAGAAGAAAACCTCTCGCTTTTGCGCCGCCATTGTCTCTACGACCAATCCCAGATCCCGTTTGTAAACTTGGCGCTCTACCAAATGAGAGTCGTCAACCAAAACAGATGCACCCGGGATCATACCATGGAGGACCTGGCTGTTACAATGGCCCTAAGCCACCTTGACCAGGTTGCCTCGAGAACAAAGGATGTCCCCGACTTTTTCAGCCTCAAAGATCGCATCGACGGGATGTGCCAGTGTGTGCGGTGCAGCCTCGCCGTTTACAAATACTTTAGCCAGTACTCCGAGGCCCTGCGGATGATGGTGCAGAAGAACCCGGACAATGAGGTCCGCCAGGCGGTGGTGGATCTGGTCATGAGATTCCTCAAGACTATCAAGAATGGGCAACCGCAGCACTACGGCCTCCCCGACTCGAGCGAGGGAAGCGATGGGGGTGAGCTCGACCCACAGGAAACCGTTATGACCGGGATGATGGGCATTTTCAGACTCCTCTGGGACAACTTTCATGTCAACCTGCGGTCATGGCCTGAAGTTTTCGGCTTCATGTTGTCGTTCGTTAAGTGCGGTCGCAACGAGGCCGCCATCTTCCTTGAGCAGCCTTTCCTCAGGTACCTCTTGTTGATTGTGTGGGCGGATCCCAACTTGGACTTGCCTCCACAGTTCTCGAGGATGCTCACGAGCGTGACCCGCAGGATGGCTAATCGCCCGCCCTCGTACGAGGCCATCATCGGTTTGATAAACGTGCTCACCGAGAAGGCTCGTATTGTGTACAGCGATAATGGCGAGCCTGCAGGACCCGAGGCCCCAGAGCAGCGCTTTGACCAGAGCGATGACCTTGATCACCCATATTTCACGCGGGCGGAGGCTAAGCTCCTCCACTGCGAATGGGCCAGGGGCCAGGGGAACATCTTCACGGATAAGCTAATCTCAATCAATCAGAACGTTGCCGCGATAAACTCGATTATCGGAAACCTGATACGGCAGAATGGTCAGGTGGAAGAAAAGGTCTTTCGCACGCTCAAAAATGCCATCAGCGGCCAGGTCACGCAGCACCAGAGCACACCATACCTTCGTGTGTCGAGCCAGGTCTTTTGCCGTGTTGCCAGACGGGCTGATCTGATTGCCGAGCTCATCAATCATGTCAGCCAACAGTGTGGGGCCATACAGAGCATCGAAGGACAGGGGTTTCTGGACTTCCAGCGAGACGTCTTTGATGGCCCCCGACACAACTCGGGAGAATCGCCGGAAGAAATCCTCATGGGCGGCTATGACGACATCCCCGAGTGGGCACCCGGTCTGGTAGGGTATTCCGACTCGGAGGTCGGCCGCGAGACCGAGGAGTTTCTCCGAGAGAAGCTTTTCCAGTATGGGCCGTCACCGGTCTTTGAAGACACGGATCCGGAAGGCATGCGGGCCAACAAGATCGTCCAGACGGCCAAAAAGTTAGGTATACGGTGCCTTGTTTACTTGCGCGAACACTACATCAACCGCAGAGTGGACGTTACTACCAAGGTCTTAGCGGCGATGGAGCGGGTTACCAAGGAATGCAGCAAGTTCTACAACCTGAAAGACCCAACCGCGGACAAGTCTGCACAAGAGTTCCTCCACCTCAACGGCGGTATGTATGCAGACCTGGGGCAACGAAAGCACTCGAACGTGGGGAAGATGCTAATTGGGGATGGTGCAGCCGTCTTAGACTCCCTTCGCAGACTGACAATTGAGGATCTCGAGGAGGATGGATCCGGTATGTTCTACAGCGACTCGTCCAGCATTGCATCAAGCAACACGGCCGGCTGATAACGGTGGCTTTGCAGACTGGGAGAATTCATCGGTCGGCTCAGAGCAAATGGGCAGCCTTGGAGACGTAAGTATACCCGTGGTGGGCGATCTGCAGGATGCAGAATTGCAGTAAGAAGTGGAGCAAAGCAAGGGGTGCCCGACTCCGTCTGGAAAGCTGAAGCAAGAGGTGGAGGAGCACCAAGATTCGCTCAGTATGATTGCACGATTACACGGACGCACGCACGAACAAACGAGTACACGACCAGACTAGGCACATCAGGAGGCGGTTCACTAGTTAGGTAAAGGATCGACCAGGGCGGGGCGAGGACTTGGGGGGTTACCCACGCCACAAAGGGGAGTCGGCGGAGCGGCGGCGTCTAGGAGAAAAAAGGGCTGGCATTTGGCATTTTCGTCGGGTGGGCTCGAGGAACATGACGTTGGTGTTTGATTTTCCCTTTTTTGCATGCGAGGGTTTTTTTTTCTTCTTCTTTGGGTCAGGTGGGGAGCGGGAGGAGGGACAGCGCAAAGACAGATAAAGGGTTTCTCTGGCCGCCTGGCAGCCTGGTCTGGTAGAACCGCTAGGTATGAAGTATTTGTAGACTGCATCACAGGGTCATCGATAGACGGCCAGTGGTGATAGTGCGAGAAATCGCAAGAGATTTTGACACAGCCGAGATAGCAGCAGTGACTGATGCCCGGGCTAATGGCGAGGTTGATAGTGCCACTGATCAACTATGCATCTGGTGTGGTTCGTGCGTTGGTGCCAGCTGGCTGGTGGTTGCTGCTGATGGATACATGTGTGCTGATTGCGCTGATGGCATCTTGGATGCGGTGAGTAGCGAGCGAGATGTTGGCATTTAATGATCTGCAAGCAGTCGCAGTTGATCCTGCATAGGTGTGTGTCGTTGCAGTTGCTCGCCGCGCAGCTGCGATCGCCGAAGCAGGACAGAGGGGACGGGTACAGGGCAACATGTCAAATACCTCACAGGTTGCCATGGATGACTGGGGCGACTACAAAAGAGCCGAGGAGGTGTAAGTAAGACCTGGTTTGAGACATGGGTGATGTTCGGGCTGATGGGGCTCTTGTTTGGGTCTGATGGATTTGATTGGGGGATATCGCCCGAGCCAAGATGCAGCGAGTATGAATAACTGGTATTGTAGAGATAGTCTGTCGTGATGTTTGACAAGGGCGCACAAACACTCGGAGCCAGTGAGCAGCCGACGAGACGAATGCGAAGCGAATGCTGGCAGTTATTTTTGCGATTTATCGCATGCCTTGTCGCGACGCTGCCCACCCATCACAGAGCTACAAGTGCTCAAGCTTTTTTAGACGCCAGCCGCCAACGAGAGGTAGGGTTCTTGGTCGATTACCCCGCAACCTCAAAGTCACAGCCCTCGAGGTTGGTGGTTGTCGAGGATGGAAGCGGAGAAAGCAACAGCGGGCCTGAAAATAGACGAACCGTGGATCGTTAGGGCCAGGGGGGTACCGCGCTGGCTAGCCGCCGACCCCGGCCTCGTCAAACGGGCGACGAATAAGCGTCGTGGTTGGCTGCGAGCTCGCAGTGACGTGTGAAGCAGGCCGACAGGACTGCCCGCCTTAGGGCCAAATCCTTCCGAGCCGTCGGCTTGGCCCCTGGCGGTCTGCTAGCAGCCTGCTAGCGGTCTGCACGGTTTGCGATGGCGGGCTACGACATTCTGCAGCAGCTGCAGCCCGTCTCACATTACGGCGATAACAGTTCAACCTTGACAACACTAACAGCACCACGGCGGGTTGCTCGCCTGGTCGCCCACTCGGCGGCCTCGCCTTACCGACCAGATCTGACCCCCTGGCCCGACCTGGTCGCCATCCCGCAGCGGGCGATGGCCTGGCGTCTCGACTCTCGGAGCCATCACCCATCACACAGCGGAGGGAAAGCTGCAGGCAGACAGACAGACAGCCAGCGCTCATGCATGCGTATCACCCTCCACCATCTGAGTGGCCCTGCGCCGGCGTCTTGGGTGTGGTTCTTTGGGGCCCTGCGTCCAGCGTCGCATGGCGGGGCCAGCCTCGTTGGGAAGAGAGACGGTAAGAAAACCGAGTGGGACTGAGATGGAGAGTACCGGGCCTGGTGTCGAACTCTTTTCCTCTTCTCTATCTGTGACTGTAGCCGCCCGTGTCTTTTTTTATCTTCATCCACGCTCGTCCTTGTTGATGTTTGCTGTCCCTTTTCACGTCCCCGGATCGTGGCTTGCATTGCTGGGAGATCTATAGTCTCTGCCCTCCCTCGCGGCCACGCAGTCTCCACGCAGCACTACATATCCACGAGCAGCACCTGCCTCGCCTTTCTGAGAAAAGGGACTGGAGCGGTGTGCGACCTGCGTGTGCGTCTCTCCTGTCGACGACTCGGCCAGCCCTCCACCCCTGAGGCACTCATGACTTGTCCGACATTCGCTTGTTGAGATTGTAGCACGAGAGACGGAGACAGCTGGGCACCCACGGCCAACCCTCATCCACGATCTCGACGCCGCCCTCTTTTTCATCAACATAGGTCTTGCCATCGCCATGGCCCCATCTCAGTCTTTAAAGGACCGGATATCGTCGCCCCTCGAGGCTGGCGCTTCCATCGCTGATGCCCACCAACTACCGAGCCGTTTGATTGCGGCATTAGAATATGTCTCCAAGAAGCTGTCGAGGAAATCGGTACACATCACTGTCTTGGTCGTCCGGCGGGACTATCAGCTGTCCACATCGCCGCTCCCATCACCACGCCTCTTCTCGCCCCTGGTCTCGCCCGCCTCTGTCTCGGGATCCGCAGTCGTTTCGCCCGTCGGCACACCACTCCGACCTGCCTTTGTAGCCTCGCCAATGAGTGCCTTTAAGCAATTCGTCCGTCCAAACGCCCCTGCCTTTCCCACGGCCGAGAGGATAGTCAATGTCAACCCCGACTACCTGCGCAACAGCACCGTGTCGCCCGCCTTCAGCGATACGTCCATGACTTCGGCATCGACGGTTGCAACAGCATCCACCTCAGACTCTACTTTCAGTCACCGATTGCGATGGCCGGGCAGCCCAGTAAACTACGGCTCTGTGCCCATGACCCCAGCTACCCCCTTCACCGTTGCCTCATCGGCAACAGCGACTACAGACACGGGCAGTGCCGTGTCGGGGGCCTTTTTGCAGAGTCCAAATCAGTTTGGCATCAGGCTCGTCCACATAGGTCCGGTTGGTCTGCGAGAAGAGAGGATATTGAATCAGACCGTCGAGAAGACGACGCGCAAGTTCAAGATAGGGTTTGTATGCCCCTGACCTCCCTCACCAGGACGTGTATGCTAAAACCCCCTACAGCGCCGACTGGCTCCCCCAAGTCGTTTCGCCCACCACCCTCGGGCTCCCAGCCGATCTCATCCACCGATCTCTGGCCCAGAACGAGGTCCTCTTCTTCTCCGAGAGCCTGAACCTGCTGTCGCTCGACCACCTGTACACCTTCCGCACCGCGCTTCAGTCGTACGCACGTACGCTCTCACCCTGCCGTCTGGAGGATGCCGTCGACGAGCTGCGCCGGCTGATCCTCGCCAACGGCCGCCAGAGGCTGCGCAAGAGCAGCTTACTTGGGGCTTACCGCTGGCTCGACCCTGTTAGCGAGTCGGCCCTGGCAGACGTTTGCCGCATGTACAGCCGTGCGTACGGCGGGCTTGAGGGGGAGAGCGGCGTTGAGAATGATACCGACTCTTTGCCTGCATGGCCGCTTCCCAACCTGGAGGTGCCGCAGCCGCCGAAGAAGCAGCAGCAGCCGCCACCGCAGGAGCCCCAGCCGCCAACACAGACACTGGAGAACAGCCACTTTCAGCTGCCCGTCGAAATCACAGCCTCCAAAATGGACTGGAGCGACAGGGAAGGCGACTCGACAACACCACCCCCACCCCCTCCACCCCCCCTCACACCACCCCCGCCGCCCCCGGCATGGTCCCACAGCCCTCGCCAACTCCGCATCACACCCGTAGGCGGCCGGTGGTCGCCGGGAGAAGAAAAAGAGCTCTTCGACGGCGACATCGACTTCGACATGGACGAGGACCAGATTGAGCTGGACGCCATCGAGGCCTGGTACCGCGAGGTGCAGCTGCAGCCGGTCGCCATCCACCTCGACGTGTCCCCCGTCGAGACGGTCATCCTGTCGGACGACTACGGCGAGCCCGTGTCCGAGCCGGAACCGGAGCTGGAGGCGGTCCTGGGGATGGAGGTGCTTCCCGAGATGGACGAGCTACGCCGCACGACGCCGAAGCTCGTGCCGCCCCCGCCCGGGCGGAACATGGTGCTGAAGCTGCAGACGACGTTTGACAAGCCGAGGCGGAGGTCGATACAGCAGGTGCAAGGCGGGGTAGCCGAGGAGGGTGGGGAGCAGGTGCAGAAGGAGGTGGCGGATTCTGACTTGGCCTCGCCGATAGGCGGGGACGAAGAAGAGGAGGAGCTAACGGCGCGGCCGCGGAGTGCCGTCGTCGCGCTGCCGCTGCCGCTAGTAAGGTGGAATACCTTTTCCATCGACAGCATATTGCGCGAGGAGGCGACGGCGATTCTGTCGCCGCAGCAACAGCAGCAGCAGCTGGGACCCGCGACGCCGAACGGCTACGACGACATCTCGCCCATCACGAGGGGGGAGTGGGGTTTCCTGATAGGGAATCAGCATCGGACGGCGGCGGTGGAGATGATGATGTGATTTTAGGGTGTCATTTGGGAAGGGGGGGTGAACCATTCCATCCCGTTTCGACTCCCTTGGCTGGAGGATGGCCGGCCGGTGAAAGGGGGGCCGAGGAAGCCAAAACTGGTTTATTTTACAGACCAGACGGCACACGCACACACACACACACACACACACACATACATACATACAAACATATATATATATTTATAGCATTCATATAGCCATGCGCCTCAAGGCCGTTGGAACCGTTTTGTAAGAAGCTTACCAAAAATCGAATTTTATACCCTGGGTATCATCGTGCATCAAACTTGTTCTAGGGCGTACAACTCCCACCTGCCAAACCAATAACCACAACCCCCCTCCCATCTCACTTCCACCCATACCTCCCTGCCGCATCACTCCGGTTGTTCCGCCCCCGCGCAAAGCTGTCCTCGAGCGCGCTCTGGTTGCTCTGCACCATGTTGACCACCTGCCGCAGGCTGTGCTTTCCCGGCGCGATGGACCGCACCGGGTTGTAGACGGCGTCCTGGCCCGCGCCCGCGGTGCGCAGCGCCTCGTTGTGCTCGTACTCCTGCTCCATGCTAAAGTTGAGGACGCGCGCGCCTGCCGGGATGGCGAAGTCGGCGTTGGTGCCGTTGTCGCGCCCAAAGAGCTCGCGCCGCGCCTTGGACGAGAGGTTGAGGTCGTCGGCCATGGTGTGGAGGGACTGCGCGTTGGTGGCGACGGGCGTGGGCGGGGGCGGGGCATAGGTTTCGTAGGGGCTGGTGAATTCCTTCTCGTCGTTGGGGAGGGTATTGTCGTTGTCGTCGGCGGTGGGCGGGGTGGTGTTGAAGAGGGGTTCGTAGGCGCCGCTGGGTTCTTTTTGATCTGCCGTGGCGCGGGTGATGTTGTCGTCGTCATCCATCGAGAAGAGGGAGACTTTCTTCGGCGGGGGCGGGACTGCTGCTGCTGCTACCGCCGCGGCCAAGCCGGTCGCAGGTACCGGCGCCGGGCTTGCATCTCCCCCCTTCTTCACGCCCGCACCTGGCGCCTTCTTCTTCACGGGCTTCCGTGACACCGACAGCGGCTTGAACATCAGCGGCTTCCCCACCAGCTTCACCTCCGCCTCGGGCTTCTGCCCCTCGGGTATCGTCGGGCCCGGGTGCGCCTTCTTCGGCGCAGGCAGACCTAGCCCGCCCGACGCAAATCCGGAGCCGGCGTCCCCGTCGTTTTCATAGCCATCGTCCTCGGCCGCCCGCCGCTGGAAAGCCGGCTCCGCACCCGTCTTCAGATGCACCCCCGGCGCAGGCGCGCCGCCCGTTCGCAATCCGCCACCCGCCGCGGGCTTCCCTGCCGCTAACGTCGCGTTGTTCTTCTTTGGCGCAGGCAGGAACGAGCCAAAGGCGCTGAAACGGCTGCCGGCGGCAGCCGTCTTGGCGCGCTTCGCGGGGGGTTCGGAACCCTCGGCATCGATTTCTGCGGTCGATGTTGTGGGGAGGTGGACGACAATCTTGTTGGGGCCGGCGCCGGGGGCGGAGCGGTTGATGAGCTTTTGGAAGGGCTTCTTGGTGCCCGAGGCTGAGGACGGTGGTGGCTGGGTTTTGGGTGGCTGTTGTTGTTGCTGTTGTTGTTGAACGGGCTCTGACTCGGAATCCGAGTCGGAGTAGTCGACTAAGCCCATGTTCTTGGTGGTTGGGGGTCTTTGCGGGTGTTGTTGCTGTTTGGACGGGTTGTGAGTCGAACTTACTTACCTGAGATGGTGTCCATCAGTTGGCTGGTGACCGGGTCTGGGATAAATTCGCGACCGAGCCTCTGGGGGTGGCGCTGAATGGACCCCACTAGCGTGCACAGGGGCGGGACTAAGCGGGACTTGAATGGGAAGTCTTCAAGAGTTGTTTGTCTTTCGATATATGCCATGAATATAGGTGTCGGTATTTATTTCTTCGGCTCTTGGTACTTGTCGGCTTCGGAAGCAGTTCCCCCCTGTGTAATACTTGACACACCCGAGGCATATTGACTGGGCTGCACCGAACTGGCTGAGCAATACGCAGAATGTCGGTACTTGTTTGGCTATTGAGGGCCTCTACCCCACTGCGCCCGTTAGAACCACCCTTGTTTCACGAGGTTGATGCAATGTCCCCCACGCCTTGTCTCTGAATGTCCATGTCCATTGCCCTTCAAACTCGGAGGATCGTTGTGTGCGCTGTGCTGCCTGTACTCTCTCTTCTGAGACTCGCAACCTCTTCAAACCTACCAACCCCCCCCCCCCCCCCCCTGGCAGCAGGTGCCACGGTTACCGTCATAACCTAAACCTCTTGCTGCCGTGCGTCAATTCCCCGAGCACTTCCACTCCAACTCTCACCCTCGGCAAACACATCCCCCAACAAGGCATCAGGCGCTCGTCTCCACCTACCATCCTTTGCCTGGGCATCCAACCGCTGATGCTGCCGTCGCGCGCATTCTACAATCAAAATTACTCAAAAATTGCCGATTCAGCACGCGTTTGCAACTGCAACAGACGCGTCCTAGGAGCAGCATTCGCACCTGAGCCCCCAATGCGCTAAACCATGTCTGTGATCCAGGTGGAAGAGTGTGTCTTTCCAATAGACCTGAATAGTTCGTCTCTCAATTGTGCTAACCCATCCGCTCCAGTCTGGTCTTGTACCAGCTACGAAGTAGCTACCTGAATGACGTCGCCGATGGAGTGGGGGAGCGGCTCTTCACTCTCAACGACAGCTTCCTGAATTCGGCCCCTTTCAAGTCTGCAGGGTGGCGCCCGAACCCCGCTCTCATCAAGAGAACCCATTCTCCCCCGATCCCGACGGCAATTGCATCCGAGTACTTTCAAGCCCCACGAGTCGCAGGGCTCTCGCTCGAAGATGAGGGGGACGAAGGGAGTGTGTTTGCAGGCGGCGGTCCGGATGCTGCTGCTGCTGGCCTGGCTATAAAGCGGCGAAGACGGCGTGAGCAGATGGAGGACGACGATAGCAGTGACCTAAGCGACGAGAGTGACGACGAGCCTGATCAGCGCGCTGCCCAGCAGATCAAGTTTGCCAAGATGCCGCTTCGCAACCGTTCTGGCTCATCGCCGCTTCAGTCTTCAAATCTGCGCCAGACCACAACCATGACTTCGCCAGCTCGTCCGGCACCCAGGCGCGGGTCCCAGTCGGCGCTGGAAACCGTCAAAGAGAGGGCACGTCGTGACACTGTGACAAGTAGCGAGGTTTCCTCAGAGAACGAGTTCGACGCTTCGGGTTTCCACAGACAGAGGGATGCTGCTCGGTCCGCTGCGCGTGCTGCTAAACTGGCCGGCAAGATAAATACCGAACCCTCGGTAGGGATCGACCGCCGAGAGAGCGAGCTGCTTGAGGAAGAGGAGGATTCCGATGGGTCAGATATGTCATCTGCCTTCATCGAGAGTATTGACTCGGCCTCGATCCTGGATGCTGTCAAGCGGCCCATGAATGCGTCACCCAGGGACCAGGTCGTGGGCACACCCCCTCGAGAATTCACGAGGAGATTGACCATCCGCCGGTCTGCAATGCCTCCTCCGTTGCAGATGTCGATCGGGGTGCTGCCACCCCCACGCCCCATGAGCACCATCCGACCCCTGAGCATGATTCAGCCCAAGAGCTTGCTTTCTGCTGCTTTGAAGGCCAAGAGAACGAAGCAGGCTTCTCCTTTTGACAGCTTCGCATCCCTCTCTGGTCAGGGTGATCCGAGTCCGATCATGCTGCGGATCTATGCCCCCTTTTCCAAGAGCCCAGCCAAGCCATTTGAGGTTCTTATTCGCCGCGCAGTCCACCAAGGGGAAGGTGGAGACAGAGCTGTCACAGTTGCTGATCTTATTGGGCTCAGCCTGTGGCGGTATAACGAGGAGAAGCTCGAACCACACCTTCCTAGCGACAAGCTAAGTGTGAATTGGTGGACACTACGCATGGTTGAGGAAGACGGCGAAGTTGACGATGACTTTCCACCCCTGGAACGCAAGAAGCAGCTCATCTCATTTACAACTGCGAACAACAAGGCCGGGAGGTCACGGTCTAATTCCAAGGTCTACGATATCTTCGCTCTAGTACAGGCCTCGCCGTCTGAGTTCGCCGATAACCAGAGGTTGACACCACAGTTTGAGCAAGAAGAAGTGGGTGAAGAGACGGATGATAAAGATCTCACCCCTCGGAACACACCACGGCCAGACAATACCATGCCCCCTCCTCCCCAACCGCGAGAAAACCCAGTCCTTAATACGACCTTCCGTGCGAATACGTCTCTATTTGCGGACATGCCCCAGCCAGCGCAGCCCACGTCTTCGCACACCTCGATGCGTGGGGAGAAGAAGCTGCTTCGCATCCACATCCACTCATCCGATGTTGCTCCCGGCCAAATGGTAACACTTGATGTGACGACCGAGACCTGGCTGGCCGATGTTCTAGACACGGTATGTCGGAAGAGGCAGCTCGACAAGGCCAGTCATGTCCTCAAGCTGCCCCACTCAGGGACAGTAGTGCTGCTTGATCGCACGGTTGCCTCACTCGGAAATATGACGGACCTGGATCTTTATAGGCGCCGGTTCGCAACGGACGGACCGCTCACCATGACCGGATCGCCAAGCAGTTCGTCTCCTAGGCCTCTCCTTTTCGCAGACAATGCAAGTTGGACCAAGTCGAAGAAGACAAAGATCATGGGGACACACCCCCTGGCCAAAGAGGTGCTGAAACAGGATGAGCTTGGCGTCAGTTCCAACTATAAAAAGTTTACAGTCTTCCGGAAGCAGCCAATGCGATTAACGGCGGAGAAGCTGTTTGCCATCGACGGCGAGTATGTCCATATTATGCCGGCCTCGGGCGGGAAGATGGTTGAGAGCGACGGTAAAACAACAACGGTCCACTTCAGTAATGTTGTCGGGTGTAAGGTCTCCCGTAAACACCCAACCAACTTCAAGGTATGTCAGAGAGAAGCTGGAGGGCGCGCAATCTCAACAACCTGCTGACAACTACCTGGTAGCTCGTTGTTTACAAGGCGACAGAAAGCAAAAGATACGATTTTGTCACCAGCAGTCCAGAGTCTGCTGCTGAAATCGTCCGTGAGCTGAAGAAAGGCATATCTCCGTACCGAGAGGTCTGATAGAAGTGCCCCGGTCTAACATCGACGGGCGGGATGTACTTTATTCAGCAGGCCCTTTTTGCGCCCTGCGAACTATGCATCGCAGGCGGCCTCTCAAAGGGCCGTCCGCGCGCCCAGTCTACCGAGCATAGCCATCTTGTGGCGGCACGATGGGGACTCAGACTGCAGTTCTTGACGGCAAAACAGCAGGCCTTGACTTACAGCATAGACGCGGGATCGCTTAGTAGCAAAATCGTGCGGAGTCTACTAATGACGACGTCATGGAGGGGAAACGCAGCCCGGGGGGGGCATTGGACGGTGCGTCAACTTCAACCGGCAAAACTGCGTTTCAACCGTTTCTGATGGTTCTCTCCGTCGCTAGGGCTAGACGGACTTTGGGAGGAGTCGAAATAAAGTTGGAACCCCTGTTGTTCTGCATTGTGGTTGTGCAACAGCCTGCAGGGTCTCCAGGGTCTTGCCTGTGCGCTGGCTGAATGACACGCACATTTGCAGTAGCTCTGAACCATTGTAAGAAAAGTTCATGACTCTCTGGGCCTCCCTCGAGTGCCTTTTCGGCCTCATTACTAAGAGAGGAAGGCCAGGCCGGGCCACCTTTCGTCACGATGGCCGCATTCCACAATTTGCGTGTATTTTGGGAGCAGGACCACGATGTGTCCGGAAATTCCGGCTTGGCAGATGGAACCGCATCCCCAGAGGAGAACGGTGACGGGCTGAAAACGACTGTATCCACGCAATGATGACATTACCCACAAATCATCCACGAATACTCGCTTGCAAGCTCTGTTGGACAAAACTGGGTTGTTGTTGTGGAAAATTCAGCTTACACAGCCAAGAGCAGTGCTCGAGCAAGAACCTGATCTGCACGCCAAGACTACTTAGACACCTCATTGCCACGGCCTAATCATCCAGACACGGCACCACTGAGCCGCAGTCTGCATGGCTTGCGACTAGCTGTGCTACACGGCGCCGCAGACCCGCCAGCCGAACTCTATGAGCGGACCCAAGCGCCAGTCCCTGATGCTTTGGATCTTATGGATGTGAAATTGCATCAGAGGCTGGCTCGCTACCCATGTATATAAAACATCCCCTCGAGTCGACTTTATAGTATCCTCCCTTGCATCACACTCTCAGACGGACATCAAGCAGCTGCCTCGCACTCGCTCAGCTTCAGCCCTACAAATCTACCACTCCAACACTTTCCCACAGCCCCAGCTACACCGTCAAGATGCGCTATACGGCTATCGTCGCGGCTCTCGCCTCCGTGGCCTCCGTATGTGGTTCCCCACCCCCTATGTCTCAAAACGCCCACTAACCCTTCTGATAGGCTCAAACCGTCATCACCATCGCCAGCAGCATCCCGGCGCTCAGCTCTGTTACGTCGGCGGCCACCTCGATTCTCAGCTCGGCCAACTCGGACGCTGCTTCGCGTTCGAGCTCGGCTGAGTCGCACGCCAGCTCGGTGCTCTCGTCCATCAGCTCCGCTATCAGCTCTGAGCAAAACTCCATCACCAGCGACGCTGCCGGAGCGATCTCGTCGTACTCGTCGGAGCTGGCCACGGCCACCGGCTCAGACCGCGACTCCATCACGTCGGCTCTCGCCTCGTACACCAGCTCGGTTAACTCGCGCCTCAGTTCGGTGAGCAAGGCCGCTGGTACTACCGCTGCTACCGCCACCAGCCCTAACGCGGCACCCATGAAGACTGGTGCCATGGCTGTCGGAGCCCTGTTTGGCGGTGCGGCTGTCTTGGCCAACTTGTAATTCAGTTTGTGTTAAGGGCACTGCATGGGCTAGTTACTGGTGGAACACGCCCCGGGATGGATTTCTGGATTTGGTTTAGCATAGGGTCATTGGGGGAGAAGAGGAATGTGTTTGCTTCATTTCCAAGATAGTATTAACCTGTGCTGTTGCGGGGGTTTTCTAAGCCGCCGAGTGTTACGATATACAGTATACAAGTCCAAATTTTGCAAAACCTATATAATAATGTATTCTGCCTTGCAAACTGCCCCCATCATGATTACTATGACAAAAACACTTAATGTTTCGATCGCATGCTCCATCGTTGACGGCTAAGTAAATTGTCCCCACTGTTAACCCCCCCAAATACATCATAACTCTGACGTAGGCGACTTGAACACCGGTAGATGCTACATGGTCACCGTGCCCGGTTGTATTTGGTGTCGGCTTTATGTACCCAATGTTTGTCCGTCACTGACTTATCCGCTAGTGACGAGACACATCGCCACAAGGTCAGCGCCTTGGTCACACAGCCCCTGAACCCCTATCCGTACTACCAAGAGCTGACGAGGACTTTTTTGTCCGCGATAGGGTCACCTATGGCCCTTATCTCCTTTCCTCGCTGGCAGAGCCCATTCTACCTTGAAGTTCTTCCGCCGCGCGTTACGCCGGGCCGGCTGGAAAGCACCGAGATCCAACCTGAGGCCCCGCCCGTTTCGTCGGACTTGCGATGCGAGGTTTTGTAAGTTCTGTACATACACCAACCTGGGTATCTAGCCGGACCCCTTCCGGGTATCATTCCACAAGCCATCGATAACTTGAAAAATGGCCGTGACGTCACGCATAACAGCCGTGTCCACCGTCCCACCGAGCCGCTGCTGCATCTTGTCCGGATGCCACCTGACTCTCTCGTCCTTCAGCCTCACGGCAAACTCCCTCTCGCCCACCTCCTCCAGCCCCAGCCCGCGCACGAAAAAGGCCCGAACTGTCTCTTCCTCCGCCTTGACATCCCTCTCCTCACCCTCGCTGCCCTGGGTCCCCTTCCACCCAACCGGCCACGGGATCCCCTCCAACCCCCCAGCACCACCCCCCTCCCACTTGGTCCACCTCCGCACATAGTCGTCCCACCTACCCCTCGACATCTTATTCCTCCTCCTCTCCTCCCCGCGCCTCAGGCTCCTCTCCATCTCCTCAGCGATTCTCCTCCTCTCCTCCTCCTTCTTCTCCTCCTCCACCCGCCGCCTCTCCCGCGCCGCGCGCTCCTCAAGCAGGCCGGCGTGCGTGCGCTCCCACATCTTCTGGCGCACGTGCGCCGCGTACTCGTTGTCCGTCATGCGCTCGAGCTCGCCCTGCGGGTTCGTGCGCGTCGGCGGCGCGTACACGTGGATCGGCTGCCCGTAGACCGTCTGCCAGTAGGCGGCACCCTCGTCGTCGGCCATGGCGTCGAAGAGGGACTCGCGGAAGGCGGCGTCGGGGTCCAGCGGGGCCGAGAAGGGGTTTTCATCTTGCTGGGCCTCTTCAGGGGGCGAGGGAACGGGGGATTTGGTGGTGCGTTTGTTGCGCCGGTGGTGGTGCCGGTGTCGGCGGTGGTGGTGGTGGTGATGTTTGCGTGGGGAGGTGGAGCCCGAGGGGGAGGGCGAGCGAGGATGGCCGTGGCGTCGTGAGGAGGAGTCCCGCGAGCGGTGCTGGCGGCGGTGAGATTTGGATTTGAAGCGAAATTTGGTCACGCGCGGCGCGCCTTCTGCGCCTGAGCCGTCTGCGCGGGTGTCGCTGGGCTCCTGGGCTTGTCTTGGGAGGTCATCGTGCTCGGATGGTGACCTCTGGCGACCGCAGTAGCTCGGCTTGTCGTCACGGTCGGCGCTGTGGTCTGGGGGATTGATAGATGACAAGATCTTTCGCCGTTTGGGTGACCTCGGTGAAGACATGATGCGGGGTGAGGTGGGCGCAAGAAGTTGTTGGTTTGGTGAATGCTGATTCAAGGATGCCTTATCGGAACAATTTAGGGCGGTGTGGGGTTGATTGAGGCTGCAGTGAGGTTGCATGCAGACACCCTTGTGGCGTTGCGTCATCCATGGATATCTCCACCCGGCAACACCTGCCCTTGCTGCCCCCTGTTTGACCTGGGGAAGCCGTGACGGTTCCTTCCGCAAGGGTTTCGTGCTGGCACTTGCACACGCTCCCTAATTCCTCGACGTCGGGTTGCATCCCTCCCAAACACCGAATCTTCAAACTTGGTTTGATTTCTCTTTTCCCCCCCAACACAGTAGCAGCCTTCGGCAATTTGCGACGCATCAACCCCCAAGGCTACAATGGGGATCCGCTGCACCCAAATCTGCGCTTCAGGAAGTTTGGCCCCCATCAGACCTATATCCGCACCTGTATATGTATTCTATATCGCTACCGTTATGCGGACTATATAGCCACTCCCAGCTTCGCCAACGGCAACACAGGTCCGCAGATATCCGAGTAAAATACAGCGGCCTAATATTGCCCCGCGTCCTTTGCATGCAGTGGAACCTGGAACAACAGCTAGCTTTCGGACAGCTCCCAAGAGCCTCAAGGAGCCGCAAAAGGACTGACGGACCTCCCTCCCCTCCCGCTGATGGCGGCATCTTGCAGCATTTGACAAAGGACCAGCACCTCCACTCGACACAGTAAATAGGCACGGTCTCAAGTGTCGGCGAACCCCACAGGCAGCCATCCTCGCTTTTGTTGAGAGACAGACGTAACAAGCCCTCGGGACCATCCAAGACATTTCGCCAGATTTGACACATTCCGGAAACCACACTCCCGGATTCTTAGACACAAGGCCGCGACATCCGCTACTGAGCCTCTCACTGACTCCCATTCTTATCTTGGTGGTCTCAGTTCATCGGCGCGTGGAGGAATGAGTACCGGACCAAGAGTCAGATAATCGAGATGAATTGGGTCGGGCATCAAGATCGATCGCGCTCGCTAGTGGCGCCAGATGCCAGATTCAGATGCCGCTCAGATCCGAATATTCCATTTCTCCGAGCCCCTTCTCGTCACTTCAAGGACTTCAGTGTAATGTCCCCCAACGTCCAAACAACCACCAATCCGACTGCGTGCTCTCAACTGTGTCACGTCGATTCCGCTTTGACCTGTGACCGACCTCCACTAGTATACGACAGGCTTCGGAACGGGGTGGGACAGGTCTCAGATGGCGACAGGGCGCGATGGGAACAACTTGTTGTCGTTCTTGACCCCGGGCTTTGTCTCCCATTCGCTAGAGCTGTCGCCATTCGTGAATATCAGACGAAATCCCGCCTCCACCGTGGCCGTCGCTGATGCATGAATGGTGATCGCCGCGGCCTCCCCCCAGACTGACACCCATGATATTGAGCGCAGTAGGGTGACGTCGGCCCATCGTCTTCCATACAATCACCGTCGTTAGTCATGTTGCTGTTAGCCAAGCGTTATCCATGTAGCAACCATTTTACTGATGCCCGAGAGCCGCGGGATATCACTGGTGCTGCTAATCTTTGCTGCGGTTGGGCTGCTGGTTGGGCTCCCTCATTGGGGCGGTTGGACAGGCCAGTAGCGAAGCCGCCAGGCGTCCTGCTCCTTCGGCCGCCATCGTCCGCCACTCTCCCTACATTCAGCATCCATACCTCACTCTACAAGCCAGGGGCTCCTTCACAGATCCCGGATCCGGCAGTCGAAATCTCCGTAGCCCGTCTCATTCCATCTCGCTTCAGACTACCATCGAGCCCCTATCCATACAAAGCCCCGATGGCGCGATGCCTTTGACTCAAATCAAGACCCAGGGGCCACCCGAAAGTGAACTAGCAACAGCCAGTGGTTTCCCAATCCGGATTCAACTTGCATTTTCGGCCTCTGGCGACAGAACCGCGCTGTCCAACCATCACGCTATGGCGCTCAGGATACGGCACATCACCTTTGCGTGCTACTCTTGTTGGCAATGGGACACGCGGATACGAAGATACTCACTCCCCACACGAAATCACGGGAGCCTACTTTCGGACTGCTTATAGTGGATATGCATGGTTTGGTCAAGACAGCCGTCTCCCATTCGGCAGTACACCATCAGCGAATGGACCGAAAATAGGCCCGCCATCTCACTCGATGGCACGCATTTAAGCTACAAAGTACATCATCGACAAGCTAGAACCAATACAAAATTCCCGCACCACTCGATGAGCCTGGACGGGGCAGACCACGAGGCAACGTTATCGTGACACAAAAAGAACAAACCAAACAGGACGAAACATTCACCCCCGACTTTCCTTGTTTTTTCCCTCCCGAATCCGAAATGCCCGACTGGTCCAACCTCCCCCCCATCCCCCTCCAGCATCCCCCAGCCTGTCCCGCGCTCCCATTGCAAAAGCCAATCCACGAAATTGAGTGGCATGAGACAGAACGGATAATGAGACCACGGGCTACTCCGTAAAAGCATGACGGGATGGGAGTAGCCGGGCGAGACTCGTTTGACGGGAAGGGCAGGAAAGAAGCAAACATGGCAGTCCAGTCATCATTAGCGACTCCGAACGCGGGGAGCCGGAGACGGGCAAGCCTCAGGTCCCCAGATCACGCGAGTTGGGAACAAACATGCAGCAGAGCAGACAGGAAAAGGAAGGTCTTTACTCAAGGAACGACGCCTCCTCCCACCACTCACACACCCACATCCCCACATACCCAACCCCTCATCCACCCCAAGGCCGCGGCTGAGAGTGTGACGGGCGCTCTGTCCGGTGTTTCGTAGACAGATGCCTAATCATGGAAACTTCTCGAACAGGAAATACACGCACATAGGCAGACACAGGCGCACAGTCACATAGATAGATAGGCAGCGTGGGTGAAGACGACCACGAGTGATGAATGCAAGGCGCAGCGCGGCAACTGGGCAAAATAATCCTCTTTTGTCTTTCCCTCCTTCGGGGGTAGCTTCCTGTCCTCTTCCCCCCTGGTCTCCCCCTTTCCTTTTCGGGACCCTTTCCATTCTGTTTTCGGGGTGAGAGGCGTGTGAGGCCTGGATTCCTCAACGTTCTCGTTCTCTTCCGAGACCCGAGACCAAACCCCGTCCAGTAACAACCACACAACAGCACCCTTTTAGGGCTCGAACTCCATGGCTCCATCGCTCGCCTGTAAAAGAACCACCAAAAGTACATCATGACCTTGATTCTGCCGGGCTGATGACAATCAGCCGCCCGGCATCCTGTCGCTGTTGTTGTTCCCTTATGTGGGTTGGATATCCAAATAAATAACAGATAAAGACAAAAAATACCAAAACAACCCTCCGCCCCTTTGCAAAAAGTCAATCTGTGATATGTGGTATCTAGGCGCACTCCCTGGTCAACCCCGACAAGAAAATACCAAAAGAAAAGCATGTAAAACCTCCCTAGACTTAACAGCATAAACTCCCAAACACCGACACTTTGGCCCCCCACCGCCCCTTGTTCCTCCAGTTTCAAGAGAGAATCGCGTCCTATGTGAAATACACAAGTAATCTCGTTCCTTGCCCTAGCCGCAGTTATAAACATACGAGATGCAAGTAAAGAGACCGTGAAGACGTGTGGTATATAAAGTTTGTGGCATGCGTGAGATAGAGATAGAAAGGAGTGGGGGTAGCGGGAAATGATTAGTAGGTAGTAGTAAACGTATTCGGGAAAGATGCCGACAATAAACGTTGGAAAAACAGACCCTGCCTGTCCTTGCTTTCCATCCGCTCTAGGTTGAGGGGAAGAGAGGTGAGAATGGGTATCGAGAGTGGAAAAGGCCCACTGGAGTTGACCTAACCACCCTACCCCCCTTACTGTCTCGCGCCCAAATGCCAATGCCAATGACGAAAACAAGACAAGAAAATATGGTGTTAGTCGAAACCCCAAGGCGTTTCTTCTTTTGGTTTCCCTAGATCCGTTCCATGCTGGGTTGCCCGAGCTGCGTGCGCGATTCTCCTCTAAATATACCCAACGACATAAAGAAAAGACAGAAAAAAGCAAAGAGAAAGATAGAAGGGAGGATCTGATTCCCTCATCTAATTCCAGTCTTCAACAGAAACAGGTCCATGTGGTGTCCCCGATAATGATGCCGGATGCTAGTTTTCCGTCTCGTTCTTGCGTCCTCCCCCCCCTCTCTCTTCGTCCTCTCGTCGCCGCGAGCGCGTCGCCGGAGCGGATTATGCATATGTGTATATGCATATGCAAAGCTTCTGAGCTATTGGTAGAAATGGCCAAGCATAATCTAGTTAGTTTCCCATTATGCCGCCACAGGCCTGTGACGAGCGTAGATGGGAGCAGGTGATACATGCTCGCATCGCCTCTGTTGTCACCTAGGGCCACCCTCATTTGGCCCTCTTGGGCCGGTCGCCCACCCAGTCTCATACTTGACGTATGCGTTAGGTTGGCCGGGTTGGGGGGCCAGAGGCGGCGGGTGCCCCCCTAGGCCAGGCGGAGGGGTTTCCGAAGTTGTAGGCGGTTGATCGTATCGAATAGGAGGCAACCGCGACGTGCCGGGAGACGAAGGAATTCGTGGAGAAGCGGGATTCGCATATACTGCGGGAGGACCAACCATGGGTGGAAGAGAAGCGGGTGTGTTGGGGCGGTAAGATGGCGTGCCTATCTGCGGCTCCGAGTCCGTTCTCCTCCGTCTCGCAGGGCGCTCAAGCATGGATGGATCGCCGTAGGAAGCCGGAGACGGATGCGGATGGGAAAGAGCGTGTGGATGCTGCGTATGCTGCGTATGGGGCGCATATGGATGTGAGTGCGGGTGCGGAAGGGGTGTCGGCGCCGGGGCAGGGTGGGGGCTGTTGTCGGCAGCGAAAGAGCCCCTACCTCTCGACGGGCTCGGACTCGACGGTCCTCGCTCGGCCCATTCCATCCCAGGAGTTTGGGATATGATGTCTCGCAGACGATTGCGCTCGCTCCGGTAGAAATCGCGATCGTGCTCCACATCTTGAAGCCGCTTCTCCAGTTCCTCGTTCTTCTTCTCCAAGTCGCGGTTCTCCGACTCCAGCTTCTGCAATCCTTGTTGTTGCTCCTTCTCCTTCTCCTTCTTCCGTTGTCGAAACCTCGCCGACGCTCCCGCATTGCGCTGTCTCTTCTCGTCCGCTTGTTTCGACGCCTGAAACATATCTACCGGGATGATCATCTCGGGCCCGGTGGCCGGTGTAATGGTCAGCAGAGGCTGATGACCGTCCCCGAGCTGTAGATTCCGTGATCCATGCGACCCTGGTGGGAGCGGGCCGAGGATACCAGGTCCCCAACGCCCTTCTCCCATCATTCCTCGGCTTGGCGGAAGTTGGTTCGCAAATGGCGGACCTGGAGAGAAGTGTGGTCTCCCCCCCCCCATCTCACGAGGCAAGTTGCCCGCTGGTGAGTGTTCCTGAGAGGTCGGAGGTAGGTTGTGGCCCATCATGGGCTGAGAGTGAGAGCGAGAAAGCACCGATGTCGGCCGTGTTGGTGGTGTTCCCATAGGTCCTTGTCCGTGCATTGGGCCGGGGTATTGGGGCGGCCCTGCAAGAGATGGCGGGCCGCTGAGTGGGGAGCCGTCGTGGGCCAGGCCGGCGCTTCTCGCGTGAGGTGGTAAGTTCGAACGCTGCCCTTCCATGGACCTGATGGCACGGCCCATACTGGCTGCCCGAGGCGACTTGGGTGTCAAGATGCGCCTCACCGAACTCAGGGGGTATGGGTGAGTGATCGAGGGGGAGCCGCGATCGACGGGTGGATGCGGTCCTCCTTGAATAGGCGCAGGTTGCATGTTCATGTTGCCCGGCTGTGGCGTTGCCGGGCCCTGGCTTTGGTAACCGTAATGACGGGAGGGCGAGCCATCCCCGCCATACGGCCCTGTCCCCATGGTGGCCTGTGGGCTCCCGTCGCCGGGAGGCCGCGGCGCAGACGGAGACGACCCTGGTAAAGGCCCGCGTGGGCCGGAGGGATTCAGAATGTTGTGAACGCCCGATGTCCTGGATCCGCGCTGTTGACCTCTTCCATCGGCCTCGGCTACTGAAGTCCCACCCGGGTCATGGGGCGGCCGAGATTTTGAGTCATCTTGATGGGTAAGACTTCGCTGGGAGGGAGGGGATGACGCAGCGTCTCTGGGCGGGGACTGCGAGGAACGGCGAGAGGCGGGACGAGGCGCAGGTCCCCTCTGCGACATCGAGACCTGTTCCCCTTCGCACTGGCGGTCTGGAGGACCGTGACATTGACGACTGCAGCCACTGTCCGAAACCTTTGGAGCGGGTTTTTCCTCGGAGCCTACGCTTGGTGTTCCGTTCCGCTCGAGGTTTTCGTCCTGGCACCCGAGACCGCAGGCAGTGGGCGTCAACAGCTGCGATGGGGTCGCGCCAGGCCAGCTCCGCGCTGGGTCTTGGGGCCGGGGAACAGATTGGACCGCCAGGGTTGATCGACAGTGCCTCGCAAGGTCCTTTGGAAGCTACTGTCGCCGGGGGCAAGGCCGTCGGCGCCGAGGTGCAAGATAGAGGTGCGATGGGCCTTGAAGTCGCAAGAGGGGGCGCGAAGCACGCTGGAGTCGGGGTCCCGGGCCAGGTCCAGGTTCGGAGGGCGGTTGAGTGCT
This sequence comes from Lasiosphaeria hispida, assembly GCA_033439745.1. NCBI lineage: Eukaryota > Fungi > Ascomycota > Sordariomycetes > Sordariales > Lasiosphaeriaceae > Lasiosphaeria > Lasiosphaeria hispida. The sequence goes on from JAUIQD010000003.1 coordinate 3,737,246, forward strand.
GGCGGTCCCGGACTTCTGGGGCGGCAGCAGACACTAGGGAGGTTCTGCAATAAGTACGTGTTCGAGGCCAGAGCTGCAGATGTGCTGGCTTGCGTCAGGCAGAGGAACGTGCCACCGGTTGGATGGAAGCCACGCAGCGACGGGAGCTACTTGGACAAGAAAGTAGTGGCCGGGACGGGTGAGTTGAAGAGTCTTAGCTGAGCATAACAAGATGACGGGCGCAGAGGGGCAGTGGACGCAGTGGACAATCGACGCAGCGGTGACCGGTGGGATGAGATGCAGCAGAGCCGACCAGTCATGGTCCTTATGGGGACCCTCGGGCACTGAATGGCCCAAAAAGCCTGGGTGCACTAGGTAGTCTTGCCGTGTGAATGGGCAGAAAACACAGCCAAGGCCCTCTTTTGCCTTCTTGCCTCGTAATTTCCAGTGGGGAGAGGCTCTGGGTCTGTCGTATGAATGGGTGAGGTCGACGACGGGTCTGGGTGATGTTATGTTTTGATGGGCAAGGTTATCAGTGAGGTATCGCGAGCCTCCCGACAACGGCTATGGCGTCTTGTCAATGTCAGCGCCCTAGCTCAACAGCTTTTGTTGTCTGGACCGCTGTTCCCGCTGCTGCCTCTGAATTCGAAGAAGGGAAGAGTATTGGAAGACAGCTTTCTGGAGATTGATGTCAGCTCCTCGGCGTTTTACCGTTGGCGCCAACCAGCCATGACAACACCCTTTAAAGGCTTCAGGGATTATTTTTTTTAACACCATGGCGGGCCAGATGCTTTCCCCATTGTGGTCCATGCCAACTCTTATCTAACTCAGTATTTTGCTTGGCCCCTACAAGGTCACAGCCCGGGATGAGGGCTCAGCACAGGTTCAAAAGGGCTGGTAGCCGGGGTGCATACAGGGGGAAGGGAAGGGGGGCCTGCTGGGTGTTGTGTGCTAAGTCCTCGACAAGGCGTAGGTAGACGCTTCCTTCGATAATAATTCATTGACCCAGGGTCAGTCATCGTTCCCCCTTCCTTTCTTTTTTTCTTTGCAAGCACAAGAGGGAATGGGAAACGTCTCCCGGGACACAGAGAAAAGAGGCAGCTAGACCAAAAGTCGCGTGCTTCCCTTCGGAGAGGCGCTCTAGGTGGGTGTCTGAGGGTTGGAACCCCTTGGGACCCGAAGACACGGCCCCGAGTGAGTGGATGCGTGGCTCGCATCAGCAGCAACCTTGCAAGCCCTGAAAAATCGGAGCTAGTACAAATGGGGTAAGTAAGACTCGTTGCCAACAAGAAATGAACCTCCCTCTCTGCATGATAATCTTGGCAAAGCGTTGCCGCTCCGGTTGACGTTGCTATGCACCAGAGGATCGAACGTCAACGTCGACGTCGTCCATTCCGGAGCAGGTGGCAGCCGCGATAGCCAGGGCATTCGGGGGCATCAATATTCCCCGGCCACGACGAGACGAGACGAACGGCCGTGACAAACAGGCTGGCAGAGTTGTCAGACGCGATAGGTCCGCCGCGGCTGTGACTGTGATGACTGAAGCGGCTCTCCTCTCACGCATATGCTCCCGCGCTCGTCGTGGACACACGACGGCGACTCTCAGGCCAGCGATGACGGGCGAGAACCAGCTAGTAGGCGGACGCGGTAGTCGTTCGTTCGCCTACGCGGGCGAGGGATCATCGTCGACTCTCAATGCCGCCACGCTGCTCCGCGGGAAGCCTAGCAAATCCTGGCACGCCGCCTGCAACGGGAGCCATGTCGCGATCCCAGCGCTTGCCGTGGGGATAGAACGGTCCCAATAAGTGCAGGAGACTAGCCCGGGAGTAACAAGCTCCTTCCCAGGAGGGCGGCGAATCTGCTTGACGTACGAACGAACTGCTTCACGGCACCCCAAACAGAAGAGGGTCCCGGCTGTTTACTAGGATCACGCCTGGATCAACTGCCAGATAGCTGCAGCAAGCCGCGCGCCGGCGTTGGATCTCTGGTCGAAACCTCTGACTAACCTATTGCTGCCCGGACGAGCGGCGCCAGCAAGAGAGGAGTGGGCGTAGTGCATTTATGAAATGCAGAACGGCCTGTCCCTTGGGAGTAAGGTGTAGAGAAATCTCAAATTATTGCTCATCGGCGTGCGAAGGATGCCAGTCTCTGGTAACGGAATCTGAAAGGAGCGCGGCCCTTCAGAAGCGGGCCTGCTCGCTCGAGTCGCCGCGGCTGGCGGGCATGAGCTGCATACTCTGTCAGCGGCTGCTGGGGCGCGGCGGACGCGATTGTGGTTAGCGAGTTGTGAGACGCTCGTCATTCTCGGCGCAGCACGGCGGGCTGATGCCATCACGACGAAATTAGACCCTAGAGCCACTGATCCAAAATAACCCGAGACGCCGCTGGCCGGCATCGTGTAATTGGGTCACGTTCTTATGTGCTGCTAAAAGGACCGTCGTCCCCGCGGGCTGGTCAATTTCAAACCCGATCCAGCAAAAGGCCAGCAAAAGGCCGGTGGCAGCAGAGTCCAGCGCCATGGGGCGTGGTTATCATGTAGTACATTCAGGGCTGCTATTTGTGTGTTGTGTGTGCTGTGTCCAGGTCCCCCGTCGTCCAGGCATGTACCTCGTACCTGCTGCGACTCAGCAGTCTGAGGGTATAGAGTATTTGTGCTATCTTCCCGCTTGAGGCCGGACAGCTCGCGAAATGCATGTTGGGCTTCTCCAGAGCCCATCCTCTGACCAAAAAGACCAGGTCTTGGTCGCTGGCGACGTGAGGACGGGAGCGGAGTGGTCGCCGCGATCCTCGTATGAGAGACGAAGGAGCCCGCGAACGGGACTGGAGGTGCCGAATGGATCCTGTCAAGCAGGCACAGTATGTGTAACTCGATGCAGGGTTGGCGAGGAACTGTGGTGTACAGTGCATGCAGGCGATGCTGCAGGGCTCGCTGGAATCGGCGTGGACTCCGTGAGGCGGTTGAGCTCCCATGTTCATCTCAGTACACTTGACGGATGCAATGGATTTTACGCAGTACGACTCACTGGATGAGATGGGACGGCAGAGGTAGCTGGACGCCGCTGGCTGTTTGGCTGTGCAGGTTAACGAGCGACTCCCGTCCCGAGCCTGCAGGCGCCCCAGAGCCCAGACACCTCACTTAGGCTCCTTCTGTTCCTGGATGGATCATGCCTGAGGTGTGTTTCTGTTTTAGCGCAGTCGAGGCTAATCGAAGCCCTGAGGGAAGCTGGAAGGAAGAGCGGGAAGGGGGCCGCTGGCGGGCCTTGAGGGCCCGTTGAAAGTCAACCGCACGGTGCACGCTTTCCTTTTCTTCCACCATGCCTCCAGCTGCCCTGCCGTTCTCCAGAATTTGTCGAGCAGATCTGGTGGTCAAGGCGGTGGAGAGAAGCTGCAGGGACGATGGTGTAAAAGAGGACTAGTGCCTTCCCGCCAGAGCGTTTTGGCTCATTGATGGCTGGTTGTGCTCTCGCGGAACACGGAACATCCTAGTCCCAGCAACGTCACCGCGCTGGACTCTCTCCCTCCATTCTCAACTTGTCGAAGAGAGTCTCTTGTTGTCGCGTCACCCACCGCCTTTGCTGCAGCCTCTGCGCTGCAGCACCTACAGTCCCCACATGCGCCTTACACTAACATGGATACGCTATAGCCTGCGTAGCAGGTCGGCCATTCCTCTATCTGGCCGCCGCATGCTCCTGACCTTGGCTACGACTTGCTCAGTTTGCCAGTCTGCCACTCTTTCCCGCACATGGGACACTTAGATAACCCCCTACCGCAGAGTCTGTGGATCGACTGCCAGCACACACATGTCTGTCTGGCATTGCCTGGCTCGTGACGCTATGCAGCATCTGCAGCTGTGGCCAAGCTGTCATTCCATCTGCCGTCGAAAAAAGATCTATCATCATGTCGGCCCATCGAGACCAGACGGCGGGTAAAGCGACAACACCTCGCTAGGAGCCAGCGGCGAGGATAAACGTGGTGAAGCTAGCCGCAGGTTGGGTTGCATCACGGAAACCGTACCTTGCAATTCATTTAACGGCAGCCCAAACCGCTCTCAGCCATTCGCTCGCTCAACGCTCACTCCTCGGGACTTCAGGACTGTCGGGTCTTTACGATCTTCGTCGCCACGCTGTCGAGATTCAGGGCAGTCCCGATGATTGGCGCCTGGCACTTCAGGGCCAATTTCTGCAGCGTCATGTATGTACACTATAATCCAAGACACGCTGCGACACCTCAAGTCACCACTCTGACACTGTTCCATCACGACTCCTTCTCTACTGACCATAACAGTACGACGATGTGTACATGCGCAGTACATGACCCCGACGTCGCGTCTCTTGGTGTCCTATTCCAAATTGGTACTTCGTACTTGCAGTTCGGCGGTCTCCCGCAAGGATGCCTCATCGCGCGGCTTGGTTCGAATTTTCCAAATGCTTCCAACCCAAGGCGGCCAGGACGGCCAGGCCGCTCTCGGACCCTTCTGAGCAAGCATCCCTCGTGTAATTCTGACCACCCATCTTGCCGGCCGGTTTGGACCACATGTTCGAATGACACAAGATGCCATGGATCCAGTCCAACGGTTTCCCGCACCCGTCTAGATGCCGTGTGATTGGCCGCGCACAAAAGACGGGTGTGCTGACTACTCCCGACTCCCGTCTCCTTTTCCGTCTGATTTTATTTTTACAGCGTGATCTGTGATCTCTTCATCCCCCGCTGTCCCTCTCCATTTCCCTCTCCCTCTTTTTTTCTGCAACTGGCAGGAACCACGCCGTCTCTGGCCCGTTGCATTGACGCCTGAAAATTTGGACAACGCCGCCCGCAGTCAGACTTGGGCTGTCCTGCAGGCAGCGCATGCGCGAACATGGTGTGCGGGTGTGCGATGGATAGCGTGGCTGCTGCTGATCCGAGCCACCCATGCCTACATTCATTTGCAGCCGGCTCCTGCTCAGAGGCTTCCGAGGGGGAGGGAGGGACCTTGACGGGCTGACTGCCAGCCGGCCCTTTGCACGTCATCACCGTGCGTTCCGCATTTTAACTCGGCCAGGGAAGAATGAGGCTGCCGGCTGCCCTCTGCGGCCGGTTATGCGACCGCGATCACCAACTGCAAAAATCGACCAAACCAACTGGTTTCCTGGGCTGGGAAAGCCGGCTCGTTCCGCCAGCTAGTGCGCGCTAGACGCCCAGGCACGCGACCGGCGAAGGAAGTCCCCTCTGGGCCTGTGAAAAGCTGGAGAACCAAGGACGCGCCTGACAGAAAACATGGGTCCGCGACAGCGTCAAAACTGGAAGAAGGGAACTTGAAAAGCGCATCATAGGCTGGCTGACTGACCGACCGACCTAACCCACATCCATCAACGGGCTACCCCAGCCTCCAAGACCTTAGGGGCTTGCTAGCTTAGGTGTACAGTATCCGTAATGGACGTGACGGGCCTCACGGCGAACCCCTCTCCCATTTTTGGCGTCACTTGTCACATGTCGCCTTGTTGATCTACCACATCCAGACGATTGGTATTCAGAGCCAAAAAGGAGCGATCTGGGCCCGGAAGAAGGTCCCAAAATTGCCAATCTCTTCAGCTGGTCACCACCAGCTGGCAGTCGATTCTCTCCATGATGACGAGGATGCGTAATCGCGGGAGAACGGCCAAAAACAAAACAAGAAAAAAAGGTCAAAGATTAGAAAAACGGCCGATTCGCAGACAGGTCTAGGTCGGGATGCAAAGTGTAACCCAAGGGCCCAAGCCCCTTTCCCCCCAGACCTTTTGCCCTGCAATTGCTCTTCTCAAAGGGGCCTTTGGCATCTTGGTGCCTGCAAAACTCAGATCACGGAAGGATGATATGATATCGTGAGGCGTCAAAAGGGTTCTGGCACACACCTTGGCAAGCAGCAAACGCAGGTGACAAAAGCAAGGTGAAAGGAGACATGATCGGGACCGAGCAGGGTACGATGAGACATTTTATTTTAATGAAGTCACCAAGGCCAGTCGTCGTCATGTGGGGAAGGACAGAAGGAATCGGGGCGTGTAAGCTGTGGCTGACTTCAATGATCCGCAACGAAAGCATGTCACCAGACGGAGCCACCACAAGGGGCCAAACAGCAGACAGAGAGCACGCAATTGTTGTTTTTGGTCTCAAGACTCAACAAGCGGGCCGGTTTTGTCTCCTTCTTTTCTTTTCCATTGCGTGTACCCCCACAACTTACAAGAGAAGAAGGCAAAGACATCAGACATCGATCCACTCACCTTCCCCTTGACCGCTCTAGGGTTTACTAGAGCTCTTTCTCCTAGGACATCCTTCGACCCGATGAAACTAGCTCAGGGAGCCTCCCCCTGAAGAGCGCCCTACTTTCTTGCGGAAATTTCTCTCGGCAGGACGAAAATTCCCGTCATTCGCAGATAATGTATTTTTCCGAAGTAGAGGATAGCCCCGCGTCCCTCCCGGCCCGTCCCACCTCCCTTGTTGTTACACAGCCGCTGAGCTAGGCTTGATTTTCCTTCACAGTAGCGACGATGGGCAACAGATACCCGACGAAATGGTGGCGGCCCTCGGAAAATAAATCGGGAGGCTCATTCACTCCCTCTGTGCCGACCAGTTTCGTCTTGGAGATGGATATCTGCCACTGCCGCTGAGCTGACCGACATTCTCGGCGGCCATGATGGCATCACGAAAAACAAGGTGGAGATTATGCCCGTTACCCCAGCCGGCGTTGCCAACTCACACACCCTAGAACAGAATAGCGGAGCGGGAAGAAGCTGTGCAGCAGATGGCATGCAGCGAGGTGCGTCGGAAGCTTGCAGCGCAGACACGGCCAGCCTGTTCTGGGCGAACCAAGCACCGACCTTGCCTCGCACGCGCTTTTCTGTGTGTCGACTTTCTGTGGGAACTGTGGGCACTGTGAACTCGGGAGGGAGGGAAGAGGCCTGGAGACGACAACACGCCAGCCGAGCCCCTGCAGCGTCTTTCTGCGTCAGTTAAGAGCCAGGTTGCCCCAGTGCGCAATCGATGTCGTCCCTAGGCTGTCTGCACACCACACCCATCCTCCCGCCTTGGAGGTTTCCATAGCATCCGAGCTGAACCGCAGTGGATGCGGACACCGAACGCTGTCTGAGACGACCTGGTAGCAGGGAACCTGTGATGGTATGTACACTGCGCGGGTCCCTGCCCAGTCTAATGGTGTCACGGCAGGATGCAAGATGATTTCCGTACCTAATATTTCATCCCTTCTTCTCTCATGCGAGTGCTCCTGCGCTGTCAGGGACATGGTCATGGTCCCCCAGACTCCTGCCGAAGAAATTCCAAACACAGACAATTTTTTTGTATTGAAAGAAAAAAAAAGAATATGACATCCGGCCAACGCGCGAGTCCTATTTCGGATTTGACAAGGCCGAGTCCGACCGCTTCTCACCGGACATCGTTGATATGCAAGCCTCGCGTTTCCGGGCTGGCGATGGGTGGTCATCAATGCCTCGGGCCCAACCAGCCTGCTGCAAGTTCTGCAACATGATCCCCGGTCAGTCGGGCATAGCAAACCGCATTAGACGAACGCCTCGCGAGAATCTCTTGGACGTGAGCGCGCGCCTTGCAGTGATGCTGCCCCCAACCCCCCCTTCCCCTTCGGCTCCTATCCCTACGGGAAACCCAACGGGGAACGCCGTATGGGTGGATGATGCAGCATGGCCTGATGGAGCCTCCCCCCCATCCCCTTACCCCCGGAAACCCAGGGCGGTTGTGGCATGCAGCAGCCGTCGATCATGTGTCTGAGCACTCGCAGGACAAGGCTCGCGAAAAGTGGTCATCATGCAGCCCTGGGCGAATAAACACAACATTGAACGGGCGGTGAAGATAAGAGAGGACAGCAAGCTGCCCGGTGGCCGGAATGCTTCCCGAGCGGCATGCGCTAGCGCACAAGCGATTTGAGGATGAGGGAGAATACTGAAAAGAAAACTTAGATGCGCTACTTCCTCTTACAGGAGACAGCCACGAACAGGTTTTTTCTTGTATTGGACGCGGGCATGTGCTCTGGAGACGGGGAGAGCGGGCGACTAGCGGGCGATGCGGTTTGGACGTTTCAGGAAGGGGAAAAATAAAGGTTGGCTTGAGGTTGGGCACCAAATCGGTAGCTACCCAGCTTGCTGGCGACGCGTTGGCGCTCCATTGCCCCTCAAGCCCATTCCCTTCTGGGTCCGGCGTGGTCAGCAGGAGCCTGGAGCCCTGGAGGTTATTCCCGCCGCCGCGTCGTATCCTCCCTCCCTTCACAGTGCCCAGTGCCCAGTGCCCCCGGAAATTCCCAAGTTTGCGAGATTGTCAGTTGCAAGTCACGAACGGCGTCAGAATGAACTTTCTTTTTTGTTTCCATCGAACGACTTGCGCTGCATGTCCAAATGCTCAGGTGATTGGGCATTTTGCATGGTGGGGTGGAAAGTAGTCCGCTTCTCGCGGAATTCTACGATTTTGGGACGGCACGAGGGCACGCGCTTCCACCGTAGCTCCATGGTCCCTTCCATGGGGTGGGCTTTCTTTTCTCCACGGGCGCTCGACGAGGACCTTCGCACCTCATGGTCGTTGTTGCAGCAGGTGCGCAGACGTTGCAAGTGCAAGGAAGGAGGCCACCAGGTCAGAAGCCGGGCCGTCTGTCTCTCCCCTCTCCTCTCGTCTCCCGTCCGGCTCGTGCCTTTGGGCCGAGAGCAGGCTTAAGAAATCTCTCTCACTCGGCACTTCTCCCCCTCGGCTGTCAATTACGACGGGGCCGCAACGGATCAGAGGCCCGTGTTCCGGCCCCGAACTCGGCTTCGTCTCTGTTTTTGCACGACTCCAGCCGGCGGCAGGGTGACTTGTTCCGCTTCTTTCGCGGGGTCGCGCTGCAGGCCAAAAGCTATAGAAACGATGGTGCCGTCGTGGGTTGGCCGAACGGATGCTGCTTGTTGTCTCCACAGTCGTACGCCGCCCCATCTCGGTCTCGGTCATCGTCATTAGGAATCGAACCGGCTTGTGGGTTTCTGCGGGTGTCCTGACGAGAACACAATAGGCGTGACAGACATCAGCAAGACAGCGTGGCGTCATCGAGCAAGCATCGCTCCTCGTGCAACACTTCTGACTGCTTCTGGTGCTGCTGCCGCTGCATCGAGCCGAACCGACCCGACGCTTGCAAAGCCCAAAAGTGGATTCGGTTCTCTTCTGCCGTCGAATCGCCAGATTCCACCGCATCAACTGTCAAGGGCGTGGCAACCGCAGCGACGAAGAACAAGTACCATGGCGGACCAGGACGAGATCCCGCAGTGGCACGTCACCGAGCCGTACCTCAATCTCCACTGTCTCCTTGGGGAAGGCCCCTACTTCGAAAAGGCAACCAATACCCTCCGTTTCGTCGACATCAAGAAGAAGCAGGTCCACACCGTCTCGCTGAGCGACGGGCCTGACTCGCTCCAGACGGTTCAGCTCGACGTGCCGGTAACCGTGACGGCTAACGTCGACGGGATCAACCCCCAGGACAATATCCTGATTGGGATCAAGTACGGCATCGCCCTGCTCGACCGCAAGACGGGTCAATACGAGTACCTAGCCAAGTTTGCCGATGGCGACGACGACAGCAGCGCGCGGATCAGGAGCAATGACGGAGCCGCCGACCCTCACGGCCGCCTCTGGCTCGGTACCATGACCGACTTCGGCGTTGGCCCCTTTGAACCCGAAGGTGAGCCTCTCTCTCTCTCTCTCTCTCTCTCTCTCGCTCTCTTTTTGTCTATCTGCTGCACCAGTGTCTTCTTTCCACGTGGCCACGCAGCCATACCTGCATCGGCACTTGACACTTTGGCATTAGGCCCCATGAACGGGCATGAGCGGCATCATGGTCCCCGCGTGTTGTCTGTTTTCTGGAACCACCGTAGGCAGCACGGGGGAGGAGAAAGACCCGTGTTGATGCAAGAGTCTTGTGTTGCTCATGTGGAACATTCTAACACGATGCCCCGTGGGGGGGCGCGCCACAACGCACAGGCTCCCTCTTCAAGTTTGACCTGTTCAACAAGTCGGCATCATCACTGCTGGCGACGTCAAAGGAAGCGCGCGAGGCCACGCGCACGGGGCTGACGATTCCCAACTCGATTGGCTGGTCGCCCGACCAGAAGACCATGTACTTTACGCACTCGTCAGACAGGCAAGTGCTCGCGTGGGACTATGGCGCCGACGGCAGCTTGTCAAACGAGCGCATCTTCTACCAGCACCCGGGGGCGGGCGAGCCCGACGGTTTCCGCGTCGACACCGACGGCAACGTCTGGCACGCCGTCTGGGGCGAGAGCCGCATCATCAAGATCTCGCCCGCCGGCAAGGTCATCGGGCAGGTCAACCTGCCGACCAGACACATTACGTGCTGCGAGTTTGTCGGTACCGAGCTCTTCATCACGAGCGCCGAGGACGATGAGGGCGAAGGGGACAGCAAGCGGTATGGCGGTGGCCTATTCAGGGTGGACGTGGGGGCTACGGGGCCGGCACATTATCCTGTCAAGCTGAGTGCTTGAGAGGCGTCCTGGGGGCGCGTTGCTGTTGCATCGTTTTTGGGTAGACTTTGTTAGACGAGACGGGTTCGGGGGGTTGGTCAAGACGGTGGTGTGCTCCTACAGCAGGGATAGACATGGGGGTTTGTGTCCCTTTCGAGTTTCCTACCGCCAAGGGCTGGAAGACAACCATAGAACATGAGCTGAAAAGTCCCAGACTTAGATCACCATGCCTCGGGAAAGAAAGAAAGCCTTGCCGCTATCACAGACGCACAAGTTCAAGTGGACGTCCACTCTTTGGCAGGGATGTAGTTGCTGCCAGCCTCAAATTTTCAGCTTTCCTCTTTCAGCCACCCTTGATTTGGGCTCCGATTGGAAGAGGAGAAGCAGGGCGGAATTTGACAAAAGCCATCACCCCGACGCCGGCTTGACCTGGCTCTTGTTTGTTCCCCTGCCTGCCCCTGGTTGGGGAGCGGGGCATTTTCATCAATGTCAACAAAGGTCGCAGTGGATTAGGCTGTGGCTGCCAAGGGAACTGGAGAAATTCTAGAACATGCCATCACTCGCAGGTTGGTTATGGCTACATCTACTTTCGCTACTTCGAAATAGAAGCTATGTGGATACATACTGGTGCTCGGCGCTACTTCAATCCATGGAATCAGGCAACTTGGCCGAGCGGTTAAGGCGACGCACCCGAGGATCCATCCTTCGCTCTGCTACAGGGTGTGCATTGCGTTCTCGAAAAGGGGCGTGAGCTCGAATCTCACAGTTGTCATGTAGTCATTATATTTTGATATTTTGCTCCTTTTGTGCCCGAGACCGCATGTGTTGCTAGCCCCAAGGAAGATCTATTCGTGTCACCAGTGTTGTTGGCTTAACTTAGTGTACTGTGCTGTGATGTAGTTCACAGAACGGGATGGTGTTGGACTCCTGACGTTCTGGGGCGGGATGTGAGGACTCGGTTGTGGTTTTCTCGCATGGCGCTTGGTGAGGGTGTCATATGGTCCTAAAGGTAAACCAGCAGGCACCGTTGATGCAGGCATGATGAAAGATGATAGCAGAAGAAGGGGGTCCGACCCGTGTCGCAGCTGGTATTTCTTTTCCTCAAACTCCCTTCATATAGATGCCCTGACAGACAGACCTGGAGATTCGGCTTAGTATGCTCAAGATGATTCACCTGCCAACTTAAGATATCATACGCAGAGGTACCAAAATGAGACTGGTAATAAGGTAGTGGTTACCATCGAGCCGTCCCCGCCTCCTGGATACCTTGAGCGAGGAATTAATACCACTTGGAAATGGCTGGACCAATTCATCTTCGGCGTGAGTTTATACAAGCAAGGAGCCGACAGTATCCTTTATTTAAACTATGGGCGAATATATCACGATATTGGCAATATACTTGCTGCATAGCTGGATTTTGTGTTCAGGGGAAAGAGCGAGTAAATACCTAGGGAAGGGGGTGGGACCTTTGTACTTGGTTCTTAAGTTTAGAGATCCCCAAGTTCATTTGTACACAGGGCAGCGAGATTAGTTGGCTGTTTGCAATTATAGAGTACTAGTTGAATATATTCTTGATTCCGGATGATTTGGAGGAAGGGATGCCCATGAGACATGATGTCGAGGGGTTGCGCAAGGGTTAGGGTTTCCGCCTTGCTGCCTGAGAAATTTTGGAACCAAAAATCAACCCCACTCATCATCCTAGCACCCGCTCACCTTGCAGACACAAACAACACCCCTCCAAGAGGAGGCGCCATCACAATGGCGACGGACTCCAATCGCGAGCTTGTCCCCGAGCACGGAGAAGACGACGTGGACTCTCTCTTCGGCGGAGCTGACGATGATGATATCGCTTCCCTCTTTACGGAAGACGAAGACTCATGTCCTCTAGCCATCGAGCCACCACGAGAGTTGGAGCGTGCGGCAGCACTGTTGATACCAAATGCAAGACCGCCGCAGGCGGTTAACTCTTCTGTTCAGCTCAGCTTCCCGTCAATCACACTACCACAGCAGCTTCTGCCGCCTCCGCAATCGCAAAAGGTGTTGCATTCCTCTGGTTCATCGCCTCCGCTCCCCTCGCAAAACGCACCATCACCAGCTGAAGGTCCTGCAGCTGGCACATTCCAGCTCACCTTCCCCACCGTCCCTGATCCTCCTGGCGCCTCTTTATCGCGCCGGGATGGACACACTTCAGGTGACCCTGTGGTTAGTACTCACAATTTTACTCACAATCTTCCCACTCCCGAACTTGTCCCGTTCGACGAGACAGACTGTGACCTCGATGCGCATCTGGAAGAACTCTGGAAAACCATCGAAACCCAAGCTCAGCCTATTAATGCTCATTCAGAACCTCACCAAGGCGAGAGCCATCAGGCCAGCCAAACCAAGAACGGTGAGGACAGCGTGGTTGACCACGGCAGCCCTGGCATTGCCCTGACCAAGGTCCCCGGATTCCGCTACGCCGATGCTGCTACCAACCGGGACATCCGTCTTCCCTATCGGATTGATAGCAGCTCAAGGGAAGCCGAAATTATTGCTCCTTACATTACGCTCAGTGAGTTTACAGCTGCTTCCCAAACCCTCACTCTGTGAGCCCAGACCGCTAACGGGTTGTAGGACGATCTATCAGATTTAAAGAGCTATATGATGGGCTTGAGCTGGCCGTTGACACCGGTAAGGAGTTGACCAAGGACATCAAAAAGTACATCAAAACCTCACCATTCAAACTCCTCGTCGACGAGAAGCTTGGCCACAACATACTGGCCACAAAGGTAGCTTTCCTGAATGCTGCATTCCACATGCTGAGCTCCGAAGAGTGGGGATCGAAGTGGTTTGGTCCTGGGTGCTACTATGCCCAAGAGAGAACCGTGTTTTGGCCCACAAGCTCAACCATGTAAGTCGGCCCTTCTTTTATTATCTTGCGTTGTCAAGTTTGTCGCTAACTCATCATGGTAGGCTCATCATTCACTTCGTCATGCTGCTGTATAGAGTTATCTTGTGTGAAAAGCAGGCTCGAGCAAAACTGAATCGAGACGGCAAAGCAAAGGAAGATTCCGCTGAGCTGCCCGACGACACCCCGACCCCGACCCCGACCCCGACCCCGGCTGGACCCTGGTCGCCTTCGACGATGTTGTTTGACAGTTTCGGTACTACCGGACATACAGTCACTAGACTGCCCACCCTAGAGTCCAGGTTGCTGCTTGACTCACTAGTAAAAAATGTGACGAACACCAAGAAACGAAGGCGGTCCGACACCAATTCCGAGTTTGCCTACGAAGTTGAGGTGCCTGATGATGCCAGGCTTACCTACCACATCTACATCAAGGACAAGGTCAATTGGACTGACCTCAGCCCCCCCGCCGTATATCGCCACACGGACAGCATCATCACCCGCGGAGCATTCACATACCTCAAGAAATCGCTGGAGGCGGCTGGCGAAAGCCCTGCTTTCGAGATTCTGACACCATACGGACCGCGCGTCATTTGCAGTGAGGAGGACTGGGACCAGGCTATCATCGCCATTTACAACAGAAGGCGCTCGGGCGGGCAAGTGGAGGTTGACATATTCGTTTGAGCACAAGGGACTTGCTGGGACGTGGAGTGTTGGGAGGCCGGAACGCGGCAGCATTGTCGGTTATTGTATTTTGAGAGTTGCTTTGTGCTTTAAGCACAAAGATTACATGTGATTTGTCCGACGTTGAGCCGCATTAGATACCCATAGATGCCCGGTGTAGAACAGGGACCGGTCGGTCATTATTGAGGCCGCATACATCAAAACTCTTGCTTCGTGGTCACACATTGAATCTCGGTTTGGGTTTAGGGGTTAGGTCATCCAACGGTCAAACATAAGGGTGACTTCCCGGTAGCAACACCTACACCTTATCGCTTGTTGCCGGCCGTCGGGTGGTGGGGGAGGACATCAACTACATTCTTTGGTGGTCACCTGGCCCTGATCAGCTCTTCCTATACTCAAAACGACTCCATGAATGTTGCTGATTATGTACTTCGGAGGCTTACGGTTCAACCTATGGGGTAATATCAACTCCATTGCATCCTAGGTGAGTTCTATATACTAGAGCTGATTTGGTACAACATCTCCTAATAGCGGATAAGGGCTTGCCAACTATATGCTAAGCCAAGTGGCTCCTCCCTTTAATAATACAGTCATAGCGAAAAACAGGATTTGGCATTTGGACGTTAGGTGGCTTTGTCGAAAAAGAAACGTCCTTCTGGTGTCTCTCGTAGCCATAGCCCTTTCACACAAAAACAAGGGGGGGAGAAAGCGAGCGGGACAAAAAAACATACAACACCAAGGATTCGCTGGTCGTCACCGACCCAACTACTAGTCTGGCCCTCACTGGCTTATCTATGGGAGAGCGGACGGGATCCCGAGTTTTCCAGTAGGTATGGTCGTATGTGTTAGGGTGTCATGGTGCTTGCTTCATGTAGTTCATCCGGATGGTTCGGCATAGAGTGAACTCATCTCAGGGACTACTTGGATTTGTACGACAGTGGGGTTTAGACACTGGCTGCTATCACTTCCGCAGGGAAGGCCGCCTCGAGTCTACGCTTACATTCACAACCTTACACCTGTAGAACGACTTCCGTCATCTCATGACAAGTCTAACCATTATCGTACTAGCATTACCAACAATAGAATACCCCCTCTGGAGAGTCATCGTGCCTTTGGCCCAGCAAAGCATCCTTATCTAAAAGATACAACCCATGGTATTCCAAAGACCCATTTGACGCCGACAAAATGCACCTTGCTCATGGTATTAAGCCGCAACAGTGCCAGGATGTAGAATCCCACACAAAGATACAGCCGGCTATACAAAACATATGAAATAAACAGCTTTACAACCTAATCCTGCCCTCCCCTCCACCAAACCATCGCCTAACATCTGAGTTCCCCCTTGCTGGTCCCGCCGGCCTACTCCCGGTCCCCTCGTCGTCGTCAGCGCCACCCATCCACCTTGGCTTCTTGAGTCCTTGCCCAATATCCTGAAACCACTTTGGTGTATCGATCGTGTCCATCGTATTTTTGAATCGATGCCCCAGTGCCTCGAAGAAATTCTCATCCTCAGGCTCGGTCAGGCCGGCTCTCGAGGTGGAGGGACCGACCCTTCTCGCCGAGGTATTAGCTACTGGTCTCGTATTCGGCGATGTCCCAAGCGGCGTAGTTGGCCCGGGACGAGAAGAGCCAGGGACCGACAACACAGGCGCAGCCCGTCGATCCGAGTGCTCGGCTATCCGCGCTGCGGCTTCAACCCTGCGCCCGCGTATCGCCGCCGATGTGCCATTGAGCTCGCGCTCAATCAAATCACGGCCTTCACGCCAAGTACCAGTCCCGTACACAGTCGTGCCCTCGCCATCATTGTCCTCATCGATGACGTCAACGCCGAGACCGATGGTACGCCTGAATTTGCTGTAGAGTCCAAATAAGGTGGCGCAGACCGGGATAAGAATAAACGCTGGGAAGAGATAATCGAAATACTTACCCAGGGGGGTAAGATTGATGAGCTGGCCGAGGAAGTCGTAGAAGACAGTCTCACGGTAGATTTCGCCAAGGAACGTCATAAAGTTGTAGGACAGCGGGACGCTGAGTCGTGCCACTTGACTGGCGTACCAGAAGGCCGACTCGGGAGCCGTGTTACGACGCACAAGGGCGCGGCCGCGCCATACTTTGACTTCGGTGATAGAGATCAGAGCGGCGGCGCACATATAAAGCATCCAGAAAGCAGCAATCGCCTGGCCGGCAAGGCCAACTTGCCCGTTGTCGCCTTCCCAGTGGTGGATAACGCTGTAGCGGATGACAGAAGCCTGGGGTACAAGCCCTTTGACGACCTCAGACCAAACAATACAAACGGATGCCAAAGCTAGGAAACCGCCAAGTCCGATGCGGAAATACGGTACAAGGTGGTAGTGAAAAAGGAACCGGGTGTACGGGTTTAATGGACTATACCGATCCCAGAAACTAGCGTGCGAGTACGATGCGCCGAAGTCGAGTTTCTTGGATGCCGCGGAGTCCAAGATTGCCTGCGTCCTGACAGCGTCTTGTAACAATCTGTTCCACTCATTCACGTATCGAGACCGGGCATGTTTTGCCCTCACAAGCCGTCGGGTGAGCTCGGCCATATACTTCTCGGTAATCACAGTGGGTAGAATCTTGCTGTTGTCACCGGAACCTCGGATCACACGTGCGCTGGCTGGTTGTTCAGGAAGATTCGTCAAGTCGAGCAACTCTTCGATCCAGTCCTGGAAGAGGGTGGCGCTCCCACCCTTGCGGCGGCTGAGTTCCGACACCTGCATCTCAAGATCCTCGAGGTCCATTTCGGCGTCCTCCATCTGCTCGTATGTCTTGGGGGCTTGCGATTGAATCCTGCGTAGGCGGCCGCTGACATTGGCATCCCGGAGGAGACGACGGGGGATGGCAACCAGACCATGCCCCATAAGGTAAATGGCTAGTATCAAACCCCAGCAGTATGCGAGAGCCATGACTGTGTTCTTCAACGAGTCGGAAAAGTGGCCGTACGAGATGAGGACATATATAAGGCCGGCGGCTCCGGAGCCGAAGACGATGGCGTAATATTGGGCATTGGCGCGAAGGGAATCGAGGATCTTGTCTTTGGGTTCGCGGTAGCCCGAGTCGGAGTACTCGGCAAGGATCGGTAGAATGAACCTTCAGTTTTTGTTAGGAAATGTGCCCTGCCAGAGTTGTGAGGGTTCAGAGAAGGCATACCAAGTCAGGGAAAAGGTCAGCCAGTACGTGAGCCTCCAAAAGACACGCAAGGGAGCGGCCTCAAGCCAGATTCCCCGCGCCGCTACATCGTCGCCGATGGCGGTAGATGCGAGGTCTATCGGGACCAGAAGAACCATGCTGGCGGGTAGCCATAGGGCGAAGAAGACGGGCACCAGCAGATACGCTGGCGTCGTTCGTAGCGGCAGGTAGTATCGGAGGATGAGGAGGACGACAATCGAGATGACGAGGAGGATGACGAGGGCGAAGATCTCGGACGGCACGGGCGACGGCGACGTCGGTGGTTCCATCATGATGGGCGAAGTTTGTAGAGCATATACGCCCGAGGCGTTGTTGCTGTTGCGACGGAGCAAAACAGACACAGGAGTTGTTGCTTAGTGAGGGAGGTTGGATGCACGAAGGCATTCGGGCTCGGAGAAACAAGTCTTGGCGGAGGGTCCTAATTATGTCACACCACACACACCCTTAGCCAGGCTCGGGCAGGCAACTCAGGTGGGTCTCGTGTAGTCCAACCTCCGACCTCTGATTGGACACAATGCGGCGTTTTCCATGTGACGTGCATCTGCAGGGCAGCCTCGCGCGGTCGATAACGATAATGTCCATAATGCAATACATGAAATATCTCGGCATGCTCCCGCGAGCAGCTCACTGGACACCGCTGGGAGCTTGCAGGGAAGTTGGGTGCCTGCAAGGGGCGCAGGGTTAGGGTCAAAGGATCGACGTGTGTCAAATCCCCACACCTACGCGGCTCAAAAGGGGAAAAAAGTCCTGGGCGGGAGCAACGGTAGCGGCGACCGGAGTGGGCACTTGTCCCCCCGTTGGGGAGGGTTCACGCAATAGAAGCAGGTTCGAGG
This sequence comes from Lasiosphaeria hispida, assembly GCA_033439745.1. NCBI lineage: Eukaryota > Fungi > Ascomycota > Sordariomycetes > Sordariales > Lasiosphaeriaceae > Lasiosphaeria > Lasiosphaeria hispida. Next base: position 3,755,314 of record JAUIQD010000003.1, read on the forward strand.
CAGGCTCCCCGCCCTTGTGCGACAGCTTATCACTTATACCCACGCGCCGAGGGGATTGCAAAGGAGGGGTTGAGCACCGCGCCTACCCAAGGTAACTTGCGGCTGCGAGGGGTCGAGTTGGCTCAGATAAGATGGCAGTCTTCCCCCAGACCTCGCACGTCCGGAGGCTGGCAGCAAACAAGACGCTCCTGCAACTTGGATTTCTGCGCAGCTTCTCCCACTCCGCAAACACACGCCAGTCCCGAACCACGCCCAGCATGGAGGTCGAGCTTACAGCGCCGAACGGCAAGAAGTGGACCCAGCCCCTGGGGCTCTTCATCAACAACGAGTTCGTCAAGAGCAGCAACGACTCCAAGATATTCTCCATCAACCCCGCGTATGGCCTTTCCTCGCATCGTCACCGCCCTAGTTGCTAATCAGCAGCGTAGAACCGAGGAGGAGATCTGTTCGGTCTTTGCCGCAACCCCTGACGATGTCGACCTCGCCGTGAATGCGGCTCGCAAAGCCTTCAAGGATGCCTCATGGAAGTCGCTGTCCGGTACCGAGCGTGGCGCATTGATGTCGAAGCTGGCTGACCTGGTCGCCGAGAATGCCGAGACGCTGGCCACTATCGAGTGTCTCGATAACGGCAAGCCGTATGCCACTGCCCTTAGCGAGAATGTGCCCGAGGTTGTAAACGTCCTGCGGTACTATGCCGGCTATGCCGACAAGAACTTCGGCCAGGTCATTGATGTTGGCCCTGCCAAGTTTGCCTACACGGTCAAGGAGCCCCTGGGAGTTTGCGGCCAGATCATCCCCTGGAACTACCCCTTGGACATGGCCGCTTGGAAGCTTGGGCCGGCCTTGTGCTGTGGAAACACGGTTGTTCTCAAGCTTGCCGAGCAGACCCCCCTCTCGATGCTTTATGTCGCTAAGCTCATCAAGGAGGCCGGCTTCCCGCCCGGGGTTGTGAATGTGATTAACGGCTACGGCAGAGAAGCCGGCGCCGCTCTGGTGCAACACCCCAAGGTGGACAAGATTGCCTTTACCGGTAGCACCGCGACCGGAAAGGAGATCATGAAGATGGCTGCCGGCACGATGAAGAATATTACCCTTGAAACAGGAGGCAAGTCGCCGCTTATTGTGTTCGAGGACGCGGATCTGGAGCTTGCCGCGACATGGTCTCACGGAGGTATCATGAGCAACCAAGGGCAGATTTGCACGGCTACCTCGCGGATTCTGGTCCATGAAGCCATCTATGACAGCTTTGTCGAGAAATTCAAGGCCAAGGTCCAGGAGATCTCGGTGATCGGCGATCCGTTCGAGGAATCCACTTTCCAGGGGCCACAGGTCACCAAGGCCCAGTACGAGCGAGTACTGGGCTTCATCAAGGCCGGTAAAGAGGAGGGTGCAACGCTCATGTTGGGCGGTGAGCCGGCACCCCAGCAGGGCAAAGGCTTCTTCATCGCGCCAACTGTTTTCGCCAATGTGAAACCCACGATGAAGATTTTCCAAGAGGAAATTTTTGGCCCTTGTGTGGCCCTCGTGTCGTTCAAGACGGAGGAGGAGGCTGTTGAGCTCGCAAACGACTCAGCATATGGCCTCGGAGCTGCTTTGTTCACCAAGGACCTTGTGCGGGCGCACAGGGTCGCTCGGGAAATCGAGGCCGGCATGGTATGGATCAACAGCAGCAATGATTCCGACTTTAGGATCCCATTTGGAGGCGTGAAGCAGTCGGGAATCGGACGAGAGCTAGGCGAGGCTGGACTATCGGCGTACTGCAACATCAAGAGCATCCACGTCAACATGGCGGCGTGATGACACTGGACAGTGACGAAGGGGCATGGTGGCAGGCTTGGGACAGCAGTGGCGCACTCTAAGGAAGACGAATGCGGCGAGGAATCCTCGATGCGAGTCATTTTCTGGCTTTGCTGTTTCTCCCGACTATTTTCGAAGTCGCGGAGAGCCATCTTTGCCCCATTTTGAAGTTACCTTTGCACCTGCTATGTAATTCTAGTGTCAATTGCACCCATTCATATCGCGAAATGCTAATCCGCCTCTCACGCATTGGAACATACAATGGAACCGGTACCGTTTGCAACTCGGTGCTGGTGTTTCCAGCTACTAAACGGCAAGCCCCTTTACGTCATTTTGGTTTATGCATTCCGCAGAGCTGGGGACAACCTTGGTTCCCCAAAGATCCCCGCTCTGTCCACCTCAGGGTTGCAACGCCAAGACAAGGGGCCTAACTCGCAGCCAAGAACCCGAGAAAAAAGTGAATGTAAGATCTGGCCCCAGCGTCATCGTCATTCAAGTAGCTCCACGTGTCGGCATTCCCAATTTCGATAGAGACAAAAGGATGCCACCGAGTTCAACAAGTGTATTCCTGTAATTTGTGCTCAACTCCAGGGGTCGTACTTTCTTTTTTGCTCCTAATCTCCCTCCGCTTCTGCCTGCTTGTGCTGCCGACCGACCGACAGCTGAGTTGCAGCTTGCGCAAACCGCGCAGCAACCAACAGACCCGACAGCGAGCCATGGCATCGATCCCGTCTGCCACTCTCCACCTCTCTTACCCTCTCTACGCCTGCGATTTCGACCCCCAAGATGCGAACCGACTGGTACTAGGCGGAGGCGGTGGTCCTGGGAGGAGCGGGGTCTCGAACAAGATCAGCGCCGTGGACGCCTCGCACCAGGACACGCTCAACGTTGTGTCGGAGCTCGACCTGAGCCGCGACGAGGATAGCGTTAATACCATCGCCGTCGGTCCTCGGAGGAGGAACTCGATTCTAGTGTTTACGGGTATCAACTCGTCTCCTGCCGATGTCGCAAAGGGGAAGAACGAGCACTTCAGGGTCTTCGCCGTCGATCAACCTTCCAAGTCCAAGACGACCCCAAAAATCGCCGAGACCTCCCGGACCACCCTCTTCTCATCCAAAGATGCCGATACCTACCAGAGAGTCCTGAGGCTATCACCTTATTTCCCCGGCCGGCCGCAGGTCGGCGCAATCGCGACGGGCCTCGCCAAGGATGCGCAGATTGCCGTGTTTGACGTTCCCCCAGGGACGAGCGGTAGTACCGCGCCCAGGCCTAGGGGTGTGATAGAGGTCGCCAAGGAGGCAATGGACCTCGACTTGATACAAACAGCAGACGACAAGTGGCAGTTGGTGTACTGCGATGACTATGAAATCTACACAATGGACATTAGCAAGGGAGTATCCGAGACACCCCGCCTCATCTTCACCCTGCCGCACGACGACTACCCGCGCCCTACCTTCCGGTCGATCCGCTTCCTGACGCCGACCTTCATTCTCTGTGCCGCCAACTTGCCCAAAGCGGGCGGTGTTGTTCTGCACGGCTTCCGCCTCCCCAAGCCCGAGCAAGGCCCGGAGGGGAAAGCACGCCTCGCCATCTCCGCCAAACTAGTCAAAACCGTCACACGCGCCACAGGCATGGCCGTGCGCAACCTCACCCTACCCACCTCCCCCTCGCAAAAGTACGGCGACTCGCAGTTCGCCATCGCCGTGTCGGGCCAGGACAGCTCCATCACGCTCTACGCGCTCGAGCACCAATCCCTCGGCGACATCTCCCTCCTAGCCAAGCTGCAACCCATCACCACACTCAAAGCCGTGCACGCGGGGCCCATCTCGGGCCTCGCCTTCTCCCACTTCGCCGCCCCCAAGGTCGCCACTATGCGCGTCCTGCACCTCAAGCTCGCCAGCATCGGGTCCATGGGCAACACGTGCGTCGTGCACTCGCTCCCGCTGCGCAAGCTCCCCGACAAGACGCCCGCGGCGGCGCGCCGCGCCGCGCCGCCCCGCGTGCCGCGCTACGTGCTCGCGCTCAAGAGCCACGGGCCCTCGGCCAACGCGCTGATCGTCGTGCTCGCCATGATCGTCGTCCTGCTGGGCGTCGTCGGCCAGGGCTTCCTGGAAGTCAAGGGCATCACGCGGCCGATCCTCGGCGCCAAGTTGATCACCCCTGCCGGGTGGCACGAGACGCACTGGCGGAATGCGCCGGCGGTCCCCGTCGGCGGGAACCAGGAATGGGAGCAGGAGCAGCTGTTCTTAGCCGAGTATCTCGGTCGTGAGGAGGGGCTGGGGAAGGGGGAGAAGGTCGTGCTGAACGTAGTGGAGGGGGAGGGAGATGCGGAGGTGACGGTGGGTAAGCATGGTGGGGAGCAGCATGCTGATGCGAGAGAGTGGCATGAACTACCGGCGGCGGAGAAGGCCGCGTGGAAGGAGAAGCTGAAGAAGGCGGGGCACTGGGGCGAGGAGATGGGGGAGACGATTTTGAAGAGTGTCTTGTTTGGACAGATTGCCGGGGTGGTTGGTGGCATTGTTCGGGAGTTGTAGGGCGGAGGGATCATGATGAAGTTTTGATGGTGGAACGGGCATGTATCATGTAGGACGGGGCATTTACATATTTTAGACATTTACGGAGTTGAAGGGTTTGAAGCTCAGGGGACGATTACAGGAACCCGAGCTATAGTAATGGTAATATGGTATAAATTTTTTGTATGGCTTGGTTATCTTTGCAGTGAAATAGAAATAACTTGAAAATACTTGCCTGTCTGGCTACAATACTGATGATGTCTACCAAATTCCCTTGCTCAGCTCTCGAGCTGGTGTGAGTGGCTGGGCGAGAAAAATCCGCCGGCGACTTAGACAACCCTGAGAGTCGCAGTGCAGATGCTAAGTTGGGACTCATTGAACCCGTTGGACATTAGCTTTCGGGCTGGCGCAGTATGCGGGGGATGTCATGCAAGCCAGCCCTTAAATTTATGTGTTGGGCTGGGCATATGATCAGAGTTAATATCAGCGACGCTATATCACTTTAAACGATATACCTAGACGGGACGTCCCGCAGCTGGGCTCAACTTTGTGGGAAAGTGCAAAAGTATGGCCTAGTGTGAAGCTTTGCCATGTGCGACAGGTTTCCATGCTAGTTGTAATTTGTTTTCACTTGTATCTTAGTGGTACTGTACATTCTAACTGATCGTCACCTTTATCTTTTTTACTGGGCAACAGTATGTTGTGTTATGCTGCACAGGTACCGACGCTTAGCGACACAGCCAGAAACCGAGCCTGTGTTGCTGTCTTCCCTCGACATCCCTCGATAGATAATCTCAGTACACACTCAAGGGCGTACATGAGCACAAAGATCTACACATGAAATGACACCCCCAAACGCCACCGCCCCCCCCCTTATGAGCCCCCAAAGACAGCAAGCAGAAGAAGAGAGAGAAAAAAAAAAAAAAAAAAAAAAAAAAAAAAGGAAATCAATTACCAAGGCATCAGCCCCGGTATCACAGGGTATTCCACCCCGTCAATGATTTCTGTGTCGTATCCCCGCGCCTCGAGCACACCATCATCCTCGCTCTCGCCCTCCAAGTCGAGGCCGTCGTCGTGCTCACCCTCGAGCCCGATGAACCCAAAGCCGGTGGCGCCGTCCTCGAGCCCGCGCTTCTTCTTCCAGTTGGCGCCGCAGGTGCCCGGCACGAACTTGGCCGCGTCCATGGCCAGCGTCATCTTGACCTCGGGGCAGTACTCCCAGATGTGCTTGCGCAGCTGGGGGCTGCCCCAGATCTGCGTGTGCAGCCACTTGCCGCTGCCGCCCGTGTGGTAGCCCATGGGCTCGTAGAAGCCCTCGCGCCAGTCGTCGATGCCCTCGACGTAGGCACCGTCCTTGGCCGCGTCGAGGGGGGACGTGGTGGTGTTGGTGGTGGTCCCGTTGCCGTTGGGGCCGTCGCGCAGCGCCTTGCCGTCGCCGTGCTCGATGCTGACGCCCTCGCCCGTGAACATCTCGCCCGAGAAGACGAGCGAGACGGTGCCGTTGGCCAGCTTGGCGCCGGGGCGGTGGCCCAGGCGGTCTGTCAGCCAGACGTCCTCGGGCTCGGACCCGTCCTCGCGCTGCTGCTGGCGCAACACGTCAATGATGGCGCTGACGCGGCGCACCGACAGGCCGCCGTTGCCGCCGAAGCGCGCGCTGGGGCTCCACGGGGCGCCGATCCAGTCGTAGTCGAGGTAGTCGTTGAGGTTCTTCCTGCTGTTGGCGCACAGGATGCTGTCGGTCTGGAAGATGAGCAGCCACTCGGCAGGCTGCAGCACCACCTCGTACAGCCACAGGTTGGTCAGGAACCGGCTGATCTCCTCCTGCGACCCCGTCGTCATGTTGGCCGGTATGTACGTCAGGTCCAGCTTGCCGGCCTTGACCTGCTCGCGGATGGCGACGCTCTTGTTGATGTGCTCGACGCTCTCCAACGAGCCCATGAAGCGGAAGCGCCAGTCGGGCGGCACGACGCTGATGAAGTGCAGCATCAGCGGCGCGAGGATAGGGAATGCGCGGTTCTCGATCAGCAAGGCCACTTTGGACTCGTTGAACTTGGTCGCCTGCTGCTGGTAGTGATAGTCGAGCGAGACGGTGGGGAGAGCGACGCCGGCTGTTTGGAGCGCCGCAAGGGAGAGGTATGATGATAGTATTCTGTATACCTTGTTAGTGGGCGTACTGTGCTCCTTTTCGCCTTGGACTCGGCCGGGTCTCGTACAAGAAAAGGATGATGGCGCCAGCTAGGCGCATGCGCCGACTTGTGCGGCCCCATGCCGCGAATGTGAGCTGCTTGGCCTTCTCGAATACATCGCCCAGACTGCGGCCTTGGAGGGCATTGCCGCGCTCGCTGAGATTGGGGAATCGGGCCATGATGGCGCTGTGTAGTAGGATATCTGCCTGGTGGACGGGACAGAGAGCGCAAGCCCCGGTTTAGATGGTGGGGGGGGGTCGCCGTGAATCGAGTGGCAGATCTCGGCTTGACAGGGAGGGCGCCGCTTTCGTAGTCTGTCCCAGTTGGCGACGGGGTCAGGTTGCGAGGGGGCGGAATGCGTGTGTCGGAGAGAGAACCGTGATGGGCAGCTCAATCCATCTCAACTGCCAACAGCAGCGGCGACAACAGCAAGGGGTTTATGGCGCTCGCAAGTAGTTTCCGGCCGACCGCGTCCAGTAAGTTGACCGATGTGGTTTGCAAAAAAAGGAGAACGACACGACATTACAGTCAGGGATGTTGTTGACCAGAGAGGAATGGCTTGGGAGGTGGGGGGTGGGCTGAGTGTGGGTTGAACCCATTCGTACCATTTCAGCCCACCCCCCTTTCTTTCTTTGTCCCTTCGGCTGCGCTCTTGGCGGGGTACTTGTAGGGTACGGTATCAATACATGCAGCCCTCCCATTATTGATCTGCAGACGGGGAGAACCCTTGGCAAATATTTGGGGGAAGCACTTGGCGTAACACGCTGAGCGCACTGAGGGTCCTGTAATCCGTCCCTTGAATAGGAGGTACCAACTGTCAGTTCTGTATTCCCTAGGCAATAGCATGAAAAGAAAAGAGAAAAATGCTTCAGGGGGTGCTATTGAAGAAACTCACCGCTCAGTCTCAGGATCAAGCAATTGCTAACAGTGACCACCGTCTTTGTAAAAGGTGGGGGGGCACATACTATTTGCGTAGGCAGCAGGTGAACACATCCCTTCGTTTCATTGAGGTGGATTCATCCCTATTCCATCCCACACAGCAATAGCGTGGCCTAGCAGCACGGACCATTGCCGTACTTATCAAAGGCATCGTGCGAGCGAGTCTGCTTCGAGTCTGCTTACGCTGCCAACACAGCCCCTCGGATGCAACCATGGGCCGTGGTAGCGAACATGCGAATCGTGAATGCGCCGTGTCCAGTCTTCACTTGTTTGGCGACCTGGGAGTCATAGTATTCACCTCGACATGGCCCATAACCAAGCACATTTGCCTCTAAGCAAACAGCAATTGTGATGCGCCCAGTACCGGGAACCTGGAACACTGGTTTTAGCCTCGTCAGACATTGATTGCGTGCTGGCGACACCGTTGGATTGCCTATGGAGTGCGACCTTCTCAGCAGCGTGGATATTGTCAGGAAATGAATGCACGGACCCAGGTACCCCAAAGTATCCTCCAGGTCCCCTCCAGCCCTAGTAATTCACGCTTCGTATTACACTACCGCCGCGACAGGAATGAGAAGGCCAGCCTTCGCTTTCGTTGAATGAATCGGGCTTCCAACCGCGTCAGCTGCTTTGCGACACCACTCCTTTGCTGCAACCCTTGTGGCCAAATTGTCTTCTCTTCCTCTCACAATCTCTTGCTGGTGACCTCGACCACGACCATCATGAACTTTTGATCGCACGCCCCCCGGTACAAACCGTCATGCGATAAAACCCCGCGAATCCCGCCCTGCTTCTCCTCTGGCCACCGCTGTCTCGTAATGCTAGGCGCAAAGTGCTTTTGACTTGTCTCCCGCCGCCAATAAAAATACCGAGCCGTCCTTGACGATTGGAAACTCACGCTCTTTTGCCCCGGCGATCTCACTCATTATTATTATTATTTTCGTTTTTTTGTTGTCGGCGCAATGTCGACTAATTCTCAATCTGTGTTCGCCCTCTCGCGGACCAAGATCTTGGTCGCTGTCTCGTTGGCACTAACGTAAGCTGATTAGCATCTTGAGAAAAGGGTAGCTCGCTAACATGGTGTATTCTTCAGTTGGTGGTTCGCATCCATCCTTCCGCATTACCAGCCCGCGATACGGGAAAAATTCAGCGCCAGACTGGGCGACGCGCTGCAAAAAATACCATACATCAAAGTCGACTGGACCACCCCTTCCGACGGTGCGCAGAACGCCTATAATGTCTCCAAAGTCGCCCTCTTGATTGAGCCGAGGGTGTTGCCACATCTTGTGCCACAGATACTGCATATGATTTCTGTGGTTCCTCCTGACTGGCGCTTTCTCTTCATCGGCTCTGAGAAGAGTGTGATTAGCGTCGGGAGGGCTTATGCCACCAAGTATCAGCAGGTTATCGGCAAGCTTGACTTGATGGTCCTGCCAGAGCCATGGGAGATTGACAGCAAGGAGAAGGTCTTCAGGACCTTGACAGACGCTCGGTTTTACGATGAGTTCCTACCTGGTGTTGAGTGGATCTTGAAGTACGAGGCCGACAGCATTCTCTGTGCCAATTCAGACACCAGCCTCAACGATTGGTTGGACTGGAGCTGGGTGGGCGCGCCAAGGTAGGTCTTGCATGCCGTTCGTCGCCTTTTACTTGTCCTGGAAGCTCACAGAAAATAGGAAACCCGATGACCGTTTCTCGGGCAACGGGGGTCTATCCTTGCGACGCGTATCTGCCATCCAACGTGTACTCAGCTTCCAGGCAAGATACAACAACTCTGAGCCCGAAGATGAATGGTTCGGCAAGCGCGTTTACCTTCTGCCTGGCGCCAAGGTGGCATCAGGCGCTGAGCAAGCACTTGCTGTGGAAGACGTCTACATCGATGAAGCCATGGGCTACCATGTCCGTAATGGCGGCAACAACCTGCCTGATGCCGTTTGGAAAGACCCTGCGCAGCGGAAGAAAATATTCGACTATTGCCCAGAGCTTAGCATGATTATGGACATGAAACTTGAAAGGGAACGATGCCCCGGAGATGATAAGCAGGGGGGTATCGGAATTGACAGTGACGAAGTGGCGCGAAAGAAGAAAGAAAAGGAAGAAGCGGATAAGAAAGCTGCCGAAGAAGCCGCGAGAAAAAAAGCAACCGAAGAGGCTATCAAAAAGGCAACAGAGGAAGCTGTTAAGAAGGCCACTGAAGAGGCTGTGAAGAAGGTGGCCGAGGACGCCGCCAAAGCGGCAGCGAACAAAACAAGCAGGGCGGTTGACGGCATCGCAAGAGAATGAATCACCCCGCATTCGACTCGACGTGGCACTCGCTCTCTAACTCGAAAGAAGACGAGGACGTCACCACAGAGAGCGTCGCCAAAGATCCGGCAATAGTAGAGCTGGCCGGCGCGGATGTCGGCACGGACACAACGGCTCCAGCAAGCCAAAGCAGGCGAAAGCCAACGAGACGCGAAACGCTGATCCGGAAAAGGCGGGTGAATCCCAAGGCTAGACGGCCGGCAGGGAAAGCCGGCGGACAGAGGCCAACCGGGATCGGTCAGAGCGGCATGCGGGAAGGGAAATTCGAGAAGAACTGGGGAAGAAATACCGGATGCAGATATCTCGAGCTGCCATGCATGACACGTTACCACAGCCGAGGCACTCGCCTTGATGCGAGCGTACGATGTTGATGTTCCCTTGCTCTGCAGTTCCTGCAGTCGAGCGCGCTGAGCGTTCTGACATGGTCAAAATTATCGAGGACAATTAGAGTGCGATGACGACGACGGCCGCTACCTTTGCTGCGGCGGGATGCTATACAACCTGGAAAGACCTGGTTACAGCGGGATGGTTGCTTTGGAGTCGGCGGGCCAGTGTATTTATCTCACCATGGTTGCAGTAGGCAAAGCAGTCAATTGAAAGCCGTCCCTTCCGTGGCGGGGTGGTCTTGCAACTCGGACAGAGGTCTACCGCCGGGAGGAGCAGCGAGTGGTTTGGTGATGCGATTGATGTCACAAGAGCAACGGAGGTCACCTACAGGTAAATGAAAGAGGGACAGGTTTGGTCGGGGACGAGATAGAATACGCTCGCTTGTTGGCCTGAAAACAGAGTTCGTTCAAGAGCGGTGCAACTCGTCTTATGCTTTCCACACCAGTCTCGCTGGCCCGTCTTTCACGTCATCCTTCTGGCAACAGGCAGGAACGGCCAACAAGAGGAACGAGGCAGACAAGCCGGCGAGGCAGGGTCGACTCGGGCCTTCCCCAAGTTTTAACATGGCTTTGCTCATGCATTTCTGGTCGGTTTGCAAAACAGTTGTGACATGACTCCATCACGTCCCTCTCAAATACCTCAAGGGGGACACGAGTCCAAATCCCTATCTCCAAATTAGTATCCTCTTCTCCCATTCCTTTTTTCATTTAGAGCGACGGTAACCTTGTGCCTCTCCAGGGCGTCCAGTGCGTTTCTCCGCACCTCCAGCAACCCGCTTCAGGTTGCGGTTCTTCGGTTCGCAGGCTCCGCAGCTCCACGGTGACATTTGAGGCCATTTCAGCCAAAATACAATGTCGTGATTGTCCTCTGCCTTTGAGCGGTCCTCTCCAAATTTGGAGTATTTTGCCGCGTCACCACCTTAGGGCACATCAGGGTGCATTGTGTTTCTCACGTTAGGACCCATTGGGACACAATACCAAGCTTCGACACCAAGATGGCCCCCGAGTCCAGATCTGCCGGGAAGCAAACATCAACCGTGCGGCTGATCATCACACCTCGGGCCCGCCACCCTCCCAGCCCTCCCCAGTCTTCCCGCTTGCTTCTCCACGCGACGCAGAAGGGGTGGGGTCTATGCCTGGCCAAAATTCTCATCGACCCCGAGACACTACAAGCGAGCGCCATTCCGATTGTGTACGGGAAAACGCCGTGGCTGGACCTCGCGCCTCTCTGTTGCGAGGCCGTTTCTGCCACGTCTTTCTCGTAGAGTCCGGCGCATGTACGAGCCGAGAACTGCCTGGGGATCTCCTTTTCACCTCCCACCTGCCCCCTTTTCCTCCCCGGGCCGCCTTGCTACCGAGTTTTGCCAGCTAAGCCATCTTATTGTGCCGCTCTGGATTTCCGGGACCTCTAAAACTAGCTCGTTAGGATGCTACCGGAACATAAACCAGACGCCGTACTTCCTTGGCAGCAATGATGCGTCTGATATTGGGCTTGCGTTACTCAATATATCTCGAATCCACCTACCCCAGGATGTACGCGAGATACCCATTTTCTTATTTCCGCCGCCGGCACCGAGCAACAGCATGTCTCTTGATGGGCTGGCCGCCTAGTTGTCTCCGCCCTCTCGAGTCGCAGAGCCCACCTAGCGGTAGGCATGCCCAAGGTCGGCTGCCACACCCCTCCCTCTCTGTATCGTTGACTCGCCCCTCTGTCGGAGGTGGGAATGACGCAGCTTACGCTGTTCATTAGAACTACTACCTAATAAGGCTCTGCGGCTGCACAAAGATGCACGCCCGAAGAATGCACGGCAATATGGCAGCCATTCACCTCCAGGGGTACTATGCCCTGGTCACGCCGTGTCTCCCGGCAAGGTGGTATCTACCCTGCGGTTTTCATTTATACCATTAGCATACCCTTCCATCCAGTTTTCTAGCACTTTTTTGTCTGTAACCTTACCGCGTTGTACATGCAAGGCCCTGTCCGGCTGCCGCAACATGTGCTGGGGTTAAGTATCTCGGCGTCCCTCCTTAACGAGGCTTGTTTCTGTCTCTTCGCCTTTACCCTGTCCGCCATTGGGGACTGTCCTTCTCTGTTCACGGTAATTCTCTTGGCAACTACATATAGCACGCCCTCCCCCTCACATCGGGTATAATAGATATACTTTAAACCACCATGAAGTTGTCCTCTGCTCTCCTCGCCGTCTCGTTTGGCTTGGCGGCTGCTCATGGCCATCACGAAGGTCAACATGTGCCCAAACTCGTGGGAGGGAGGAGGTTTTTTGGCGACATGAGGATGCGCCAGGCAATGGCAGCAAATGCACCAAGCATCCCAAAACAGCTATCGGAGCCTGCTGAGCGACAAGGAAGCCTGGGGAACCGCCAAATCGACGACAATACTGATGGCCAGTGTGGCGCTAAGTTTGGGAGCTGTGCTCCGGGATACTGCTGCTCGTCTGAAGGGTCTGTTATTGTCACACCACCCCATCGAGCCTCCAGCGAGCTTACCCCTTTATCAGATGGTGCGGGAAAACGCCAGTTTATTGCAATGCCCCTGATTGCCAAATCAACTATGGTTCCGGTTGTGATGGCGTGGGTTACCTGGTCCCCTGAACCCTACCTATTCTCTTGCTGACCCCCGAATGCAGAATAAGAAGCCTACTGGTGAAGACACATTTGGCGTTCCCCGGCCAAAACTCGGGACTACTCTCTATGGCGGTGCTGGAATTTACGAGTGTGTGAAAGTTGGCGATATTGCTCTGACCTTTGACGATGGGCCGTACCTCTATACCAACGACCTGCTTGACAAGCTAAAGGTTCGTAGGCAACCGATTTGCTGAAGATCGTACCCCCCAGAAGCTTACACATGGATTTACAGAGCTACGGCGCAAAGGCAACCTTCTTTATCACCGGAAATAACATCGGCAAGGGCATGATCAATGACCCCAACACCATATACCCCGCCATCATCAGGGTAGGAGAACCTCATGCTGTTATCGCACGCAAGCCAAGCTCTTTCACACTAACGTGGCTCCGTAGCGAATGCATGCAGAAGGTCATCAAATTGCCAGCCATACTTGGTCCCATGAAAATGCGAGCCTCATGACCAACACACAATTCACAAATCAAATGGTGTGGAATGAGATTGCAATCAACTCTATTCTGGGCTTTTTCCCGACTTATATGAGGTAAAGCAAACAACCCTCGTGTCTCTGAAGGTCGTTCCGCTAACGTGAGTCCTACAAGACCGCCGTATTCCATCTGTGGGAAGAACTGCGAAAATATCCTCTCAACGCTTGGCTATCATACGATATATTTTGATTTGGACACGGCGGGGTACCTTAACGACACCCCGAAGCTTATCCAAAACAGCAAGGATATCTGGGATCAAGCGATGAAGACCTCGGACCCTTCAAAAGACAGCTTCTTGCAGATTGAGCATGACATCCACACAACAATTGTGCACAACCTGACCGACTACATTCTGACATCCTTGTTTTCCAACGGTTACAGGGCGGTCACAGTGGGAGAGTGTCTTGGCGATCCTCCTGCCAACTGGTATCGTGCTGGTCCGTCTAATTCCTTGGTGCCCACGTCTGTATCTCGGTCGACGTCGCGGGCCAGCACCAGCACCAGCACGTCCGTTTCTATCCGAACGACCGTCCCAACTAGGTCCACAATCCCTCTCCCCTCGACCTCGACCACCACCAGCCGCACTACTGTTTCTATCCGAACAACTGTCTCGACTCGTTCGACGATTCCGTTTCCTACAACCACGACTGGCCGCACCACAATAACAGTGTTACCGACATCATCGACAAGCCAGCCGACCAGGACCACGATTTCTGTCCGGCCCACGGGTACTGGGGGAGCAAGTAAAGACGGGACCTGCGGAAATGGGGTGACGTGTGCTGGTACCCGCTTTGGCGCTTGCTGCTCCATATTCGGGTACTGTGGTACCGGCGATGATTACTGCCTCGTGGAGAATGGGTGCCAGACATCATTTGGCTCCTGTGAAGGCATAGTGACTTCTCCTACCTCTACGTCGCGTAAGTTGACTCTCACCTATGGTTGAACATTTCAGTGAGCTCTTATTTCTCTTGTTTTTGCGGAACCGCAGCATCATCTTGACATGTTCCCCTTTTGACCCAGCTAAAAAACAGGGTCATGAGCTAACATCGTTTTCCGCACCAGCGCCTGTAGGAACATCGCCTGCGCAGCCCCTTGCTATTAGTTCAAATGGCCAATGCGGAGCACAAAGTCTGCAGACATGCACAGGGAGTACATTTGGGGCATGTTGTGGGCCATCAAATCAGTGCGCTACAAACACAATTAGCTGTCTATCCATTCTGGGTTGTCAAAAAGACTACGGTTACTGCATCTAGAAAAGCGTGATTGGCGGTGGAGGCGGATTGGTTATAGAAAAGTCGCATGTCATCGTAGCTAGCGCCGCTAGAACGCATGCATGGGGCTTGTCTCGAAATGCAGGTCCGGGAATATGTATATAGGTGGGTGGGTGAGTGGGTGGTGTGTATATATCGAACTGTGCATTTGGTTTGCATTGGAGTTTGGTTTCTTCAAAATTAGTTACCTAGGTACCCAGGACGCATTTCCCGATATAGAGTTTTGAAATGTTCACTCTCGGTTTTGCTCATTCGATTCCTTACCTATATATGCTTTGAGTGGTAGGACACTGTTGGGTAGAAACAGCTCAAACGATAAGCGCTGGTGACCGCCCGGCGCAAGATCAGGTGGTGCCTTTACAGATAGCACCTTTTGACGAGCAGTAGCTGATCCCCACGTTGCCCCAAGACGCATGACGGTTAGGAAGATTGTATCATCAGGAACGAGAGAGCAGATTTCTGAAAGGAAACTCCCTTTTCTTCATCTATTCATCACACTCGTACAAGGCATCAGCCATCTCTCATAACTACGCAGGAAACAAAGCAGAGATTATCCCTCCCACCCACCCGCCCTTGGTTCATACATCCAGAGACGCCATCATGTTGGCCCCGGAGCCGGCAACATACCTCCAAGCCAAAACACCCGCCAGACAAAGCCGCCAGATAAAGGTATGCGCACATCCCAGCCCAGAACTCCGAATCTATGATACAAGGCAAATATGCCCAAGTCCACACATGGCTATCTATGTAATGCCCGATCACACAAGAGCAGGAGACCATGAGCAAACCAAAGGAGATATGTACGGCCAAAGCGTAGCTGGGAAGCCCCCAAAAACGTATACAAAAATGAAGGTGGCCGGCTCAGAGATAGAGAGGAAAGAAGTACATGCCGCCGCTGTCCCTGCTCTACAGAGTGCCTACTCTTTGCTAAAATCGAAAAATGGCCCCTCGAGATTCAAAAACTGCGTGAATTCGTCATATAATGGCTCGGCATGCGGAGCCTCTTGCTCCTGAGGCGTAAACGTATTTTGATGGTGTTGCTGATGATGCTGCGGCGCCATCTGCGCCATGTGTCCCATCGCCGGGTGGGCTGGTTGCGGCGCAGGGAAGGGATCTGACCAAATAATTCCAGCATCGTGAGCGCCGGTTGATGGCCCCCCTCCGTCAATTGTTGTGCCGTGATGGTGGTCGTGTTGGTGATAGGGGATCGTGGACATGCTGCTGCTGTTTCGGTGGTGACCTCTAGTCTGGTAATGGTGGCCCCCGTGCATAAACCCAGCCTCCCCAAAGCTGCCGTGCCGATGGTTGCTATCATAGCCAGAGTCTGGGATAGAGGCAGCTGGCTTGCGGTTTGGGGTGATCTCCCTGGGGCGATCTCCTTCATCAGCGCCATCCTCGCCGTTACCGGGGAAGTCGTCTGGGAGCGGGGGCGGACTCGTAGTGACGTGGTGGATGGTAGACCGGGAGGTCGAACTCAGGCCCGAGTTTTGCCTGGATAGGTTCTCTTGTGGCTCATCCATCAAACCCTGTATGTTGACGTTTTCGGGCTGGGAACCCATGCCAACGACGAGGCTGTCACGGTCCGAGGAATCCTTCGAGCTTGATGTCGCTGCTCCGGGACTAGTAAGCTGCATCGCAGGTCGGTCGGTGGCCGAAGCCCCTGGGCCCGCCGAGTTTCTTGCCAGCTGGTCACTGGACGGTCCTGCGGCTGCACCGTTGAATTCTTGGTACATTTGTCGAACGATAAGAACTGTGGCCATCTTCTCGAGTTGCTGGTTTCGTTCCAAAAGTGCGTTGTTCTCCCTCTGGAGTCTTTCACGCTCGTCAATTATGGAAATCGAAGTACCACCGGGGGTGGAAGTCGGCGGGGCGGGGGGTCTCGGGAAGAAGGCGGCAGGAGATGGCACTGAAGTGGGAGGGGATGCATGGTCGTCCCAAGCAGCACCCTCGACACCAGCAGCAAAGAAACTGCTCCGCCGGCTAGGTGAGTCTCTCGATTGCTCTAGGTTGTCGCCCAGATCAAAGTGCAACGGAGCAATATTTGGTGCTTCGAACTCCCCGTCCGAATTGACGAGTGGTGTGAAGCTGTCGTATAGAATCTGCCATTTTTCTCGTTTGCCCTTCGACACCTTCTCACAGATGCTAGCGGCATGGCTATCAAATTCATGACGATCGTGAAACTGGCGCCAGCATCGCCGGCAGACACCAATTTTGGGATGGAGATAGTCGTCGTCTTCGATGTCAAAAGATGATATGGCTTCCTTGGTCACTGTGAGGCGGTGCGCAGGTCTTCCGAGGTGTCGTCTGCAAACGTCAGCAACAATCGTGTGCACGGTGGTTGGCTTTGAACTCACACGAGGGTAGAAATGTCCCGGTGCGCAGAATGACATGGTGAGTACTTCTCTTTTTGGTCCCTATCGCTATTCGCCAGATGTTAGCAACCGTCACCATCCTACAACAACGCGACCTGGAGGAACAGCTGTCTAATGTCTTGACGTACTAGATTTGTGGGTGGGCGAACCGGAATATGTCGGGCATGTTCGTATCGGTGAAGTCCTCTACCGCATTGGACTTTAGCTTTTTTTCCGGCCGGCGGTCGTCTTCTTCCGAGCCACGCCGACGCAGCTTGGGCGGAGTCAACCCTTTTTGAGGCCCTGAGCGCGAGGGGCCACCCAAATCGAAGCTGTTGTTTTGAGGCGTGTGGAATTGTGAGCTATAGGCCGTAGAGGGATTTCGTCCCCCTGAGGGCGAGTCATCAGGCGTGGAGCCTGTATCGCTCTCTTCGGCCCATGGTGAGACCTGATCCATTGCCACACCAGCCGCCTCTGGCTTAACATAAGTGCCGATGACACCCATTCCAGAGCCGTCAAACCTTCGGTAGCCTGGTGTCGGCAGGGGACTGTAGTGGGCGAGAGCCGGGTCGATCGCGATGTCCGACTGGGTAACAGGCCTCTCTGGAGCGCCGCTGTAAGTCTGTGAAAACGTATCAAGCATATACTGATTTTTCCGTATGCGGGTTGTTGGCGACGTCCAGGGGATGAAGGTTTGTGAATCGTGGTCTTGGGGGTCGCCGTAGCCGAGGCCGAGGTCGTCTTCATCCTCACCTAGTCCCATCGACTGGTCGGCACTGTCCGGGAAGAGGACGAAATCTGGACCGAAGGGATGCACGGACAAGGGCTTGGATAATGTCGGGGTTATGCGAGGGCCAGGTGCTGTGATGGGAGAAGCTGCTTCTAGGTGGGGTCCTGACTGGACGGTGATACGTTTTCCATTTGACTTGCTTCTGATGTATTTCCATTCATGTTTTTTCTCCATGTGTTGCTTGCAGTTGGATTCCCGCTTGGATTCGTACGAGCAAGACGGAAACAAACAATGGAAGGTCCTGGGGGAGGGCGAATGCTTGTCGTTAACGTGCCGCTCCAGCTCTTTTGCCGTTGGCCAGCCTTGCTCATGGTATTTGCAGGTTGCGAATAAACATTTGAAGGGGCGACTGTGAGACTTGGCGTGCTTGTTCAAGTCGCAGAGGCGAGGAAAGGACTTCCGGCAGTAATCGCAAATTTGCGGCTCGGCGGCAGCAATGCCGGCTTCGGCCCTAGCCGAAGCCATGAAGCCGTTAAAGAGATCACAATAGGGTGGGAGTAGATGGGAGGCGTTATTAGCGTCTGTCGGCTCTGACAGATCCAGAACAGCTTGTCTCGGTGACGCGTGACAGTGTCTGAACAATGGTTAACCTCAGTTCTAGGGCGAGAAAAGGAGACTCTCTCTCACCAACGGATTGAGGAGGGAGCCCGTCACCTGGTCTGGGAAGGTGGGGGAGAAAGCCGTGGAAGTGTGTAGGCTATGTGTTTGGGTGGCCTGGTTGGCGGCCTCTGCAGGCAGCACAGCTGGTCTCGAGCTCTGCCTGGAGTTGTGGTCGTGAGGCGGCGAGTATATATGGGCAAGGCGGCCTCTTTCAGCGCGTGTTGACAGCAAAAAGGCAGTGAAGGCGGCGGCGGGGACAAGATGATATAGCCCAAAGTAGCAGGGGCGTCCTGAAGTCCAAGACCGGCAAGAGACAATATCAAGAGATGTGAAGATATGACGGCGAGCCACAGCCTTGTGCAGGCTGCCTGCCGCTTAGTGCTGAAGACCCAACGGCTGGGCAGACAGCTGTCGACAAGGGGAAGGGGAGGGAGGGAAATGCAGCAGCAACACTAGTCACTGTCACGAGTTTATGCTCAAAAAGCACGAGAAACCGAAATTTCGAGCTGTGGGATGCATGGTTCCGCAGATTGGACAGAAAGAACACATGAAATCCGACTTGGACGGTGTGGATGTGAGGGGCGGCGGCCGGTTTTGACGACGAGCCTGGTGAAAGTCGACATACCGAGCAGCTGCGCATTTGCTGCGCAGGGGCTTAGTATTTCCCCAGGCAAGGACCGCTCCAGGTCGTCCAACCAGTCGGTCCCAATGAGGAGAGGCCTCGAGAACTGGCCTGGCAGGGCTGGTAGGGGATTGTTCGCTGGCCAATCGTTGGCGCGGAAGCACCAGCCGTGTCGTGACAACTGTGGTGTGCGGGCTCCCGCGAGCGGGCTGCCGCGAGCTGTCGCAGTTCGGCCTGCTCGTCATACTTGCCGAACTCGTGGCACGGGCGTACTCGACTCGGCCTCGTGGGGCCTCCTAGGACTCCAAGGCGCTGGAACTCCAGATCGCCGGCAGCCTTCAGCAGGCCGCCATCGGTTTGGCAAGTGCTGCTTTGGAAAGCGGTTATTGTTCCTAGCCGTCGAGAACTGTGCTCTTTTCGCCCTCGCTCGGGTCGCGCGTCATTGTCGAGCGATGATAGACCGGTCTGGGCTTGCTAGCCGTGATCACTGCCTTGGAAGGCATTCGCGCATGGTATCCAGACAGGAGCGTCCATGCGTCGAGTCTCGGGGTTGATTTGGGGGGCAGTGTTCTCCAATTGACCAGCCATGGCCTTGCTCATAGGCCCCCAAAATCCTGCCGTGGGGTAATGGGGTGACTTGTCCTCCAAGACTCGAAACTGGCTGGGCCTCCAAACCGATAAAGCTTATCTTCCAGCGAGGGGTTACGCCTGACGGGCTGCCTTGCATGGCCGTGAATGCGGTGTTTGCTTG
This sequence comes from Lasiosphaeria hispida, assembly GCA_033439745.1. NCBI lineage: Eukaryota > Fungi > Ascomycota > Sordariomycetes > Sordariales > Lasiosphaeriaceae > Lasiosphaeria > Lasiosphaeria hispida. Next base: position 3,774,953 of record JAUIQD010000003.1, read on the forward strand.
CGTTTGTCGGGTTTTCGTCATTGTCGGCTGCAGACCCCTAGTTGCGGAGTTGCGGCATACCGTAATGTTTAGGCACCCGCCGTGTTTCCTGTCATCAGCTGAACCAAAGATATTGACATCTACCTTGATAAAAGGCGAGTCGCCAACCTAAGCCCACAACCACCCCGAGCAGCAGTCCCGTATCTAGCTTCTGGTTGGAGCCTTTGAGAAGGGCGTTGGGTAACGCGTGAACGGCACCGTCTCCTTTATTGGCCTTTATTGGCCAATTTAGACTTACCCACGAACTGACTGCATCTCAGGTCGCCCATCACCTGAAACCGAATGAGAGCAGCCTTGTAATTGGCAGCAACTGCATTCCGTCAGGCAGTTCCAAAACAACTTTTAGTAGGCATAGCCGCACCCTCGCAAACCCTTTTCGTAGACCCCTACGGGCCCTGATCGACCCGGAAATGAAACAATCAGGAGCAGCGACCTTTGGTGTATAGCCGGGCGCTGTTTCGTACGATTGTATCGGACTGCTGAGATATAACTCTTTCTCCTCGCGTAGTTATTCGCTGCCGTTCTTCAAAGCTAGGTATGTTTTTTTTTTTTTTTTTTTTTTTTTTTAGGGGGGGGGGTTTTTTTTGTGGCAACCAACAGCCAGCCGCCTATGTGTCGTTGTGCCTATATGTCGTTGTGAACAGGTTTCTAAACATAACTGAATGTCAACCATGTAGGCCTAAGCCAGTGGCCTTATCTAACATCGAGCACGGAAAATGGAGTAAATTTGGATGTAAAAGGCGCTTGCACCATGATTTCGGTCAGCGATACTTCACCGAGTTCAACGAATCTGCGTGAGCTGCATTGTTCTCTTCAATTGGCCGCCGATGGCTGGCCGCCAGGAACGAAAAGAATACCTTATGTACTTGAGGGGGTAGTGGTAGTGGGCTGAAATGCCGCTAGATGAACACCGCCGTCTTCTGAACTTGACTGCTGCAAGACCCTCTGGCAGCCTCGGCTGCGCTCCTCAAGCACGCTCTCGGTGAAAGATTGTAGCCCAAACTAAGCAGTTTGTTCGGACCACCCAATTCTTCATTTGCCGGCTTGGCAATGTCCAGCCCGGCCGTGGTTGAAAATCCTTCTGCGTAGTCTAATTCTGGAAAATCGGGTTGTCACGCAAGGCAACGAAATGAGAGATGGGCGTCAATAGCTCGAGAAGCTCCTGGGATTTCGGATGGCGCTGGACAATGATCTGTAGGGAGACGACGACGGCAGACTACCAAGTGCCGAGATGGAAGCCAGAGATGTGTGAAGCCAACTAAATCTGGTCCAGAAATCCGAGGAGCTGGTTCAGTGGCACCCCATCCATACCGTCTCCTTTCACAGTGAAATGACCACTCGACGACCCAACGGCAAGCTTCAGCGGGCATGAACTGTGGATTGTGAGCCAATTTCCTAGGCAGTATGGGATATTGAACACGGCGCCAAGCACTAGATCTAGAAACATCAAATGTCGAAACACAACCCTGGTGATATAAGATGGGGGTTGCGGCCCGCAGCCACGCAGGAGATCCTTGGACCGTTGAGGGTTGGGGTGGGCAGAACGTAAACAACAGGAGGAATCGTGGTATCCCTACCCGATAAGCAACGGACGGAAATGGAAGGGGGAGGCTGTGATGGCGAATCGAGATCCCCTTCCTCACGTCATCTTCTTTTGCCGGTGCGCAGATCTTCAGAGCTTGACCGCAATGTGTGCTGAGGCGGAGGTGTGTGCCGTTTGATCCTGTTGCCCGGAAAAAGAAGCAGAATTGAGTTCCGCATCTTCCAGAAACTCGGTCGCCAGGCGATCGCGACTTTAGTCGTGTGCGTGTGCGTTCGCTGCACTCCGCAAAGAACCAAGAAAAGAGGGGGCAGTGAGATGAAGATGCGCCACTGTCGCTCGCTTGTGTTTCGGCCAGGGCCCCAGTCGCGCCTGCTGGCCAGCCGCCTGTCGAATGAGGAGGAAACACTGGCTTGTGTACCTGCATTAGCGCAAAGAACCCTCCACACAGGAACAACTCTTTTCAGACAGCCTCCTTTTCTGCATCCTCACAGTGTCGGCTCTTTGCCTTCTGTTTGGTCGAGCTCCAAGATCGGCTGCCGACGGAGCTTGCATCCATTTCGAATCAAATGTGGCCGCCGATGAAGGGGAGGGCGCCGTGACCTCTATCAAATCTCCTAGGTAATAGGTTCATGTCACGCTTCAACAGAAACCCAAACTCATCATATTCCTCAACAGCAGAAGCTTCTGACTCGAAAGACTGTGCTCGCAGGCTAGCCGATGCCTTGCAGCAGATGGAGTGAGGCACAAGCGGCAGAGTGGTAAAAATAAGGGTAGGTGGTGGGCGTTGCGACTGCATGGCGGGCATTCCTGCACGTCTATCTTTGTGGCGGATCATCAAGCTTCGCCCAGTGTCGATAGACTACGCCTGCCAGCCTTCTAGTGCAATCTAGCGTCTCTAACGTCGTGTTATTTGCGCCTTCCGAATGGAGACAACTTCATTCGCCAACACTCAAACGACAACTTTGCCAATAAGGTGGAGGGGAGGAGAAGCTGGTCGTTGGATCATATCGGTATTCCTCTAAAGTAGTTGCAGATTACCCCAGGTAACCCTAAGGGTCCGCTGGCTGCATCTTAGCATGGAGATGGCCCTAGGTCGCAGCTCCTTCTCGGAGTGCAACATCATGGACTGTATTTTCTGGAGCGGTCAACGAGATAGGCCATCATCTGGCAAATCAGAGAGAAATCACAGCACTGTGCTCCTAGCACAACTTTGGCGGTGCGCTGTTATCCATGCGCCCCTAAGTGCCCACCAGCTGCCCACCATCATAAAAGTGGTGGGGCTGACATGAGGGGCGACGTTGGAGCCGGAAATGGCTTGCAGGCCAGACCCCTGTCTCGACCCTCACCACCCTCCCAGCGCTCCGCCGCCCTGCAGGAACAAACGAAAGACGACAGCGAACAACAGCGAGCGACAGAGAGGCGCCGCTCGCCGAGCCCCTGGATCGACTGAATTAGCGGGCCATTCGCTTTGGGCAGGTCGAGCGGTGACAGCAATTTCCTCGCTGCGCTGCTCTGTGACTGATGGCCTAGGTATTTAACTATGTCCGTCTCCCTCCAGCTTCACTCTCCTTCGTTTTTCTCTCTCCAGCCCAACAAGCCATTTCAGCTCTTGAGTATCTCTTGACTCCTTGACTTCGGTCGTCCACTCTTTAAAAACAACTATCAAAGCTTCCTAGCTTCAAGTTCATTCTTTTCACCAACCCAACCCCCCCACCACCAACCTTTTATACCCCCTTTTTTTCGTTTTACGAATCAACATCAGTCAAAATGCGTTTCTCTGCTGCCGCTGTTGTCGCTGGTGCCGCAATGGCTTATGCCCACGACGGTCCCCACGGTGCCCCTGATAGCACTGTCTACTCGACCGACTACACCACCATCACGTCGTGCGGCCCCACCGTGACCGACTGCCCGGCCCGTTCGACTGTTGTCTCGAGCACTGTCATCCCCTGGACCACGTCGACCGTGTACAGCACCACCACCTATACCATCAGCGACTGCCCGGACACCGTCACCCACTGCCCCTACGACTCGACTCAGGTCGTCACCGAAGTCATCCCCGTCTCGACGACTATCTGCCCCGTTGGGGACTGGCCCGCCGCTACCCCTGTTGCTGACGCCTGGCCCACCACCACCCCCGCCGGGAACTGGGGCAGCTGGCCCAAGAACAACACGGCCAGCTGGGGTACATGGGCTCCCACCTCGTCGGCTGCTGCTCCAGCCTGCCCGACCTTCTCGGTCAAGACCATCTCAACCTCAATCACCACCGTCATCCCCACCGTCATCTACGAGACAGTGTCGGTCCCGTGCCCCACCCCAGCATGGCCCGCTCCCTCGGCCGCACCGCCTTCCGTACCGGTCGGCGGCAACGGTACCATCACCACTCCTCCTAAGGCTACCGTCACCGCCGGTGCCTCCACCATGGGCAGCTCTCTCCTCCTCGCCGCTGCGGCCGGCCTCGTTGCTGTCATCCTTGCCTAAACGAAGTAGTCAAGGTCGACTTCTGTTCTGCTTTGCCTTCTCGATTTTTCATGCATCATAAACAGCCTGGATGGCTACGGCATATTTACGACAAACTATGTACGGGAAAGGGGGTTCTGGGGTTTTGAGCCAAGAGATATCAAAAAGCTGCTCTGGGATGCCCAGCATCATGGCACGTCAGATACCACATTGTATTTAATCTTCTAATTGCAACAATTTTTGGGCGTTTCTTGAATCGCCTTGCATCTCTCAGTACAAGGCGATCCTGAGCGTCATTTTTGAACATCCAAACTTCGAAGACTATTTTCCACTTGACTGGTAACAACGTGACTCAATTTGTTTCTTACCACTCACTACTGGACGCAGGCGTTTGCTCATCTCCAAGGGAGCCGTGTGGCGCCGTTTCATCTTCTGATATGCCGAGATTATGATCCGCCAATTCCATGGCTCTGGTTGGCCAAGGGTTCGTGTTACCACCTCCATCGACCCCTATTCTCCACAAGTTTAGCGACCTACCTCAATTGGAAAGGGCACCCGTGGCTGCGCCATTCCGGGTTTAGCTGCATGGTCTGCCATTCCGGTGGCACAGACCTGAGAAGCAGGGACCTTTGGGCCTGCATGGATGTGCTTGGGGATGATGTGCGCAGGTTGCACCCTCTCGCGGTGATAGCCCATGTGCCCATTTGGTGGGTGCAACCGTCATCGTCCAGACCACGGATAGGAAATGAGAGTGTGGTGTAATGCACTAAATAGATTGGGGCCAGTTGGATAGGCAAAGAGGGCAACTTAAAAAGATGTGTTCTCTGCCTGTTTGTTGGTTGCTCGACCTTGGCCTCAGCTCCATCTTGGTCGGGTGGTCCTGCCTCTTGGATTCTCGACACGGGGAAGCCACCGATATCGACAAAAAGCACAGCCTTTCTCTTTCCACATCAAGCAGCTTCAAGCTATTCCGGTCCCCCCCCCCCTTTGGCAGTTTTTTCTTCTCCATTGTTCTCTCTTGTCCAGGGTCAATGGATCAATCCATCAGGCATGATAGGTTCTCCCATCGCGACGCAACAGTGGGCACACACTTCGAATTATATTCCCGCTACCCTCTTTGTTTGGATTCTGTGCTCCGTACCCCCAAGCCCCCATATTTCCCATGACTCTTTTCCTCCTAGAAAACGGTCGTCGTATCACAAACGTTGGCTAGGAAGTGTCTGCGCCAAGTGGCCATCCACCTGGATCAACAATCTCCCTCCACAACACTCCATACACCACCAAGAGACCAAGTACGTATGTGATGATCTCGGGAGTGCCGCTTCTCTATACAGGATAGACCCAGCCATTTCTGGATTCCACTTTGCGGGGGAGGAGCCGGTTTCATGCGGCCCCAGAGTTGGGGCTCCGCACAGAGAATGGAGCCGACGACGGCGGCGGATAGGCCACCATGGGCCACCTCAATCAAGGAACATCATGCCGACCGGCACAGCAAAGCCGGCCACCTCTTAACAGCGCTCTGCTATCGACATACGTTTTCGTCCTGGGAATGTCGGAAAACTCGGATGCCATCATGGATGGATTTCGAGAGGAAAGCGTCGCGGCTAAACTAAACTCGCGGCTGGGCTGTGAACCTCCGCTTTTGGGAGCGCCCTTCCCGTCTGATGATGAAGTGCGGGAGGGGACGCGCGTGGGACAGGACAGATTTGGCCTTGAATTGCCAGACGACGTAAGAGGTGTCGTCAGTCTCGAAGGGGGCCCAGAGAAATTCTCTGTTGGAAGTAGCTGTCAGGTTTCCTGACGAGGTCGAGCAAACAACCATCACCAAGTTTCTGTCTGATAGGCATTGCGCGTGCCTCTCGTTCTCGCGCTCCCACCAACTCTTGGACTTTGAGTCCGTTCGCTCGTTACTTCCCCCTTTGCTTGCCGTGACGTTCCAGCCATACGGATACCAGACACAGACGGGCTCGCTGGGTTGAGTTCGCGTCTCGAGGGGATCTAGATATCGACCTTGGGGCCAGTCTCGCGGATATGACGTCTATCCTTCTCCTTCTCCTATCCCCCGCCTCCCTCTTCCGCCTCTTCGCACTCCTCCTCGCCGTCGGGGCTGGCCTCGCCCAAGCCCAAGATGCCACCGAGGCGTCGACCACCACCGCGGACGCGACCGCCGAGCCGACCTCCGAGGTAAGCTCCAGCAGCCCGACCGCGACGGGCATCACCCGCGTAGTCCAGATCTTCTTCATCGACGAGCGCTCCTACGAGGGGCTCCCGTACACGATGCTGCACAAGGACTCGGGCGCCGTGATCGGTGTCGAGGCAGACCGCACCACCTTCGTCATCACCTCGACGCGCGTCGACAATCGGCCCCTCCCGCTCCACTCCCGCACCGACAACGTCACCACCGGCATCCCCACCCTCACCTCGGCCCGCCTCGGCCACATCACCAACGCCACGGGCCTCGCGAGCACCATCACCCAAGGTCCCGGAACCTTCGAATACACAGGCACCCGCTACGGCCCAGACCACACCCTGTACCCCCCCCCTTTCCCCCTTCCCCCCTCCTTCCACAAGCTTTACTGACCATCTCGCAGTATAAACCGCTGCTCCCTCAACGGCACCGCCTCGGCTGTTTGTAACCTCACCCACGTCGGCCCCGTGTGGTACACCAAAGACCCGGCCTGGAACGGCACCTTCTCGACCTACTCGTACAACTGGACGAGCGGCGACCGGTTCGGCTTCGCCCCCGTCACCATCACGGCCGGCGCCGAGATGCTGGCGGAAACGAGCCCGACGGCGAGCGGGACGCCGAACGGGGCGGCGCGGAGGGCGCTGGGAGGAGGCGAGGCTGGGACGGCGGTTGTTGTTGTTGGGGCCGTGTTGGCGGTTGGGGTTGGGTTTTTGCTTTGAGTCACTGGGCCGGGGCGTGTGCCGGGGCGGCGTGGGGGGGTTGGATTGGGTTCCTATAGTGTTTGTGGTGTTGAGGGGTGGTTAGGTTGGGCGATGGTAGGGTGCTTGAATGAGTTGCAGTGGGGTTGTTTGGTTTGGGTTGCTGAGATATGGGATTCTGGGTGGTTGGTAAAATCTATGGAGTTTTGCTGTTTATATTGGGAGGAAAGGGGTATAAATATTCGAGTCAATTTACCGACTTCAAGACGGGCGCAAGTCCGCGGAAGCTTGCCAGCAGCACATGCAGGTTAAGGTATGGTAGGCAAGCCTTTGCCATTCCCCTCATGCTTGACGAAACTCGAAAACCCGCTTAGATGTGAATTGTGAGAGCTTCATGGTTTTGACATTGCGAGCATACTAGTATTGGCTGGGTCTTCTGTTCGTTTGGTGGGGACATGGTTGATACTACTGATATACTTCGGGTATATAGGATGGCGCTTCTAGTACGCTTCCCCACAAGAGGGACGCGACCCCATATCGGTTGGATTAGCTCATCGTGCTGTATAGCTACCACCCCGGTTGTGGTATGCCGATTTACCATATAAAGAATAGAATGTATAGATGAGGGTTCCCATCGGCGCTCATCTTGAATGTTCATCTATGTATGACTGGATCCAAATACTTCTAAATGCACAAGAGCAAGACATGGCTATGCTACTCAAGCAAGCCTTCATGATCATAACTCATCGTCTATCATCGACCCATCCAAAACAATACGCCACCACAATGCAATCATGACCCGCGCTTTCTCAAACCCAACCCTGCCAACTCCCCCTCGCCCATAACAACAGCCTCGTCCTCAGCTTCGGCCTCATCCCTCGTTCCATCCAACACCCCATCGATCCCGTCCCCATCAAGCCCGATCCCACCATCAATATCTTCACCATCCACTTCACCGTCCACATCTGTCGTCTCATCCTCTGTACCCGTCGCACTACCTCCTCCAAGCCCTCTAGAGGTCTGCCGCAGCAAACTCCTCAAGTCGTCTTCACTCAGTAGACTCTCGATACTGCCCCTCCTCTCTGCCCCGCCGACACTCCCGAGCCGAACAGGCAGCACCCTGGTCTGCCGGCGACCCTTCTCCGCCATCCTCTCCACCTTCAGCCTGTTCGCGATAAACTTCAGCTTGGGGAACGCGCTCTGCTGGCCCTCATGCAACATGCGCGCCAGCCTCGCCGGGTCAGGATCACTGAGGATATGGACAAAGTCTGAGGCGATGCTCTTAGGCCAGATAGTTACATTGCCGCCAAACGTCTGCAGCCAGAGTTGGGACCAGTCCTGGCCGAGTGGCCGGGGCAGCAGCTCGAGCTGGCGCAGGACGCGCAGCCATTTGGTTAGATCGAGCTTGATGTACTGCTCGGTGGCCGAGCCAAGGTATCCGCCACGCCATCCGCGACCCTTGCGGTGCGTGACGGGCTGCCCGACAGAGCCGCGCGATGAGAAGAAGAAGAGGTTAATGTGCGGGTTGACCTGGCTGACAATGGTGAAATTGACGTTGAAGTGGAGGTTGAGCGCCTTGATGGGGATATCTGTCCGTAGGGAGCCGTCCTTCCACTTGTGACCAAACGAGTACGGGACAAGCTGTCCTGTGCGAGTCTTCATCATTAAGACGACGGGGTTGAGAATGCCTGGCACGGCAGCTGACGCGAGAACGGCCGACCAGATGACGCAGTCCGGGCTCGTCAGGTAGTTGCATAGGATGGTAGGCGAGTGAGGGTCTGCTGGGACGCATGAGACGTTGAGAATCCGCCCTGTGCGCTCGTACGCCTCCCTGAACGTCATGCTGCCTCGTGTCCACCAGCTGCATTGCTTGGCCCAGTCGACCGAGTCGAATCTTGCGCCTGTCTTCCACCAACGGCGGAACCAGATAGTAATGGGCTCGCGGCAGGCCGTAATTTTGCGGGCCAGAGATGGGACTAAGAGTTCCTTCAGCTCTTCGTTTGTTCGGGTTGCGACCAGCCCGGCCACCAAGGCTCCTCCGCTTGTACCGGTGATAATGTCGGGCAAGAGGTCGTCCTCCAAAAGCGCCTTAACAACACCGAGGTGATAGTATGCAAAGGTAGCGCCACCAGATAGACAGAGTGCTGTTCGACCGTAATTTGCGTATATGCCCTTGAACGTGACCCTCTTCTCCTCTTCGGTCAGCTGATCTGTGTTCACCAAGAACTTGAGACCTTTTTCCACTGCAAGTTTGATACTTGTTAGTACACCGTCCGCTAAGCAATCACCGAGGGTAGGAGGGTTATCTTACCTTCATCCACGAAATTCTGCACCAGATTCTTGGTGCCATAGTACGTCTGACTGTACAGACGTGGGTTCTCAACCCCAACAAAGTTATTCTTGACGCACGCCTCGAGAAGGGCTTTCAAGTCCTCAACCGCCTTCTTCTTCTCTGCGTTGACCGATCCGTGGATACCTCCCGCCGTCTCCTTCTCCACAGCCTCGGCCCCTTGCCTACACTTCCTCATCTGCTCCCACACCCTGCGCACCGTTTTGCTGTCATAGTAGGCAAACTCGCTCTCCTCCTTCCACCTCTCATTTCCAAAGAACTCATCCATTCTTCTCGCGGCGCCCACCCACTCCTGATAACTGCCCGTAGCCCGCATAGCACGCCGCAGTTTCTCGCGCTGTCCGCGCCACGCAACGAACTGCTCGTACACGTAGATATAAAATCTGGTCGCCAGGTACGCAATTCCCAGCCCACCGATCCAAGCCCCGACAATGAGCAGGAACGGCCACTTGAGCAGGCTATACAGATAGCCCTCGCGCGTCTCGTCCTTGGACCGGCTGCCAATCAGCGTCTCGAGCGGGAGGCGAGGGGCACGGCGCCGCTTCTTGCCCTCGCCGCGATGTCTCCTGCGCTTTGCGCTGCCGTTGCCACTTCCAATCACCTTCTCGTGCACGGGCGCCCAATCGTTCTGCGCCGTGATGAACAGGCTGCTGCTATTGGATCGGTTTAGCTGCCGGGGGTGCTGGTTCTGGTTGTGGTTCTGGCTGGGCCCGGCCCCCGACCCTGGGGCGGCAGCGTCTGCTGCGGCCGCAACGGCCTGCGGGCTGTCATCGTCACGCCCGGCGGCCGCTGCGCGGCTGAGGAGGTCGAAGCTGCTGCTGGCGCTGTTGTGGCGCAGAAAGCCGCCCGGGCTGCCGAGGTGGACGGAGGAGGAGCCGTCGTCGGGAGACTGCGGGCCGGGATCGGGGGCGGCGAGGGCTTGGATAAAGGCCTCGAGGTGCTCGGCGGGCAGGAAGTTGGTGTCGAAGTCGGGGAGACGAGACCAGTCGAAAGCCTCGGGCGGAAACCCGTAGTTGCGCGCGGGAATGGAGAGGAGAGGGGCTTTCTCTTTCGGTCTCTTCTCGTCGCCGTTTGCTGCAGGCGTAGTGCGTTCTTCAGCCATGGTGATGTCGGATTAAGCGTGCTGCTGGGACCGGCTGCGACGCATGGCTGGCTGCGAGTTTATACTGCACCCAACACTGCAAGCAATGCTGCGACAGTGGTGGTGAGGTAATTGCTGAGAGGTGCAGAACGTCACAATAGAGTTGCAGCGTAAGCGGGTGGTATGTTTGATTCTGATAATGGGACGGTGTCTTCTTTTGGGAGAGGCGATTCATTCAGCCAGCGGCCGTCTTGCCTCGGCAGCGTAGTGGGGATGACGAATGACGTCGGCTCGCACCGCCCCTATCCCTGGCCTCCAAGCTCCCCAAACCGAAGCCGGGTCGTAAGGCCTCTCTGCCTTCTAATACCTGATGCATCTACATTTATCGATCAGCGCTTTCCATTTCGGGCTTTCCATTTCTGGGCCACCTCCCTTCCGTCTGAATACCGTCCCTACGAGTGGCAATATCCTACACAAGGTACAAATCCTATCGAGCGTAATCAGTTTGGGAACCGTTGAGGACATGTATGGCCTTTGGGATTTGTTTGCTGCAGTTGTCACAACGAACCAAAGAGCAGTCCGATGACCAACTCATCTGGTGGACTCGATTTCAGTGGCGCGCCTCCACTCAATTTCATCATGAGAGCACCAAGAGCCTCACCTTGGGCTCTGAACTCTTCACAAATACAGTAATGTCACATAGATAACTCAAAACTGAAATGTTATAAAAACATGATAACCGTAAACAAGAAAAGGCATTTGGAAGGCAGCAGGTAGAGGTATAATTGTCGAGTCATATCATGTCGTAGTGCAGACTGTCACCTTCCCAAGCATCCCTCTTCACGCCCGCGTTGCGACCAATCTGCAAAAATCCCCCGGCAACCCAGCCCGCTCACACGTCTTGGCTCTATAGTTTCCTCTACGCCTTCCTGCTGGCTTTCCCATCTCCAGTCTCGAAGCAACCCTCCCGCCACACAACATGGCCTTAGACGTACTGCGACAGCCACCGGATACCCTCGCCGTACCCCTGCCTCATCACCACCGAGCACATAAAGACCTCAATAGGTCGGATGCCCTCGAGCGGCACCTTACCCTTGCCCGTCGTCTGATACATGCCCAACTGGTGGCGGAGCTCGTCCTCGGACACGGCGTCTGGGTGATCGATCTTGTTGCCGAGGATGACAAAGGGGACCTTCGACAGCTCCTCCATTGCGAGAAGCGCGTCTAGCTCGGCCTTGGCTTCGGGAAATCGCTCGTGGTCCTTGGCGTCGACGAGGAAGACAATACCGTTGACCTCGGGGAAGTAATCCTTCCAAAGGCGGCGGGCTGTGAATGGTCAGTGCCGAGCTTGGGACATGTATGGCCATGTTGCGAGAAGCAAGTCAAGGCGTGGCACAAGGGGCACGCAGGCACCTTCCTGGCCTGGGCCTCTCGTCGACGACGCGAGTAAAATAGGAAAGCTTGAAACGCACCTTGTGCGTGGCCACCCAGGTCAAAGGTCGTAAACCTCACATTGCCAATAGCCAGTTCCTCCGAAGCTGGGATATCCCCTCTGTCAGCCAACCTGTATCATATGCCGCTGCCGCGTGTGGACATATGCGCGGCAACCACCAGCCGTGCTGGTTGGCGAGGAGAGGGAGGGCACTCACTCGGATGTAGCGTGGGCTGGAGAATGGCAACGCGGTCATTCTTCAGCATATGTAGGAGTGTCGTCTTGCCGGCATTGTCGAGTCCTAGGAAAAGCAGCTTGGCGTGCTTGTTGAGCAGGCCGAGCGAGGACAGGACATCGTAAACTGCGATTGGCCACCCTCGAGTCAGCAAGCGTGTCCTGTCGGACGGAGAAAACAAGGGCAGCAGAGAGGAGAGAGATGCGTACACCAGTTGATGATCCACATGGTGGGTGTGTGGTTTGATCGGGCTCTGCCGTCTGGCTCGAGGTCTATAAAGATGCTGTATGTTGCGGAGCGACTTTTGTTTCGCAGACGGAATCGAGTGACGGTTTTAATGGCGTGCGCAGGGCCAGAGATTCATGAAGTGTCAATCGGCTTCAAGGCTAGCAGGAATTGGAGCCACGCCCAGACCACGTCGCGGTTGATGGTAGTGCCTGGTATCCCAGGCAAAAATCACATGACTGCCTGCTCCTGGCTGGTGCCGGCTGGCAACTTGAAAGCAAGCTACTGGTTGCATGTTCCGAGTCCGTGACGCACTGCCTGCTCACACCACCCGCCTAGCGCCAAGTCATACGTGTTATCGTCGATTGATATCGTATCGATCCGCCGCTTCATCTGGCCACTGTCATAGTAGTAAGCAGTGGCTGTGGCGCTTGGCCCCTGGGGCTGAGCCGAGGCCGCGATAACTGCATGTCGTCACTTGTCGTTTGTCATGTTCATGTGGCATCTCGTCAAATCAAATACTAATAAAGAATTTGTTAAAATTAAGAATTCCCTGCGGAGGTTCGCAAACCAATATGTATGTACACTCATGGAACTCCGATATTTGCGCCTAGCTGACAATTATGGCCTGGTTCGTCCCAAGGCAATGCTGATTACAAAAGAATAAGAGAGCCTCCTATGTACGCCTTGGCCGCCATGGTCGCGAACAATAACCATGGCCAGGCTCGTGAAATCATAAAATGCCGCCTATATGCAATGATATCCCTAAACGTCCGTATAATGATGCTTAACAAACTTGCCTCCCAGTTAAATAGAAAGAACGTAGTTCCCTTGCCCGAGCTTGCTCGCCATAATAAGCCCGACCTCTCTCATGCGCTCTGCACCTTGTCCTGGTGGTGGTCTCTTGACCTGGGCCTTCTCCTTTCGCGCCCGGTTGCAGTACTTTTGGTAGAACTTCTCCCTGCGTCGTTGGCGCTTCTGCTCTAGCCCCTTGACGATATCGATCGCCCCACGGATGTGCGACTCCCTAGTCACCGTATTGGCTCTCGACCGACGGGGCATCTTGAGATATGGAAAGAGAACCGGTCCTCTGGGCAGCGACTTGGTATGTGTCAAGCCAGGCCGGAAAGCAAGTGACCTGAACGCGATAGATCCGTCAAGTTGGATAGGCGACGTCGCGGGAGACTGGGTTAGGGTTCCGAGAGGAAGCGGCGATCTAAGTCTCCGAGGAGAATGTTGGTCAAAGAGCCTGCGCGGAGAGCGGCCGCGCGCCTTGGGGGGAGGCGAATGATGTCTCTTGGGTTTAGGCGGAGGCGAGCGGCACCTCTTTGGAGAGTGGCCGTCTGACTTCTTTCTCCGTCCCGCGCGCTCGTGGTGGATGTCTTCTAGCTCGCCGTGGAGCCAGATATTATCGTCACTGTCGCCGTGACCCTTTTTGTACAGCTCCTCAGCCTCATCCTCGGGCTCAGAAGTAGGGAAGCTGGGATCGATATCCTGAGGGATAAGCTGCAGCTTGCCCTGTTTGCGGGCAGTGAGATGCGAGATGTACGCCTCCTCTAGAGGACGGTCTTCGTCCAGGGTGCCGCAGACGAAGTCGGTGCTGTCGGGGAGCTCAGGTGTAAATGCACGGATAGCTAGGTGCCTCTGGCGCTTCTTGGCGCGGATAGCACCCGCAATGCGTCTGGCGCAGTCCGAGGAGTCTGAGTTCTCACCGACCGATAGCCGGCGGTGCATTGCCGATACTCCAGTAGACGAGTGGTGACCTGCGGCGCGGGTGGTCCAAAGAACTAAATCGTCATCCTCTTCCTCATCGGAATCTGCAAATCCAACCTCGTTGTCGGTCTTGTACCCGTCAGAGGCCTCGTCGTCCCAACCGTACTCAGACTCTGCTTCGTTGGCGCCATGTTCTGATTCTTCTTCTTCGTCCTCATCCTCGTTGTCGTCGTCGGCATTGTCGCCGTCGTCACCGTCAGCACACTCGTCCTCGTTCTCCTCCTCCTCCTCCTGATCTGCCTCCTCTTCAGCCTCCTTGCCGAGCTTGCGGATGGCGTTCTCCTTCCGCAGAGTGTCGTCGATGGTCAGCTTAGGTTTCGAGGATGTATCATCCCGGAGAATCCAATCGTCCTCCTGCGGCTCATCGCTGGCAAATTCATGGAACCGAGAGCACTCGCTTTGGAGGTCCGTGGAGTTGGCTGTCAGCCATGTCTTGGATCTGTTGGAGACGGGGCTTTGTGACGACCGGCGAGCAGTCGAGGAGCGAAGAGAGCGACTTGCAGGCGAACGTGACTTTGGAAGGCCTAACCCTGTAGGGAGCGACGACTGCGGTATTGAGGTTGCATCAACAGCGGCCTGTTGAGACCGTTGTGGAGACCCATATCTGGTGGAGGGCCGAGAGGGGCACGCAAACTTAATGATGCAAGCCTTTCTCGGAGCATTCTGGGGTTTGACGGCATTGCTAGAGGGCTTGGGAGGCGGAGGCATCAACGACTTCTCATCAGGCTTTGGCTTGGCCGCACAAGCGAAGGAGATGCACCGCTTCTTCTCGAGAGCCTGGACAGCAGGATCCCTTGCTGGCGGGCTGGCCTTGGCATCCAACGCTTTAGTAGTCGCTATGAGCCTACTTCCATGCCCAGCAATAGGGACAAACCCGACATCAGGCAGGCGTGGGCTCGGCGAGCTGGTGCGAGCGGGCGTGGTGATACCGGTGTCACATGTGAATTCAGCGGCCGAGGAAAGGCTGAAATTGCTCGTGATGGAGCGTCTTCTCCTAGACCTTTGGTGGTAGCCCATTCCTCCGGCTTCCTCGTCGGAGTGGCTTTGAAGAGCCTTTGTTAAAAGTGATTCATGGTGCTCACTGCCACGTCGAACAGGAGCGCGCTTAAATTGTTTTGGGATTGGTGATGCTGGTTGGTTACTGTCCGGCGGCTCGTCAGCGTCTGTGGCGGCGTCCTCTTCTGCGGATGGTTCCACATTGGCGGACTGTGTCGCAGTCCAGGCTAGGACGTTCGATGTCGTATAGTCGTGAGGGATGTGCCTGTCCATTTTGGCGGGTTGATGGCGGAGATGCACGCCTGACTAGTTGGTCGCGTCGGTAAGCTGTGTTGTTAGGTGCAAGCCAAGGTGGCTGCAGGGGTGTCCGCGCCCAAGGATTGGGGTCTCTCAAGTCGAGAGTTGCGAGGTTGGAGATAGCGGTGAGATTGAGTTGGTCCAAATAGACACAATTGGAAGACTCCGAGAGGGGGCAGACTTCGTCCTTATGTTTCGCAACAGGCGAGGTTAAGGTCGTGTCCCTAAGGACCGCATTGCTATAAGAGCAGAGCCATAGCTGGCGATACAGTGGGGGTCGCGAGGCTGTAGTGATTTGTTTGAGAGGTCGAATTCTTCGACCAAGCAGCGTCTGGATGAGTTTTGGTGAGTTGAGCGGAAAAGTGTAGGGCTAGTTGACGGTGAGTGACGTCGGAGTGACCGTGGAGGAGATGGGATGGGTGATGACTGTTGCCAACACGCCAGATTGGAAATGTCGGTCTGCGTGGTGCCTGGGGCCACCACTGTAAGTATGTGCAAAGATAGTATGTAATGTAGAAGGCAGAAAACCGCTGCTCCCAACACAGAGACGCAATCTCTGGGAAGGGCGGCAAAATATCAGGATTTTGAGCCTGGCGGAGCAATTCAAATGGAAAATGGAAATGGTTGAGATTGAAAATGGGGCCGTGCTGGTCCCGAGGGCAGAACAAAGGAACAGGGTTTGTGTTTGAGCGAGAGGGGGGGCTTGCGCAGGGTGCACTGTGAGGGGACCACACAAGCTAACTTTAGCAGATGGGACAGCGACTTGGCGAAAGTGGGCAGCGTGGGATGGCGGTCTGAGAGAGAGGCGCTCACAGCAAATCTTGCTTACTTTCAGGGCAGGGGCGATGGCGACAGTCGTCCGACGGACGGTGGGTTCCACCGTAAGGAAAACGGAGGGAAGACCAGACAATCCGAGGGCGTGTTCTTCTCCCTGACTGCGAAATCGCTGAGCCCCTTTTGCCACTCTGTCGAATATTCTCTTGGCTTTCTTCCAGAAACACAGCCTGCACAAAACCTTTGACACAAGGCACCAGGCTCAAATTTTGTCGAGGAGCAGTCTTTGCGACTTTATATCTTGCATCTTAGGCTTTGGTGGCCACAAACGAAGCACAAGTAACTTATAAGGCTGCTGATCCGTGACTGTACGACGCGGCCCAGTGACAAGATACCGCAGTGTCATTAGGCCGTTCCCTTCTCTTGGGACTGCCTCAAACTCTGCACCCCACCGTGAAACCCAGATGATCACAAGGTTGTCAAGGAAGGCAAAAATCTTGAAAAAGCCGATAGGCTAGGGCGCGTTGACTCTGAGGAACGTTGGGACCACACGCCGCCTCCCCGACGCAGAATGGTATACACTACTGTACGACCTTTAGTGCAGCTGGCCCTTTGGTGGACGGCGCCGGCATATTCGCCTTCCTTTGTCGCAACCACCTCCTATTCTGTGACTGAGTGCTCCAGCTGCCCCCGCGCAAAAGACACCGCGATAGGTTTTCACAAGGGGCCCGGATACCGTCGCTTTATTACGCTCCGCCTTTAATCCTTTGTTTCCACCCCGTGGATCTGGCAAGCTCCTGCAAGTTGGCCTTGACTTGCATGGCACCCCGCTTGCTGCTCTGGTCAAGCCATTCAAAGGCCGCCCAATTCGCAGCCAAATTTTGTGAATCTGCGAATTGTCTGGCGCCCGAGACGACCCGCGCCGCCGCCTTAGGAGCTGAGCACCTTGGATAGCCGCTACCTCAGATAGTCTAGTGTATCTGTACACTAGCTCGCTTTGTTCAGCCATCAGACGACGGAGCCCTGGGAGCGAAAAACGGAGACCTTAGACGGCACCCAGCACGGGTAGCGACTCCGAGTTCGTCCCAACATTCGGGATGGAGGTGTATGAGGGCTCTCGTAAACAAGCTCGCGAGCTTGAGCTGCTGTGCGAGCATCAACCCAGGACTTGCTAGCACATTTGAGCCCTTCCGCACCGCGTTTCCTGTGCAACCAACCAACTCCTTGCACCCGACGACACTGAGCCGTGTGCGCACAACACAGGCAACGGAATCGAAGTTGAGTGCCGTTTGCCCAGCCGGGAGATCTCGATAGGCTGTTGACAAGCCCTTATTGCAGGGAGCAGTTCTCCACTGCCTAGAAAAAAGCTTCTGCAAGGTGCAGATTACCTACACGAGCACCACGCAAGGTCGACACAGGGAGGTCGGGGCTTGCAGCAGGGCTTGCAGTTGGCTGCTAGAGTCTGATGATTTTATTCCCGGAACTTTAGTGAAGGAGGGTCCGTGAGGGTCCGTGAGGTTCCCGGCGCTGACAGCAAATATCGCGAAAGACCGCCGCCATTGACTACGATATCGCCGACACGTCAATTACGGCCTGTATCTACCACCACACCGCCCTCGCCGCCGTTTTGCGCACTCGGCATATTATCGCATCGCATCGTTACGGCCTTGGCCAGACGAGAGTCCCATCCCCGCAGATTTTGTCAACGGCCGACGCTCTTGGGTGGTAATTCCAAGGTCGCTTTTCTTGCACCCCGCCTTTTTTGCCGTGCTGACTAGCTAAGCGATTTGTTGCCAGTTGCGGTCATGGTTGACGACGGGCGTCGAGGAGAGCGGTCGGTCGAACATGTGCACGATTGTGAGCCAATGAGGTGGGATGCAATGCGACCCTCCAACATACTCCACGCAATGCCCTGCCAAGGCAATGCCCATAAATGGAGGAGATTCTCCGATTCGTGAAGCCACAGTCGCATGTTACAATGATTCGATGGTTATTGTCAAAGATATACGCAAGACAATACGCGACGGCTTGGTACGGAACAGCGTAACAGAGAAGACCACCTCCATCTGACCGACGTCTTCTGTATGGTGGGACCATGGGCAGGATCAACATGGTCTGCATCAGTAAATTCGGGGTTCTTGTTTCGGGTGGTCAAAACCCCACGTTCAACAGCATGGCAGCCAGATTGCAACACAGGAGCTAGAACACAACCCCGCACTCCAGCGTCGCGTGGCGCTGGTGCTGTTCGCCGGTGAGGATGGATAAGGTAACCCGCACGTCTCTCGCAAGGTATTGAAAACGCTTCCGCGGAATGCCGAGGTCTTCTGGAGTATTAGTATTGGATGCGATAGAAGCGCTTGCGACCGACTGAAGGCGAAATTGTTTGGAAAACGGTGATGCGTCGCTCTGGGATGGTTGACGGGCGCGATGGAGTAGGGGACAGGCGGTGAAGTGAGCGAGAGCCTCATGTCAGCCAATCTGTATCGTAGGACGTGCTGACACAGCCATGGTCAGTTTTTACAAGCGTAGTCCCCGCTGTGTCCCGTCTCTAGGTGCACCCGGCGCGTTTCTGACTTCAGAGCGGCCCCCGAGCCGTAGGACGCTGACGCCTTACCGTGACAGTGGACTCCTCCCCGACCGGGCCAAGCCCGGCGGTGCCCTCCATCCCTCGCGGGTTCAAACATCGAAGGCCGCTCTTTCGGATCCAGAGATTTCTTCATAATTTAGCACGCAGTACATTTAATGGGGGCCACATGCACGAGCCGAATGCCAGGTTGCATGATTCTCACGAAAACCACCAACGCACTTTGCCGTAAGCAGAGTTGCGCATCCAGGCGTTTTGTGTCGTTCTGCGCGCTCATGCAATTGGCAGGTTTCGCGGATGGAAACCGGATTGCTTTGGGATGCTGTGAATAAAGCCTTCATTACCCGTCGCCGAGCATGGCGTTTGGCTGTTGATCAGCTGCAGGCGCAAGATATCGCGGGCACATGGCTCGTTGGGTTGACGCATGGCGCCTTGAAGACCCCATCTTAAAACCCGATCTGCCATGCTCCGCAGCTGGGTATCCGTATCACCCCGTGCTTGCTCTTCGTCGACGGCGTGGGACAAAAGTGCCAAACTTTAGAGCTCTCGGGGCTTTGTCATGGACCAATTGTAAGGCTACAACCTGCCGAATAACATGGCAATATTTTTGTGTGGTTGGACCCTGATCGAGCGCTCTGGACCCTGTGGCAGCGCCATCTGCATGCCGCCGGTCGAAGCTGTCGGCCCAGATGAGCGATTAACAACAGGCCGCTGCTGAGTGGCAGCTAGCAGAGTGCACCTCAGCTCTTGGTGGCCTGAGTTAGAATAAAGTGGTTACGGCTGTCGGGACGGCCAATCCGAATTACTGGAGCAAAGTTGGGTGCTGAGATAGAACTTGGGCCGAGTTCCACTGCAGACTCAGCTTCGACGCAGCGCCCAGCAGAAACATGCCCGTGGTAAACCTGTGGCCGACTGACCAACATCACAAGCAGTTTGGAATACACAGCCTTGGGAATGGTACAACTGGAAGGAGCCAGGGCGGGATGGGTGGATGGGTGGATGGTTATCGAGGTACTAGTGGAGTCACTGATTAGCGAGTCTCTGCGAAATGCATATTAACAATAGCTATGCGCCAAAAAGATATGTGGCTGGGGGGACTTGCTAACCGCCGCCACCATTGTGAAAGCTCGGTGGCGCCAGGATGATCCCGCATCGACCCGAACAGCCGGACGCAAGAACATTTTTCCGCTTTCCAGCAGGCCCCTGCCCGGCTAAGCGAATTTGAGGTTCGTAGCCAAATCTGCTCATCGAGGGACGACCGTGACGTTGACGACGCCCTGCACTCAGTCGAGACCGCAATTCCATCATGAACTCCCTCCGCGTTGCCCGCGCGGCCCTCCGTGTCCGCCCCACTTCCATTCGTGCTCCCATCCAGCGGAGAGGCTACGCCGAGGCTGTGTCCGACAAGGCAAGTCGTGGTCGACGTGTACGCATTTGCGACTAGCTCTAACATTGAGACCAGATCAAGCTCAGCTTGTCGCTTCCTCACCAGGTATGACCATCGATATCTTCTCAATTGACACGACAATTGGCCCCACGGCCCCCCTGCAGGGCGGTGTCGATGTAGCAGACGCAATTGGTACTCGGAGGAGCTGACTGTTTATTACCGCATTTAGTCCATCTACAAGTCCCAAGATGTCGTTCAGGTCAACCTCGCCTCCGAGAACGGCGAGATGGGCATCCTCGCCCAGCACGTCCCGTCAATTGAGCAGCTCAAGCCTGGCCTGATTGAGGTGATCGAGGAAACCGGCAGCAAGCAGTTCTTCCGTATGTTCCGAGCCTAAACCCCAAATTGGAGCGTAGGGACTTACACAGCACAGTTTCCGGCGGTTTCGCTGTTATCCAGCCTAACTCCGTCTTGAGCATCAACGCCATCGAGGCATACCCCCTGGAGGACTTCAGCGCGGACGCCATTCGGGCACAGATCGCGGAGACCCAGAAGGTTGCGAATGGAGGCGGTAGTGAGCAGGATATCGCCGAGGCCAGAATTGAGCTTGAGGTGAGTCCCCATCCTCCTAGTCGTAACTGCAGAAGCTAACAATACCTACCCAGGTTCTCGAGACCCTCCAGCACCATGTGAAGTAGATGTATAATCCTAGACAAATGCCCTCCTTGTAGCATACTCCGAGAAATTTCCCTCGAACCAGATAGCCATTGAAGCAGGTTTGCTCTAGGGTGTCGAGCATCATTAGACGCTTAGGGGCACTTGATGAAACAGGGACTATGTGACTGTCGTGACTTCCACATCGCATACCTTGTTTTGAGGCGTGGAAGGTGTGGCCGAGCAGCACAGCCTGACGTGATAGGCAGTCCATCCTTGAAGACGCAGGAACCTAGCACTAACCAAACCATTCATCCGCAACGCAAAAACTGGCTGCTTCAGATCCAACGGTGGCCGATAGTCCAATTCGCATCGATACTGAGTATTCCATATCATATTGCAGATATGCTTGCTCGAAAAGAATAAGAGGGCGTAGCCATGCGAGACAGCAGACATAGTGCATATTCGACATCTACCGAGTCGGAATACAAATCGAAAAGCCAAAAGGAACATACCAGCGAAGACGTGCCAAAAGGCACGGTCGAGTGTCGCATCCATCATCTTGTTAGGAGAAGCAATTACTCCAAATCGAGTCCGCACTACTACCTGTCGGAGCGGGACCGAGAAAGCGAGCTGGTAGGTTAACATTTATCGGCCAAGCTACTGACCTGACCCAGCAATCAGACACAGCACGCTCCTTGTCCTGTTTATTGCTAATAAATTGACTCGCATAGTTTGGTTAGGGACGCAAGCTCGGCCCTGAGGCGAGATTTGTGCAGCCAGCATCACACAACCGAGCGGTAGAACCGGACACCGGTACCCAGGCCGGACACATCCATACGGTTTCTAATTTTGCGTGGCTAGGTTTACCAGCGAACATGCATCGGGGTCACTCTCACGACACTAGGCCTCGGCCAGCTTTGGAAACGGTTGGCTCTCTGCCAGACTTGGCCAGGCCCGGGCAAACACGGAGTAGTACATCCAAATGGCGAAGTCGAGAGGTCTCCGCACCTTCGATCCCAACACCTTCACTGCTATCAATCGGGACAGAGTCCCTCGCCACGACGCCAGGCGGCCGCAGACAAGCTGCCAGGCAACTTTTTGACCAATATGGAATTTCTCGTCCTTCAGGCTAGTTGTCAGATGAGGAGGATGGTTTCTACAGCAGCGAGGCGATGTCGCACTCCCA
Source organism: Lasiosphaeria hispida (assembly GCA_033439745.1). Lineage (NCBI taxonomy): Eukaryota > Fungi > Ascomycota > Sordariomycetes > Sordariales > Lasiosphaeriaceae > Lasiosphaeria > Lasiosphaeria hispida. Next base: position 3,796,855 of record JAUIQD010000003.1, read on the forward strand.
ACGATCCCGAAGAGTGTGCCATATGTGCGGGGACAGGATCATGCCGCAAGCTTTTTGCCCTTCCTGTGGTCATTCTCTATGCAAGGAGTGTAAGCGTTTAGCGTCCGCGCATGCACCTGTTTTCATGGCAACGCCCGAGGCGCATCAGGAGCCACTGGCAGCCGAGGCCCCCCCCGCCAATATGGTCGATATCGGATCAGTCAAGACTGAACCGGCAAGAGCCAAAGAATCAAGCCTGAAGAACGTTCAACGGGAGCAGGCGCTGAAAAGAGGTGCCGAAACTCAGAATGCGAAGAGAAGTTCAGTGGTAGGTGATTGCCCGGTGCTGACAGTGAAATCTCCTTTCCTGCTCCAATCACCGCTCATCCGGGCATCACTGACTCTGGGGTTACAGAAAAATAACCCCTTTGTCATCGCCGACCAGATAGCAAAGGCCAAGGTTGCTGAGCCGCAGTCTTCTAATACCCATATCCTGGCTGCGCCGCCTTCTATTCCTCCCAAGTACGCCATGGTCCGGCAAGATAAAGGTATCAATACCGCAGACTATCACAGCCGAGAGGATGGGCAACATCCCATAATATCTGTTGCAGGTCTCACCAGAAGCAACATGCTGAAGCATCAAGCACCAAACGCTACATTAGACGCAATTGTCTCAGAAACCACAGTCTCAAGTTTGTCAACACTGAGTCACCCACCCTTTGAGATTAGGGAATATCAACAGCATGAAGGATGGAGTCCGGAAAAGCATAGCACAAGAAAACCATCGGAGAGCACCACCACTGGTAACCTGAGCCCCGGAGCGTGGGTAGCCGAGAATTTTATGGAGAGAACGCCGTCGCCTATTATGAGACGCTTCAAGGTCTTAGCATGCCAACCCAGCTCCGGGATCCTAGAAAGGGCCCTGGAGGTTGAAGTTGAGGAAGGCGGCCGGCACGTCCCAAAAGTGAGAGTTGCTAGCCCACCGCCTTGGCTGAAGAACCCTACACATACCCCAGGAAAGATTGAGGGGAGGCTTCGGCGAGTAGTTTCTAGGGGAGGTCCTTATTTATCGCGTCAACAAGATACAGAGGAAACCAGTCAATTCCGTGCGTGGACGCCACCCGCCAGTGTTGAGAGCCGAACCATCTCAATGGGGGAACAGCCTAAACAAAACATGGAAGAAAAGCCTCAGAGTGGACTGCCGATGGGCGGAACTTCAAAGGGGCACCTCAAGCCTTTTCAGTCCGAGAAAACGGTCTCCGCTGCCACCTTGATGGACCAAACTTCCCCACGAGGAACCGTACAATTGCCGTCACTCAGTGAAGTAGCGACTGCGACAGTGAGCGAAATTAGAATTCAGCCCAAACCCGCAGCACCTACCATAGCCCGCCAGCGCTCTCTCTGGAAGATACAGCAGCATACAGACCCAGCGTCTGAGATGCGCCGATCAAAGGTGGGCACGTCGTATACGGCCGCAGGCGAGTTGGGGACAGAGGCGGAGACCGAAGTCGGCGAAAACAGGACCGAGTCCGTCTGTACCGTCAGTCAGCTAGACGATGACGATGATGTTGGTATTCAGGGCCTGACTATTGTGCTACATTTGCGAGGCAAAGATGATTTGGTGATCAGCACCGACTTGACGCGGGATTCTTAAGTCTCGTGAACTTTGACGACAGTAGACAAGAGAGGGAGTGAACGGTGTGATGGTAGCATTGGGAGGTCTAACTGCCAGCAGCCCCAGGCAACTAGCCAATATGGGTCGTGTTAGTGGAGCAAGCAAAACAGCCAAAAAATAATAGAAGCAGTAGTCGAGGAACATGAATATCAAATCAGGAATTTTTAGCACTAGACTAATGACATGGACATGCGTGACTTCAGCAACAAATGAGACGTCTCTCAGCGGATCGGTCGATTGTGAGCTTGACCTTCTGCCAATGGAGCAGTCGTAACCAAAAAGCTGGAATAGCGATGAAGTCATAGGTTGAGCGCGGGAGGTTGCGCGGCACTAGTATGCGCACAGCGGTCAGTGGGGGGGACTTGATGCCGAGGCACGGGATCCATGGTCTTGGCGGATCCCGGAACAAGGTGAAACCGAATTGGTGGGAACATCCATGGATAGTCGGGTCTAAAAAAAACATCCACAGATCCACCTGGTCCGTCCATCAGAGGGCCGAGGATAGGAGCTCCCTTGCCTTTCCGGGCCAGTCGTTTGACATTGACAAATCACCAGCAGACGCGACAATGGCATGGGACGGGTTTCTGGAGCCCTCGTCCATTGAGGCCGTGGCGGCGGCAGTCTCGGCTGTCCCTCCGGCGCAATGGTGCCAGGCCTTTTTCCTCTTCGCCGCCGCGGCCGTCTTGGCCGTGGCCGCGGCGCCGCGTGAGGCGAGGACGCTGCTGGTGGACTACGGGGCTCGCAAGGCCGACGACAGCCCGCCGCATCCGGGACAGAAGCAACAGGCCACAGCACCTCGATGTCAAGCGCAAAATCGGGGCTGGACACTCTCGCTCATCACCGCGGTCACGTCTTGGGGCCAGGTCCCCCATTCATGGTTCGGCGCCTTTTACGTCGTGTCACTTGGATGCACCGTCTTCTGGCTTGTCCAGTATCTCACAGGTGGCACGCTCATGCACCTGATCGCTTCCCGCCAATCGACAGCCCCGGGGCTGTCTCCCACGCTGGGACAGGTGGCGGTGACTGGGGCCATGATGCTTCTCCAGGTGGCCAGGCGCATCTTCGAGCACGCGACCATCGTGAAGCCATCTATGTCCACCATGTGGGTGGTTCACTGGGTGCTGGGTATGGGGTTCTACCTCTTCATCAGCGTGTCCGTTTGGGTCGAGGGATCAAGTAAGCCTCTCTCCGTCCAACAGAGTAGGACGGCGCCGTTGACGCAAATCATAGGAGCCATCTTGGAAAGGTCGGTGACGCCTAGTAGGACGTTTGACATCTCGTCTCTTTTGAAGCTGTCTGTCGCAATCCCGGCCTTCCTATTCGCCTGGGTAAACCAATACAGGTGCCATGCGCACCTCGCGGGGCTCAAGAAGTATTCAGTGCCAGAGGAGGGGCTGTTCCGCCGCCTGATTTGTCCTCATTACACATGCGAGTGTCTTCTCTACTTCTCGCTGGCTCTTGCCGCGGCGCCCCCGGGCCAGTCGTGCAACAAGACGCTTCTGTGTGCTTTGGCATTTGTGTTAGTGAATTTGGGGGTCACGGCAGCTGGAACTCGGAAATGGTATGCCAGGAAGTTCGGGAGCGCCGCCGTTGCGGAAAAGTGGAACATGATACCCTTCCTATTCTGAAGCCTTTCCTTCCTTCCCAACCCACGTATATCAAGGGCGTTTAAACATTGCTCCCAGCTTGCTTCCTAACTTGGAAACCTTGAGCACATCACGATAAGTGAGGCTGATGCGCATCTGCCGCTCGTTGCGACCGCCCTTGAACAGTGATGGCGAACGAAGAAGGTCCCAGTTCGCGATGCTTTGTTCGGATAGGTTTACGTCGACCGGGATGGGGTCTATACCGTGAAGATACTTGTCATAGAGCTCTCCAGTCGTGATCAAGAGGCTTCGCGGCTCCTGCAAGATTCTCCACACCGGCTCGGGATCTAGAGCCCCATCCTCCTTACTCTTGTAGAGGTTAAGGCATAGACTCGACCCGAGACTCACCGTACAGACGACGGGATAATACGCGCTGCCATCCTTGTGCGGCATGATGCCTGCGTTCGGAGGATACTCATTGATTAGGACATGGTTGGGCTGACCGTGTGGACTTGGAGTAAATATGTGTGGCTCGCTGTCAGAGAGGGGAATCGACAAAAGGCGGGTGATGATGGGTTGGCTGAGCCAGTCCGGCAGCGGCTGAGAATCGAGAAGGGTGTTCTTGACGAGGTCAGAGGGCCAGGTTTGCAGTCGTCGATGTGTGAGTCGTCTCCAGCGGGCCTTGGGTGCCGTCTCAACCTTTTGCGACACGCTTGATTAGACGAGAGAACGAGGCAAAGAAACTTGCTGCGACATCATCGATTTTTACCTTTTGCAGGATTGCCCTCTCCTCTTCCTCGCTGATGAAGTCTGCGATGTAGTAGGCTGCGGGAGGCAGCGCTGCTATCCTACTGTGTTCCAGGGACGCTGGGATATTGATCTGAGGCGGAGGCGGGGCGTTTGGGGAGTCCATAGCGACTTAGGCGGGGTTCTCTATCCCACGTTGCCTGCGACGGCTGTGGTTAGTTGGGTGAGGCGAGCACAAAAGAGACCCAGGCTTGCCGGGCAACAGCGACACTGCAAGAATGGATAGAATTCCTGTCATCATTCGATAGAGGTCGGGGCCTACGGATACGGCATGAAATAGCAGGAGGGGTGGTGGGTACTCTTGGACTGTGGGCTAGTCTAGGTGGTGGGCTGAGTGGGTTGGTGGGTGGGAACAGATCAACCCAGGCCGATGACAAAACACACCTGGAGGCACGCAAGGGACTAGCCGGAAGGGCAAAGGCAAAAATGAGAAGAGACGGGGCGATGCTTTCGGGAAAGGCGTTGTGAAACATTCGGGACTCCAGCGCCAGGCATCAGGCACGCCAACGAACAGACCCGAGTCTAGCCTGGATCCTGCCTTCGTCTGTCGTTTGATTGGCTCTCGCCTGGGTGCGGGCGTCCTCTACCTCTCTCTTGGTCTCGCAGGGCTGCTTCAATGACAATCTCACGGGGTGTTTCTTGCTGCTGAGATTTGAGGTAGGAGTGGGGGGATTCGACGACGACTTGGGTGGAGGGGAATGAGAGCGAGGGCTCTGCTGCACTTAAATGACTGGAGGGTTCGGGTGGTGAATGCACTTGCCAAACTGGACTTGCGATTGCGTCTGCCGGTTGCCACTCTCTGCGCAGTCTAGGCTGTAACCCCCTTCTCCCCCTGTCGATTCCATGGTGGGACTGCATTGCGCGCCAGGATTATCTCGCCCGCCGTAGGCCACACCCGGCCAATCACAGCCACAGCGCTCAGACTTTGATCTGGGCATCTCCAAGTTCCATCCACCTGCTTTGCTTCCCTCTGCGTTCAGCCAAATACAAGGTTAGATACAGTCCCAGCGCCTCCTTCGAAAAACACCCTTCTATCGCCAAATCGAACCATCCGCTATCCACGCCCCGGCCCCGACACCCGCCTGTATCACTATCTCGCTCGCGGTGTACTGCGGCCATTTTGGCGCTGCTTTTGTGTAATTTTATCGACTGCTGCGCTCGCTCTGCTCGTCCCTTCCACTGTTGTCCCGCTCGCGTGCGCCTGCCAGGTTCCCACAGGTTCTTTCGTCTGGACACGGGGCGGCTGTGCAGCTTCTGTGTGTCGGCCCAGCACCATCGAATCCCTCCACCAACCACCCTCTGGGTCTGTCTGGCGCATCGCTTCTCTCGTCGTGATTCAATTGCCAAACAACCTCGTTCCATCGCCATCAAGCCCCCGATCGAGCAGCGACCAGGATGGTGCAAAACGGTAGTTTGTTATCGAATTAAATGACATGGATGCGCAGAATGCTGTCGAGCCCGCCTCCTCGAAGCCTGCTGCTTCCCCGAAGCGGCCAGGCAGCGATTCTGACCAGCCCCGGCCCTCCGCAACGGCCAGGACGACCAGCAACGCGAAACCTGAACCACCTCCCAGGGACCGCAGGCCGAGCACGACGGTGTCGCACCATAACAATGACGACGACGCCGCCACCGAGGGCAATTCCGACGCCGAGACCATCGTTCTGCCCGGGAAGGATGGCCACTCTCCTTCCAAAGTGCGCAAAATCATAAAGCGCGAAGACAGGAGCGACGGCGAGGACCCGCCCTCGTTATCGCGGGGCCGCAAGCAGGACTCTAACGGGAAACAGGATCGCGATGTTGATAAGGGCGACCGTCGGGAGCGGAAGGATAAGTCGGTCTCGGCCGCAGACAATCGCCAGTCTGACCGTGCACCATCCCTCGGGGTCAAGAAGAAGAAGCTCGTCGAGAAGCCAAAGGCCAAGGATGGATCGAGTGGTTTGAGCTCAGCACCCGCTTCTCCGCCACAGCGCCGCCGTCGCTCGTCTAATACCCATTCGAAATCGGACTCGGAAACTGCGCAGGTGGAATCACCCAGGACCTCGTCGAAGGAGAAGCCCAAGTCGGCCGACAAGTTAATTCCTCACAAGCGAAAGGCTCCCAGGCTCGATTCCGACGATGAGGGTGAGAACCGAAAGACCCGACGCCCGCGTTATTCAGGCTCAGGTCTCGATGCGTCCCGGAAGCCACACCCTCCTGCGAAGCAGCACGGTGACACGCACTCGTCCACTCGAACCAGATCTGTTTCCCCTCAGCCTCGGCCTCATCGTCGAACCTTTTCAAGTCAATTGCCAGGTCAATACAACGGACTGAGCCATAAAAAGAAGCGTGTTCCGGCGCCGCTTCAGACTGATTATCATTCTGATGAATCCTCTGCCAGTGGCAGCCCGCATCCGCGGAGCTCTAAGCTGCGTAGCCTAACCACCCCGGCGACTACCGAATCCACCGTCTCGCCAGCCAAGCTAGCCCCGCATAAGAAACACCTAGATGCACACGGTCAGACATTTCTTGCGAGAGCGTGTGCCAAGGGTGAGTACGAAACTGCGAAGCAGCGGCTGCAAGAACGACCAGAGGATATTAACGTTGCCGATTATGCCGGCAACACGCCGCTTCAAATATCCGCTCTCAATGGTTTTGATGATATTGTGAAACTGCTCGTGGACGCTGGGTGCAATTTGGAGTGCGTCAACAACGACAAAGATACTCCTCTACTTGACGCCGTTGAAAACGGGCACTTGGAGGTTGTCAAAATTCTTCTTGCGGCTGGAGTGAATCCTCGAAAGGCCAACGCGTATGGACAAGAGCCGATTGATCGGGTGACTGATGATTTGGACCATGCGGAGGAAATTAAACGAGCCCTCCAGGATGCAAAGCAGAGAATGGGAGAGCGTCGACGTACCTCTGAGGACCATCATTTGGATCACACCGATGCTCGTTCTTCTCACGGACCTGAGAGCCCTAGGAGATCGCCAGGAGCTGCGGGCTCTATCCATGCTGCCAGCGGGAGGAGAGCAGGGACGGTTCGGTCAAACAAAACCAGCAATCATCTGTTATACATGCCCATGGACGACAAGACCCTCCGTGCGGCAGCTGCCCGTGGAGACGAGGAGACTGTTATTCGCATTCTTCAAGTCAGAGATAAATTTGACGACCCGGAATCCATGGTAGCAGCCGCTCGCGGTGGTCACGACATTGTCATGCAGCTGTTGCTGGCGTTGGGAAAAGCTAATCCTGATCCTGCACCGATCGCAAACAACGACTATTCAACGCCGATGCTGGCTGCGATTGGCCAGGAAAACATAAAAGTTGTGAGGCTACTTCTCGATCAAGCTGACTTCGATCCCTTGCGTCGCTACAAGGGTGAGGCGTACCATGAGATTGCCAGGCGACGGCGAGGCCCGAATTGGATCGAAGAGGAGCAAATGCTGAAGGACGCTTACGATAAAAAATCGCACCGTGACGGCTCAAAAACTAAGTCCCCCAACAGACGAGAGCAAGACCGTGAGTCTCGGCGGAGTCGGGCCGAGCCCAAGGACGAGGCTTCAAGGTCCCACAAGCGAAAAGCATCGAGCCCAACCCGAGAGTCTAAGAGAACTGGGTCGGCGAAAATCTCAACCAGTCCCAAAGAAAAGCGGCGGTCAAATTCCATCACGACCCACCCGGAGGACCAGACCTCACCCAGGAGAGGGCCGGGCCGGCCAAAGAAGGAAGATCGAATTCCAACTATCGCCATTTCTGACCGGGAAGCTTCGCCTATTGTTAAGCCCACAGCCAAAGCAAAAAGGATCGAACCAGACCTTGCGGCTGCATCCTCAGAGGGGGAGACAGTCAAGCCTCGACGCAAATTAGTTTCCGGTCGGGAGCTGAAGGGAGAACGCGAGAAGATACATCGCCGGGCCAGTATGACTTCAAATGCATCTTCCCTGAAAGAACCATCCAGCCCTCGCGAGGAGTCCGAGAAGGCTCAAAAGACAGAGAAGTATCATGACCGGACGAAAGCCCTCAAGAGAGACGACTCGCGTGATCGTTTGTCCGTGTCTGGCGAGAGTTCTGGCAAAAGGCATCGGTCTAGCGCGACTCCTCCGCACCTTGGCTCCTCTGAGAAGGATGCTGGCGAAGTTCCTGCAAAGCGAAGACGGTTAGATGTCGAGGGGAAAGAAAGACGACTGAAGACAAGCTCGTCCGATGACCGGCACCTCAAAACCCCTGCGCTTCGCGATCCGGCGTCCACAACAGTACCTGTATCTCGGACTGGCTCTAAGAGCCGGGATGATGAAGATCGGAGGCTGGCTCCCAAGCCAAAGAAAGCAGTCACCCCTAACGATCATGGCAGGCGAGAATCTGGAAAGTCAATATCTTCAGAGAGTAGTATCCATGTGAAATCCGAAGATCAAGACGTCGATATGCCAGATGCAGCTCAGCCTGCACCTCGCTCCGAGTCCGACGTTCATCTCCAAAAAGCGAAAGAGGCCGAAGAGAAGAAGGCTGATGAGCGGAGGAAGAAGAAGCAGGCCGAAGCCGAAGCCGATGCTCGAGCACAGGCCCTTGCCCAGGCGTTGGAAGATAAGAAGGAGGAGGAGAGGAAACGAAAGGAAGAAGAGGAAAAGGAGAAGGAAAGCGAAAGGATTAGGCTCGAAGAAGAAGCTAAACGGCATCTCGAGGCCGAGGCTGAGGCTCGGCGTCGAGAAGAAGAAGAGAGGGAGAAGAAGCGCCAAGAAGACGAGGAGCGTAAACGGAAGGAGGAGGAAGACCGAAAACAACGGGAACTCGAGGAACGCCGACAACGAGAGGAAGAGGAGCGACGGCGGTTGGAAGAAGAGAATAAGCGTAAGGAAGAGGAAGAGAAAGAGCGGAAACGGAAGGAGGAGTTAGAGAAGAAGCGGAAAGAGGAAGAGGAGAGAAGGCAGCGAGAGGAGGAGGAGAGGAAGAGGAAAGAGGAGGAGGAGAAGAGACGGGAAGAGGAGGAGCGGCTACGAAAAGAGCAGCTCGAGCGTGAGGCTGCTGAAGAATCCCGGCGCAAGCGGGAAGAGGAGGAGCGTAAAGAGCGTGAACGAATACTCCGAGAAGAGATGGAGCGTAGGAAGGCCGCAAAAGAGGCTGAACGAGCTGCTAGGGATGCCGAACAGCGTCGCATTCGCCTTGCCAAACTGCCCCCAGTTCTTCGGTGGTTGGATGGCTCTGTCAACCCTAAAATACCTGAGGTGGCCGAGAAGTTCCGGATCATCCAAGGTGTGCGATACGACTGTATTCGTCCGGAAGCAACCGGCACTGCAGAAGGCAGAGAGCAATGGCTGCTGAATACGCAGGTTGCGCTCCTCCTTGGGGAGAAGGACCTTGATCTTTCGCGATGTAAGTGTCTGCTTTCTGCCATTGAGATGACAGGTGTGCTAATGTGGTTCGCAGACACCGCCTGGGAACAAATTCCTGCGTCTTATGTTGCGAAACGCATTATCTGGCGACTCGAATCAGACCGGTTCGCGTTGACGCTGCCCAACCTCTACGAGCTCGGCAAGCAAATTCCGGAGTACTATGGAGACGTCGAGCCCGAACGCATGAGCTATCGTGTGACAGAAGGCCTACGAGCAGACGCATGGAAGAAGTTCGTTCAGATGGACACGTTCTTTGTCAAGGTGAGTCATGGCATACCGAACCCCCTTGCACTCAAGAACGATCTAACATGTTCTCAGGCTTCCGATTTTATGTACATCGTGCCTACGATACCACACTTGCGTAGCCTTCGACTCACGATGGAGTATCGCGAGCTTCCAGAGGACGAGTCGCTACTTAACAAATGGACTCCTCTTCAAAAATGGAAGAGCGACCCAGACGCCAATCGCAACTACGGATTCGCCCCCGGCAACAAGCATTTTACCAACGGCGAGCTCATCTCGGAAGACAGACCGGGCTTAGGCGCGGTGAGCACGACCCCGTTCCCCGAGAAGCGAGTTCCTCGCCGTGGCCTTGTGGCGGTATTTCCGGACGACCCCGCGTACAGTGCCCTGTGCAAGGAACAAGGACTCGATCACCTACTGGGAGATGCAGATTCTCCACTCCTCCCGAACGGGATCCGGTCCTCACCAGTGGCGGCCAACGTAAATGGTGGCTTACGGTCACCCTCGTCTCTGGTGGCGGCGGCGACGACAAATAATACCAGCGCCAGCACCAGCAACGGCCAAAGTCACGGCAACCAGCCGATCTCACCGTCTTCCGAATCGGGGCCGGCACAAGCGCGGCCGCTTGTCAATGGCGCTAATGGCAGCACTGAATAAGCGGCCGACTTGTGACTCGATCCGGATTACAAAAGTCGAAGACATGCTCAGACGATCTCTTTTGTCTTTGGGATGGGCCTGGGGCGATACGGAAACAAAATAGCCATAGAACGGGATGCCTTTGGGGAATTACGGCGGGCACGGGAAGGCGATGGTTGCTTTGCTTGTTGTCTTCATTACGGGTGGCTTGAAAAGGGCAGCGGGCGGCTTGGACCTTTTATCATGTTTTACTTTTTTGGTCTCTTTTGGATTGCTGCCTCGGCTTCCCCTGAACAGGTTCCGGGGAGATACCCTAGCTTCGCAGCGAGAGTGGCTTCGTTGTGTTGAGTTTCGTAAAGTTATTTATACTATGGCAAACTGTACTGGGTCTCTTTTTATGGTTTCTATCGGGCACGTAAATGAATATGCTGGGAAAGGTGGAGGAGTTTGGCGATTTGGTCGGATCAGGACTGCGAAGGTCATGGACATAAGATAGCCGCAGCGGCGGGACGTACATAAATACAGACAACTACACAACATGCACCGAGTCCCCTGGCAATGGCAATACTGTTATGTACAATATAATATGACAATGTGTCTTGCCACGCTGGCGAGAGGATGGCGCTGTGGAAATGGGTAAGGGAAAGGGGGCAGCACCAGTGTCGCGGTGAGGGGCATCGCTCCAGTGCGTCGCCGCAAAGTCGGGGCTCGGAATTTTGCCCCACCATCAAAATTCCTACATCTCGACCACGCCTCTCGATTCAGGCCGCTTTCCGCCAACTTTTTGCGTTGCAAGATCACCGCACACACCACATAGGACAGACCCTCTGCAGCGTGCAGACAAACCGCAATTATGTCGACCACAGTGGAGAAGGTATGTTGTGCCAACCACGCCGTGCGGGAACGCCGCTGGCCGACAACGCAGAAACACGGAGAGACGGAGGCTGATTTGCGTGCCATGGCGCCAACCACGAGCAATAGATCAAGGATATCGAGACCGAAGTGATTTCCCCGAGATCTCCCAGGCCAGGGCCTACTGTCACGCCTCACGCTGACACCAATCTCTCCCTCAGATGGCTCGAACCCAAAAGAACAAGGCGACATCATTCCATCTCGGTCAGCTCAAAGCAAAGCTCGCCAAGCTCAAGCGCGAGCTCCTCACCCCCTCAAGCGGCGGCGGCGGCCCCGCCGGTGCCGGCTTCGATGTTGCGCGCACCGGTGTCGCCAGTGTTGGCTTCATTGGCTTCCCGTCCGTTGGCAAGAGTACGCTCATGAGCAAGATCACGGGGCAGCACTCAGAGGCGGCTGCGTACGAGTTCACGACGCTCACGAGTGTGCCGGGACAGGTTACATATAACGGTATGGCTATGGCTTGGGTCGTGCTGTGAGACAGGAAGATGTTTTTGGGTTCGAGTTGCTGATCTGTTCGCGGTTCAGGTGCACCCCTCCAGATGATTGATTTGCCCGGTATCATCGAGGGAGCGAAGGATGGTCGTGGTCGTGGTCGCCAGGTCATTGCTGTGGCTAAGACGTGTCATCTCATCTTCATCGTGCTCGACGTCAACAAGCCGCTAACGGACAAGCGCGTGATCGAGGCCGAGCTTGAGGGCTTCGGTATCCGTATCAACAAGCAGCCGCCCAACATTACGTTCAAGAAAAAGGACAAGGGCGGCCTCAACATCACGAGTACGGTTCCCCTGACGCACATCGACCAAGACGAGATTCGGGCTGTCATGGGAGAGTAAGTACTTCCTTGTCTCAGGCGCGAAGGCAGTCAAAGGGGGCCTACGCTAGGGTCGCGGCGGCTGCTTCTATTCTAGCGCAATTGTGCTTTTGGGGAGTCCAAAGGACATCGACTGACAAGTCATGCGCAGGTACAAGATCAACTCAGCAGATATTGCTATTCGATGTGACGCCACTATTGATGATCTGATCGATATTCTTGAAGCGAAGAGTCGCAGCTATATCCCCGTCATCTATGTGCTCAACAAGATCGACAGCATTAGCATCGAGGAGCTTGATCTTCTTTACCGCATCCCGAATGCCGTGCCAATCAGCTCGGAGCACGGGTGGAACCTCGACGAGTTGCTGGAGGCCATGTGAGTACTTTTCTGTTTCTTCTTTCTTTTTGTTTCGAGCTGTATCACTGCGAATATTACGCTGGCTGGGGTTTCCGCCCCCAATGTGCCGCGATCCATTTGGGCAGAGATGCGAGGCTATTGTGGTTGCTGTGTTTGGGGCCCCAACTCTGTGATCCTCCGACACCATGTCGTTGGAGCTTGGTGCCTCGCCCGTTGGCCGCCCCTGCGTCGAGACATATTTTTGCATACAGCCAAGCTTGCTCATTGGTGATGTTGGTGCTGACTGAGAATAGGTGGGAGAAGCTGAACCTAGTACGAGTCTACACGAAGCCGAAGGGCAAGATGCCTGATTACTCGTCCCCCGTCGTGCTCCGCTCCACCAAATGCACCGTCGAAGACTTTGTATGTGTTGATCCTTTGATCCCTCCGTTTGATGCCGAGCATTGAGGCTGACAAGAATGAAAACACCCCCAGTGTAATGCTATCCATCGGACAATCACAGAGCAGTTCAAGACGGCAATCGTATATGGCAAGTCCGTCAAGCATCAGCCGCAGCGAGTTGGTCTCAGCCATGAGCTCGCCGACGAGGACATTGGTAGGTTGAATGGAGTCACAGCTTTCCCCAGCTTTTGGTTTTGGGTCTGCACTGCTGCCTGCATGCTCAGCCCTGCCACTGCCATCGCAACTATCGATGCTAGCGTCTTGGGTTGGTGGAGAGCTAGCTAACCTTTTACCATCACTCCAGTCACGATTATGAAGCGATAAATAAAGAAAAAGCCGAGATGAGAGTCCCCGTTCGTTAGCGTGATAGGAGCCCGCCTTCCCCTCAGCCTGGGCGGCCCGGTCCAGTCAATCAACGATAGCTCCCCGGAAGGCCCGCCCGCCGCGAAGCCAAACGCGATCTTGATAGGCCGCCGCTAACGGGGCATCTCGCCGGCAAGGACATCGCTGGCAAAGTTTTGGTGAAGAAAGATGACTAGAGAGAGGCTCGGAAACGAAGGCTCCTGCCTTGCACCCCCCTTGCAGAGACCAAACATTCACGGCAAGTTCACGGCATCGGTCGAGTTACGTAGCTTGCGGACCCGCACTTGGCGTCCCGGGCATCTGCAGGGCGAGAAGGAAGAGGGCTTGTGGAGGTGATCAGGGGTAAGAAAAACTGACGACCTGACTAACGACTTACCCATGCGGGCTTTTTGACGCCGGGGGTCTGGCTTTCACACCTTCTTCTTCTTTCTACCCTTGGTTGGTCTCATCCCCAATACCCGGCAGTAGAGTTCATTGTTTTTTTTTTATGGATGCGGATAGAAAACAAAAAGGGAGGGAATTGGTTCTTCCAAGCGTTGCTGCAGCGTTGGCTTCCGAGTATCTCACTCGTCTGGTCTGGCGCTTGCCTGGCCCGGTAGGGATGGCAGACAGTTCACCCCTTCTCGAGCTGCGGATACAGTATGTAGGTACTAATACACCACCCCTACCACACACACAAATACCCACACACATCACATATACCGATCGCAGAATCCGAGAGCGCTTAATGTACTACCCCAACAATGTGGAGCAGTGGTAGTTTGTTCGTCTTGCATGAAGTAGTGTATGAGAGAGCAAGACGGAGAAAAGAACCGTTTCAACCTGCCTGTCTCTCTTTGTCGTCGCCCCCTCCCACCCCCGTTATTCAACGGTGTGGTGTGGCAGGCATGCAGAGGCAAGCCTGGCTGGGCAGGGCACTATGCAGTCAGTACGGCACGCACACATCCCCCCATGGATGGGCCAGAGAGTGAAGTGTGTGGCCTGGTTCTGGCTCTCTTCTGTCTGCTGCCTGTCCCGCGTTTCCATTTTTTTTTGTGCAGTGCCGAGTTGGCGCTCTCGCCCTATCATGTCACAGTGGTGGGGGTACTCTCGGCTTGTGGGAATGGGAGAGGGAATTTGGAAGGGGGGAAGGGACGAGCACGTTTAAAAATGATTGCAACGGGCAGTTTCTTCTTGCGAGAGAGTTGCAGTTTGCAAGTTCGATCTAATCTGGACCCAGTATTCTAAGTAAGTGGTGGTAGTCAGTCCCGTAGATTTCTTTCGAATGGAGTCGGGTTTGGCTATCTGGGCTTTAGTCTGGGTACGACAAGGCGGCGGAGGAAGACTGAACGGGCTTTTTTTTTCTTCGCCTTTTCGCTGCTGCTACAGAGCACTGCTGTAGCTGTAAGGCGAGGAAGGGAGGCGCCGCAATCAACTAAAGTCAATCAATATAGTTGCCAAGACCGCAATACCGAATGGCCTTGCAGTCTGCGGCCTGGAATCCACAGACAAGCTTGCAGCAGGGAGTGATCAGCATGGGAGCAGGAAAGACAATGGGATGGTGGTTCTCGAGTCCGAGGGTGCGTCGAGTACCATGTGCCGTACTGGTAAATACCTGCGCTCGGGCATTAGGCTTTTCTGTCTCGGTTCTTCTGTGTTTCTCCCTAGAGGCAAGTGGGCGTGGAACGTTGGAGTAAACATTCCGTGCATGGCGCTGTTGATAGTACTTCTAGCGAGGCGAGATGTTTCGTGCTCCCCTCGTGGTCTAGTGTGGCAGGTTGGTGTCTGCTTCCTCCTTCACCTACTTTTCCTTCGGATGGATGTTGTCTCGCTTGTCAATAGGCGGGGACAAAAGTGTCAGGAGAGACCTGCAAGTGCATACAAAAAGGTAAGTTGGCCAGTCAGAATCGGTTGCTGAGCGCCCATCCGCGTGTCGATTCGCCAACAGCCGGAAGGCCGATCTCCTGGACCGAATTTTGAAGTTTTCTTGGTGTGGTTTTCCGGATACTGGATGCTGCTGATGCCTACCACACACACCAACACACACGCCTGGGTTCGGCTTGCCTCCCTCTTTTTTATTTTTTTTTCAGTCTGGCGCCGCGCCGCGCGCCGCTTGTCATTGACCTTTCAGAAAGCTTCTCTTGCCGCCGAACCCCCTTGCTTGGAAGAGGGGTTGTTTCGCGCACTCTCATCGCAAGCAGAGAGAACTGAGAGAAAATTTAGGATGGGAGAACAAAAAATTCCAACAGACTGGCAAACAAACGACCTGGGGATGGATTTGTTTCATTCGATTTTTTGTACGTCGTGATCCGTCTTGCGATCGCGTCTGGGGGGGTGGTGGTGGGTCGTGATGTTGGAAAAGGGGTGAGGGGGCGCATTGTTGGTTGCAGAGTGCACTTTACAACTACATCAGGATAATCCCCGAGTTCCGTAGTACCCGCTTGAATTGATGCGTATAGATGGGGGGATCTTCTGTCCTAGAGGGCAGCTTGTCCTCTTGCAGGACTGCTCAGTAATACAGATATGGGCCGGGCGCCAGGCTGAGAGAGGGAGAGAGCAACGTCCAGTGCTGCATGAAGAAAGCACAGACTTCGCATTCTGCTTTCGCCGGCTCGCCATCAACTTCCCCTGGTCGCAATGCTACCAAGACTGCTGCTAGAACAGGGGCGGGGGCAAACGGGTGCGGTTACCAGATGCGAAGTGGATTGCTTTGGTGGGGGGTAGTGGTTAAATCTTGGAAAGGAACCATCGGTCGCATTCTACGAATGTCGGGTTGCCGTTGTAAGTGGCCGAGAGAGCCGTATCAGACCGCAAAGTCACTTGGGGGCTTCCACTCTTTCAAAGGGGACCTAGCTCTGCCTCATTGGGAAGCTAGGCCAGCTGCTCGTGTCAAATGAGTCTCGAGGAACGCGGCATGCTATGGGCGTCTTCGTCGAGGTGCTGGTCGAGGCGAGTCGTTCACTCAGCGAGTCTCTTTCGTCAGATGCTCCGCGGTTGGATTCAAGCCGACCCGAAACGTCTCCGTCGACGATACCCATCGCGGGGTCAGCGGTGCTGCAGCTACATGCGCAAGATGGGCCTCTCCCGTCAATTGGTCGTCGTGAGCTCACCTGGGATGTCGGAGGATATATCGAAGCTCCAGACATGCAACCTTTGGCGGAGGTGCAGCTAGTTTCGCGTTGATGACTTCATCATGTGGCCGCATCGGCGCGGGGATGTTCGAGGACGGGAGCCAATCCTCACCGAGGGCGGTGCGTCTGGAGCTTCAACCGCCTGCGCCGCTACTTTGAGATGGCGTCTTTTCGAGGCTCGACGCAATTCGCGGAGCACGGCAGCGCTAGCCCTGATACGGCAGATTCCTCCAGATCTCGCCTCGACCTTGTCCAGCCGTCCGACAATGGATTGTCCAGGATTCTGCATTGGCTGGCCAGTGGGAAGCTAGCCCGGCCTTTCGCTTGGACCTCTCGCAGAGAGCTCTTTTCTGCCCAATGAGCGCGCGCAAGAAATGGCAGCCAACCCGGAAATTATACCCAATGACAATCCCGACATGTCCTTCTTCGTCGTCGTTGGACAGTGGCATGAGTGGGCAGCCCTCGAGATAGAGTGCGATAGAGTGAGTTGCATGGCTTGCATGGCCACAGGTGCCCTACTGATCCGACGTCCTCTTAGGTTGAGAGGAGTGAGGGGAGCAAGGGGAGCGGAGCCACCAACAAACTTGGCGAAACATGGGAGATAAAAATGGGAATAGTCAGCTGGTGACGACTTTCACCGCAACCCCAGATCGCTTGGATGGATAAGGTAGAATGGCGCAGGAGATTGTGTCTCGGTTGACGGCGAGCGGATCGATCGAGGGGTCGCGGTTGAGGGGGGTGTGTTTGTTTTTTTCTGCTGAGCTTGGCGCGGCCCGTTGCGAATCTTGCGATCAGACGTTGCGCCAGTGCTCACCTTGGACATTTGGGTGGTCCTTCATCGGCATTTTCAGCGGTCCAACACCCGCGCGCGAGGGACCGAATGTCAGGAAAGGGCCTCACCTACTCAACTATCTATACCTGATAGTGAGCTTGTCTGGCTCAGATAGCAGAATGTTCCATCGAGCACGGGGGCCCAATCGGCCGGAGGACCCTTCCCGGCTTGCAATCAAGGGCATAAATCGAATGACCCGATGAGTGCCGCGCCGCGATCCTCGCGACCAGTTGTGCGCTGGGAACGGGTGTTGGGGCGCCTGTGCCCTGGGCCGCACTGCAAGTGTATACTATACGCCGTACCGGGCACGGATACTGTGTACTAGTAAGAGATGATGAGGCTCCGGCAGTGGGTTGGAGGTTAAAAATGGGTTTCGCTTTGGCGGTGCTCAACCAGAAACATGACTGTCTGACAGGGCTCGCGACACGTCCAAGGGCACCCCCGGCCAGTTGCTTTAGGCGATAACTGGTGCTAGGATGTGCCCTTGATATCTGCTGTCCATCTTAATTCCATAAGCTTCAGCTGCGGGTCCTGCGGCAAGTGGTCGTGCTGTCTTGGACGCTTCCCGATGCCCCCGCTGTTGACGTTGACGAGGAGCCCAAGCCACCAACTCCCATCTCGTCAGCAGCGGTTCAGCCGTCGCCTGCCGCGCCTGTTCTGTTGTCCGTGTGAGATTGCCCACGGGGAATGGGGAAGGGGGGTTGGTGCAATCCGCGCTGCAGAGCGGAGAGGAAAGGGAGCCGACGAAAGGGTGAAAGGGCGGACGGTGAAGAATCAGAGGAATGGCATGGCGTCTCGAGCCGCTCGAGAGGCGGCCGGCCCTCACAGTCGATGGTTTTTCATTCTCACCTGCATCCTTCCTGTCTAAACCACATCGCCGTCGGCGTCGTTCATCGCGTTCGTCGACTGTCGTTCGTCGTCGTTTCTAAGGAGATGGAAGGGTCCTATCGATGATGCATTGGCACAATGCAGTGCTGCCAGGAACGGCCCTATGAGACGGCGGGGCCTGGCTTGACAGGCCGGACGGGCCACCCAAGGCGGCCACACCATTCTGCATCTTCTGCACCCTTTGCGAGTTCTGCGACCTCTGCGGCGGACCCCTGCGGGGGGGGTGAGCAATACAGTAGTGCGCAGCACTCTGGGACAGCCTGGGACAAGCACGACAAGCTGGGAGCACCATGGGCCGCAAAAGACGTTGTGCTGCTAAGTTAAGCCAGCCAGACGTTGGCCAGAGGTTTGTTGCGCCGCTGTGATTCGCACGCTGCGCTCGTGTCCCG
Source organism: Lasiosphaeria hispida (assembly GCA_033439745.1). Classification (NCBI taxonomy): domain Eukaryota; kingdom Fungi; phylum Ascomycota; class Sordariomycetes; order Sordariales; family Lasiosphaeriaceae; genus Lasiosphaeria; species Lasiosphaeria hispida. The sequence goes on from JAUIQD010000003.1 coordinate 3,815,251, forward strand.
TCTATAGCACGAGTGTACTATTGCCATTAACGGCCTTTTTATTGAGAGATTGTGTGGCGGCGACCAGGCAGCTCGAGCCTCGAGGGGGGTTGCGGTTGCGCGATGTCGATAATCGATAATCGATACGGATAATGGGAATGCGAAGGGGGAATGATGCGCCTGCAAAGTTTCTTTTGCCAGGCGCGCCTTCCTCATGTGTCTGACCTGTCTGCGACTCTGGTCTGCGACTCTGGTCCGTGTCTGGTGTGCTTCACAAGTGGCCTGGCGCCTGCCAGTTCAGCCAGTTTCCAGTTGCGCCAGTTGGGGCCGCCCCGGTGCAGGTGTGGTCGCGGGGTGTCACTGCCATCCACGATTCCGCATTCCACATGCTGCCACTTGCCATGCGACTCGCAACTGCCCTCCATGCCCTTGGGATTCTCGGCGAGGAGGGAGGGCCACGCTTGGAACGGTGCTTGCCTCCCAGGGCAGCACATGGCCACGGCTCTGGTCGCTCTGGCACCTGCGTGCGCTCACCGCAACGCTCAACGCTCAACCCGCAAAAGAGGGAGGGGAGGCGCACGTCCACAGTCCGCACGTTCGCACGTTTTCCTGTCTGTCAGCCCGGAGCCCAGGTTCTGTCAAATCCTCTCATCTCCAAAACCCGATTCCCACTGCCAAGCTCAAAGCTTGCTTTTTTGCTCGCCCGCCCTTGTCTGCACTTGTTTGCCCCATGTCTGCCCTCGAGCTTCCCTGGTCGATTTCCTGACCTGGGGGAGGAGAGACGGGGGAGATGGGGGGGTACTCGAGTACCTCGAGACTTGTCGCTCCTCGACGCTAGCCATGGCGCATCATCCCCGTCGTCCGTCGTCGACAAGCCCTCGCCAGCCCTGCCCTCTTTGGCCCTTCCTCTCTTTGGCCGCCCAGAGCCAACCCCAGAGCTGTGCCAGGGCTCGCCAAAGGCCGACCACCCCATCAATTCACCCGTCCCTCCCCCTCCGCCATGGGCCCTCCCTATCTGGGCCCACAGGCCTTCCTCTCTGTCTTTCTGCCTCGAGTTGCCTTCTTCCTCCCAGGTCTTCCATTTTGAGCTGTCCGCTGCCGTAGTCGGTGCCTGCCCATGTCTCGCCGTCGTCGCGTCTTATCCTCTTCGAGTCTCCCCCAGCTCCCCCCAGTCTCCCCCCTACCCAGTCCTCCCATCCACACACACCCCCCCTTCGCACCCGTCTCCCAATACAGTCTCCCTACGCTCCCAGGACCCCTGCCGGGACATACAAACATCCTGCGGCCTACTTAACCTACATAACAGTACATGTAGCCCGAGCGTGGCCCTCCACCACATGCCTGTTCCTCTGTGCGTCTGACTTATCTCGACCCAGCTCCCAGCAGAGGTCCCGTTCGAGTGCATTGCGGCGCCTGCTCTGCAGCCGACTGTCGTCCTACTGGTAGATCTCTACCTGTTTGCTGCCGCTGCTGCTGCGGATGCTGCTGCGAGCTCCGGACCACTTTTGGGCTCTTTCCAGTGCTCCAGTGTTGTCGACACCAAGCCACTTCCTTCCTGGCTTGTTCTATGTCTCCATCGACAACCCGTCCTTCCTTCAGCGAGCTTCGGGGGCCCTCCGCACAAAGGGCAACCCCCAGAGCCCGAGAGCGTCAGCAACACCAACACCCAATCAGCACCACGCCCTAGCAGCCTCACCATCTCCCGCCGAGTCAACTCCTCGGTAGCTCTTCTGCTGTTGTGTCTGCGCGTCGATACTGACCGAAAAGTCACCAGCCAACTTTTGGGTGTGGTGCTTTTACCGGGGAAAGGGGGGAATCAGTCCCGTCGACAAAGGCGGCTACGGTTATCTTTCCTGGGAGGCGCTCTTGTGCTGTCTTTCATCCAGTCCCGGACCTGCACTCCTCGACCCGCGCTTCTCGAGGGAGACCTGCCGAGGCGACCACCCCCCAACGCTGCTGCAGCCCCCCAGTGCAACGCAGCATCCGAGCTTCCAAGACTTGCACACCTACTCCAGCACGACCTCCCTCGCCGACGGCCAGACCGCTGCATGCCCCGATTCAGGAACCAATTGGCCCACCATATCATGCATGCCGTCTCCTGAGTGTGTACGAAGTATTGCGCATTCCATTCCTGACGGGCTGATCCCCACGAAGCTACTGCTAGACACTCGAGCTACGTCCCCCCGACACAGTGGCTCCGGCGCAAAGCGACAACGCCCACTCCCTGCGGACGACCTCACCACCCCGCCGCGCTGGCCAGTGCTTTCCGTTCTGACTCCTCTATCCACGCCGCTGCCGCCGCCGCCGCTCCGGTCTCGTCTCAACCAGACGAGGCCTTCTGCCAGCCCAGTATGCATAACCACATTATCGGCTCGACCGCCATGGACCAGGAGAATCACCTTGCCCATGACAACACCTACGGAAACGACAACTGGGTAGACATGAACTCGTATCACCACCAAACTACGATGCCTGACTATGCAACTGGTTACAGTTACATACCGCCAATCACTCACGGACTGCCCTCCGAGTCGCTTGGCAGGATGCCTCCTCCACCCCCACCGCAGTCAATACCACAATCTCAGGCTACACACACACAGTTGCCCATGCTCATGATGCCTCCTCATGCGACATGGCCCAGCATGTTGACGAACCCAAACAGCTTCGGCGGTTCTCACCCCGCTCCGCCAGTTGCTATCCCTCCCGTGACCGCGCCTTTGAAAGCATCCAAGCTGCCCGCAATCCAGACTACTTCGCAGCCAAGGAAAACATTAACTGATGAGGATCGCCGGGCCATGTGCCAGTATGCTGAGGACCACCCCGGTGTCAAGCAAACAGACATTGGCGCTCGATTCGGCGTTGAAAGAAGGTAAGGTCATTATGGGATCTATCGTTTCCCCCTGATCTAACACGTTTGGCAGCACCGTATCCAAGGTTTTACGCCATAAGGAGAAGTATCTAGGCCAGGAGGACAGGAGCAGCTCCCCGATCAAACGTACGAAAGGAAAAGGCGTAGACATCGAAAAGGCCCTCACGAACTACCTGAGGAATGCCCAAAAGACGGGCATTGCGGTGACAGGCGATGACCTCAAAGAAAAAGCCCGCCTCTTTTCTCTCGGCAGTGCTGCCGACAACTACGGCAAGACTAACAGTTCAGCATGGCTTGACAAATTCATGCTCAAGCATGGTATTGGCCAAGGCAAGCTGATGCGCCGCGCTTCGGAAACCAACATTCCCGACAGTGCCCGGGGCTCGCCGTCGCTGACCGCTTCGCAACCTTCAAGTGCTATTTCCCCGGCTTCGCCATCTGGACACTTGTCCCCGTCGCCCCTATCGGCAAACAGGAGTGACGAGGAGAAGGAGAGCATCAATAACTTCATGGATTTCACTTCAGGACCTGGTGCCTACAAGCACTCTAACTCGCAGAGCACTACGTCCTTGTCGAGCGCCTTCACTGACACAGCAGCCTCGTCCTTTTCCGGGAGTGCGTTGAGTCCGACAGCCTCTTTTAACTTTTCTCCGGATCCTAACGTGGGAGCTTTTCTCTCAGCCGATCAAAGCAGACATATTTCTCACCCGGGCGGACCCGGCTCCAACTTTCAACGACCACGAAGCCAAACATTCCCGACTCTAGATCTGGAGTATATGAATCAGCCTCAGTCAACGGAGCCTCTCACACCCAAGTATCATATTTCGTCTACCGCGCCATCATCAGCCCTCGAATCGCCATCAAATGAAGTCAATGGACCCCATTTCAACCTAGATCACGCTGTTACATCACCACAACTGCGCCACAGCAACAGCAACGGTAGCCTAGCCGGGAGATCGTCGACAACGCCTGCTGCCAGCGCGGTTGGGTCATCCCCGAATTCCCCGACCCAAGAAGACGCACGTCGAGCCGCCGATACTTTGCTATCTTTCATCCAGAACGCAAGTGGATTTGTGGACCACCAAGAGTACCTGACTGTAGTGAGGTTAACAGAGAAGTTGCGGATCCACCAGAATCAACTTGCTAAGGCTATGTCGCACGGAATGGGAGGGCTGTCGCGTATTCCTGAAGGCGATAGCGAGATGCCAAACGCCCCGCCAACGCAAATGGTCAAGGTAGAAACAACAATGGGTGCCTAAGCATGGAACTCGCGAAGGGGGTGTAAAAAGATGGTTCAGATATCAAGTGGGGAACCTCTTATATTTGTACTATTTACCTCCCTGCGAACTCCTAGTTGTGGCTTGGCTGTTCTGCCCAGGGATTTTGAATCGAGTTGGCGTTCTTGTCAGGGGCTGCCTTTTTTCTTTTTTTTTCTTTTTTTTTTTTTTTGGGCATGGCGCCGAATGGAGGGCAGCGAACCAATCTGGTTCTTTGGAAGGGGATGGTGGGCGAAGTGGCGGGGTTGTTCTCTCTTCCGCGACAGGCGCATCGACTTCACGTTCTGGACGATTCCTTTCCGGTATTCAAGAGTAAACGATTTCCACGTCTCACGACAGCATCAGTTGTTCCGCCATCGCGATCATCAAATACATACACCCGCTTTTCGACTACATATAAAACCGCAATCCTCCTTTCTTTTGCTCATCGACCGATATATACCCACCATTGATGCTCTTCACTCAAATCACGGCTTTGTCGATATCTATACCGCTCCCAGGCTTCGTTTCTCAACTTTACCGTCCAGTCTTCTGGCCTACTGCTGTGGATGATTGTCTATTATTCTCTTTTAGGGGAAGATTGACAATAACCCTTTTGCATGTTTTTGTGGCATGGATATTTCCTAACCCCCCCCCCCCCGTTTTGTTTTCTTGCGTTTTACATCACTTTCCTTTCTCTGTACAACTATCTTATCTTTATCTTGCATTGTATCTCAGCGATTTCCTTTGGGTGTATACATGGGATGGAAATTGTTTGCGATGCCCACCATGTTCTGGGCAACAAGCAGGGAGATGGGGAAGGGGGTGATCCGGCAACGGGTTACGGGCGGCAGCGAGAGTGACATAGGGAGCAAAGATGGGTTAAGACTCGCGAGGGTCTGGGGAAATTCTGGAGCAGAGCGTCATGATTTATTTGTGTTGCCTCTGGCTTTGTTTTGCTTTACTTCGCTGGCTTTGGTAACTTTGACCGGCGGTCGGAAAGGAAAGGGAAATAAATTTTGCCTGTCTGGGATGAAGATATGTTAACTATCTGGCTCAGCGGGCTTATTTTCTTCCTCTTGGCTTTTCCGTTGATATTGCTGGTTAGTATTCTAGGGCTGCATTGGGAGTAGCGAGAGAAACTGGTTGCATGGTTTGTCTACTGGGATGGAGCTCCTGTGGGACGGGTCTCTTTTCAGTTTTCTCTCTTGCTTTATGTTGGTAGCATGGGTTTGGCTCGAGTGGCAAAGGCGGGGGGGGCATTTTGCAAGAAGTGTTTTTGTTCAACGGGCCAATTTCCTTTTCACCTTCATCTATGGCGGCTCCTTCTCTGCTACAATCTTCACTTGCAACCAAGTCAAAGTAAAAGGGTTTTTGCTTAGGCACACCCACAAATATTAAAAAAAACCCTTGTGTGGCACGTTACACTTTTTGAGATGTTAAAACATTTCCCCTCAACCCCCTATTGATGATTCAACCGTGATGTTTAGGTGCGGGAAAGCGTAGCAAGGGGGAACATGGTTGTGGACGAGTGTTAGGAAAAAGACCGGTAAAAGTTCCGATTTTCTCACTATAGGTAGGGTATTATTCCGTGATTAACTGGCCCCCCACCTCTGGTTATAGACTCAGAGAGGCTATCGATTATGTGTTACATACAGCAGTTTGGGGGAGGGGGGGGGGGGGGGGGGGTATGCTCACGCAACCCACACACACAACGATTGTGGCGATATTATAAATAAAAAAAAGAATCAGGCAATCCTCTCGGCCCAGAGTTCAACAACACCCTTCTCCGCCATCTCGGGCAATAGCCGGATGAGGACCAGCTCGACGACAGCGTAGACGAGATGCTTGTTGCAGTAGGCATCGCTAAATACGTCGAGTATCCCCCGCTCAATCTCAGCCAGGACCTCTTCGTCATCCCCGTCGACGTCTTCCCCGTGATCAGTCACGCTGTCGGTGTGCGGGACAGGCGTAGTAGCCCTCGTGTCGTGGCCGTGCGTGAAGCCCTTGGCAGCACCCGTCCGCTGCGTCATTAGCGCCGCAGTAGCCTTCTGTACGCTACTGTCGGTCAGGCCCGCTGCTGCTAGGCCAGGTCCTGGGGGGTAGGAGGCAGCAGAGGAGGAGGAGCCTGACGGCTGACCGCCGCCTGTACCCGCAATAGTGCTGCCGCCGCCTCCACCGCCGCTCCTCGGCGCGGACCGCGAACCTTCTTCTGAATCGTGTCCTGCTGTTCCCTGCCCTTGCCCATGCTTCCGCTGCTGCGCTGCTGATCTCTTTGCTTCTCTTGACAAAGCACGGGCGCTAGCCGTGGGCGAGCTAGAGGCTGAGCCAGGGGACGAGACGCCATACCCGCTGCCTAGAGCGCGGCCGCCACCGCTAATTTTATGAGGAAGAGGCGTGGTGGTCGTAGTAGCAGTAGCAGCAGTAAATAGAGAACCCTTCAGATACAGCCTTCCGATGGCCCCTCCTGCCCCTCCTCGTGGCCCCTTACCCGGGACAAGCGCCCAAAGAGCCCTAGCGCATTTGCGTCGCAGGGCGAGCAGCTCGGCCTCGGACGAGGGGGCGACGAGGGTCGGGGTGCCAGGCATGTTGTTGGGGAAGAGCGCCCCTCGCACATTGCGGAGAAGTGGGGGGAGGTTGGCTGGGTCTAGCAAGTACCGATGGATGCCATACGAAAGGAGCCTATATCATTTGCGAAAAAGTGAAACACAATGTCTCTGGTTAGCCTTGGGGGTGGGCATCGGAAAGGGTCTGATTCGAGCAGAAAAAAGACGTTGCGGTGCTTTATGCGTGGGGGAACGAAGGGGGCGTCGCAGAAGGGTGGTAGTGGTGGTGGTATTCGGTGAAGAGGTGTGTGTGCGCGCGAGGGACTTCCCTCCTTGGCGAGCCCCAGAGGGCCAGACGCTAGCTAGCCTGCTAGGTGGCTTGCTGTTTGTGTTAATTTGAAGGAGGCACAGCGCGAGCGCGAACGACAGCATCACCAGCGCAACCTCCTAAAGTCTCCGAAGCTGAGACATTGGGAAGAGCAAGGCTGGATTAGGGCTAGGCAATGTCCGAGCGACGACGGGGAATATCGCGTTCAAAACAGGGCGAACATGGCCTTAATCCACACTCGCGAGTCCACAGCGGAATTACCGTTGTGGAAGGCGGCGGCATTGACACACTAAAATTGAGAGCGGCGAGGAGGGACTCGCAGCAGTAGCCTGGCTCCCCCGGCCCAGGTGGCCTTCCTGGAGGGGGGGCCAGAGCTTCCGTTCTCAGTGCGGGGGACAGGGAAGGGGACGACATGGTGGGGAGATGCTGACATGGCCGGCATAATGGCCCATCGGACCTTGACTCGGAGGCGGCGAGAAGCCTGTCACCCTCTCACGTCATGGGCAGCGAGTCGCGACTTGCGACTGTGTCCGGGGGGGGGGGGACGCTGCAACGGGTGCACCGGGTTGTTCGCTTGCTAGCAGGGAAGCAGGGTAGCGCTGTCAACCGCGCATGGCTGCAACGGCTGAAGGCGAGAACCAAGCTCCCTTTTCGACCAGGGAAGCTCGCATGGCACCATAGCAGATGGCGCCGAAGACACCCAAGATTGCGCATTCGGGGACGGTCGGCAAAGGTGTGAGACATGAATTATGATGTATCATTCGGGTGAGTGTTTCGTCGACGAACTCGGTGAGCCGCGGAGAAAGGCACTGCCCAAGAAGGGGAAAGCGGCATCGGAAATCTGCCATGCTCACGTCGTCAAGATGCGGAGGGGATGGAGATGGGAATGCCTGCGCCGGACACGGCACGCCGTGGGGCGGTACGAAGCGCGGTCTTGGAAGGAAGAGGTGCGTGGAAATGAGGTGGTGTACCGATCCCTGTAGCCACCTGTGGTCGCCTGTGGTCGCCTGTGGTCGCCTGTGGTCGCTGTTCTGCCCGGCGCGTAAACAGAGCTTGTCGATGGCTGGTCTGGCACGCCCCAAGAAGCCTATCGTGCAATGGGACGTGGCCAAGACGGTGCCAGGCCACCATTGGCCGGCTCCTCGAGAGTTCCAGATGCAGGCCCCTCGACATACGGGCATGCGCGGGCGTGTGGTCGCCGATTCGGCCGCAGGACATGGAGGGGGTGTGGCCCGTTGCATCGCAGCTTTTATCCCGAGCCTTTGCCCCGGCCTGGCATTGGGCATTGGCGGGCGTCCTGCGCGGTACGGCACACAATCCAGTGACCGCTCGCCTCAGGCCCCCCCCAAGCACCCCCAGCGCCCCCAACACCCCCAGGCACTTTCCAGACTTCTGGCTCCGAGCAATAATTACAGATCGTGATGGGTATCGTGATGAGCATCGTGACGGACGATGGTACCAAACCTGCCGTGTGCACTCGCACAGCAGTCCGTGATTCGTGCCCAGGGTGGCACGCCCCCAGATCCAGTGACTGAAGAGCCATGCAGTGTGACGACCAGATCTGCAAAAGGGGTTGGACGAGGGAGAAGAGGAGTGAAAGGAAGGAAGCTATTCGCCTACCTGTCTAACTTGCCGTCAACATCGGCTATTCGTCCTGGCCCTGCCATGGCGATCCATTGCAGGAGCGATAGTGTGCCGCGAAGCCAAGGCATCCGCACATCCATCTCGATCAGATTTGAGATTGCAGCCCAACATCGAAATGCCAGCACTGGCGTCTTGAGCGGCTCTGGCCCCGCCTCGCCCGTCTCGGACGAGTCACCGAGCGGCGAGTGCTCTGCAAAGCCGACTTTCTGATCCGTCACATCGTCGTGGTTTAGGCTGCTGCGAGAGCTGCGCGGAGGCACAGAGCGAGAGGCGATGAGAATAGTGAAGATCGTCCTGATGAATGAGGTTGCGAGAAAGCACCACTGCAAGATTGTCCAGAATAGGGCTTGGACTGAGAAGACGCTGCGGGCGTCAGAAGACCCCTTGCTGCTAAGCTTCCCGGGAGCACCCTCGTTCCCGGCGGCCCTTCGCTGCAGAAGAACCCTTGAGGCAATGCAAAGTACCTCATATATCAGCCACGGCTCCGATAGTTTGTTGGCTACCGCGTTGCCGATTATCAGCTCCGAAAATATCTGGCCAACCAGGGCCGTTAGACACTCGTTTTCGAGATCTTCGGTTGGCAGCAGAACGGCGAGGACGCCATGGACTAGCAGCTGACGATACGCTACTTCGTTTTCGGCCTGCTCAGCGATACTCGCAGCATTTCCCAGACAAGGGATGGGGGTAAGAGCAGGAAGGGGATGCAGCGAGTGGTAGATCTCCTGGGGGTTTGCCTGCAGAGGGTGATGGACGACCGGGTCGTGTGCTGCGCGATAGGCTACAGTGCTTGGTGTTAGTCGGCGTCTTGCTGGATCGAGCAGCTGCAGTGCAGGGAAACAGGGAGGAAGACAACGGACCAGTGATGTGTTTATCAAGGAGGTCAGGAAGCTCGTCGAACAGTAAGCTCTCCAGATCGACCTTGCGCAGTCGCTGCTCAAGTGCGCGCGTAATATGGGCGATGGTCTGAACGATCTCGGCGACGAAGGCCTCGTCGGGTGTGATCTTGTTGTACCAGTTTTGCACGAATTCCCTCAGGATGATGGCAATGAGAGCGTAGAGCTGCAAGTCAACATCATTCCGACTCGTCAGCGGCGGGAGCAACTCGTCTATCGACACCGGCGTACTCTTTCCCTTTTCGAGATGCTGGGGACACAGCGTGCGCCGAACTAGGAATGCCGTCGCCTTGTCGGAGAGGGGGTCCGGGGGTCCCGTACGAGCTCCGCGGCGGCCTGCGCCTACGCCTACGCCTGCTCCTGCTCTTGCTCCTGCTCCTGCTCCTACTCCCGCACCGCTCTCTCCTCCTTTCCCTCCTGGCGATGGTTGACTGGATCGTGGATTATCGGAGGGGGGCGCCTTGGGGGGGCCTTTAGGTCGTGGAGTTGGGGCGCGGGCAGGGCCCTCGGCCGAAGTAGTCGTCATGGTCAAATGAAATTGCTCGCGCTTGTCATGGCACCTCGGGGTTGTGTATTTGTGTCGGTGCTCGAGGCATTGTCACCCTTGACTTTTGGTCCTGGCCTTCGCATTTGTGGCAAGCAAGGTGCGCAGATAGCCAGCCGTCTGGGCGCAGCTTCGCTCGCTTATCGTGCTGCCTGCCGCATCATCAATCATTGTCTGGGGTCTAAAAGGGAAGGCGGTGATGAGTCAGCGGCCTGGGCATGGAACGTGCCTCTAACCCCTTTTCTGGGATCGCGACCGAATTGAAATAACACCGATATATAGCTATCAACACATAGGGAATAGGAAAATGGGGATGAAAATGGCACGTGTGAAATAATGGGCCCAGTTGCACAATCAGTATTCAAACTACGCGGCATTACGGCTTATGCTCATGAAAATGTGGCCACGCGCAGATTTGACTTACACTGCGTTGAATAGTATTCTACACTACAGCAGTTAATCCTATGAATTTATATTTCTGAAATGTTGAAGAAACTTGTCCCTCATGGCGATCAAAATGGATGTTACTCCTATACAGGTGTCGTTGATGGGGCTCAAGTGCGTCAATCGTGATCCCTGCTACGGGAGGCGACTTTATGGCGGCCCGTCCCATCCACGGCGTTCAAAAGACCCACTTGAATAAAGCTTCATGAAGCACGGGGCTTTATACTGCATAAATGCAGCATCAGCCCCCAATGTTTCGGGATCACATTGTGGCCTTCCCACTATCAAGTGGCATCACCACAGGTCCCAAACGCGTTAGGCATCGGAAGATGACTTCTGTGCATTGAACAGCTAACCTTCGCAAGGCTGCCAGCAGTTCATATCTATACATACAATGTGCACGTCGATGCTGAAACCACCCCATAAAGCACAACACATGTCACTGGATTACGTAGAATTGTGGGTTGTCTCGTACCTAAATCACATCATGTGGTTAGCCTCTTCTGCAAGCATAATCGTTCGGGTCGTGTTGGAAAGGGTATACCTCTTGCCTCGGAAGGACCACATGCCCCAATTCCCTGCACTGATGTCCTGGGGATCCATATCGTTTAGGTCCCAGCGAAGACTGCGGAAGGCATTCTCCCCCGGTTCCATAAGCATGTCAAACTCTCCCGCCACCGACTTGTTAACCCAGTCGATGTCTCGCTCCATATCGGCCTGGGTGTAGCCAGTAACAATGATAGGCGCCTTCGTCTCAAGCAGCAAGGGAATAGTCTCCTCCCATTCGTGCGAGCTGGCAGGATGGCCCAGACCCGGGTGGAAAAGGACAAAGCAGTCAAAGTAAGGGTCGTACGGGTGGAAGTAGCCAGTCTTGTGGATCGTGTGGTAATAGTCCACCATCGTGCTGACCTTCATCGTTGGCCACAGCCGATCTTCGACGACAGCGCCAAAGGGGTTGGTGGCACTACGTGGTGGGAGCGGAAACTCATCGTCTCGGTTGGCCATACTCTCGGGGCCGATGAAGACAAGGTGAAACTTGGTGTCGGGGAAAAGATGGGCCAACTGAAGCCAGACATCCCGAGGCAGAGATGACTCGGCACGAGCGCCCAGTATGAACAGCCTTACAGGCGGAGCCTCTAGCCGAAGGCCCTTGATATCGATGCCACCGCCCGACTTTGGAGGATGAAGGGTGTAGCGTAAGGCTACCACACGGTCAGTGAATTGAGCATCAGCGAATGGAATTGCTTCTTGTACGTACCGCTGAAGCTCTTGAGTCCCTCGACCGTCATCCGGCCCCCAGACTTGATGCTGTACGGGCTGAGCTCATGAAGAATACTCGCGATAGTAAGGGGGTATGTAAGTAACCTTGTCGCCTGGCGCATGCTTCGGTCGTCGTCAATCGCGTTGAAGCCGCGAGTGTATAGCAAGGTATCCCAGTTGGTCATGTTGACCAGGGCCTCCTCCATCTGCGGCCCTGCATAGTCAAATTCGGGGAAGAAACGGCCAGACCGGAGATCGTGGTCGTCTTCGTTGATCTGCCGCAGTGTGTCGCATATTTCCAAGTGATTCTCGTAGTCGTCTTGCCAGTGCTTCTTGCTGCAGTACACCGGAATGCCACAGTCCGGGCACTCGAAGTCAACATGCGCCGCGGGAAGACTGCCCGCATGATGGTCGTGATGCGGACAGGCCCCATGCTGCTTTATAAAAGCAGCGCGCCGCCGAATTTCTGGGATCGGAGAATTGGTATACGAGTGGAATAGATCGCTAGGGGCAAGCACCCGCTTGGTCTCCTTGGTCCCCTGAGAGGAAGCCCCCTTGGTGTTGGAGTTGAAAAGCTTTTGCGCCACGCCAGAAGAAAGCCGTTTTGGAGGAGAGGCCTGCGTGGATCGGGGGACGGTTCGATGGAGGCTCTCGACTCTTGTCGTCAGCGAGCTCCTCGGTGTGAGGAAGGACCGCTGCTGCGAAGGCTGGAGGAAGCCATTGGGCGTGTTTGCCGGTCTCCTTAACAAGACAGAGCGCCGTGTGCATATATTTGACAGCGCTGAGCGCATAGCCATGTCTGTAGGGAGAGTCATGGTTGGCCCCGAGATCGCGATGAAGTGAAATGTGCTTTTCGGATCGCCTGGCGTTGAGCTGATCCACCCCATAGTAGCTCCAGCCACGCGAGACACGCGAGTCCAGATTGGACTGGCGAGCCTCAAATTGCGGGGTGTGGCTGGAGCTGTCCGATTATTTTTTCCCCTGCACCTCAAGCTTCAATTCCCAAGCACAACAACTACCCAACACTACACAGCCTACGGTCGACACAGCACGTCTGCACTTCGCCCAGCCGGTCTCCCCTCAACCAAGCCGCGCGGGCTTTCTGCGCACCGCTGCAAACATGGCGACGACATCGAACATGTTCTTGTACTCGTTGACAATCCAGCCGCCAACCACCATCACCCAGGCACTCCTCGGCCAATTCTCTGGAACCAAGGAGCAGCAGATCATCACAGCCTCGGGCTCACGCCTGACCCTCCTCCAGCCAGATCCCAGGCAGGGCAAAGTCAATACAATTCTCGCACACGACATATTTGGCATCATTCGCTCCATTTCTACATTCCGTCTTGCCGGAAGTCACAAAGGTGAGTGGTATCACCCAACACCGCATTTGTCGAACGTTTAGTGATTCTGGATCTGGTTCTCAGCTCCCCCGGAATGTGATCCCACGACGCCTTCTGTGGCAGACCTGTGGGAACAGCATGCTTTATACTGGACCGTGCTAAAACTATCAATGTTCAGATTACATCATCCTCGCGACGGATTCGGGCCGCATTGCAATCATCGAGTATCTTCCCAAGACAAATAAGTTCTCGCGTATCCACCTCGAAACATTCGGAAAGTCGGGCGTGCGGCGCGTAATCCCCGGCCAGTACCTCGCTTCCGATCCCCGAGGTAGAGCGTGTCTGATCGCATCAGTCGAGAAGAACAAGCTGGTCTACGTTCTCAACCGAAACGCGCAGGCGGAGCTCACCATTTCATCACCCCTCGAAGCCCACAAGCATGGCGTTTTGGTCTTGTCACTCGTCGCCCTCGACGTCGGCTACGCCAACCCTGTGTTTGCCGCCCTGGAAATTGACTACTCCGAAGCCGATCAAGATACATCTGGCCAAGCTCGTGAGGAGACCGAGACACAGCTCGTGTACTATGAGCTTGATTTGGGTCTGAATCACGTTGTTCGGAAGTGGTCGGACACGGTAGATCCGACAGCATCGATTCTATTTCAGGTCCCTGGCGGAAGCGATGGACCCAGTGGAGTGTTGGTCTGCGGTGAAGAGAGTATCACATATCGCCACTCAAACCAAGAAGCGTTCCGTGTGCCTGTTCCCAGACGACGTGGAGCCACGGAGGACCCCCTAAGAAAGCGCATCATCGTTTCGGGAGTTATGCACAAGCTCAAGGGAAGTGCAGGTGCATTCTTCTTCCTCCTCCAGACTGAGGATGGCGACTTGTTCAAGGTCACCCTTGATATGATTGAGGATGGTGAAGGCAACCCGACCAAAGACGTGAAGCGACTCAAGATCAAGTATTTCGACACGATACCAGTCGCAACTAGTCTGTGTATCTTGAAAAGTGGCTTTCTTTTCGCCGCAAGCGAGTTCGGTAATCATCACTTCTACCAGTTTGAGAAGCTGGGTGATGATGATGAAGAACTGGAGTTCAACAGCGACGACTTTCCGACGGATGCCCGAACTACTTATACCCCTGTTTACTTTTACCCGCGGCCGTTGGAGAACCTTGTACTTGTCGAGAGCATCGATTCGATGAACCCATTGGTTGATTGCAAAGTTGCAAACCTGACGGGTGAGGACGCACCCCAAATATACTCTATATCTGGTAACGGAGCAAGGAGCACATTTCGAATGCTCAAACATGGGCTCGAGGTGTCTGAAATTGTCGCCTCTGAGACACCTGGCACCCCATCTGCGGTATGGACGACAAAGTTGACCAAATATGATGAGTTTGACGCCTACATTGTCTTGTCTTTCACCAACGCAACACTGGTTCTCAGCATTGGGGAGACAGTAGAGGAAGTCAATGACAGTGGCTTTCTCACGAGCGTCCCCACCCTTGCTGTGCAGCAGCTAGGCGAGGAGGGTGTGGTTCAAGTACACCCTAAGGGCATTCGGCACATTGTTCGAGGCCGCGTCAATGAATGGCCCGCGCCCCAACATCGTTCAATCGTCGCCGCCGCAACGAACGAAAACCAGGTTGTCATTGCGCTGAGTTCAGGAGAAATTGTTTATTTTGAGATGGATTCCGATGGCTCTCTCGCTGAGTATGACGAAAAGAAGGAGATGTCGGGGACGGTCACATGCCTAAGCTTGGGCAAAGTTCCCGAAGGGCTTAAGCGGAGTTCTTTTCTTGCAGTTGGTTGCGATGACTGCACTGTTCGAATCCTCAGCCTGGACCCAGAGTCAACCTTGGATATGAAGTCCATTCAAGCCCTCACCGCTGCTCCTTCATCTCTTGTTATCATGGCCATGGAGGATTCATTCGGTGGCACGACATTGTACCTTCACATCGGGCTACATTCCGGAGTGTACCTGCGAACAGTCTTGGACGAGGTCACTGGCGAGCTGACCGACACTCGGCAAAAGTTCCTGGGACCGAAGCCCACCCGGCTCTTCCAAGTCGCAGTACAAGGCCAATCTTGTGTTCTCGCTCTCAGCTCGAGACCCTGGATGGGTTATACTGATCCCATCACCAAAGGCTTCATGATGACGCCGCTGGATTACGCTGAGCTCGAATATGGCTGGAATTTCAGCAGCGAACAATGTCAAGAAGGCATGGTGGGGATCCATGATAACTTTCTCAGGTCAGTCCTGCCCGTGCGATTCTCCTTTCAAGTGTGCATCATGATGAGAAAAGGGATTCCTGAGCTTCTGGGCAAAGAGGGTTGAAATACTTACGAGTATATCAATTGTTCCTTCTGATGTTGGACCAACACCCAGCTGATTTTCGGTGGATTTATTTGTTCCAAGCAAAGGCTAACAACCACAATTCGCAGGATTTTCACCATTGAAAAACTTGGTGACAACCTAATCCAAAAGTCAATCCCCCTCAGCTACACACCAAAGCATCTTGTGAAACATCCCGACCAGCCGTATTTCTATACCATCGAGTCGGATAATAACACACTTCCTCCGGAGCTTCGGGCACAGTTGCTCGCGCAGCAAGGCGCTGTTAATGGCGACGCAAAAGTTTTGCCCCCAGAAGACTTTGGCTATCCCCGAGCAAAGGGCCGATGGGCATCTTGCATCAGTATTGTTGACCCTGTCAGCGAAAACCCCGGGGTTCTTCAAAGAGTCGATATCGAGGGTAACGAGGCAGCTGTCAGCGCCGCAGTCGTACCATTTGCAAGCCAGGAAGGCGAAAGCTTTCTCATCGTGGGAACTGGGAAGGACATGGTCTTGAACCCTCGCAAGTTTACTGAAGGCTACATTCACGTCTATCGGTTCCATGACGATGGTAGAGACCTCGAGTTTATTCACAAGACCAAGGTCGAGGAGCCACCAATGGCGCTGGTTCCGTTCCAGGGGCGCCTTCTTGCCGGAGTGGGCAAGAGTCTCCGCATTTACGACCTTGGCCTGAAGCAATTGCTCAGGAAATCCCAAGCAGATGTGGCTCCGCAGCTGATTGTGTCGATCCAAACCCAAGGCAGCCGCATTGTTGTTGGAGACGTACAGCAAGGCTTAATATACGCGGTCTACAAGCCCGAAAGCAACAAACTCATTGCTTTCGCTGATGACACGGTCAACCGATGGACGACCTGCACAGCCATGGTTGATTACGAGTCTGTCGCGGGCGGCGACAAATTCGGCAACCTGTGGATAATGCGTTGCCCGGACAAAACCAGCGCCGAGGCAGACGAGCCAGGCTCAGAAATTCACCTTATTCACGCACGCAACTACCTCCACGGCGCACCGAACCGACTGAACCTGATGACACACTTCTACACACAGGATCTCCCCACCAGCATCTGCAAGACCAACCTGGTTGTTGGTGGGCAAGAGGTTCTCCTTTGGAGCGGTATTCAGGGTACTATTGGCGTGCTTGTCCCATTCGTCACCCGGGAGGATGTAGACTTCTTCCAGAACCTAGAGAATCACATGAGGAGCGAGGATCCCCCTCTTGCCGGGCGCGACCACCTCATCTATCGGGGCTACTATGTCCCGGTCAAGGGGGTGATTGATGGCGATCTCTGCGAGAGGTTCAGCTTGCTGCCGAATGACAAAAAGCAAATGATTGCCGGCGAGCTCGATCGTTCCGTGCGGGAGATCGAGCGCAAGATATCGGTACGTACACTTCTGTTGACTTTTGTGAAGATGACAATGCTGACATTCCACAGGACATTCGAACCCGATCTGCGTTCTAAATCAGGTATCGGATAGGCGGTCAGAGAGCGTGATCTTGGAATAAGGTTGGGAATGGTGTAATGTATTATATATGTACAGCGGGTGCTCTATGATGTAAGGCGTTATTTGCATGACAGCGAAGAGGTCATGAACAAAGGTCTGCTGGTGGCTTTAGGAAAGGATAAATCAACAAGTTATATACCCCCATTGGCGTATCAGCATAAGTATGTACGTTGCTGTGATGGTGCTCAAAAGCTCCTCGGGAACCACCCCCGGGAAGCTGGCTTGCTACCCTCCCCCATGCCCCCTTGGAACCCTCTACGCTTGGCTAACCGACTCGGTTGTGCACCGTTGTCGTTGAGATTCTCGTCCAGGGGGTTCTCCCGCTCCCACTGCTCGTCAGCAAAATACGCGTCAATAGCATCACAGAAGTCGTAACCAGCCTGCTCGAGATAAAAGACGGCCACTTCGTAGTCAGCCACTTTGCAGGTGACCATCCACCGCCGAATTTTAGCCTTACGCGCCTCCTCCTCCTCGCCCTCGATGGGCCGTGGTGATAAGCTGACGCCACGCTTGTAGTAGTGTCCTGGGATCAGCACCGTTCGCCGGCCTTGGAGGAGGTGGTCGCTTCCGAGGTTGTTGGCGCGCCGCAAGGCGGCCGCGGGGACGCCGTAGCGGAGGGAGAGGGATGTTATTGTGTCGTGCTCATGGTTCAGGAAGTGGAGAGTGTCTTCGGCTAGGGGGGAGGGGGAGCGGGAGGAGGAGGAGGCTGCTGCGGCTTCGAGCGCGGCTTTCTCCGGGTCTGTAGGGGGAGGAGGGGAGGGGGGGTTGGGGGTTGCAGTGGCGATTGTTGTTGGTTGGTGTTGTTGGTACGGCGGTGGTGAGACGGCGGGGTTGGCGGTGACGGTGTTGTAAGACGGCGGGTCTTTGAGGCCTTGAGGGAGCACCGAAGTGCTGGGGGGCGAGGTGGAGGAGGAGATTTGGCAGTAGGGACAGTAGAACCTGAAGCGGTAGTTTTTCTGTTTTGGCAACGAGACGCGAAGGGTCAGAATGGGCCGCGGGGATTAGGAAAGGAGGGAGTTTGCAACGTGCATGTATACAATCGCCACATATTACACGCGCGCAGCATTCTAGAGTGCGGTTGTCTGGCAGCGGCTTCTCGGATTCTGTAACGCGCGGAACCTCGGAAAGTAGCGTCGTACAGGTGCAACACCAAGCTTCCAGAGCCGTCGATTTCCAGCCCGGAGCTTGCTGCGGGCTTTGGGGCTTCTGGGGAGTGAGCATGTCCGAGATGAGGGCAAGAAGAAAGATGCGGTGGTGAGATGTGTGGATGGTGTTGCGGCTGGAGGGCCGATGGTGTAAGTGGCGGGTGACGTTGTGTGATGGTGGGGGCTTATCGATAAGCTAAGCTTTGGAAGTTTGTACGCACTGGCACACTGGGCATCCCCCACCCGGGAGACCCCGCGACCTGCTGAGGGGCAGCTGCACAGTGACAGCACAGAAACAGAGGATGCGCGGAGGGGCAGGCAGAGGGCACACGCCAACTCAGAAGACACCAAAGACATGTATGATGATGTAGCAACCTTTGCAAACCAAAACAGTCCAAGTCTCTTGACCCAGCCGGGGACGCCGCCAGCAACGGAATTCCAAGCAAAGGTCACAGGGATCACAGATTCGCCATGTTCCAGGCCCGGACCTAGATCTGCAGAGATGAGCAGAAGGGACACCGCTCCCAGATATCCAAGCTCAAACCATAACGCAAAGCGGCATCGGTGGTGGGCATCGGCTACAGGTTTCACCAATAACGCAACGCACCATTATCGTGGTTCAGCGCTGGCATCTGTGCCATCTGTGCAAGCCGTCCCAGAGGAGAAGGGCACCTTAGCTCTGCATCTCGCAGGTCGCAGGACACGACAGCCCATGTGATGGCCTTTGCAAATCGGCGGTTTGTTTTGTCTGCGGCTTACTCCCAGCACGCTCCCAGCCTGCAGCTGTGGCCACTGGAACGATGCTGGGCTGTGTTTGAATGGTTTTTGGGCGGTCTTGGATGACCTTCTGCGACCGTCCGCAGCCTAGTGTGCGGCCCGACAGCTCAGGACTTGTCGAGAGGCAAGCATGCACGCAGGGCCATGGCAGCACAGACTAAGGCAATGTACGGCTGGAGACGGCTTGTGTGCTACGACTGGCTGCGACTGGCCGCAACTCGCCGCGACTCGCCGTACACCTCTCCGCTCTCCGGTCGAATACGGTCAAGCAGCATCACGGTGTCTGCAACCGGCTTCCTCCACGGCCTCGCACAAACCCAGGCAGGCCGCCTCTGGGGGCCCCCCGGTGCGCGGAGTGGGGCATCAGCCCAGGAGTGCTGGACACCTCCCGTAGGTAACAGAGCAAGCACATGGGCAGTCGAGCAAATCGAAGGCGGTGGGGCGGATCTGGTGCCGTGTCGCCGCGACACTTCGGATCCAGGAGTAATTATGCCTGGCGCTACTTAGTATTTGAGGGGGCAAGTGCCCTTGCCGGCCTCCGGCCCTGCCCTCGTTGTGTTGCGTGCTGCGAACTGCGTGCTGCGTACCACTCGTCCAGTCCCATCCCGTCCAGTTTCAACCTGAAGCCAGAGCCTAGAGCCATCACAAGAGGAAAGATATTTAAGCACCAGCCATGGCGGTAAGGCGTCCCGATGCCCTCCCGAGTCTTTGCTCACCATTGAGGTTGCTGATAATTCCTCGTCTGCCCCACTGCAGGTCTCTTATCCGCAGATTGTCCTGTTCGGCGACTCGCTCTTCCAGGCCGCCGTCGAGACGGTGGACGGCTTCTCGTTCCAGGCCGCCCTGCAATTCCGTGCGTAACCTCCTCGCGCCGGTTGTCGAACTCCCTGAAGCTTGCATGTTCAATGATCCTGATCTGTTGCTCTCGTCTGTACCAGAGTGTAGCCGCCGGTTTGACGTCGTCAACCGCGGGCTATCCGGGTACAACACGTCGAATGCTCTTAGGGCGCTGCCGCAAATATTTGCCGAGCCGGTCCCGGGTGGGCCGAAGATTGGGTACCTTGTATGTCAACAAGCTGCCCCTCCCTTCCGTGTGCTCCGTTTGAAGTGACCGGGCTAACACGTGCCGGGCAGTTCATCCTGTTCGGGGCCAATGACGCCTGCGTCCCGCTGGCGACAAACCACCAGCATGTCACGCTGGACAGGTTCAAGGCCAATCTAGCTAGCATCATTACGCACCCCACCATCGCAGCGCATAAGCCCAAGATCTTTTTGGTCACGCCGCCGCCGCTGGACGAGATCCGGCTAACCAGGCTTGACTTGGCGGCAGGCCATGCCTCGGCGACGCGACATACCAGAATCAGCGCGGCCTACTCTGAGGCCGTGCGCCAGGTGGCGGCCCAGCAGGGCGTCACGCTGGTGGATCTCCACAAGGCCCTGATGGACACGGCCATCGCAAAGACGCCGGGATTCGACCCCAGCGGGCCTGCACTCGGCGACCCGGAGTGCGGAGTGCGCGGCCATCTTGAGCACATGTTGCCGGATGGGCTGCATATGAGCGCCGAGTCGTACCGCATTTTTTACAGCATCGTGCAGCCACACGTTGGGTCAGAGTGGGAGGGCGCGCCTGACGAGGAGAAGGCCGGCTATGTTTTTCCTGACTGGCGCGCGGCGCCGTGGCTGGAGGGGGACGAACAGGCTCAGTCGTAGACCGCGTCCCTCGAGGTTTCCGTTTCAGGGCATCGAGTCTGTCCGTCTCGTTGGATTCGGTGTGCAGAGTAGCATAGAGGCATAGGCAGCGAGCAGGCTCAAGGACAAACAACTACTCCCGTTCATTCGGTAACCTAGTCATTGATCATTGAGGGCGTTGGCAGGCATTGCAAGAGCTTTTGAGAGAGCAGGTCGGGCTCACACATACATGTATCCCGGGTTTTCAAGACTGCGTAGTAGTAGTTGCACAATATGTGACCGGTGGACGTTCAGGAACGAAACACGCCAGAGAACACAAGATCCTCGCTGGCCGTGCTGGCCTGGCCTGTTTGTCCTCGCCAACCATCGCTGACCCGTATCGCGGCCTGTGCGCTGTCTCCAACATCTCCAACTACGGGGTCTGTCCCATAGTTTTCAGGTGCTTAGTCATACATGTGGGACATCAGGGGGGGGGGGGGGGGGGCAGCACGGACAACACGGGCAGGCAGCCATTCGCAGCAGCGTGGGCAGCACTTCAAACCCAAACTGCGAGCAAGCGATTGGACGTTTCTAGCCAAGCAAAAATAGACCTTGACGAAACCACAGCCCTTGCACGCCATCATCAAGAAGCAGTTTTGAATTTTGTTTCTGCGCGCCCGCGACCCACGAGCGATATATCATTCCACGACACTACATACAGACGGCACCGCCAGCATTCCCCAGCCTCTCGCTCGCTTGCACTTCTGCCGCCTTGCCCTGGTTGACCCACGCTCTGTTCCTGGCCCTCGCCTGCAACGTAAACACGAGAACATACGCACCCACGCGCATACTTGTTTCAAGCCCTCCTTCCCAGGAAGAGGCTTTCGGTCGATCGGCGCACTGCTCGTCTGATATTCCTTACCAATTTGTCTGGCCGTCATCAGCCGGATCCCCCCCACCTCACTCGGCGTCGGTGCTCAACCCCACGACATCGACTTTACATTCCTTTGGCCACATCCTCCCATTCCGAGATCGAACCTCATTAGACCAGCGAGTCGCCTATTATACAGCATCGACAACCCGACCGGCTCTTGCACAGCACGCTGCGGTGTCGACCTCAACAGGATTCATTCGAGTATCTGCGAACAGCCCAACAACGACACCCGTTCCTTACAGTTCCGCTACCAGCACCCTCCCGGCTTCTAAACGCGCCTCACCCCCTCCCCCACGTCATCGACGCAAGGCTCGCTACATCTGTTGCACACTGATATCCTCGTCCTGAAAAAAATAGTCGACTGCGAGGGCGCCCCATCGGGGAGAGACCTGGCGGTCTTTGCGAGCGATGTGGGGGGTGGTGGACCTCGAGATTTGATATTTCAAAGATTGAGGTTTGACAGAGACGGAAGTCGCCCCGAGGCTGCGAGACCGACTCCCATCACCATCAAGGTGTGCACACATGGGAAGCTGTGTCTACGCTGACCTGCCACACGCCCACCTGGCCCCTCTACTGTCTCCCTCACACACTGGCCACATCCTTTACAGCCCCTCCCCCCCTTCGCTTCATTATCTGGGTATGGATCCGCGTTTCATCGTCACTCGCGAAGAATTTCACGATGTCCAGATGGAGTTGAGGCGCGTCAATTCCATCCAGCACACCCACTCCGAGAGACTGCGGCTGCTGGAGAAACGCCAGGCTGACGATGCCGCCCTAAAGTCGGTGTGGAACTCCCCCTTTCCAAGTGCGGTCGGCGGTACACCTCAACACGGTCAGCATGCTTCTCACGACCCTTTGTTCCCCCCCCCCCCCCCCCCCCCAAACCTGTAGCTAATCTCTTTCTAGGTCCGTTACACATGTCCCACAACGAGGTGTTCAGTGACGGCGATGACTTTGACGAAAGCCACACCTTGCTCAGGGGTCTGCAGCTCGACGCTGAGGACGAGCCAATACGGAGAGGGGCAGCGTCAAGGGCCAATAGCGTTCGGTTTGATGAAAGTGCCCTCCAAGGGGCGAACTGGGGCGCGCAGAGCGGTCGCCACTCTGGCGACTTCGGTCCTATCCGTCCGAGTAGCGGCATGGGAGGACACCATATGATGGAGCGGTCGTTGTCCCACAAATCGGATGGAAGGCATAGCTCGGCTGGTCATTCTGTCCACTCAATGCACTCCGGCGTGTCGGGTCGGGCTAGCAGTCTGGGACTTGATACCAACTTCATGATCGGGGCCGATGACGACGACTCCCCAATCGACTATCCAGAGCCGGCTCCGGGGCTCCATATTTTGGGATCCCCCCCATCCATCATACGCTGTTGGCTAACCACTGATTTTACGTCCAGCGGCCTGCTTTACGCCGTCGTTTGCACCGGATCCCAGAAGTCCACGGTCGAATACTCACTACTTAAAGACCTCGACCTGGTCAGTGACATCCAGAGGGATTTGGATGGCGCTCACAGGATTACCCTCACCGTCTTCTTGGCCGAAGCTCGGGCTACTCAGTCCAACTCCAGACCCACGGGTTCAAGCCAGCAACTGCCTAACATCACTTGCTATTTTGAAGTGACAGGTATGGAGCAGCAAGAGCCCCCGAGCGCCGCGAAGAGCATCCGCGTCTTCATTGGAAGCCACACTTTGAGGTTACATAGTGCCGACCTCCTCCTCTCTCAGAATTCGATGACTTTGTATGGTAATGATCGCGCCAAGATTTCCGTCCCGTTTGCGCGGCCCGAGGATGATGCCGTATTCAAGAATCTCACCACGGCCAACATTCTCCCAGACAGGCCTAGGTTGAATGCCGCTGCGCCCGAGTTCGTTTCGGGTGACAAGTCGGGAAAAGGGTCCGTTCAGGACATTGGAGAGTTAGCCTCCCCTGAACCCAAGTCCGGAGAGAACAGCTCGCAGGGGTTGTTATCACCCACGAGCCAGCCGGGTCAAGCAGCCAAAACTACTGCGGCCACGAGTGTTACATCCGAGAGCGGCGGGGAAGGCGAAAAGCACGCTGCGGAGTCGCCCCCGCATGAAGTTTCTAGCAGTAAGGAAGGCCGTAGTAGGTCAACAGATGGCGGTCGCCGGGAGCCAAGTTCGGCCATCAAAGCCCCGTGGAGGCAAACGGCTATTGGTGGCGACGGTGGATCGCGGGACAGCACGCCACCTTTGAGCGGGTATCAACCTGCTCCGAGGACACGCAGCATGAAGGTTCTGAGGCCAACAAAAGCAAGCAGCTCGCCGTCTGCTAGGATCGGGGCGGCGTATGAGCCGGCACCAGCATCACGATCTAGCGGGGAACAGCGGCGCAAGGGCCAGGCAGAGTCCAGTAACAATAGCAGCAGCAACGGCAGCACTTGGGGGACTGTAAAGCGCAGCACAAGTGTTAGTACTGTCAACTCGCTTAATCCGCCTGGGGGTATCGGTGACGGCAGACTGCAGCCTCCCGCGTCTGCTGGTACCCATGAGGCTAGCGGCAAGTCTTCGGTTCCCCGGTCGGCGAACAACCCGCTCGGGAGTGCATCGGCATTCTCGTGGATAGGCTCGAAAAAGCCGCCTACGGCTGCGACTGACTAGGAGAAGGGCAAGCTGGGCCGCCCCTGGAGGAATGGGGGCGGGTTGATAGAGCGAGGACAGAGGGTAGACGCAGCCATCTTTATTCGCACCGCATAACACAGCGTCGTCATCAACCAAGAAGTGCCGAGGTAGCAAGCTAGCAGGCCAACAGAAGCAAACACAAAAAATAATGATATTAGCAGCACAAAGTGTGATTACGTTACGGTGGCTTGTCCACGATGGAATACCTAAACGGTACGCACGTTGGATAGACGAAAAGCGCCCTTGTCTCCGTCACATCTTTGACACGGGCGTCCCCAACAAGCCCTGAAGGGCCGCCTTGGTATCTGGCCCCGTATCCTTGACCAGCGCCACAATCGCCTTGAACTCTGGCACCGCCGCGTCCCCCATGCACTCGTAAATCCAGCTCTCGCTTGTGGTAATGGTAGCGCCAGCGACCCGCAGCCGCGCCAGCGCAACGGGGATCTCGTCGCGGTTGACGCTGCTGACTCCATCGGCGAGGATGTAGACGCGGTGGCCGGCCGCGAGGAGGTCGAGCGCCGTCTGGGCCACGCAGATGTGGGACTCGATGCCGACGAGGGCGACCTCGGCCGGGCCCGAGGCGAACTGGGCCGCGGTTGAGATGGGCGGGATCCACATGGAGAAGCGCGTCTTGTCGGCGGTGGCGACGGCGGGGCCGAGGAGGGGCTGCAGCTCGGCGACGGTGTCGCCCAGGCGGGCCCGGTTCTGCGTGGTTACGTAGCTCGGGATTTGCAGGGCGCTGGCGGCGCGGAGGAGTTTGGTGGTAGTGAGGACGCTAGCGGATATGGGGTTAGTTAGTTGGGGAAGGGGGGGGGAGAGGGGAAGGGGGGGCGACGGACACTTTGTCGAATTCGAAGATGGCGGGGCGGAATTTCTCTTGGATGTCGCAGACGCTGTGTGAGAGGGTGAGTTAGGAGTTAGGTGGTGGTGGGGTAGAGAAGACGGACAAGACGGCTGGGTTCTCTGTCCAAAGGGTGTCAGTGGGAGCAGAGCTCGAACAAAACAGACATGACGTACTGAACCGGCGCTCAGGGGGTGGGGTAGCCATTGTGAGCGCTCTAGCTTTCGCAGGGGGGGAGGTGGAAGGTGTCAATGGGCTTGCAATAGGGGCATGGGTACCAATTGCCTTGCGCGTAGGACGGACAGTGTCCTGCTGTATGTTCTCAGCGAGCTCATATGTCGGTTGGCTGCTAGGTTTACTCAGTACTTTGTCTTGTGTTTTTTGGACCTGGGGTGAGGGAGCACACGTGGGGTGGGTGGGGTAAGGTGTCGACTTACCCCGCATTTCAACGCTGCGGGAGCCGAAACATGCCGGCTGGGCACTCCCGATTTCCGATAGGTACCGAGCCCCTTGCAGGAAAAATAGTTGTTGTTTTGGAGATGGGCCTATGGCTCGAGGCTTTCACGCTTGGGTATCTCAGTAATCTTTACCCTCCGCAGCCATCCAACCTCGCCCTTTGCCGTCGCCTGTCGGAGATTGTACAACTCATCAAGGAAAGCTGGCAAAAACGTTCCCGGCCCCTGGACATCGGCCCGGGCGGCAGCTACTTCGGCCGCAGTCTCAAAGAGCAGCATGGCCGCAACCGCTCCCTGAAGTTTGTCCTCCTTGTGAACAGCAACCGCAGCCGAAACGGCGGTGCCTAGGACGCACCCGGTGCCCGTGACGGCGCCCAGATACTCGTGTCCGTTATCGATCTTGATCGTCCGCTGGCCATCACTGACAAAATCCGACTTTCCTGTCATGATAACCACGTTCTTCTCACGCGTCGCGAGCGCCTGCACCAATGCCACCTTTTGGTCCGCGTCCAGGGTGCTGGAACTATCGACACCCCGTTGTTGTGCCTCATGGTTGCCCCATACCGTCCTAATCTCGCCCTCGTTGCCCTTGATAACGTCAAGATAGCCTTCGGCCATTATCGTCTTGACAGCAGCACGCCGCACGGCGGTAGCGCCAGCTCCGACGGGATCAAACACCACCGGTTGGCGGGCCATGTTGTAAGCCTTCAGCGCCTTCACGTAATTCGCGAGCCCAACCGGGTCAACACTGCCCATGTTGATAACAAGCGACCCTCCAAGCTTGCACAGATCAGCGGCTTCCTCTCCGTAGTTTGCCATGATAGGTGACGCGCCCATGGCCAGGGCGACGTTAGCCGCGAAGTTTTGCACCACCTATCATCAAGTCAGCGGGCAGCCAGTCAAATTGCCAACACGTAGATCACCGGAGGCTGTACCAGGTTGGTCATGTTGTGCGAGAGCGGCGTGGTATCATGAATTTTCTTGATAATTGCTGGGACATATGAGTCGAGGGAAATCCGATCCGCCCTGCTCGGCTGCCTGTAGAAGTCGGCATGCGTCTTGACCAGCGACAGCAGATTCCCTGCAGCAGCTTCAGGATCCGGCACGCCTACAACAGCGCTCACCACCGCGACACCATCAAGGGCCTTCAAGGGAGAGCTGCTTTGGTGGAGGATTCGCTGGACATTGCTCTCGTTGATGCCTCCGATACACACAGTCCGAACCGAAGCTCCAGTGTGAGCGATGGTGCCGAGTATCTTCTGCACGCCCGCGGCACCAATGATATTCTTGGTGTTGGTTTTGCTGATGACGCCGTTAGCTTTGGCCCCCCATTGATGAGCTGGGCAGCAGCGCGGCCTCTCACGTTGCTGTCGCATAGACGGTGCCAATGCCGAGATAATCGGCGCCGCCTTCGCACGCTCGCAGGGCCTCCTCAACGGTGCTGACCGTGACACCAATAATAGCATCCGGCCCTAGCAGCTGTCTTGCCACTGGAAGCTCTGCAGCCCGAGTTAGCTTGACTCCAGAGTCCGGGTGAGCAAAATGCCTCACGTACCCATATCATCCTGACCAATATGGACCCCCTCGCATCGGACGGCCAGGGCCACGTCGACACGGTCATTGATGAGCAGAGGTATATGGTACCTCTGGGTCACCTCATGCAACCGACGGGCTGTCGAGATCAGCTCGGCTGTATCGCTGGTCTTGTCGCGGAGTTGCACGCAACCGACGCCGCCTCTGACGGCTGCTTCAACGACATCGACGAGATCCCTGCCTTTGAGGATCGCCGGCGTCGAGTCTGTCACCAGATAGACCGAGTAGTCTATGTTGCCCTTCATATTGCAAAGCGCTTGGATCAAATTAGGGCGGATGGCTGCCGAAGTTGAGAAGGGAGTATCGCTATCGCGGCTAGGCCTTTCCTTGCCTGCAATTTTTAAGCGATGGGGAAACCCCATCGGTCGCTTCCCGATCTTGAGGCAGCAACCCCTCCGCGTCGCACGATTGATCATGCAGCCACGACCGACTTGATTCTTGTCTGCTACCTACTTCCCACTTTTATCAAATATGTGTCCGTGGTTTCCCCCTCAACGAATTTTCCTCCAAATTACCTCACACCCAACAACCAACCTCCTTTGCCCCGGTTTCCCGCCGGACAAAACACACGACCCTTTTCTGCCCGACTTTGCCGCCCTACCCACAGCCCAACCCAAGCAGCAGCCAAGGACATGTATATTCTCCAGCAGGCATCAAGCCGCAGCTGCCGTCCCCCCCCCCGGAATTACAAATGTGGTTATCGACCTGCCCGGCACCGACCCTGATATCGTCCCGTCGGTTGCCACGCTCGCCGTCGTCTTCTCACAGTTGTGCGTGTTGTCCGAGACATAGGCCTCCACAGCGGTCGGAGTAGCGCCCGATATCTTGATGGAGACGGTCACCGCCGAGCTGCCCGTGCTGATGGCGATGACGGCAAGGCTGCCGTCGACGTTCTTGAACGCGGCCGTCCTGACGCCGCTGGGGGCCGTGGTGCCGACACGGAGCGCACCGGGGCGCACATATCTAGACCAGTTGGCAAACGCCCACAGCCTTTTTGCGACCTCGTAGGTATTGGTCCTATTGTCGACCCGGATCAGCTTCTCGTTGGTGTTGGGGTTCGGCCATTGAACCCCTTCCCAATACAAGTAGCCCGAGATGTTGTTGTTGACAACGGCCGAGTAGATGTTGTTGGCCCATGTCAGGCCATCGCCGGCCCCGCCGCTAGAGTAGAAGGATGTGCTCCACTGCCCGTTGAGGTCGCACTGCTCGGTCAACCAAACAGGCACGCGCGTGTTCATAGCACCCGACGGACCGCCTGTATACGTGTGTGAAGTAACAGCCTTGAGACGGTTCTCCACGCCTGCTGATTTGATGGCATTTGTCATGCTGACCTGGTTTCCCCAGCCCTCTGAATCACAGCATACGATACCCGTTCGTTGCGTCAAGTTGGCCGCCTCAAGTGTTGGGTACAAAACCTTGATGAAGTCGGCCGCCTGGTTGCCGTTGGAGTTCATGCTGGCGTAGCTGGCGCTGAACTCGGGCTCGTTGAGAAAGCCCAGGTGCGTCACCGCTACGCCTGCCTCGGCGTAATACTTGACATAGGCCGTCAGGTAATCAGCATAGGCTTGCCGCCAATCGCCGCTCGAGCAGCTCGTGCCCGTAACACCGCAGATGCTGCCGCCGCTGGTATCTTTGCCGTTGGTCTTCATGTATCCGGGCGCAGACCATGCGTCTTTTGTGTCAACGGGTCAGCTTCTTATTTTCTACTCTCTCCACGAGGAATTTGTGCTCTGTCTTACCAGCATAGATGGTCGTGACGCCGTACGTCTTGACAGCCTCCTGTGATACCCACAGCTGCCCGCTATCCTTACCATCCCACTCGTACTGTGGCGAAGATTTAGGCCCCCCCGGGTTCTTAGGCGCAAACGTGTTCATGTAGTCAGAATTGCTGTTAGGTGTTGAGCCAATGCCATTCCGGATGATTGTGAATCCGGCACCTGTGGTTGTGTTGAACAGCAAGTCAAGCAGCTCGCGCTGCTTCTTCTTATCCGACATATTGGTGATGAGGTTGGCCCGTTGAAACGCCAGGCTGAAACCAAATCCATCAATCTTCTGGAACGTCTTGCTCAGGTCGACGGTGATCGCTCCCGACTGACGCTCGGCGAGGATGGGGGCTGGCTCGGGTGACCCGGCGACGCCGGTGACGGCCGCCGCGGCCGCGATGAGAATGGCCTCGGCGAATCTCATGGTGACTCTTACAATGGCAGCACTACGATACCTAGGGGGTCAGGTATGCCAGGTTGGAGATGCGGGGCTGGGCGCCCGTATTATACAAGACAAGCTTCCATAAGGCAAGCTTTGTTTTCTCCGCAATCCGCCATATGGCGTAGGCTATCGCATGGCGCTTCCCGCCATATTGCTTGTATAGGCAATTTTGATTGCCCTCGTCCGAGGTCTGGTTCAGGGGATGCCTTCTGCCACTGCCATTGCAGGTCGTAGCTAGCCAAGGGGGGGCCGATATCCGAGTTATGACGGGCTCCCTTCTCCTCAATACTCCTGCCCAACAAGTCCTCTCGACCGAATGGGAGGCTTCTTGAGGTGCACTGTCGGATGAGCACATAGTGATGTTGGATTTATCCAGCCAAGAAGAGGGAAACCGAGCTCCAGCCAAACAACGCGGCCCAGGGATACAGGTCCATTTTGCAGCGAGTATATCAAGTCTTGGCTTTGCGGGCATGTGGGAAGTGGGTGGTATGGGGTGCCCAGCGGGTAAAATGGGACGATGAAAAAAGGGTCCAATGCGGTTCTTCCCCTTCGCCGAATTTATCCAACAACATAAGAGTTGGGGTTGGTGGGTGCGGTAGGGGGCCATAAGACCACAGAAAAATGCCCGACACGGCATGCAAGAGCAATTCCGGCACGGCTCACCATCGAGCCCCCCTGATTGCTCGCTGCTCGGGGTTGAGACGTGGGGTGGCTTGACCCAGCTGTGCGGGATGCAGTGCCAGGGCAAATATCCTGGAGTGCCATGCAGACAAGGTCCTGTTGTCCTTGAGTTGTAGTTTCGGCCAGAGATATGTATCTGCGCGGCCGGGTGAGTAGCGCTTGATATTTGTGGTACTCGAGGGGTCAGGACGATACTCGTCCATTTCAAGATTTAACAAACAATTCTTTCAAATATTCGCCTCTCTTGTCACCGGCAAGAGATCAATAAACTGATATTCCCGAAACGACCATCTATTCTGCTGGCTTCCGTTCTGTTTCCTCGCCATGGCGGGATATTTCGCTAATATAACCTGTCTGTGCTTGGAACTACTCTCGTGCATTGTGTTCGTGTTGTTAAAGGGGCGTAGCCCTCGTCTTGAGCCTGGAGCCAGCCGTTACCGACTCTGGTGTGGGAGCCTGGGTAGAGACCTCTCCTGTGGCAGCGAAGCCCACAAGCCTGGGCTTAGTCGCGATCAAGGCTTGGCAATGTCTTTGGCGCCCACTTGTATCGGCAGAGGAGTTCGCCCGAGTCTACTGGACCTGATACCTACCTTGAGCAGTGAGAATAACCTACCCCCGCAGCTCTTGGTCGGTAAGCCACCGCATCGATTCGACATTGAGGTTCAAATGAATGTGCCGTTGCTGTTGAATAATAAGTTGTCTAGCTGATCCCACTCGGCGGTAAGCTCGGCAACATCGTCCCAGATGGAGGTGACGTCGAGGCCTCGAATCGTGCCCTGTGTCACGTCGGTGACCGTCATGACTGGCGACCCTGCAACCATGGTCAACTGCGGCGCCGCGAATTCATTCTGAAGTTCCTCGCGCTAGCTCAGATATCAGCACACACACACACATATATATATATATACGAGGGAGGGGAGAAGTGATAAGAAAAGACTCACCATGATCAGACTCAAGCTCTTTATCTTCTTGGCCAGCTTCAAAAAGGGATCCTCGTCCCCCTCATCCCCCCCACTGTGGTCCACGGCCCTAATGTTCTCCCAATTCCTATATATAAGATTGCGCCTGCGCCGTCGCCGCTCCGCCATAAATTCCATGTCGTGTAACTGTCGCTCGACGAGGCGGTCAAAGTCCAGATCCTGCCGCACCCGGGTCAGGTTCCACCCGGGCGCCTGGAGTGTGATGAGCTTGAGGGCGGTGAGAAAGGCATAGACGAAGTCAAAGGACGTCATGCAGATGAAGCGCGGGTACTCCCGGATTTCCTGGGCGAAGCGGTTGTTGAGGAAATTCTTGGTGGCTCGGAGGCAGGAATTGAGGATGGTAAGGCGGGTGGAGTGATCCATGGTGGAGGGGAGGGAGGGAGGTGTACTAGTGTTGTCGCCGAGCCCGATTTCGTAGAGGAGGATTTCGGCGACGTGGATATGCCCGACCAGGGAGGCTGTCCCGGTTAGTAGGTGTTAGGAAGAGAGAAAGAAGTGAGTTTTACGGTTTTCCCTGATATCAGGTGGTAGTGAGCTCCTGAGCGTGGATATTTGCTGCTCTAGGCGTGAGATGACGTCGATCAGTGGCGTTTCAATGGGCTCGAGGTTGAGGCCGGCATTGCGGAAGGCGAGGGCTAGACAGATGCGTTGTGACAGCTGCTGGGCGCGGACGAGCCAGACAAGGATGCGGTCGGTGGGGTATTCCATTGCGTTCTCGAGCGCCCAGCAGCACTCTTCCAGATATGTAGTCCCCATGAGGCCGTCGGGCTTTTTGTTTGTGGTGAAGGTGCTGTTGTTAGATGTTAGGGGATGGCTTGGCTATGGTTCAGGGGGGGGACGTACACGGTGACGATGTAGTATGTCCCGGCAAATGCCCGCATCCTCTCGAGGCACTCGGAGCTGTTGTCCGCAAGCTGCGGTGGGCCTTGGAGCTCGCTGAACCCGAGTCCGTTGCACATGGACCTTGCTAGGAACAGCAGATTGGTCATCTGAAAGCTGTTGAGGCTGTAGTGAAACCTGCCAGACACACAACAACAACCACATTAGCGCCAACTTTTCCATGGAACCTAACCGCCATGCCCATCTCATAGATATAAGGAGGAAGAACGTACCAAGAAATCAAGAGCTGCAACCCCTGCAGCAAATCCAAGCTCTTCTGCGGTCGCACAATGGCCGCCTCGGAGATCTCGCGCAGCAGCTCGTTACCCAGTATCATTTGCCGTGCCCCGTCAAGTTGGCACGCCTCCATCATGATGGCCTTCCAGAAAAAGGGCCGCTCGCGTCGCAGCTCGGCGGCGCCCATGTGGGGCGGGACCACGGCGAAGGGATACAGGTGGGCCATGTGGGTGCGGTACTCGGTCAGCAGCTGCTCGGCCTCGTCGTCCTCAGGCCACTGGACGGGCTGTTTTTGTTTTGGTTGGGGAGGGGGGTACTTGGCGATCAAGCCCGTGTCTGGGTTGGTGCCGGCGGGGGGTTGGATCACGGTGGGGGAGCCCGGGGTGGCGGCACTGCTTCCGCTCCCAGTACTCCCAGTCGGTGTCGGTGCCGCCGGCGGGGAGGTACCCTCGGGGCTGTGGGGGTCGCTGTTGAGGGGGAAGATGTGCATAAAGGGGTTTGGCCATAGCTGGCGGGACTGGCGGGCGACTCGCTGCTCTTCCGTCTCAACAGGAGTGGCTGTGTCCATCATGGGTGCATCCTCCGAGTCCGGGGGGCTCGGCGGCTGCCGTTGGACCGACTCGATGCGGGCCGTGAGATCCTCGAGACGGCGCTCAAGCTCGGCCACACGCGTGGGCTTGGGCTCTTTCCGCTTGCGCGGTGGAGCAGGTGTTTGAGAGGAACATGGCTTGTTGAGGCGATGGCACCTTTGACAGGGTAGCGTGTTATGTTAGCGTTGTGTTGCTTTAGGGGGTGAAGGGGGGATAGGGAGAGGGAGGCAAAGAAGGAGAGAAAGTAGGGCATCGGGCGGAAAACACGGCATGCCGACTGCTTCCGGCGGACGCCATCACACCCCGCTGGGTCTCGGGTTGTGGCATCCGCGGTCCGCAGAGGTGCCTTTCGATTGGATTACATCGGGAGAGTGGAAGTAGATGCATTGCTCCTTCCCCATTCTCCCTCCCCTCCCCCCCCCATCTCAAAGACTTGATAAAACAGAGAAGGAACAGCTTCTTGTTTCTCGGCTCTGGACTTACCGCTCACACTTCACCCCATCCGGGCCGGGAATACAGCGACTCTTTGCGCGGGCACACGTTGCGCAGGCCCGCGGCCCTTTTTGCGCCTTGGACAGCGTTTCCGTGTTCATTGTTTGCCCTGGTTTGCGCCGAGCCACGGCCGCAGACTGTTAGGGCAATGCAATCTACTGTGTCTCCAGCGACCTGGTTAAAAATATTACTCGAGATGAGCACCGGATAGGGAGGCTAGAGACACACGCAAAGCGGAAGCGAGAACGAAAGCAGAGAGCGAGAGAGTGTGCGAGAAGAGAGGAAGAACGGGCTCAGGGCACAAAGCTGGATCATTGCTCCGTCCGAAGAGTCCAGAATTCAGAACCAGAAGCGACTCGGCATCATTATAACAACCCAGGTTCCGTCCGTCCCCCTTCACATTGTTCTTTTTCATTAAAATGCTCCGAATCCCCCTCAACCCTTTTGCGCCAAAGGGGGAAAGGCAGCATTCCGCGTCGTGTGCCCAAGTCGTAGGAGGAGAGACGGTCGTTGGCTGTTGCCTTTTAGCTCCACCGGAGCGTCTTATTCACTCCGACTCCGTTCCTACGGCGCGCCACAAGCCTGCCGTGTGACACAGCCACCAGAACACAGGGTATTGTGTGGTGTACTGTGCGAGGGGTTGTTCACGACCGCCGTAGCGACACAGCCCCCCCGACCTGTCCGACTTACCCGACGGACGGACCTGCGCGCTGACGGCTGGGGCAATTCCCAACGACAGTATCAAATGTCGTCTCTTGCCAAGGTTACTTGCTTACCTACATCTTCGGGATTGACACATTATACACGCAACCTCCCAACGGCACGATGCAGAAGGAATGAACCGTGCGCACATAGCTCCCGACAGAACGCCCACGCGAAATGTCTTCGAGTCTCGACCAGGCCAGTTGAAATTCCTGGTACAAACACCAGTTATGGCTCCCACAATGGCTGGCGGCGGGAGATGGCGATGGCGGGAGCATGGTCGATCTGGGCGTGTGGGAGCTTGGTTGAGCATCTCTGTTCAACCCACGGCCACGGCTGTCCGTTAGTGACACAAACAACCCCCGTTTCACCATATATCATGCCACTCGCAAAGCAGTCGGGAACCCATCATGTATTGGCCAATAAAAGGGGACCTTCTCTTTTGAGGGGTCCCAATGCCAGAAGCTTATTCCGTTTCTTTTTGCTTAGATAAATAGTTATAGATCAAGAGTCTCCCTCTCTCCATCTCCCTTTTAGAGATGTGGACGAGAGATAGGTACGAAGTAAATGTCCCCCCTGTTTTGGTGGGCGGGTTTTGGCGGCCAAGCGGCGCAGCAAACGCACAAAAAATATCAACAGAGCAGCAGCATAACCCAACGTCGCCTCGCTCCAAGGAACGTGGTTACAGATTTTGAGTTTCCGGGTCCGATGAGCAGACAATTCGAACAGGACGACCACCCCCTTTTTCGGGGGCTGGTTCAACACATAAGGTAAGCGAGGTTAAGCAGCGGCAGCGGCAGCAGCCGGTGTCGCCACCTTCCCCTCAGCCTCTTGCTCAAGGAGCACCTCAATCGGCCCGCTGCCCTCGATACCCAGCTGCGCATCCGTCCACAGCGGTGTCTCGGCCTGGGCGGACCCAGCCTCGCCGACACCGATGAAGCCGCCCTCGGCCGCCCACTCGCTGGTTCGTTTGATGCCCAGCTCCTGCCAGATGGACTCAATGGCCGATACCAGCTGGTCGCGGTACTGCTTGGTGTGGCCCGGCGTCGGCGTGATGCGCAGGCGCTCCTGGCCCACCGGCACCGTCGGGTAGTTAATGCTCTGTACGTAGATTTGGTGGTTCTGTAGCAGCCTGTCGCTCGCCTGCTTGGCCAGCTCGGCATTGCCCACCAGGATCGGGATGATGTGACTTGGATTCGGGATCACGGGGATATTCCGCGCGCCCAGCGCCTCCTTGACCGCTCGCGTGTGCAGCTGCTGCAGCCGTCGGTCGCCACCATAGCTCATTTGGTATTCGATGGCGGCCCTTGCGCCGGCCATGACAGCGGGCGGTAGGGATGTCGTGAAGATGAAGCCGGGTGCCAGAGAGCGGACCGTGTCGATCAGCTTGGCGCTACCGGCGATGTAGCCGCCGACGCAGCCGTATGCCTTGCCCAGCGTTCCCGTGAAGATGTCGATGCGGTCCATGATAGTCCCGCGGGGCTTGCCATTTGCGTGCGCTTCAAAGTCGAGGTGCTCGGCGACGCCGGCGCCGTGCGGGCCGTACATGCCGACGGCATGGACTTCATCGAGAAAGGTGAGGGCGCCGTACTTCTCAGCCAGGTCGCAAATCTCCTCAATTGGCCCGATGGAGCCGCACATGCTGTAAACGGACTCAAAGGCAATGATCTTAGGCACATGTAGCGGTAGGGATGCCAGCTTCTCCTCCAGGTCCTTTACGTCGTTGTGCTTGAAGATGACCTTCCTCGCGCCAGAGTGACGAATGCCCTGGATCATGGAAGCATGGTTCAGGCTGTCAGAGAGAATCACGCAGTCGGGCATTTTGCTGCCCAGAGTCGCAAGGGTGGCGTCGTTGGCGACATAGCATGAACTAAAGACAAGGGCGTCCTCGGTAGCGTGGAGTTTGGCGATGCTCTGCTCCAGCTCCACCGCGTGTTTATTGTGACCTGAGATATTTCGAGTACCGCCAGCGCCACCGCCATACTCGTCGAGGGTCTCGTGCATCGCCTTCAGCACATGGGGGTTGCGGCCCATGCCGAGGTAGTCATTGGCGCACCAGACGGTGACACGATCCTCCTTGCTCGCCATATGGGCGCGAGGGAACTCCTTGGCCAGGCGGTTGATGTTGTTGAAGTAACGGTACGACTTGTCCTTGTGCTTCTTGTCCAGCTCTGTCTCGTAAAAGCCATTGTAGTCGAACTTGGCAGCATGGGCGTTGTGGGCGCCGGCCTGCTGCGGCTTGACGGGGAGACGGGGAGGAAGTTGGACTTTGAGAAGAAACAGTTAGCAAGACGAAGACAGGAGAGATTGATCAATTGAGATACCCTTGTCGCGGAACAGCGAGCCCTCGACGGCATTGGCCTCGTGGGAGCGGCCGGTGTGCAGCTTCGCCTTGGGAGTCTTTCCGTGGCCCGAGATGGTGGACATGGCAGCGACGCCGGCAACGCCGGCAAAGCCAGCGTGGCCGATGCGGGCCGACTGCACGGCCATGGCCTTACCCATGACGGGGCAGCGGCGTGCGAGCACCTGCAGCTTGGAGATGGTACCGCCGCAGGGTGATGCCACAGGGCGGGCCGAGGTTGTCATGGCGCGAAGTCCGGCAGCCGTTGCCTTCTTCATGAAGGGGCACATGGCCTTGGACTGGCTGAGAGCGGCGTCCATTGTGGTTTTTTTATCCCCAATTCACCTCTACCAGCTGATAGCGACAAGATCGGCGAGGACGAGGACGACGGCGACGGCGATGGACCTGGTGATGGCGGGGAGGAGTCCGCGACAGGGGCAAGGAGGGGCAAAAAATAAAGTATAAAAAAAGGGTCCGTCAATTGCTTTTCTTGGCGGACTCTGCTGCTGACGGACAACAGCGCACGGCAATAAACACGACACGGCGGCAAGGGCGAGAAAGCCGTCAATTGATGACTTTCGAGGAAGGGAGGTGATGGAGAGGTGAAGAAGCAGAAACAAGTCCTCAGCAGACCATAAGACCAAAAGATCAAAAGACCAGCACGGCGGACAGAACAGGCCAGAGGCCAGAGATCCTCCAGCGACCCGATAGCCCGTCTGAGCGTCTCCATTTGAATCCACCCGGGTGGGTTCTTTCTCTCTTTGGACTCGGAGTCTCGGTATGTGCAATTAGTGCCAGGCTATACCAGCCCGCCGAGTGCCTACCGAGTGTGTCTCTCGAATAGAAGGCCGTCCATTTTCCCCTTGAGCCAAATCCGCCTGCTCCCATTGGCCGCGCCCTCAATTGCGCTCAGTCGCCACCAGCCTTAGTGACCCGTTCCCATCGCCGTCCCCGCACCTGGCACCACCTGAGCGCCGTGGTCCCGCGTACCCAGCGTATCCAGTACGAGTTCAGGCGCGAGCATACACCGACTTACCTACGCATCCCGCATATTGCCTCGGGTGACCTGCATACAGCACCTCTGCGGACCATTACTGCCCATCTAGGGGCATATCATAAGACACGCGCACATTCAGGACACATCGCTTCTAGAATCCGTCTTTTCTTATTCAGCCGTCTGTCATCTGTCATCATCGCATCCAGGCGTCTGTGTAGTAGCAACACATATCTGTATATCCGCACGCACATGCAATATATAGCTGTCTCACAACCATCGACAAAATGCAACCAAATGCAACCAAATGCAGCCCCATCTCTCACTCAGAGTAACAAATACACAGCATTTCAGAGGACTGCAGCTGCTTCCGTGACTCACAACCAACCACCAAAAACGCCGTTGCGGATGAAAAATTCTGATTGGGTATCTCAAAAACAAAAAGAAACAAGTGAGAACCAAAGAGCCGCCCCGTCTAACCCATGATCTACTCGATGACCTGCGGCAGATCCGCCGAATCCCCTGGTCGCATAGATTGCGGCCGGCGGTTGCTCGCATTGGCCGTCTTTCGTGTTCTCGATATGCCGTCGTTTTGCTGAGCTCGCCCCTCTATGACCTGTTGTAGCACCATTAAGTCCCCAGACCCAAGCCCCTGGTTGGGTCTGGCCCGTTTTTCGTTCTTCTCTCTCTTTTCCTTCATCTCCTTCCCCTCTGCCTTTCCTGCACTCTCTAGTTTCCCTACCCTCTCTAGATTATCTATCTTCACTGGCCTATCAATCGGCTTCGTTGAGCTCGGTGGGTTCGGCGGGTTCGGTGGGTTCGGTGGGTTCGTTGGGCTTGTTATGTTCGTCGGGGTCGTTCGGCTCATTCGGTTCGTTGGGTTCGCTGGGGTCGTCGCGATCGTCGAGTTCGTTCGGCTTGGCGGCGGTTGTATCTCCAATTGCTGTAGTAGTAATCCCAGAGGTTGCTGCGGTTGATTCGTCAGTTGCTAAGAAGATATGGTCGCCGCACTCTCTCATATGCTTGAAAGAAGGTCGCCTACATGGGAACCCGGTGGATATCTCCAAGCCCAGTCTTCCCACTTCTCTCTGTCCAGCTTGTCAATTCCTTCAGCCAAACGGGCTGTGTCGGGCTTCGAAAGCATGACAATATCGATTGGGTTGGCCCTGCCAGAAAGCATCGCCTCTGCGAACTTGGGTTTTTTGGCCAGCTTTACCAAACTCTGCAACTTGTCCATCCTCTCCAACCGGGGAAATCCCTCGAGCCCCACGGCTGTCCTTTGCGTTAGTTCCCCCACACTCAACGGGCTACGTCCCGCGGCGCGTAGGGTTTGATGCAACTCGAGCAGCACGTCTTCTAGTTCCGCCAAGCGCATATTTTGCCAGTCAGCCGGGCCAGCCTCTTGGGCCGGCTCATCTTGACCTTGCATGCTGCTTGCGGGCTTGTAATGCGTCCCCGCACCGAGCATGGGCTCGGGGTCAGACTTCCTAGCTATCGGGATGGTGCTGCCTGACAGGCTGCTGTTCCGCGGATCCAAGAAGCCCCCAAAACCCGGGATCCTCGGACCCGCCGATACTGGCATCACAGCAGTCGTGGTATCGTCGGAGGAGACGAACGGAAGCCTCGGAATAGCTGTTGAAGACGCTTGAGCAGCCAGTGAAGCCGCATGACCGTCTTCCTGAACAGGTTGCTGTGTTGGCTGGACAATGCCTAAAACACCGCTATCCACCGGGCCAGCTCCGTTTGCACTCGGAACCGGGGGCGGCAGGTTGCGATTCCCCCTAAGGTGCGGCGGAACTGGCAACTTCACTATTCGCTGAACCTGCCCCGGGATACCGACAGGAGGGGATAGGGGCGGCATCGGGCAGCCGAGGCTCCGGTGCTGCTGCTCGATCAGCACCTGATCACGACGAAACTGTTCTTGTTGTCGCCGCGCTAGAAGCTCCTGCTCTCGGCGTCGGAACTCGGCTGGATCTTGGCTCCGCAGTTTTTCGAGCTCAATGTCTTGATCGGCTTCTCGCTGGTCTTCAGGAGACAGCACGTAGATCTCCTCAATCTCGTAGGCATCGGTTGATATGACCTGTCGCACAAGTCCACCCAGGCTCTCCGAGCTGAGGAGGCTGTCCAAAACCCTATCCTGCCCTTTGACGTCTGACAAGCTCTGTGAGTCCAGATCGGGAATCGAGGGATCCTTGAAGTACTGTGTCATTTTCTTGGAATAGGGATCTGGATTCTTTTGGTCCACAATCCGCGATGCCAGCTGTGTTTTGAAGATGGCATTGTTCTGAATGGCGTCCTCAAAGGTGCCTCCGGCGGTCAGACGATAAACAAAGACTGGCTTTTTCTGCCCCATCCGATAAGCCCGACCAATGGCCTGTTGCTCTTCGGCTGGTGTGAACTGAAAGTCAAAAATCACGACGCGGTTTGCCCCGTATATGTTGAGTCCGACACCTCCCGCCCTGGTCGAGATCAGATAAATCTCTGCTGAGTCATCCGTATTGAACTTCTTGACCGTTTTCTGGCGATCATTGGGAGGCGTGGAACCGTCGAGCCGACTGAACACTCGCTTCTCCGACGAGAAGAGATGGTCGAGGTAGTTGACGACTGGGATGCTCTGGGTGAAAACCAAAACCTTGTCGCCGATCTTTTTGCATTGGTCCAAGATGTGAACAAGGACTCGGATCTTGTTGGAATGCTCGAGACTCTCGATGTTTCTGGCTGACACCGTCGCCAGCATCTCGCTCAGCCTGTCCAGGGGCACATCAATATCCTCAACTTCGTCCTCATCGCCGCCGTTGTTTGCCGGCGACTTGGCTGCCATAGTTCCCCTTCCCTTTTCGGCCTCCTTTTTCTTCCGTTTCTCGAGATGCAGCTTGAATACCCGAGGATGGGCAAGCAGGGGGCTAAGAAAGGCAATGAGACTCCAAACCTGCGCTTGTGATATTCGATTGCCACCGCTCCGCCATAATTCAAGGCATTTCTCATATGCCTTCATTTGGAGTGGCGTCAGGGGCAAGGTGATGATGAATTCCTTTTTTGTCGGTAGAACATTCTTCAGCACCTGAATATCCCTCCTGTGGACTTTGGGCTGCACAGTCGCTTTCAGGATGTGAAGCAGTTTCCGGGACTTCTTTCTCGCATACTCCTCGCTATCAGCGTAAAGGCCATCACTGATCGGGTTCTCAAACCTCTGTTTAAACTCTTCTATGTCGGCTAGATAGCCCGGGGCTACCCAGTTGATCATAGAATAATAATTCAGGACATTAGTCGTCAAGGGTGAACCCGTGAGGGCTATGCGACTCATGGTCCGGAAACCTGCAGCAGCCTTGTGACGCTGAGAGCTAGGGTTCTTGAGGTTGTGAGCCTCATCGGCAATGACAATGCTGGGCTTTTCGTGCAAGAGGGTGGTAAGTTCGTCTTTTTGCGTTTTCGCGAAACTCGAGAGTATTCCATACCCAACGATAAGCACTCCGCCAGCTGAGGCCCATTCCCGAATCTTGGTAGCCCGCACGGATGCGCCAAGTTGTGCATGAATTTTGATGAAGCTCCCCAAACTCCTCTCTTTATCCCACTGCATAAGCTCGTCAAGCCAATTGTCAGATAGACCCGAAGGGCATAAGACCAGCGTCCGCGACTTTCGCAGATCGCCGGGGATCTGGGAAGAAATGGATGGATCTGGTGAACGAGCTGCCTCAGCGATAGCCACGAGCAGTGTGATGGTCTGCATTGTTTTCCCCAAGCCCATCTCGTGCGCAAGCAAGCACCCTTGGCGGACGGTTGAGTTGACGACGATGTGATTCCACATAAAGCGAACGCCTTCAATTTGGTGGTCTTTAATCTTAGTCCCTATGTGCTCGTTGACGTAAATCACACCTTGACCCGACTCCTTGGACAAATTGATGATTAGACGGGATTTGTCCTTGGAAACATCTCCAGATGTGGCCAATTGCTGTTGGTATAAAAGAGTTCGGCTCTCCATTTCCTGTTGGTGACGAACGTCGTTTCTGCGAAGGTTTTCTGCTTCTCTATCTCGCCGTTTTCGCTGTTTCTTTTTCTTGGTTGGTGTCAACGACTCATCATCCGAGGAAGATTCTACTGGCATGTCGACACCATCCGAATTATCGGAACATTCGATGGGCTGTGGATAAACCGACTGTGAAGGAGCTTGGCTGGAGGCTGGAGTAGTTTTGGACACGAGCTTTATCCGGGTTGGGGTATCGGGAGTTGGCTCGGGGAAATAGGGTATGACTCTTTTGAGCAGGCTATGAAAACCTGTGAAAGCCTCCCTGTGTTTCTTGATCCGCATAACCGTGGGCGTCGGTAGGTTGTGGAGGTGAATACGATTAATCTTCTTCGTTATATAGCAGTCGAAGAGTATGGCAACGACAGGGGGATTCTTGGGTGATTCGGAGTCATCCTTTATGTTGTTCTTTTTGTCTCTCTTTGTCGTAATCGTCTGCAAACACAGATCCCAAAGATCGTCAGGTCCATGCCCAGTGACGGCGTCAAATACAACTTTTTGCTTTGCCGCGCCCATGTTGTAGAGAACAGTGATCACAAGCCGGTCGGCGTCCTCAACTCGGACCCAGTATCCGGCCTCTATTTCCCCAATGGCGACAGGCTCTTCCAGTGGCGGTATCCGGTCCGGCTTTGATACCATTACCGGCGAGGATGAGTTCTCACTTGATTTGGTAACCAAAGTTGTGATTCGTTTCGGGGTAAGCGGTGCCAACTTGTCCTCAGACTTCACAGTCTGTGTATGCGGTGGCGCTTCGGGAAGATGATCCTCAGCGGCATACCCAGAGGGTATAGATCGGTTCAAGCCTGGGTTTCGTGAATAGGCATCGGGTTGGTGGTTTGGGTCAGAGTCAATATCCATTCCATCAAAGTATAGAACTTCGTCGTCAACAACGAAGTTGTCGTCGCCGCCAGACCCGCTGCCGCCAGAGTCGCTGGTCAAAATCTCTTCTCCATTGCTTTGCACAGCATTTTCTTTCCTTTGGGGGGGCAACTTAGGAAGCCGAGAGGGCTTTGGTGGTTGGCGGGGGCTCTCAAGGAGTTCGACAAGCCACATAGCGTGCAGGCGGTCGTCGATGCTCTGCTCAAGACTGCCAACCGCTTGTTTCTCAACCTGGGCTTTGTCCTGCCAATTTTCGATAGCGATGCCCTCCGAATACTTGTTTATTCGTTGGGCAAGTTCTTCTTGCAGATTCTTGGCAACTCTGATGTCGTTCAGTCGGTTAGGACTGCGGCGAGCATCTTGCCAGATCCTCCAGGCCCTGCGATCGTATTTGGGTTTCTTGACAGAAACCCAGTCAGCTTCCACCGTCGCTATGGCACTCTGAATCGCTTGGTTGATCTCGTCTTTGGTCAGCAACCGCTCCTTGGCCGCCAGCATGTCAGCTTTGGCTTTCTCTATCTCAGCATCTTCCTTTTGGATTGCGAGCCATGTTTCGGGATCCAGACTCTCATCGTCATCCGAATCTCCAAACAATGGCAACGGTGTGGGCTCTCGGCTGTGATCAGAGGTCACAATGTCGACGACGAAGGGCCCACGACCAAGAAACCGCTTCATAGCCCCCGAGATCTGCGCCCGCCGTCCTGGCGGGATATGATTGGGACGCACCCAGTTGATTTCTTTTGAGACAATTCCCTCATAGTATTCCTCTGTGGGAGGTCTGGTAATCTGGTGGGGCTCTAATGTGGCACGCCCGAGAAAGGCAAAGGGCGACTTGATCGCTGTCTGCAAGATATTCTCAAGCGGGCCCTCTTGTCTCGAGAGGAGAATATCGCCCTCGGTCGGACCAAATGAATGAGAATGAGTAGGATTGGTGGAGATGGTTGTGGGCGCAATCCGTTTCTTCCCAGCAGGCACTTGCTCCAAAACTGGCCGTTCGGCGATCGGGCCTCCCAAAACATGATTAGGGTTGGTGAGGACTGGCGTGGGTGTAACCCGCCTCTTTCTATTTGGCGGCCCACCTTGGGCAGCTGTGTCCTTCGTCGCATTCCCATCGTATTCCTGAAGTTGACGTTTCAGACC
The DNA here is from genome assembly GCA_033439745.1 of Lasiosphaeria hispida. Taxonomy (NCBI): domain Eukaryota; kingdom Fungi; phylum Ascomycota; class Sordariomycetes; order Sordariales; family Lasiosphaeriaceae; genus Lasiosphaeria; species Lasiosphaeria hispida. The sequence goes on from JAUIQD010000003.1 coordinate 3,858,411, forward strand.
ACGAGGTTCTGTAGGCAGTGCTGGCACTACCTGCGGATTGTCTTGAGAATTCCCAAGAAGAACTGGGGCAAGAGGGGAAAGCTGGGAAGTTTGGGGCGTACGGGTGCTAACTTTGAACTCTAGATCTTTGGGTGGCGGCGGCTCCTTGTTGTGCACCGTCCTTATCTCGTATGCAAGCAGTTGTCGGCTATACACCATCCTTAGATCCCACCCCCGGACATCAAGGACCTCTTTCAGATTCAGCTCTTGTCCGATATCGACCCAAGATTGCTTTCCTTTGCAAACCTTGTCGAAGCCCCCATACAATGCAACACGATTGAAAAGCTGGAGTAGATCCACCACCTTGCCGCCCAATGCTGGTTTTGGAGTGAAATCTGTGCCGCGAATCTTGTGGAACTCTTGCAGCTCATTGATGAATTCCCCGTAGGTAAAAGTACGGTGGATCCCACCACCGTTTGGCGTGATTCTGAAAGCTGAATTCTCTTGATCAGCTGGGACGTGGAGGTCGTGATATGTGGGCTCATATGTGGGCTCGAGAAGCAAGTCATCCTGGGGCGCTGGCGTGAGTGCTGGTAAAGACGATGGGCTTTTCGGAAGCTCTTGATCTTGCGGGATGTCGCCGTTTGCTGCGTGTTCTAGCGACGCACCACGATAAGCAGGCGATGTAGCATCGTTGTCGGGTTGACTTGCTGCCGCCTGCTTCTCTTTGTGATCGTGATATATGCGGCTGCGCCTCTTGAACTGCTTGATGGCTTCGTTAAGCGAGAGTTTGTGAGGTACCTTGACTATGCCCAATTCCTTCCACAGGGTTTCAACGCCAAAGGCATCCTCGAAGGTGAGTAAGCAATTGCCATCTATCTCTCGCTCACGAAGCACCGCTTCAAGACAGGCCGGGTCAGGTAATTTGCCGCCTGTCCAAGACCGCTTTGGTGTGCAAAGTTCCTGAACAACACGATCCACATTCCAAAGGAATGGGTCGCTTTGCTCAGTCTCTGCCATGTTCAAGATTGGTTTCTCCGAAGTTCTGGTGGCAATTAGCGGGGGACCCGGTATCAGCAAAAGAATATTGTGTGGTATTTGGAGGAAAGGTGACGAGGAAATCAAGGGTCAAGTCTGTTGGAAAATGAAATGAGAGAAATAAATGGAGTGGAAATGTAGCAGGGACAGCAGATGTATCCATGTGTGAGAGGGCATACAAATGTGGCCGAGACGACACCCACAAAAGCTAGACAGCGTCAGGATGAAGACCATGTGTACTTACAGGCATAGAGAGCACTGTTGCTAAACCGGATTTACCAGCGGCTCTCTAACTCAGACTGTATCCGTTAGGCCTTAGGATACGATGCAACCTAGGCAGCGCAGGGTACCGATCGTCCACTCCACAACCGCTTCGCCTTGTGGAAGCGACGCAATTGTTTGCGCACGAAGAGAAACACCAGATAAGCGGGTTCGAGTATTTGCAGATGCTCGGCAATTCAAAGACGTCAAAAAGTTGTTTTGTCGGAGGGTGGTGTTGAGACGGGAACAAGGTTTTGAAGGTGTCGAAGGTTGGCCGTGGGATGAATTTATGAAGTGAGCGTTGTTGGGCAACAAGCGACTTGGTTTGGGTTGTGTGAATTTGTAGGTGGTTTCCTATTGTGAAGATGACAGGAAGGTACCATGCAGTGGGCCGTAGGGTGGTCGTAAAAACTCTAGGCAGTCGTTCCCAAGCCACACCTCCCGCAATAACGTGGCCTAGTTAATGGCGAGTTGGAATTGGGAAGTGGGATAATAAAGTGAGTATACCAACGTTTAATGGCGCGCTCGCTCGAGACGCAGAGCATGCAGTGTGCCGTAGAGGAAGGAACGGGTGGTTCATGTTATGCTGTGAATGGAACTTTCTTCTTTCGCCAGGCGGGGATCGGGGATCGTCCCCCGGCGTGAGCGCTGAGTGCGAATAGCACAGATGCACAGTGAACGCAGCGAGCGGGGGCGGTTGCTGGCCTTCGACATCACTTCCCACGTGATTCTTCACATTGTGTTTAGTATGAGGATGGCATATTCGTAGTACAAATAAAGGTCTGATTTGGTATGCTATGTAGGTATAGATGAGCCCAATTTTGTTGTTGGATGCTCTGGTACCAAACCCGGACATCCTAGCAACCTGGTCAGCCGAAACATCCTGGCACGGTGCTATACGCTGCCATTTGACTAAGGAACGTGGGTCCACGGTGTGCCATACCCCGCCCTCGGGATCGATTGCGGTGGGGAGGAGCCAAACCCAAAAGACAGCGACTGGATAAGTAATTTCCCATTGGCAGTTGCATGTTTTATAAGGCGTGCTTTTCAGGACCCGCTTTGCTGAGATCTGAAGTTGGTGGCTCTCTTGATATCTCATAATCCCAAACGTTAGATAATCAGTGCGAGCTTGGTTTCTGGGTCTACACTGAGTTGAAAGCTTGTTCTGCTTGTTGGCCTGTAAGTACCAGAGGAGCGATACCTCGATACCTCGCACTATACCTTGCCCGGACATTTATCTACCTATTTTAGTCTATATTCTGCAGCTCATCCTCTCACATATCAAACTCAGACATAGATTTGACTGACTTGAGTCTGAAGCCGAGTCGCCAAAAATGTCGTCTCTCACTAAGGGATCATATCCCCTAGCTCTTGACACAGCCCTAGAGAAAGAGAGACTAATACAGGTCATCAAAGACTGGTCTATTGCCCATGGACTGGCTGTTCGACCGCCACCCGCAGTCGCCAGCAACGACCCGGAGGGCATCCTTGCCATCAACGCCCCTGTCACTCTCTTCCCCAGTCCCTTTCCCAAGAGCTGCTTTGAAGAGGCAAAAGCCATCCAGACAACCTACAACGAGCTGTACGCCAGAATTAGCCAGGATGAAGAGTTCCTCGGTGAAATCGTTCAGGAGTAGGTCTAGTATTAGCAGCTGTGCTTTTAGCTGCGCTGTTTTCTAACTTGGTTTAGGGTTGCTGCCGGCGATGAGTTCATCGCCAATCTTTGGAACATCCATGTCCGAGTGAAGAAGGAGGGCTATCTTCAGGTAGGGGGACCTACATGTTAGCACTGCGCGGATTCCTGACGAATGAACCCAGGACCTCGCTCTGGGCTTGTTTCGGTCCGACTACATGGTCCACCAGAATAGCGATGTTTTGCAAATCAAGCAGGTCGAGTTCAACACGATCGCGTCTTCCTTCGGAGGCCTTTCATCTCAGACATCCTTGCTTCACAAGTACGCCTCCCTACTCCAGCTGTCTCCACTCACCATTGACGCTTCTGGCAAGGCACCTGGCCCAAACCGAGTATCCTCTCCTCAAGGAAGCCATCCCACCCTCAACTCTTGATTTACCCGACAACCAGAGTACCAAAGGTCTCGCCGTCGGCTTGAAGGCTGCGTTTGACGCCTACGGCAAGTCCGCCATCGGCCACCAGACCTGCGTGATATTCCTCGTCCAAGGAGGCGAGCGAAACGTCTTTGACCAGCGGCATCTCGAATACGAGTTGCAGGCCTCTCAAACCCCCGTCTTCCGGCTCCCCTTCTCCGACATCCTCGCCCGCACGAGCATCGCCGACTCCCCCCAGCGCGAGCTGCTGTACCGCCTCCCGAGCAACCCATCCCACGTCTTTGAGGTCGCAGTGGTCTACCTGCGCGCTGGCTACGGGCCAGGCGACTATCCCGACACCTCCGCCTGGGAGGGCCGCTTCCAGATCGAGCGCTCGCGGGCGATTACTTGCCCGAGCGTGCTGACCCAGCTCGCGGGCATGAAGAAGGTCCAACAAGTCCTCACCGACGTCGCCACGTCATCCCCCCCGGGCTCCCCCCAACCGCCCCTCGCCCGCTTCATCGCCGACGAGGCCAAGATCGCCGCCCTCAAGCGCACCTTCACCGCCATCTTCCCCCTCGACACCTCCCCGGCGGGCTTGGAGGCGCGCGAGCTCGCCAAGGACCCCCAAGGCTGCCTGCTCTACGTCATGAAGCCGCAGCGCGAGGGCGGCGGCAACAACTTTTACCGCAGCGCCATCCCCGCGCACCTCAAGACGATCCCCGAGGAGCACTGGGGCTCGTTCATCCTCATGGAGCTCATTATGCCGCCGCCGCTGTCCAACACGATTCTGCGCGCCGGCAAGCTGGAGCAGGGTGGCGTCATCTGCGAGCTTGGTGTCTACGGGACCTGTTTGTGGGACCAGAAGAGGAGGGAGATCTTGCACAATGAAGAGAGCGGATATCTTTTGCGAACCAAGGGAGATCAGAGCGAGGAAGGAGGCGTGGCTGCAGGGTTTGGGTGTATGGATTCTGTGGCGTTGGTTTAAGGCCTCGACGAAAGGGGCGAAAGGGGGTAGTGACCTATACCCAGGTTATTGAGGCAGTACATAAGGAATCACCGTTGATAGACGTATACCAGCTAGCGTCAAAGCCAGTACATAGACATCTGCTACAGTCTACCATGCAAACGCTGGAGAATACCACAGAAAACCTTATATTAGGCAAATCAGCGCCGTCCCAGCTCCTGTCTCAACCTCCCGGCGGCTGTCGCAGCTGGTGGCTCCGGCCATGCCGATACGGCCTCATCCACCTCCTCCAAAAACGTCGCTGCATTCTGCACCGTCGTTCCGCCCAGCACGACCCTCACGCCTGGCGTTGATGCGTTGATGCCCGCCACCATCTTGGCCTCCTCGTACGTAACGCCACCCACAATGAACACGACAATGTCTTGCGGCTTGTCGCGTGTGGCACCACCGCCCTCGACGAAGGGGTATTGCTGATCGCGCAACTTGCCCTTGATTAGGTTTTGCAGCGTCGTCTCGAGTAGAGGCGAGTGCTGCGTGTAGACATTCTCGACGCCCTTGAGGCCCTTGAAGCGCGAGCCCGCACCGCCGAAGATGCCGGTTGACTCGAATAGATCTGTGATGCCTCCACCGGCTGTTGATGTTTGTTGCAGGGAAGAGTGGTATGCTAGGAGCTTGGTTACGCGGTCGGCCTGACGGGGAGGGACGTTACCAGCAGCGCTGAGTAGGTCTACAAGCATGGGGAGGGCGTTGGAGGGGTTCTTTGCGTAGCGGAGGGCATAGAGGGCGACAAGGCCGACTTTGTTATCCGGGGTCACGGATGGGGACTGTATTATTCTTTGGACGTTCTGATAGGGGTGTTAGTTGGTGTGTCTGAGGGTGGTAGTGGATTTAGCCTGCCTTCAAGTCAACCGCATGGTTGTCGTTGCAAGCAATACTTTGCTCGAGTTCGCTGACTTCTAGCAAGTTCTCGGCGCCAACCCTTCTGCTCAGTTCTGAGACGAGGGTGACATGCTTGCTCACATTCCCCGAGAGCTTCCTGAACTCTGGGTACTCCTCGATAAATCGCTTCATGTCGGTTATTGATTCAATATTGGCGTTGTTCTTGGTCTTTGACTGATACTGCTCCACGTATTCTTTAATGTTGCCTCCTAGATCACCGAAGTTGAGATACATGTTCTTCTTGAAAAACGGGTCCTGGTCTGGTGATAAGACTATCTCCTTGAGTTCTGGCCGGATTTCGGGCACACTGCTCAGATCTACCCGGCCGTTGTGGATGCCAAGGAGGTGGTGTACCATGGCTTGGTAAGTCCACTGTGTTAATAAGGGCGTGATGGGGTCTTCTCTCCTGTCTAGAATCAAGAGGATGGGTGGTGTGTCAACCCGGCGGAAGTCGAAGAGCTGGTCTTCTTGCGTCATGTAATACCGCACCTCGGTTGCGAGCTTTTTTGCTATTAAACTGGTCTTTTGATACCGGACCAGGGGCTTCTTCTTCAGCGACAGGAGGACTGCGACGAGTCCCTCTGTAGCTCTTTGTAGGGAGTCGGTGTTCCAGGTGTCTGAGTTGCCGCTCCATATTCTGTGCAGGGGCGGCGACATGTTGAGAGAGAATAGGTCTGGGTTGACAACAACAAAGTCCAAGAAATGCTCCTGGACAAGCTTGACGACCTCGTGGTCATCAGCCTCCGCTAGGCGCTCGAGGGTTGACTTCTTGACAACATTGCTGAAGAAGAGATGGTACTCGCCGTACTTGGGATCCCTCAGCTCGTCGATGAGCAGGCCGATGGAGTCGGCGTGTGGCCTCACAAAGCACAGACATCGCAGATGGCGCATCTTTTCGCGGTTAGGGTTGTCCAGGCGGTCGATGAGATAGACCTCGTGGTTGAGCAGCGCTGACTGTGTGACTGCGGTTGATATGCATGGCACCGTCTCCTTGTCTAGCAGCAAGATCTTCATCTTTGCCGAGGGAGCCCCCGCGCTATCGCCCGCCGCCACCATCTTGGAGACATAACCGGAGGCGGTTTGAACCACGTCCATTTTGGCCGAATTTCAATTGCTCGTCGACGGTGTCCTTTCTTTCCTTGTCGTGTTCCATCAATCGATCAACAGAATTGACCACTCACTTATTAGGAATTAGCAATGATCTTCCCTGCTGGCACGAAAACTGAGAAGAGGTTGTCCATGTGGCCGTGATTGCTGCGAAAAGGTTCGATATGGTATTCCTTGAACGTCCCTGCTCGGCTTGTACGGCATTGACAATGGCGAGTGGTTGGGGTGACTTCCTGCGCGGCTGAGGCTTACGGATACCTAGCACTTAGCCAGCCCAGGGAGGCAGTCGCTATGCGAGGCGTCATGGGTGCCTGCATAAGTCCGTGCAACGCCCCGATAAGATAAGGCTGGCCTGTAGGATCGCTGGGCCTCGGATTTTCGAGCTTCCCCAGCTTCCACTGTCGTCAGTTTCAATTTCCCATGGAGGTTTAATGGATTCCTGGCGCGGAGCGTCTACGACTTTCCCCCTTCATCCCCCCTCCTTCTAACATCCATCGCAGCCGCCAGCATGGCAACCGATGTCTGCCCTGTCAAGTCCGAACCAGCGTGAGTCTCCCCTGCGAATCAGTAACGCCGGCAACAAAACGCTGACATGAAGCTTCGCGCAGGCTTTCGTTCACGCAGGGCCTCATCCTGGGCCAGCTGTCTGTGGTGCTTCTTATTGCCGCCTTCATCAAATTCTTCATATTTGGCGACCCTCCGTCACCCGAAGTTACGGCCTCGCTCCGTGCCACCGAACGACGGTCCCGGACATTGGCGCATAAGAAATCGCTACTTAGTCTCCGGATTGCAAACGCACGACAGGCCCCTCAGCAGCCCGCCCTGAGCAAGAAGAAATCAAGCATCCTACGGCCAAGCCCCCCAACTCTTACCATCGGCTCGATCCTCAGCAAGACGTACTACAAGGTGGACAGCCACCAACCAGAGAGCCTGGATTGGTTCAATGTTTTGGTCGCACAAGCGGTTGCTCAGTTCCGTAGCGATGCGCAGCACGATGACGCGATTCTTACGTCGCTGACCAAGGCCCTGAATGGAACCTCACGACCCGATTTTGTGGACGAGATTCGCGTGACGGAGCTCAGCCTGGGCGAAGACTTCCCCATCTTTAGCAACTGCCGCATTATACCCGTTGACGAGGATGGCTTGGATTTTGGACCGGGGAAGGCCTTTGACGCCGACACGGCCACCAGAGACGGGGCGAGGCTACAGGCTCGGATGGACGTCGATCTCAGTGATATGATTACGCTGGCAGTGGAGACAAAACTGCTCCTCAACTACCCCAAGAAGCTCAGCGCAGTTCTACCAGTGGCTTTGGCTGTTTCGGTGGTAAGGTTCAGTGGCACCCTCTCTATATCCTTTGTTCCAAGTAATCCGTCCGAGAACACACCAACGAAGATGACTTTTACCTTTCTCGACGACTACCGCCTGGATTTTTCGATTCGCAGCCTTATGGGGAGTCGATCAAGGTTACAAGATGTGCCCAAGATTGCTCAGCTTGTCGAGTCACGTCTCCACCAGTGGTTCGACGACCGGTGTGTAGAGCCGAGGTTCCAAGAAATCGCCCTGCCGTCTATGTGGCCTCGGAAGAAGAACACGCGGGGTGGGGACGATGCGATAGCAGATGCAGAGCGCTCAATGAGCAAGGCCAAAGGCGTCGAAGTTGCGAAAGATTTGAGAGAAGAGGCTCGGAAAGAAGTGGCGGCAGAGGCAGATGCGCGGGCTGATAGAGGGCAGGACACGCTGAGATACCGACGTCGTCCTAGGGCAGAGGATGCATTCTCCCTGTCGGGAACCATGCCCGGCTCATTGCCTGGGATGAGCATTGATATTCCGACGTGAGAGGTTGTCAATGGTGAATGGTATCTTAGGATTCTCATCTGAGAAATGGCTTGTTACACCCGATTTATGTGCTGCAGCTCAGCCCAGCCAAAATCACACTTGGCATCACATTGACGCTGTGATATCCGACCCAAGATAGGCAGACAAGCTACAAACCAAAAGTAGCGTCGGTGGGCAACGAAATTGGTGATGGAAGCGCTCGGGACGAGCTCCACCCACGTCACCTTGTCACCTTGGACAGAGCATCGGTCAAACCTGGAGAAGTTGCCTGGCTTTTCTGGCCACGATTGGCGCTGCTTGTACACACTACGATACTTGAATACATAGTTGGCGGTGGGATACTCCCCTCTACGGTAAACAAAAATGAGCCTGAGGTTGGTCATCCAGGATAGCTTCAGTGCTCGGCATTCAAGCGTTCAAGTGAACCATGGAAAAAAATTCTACAGCGATTTGAAAGCAAATATTAAGTAAGAGAATTGTAAAATGAATAGAACCCTGAGAATTGATGATAGTGACGACGATGAGGGATGAGCGATGACGGTGTTGCCTGCCTCGGCATGTCCCGCCCTAGAGCTAGCAAGGGTTCATGGTGGAGCTGAAGCCAACAAACCACATGTGCCTATCAGGGCACGAGGCGGCACGAGGCTGGTGATGTCACACGGCCCTAATTTGCTTTCTCTCTTAGATGGTCCGCAACGGCGAGAGCTTCATGCATTCCGCGAATTAGTCTTTTCCCACAGGATTAGCTTTCCTGTTGTGTTTTCCGGTTTCATCCCTCCAGCTTTGCGCCCCTTGCGATTCTCCACTGCGCTCAACTCGGTCATTAGCTGCTTGCTGCACAGGGCGCCGTTCGTGCAGAGACATTCACGACATCCAATCCATTTGAGCAGCACCCCCCTTCGTGATGAGTAAATAGGCCGACCCCTATTCCACTGAGCCTCCAAGCGGCGCCTGAACTGCGCAGCAAACATGATACCATACATAAGCGCCCGTAAGGCAAATCCGCCCCTTCGCTGATGCGGCTCGCCTGGCTCTCTGAACTGACTTGTTGTGCTGCAGCTTTCGTCTACCTGTCGAGCATCATCGGCGCCGGCCCCGATGAACGTGAGCGCTCTCCCGCTTCCCCTTTTCGAACCGCTACGGCTAACGCATATCCCCGTGACTAGTCAAGCTCGTCTTCACCTTCCTCATATCCTACCCCCTCGCTGGCGTCCTAAAACGAATCCCCGATGCGCACCCCGCGCAAAAGAACCTCTTCTCAATTGGGTGCGTCGCCTTCCCCGTATACATGGCGGGATAGCTGGGGCAACGGGGAGAGTCCACGGCTAACCAAGAGTCTCGCGACAGTGTCTCCATCTTCTACCTCGTTGGGCTCTTCGACTTGTGGGATGGCCTGCGCACCATCCTCTTCTCTGCCCTCGGCACCTACGCTATCGCAAAGTTCCTGCGCGGCTCCCCCTACATGCCATGGGTCGGCTTCGTGTTTCTGATGGGCCATATGAGCATCAACCACATTGCGCGACTTGCCGCCAACGACCCGCGCGGCGTCGACATCACGGGAGCCCAGATGGTGCTCGTCATGAAGCTCAGCGCATTTTGCTGGAACGTGGCCGACGGCACTCTGCCCGACAGCGACCTGTCCGACTTCCAAAAGGACCGCCGACTGCGCGAGCTCCCCAGCCTAGTCGACTACGCCGGCTATGTTTTCTTCTTCCCCAGTCTTATGATCGGTCCCGCCTTTGACTTCGCCGACTACCGCCGCTGGCTCGATACCACCATGTTCGAGGTGCCCGCGGCCGTTGACCCAACCAAGAAGCCGCCGACGCGGCGCAAGCGCAGGATTCCGCGAAGCGGCACCCCCGCCATGATAAAGCTGGTTACAGGTCTGGCGTGGACCCTGCTCTTCATTAAGCTGGAGGGCTATTTCTCCCCAGGGGTGCTGCTGGAGCCAGAATATGAGGAATACAGCTTTATCCGCAGGCTACTCATCCTTCACATGGTGCCCCTAACGGCCCGCACAAAGTACTACGGCGTGTGGACCATGACGGAGGGCGCGTGCATCCTCGCCGGGCTGGGTTACAACGGCGTCGATCCAGTGAGTGGCAAAGTGTCGTGGGACAGGCTGCAAAACATCAACCCCCTGGGCGTTGAGCTGGCGCAAAACACGCGCGCCTACCTGGGCAACTGGAATATGAATACCAACTCGTGGCTGCGCAACTACGTTTACCTGCGCGTCACGCCGCGGGGCAAGAAACCGGGATTCAGAGCCACCCTAGCCACCTTCACGACCAGCGCCTTCTGGCACGGCTTCTACCCCGGATACTACCTCGCCTTTGTCCTAGCCGGTCTGATCCAGACCGTAGCAAAGAGTATGTCCTCCCCTCCCCCCAAACTTCACAGCCACTAAACCCCCTTTAGACTTCCGCCGCTACTTCCGCCCCTTCTTCCTCGATCCCAAGACCCAAACTCCCCTAGCAACCAAGAAATACTACGACTTCTTCTCCTGGCTCACGACACAACTCGCCATGAACTTCACCACCGCCCCCTTCCTCATCCTCACCCTCTCGGGCTCCCTCGCCGCCTGGTCACGTCTCTACTTCTACGCCGTCATCAGCACCATCGCTAGCATGGCCTTCTTCGCGTCGCCCGCCAAACCCCAGTTGCAGCGCATCCTCGAGCAGCGTGCCGCCAAGGCTTCCGGTGGAAGCGCTGACGGGGTGCCGAAACGCCAGGGTCTGCCGCGGACCATCAGCGCTGATAGCCTCACGTCGCGGGAGCCGGTGTTGGGATTGCCGCAGGATCCGCAGCTCGAGTTGGATGAGGCGATAAGTGAGATTCGCGCCGAGATGGAGGCGAGACGGGCGGAGCTGGCGGCGAAGAGGGGAGTCAATGTGAAGAAGACTATCTGATGATTTATGTCTGGTTGTGATTGAGGGCAAGGGAATGGAAAGAGAGGAGTTAAGGGGCCGGTGGGGGTAGCTTGTAGGTATCCTGCAAGAAGGTTGGCGTGTGGCGTGGGCTGTTCGTGTGCGTCATATACCTACTTGGTTTATATCATAGCAGGAGTACTAGCGGTGCGCCCTGATATTTCAAGACATGTCTGATTTGGCGGTTGAGCAACTCTACCTTACACAACACGGTACCCTTCAGATCATGAAAGTACAGTAAACCTAACGAGAGGCTCTAGTAAAGAGGTTTGATAAACGTGGTGAATTTCATGTCTGGTTTATATTTGCATTACATAAATATCATCAGCGCATGCAAGGGCTGGCATTAAGTCGTAGGTTGGTTGGTAGTAGCATCAAGGTCTGGAACTCCAGAAACCCTAACATGTATGCCGAGCGAGGTTCATAAATCACTTGAACCTCATCTTTCTAGATCATCATGCATCCTCCCCTCGCCAAAAACCCAGAAATGTGTGAATGTGAAAGTATGCGCCCGCTCGGCAAAACAAAAAAGTGTTGGTACAAAAAAGGTAGTGTGCCCCGTAATTGGACCGAGGCATGAAAAGAATAAATCCAACGGGTGTCTTTGGCCCAAAAATAAGCATCCCAACTCCAAGTAAGCACGGGGGTATCTCTCTGGGTCCGTTTAGATATACGCCATCTCTCAGCTGGTTTCGACCTCCGGCTTTCCTATGATGGTGTCGGTAGTACAGGTGAAGTAAAAAATAAAAAAATAAAAAAATAAAAAATAAAAAAAAAATAAAAAATAAAATAAAAAAAGAGGTAAGGAAAGGGAGGTTGATGTCGCTCCTCGCATTTTCAGAGGGCAAAAGGGGGCCAAAGGCAGGTGAGAAGTTCGATCCGTGGTTTCATGTATCTCCGTGAGGAATAAGCGTAATGGTGTAGCATGTCTGCGGTAGATAAAGAGACATTATAAAAAGAGAGCTTCGAGAAGAAATCCGTTAGGCGTGTGGGTGTCGTCGAGTGTGTCGTCTAGGTCATTATGGAGAAATCGAGTTAAGAAACGTTGGGCCGTCAGGTCTTTGGCGTGGATAGAATCAAGGAAATGCGTATGTCGGCGACCCATGGGCTCACCCGACAAATCAGCGTGAAAGCGTCAAGGCGCCATCGTTAGCTCGAGGCGTGAAGCACCCAGCCCTGCCGAACACCCACGACAACAAGAGCAACAATGGCGCCTATTATAAGAAGCCCCACTACTGACATGGCGCGGTTAAGGTTTCGCCACCAATGGGCGTTCTCATATCTCGTTTCGTCAATAGCGCGGGGATGGTATGCGAATTCGGGTTGGCTGTGATCCCTCTCGGTCATCATGAGTTTAGGGTTGGGGGGTAGTGGTAGCAACGCGGCGACCATCCAGGCTGGATTGGAAACCATGTTAGTTTCTGCACGGCTAGACATAGCACAGGTAGAGGGGATCCTACCAAATGGGAGTATGAATCCGATGATGAACAACATAACTTGCGCGTTCCGTTTGCCCATGATCCCGGTATCGGCGGACCAGCTTACACTGGGCGGGTCCCACACGCTGTACCGACGGGACCGGCGGTCCATCCGCAGGTGTGGTGACCAAATGCTCGAGGTCTTCCGCTTCAGCGTTCGTATCACACCGTAGTCATGGCCCAATGGCGGTGCCTGGCCGATTTCAAGCGACGCCGAGTCTGAAAATGGGTGTTCTCGCGGGTGCTGGCGGACTTCCTTGGCTCGTCTCCGAGAGCTATAAATATTCATCGGGAAGTGATCGCCGTTTGGTGATTCGCCGGTCGGAAGGGCTGAGCTGCCCGGCCGGCTATCCCCTGTTTCGGACAGCGAAACGAACGACGGAGCTCCGAGAAATCGTCGCTCGCCAGAACCGTAGTATACTCTGCAGTTAAAAACGTCAGCACGAAGCTCATCCGAAGGAGAAGGAAATATTCACGTACCTAGCCCAAGCCGGAATTGATGAGGAGTTGAGGCTGTTGGCTCGGGAACTTCCACTTGAATGTAGGCCTCGGCTGGAGCTGTTGCTGCTCGAGAAGAAGGCCGACAAGCCCGTTCTGGAGGGCTGTTCTTGCAAATCTGCCAACCCGTCGCCATGCTCGTCCTGATCCCGGATCATTCGGGCTTGTGCAACACCGGCTCTTGAATATGTCGGCTGTGGTCGGTCAAGTGGCTCGCTGCCGGAGGTAGCTTCTTCTAATTGCGCGGCCAGGGAAGATGATATGCTCTGCAGCTGACGGCTGTGCATCGAACTCGTCCAGCCGGCACTACTTCGCCGCATGTGGCCATTCCCCCCCGTCGAGGGCGAGACGGAGCGAGTCGTAGCTCGCTCGCTCTCGCCCTCACTCTCTGACATGACCGTCGACAGCTGGGAGCTCCATTGATGAGGCGAGACTTGGGTCATCTGGGCTGACGGGCGCTGGGCAAAGGCGCTTGGGGTGGTGGTGGAGCCGGTCGATGGTCCTGAAACCGGCAGAGTCGACCATGGATATTGTGGGAGTTGTTGTTGTTGCTGTTGCGATGTGCTTCCTAAATCGCCTCCTCGGGCGCCTCGAGACGATGTTGGCGCGCCAAAGTTGAGCAGCACGGGGGCTGCGAGGAAGGCTTGCGATGGGTCCTGGGTGCTGATTATGGATGAGATGCTCTTCAGGGATTGAAGTGACCCGGCGCGGGCTCGGAGATTTTCTCGCGATCGTTGCTTGTAGTACCCGATCCTCTCGTATGACTTCTTCTTAGCCGGTCTCAGGGGTAGGACCACAAGGCTTTCCTGCGAGTAAGTCGGACGGGGTTTCCGTGGAACAGTGACGATTGATGAGGATGGCGACGGATCGCCATGCAAGACGAAATTCTCGTTGCTGTACGAGGTGGCCGGAGGACTGCTGGAAAAGGGAGCGGACGGAGACGACGAATTGGCCAAAACCTCCCAGTTGGAGTGGCTGTGGCTCGAGGAGGGCAGTGCGAGGCTATCGTTGGAGGATTGTTGGAGTATCGACGAGTCGGGCCCGTATACCTTGTAATTGGTTGTTTCAGATGCAGTGGAGGCTGACGCGAAGGAAGCCTTTGGGACGATGGTCCGGAGGAGGGATTCTTCGTCGTCTTGGGCAGCAGTGGGGTCCTCGGGCAGCGGGGCAAGGGGCGTTTCGGACACGGGGGTCGCGGTGTTGTGCAGCACCTTTTTTTGCTTGAGATCGGGCGTCTTGGGCACTTTCCGCAGGCCACCGACCATGCGGTAGTTCCAGGGCGACGAGGTAATAGGATCCTCAACTAAGTGCTTGGATGGGGGTCCAGGAGACGGGGCGAAGGGCACGAGCTCAGGAACGCTGTAGTCCAGGGCGGTTGTGGTTGTGCCGGTGAAGGCAGAACTAGGGCGATCGTCACTCCATGCATCAATCGAAGGGCGGTCATGCGAGCTTGATGTTCTCGAAGAGTAGGACAGCGGCGGCGACTGCAGGCTGGACAGGGAAACATCCGACCGCGGTCCCTGGCGCACCAGGGAAAAAGTCTTGTCTGAGTGCAGGGCAACGACATTGGCTCGCCTGGACAGGGGCCGTGGTTGTGGTAGGGATGCAAAGCTCGACGATGCAGGCGAGCCCGCCGTGGGTGACTCGCCGACCCGGGTGCCGTGCGGTGATGGCGCATTAATCGAGGCGATATTAGTCGAAACTTCAGATGGTGACCTCAGAGCAGGGGCGGTTGGACCTCCAGGACCCAGAGCTGAGGGGCTGGCAGCGCGTTTCGAGCCTGAAACCCCTCCATCCTTGGCCCTGGCCAATGAGAAGGACGAGCCCGACGGTGACGACAATGCGGACCCTGGGTTGCTGGCATGGCCCTCAGTTCGCTCAGCACGCCAGGACGGCCGCCTGGCCGCTGGCGCATTGAAGCTTTCCCGGTCGGCCTGGTCGTAATTTGCCTGCGCACGCGACGACGCCTGGCTCGGCGTGCGCCCGTCATGATCGAGCCGGGGCGGGGTGTAGGGGACGATGCGGATGGCAAGCGTATTGTTCTGCGACTGCGATCTCTCGCGGAGCGGTGTCGTTCGGCCATGTCGGGGTGGTGGCGCCGACATGGCTCTCGCCTGGAGGTTGCGAAAACGCCCGGCACTCGGGGCCGGGAGGCGATCGTTCCGTCGAGTCCAGCTCCAGCTCCCACGTCAAAGGCTGGGCAATCAGATCCGTTCCATAACCGCTTCATGCGCACGTGAAGTCGAAGATCGCAGTGGATCGCAGTGCTCAACGGCACTCAGCGTTCGACAGGACACAATGCCGGGCGCGCATGCAGCGTTCGAGCGCAGTGGTATCGTCGCCCGAGGCCTCTCGAGGCCCGTATTAGTAGAAGCGCAGGCACCCGTTCGCGCCAGGAGATTGGCGAGGGTTGCGAGGACTGGGAAGGTCGAGTAGCGAGCGTGGTGTCTGGTTAGGGCAAACGGTGGTGGAGGCCTAATTATTATACAGGTATTATCTATCCACCCTGGGCAGGTGGGGAAGAGGCAGTGAGCGAGTGGAACGAAGCGAAAGCAGTATCGAGAATTAACACACAAAAAAAAAAAAAAAGGCAACAAGGGCAACCAGATTAAGGATAGAGAAGAATGGGGGAAAGGCAAATATCAAGCGTCCATATAGGAGGGCGAGAAGGGCGAGAAGATGGCAAGGGAAAAAGGAGGCTGGAGACACGGCCAGGGGCAACCTCGGGGTCGCTAGCACCGGGGTCCAACGGGCCCAATAGACCAATAGGTCGCAATGCTATCAAAGACAACCGAAGAAGCTCTCCAAGAAGGGTAGCCCACACTTCCAACGGTCCTTTCCAACTTGACGAGGTTGGAGAAAGGGGGGGGGGAGAGGGAACACGGGGGGAGTGAGTGGTAGGTTCCACGATGTATAGCAGATGGGGAATTTGGGCCGTGATCGCAGACGGCGACATCCATTGGCCAGCAGCCAGCGCCTGTTTTCCTATGCACTCTTCAGGAGCGGCCCTTCTAGAGAGAAGGCGAGAAAAAATGGTCCGCTGCAGACCGCCTGTGCCTTAGTGAGCGTAGACCGCTGCAAAGCTTCGATGCAAGGCTGAGTTTAATTTCGCGTCCCTCAGAGGCGCGCCGCGATAGGCAGGATGCTGGCTCGACATGCAGCTAGGAACGCACCTTTTGCGTTAGCCAGACTTTGCCGGCTCATCGACTCGAATCGGCTGCCTGAGTCCTACCTTTCTGGGCGGCCCTCATTGCTCAACGGTGGTTCTGTGGAGCCCGTCAGGTGTCTTGAGCGTGCCCTGAACATCACGATAGCCCCCCTTCTTTTGCCTGTTCGCTGCCCGCCTCCGACACTTTGGGTCTACCGCGCTGCAGCCCAGGCCAAAGCAGACGGCGCCAACTCTCGATCGATTGGGCCGAGGAGAGCGGACAAGGTCGACAGGATGCAGTGCAACAGACCGCGTGCAAGCACGGAGCGGGACATGGACGCGAGCAGCGGCTGGTTGCGCTGACGGGCAGACAGAAGACAGGTGCCCCAGCTCCCCCGTCCCCAGATATCCCGATCCAGACGTCCAGAGATGGTGTCGCACTGGAAAAAGCATTCGCAGGCGTTGGCCCCCCGCAAACCGACCCCGGTCTCAGGTGGCGCCCGAACGCTCACCGCCCGATCGAGAAGACGACATCAGGCGCCTTGTGTGCCGAAACACTGGCCGGATTCCGACATTCAGATGCAGGTGCGTGTCGAACTGACGGAGGGCGGTTCATCATCATAAAACCCAACAGCTCTCCCTGCATTCGCGATACATCGACAGGCGCCTGGCCACCCACTGAGTCGCTGCCAGCAACACAAAAAAACAGGACCGTACCCTGAACCTGACGCAGGCTCGGCAGGCTCAGTGGCATCCACAGTGGCTGAGAGGAAAGAGGGCCACCGATTCCCGACAGTGGATGCGACCCAAAAAGAGGCTGGGCACACCAGGGGCCGGCAGGGCCACTAATTAAACCGTCATGCAAAACACAGGTGGCGCGTCGTTGATTCGCGTGCATTTCGCGATTAATGGGCGTCAATATGGTCCACAATGCCATCGAAGCTGGCGCAATCGTTCCCTCATCCAACGGCTCCCGTGATAGGTCAACGCTGGAACGAACACCAGATAACGAGTTATCCATTGGGCAACTAAAGGCAAAGTGTTTCTACATCTTTGGCTCGCCTAATGTAAAATGTCTCTGCCGGCTCCGACCGAGTTTTTGGTACCCAAAGAAGGCCAGCTACGGCGGGGTTGCCGCATGCTGTGGAAGGCTAAACTCGCCGCCGTTGGGTAAGGGGATAGCTCGGCAAAACAACAAAGGGAAAAGGAAAGAAGACGCGGGAGAAAAGGAAAGGAGTGTGGAGAAGGCGTGGTGAGCCTGTCATGGAGAGCCGCACAATAGTAAGCCGTGAAAGAAGAAAATACATTGTAAATACGGGGTGCGGTGTTGCCAACGCTCTGGCCGGCCCATGCCGTGCCACTGGGTTTTCTGGGGCCGGAACCAGAAACTCCCACGCGCCTTTTAGATGTCCGAAAGAGTGTTTGTCGCTTCCGTCAGTCACATCGTGGGTAGCCCAAATGTTCACGTTCCCTCTTCCCAGCTCCCAACGCGAAATTTGACACGGGCCGTGCTGGGAGCTTCTACCTCGTGCAACCCAAAGGCCACGTGGACGAAGCGACGTCGCGGGCGGTTGTTTCTAGCGGTTCGTCCCTGGATCCTGACAGGCGACGGGCACTTGGCATGCGAAAGGAAGCAGCTGCTGGGCGCGAACGGTCCCAAGCCTTTTGCGGCGTCCAGCTGTGCAGCAGCTAGGGCTGAGGAGACGACGCAGGCCGAGAGCGGTCCCCGATTGTGACCGGGTTTCGAGCCTCTGTCTGTTCGGACCGCAGCCGCTTGTGCAGGTCCAATTGCCGAATCAGCACAGGCATACACCACACACCACACCAGACCGGACCGGACGCTGTATCATTGCATACTCTGAGCTGTGGTAACAGTAGTACCGTGCCCACGATGCCACCCATCACGGCTATGCTGCACAGGCTCAACCCCTGGCATCAGAAGGGTACTTTAGCTTCATTCCACTGAATGCATACCAACACGATTAGCTAACAAGAAGCGCAGATGCACCGCCTCCGCCGATCACTACTAGGACGGCATCTGCCCTCTTAGTTCTCTACGCCCTCGTCTACTTCTTACCTTTTTATGCCTCCAAGATTACGAGGCCGAGCATCACCTTGTCCCGGGATGCTCCGTCCGTCATCCGGGCCCGCATCCGCTCCGTCACCATCTCCTGTCTCCTCTGCGGCGCCGCCACCTCCGGCATCCTCGCCAAGGCCGCCAACGCCTCCGTCTTTGACATCCTTCACTTGACAGGCATCTGGCCGGCGGCTGTGCTCGGCTCTGGTCGGGTTCTATTTCTCACCGCCCTCCTGTTCGCGGGGCCCCTATTCAGCTACTTCATCGTCGACTCTGGCTGGCGCGAATGGGCCCGCCTCGAGCCCTTCCATGAACTCTGGGAGGAATGGCCGGCCTGGCGCAACATCGTAGCAGTCCGTCCCCCCGTCCCCCCGTCCCCCCGTCCCCCCGTCCTCCCGTCCCCCACCCTGTCCTCCCTGCCGCATCTGATCTGAACCAACCCCTCCTTTAGGGCCCCGTAACCGAAGAGCTCCTGTTCCGCTCCGCCTCCGTCCCCCTCATGCTGCTCGCCCAAGCCCCGCTCAACCAAACCATCTTCCTCTCCCCCGTCATCTTCGGCCTCGCCCACGTCCACCACTTCTACGAGTTCCGCCTCACCCACCCCGAAGTCCCCGCCACCGCCGCCCTCCTCCGCTCCCTCTTCCAGCTCGTCTACACCACCCTCTTCGGCGCCTACTCCACCTTCCTCTTCGTCCGCTCCGGCTCCCTGCTCGCTGTCTGCGCCGTCCACGCCTTCTGCAACTGCATGGGCCTTCCCCAGCTGTGGGGCCGGGTCACGCCGGCGCGGCCGTCCATTAGGGAGAGGCTGTTGAGGGGGCAGAGTGGGGGAGGGGAGGAGAAACCGCCAAGCGTCCTGTGGACGGTGGCTTACTATATCCTGCTTGTTGCTGGCTCGGTCGCGTGGTACAAGGGTCTGTGGATGTTGACGGAGAGTGAAAATGCGTTGGTGCCGGTGGCAGCGTGGGCTTCCTCTGGGAGCAAGGCTTGAGAGAGATTATGTGTTAGCCTAGGCCCCCGCGTCAGGTCTGCCCATCAGCATCATTAAAATGACCAATGTCAGATATCTGTTTGCTTTGCTGGAAGTTAGCTTGTTCTGTGAGCGTAAAAGGCGCAACAGGCTACCAGGCTACTAGGCGGGGATGCATATCTGTACCTAAACAACGAGGATAACGGTAGCCCGGTTTGAGGATACCCTATGGACTACTCAATATGAGCTCCTTCAAGCGAGATCATCCAGCATAGTACTCCTTTTAAAGGCATAATCACTCATCAATCCACACAGCAGCTTTCTTTCCGAGACGCTTGTTGATTAGGTTAGGTAGGCTTGTATACGGCGAAGGGGAGCCAACTTCCAGCCCCTCCCCCCGCCTCCTTTTCTCTTTCCCTTCATCAACCACCCACCCACCCTGCCAGCAGATCATCTACCGTCATAACGGATTCCTTGAGACGAGCCGCCTTCGGAGGCAGCCATGTCCGTCTGTATCTTTGCGTCCACAACTACCCTTCCCAACGCCATTCATGCGACGCGTTTATATCTTAGTAGCCATTAGCTGCAAAAACGATATGCAGTTGTTTTACGCCGGTGAAAAAGAGGGGGAAAAAAGACCCAGACCGATCCCCCAATCCTTCCGAGTGCCAAACTCTATGCCGAAAGAGATTGTACACCGGGAAAAGAAAATGTCAGGTAGCACAAAATGATGTACATGAACAGAAATGTGAGAATAAGACACCTCCTGCTACCTGACAGCCTTTAATGCCCAGTCAGGGCAACGGAGAGAACAGAGGCTGCCCGAAGGGCATAGCTTTAAAGCGGCAAAAGTCCTCAAAGACACGCTAGTCCCGCAATGCTGTGCTCAAGAGTTTGCTGCGTCCCTGTTGCTTTGAGAGCTGGCGCTCATTGTGGGCTGTGTGGTAGGTAGCACAGAGGTAACCTTTTGCCTGACCTTGGCGAGGGCGAAGACAAGACCACTGACGAAACCGAGGAAGATGGCCGAAACACTGCCGAAAGTGACAGGTGCATTGAAGAAGATGAGGCCGCTGATGGCGATCGGAAGCTTGTTCAAAGCGCCAACCATCGAGTAAGTTGTGGAGGAGGTGACACGGATGCACCACGCCGAGCAGTAAGAGATAAAGATAGCAGCCAGACCGGAATAGACCATGCCGATCATCAGACCACGGCGCGACTCAACAGGGAAGTTCTTGGCGATGTTCGCAGATGACCAGTCCTCGGCAATCAGCGAGAAAACAACGAGGACCGGGATGGTGAGGAGGTTATTGTAGAACATTGCTGGTCATGATTGTCAGTACTCGACTCCTTTTCGCCAGGTCGAGACAAACTCACTGTCATAGTCCTTGAAGTTCATCTTCTTGATCACCTTGCGCATTCCGAGCACATAAGAGGCGGTGCAGAAGACGTTCATGCCCATCCATGCGTAGCCGGCATTCAGGGTCGAGAGCGCAGCTGAAGCCTCGACATTGTGTCCAACACCGTCAATCGCCGCCTGGATGTCTGCCCACGCAGCAATGATAGAGCTGAGTACCATCAAACCAAACGAGAGGAGGGTCATCGGGCTAACGCTGCCGCCAAACCAAAGCACCTCGCCGTACGCAATAACAATAATCGTCAGGTTCTTGAAGATGGTGTACACCGGCACCGAGAGGAACTGGAGGGCCTTGGCGCCCGTGTAGATCATGCCGACGAGCAGCAACGAAATGGGAAACCCTGTAAAGGACATTATCAGTCAAACAGCGTGCGGCTGAGGCAAGTCAACAGGGACCGCTTACATTTCTTTGCCTTGACCGAATCGAATGGGGCCAGGTTCTTGAACAGTCCTAGTTGCTTGCAGAGCATAATCGCAGCCGTGCAAACAAGGGACTTGAGAGGAGCTGTTAGCCTTGAGCTCCTCAACTGAGCTAGTCCTAGTCGTCCGTGCAACATACCTGCACCGCGAGGTAGAAGAACATCAGGTTCCATTCAGATCCAGAGACGACGTATTTGTTCACAACCGTCATGCTGATAGAGGCCATGCAATAGGCAAGGATCGAGAGGCCGGGGCTGTGGTCCAGCTTCTCCAAGACAGCGCCGACTGCTACCGGAGGGACATCGCGGGCGCGATGGGAGGCGGTTCGCCCCAGAAAGGGGTCCTTCTCTCCGCCGAAATCCTGGTCAGCGGACCGCATCTCAATGTCCTCGTTCTTCTTGTTCGACATGCTGGGCAATTATTGATTGCAAAAGAGTGTATGCGTCGAGTGAGAGGGAACGACACGAGGAGGATTGTTCACAGATCGATGAAGGTGCCGAGTTGCGAGATGTAAGGTGCAAGATGCAACGGTAGAATGGCGCGCCGGGTAAAACTATCGGGTCGCTCTGTCGCGGGCGCAAGCAGAGGTCTGTTCTGCTGCAAGATAAAGTAAGTGGGCGAGACAACTACCGCTCAAATCAAAACCATTCCAAGCGTAGTGAGGGATGTTGGCTGGTGCCAGGGACGAGGACGCTGTCGAGGGAGATTGAAAACGCGTGTCAAGAAAACCAGTCTGGGAGAATTCCTGTTAAATTGCCAGAGACAAACCAAACCCTGCACTGAAAGGGGCTTGGCGGCCTACAACAGGCGTCGCGGCTCTCCTTTTTACATGGCTCGTGCGGGTTGGAAGGACCCGAAAATAGGGTGTACACTAAAATTAGAAGCCACCTGGCAGGCCCCGATATTCACATTTGCATCGCCGTATGCGATTCCGCAGCACAAGATACCAAGACCTGCTCAAGGTCCACCGTTCAGTAAGGCAGACCTGTTTGCACCGAATTGGTAAATAAACTACTAGTACAAGGCGAATACCATGGTCACATCTCTCTAGCCACTGGGCTTGTCGAGTCTTCATCATCCTCATCCCTTTCATACCGGTCTTCCTTATCGTCTCTATCCTCTCTCTCATCCATTTCATCCCTCTCATTTTTATCACTCTTTTCAGCACCCAGTGCATCGGGAGCAACAGGGAAATTCAGGTGCTTCCAATCCTCCAGCTCCTCTGTTACAGATCGCAACCGGTCGCGGATGCTCTCAATAGCATAGCTCCCTAATAGCAACCGCAGAGGGGGGTACGAACAGTGACCCAACTGCCAAACAAGTTCTGCGCATTTGACGGCACTTGTCGGCTGCCGGTCTCCCAGCCACTGCACCATTCTCTTCGCGTGCAATGCAGGTGAGGTTGCGTGGGCGTATGCCTCACTTGCAGGTTTGATCAAGAAATGGCCCCAGGTCGGAAGGGGATTCATCTTGGCATCTGGTTCGTCTCTTCGGACAAGCCCGGGCTCGACAAGGGTACCTTTGATATTGAACGAGTCGACTTCATACAACATGGCCTCAACCAAGCCCTCCACGGCATATTTGGTCGCGCAATACGGCCCGAGACCCGGAACGCCCAAGGCGCCTGACGTAGAGCTGAAGATCAGGTATCGGCCTGAATTCTGCTGCCGAAAGTAAGGCAGGCTTGCCTGGATGATGTGCAGCGTACCCATAAAGTTGGTCTCAAACTGGTTGCGTATCTCGTGCTCGTCCTGGTCCTCGCAGGCGCCAATAACGCCGTAGCCCGAGCAGTTGACGATAACGTCGATACGGCCGAAGCGATTCAGCGTCTTCTCGATGACGCGAGCCACGGAGGCACTGTCTCTAACGTCACAAAGCAGTCCAAGGCAGTTATCGTTTTGTTGGACCATAGACTCGGGAGTGGATTCAAAGACCCTTCCAACCGTAGTAACGGCGTCGCCATGGCCTAAAACACACTTGACGAGCGAGCGACCCATGTGGCCGGTACCGCCAAAGACCTTTGACATGATCAGCACGCGGTGGCCATAAACCATCAAGATGGAAGATACCAACTCACCACCCAAACCAACTGCTTTCGCTGCGCCCCCGGCTGCGGCGGGTCGCAGCTCGCCGGTAGCTGAAGCCTCAGCTTCGCGGTGGATGTGTCAGATCCGGCGACAGACGCACCGTCATGGGCGCTCCTGGCATCCATGGCGGGGCTTAGGGGCTGGGGTAGCCGGGCTCGTCCAACAAAGGCTTTTAGAAAGGCGCTAAAAGGTTTCTAGAAATGTGCGCTGGTAGTCTTACACTGAGGCGATAGCGATGCTGGTTGCGATTCGCATGCGCCTGCCCGGTCACCTGTCATCTCATTGTTTGCTCGAAGACGGATCTCAAACAACCGCCTAGCAAGTGTTTATGCGGAGCAGACAGCTTGGCGATATGTCGAAGATAGAACCCTGAAAAACGGCAAAACGGCTCGACCAGGGTTGGCTGTTCGGCAAAAGCCAACTTCAGAGCAACCCCATATTTCGAGCTTTCTTACCCAATTGTCATCACGTGGCATTTAACGCTGGCCGCCCCTTTCTCTCACTTACACCTTTCAACACCCTTAATCTCAATTATCCCTAGTCAACCGGAGGCATCCTAGTGGCTCTCGACCTCTGACAAATATCAATCCTATACATACACTGCACAAGTAAGAAGAGAGGTGGCCATGAAAACATGAAATCGTATTTGAGGAACGCCACGATACACTTAGCCACACTCACCAATTTTACGTGGTTATAAAAACGATATTTAGCCTTGCTGTGGAGGGCCAAAGCGATAAACATCCCATTGTTAGCGGCCGATACGACCCACCATCGCAGCCGCGACAATTGAGCTGCCGTAAATCACAACGCTCTGGGGAGTTGCCGAAAAGGCCGATGGCGCAATTTCCGCACCGACAGTCACCAACGGGCCACCCCACCTCCAGGCCCTCCAGCCACCCTTCAGCGCGTGTCCGCTGTAACCGACAACTACAGATGGACCGATCTTACCCACCCGGTTTGCTGCCACGGTTTGCTGAGTGAATAAAATATATGCCCATAAACTCCACAAGCCTTTGCCATCTAAAGTTGCGGTGCGCCCTCTGTACCTCATCTCTTGTCCCACTGCCCCGCACCGCCAGAAATATATATCAAGAGAAAAACCTCGCCTGTGTTGACTGCCTGCCAAAAACGCCTGCGCCGCTAAACAGCTTATACCCCAAAGCTAGCAACGGAAAAGGAGATAAACCACAATGAAGGCCTACTACTACGACAACCTACCCGTAAGCCGAGCCCAGCTCCTTGCATTCTCCACAGCCCGCATTAAACAAAGATCCAAAAACGTAGGGCGACCAGCGCCTGCCCCATGACTCGGGCAAGGCTGTCGATACCAGCGATCTGGCCCAGGTCGGTGTTCTCTACTACCGCATCGGCGAGCTTGACGGCGTGAACCAGCTCGCCTCAGAGCGCGGCTACAAGAACCGCGACGAGATTACCGTGTCACCTGAGAAGATGGGTGACATCTACAAGGCCAAGGTCGAGTCCTTCTTTGACGAGCACCTCCACGAGGACGAGGAGATTCGCTACATCCGTGACGGCGCCGGCTATTTTGACGTCCGTAACAAGGGCGATGAGTGGATCCGGATCCAGTTGGAGAAGGATGACCTCATTATTCTCCCAGCTGGCATCTACCACCGCTTCACCACCGACGAAACCAACGTAAGTGCTCTTGTCAATCGACCGCGAGGCAGCTGTGACAGCGGCACTGACGACCGCGGCCATAGTACATCCAGGCCATGCGCCTCTTCAAGGAGGAGCCCAAGTGGACGCCCCTGAACCGTTCAGATGACCTGGATGCCAACCCTTATCGGAAGGAGTATGTCACTCACTTTTTGGAGTAGGTCTAAATTGTGAGGAATGGAACATCTGTTAGCGTTGCTTGGCCGTCCTGGTGTGCCATTTCGTAGTGTACAAGTATGCTGGTGACTTTGTCAATGAGATACCCCATAATCCGACAAGTACCCTCTCATCATGCCCGTAATATGCGAACATGGATAGTGTACAATGCAAGTAACCCATGCCGACGATTCGCATCGCACAACCTGGGCCGTGTTTCCTCTACCTCATACCTCTGCAGTAATACATGTGCTGGTGTCCCCGAATATATTTCCATAGGGTCCATCCAGTTCTCCGTTTCCTCACATCTCACTGAGCAACTGGCCACCACCCGGGGAATTGCTGTGTTGTGACCGGCCAGTCCACATCCCTTCCGCATTGCGTTATGCCCGAAACGATACCACACACAACGCCAAATACCCAATGCCTAGGTATGAATGCCAGCATGCACCCACCCGACCATGGAGGTTCCCAAAACACCAAACACCCAAAAATAGCAAACCGTAAGCCATGTTAGTCATCATTGCGCCGACGCTTCTTATTATGTAGCCTCGTTCCGCTTTAATTCGGATCCGTCCTGTCATTCATCGTACCTCGGGAACGACTTCAGCTCCGGCAACCGCAATCTCGTTGTTGATACCATTAGCAGTATCATCGCGCGGCCGGCCCTCTACACAGCAAGTCAGTCGAGCTCCAGCACAGGGCGATTTACCAGGATGAAGAGCACTACGCACCAAACAGCCGGCGCCACCACATGGGCGGGTCAAACGGCCTTGACCCGCCATGGAGCGGGGGGTATACATCGGTGAAGAAGTACCAAACGTGCCCTATTACCACACCCATGATCTCATCCTTGGGGATGGTGCCGTGAAGTGTCAGGCTAAAGGCCATGAGAACCCAGGGAAGGTAGGGCGCGGTGAAGACGAGGAGGCCAAGGAAGCTGAGGCGCGTGTCGGGGTTGCGCCGTGACCAAATGTAGACGAGCGTCGACGAGAGCGGATGCCCGAGGAAGGGCATCGATACGAGCGGCGACAGCAGGATCAGACTCGCCATGGCGTAGAGGAGGAGCCAAGAGAAGTGGGCCGGCGATCGCCCTGAAGACTCCTCGAGGAGGCGCGAGTAGCGCTGGAGGAAGTAGACGTGGAAGAGAAGGTCGAGGGAGAAGGGGCCGAAATAGAGGAACGTTGTTAATAGGCGCCAGTACTGTGGTGCAAGCACGATGATGTCAGTAACTCGGCCGGGTGTCAGGGGAGATGGGGTGAACAACGCCCCCCGTGGTAAACTAACCTGTGACCCGTGGAAGACGGCGCGGTAGCTGTAGAAGAGCCGAAAGGGCGTCACAAGCTGGCACTGGACCAGGCCGCTTACGAGAACTGTCGCTGTCGTCCACCATCTCGTGCAGATTGGCATCTCCCAGAACCAAGTCTCAAGCGGAAAGCGACCGCCGTCGCCCATCATTTGGTCCATGGCAGCGGTCCCACGAGAAAGTCGGATATCGGGCGCTGTGCGGGGTGGTGGTCGGTTATCAGGGACTCAGGCAAGGACTTAGGCAAGGATTCGATATAGTGGTGAGGTAGGTAGATGGGGCAGGCGGTAAGGCTCAATGGCGCGGGGCCACCTATAACTTCAGGGTGCGGCAATTGGACTGCAGGGTTGTGTTTGCTTTGCTCTGCTGTATCGCAGTTTTTATTTTATGGTATGACGCCCTGCTCCTTAGGGTGGGACGTGGGGAGGAAATAAATCGCTTGCTGATGATGTTGAGGTGTCCTTTCCGGAAACCTTCCCGCATCGGCCTCCGTCTTTGTCAGTTGGCGGCGAAATTGGGGCACCAGGTACATCAAAAGTTGGAGACCTTATATCCTGAAATCCTCCAGCCGCAATGACGCCAGCCTTGTGGATGCGACTATGCATATATCCATATTTTGATGCGGGGTAAATGATCTATAAGTGCATATTGTCAGCACAGGCTTTATTGCTTGATTATGTGGCTTTGAGGTGTGTGGCTGGGAGTAGGTTCCCCGCCACCCCATATGTACCTTGCAGGTCCAGAGTCTGAAAGCGGCCAGGGTTAGCACGGCGCGTCGCGACGAAATGCCCTTTGAGCTCCCGTGTCGAGTCTTCCAGTGTTTCCCAACCTCCCTTATTTGGACCATTGTGGGCACATCCTTGAGCCTGCCAACTTGAATTTCCATGCGCAAAATTCCCCTCTTGCTTGCGACCACCCCGTTACGATTTTGCGCCCGCTTGCGGCCCACGCTCTTTAATTGCGAATAGCTTCACGGCGCGAATCTTGCATCGACTTTCAAGATCTTGCACAGCCCGTCGCGCGCCAGCAGTAACTTGCGATCTCACAACGCAACCATGCCACCGAAGAAGACAGCTGCTAGGAAATCAACCGGAGTGGTAGTTGCAAGGAGGAGGTCAAAAGCTGGAAAGGCTGGCGACGTACAGCGTATGTGTTTCTGGCTATACCGCCGCCCGCCTCATACCCCAAGACTTACATGGTCGAGCAGCTGGTGATCCTGTTCCCCAAGGACGCAAGAGGAGATACCGTCCCGGCACTTTGGCGCTGAAGGAGATCCGGAGGTACCAAAGCAACACAGATTTGCTGATCTCCAAGCTTCCGTTTTCGCGACTAGTATGTTATATGCGGTTTCGCTGTGGTCACTCGCAAATGGCTGACTCCCAGTGGCTATAGGTTCGGGAAATTGCTTTGCAGTGTCGACCTTCCGGCGAGGAAATGAGGTGGCAGTCGCAAGCTATTCAAGCCCTTCAAGAATCCGCCGAGGCATTTCTAGTTCATCTCTTCGAGGACACAAACCTGTGTGCCATCCACGCTAAGCGAGTAACGATCATGCAAAAGGATATTCAACTTGCTCGACGAATACGCGGCGTATGGGGAGGTGCCGGCTGGGTATAGGCGTCACTGGGCCTCTTCCTGTATGGGGGTTTAAATGTACGGTAATACAAAAGGGGGTTCGGGATTTTCTCGCAAAAGTCATGATCGATATGCATTCGGCTGGTAGTTTGGGGAGTTGGATTTTATTCGGCAAGCCGCGGCGTTTAAGGCGTGAATGGGGGTTCGGTTGCTTTGCTTGTTGCATGACATCTGGGAGACGGCGTCGCCAATCTTGTCTTATTGTGTTATATATTGGAGGTCTCCAATGGAGTTTGGGAGGCGTGTAAGGTTGATTAGGCACTCAGCTTTCCTGCTGAGGTCGATAACCTCGTTTGCTGATCTAAATAACAAGCAATCTTTATTTTAGGTTGGATTCGCCGTTGTCTGTCTCTCGTCTTCAAGTAGCTCCTGTGAGGAGACCTCACTGCTCCTGTATATTGAGTTGGGCATAGCTAATTTATTTTGTCAGGATAAGAAATTGATAATCTGATGTGGACTTTTGGGTGACTTGCTCGGAAGGCGCTGCCCCGGTCTCGTGACAGCAACCTATGTAATCCCATTCCTTCGTACCTGCCTTGGTAGTAGTAGTAGATGATTTGTCTCTCGATACGCTACCCACATTCCTCCCCGCACACCAATGGACTTTCCCCAGAGTCGGCTTAGGTCATGAACGCTTAGACATCATCTGAAAAGAAAAGCGGATCAAAGCAGGCACCTAGATCATCGCAACACTGCTCCGCTGCCACCACCAGAACCATCTGGACCTGACATACAGCTGTCTCTCACCGCTCCCTGCAGCTCGTTCACGGTCCTCTTCAGCTCCTCACGCTCTCTTTCTAGCCTACCGCAATCCCTCTCCAGTGCCCGGATGTATCGCATGGACAAATCCAAGACCTCGCCCTTGCTCAGCTTCTTGTCTCCGAAATCAAAGGCCGGATCGAGATTACCAGGCCCGCTGCTGCTTTCTGGCGACCGCACTGCGTCCGGCAGAGTATTCAAGAGGCTCTCGAACTGGGCGTTTAACCTATTGCGATACTGTTTCTCCACCAGGTTGTGCGAGTTACGTGTCTTGCGCTCCTCGACCGTCTCGGCAAATCGGATCTGTATATTCTTGGACGACCGTGACGCACTACGTAGCTTAGTCTTACCCCTGCTGTCAGCAGTGTTGATGTTTTCAGGCACAATGACAGTCGCGGCTGCTGCTAGCCGGCGGTTGGATCCAGACGGCAAGCTTCGAGCAGCTGCGACGTCCTGCTTGGCCGACTTCTTGGTATGCTTGCTGTGCGAGGAGCTCTCTCCAAATTCGGTTCCCTGTGTCCCATATCCTGGCTGAGTTGGCTCTTGCAGCCGCGACTGCTGCTGTGTCATGTCGGGAAGGTCCATGAAGGCAGCGAGGTCGGAGTCGGAGAAACCGCCCTCGGGCGTCCCAACCAAAGGCTCGTAGCTCAGAGCCGGCGACGCTAACACCACCGACTGGGAGGTGCCAGTTCCCATGTTGTCTATCAGATCGCCAGTGCCTATCCTGGGCCAGGGGATGAAGTCAAGGCCGGGGATTGAAGTATTTTGGAGCGACATGGGCGAAACATACGTATCCATGTATGGGTTGGGTGAGTCATGTTGCGAAGTATACCCAAATGCGCTGATGCTGGGCTGTGTTGAAACCACTGGGGAGCTCTCGCTACTATCGTTTCCGGACGGCGATTGCTGCCAGTGATTTGCGGCCGGAGCCGGGAAGATCGCGGTGGCCTGTGCTGCAGCCGGGGACGGGAACGCCGGCTGATCGATTGGTCGCTCGGTGGCTTGTGTCCTGTCAGGCCATTCCCGGTCACCTCCGATCAGGCGCTTCAGACAAAAAGTCAGCCGATTATCATGTCTTCTCGGGGCAAATCGTACAACACGGAAATCCGATTTGGTTCCCCTTTCTTTTTCTTTTTTTTCTTTTAATCTTTGGTGATTCTCCCTATCACCTCATGATAGAAGTTCCTTCTATTGCTCCAAACCAGCCAGCCTAGCCCAACCAAGCTCCTCATTCTTGCCGTTGATGATCATCACACCGCCCGTGATCTTGGCCAGGTTGATGGCGTCGCCAAGAGTTGTATCGTCAATTCCACATTATCCTGGCTTGTTGGATCTGATTCCAATGCCCCCATGCCCATAGTATTGGGTTACCGAGTGGTCGCAAGCTCCCCAGATGGGGCGCTTGAGATACCATCCGCCCCATGGAAATCTCCATGTGCTGTTTTGCTCGGAAGCTCAACAGGGAGGACGTACAGGTGGGTGGGAACCTGATAAGGGCAGGGAATATGAAACTAAAGACAGGAGAGATAAAGTTTGCATACCTCAGCCTCCTCGACTACATAGTCGAAGGGTAACTCGTCAATCGGTTGCGACATTCTTGAAGCTAGACGCTGAAGCTGAACGGACGTTTTCTTCCAGTGACAGAACGTTCGTCTTGTCTTGTGCTGTGATCGATAGGATTTCGGTTGCTCACGCCTGACAATATGCTTCAGTTTCTCACCCGTACGTTCCTATATATCCCAATAGTACAACCCGAATCGCCTCGGTTAGCGGCGCGGATCCGTGAGAGAGTTGAGGTTGAGAAGGCTTGTCTGCCGGTCTCGCTCATTGATCTCCGCCTGATCCAGCCCCGGCATACCACGGGGGAAGAGCACATGCAGATATAATTTTGCATTGGCAAGTTCTACTGGGACTTGCCAGCTCCGAGAAGGGCTGAGACAAAGACATGAGACCGGGCGCGGCGGCCGAGGAGACTTACTGGCTGCTGGAAGTCCACAGCTGAGAGTCTGCTGAGAGTCTGCTGACTGCCTGCCGACGTATGGGCCGACTCTGGCTGAGCGTTAACTAAGGTAGTAGATTCTCTCTCTCTGTGTTATATCAAGCCTGCTTTCGTCGTCGACTCAGGTCTCGGGGGCGTATGCAGCACCGTCGGTTTGGTTCGCGCCTGTTCTGTGCGGTAAACACTGTAATGAGGCCCGAAGGTGCGGTGTCTGTTTTGAACGGGCGTTTTGAGCTGGGCCCACGTTATATTACACTGCCTTACTTCTGCCCATTTTGCCCAACTAGCGGCTAGGTCATCAAGCCGTCCGCCATCCGGAGCCCTTTCCCTCGCTGTTCATCCAACGGCTGCGTCTGTGAGAGGCTACAGTACGGGTGTTACAGCCTAGGTATGCCACTCGCTCCCCCAGCCGTGCCTGCATGGCCGTCGCCACTTACGGAACTAATGGCACCTTCATCTCGGGGTTCAGATACCCCTGAGTACCCTCGGGGACCAAGGCACTCCCGCAACCTTCTTTTGCTCCTTGCCGCGTTTGGCATCATTGGGACGGTCTTCCTGCGATGTATATTTTGACACTACCAACAAACACCACCCTGATGAGGCCGAACGCCTCCCAAGTTAGCCGGGTCAGGACCAAGGCTGCCTGTTACCAGTAAAGTCGCAGAGCCCGGCGCACTACCATTCCAGTCCCTGCTATCAATTGTACGGCGTACTCGACAACGCACTGCCTCCATGGCGACCAAATACTTGTTTTAGTGGGGCATGCCCCCCTCCCCCCCAAGAATGGATGCATGGTGTTGGTCTCTTTCATTGCCGAGGCCTTGCTTGGTTTGCAGCCATCCGCCCAGCCATGTTTCCCCCAACCATGCCCCCCCCCCCCCCCCCCATCCAAGGCTCTTGGTGCTCGACCAGGCCCTGTTTCGTGGTCCATGTCTCTTATCCAGGCATGACGTGGCTGGCGCGCAGGCCACCTTATAGGAGCCGTTATTGGTCTTCCAGGGTTCATGGGCGCCTTGCCAGTCCTACATAAATCCTAACACAAAGCCTCAGCATTGGATTGCCTTATACGAATTCGAAGATAGCGCTGCCAATTCCTTTAATGGCGGATTAGGGCAGAAATACCACTGTCGCGACAACCTCGCCCCTTCCCCATGCCATTGGCCGTGGATGTCAATGTTTCTTTGCCGATAGCTCCCTCGCGACTCTAGTTCATGTTCCCCGAGGGCAAGATGACCTCGGGGTTATCTCTCGCTGGCAAGACGTGGCTGGCCACACCCCCTTCCCCCCTTCCCCCCTTCTGCGCAAATGCCGGCGCTCCAAGCCATGCATACAATAGCTTTTGTCTACCTATCGCAAGTGGTATGCAGGCGAGTGGGGGAGAAGCTTGATATAGCACCCCCTGGCCTGCCTACACCTCCTCGGGTGCTGAGCGAGAGGAGCCTGGGGATATGGCAATCCTATTGACCCATAAAACCCCCAAACGGCGCGTGACTGCGAGCCAGGTGTTTTTTGACAGCCAGTTATTGCCGGAGCCCAAAGTAACACTCGTGGGCTCTTCGAATTCTGCGCTCGTTCCGTCTTCTAGACAGCGAGGAACCTAGAAAACGGGGACGGTGTATCCTGATTGGAACGAGACTACAAGCATTTTGGAGCCTAGGGTCGGTGATCTAGGCCTCGCGATAACTAGCATTGCCACAATAGCATGATTAATTTGTCACACAGGGGGCTCTGTTGCGGCTGCGGGTGTGGCACGAAGGAGTGAGGCTGCGAGATGTGAAGAAGTAGGGAGACGATGCTGGGTTGAGTGTTTGAGAACAGGTGAGAGCTGGGTCTATTGAACCTTGCTGATGAACGCGGTCTGAGTTGCGTAAAAAATACTGTAGTATTGTTTTGCGGGTGATAAACAGCTCAAGACATCTGCTGGATGGTAGAAGGCCCCTACGCTCGGCTATGGATGCCAGGAAGGGACGACGGGGAACCCCCAAGGAACAGTCCTCCCACCTTCCATCAATCCAGAAGGGACTGGAAACAGTATCAATGTCTCATGGCCTAGGGCATCCATCGGGTAACGCCACTCAGTAACGAAGCGTGTAGTTCCTCGACCCATATCTACTACTTCTTTGGGAACCTCCTGGCGTGCTTCGGAAAGGGTGCCGGCGCCGACAGATTGCCACGCTCCGAGATCACCTCGCGTTGGAACACGACCACGAGCCCTCCGAGCCCGCCAAAAGTCATCGAAGCCGCCCATCGCGCCATTTCCCCACACCTTGCTCGATATCTCGGCGTATTTCTTGAAGGTCCTGCTCGCCTTCTCTGTTCTCTGCGTGACAGCGCCGTCTACAGACACCCCGACCGCTATCAACTGATCCCTTTCCACCCTCGCCTTGCCGCACACGCACGCCACAGCTACTCCAACGGCCGCGTCAATAGCAACATGGATAGTACCAAAGACAGGGCCTACACGCATCTTCCCACCGGTGTCTTTTCGCGATAAACCGGCGTCAAAACAGCCCCCTCCCTATGCCTTACCGATGGCACGACGCAGCTCAAGCCCAAGGGGGACATCGGCCAACTACCACATCGATTCCTAGTCCCCAGGTTTCCCAACCCTCTACAAAGACAAGACACACCTCGATATCCACGATGAAACTCCATTCCTTTTCCTCCTCCTCCTCGACCCCTGAATAGACTTGATCTTGTACTAGACCTAGCCTACGCGGAGATCCTCCTCGAATCCCGCTCTTGGTTCACGACCTCCAAGCGCAGACTTGCTCAGTAGCGCCCGAGAGAATCAGAAAGACCAGAAAGACCAGACACGCAGTCTTGGGCGGGGAGACGCCTCCCAATAAACATTCACAGACTCGACGACTATCGAAACTACGGGCAGAAAGACCTTGACCAACGAGGACAACGAACCGACTGGCGGAACCATCGAGTACAAAGGAGTTCATTGAGAAAACCAAGACGTAGACAGCAAAAGCAACCTCAGAGTGTCTTCATTGGGCTGCTCCTGTCGATTATCTATGTTCTCCTTGGCAGTCTAAACGATAACTGCCCGTCTCTCAACATCGACGAAACTATAAGGGGACCCGGTAGGTGATAGGAGGCGGTGCGCTGTGCTAGAAGGAGACCTCACAGCTCGCGGACCATCTTCTTAACGATATACAGCTGAGATTCACGGAGCCTATGAGCCTTGATGCTTTTCGCTCTTTTCCATGGCGGGATACCTTTTTTTGAAAATCATTGCGTTTTCCCCAGCGACTTTAGATGCGCAACATCACATGCTATCATAAAGTGGCAACGTGTTTTGGTTGCTATTCTAACCCATTCTATTAAATCCTAGAAATTTCTCGATGTATGTGATACAACTTCATGATGGCTGGACTTTTCTTTGCACGTATACTTCACACCCCAAACAAACCGAAAAGGGGTTGTGACACGTGACCTAATCGGGAGAGGCTCAGCAAGTGGAGTGACACAACACTCGACCATCGCAGGCACAGTGCTTTGATACAGCGTGACATGTTGATGACGTTGTGACTCAATCACTCTACAACACATGATATATGGCATCAGAAGAACGCAAGATAACAGTTTAATTTTTGATTTTTTAGGATCTAATTCGACTGACTTTGACCGAGAGCAGTAAACTTTGCCCTGGTTCTTGGCTGTGGTCTCACACCCTCTCACCCCCACCTCGTGATATTGGTTCTACTAGTATCATCTCAACGCCATATTCCGCATCTGCCGGATCTGTCTGCGTCCGCATTGCTATGGCAAACATCCCGATCCACCCCTCCCCTAACCCATATAGTATTTAGAGATTTATACATGATGAAAACAAAGTATGTGTACCACTCCTTAAATACCCCCCCCCCATTTGGCCCATAATGTACTTGCCAATCTTGTGTAGTTTTGTTTCCCATACCGTACCCTGTCTCCCTTCATATTGGTCGTTAAGAAGAAAAAAACCAGTAGTTTCGTTTCGTCATTCATCGGGATTTCCCGCCATTTTTTGTTGGTGTTTTTCGTCTTGCTTTCCCCAAGTGGGGGGGGGGAGGGGTGTACTGGAAACAAAACCCATAAAGGAAATAGAAAAATATGTCTTTGTGGGGGGGGGGGGGGGTAGCTGTGTGTGCCTGTGTTGTTTGCGCGGATTTTCTGTATTGGAATCCCGGCTGTGTTCCTTTTTCTTTTCCTTCCCATTGCCTGCCTTCTTGTTTTAACACTGCGATGACCCTTTGCCATCATCCTGGGAAAAAAATACATATGAAACAGGGGTGTCGTTGAATAAACTAAAAACCCGGTGGGCAGCAACATGGCCCGGCACAGAAAAATATCCTATAATGTTCACATGCCAGAAGGGAAATGTGTAACAAGCATGACAATCCAAAGAAAAAAAAGTCGCTCCTGAAAATGTGGGCCATGCTAATCTATATCGTCCCCTCACATAATGCGACGTATACCAACGAAATAAAATAGAAGCAAAAAGAAATACAAGACTCAGATCCTTCCAAGTCTCGGAAGAAGCACATCGCTCGCCGTTGCAGGGCCTCAAAACCGCCCGCCGCTGACGTGAGTGGACGGGAAGAGGGCATACTGGCCTGGAGGAGGCGGTGTGCTCAAGCTGGTCGTTCTAGCTCGTTGTCTCCGAGCAAGTATCGACTCCTTTCGCCTGCTGGGCTCATCGAGTGCCAGTCTAACAAGGTTGGACTCGCTACTCCGGCTCTTGAAGTCCTGCCGGTACATGACCGACTCGGAACCCGCCTCTTCTGATTCAGGGAGGGTGGGCATAATGCTCTTGCTCTCGGCTCTGGAGCGGGTCGGCTCGAGAGCAGGAAACTGGTGGAGAGGCTCTGGTTTCGGTGCGAAAGTCTCCAGATCGAGAGAGCTTGTGCTCATTGATAACCGGGTGAAATCGGTTGAAGAGGATGTCGCTGAGACATGTTTCTCAAACCCAGAGTCCGTACTCTCCATGGTGCCCGTCGTTGAGGCACTGGTCCGATACTGTTCTTGGAGTGTGGTAGTGTCCAGAGTCAAGCCGGGCTCATCAAATGGATGATAGGTAAAGTCTCGGGCGTCTGCCTCGGCTGCAAGCATTTGCAGCTGGTAATCGTTGGGGATCAGAAGGGATGGCGAAAGGGTAAAACCGTGTGATTCCTTGAAGCTGGAAGCATCAGAAGGTTTTCGTACGTGGAGCAGATGCAAAGAGGGTGGCGCATCAGCTCGTGGCAGCGAGAAGTTAGACGATGTTGGAATAGTCAAAGTTGGTGTGATAGCTTCATGTCCAGATACCGAAAGTTGGCTGACAGGACTCAGTGCAGGAACGTCAAACTGCCCGGGTGAGAGCATGCGAGGCGAAGCCTCGCGCGACTCGGTGCTTCGGAAGTGGTCTTCCACGGGCGTATCGCTCTCTTCGTCCCGGCCAATGTCCATTGACGGTCGGTCCCACTCATAATCGCAGTGGGCCTCGACGGCATGCTCATAGCAATAATCGATATCGTCCTCCCAGCTCTCCCTGGACAAGGACTCGACCGCAGTACCTTCAAACAGAGCGGCCTTGAGAGCCCGCTGAGCAGCAAGCAAATCGAGCCGGCCGAGAGTGTCGGACGCGTTGCTGGCTGGACGGCGGGGCCCATCGTCCAGCCGCATGGAGAGCGGTCTCAGCATTGGCACTGATTGACTCCCGCGCAGAGATGAGTTGCTCGCTATACTAGCACGCGATTGTCTGAAAAGAGCAGTATTTTCGTCTTCCTCGGGCACGTTTGGCAGCGGAGCATCGGATATAAGGCTCTCAGGGGTTGGAAGAGGCCAATTTTCGTCGCCCATGGATCCTACAGACCCCACGGAGCGTGAGTGGGAGTGCTCTAGAATGGTGCCCATTTCTGGGTCCGGGAAATAGCCGTGGGACGTGGAAGGGGGGCTGGTGGTCTCAGGGGACATGGGAAACGGTTGAGGATGGCGGAATCCGCTGCTCGTCTGCGGCCTGTCGAAAGCGGCGCTTCCGAATGAATCGAAGCCGTCCTGACGAGTGGACATGCGGCTCGACACCCGCGGCGGCGGGATAGGGGGGCTAGGAAGCATTGATGGATCGATGGGGGACCTTGGCGGGCGTGGGGGCGGCATTCTCAGCTGTTCCTGGGATCGGGTATGTTTGACGAGCCGCCGAGGCGGCGAGAACTGCTTTGGCATCATGGACGGCGGCCGGCTCAAGGCGATCCTCGTGTGCGGCTCAACAGCCATGTCCAGTTCCCTCTCCTCTTGCAAGGGGAGGAAGTCAGACGAGAAGTCGGCAAAGTGCAGATCATCTGCCTTGATGCCGTTGAGCGTTCCTGGTGCAGGTACCTGGGTAGATCGAACCTGGGAGAACTCGGACGTCAGAGCCACGCGGTCGGTCCGTTGCAAGTCGGGAAGATTATCCCTCTGCTTGTGCGAGACATGTTGAAAGTTGTACGGGCCCGAGATCTGGAACTTGCGTGGCGAGACGGACTCATCGACATTCTCTAACCTGGCTGCCCGACGGCGGCCAAAGAGCGTCGGGACGACCGAGTCCCTCATCGGCGCCGATGTTGGGGCGTGAGGCAGCATTGGTGCGTTGCTTACCTCGGGCGCGTACAGCGAGGTTTCGGACGAGGAGGTCTGGGCGGCATTGCTATCGCGCCTTAGCTTTCCTCGGCGACTGAAGAGATTCTTGCCGAAAATCTGCACACTCTCGGGACGGTCCCGCGACGGCATGCTGCTGGCCGTCGACCTTCCCGAGGATTTCCTCGAGAGACTCAGGCCTTCCAGCGCGTTCTCCCACGATGGCCGGTCTGCCGAGGCCAGTGACCGCAGCGATGATGAGCCGGACGACGTGGTTTGGTGGCTTTGGTGCTTGTCCTTGTCCTTGGCCGAGGACCGCTTCATCTGGTTGCTTAGGGCCCGTATGCTTTCTGGCGATGGCGGGCCATCGATGGCAGGTCCGAGAAGCCCTCTGATGCTGTCCGAGTCGTGGTGCAGGGTTTCCGAGGCAGTAGACAGCAGAGCCACTGTAGCAGACTGGTTTGACCTGTTGCGGACGAGCGAATACTTGGACCTTTTCTGTTCCTTCCGTTTCACGGCCCGGTCGGTCGAGTAGACGGGTAGGTCGGAGACCGCCCACATATTCATGGTGACGGCGGCCTGCGTTTTCCCCCACCTCCTAATCTCTGGTCTCCTCTCTCATACACAATGCGCAGAACAAGGCAGGGCGGGCTGGTGGGTCCTGTCCGCGTTTTTCGCGAACAGTGGGAAGGATTGATGGGTGACGGGGCCAGAATCCAGAATCACGTTGAGTATGGGCGTGCCGTATTGGGTGCCGTTCAACAATTTGCTGCTGACAACTGAACCTCTCGTATAGGTACCGGCGGCGGGCGGCAGGCGGTTGACAGCAAACGGCGTACGGCGTTCGGCGTGCGCCAAAACGTGACGGGATGTTAGCTACGCGTCGCCGAATTGAAAAACAATGCAATGCGCTCGGGGGGCTATCAAATGGTCGACAGATTGTTTTAATTCTCTGGGAAACCTCGCAAATGTGAACTGTGGGGGAAAGGAAACGGGTCCTGGGTTCCATATATTATGGCCCAGCGTGATTTCGGACCCTTGCGCCTTCTCACAATGCGCAGTGCACCCGGGCCCCAGGCGAGGAAGTCGAGAGGAGCAGCAGCACACTGCAGGGTAAAGAAAAAAAAAACCAACCAAAAAAAAAAACGCCAGCGTCCAGGAGAGCCAGGGCCCCAACGGCCTGCGCTAGCTAGTGTGGTGCCAGCTGCCAGGATGAGGGATGAGGGTCTAGGATGGAGGGCCAAGAGGAGCCAGGATGGGGAGCCAGGATTCCGAGCCGGGGTGTGCCCGTCGATTCTTCGACCAGGCTTGTCTGTGTGCAGGGGGCCGGGTCGATGAAGTTTTTTTTTTTTGTTTTGGAGCGAGGGCCCGGATTAGCCTTGGGGGGTGTGTTCTTCGTGCATGCCCAGGTGCTTCGTTGCGTGGAGTTAGGATACCTGCACCCCGCTGGCTGACTGAGCATAGGCTAACGGTAGGCAGTGACGGAAAACGGGAGCGGCAACTGTCCATGTGATTGGGTGACCGTCCCTCGAAACGGGTCTGCCCTGCCAGCCGCAGGTGCAGTCAACGCGACCGCAGTAGCAGCAGCAGCAGCTCGGGCGATGGACTCGCGGCGCCAGACTTCATGTTTGACTCTCCTTTTCACTTGCCGCATCCCGCGACGGCAGCGTACAGGCCTGATACCTCTCAACACCGGGACAGCCCTCAGAGGCACGGGCTCCAGGACGGCACGGCTCTGGGGTTTGTTGTCGACTGATTCCAATTCCAAGAAACGGGCTCTGCTAGCGCGGATTATTACCAGAGTCCAGGCCGTTGGTTGTTGGCCTCGAAGCAAAGCGGGAGAGTTCCCGGGCAAATGCTGGATTGCGGACCGGAAAATGTCAGGGTTACACCGTAGGGTGTAATATACCCTGCAGCAATGCCATCGAGTGCCCGGCTCATATCGAGGGCATAGCGGGGGCGGGCAGTCACAGAAGCGAAAGAGCAACCGTCCCGAGGCAATTTACATGGCATACTCAATCCTCTCGCCAGTCCTCGCGCGCAGACGATGACGACAACCCGGATACTTCAGAGTGCGTCAAGAATCGTGCCTGAGATGAAGCAGACGCCATCAGCCGAGCAAAAGCTGTCAATTTGCTCCCGTGACAGATTGCTTGGAGTTCTAGAGTGCTTCTAGACGGCCTGCCGTCTGCCGTGGGCGAGGGTATCATTTCGATGCTATTGGGGCGCCAGCGTCGTAGAGAGTTACCGCCATGGACCTGGGGTTGGTGATATATTTAGCTTGTTGGTGGTCAGTCATTTGCTGATGTCGCTTGCCTACTAGACACCACGTTGAATGTCGGCAGGTCTCATTGTCGCTATTGCCATGCCGGCACACGCATGTCGCAGTGCTGTCGGGTTGGGTGGTGATAGAGGCGCGCCGATAGACGTTAATATCACACGCCGTTTTAGCGTCCCTCTGATAACTGTGATAGCACGCGGCTTTCTGCCGATGGCGGTTTCGACTGGCGGGTCACGCCTGTAGCGCAGTTCCGAAACTTGACGACGGGATTCTGCTTCCCGCTTCGACCAAGCTGGACAATAGCAACATGTGTTGCGAAGCCGGTGTGCCCCCGGCGGCCTGGAATGCAATCCCGTGGAGTCCGCAGATCCCAAACACTGGATGCTCCTGAATGGTAGCGGCTTCCGGCGTGTCCCTCGCCGAAGGTAATGTATAATACCTACCGCACGTCATTCTTTTGATGATGGACCTGATCTCAGAATGACCTGCATTCGATCTCAAAGGGTTGTGTCCGAGCGTAGTGTAAACACGGGGTGAAGGCTGAAGTCGCGCGCCCCTTCCAGCTGCTGCATCCCGAGATTTAGATCAGCACTGGCCGAGGGGTACCGCGTCGACACCAGTCCGGGGCGTGGAAGACACGCGGCACCGTTTCATGCTCGATCAAAATGTCTGTGACGGCGTGACGGAGCAAGTGGCTGTACGGATACACACTCTCGTGTAGCTTCGTGAGGCCTATCCTGGGATCCGCTGGATTGGGCAGGTCTGAGATGCGTCGAAGCGTGGGACGCGAGGTTGGGATTGGGGAACGCTGGTGGCTGCCAACCCCCACTCTAGGCAGCCCGTATGGAAGCATCACAGTGCACTTGGCCAACTCCAGCTCGTGAGCCCAATCCATTGGATGCAGGCAGCGACAGCAGCCATTCACAGAGACGGCGGTCGAAATAGAGTTATCTATTCTGTGTGAAGCCCGCCCTTTGGATCCTCGGGCTGCTGCGAACTGCGACAAGTGCAGCGCGTGGGGCGCAACAGCGACGAGTTCGCGCATCTCCGAATGCCGCCCGCAAGATTTCACCAAGACCTTCAGACCTGCACGCTGTG
Source organism: Lasiosphaeria hispida (assembly GCA_033439745.1). Classification (NCBI taxonomy): domain Eukaryota; kingdom Fungi; phylum Ascomycota; class Sordariomycetes; order Sordariales; family Lasiosphaeriaceae; genus Lasiosphaeria; species Lasiosphaeria hispida. The sequence goes on from JAUIQD010000003.1 coordinate 3,899,096, forward strand.
AATAGTCTCTGGATAGTCTCGTGCAATGGAGGAAAGCTGTCAAATTGTGGAAGCAGCAGGCTAAACCCTAGGTGATGAAGTGTGGCCTCTCTACACACCTGCCTGGCGGCCTAATGCTACGCCGTACCGTGTCGTTAATGCGGAAACCGTTTCCGACACCCAACGGGCCTTTGTCCCGCAGTCCATAGCACACCTGCACATAGCTACTGTAGTAACAGTATGGAATGTCATATACCATATCGGCAGGCATGAAACCTTTCCAGTCCTTCAAGCACCTCTCTCCCTTCTCTGAAGGGCGCGATAACCTGCGCACGGCACGAGAAGAAATGAAATGAAAAAGGCTGACGACGGGTTTAGCTTCAGTTTCAGCTATCACAGCGGGACCAAAGCTTGAGAGGATCGCCAGCCATCTCGGGGTGCTAAAACAAAAATGCCGTTAACTCCTCATCCTCGCCCCCGGGATGGGGGGTGCGGTGGCTGAGAAGAGCCCCCCCCAAGGCTCGCCGGCCGCCTAGCCGGCGGGCGGGCGACAAGATGTCGTGCTCAGTCCCTGTCGCGGATGCAACGACAAGGGGCTCTGGCAGTGGTGATCAGCGCGAGGCGCGCTGGAGTTGGGTTTACTATAGTAATGGCGACCCTGCAGAGGGGTGAAAGGTCGTCGCGAATAGCGAGTTTCTGGGTTATTAGTAGGGAGGCGCTAGTAATTGGTGCAGGCCGCTTTCCTTGCGACCCCGATAACGACGAGAATGTTTTCTGGCAGGCCAGGGCAGGTTTTGGCGATCAAAACGGAGTCTGACCTGCCATGTCGGTGGGTTTTAGTCTGCAGCTTGGAGGCTAGGCTGAGAAAAGCGGCCAGTGTGTTCGCCGTGTTTCGCCTTGTCGGTGGGCTAGTTACGGGGTAGCGCAAACGGTTCTCTCCCACGTGGAAATGCAGCCGTTAGAGGTCACCTCTCTTTACGACTTGTTCCCTCACTTCACGAGATTGCAATCCTGTAGGTTGTGTGAAGTTATCGAATGTCCTCGGCCGCGGTCGAGCATTGGGAAGGTGAGGGATGTCGAGAGCGTGAGGGGCATTGAACGGCGGCGGGATGTCCCACTCCCAAGATTGGCCAATAACGCATTGGTCTGTAGGGGAAATTCCGTGTCCCCAATGAACGGCTGTAGCCACTCCACAGCATCCCCCACCCCGACTCCAGGGAACTCCCAGCAGGTCGGGACGAGGGCCTGGCGGTTCCTGGCGGATGGCGGAATCTCAATCAACAGGGACACCAAAATCGCTATCAGTCAGGGGCTGCAAACTGCAGACTACCCCATGAGTGAGGGATTAATAGTTCAACCGAAGGGCATCTTCAATGACAACAAGCAAAATCAAGCAACAGGGAAGAAATACGGACGGCAAGCCCGGCTTTGATCTTTCGGAATATACATACGAACCCGTGATGATACAGATAGGTGGCAGCGGGCCAGTGTCAGTAAGAAAATTTGAAGGGAGCCGAAACCGTGGTATCCTAGTTGTTGACTATAAGGTCGCCGCTTGAAACGGAGAAACATCAACGTCTCCGAGTCATTAGAGGTATGCTACCATAGCTCCTTTCATTGAAGGAATCCGTTGGGACTCGGCTGCGATGCAATAAGGGTTGATGCAACCTGAGCTGTAAGTTGATCCCGTGCATTCGCTCGCGTGCAAGCAGAAGCTGAAGGCCAGTCAGGTCAGTCGTGCTGGTGAATGTGCAGGCGGGGGCGTGTTACCAAGCGCATGGAACTTCCAGATCCCACTGGCACATTGACAGGGAAGACACTCAAGTTCTTCCCAAGGCGTCTCGAGTCTTGAGACATTACGCTGTAAGATAACCTCCCATGGGAAGGTAAGTTTACCCCTACACTCCACTACTAGTACGTATGAAGGAACATTACATTCTCCACAGCTACACGTATTCGGCAGTGTGGTGTATACGTATACATTACTCCGCACAACATGGAAGTATTGACACAGGAAGAAAGGATGCCCACTCGTGATTCCGATGCCAGCTCGGAATTCGGGCGCGCAGCCAGGATGATGCGATGCCTCCACCTCGCGTTAATCGACCGACCTCATTGGGTCGCGGGAGCCAGCTTCTGTCAGCCGGCCCCTGCAGCCATTGCTCCATCCCAATCCCACGGACGGAGTCCATCTCCACGCTGGCGCTGTAGACTAGCCCGTTGAGGCATTTTAGCTGCCAGGCGGTGCATTTTGGCGCGAAGCGTTATCTTGTAAGCAAAGAATGTTCGATGAAACGACCCTTGCAGAGTGCAGAGTGCAGACAGACCGGTGCCTGCAGGAAGAGAAGTAGCACGCCGAGGGGACACTGAGGAAGACAAGTATCAACTGCGTCACCATCGATTAGAATTGAGGGATCAAGGGGGCGAGCTCAGCATCAGCTCAGCATCAGCTCAGCATCATCTCAGTGCAGTATATGTTGGAAGGCACGAGAGAAAATAACGCGCAATGATTCGTCAATGGATCGTGATGCGGTAGTATCCGGTTCTTTTTGGCTGCTCAGTTCTCAGATTTATCGTCGTCAGCCTCGCGTTGCATTGAAGATCTGCCGAAACGAAAACGGACTCGTTTCCACCGCGAGGCTTGTTCTAGGTTGCTTTTCAACGTCGGCCGGCCAGGGCAGCTCTAAATAAAATAAAAATCTCAGATCTCATCCTGACCAGCGCGGGGGGACTTTGCACTCGACACCTACGCAGTAAATGACACGCATATATTGATTACCGTCTGGTTGGCAGACCACTCCAACAACCTTTTTCACATTTCATGAAATATGCACGAGAGTCGTGTCCGGGCTGCACCACGACATATTCGGGACAGGGCTGGGTCGACTTGGGCTCTCGTGGCCCGGGGTGTGTATGTATGTGCGGACGGTTGATAGGATTCCATGTCGCTACCTGTCTGGGGTGATTGTAGACAGAACCACCCCTGGTTTTCCTGACAAGCTTGGGTCGAGCCGACCCGGGTGTGGGGGGGGTATATTAATCCGCACCTATCAAGCGGCCCAGTTCCACGTCAACATTCGGTACCGGGAGAATTGGTCGAGATGCCGCCCGCAAACCCCAAAAGGGAGAAAAACGGGAGAGTCGTGAGATTGGGAGTGCTCAAAGTTCGGTTTGGGGCGAGTCGAAACAGAAAGAGGCCGCGAGAACAAGACGAAACTCGAATGGATACGCATGGTGGGTTGCAGCATGGCCGCAGACGGGCCCATCGCCGCCGGTGGTGCTCGAGTTACTGCTTCGTCGCTCGAGCTGCCGTTGCATGAGGTGCAGCCGGTGGATACTCCGCGCCGTCTACCTGCAGTCTTCTGCTGCCATGCCTCTGTTCCTGGAGGGTATTTGAAGCTCTATCTGCGAGGCATACCACCAAAGACATGGGGTCAGCCTGCAGGGGCGATAGGAACACAATGTAAGGAGGATCTCTTCGCATGGTCACTGACTGGCCAGGCTGAAAAAGGGCAGAGTGAGCATCGCCGATTCCCGTCTGCCTCATCCCGCCCCTGGTGCCGAGGTGGGTGGGAGACGGGAGGGGCATCTGATAGACTTGAACACGGACAACCACCATCGGTAGACATTTCGACACGGCATGGTTCCTAGCTTGCTTAGTTGAGGGTAGTGAACGGTGACGTTAGCTAGCGGGAACGCTTCGTCTGAAGCAGACTATCTGGTACCTACCAAGCCATCCCAGCAGCATCTTGCCATCCCCACAGCCCTTGACGACGCCATCGATGTTCGGGCATTGACCGGTCAACCCAGCTCCGCCAATGATGCTTGGACTCTTCTCCTGCCTTACGCAGGAACCCATCCTATAGCTTGTAAACTGTCAAGTTGAGGAACCAGACAGCAGACACGCTGGTCCACGCCTGAGGACCACAGGCCCGTGGTTGATGGATGCGATGAGGATGCCGTGCGCGCTGCGCAATGCCACAGTCTCGCAGAACTCCTGACTTCCAGGCCTTGTCCCGCTGCTAGCAGGCTTCCAATACGCTGAGCAGGCCCCAAGCTGCAGGCTGACGAGCAGTTGTCTCCCCGGCATCACGTACGTAATCCAGTGCTAGGTGGGGTAGGCAGGCGTGCTGGTATGCTGGGCTGAAACGGTAACCAAAGTCCAAAGCAAGGACACCACAGGAAGCAGACAGATCAACGCGTGGAATTCCGCCTCTGGGGTGAAAGTGGCTCCCTCGTCATTGTCAGTCCCGTCTGTAAGTGGAACACGGAAGAAACTGCAAAAGCCATAGGTCACCGTTCCCCTTTCTCGGGCAGGTGCCAATTCCAGTGGTCCAGTGGCCCTTCCGGTGGCCCGCCCCAAGTGGCCAGTGAAAGGCCCCCCCCCCCCCTGGCAAAACCAAACCCCGCCCTTCAGCTGTTACCCCACAACCCATCTTTTTGGGACGGCAGGCGACCGACCGCCAACCGGCTTGCACTCGACCCGAGGTTTCCTCAACCGCGGGACCTCGTGGATTGCACTGGCTGGCATACTGACAACTGGCAGTCCGTGGACGGCAGCAAAAAGGCTGAGAGGGTCGTAGTTCCACAAGCTGCCCGCTACGGGCTGTCGCTGCTGTCGCTACCAAAGAATGTTTCTGTGTTACGTCCGGGAGCACCAGGATGCGTGTGCTGAGAACTCCAGTATTTGCTTCAGTGCTCAAGTAACCCGTCGGCTGTCTGTGGTTCGCGGCACGTCGCCGGGCGGGCGGTGTGCTAGAAAACTCTGAATGTGTCTGTTCTCGCACTTACATGGGCGCCGGAACGGGAGAAGCAAGCAACACCAAGCTAAACAAGGCCAGCTCGCTGTTTCGCAACCGCATTGCAACTGGCCGTAGGATCCCCAGAGCCCCTCAACTCCCCTTTAGAGAAGAACCCCTCGCATCTCAACAAGGACTAACCCAGTACCGCTTTTCTATCATCCTTGAAGCTCGGAGTTGACGCGCTTTTGCCGTTACACATAACCCTGCCGGCAGAGGGGGATGGCTTCGATTTGTCTCCTTCTGGTGGGATTCCGAGTCTCCCCACTGTTCCAGCGAACCACGGAACGACCCAAAGACAAGAGTCCAAAGGGAAAAACAGCCACCCCAGTTCTTAAAGCCTGAGGCAGCGAACAACCAGGGTGAATTTGTTCTGTGCCCTTGCGGAAGCCCGTGCTCACGGCAGAGAACTGCAGCTCGACTGCAAGCACAGTCCCCTTGATACAACTTCATCGCCCTATCACAAATGACGAGGCTGGATCGCGAGATTCCCTCCTTGCCCGTCCTCACCATTGCGATGGTGGCCAGCCACCATCACAACCCCTTCCAATGTGGCTTCAAGATCAAGAGGCCTTACGCCTCACGATGCTTCCCCCTCCTGGATGTTGCCCCTGCGTGTCCTTAGGGGAGGGGGTGCTCAAGGTGCTGATCACTTCGATTTTTGGCCCGTTGTAGTATGTCCTGGTGATTGTTTCCGACGATTCCGTTTCCATTTTTGCGTGCTCTTTTCTTTTTCTTGTTGAGACATCGCAATGTGCCACTCTGCCACCAGATTCGCGCACCACGGATCCATCCGTGGGCAAGCTCCGCCTCATCACGCACAGATGATGTATTGCAGCCATATCATCACCATATCCATCGCGCAGCTGTTGTGGCCCCAAATTGGACCCTGTGCTTTTGATTGCGTTTACCTGTGTCCTAGCACCATACTCTGGTTCGCGCCCAAGACGCGTTTCGTGCGGTTTAGGAATTCTTCAGCCTTCGAGCCTCGCCACAGTTTTACAAGACCCCCTGACATAATAACGTGTACAGGATGGCGCTTGCCGTACCATGGTTCCATGGACGCTGACACGTCGTTCCTGAGTGCTGACAAAGAAGCTTCCTCCTCTTCGTGGCTTCCCTCTCACTCGGCCACCGGATGGCGTATGCCCCACCTGAGCATACGCAGGATACGGATTGGCGGAGTACCTACCCCGTAGTTTGCCGTCTTTCTTCAGTGAGTCAAGAGGGGGTCAAAGACGGCATGTGTGTCGAGGGCTGTCTTGGTGCTTTCCTACCATGTCTCAGGGGGGGGGGGGGGAGAAAAGAAGGGAAAGAACGCAACACGACCTGCCCACCTGCCGCCGGTTTCCGTTGCACGTTGAGTTTCATCCAGCGGCAGAGAAGCCGCCCTTTGCGATAGGAACTGCCACCGCCAACCTCCCTTGACTCTGCCTCGTCACGGGAGGCAGTCAGCGTCCCGCGCCGTAGAGTAAAAGTGTGCCCTTCCAAACCCCCAATGTCGTCAGTCCCGGGAATCCGGTTCTCATCCCCCGTCCCTCTGGTAGCACAGGACACTACCTGGAAGGAGGGTCTCTTGTTTTCTTTTTCGTAGAGGGGCGGTTCGACTTGGAAGTTGATGTGTCACCCTTATTCCGGCAGCCCGGGTGGAGGATCTCGGAGGCGTAAAACTAGCGTTCCACTAGCCAGCAGAGACTGTGATGTTTGCTTTTGTGACCATTTTCTTCTTTTCTTTTTACACGTCTGGTCTGCGCCTTCTGGAGCAAGCTCGGCATCATTCACAGTGCTCATCAAGAGTCGACACGGTACAATGGGCATATGGCTCGAGGCATGCTGGTTGAGGGACAAGGAAACACTTGAAAACTGCAGGCTACGAGTTTCACGGAAATTTTGTGTGAGAGAGGTGTGTATGAATGCAGAAGCGAAGAAAGGATGGGCGAGGGGGGGTTATACTTCTGGTCATCGAAGCCCCTCGTGCCTCGGACATGATATCGGGGGAAGAGGCTACGTCAAGCCTTCCGTTCCGCACGAGAAGAAGCCCCGAGTTCGGGGCTATGTGGGAGTCAGCTTGATGCTAAATCATTATCACACGCCAGATAACCCCTTTTATTCGCAGTGTTGCGGTGACTACGAAGCAAGTTTGAAACCTAGTAGTGTATGGATTAGAAACAGTTATCAGAGTTACCAGCTCAATTTAGATGTGTATCAGTAATGTATAGTAGTAAAATGTGGTTGTTAGTGTGTAAAGATCAGTGGAAGCTTAGCAAAGAAGGCATAACTAGCCGTTATTAGTATTGCCGGCACGCATAGGAAAGGAAATCTGTGGAGCATGTTCCCATCAATGACAGAAACAACAAACCAACTTCAACAGGCCCAGAAGACCATCTCGACCACCAAGAGAAAGTAAATAGAGAGGGAAAATGAAAGGGAGAAAAATAATATACTGCTTCACCACCAACGACCTTGAACGTAAAAGTCAACCCTCGCCCCCCCCCACCACACCAAAGCTCTGCGTCAAACTTGCAATCTGCGTCTCTGTCTCAACTCGTACCCCCTTTTCCCGCCCAGTCTCACTCCTTCCCCGCTCTCTTCGCCCATGTGACCCAAACATCCATTCCCTCTTAGGAACCTCGGCTGCGCCCTCTGTCCCTGGCGTCATGGTGCAAACTTCGTCGTCACTTGACCAGACACGAGTATCGACACGCGCAGCGTCAGAAGAAGCGCCAGACCATGGTGGGAGGTCCGATGCGACAGGCTCCTGCGCATGACTCTTCTCCCCGGCTGCCGTCTGGCAGGGCGGCGGTGCTTGGGGGAGGGAAGGGTTGTGGTGTGTCATGGTGTCACTGTCGGGCTGCTCCTTGCGTGCCCCCTTTTTTATACCGAAAGAGGGCAGCGAGAATGACATGGGCGGTCGCTGTAAAGGCGACAGGGAGAGAGCAGCCCAGGGACTCCATTGGTTCTTCCCGTGGTGACGGGATGAGGCATTCCGAGAATCGAACTCCCCCTCGGCTGAGAGATCTGGCCAAGGGTTATTGTTGTCGGCGGTCCGAGCGGTGCCTGTGGGAGAGCTGACACAGCTCTGGTGAGGCGACAACTCAGAGTGACTCGTGTGGGACATGTGCTCGACAGTGGGCAGGACGGAATTTTTGTTTGACGATTCACGACTGGCCGGTGTTAGCATATCTGGTCTGATTGGCGCGAACAAAGTGATCACTAACCTTGATGTCATCGTGTTTCGGTTAGGGAGAATTCTGCCCAAGGAAGACAGCCATGTCCTCCTGCTTCTTCTCTGTGAATCCGGCTGGTACTCTTCGTGGAGCTTCGGGAAGACGCAGCCCATACCAAACAAGAGAAGTAGACGACGATAATCATTGAGCGCCTCGGTCGTCGTGCCAAAGACAAAGAAAATAACAATGGCAGTGAGTGCCGGAATGTAGTTGACGGCCAGATCCCCAAACCCCATCAGGTCAGACGTTGTGAAGGAGATGAAGTACATGTTGAAGGGGTCGGGGCCAAAGTGGGTGAGGTTGTAGCTATAGGAGCTGGCCCAAGGGGCGCCCCTAGCGGTGTTCCATATGAACATGGCCACGATGACGGGCAAGACAAAGACCAAGATGCCGAGCGTCATGAAGTAGAGCTTCCTCCTCACCCGTTGTTGCCTGGCCATCAATACGCTGTCGTGAGAATGGACGACCTCTCTGGTGAGCCTCTCTATCTGGCGAAATCGTCGGAAGACGACCCCTGGGAACACGTTAGGGGCTGCTGATACTAGGAATCTGACCGGATTTGGTGCACTTACCAGCCATGACAGCTGCTGCGACAATGAACAGCGGAGTCATGAGGATGAAAAACGTATAAAAGATCCAGTCAGGATCATAGAGGATGGTGCATCCAACCAAGGTCGAGACATTGTACCGCCGGACCTTTAGGAAGAAAGTCAAGATGACCTGAACCAATGGGACCGTGAATATGACCAGGGCCGAGATCAGCTGCTGGCGTCGCCTCTCGCCAGAAGTCAGACTTGTGACGCGTTGAAGACCGACCTTGGTAGCAAGGCCACGCATGATCTCAAAGAGGCAGATGTTGAAGGCCGTGTCCATGGGGAAGTTGATGTAGATTTGCAAGTCGCACCACCCATAGCCAGCATACCATGTAGCAACATTGTTATCTCGCCAGATCAGGGCATTGATGGCGTAGTTGAGGTTGCGGATGATGGCAGTGACGCAGAAGACGGTGGCGGCGAACTCCCCATTCCTCCAGAGGAGTTTGGCGGGCACACAGCTGACGATGATGGCGAGGAATCCTAGGACAACCCGGAAGAAGAGGTTGGCTTGGAGAGCCGGGTTTGTGTAAGGGGCGCCGGGCCCTATTCGCTGCTCGGGTGTTGTGGTGAAGCCGAACTGGGCGTTGTAAAGGAGAGCGAGGGTCTCATTAATTGGATGAGACATTGTGAAGTGATGTCGAGACTTCGGGGGCTTGTCTTTGTGGTCATCCAGATCCGGATCTGGAGCCGTGTAAGATGAGCTTCAAGAGCTGATGAGACGAGAAGGAAAGAGAGAGCGACGTAGCGGTTGTATTCCCAGAGCTCGTGAGATCTGAATGTATACCGCACAAGAGATGGCTGGAGAAGAAGGTAAGCGGTTCCCTTTAAGAGGGCGAGAGCGTCAATGGAATAAGCCATGGTCAATTGACTTAATTGACTAATTGAACCGTGGTGTCTATAGAGACAAAAGACAAAAGAGCCCCAACACACAAGCCAGCCCGAAGCGGGGATTGTGGGCGGAGGATTGGGCCGGGCCAGGCCAGTTCTGGGCGGGCTGGTGTTTATTGTGGCACTCTATTCAGGGGCTCTATTCAGACCCCAAAAGGGGAAAGGTCCCGCAACCAGAATGACGGGGGCAGCCAACAGCGTCCGCGCCCACCCACAAAGATGCAAATCAATACGCCAGAACGATTCGGAGCTGGATATATAGTGTTATTTCGCGACGGGATGAGGCAGATTAATCACGACAAGGTGATGCATCATGCCGAGTTCTGACCTGGATGTGTGCAGAGCATCATTCACTTGTGCCAGGCCATAAAAACCTGCAAGAGGTCAGCAGGTCGTCTATCACCGGAGAAAGCATAGAGATGTCGTCGTAGTAGAAGTGTGGTGAAGAATTCGGATTTTATTTTGGGCTGGAAACTAGTTATCGCGATAAAATTGGAAGCTTCATGAAGTTGTCGATGGAGGAAGGAACTGTTGTCGATACCTTGCAAGACTATTGTGGCTGTTAGTGCCTGACAGCTTGTCCTCAGCCACACCTGGCTTTTGACATCGTATCGTACAGGGGCGGGCTGCCCCGGAGAGAGGGGCCAGGCACGTTTCGCGTCTGAGCACAAGTGCTAATTTATTTTACGCGACTGAGCATCTCGACTTCCAAAAGCTTCCGGACCAGACCCAATAAACAGCCACCACGCTCAACATAGCCCAGCCCAATTCCGCATATCGCCTCGCACCGCACATCAACATCATGTCGGCCTTCCTTCGCACCGCATCCCGCGCCGCCGCCGTCCGGACAACGGCGCGCACCTTTAGCTCGACGACTTCGCGTCCGATTGCGAAGGTGACTATCATTGGCAACCTCGCCGACACACCCGAGCTTAAGGCTACCAGCACCGGCCGTGAGATCCTCAAGTTTGCCGTTGCCAGCAACTCAGGCCCCCAGGACAATCGCCAAACCAGCTGGTTCAACGTCACTAGCTTCGTCGATGGCCCGCGCCGCGAGTTCCTCCAGTCTCTGTCCAAGGGGTATGCGCCCTACCGTCCTTACCCATAATGCACTTTGACTAACCAATGGTTGATTGCGAACTCTAGAACGCTGGTATTTGTCGAGGGCGATATCAGCATCAACACGTACGAAGACTCGGAGGGCAAGACGAGGTCGGGCGTCAACGTGATCCATCGTATGAAAACTATCTACTGCACCCCTAAGAATGCGAAAGCTGACCAAGTCACACAGGCAACCTTGAGGTGCTCCGTCGCCCCCAGGACCGCTCGGATGAGTAAGTGGCGGTGGGCCGGGTTGCCAGGTGCAGGAAGACTAGGGGCTCGTGTTGTAGCTCGCGCTGTAGGCTTTGGACGATGTGTTGAAGTACTGCGGTGCTATCAAGCAGCCGTCCACTTTTTTTGTATGTAGATATTCGGGTGCTGGGACGCTGGTTGTTCCGCGCGACGGCCCCGGTAATAGGGGTGGCTTGGCTAGGCGCATCTTGTGCTCTTGTGCTTATCTATGTTGGGCTGGACTGTACAATACGACGACTCTGATACCAAATGACAACTCTCTTCACTTTTTGTACAGCAGACAGTACTGTTTGACTTGTCAAAAAACCAAGACTTGGGTACCCCTGAGTGCCAACTGAAGCCACGGCGGGGTGGCGATAACGGTCTTATCAGACGTGTTGTCGGGCTGTTTTTTTCATTTTTATTTTTTACAGCACTTCGCGTTCTGGGCGCCAACTCATGCTGCAATATGATGCGCTGAGGTCTGCCCAACCCTCAACCATGGCAAAAACTTGGCTCCCGAGAGGTCTTGGGAAGCCAATTCGGCGGCCTGTCCGGCAGCTGCGGACGAGCAGCATAAAGAGAACATTCGCCACGGTTGGCTCGGACTCCAGGTGAGCAATTGCATTCGCGGCGATTCGCATTGCCCTCAATTGCCTAACCTCTCTCGCTGTGATTACAGGCCATTCGATGTCATCGTTGTCGGCGGAGGCCATGCTGGCGCTGAGGCATGTGCCGCAGCCGCGCGCGCTGGCGCGAGGACTGCTCTGATCACTCCCGACATTCACAACCTGGGCGTTTGCTCGTGCAACCCGAGCTTTGGCGGCATCGGCAAGGGCACCATTCTGCGCGAGATCGACGCGCTTGATGGGCTAGCTGGCCGCATCATCGACAAGGCCGGCGTGCAGTTCAAGGTCCTGAACCGCAGGAAAGGCCCTGCCGTTTGGGGGCCCCGCGCCCAGATCGACCGCGCCCTCTACAGGAAGCATATGCGCGCCGAGCTCGAGTCGTATCCGAACCTCTCCGTCGTTCTCGGCAGTGTGTCCGATATTGTCGTGTCCGAAAGCGACGGCCCCTCCAGCGAGGCCAAGACAAAGATCACGGGCGTGCGCCTTGAGTCGGGCGAGGTGTTGCCTACGAGCCAGGTCATCATCACAACGGGCACCTTTCTGGGCGGCGAGATCCATATTGGAATGGAGCGCCACCCGGCTGGCCGCATCGGCGAGAAAGCCACGTTTGGGCTGAGCAGGTCACTCAAAGATGCCGGTTTCGCGCTCGGCCGGCTCAAGACTGGTACCCCGCCACGGCTAGCCAAGGGTAGTATCAAGTTCGATATTCTTGATGTGCAGCGAGGTGACGAACCCCCTACGCCCTTCAGCTATCTCAACGAAACCGTCGAGGTACAGGATCAGCTCCTCTGCTTCGCTACCTACACCAACGCGGCGACCCACGACGTCGTGCGCGCAAATCTCGACAAGACGATTCACATCCGCGAGACGGTGAAAGGGCCCCGGTACTGCCCCTCGCTCGAGTCCAAGGTGATCCGCTTCGGCCACAAGGAGCGGCACATTGTTTGGCTGGAGCCTGAGGGCTTCGATAACGATGTCATCTACCCCAACGGCCTCAGCGTCACAGTACCCGCCGAGGCGCAGCTCGAGCTGCTGCGCACCATCCGCGGCCTCGAGGACGTCGTCATGCTCCAGCCTGGCTACGGCGTCGAGTACGACTACGTGGACCCGCGCGGCCTCAAGCGCTCGCTCGAGACCAAGGCGATCCGGGGTCTCTTCCTCGCTGGCCAGATCAATGGCACCACGGGCTACGAGGAGGCTGCCGGGCAGGGCGTCATCGCCGGCATCAACGCGGGGCGCGCTGCCCAGGGGCTCCCCGCGCTAGTTCTTGGCCGTGCCGACGCGTACATCGGCATCATGATCGACGACCTCGTCACCAAGGGCGTGTCTGAGCCGTACCGCATGTTCACGTCGCGCAGCGAGTTCCGCCTTAGCGCCCGCGCCGACAACGCCGATAGCCGGCTGACAGCCCTCGGCCGCGCCGCGGGCGTGGTCGGCGACATGCGCTGGCGTCGCTTCGAAGACGAGCGCGCCCAGATGGCCGACCTATCGGCCCTCCTCCGCCAGGCCGTGCACGGCCCGCAGACGTGGTCGCGCGTCGGCTTCGCCGTCAAGCTCGACAGTCGCGTCCGCGACGGCTTCGACGTGCTGCGGTTGCCGGGCGCCAGCGTGGCTGCCATGGCCGAGCTGCTCCCCCGCGTGCTCGACTTCTCGCCGCGCGTGCGCGAGCGCATGGCCATCGAGGCCGCGTACGAGCCCTATGTTGCGATGCAGGGCGCCGAGCGCGCGCGCATGGAGCGCGACGAGGACCTGCTGCTGCCCGTCGACTTGGAGTACGATGCCATCTTTGGCCTGTCGCTCGCCGAGAAGGCGACGCTGACGGCCACGCGCCCCGAGAGCCTGGCGCAGGCGCGCCGCATCGAGGGGATGACGCCTGCGGGTTGCACAAGGCTGCTGCGGTACGTGAGTCGGCGGCGGGAGGGCGATGTCTTGGTGGCTGCCGTTGGGGGGGATATGGAGACGCTTGAGGCGCAGACAAGGGTCTCTGAGCTTTAAGGCGAGAGGGACGGGAGCGGATTGTGGATTCATTCCATTTGTAGCAACATTTAGGTTGCATGAAGCTGCAACTGTAACTAGAAGCTAGGTAGCGTTTTTGCATCACAGGGGGGCATGAATGGGTGGCGCTTGGGTGGTATTGTTTGTATTTTTATGGATCCTGCTCTTTAATGCTTTGCCACTAACACCACCAAGTCTAGAAGGTAAAAAATACAAAGGGTTGTTGGTGGTACAGTTACTACGGTCCACTCTGCTCTCCTGCACACGCCGATCTTGGGTCTTTTGCCTCAGCTCGGGGCTCAGATCAGGTGAATTGCACCAAAAGGTTTTATTCCTTCTTGTTCGCCTCGTCCTTTGGCTTGCTCTGCGAATGAGGAAGAATCTTCACCGCATCCTTGCTGTACACGTAACTAGCGCCGCTCCAAATGGTGGTCGCGGCGACAACGTATCTGTATTGCGTCAGCTCATGGCAGCACACGCACCTAGGGAAGGGATTCGACGGCGCAAAGCCAAAACCTACTGCATCACACCCAACGGTGTTGCTAGGTCGAGGGCAGGGACAACGGGGGCGGCGGTCGTCAGGCCCATGAGCGCGAGCTGCAGCGCCGTGTTGTACTTGCTGATGGTGGTGGGGCGCACCTCGGCCGAGGGCAGCGAGAAGTCCCAGTAGCGGCTGAAGGTCTTGGGAGGCGGGAGGGAAATCCAGCGGTAGTAAATAGCCGAGAGGGCGAGACCGACGTCGCGGCCGAGGATGATGACGGCGAGCCACACTGCGCGGCCGGGGCGGTCAATAACAGTCGGGTGCTATGGAATGAAACATGGGGGCCGGATGAAATTAGGAGACAGCTCGTACCTGGGAGAGCCCCCTTGGCGGCTAGTGCCACTGTGAGCACTGTCATGAGGATCTTGTCGGCCATGGGATCGATGATGGTGCCAACGACCGTCTGGAGTTTCCAGCGGCGGGCGATCCAGCCATCGAGCAGGTCGGTGATGCCGGCGTAGGCGAACAGGCCGAGCGCCCAGGTGTGGTGGTCGTGCAGGATGCAGTACCCGACGAAGGGCGCCGCGACGAGCCGCGAGGCCGTCAGCCAGTTGGGGAGCGTGTAGATATTCTCGTGCGTAGCTAGCGAAGGGAGCACCTTACGCAGGCGTGATTCACCGCCGCTTGGCGGGCTATTAGGTCTGCCGGACATGAGTATCAGCAAAGCAGTTAAGTCAGTTTGGTAGTAGGGCCGTATCGAGGGAAACGAGGGTGAGCAGCTTGGATATCACCCGAACGGCCCCCGAGCATCATGAGGGAAATAGCCGAGCTCAAGTTCCCGCCGCCAGTCGCTCTGTCGGAATTTGCAGGTGTGCCGCTCGTCCTTTCCAAAGCCACCCACCGACCTGGGCTAGACTTCATTTAGGGGGGGATGAAGAAAAGGGGGCAAACAAACCCCTTGTCCAGACCCATCCTCGGTCTTGACATGGCAAACCACCGCGAACCCGGGCGGGAAAGCATCGTTGATTGCGTCCTCTGCCGCACAGTCGCTGCCGCCAATCCACCACCACCTCCCATAGTTTCATTGAGCCCCTTGGACCAGCCAAACTCGGCCGTGCTAACCACAGGCGAAACGGCAGGAGCCGCGGCAGTAGTAGCCGTACACCGAACCCTCTTTTGCTGTGGCAAGCTACCCACTCTCCCTGCGAGCCAGCAGCACCCCGTTCCTCCTGCCCTCCTGAGCCCCCCTTGGCCGAGGCCAGACTGAAGCGCGAGAGCGGCAGACATGGTGACTGACGATGGGGCAAGCCCGAGACAGCCGAAGGACGGACGTTCAATTGCGGTGTGACGAGGACACGGTCGATATCATTCCCACCGCGCCGTTCGTGATCATCCGCGACTCTGGGCAAGATGAATTGGTAGCTGCTACCCTAGCAAGTGAGTCGTGAGTCGTGAGTCGTGAGTCGTGAGTCATGGGCCGTGAGCCTGCGGATTGCTCGCTGGCTGCACACTCTGACAGTGTGACGCTTCCGAGTGAGATGGTGAGCACTTCAACTGGGGCAGCCACTTCGGTCGATAAGCGGTACGAGGATGCTGATTGTCACTGTTCACTCGTCTCCTGTTATCCGTCACTGGTCGTTGGTGATGTTTACAATCCAGACAGAGTCAGTAACGCCGCTACCTTGTCGTCGTTCGGCCTCCAGCGACAGGCCTAGGTGGTTAGAATTAGCGTTGGGCTGAGATCGGATCCGGCAAATTGATCCAATGCCCATTGACTGCAGAATCGCAGAAAATAGAAAGCGTCGCGCTGTGAATTGGGCTGCTTGGAGCGTGACCTTCGCAAAATTGGGGCATATCGGTGGGGCGGCAAGAGGCGGGATCCCTAAGAAGCAAGAGCCACAATGGCTGGGATACATGAACTGCCTAGTGTAGTTTACAAGCGGCTGACGGCGGCGGCTGAAAACCCGACCAGGGTTTCGTTGCCCAATGCAGGGATCGGGTGAACCTCACATCTTTGATTCAACATCCTGTCAATGGGGGGGTTTTTTCTTTCTTTTTTTCTTTCCATTGACGTTGCTACCTATGCTACAGGGGTTTTTTTCGTCATGCAACTAATTCATAACTACGATTCCTTATCTCGAGGAATCTAAGTTCCAGACCAGTTGTCGCTTTTGCCTCTCCCCGTTGAGGTTTTTTTTTCCGGTTTTTTTTTTTTTTTTACATAGCTTTCTTTCTTGATCCGCTCACTATATGATGTGGCGATCGTCTTCTCCTTTGATCCCATAGTCATCTGCATTATTCCAGTCCGTCGCTGGCCCCGCAAGTTCTCCCATCTGGTCCCCATGATTTTCAAACGAATGCATGCTTCCCATTTCGCTAACCAGTGGTAGCGCTTGGCCGTACTGCATCGATACTCTCCGATCGTACTCTCCATCCCCCACCCGGTATCCTGCCAATGAAGGCGCCTGTGAAGTTGTTTGCATAGGCCTCATCTGCGCGGGGTTCATGTCATAGGTATGCCTCGCTTCCTGGGAATAGCTGTGATGGCCGGCGGGCAGCGCCGGGTGATGGCGCGCCGATAGGTGTAGAGGCTGCATCTGCGAAGTGCCCATGTGAGAAACCTCAAAAGGTTGCGGATATGCTATCGACCCAGGCAGATGCCCCGCTGTCCATCCCGAGGCGTCGTATATAGCTGGGTGGTGGCCTTGTTGCTCCTGCCGCTGCTGAGCCAACTGCTGCTGGTGTACTAGTTGCGGGTGCGACACATGCTGCTGTTGCTGCTGCTGCATCGGATTCTGTGGGTACCCATAGCAAGCACTCGCGTCGTTGGTCCAATATCCCTCGTCTCTTTCCGGAAAGGCGGCTCTTCGGTAGTGCACCTCGTCGTTATCGATGGGGTTCCGGAAAGCCGGACAGTGGAGCAGCTCTGATCGTGGATAGATCGCTTGGAAGAGCGGGTCCTCGTGCACCATTCTCAGGAGGCCACTCTTGACGTCGGTCATGGTGTAGTACGAGACCATATGGTGGTTGATTTCGTTGATGGTAACGCTGATCGTTTTCTTGATTAGACCGTCTTCCTTGAACGCATAGGAGTCCACAAGGGAGCCAATGAGAGTGCGGTCGATTTCTGACTGGGCAGGCGGGTTTGGACTGGGCATGCCGCCGTAAGAACCATCATTGCTGTGGCTGGGCGCGCGGGGGTCCTTGGACACGCTGCCTCTGGAATTGGCATTGGCCTTCTTTTTCATGGCCTTCTTCTTCTCGCCCGGAGGGAAGGCCCTGTCCAGTTCGCGGTAGATGAGAAAGTTTCCCAGAATGCGGCTCGGACTCCAGTTGTAGCCGTCGGTCCAGCGCTTGATGCCCGACGAGTCCTCTTGGTAAATGAATACATTGCCGCTTCGGATGAGGTCCCCGCGCTCTCTGTCGTGCGGCCGGCGCGGGATGTGGTTCAGTTTTCCCTGGACACAGGCCTCATAGAGGACCAGAGAATCCATAGTACTGCTGACGTAGCCTCGCCATGTTGGCACTAATGGCTGGTTGACATCTTTTGGATGGGCAGCAGAGATGGGAGGGCGGGTGAGGGGGGAGGAGGGGGGCAGGCCATCCGCTGGGGGGGGGCCGGGGGCTGCATGGCAAAGGTCAGCACGTTGAAGCATAAAAAACCCAACCAGGGGGGCGGAGGAGGGATAGGCAAGATGGGGTGTTCAGGGGATACCTACGCCGATATTCCGACATGGCAAATGATACTCTGATAACAGGCTAAGGATATATGATACCTAGCGATGGTATTAGTGACGGCATACCTAGCGATGGTTTGAGTTGAAGCTACCCAGAGGCGACGAGAAGTCTGACGAGAAACTGGGACGAAAGCAGGGACGTTGCAGTATAATGGAACCCGTTGTACGCGGGCGCCGTTTCCGTGTTCCCGGTTTGGGTTTGGGGTTGGGGTTGAGTTTGGGTTTGGGTTGCCGGGCTTCTTCGCTCCGGGAGCAGTTGAGAAGGCAGCGAAGCGGGAGGTGAGAGGTGGGAGAAGGGGGCAAGATTGAGCAAGTGCGACCCAGGGACAGGTCCCCGTGGTCCTTCCTGCTCTGCTCTGATCTGCTCTGCCCTGTCTGATCTGCTCTGCCCCGTCTGATGTCGGATGGCCTGTTTCGATGGTAGCTAGGCTCAGACGTGTGCGAGCGGGGAGGTACGCTGTGAGTTATGCTGAGTTAAACTCCAACGGTTGCGCGAGCGAGTCGGCTGCCTTTTATGTTTCGGCGGACAAAACACTCTGGTGAGGAAAACTCAAAGTGCGAGGGCGGAGAGGAAAGCAGCGGTCGCTCTCTTTATGGGGAGAAGTGGAATGGGAGCGAGGGGGAAACGATGAGAGGGCCGCCATCAGAAGTTGGCGGATCCAGTGGTTGACCAAACCTACACTGTCCGTCTGGCTATCGGCGGCCATGACCCATTCCTGTCCACCATTTTACTTTGGCCTCGGTGGGCGCTGTGGCCGCGGCACTAGTGCTGCCAGTTCGCGCAGACGCCAAAAAGCATCGTCTCCCACCCTTTCCCATCCCCCTCCACACTGACCACGGCAGAGAAGTTCTTGTTCGGTACAAGTCACCTCCCGTGCGCCTGAAACTCAATGGCAACTGTTCCCACCAAATAACGCCATCTTTAGACATTGAGATGCATAATGCCACTCTCCAGCCACCTATCTCCAGGCGATGGGGGTGGGAAAGAGTGGAGAGCCTAGCACTGATCACAGGCAGGCGGCCAGCAGCCAGGTGTGCGCCGGTCCTCGAGCATTCGGCCAGAAGGACGTCACCTGGGGGAGGGCCAGAGGGGAAGCTAGAGGCGAAGACTACGAGCACTACGAGCGCGACGAGCGGCGGGCGGGCATCCTATCTACCCCTAGGCCCACATTGATGGGATGAGCTTTCGTACCGGTCGAGATGGGGAGCTTGGAGATGCTACGAGTTGTCTGGCCGTTTGAGGGGCCCGCTGGTCTAGCTCCTAAGGTACGTACCTGCCTGGTGTACTTGCCTGATATACCCACGGCTGTCCTGCAGTCGTCGTCATATGTGAAAACCCACCCACACCTCTGCACTCGCTCTATGTCCATAGCGTCTGTGTATAGAAACACGAACTAAAAGTCCTCAGCGCGGGCAGCTCGAGTGCCCCCCACCTCTGTACCTACCAGCTCGAGGTTCTAGAGGCTCTGCGGGCTCTCTTCTCCCTCCCAACAAAACAGTGCTGTATGTTCCCCTCGGCCGTACTGTGCCGTACTGGGCCGCACTGGGCCGCCCGCAGCACGCCGTGTTGCTTGGGGCAGAATTAGGGGGGGGGGGGGGGGGGGGCACTGTGCAAGGAGCCCCCTTGGGCTCTCGCTTTGTGAACGAAGGGCCAGGACGTCCATCCAGCCATAGCTGCGAGACCAAGGCATCGACTCGCTCGCGCACGCGTACTCTTCTTCCCGCCTTTCGCTCTGCGCTAGCCCATTGATGCCGGATGCCGGATGCCGGGGGGCGCCGCGTGGTCTTCGTCTCTGCAAGACTAGGAACATAGAGGGACTCCCTCGTTTATATGTGCGCGCGAGCTGCAGAAATCCCGCTTCAGCCGACTACTCTCGTCCCGCAACCCGGGCTCTCAATAGACTGAGACTTGATACTTCGGTAGTCTCTCGTCTTGGATATGAGTACAGCACTCTCGGCAGACCGTATTGGGTTGAGTCGCAAGCAATACCTATTGTTCTTGGCCCACGATTAGATCTGCCCACCTATGGCTCCCGCATGGTGGTCGGCGTAGATCTGGGGAGACTGGCGTAACGTGAGGGAGCCGGAGATAGCTCCTGCTGATGGCTCGCTGGTAGCATTCGCCGATATTGATACCGATACTGATGCGTTGATACCATTGATACGGCCGTCTCGGGGGCACCCCGGCCTGGCAACCCCGGCTCTGCTGCTAAGAGTGGACCGGTAGCTCTAGTAGGGCATCAACTGCTAGAAGGGACCTCTAAATAAAAATAAATAAACCACGGCAAAACACATGAAAATGAACCTTTGGCTTCCGGGGCCATCCACTTTTTCCCAGAGGGGTTCCTCGCGCACCACTTACGCACCCCTCTCCCCTCCCGCGCAAAGGCTCAATGGCTGGTCACGCTGGTCGGGGTGCCCACCTCTAGGTGCCTCCATGCAGAAGAAAACCTTATCCCCATCATCTCTAACACTGCGTCATGTATATGGGTCCTTCTCAACGCACATGTAGAGAACATGCGACCTCGTCAGCGCCTCTGGGCTACCACTGGAATCACGAGCTCCTCGAGTATTCGCTCGTTGTCGACGGACAGAGAATGTTGCCCGGGCGGTCGTTAGCAACTTGGGGCCCCCTGGTCCTCAGAAAAATATAGGCGTGTTCACTGTTGTCTGAGTTTTTACTCGTCCCGGGGTGCCCCGGGTGGCTTTGGAATTGAGTCTGAATGGGAACGGGTGCTGTGCATTGGGGTCCCGATACTTTAGGACCAGGTCTGCTAACGTGGCTGCCAGGTCTCCAGATCCTCTTCCTCTTCTTTCTCTTCTCTGGCAACAGATCGGGATACGCGGCCCCTCGGCTGTCGCTCCCTGGCCCAGAAGACGGGACTGACATCGTCATTGACCAATGACTATACGCGGGGGGGCTATACTCGGGCCGACTATAATACGGGTTTGATGATCTGCCGCATGTATCGGTCCATTCCCGCGCCTCCCCCGCAAGCCACAGCCGAACAAAGGGGACTTCACACTGAAAGGCGAACTGCTGGTTGCCCCTATTCTGACTTGAACTCACCGGTCCACTTGTCTGGCTCGGTGTGGGAGGTTGTGCTGATGGGGAAAAAAGGACATTGGCCCCCCACAGTTCGATACTCGGAAGATTTCATCGCAAGACCACCGAAAAAAGAACTGGAAGGGTGCGGACTAATTGCACAGGCCGGAGTAGAAATCACCATGAATGTGTCATCAGGCAGGAGGGACGCAACCCCCCCCCCCCTTCTTCCCCTCTCAACACATGTCAACACTTGAACCCCCTTTTCTCTTCAAGTGACATGCTGCACAGCGCAATGCAGCCAACATTGAGCTTTTTGAACGGCCATAGTGCACACGCACTGCGACAGACCTCAACATTTTGTGTTAAGATAAGGTACCTTACCTTACTAAGCGGCATTTGCCCTGAAGCCCCTCCCGGCGCCGTTGAGCTCCTTTCGTTTGCGGGTGGCTGTTTTCCATGGCGGTGGAAATGTTTCGTGGATTCTTCAAGGGAGTAGAATAATTATAACTCTGCAGGAAAGTTGCTACCGTTGCACCCTAATTTAACCTTCATACTATATGTTTGGTAGACTTGGTATTGCTACGTTGAATCATTATCCAGCCTGAGTGCCTGGAGGACTGGCGGCCTGGACGAGCTCATCTGCAAGTCACCATGCATGATTCATTATGAGACGTCCAATGCGCATACCTCAACAATCTCAGCCCAAAAAATACCAGTGCTGGTTGCCGAGTGCGCTGCCGTCGCCTCGCCTCAACGAGTTGCAGTCTATGTGGCGCTGCGCGGCGGCCTACGAGGGAGGAACGGTTCCACCAACATCGCGAGATAGTACGTCGCAAGAGAGTACTATCCCAAGAGAGTATGTCTACCTGCGGAAGATATCGTCGACTATTTTTATTTTTATTTTTATTATTTTTACTTAAAAAAGGGGCCAAACTAAAAGATAAACTAAAAACTGGAAAAAGGATAATCGTCACTGGGGGAGGTGGGTTCTAGGGCTGAGAAGATGGTTTGGACATATATCCCAACTCTCCGGGCCTTCTGATCCGTATCTAGCCCTTGTCTATGACACTGGACGATGGCTTCATAAACTGAAAGAAGAGCTGCGCAAATGGAGTTCAATGTGTAACGGAGATAACAATGTAAAGAGTCATACACGGAGGTAAACCCATTTCGCCGCCGCATGGAGAATATTTCCACAAAGGGTGCAGACAGTAGACAAAAGACATAGGGTTTAGGTTTAGTGGGGAAAAAGCGAATGCGACGGTTGTACGACAACCATGTGCCGCCAAGAGGGACTGTTTGGAAATGCCATACCTGGCGGTTTGGATGGGGTGAAGTGCCTCTCCTCCCAAGGTGTTATTTGGGTTCCTAGGAACTTAACCCAGAAACGGATACAAAAAACTAGATCCAGAAACACTTGAAACTTACAACGTTAAGCTTTACAATTAGACATCAATATCCAGGCGGTATAAAACTGTACCTTCGCACCCTTCGTACGGTTCCCTCTTCCTTACTGGGTTTGGAGAGAGGTAGTACACTAGGAAACAGCCTGTTCGCGTCAGGTCCGGACGATGACCAAGTCCAAGAGCAATGCTACATATCCATTGCATTCTTTTTGCCCTGTCATCCGCCAAGGAAGGTCCAAACGCAATAATTCAACCTCAGTGCTTCTGCTGCTGGCGCCGACGATGCTCGGAGGAACGTTAAGGTCGTTAGGGTACCAACCGATATCGACTCCCGCGGGACCACTGTGTGCTCCCCAACTGAATTTCACTGGGCCCACCGTGGAGACTCTGGTTAGCCTTCCTGATAGAACCAAGGGGTTCTCGGGCTTTTGCTGAATGGAGTGCCCGGAAGCTCCACCGGGATAGGGACCCGGCCATCAAATATCCTCAGGCTGCCGGCTTGTGAGGGTGCGCCCCCTTTCAACACTATCTTGTTGAGCGGCGCCGCCGACGACGTCGACGAGGTGAGATATCCCGTGCCGGGGTTTCCTCCATCGTCCGCGGGAACGAGGACTCCACACTCCCAGTTGCGGCACGTTATCTTTGGACTGCTAGTTGCACGGTCCTTGACTAGTCGACCCCTAAGTGAACAGCCAACAGGTTAGCCAGTGGAACTTCAACATCTTCCAGGGGCACGTGGGCCGCTGTGAGCCGGCTCAAAGGCACCCATGTAGAACGGGAGTCACTTACCAGGCGCTCTCGGACAAATTAGCGCTGCCAATATATGCGAAGCCCAACTTTGCTGTTTCCGCGCCCTGCAGCCTCACAAAGATAGCCTTGCTGTGGACAAGCATGCCCTTCCTTGTCGCCCTGTAGTCCATGAGTACCTCGTGTGGAAAGGTTGGCGCGTCCCACCACCTAGAGGCGAAGCAGATGGTCCCCGCCGCCTGTTAACACCGTCAGCTCACACATCAAGCCGAGATGGTTGAGATACTAACGTTTTTCCCTCCTCGGCTCTGCGCGACCGTCTCCTGCGAGGGGAAGTACACACGAACGTGGCTTTTGAGTGTGTCCAGATCGTCATCTGTTCCCGTGTCCCCCTTGGCCTTGCGACTAGCTGCTCTAGACTTGTATTCTTTCATGCCGGAATCACCTGTCGATGTCAGCGGCTGCAGTAGTGCGGCTGCAGTCGAGAAGAGGGTAAAAAATACCTTGGCAAGCATAGTACAGAGCCCTCAGCAAACTGGCATTGACCGCGCCAAGGGATGCAGACTTGCGACCGAATCGTCAGAATCACCAGAATTCTGGATGCTCAACCTGGGGATGTATACTAACCACGATATCCATCTCAATGATGCCATCCGAAGCAAGACCTAACGCACTGACTGAGCGACCGAGGCCACAGTAGCCTGGATAGAACACGTTAGCCTCCTCATATTTCGAAAGTGGCCGGATTACTGGATAACCCACCTGTTCTTTTCCAAGCGTCTCCCAAAGAATGCGATCCTACACTAAGAACGGTAAATGTTAGTGACGGTAAGCTATGTTCTAGCGATTCTATGCAATCTTACATCGAGTGGACAAAGCCGTAACGACTCGTCTCAGAAAAGTCATATTTCCGCAAGCTGTCAAGCAACTTTTCATTGAGCCCCTGAGCTCTCAGGAAATATATCAGGTCCTCGCCAAATGCTGGGAGCTCCTGTGCCTCAGATTGCTCAAGACTCTCGAATTTTGGAAGATCGATGATAAAGACCATCTAGAATAAGCATGTCAATTGGATTAACCATGTTGAAGTGTACCGGATAGTCTGGGGGAGACCTACGTTCTCCATAGCGCCAGTCTCACCCCAGTCATATGCGACCAGGTTCCCCGTGGGAACTACGATACGCATATAGTTGTCATATTTTAGAAGCTGTAGCTTTGAGTGCATGCTTCCCATTGCTAGCATCTTCGGGAAGCAATAGCGGATCGTTTTTTGTGGAATGCTGGCTAGCATTTCTTTCTTTTGCTCTTCATTGGCGGCAAAGGCGATGAATACTATCTTGGTCAGGGCAATATCAATCTTTAACTGCACCCACTCATAGTCCCACTGGTAAGAGCTCAAGACAGCAAGCCTCAGCTTATTCTTTTGTAGCACTTCCTCAATCTTGATATCATCGCCAAGCCTTGGCTGGCCATACGCCCACGTCCGCTTGACGACGCCTCGCGGAAACGGAAGGCCACCCTCAATCGGAACGCTGGTTGGCCCCGAAGCTACTGGTGACTCTAAGTGGGTTGGTTTTGACGCTGAAGTTTCTCTCAGTGGTAGTTTAGACGAGATCGCGGCGGCGCCTGCATTGGCACCTGCATTGGCACCGGGCAACGAGACGCCGGACCCGCCTGTCTTTTGACGCTGCGTTAGTCTGGAGTCGGAGTCTGACGCTGCCGATGGGCCAAGTTCGGACGCTTTCCGCTTGCTGAGCCTTGCGAGACGCTCTTGTTCCATCTTCTTGCGGTCCAGCCCCAAGGCCGAGAAGCTAGAGGACGAGGGAGCAGGAGGGGGTGGAGGCGCAGGTTCTGGGGCGGAGGTCACGAACAGCTCGCTGCTGTCGCTTGCGGTATCGTCTTGGTCCGGATCAAAAGCATCGCCGTGGGCCTTGTTGGGTTTGGTGGGGTCTTCGCCGAGAGAGAGTGCAATCGCGATGCGGAGGGCTTCGTCTTCGTCAACGTCGCCGCCGTTGATTTCAACAACCTGATTTTCGGCCATTCTTCTACACCGATTTTGGGGTTGCCGCAGGGCTGGTCGTGGTTGACTGCAAAATCAGCTTGTTGCAGAGATGGTCGTTTAAAACCGCGGCGGTCGCGTTTGACAGCAGATGCGTACCTGACGCGCGGGCAGGTGACTTGTATCCAAGACGACGGGAGAAAACTGCTGCGGGTTAGGGTTGCACATGGGCTCAAGCCGACTGGCCAGTGCAGTGGCCAACTAACTATCTGTACAACCATCATGTGTTTTCTTGTCCAACGGGTTGTTCACCACCGCATTGCATTTTCAATTGCATTTTCAAGTACATTTTCACAGCAAGGCACTACAGCACAAAGCCAGGGGGAAAAACATGGAGGATATCTGGCCTTGACATTCCGAAACTATGTCCTACCGAAGTCGCTATGGCATAGCCACTTGATATATCTCCCCAAAATATTCTTGTCGTTATTGTTGATGTGTGTTGTGTCGCGTGGTGTTGGTGTTTGCAGCCGACCCGTCCATTGACAGACCTCGCTCCCAACCTCAAGTGTCATTTCCCATCCTTCACTGATCCTTCACTGATCTGCCTAGCCACCCCCCTCTTAGCTGAGATCCTCCAACCCGCTTGACTCGACTCATCTCGTCATAACCATTGCGCGCCCGTCTTTAATCGAACAGAAAGTGTTTAACAAACCGCTGTTCAAACAGCCTCGTCTCGTGGTCTCAACTCCCAACCAACAGCAGATGGGTATCACCAGAAAACTAGTGCCTTAACGCAGCAGCCAAATGGACTCATACTCATACCAGATGTTGAATCGAAACGTAGAACCTGGAAAGAAAAACGACATCCCATCGCGGGTTAAAAAAACAAGAGGGTGAAAGACGTGTAAGATGCGCCGCCGCCGTTTTTCCGATGTGGAAAAGATGCCTGCCTGCCCGCCTGCCCGTAGGCAAAGTTCTATCCATGATCAGGGGCCGATATAAGGCAATCGTGAACGATAAAGTGTCGTGATGCCCCCGTTTCCCATAAGAAAAAGAGTACAAAAAAGAATAACGCCAGGTCCGAGTAGAGTTTGGTGGCACGCCCTGTGCTCAACACCCAAAATCCGCCAAAGCCCGAAGGTAGCAGATGCCGAGTCCTGGAACGGTTTGTACCAGCAAAAACCTCCAACGCCAGGGAAAAAAAAAAGAAAAAAGAAACTAACAAAAGATGAAAATCAAGAAGAACAAAGAAAAAAGAAAAAGATATGTGCCGAATCTTGACACGAACTGTGCGGATATATCGTCGCCCACCAGAATATGGTACCGCTATCTTAGGAGCTCCGGTAGCTGGTCGATGGAGCTGCTCCTACATTCGATCCCGAGCTGATCTTCAACATCCGGCGGAGGCTGTCCTCCATGTGCAGAAGCTCCGGCGGCCGACCTTGATCCACTCCATGAGATGTCGAAGACGGCATGGAAACCTGCTGCGGCCCCGAGACGGACCAGTCCTGCTTAGGGGTTGCTGCTGGGACCGGCGCTACATGGACCGGCTGGCTGTTGTATTGAGCCGTGGGGACAGCAAGGAACTGCTTCAACCTCTCACTCAGATCATAGTTTGAGGGCTGATGCTGATGGTGCGGAAGTTCCTGCAATTGTGGCTGGGGCGCTGCTTTCTGTGCCGACTCGGCTTGCTTCTCGTTGGAGCGTGCGGCACGTATGCGATCTTGATACGGAGTAGAGAATGCCGGCCCCATGGGCCTGCCAGGAGTACCGTCAAGTTCGGTGAACGAAATACCGGCAGACGAGTTTCGCTGAGTACTCTGTCGGCGGCGATATGTCCCGAGTCCGTTCGGAAGCGTTCTAGGCTCCTGGGGCGACTTGGGCTGCGTGGGGGGAGAGAAAGGTCCCGGATTCGGTGCTAAAACGTTGGCTGAACTTGCTCGACGGGCACGTTCTTTCTCGGCGCGGTCGGCTCGGAAGAAGAGATCGAGGGGTGACTCTTCTCGGGCGATGTCCATGGTCAGAAGGCGATTCCGCGGAGTAGGAGCTTCCGAATCGGTGGCTGGGGGCGACGGCTCTTGGCTCATCCGAGTCGGTCCCCTAAGCCCAGGGGAGTCCATGGCCTTGGCGAGAAAGCTGGGGATTGGAAGGGAGGACGGAGCTGGGGAGGCATGGAAGGTTGCGCCCGCAAAGGCAGTCGCCGTAACAGTCTTTGGTGGCGCGGTTTGTGGTGGGGTGCTTCGACCGGCTTTGGCGGGACCAGGTGACGTTGAAACCTGTTTTGGACGCGACTTATTGCCTGAGCGGGGCTTTGGTTTTGTGTTGTTGGGTTGTGATGCCGGCGCGGGACTGTGAGCAAGCGGTTTCTGGGGCGTGTATGGACTCGCGATCGCGAAGTCTATGGGGTATGGGACTGCTGTCGACATGTCGTTCTCCGAGGCATATGTCTTGCGGGCTGGGGAATTTACGGAATGCCGGTTTGCCCGCCGGCGGCCAGGAGTGCCCTTGGGTGGATTGGGATACTGCTGCATTGTGTGGACGTGGCATACGCTCTGGCTAGCAAGCCGCTCGATTGAGAGTGGTGGGTATTTAAGCTTGGTGGGAAGGACCTATCGACGTCGAGGCTGAGGTCAAGTTGGAGGTAGTCTCAAAGGACTGGGCGCTCAATGTTGTTTGCTTCGTTCGGGTGAGGCCTGCTGCGCGGATGCGGCTATGGGATCGGCGCGTGGGGTGAGGAAATGCGACAACTTGCTGGTCTGGTTGCGGTTCGTAGAGTTGGCGAAAGGCTAAATGCGGCGGAGCAAGAAATAAGAGTACTTGAAAGGCAATAATTGTGGTTGGCTGTGCTCGCTCTGCGCATTTTTAGTGTTTTTTGTTTTGTAGTTTTGTAATTTTGTATTTGCTGTGGTTAGGGAAGAGAATGACGATGGATGCTACTAAGTCGATCGCGATGGGGCCTCCCCCGCTTAAGTGTGTGGGCGGGCTGCCGCCCGCTTGCCGGCTGGCTATGGTTGTGTAACGTGCAATTGCTGAGAGCATTTGCAGTGTGGCACCTCTCTAGTCGAGCCAGTGCATACAGTGAGCCAGTGCCCGGGGCTGACCGAAATCTAAAGCGGAGTGGCTGGGGGCCTAGGGCCAAAAGAGCAACCACTTTCTGGCAAGGTGCCAAGCGTCCCTCAGGAAGATCCTGCCACTTTCCCGGATTCTGTCAGCGACTGATTCACTGCCCAACGTTCGAGCATGAAAGAACACCTGCATCCCCGCAGCCGAGTCCAAGGTGGGTGGGTGGTGGCCTGAGTGAGTGCCCGACATGGCAACCTAAGGTCGGTTTCATCCATTTGTGCCTGTGCGCGACCACCACCCATAGCATGAGGGGTATGCACGTAGCCGTAGTAACACTGTAGTTAACGCAAGCTCTGTGGCGGGGCTGCCTCAACCCTCCACATCCCATCCCATCAGCCTCTCCCAGCAGGTCAATGAATCTTGTGAATGGACCTGACTTTGTGCTGTGTGCTTCGCTGACCACGGTGCCTTTGGATGTTACCAACGAGACGAAAACCTACCGAATCCTCAGAACCCGCTCGCTTCAGGCTGGATTTTAGATGCTCAGGAGCATCCACTTGTGCTGGTGAGTGCCTTCTACTTCGTGCCCTTGTTTGACGGGGCGGCAGTGAAGGCTGACCAATGCTGCCTGGCGCAGACCGAAGCACCTTGACGTCCCCTTTCGACCTGTCTATTCCCATCCAGATTATTTCACCCCGAGAGGTGCTGGTTTCCGACGCGCACAATAGAAGCCGACAACCCCTTCGAGGCACGCACTACCCCAGCGATAAAAGATTTACTTCAAGCAACACCGAACACATAAACTCTACCCCGCCATCCATATCCATCCTCCGCCATGGCCGACGTTGATATGACTGATGCGCCAGTGCCGGCGCCGACGACCGCGCTCACCACTAAGAAGAAAGGTGCTGCTGCTGACGGCGATAGCAAGGGCGAGGGCAAGAAGCGCTTCGAAGTGAAGAAGGTGGGTAGCTTTCTGTGGTATTCCTGTAGATTAGGCTCTATGCTAACGGTGAGGGTAGTGGAACGCGGTCGCTCTTTGGGCATGGGACATTGTAGTCGACAACTGCGCCATTTGTCGGAATCACATTATGGATCTCTGTCAGTCCCCCAAAGGACAACTCCCTCCTTGAACATCCTACTGATGCCATTTTACCCTCATCTAGGCATCGAGTGCCAAGCCAACCAAGCCTCTGCAACCAGCGAGGAGTGCACAGTAGCCTGGGGCATTTGCAATGTACGTCTAACCCATCTCTCCAGTCCAGAGTGCTGGTTATGTTACTAACTCGCGTAGCATGCGTTTCACTTCCACTGCATTTCGAGATGGCTCAAGGCCCGCCAAGTCTGTCCGCTTGATAACCGTGACTGGGAATTCCAGAAGTATGGACGATAAAGGGAACCAGAGGGGTTTGGTGTTGGTGATAATGCTTGCCATTGGGGGCTCAGTGAGGGTGCGGAAAGGGACAGCCCGTGGCAAGTCCACAAGACGATACCAGGGCAATGCATGAATGCAACAACGACCTTAAGGCTATCAACAGTTTGATAGGTACCATAATAGAGACCACCCAGAGCACGAAAGCCGTAATTTGTATTTGATTTGACGCTGTGACCCAACAGTGTCTCGTATCAATGTGATCATCGAAGCCACCTCCTTCCAACGCAGGATATTACCTGATAGCCTTCTCGTTCACAACAAGGTTCGCTGTGGTATGTTGTAACCTCCCCCCCACCGGTAGCCATGTGACGGGGTGTTTATTATAGAACGGCCAGGGCGGAACAACGGCGACGAAGGTAAGTGCGGTGCCGCCAAAAGCAATCCAAACGGCAAGCTTGATGTCCTGTAGCATGTACCCGACAAGGAATGCGATAGCCTATGCACAGTTAGCGGCAACCACGACAGGCAGTTTGGCAAGAATCGACCTACTCCGACGACAGATAGGGCAACGTTAGCCATGAGTTCGGCCAGCTTCTGGCCCTCAAAGTCCTGGAGACATGTTAGCCGCTATTCTCGACCAGGTGTTCACGTACACCCAAGACCTCAGGGAAGGCGGACAATTTGGCCCTCGACCACATCGCGAACTTGGTCCAGTATCTGTTCAGCCATTTTGACGGAGGACTGACAATCAGCGTTGATGGTAAAACGAGGTCCACGTTGGGGGTGTTGATGGCCGTTCCAGTTCCAGTGTTCCAGTGTCCAGCGTCGCGACGTTAGCCCAGTGGTCGAGCGCCTCTACGTGGCTTTTGGATGTCGTTCCCTGTACCTGCACAGTCACTTGCGCCTGCAGAGCACCTGGATGGACTTGAGCTCATATGGCGAATCACGGTTTACATAAAGACCCACTTCCCGGCAACTTGTGGGGAGGCTAATCGCCCCTTGTCTGTGAGGCTGAATAACCCCTTTGCCCCTCTAACAGCAGACGGGACAATGCATGTACAGCTCAGGGAGCGATGCATGTCAAACTGCACGATAGAAAAATATCAAGGAATCGATGTGATCAGAGAGGCATATAGAGTCATCCGGCTAGCAGACGACACAAGCGGCGCAAAGTCGCCATCTAGGGCGAGGCACCAAACCGTTAGCATAAGGCTCCAAATACCCACCTGTGAAGAGTTAGCGATGACTAACAGCGGGCGCGCTAATCGCCCAGCTTTTCCCTCTCGTTGATAGCCAAGTTCGGGCGGGCCCCTCCACCAACCTTCCATGAAGAACACTGCCAATTGGTTTTCTTTCCTGGCACGAGACAAAACCCTCACCCTCACGATCCTCTGGCCTTGAGAAAACCACGCCAAACTCTCCAACCTACCAACAATCTCTGTTCTGTAACACAGTGTTCCCATCCTACTCACCGCCCTTTGCGACCCATTATCTCCCATCACGCTGTTATCGTTGCCCAAGCTCCTGAGAGGCGTCATCTCCCACGCTCGGGTCACTCAGGACGTCATCGCCCACTCTCAACAAATTCAAATTATTTCTTCCTTCGCTACCTGTACAGACCAGCGGCACAGAGCAACACCACTCGATCAATCATCCGCTCTGTCTCATCCTCTACCGTCTATTCCTGCCATTTACCCGCGAAGACATCAAGACGACACCCTTCCCCGGCAAAGAGCGAATTGGACTTGCGCCGTTCTTCGCAGGTTAGGTTGTGCAGCCAAGACTGTCTCCTCCATCATCACAAGTCATCAAGTTGGCGGGTCCTAGTCGTGAACCGATCCCTTCTTCCCTTTCACTCCTAGGTCCCAACTTTTGGGTCTTTCGCGGAGTGAACCAGAAACCACCATAACTGGTCTTGCACCAGGCCAGCACATTGATTTCGACTCTCCTCCCAGAACGCCTGATTCTCGCTATTGTTCCTCGACTTGCTTCGAGGAGGTCCAGCCTCTACCGCCCTATCAGTCGCCTCAACCATAACCAATCGCGGACGGCTGTTGGCCGTTCGCTGCCTTCCGCTGGTGCTTGCACTTCCACCATACCCACTCAACATGCAAATCGGCTGATGCCTCACCAAGGGCTCTCCGGGCTACTTTGGACCTGGTATTCTTGCCAAGCCCTATATATCAATAGCATCAACTAGGTGTGTTCTTCTCACCGCACCATCACCACAATGTCCGACCACGAGGAAATTGTTGGCAGCTCGGGGTTTTCAACCCCAGTTCCCGAGCTCGACGATCACCGAAACCAGGCCTCGGCCGTTCACCGGCCCGAACGCGCCCGCCGAGGTACATTCGACTCCCTGTATGGCACACAACTTGGCACTGCAAGTGCTCAAGGCGATGGATACCTGTCTACACGGGTTCGAGACTTCGAGGAAGCCGTCGATGATGAGGACGCCATGGATGCTCCACCGACACATGGACGCAGCCGCCGTCCAACTGTCGAATCAGTAAAGGATGTTCGGGCTGTTTCCCCACCCAATTCTGTCAAGGCCTTTGCTGAGGCCCGTCGACGGGAGCGTGAGCTTTCCTTCTCAGAGCCGAAGCCAGAGCGCAAGATCGAGGATAATGAACTCCACCGGACCGTGTCGCTTCTTAGTCGACACAGCTACCGTAGCAAGCAATACACCATGACAGACGATGCTGCCAGCCTTGCCACCAATAAATCAGCAGAGGAAGATGTCTGCTTCCCGCTGCAAGACTCCCGGAGGGATGATAATCTTCATATTGATTTTGATTTCCTCGAGTCTTTTATTCAGGCTGAGAATGAGGCTCGTCAGTCCGCCCGTCGGCCTTCGGCCATCCGGGTGTTTCCTGACCTACGACCACAAACAGCTGATCCAGAGGCCCCGGCTCAGATGGTAACGCTTGATGGCGATATCTTGGATGTGCCATCGG
This sequence comes from Lasiosphaeria hispida, assembly GCA_033439745.1. Classification (NCBI taxonomy): domain Eukaryota; kingdom Fungi; phylum Ascomycota; class Sordariomycetes; order Sordariales; family Lasiosphaeriaceae; genus Lasiosphaeria; species Lasiosphaeria hispida. The sequence goes on from JAUIQD010000003.1 coordinate 3,931,355, forward strand.
ATCTTGATCTTCGGCAAGAAAAGACTACGGAAACCGAAGAAGAAGAGCAGGTCAAGCCGCAACCTCAGCCGGTTGACCAGAGCCGAGTCAGCTTTTTCTCGTCGGCATGGGAGTCAACAATTCACGCTGCCGACTTGGAGGGTTTGATCCTGCCTGGCGAGAACATCAGGGGACTGTTTACCTTTCCAAAGGATGAGACGGACGGCGTGTGGTGGCTCAACATGAACAAGCCCTCCGAGGAGGAAGTTCGTGCCGTTTGTAGGGCCTTCGGTATTCACCCCTTGACCATCGAAGACATTACAACCCAGGAGTCTCGAGAGAAGATTGAGCTCTTCCCTTCGTACTACTTTGCCTGCTTCAGGTCCTTCTACCTTGAGATCGACGAAGAGACGCATGAGAAGGAGTATGAACCCTTCAATATATATGTTGTTGTATTTCGCGAGGGGACCCTGAGCTTTAGCTACGCCAACAATTCCCATGCATCCCACGTGAGGAAGAGAATCACGATGCTAAAGGATTATGTCGCTTTGAGCAGCGATTGGATCTGCTACGCATTAATGTAAGAACCCTGAACATCCTCTTCCCCTTTTTATGGCCGTTTCTAATGAGAGAGTGCAGCGACGACATCGTGGACTCCTTTGCCCCTGTTATTGGCAAGTTGGAGAGCGAAACAGACCAGATTGAGGACGAAGTCTTCATTGCGCGGACAGACGACATGGCTCAGTTTTTGCGCAAGATCGGCAATGCACGCAAGAACGTCATGGGCTTGATGCGTTTACTCGGGGGCAAAGCCGATGTTCTCAAGGGGTTCACCAAACGGTGCAACGAGAACTACAAGGTGACCCCTCGCATGGATATTGGCTTGTACCTTGGCGACATCCAAGATCACGTCGTAACCATGATGACAAACCTCGGCCACTTTGAGAAGATGCTCTCTCGTGCTCACAGCAATTATCTGGCACAGATTTCCATTGACGGCATTGCCCAGGGCACAAGTACCAACAAGGTTCTGAGCAAGATCACGCTGCTAGCATCCATCATTGTACCACTCAACGTCGTTACGGGCCTCTTTGGCATGAACGTATACGTACCTTGGAAAGATTCAGAATCCCTTGGTCCCTTTTTTGGTATACTTGGATCGCTGCTGGTCTTCTGCTTTGTTGGGTTCATGGTGGCCAGGATGAATCGTTGGGTATGAAGCCTTTCTCCAAAAGTATTGAATCTTATATAGAGGGGGAAACCATATAGAGGAGGAGGAACAGTTTTTTTTTTTTTTATCGAGAGGGCTATGCAGGCGACATGGTCAATCGTATATCTTAGGCTTGAGTGCAGGGCACAGGGTGTGACCAAGAGCGTACTCAGGAACGTCTGAGGAGATGCACGAACCCGTATCTAGATATGCTAGGAAGGCATCCGCTTTCAACTTTCGTAATGATAATGAATGCACCCAATGAACGAATGTCTCACATGTGTAGCGAAAACATCATTAGGTCACATTTCTAATATCGTGAGAAAAGGGTGGTGTACCAATTGGTTCCTGGATCAGGGGCTGACCACACAGGGGAGGAATGCTTACCTTATTGGCGGGGCTCTCATTGGCCACTCACCAAGGGAATATTCTGAGCTTCCAGAACCATGGCGGAAACCTGCGATTTATAGCGATCAAGCAAACACTCGCAAGACCCGTCAACGCCAAAACATCACGCAACCCCTATTTCCTCCCACGAACAGAAGCAGACCCGCATTTTCATGCACCGTCAAAATGGATTCCGTCCCCAACATCTCCCCAAACGAGCTTGAGCGGCTCACCGACCAGGACAAGGCCGAGCTCCGCCAGTTTATCGGCAACGAGACACAGCGCGCCAAGATCCAGACACGTATGCTGCTCAGCCCTCTTCCCTTCATTGCGCTTGGCGTGTGTGGTACTGACACGATGGGAAATGCAGAAACCCACAGCATGACGGAGATCTGCTGGACAAAGTGCATCCCCGCGAGCTCCAAAGGCAACAAGCTCGACAGCAGCGAGCAGTCATGCCTGGCCAACTGCGTGGACCGCTTTCTCGACCTCAACCTGGCGACTCTCAAGCACCTCTCGAGCTTGAGGAACTAGATCTGGGATATGGATATGCGGCAGTGAGAAGACGGCGACATGGCTTGGCCTTGGCCTTGGGAGCAGGTACAGCAAGCGACACTTTGCGGCATTCTTTGCCAAATGGTCATGGGGCCAAAACATAGATGGCGGCCTTATAGATTCGGATGCGCTCTACATGGATAGACAAGCATTGTACGAGTATTGTAGTTGGCTTTAAAGCGCAGGTAATGACCTTGTTGCTCCAGTAAGGGTTTGCTGTGACGATATATATCACACGGGAAGCGTTACTTGGTTTAGACAGGGATTTTGAGTGGAAACGGCTCCTTCGCCTGCATGGCACAGGTACATTCACTGCATGGGAGAAGAATACACAAGACATTTGTCAATACATCACATGCAACAAGAAGCAAGTGAGGAGGGCGGAATGTTTAGTTTTCTTCATTGCCGAGTCATGAACCAAAAACCCAGGTATCTGACGCCGATCGAAATGCAATCCATATCCCTTCGGCCATGCCAGCCTTTTTGTCCCCTGCCCTTTGCCCCTTGACGTAAATTTAGACGAGACCAAGCTTGGTAGCGGCGATGTCGAGAGCATCAACATCAGCAGTCAAACGAGCAAACGCCTTCTTCGAGCCATCGGGACTAGAGAGAGATAGTTAGTAAACATATTCGCATTGCGGGCTAAACCTAGGCAAGGAAACTCACCGGATGAGGGTGTTGATCTTGACGGTGTCAATGTCATAAAGCTTCTTCAGGGCCTGCTTAATCTGAGCCTTGTTGGCCTTGACATCGACAATGAAGACGAGGGTGTTCTGCTCCTCAATCTTCTTCAGGGCGCCCTCAGTGTTGAGAGGGTGGACGATGATCTTGTGCTCATCAAGACGAGGAGCATGGGGGATTGACTTGCGCGGGTACTTGGGGGCGCGCGAGAGCTGAAGGGTCTTGGGTCGGTGGAAGGTCGTCGAGGTGCGGACCTTGGTCGCCTTGTGGGCGTGAACCTGGGGACAAGGTATGTCAGCTTTGGTTTTGAGGGCATCACAAGCAGAGCACACTTACACCCTTGAGGGCAGCCTGAGCAGCCTTCTTGGCCTGGGAGCCCTTAGGCGCCTTGGAGGCACCGCCTGCCGAAAGAGAGTCTTAGCAAAAGCATTCGCCTGAACAAGAGAGAAGCCCATCATCTTGTTCAAACTCGCAAAATCTGCTGCTGCTTTAATGCGTCACCCCGCCATGACGGCAAGGTTCCGCATTGAGCGAGAGTCGAGTGTGATGATTTTGAGGAATGCATCCTGGGCATAGTTATGTACCTTTCTTCGTGTCCTTGGGGGCCATTGCGCGTCGGTTGCTGTCGTCGTTAGTGAGGCGAAGAGAGCAGTTGTCGTGGGTGTCGCAATTGGAGAAGGAAAAGTTGCTGCAAATTTTGATAAAAACTAGAAAATGTGTGCGCTGTGGGGGTGTGGCTGGGGGTTGTGGCTTGCGGACCCACTCTCCCCTCACCGCCCCTCTACAAGCATCAGCATTCGTCCTTCTGCCGGGTTTATTTGGCGGTAAGCTACAATTTCTGTCACTGTCTCCAGCATCGCAAGCTATACAAGACTTGATGTAACCAAAACCTGCCATACTGACGGTGCCATGGCTGTCAAAAATAAACGCCAACCGAAAAGCCTATCTGCTGGCCGCCCGCCAACACTGCAGCGCCGTAAGTCAATCTCGAGAAAGGCAACGAAGGCTCTTATCAGCAAACACCATGTCCTAGAGAAGAGAAAGCAGCAAGCCATCGCTCAAGGGGACAGGGTAAAGGAGGCTTCCATTGATGCTGAAATCAACGCCTCGGGTGGCCTCGAAAGCTACCAGGAAGCAAGCCTGCAAGGCCAGCGCGATGATCGAGGGGGTGACAGCTCTCGGGTTCTCATGAAATGGCTCGAGTCGTCCCTTTCTTCGCAAAAGGCGCCATCAGATAAGCCCCTCCGCCTGCTGGAAGTTGGAGCACTCAGTACCCAGAACGCCTGCTCAAAGAGCGGTTGTTTCGATATTCAACGCATCGACTTGAACAGCCAGGAAGAGGGAATTTTACAGCAAGACTTCATGGAAAGACCTTTGCCTCGGGATAGCTCTGAGAAATTTGACGTCATCAGCCTCTCGCTGGTTCTCAACTTCGTCCCCAATCCTAAAGGAAGGGGTGAGATGCTTCGTCGAACAGCCCAGTTTCTCCATGAACCCGATCGGTACCTCGCTTCCCCGACGCTGACAACCAGCTTTCCCAGCCTCTTTCTTGTCCTGCCAGCACCATGTGTGCTGAATTCCCGCTATATGGATGAAGAAAAACTATTCGCCATTATGACCTCGCTAGGTTATACGAAAACAGCATCCAAGACGACGCAACGATTGGTATATTATCTGTGGGGAAGGGACCCAAGTTGCCCAACAATTGGACAAACCTTTTCAAAAACCGAGTTACGTTCTGGTTCATTCCGGAACAACTTTGCGATTGTTCTCGAATGATCGAACCCGCTCCCAGTGTTTCTGGAAGCAGTTTCTGGAAGCAGGCATTGACAGGCGGTCTTCACACTGCTAGTCTTCACTTGTGCTCGAGGAGCTGGTCAACCGAACTGGAGGCTCCCCAGGAATAATCCCCTGGTTGGGAATGCCACTGTTCTCAGCAGTCCCTTTCCCCGCTTTAGCAATTGGGCCCAAGTGCTGTGGTTGGGATACCCAAAGCGCCGGCGGCGTTTTGATGATCGGGGCTGAGTCTGACGACGGGACCATGGTCTCCTCTTTCGTGTATTGGGCAGCCGAAACCTGCTAGTGATGTGAGAGCCACGTCTATTTTGTCTCTGGGGTACATCGCGCTAACGGCCATTGTACAAAAAGAAGACAACGGGCTCGCTGATCTGGAAACAAGTATTGATTTCCACCAAGCGACGAACTGCTAGTGTACTTTCGAGAGTATATTGCCGTTAAGCGACGAGCCCATTGACAGGATGCCCGAGGGCCGGCTTATCTGAAATCAGCTTGTTTGGACTGGCATGGTTCGGCTCATGGCGTCTCATCAATGGGCTCCTGCATCCCCTCTATGATTCAAAGGGTCCAAAAGAACACACATGCAGCGCGGCACACACCAGTCAGGGACGGCTTTGGTGGTCATATGCCCTTGGTCCAGGGTCCTAGACCAAAGTCGTCTCGGCCTCTGGGGAAAGTTGACAAGAGACAAGATCCTGTCACAATTCTGCCACAAAAAGAAAGTTAGGGGTCGGTCAGCTGGCTTTTGGCCCCCGCATAGCATGGAGACTCCGTCATGGAATGCTGGTTTATGGCAAACGACACTCTTAGTAACGAGCCTACAATGGTAAACTCGACTCTTGCTCTGCACCAAGTTAAGGGATTTGAACCCAAGCTCGCAGTCTATATGTTTATCATGGTTCCTAGCGTGCTCCCCTCCGTTGTCTCACATCACAAGTCGACTGCAAATCCCTCGAGAACAGGAACAAGCCCACCTGCCCAAGACGATCACTGCCCCTCTTCCCCCTATTCTCTTCCAACCCAAAGGCGACGATGGCTTGCATGGCTTTGTGCCGCATTTCTCTTGGCGGGCCGGCGCACGGATGGTTGTCAGCCCCAGGAAATTACTACTATTGAGGAAGCCATCGTGCTGATCAACCCGTTCCGAGAATACCTATAACTAACCACCGTCTCGTAAATACACACTAGTAAGGCCTCGACGCCCGAGCATCATCATCGACGGCCGTTTTCTTGAGTTTCTAGGCACGGGAAGCCAGGCACTAGTAAAAAGCCCGGCAGAGCCAATTCGTCTTGATTCGACGCGTCGGGCGCGGGCCTCACCCCCGTGATAGTGTGTGTGTGGGTTGGATTGGGCATCGGCGATCAGATGATGGCAATTTTGGGGGAGCGCGGGGAAGAGGTTCCTGGGGGTTCTCGTTCGCTGTTGCTAGCCACATTTCCCCGGATTCTCTGAGGGGTAAGGAACGGGGCTAGGCCGGCCTTGGCACCGCATCATGGTCACGCAACGCAAAGTTTGGGCCGTGATGAAGCGATTGGAAAGCCATGGGGGAGATTTCGAGGTTGAGGGGCTGAAAGGGCATCATCACTGCTCCATCATCTGTCGATCGATCGACATGGGGTCACGTGGTGGTGGCTGGCCTATCATAACGGAAAAAGGGGCTCAGGGGCTTCACTCGGATGCCCGTTTTTGGCCCTTTAGTCAAGAGCAGAACCCTTGACATCGATGTATAATGGGGAAATAGAGCAACCAAGTATACAGAGAAACTCACTTCACTTTCGTCACCTGAGTTGAGATGGCTAACCACTCGGTTCACTGCCCGTGCTGTGGCTCCGATTCTCCAGTTTGTTGGAGCCGGGATGCTTCGGATGCCCGCCTCGTGATTCGCCATCTTCTCAAGTTCTTCCATTCTGTAATCAGCTCGTTGAGTGCGCATAGAAGAAGCAATGCTGTGCATTCGATGCAATTAACTGACTGCCTGGTATACTGAGCTCGTGCGGGGGTTTGGCCGAGGTCAGATCGTGACCCGGAACTTTGCCCATCACTGGATTGGCCTTTGGGACGGCTACAGCTCGTCAAACGTCCTGATGACCTTGTGCTGTCTTCGCGCCTCGCCCGATAACTCGGCATTGCCAGGCCGATCGACAATGAAGCTTTGCATGCCGGCCTGCTTCGCCGCCTCGACCTCCTTGCCATTGTCGCTGAGGAAAAGCCATTGATCGGCGGGGTAGTCTGCGTGCTTAGAGGCAATCTTCTCATAGCTTGACGCCTCCGTCTTGGGGCCGGCGTTGACGGTATCAAAGAAGTCAGCAATCGACGGAATCAGATTGGCCGGCTCCCCGTTCGTATGTCCGAACAAAAGTTTCTGGGCTGGCACTGAACCCGAGGAGTAGATGATAATGCGGACGCCATCTCCTGTCCAGGACGCAAACTTGGGTGCGACATCTGGAAACAGAGGAGCTTTCAGCTGGCCGACCTGGTATCCTGTGTCCCAGAGATAGCCTTGGAGGCTCTTGAGATACGGCGCCTTCACGTCGCGACGCATAAGATCTTTGACGTGGTCTGTGAAGGCTGTCTCATTGACAGCATGCTCTGCCGGAAAGGCATCCCGGTATTGCGCAAACTGGGGGGTATCCCACTGGGCCTTCAGCGTACCCGGGAGCGCCTCTAAGGCATAAGGAAACTAGGGAGAAGAGGAGTTAGCCCCAACGTATCGAGCCAAAGGGACTCGTGAGGGTGAGACATGAGCTGCAGATACGGTCAAGAACAGAAAACCCCTCTATTCCCGTATTCAGATATCATCAGATTGCCCACAGCTCGTCACACCACCTCGAGCGTTGACGGCAAGTGAGACGTTTGCGGAGGGGTAAACGACAAGGTCCGGCAGAGCACCGCGTCGAGACCGGTGAGATGAGGTGGGAAGAAGAGGAATCCGTCTTACAAGAACATCTTTGACGAATGATATGGGGCAAACAGTGCCCTCTGCCACGAAAGCATATTAGCCACCTCGTCCAGGCTAATGCAATGGTGCGAAGGGGTTGGCAAAGCAAGTACCAATGTCGAGCAGCACGATCTTGGCTGCTGGTGCCATGGCTTTTTGCTGCTCTCCTCACTCCCACTAAGCAGGGGCGGTCTGCAGCTTGACTTGGAGATAGCGTCGGGACCGCGGCTGCAGGTTTCTTTCTTCTTCTTCCACTCTGGGGTATGTAGTAGATTGCCGAGCCGAGGAGCAGTTGGCTGCGAACCACGAAGCGGTCAACAGTTCGTGAGATAGGTGAGTGGACCGAGATAGCGGACAAGGTGGCCGAACAAGGAAACCAAGGCAGGGGGGAAAAAAATCACTCGGTCGGTCTGCTCATGCGATGAAAAATTTTCGGCATCGCGAATCTCAATTCGACAATAGCGTCACGGTTGAGCAACAGCTGCGACCGAATTGGTACCTCTGCGGCCTCACTTTTTGTCGACTACCGAGCTGCGGGTTGGGGTTGGATGAATTGGATGGCTCATGGAGATTTGAGAAAGGCGGTCAGGACAGCACCATTCCTCAAACGGTTGTAAAACTTTGAGGCCATCCACACACCACAGCGACCTCAGCGAGGCACCTGCAGCAAAACGTACAGGAAGTGTGCATACTCGAGGGTGGACTCTGTGGAGATGGCAGGATGGCTGGACGGCAGCAAAAATCGAGAAAGAGAGGGCTGTATGAAGCACGAAGCCCGCGAGCGCATGTGCATACGCAGGATCGCTCCGTCTATAGCGCCCGCTGGAACCCTGACCTGGTCCTCCGGGCCTGTCGCTCGCGGGGTGGGTGGCCGCGCCGTGCACGGGTCCGCGCTTCCAGCTCAATGCCCACCTTGGTGCTGCCATCTCATCATGATTCCATGGATTTCATCTTATGGAGATGCAGGAGGGTTTTCAGCACGAATGAGCCCTTGGCTCCAGCCCCGATGAATCCAATGGCCACAACGACCTCAGAGCTGGCTATGCCGTAATTCTGCGATAATAGCCTTTGGTGTGCAACCTCAGCACCTAGAGAATCCTATAGACATACCGCGCGCAGCATGCCGCAGCGGCAAAATCACCTTGGATCATGCGATGGACAACTCTGAGAGCGAAGCGGGGAATCTTTTGCAACGCTCACCGACTGGACAATTCCCAACCAAGACCAAGACCCGCGATTTGCTAACGCGACGGCATCGCTGTGATTGGCGCACGGTAAACATTCTGGCCGCAGTAACGGCGCACCATGACGCCTCTGCCTAGCGACCACAGGCTGAGCGGGGTGAGGGACACGGCAATCCATTCCAGAGCTCGGAATGGAGCACATCACGGAGCGATTTGTTTACTCGCTCATGCCCCCGCCCAACGCCGAGGGCGCCAACCCCATCGCTCGGGTGATCGACTAAAATATACGACCGATTGACATCACCAACGCATGTTAGTCTAGATATATTAGCTTTCCGTATAGCTTGACCGCGGATCACACACAACTAGAGGAAACATTCATATGTGAGCCGTGGTATCGAATTGCCACTCTGACCTCATACACAAATCGGAGACCGTCTCTCAATGCGCGCTGCCGGATCTGCTTCTGATCGCGACACGGCTGAGATCAGTCGGTGTTTCTGGCTGGCGGCCAGTGGTCGGGACGGACTCGACGGACCCTTCCTATGTCTCAGCGTCTCTACCAGGCGCAGCAGCTCCGGGTCCAAACGGTAGCAGGACATGCCATTCAATGCACTCGATCGCTGGTCGGGGGGGACCAGACCTGGTAAACAATGCAAAACACATCCAACGTTTAGCGACTACACATCAATCGGACCCTGCATGTTTTCGCCAGGAGGCATTGACGAAAAGAAGCTTTGGAGCGGGCGGTGTTGATAGTACCACTGTCAGCTCACAATCGACTTACAGTCGACGCTTCAATCTACTCAAGCTCAACCATTTCTGGTTTCCCGTTCCTCGGTTAGTAGCGCCAGGAAGCTCCTGCATTTCGATTAAGCAGGTGCCATGGCTCGAGGCAGTTCATGGCAGTCTCAAAAGCACGCGCAGACGCGAATCAATATACACGAGGGCTCGAGCTAGCGACCGGATCCGACCTATTCCTCATTCTCAAGTCTGGGCTGCTTGACCGCCTCGATAAAAATCTATACTAGCCCGGCGATAAAGGGCAGTAGTCGACCAGACTGTAACCACCCTGCATGCCTTGGTATTTAGCAGGCAATGTACATGCTATATCTGATGGCGCACTTCATGCTGCCATCTGCGTAGGGCGAGAGCGGCCAATGATGCCGGGCAATAATCAAAATTTGTTTCGAGTTGCCTGTCTCCCGTCTCCCGTCTCTCGTCTCTTGTCTCTCGAGAACTGCCCGGACGGGTGAGTAGCGATTGTTGGCTGCCCGCCATACCCATGCCGATACCGTCGCAGGTCGCATTTCCTACGGGCGGCTTGGTGTGGGCCGGTGGCCTGGGCTGGCTGGCTGGCTGGCTTTGGCCAGCGGGTTGCGATCGAAAGGCCAGCGACGACGGTGAGCTGGTTTCAAAATCCTTCGTCAATCGAAACGGTCTTTCGCGCGCGCAAGCAACTGCGGGACCTGACGGAGCGCGAGCAATCAGCTGAGATTCCTTCCATGGGTTCTGGCTGTAGCCTGAGGCCACAGGCCACCTTTCTTTGATCTCTCCAAGGTGGCATGAGACGGCATGGTTTGACAAGCCGATAACGGCGTTGGGGATCACACGAGCAATCCAGAACAACCAGCGCCGAAGTGATCATCTGGAAGGAAAATAGGCCATGTCCAGCATGGCATCACCGGCTCTCAGCCACCACCTCGGCTTGGGCTGTGGTTACTAAGAGCCACCATCCATTGATGGCGCCAGGGTCTTCAGCCATCCACCCAAAGAATGATTTCCTTTGGTGACAGTTGCCTGAGGCAGAACATCTCTTTACGCCCTGTGCCTTGCTCGGTAGTTATTCGCGCCTGGGGTCGCACCAGGACCGTTTGTCAGAGTCATTGATGTGTGGGCTTGGTGTGGATTGCGTGCTTGTCAGTGTCGAATGGGAAACGCGAGGCAGTGATAAAATGATGGAATGCAATGGAGCAGCAATGGGCCTTTTTCGAAACGCTGCAGGGCCACCCAGCCCCGGCAGCATTGAATTAGGACCTGCTTGATGACTGCCCACCTTGATGATCCTTCGAAAGACCTGCTCCGATGGCTGTCCAACATTCCACACAGAAGGGGAGATCGTCCCCAGTGCGAACCATGGAAAGTGTGGGGTCTAGGGGACTGTGGGCGTTTTCAATATCTGTAGCCAATTGTGGCACGCATCGCGCCGTTCTGCTCGTCTCCACCGACGTGTTACTCGAGACAAGAAAACGGCGTCCCCCCAGAGTCTTGCGAATAGAAACACGATTGGCGATTCTGACGCTTCGATGCTCCATGTCCCACAACAACCGAAGCCGTCAGCCGTTTTAGAGAGAGCAAACACCCGAGTCAACCCGCTCGCTCGCGCCTCGAGCAATGAGAGACAAGGAGCTCTGCATTGCAGCGTCGCTCCATCGCCCGCATCAAGTATCGCTATCGTGGCATTCCCTGGCCTCCAAGGGAATCTGGGGGTTGCCAATTGCTATTTTAGCGGTCAGCCCAGCAACTGTGGATGCATGGAGCGAATGAAAGGCTGGATGCAGGCAGAAAGGAGTGCATTTGAGTTCGGCCAATAATGGCGCCCGACGTGTGCTCCCCCCCAAAGTGAAACCAAAAGTCACTGGAACCATTCAACAGGTTCAACAGGGTCTCCCATTTTCAGAATCCACTGTGCTGTTACTATCGGGAATCGGGATTCAGGGCAGGCGGTCTCTTGCCAAAGCATGGGACCCTGATTGAGCGCTGCTTGAGCGACCCAGATGCGCCTGGTGGTGGCTGCCAGACTGACCTAGCACCGCGAGACTGACCAGATGGACCAGGAGCCAAGGCCGCCAGGCGATCGCAGCGAGCAACGGCAGGCTTTCGGTGACGGCCGAGTTCCATTTCCCCTCCAGAACCCAATCTGACTCCATTCTCCGTCACGAGGCCACCGGGCATCATGCAACGGTTTCCTCCCAGCGAACACGCTGTCCACAGGCGCCCGTGGACGCGTTCTCAATTGTCCTCGTGGATCCCTCGAGAAATTAGACGTCTGCCCTGAGCAGGGCGCTAGCATGTCTCTGGAGCTGGAGATGCACACTTGGCTCGACAGGCAGCGTGTGGGTGGGGCACAGGCCATCAGGGACGACTAACGTGGCTTCACGAGCGGCCGTCCAGGCCACGGCGATATGCGACTTGCGATATGGGGTATCGGCGCAGGGTGGTTACGTGCCTGGCCGAAGCGTGCAGTAGTACCCAACCTCAAGGTCGCTCGTTGCCTGCTGAGAAGCCACGAGGGTACCAGCTGGAGGTCAGGTGGCGGTGTAGCTGCTAATCAGCAATCTCCCATCTCGAGTCCTGCCAGCCGCTACGGTGCTCGACGGTACACACCGTGGCATCCATGAGCCAGCCAGCGAGGGTTGCCTCCGTTCCATCCTTTGCGACAACTAGGCCTGACGGGACCTGACGGCCGCTGAGCGTTTCCGGCGGCACGAGTCTGGGGCCGGAAATGGTGTGCAGAAGAAAACAACGCTAAGGATGGGCTAGCGAAAAGATACGTACCGGCTGCGCAAAGCGGTGTGTTGTTGTGCGTGGCAGCGCCCCAGGAATGCCATTCGTCGTCATCTCGACAGTGGGTGCTGCCTGAGGCTTCACAGTGCCAGAAGCGGGGCCGTGCACGTTAGCCAACGCTCGCAGCCTGGGGCAGTTGCCCAGTGCTCGCCCTCGCAGCTCCGACTTCCTCGACTCGACGATCGGGGGCCCCCATGTCATTTCCTGGCACCTGCGAGTGACCAACTCCCTTCCCTGTCCCTCCCAGTCCCTCCCAGTTCCTCCACACTGCTTTGACTGGCCGGGCTGGGCCAGCTCTTCCTGGGCCAAGCCATTCCTCATCCAGGCATGTCGCTCGCTCAGCCCGCTTTGATGACACCCAGGCCAGTCGTGCTTCAGCGTTTCCGTCGCCTTCCACCCTCTACGTGCATCTTCCACCTCGATCCCCCCCATTTGCTCATCAAGCACCTGGTGCCCGCCATCCCAACCCTCATCCCGCATCCTCTCCTTCCCACCCTCATTCCCACCACCTCTTCTTTGCCATCCGCTCCCCGCCGTATAATTCTGCTCGCCGTCGCTGTCGCCATTTAAGCTGCTCTCTCGTCTGTTTGGTCTTTTTGAGTAAAGGCCTCGAACGAAAGCGACACCCCCAGTGCTACGGAATTGATTGGCCTCGAGCTACTAGGTCCACGCTGCCGATAGACTTGCCCAGTCCTCTTATCTCCCCTCGCATCCCGCTTCCGCACACACTCGTCGTCTACGGTATCGTCGCTCTTCAAGACTCCTCCCGATACCGCCCAGTCCCATTCAAACAACGGCCGACTACTTCTGAGCTCCCCGGCATTGAATCTGCTCCCAGCCTGTCCCCCGCACCCGCGAACCATCGCCACAGCACGACGCAGCCGCACCAGACAACAATAACACCCACGAGTGCTGTTGCTAGTTTGTGACTCAAACTCCGGTCTCCTTCCGCAACCGCTCGCCGACCCGATCTTACCGGTGCTTGTTGCCCTTGCCGAACGGTATCCACAAGCTTGTGTGTCACGCTTTCGTCTGTTGAACAAGGGGGGTTGAAGAGTCATCTCTTCACCCGCCTGTTCTTGCGAGACACCTCTCCTCCTCGCATGTTTTCGACGACGGTCAGCCAGGTGTTCCAATAGCTTCAGCTCATTCCAGTTTTGCTGTCTGCCACCTGGTCTCACTTGGACCCTGCCGTCACTGTGTTCCAACACGCCGCTCCCCACGGTTCTCTCCACCACTCCCAGTGGTTGCTACGACTGCCGCTCCTGAAGCAGCGTAGCTAGCTTCTCGACGACGACCTTGCTCAATCGCTTCCGAACGTTGCTTGTGTTCCTGGCCGGTCTCGTTTCATTGGACAAGAACCAACCGTTGACCTCCCCGCCTCGTGGCAGCTTGCTCTTCGCCTGCCCCTGAACGACCCCGCCCCATACGTTGCTCATTCTTTTTTCGATATCGTCCAGATGTCATAACGACCTTTCCTTGTTTCTTCAGGACCCCTCGCAGGACCCCCTTTTACGACCCTCCCGACCAAAGATACTTCCGTTTGTTTGAGTATCCCCGGAATACCCAACCCCATGAGCCTAAGACAGTGAACGATTTGGAGTTACTTTGTGTGTTTTCCTTACTAGTTGTTGCTCCTGTACATCCTTATCTCTTTCTCTTCCGATTCCTGGACCGCCTTCACACGTTGCGCCTTTCGCCATTTACGCTGCTGTACACAAGTCGAAAAGTTGTCTTGATAAGACCGGACTCGATCGATATAGACCGGTTCTCGGGGAGAGGGGAAAAAAGCTCAGCCAGTTCTGTACCACCAGTCGCGACATCATATACCCCACGATATACCTAATCATCTCGTCTGTTCGAACTCGGTCTCTTTCGCAATGGAGTGCCTCCGGACCAACTTCAGCAACGGTGTCGTCCTCGGTGGCCGGTATCAGACTATTGCTCCCCTCAATCACGGATCTTTCGGCATGGTCTTCATGGCTAAGGATCTCCGGACCAACAAGACGGTTGCTATCAAGTGCCTGACGAAGAAGGGAGCCGCCAGCGAGGCAGGCTTTGAATTTGCAATCGACGACAAGTCCGAGGAGCTGGTGCTTCACAGACGTCTGGGATCGCATCCCAACATCGTCAACCTCGTTGACTCATTCGAGACGGATGCTCATGTTTTTATTGTTCTCGAGTTCTGCTCTCAGGGTGACCTGTACGAGGCCATCCGGATTGGCCACGGTCCCTTGGAGACCGAACATGTGAGGCGCTTCATGCTGGAACTTGTTGATGCCGTTGCCTACATTCACGCCAAAGGTGTTTACCACCGCGACATCAAGCCCGAAAACATCTTCCTTACCGGGTCTGGGTCTGTGAAGCTCGGTGACTTCGGACTTGCCACGACCGATCGGTGGACTTACGAAACCACCGTTGGCAGCGATCGTTATATGTCACCGGAGCAGTATGACTCAGCTGGTGCTGGATACTCTCCCGCTCAAGCCGATATCTGGGCTATCGGTGTCTGCCTATTGAACGTTCTGTTCTCACGAAACCCCTTCACGACCCCAACCGAGGCGGATCCCCTTTTCCTGGACTTCTCGCGCGACAAGCAGTCCTTGTTTGACGTCTTCCCATCCATGTCGCAGGACACCTACGAGGTCATAGTGCAATGCATGAACCTAGACCCTAGCAAGCGATCCTTGATCGGTGCTCGCGAGGCCTTGCTCCGTGTCATCAGCTTCACTACCCTGGATGAGGCTCTGGATGACTTCTGCTCTGCCAGCCGCCGCGTTGTTCCCAGCTCCGATCGCGAGCCTCTGCGAACACCATCGATCCAAAGCCCTCAAATCGACAACGGGGTTTTCCCGTGGGCAAAGGCTCTCCAAGCTAGCCCTCAGAAGTCTCTTCGACAGCTAAGCGCCATTCCTGATGACGAGAGCTACACTGAAGACCTTTTCTCCAAGTCGGGCACGACGACCGACTGGCTGTCAGGCAGCGCTCAAACTCCGTCCATGTCGTCCATGCTCGACTCTAGCCTTGGTGCTTCCATCCAGTCTCTCAACATGCCAACAAGCTTCCGGCATAAGCTTTCGACGAAAGCATCCCTGGTGTCTCCAATGGCGGGCTCGCTTCCGATCAACATGTCCAAAAGTCGAAACCAATCGGCCATGTCGTTTGTCTTCGGTCGCAAGGACGCTGTATCCAAGAGTTGGAGCGATCTATGGGACGAGGAGATTGAAGAGGAAGAGCAAGGTCGGCAGCTTCAAGCCCTGAAGGAGATGAACTCGCGGACGTGGAGTCAGGAAAGCAAGACTGCTGCGTCCGCTGCTGACGATGACAACACCCCTCGTCTGGGCCTGTCACCTGCGACCAAGTCCACAAGTGTCCATGTTGAGCATGACATTCCGTCAATCGATATGGCGCTTGGGGCGAACAACATCGACGAAGACTTGACTGCGGATGGCTTTTTCTTCCACGAGCTCCCTCCTGTCAAGGAGCAACAGCCTGACATTGACGGTCTTGACTCGCCGAAGCGCAGCAGCGCAGATAAGTGGACGGTTCTCGGCGAGCGACGCCGTGCCTGCACCGGCGGCTCTTCTTCTCAAGCCCCCGACATCAGCCTGCGGGCAGGACGTCAGGTTGGCAGTGGTGTAGGCTCTGGCTCTCTCGGCAACGGGCACGGCGTTTTTGATTTTTACGTCAACACTCACCACAACACTTATTCCGTTTCGGGACACAATCATTCCCCTCCACACCAATTTTCAACCACAACCACTGGGAAGTGGATTCATCAAGTCAATAGAGAGCGCGCTAAGGAGTGCCCTCGGATCAAAGGTCGCGACCGAGATTGGAACTTCGACTGGCGCAAGGAGAAGCGTCATGCCTTTGGCGATGTCGAGTGGGTTGGTGGCTGGCAAGAAACCCAATCCTAGCGGAGCTGGGTTTCTCGAGTGCCGGTCTATCACTTGTAGTTGGGCTATCATCATCCGTCACTCACCGTGATCAACCATCATTTTCTTTCTTCTTTTTGGCGCAGGGCATTGCTGACCCTTGATGGTTTCTTTAATTTTCTTTTCTTCATACACTTCTCGGGGTGTGCGCGCTTCGCAACACCAAGACGTTGATATTTCCGTCTGATGAGCACATAGCATAGCATGGGGCTTTTTCTTTTCTTTTTTTCACTAGAGAACGAAACGAAACACGCCCGAGGAGAGGCGCGTCAAATGAGTAGGAGAAACTGGACATTGGGTTTGGATTGGATCTTTTTTCCCATGGGGTGGCACAAACACAACCACGCAGGGTCAGCATTGTTTCTTGTTATGATCACGGTGAGCTGAGGGTGATGACCTCAGTCCCAACTCGCTTTCTGCGTATTAGATATTCTCCAGATTAGTTTCACAATACCAGAAGTTACCCACTCGAAATATCATGTTTCTTTATATATACAATGACTTGATATGTCTGGTCAAAGACTAGATCTTGTGGAGGGTACCACTTCGGCCCGTTGCTGCGGGTGGAACAACACAGCCCGTCACAGGTGTAGAGACGACAGGTGTCACTTTGTGCCCGGGAACACAACACAGCAGCGCAACCCGCACGGAAAGCCGAGCAAAACGGAGCTCACACTCGACGAACCATGTCTTATAACGGGCGGGTAAGTGGTATGTCAGGCGACATGCGCGACGAGACACGATTGTGTGCAGAGGAAGGGTCGTTGCCGCATGTTCGCCAAACCCCTATGGTTACCTATGGCATTACGGATACTACCTCCAACTCCGCCAAATCATTGAGCCGGGTGTTTGCTGGGTAGGATGGACCATGGGTGTCGCTTCCGGCTTGTTTCGGTTTGTCTCTCTTGGGAGCAAGTAAACAGAAGACACTCGCTTGACCAGGGAAAGTCAGCATGCACACATTAGATAGGTTAGGTACGTATGCACATGTGGTATGTATACCCTATGTATGCACGTACGTACGTGGCTGGCATCGGTAGATAACGAAACGTACAGAGTATGAGATGGACTTGTTTGAACATTACCTATTCATGATTCCGCTTCCCCTCGGGATTGCCGTTGCTTGAGAGTCGGGTATGTCACCTGCGTCTGTTGGGTTAGGTTTGGAGACTTCCTTGTTGGAGCTGCTCCTTATCTTTCTGGCACGCCCTATCTCGAAGCGACACATCGACACACATTGCACATGCAAAGCCTCACATAGCATTGTGGGTCGGTTTGCGTGTAAAAGACGAAGCAGACTGGTTGGCAATGCAGGTCTACTCCCGAACCAACCAGCCCGCCAAGGATGCGTGTATTATGTAGGTGTATATGCTAGTGTGTCTCCCGCCCGTTGGATGGTGCCATGCCGATGCACTTGCCTACGGCAAATCCAATCCAATCCAATCCAATCCAAAACATTACCACGATAACTGCTCACTGCTCACGAGAACAAGCAGGAGGGCCACCACCGTCCCTCTGGTTGCCGACAGCCTCAAAACTACGAATCGATGAATACATAATGCGTTCTGCCAAAACGCCCGATATACAACAAAACCCAAACCACCCTCGATAACGAGGGTTCTTAAGGGAGAAACCGGCCAGCCAGCCGCGACTTCAGTCCCGACAGACTGACTATTCGGGCGAATCTTCCGCCCCAATCAAACTCTTGGGCAGAAATGCCCAAATCGTTCCGACGGTGGAGAGAATTGTAGAAAGAATCATGACCGAAGTCACCACTATTCTCTCTCGGCTCGTGATCTCGTGGCTAAAGAGCTTAAGATAAAAGGCGAGTGGAAGGCTGCATCAAGGAGGGGGGTTAGCAAGTGTCACTTGGTGATAGGCTCAACGTGGAAGGAAAATGCGGCGTGTAGGAGGGGTTTATGCAAGGGCCAGGGAACTGGTATTGGATAACGAAGACAGAGAGGAGATGTAACGAGAGATAAGACGTGATAACGTACGTGACGCAGATAGTAAAACACAGCGCACTCCCCATAAAAGCCATGATGCTGTCGAATGCCGGAAACACGATCGAAATGGCCAACAAGACGATGACGACGAAGATCCGGACAGCGATCTTCATGACACCGCGGAAATACATTGTACGTCCAACAAGGTCGGAGCTATCCGATACGACCTGTTGATGTAGACCGAAGATGACCTCGGCGGTTGCGACAATGGGTCTAGCGTTCAATGGAATCTTGGTCAAGGGGATGATGGCAACAAACAGAGTCATCATGATGGTCAACACACGAGGGTAGCTGCTCTCCATCAGGATGTTTGACGTAATCTCGTCACGGACGCCATCACCGAACATGAGAAGTCCAGCAACCGCTGTAGTCGTGTCAAGTATATACTACGGTTCTTCTTAGCAGGTGATATTTTAGGCCATCAAATGTACGGCGGGACCCACCGTGAAGGAAAACGATATTTTCAACGCCTGCGTATATCGATGTGGGTGTCTCATGTCCCGGTAGATCTGAAAAAGGTCAGTAAATACCGATATGGAAAACTCAATCGGTAGGAGTGTACTTACGTTTGGAAAGACACTGTGGCCGCCCCTGTGACTTTGTGTTAGTCGTGTGCTCGAAACCACCTTCATCACGAATCCTGCGTACCATGGAGACATGAGCAAGCCGAAGGACAGCGGCAAAGTCAGCCAGTTCTTCGGGAAGAGGTAAGTCTGAGCTGGCTCGATAAGAGATCCTGGCGAAAAGGGCTTGATAAAGCCGTCTAGGAGCAAAATAAGAACAACTAAAGAGCTCACAGGTCAGTCAGATCATCCCTCTCGTATTTGGAGTGTGATACCTACTGCTGAGACACGAAAAGATACCGATGATGCTGGTGAAGCTCAGCAAGCGTAGTGGAAGAAAGTTGAGGGGTATCAGGATAAGTGAGCAGACAACCTTCCAGCCGATTATGGAGAGCTGGCCTGGAAACAAGAGATGCAGAGAGTCGGCGAAGAGCACAATGAGGGCTACGCAAGCGGCGAGAAGCTCAAGGGTGAAGAGGATACTGGTCGCGATACGCGCATTCCGACCAAACGAGATGAAAGCCAGATCAGAAAATGTGATCAGACTCGGGTCCACGTCCATGCACTTGGCCAGCAGTTTTGCTGTATAAGCCGTCACCGCCGCGCAGACAAATAGGGCGACCATACCGCACAACCAGCCCGCGTACTTGATCCCCATGGGCAAACTAAGCAGCCCGACTCCAATCAGGACACTACAGGCAACAACGAGTCAGCAGCGGCACCATACAACAGCGGGCCAGTTCTGGTGAGGGGCTTTTACTTTATGGAGTTGAAGACAGTTTGGGGGAGGGTTGACTGTCCTTCAACCGCCAACACAATCTTGCCGTCTTGCTCAACCTCCTTTACCAAGATGGGCGCGATCTCGCCATCGGGCACATTGCCCCCAGCCTCCTGCTGCTGCTGCCACATGGCGGCAGCCTGCGCCATCGAGGCGCGGCTGATATCAGAGCGCACCGTGCCATAGTCGGGCATGGAGCCATAGCTCCCGATGATTGGGGGAGTAGCCAAGTGCGGCGGAATGGCGAATATCGAACCCGAGGTGGTGGTAGCGCTCCCCACGCGGAACAGCTGGGCAAGCTCGCTATCTAGGGCCTTTTGCTCGCGCTCGCGGAAATCGTTGGCTTGAAAGGCGGCCGAGTGGCTAGCACCGGGCTCGGGGCTATCGTCTCGCAGGGCCGACTCATGGGGGGAAGCCTCGAAGTGCTGGCGGAGGAGGGACGACCTGACGGTGTGGTGGTCGGCCTCAATGTCGAGTCTCCGGGACGGGAGGGCGTCGGAAACTAGCGGGGCCTGGTCGGGGGCATAGACAAAAGCCGGGCGCTGGGGAATGACCTCGGCGAAGCCAGCGGCGCGCTGCCAACTCCGGGTAAAGGACCTGATGCTGTTGACGCCGCCGATGTCGGTGATGCCTGCGAGGCGGTTCGTGATGGAGGAGCGCCTGCGCCTGAGGTGGTGAGGCCACTCGCTGTCGTCATGGCCGGCCTGTGAATCGGGGCTGCGGCCCCGGAGAGACTCATCCTCGGCGAATTGGACGCTGCGGTTGCCCACGGACGAGACGCTGCCGCTCCGGCCGCCGCCGCGCTCGTACTGGTCCCATGTCGACGGGTTTCTGGATGCCATGTTGCGACTGCCGGGGACAGGACAGTGGCAAAGACGAGGGCAGAATCAATTACAAGTGCGAAGAAGAAAGAAAGGGAAGAAAAAAAGCCAAACCGCAGGCCTTGCACTGCTTGCAACAGGGCCGTCGTGGGGCTCGCTGAGGCTTGCGATGCCAGGGTAATGCCCGTCACAGGCCTGGCTAGAGAGTGGAGATGGTGGGGATGTGATGTGACAGGCGAGGATAGCTCGCAGAGCAGGGGATGCAGAAAGATGGAGAGTTGCCGCGTTCAGGATGCAGATGTCACTCGAAAAACCCTATCGCTCTCTCTCCCGGTGCGCGGCGGACAAGACCTGGTATTAATTTAAGGTAGTTGATATCGTCAGAGACCGACAGATGGCAGAGCGGAGAGTCTCGAGACAGGAGACGCCAGGAGGCAGCTGGGCGAGGAAGGAGACAGGGGGCTCCAAAAACGACATCATCATGTTGCTCCTGCCGGCTCGAGTCGGCGCAAGCTCGATACTGCGACCTCCTTTGCCCTTGGACGCCGGCCGAACACCGGAGGGAGTGGCAGCACTCAGCCTTGAGATGGGATACCCGCGGTAGCCTGCTCGGGCCTGCTCTGGCGGCAACTCGAGTGCGACGTCCCTATCGCGCTAAATTGGGAGGCGTGATCAAGTTACAACTGAAGCACAGATGCTTGCTCCCGGAAAGAGTGCTTGGGGGCTTATCGCAGCTGCAGCTCCAGGATGCACAATCGCCATCCATCCGATCGATATGCGCTGTCTGATTGGTCAATTCTTTCACCTGTTGCACGTAGCCACTGTAGCCACTGCGGGGTGGGCCTTCGAGTAGGTGGCCAGAGGATGCAGTCTGTCGCGAGCAGTTGCTGCCTCCTCTCGAGCTCTTGTCGATACCGCAGTAACCGTCGATAATCGTGACTGGTCCGCTGCCCCGTATCGAGGAGCTACTATGAGCTACTACTACTAGTACACGGACGAGCTAGGTGAGGAGGAGCTGGCGTGGATATGATGATTTTACGGCCCAGAGTAGGATGCCAGAGAGATCCACAAGCCTACTTTACTGACTCCTCTGGCATGTCAGCTTGGTTGTGAGTACGGCGGGTTAGGTCATTTAAGCATAGCTCCAGTTCGGCCTAGACCAAGCCGAACATCCAATGAAGACGCAGATACACCGGACGCCTCCAGACCTCTCCGCCTTGTCTTTTGATCGTTACGTTATTGTGGTGGTTTACTATTAATGTTTATCTTGTCCTCTTCTATCTTTTCCCTCATTCTTTCCCATCCGTGACACCGCAATCCGCTGCTCGCGTGCGCGACTAGCGCTGCTGGAAACCCACGGCTTGCTCTCCACATCTGCAGCTGCAATGCACGTCGACCGATGCACACAGCAACGGACGTGATCCGCTCTGGCCGACTTGAGGCTCGATACTAGCAAAATGGCGTACTTGGAATCCAATATCATCCCGTCTTTTACCCTCGAATTCTAGCAGTCATTCTCGATCCAATCCGACCGAATGTACATACAAACCTTTGTATCGTTTGGACGGCAATGGTCTCGTGCTGCTTCCCAGCATGGGATTGTTTTGTTTACTTCCATGCTGACCAACAAAGAGAAGCAGCCGATAGCCACACGTTTGAGGTCGCGTGCTATAACCTTCCGTGGTTGTGTGTGTCAACCTAATCTTTCCATTGCCGCAAAAAGTCTGTATTGTGCTTTCCCACAGTCAACCAGCAATGGGACCGCACACTCCACCCCCACCACGCCGTTGGCACTTTAGCTTGGAACATGGCACCAGTCAACCCAGAGTCTGGTGTCAGCCAAATCGCTGGCTCGCCTACTCCCAGAGCTCCCTCACGTCGCCTCCCACATGTCGCTCATCACATTGTTCTTGTGGTACTATAGCACACATTATCCTTATTTGCAATGCCTACGAAGCGATCGGCGCCTCAATTTATAACTAAAAAGAGGCTGGTCGTGGCACTTGGCAGAACTCGTGAGTTGTCACTGATGTCTGTAGATGTGTGGGTGGCTCCGGAGACTTCGCTGATACCATAACAGGGGGGCATTCCCGGCGAGATCCATCGCGGGAATGATTGCAAACCTCGGTCTACTCACCCGTGCGGGTATGGAGTTCTTTTATCCCATATTCAAAGACACGCAAAACTGGAGGACTACGAGGATCCGCTCCCCGGAACACCATTCGACAATAAGCCCAAGGGTGAGGATGCCTAGATAAAGTATCAACAGATGCTCTGGGAGGTATGTTGCTCTTGGCAAGGAATATCGTGTGCCGTGTTGATATCTGTAAAGAGGGGGTTGACCCGAGTGTACGTTGAGGGCAGCAAGGAGGTGCCGATTAGAATCAAGGCCGTTGGTATTTGCAGCCATCCCTGACCCTTTGGCTTGTGACTCTTGGCTGACCGAACAACTGGAACCTAGCTATTTGGGATACCGTCGGAGGTCTGGGCATACCCAATGTCAGTCTACTTTCTAAGGTTGGACTGTAACAAGAGACCAATTTATCAGATGAATCGAGTACGCCTTCCAGGGTTTAGCATTAGATGAGCACCGACTCCCTTTCAGCCCCACAATGTGGGATCGGAGCGCTAGCCATCGAAATCCAACCCTAACCCCAACCCAACCCCAAGCCCCGGCAGGTCTGGTTCCCCGGGAATCATAGTAGCATTGGCGGCGGATGGGAAGATGCTTGCGTTGCCAACATGTCTCTGGCATGTAAGTCAAGCCCCCTCGCCCCGGTGTACACGTCTAGGAACCGGGGGCTTATTGCCATGCCTATCAGGGATGATAGACCAACTCGCCTCGATCGATGTTGAGTTTGATGGGGCCACAATCGCGAGAATTTTCACTCATCTGGCGAGATGGCGGACGACGAACTCGACCCTACACACACGCCACCGCCAATCACGCCGGGCAACCCAATTGCTTCTTCTAAGGAGGCTAACAATAATACCATGCAAGGTGCTACCAGCAATGAAGGAGTGGGCTGTCGATCCCATCTACAAGAACAATGCTCCGGTCCGACCCCAGGCACTAGGGGCAATTCTTAGTTCGGAGAGCTTTATGTTCAAGGTATCAGGCTATAATTTGAGGACACCAATGAGCGTACCCATAGCTCGGTACGTGTCCGCCTAGCCCTAAAAGGGCTGGCCTCAACGACCAGCATGTTTGGACAGCACCAGCGCTTAATGGCAGTTGGCGGCTGCGAAAGACAACCGAGACCTTTACAGATGCCATACCGGAGTTTCAGACGACGTGGGACTCCACAGGGGGGGCAGCCTCGGGGGCGATAGCAAGGGACATGACGGGCGAGGGCGCGAATTCGGTTTCCAATGCACAAACGATGGTGGAAAATGCGGCAGACCAGCAACGCCAGTTGTGTGCCGTTGGGGAAGGGGGTTACCGCTGGGTGTGGGAGTATTGTGGTGCTGAAGCGGATGCTCCGTCCCCGAGGTTGATGGTTTCAGAACCCTTGTGGCCCTACGAGAGGCAACTCCTGCGCTTGTCTGGTGGTAAGCCGAATGTGTACGAGTTCGCGGAGCACTTTGATACGGAAGACTGGTGAGACCGGATGGAGTGTTGAAGTTGTAGGCGATGGTAATTCCCTAGTAGCAAACTTGACACTGATACCTAATAGATAGTAATTCCCATCCTTGTGGGCGATGTTGATGTTGAAGCGAAGCAGTTTTCATTTTGAAGACACGACCTCAGCAGGTGAACCTGTGATGTGGTAGATACATACCTGTATGAATCGGGCAAGTACAGATTAATATATCTTGTCGGGCACGGGATAAGCCGTCGCGTGCCATCAGACTAACAGATTTCAAGCTGGGCTGGAGAGAGTTGGAGTGAACCCCCGCCCCCTTGCGACTGCTGATTGGGGTTACCTCCATGCCAAGACCCATACCCCCCCTGTCAGGCGGTGACCCTGCCGAGACTGGGGTAAAAATGGGGTGTGGGGGGAGCCCTGAGGATTTCGGTCGCCCTTCAAGTTTGTTCCCGTCTTCAAGTTTCAACGAACACCACCAGGTTTCCTTAACCGAAGCTTTCCTCGAATCTCCGAGGGTATGTCAAGATCATGTGTGACGGGGAGCACCTCTTACCATACCTTGGCCAAGCAGCACTCGACACCGTTTAGTTTGCGGCACCGCGAGCACGCCTCTACGTACCTAATCCCCTCCTTATTCGTGATTCTTTGGATCCGACGGGAGCCTCGGTATATGCCTGTTGCGGCGTGGCCATTGGATCAGCGCCTGCATCTCGCATTGGCTGACTGGAGGGTGTCCTGCACGCAAGCACATGCCATTGCTGCAATGGTGTCTTATCACCCCGAAGCGTTAGGTACCCTTTAACGCCCGCCCCAAACGTCGCTAGCAAGCTCGGGCGCAAGCTAATGGGTCAGAAATCCGAAATCCGACATCCCGCCTAACCATCTGAAGCCAGCTCTTTCCGTAGCTCTCAATATCATACTCCGAGATGGTGCCTTCCGAAACAGGAGACCTGTTGGGGGGGGCAACTTTGGCTGAGACGAGCCTCGGGGATCCAGACGGGGAGATCGGCGTCGATAACACCGGCATGGATTTCTTTGCTCGCTACCGCCTCCCTCCCGAGACCCGGTCACTTTGTTGGGAATTTTCTAGGACTCGGTACCCGGATGCAACCTTTCGCGAAGCGCCCTCACAGGGCTACTGTTCACTCACCTTATACCTCGACCACGAGTCCATCATACAATTCCGCCCGTCAGCCCATCGCATCGACTTGATGATTACTACCCTCGCCCAGGAGGTCTACGAAGGGCTCGCGCCGCTGACTCGCCTTGTTGGGTCTCTTGATGTCGGAGATAACCACAGTGGCCCATCCCTGCACGTGTACTTTATGTCCCGTATCCCCGGTGTTTCTCTGGCCGACCTGTGGTACAACAGCCCCATTCCTTCCCGGTTGCCATGCAACGGCGGACAGGAACTGCTCATCAAAGATTTCGCCCTCCTCTTCGCTCGCGGCTGGGACTCATCTCTGCCCCACACGGCCTCGGCATTGATCTCCATGAAAGGCAAGATCGGTATCTCCCTACGATGGCGCCTTGAGAGGATGCTCTCCGAACTGCCCGGGCGCTTCCACCCCACTGTGGCACATGTACTCAACACTTTGCCTCAAATCGAGGCCCTTCCATGGGTGCTCACGCACGGGGACCTTGTCCCAAGCAATATAATGATCGAGAGTATATCAAACGAAACGGACACAAACGGACCAACACCTCTTCGCCTGGCGGGTCTTCTTGACTGGGCCGAAGCCGAGTATCTTCCTGCTGGAGTGGGTTTCTACGGCCTAGAGGAACTCTTTGGCCGGACCACCACTACTAGCAGTCACAATGGCGCGGGTCGTCCGTATCCGCCACCGGATAGCTGCTTCACGTACTTCCCTGCTGCAGACGGCTTGCGCGCCATGTTCTGGCAGGAATTGGAGACGGCGGTGCCGGTGTTGGCGGCCGATACACTGCTGCGTGAGACGGTAGAGAATGCACGGTTACTCGGCATACTTCTGTGGCATGGCATCGCTTTCGATGACGGGAGACTGAACCGTGTCGTGCAAGAGGGGAGGGACGACCACGAGATACAGCGGCTGGATGTGATGCTTCTCAAGGGTGAACATGGGGAACCTAATCTACCAAAGTTTCCCTAGAAGTAGAATCGACGCCGAATCGGCGGAACAAGACGGAGAGAGTGCAGCAACACCCCATGGCCCTTCTCGTTCTGATGATTTTGTCTACCTGATCAGCTGAGAAACCCAGCAATCAAACCCTAAAGGCTTCTCCCTGCCAGATGCATTTTTATGTGGTCTTTCACATGGTACCCATATACACAGATCCTAGGAAGCTCTTGATACGGCTTTGTCCCGCGAACCCCCTGGTAGCCGTCTAGTAAGCGGCAGATGCCTGTAATCTAGGCGAGGATCTTCTCCAACTCGGCAATAACAGCGTCTCCCATTTGGGTCGTGCCCACCGATCCGCCGAGATCCTTGGTCCGAACGCCGTTGTCAAAAGCCGCCTTGACGGCAGCCTCGACGGCAGCGGCCTCCTTAGGCAGGTTCAGCGAGTAGCGCAGCATCATAGCGACCGAGAGAATGGTGCCGACGGGGTTGACGATGCCCTTGCCAGAAATATCTGGGGCCGAACCTGAACACATTGTTAGTGCCCGCAGACGCTTCATGAGCTAAGATGTGGGAGGACTTACCGTGGATGGGCTCGTAGATACCATTGCACTTGCCCTTGCCGTCAGGGATGCCGCCCAGACTGGCGCTGGGCAGCAGGCCGATGCTTCCGGGGATGACAGAGGCCTCGTCACTGATGATGTCGCCAAACAGATTACTCGTGATGACGACGCCGTTGAGGGCACGGGGGTTCTTGATCATAAGCATGGCTGCGCTGTCGATAAGCTGGTGACCGAGCTCCAGCTGGGGGAATTCGTTGGTCATGACCTCGGTCACGACCTTGCGCCATAGGCGGCTCGTGGCGAGCACGTTGGCCTTGTCCAAGCTCCAGACCTTGGCGGGGGGGCTCTTGCCCAGGGCGAGGAAGCCGGCCAATCTCGCGATGCGCTCGATCTCGGGGCGGCTATAGGGCTCGGTGTCGTAGGCATAACCGCTGCCATCATCCTCTTTGCGCTCGCCAAAGTAGATACCGCCGGTCAACTCGCGGACGACGACGAAATCAGTGCCGCGGCAAATCTCGGCCTTCAGGGGAGAGCTGTCAACGAGGGACTCGGAAGCAAAGCTGCAGGGGCGCAGGTTGCCGTAGGTGCCAAGCTCCTTGCGCAGCTTGAGGATGCCCTGCTCTGGGCGCACGGGTGCCGAGGGGCCCCATTCCGGGCCGCCGATAGCGCCTAGGAGGATGGCATCGGCCGACTTGGCAGCCTGGAGGGCCTCGTCGGTGAGCGGGTCGTTGTGCACGTCGATGGAAGCCTGCGCGGGGCAGCGGAGACGGCTGTTAGTAGGGGAACGGATGGTAGTACAGGCGATCCCTGTGCCCCCTAATTGGCTGAGGTTGGTCAAGGGGACAAGAGAGCACATGTACATGTCGGATGAACGGGAAAAGGGAACACTTACACCGCCCAAGAGATGCTCCTGGAGGTTGAACTTGCCAGCCGACGGGCTGAGCTTCTCGATTGCCTTGAGGACCTAGACGGTGATTTGGTAAGTCTTGGTCTTGCTCACAGGCGCCTTCTCACACGGTGTGGCAGCCTTGTGGTTGTCTGATCCGGTTACCGCACCACGGCGACCCAAGGCGGGCAGCACCAGCGGCACGGCACGGCCCCTAGCTCTGTGCTGCGTGGGGCAATTATACGGGACAAAAACATAGGGCGGAACCCGTGCCAGGTGAACACACCTTGACTGCCTCAGCCACGACCTATATCGATTGTAACAAGACAGAGTTGCACGATTAGCCTCCTATTCCTCTTCCTCGGCGCCCTCATGGCAGCTGGGATATCCGGGCCGCGGACGAGGTGCGCAATTGGTGCAACGGGCAGACATACCTCTGGACCGCAATGGTCGCCGCCAAAGACAACAATATTGTGTGTCGCCATTTTTGTAGCTCTCGGTATCTCTCGGCTCAAGCCCTGGGATGGCTCCTCTGGTGCAGGCCGGTCGGGATTGAAGAAGAAGGCCAGCCGATCGAGAGTCTCGGAAAGCTCGGGCAGAGAAAGAACTAAGGTTCGAAAGAAGCTCCCTTCTTCAAGACGAGAATAAGAGAGAAAAACCGAGAGCTATGCACCCTAATAGCTCCCCCGCGTTTCGCAGGTTTTGAGTTCCAGATTCTCCCTCCCCGCATTCCGAAATCGGCGTTCCCCTACTGAACCGAGGAGCTTGGAGCTTACACGCCGAGCACGCCCGCTGCCTCGATGGGCTGAAAACCGCCAGAGTCCACACCGCCAAGATATCCACATCCCACCTGGTGCTTCCCGCCGTGGGCAAGCAAACGCCCCTTATCAACGCTCTTGTTACCGGCCACCCGCTTACCGTCTGTTTGCCAGTCACACCATGGAAGGGCACCGTGTGGCACCGTGGCACGGCGACCAACAAGATCTGGGCTTCACCAAAAAGAAGCGTGCCATCGACCTGCGGGGACCCCATCCCACCCGCACGGGCACTTTTCAACAAATCTGATATCACCATCTACCCATATCGCTCGGCTTACACCACCACCTCGTGCCATCCCATCTCGCAGCCTGGCCCTGCCCGCGTACGTAGGTACACCCCAAGCTAAGGTGGAAATATAAATAGCTAAGGTACTTTATGCGTCGGGCTGCCTATCGTCGCTTCCGATTGCTTCAAGAGATCAAGCAAGGTAGGCAAATCCCATCTAGCCAACCCTCGTTTACCGTCCGATGAATACCATAGACATATCGGCCATCCTATGATCGGAGCAGCAGCAGCAGCAGCGGGAACCGCTGGGTGCCAGCCAGCAGTAGCAACCCCCCTCCCTTCCCGAGCTAGGCCGGGGCGCATTCCGGACCTCTGACGGAGCACCACATCAGCTCAGGGCCAGTAGCTAACTGATCGGAGAGACATGCATGGCCCCTCTTTTTGGCCAGGCGTGGGGTGGGAAACGAGTTTGTCGCTCGAGTTTTGTCGCGTCAGATGGGAGTCTCGCTCTTTTTCGTCCTCCTCTCTTCCCCTTGTTCTCGCTCTCTGCTTGGTGCAGTGTATATGGTTTAATCATTAAGACATTCATCTGGTCGGGTATCATATGTATGCGCGCGCCAAAACCTCCCTGTGAAAGATCCCCGGCGGCTTGCCCTTTAGGGGGTTGTTGTGTTTATGTGCTTGTTCGTTTCCTGTAACCCCTTTTCTATCCAAATCGAAGCCTTGATTGCCCTTCGCTCGTCTCAACCATAAAGTGAGAAAACAACCCAGAGAGCCGGTTATCTCCCCTTTTCCCTCCCCCGTTAATTTCTCATTAGCACACAGCAATGTGGTACAGTACAATACAGGATCGAGGGAGGTATTTCGACACGATTTTCCTTCATGGGCTAGATTAATCATCTTTCGTTTCGGGAGCTGTATGGCTCCCATTTGGACACAAGGGCTGATTAGCGGAACGACCGGAAGGACTTGTGCGCGAGAGGTGAAGTCCGTGCCCCTGAGATGTGCCCGTTGTCTCGAATTCTCCCTCCGCGCATATTAGGCGTGTTCGCACAAAACGCACATATGTAGATTGCCGGCATCGTCTGCTCTGTCAGGTTGACGCAGGCGCCATGCACAAACATTTCGCACGATTCACTAAGGCGTCCCACGTTAGTCTGGAGGTCTTGGGAAAGGGTTGGAAAGTGAGAGTAGGGCCTACCATTGAACCAGGAAGCCATCCCCCCGATGGGCCTCAGGTCTGTTGCAGACGCAACGCACGCCTCGAGTTCTCGAATCCGTCGACGGCGTGGGCAGGCTCGTGTCGGTTAGGGTGGTGGGAGACACGGGGTACCCTCCAGCAAATCCTGCCGTCCCAGGCCCGCTACTCGTTGACACGAACCGCCTCGGTTTACCACTCGGCAGTTGTTGCCCGCGCCGGCTCTCGCGCAACTTCCGGAGCTCACTGGCTGCATCCCCCGAAGCCTTCGGCGTCAGGTCGTTGATGACTGTCTCCCTATCACTCTCGCCATCGTCCAGAGATCCCCGAAATGTGGTATACGACGTAGTGCTTCGTTCGCTCACGCTGCGCTGGGAGCTGTGGAACGGGTGGACCGTCGTTGGCTTCCGGGGGTCCGGAAGCGCAAACGACGTGTTCCGACTGGGGATGATGATTGGATCATCGTCAGACGACTCCTCATCATCCTCCTCTGACGAGTTCCAATGGCGATGCTGTGTTATAGGCTGGGCACTGTGCCGCTTGCGAATAGTCGGTGGTGCCTCGTCATCCACAATTATTGTCGTTTCCACACGGGCCCGGCCATTGGAATCGATGGTGAACTTGGCCTGCGTTCTTGTCCGCGGGCCAGATGTTTCCGGGATAGAGGAGAGGCTCGGTAGCCGATGGTGCTGGTTCTTCAGCGGCGATGATCTTCCACTCGGTCTGTTAGGTTGTGATACGATGGGCCGGTTTGCGCCAACCCCGGAAGGGTTCGGCATTTGCGGCTGTGGTCGGGGGGCCGGCGCGAGAGTAGGCAACGAAGCCCGGCTCATTGGCTTCTTGCCCCGATTCTCACTAAAACTGCGAGAGAGTCCTGGACGGCCTGTGGCTTTGATAGGGGAGCTCGCCAAAGATCGATCTGGCCTTCTTGGGACCATTTCCTTCTCGCTAGCTGACCGGCGAAGCTGATTGCGTGCAGGGGCTTTTGTGACCAGAGATCCTTGAGCGTTCATCTGGGGGTCCTGCGAGAGAGGTGCTGGTGCGCGTTGGGTTTGCATAGAGGCGTTGAAAGAAGACATGTCCATGTCCGAAGATGGCGGCCGGCTGAATATGAGACCCGGATTCACTCCCCCGTTGTTGACGATGCCGAAAGGGTCGTCCATCGAGCTTGGATAGGCAGCAGCGAACATGGATTGCTCGGCGGCCGAAGTTCCGAGGACCTGCAAGGGTGCTTGAGAGACCATGGGGTGCTCTCGTTTGCCAGTCGGCGTGTTCTCGTCGCTCTGGTCGGGGACTACGCCCGTGTCTTGCATCAATTGGTTGGCCCTACCCCAGTCAACGGAACCCATCGGCTGATGCGCCTGGTTCGGGGCCTGGAAAACCGTGTTGCCGTTGGCGCCGAAATCGATGTCCATGCCCCCCATCCCCGGATCGGGGTCCCAGAAGGATCTCTGAGACCCGAATGCCGGCGCAGTGGCCGGCGCTGAGAGCGGGTAGTTGAACATGTCGCTCGGTGTGGTCACATAGCTGCCCATTCCTGGCTGCTGGGGGTTGCCCATGAAGTCCGGCTGGCCGTAGCCCTGGTCATTTTGCATCGCGTCGGTGTCGAGCTTGGCAGCAAGCTTGCGCTCGCCCTTGCGGGCGGAGGGAGGAGGTGTCGCCGTTTGCGCCTGAGGCTCCTGGGCGGTAGTGCCGTGGCGCGCCTTCTTTGCGGACCTCTCTCCAGACGCCGGTTCCGAGTCCGAAGCGGTGGAGCGTTCTGGCGCCCGGGTCGCCAAGGGACCGGGTGATGATTGCAGTCGTCGCGATGGTTCCACAGGGGGGAGCTGCAGGCTGGGATTCGGCGAAAAGTGATTCACATGGGTTGCAATCTCGGCAGCAATTCCCTCAGCAGACAGCGGCCGCTTGTGGCCAGCACCGATATAGGGGGTCGCTGGACCAAAGTCGGCAAAGGGGCCCTGGGTGCCTCTGAGGTTCCCCGGCGTGGCGTTGAAGACGGAATACTCCTCAGCAAAGCGAGGGGTCCAGCCGCTCGAGTCGTCAAAGCGGCCCTGTTTGTTTTTGGGCGTCTCGAAAACGGGGCTCGGGAAGATGGTAGAAGTCGGTGTCTGTTTAGGCGTCGGCGGCTGAGCGTTTGGATGATCACCAAAGCTGTGTGGAGTCCATGATCAGCAAGGTAGAAAAAACACGGGTCCGAGAGCTTTTGGTGGACGGGGCGACGGGCCAGGGAAATAAAAGGTGTGGTGCGAACCTGGAAGCCGGCTGGTCCCCGCTCATAGCAGATTCAATTCTCTATGCTCCGTATATCCCAGGCCAGACCATGACGCTGCGCAAGCGACGAAGAGCTATTGGGATTGTTCCGGACGTCCAGAATTGTCCAACCGTGCGGGCGTCGCAATATCGACGACGGGCCAAAAAGACCGATTCGGGCAACAGGCGGAAACAGGAACGGGAAAGACGTTGGCTCGTCAACGTTTTAGACTAAAGTGAGCTTTTAAGGGCCCGGGATATTTGCTCATTAACTAGAGGCTCGTTGATAGTCGTTTGTGGAAGCAGGTAGAGTCATTAAGCTGATGGGGCCGGGAGGCGGTGTCAGTGAACGGCATTTCTGGAGCAGGCTAGGACCAGGCCAGGGATGAGAAAGGGGGGAAGACGGGGCGCATGTACCAGACAGAAGCATTACCCGGGGAGGGGCTAGAAAATGAACAGAAAACAGGTCGTGAAATCGTCAGAATGAATGGCAGTAAAGTGTTCCGCAGCTCCAGCAGAGGGGGGGGGGTGGGCTTGGAGAGCGAATATATCGTCGTGCAAGTCATGGGGGCTGAAAAGACGGTTGCCAAAAAAATAAAATCCTGGGTACATACAGCGCGGGTCTGTGCTAGACTGGTGAGTGGGAAGCGCTGGCCTGTGGCACGGTTCCCCTTGCTAATGCCGAATGGCGGGGCACGACAGTGCGACAAAGAGACCCAAACCAAGGTCGAGATAGAGGAACAGCGTATTCACGTGGGATTCCAAGCGGTTCTGGACAATAGCCGGCCGAGGACAGCAAATTGGACAAGACGGATGGCAACGGATGGCTAGGACGCAGCTGGGAGAGTAGAGTATTGGAAAGCTGACAGGCAACTAACCCAGGCGTACGGAGTAGACCGACGGGAGTTATCTGGGTATGTTGGGTTTTGCGTTTTGCGAGGTGTGACCGGGGGCTAGGAAACAAAGTCGAGGTCGCATGCAAATAAGGAGCACCCGTCGGGACTGCTACCTACCTGCTCAAAGGGGTGCTGCAGTATAGCCAACGGGGGAGATATGATACCACCACCAGACCCATCGAGGCTGTGGCTTTGGGAAGAATGGTCGTGGACGGCCGCCGTGTGCTGCCGCCGCCGAGATGGCCTGGTGCCTTAGCTTGTGTTACAGCTCTTGTTGCCTTGCTGCGGGCCGGTGAAGCTACCTGAGGTATGAAGGAGAAGACGAAGGAGGATATGTTGACGCCGTTCCCCACCTACTAGTACACCTACAGGAATGTTGTGCCACCATCCAATGGCCAATCCATCCCTCAACAGCTCAACCACCAGCAACGGCACATCGGTAAGTTCAGAGCTAAGCAACGTAGGAGCTGTCCACCGGAGCGCGTCTCATTAGGCAGTCTGATCGCCTCCTACGATGCGATTACTAGCTTACCTGTCTAGCCCCGTCGCCCCGTCCAGGGCTGGTAAGGCGAGCCCTTTTCCCACCCGAACTCCAGCGCAGAGAGGCTCGCTGCAACTCCAGAGGCGGACACGCTGCAAAGAGATTGAGACAGGCGGTGATGTCAATGTCGGGATCTCGAGGCCTGAGCTCGCTCCCTTGCTGTCGTCGGAACTGGCCGTCTGCCTGCCTGTCTTCCCCTGGCGTTGCTGTGTCTGCTGCTGCCCCGCTGCTGCTTTCGTGCTTTGCTTCTGCATGTCAAAAAAGGACTCACATGTGGGCGGTGATGGGCAGCGAACCAAGCGACAGCTAGGACCCAGCCTCGAGCCAGCCAGCGAGCTGCAGTGCCTGATTTGAGGGGCCAGCAGCAACGCCATTGGCTCACAGGCGCACGAGTGCCTGGGACGGCCATATGCACGACGGATGAGTCAAAGGGCCACACCCCTTGTCGGCATGTGTCGAGCTTCCCAAGCAGGGCAGCAGCACCTGGGAGGACAGGGAGGACACTCGACAGAACTGACAAACCCCCCCAGCGAGAGGCTTGAAACCCCGCGGGATGTGTGGGCATTGTGGGCACCTAGGTAGAAGCTTAGGTGGGGTCGGGTAAGGTGGGCCTGTCGCCGGCTAGCGAAGACGGTGAGGATCCGCTTGTCCGCTCTGATTGCAGCTGCGGTTGCGGTTGCGGGAGGACCTAGTGTTGCCATACCGCAGTGAGGCGTCTTTCGATTCGATGGCATATTCACAGACACAAGGTGGTCTAGCTGGGATTTCGCTGGAATTGTTGGTTCCCGCGATGGTTCGGTTCTCGGGCTTTTTCTTTGAGGCTCTCTGGTCGGAATTTGGCCGTTGCGGCCACTGGGTTCTGCGGGGAAAGTCCACCCTAACCCGGGACGTGGCTGACTTTCATGTTACTTCCCTACGACCTTGGAGTCACAACGCTCACGCTCTCCCACTTTACCTAACATTAGGAAGGCCGTTCTCAGGACACCATTGTGTATTCGCATGTCAACCCTTACCGATAATATCCTCCAAAGTTTGTGCAAAACCTCCAATACGGTGTAGTTCTTGAGCGGAGTGCAGAAAGAACATGGAGGCTGGAGCTGTCTGGAAGTACTGCGTGGGCACTAAAGCAATGCGGGCTGACAGTGAGGATCACTCCGCTGCATCCCAAGCTCCTCACACAATAGGGGCCTGCATCAAGCTGCCTACAGCTCAGCAAATCGCCCCATTTCCAGCTCTCATTTGAGCGAGACGATCAGCTGGTGGAGCTCAGTGCCTGACGCCTCGATGCAGTTGCTCGGCCAAGTCAATGTGCATTGCAGCAGGGAGAAATTGAGAACTCGCCGTGCCCTGACTGAGCCATGGACTGACGTGGCCGTTCGTCCGCTCACCGTCGTATAAACAAATTACCACAATACTTCTCCGTCCCAGGGATGAGGACTCTAGAGAGGCGTTCATTAGCTGGCCTGTGGCAGACGTTTGGTTCCTGCGTCAAAGCAATGCAACATTGGCGCCGCCTGTGCGCGGCGAAGAAGCGCTGAGAATAGACAGCCATTGACTTGGACCATACCACGATGCTCAACGACCAACGTCTGTGATACGTATGTACATACAACTGCTCGGTACACTCAGCAGGTCACAGCTCATGCCACTTCGGTAGGTGATGCTATCCTCACTCAGGCCCTGACTCCTGAGGTTTCTTGATTGAATCATCGAGTGCGTCCGTGTGCCAAGTCTCGGCCGGCGCGGAGAGGTGGAATCGAATCGATTGGTGAAAAGTTGGGGCAGCTTAATCTCCAGGTTCCGGACTCTCGCGACTTTGGGTCCACGGCTTCTGCAGCTGGTCTGCTTGGCCGACTCTCTGCCGTCTTCCTGTCTCGCTGTCTCTTTTGGGTGAGAGTCAGGGGCCGTCAATGGGAAAACTTCCGCATCAGTCTCCCGCTCCAAATCTGTTCTCCAGCAGGTGCTCCAGTGTTGCTGTTCGAGTTGTTGGTTGAGTCCCCATAACGACTGGACAATGTTGCTCCAGCGCATGGCCTGGCTCGTGCCTGGGTGCTTGGCAGGAACGATTCCCTGTGGTGCGCTCGTTCTGCTCGCCCTCATTGGCGAGGCAGCCGAGCCAATTGAACGGACGGGCGGGCCGACGCCTTGCTCCTACTCGTCAACCCCTCTCAGTTTCGTTTCCCCTCACTGTCTGTCGCCGTCCTTCTTGCCGATGCCTTCTCGTCTCCTTGAAAGCCTCCCCGCTGCCCTTTGACATCAATTTAATCGTGCGGCAACCCTCGCCACTTGGGAATCAGGGGCTGGCCCATGTGGTTGGAAGACACCGCCAGTGGTTGCAGTTGCACTGACTAGCAGGCGGTAGCTCAGCAGCTGGGAAACTGGAAAACTGGTGCCAGGAACGGGGGATACCTCAGGGTAGGAGATGGTATGGTTGGTGGAGTTGGCGCCTGGAGACTCTCGACACCCAAATGGCAGCCACAGCGACGAGCCCAGCTGAAAGCTGCAAGCACTTTAACAACCCTTGCCAGGTGGCTCCGTAGGGCGAGCAGGCATTGAGCAACCAGCTTGAATGCTTTCTTTTTCTTGTCGCGAGCGATTCGGCTCCCCACCACCAAGCACGTCATGTACCGGGGGTACGGGGCCGCCGCCCTCACATGGCCCCCGTTGCGAGTCGCAATCGCAAAGCGCATGAATCTAGGGAGATTATGGCGCTGCACGTGTGCAGCCGGGCGTCTCGTTGACCATCAATAAACATCAGGACTGGAGTCTTGCTCCGGCCCTCTTGCACACGTTGACCGCGAGGTGAGGGGAGGGAGGCACACAGCCAGCGGGATGGAGCCGCCGGCGTCCCAACCTCTCCCTCTATGCCGCCGAGTCAGGGGGGTGAGCCTCTCGGAGCGAAAGGCCGGGCACCATCATCGGCAACTTGAACGCCCTCTTATCGACAGCCAGACTCGGTTCGGCAGGTCCTTCGTCTTCGCTCCCCCACGACCTCCCGCCTGCCTCAGCCCAACCGCCCGAGTTGACAAATAATGGCCCGAGGACCGCCTGTACTCATATGCTCTTACGGCTACACTATAGAGACAGAGCCTTGACAGGGAGATTCCTAGCCGGAACGCATCCACTCGGTGATCATTTGTGTTTACTGTTTTCCCATCCTCTCCCCACCCATCTGGGTCGGTCTGGGCCTTGTTTCTTCTTACAAGCTCCCCGAAAATCCCGGGTCACAGACAGTACGTAGTGGGCGCTTCTTGCTGCAAGTCCGCGTTGATCATCAAACGCCGTCTGCCGGAGTCGGTACCACATACCACGCTACAAAACTGCCCCCAGGCCCTGGGGTACGTGTGAGCAAGTATCATAATTCAGACCAGTCGCATCCGGGTATATTTTAAGCCATCCAGATCGTTTCGACTTTTGGCGACTCTTGTGTTCCTCGATCGGACGTATGTACTAGTCTCATCGAGACACATCGTCTAGCCTAGGAGACTATTCCAGTTGACTAGTCCCCGCGTCTACCTGCCAACCGAATTCCTAGGTGTACATGCACCTGTTTCAATACGGCTCAAGCTAGATGCGAAACTCTCCGTCTCTGTTTCGGTTTCTCCTAGGCGGCTACCTTGCTTGGTCTACTGATCGCTGCCCCTGCTGTCCCAAGAATCCGGTCCAAGTCTCTCATTGTGGCCAAGATGCATGCTGCAGGTTGGAGGGTAGGTAGTTTATGTTGTACAGTCATGAAGTTCTGTGTGGAGCCGTCTTCGATGAGATTAAGATTACCCAACATCACCAGTTGTAGACAACAGCCGCAGGAGCACGGAAAAGCAACAGAACACACACTTCACGTGGGACAATACGACAAAACTTCCCAGAACAGTTCTTCAGCTACCGCGAAAATTCAACTAATCTAAGTATTTTTCCGCCCACGGCTTGCTTGCCAGAACTGACTGGCCTGACTCCAAGGTCGCCGCCCCATTGCCCTCCGCCCTAACCAGGCCCGTTGTGTTCTCAAGATGCTGGCCGCCTCCCATCATAATTCCTCCTCTTTTTTCCCTCATCTCCCATCCGAGGGGTATCAACTGAGCCGTAAAAAAAAAAACATAACTAGGATAACGACTTGGTATTATCGTAAAAATGAAAGAGGCATCATGAAAAGGAAAAGAGAGTTCGGCGAGGGTGAAAGGGTTGTTGTTGCTGGGCAAACATATCCACAACGAATGTAATAAAGGAACCAATAATATAAAAGAAACCCCGAAATAGAGAAGAGAAGAGCGAAGAAGCGAAGTAAGAAAGAACAAAGGTTGAAGTGGGAAAGAATCTCTGGTATATCGTGAGGGAAAACTTTTCAAAATTAATTATCTCCTCCTGCGCCTCGGTTCATTTTCATTTTCAGTCGCAAAAGATCCATGCCACTGTAGACAACAGGTAGACAACAGGCCACCCTGTCGTCGCCCAGAGTTGGAGGGACTGGAAAGTCGGAAAAGACGCCATCATCAGAACTCAGAGAATTCATGCTCATCAATCTCCCGGCCACGGCCAGTCTTGTCCTTATCTGTCCTCCTCTCCTTAACCCCCAATAACCCAACCTCGAAAGGCAGAGAAAGAGAGAGAGGACCGAGCAAGAATGCACACCATGCCAGCCCAGCCAGCCCAGCCAGCCCAGCCCAATATATTTCCAACTCCAAAGCCCGAGGTTCCAGCTTCCAAATTCATTAGTTTTGGCCAGGTCATAACGCATTTCAGTTAGGAAATTCGTTCATGTAAAAATATTTGCTTTCCATAAAATCCGAGAGGCCAGAAACGCATCAGATCATGTTGGGAAACACCTCGAGCGGTGTGATTGCGGGCCTCGATTGGGGCTGTGGAGGAGCTGACGTTACTTGCACATGAAACTGGGGGTGATGCTGCTGCTGCTGCTGTTGAAGTTGGTGATGGTGTGGATGTTGATGCTGATGCGGATTCTGGTGCTGATGTTGCTCATGGTGGTGTTGTTGATGTTGGTGCTGAGACATCAGCGGGGGTTGCGGCTGGTGTTGATGCTGCTGATGCTGCTGATGCTGCTGCTGCTGTTGCTGCTGCTGCTGCTGCTGCTGCTGCTGCTGCTGTTGTTGTTGCTGCTGCTGCTGATGCTGATGCTGCTGTTGCAATTGTTGCTGGTTCTGCATCTGCTGTTGCCGGTCCAGCTGTTGCTGATCCTGCTGCTGCTGCTGTTGCTGTTGTTGTTGCTGCTGCTGCTGCTGCTGCGCACTGGGGGATTGGGAAGCCCCTTGGGTCTGATTTTGCGCCTGGAGCTGAGCCTGAGCTGGAGTTGGAGTGTTTGCTACAGACGCAGCAGGCGTCATCTGAGGTGTCAGAGGCTCTGTCTTAGGCTTGGCCATAGTCGACGCTGCGAGGTTGCGTGTGTGACTACTCTCCCTGCGGCGTTTCGGTGCATCCTTGATCTTCGGGTGTGTATGGCACTGGACGATAATTAGCGGCGGGTTCCATAGATTTAAATACGTGAGAGAAGAGCTTACCTTATATGCGTGTCGGAACCAAGTCGTCCCCTTTTTCTTGCTGCTCACCAGCGCAATCCACTCATTGCAACTACCACAAAGTCCCTCCCACACATCAGGATTGCCATCCATGCGCCTAGTCTCCTGCGGCTCTTGAAAGGGGTTGCCAGTAGCGGCACTTATGCCGTGCGTAAAACTTTTGTCGTACCAAAAAGCCGAGTTCTTTAGCACAAGCCATCGACCAGGTTTGCAGATTCCGCACCAGCCCTCCCTCTTGTTGCCATGGCCCCGCACCCACTTGGGCGTGTACAGGTCACCGTCAAATCTCAGCTCTTGCTCATGGGGAACAAGATCTTGGTCGGTAGGATTCATGTCCTCTGGTGGTGGCGGTACCTGCTCTTCGTGCAACGAGGCATACAGATCCGGGGGGTCAGATAGATCCGTGTAGTGACCGTGCAAAGAGTGAGGATCCGCATTGCTCTGAAGCATTCGGAAGAGACCGTGGGAAAGCAGCGGAGGCGGTGTCTCAAACTGGTGCGCATCGGGATGGAAGGCATGTGATGGTAACTGCGAAGGCAAAAGCATGCTGTTGCGATGGAAGGCCGGCCCATTACTTAAAAGATAGGGATGCTGTTGCGCTGCTTGCAAATTACCAAAATTTAGAGGTAGCTGTCCGTGAGCGATTGTGGGCGAAGAGTGGCGCGAGGACATGCGAGCGTGCGGGTTAAAGGGATCATGTGGATGGTGGTAAACAAATGGGGACGGCCGTCGATTAGGAGTCGTGCCGTACGAGCCCGTAGACCACCTCTTGTTCCTGGCCCCCTCAACACTGTATGGTGCGGCACGCATTCCAGGCCGTGGTGACGGCGACGCTCTGCCTCTGCTTTGCGTCCGTACCAACTCGGACCGGCTCTGGGGCGTCATACGTGGAGATGCCACAGGGGACAACTGCGTAGATGACATCAACGAATTCCGGTTCGACGGCGGCGGATACTCCGAGGTGAACGAAGGCGCGTCGGAGAGAGCAGCGGAAAAGTCTTCGTACGAAGGCATGTCCGAGAGGCCACCCGACGTGGAAACCGTAAAGGACGAGCCCGACATCCTGCGTGGGTTCAGTCCGCCGTCGAAGTTCATCGAGTCACCATCCATCGGGGGGCCCGAGTACCTAAGGTCGAGGATTGGAATAGCCTCGTCAGTCGTGTATGCTTGCCCGATTGTCATGTCACCGTCCAGCCCTGGGATCTCTAGACTTTCTTCGCAGGGCTTCTGTGCCCACGTGTCTGACAGGACCGTTAGCCCCCCGACGTTGCCGTAATGGCTATAGCACTCACTGCTCTCCATCGTGGTTGCAGGGTAGTACTCTTGGTGAACGGAGATGGGCCTGGATGACATGGCGTCGCTGGGGGTGTGCTGTATTTGTATCGACGATGAGTCCCAGGCCGGCACACCCTCAAACCCCTCTCCCATGCAGTATGAGAAGCCTTCGTGGATAGTGGCGGGCCGCGGCCTCATGCCTTGGGTGGCCGGTGTCGTCCACACTCCATGGGGCGCCGACATTGACTCGGTCTTTGGCGGTATGCTGTTCCCGTTCATGGTGACGATGGGGGTCGGGCGTGGTGGCGGGACGTCCCTCCTGAACTTGTTATTGGGGCTGTTGAAAGCGAAGGATGGTATCTGTATTTGCTGCCGTCTATAGTATCTATGTAAGTCCTGCGTTCCTGGTTCACGGGCGCTGGTAACTGGGGATGGCGTACAACTGGGCTTGACTTGAGTCCATAGCCATAAGACTTTAAACGAGGGAGTGTGCGGTTAATCTATTATTGACCGGAAGCTGGACACGGCCGTGGGTGGTTAGCATGAATCCCAGGGCGGAATCGGTTCCTGGTGGTTGAGCGCCCCGCCAGCGGCTCCACTGCGCAAGTGTGCCGATTTGTGTATCATGGGACACCCTCAGGCCGTCTCGTAACTTACAAGGAACTGTAGCGCGCGAAATCGCTCGGTCTAGGACGATGGTCGGCGTCTGATCAACAAAGACGAAGAAGGCGCCTCTAGATCGTAGATAGTGATGGGAAGGAGTGCGTAGATATCCGGAACGAATCTCGGCAAAAGTATCTTGGGCGTCTCGGTGAAACGTCAGGGATCGTGGAGCCTCACGGAGAGGAAAAGAGTGTCAACGTTGACGGGTCGTTGGTATGTTAGGGGAGTGCTCGCTCGAGACGAGTAAGGACTGGACGAAGTTCCGGGTGCTGGGAAAAAGGAGTGTGGTGAGTTGTATGATAGCCAACTCGCTAGACAAGCCGTTCACACTGGTATCCCGGGGGGCAAGGAGGGGAAGGGGCGAAGAGAGCCAGCTCTTGGTATATTATAGACCAGAGACCGATATCAGAGAAAAAGCATTAGGGCAGGCGGGCTCGGAAAAAGGAGCGACGGACAATGACGAGGAGGGCAAACCAGTGTGGACTATGGGGGGTGTGGGACGACGCGAAGGGAGCAAAAAGAGGCCCAGATGGCGGGGCGGTGCAGGACCCTGGGGGTATAAAAGAAAAAAAGTAGGGAAGCAGTGCCGGCCAGCAGGTGGCCATCCTAGGAGGGCCTATAGCTCAGCACGGTCAAGTTCGGAACGTCGGTAGGAGCTAAGCCGGATTTCTTGATACAAACCTGACTGCGTCTGTGGACAAGAAGGACATGTGGTGTGCGAGAATGTGCTTGGCCTAGGTTCGAGGGGGAACGAGGGACGAGGGACGAGGGGGACGAGCAGCAAGGATCATGAGGGGCAGGGTAGGTAGGATTGGCAGGCGACAGCAGGGTAGACAAGGCCGGCCCAGGGTAGCATCTACGCAGTATCCATCGATAACGGGGGGATAGCGGGCGGCGTGTGTGAAGACGTGGGCGAACCAGGGACTGGGCTGAGGATATCTCTTTTGGGAAGAAGGGGAGCTAGGGTAAAACACCGATCACAGGGCTCCCCAGATGTCTAAGTGCGAACTCCAAAGCCCGGTGGGCCTAGGCTGCGCGGCGAGGACGGCGGCAGCAGGAATCCGGCAGACGCGGACGCGGTTCGGACGGACGATAAAGAGAAAAGGTAAGAATTTGCAAGAGAGGCAACGGAAACCAAGGTATCGAGCAATCGTCCCAGGCTGTTGGAAGGTGAGAAGAGAGAATCGAAGCCATACCTGACTCGGACGCGGCCATGTGGAGGCTCAGAGTGGGCTGGGCAGAGAGAAAGAGATACCGAGGAGGTGGCTTGTCTCAGCTCCGTGCCTCGCAAGCGACCCCTAGTGCTCGCTAGAACGGATGGGCGAGACCGTTGACCGCAGACTGCAGACCACACTGCAGAGAGTACTCAGACGCTCCCGGGCAGAGCTAGCATACAGATACCTCGCAGAGAAAGCGTTGAAGACAAAAAACAGCTTGGCCGCTGTGGCTGGGCCGCTGCCACAGCGGCACCCACGGACAAACCGTGGTCTCGCTACTCGTCTGACACAGGCCGGCACGGCGCATCTAGATTCTAAGCGGTGGACACCTTCGAGACTCTGCAAGTCGAGTCGACATCCTGGCACAATCAACAGACTTTCTGCACGGTAAATCCGTTGTAGGTTATTTCAGAGGGTCGCAGCGGGCGCGACGAGTGCTCGACCACGCAAAGAGCAAAACTTGCCATCCAGCCAAGGCGAATCAAGATGGCGCAGCGAAGATCATGGTCGAGCATGTTTGGCAAGACTGCATCTCACGTCGACCGCCGTTTTGGCATCTCAGATCCGGATTTCAGCCCTGGGTCTCCTGTTTGTCTCCTGTTTGCGCACTGCCTCGACCCGAGTCCCCAGATCCCCCAGATGCAGCCGCTCCAGCGCGGTTACTGCTGGTACTGCCGGTGCTTCTGGTGTTGCTGGCGTCGTTGGGTGAGATGGAACCAATGCGGGACGCGAGACGGCACAGCGGGGAACTTTGAACTTTGCCCGCCTTCGGTCCAGAAGAGCGGAGGCTCAGAATGTACGTCAACTGGCAGCCGTACACCGAGACACGGATTTTTTTGTAAGCTGTCAGTCGGTCCCCGCCTCGCATTTTACCCGCTGCAGAGCACGTATGTAAGGCATGCTCGGGGAAGCCAAGGAGGGAAAGGTGCACACAAGCTCTGCGGCTCTGAATGGCCGGTGCGGCGGGCTTGGTGGCGGCAGTAAGGCGCAAGGTCGCAAGGCCTCGCAAGGCCGCAAGAACAGCCGTGCAGGGAGTGTCCCCTCTAGGGAACCTGGGGTCTGGAGGAGCATTTCGGGGGCGCGGGTGAGTAACAGAACAGATGGCGCAGATGCAACATGTTTTGCTGTGCAAGCGCGGGAACCGGATCCGCACCAGACACTGCTGTCGCCCGCCTGGGATGCTGGGATACGTGGACGGATACATACCACAAATCCACATTCCATTATAGAAAGAACCCGAGAGCCACTGGTGAGATACCAATGTAGGGCATCGCAGCAGCGAGCAGGGTGTTGCGGGCGGCGCTGAGTGGGCTGCCCGCCCTGTGCAATGAACAGGTGTCGTTGAGCA
Organism: Lasiosphaeria hispida; assembly: GCA_033439745.1. Classification (NCBI taxonomy): domain Eukaryota; kingdom Fungi; phylum Ascomycota; class Sordariomycetes; order Sordariales; family Lasiosphaeriaceae; genus Lasiosphaeria; species Lasiosphaeria hispida. The sequence continues at coordinate 3,974,855 of JAUIQD010000003.1, forward strand.
GGCGACGATGGAGCACGCATACCAGAGAAGAAAAAAAGACGCGACTCGTCCCTCCCGCACGGGGCAACATCGTTTGAGGTCGACCCCGCGGTGGACTCGCGCTGCGTTGTGATTCGTCACTGAGGTAAGCGGCTGCAGGGGTTGCTGCACGAGCCTGCAGGCCAGTTGCGGGTGCGGAGACAGCTGGGATTCGCGGGAAAGCGCAGCTGGTGGGCTGAACAGGGACTGGATGGGTCCTGGACAGGGGCCGGCAGGGGTTGGCACTGTCTCAGATCTGTCGCAGAGCTCAAGCCCATGTCACGCGCGTGGCATCCACCTCTTCCACCTTGTCCACTTCGTCTGCCTCGACCAAAAAAAGCCGCCGTGCACCTCCACCCATCGCAACGTCCCCTGCCGGCTTCTGTCCAGATCCAGATCCCAACTCTCCGAGGCCTTCTGAGGTGTCCATTCCATCCAGGGAGCCCCCCGCCTGTACCTTTCCTAGTCGCAAGGCTGCAGCGGAACGGTCGCTCACTCGCCCATCGCCACCAAACCCGCCAAACCTGCCAAACCCGCCAAACCTGCCAAAACCAGCCCGCACCAAGCCAATTGCGAGCCTCAAGGATTGCTGATCACTTTGTCATGGCGGCGCATCCCCCTACCCATCCACTCTCCCTCACTCCCACCCACCCCCATCCACTCCTCGCGGCTTTGTCTAGTGTCTACGTCGCTCGGTGTTTGGGCGTGTAAGAGAGGTGATACGAGGGATTGATGATCCAGTGAAACCTCGAACCATCTTGTTGCTCCTGGTGTGTTTCCTGAGCCCTTCCAAATCTCTCTTGGCCCCCCCCTCCAAACATGGACTCGATGGATTGCGACACCGCCTCTTCGTGCCCGACCAAACTTTCTGTCTGAACATCGGTCTGAACACGAACGAGACGGGAAGACGGGAACAGGAACAAGTTGTTTCCCAAATCGAGCGGCGGACCCAAGAGTCCTGCCTGACCTTGCTACCCGCTCGGCCGGTTCATGTCCAAGCTGTCTGCCTTGAGGCCTCTCGTTCCCGCCGCGCTGCTGTTTACCCTTCCTTCCTCGTTGAGTGGTGTTGCCCGCTATATCGGGCCATCTTAAGCTCGGTAGCGCCATGGGGTGCATCTGCTGTGATATACATAGCAATAACGCAGCCGTCTTATAAGGCTGGATTCTCCAGTGAGGAAGCTGCGGGGGCCACCGATGCAGCCTCTCACGGGGCAGCAGGTCCTGAAAGAAACCAATCCCAAGCTGTTGGCCGACCAAGAAGCTGTGCCTGTGCTCGTGCCTGTGCCTTACTTGTTCCTTTCCTGGACCAGTGAGTAGTCGGTCCGGTACCTGCATCCCTCACCCATCCCGCTTGCACACCAGCCCGCGCGATAGCGCAATGGGGAAGGAGTGAAGTCGCCGACGTCTTCGTCAGCGCCGTCACAAACAAGTTGGGATCGAGAAAAACGCCACCACCGCAGTGCCGCACTCCCACAAAAATTGGAAGCTTGCCGGCGTGCTGGATTACCATTCCTCGGCCTTCTGACCCTCGCCATCTCCCCTCCACCTTCCCCGCTCGGACGCTAGTGTTTCTTCTACAGAGATTCGATGACTTGTTCTGTGGGGCCCCTTCCGGCGAACCCGCGAGCAAGGGTCCGGCCGGCCTGGGTCCGCGATGCATGACAATGTCCGCCGCTTTGGGAAATTATCTCGCCTTTAGCCGTCCCCGGGCGGCCTATAACTCGGCTCTTATGGAGATCACACAAGGCCAATGATGACGCGATCCATCCCTACTAAGGTCGCCGGGGCCGCGGGAACGGCAAGCCTACTGGCAGCCTGGCGAACCAAGGTGCTGGCATGGAGGGCGAGAGCCGGCGAGAGACGACGAGATGGGGCAAGCCGCATCTGCAGGAAGACGGCAACATTTCTCGTGAAGGGGGAGGGCGGGGGCAGCTGACGCGCCAAACACACATTCGTGCCGTGGACGCGTAGATTGGTTTGCATCGCCGCTGACGACAAGAGTCCTCCTCGCCAGTGGTTCTCGCCAGACGATCCACAGTTCTGAATCCAAGTTGTTTTACCTAAGGTAGCTCGGCTTAGGTCTGACTTATCGAGTTCCATATTCCTGTGCTCCGCTCCGACATTCTTATTATAGGGCAGTCCAGGCTAGTATCCCGACACAGACCAAAGGGAGCTTTGCCCGATCTCTTGATCCTGTGAGTAGGAGATTGGGGCCAGTTCGAGCGAACCAAGAGTAGGTCGGGGGACCTGGCTACCTACTTGCCTAGGTATTCTGTAGACGGGCATCAGACGTCTAGAAGATCGAGCAAGCATTGAGCCATCACCACACTAGCCCCTGTCGGGATAGAGACAACAGCACGCAACACATATACACCTTGTTACGCCTTCCTAATCAGTTCGAGAATGTGGAATGGGTAGGCAGGATATATCTGTTGCGGTGTCTAGTTGTCGAGTGACCAAATGACTAACTAGCATTGAATGCTGGCCTGACCCTATATGCAAAATACAGACGGGTCTTGCCAGCCATGATCCCCGTTGTTTCTGCAGCCGCATTTGTCCATAAACGCCCTGTCCTTGCATATGCCCGCCTGGACAACTCCATGTGGTTTTCCGAGCTCATGCGTTTCGTTGGGGCCATAGGTGAGATGGTAGGAATTGTTTTGTTCCTGGCCCCTTGCCCGGTCGGCAAGCAAACATTGAGCATGCTGGTGGAAAGGAGTCAAAGCTCAACCCATCCATTCTCTATCATACGATGGGTTTACCAGTTATCCATACTCCGCATGTGTACGACGGGGTAGGTGATGGCTGGGCGCCGGTGATCAATGCATCTGAGGCAGTTTGCTCTTGCCCCCACAGCTGAAGGTATTCCGGAGAACAAGGAAAGAAACCTTTTTGGCCTTTAAGTTATGGAGTGAACCTAGGGCAAACAGGCGCAGAAGCATCTCGACGATGGCTTTCTAAGGGATTTCAATATCTTTCAAGAGTGCTCCAGAGTAGCCGGCCTAACCAAACAACGATTTCGACCGTATGGTGTCGGGCTTCCACATTTTCAGGTGTTTTATTTGCTCGAGCCGGAACGCATCTTGACCAAATTTTACTTTGCTGCATTGTGCCCCCATACCCATCCAGCGTACGCATCATGGTTCGTGTAGTATCAAGCTGGCCACCTAGAGCTTTCCTGGAAAGGCTTATTTTGAGTTCACCAGCTCATGTATATTCTCGTACCCCAGCGAGGGGAACTCGAGAGCACGGGGAATTTATACGTTGGGTAATCGCAACCGAGACTCTTCTCACACAATAATGTTCGTCACCATCTCCAGCGTTGTACGGAATCTCGCACCTGAACGGTAGTCAGCCAACATGGGCGACGAACTCGGAGCCACCCCCACCAAAAAAATCGATACTCAAGACAATTTTTGGGAATGCTAAACAACGACCAGAAAAAACACCCAGACAAGCCCCCATGAAGACAAAAACCACCTTGCATGTCTGTAAGCACTGCAATCGGCTGTTTTATCTCCCTCTACGGTCTGGCCCCTCGTCTCTGTCGATGTGTGGGGCATATCATCCTGGTAGGTTGATTAGTATCTAAATCACTGGCAGCGATTATTCCCCAGCCATCGAGGGAAAGCTCGGCTGACGTAAAATAACGAACAGGTCGCCAGATGAGGAGGATGGAACTGATGAGGACGTACCAAAAAGAGGCGCCTACGGGCTACTCGGACCACCAGTTGCAGGAGATGGTGTGGACCTGTTGTCTACTGGAGGTGCAAAAGGATCGAGAACGATTTACGCCGGATATAGGTTTGAGCGGTGATGGTTGTAGTTATAATCGGTATGAGGCGTACCATGAGAGTCGGGAAGAGTCTTAGCAGCTTGCAAAGCGCGTGGTATTTGTAGGTGTAGGGTCATCTTCGAGGCCAGGTTGGTTGCTTGGGTTGATGGTGGATATTGGTTCCTCCCTATAGGCCAACTATTGTTGTTGACGAGCCCGAAGTATACTATGTAGGTTCAATATGTACCTGCTTCGAGTCGTGTTCTATGCACACACAAGTGGAAAAAGGTCCCTCCGACGTGAAGAGGAATTCCCTCAAAACACGAAGGGAGTCTCGATGTTTACCAAGATCTTTGCTCAACCTTTGCAGTGTCCCATATTCAGCCCAGTGGCCTTTCGAGGGCTAATATGCCGCACGCTATTAAATAAAGCAGAGCTAGAGTGATTCCTCAGCAGCTAGAACACATATAGACACCTATGAAAGGCATATGAAAGGCACGGGAAAAGCTAGGAGAACGAATACCCACATCCCCACCGGGATATATAACCCCCCTCGTAGTCGGATAACGCCAGCCAGAAAACCAAACCCATGGCTAGCCGCCTTACTTCTTGTTAATCCTCCGCCAGACCTCGTCCTCGGCAGCAGAGAGCTTCTCCCCAGCAACCTGCGCCCACTTCCTCGCCGAGTTCCAGACCCCGTCGTCGCTGTCTCCCCCGTCGCGACCATCGTATGCGAGGGGTGAGTTCTGGACATCTTGTTGATACCTGTCAAGCCCAGTCGTATTGGGGTTTTGCTGGTACCCCGGAGGGTGGGAGAGGCTACCGCCAGCGCCGGCGGAGGCTGTGGGCCCAGGAAGATGGCCGGGCAGAGCATACGACGGGGCCGAGGCCGTTGCGGTCCCGAGCTGAGAGTAGGGTGTGGTGGGGGCAGGGATGGACATCTGAGGCGGGTAAGTCATGCTGGGAAGCTGTGTGGCTGGGGTCGGTTCTGGGGGTTGATGCTTTTCGCCTGCCTTTGGGGGCGGAGGGAGTGTTGCTGTTGCGACCGGGAGGTGCGGGATAGCACCCGGTTGTGGCGGTGGAGGGCCGTCGCTGGACAGCGTACGTGTCGGTGTGGCCTGAACGGGCGCGTAGTTTGGGATGTTCTGAGTGCCCGTAGGTGTTGGTGCGCTGGCATCTGCCGGTATAGCCTGTGATTGCGCCTGAGTATGCTCATCTCTTCCGTCCGGAGAAGCGGTTTGGGGAGTGACGCCAGATGCCTTTGTGGCGGTGATGGGGCTTTCGGTATAGACGCGAATCGGAGGCATGTTTCCTTCGCCAACGACTCAACCGGATACGGATATGTTTTGTGTTGATATGTCGACAATTCAATGTGGCGGCTGAGTACCAACCAGGGCGAACTGCTGGTGCTTGAGAAAGAAAAAACCAATGAAATATTGGTGAGCGCTTCACTTAAGGATCTTTGATCAACCGACCCGTTCTTTGTATTGGACCAAAAAGTTGCTATGTGTCATGTTCGACAATGGCCATAACCCCTGAGGTTGCTTTTGCAAGTGACGACGTCATCGTCAGGTGATCCCAGGTGAAAGGCATGCTCCCAGCCTTCAGAACGCATTTTCCCATGCAAAATACGCTCATATCTTCAAAATCCCATCCAAGCTTGAGATCGGACCGGAGGTGTAGCTTGTTAACCTGTACTTGAAACTGAAACTCGACTTGTCCATAGCTGCCATAGCCGCAGAGAAGGAATGTATGTTGAGTTGTACCTAACTCGCGAGATGATGTGTGCATCCAGTCCGTCACGTATCCCTGATAGGTGAACTTCCTGCCCCCATTCTTCAGGATTGCAGGGGAAGGTAGGTTGGTAGGCTAGGCCTGGACGGGATTGGCTCCAGTGTCAATTGAAGCTTGTGGCAGCCGCTTCAGCCTCGTGGGGATCATTTCCAATGGCACTGTTCCCCAATTTTTCTGGCGGCCGACCGAGAAGCAAACCAACGGCCCAGCTGTGCCATTGAACGAACCCGATTTTTACAGCACACGACCCCATTCTAAGCCCCGACCGCTGGGCCGCCACGGTGGGAATCCGAACGCTTCGCGCATTTTACTGCGACATCCCAACATCACAACATCCGCAACACCAGCCTTAGTCGCAACAACAGAAGCGACGACGAGAATCCATCACTACCCGACCCAAAACAACAGGCTCCAGTAGCCAAGATGGTGGGAAAAGTTAGCGAGCGTGTCCTCCTTCGGGAAGGTGGGTGATGCGCTTTTGCGCTCAGTTTCGGACATGGCCAGGCGCTGATTGCTGACCGGATGCCAGGACTGGAGCGAACCGACAATGGCATGAAGCAAACAAGTTGGCCGGATGTCGTGCCCATCAACCAGAAAAACTACTATACGTAAGGCCGTCCTCCCACAGCAGGGCCATATCGCAAGCGACTAACCGAGACTGGCAGGGACTATATGAAGCGCGATGACCAGATCCTCTCCCTCAGGCTTCAAGGAGAAGCCAACAGGGACAGGCTGGTACAAAGTGCCAAGGATCGCGACCGCGCCCTGAACAACGCCAATGGCGAGATACCTCTTCCGATCGATGATCTGCAAGGCGAAGATGGCGCCACCTCCTCCACTACCTTTCTCGATCCCTCAAAGATCATCGTGATACACCCAGGCAGCCAGAACCTGCGCGTTGGGTTCGCTAGCGACGCGCTTCCCAAGACTATCCCCATGGTTCTTGCGGCAAGATACACCCAGACCGAATCGGAAATGCACGAGGCGCTGCCCCGGCGACAGTTTGAAGCCCGGACGATAGAACAGCAATATGGGGAAGAGTGGTCCAAAAAGTACCAAAAGATGTCCAATGACCTCAAGGTTGACATGCGCGCAAACAAGCGAAAGGTCCTCCCAAACTCCAAGGACCTTGTTATCAATTTCAACCGCCGGACCGAACCCGAGATCATCTCACAGCATAACGATCCCCTGCAAATCGAGTGGACCGATGTCGCGGCCTCGGCAGACGCGAATCCCGCCTCCTCTGTCTTCATCGGGCACCAAGCCTTGCGCATTCCTGACGACTCGGTTCCGAAGTACAAACTGTGGTGGCCAATCCACCACGGCTGGCCCAACGAAGACGACTATCCGACAAAGGCGCAGCTGTTCAACGACCTCGAGGCACTTCTCGATCGAGCCTTTCGCTGGGAACTGGGCTTGAACAAGCCTTCGGAATGGAAGCAATATAGCTGCGTCTTTGTAATCCCAGACCTGTACGACAAGAAATACGTCGAACAAATCCTGCATCTTTGTGTCGAGTGGTTCGAGTTTGGTAAGATATCCTTTATACAGGAGAGCATGGCAGCCACATTTGGTGCTGGCTACACACAAGCCTGCGTGGTCGACGTAGGTGCGCAAAAGACCTCTATTACTTGTGTCGAAGATGGTCTTTGCATCGAGGATTCGAGAATAAACCTCAAACTTGGTGGCTCCGACGTTACCGAGACTTTCATCAAGATGATGCTCTACGACAACTTCCCGTACCAAGAAATCAACCTGCGGCGGCGATACGACTTCTTATTAGCGGAGGAGCTTAAGATCAAATACTGTACCCTGTCGCAGGCAAACATCTCGGTTCAGAACTTCGACTTCCACCTGCGCGCCCCCAACCAGCCAACGCACAAGTACCAGTTCAAGTTCTACGACGAGGTCATTTTGGCGCCCATGGGCTTTTATGACCCCTCCATCTTTGACACCAGCAGCAAGTTGCGAGGCCGTCGGAAGCTGGTTGAGCGTTCTTACAACGCCTACGATGTTGATATCCCGGACGACCCTGGTTCTGCCGCTCAGCTTGCCATTCTAGCACTTATCCAACCATCTGTTACGGCGACCGCCGTCAGTTTCACGGGGGCACCCCATGATATTGCAACACCAAGCAAGGAGAAGTCTCAGCCCTTTAACTTCCTCGCCCGCGCCGACACCACCGGAACGCCGGGTACGTCAAACGCCCCTTCGCCGGCCCCCGAAGGAGCCAACACACCAGTCCCGCCACCTTACATTTTCGGGTCTCGGGATATGAACGGCGGGAGCCCCGCGCCAAGCGGCCGGAACGGCGGCACGCCGGCCCCACCCGGGAGCACGGTGGTGAACGGTTCCCTCGCTGCCCCAGGTGCGGCAGCCGAAGTCTTTCAGCGCACGCCAAAGTCGTTAGCCATTGAGCGCGACGCCGTGCTCCCGATTGCGCCGCTCGACATCGCCATCATGACCAGCATCCAAAACGCAGCTAAGGGCGACGAGAAGAAGGTCAAGGAGCTCTTGGGAAGCATCATGGTCATTGGCGGCGGCGCAAAGATCCCGCACTTTGCGCCCTTCCTCGAGGAGAAGCTCAAGCTGCGCCGTCCCGACTTGTCGGATCGCATCCTGGTCAGCAGGAGCGCCAGGGAGATGGACGAGCAGGTGGTGGTGTGGAAAGGGGCGAGCGTGTTTGCCAAGCTGCCGACTAACGACTCGTGGATCACCAATTTTGAGTACAAGATGCTGGGGTCGAGGGCGATTTACCACAAGGCATTGTGGCAGTACTAAGGACCCCACCGTGTTTTGCGGGTATCTAACTCGACTAACTAGTTACCTTATGATTGATGTATTACCACCTTACCTGATCTGATGTAAGGCGGGAGTTTGTGGCGTCGGGCTGCCTCTACGCATCTGGGAGGAGGGGATGGCTTGAGAGTCAATTAGGATGGGCGCAAAGAGAGCTATGAAGAAATGACCGCGTAAGGCGAGTGTCGTGCACAGTTGCGGCGGGGCGGCATTTTCAGATGTGGTGAAAGGGAAAACACTTGTGGAGTAGGTAAAACACTGGAATGGAAGCAAACAAGGCGGGCATCATCATCAGCATCTAGACCCGGCTGAGTGGGCGTGGGCGATTGACGGCGTCATTTTGGCGCATGGCATGGTGCGGGTGCATCCACTGTGATCGCTCCAGCGGGATGATTCCTCCACGGGCGTGTGCCTGCCCGCTGCTGTCATTCCACGCGTGCTAGGTAGGTTCATTGGCCGCAAGCACCCCCACCTGACGCGATCGCGCAGCTGGTACAAAGGTATGGAGGGGCCAAGTGAGTGCAATCCAGGAAGTGAGGGGTGGATGAGGGGTGAAGCGACGACAGCTCCCCCTTGGGCAAGCTTTCGGAGGGGAAGCTGAGCAAGGAAATTCCGTCTAGGCATATATGTACCGAATAGGTAGTCAGCTTGGTGAAACGAGTTTATTGACCACACTTTTCTTGTTCGGACGAGGCGCCCTCCAGGACTTCACCCAAGTGATATCAGCCGTCCCCGCATCACTTTTCCAGCTTGCGTTGTCGCGAGCATCCGACAAGCATTCGCGAGTCCCAGGGCTGCCATACCCCGCCGCTCCTCGTAGGAAATCACCTACTCGCCAAGACCCAGTTGCGGCCTTATAAACAAATCACATTGCAGCATGGTTGATCAAGCAGCGGCGGTCGACAACCTGCCCCCGACGAGGGACGCAACCCACCAAGCAGGCGGTGGTCTCTCGGGTGAGGCACACAGCGTGCAGACTCTGAACTCTGTCGTGCTCTCATACCTGAAGACCATCTATGGTGCTCATGCCCCCACAAGCAAGGAGAAGGGCCACCAGGGCTGGCGCAAGGAGGAGACGGCAGCTTTTCTCAGGCACACGCAGCGGGAGGAGGATGGCAGCGATGGGGTGGTGGCCGGCTCGGTAAACACGGCCTGGGGCTTTGACGGCTTCATCAAGTACATGTCGTCATCGGCGGCGAGTGTTGTCGCCCCCCCGCAAAAGCAGGAGTTTTCGTGGCCTCTGTCCAGTTACTTCATCAGCTCGAGCCACAACACGTACCTGACGGGCAACCAGCTGTACAGCGACTCGAGCGCGGATGCCTACAAGAACGTGCTGCTCAGGGGCTGTCGGTGCATCGAGATCGACGTCTGGGACGGCGACGACTCGGATTCGGACACGTCCGACTCGAGTAGTAGCGACGGGGGATCACCCAGGCAGAAGAAGAAGACAAAGGCGGCCAAGAAGGTGAAGAACAAGATGCCCAGCTCGCTGGTCAGCCGCCTGGAGAAGACGTCGATAGGCAAGAAGCTCGAAAAGTACGTCTCGGACGAAGCTCCAACGGCCGAGACAGCGACCGCGACCGAGACGGAGGCACCCCTCGAGAAGAAGACCAGCGCCACGTCTACAAAATCACTGCCGAAAACCATGACCTTTAGGGAACCGCGAGTCTTGCACGGATACACGCTGACAAAGGATGTCTTGTTCCGCGATGTGTGCACCTCTATCAGGGACTACGGCTTCGTCGTCTCCGATCTCCCCGTCATTGTCAGTCTGGAGGTCCACTGCTCGGCAGAGCAGCAGGAGGCCATGGTCAACATCATGGAGGAAGTCTGGAGCGGATACCTGCTCCCGGAGCCGAAGGAAGACGCCACGAGCCTGCCGCCCCCTGGAGCCCTGCGTAGGAAGATCCTTGTCAAGGTGAAGTACGCCCCGCCCGAGAATCCCGATGGCGAGAGTTCGCCATCTGAAGAGCCCGGGAAGCCGGTACCGTCGGCGGCGGCGGGAACGGCCAAGAGGAAGAAGCCTTCCAAGGTCATCCAGGCCCTCAGCAAGCTGGGGGTCTACACCCGCGGCGTTTCGTTCAAGAGCCTGACGCAGCCCGAGGCCTCGATGCCGACTCACATCTTCTCGCTGTCCGAGAACGGGGTGATGGAAGTGCACCAAAAGAGCGCGAGGGAGCTTTTTGATCACAACAAACACTACCTAATGCGAGCCTATCCGTCTGGGCTCCGCATAGGATCGTCGAACCTGGACCCGGCCGTGTTTTGGAGAAAGGGGATACAGATTGTGGCGCTCAACTGGCAGAACTGGGACGAGGGCATGATGCTCAACGAGGGCATGTTCGCGGGGACAGGCGGCTACGTCCTCAAGCCCGCAGGTACGTGTTGCACAGCCGAAAGCACGACAGGGTGACTTTGGTACGTACTGACACATGGACAGGATACCGAGTGGAAGAACCACCTCCCACAACCCCCAGCACACCAGCGCCCCAAGCCACCGCGGTCCGGCACTACACCATGAACCTCACCATCGAGGTGTTGGCGGCCCAGTCGCTGCCCATGCCCCTGGGTGACACGAACCCCAACTCGTTCCACCCCTATCTCAAGGTCGAGGTGCACGTCGAGGAGCCCGGCGAGCGGCACGGGACCAACGACCTGCCCGCCGAAGGCAGGGAGAAGGAGGGCGAGTACAAGGCCAAGACCAAGTCACATAAAGGCTGTGACCCAGACTTCAAGCGGCAGCAGCTTCAGTTCGACAAGATCCCCGGCGTGGTGCCCGAGCTGTCGTTTGTGCGCTTCCTGGTGCGCGACGACAGCATTGGGAGGGACTCGCTCGCCGCGTGGGCGTGCGTGCGTCTGGATCGGTTGAGAGAGGGGTATCGGTTTGTGCACCTGTCGGATGCGAATGGCATGGATACGGAGTCGGCGGTGTTGGTGAGGGTGACTAAGAAGTTGGAGTGAGGATGATGACGTCGAATAAGGGGTTGCTGCTTGGGACGGATAGCACCTATGTACTACTGGTCTCTGGGGAAAGTTGAAATGGAGGGTACTCCGTACTGTCACCGGCCACGACTGCTTTTTTTGAGTCGGTATTTTCCTTGAAGGATTCTCCGTAACTGCATGAACAATTTAGCAGGCACGTTTTCTTGGCTGAATTTATCGAAGCTTTCAACATTTTGAGGAAATATTCTTCATTTTTTCCCTCTTACTTTCGAGTTATGCGACTAAAGCCTTATGGACTAGATGGTAATTTCGACTGATAAGAATCATTGTGGTTCTGCCCCTTTTCTCGACTCCAGGAGTTCTCCTGACAACGGTGAGTGCTTGCCTGCCGGGACATCCTTATCTTATCGCATGCATGACACCTCGGTGGCGCGGCTGGTATGGAGGCCCCACCAAAATTTGATTCACGGTCCGACGACTCTTCTTCATCAATAAACACTCCGAGGGCTTTTGAGCCGCGACGTTCGACATGAGCAAACCTGGCTTCTCCTTCGGGCTGAAAAAGTCTGGCCCAACAAAACCTGCGTTAACCAGGCGGAAACCGACAACATTTGGCGGCGACGATGACGACGACGACGATGACGGCTTCCTAGCCGCCGCGCAACAAAAGAAACAACAGCCCGGCGCAAAAGCCGTAGGCATCTCCTCCCTCGACGCCTTCGAGGGCCTCTCGAACCCCTCCCCCTCCAGAAAGAAACCCAACTCGCGCGGCGGCGGGCCCCCGCCGCCCCCCTCGGCGCGCCCGACAGCAAAACCCCAGATCCCGTCCCAATTCGGCGACCTCTCGAGCGCGCTCGACACGCACAAGTACGCGCGGGCCGAGGCCGAGGGCGACGACCCGCTCATCTACGACTACGACGCCGTGTACGACTCGCTCAAGGCGGCGGGGGCGGCGGCCAAGAAGGAGGCCGAGGAGAAGGGTTCGGGGGACCGGCGGCAGCCGCGCTACTTTGACGCGCTGCTGCAGGCGGCCGACGTGCGTGAGCGCGACCGGCTGATTGCCGAGGAGAAGCGGCTCAAGCGGGAGCGCGACGCCGAGGGGGATGCGTTTGCCGACAAGGAGGCGTTTGTGACCGAGGCGTACAAGAGGCAGCAGGAGGAGAACCGGAGGCTGGAGGAGGCGGAGAAGAGGAGGGAGGAGGCGGAGCAGAAGAAGAATAAGAACAGGGGGTTGGCGGATTTTTATAAGCAGATGCTGGATAAGGGGGAGGAGGAGCACGCTGCCAAGGTCAAGGCGGTTGAGCAGCTGAAGGCGACGGGGGGGGGGGTGCTTCCGGAAGGGGAGAAGGAGGGAGCGGAGAAAGAAAAGACAGCGACGGAACGGGCGAGGGAGATCAATGCGCTCGGCGGCAGTGTTGTCATCAACGATGATGGCGAGGTTGTTGACAAGAGGCAGCTGCTGAGGGGCGGCTTGAATGTGGCACCCAAGAAGAAGGTCGAGGCGCAACAGGAGAAGGTCCGCCTGGCAGCGCGTACTCCAGGCAACGCGGGTGTTTCAACAAAGGGTATTTTCAACATCAGCGGAGGCAAGAACGCAATGCGCGAGCGACAGACACGCATGCTTGAAGCGCAGCTCGAGGAGACATTAAAGCGGTCGCGGGAAGAGGCAGACGAGGAGCGGGCCAAGGTCGAGCTGGTCTCGAAGAGCAGGAAGACTGGCGCGGACATTTCGAGTGCTAAGGAACGCTACCTGGCAAGAAAGAAGGCTGCCGAGGAAGCCAAGAAGAAAGAGGAGGCCGAGAGTGCCTAGATATCCGTCGTTCATAGATACCCCGTGGCCATGTGCCGGTAGAGGTTGCTCCCCGCCCGAGTTGTATGTAAATGTACATTTACCGAGCTCGGCAGTCCCCATAGCCTACGTGATCTCGTATCGTACAAGGTTGACCTCTGGATACATCCTTTTCCCACAGCTGGCCATGCCCAAGTCCTCCTGTTAGAAATACAGTGCAGAGCGATTCCATCTATGTCGCGAAGCCGTTGTTGTGAACCTCTTGCTGTATCCTCTTGACGTATGATGCGTTAACCAGGTTCCAGGCCGCCATGTACTTCTCCATGCACGACGTGGCGCATGTGCTTTCGCTGCTCGAGAGGGTGCTACCCGGCTTAGGGACGCATCTTTGGAAGCAATTCTCGTTGATTTTCTACAAATTGATGGGTGTCAGACCCATGAATAGACAGGAAAGGGGCAGCGGAGGAACGTGCTTCGATGAGTTGCTTTGCGTTGTTCATATTCGACTCAAGCTGCACCTGCTTGATGATAGCCTTCTTGACTGCTTCGGAATCCATGGCTTCGGCGGAATTGGGATTGTGAGCGTGTGGGGTATCGACGCTGTTTGTTAAAGGCAGTGTCTAGGAAACTTTTCGAGGTTGGCCGACAGTGCGGCCTGGGATAAAAATTACAAGGTGTGGCGCAGGCCATAAAGGCTGTTTGCAGGTGAGGCTGAGGCCCGGGGGTACCACCCGTTTCCACACACACATGGCGCCGACAGGGGTAGCTCAGCAGAAGGGGCCAGAGGCTGAGAAGGCACCCCGGCTTTTTTGCCGCACAGGCCCCGGAACCCAAAGAGGCCAGCTAAATGGGAAAGCCAGCAAGTTGGAGCCAACGTTCAAAAACACATCAGCCACGCTCGCACAGCTTGATGTGAACACTCTTCGGCCCAGCTCCGAACGCCCGCACTCCTTCCTCGGGCTCGACTTCTGCCCCCTTGATGCCTTTTTCCTTCTCGTTGGACTTGCGCACATCCGCCCGCTAGAGTTTCCGCTTGCATTCGCCGACCAGCCGGGAACCGAGAGCAATTGCTGGCGACGGCGACGGGCACATCATGTTGCTGACGTCGACATTGTCGGCCTTGTGGCTGGCCACGCTCTCTTGGGGTGCAGTGCAGACAGAGGAGGATGGCACCGTCAAGAGCATAGGGGTATGTCACGGCTGCGCAGCGACAGCGCCTTGCACACATACAGAACTTGCTAACACTGCTCTCTTGCGCCCTCGATAGCTACGGACCCACACTCTCGTACAGGTAGGTTACTTCCTGACCAAGCCCTTGCAGCTTTGCATGAAAACTGACGCGGAGTGTTTTGATAGCCATACCTGGATTCTGATATGCAAAGTCGGTGGTATGACTTTGGAGGCGACACAATTGTCCGCACAGACCAGTATGGATTCACCCTCTCATGGAAGCTTGACTATGCATACTTGTATGGCCAGAGCCCTGACTTGGTGCTGGTATAGATACATACGCCTGACTTCGGATCACCCGTCGCAGAACGGGTGGTTGTTCTCGAGAGTGCCCCTGACGGCAACAAACTGGGAGATTGAGGTGGAATTCAAGATCCACGGCAAGAACCAGCTCTATGGCGACGGCTTCGCCATGTGGCTCACCAAGGAGCGCGGGAAGCTAGGCCCTGTGTTCGGAAGCGCGGATAACTTTGAGGGTCTGGGCATCTTCTTCGATACGTACAAGAACAACCGTCCCGGTGTCGTTTTCCCCTATGTCATGGCCATGGTGGGTGATGGCAAGACGACTTACGACAAGGACACCGATGGCAAGAGCACCGAGTTTGCCGGCTGCTCAGCTAGGGGCATCCGACACGCCAGCGTGCCGACCAAGTTCCGCTTGACCTACTTTCAGGACAAGTATCTCAAGTTGGAGCTGCAGTACAAGACCGAGGGCGAGTGGACACTCTGTTTTGAGACGAACGAGCCTCCCGCGATCCCACAGGTTGCCTATCTCGGCTTCAGCGCCGAGACGGGTGAGCTCAGCGACAATCACGACATTATCTCCATCAACGCCAAGAACCTCTACACAACCCAGCCGACAGGAAAGCCTACCCCTGGAAGCGGCAGGGGTAAGAAGACGGCCTCTCGGGAGGGCGGTAGCTGGACCTGGTTTTTCCTCAAGACCTTCCTTTTCTTTGCTGTCATTGGTGGCGGTTATGTTGGATTCACAGCGTGGAGGTCCAGCAACAGCCGGCGGAGTCATCGGTTTTGAGGGGGGCCAGCGAACGTGGATGGAGAAACGAGGACGAGAACAATGAAGATGAGAGAAAAGGAAAATCGCACATATAAGTCTTTTGCATGGCGCGACAGGCATAGTCTATTTTCCCTTTTGCGTTTTTCCTTTTTGTTTGGTTGTCTGTCACACGGTCTAGTACTAACTGAGGCGGCCTCCTTGCTCCATGCAAAAGCGAAGCGGGTTCCCTGTGTATCAATAACGCTCTCCAGCCAGCCCTGGAAGGGGTTGGGGGTTTGGCGTCCATACCTTACTTTAGCTTCTATGTTTGGACCCCAATGGGACATCCACAGTGAAATATTGTCATGAAATGGTTCTTGAGAACCCAAGATGATGGGATGATAGACGAAAAGTGCTCAACTGCTGCCAGGAGGGTAGATGCGTTGCAGCAGTGGGTAGTGGGCCCGGGAGTGGCAAGGCATGCAGGCAGGGCAGGATTCGAAGTGGTCGAGGGCTGACTGCAGGCAGGGTGATAGTGATATGTAGATGACTACACTCTACCCCGGTGGCGAGAGAACAGAGATGAAGCTCGTGCGTTCTGAGAAAGGCATGTGTCGTCCGTCTCCAACTGCCGCCAAAAGAAGGGGCGGCGCAGATAGACAGAAATACCGCAGCCACCTCGAGCCTCGGACAGACTGGCTTGACTCTTGGCTGGGTGTTTGGCATGGCCATGCATGGTCTAGCGAGTCGTATCTGGTGGTCCTAAACCTCTCTCTGCCCAACACCGGCCTGGATGCGCGCTTTTCTTCTTCTACAGATGCAACGCCCCCCTTTTTGCGTGCGCGTGCGTATCCGAGTTGAGGACGGCCATGTCTATCGAGCTGTAGATACTGCGCAATTTCTCGAGAATCAGTCCCAAGTCAGACGCCCTGATCGCCAAGGTCTTATCTAGGACACCGATCATCGTCTAACCCCGTACCCCACCAAGCCCACTAACAGGAGCCCAGTTGATTGGACGTCTGGGCCATAACGAGGTGAAGTGGAAGCTCCGCCCTCGGCAAGGGCCCCAATAATCCTTGCTGGGCGATGCCAACCCCACCATCACAGGCCCGCGTGCAGCGCGCCCGCACTGCTGCGCTGTGTCCCGTTCGGCCCCTCTACCCCTCAGCAGCTCCCTAGCAGGCCCCTTCGATTCATGGTTCATCCCACTTCGAGCCCACCGACAGATAGCTTACGAACACAGAGCCCACCTCTTCAAGACAAAAGCTTGGAAAGTCTCTCCCGATGCTAAATGCCAAATGCTAAATGACGGAGCTCCGTGCGTCTGCTCGTGCTGTCTGCGGCCCAATTGACCTTGGTGCTGACTCCTGCAGCTCCTGTCATGCCATATTTTTCAACGGCGGGGACGGGGGGATTAATACACGCGGCGGTCTGCTTAGAAGGCTTGAGAAAGGAGTAGGCTTGTTTAGGTTGGCAGAAGTTGACAAAGGCGAAGTCGGGTGCTGCTGCACTCACGACGAAACGTGGAAGCGACACCTGAACCCAGCCTCAGGAGCAGCAAGCAGCGAGCAGCACCTCAAGCAGCTGGGCGAGACAAGGGCTGGTCCCACCTTTCCGTTCAAGGCCCTGCCCCCCCCCCCCTGCCCCAGCGACCCAGCGACAGCAGACAGCAGCATCCTGGATCTCACAGGACTCCATCCCCTCCTCTTCGAGGTACCACCATCCTGGCTCTTCTTTGCAGCAGCAACCGACCTTGACTGCTTGCCCCTTCGCGATCGCGTCCGTTCTGCTCTAGCAGTGCCAACCCGACAGCTTCAACTTTCCCGGCCGTGACCGACACCCACATCAAATTCAGCTTCAGGTTTCCGCTGCTTGCCCTTCCCCTTGGCTGTCGAGTCTTTGTGTGCGCAACAACACGACACCACGAGCCGCAACCGCCACGTCCGATTCCTAGAGGGGAGAAAGAAGAAGACAATCTGCAAGGGAGAGGGGAACGCCAAAGCTTGCTCATCAGAGACAACACAGCGACGGTATACTACAACTACCTGCCGGCCGCATACCTCTCAGCGCACACTCAACGCATACCACCGGTCCTCTACGCCGTAAATCACAGTCTTGTGAACACCTAGAGTGCTCTTGCGCCTTGCCCTCCAAGCCTTCCAACATCATCTCACCATCTCTTTGTGCCGCCCTGTAAGCCAACTACCGCCCAAGAGCTTGATCGTGCTCCGAGACTGTCTGTCGCATCGACTACGAAACATCGCCGTAGCGTCGCCGTCTCCTTTCCATCTCTTATCCCGCAAGCGGTTTTGCCAGCTCCGCAGACTCCGATATATTCAGTTCTTGCCAATTCGGTGACCACGTCGATTTCTGCAGTTGCACTTGCCCGCCGCGACCAGCGCGCCAGCAGTTTCCGTCGCCCGTGGTGTGACCTCCTAGGCCTGCCGAACCCATCCGACTGGCGGTATCTGCTAATTGGCTTGTCAATTGATTGCCGTGCAGCTTCCCTCGCAGCCGCCTCCTCCGCGTCCCTCATTCCCGGTCGTGCTTGTCCAATAAGACGGTCCGGGCCGCGCTCGGCTGTCTCGTCCAAGTGAACTTGATGCCTAGCCTCGGGTTTCTCAAGAAGAAAAAGACCAGGGAGGGCAATACGGACCCATTGCCGCCCAGTAACCCGACGAGCCCCGTCACGCCTACCGCGGCCAAGAGCTTCGACCAGACCACCATTCCCCTGGCCCCTTCGCTATCCGCTACGTCTCAAGCGACTTCCCATTCGGTTGCAACAAGCAAACAGGACGCGCTGCCCGAAGCAGCTGATCAACCGCCAATGAATAACCTACCACCCCCGCAGGCCTTTCTGGCTCAACACACTCCGTCGCCGGGGACAGAGCCGCAAAACCTCCCGCGCATCTCGAATCTAATTAACCCGCCTCAGCTTGACGGCCCCGCCGCCTATCAGCAGCAGCAATTAGGTCCCGGTCTCTCCCCTTCCCCTGCCAACGTTGGTGCTGCCGGCAGTCAGGCCCAGCAACCCGGAAACATGGCATCCCTACAACAACAACAACAACAACAACAGCAGCAGCAGCAGCAGCAACAGGCGCAGGCTCCACAGAATCAGGTCCGGGTGACCAAGGGCAAGTACTCGCTCGCCGACTTTGAGATATTGAGGACTCTCGGCACGGGCAGCTTCGGCAGGGTCCACCTCGTCCAATCAAAACACAATCAGCGGTTTTACGCCGTCAAGGTACTAAAAAAGGTACAGGTGGTCAAGATGAAGCAAGTCGAGCACACCAACGATGAGAGGAAGATGCTGGGTGAGGTGAAACATCCGTTCCTCATCACCTTGTGGGGCACGTTCCAAGACTCGAGGAATCTGTACATGGTGATGGACTTTGTCGAGGGCGGCGAGCTCTTTTCACTTCTACGAAAATCCGGGGTAAGAACTGTTTGGGTCTGGGACGGACTGATTGGGTCTGTTGGTATTGACACTGTGTTCAGCGCTTTCCGAATCCGGTGGCCAAGTTCTACGCAGCCGAAGTTACGCTGGCTCTAGAGTACCTCCACTCACGAAACATTATTTACAGAGACCTGAAGCCCGAAAACCTCTTGCTTGACCGGCATGGCCACCTAAAGATTACCGACTTTGGCTTTGCCAAACGGGTGCCGGATAAGACGTGGACGCTTTGCGGTACCCCTGACTACCTAGCCCCCGAGGTTGTTGCTAACAAGGGTTACAACAAGTCAGTCGACTGGTAAGGCAGACCCCCCGGCTGCGGCTGTCTTGTGGCGTGGAACTGACAGGGCTGCAATAGGTGGTCATTGGGAATTCTAATATACGAAATGCTCTGCGGGTACACGCCCTTCTGGGACGGTGCGTCCGCGATGAAGATTTACGAAAACATCCTGAGGGGCAAGGTTAAGTATCCTGCGTACATCAACCCAGATGCGCAAGACTTGCTGCAAAGGCTGATCACAGCGGACCTTACAAAGCGACTGGGCAACCTGTTTGGCGGATCAAACGATGTGAAGCTCCATCCATGGTTCGCCGAGGTAACCTGGGATCGTCTAGCAAGAAAAGACATTGATGCCCCATACACACCGCCCGTCAAAGCCGGGGCGGGAGATGCAAGTCAGTTCGACAGGTATCCAGAGGAGACGGAGCGATACGGACAGTCGGGACAGGACGAGTGAGTTGACATGGCTGGTTGGGCGTAATGGGAGAGGGGGATATACTAATGGGTTTCTAGATATGGCCATCTCTTCGCCGACTTTTGAGGCTGCAACGTGGCTCTCGGGTGCGGGTGGCCGCATATGTGCCGGGAGCTGCGGCGTCTGGGGTGGCTGCCGACAACCAATGGGCTCGGGTGCAAGCTCGGCATTGCTAGAGGCACTGTGAGGTTGGGTCTCTGGTCGAGAGTACAAGGATGAATTTTTTTAACTGGGCTGACAGGTGGAGTGAGGAGCCAACGGGTGCTTCGTTGGGCAACAGGGCACAGAGGTATCGGCTCGAGGTTTTAGGTTGGTGTTGCGGATGCACAAGGCCACATGGGACGATGAGACAATGATAACGATAGGAGGCACGCTAACAAACTCTTGGAGTGGGGCGGAAAATGAGTTGTGGATGAAGTACTACCTACGAATACCACCTACGAATCAATCAATTACTATACTACACCCTTTGTTTGTTTATTAGCGCGAGACTTCACAGGGGGGTAGGAGCCAAGGTTTTTAGCAAATGGAAATCCATTGCGAGAGCGTAAATAAAGTGACATTTCAACGGGAACAGGGGATCCCGCGCGAGCTTTCCCTCGTTTCGAAGGGCCTCTGGGATATGTTGGTGAGTGGCGTCTCTAGCGTTGCCAAAGGCACCTACTAACAAACAAACCAGGGTTGGAGTGTACGAGAGAATCATGGGCGGGTTTGCGATGGAATTGCATGAAAAGGTAGGTGTACGTACGTGGTTATTCGTCCTCTGAGAACCGCGTCCCTCTTTTTTCCCCCTTTTTCTGTGGTTGTCAAGCTTTCGTTTGGCAAAACATGTGATTTGCAGCTCTGCTGCTGGGAACAAGTCACAAACGAGCCAATGAAAGGTCAACCTATCACTTCAATATTTAGGAAGGATTGGGAGGCTTGTGGTGGTGAGGATCCGAGAAGAAGAGAAACTTCCGCTGCCAACCAAACAAGCTCGCCGTTGTCCCTCAAGCACGGGTCTCGCAGGAGGTCTCTCCAGCAGGCCAACTGAGGTCGAAGAAGTCCGGCCAGGCAAGGGCCCGCTACCAGCGACCAGCCACCAGCCGAGCCAACCAGCCCAGCCGAACCCCACACACCTTCGAACCGGGGCATGGGAGGCCTGGACGGGGCTTTTCACTCCCGACCCCCCTCGTGTGCTCCCCCTCCCCCCGCGATTGGGATTTTTGGGAGTGTGCCGCAGACCAGGTGTGGACAAGGGTGGTTGGAGGGGAGGGGGGGAGGTTAGGAAGGTGGGGTGGGGGGGGGTCGTTTCTGTCCGACTCTCTCCCAACCACAAGGTCAGCTCCCGAGCTTGGCTCAACTTGGCAGCAAGTTGCCCCAGGCGGTCCGGGTCCTAGCTTGCCGCGCCGCCGCACCGCGACTGTTCGATCGATCTGATGTCTTGAGCTCGCATTTTTACCAGGCTGGATTTCGTTTTCTCCAATGTTTTTTTTTTTTTTTTTTTGCTCTTCATGTCGATCTCGTCTTACATCTTGATGTATGCTTTTGGATTCGCTTTTCGCTTTTCGCACCTTGCTTCTTTTACTTTTGTTGGAGTCGTGTCCAGCGCGTGCTACCGTGTGGGGATTGAATATTGACGGGTGAATAGCGCATTCGGTGGACAGCGTCGAAAGGAGAGGCAGAAACGGGCGGTGTATCTGTGGAAGAGGCGCAAGCCAAAGACCCCCAAAAGATGGATGATTATATGTTCAGGACCTACGTCACTGACTGCAAATGCGTCACAGAGGCAACCAGCTATCTCGAAATCTTAAATTACTCGGTGAGTTCGGGCCTTTCTGTTTTGTTCCGATCATGGTACCGCGGGATCGGGTTTAAGCTGGAAGGCAGAGAGAATGGGGAGGGGTGCTTGTGGCCAGTTCGGTTTTGAAGATGGGACGGAAGATGAAGGACCTGGTGGCGGTCATAGCTAACCCTGATTTGTTGTCTGTCTAGGAACCCTCGCTCAACACGGTCGAGGAGCATAGATTCCGCCTGGATGAGCTGCCGGATGAGTTCAACAACTTTCTGCATCGGCGGGTGAGTCCCATCTTGATGGTCTCTTGGGATATGGACATGTGAATATGCACTGACAAAAACTTGCTCACTCAACAGGGCGCCTTTGCACCACCCAAGCTCAAGCAGGGCGTGACATTTCTCGGCGGCATTCGATTGATGTGGGTCAACTGCTGACAAGCTCCATGTCAAGGGAGCAGTGTCCGACTAACATGGGTTACTGCATTCAGACTGCAGCAGGGCGCAAAGCACTCCGAGACCTTCTCTCCCCGCTACATATCCCTATCGCATAGGAGCTATGAGGACATGGTCCGAATCCTGCGCCTCCCCTTCCGCGCTATCGAGGGAACGAGTGTTGTTGGTCCCTTCTACTGGGCTGCCTTGGACCAAGATGATGATGATCCGCACTTGCGTATGTTCCCAACTGAGCTACACCAAGGTCCCCCCTATTTTCAACTGACATGCCGCCCCAGAAATCATCTTCCGCAAGTCGGATGTGCGCAAAAAGGGAATGACCCGCGGCTGGGAGTTGATACTCTCACACTCGTTCAGCACCGGCATCACGACGGGCTACGCCAAGGGGACCGACTCGTCGGACATGCTCCAGTGTATCGATCACCTCAAAGTCTGCGCCGCCCAGGTTCTGCATCCCCTGCTCCTGCCCATCATCATCCTCAGCCATGATCTATCGGCCAAGAACGACCAGAAGCAGCGTGAGGCCCGTGAGTGGCTCCGTCTGCTGGAGCACGCTGTCAGTATGCGCGATGAAGTTCTGCCTGAGGAAATTCGCTACATCAAGGAGTCAATGGTCGATCTCGACCAAATCAACCGTGACCTTGTCGAGTGCCACTCCCAAGTGCTATGGAAACGGCCGCAGGCGTATCAGGAGATTATCAAGAGCATGGAGAATTCCATGCAGATATTTTGGAAACGGGCGAGGAAAAATACAGTATACGGAGGAAGAGGAGGCGAGGTAGACAAACTGCACCGCAGTATGCTAGCGCGCTTGGAGTTTTATCAGGCCAAACTAAAGGGCATCGAAAATTATGCGCATACGACACTCGAGAGGCTGTCGATTCAGCGGGCAGCGGTAAGACTTCTGCCTCTTTCCTCCATTCATCCCTCATGGGGCGGTGTACTGACTGGCAATAGCTCTACAACATCATCGCCCAGAAGGAGTCCAAACTCGGTCTCACCATGGCGGGTGAACAGCGGCGTCTGGCCCACGCCGCCAAGCGCGACAGCACCTCGATGAGGACGCTGTCTCTCCTGGGAGCCATCTTCCTCCCGGCAACCTACCTCGCCTCTGTCTTCAGCATGACCTTTTTCAACTTTCAGGCCCAGAACGGCGGGGACGGCGCGGGCAATAACAGCAGCAGCAGCAGCAGCAGCAGCGGTAACGGCAGCGGTGGAAACGATGAAGGCCCGACAGTATCTCCGGACCTCTGGATCTACTTTGTCATCACCATCCCGCTCACGCTAGCCATCGTGCTCACCTGGCGCTGGTGGGACCGCCGCCGCGAGCGCATCTATGCCCGCGAGGACGAGGACATCGAGAAGGGCATCGACGAGATGGAGGTGCAGATCATGGAGAACATGCGCAAGCGGGCCATGAGCAAACAGCGAACCTGGACCGCCGAGGGCCGGCCGTCGCCGACATGGACGCAAACGAAATCCTATCCCGGGTAGGGAGCTGCCGGGACATTTGAGCAAGGTGCTGATACTTTGCCAGGTGCCGATGATGTGTTTTTATTTCATGATGATTTGGCTTGTTGAAATCGATGATCAGGACGATTTACGATTTTACGATTATGAGAGACGATATGTAGAGCACGACCTATACTATATTTTGTGTGTTTTGTATAGTCTTAGTAATACCCTTGTATACGTTGTGAGCTAGAGTTGATCCGTCTTGCTAGTCCAGCGCTAGGAAGTTGCTATTTGGCTCCAAGGTATACCGTGAAAACTCTCCTTAGTTACAGGAGCAAGGTTTCATCTCATCTAAGCACTTTCTACCTTGGGATGAAAATTCATGGGAAAAGCCCAGCCTCCGCTGGCTTGTTTGTCAAAAATTGGCGATTTGCAAACACCAGAAATACGATGTCGAATTCTCACAAAAGAGGCCAAGCGGTCACGATACACATGGTACAACTTTACACTATTATCATCAACTGTTCGTACATCTCCCCACTCACCCATTAGCACCCATAGGTACTTGTAGTCAACAGTACAAGTATTTTACATACAGCCTGATACACCGCTTTCTATGTATGCTACATTATAATCACAGTCCCAATCATACAAGTGGAGTGAGGTTCCCCTGTCTCTCCCTTTACACAAGCGCCTGTCCCATGAACATGCTCTCCTTGACCTCGGACACGATGTCTCTCCTGTCGTCCTTGCCCACAAGCACGATGCCGCGGCCGCGCCGCCCCATGCGCCCAGCCCTACCCAGCCGGTGGATAAAGTCAATCGTCGTGTGCGGCACATCGTACAACACGACATGGCGGACCGCCAGCGTGTCGATGCCTCTCGAGGCCAGGTCCGTCGCCACAATGACCTTGGTATTCGCCAGGTGGCGTCCCACCCTGGCGACGCCCTCGCCCGTCTTTTGCCCTTCCTGGACGGCCACGGCGGCCGCGGCCGCGCCGACGCCGATGCTGGCACCCTTCTCGCCGCTCACGAGCAGCTTCAGCGGCTCGCTCCGCGTGAACGAGGCCAGCATCTCGGACTGGCGCTGCTCGGGGGTGTCGCGGTGCAGCGCGACGGCGTCGATGCCCTTGGACACGAGGTAGTCGGCGACCTCGCGGGTCGTGTCGCGCTCGTTGACAAAGACCATGATGCGCTTGACGTCGACCTCGCCCTTGGCGCCGGGGCTCTCGTGGCGGGCCGCGTCACGGCCGATGGACCAGACGGCGTCGGCGCAGGCGAGCAGCTTGTTGTTGCGGTACGGGTCCTTGGACGTGTCGATGACGCCCAGCTGGACGCGGCGCGGGATGGCGTGCAGGTTGGGCGTCGTGATACGCTCGATGTTGGGGAACTGCGCGACCAGGTAGCTGTCGAGCCGCTTGGGGATGGTGGCCGAGCACAGCACCAGCTGCTTGAGGGTTGACTGGACGCGGTCGAAAATCTTGATGGTCTCGGGCGCGAAGCTGCGGTCGAGGAGCGAGTCGGCCTCGTCGACGACAAGGTGGGTGACACGCGACAGCACGTAGGGGTCCGCGTGCGCGATGCTGGCCAGCAGATGGGGGGTCGAGACAATGACGTCTACACCCAGGGGGTTGTACAGGTGGCGTCGGTTCTTTAGCGCGTCGTAGCCGGCCGAGAGCCCGCGGACCTTGAACTTGGCGACGTGCGAGATGGACTTTGCGACCCTCACCACCTGGTCCACTAGCTCGCTGGTCGGTACCAATACGACAACACGGGGCCGCGCCGTGTTGGGATGGGGCTCAAACGACTCGATCCAGCTCATTAGCGGCCGGTCCCCTCGCCGGGCCTTCTCCTTCGCAAGCCGTTCGTTGTAGGAGGCAGCAGCGACATCCTCGACCTCGGCTTTCTTCAGCGAATCCAGGGCCGGCAGTAAGTAGGCCAGCGTCTTGCCAGAGCCGGTCTCGGCGGCCAGCAGGAACTCCTGCCTACCCTCGGCCGGGGCCGCAGACGTCCTCCTCCGTGTCTTGCCTATCCGTTGTCCCAGAAGCGCGGGGATGGCCAGCCTCTGGACCGGTGTCGGCTTGATGTCGACCATCCCCTTCAGCACCTCGTTCGCAACCGCCTCCTTCAAGACGGGCAGCAGCTCAAACTGGTCGAAAGACTCGACCTCCTGTATCCGCTCCTTGACGCTCGTCCGCTGGCCGTAGCCGATGGTTGTGAGCGCACGCTGCATGTTCAGCGCCTTGAACGGGCGTTTCCCTCCGCCCTTCTTGTCCCTGTCCTTTGCGCGGTCCCTGTCCCTGTGCGCCTCGCTCCGCGTGCTCATGGATGTGGGTGTCGCGTCGCGGGTCCTGGCAGCGGCCGGGCGCTTTGAGGCATCGATGTTGGCGACGGTGCGGTTCATGGCGGCCCAGGGGCCGGCGGGCATATCCTTGGATCGCTTGTTGTTGCCGCCGCCGCCGCCGTTGACGTCGAGGCCTCGCGAGGCCGGTGGTTGCGCCACATGACTGCGGTCAGAAAGGATCATGCGTGAGGGCGTGCTGCGACGATCTCGCCGTGTCCCAAACGTGCGTTGGTTGGCCCATGGCAGGCCTGGTTCCAGACTTACTCGCCCCGGCCTGGCAGCCGAGCGGCATACCAGGCACACAGAGTCTCGCGCAGTCCTCAACATGGTTGCCCGTGAGTCGGTGTGTGAATGGCCATCCGAAGTCAACAAAAATTTGGCTGCAACGCTGGCAGCGGGTGCAAAATGGCTATTCTGCCGCTCCCATTTCTACACCGCCCTGACCCCTGCCAGCATTTCTGCTGCCTGCCGGCACTAAGACTTGGCATGCTGTTGAAAGTATTGCACACCCAGTATGCGAAGACCCACCGATCCAAATTACAGACACGGACAGATTACTACTAATACTCCTGCTTCTCCTCTCCCAAGCACAAGCAGAGCACCCGAAGTAGAGTAGAGCACAATGGCGCAGCAAACGCAACAACACAAGTATGGCACTTGAATGCGCAACTTCCTCCTGTCCCCTTTCCTATTGTACAATCTCGTGATCCTGTGTCAGCAGTCTGACTATCCCTCCGCGCTCGTTTACAGATCCCAACACCATGACAGCCACCTTCACTCCTCTTCTGTCTTCCCTTCCCCCCATGACAATGCACAGGAAATCTAAAACCAAACAGCCTTCAATGTCGCATATCCGTCACTTGCTCGTGCGGTGTCCGTCATCGCCCACCATCTTCCACCACCCAACCCCCATTAAAATTGCCGCTGTGCTTGCCGTGCTTGCCGTCAGCAGCCTAGGGAGACGAGTCACGATGAAGCCATGCGCTGTTGCCCTTGCCGGTGCTTCCTTACGTTCTTCGTCTGCCGCCGCATAGTCTACTAATAAAACCACCGATCCATTCGACAAAAAGAAGCCTGAAAAAGGCCTGGATCCAACCCGCCTCATGATCCGGTGGAGGTATCGCTGCCGAATGAATCGAGGCCCGTGTGTTGAGACTCTCGCCTCGCGCCCCCCTCTTTTTCAGCTGTGCCGGGTTATTAGTCGACCCATCCACGGCAGTCGCCGTACTCTCGCCAGCAATCCCATACGCTCCATTAGCAGGCTGCGACGCTTCAACATCCTCGTCCGCATCGCGCTGAACATGTTGATCACTGCTGCGCGTCACTTCTCCGGCAGCGTCTTTGACATATTCCGCTGATACGATCACGATCGGGGGACTCATCCGTGGACTCTCGTTCGGGCCGCCATCCGGTGTGCTGGATTCGGGTGTCTGTGGTGCCGCCTGTTCTTGGTCCGGTCGCCCCACAACCTCGGCACCCCTGGAATCAGACGCATCCGGGCCTGAGTCTGACGAGACGCGCGAGGCAATACACCTTGGTGATGCTGCCTCTGGTGTAAGAAGGCCGTCATTCTCCCCTTTGGGGGTAGAAGGCCTCCGGCTATCTTTCATCGCAACCCCCTCATCCTCATCGCTGGCCGGCGACTTGTAATCAGATCGTCTGCGTGGCTCCGACAGCAACACCACAGGAGCACTCCTGACCTCTGCTGGACTTGGTTCTTCGCCCTCGGAAATCGATTGAAGAGACAACATCGACGAATGGTTGGAACTGAAAGACCCACGCGGGGACTTCGGTACTTCAAGACGCCTCGGTGCACGTGGAACGACAGGACTCACGGGGATCGGTGACGCCAAAAGAAAATCCCCCGTGAAGTCTTCCGTTCCCCGTCGAGGTAAGCCAACAATAGGGGATAGCGGTGCGCCTTCGAATGAGGCCTGGTCTTCGCCGAGGCCCGTTTCAAGCTTGCGCACCGTATTGATAATCTCCTCCCTGTTGAATGGGAAGGGCTCCAAAGTTGGGTCATTGACATCGATCTTGTCGGGATCAACATCATCTTCCGCCGCTTTGATCTCGGTATGATCGTTCTCATGAAAGTCGTTCGCCCGCGAATCTTCATCGTCATCGTACATGCCGATGCATTCGTGGGCAAAAAGAGGCGCCTTGTGGTCCACCAGTTCATATTGATCGCCTAAAAAGCTCACATTCTGGGCAGGAGTTCCAAATGGGCTGTTGTCATCTGGAAGGATTCTGAACCCAACAACGGGCTTCGAATTTTCAGCTTACTGGGGAGTCGGGGTGGTGAGGATGGGGAGAATCTTACCTCTGCGCTGTCTAGGTCTCTGGCGGTATCTGCAACTTCTGCGGCGGTATTTGCGACCTCGGTAATGGGAGTAGATGACATTCGGCGATATCCAATCTTTCCAGCCTCCTCATCAGTTATCGGGGTCTCTGGCGCCTCTTTGTTAAGGATGGCAGCCGTATCCGCTACCTCTGCAGCAACGCTGGCAAAGTTGGGGCTACCGGTGGCAGAGCGGGACTCGGGATTGAGGCGGCTCAGACGAGCGTCAACTGGTTTTTCGACAGGCTGAGATCGACCATCACTAAAACATGTCGTTTTGGGCGAGATCGCGTCGCCGTTCATCGTCGCCTTGCCATTCACCTCCTTATTTCCAGGACCGCTTTGTTCGGCTTTCCCCTTAATCAGAGCCTCGCTAGACAGCACAGGATGATCAGCTATGGTTCTTTCTGCCGAAAGGAACAAGGTTGTTATGCTTACCTATAGTCGAGTGCCTGTACCTTCATCTCGTTGTTTGTGTTGCCCGAACGATCAGTCGCAGTTGGCGAACCCTCGTCGAGAACCCACCAGTTTCCGGAACCAACGCGAAACTTGTATTGGATCTTTGAGCCCGGCTCAGCAAAGATCTCCTTCTTAAAGACATGTTCCCCTCCCCCCCCGGTGGTGTAGTCCATCTCATGCGGCTCCCATTGCGGCTCCGAAAAAGTGCCCGCAACGAAGATGGGCGGTTGGGTACCTAACTTCTGATAAGAGATGGTAGCGGAAGCTTTTGGAGGCGCCATTATGAATGGGTTGCCAGTGTAGGAAGTTGAAAAGTACAGGATTACTGAGACATGGAATTCGATGCTTATATGCTGCTTTCCGATGGTATAGGGAAGAAGCTGTGATAAAAGGCTCGAGGAGGACGGAGCAGATGGCCGCGCAAATCGTGTTAAATCCGCCAAAGTGCGGATGTTGTAGTTGGTCTCTCACGCGGCTGGTAACAACCCGTCAGCAAAGCTCTCCGACGATGCGCCACTTTGAGGGGGTTCTCTGCAGAAGGCAAGATTAGATACCTTACTTCAGGCGAGGATCCTGCGGCTTCCCTCTAGTTCCCCCGAACACTCCAATGTCACACCACTCGCAGCTCGATAGGTAATTCAGTCGCCGGGCATTGGATGGTTCTACAGCAGGATGCTAGAATATAAAAATGACGACCTGGTGTGAGAGAATATACCTCTCTGCTGTGTGGGAAGGAGGCAGAAGCCCACTCACCGTGGTGGTGGGAGAATTCGACTTGGACCGGGCCTAATTGAATCGAGGGCGGCCCTACCCCAGGCCTTCGCTTTGGGGTGAAAGCCGATGACGTGCTGCGCGGGCGGGGGCACCGCTAAAGGGACAGAAAACCTAGGTCTAAGAGTCTGGTTGGTGGAAGGGCTTTGCGAGGGATGGATCTTCAAGAGTCTTGATTTTGTCAAAACCTGGCGCAGCAGTTCTTTGATTGTTGGCTGTTCTTTGGCAGCCGTTGACCAACTGAGGGAGAAGAGGCCGTCCTCGAGGGAGCGTTGAGAACGGCCCTTCCATTTACTTGTCTTTTGAGCTCGCACTGGGCTGACAACCGGGGGCTCCTTCCCCATGCTCTTGCAGGTCAATGATACTATGGTGACGGTAGGCATACCTACAGGCCCGTAAGCACAAAACACCTCGTAAATTCCAGGGGGCCAAGGCCTGACTTATTCCATGTTTGCTAGCGCAATACATTCAAGCCACCACTAACCAAATCAGTCCATATCACGGTACTTATGTACAGGCCAAATTTGTACATAAAAGTAAGTACTTTACATCGCCCTACTTCCATAGGGAATCCTCCCCCTTATTCGCAATAACCTTCCTAAGCCGCGTGGGCATTGAATGTGCCAATTTCTTCAAAAAGTCCATTGGAATGGCCCGCCAGACCTCTTCTACAGCTGCGCGCAGCCGCCGGGAATTTGGGGACTCGATGTCATACTTATTTCCCAGCCAATCTTTCATTCAAAACCACACATTTTCGATTTAAAATTCTGGGTGGTGGGGTTAGGGCCTTACTCGGAGGTCCCTTTTCTATGTAATTCCCATGGAAAAGTGACCTCTGAGCAAAATTGCGTAAATGGCTATAAAAAGTGGGCCGGAAATGGGGCAATTCACCACGCTAACAAACATTACGGGGCAGGTGAGGTAAGCGCACAGTCGCTGGGTACATAGCGGCGATCTCCCCGCATTCTTGATGGCAGCCCTCCAAAATGTCGTCACTGATGGCAGCCACCTTAAACTGGACTCCACAAAAAGACCAACGCACGGTTTTAGCCAACCGTTTGCCGCTATCCAACTATGAGAGACTTCCAAGACTTGGAGGTGGAGGGAGTAGCAGTTAAACAATTAACATATATGATTCTCACCAAGTTGGCGAAACCACAGTTGGTAGGCAAAGAAAGGGAATTTGTCTCTACAAGACCGGGAAGTTCGGGAAGTTCGGGAAGTATCAACCAACTCACTTTCCAATGAATGCAGATAAGTAATGCATTCAAAATGCATATAAAATCCAAGGTACTTGAGGTTGTGCCACACCAGCACGCTTGGCTCCAAGAAGACATCGCAGAGACCACCATAACCGTACTCGAGCTGTTTGCCAAATAATGGTCTCAGTTGTTGATGGCGTGTCTTGCAGGGATGCCTGCCGTCATCCACGTGAAAATAGGGCGGTGTGTCTCGGCAAAAAGATGCCTTGCCTGCCGCCGTTCCCAGACAGCGGGTCATGGTTGGGCTTTGAGCAGCGACAGCGCAGACCTGATGGTTTGCATTCCAACAATCACCACAACAGAAGCGCGCCGCAGCTACACGTCCGACGTGTAACCACTCATTAGCCATGTCTCTGCTCCCCCCCGACACGATCCAGGTCAAGCGCAAACGTGGCGTCGAAGATGGACCTGTTGACTTCCTTCGTTCGTTGCGCCCAATCTGCCCTGCCTTCACTTGTTGCCTTACTGACAGCTGCCACACCAGAGGTCGAGGGAAACAAGCGCTTCCGAAGCCTGTCTGGCGACGCCACCTGGGTGTACCAGCGCAAGGAGGCTAATGCCGACCGTGTCGACCGTCCTACCCAGCCCTCTCTCCCCGTCATCAGGGCAACCAAAGAAGGAGACGAAAACCGGCCGATCAAATCCCTGCGTAGGCAAGCCACGCCAGCAGCTGCAAAGGCGGATGCCCCTGTGACGTTTCCAGTGCCAGCACCAGCTTCCGTCGTCGATCCAGCGAATGAACAAATCCGCCGATTCCATCTGTCGAAGCTCGACTCGTCTGAGCCAACGAAAGCTGGTTCCTCCAAGAAGCGTGGCGCCCCCGCCGTGTTCGTCGAGCGCAACGCCAAGAAACAGAAGGAGGCATTGGACTCCAGGATATCTCAGCCCTCCAGGGCGGGAGGCATCTCTCACGATGCTCCCACCGAGGCGCTGGCCGTAAGGCCATCCACGCCGATATCTCCCGAACCCATGACTGCTGCTGCCCAACCACCCGCCCAGACCAGATATAAACGGCCTGGGACCAAGGCTCGCACCACCAATTCGTCAGTACCCGCAAAGCCCAATCTCCCTCCGTCTTTACTCAACCGCGAAGGCCTCGATATGGATGAACTCGCCCGAGACATGGAAGCCTACACCCTCAGCCAGATAACGAAGACGCTCGACATGATGGATTTCAACAGCAGCAGGATCTCTGCCACTCCTAGCCCGGCCAGCAAGTCCAGATTCCGACCCAGGGCGCCGGTCCAGCGTTTCCCGGACCGGCACCCAGACTACGTGGCGCCGGTGGAGGAGGCGAAGGCGGTGGCGGCTGCAGACCTGATGGCGACAGACAACGATGATACAACGGACGACGAGGATTACGTGCTTGAGACGTACGAGCGTGTCCCCGCCAGCCGGTTGAGGGACCAAGCCGTTCCCCCACACCGAGTGGGTCTTCTAGTCTTTGACACGGAGCCCGAGAGGACCGAGTTCTTCTACGGGAACGAGGAGGACAGTGACGATGAGTTCCCGGAGGACGAGGAGGATGAAAATGGTGGGTCTCCTTTACCCCTTTCCGGATTAGCATGACGAACAACTAACATTGGCGACGCAAAAGCCGAGAACTACCACACAGCAGATTACCCTGACGAAGATCTCGATTGGGACGATGAGCTTGACCGCAATCCGTATCGTTATCACGACTCAGGCGATGATGGTTTCGATGAAGATGGTATTGAGAAGGATGTATGGGATAGGTATGGCGAGGCGAAGGGTGTCCCTTTTTGACCTTGCATGCGAGCGCACCTGTCTGGGTTTTCTGGGTTTAATTGATGAGACCTGCCCATTGGAAAAGCGGATGGGGCATCAAGCGAAAATCAGCAAAGTAACAACAATGTGTATTCACAAACATGTCCACCACCTGTCGTACACTACATAGTTGGTTCTGCGGTGGCTGTTGTGCACCAACACGTTATACCCTGAGTGAATCCTCCTAGTATATAGAAAGCAAGCAGTTATTCACAAGCTCTGATTGGATCCAATTCCATTCAAGAAGCCACCCTTCATCCGAATTCACCCTTTTTCCCCGCCATAATTAGAACCAGATCATCTCAGGCCACCCCATTTTCCTCTTCTCTTCATATTCCCATCCAGATACTGTCATTGCGGCATCAACCCAATATGAAACCCGTAAGCAAACACAGGGACGTTATTCTTACAAACACAACATTGAGTGCGAGTACACAGCACCCGTAAGAAAAAGAAGGGACAAGAAATCCAAAGGAAAAAAGCGAAGACACCATGTAAATAGCTAAACATCCACCCCGCCCCCTATCCCAATCGTTTTGCTCCATAATTCCATATAAACATGACACATGCATTACCAATTTGTCCACAGTCCGGACTGACATCCAATTCATGCACAGAGAGACCTACAGTGAGCTGCTCGGCCCCAGCCTTTCGGCTTGTAAAAGTGTAAAGAAATAAGAGACAGTTCGGGTATTCCCCTCTTGGACAAGAGGCATGAAATGCGTATCCCATGTACTCAAACAAGACAAATACCCACGCCATAGAAATGGCAAGAGGCGAAGAAATGGGGCCATAGGCCGGGACGTGGAACAAAAAAGGAGATAAATGTTATACTCTTACACAAGATGGAAAGCTAGTCACTGTCTCCCAGGATTCCGCGCCTCCCACTGCTTCCTGCGCGCTAGCCACCCTTCCCTCTGGAGTCTTCTTTTCTCCGCTGTTTCTCGCTGGTTAGCCGATCTTAACTTCAGCCACACACCGAGGACATCTATCTCAACCTAGAAGAGCGAATAGGAACGAGAAAAACTCACCAAGCGCCATTGTCTCCTCTCTATGTTCAGGCTGCACCCATTTGTTGCTCTCGTCCACAAGATCTTCGGGGAAGGCATCCCTGAGTTTGGTCTTTCTCGAACGGACTTGAATCTCCACTGCCAGGTAGCGGACGCCTCGGTAATCCCACCAGAAGTACTTGTCTTCTTTCTCTTCCTGTTCCTCAATTTTCTTCTCCTCGTCAGACTTTCCTAGGATGATCCATTCGTCGTCGCTCCACTCATCGTCACATGGCTTTCCGTCCTTCTTCTCCTTGCTGCCCCTTTCTGCTGTGATCACGCCGAGCGGAGGGAGTGAAGCCGAAGGGTCGGCAAGAACCGGGAGGCCATCCTCTGTTAACACGGGGATTTTTTTGTTGGCTCGGTAGTATCCACAGTTGAGTCCGGTTACGGAACGTTGGGGGCCTTCAGGATACCACCGGGCAAATTCAGCCTGTACATCGTTCCATGGCAACCCTAGGTCGACAGCATGGTACCTGATGAAGAATTCTTGATTCTCGGTGTACGGCGTGTTTTGCCGCTTGCTTTTTCCTTTCTTCTCTGTCTTCTTCTCGACCTTGGGATATGGCTCTTGCCTCCTGCACGACTTGATGGACTCAATGCGATTTGGACTTGTGCGGCGCCGGGTGTGCCTTATTGGGACTGAACATGATCGCTGGCTGCATTTATCCTGGCGGTCTTGGGATCTGACGGTCAAGGGCGAGGCCAGTAACTCTGATGGGAGGGGTGGTAGCGAAGGCAGCGACTGGGAGCGAGCTGAAAAAGCCGGGAAATTTCCGTAGAAAGGAAAGCCGGGACTCGGGGGGCTTGTCGGAGCCAATTGGGGCGTCGGCAGACCGTAAGCTGTACTAGAAGAGTATGACAAAATGCTTGTTGCTCGCCCGCCTGGCGATGGGACATCCCCCAGGAGGTGAGAAATAGGAGGGAGGCGCTGGTCTAGTTGAATATGCAGAGCGTTCCCTGCGGCGAGATCACGAGTCGACGAAGTGTGCCAGCTATGAGCTGGGTCAGGAAGCAAGCCAGGAGCGCTAGCAAATAATCTGGGGAGGGTGCTGCCGCAGAACTTCCCAACTGGTTGCTGTACACCAGGAGCCGTGGAGTGGGTTCGGAGTGGGAGGTTCAACCGGGGTGTATCAAACGTAGGGGGCGGCGACGGCAAGGTCAGCTTGCTGATACTAGGAATCTCCATTTTGATTGGGACATGCAATGCTGGCTTTTCCCAAGGTGAGTAAAAGGGCACCATTGTGGAGGAGCAGTTGTGGGGAGAGCAGAATAGTGGAGGTGAAGGGGGAGGCGAAGGTGAAGATGATAGCTAGAAAACACAGGCTCTACGATATGTGCTGAGGGTAGTGGATCTGGACGGGAATCCGCAGCGGGGTCTAATATACATAAGGAAATGGGACTGGCAAGATGGCTCTGCAAGGCGGGCCTCTGGGGAATATCCTCATGCAACAGGTCGCAATTCGTGATGATCTCTCCCGCTGCATCTGAGAGTTCCACTATACCTGCGATGCACGACATCTCGAGCAGCTAACAGAAGACTAGCGATCTGTAAGCTTCAGGGAGGGGTGTGGATGTTGTGGCCGTACTTGAGTGTCTCGCCCGTAGGCTTGATGGCCGTGGACGTTGTATATGCCAAGCTAATACGTACCGTCGGCAGCTAGGAAGCATTTCCCTGTCATCTGTCGCCGAGGGGTTGAGGGGGGGAGCAACGACAAGGCTAGGCCAGCGCCTTCGAGCGGTCCAAGCAGCAAGGGGGCGTCAAGTTCCCAGCTTGGCACCAAAGTCTTAGACAGCCTGCGGCGAATTAGGCGGATCAGCACGGAGGTAGAATTGATCTCTCCGAGCCCTAGAAGCCACAGCGTCGCGGCAGAACGGTGTCGTGTCACAGATCTCACGGGCCAGCTCTTAGTGGCGAGGCGGCAGAATTAGGTTAGCGAACGCTGGTGTCGTGCTAATGTATCACCTGCCGGCGAAAGCGACGACGTTCGTCCCGTGTCCACGAAGGGGTGGACCCTACTTACTTGAGGCAGGCAACCAGGGTGACCAAGGCGACCAAGTCAACAAGTCGACATCCCGTCGAGCTCTAGCCCAGTTCCTATTCGTCAGTTAGCCCTAAGCTTGACTACTGGTGCCGTAGACAGAGCGGAGCGCAACCTAGCTCAACAACTAGGCTGTAGAGAGAGAGGAAGACACCACCGTCTAAACTAGATGCTTCTGGGTTCGAGCACCTCTGAGCTGACTGAACTCCGTCCGAACCATCACGGGCCGCAGGTTGGCAGGCCTCTATAGCGGCCTTATCACCGTGTGCCACGGTCCATGGTGAAAAACAGATGGCGGTGGGAATAGTCGATTGTGGGAGCATGCAAGTGTTGCTGCCCATCTCAGCTGGTACATACCTAGGGTGGCTCTTTCCCGAAGGTCACGAGAGGGCGCACCTGGGACGAAGAGAAGGGCGAGGTGGGCGAAGCCGGGCAGCCTGCAAACCTTCTCTCCATGACACGACCCGACTCGCTGCCTGCCTTGGGTACTCTGCTCCTCCCATGCCATCGAGGCTGTGACCTGCCCCTCTGAGGACGTTTCTGGGCTACTCCTTTCGGTTGCAAGTGCAGTCTGAGCTAGGATTGTCATGCATGTTCGGCAGCTAAACAAGTGGAGAGGGCCAGCAGCTGCTAGCCAGCGGCAGCTACCACAACCGACAAGCCACTTACACTTCAAGATCACTGCCTTGAGCGATGAGGGGCATACACCCCATTTCGATACTCAAATCCTATTTGTTCCCCTCTCCGTCGTGCTTTGAGGTCTTCCAAGCGCCATAGGTAGCCTCAATTCGGTTGCGAGGTGTTGCCCCTGAGAGTGTTCATTAGGGTTACATATAATTACTGATAGAAAATAGGTGGTTTGAAACTCAACATTTCAGTTTTTCCACTATTTTCTCTCCAACAGAAAGAGTGAGAGTGAGAAAGGTCCCTCGTATTGTAGAGAGAGTTGGTATGCATGTATCACTACTTGCCAACAGGAAAAAATGCCCAAAAATAAATGTCGGCCAGAAGGATCTGTTCTCGCGGGCTAGGAATATGGTATACGCGCCGAGTCGGGTTGCATGTTGTTGTCCGGCTTGTGCAGCGATTGGCTCAATAGTTGCAGGGGCATCATGCATGAATTCTTGGCTCCTACCCTACGAAGCCTCTCTTCAGCCTCTCTCTACCCTACCACCTTAATCCTTCCCTCCCTGGCCACGACTTTGTGTCACGAACTCGTCATATTTTTACTCGTTCATAAAATGGCATTGGCAATTCCTCCCTCAGCTTGCTTTTTCCCCTCTCCTGCTCCCAGTCGACAAGCCAGCTGCTTATTGTTTTGGGATTCGAGGACGCATCCTGCAGCATTTCGCATCAGATCTGAGATATGACGTGTTGCTCTGCCACTCCACCCCCCCCCACCGTAGTAACCCGTCCAGCTAGCTTGATATCTTATCACCTTTACCTCACCTACAGTTCACCTTGACCAGCCACCTATTCGCTTCCCCTGCGCACACCATATACAGTAAACAAAACACATCTAACAGCTCTCTCAATTTCATGTATCATAGACAGAGAAGCACTAAAGTAAGATACACAAGATGTTTTAAGGAAGTGTTTGGCTGTCTTTCCAAGAAAGACAGGTCTAGAAATGGGGCCGGCTGTTGCATCAATTTCTCCTCTCTCATCTTACGTCCCCCGCAGCAGTCTTTCATCACCCAACGCGTCACACGACATATACCACTGTCAACAGCCTCTCAATCTCCCACTGTACCACACCTCGCCCAAAGCGCCGCAGTCGCTGCAAAGCAACCCCACGGCTGGCTGGTTGGCTGTTGGCAGCAGGCTGGCTGTGCGTCTCGATCCCTTGCTAGATCTGGTGTAACTCACTCACCTCATCGATCGGTCTCGGCCCCGGCATCTACCCGTGAGAAAGGGGGGGTGAAGTTATAATTACACGGCAGCTGTCATCTCAAATTCCCCGGCTTTCCCTCTGGCACTTCAAATCCCCATGGCACAAAATCTGGAGAAGTTTGTTTTACGAAGGGCCACGACGCAAGTGCCGAATGGGTGGTCGCCGCCAGACGCCGTGAAGGGAGAACTAAGTGCCTAGTCCTGTCTTGTTTCTTGACTTGTAGCGAAGATCATGAAGGAGGGTAGGATGAAGGGGAGAGAGGAGTGCGAGAAAGCATCAGCATTATCCGAAGCTTACTGGCCTTCACCGTAAAACTGCATTTTCTGACTGCAAAACCGCACGGTGTCATCAGTATGTTCTACAGTCGAGAACTGCCTCCTGCGTTTTTAGGCCTGTTTCCATTACCCTCATCACCTCCAGATGCCTTGCCTCCGCTATTTCGCCGGCCCTCCACTACGACGCCCAGTTGTACCCCAGCATCGATCATGTTACCTTGCCCAACAGCGTCCTTGAACGACTCATCTCCCGAGAACCGCCTGTACTCAACATGTTAGCAAGCTGATCTGGATCAGTCCTGGATGGCCAGAGGAAAACCCTGAAAAAGCAGTATCCAGAGGCGACTACTCACCAGCCTCGCTCCTCGCCCTCGGACAGATGAGAGCAGTCGCTATTCAGCTCACAGCTCCACCCCCCTGAAACCCCTCGGCCTCGCCATTCAAGACATCTGATCTGGCGATCTGCATTGCGTGCATCGGCGGCACTTGTCACGGCATCGCCTTCTTTCTCCTCTTCCGCCGCCACCACATCCCCGTGGGGGGCCGAAAGCTGGGGTTTCCGCTCGTCAATCTCCGTTGCATTCGCAACCGGCCTATTGTCTGCCCCACCGATTGACTGTAACGGGGAGACCCTCTCTTCCTCCTCCCCTCCTCTCTGTGCTAGCCTCTCCCCCGTGTGCTGCCCTCGTCGGCGTTGGTATACGGTGAGTCCGCAGGTAAAGGCCTTGAAGTCCTCAACCTCAATATCGTCAGGCATGTTGCCTATGAGGACGCGGCCCAGCGCAATGACAACGGCAGCGTGTGAGCACAACAGGACGGCACGGACGCCATCCCGGTCGCACTCAGAGATCAGGGCGTCCATGGTCGACGCCACACGGTCGTGGAGCTCGTCGACGCCTTCGCCTCTGCGGGTCGGCACTACTACCGGCCTATAATCCAGATCCAAAAGGGCGGGGAATAGTGCGCTAAGCGTCTCACGTGGGGCGGGCACGGGGTGTTCGAAGTTTGCCGCGCCATACCACTCCCCCAATCCAGTCTCGCCTCGGATTAAGAGGCCGCTGCCGTTGTAAGCTGCCCCTGGAGCAACCGTTGATGGGGCTAGAGGTGGAATGTAAGCCGCGCTGCGAACAAAGGGCTCCACCGTCTGCAGGCAGCGGTAATAGGGGCTAGAGTAGACACGCTCAATGGGGGGGTCGGCAGACAGTAGACGGACGCCCAGCTCTTTGGCCTGTTCTACGCCGTGGGCTGTCAATGCTGGATCTGCCGCTCCACCTGTGGGTGACTTGAGCATGGCTATGTAGCTGCCGCTGGCCGGATCGACGAGCCAGTTAGAGCGGAACTAGACGGCTTGCCCAGGTCAGCTAATATATCCTAGCAGAATGTTTTTAGAACCGGGTGGGGATGCCTAGGCGCGTCCATGATCTGAGACACAAGCCCCCCTTTGGTTGACAGTTGGCCCTCGCAGCATGGCATAACGGAGTGAACTCTATTTCCCTGACATTCCCGTGGCGGTGCTAGCCGAAAAAAACGGGGGTACAAGGGGTTGGCATGGCCATCGAGTCAAGTCCAGCCTAGGGACCGTGAGGATACTAGCTAAGATGGTAGGCGGGGCCTCATTCTCCACAAACGACGGACAAACGGCCCCGACATCCCTAGAATCCCGAATCTGAGCCAATCCGTTCAACCACTAGGGCGAACGGAAGAAAAAAAAAAGGGGCAGCAAGCCAAACAAGACAAAATAAGCAGCAGCCAGGGAGCTGGCAGCATGGACTAACCCCATGGCGCGTCACGTAGATCACTTCTAGTGACATTGCTAGGGGTTGGCCGTGAGGCTGGTGGCGGGGACACGGGGAAGAGAAACGCTGATATAAGTGTGAAGACCGATCTCGTTGGTGTGTTTCGAATTCGGGCACGCGGGGCTGTTGTTTTGAGATCAAGGATAGCAGCGCTGCCGGGTCCTCTTTGATTTGCGCTTGACTTGGATGCTGGCCTGATCGGGCTTGTGGATTGGGACGTGCTAGGTTGGTGCGGAAATGGTATGCTTTCACTAAGAGGAAACTGTTTATTGGATGGAGGTGCTTTTGCGTATTATCGAAAGACGACGGTTGGTGTTAGAGGCGGTTGATGAGATCGTGGAATTGAAGAGAGGACGTGTTCAGTGCTTGATCAGGAGTGCACTGAGCCGAGGCTCGATCTCCATGATGGCGTGCATACAAAACCCTAACCCTCCAAAGTGGGGCGGGAATGAGACGTTGGGGGTGGAGTTTCACCCCCAATTCGAGCTGAAGAGCTTGTTTGTCTTGATATGTGCCCATGCAGCTTCACACCAACCTAGGCCCAAATATATTCCATATGACCTCGCAATCCGACAACGTTGTTCTTCGGAAAGGGCACGACGCCAAATCCCTCACTGGGCTTATTCCCATGCCGCCCATCACCGCTGTCTCAACTTGACCTCGTGCTCCAGCCAAAAATTCCTACACGCGCGATGCCCCCAAAACTCAACCCACCACTCCCCAAAGCTATCTTCAACGTCGAAATCCACCTTGGCGATCCTTTCGTCCCTCTTCAGCCCACAGACGACACACGCCTTGGGCGCCGTGAGTACGCCTTGCACGGCATGTGCTGCCAACGTCGCACTCAGCTCGGCCACCTTCAATATCCCGCCACTACTCAGAACGCCATTAGCGTTTGCAGCCGCCACCGCGGCCCTTAGCCTCCCGACCTGTGCCTTCCACACGGCCACGACCTCAGCCGCCTCACGGTCTTCGCGGGCCGTCTGCGTCCTGTCGACGCCGGCCAGCTTCATGCCGCCCTTGCCGCCAGCAGCCGAGATGGCCATGCCCTGCATCAGGAACTTGTCCCGGTGCCAACGCGGCTTGCGGCCCGCGATGATGCGGCCTGCGACGGTCGCGAGGGCGAGGTAGCTGCGCAGGAAAACGGCGGTGGCGGCGTCGGCGAGGACGCGCTGCTGAGCTGAGGCCGGGAGGGCGTTTATAGGCTTCAAGAGCGATGTGTTGGCGAGGTCGAGGAGCTGGGGAAAGATGGAAAGGAGGACGGATGGAGGTGGAATGTTGGTGGGGGGTGGCCCAATGGCTGTAGATGTAGACGGGAGGGCTGTTGGCTTTGGTTTCGGCTTTCCCTTTTCAGAGTCGCCCCAGCCCCAGTCTGGGACTGGTTTCTTGGTTATTGAGTTTTGTGGTGGGGGCTTGTCTTCGAATTCCGCCCACTCATCGTCGAATCCGTCCTTTTCGACCGAGGGCCAGGCAGTAATTGGGGAGGGTGATGCTTCTTTGACTGCTATTGGGAACTCTGGTACCAAGGGAGTTTCGACCCTAAGCTGTTTTACCTGTTCCGGTTTGCGAGTTTGAAATGAGCCATATGGAGATTTCGGCGCCTGGGGATAAGACGATGAGTTGCTGCTCAGGCTCGCACGAGAGAGATTCAGTCCAGGGGGCTGCTTCTTCGGTTGCTGGACGGTGCTGTTGCCAAATGCGGACGACAGCAGATCAATGGTCGGTTGTGCTGAGACGACCACAGGAATAGCTGCAGGTGCCCCTACGGTCTCGAAATCGCCAAAGTCGTCGTCGCCACCCTCACCCTCGGCACCATCAAAGTCGTCGGCATCGAAAAGAACATTGGGGTCTGAGTTTTTCTTGGTCTTTTGCGAAAGTTTTCCCGACTCCGCCCTCTCCCAAGATGGCCGTTCCTGCCAAGGTTCCAACGTAGACGAAGTAAGATCGATATCCAACAACTTGTTGGTCATCAAGTCGATCGTCGACGCTCTAACGAGGCGCGTCCGTGGTGGTTCTGCTTTTGCGTTTCCTCCCATACTACCCGTACTCGTTCTGCCCACACCATCCGCACCACCCATACTGCTGAAGCTAGAGAGGGCAGGCTGCGGTTGAGGGGCATTGGTTGCGGCGGTTTCAAAGTCACCCCAGGCGTCATCGTCCTCTTCTGCTGCCGCCGTTGCATTTTGCCCGGAGGGATGTTCGGTCAGACCCGCAATATCCCCCCATACACCCGCATTCTGGGGCCGGTTGACATGCACTGCCGGCCATGCGCTCCAGCTCGTCTGGGCTACTGGCTGCTGCTGAAGTGGCGGCCACTGTGAGATTTGCTGGCCCTTCTGGGGTTGAGGAGCCAAAGGGGCAGACGACAAGAAGGAGAAGGGTTCAGCTGCCGCGGATTTTGCGGCTGCCTGCTGTGGTTTCGAAGCCTTGGGCGGGCTCTCGAAGGCAGCAAAAAGGTCGGCAGACATTGTTGGCGTCTTGGTTGCGGTTCGTCTGTCAAACTCGATCACCTACCTAGAGCTCGTAGCACAATGCGGGCAGGCGGACATGACGAGAAGTTCCACAGCCCCAACGACGTCATTCGGCGGCGCAACGAGGCGCGGGTCGCGTCGGCGAGATTCGCGGTCGCGGTCGCGGTCGCGGTCGAGCGATGCGGGATGCAGGAACAGAAAGTCGCAGCGTGAGTCACTTTCGTCCCTTCTCTTCCTTTCGTCGATGGCCAGTGCCTCTAGCTCTCCAGCTCTCGCCGATCGGGCTGGATCCCTGCCTGCACCTGGTGGGTTCGAGGCTGGTGATTTTCCCGGGGATTGGGTGGCGGGGGAGCGCCCTGCAGCGAGACAGCTGCCGGGCACAGGGGTTTTCTGGTGTGCTGAAGACCCCCAGATGGCAGCCCTAGGATTGGGTCCTGTCAGCTCAGGAGGCCCACTTCCTTGGCTGCGCGCGTTCCGCAGGTTCCTCGCTCACCCGCAGTTCCAATCGCCTGCTGACTCCCGTCCCACCGTCATCAGATCAGTAGATTGACGAAATAAACCACAGGTATATACATTACTCAAGACCCTGCTCTTCGTGCGCAAAGCGGCACCTCAAATAAGCACGCCTGAGAATTCTCTCCCATTTTTTCCTTCGCTGGTCGAACATGCAGAGCGTGCCATAATCATCATGAGATCCTCAGCTGAGACGAAGTAGGTCCCAGCCCCGTTTCCTCTTTTGGTGTCTTGACACTGCGCGCCAGACCAACTCACAATCCCACAGGTTGAGGTGGGAAGAAACGCTCCAGCACGGCCCAAGCATCGCCAACCTCCAACGGGCTGTCAAGTTCAACGGCCCCGCTAGTCCGTGCCTCGCCGGCTGCCGTTCCGTGTGCTGGAGAGCCTTCCTGCTCTTCCGCGATGCCCCCTTCACCCAATGGTCACACATCTTGGCCGAGTCGCGCGGCCTGTACAACTCGCTCTGTGACCAGCACATGAAGTTCATCAAGCACCCCGAGCAGCTAGCCGCCCTCTCCTTTGATCCACTTGCCGACGACCCCGACTCGCCCTGGGAGTCCGTACGCAAAGATGAGCTTGTCCGGGCTGAGATCCTCCAGGATGTCCGCAGACTTCCCGACGAGCCCTTCTACCATCAAGAGCCAACCCAGACCATGATCCTGGACATTCTGTTTCTCTACTGCAAACTAAACCCCAGCGTCGGTGGCTATCGGCAGGGCATGCACGAGCTCCTTGCCCCCATCGTCTTGGTTGTGGCCCAGGATGCTATAGATCGCGCCGCAGTCCCCGCAGAGGACCTTGAAAACGCCGTAATGGCAGACACTCTGGACTCACGATTCATCGAGCACGACGCCTATGCCCTCTTCTCTAGAGTCATGGGCCGCGCAAGTGCCTTTTACGAGGTGGGCTCGGATTCCCCATCTTCGGCCCAGGACAGAAACACAATCGTGGAAAAGTCCAAATATATCCATGAAGTGGCCTTGATGAGAGTTGACCAGGGGCTTGCAACCCACCTCCGCAACATTGAAGTTCTGCCTCAAATATTCCTTATGTGAGTGTGTTTATGCTGATAAATCCAAGATTTAAATCGACTAATTGCTGCTAGTCGCTGGATACGCCTCCTTTTCGGTCGCGAGTTCCCGTTTGAGCAACTCTTAGCTTTCTGGGATACCATATTCGCCTTTGATCCGAATTTAGAACTTATAGATCTTGTCTGCGTCGCTATGCTGCTCAGGATTCGCTGGACTTGTAAGTCCCCATATCGCCCTCAGCACACACCCGTTCTGGGGCTAATCAAACTATCAGTGCTTGAAGCAGACTACTCGGTAGCCTTGCAGCTCTTGTTGAAGTATCCCGTACCCGAGCCACCACATGGCCCTCACACCCTCGTCGACGACGCCATTTACCTGAGAAACCACCAAAACGCCGCTGGCGGCGCGACCTTAATATTTAAGTACACTGGGAAAAGCCCACCAATATCGCCACCTAAAGCCTCGCGTTCCTCAACACCATCATTCCAGGGCTTTGGTAGCTTACGACAGCGAACTCTTGGTGCTAAATCGCCATTATCATCGACTGCCAGGCTTCTCCTCCAGCAGCCCGGTGGTGTTGAGGCACTGTTGCAAGGTGCCACCAAGGGAATGATGGAGCGTGGTGAGAAACTCGGGATCAACCAAGCCGTTCGAGATGCTGTTGGCGAGATACGGCGCAACATGCAAGGATTGCAAGAAGCCCGGACTCCTAATAGCGGGAGCCGAGTTTCGATGGGCGAGAACAGGCCGACGCCATCAGACCACTCACTCGCTGTAATGTTGATAGAGCGGAGGAACCGCCAGCTGGCCGCTATGTTGGAAGAGTCCATCACCAACCTCAAGCAGCTGGTAGCCTCCGGGCTTGAGGGGGAGAAAGAAAAACAAATCCAGGCGGTGGAGCTTGCTGCTTCCAAGGTCCAGTTTGTCAAGGCATGTTTGGAGGACAACTCGCTTGCGCTCCCCGTGGAGGAGATGCCATCCTTGAGCGCGCTGTCCATCTCCAGTCATATTGAGATCAGGTCGCCAACAGTCGCCCTCGATACAACTCCTGTTGTGATGACCTCGTCAGCCGTGGAGGAAACAAGATCCACACTATCATCGCCGGAGCATGAGCCAAGGAGCTCCGGGCTTGCCCCCTTACCGGAGGAGGAAGACTCACAGCCCCCGCAAGCCGCCGAAGACATCGACATGATAGATGCCGATATCTCCGAACCGGCTGCGATACCGG
Organism: Lasiosphaeria hispida; assembly: GCA_033439745.1. NCBI lineage: Eukaryota > Fungi > Ascomycota > Sordariomycetes > Sordariales > Lasiosphaeriaceae > Lasiosphaeria > Lasiosphaeria hispida. Next base: position 4,019,354 of record JAUIQD010000003.1, read on the forward strand.
CACCCAAAAGCAGCAATGATGACACACCCGCAATCGTTCCTACCGCTGTCCCAGCCCCAAGCACCCCGAATGTCAGGCCGAACGGCCCGATCCCGACCCGGTCAACATTAGCGCAGTCGTCTTTTGCATGGATGCTAGAGCCAGACACCACGCTTTCGTCTGCGGCGCACTCTTCCCCCTCTTTCCCGCCTTCCGGCCGGCCATCTAGTAGTAGCGGAGCCGGTGCCGGCCACAAAAAGCGCCAAAGCAATGCTAGCCGGGAGCGAAACGCCTTTCTCTTTGGCGAGGTTGTCGCCGCCGACGTGGCGAGCGAGAGGAAGCTCTCTGCCGATGAGATTTTTGGGCTGCAGCCGATTAGGAAGGGGAGTTGAGGGCTGAGGTGGAGTATTGCTTATCCTAGGGGGATAGGGGGAGTTGGGGGGGCGCTCTAATGATACTGCAAAACAAAATGATGCTACGAGTTGTACGTATAGGTTTACTAGACCGATTTCTCATACGAGAGCTCAGTGGTTCCGGATCGATCAAGTTAGTCACGACCTGTACATATACTATCTGAACCAACAGTGACAGCAATGTATATACCAAGTGGCCTAGCTCTCACATGCGGCAGTGCCAGAGGTATTCAAGGAAATGGCTACCAGGCATCTACTGAGCTTAAGACTAGCCGTTTGACGCGACATGTCTCACTATAGCCTGGCTTTACATTCTCGGGTAATGAACCAAGTTTCGGCGTCTGTAATGTAGTCTTGATTTAGGTATCGATCTCAGGTTGCCGTGTCGCGGGGAATATGCAAATTGCCCATCCAGATGTGAGGCTTTGTATGCTTGCTTATAGTCCAGAACACATCTACACCGACCATTACATCACGACTCCAGCTTTCTGCAGCATGTTTTGCCACCGTTTTTCCGACATAGGATTCCGTATAGATACACGCATAACTATATTTATCGTGTCTTTTCTGTCTCATCTTTCGCTGGTGACAATCTCTGTCTATGGAGAATCCCGGTATCATCATCTGAGCCCATCCATGCTAACACCGAAAATCGATAATACGCCAGTTTTTTCTGCATGCAAACCCTTATTCTCCCTGCTGTGTCATCCACCTCCTTCACCCCTCCCAGTTCCTGGCCCCGGGCTTCCAAGCCCTTACAAGTACTCCTTCCTCAGCTTGCAAACCCAATCAACTTGCAAACCCAATCAACTCAAGCCGATTCTTCCTCTGGGTATCATACATCAAAGCATTGTCATCTCTGATATCTAACCATCCTGCCCACCTAGCACCTCCCCATGCCTTCGCTTAACCACTTGCTGCCCAAGTGCCTTCACTCAATCTGGCACCAGGGGTGCGCTAGCACCTGCTCAATGTCGAAGCGTTGCGTCACGTCGCGATCCAGCATGTGGCGGATTAGGTCAATGCTATCGTCGCTGATGGTGTACGGAACACGTAAGTCACGATCCATGATCTCGTCGATGCTGTAAAACGGGTTCTCCTTGTAGATGATGGTGTAGAGGAGAATTCCAAGGGCCCACACGTCTTGCTCCTTGCCGCCATACGGCTTACCAGCCAGCACTTCTGGCGCAGCGTAGTCTATTGAGTGGGTTAGTCTTTGAATCCCCTAGTAATGGGCACGTCATAAACACTCACCAATGGTGCCCACAAAGACGTCAAAAGGCCCGCTCTTGATGTATGCTGCGCTTCCAAAGTCGATAAGCTTGATCCTGCCCTCGCCATCCAGAATCACGTTTTCGTCCTTGATATCACGATGGACGACGAGAGCCTTGGTGTGAAGATGGTGAATTGCCCGCGCCACTTGGACAAAGATGCTGCGGCTCTCTAGCTCGTCCATGTTGGTGCGAAGCTCGATGTAGTCGAATAAATCCATGCCAGGGAGACCGTGGGGCACCATCTCGATGTAATAGTTGACGTCGTCCTCAAAGAAATCTTCCATCTCGACTATGTTGGGGTGTCTGAATCCATCTCTCCGCAGATAGTCAAGGACGTGAATTTCTAGGGGCACGGTCCCTAGCCGCCTATCCCGAGTCCACGTATCGACGAGAATACGCCGCTTCGTGACATACTTCAGCACACATTTTTTGCTGCTGTTTCGGTAGCGTGCCAGCTTGACTTGGCCATAGGCCCCTTGGCCCATCTCCTCGAGAATAACAAAATCGTCGATGGTCTTTTTGTGTGGTGCCTTGGTTGATGGCTCGACTGCCTCTTGTTCTTTTTGCACTTCTGTGGGCTTTTGAGTACCAGTCAACCGCGCAGCAGCCGTCAGAGCAACCTCCTTGAGTTGTCGGGCCAACGAAGAAGTGGTAGATTCCTCCTTTGGCTGATCGTCCGAGTCTGATTGCATTTCCAGTGGCGTATAGGCTGGTGTTTGTCCTGGAGATGGCTGGTGCAAGGGCGTTGCCGAGCCCGACAGCAATGGCGATGACGCGCCTAAATTTGTGCGCGTGGCGTGTAGATGTCTTGAATATGTGATCCAGAGCGCGTAGACCATCTCAGACTGTGAAATGGTGAGCCTGTCACTGGTCTCGCTGGATGTAACATCCTCATCGCTAGTCTCTACCACCGTCTCCTCAGAAACAGTTTGCTGTTTTTCGCTCTTAACCACACGCATCTGGACGTCAATCTTGAGTTCAGAACCGTCACGGTGGCGGGCCGGGAGACCTTCGGGACGCAGAAACCCGGTTGCAGCGTCTGGCCGGCCCTCCTTTAGGGCAAGGAACGCCGATGCCTTTCTGAATGAGTGCTCAGGAATGACAATGCCGTCCATCAACTGGATACCGTCGTCTTCGGTGAGAATGCGGAGGACCTTGTCGAAGTTGGGCACTAGGTTGTTGATGGACATGCCGTCGGGATTCTGGTGGCCAAAAAGTGCGCCGCAGAAAACAGAGTTTGAACTCTTGATAGTCAAAGTTTTGGTGGAAACAACAACAATCCCCGCAATATGGGGAAAGCTAGAGACCCGCAATTCCGTTGTGCCCCTGACCTGTTCGACAGTTGCTGGGATATTGATTCTTTCACAGTTCCGACAGGTGAAATACTTCAGCTTGGCGACCTGGGCGTAGTCGATATCACCATACCGTGGATCTATACCCTGCCGTGGAATGCGGGGCACCAGCTTCCCGACGTCAACACCTGGTTGAAGGTGTTCGTCACCCCATATCGGGCCAAGGGCGCCTGAGAGTTTGACGACGGCACCATCTTCATCGAGACCCACCAGGGCAACGTCTTCGTGGATCTCCTCGAGAACCCAAATCAAGCCGACTCTCTTTTCCTTGACCCATAAACTGGCAGCTCCAGTAGCGCCGTTCCGCTTCTATTTACTTCGGTTAGCAACTTCACTCCGGTTATCTGCAAAACGAACAAGCTGCAGTGATTTACCTGTATCGGGACAACATCACCGCAAAGTAGCACACCCCTAGACTTGCTACTATTATGGTGAGCATGGCTAGGTCTTGGCGGCTTCGGGTCGCCGCTATGAACAGTTGCGGGTCGCCTGCTACCGTTCTTTGGGGTTTGCGACCTCGAGTTCGGTTTGCTCAAAAGCTTAGCCGTAATCCCTCCACCGCGGGAGCCAAGTAGACTTGACTTCTGCGGCACTGGGGCTGGCTGACAGATTTCGCTTTCTGAGCCGTCACCAGCTTCCTCAGGAGAGCCCTTTTGCAGCTTCCGCTCCAGCCAGCCTCTCCTTTCCTCTTGAACGACCTCCAAAATCCCCATCTTCCTGACCTCGGCCTTTGTGACGCCAAACAGCAAGCATGCAAGATCATTTGCGGCCAAAATCGTCCAAGGGGATTTAGCCTCCGTCGTAAAAATGGCTTGCGCCGCTGGAACCCATCTCGTTGTATGACTATGAGCTGTGGAGGCTATGGCGGGCGGCGGAAGAAGTGGGGTTGCGAAAGGCTGTATGGCCGCAGAAACGTTAGAGTTTTCATGGTTGGCCGTAGCGGTGGCATGAAAAGGTTTTGCCATGGCGTCCATAAGCTTTTGCTGCATGGAGACATGGACAGTGTCAGTCAATGTTCGCTTCAAACTGCTGTGACGCCTCGAGGGCGGTGGTGAGGTTTGCGCCGTTGTCCCACTCTCGTTCGTTGACGTTCTTGACGAGCTTTCGGACTCAATACCTCCCTTGCTAGTAGGCTGAGGCTGTGGACTCGACTCCGAGGTTTCTTGGTGCCCCTGAAATTCCTGCTGCTGAGCCTGGGTGGAAAATGAAGCACCCGGAGAAAGCAGTGAAGTACGGTCCAGAGCATCGGGGCTCGCGGATCTTGGCGCAAACTGCTTGTCAAACACATTTTCCCCCGACATCATGGCCGGCCCACTAAGCGGACCGAGAAGCATAGTGGAGTCTCCGTGTGGGAGGTTCCCAGCTCCAACCAGCTGTGCCTTCGCAAGCAGGTCGAGCATGTGCTGCATTTCAACGTCCCCAGTAGCTCGCGCCTGTGCGCTGGCAATTCCTGCTGCGTCAGATGATGCAACCATCCATCCCATGCGGTCTTTCATGAACTCAATAGATCGTTTTAAGACAGTTTGGCGGCTGTGGAGAAAATCTTCCGATTGATGCGCGAACGAGAATGAGTGTAGTGACTCTGACGGAAAGCGAGAGAGGTCCTCGGTGAAAGTAGGAGAGCCTAGGCCGGGGGACTGAGGTACGGACTGGTTGTGCGCGTCCATTATCATAGTGAGAGATGACGATCGTGTAAGAGCCCCGAGCGAGGGAGTTCGGCTGGACGGCGAGGAAAGGGTTGGGGCGCGGATGGGATTGTGCTGTTGTCGTATGCGCCTTAGTCCAGAGAGTCCCAGACCATGGTCATGATCCGTCATAATGGAGCTTCTGGGAACAAGACAGAGTCAGCAACGGTTCGCGGCGATGCGGTAGGCAGGTCAAGTGACCATGCTTCTGCAACCGCTGAAACCACAACCACCACCCCTTCTCAGGCCCGAGCAGCTAACCTTGTTATATCATAGTCGGCAGCGGCAGCGCCGGCATCGAAAGAGAAACGGATGCGAGCCTTCTCCGAGCTGTCCCCCATGGCACCTAGGTTCCCAGTACTCTTGTTCTTCGGGATTTGCAGCTGGGCGGGCGCAAGCTTAGCTCGACCGCGCTCCTCTGCGTCGTTTCTTGTGTCGTCGCCTATTCTTAGCATCGCTGCGATCAGTATCAACCCAATAATGCCACTTTGATGGCTAGCATGCCAGTTCAAAGGGCCGGCCGCATCAGAAATACGCACCATTCTCCGAATTCCCACCATATATACCGAGCATAATTGGCGGAAGCAGTGTTTGGTTGTGCTATAAGATCTAATGGAATAAGGGGTGTGTGGTGATAAGCAACGATTGAGGCTGGTCGGTCGAATGTTCAGCAAAAGGCGAAAGCTAAGTAGGGAGACGTCTTCTATTTCCAGGTAGTTGTCGAAGTTGTCGAAGAGGTGATGCGCACGGCCGAGGCAGTTAACGGGCGTCAACACATTGGCTGGTGCTAGGGTTGAGAAGGGCACTCAGGGCGACAACGCGGTGTCCCAGGGCCAGAGACTCAGGTCGAGTGTTTTGTCGACTTTCGCCGCTTCGTTTGCTGGAATGTGTCGGTCAGTCGCCCTAGCGGGAGGGTCGGATCGCGGAATTCAAGATGGGAGATGGCCGACGCCGCGAAGTGGAGGGTTGACGAGAGGACCTCCGCGATCGATCGGTCGGGTTAGGATTGCTTTTGAGTCTTGCTCGCCCTAACAATCGTAGCGCTGGCTCGGAACCGCGATGTGCCCTTTTTCGAATCTCAAGACGGATTCCGAAAAATGGTTCAATGGCATCAGGTTCTCCCAAGAAGTGAGGCTTGAACACCACGACACTCTTTTGAATTTTGAGAGTGTCACTCGCCGAGTCCGCTGCCTCTTAGCGGGAAAGGGCCCAATTTCGATGCATGACGAGCAAGAGAACTGGGGCAGCGGGGGACCTCTACCTCACGGTGTTGACAGCAGCGAGTCCGCACAGTATGTGCACAGTGCAGCCCCACGCTGGACTCAATATCCCTTACTACGCAGTCCCAACGGCCGCAAATCGCGGCAGGGGCGAGGATCGAACTGCGGGACCGGGACCTTGCCTTCCCTTGAAAGTCAACAGAAAGTTGCTGCATCAAACCCGGGTGAATGGATATTCCTATCGAGCCTTCAGTTTCACGCCGAAGAAGAGGGTGTTAAATTGAGTTTCTTGACATCCTGTCCTCTTTCTCGCATTTGTTTGTGACAGCTAGACTTGACGACCAGCGCTCTAGTAGTTCTAGTAATAGACAGGACAAGTCACCTGGACAGTTGGCGTATTGGAAGTCCGCACTGTGATCCTGCCTCGACCCGATCAAGACTTCCTGGGTCCCTTCAGGCTGGAACATGAGAGTTATACTCGTCTCCATGTTCGATTTCCATGCTTCGATATCGCCTTATTATTTACACATCTCTCTAGTTCTCGCCATAGGACTTACCACGACCTTCTTACCTTGCTTTCAATGTTCATAATCGGGGCGACAAATTGCCGCTGGGAGAGACGCCAACCAACACCCCGCGTTCGCTGCAGTGGACCCCCCATCGATAAGAGGCCATTGTGCAGCTTTTCTCGCCGCTCTTGATGTTGATCAATGCCGCGGCTCGAGATAGTCTTCTTTGTATTTATTGGCCTCCCTCATAGCTATCTCGGGTCTAATCCGTGGCGAAAACAGAAATGAAGCCCTGCCAGTAACGATCCCTCACAACTATCGTGGACATTGGGATATTGACGGGAGGTCTCCACTGCCGGCGACAGGTCCAGACCCCACACAATAAGACGGCGCAGATGGGGGAGCACACTTTGCACCACCCGCACCGCGCAACGCTACAGCATGATGCCAGTCATTACAGATTCGGGGCGCATTGGTAGTCGAAGCAGAAACATGGCTGTCTCTGAATTTAGAGAAACCACGTTCGCCTATTCCATGCGGACCTACATATGGGAAAAGGTAGGCTTTCGCATACAATCGAACTTTCTTCACATATCACGAGAAGGCGTCGAATGGCGCCAGTGGTCCCGCAATATCACCTTGTCAGGTCGCTCGCTGCGAATGGCGCGTGGAGGTCACCTGCCCATTACCTATGTACTCACGGCAGCATGTGCTTGCGGCAGACTGCAGAAGCACCAAACCAGCACTTAACCGTGAGGTGAACAACCCAGAGAGCCGACCGGTGCTTACCCACAGCCAGTGCTGTACACATAGTATTCCCTTCGCGGCGGCTCGCATGTCTGCTTGTCGGGGTCCTATGAATTAAGTGTCCGGGCGAAAATAGGTAATGCACCTATGCACCGAAACCTCTACCATTTCACTAGACTGGAAGTCGCGTTTTACTCTATATCATTTCTCCTCTGGTTTTATCGGTGTCCCGGGAAGCCCATCGGGCCGGCGCCACGCCCGGGTCTCTTTACCTACAAGACTACACACCCCGTCTAGCGGGATTTTTTGGCGCCGCGCTGTCGCCCCGACCCGTCATGTACCCCCGGGGGGCCGGCGCGCGGGGTTTGGGATGTGAAACCGAGCCGACTGGAAAAGCAGACTGGCCGTTATCGGCACTCGGCAAACACTGCCCCGGGCTCTCGACTAGCCTTGGCTAGCGGTCTCATGTCTACCACCCTTGGGCGCCTCACAGGGTCCAACGGTCAGATGAGCACTGTTCAACGGGAGAATCCACCTCACCCCTCGCCGAAGAATGCGATGCTTCTACAAGTCTCTTCACCGCTCATGATCTGAGGGGCTTCGCCGAGTCACCAGCTTCATTGTCCTCAGCGAGCATACGACAATGTAAGACAGCGACAAGGGCATGCTTGCTCAAAGCCTCGAGTCCCCGCAGGGTGTGACCACGCTACTAACAGCTTCTGATTCAAAAAAATGCCAGACCACAAAAATCAACGACAGGGTTTACGGAGAAGATCAACACCCACAGACGCTTTCTCGACACCCTAGTTTAGTCCCGGCATGTCACGAGTGCTAAAACCATTGCCCACCTCTTTTTCAGGATTCATACTCACTAACACGCGAAAATAAAAGGCGCCAGAATGAGCAGAGGAAAAGCAGCCAGGTTGAGCTTAGCTGGTAATTACCGCTTCCCGCGGGCTCGAGCCTTCATTGGCGAGTTGTTGACGCAGGGTCCTGTTGCATCCCGCGAGATGAATTGAAAGAGAAGGAGAGGTGGTAATGTGTTTGCAGCTACGGGCCCTGAAAGAAGAAAGCCATTGCCTCACTTAATCGAGCCCCGCCAGTCAGCTTGGGTTGGACCCCGGGACCCCTTGCCCCCCCGCCACGCCGATAGGGCAAGGCCGCAGCCCGATGGCGGGGTCAGCAGCAGTTTGACGAGGGGCTGAAGGAAGTGGAGCGGAGGCGGTTGGGCAACCTTGAGGCAACTTCAAGCTGGTATCAACAATATTCCTACGCACTCTTTCAATGTTTTATGTCAATCGTGTGGTCCGACAAGGCCCCCTCATATGCTATCATGTTGGATTGTCGATCTCCCGAACGACACCACGAGGTGATGGTCTCGCTCTCGTATGGCACACGATGGAGGGGCAGATAAGATAAGGCGACCGGGGCCGAGGGGTCACATAAACCACCGACCAATGGGGGGTATACAGCAAAGTCACGAACACTTGACCGAATGGCCAACGGTGCCACGGAGGGGGACGGCTAGACGGGGAATGGTTGGTCATCCAGTCGGTTGCGCGCTGAATCTCACATTTGTTATCGATCCGCTCAGCCATCAGCCGTTCACACGCTCTGAATTAGTGTGCTGCCGTATCTTGTTTCCACTATTCCGCTCAGCTGGCTGGCTGTCAATCTATCTGTAAGGGGCCATGTGGGTTGCCAGAGGTGGGTGTACCCAACTGCAATTGCAGCAATTGGATTGCAATCGCACAATCAGTGGCTGTGAATGGAGACTGGTAAAGAGTGGGTGGCTGCCGAGTGATGGGGCTCGAATTGGCTTACATTACTACACTTATTTTCCCTCGTTCGAGCCCGTCCTGTCTTGCCTCGACACTTGCCTCGTTAACTATTTGCCTCTGTGGACCGTTTGCATTCGTTTCTCATCTCAACACAGACTGGTATACTAAACACATTATATTCTTGGCGGGCTGTACGTGTGGCCCTGTGCGCTCGCGTTCTCAATTCTCGAAGCTTGACCCGGATTTTTCGTCGGGGTCCTCCGTCTGCAGAGGACAAGAAACTCCTCCAACCAGCCTTGACCGAGCCAGGAACTTTGTGGGAAAACGGCGGGCTTGAACTAGGCTGATCGCCGGCCCCGGACCCTGTTTTTGGCGCCTTCTCAAGCTGCATACCAGGCTTTCGGCTCTCCGCCCTGCGTGCCTGCCCTCTTCAGGGCGATATCCCGCTGCTTGAATTGGAAACACAACCGACGATAGCGGTCTTCTCAACTTCCATTGTTCATTCTGGACAAAGTTGGAGCAACGCGAGAGCCACGTGGTGTGGAAGTTTAGGCCGGCTCGTATACTGCACCATCCCTTCCAGCTGGTATTCGACTGGATGGCACTCTAATCAGGGTGAGAGGCAAGGAAAGGGGGTTTTCCTTTCTTTATTCCCCTTTGGACGGCGATTCCTTGTCTGTCTTCCTTGTTAGTGCTGGTCTCGCCCACGGCAGGCCCCACCCCACCCTCCACCAAATACCCTCGATAACACCATTTTGGGGTCCCTTCCACAGCGCCACCTCCCTGCTCGCCTCACGCTTCCCCGGGCCGCCCAGACTTGGGGGGTGGAGGAGGGAAAAGCAGCAGAAATCAGCGCATATTTGGCGGCTTGCACTTCGACAAAGTTTTGAAGGCTTGCCCAACTCAGAACTGTTCGCAAATCTCGCTGTTCGATTGAGCCACCATGGCCGAACTTGACACAATCGACGTGCTCCCGAGATTGAACTCCCCCAGTCCTCCTAGCCCCACCCCTGCCGCCCTGGCCATTCCCGACATCACCGTGGCCGATGGAGTTGTGGGCACCGACAGGGCCGATGCTCCAGGGAAGAAGAGTAGCCGTCAACGGCTGCTCCGCGGCCTCCAGCGGATCTCATCGTCGCCCACGCTGGTCCAGCTGGGACGCCCACGCGCCGCAAGCAGCCCCTATGGCATGCACGGCACCCTGTCGTGTGTGAGCCTAGCCTCGACTTCCTCCCCGTTCGGCCAGCCGAGCACAAGTTCCTCATACTTCTCCCACGTCTCCACCACAGACGGCTCCAGTCCCCCGACGTCGATGCCGGGCAGCCCGTTCCCCGAGTCCCCAAAGTACGACGGCATTGAGTCTGTGTTAGCTGTCCGCAAGGTGGAAACCGCGATTTCCATGCCCACGACCGCAGCCGTTCCCGCCGAGGTCAGGAAAAAGACGAGGGTGTTTAGCCTGTGGGCCAACATGCCCCACGAGATCAAGATATATGTGCTCTCCTTCCTTCAACCAAAGGAGCTCGTCCGAGCATCGCGAGTCTCCAAGGAGTTCTACGATATGTGCTTCGATGGCCAGCTCTGGACGTGCTTCAACGCCTCCGAATTCTACAAGGAAATACCCGCCGAATCGCTCGCCAAGATCATCGTGTCGGCCGGGCCGTTTGTGAAAGACCTCAACCTCAGGGGTTGTGTCCAAGTGGAGCACGACAAGCGGGCAGAGATCGTGGTGAAAGCGTGCAAGAATCTGATCAATGCCACGCTTGAGGGCTGCCGGAATTTCCAGCGGACGACCCTGCACAGCCTGCTGAAAACCAACGTGAAGCTGGCCAATCTCAACCTCACCGGGCTTACGGCAGTGACCAACGTGACGTGCAAGATCATCGCCACGTCTTGTCCACAGTTGGGAATGTTCAACGTGTCTTGGTGCCAGCACATGGATGCCCGGGGGATCAAGCTCGTGGTAGAGAGCTGCCACAAGCTCAAGGATCTCCGGGCCGGCGAGATAAAGGGCTTCGATAACCGTGATGTTGCCGAGGCCCTCTTCAAGACGAACAACCTCGAGCGTCTTGTGCTGGCTGGTTGTGATGAGCTTAGCGATACCGCGCTCAGGATCATGATGCATGGTGTAGACCCCGAAATCGACATACTCTCCGACCTCCCAATTGCCCCCCCACGGAAGCTCCGCCACCTGGACCTATCCCGATGTACACGACTCACCAGCCAAGGCGTAAGATCTCTCGGGCACCTAGTCCCCGACCTCGAGGGGCTGCAACTGAATGGTCTCACGGCCCTCACCGATGCCGCACTGGAACCCATCCTCAACTCAACACCCCGCCTCACGCACCTCGAACTCGAGGACCTTTCCCAGCTAACCAACTCCATCCTCTCAGAGCACATAGCCAAGGCGCCTTGCGCGCCAATGCTCGAGCACCTCAGCATCAGCTCGTGTGAGAGCCTGGGCGACACTGGCATGCTGCCCGTCTTCCGCGCCTGCACGAGCCTACGCAGCGTCTTCATGGACAACACACGCGTCAGCGACCTTTCGCTAGCCGAGGCCGCCGCCATGGTTCGCGAGCGCGCCTCCGTCACACCACTGCCACCCACATCGCACCCCGTTGTCGGTTTGAACCTCGTCGTCTACGACTGCGCCAACGTCACCTGGACTGGTGTGCGCGAGGTGCTGAGCCGCAACGCCGAGAAGATAAAACCCCGACGCGTACAGGGATTTTCTGCTGTGACACTCCCTCCAGCCCCACCGAGCGAGATCATCTCACTCAAGTGCTTCTACGGCTGGCAGATGACGGTCGATGAGCACACGAAGCGTGTCCTCCGCGGTGATGCCGGAGCCGCAGGCCGCTTGGAGCGCAAGTGGGCTGATTATATGCAAGCTAACGAAGAGGCTGGCGTCACTGGTGCAGGTGGAAGGAGGAGGAGGAGACGGGCCCGCGAAGCGCAACAAGTTCATGCAAATGAGGAAGAGGGCGGGCCGGGTGCCGCACCAGGGAGGAGGAGGGCGAGGACGGCAGGGTGTGTGGTTATGTGATTGGTGCGGGATTGTATCTACCTCTTCCCTGGGGGATGCAGGCGTTTTGGGATCTGTTGATGGAGGACTAAAGCTGGGGTGGTATCCTTTTGACATATGATGGGATGTGACCCTTCTATGAGAATTGGTAAGCACATGTTTTTGAGGGACGGCTGCCGAAGCAGTGGAGTTTGCGGTGTATTATGGTTTGCTTTGGGGGCATGGGGGGCTTGTGTGGATACGCGAGGAATATCAAAGGCGTGGGTTTCCTGGGACGAGGGAGGTTGAGATATATGGTCCTCGCGGGCTACGCCTTTTGCTGATTTGGGAATGTTCAGCTTGAACAGCCCGGGTTTGAAGAGTGGAGGGAAGGCTGGCGCAGAGACTGTGGGTGGAAGGTCTATATATCTGGGAAGAACCTGTACCTGTACCCCTTGTCGTTGTTGTCTATCACCAGTTCTTTGGCATCACAAGCACCATTTTCATGACGTTTTTCATTTTGCTTGACGTAGATAGAAGCTAGCGATGGTGTCGGGGTCTGCGTTATCGGTTTCTTATCAGCATTCTAGGCTGGCAAGATTGTTTTTCGTGGTGGTTATTCGAGTCATTAGCTGGCACATGTGTTCATTGCCAAGCTAAACACTGTTTATAAGACGCCAGGCGAGCTAAATATTAGAGGAGCGGGCACCTTTCTGCCAATAGCTACCTGTGCTACGGTGGTCAATTGTCATTTAGCATCATTTAGCACGGGAGCACAGGGTATAAGAGATAAAGGTGGCAACATGCCGCTTACTTCACTTTCAGCTCAGACAAAATTGTAGATAAATGAATCGACCTTGCCATTTCCCAGCAAAAGTTGCTGAGACTGCCAAGGCGCCACATATAGCTTCCAATAGCCGATGTCTGATATGCTATCTACGAGGTTGTCCTTGCGGCGACGACCCTGCAGCTAAAGGATTGCATTCACAGATAAGACTAGCCCGTTTCCATTTGACCTGCCCTGCAGCCGTAGGTTGCGATCTCTCTCCCAAACTAGCAAGCGGATCTCTCTGATGCTAGACGGGCGCGGTGTCGCTTGAGAATACAGCTCGACAGCTGCTTCGACTTGATACGCACGAACCTTGGTCAAATTATCTGGTCTCGTTGTCTATGTGTTCAAGACGTGGCGATTTCGACGCCGGCATATGGAGCTGCCACCGGGATTTCTAGAAAGAGACCGAGGCGTCGATCCGATCGCGAGTAAATCGGCCCGTGCCTCCCTCTCTGTCAAACTTCTTCCTGTTTGGCACTTGCTCTGCAGCATGGCAACATCACATGACGGTGCTCAGTCGTCCTACAAAACGGTCCAGCTTACTTACCTTGGCTGCAAGAGGGGCAGTCCGTGACCGACCAGCCGTCCGAGCTCGAGCTCGCTCCCGGCCACCCACCGTGCGTGTGCCGCCATTCGCCGGGGTCGGGGCATAAGCGAGGGCGGCTACTGCAGAGGAGACCGGTGCCTCGTGGTTTAACCCCGCTTACATGGTGGGGGGGGGGTAGCCACCAATCGAGACCCCCAAGCCCCGAGGTTGGATCTGATCCGGGCCATGGTGTAGCAAGTGCACGAAGTAGTTGGTGGGAGAGGGGACTTGGTATGTGGGTGACAAGTGATGGGAACAGCTGGGGCGAGCAACACCGCCTCAGGAGGAGCCAGTCGGGAGCGAGTGGATCTGGTCCCGGCGCTGAAGGGTGCTGAAGATGGCTGAGCTGCCGGCTGCGAGCGCGGACTGCACACCGGTCCTAGTAATTAGGCAATATAAGTCTAGTCTACCCGCTCCCCGACTGCAGCGTCGAGTCGCACAACATAAGCTATGTCTTTCTCTGAACATGCAGAGCAGTACCGCAGGGCCATCCTCACTCGGCCTGGAATAGGCGCATTGCTGTGTCGTCCGCAAGCGTCAGTAGTTCGATGTGGGTCGCGGCTCTTGGAGGGGAATAACACTTAAAGCAAGTCGGGAACGGCCGCCTGTCGATCTTTAGAATTCGGCAGTGTCCTTGTGACGAGCAACAGCTTTCCGAGCGTGGGAGCCTCCAGGGTAACACATGCCTGTTGCCATTATTCGAGCAGGCCCTGATTCGACTAGAAAGGGGAGAATGCCATTTGACGCGGGTTACGGGTGGGTAAGAAATACCATGCTCGAGAGGCACACATGCAACCCCCACTATTCGAGACGGACAAAACAAGCCAGTGTCATCGGCGCGTCCCGAAAGCGGTGCCCCGAGAGACGATAATGGCAACTGGCCCCAAATCGAAGACATTTTGGGATTGAACTCTGGCTCGTCTCGGTGAATGATATGCAGAGAACTCGGGGCTGGTTCAGAGAATGGAGCTGGAGAGCTCGCAGGCATGCTTGGCCAATGGAGAAGCAGCCGATTTTGTTGCGACCAAATCGTTGGTGGAAGATCCTGCTCACCTACTCAATCATGTGTGATGTTTACCTCCATGTTACATAGGACCATTTCGTTGGCTGGTCCTACCTACTAGTAGCATCACAACACTCGGGATGAACACAAACACAGCGGTTTGGCAAACCCCACGCCGAACGTCGACAGTGGGCCATGAAAAAAGACGATGCTAAGCTTCAGATAAGCGACGGATAGGGCTGAGATTCTGTCTCCGTCCTGGTAATTAGACAGGACCACTGTGTGGGTTGTCGGCTGTGGGTTGTGACGGTTGAAAAACCTGAAAGAGAGAGGCTCCATCCCCCATGCTGAGGGGTTGGTGTGCCGAATCCGTGATGCGCGCTGCGCGATGCGAACAAAGGAACCGTACAGAACCGTACAGGACACAAACGACCAGACAGGGCGAGCCGGACCGTTCGCGGCAGGCCAGCGGCGGCCAAGCTCTGCCATTGAATGCGGACGGCGACAGCCTGCTGTTTCCCGACCTGTGCGATCTGCCAAACCGCAATCCGGCAAGACCACCTGCACCGATGTGTTGACCTTGAAAATTGTGAGGTTGGGGTATGCGGTGACAGGGCATGCGTGAGGGGAGAACGTGGAACGAAAGTGCAGTGCAGCAGCCAGCAACACCAGGAGCTCAGAGCTTCCACTGCACTAGAGCTCCAGAGCTTGAGTGGGGCCCGCTAGTGTGCAGCTTGGTGTGGGCCTAACGGCACATGGGCCGGGCCAGGCGCCAAAGAGCTAGAGCACAAGTACAGAGCACATGAAAATGACCTTTGTCCTACATAAGCACCTGCTCTGGAGAGAGTCCCGTTCCATCGCGAGGGAGGCGCCGGTGCTGCGGGCAGTCGTTGCAGGAGGGCATAAACCCCACCTTGGCAGTCGAGGTTTCTGCAGCGTAGTCAAAACCTTGAATTGTGTGTGTGTGTGTGTGTGTGTGTGTGGTGTGTCGACGCAGCTTTTCAACCGGGAACCCTTGACCCTTGCCCGCAGTGGCTCGCAGTGGGACTGGCGGCGGCGATTTTTTCGCACGCGCAACAGCCCACTAGGTAGTCTGCGCGGCGCCGCATAGGCTGGAGGAGCAGCCGGGCGCCCACTTTGGAGTTTGCGGTTTCCTTTCACCACTCGCTCTCCGCTCTCTCCGCTCGCCGCTCATCACCAAAAGCTTCCATCCCTCCACCGTCCATTGACCCCTCTTAGGTTTTCTCTTCTTTTCACCAAATTTTTTTGTGAGGAAGTCAACCCCCCCCCCCCCCCACAAACCCTTCTCCCCCGATTTCCCATCTCTTCTCTTCCTCCCCTGACTCCTTCTCCCGACCCCCCCCGGCCAATCCTCAATTCCCGTGCCCTTCCCCATCGCCCCTCGCCTCCTTTCCGAATCCCCGGGTCATCGGTGGTTGTTTTTGTCGCCTCTCCTCAACGCCCGCGCCTTATCTACGGTATCTCCCTGGCCCGCCAAAGCGATCCAGAAACCCCGCCCCCAGCACAACGCTCGCCAAAAAGAAAGCACCACCACACCGATTGGCCCCGCCTTGTCCGTCGTGACCACCGCCAGCTGCAATAGGTATGTGCACATGCCCCTCCAAAGGTCGCCAGGGCAGCTCGCAATGGCACCACCCACCTCTCCTTCCACCGCCCCGTGTCTGTCGCCTTCTCTGCACCAATGAAGGGCAGACAGCATTGGCCGGAGAAGGAGCATCCAAACATCTGGTTTCTAGCTCTTCTGGCTCATGTTTTTATTGCAACCCAAGCCATCTTCCAACCCCAATCTACTTTCTCTCTGCATGCTCCTGGCGCAAGCTTTCTGCCGCGCCCTTCTTCCTCGTCCATCGCGACTAACTCTCTCGCAAAGCTTCTCACAACGTCATCAAAAACCTGCACAACTCCCATCTCGCCACCTCCAAGATATTGATCCAGTAGATCAGGTCTTTCTCCAACTTCACCCTCCCAGCAAACCTAACGCCCACTAATCCCGCCAAGATGTCGGCAATCCAGGACTCAATTCTGTCAAACGGCGGTGACTTGGCCGATTCCCTCGACCAGCTCAAGATCAGTGACAATGAGCCCCGCCTCGGCCCTGACGGAGAGCCTGCTCCCAAGACGGACGAGGAGTATGCCCAAACGCAGCTGACCTTGAGAGCGATTGTGTCATCCAAGGAAGCCGGTGTCATCATCGGAAAGGGTGGCAAGAACGTTGCTGACCTGCGCGACGAGACTGGCGTTAAGGCTGGTGTTAGCAAGGTTGTGCAAGGTGTGCATGACCGGGTGCTGACCATCACCGGCGGCTGCGAGGCTATTTCCCGGGCCTATGCCGTGGTGGCTCGGGCTTTGCTGGAAGGTGCCCCATCGATGGGTATGGGCGGAGTGGTTCAGGGCAATGGCACTCACCGTATGGCGGAACCCAGATCACCCTTTGACGAGGCATCACTGACTGGCCCTGCAGCGATCAAGTTGCTCATCTCTCACAATCAGATGGGCACAATCATTGGCCGCCAGGGCCTCAAAATCAAGCACATCCAGGACGTGTCTGGCGTGCGCATGGTAGCACAAAAGGAAATGCTTCCGCAGTCAACTGAGCGGATAGTTGAGGTTCAGGGCACGCCGGAGGGCATCCAACGCGCCATTTGGGAGATTTGCAAGTGTCTGGTCGATGACTGGCAGCGGGGAACCGGCACCGTCCTGTACAACCCTGTTGTCCGCACCCAACCCCCCGGCGCACCGGCTCTTGGTGGCGCAACCAGCAGTTACCCGCAGCAGGAGAGGGCCCCCTACGGTGGCAACAACCGTGTCACGCGAACGGGTAACGGTGCCGATTTCAGCAACGGTGGACAGCGTCCGTATGGCCGCCGTTCTGATTCCGATGCGGCCTCCCGTGGCCCGCCAACCCATGACGAGAACGGTGAGGAGATTCAGACACAAAATATCAGCATCCCCGCAGACATGGTTGGCTGCATCATCGGGCGTGCCGGCTCCAAGATTAGCGAGATTCGCAAGACCTCGGGGGCAAGAATTTCAATCGCCAAGGTAAGAACTCTGCCCACCCCCTACATATGGTTTTTTTTTCTGACTTTGACCACTAGGCTCCTCATGACGAGACTGGCGAGCGCATGTTCACCATTATGGGGACCGCCAAGGCCAATGAGACGGCCCTCTTCCTCCTCTACGAGAACCTCGAGGCCGAGAAGATGCGTCGCTCTCAACAGTCTGTACAGAACTCCGAGTAGTGCGAGGAGGAGGATCAAAATGGTCCGAGGCTGTAACGAAACCGTATATGCTGTCTGTAACCATTGGAGTTACCAGAGTGGGATGATTGCCAAATGCCCCAGCCTTGCTTTCGGGTTCTCCAGTTTTGGGTCGGATTTGGGCAACGCCCTCGTTATGGGTCATTTCCAGATCTGACTGCCGCAAGGCTTTGTTATTTGGCAGGCGGGATACGATGTGACGACACTTCCTTACCAAAAAAAAAAAGCATTTCGCCGGGCTTTTCTTCTCGAACTGGTTTCACTCCCTTATCTAACCCACTTTATTCGGCGGCCGGCTACTCTTCACCACATTACGACATTGTCATGCTTGCAGCTGGGCTCCTGGACGGCAGGGGAACTGGATGGCAGCGCGTCGCCCTCGGGCGCAGCTCATCAGACAGACCAAGGCGGGTTTTGCCCGGCCTTTCTTCCTCACATCTTCCTGACAGAGTCCTTCACCAACACGTTAAAAATTGGCCATCATAGTCCGCGCCAAACCCTCTCCCATCTCAGTTCCTCATTCATCGCATTATTCGACACCAACTTTTCTCTCGACTATCTTGTAACCGCCTCATGGACGCCTGGACACTTCTCGGGCAAACCCCAGTCCCAGATACCGACACGAGCGCTAATCTCTCTGTCTCTCCCTCTCGCCCTCTCCTTTACCTCTCTTACCCTTTTAACCGGGCCGATTGATGCACGTACTGCAGTCTTCACAAGCCCTATCATTAGTTCGGCGCTCCAACCTGGGAAGTGGTCGTAGCACCAACATATCTAGGAAAGGTGTTCTTGGCAGGACATCTAGGTGTAGACAGGAGCAGAGAATATACGAGCATCATGAAGAATGGTCAATGGGGTGACTTGAGTGAAATTGTTGGGATTGGTGTTTGTTGAATGTGAAGTGCCTGACCCCCCCCCCTTTTTGTTCGTGACGATTGGGGATTGACAAAATGTGTGATGACCGAATGTGTAGGCAGCAGTAGAGGCTCTGCCTAGTGACGAGCCGGCATAATTCCTTGGCACTGTTTGCTTGGTAGACTTGGTAGCCAACGGGAAAGACCGGAGTCTTGTCTGCTGAACTCGTGGGTAAGAAAGGCATGGAGTTGTATGGATTTCTTGGCGTGACCAGGAGTGCTTCAACGCTCCCCGGGTTTTTCAATCGGGATGCGCATGGGCGTTGGATGGACCCCACACACTGGCATATGGAAATCGGGCATGGGACATGGGGGTGGGGGCTTGGCTCGTCCACCAAATAAGGTTAGCTAGCGTAGCGCTTGCAGGGCTCGTTGAGCGAGGGCGGGTTGTGCGGCTCGAAAAGCCACCCTGGCCGAATGACCGAATGGCAGCAATCTTGAGAGCCATCTGGACAGCTATTCTTCATCTTCGTGTCGCTAATATGGAGGTGTTGACAATGACAAGCGCCTGACAAATCTGTATTTCTCAGCTACCCTCATTTTTATCTTCTCCTCTTCTTACCGTTCTCCGCTCGCTCTTCGGCCGACGGGTTTGTGCCTACCTTGGGGCAGGTCGCAACTCGAATCCAGTCTTTTCCCCCGAGCTACGCCAAACACACAAAGAAAGGTGCCATGGCTCGCTCCAAGCAAGCGACACCCCTCCGTCGCGAGCCGTCCTCCACATACATTAGCAAACACGATCGCACACCGCAGAGCAAGGGAACTGGGGCAAGCGAGGGGAGCTTAGAAGTTAGTGGAAAAGTCAATGGCGGACCGCTGGTCGCCAATGCGACCGCGACCGCGACCGCGACCGTAACCTCGAAAAAAGACGCCGGCATCGTCACGCTAATCATCGATGTTGCTGGCATCTATGCATCCTTGTGCGCAAAATTCCGCCCCCCTCTCACCCACCCCTACGGACACCATTGACAGCTAACATATGTTTCTCGCCGCCCAGCCTCACCTGGGCCTACCTGCAGGAGAAGCTTACCACGACCTCGTACGGCCCCGATGGCGAACGCTTCAAGTTCTCGGTATTCCTCCTGACCATCCAGTCGCTTTTCGCCGCCGCTGGCGGTCAGCTCTTCACCCTTGCCATGACGCCGCGGGGCAACCCCGTCCCATCCATGATTCCAAACCGCCAGATCCTGGGGCCGCTCCTGCTCGTGGCCTTCACCAACGCGCTCGCAGCGCCCTTTGGCTATGCCGCGCTCGCCCACATCGACTACATCACCTTCATCCTGGCCAAGAGCTGCAAGCTGCTGCCTGTCATGTTTTTGCACATCACCATCTTCCGCAAGCGCTTCCCGCTATACAAGTACCTAGTCGTGGCTGCCGTCACGTGCGGCGTCGCCGTCTTCACGCTGCACTCGGGCGCGGGGAGCAAGAAGAAGCTGGCGACGCACAGCGGCCAGACGGCGTGGGGCATGCTGCTGCTCGGCATCAACCTGCTGTTTGACGGCCTGACCAACAGCACCCAGGACTACATCTTCCAGACGTTCCAGCCGTACACGGGCCCCCAGATGATGTCGGCCAACAACCTGCTGTCGTCCGTCCTCACGGGCAGCTATCTGCTCCTCAGCCCCTGGCTCGTCCACACCCCGCTGGGCGCCTGGCTCGGCATGGACGTGACGGGCGGCGCCGGCGAGCTGGCCTCGGCCCTCGACTTCATGGCGCGCTATCCCGCCGTGTGGCGCGACGTGCTGGGCTTCGCCATGTGCGGGTGCATCGGGCAGGTGTTTATCTGTGAGCAGCGCCCCCTCCTCTTCCAACCCATCCCAGACATATATGCAGTCTAACACAATGCAGTCCACACGCTCTCCACCTTCTCCTCGGTCCTCCTCGTCACCGTTACCGTGACCCGCAAAATGTTCACCATGATTCTCAGCGTGCTCGCCTTCGGCCACAGCCTGTCGCAGATGCAATGGCTCGGTGTCGGCCTCGTCTTTAGCGGCATTGGCGTAGAAGGGAGCATTGCGCGCAGTGAGAAGCTGGCCAAGGAGGCGGCCAAGAAGGCGGCCAAGGCTGCGTCTGAAAAGGCGCAGTAATGTGATGGCGCGTGTCGTGATGTTTACGAGAATAAAGTACGCAACAGAAGAGAGCGGGCCGCGGTCCAGGGGGGGTCCAGGCAGAGGAAATAGAGCAGAGTTGACGCTGGATCTAACGTGAACGGTGGCGGCCAAGAGAGGGAGCCCGGGGTGGCTTCGTTTAAACTTGATACATACTGAACAGCGGGGAATGGTTGATGAGCAATCCCGCCAGTAAATACACATAGAAAATCGCCTCCTTTCGGCCAGATACTTCGCCACTTGTGATTCGAACTCAAGTATATCCATGTTCGGTATTATTTTCCATGTTCACACACTCGAGTCCTGCCTATGATGGTCTGCGTTTTATGTTGATATTTTCGCTGTTTCCGCCAATGATTTCTATATGGAAATTTGGCTCGCGCGTTCGTCAAGCATGCTTCCTTACATAAACCCCCGGACTATAGTTTTTGTATACCCTCTACAGGGGCTGATGTCACAAGTCTCCGGGCACCACAATGTTTCCAGAGCAAGCAATAGCCTTCGTGCAAGGGGGTTGCCTACGCAACCAACCCACAACCCAACACTATTTCCAGCACCTTGCGGTCTGCGCCTTCCGTCCCCTCCAATCCGTAAACCAACAGCTTATCAACTCCTTGTCGTATTGACTTCCGGTTTCAGTATCTTGCCCTCGTCTCTTTCCCTCTAGATTACACATTCGTTTAATGAAGATTGGCGATGAGAAAGTAATGCAAACACTTTCATTTGCCAATTCCCAGGTCCCTTCTCCAGGCCGAAAGGAAAATATCCGATTCGCCATGCGCTGTGCTGTGTGTGCCTTTGCTGAGGAGGACCAGAACAAACAAGTGTAAAGATCAAAGTTAAAATCTGACAAATGAAATAATTGTATGGCCGTGTTCGGTTCGCTTGATATCTGAAAAAGATCGAGTGCTGTCTTCCTCTTTGGAAAGAACTCTGTGTAGCGGGTAAATCCCCATCGCCGCCTGCCGTCGATACCGCGAAAAAAAAAAGAGATTGCAGCTAATCCAAACGCCGGGCCCACCCATTGTAAGCCGTTTGACTTGGGAAACTCCTGTCAATGCGAGTTGGTGTCAGATACAAAAATTGAGACGTGCTGAAGAACCCCTTGTAAAATGCGATTTTATATCATCTCATCAATTGACCGTACGATCGGTGTCTCCCCCTTAGTCGGGGGACTGCGTGGGTCTTCTACTTGCGTTGGTCGGCTGAACGGGTAAAACGGGTCCCGAGGAAACATGCTTTCCCGAGGCGAGAACAAACCCTCACTCGGGGTCGGTGGCACCTCGACGAACTGCATACCCACAAGCTTGGAAAGCGGTTCGTGTAACGGATTGCTCGTCATCATCTCCACACGCGGGGACATGAGAGCAGCATCGTCTGAGAAATCACGCAGGACTGTAACGTGCCGCTCCGGGACCACCTCCCTCCCTTTTCCATGTTTCGGTGGCGAAGAGAGGCTTAATGGCACGAAGCCAAAGCCACCGGGGGAGCCACCGAATCGATGAGCACCGAATCCTGGAGAGGGAGGCGGTTTGGAGAATTGATTGGGCGGCGCAAACCCCGGTGACATTGGTGGCCTGTCCAACGTGAGCGGAGCAAAACCCAGCGAGGGTGGCGACCGGGATATTGAGAGTGGAGCGAAGCCCGGGGAGGGAGGTGGCCGAGATATTGAGAGCGGAGAGAGGCCCGGGGAGGGCGGCGGCCGGGATATTATTGGAAGCGGCGCAAAACCAGGAGACGGTGGCGGCTTTGAAAAAGAACTCGCGGATGCAAATCCGGAGTCAGGCTGCGATGGCTTCAGCATGGTACTGAGGTTAAACCGGCCAAACCTCCCCGGGTCGCTATCGTCTTCCTTTTCGGTCCACGAGAAGCTAGAAGGTGCTGAAGACGGACCTGGCGAGATGGGTTCCCCTCTATTTGGGGTAGAGTTCCCCCGAGCCCGGATTGGACTCCGCTCAGGGCTCGAGTTCTTTGCCGCAGAATCCTCGCCCGGGAGCGGGGCAGTCAATGGCTCTTTCGGCGGCGCATCAATGTTATCCGCCGACAAAGTCATCCTGTGCTTTGTCGGACTCCTTCCAGATCGGGGCTTGAACCCTGCGCTGGGAAGCTTCTTCTTGGATACTTCTTTTTGGAAGTCCTGCAAGCAGTACATCAATCTCATGTTTGGGCTGATCCATCGGCTCTTTGCTTGCGCCGCATAGTACGCGTCATTGACGCTCAGTTCGGGGTTTTGGTAAATGCCGTATGCGATGATTAAACTCGCCGACCTACTAGCACCTTGCTGGCAGTGAATCAGTACTTTCTTCCCGTCTTTTGTACTCTCCTCAATCTTTTGGCACAGCGTCATCAAGTCCTGGCCAATGTCCGTATTATGGTCCCAGGGCATGTGGATGTACTCGGGCTCCTTTAAGGGCTGGGCTTTAGGCGTCGTCGGGGTTTCTGCAGTGGGCTCATCCGGCATATACTCAAAAGCAGTGGCGAAGCTTGCGGTCGTTATGGCAGTGTCCGGAATAGGGGAGTCTTCGGCGGGCTTTTCCTTGAACTCTGGCGGCGCTTCTTGCCTCGGCAGAAAAGCTTTGAAAGGATTCGTCACTTCGCGAGCAACGTTAATCACTACGTCGAACCGGGCCGCCTCCTCTGCGGTGGGTTCCAGGTAAAGAAACACGTTGTCAGGGTAGATACAGATCGGGCCATCGGGATATCCGGGTGTCTTCTGATCTTCGTTGTTCTCGACCTCGTGAGGCTCAAAC
Source organism: Lasiosphaeria hispida (assembly GCA_033439745.1). Lineage (NCBI taxonomy): Eukaryota > Fungi > Ascomycota > Sordariomycetes > Sordariales > Lasiosphaeriaceae > Lasiosphaeria > Lasiosphaeria hispida. The sequence goes on from JAUIQD010000003.1 coordinate 4,042,789, forward strand.
TCGAATGCTGCCCGGCTGGCAATCTGGGGCTTTATGGGCGAGTCTTCCTCGGCGATTGCCGTGTCCAGCCCAGCGACAGTTGCAATAGGCCGTGGCGGCCGCAAGAAGTTCGAAAGACCAGTCTCGTTCCGCGCCAGGACGGTTGGGATTGTCATACCCCCAGCGGGACCAAAGCTCGCCGACTTGAGACCAGAGAGCATATGTGGCGAGGAGGTTGAGTGCTTCAGAGCACGACGTTGGAGAATAGGAGGCACCGAGGGGGAGGTGGGTACTTCCAGTGTTGTCCGGGTTATCAAGTCTGACGAATTTGTCTTTAGACTGAGCTGACTGGGCTTCCGTCTCGGGGCTGGAAGAACTGGTTTGATGAAGGAGGGAGAAGGCGGCTCAGATGTCAACGACGATGAGAGTGAGTTGAAGGGTGGCTGAATAGACAGGCCTTTCATGTTCTTGGGCCGCCGGGGCGCTGGTGATGTCATGGGCCGGTCAAGATTCGGATCAGACACGGTCAAGGTAGCCATGCCAGACAGGCCGGCGAAAGATGTCGGTGCAAAAGTGGAAAGGGGCATTAAGTTTACCGGAGAATCCGGCGAGGAGGAGGGAGAGGGGTCGGACAGGTCCGAAGAGTCGGTACACGACATGGTGGTTGTGGGTGACGACTCAGCCGACTCGGCCGACTCGGTCGTTTGTGTGGATGTACTGTCGTTGTGCTTATGAGAGGAATCCGAGGGCAGTGTGTTGGCCCTCAATACATGTTGTGAATCCTCAGGCAATTTGGTGTGCTCCAGGCCCATCATAAGCTTGGTATCGACGACGGTGACAAGACTAGACTGGTCCATTCCCTCGCTCTCCAAGTCGAACACGGACATGAAAGAGGGTATTTGGTCCTCATACAATCGTCGAACTGCGGCAGAAGGCATGTTCGGTGGCTATGAGCGTAGTCGTTGTCGCGCTCTCGCTTCCCTGTGGATTGGCCTCTTGTTTGCTTCAATCAAGTCGCAGCCACACCCGATTCGTCGCAAGGCAGCCAACCCAGTCGCCTAGCGCTGCGATGCCTGAGAGTGGTCGCAAGGCAGACAGACTTGAGAATGAGGCTCTGCAATTGCTTGTCTTACACGACAGAGAAGCAAAATTGCGGGTTGAATGAACGTGATGTCGACCAAAAAAATAAATAAAATAAAAGAAGTCCCAGATGGGAGCCGGGCTAGGCGGGACAGCGCTGCTGAATCCTCCGACACTCCCTTCACTTCTTTGCTTCCCAAACAAGGGCCCTTGTGTTCCACGGCTGGCTCGCGATCACCTTGGTGCCAGGAACAGAACCGCAGACTTCCAGGACCAGGTGTTCGGGACCGGGGTGTGTCGCAAGTTGGCGCGACAACGGCGAGCGGCAGGTAATGGTTCGACGTCCCTCGTGGTTTCCTTGCGACGGCCAGAGCGGTCTCAAGCGTCGACAGAAGATGCTTTGCGGAGGGGAGAGACTGGGGCGCAGTCGAAGAGGCAGAATAGACCAAGAGCGACGGGGCTCGGGCGTCAATACATCGTCGGGTCTGTTGTGAGGTCACTGGCGCAGCAGGATGGCAATTGGACTCGGACTAGGTGCCGTCTGGCCGATTGAGCAGAGACAAGCAGCGGGGTTCTCTTTGCCTAGGTGTCTCTTGTCGATAGGTGCCCGGCCGCGAGCTTCGAGGGGTTGAGGTGTCTCCGGGTGTGGTTGCTGGAGAAAATAGATGGAAGGAGCAGAGAAGGGGGAGAAGGGGGAGGTCGCTGGCAAGACGGGAATTGGACGTCTCTCGTCTGGTTCGTGCAACGGGAACGGGGATGGTGGGTGGCAGTGGGAGTGGCAGACGAGAGAGGCGCTGGAAGGGGGAGGGGGGCCGGCCGCAGGCGCAACGAGACACGGACGGACTGGTGGCAGAACAGACGCCCAACACAGTGACAGAAGACAGAAGCAACAGCACCCAGACAGCGGGCAGCAGCGGCAGGAGAGCACCTCCGTCAACATCCAGTGAGTGAGGGTTTCTCTTGCGCAGGGCATTGGAACCGCGAAAGAGGGTCTGAGAGAAAGAAACATGGGGGGGGGGGAGGGACTCGGCAGCGGGAGGCACTAGCCCGCTGAGGAGACTGAGCGAGACGGCGAGTCTGGGAGTTCTGGGTCTCCTGCACTAGCTCCAGCGCCCAGGCTTTCCAGGCAGGCCAGGGCTGGTTGTCCCTCCTTGGCTGCTTGCAGGGGCGTTGGCTGGGATGTGGGTCGCGGGGGGGCCGTCCAGGCCAATGGCAGGCAGGTGTACAGGAACCTCCGCCGCCACGGCCAGCAAAGGACAGCACGACCGGCGGCTAGCCGCCTCGCGACTGCTTGCTTCAGACACAGACAATGCATGCAGGGCTATTAATAGCCGGTGCGACCGTGGAAGCAAAAATTGTACGGCAGCCCTTATTGGCCGGCGCCTGCGGTTTGATTATCCTCTCGCCAATCACGTCGCCTCACCCATGTCCTGTCTGACCACGAGTGGACGACAAGGGTCCCGCAGCCGTCTCCTCCTTTGCGCTGCGCTTCTGCGCTTCCAGTGCTCTTCTGGCGTAAGAAGTGTGTCCGCAACAAACTTCTTCAGACTCTCTTCGGCTGTGGTTCAGGTTGTGTAGATGTAGGTTGCTGGACCCATTCAGACACTGAGCTGCAATACACTATACCAGTTACATTTTGTAAAAGCTGTCCACACTTATTCATACCCACGAATGCCTACCATCCACCTGGAGTTCCCTCCCAGTGGGTCGTCGTGGACTCGTGGTCGTGTGTTCGGTGCAGCCCGACGGTAGCCCCCCGGGGTACTCACTTCAACGGGCGCTTAGGCGCAGGGTATTGGCTCCTCTCATCAATAGCGCCTCTGTTGGTCGACGAGAGGCTTCAGCTACCGCTATCGAATCTCGACACGTCGTTAACATCTTTGCCGCTCAATCAAAGCTGCGACCGACTGATGAGGTGACGGCCTGCGCCCTGGAACCGCAGCGTGACGGCCAACTCAGAGAGCCGCCTTTCGCAGACGGCACCGGCACCGGCATCTACGCAGTACGCAATTGGCCCCCAGCTATCCTAATTTACAGTGCACGCACGCTCGGGAAAGTGTAACTCTGTGTGTCCTTCCGGTCTTTGGCGGTGAACATCGTGCCGCACGGCTCGAGGATGTTCGGTAATTCAGAGTGCCGGGACTAAAAAGAGCCTCCTGCCGCCGCCACCATCCGGTCTGCAGACGATGGCTACGATGGCCCTGACGCTGGAGATGTAAACAATGACGATAGCGCATCAGCAGCAACCTGAGCAGGGGGGTGGCGTCCCTGTATGAAACTATTCTGACGGGAGCGGACATGACAGGAGCTGCATCTGCAAGCAAAAAATAAACCGTGACCCGACTGCCTGAGAGTCTGAGAATCCCCTGCAATGTATAAACAATTCGAATGGGAAACGGTGGCAACCCGAGCCGGAGAGGAAACTGTGGCAAGTGCAAATAACATTGAACGTTGCGCGAAGATGCTACGGCTCAATCCAAGCCATCAGGCCGAGACTTGTTTTATTTACATGCTTCAAGTCTCGTTGTCCACCCAGTTGCCGTCTACACTAAAGGCGGAGCCTCGGATGGCGGGCGGCGGGTGGCACGAGGGCGCTGTCTCGGTGTTTCTCCGCAAAAAGTCGATTCCCCAAGTGGGTTCCTCGGAAGACAGTCTCGCGAAATCGAAATCGAACATCCTGGTCGATCTGAAACACGAACCAATGTCGAATAGTGGGGATGCATGGGGCAGCTGCCAGCTGGACTGTGCGTTTTTATTTGCCTGAGCGGCATGTGCTTTGTAGGTGCTGGCTGACGACTCGCGGCAGTGGCTCCCGCGCTCTCTGGGAAAACACGGGAGGCTCTTTTTGCCAGCAAACGCCAAGAGCAGAGCCTCATATTGTTTGTTTATGCGCATCGACACTATACACCAAACATTGAACCCGAAAAGCGCATCGTTGCCCTAGGACACCAGAGTTTGGCCCGTGTCGGGATGTGCGCATTGGGTTTGCCGTTGACACTCGACGGAATCAACAGAAGCGAACCCTTTCCGTCAAGGCCACTATGCTGTTACCACCTCCAAGGAAACTCATCAATCCCGCTCGTGATTTGGAATGCTGGGCAGTACTCCGCTGCAAGAGGGGGGATAGAAACGCCCAACTATGTAAAACATGTATAGAAGATAGGTATTTCAAGTCTCGCTAAACCCGAATGCAATAGCCAGCTAAAGGACTAACAATACACCCCGAGGAAAAGTCATAATCACACCCCGATACAATAAGCACAATAAATGCCCCAGCAGGCATGCCCGCATATAGCACTCAAACGCCAAATCCCCCAGCTCCTGCATCCAGATTCGTGGTCATGGGCGGCTGGCTACTACCCCAGTGCCAGTCCCATCCCTGTTCATATCTTTTTATGTGCTTCCCGTGCAAACCATATAGATCACATGGAACGGCAGCCCAATTGATAGATACAAGAACACCAGCAGCACCATGGTCGAAAAAGACATGACTCTAAGCGACTCCTCTCCGGTCTTCCATCCAATTGCCAGCCAACTGGTAATCTCCACCACCAGTGATGGCAGGGCGATGAAGACGATCCAGTTAAATAAGGCAAACGCAGTGTTCATCCCGCTGGACCGCTGGTTGAATGCCGGCACACCCAGGGTTGTGAAAGCCACGAGCTTTGCGGCGTCGTTGGAAGAGGGCGATTCTGCCAGATCGGCCCCCAGCGGTGCCACACCGGTCAGCTCGGTGATAAAGACCAGGCCGAATACCATGTGTATGAGGGACGAGCGGGATTTGAGAAGCAAATCTCGCCCATGTTTCCAGCCATCCAATTCGGGCGAAGCGTACGTAAGGCGATACGCACGCTGCCTGACCCGGATGTTCTGGAAGAAGAAGACGATGTCGAAAAGAATGTGTGTAGCTTTGTAAAGAGCGAGAGCCTGGTCGAGCATCCTTCCTGTAAGCAGCCGCCCGGGGGAGGGCAAGGTGAGTAGACTTACACGGAGCAGCCATCCCCCGTTTCTTGCAGGTAGTTAAACAGTACCGCATCAGCAAAAACACCCGAGTGGGGAGGGGTGAGCGGTTGACTTACACGGAATCCTCCGGAGGGTAAAGAAGCTGTAGCATTGGCAGCCCAGATACGATAAACAACACACAAATGTGAAGATAGACAACAAGGTTCAGAAGATCAATACGGGAGGGCATCCAGGAGCAGCGCCGTCCAACACGGGACACCGAATCAAACTCGGGATACCAGCTCCCATGTCCGAAGCATCTTCTCGCGTCCTCTACGCTGTACAGCCCGTCCCTGGAAATGCGGAGGGCCAGTGCTGCCGTGGCAGCCCCCAGCAGTATGCTTGATACAATCAAAAAGACAAACAGCACCAGGGGGCTGTACACGGCATCGCACATCAGTGTCGACGTGACAGGAGCGACGAAGCACTCTTCGAGCGGGCATGGCGGGACGCGGTAGACAGAGTTGTAGGAGTCGGCATAGTGGTCAACATAGCGGACATTTTGCCCCCAGTAGCCGTAGCACAGGTCCGTGCTGGCCATGGGGTCATAGTAATCACTCTTGGTGCTCATCGGGATGCTTCCAACGATGGCCTGTCTCTTGTTGGCCGACGCCGGCACGTTCCTTGCCCACGCTTCCGCCTCGGCGAGTGACACGAACGTGATGTCGGAGGGTCGCTTGCCAACGGGCTCTATCGCCATGAACGGAGTCTCGGACGGGACCCTCGCGCGCGGGTAGGCCGCCATGTAGACGCCGGGGCACAGGGCCACCAGCGAGGGGGCGGCCGACGTGACACGGTAGCCAGGAAGAACCGAGATGGCCAGAGCAGAGTTGTTTTCATACAGCGGCGTGTCCTTGGTTACCAAGACAATGGTGTGGAAGTCCGAGTAGACCGCCTCGTTGCCCTTGGCAAGGCACTCCTTGCGCGTGAGCTTGGTCCAGCCGGTTTGGTCTCGACTCAGCTTGCCGAGTGAATCGCGCAACTGTTCGTACCCGTCGTACTGAAGAGGCGAGATGGGGCCAAGGGGCGGCATAGTCGGGGTTTCATCCAGCGGGTAGCGCGTCACGTTGATGGCCAGGAGGTCGAAAGGCTTGCCGTTGAAGAACTCAGAGCTGACGACAGCGATGTATGTGTTATGGGCTGAGCTTTCCAGAAAGAAGATGCTGTTGGACCTGGTCGATGTGAGCTACTAGTACTTCTTTTATATTTTTCACCAGGGAAATGAACAGGTGGGCAACTTACAAGAAGTGGACAAGGAGCCAGCTGCCTAGTAGTATCAAATACAGCCCCCTTCTGTGCCAGGAGACACTGCGGAAGCCCTCCCAGGAGTCGACATCCAGATACCAGCTGCCCTGTGACTTCCGGTATGCCCTGGGACTCGGCGCCAGAAGCCCGCCCCTGATGGGCTTGATGACAGTACCCACAAGACCGGCAGCCGCGTTCACGACAGCTAGTCTAGCCGCGTTCCACGAACTGATCACACTTGGGTTGCCGCATGGAATCGTCCACATCTTTCGGTACCCATGTGAAGCCAAGGCAGTGGTGGACTGGAGGTAGGCAGAACCGACCCAACACGCGGCCGCGATAGCGCATAGGAGAAGCCAGCTGAAAACAGCGCCTTTGCTATTGATAATGCCACGGAATTTTGGCGCCTTTGGCTTCTTTTTGGTGATAGGTTTGTTCCCATGAGTGCGACTCGTAGTAATCGTAGTAATCGCACCGTTTGCGACTTGGTGGTCAGACCCATGGTCAGACCCATGGTCAGACCGAGACATGGCCGCTACAGGGCGCATGGGTATGCTACCATTGTCCCTGTACTGGCGTTTGAAGTCTCGTAGGGCGAGCCTGTCCTCTCGATCTCGGGCAGTATGCATTAGATTAGATTAGATTTAACCTGGACTGAGAGAAAAAGAATGTCGACGAGTTTATACATGTGGATAAAAAAACAACGAATGTTGGTCGAGCTGTGGTTATGTATGAGCAAGCTTAGCTTGCAAACCTACCTGGCAGCGCTCTCCGGGTTAGTTATAGCTAGTCCCAGCCAAGGGCGCGTTGAGACGACTTATACAGGCCCCGGGGGGGGTACTCCATACGAATTGATCACATCAAAACCATAGGGCGGCCATGCTCCCAAGCGACATTTGACAAAGACTCTATAGCAAGCCCAAATTCACCGAAACTGTCACGCTGTCGTGGCTGGGTGAAGCTGGGCGCCCATGACGCACTATTTCCAGGCAGACAGCAGTGGAGCGGGAGTTTCGTCCCGGAAATGGCTAACTCTGATTGGCTGTGCCTTGCCTACCTGTTGTTTCAAGTCCCGACAAACATGGTTCTCACCGAGAAGTGCGGGGCCGTATCTTCCCTTGGCCGGCCTCGGTGACTCGGTGCAGGGCCGAGACCCGGGACCAATACCAGCGCCGACCCCGCCCCCGGAAGATACGTGTTACCGCTACCTTCGCAGCCCAACCCCGGACCCTGTGCAAGGATCTTGTGAACAAACTAGCACGCCCCCACGGGCCCGTCCCCTCTCCCCCTCTCGTACACGACGTAAAAGCACGACAGCTTGCAAAAGAAAGCTGAATGCGCGAAACACAGCGCATCTGTGAATGCTAGCGGCCGGAGCTTCGTTGCACCCTTTCGAATAAGAAACTAACATGGCCCCCCCCCCCCCCCCCCCCATTATCGGCCTCATGATTTTCAACCCCGCACTAATCCGTACTCCGTACCGCTAAGAGGTTCAAATATCATTTCGACTTCACGGCAGCCACGCCTCTGCGCTCGAGTCGCATCGGATGCCGGCATGTTGGGCAATCGTGTCCTCGTGGAAGATTTTTGCAGTGTTTCTCGAAAGGACGGCCAGTGCGCGCCTGCATCTGTTTTTCCCGGCCTGCAGGAAGCTAGGACGTGATGGCCTTTCCAACACACCGCTGCTGCATACAAAAAGTACAGAAGCAGAGTCAGATCTGTCTCCTATTTGCGCCTTGTCTCGTATGAATTTGCTTCGTCAGAATTCATTTGTTTTGGGTTATGCATGTAGTGAGGAGAGTCCAGATTTCGTCAAAGTCTGGACGCCACACGACCTCTCTAGTATTGTCCAAGTCGCGATGGCTGCCACGGCCAGGAGGATCACGCATGCCGCAAAACATACTGTGATGACTTTTCTCTTTTCCCCTTTTTCCGACCCTTGGGCTCGCAAGCTTGTGTTGCACAGGCCGCCGAAAACAATCGTAAAATGGACCCGGCTTTTTGACAGGCAGCGCGATGTGACAATGGGGCTCTTCGTCTGCAGTCCGTCTGCACTCGGGTGCGCTAACGGAGGTTTTAAGGTCCCAGCCTCGGCGTTTCTGTCTACTCCACGGCCATTGATTTTGTGTGCTCTACGGATACTACTGCGTAGACCGAGGTTCAACGGCATGGGACTAAATCGATAGGGAATCTGACCGGCGGACCCAAGTTAACGGTACAGATATGACCACTTGGCGGATTGCGTTCGGCGAATTGCGTACGAGCCTGCTATGAACAGGAGAGCACGTAGATTTGGCTAAAGGTAGGGAGGGAGAGATAGTGGGAAGGGTTCGCAAGCAAGCATGGGTCTCGAGCACTGAAGACGGGATATGCACCTCCCCTGCTTGTACTGCGGCACCTAATGTGATGACATTGGTTGACATCTGCAAACGTCCAACAGCTATGTGGTTGGGAAGCTCAGATAATGTTGGTATCCATTCACATGGTGCGAGCCTCGAGCGAGAGACCGTCTCCACGATAGAGGTGGGGGGGCTACTTACCGAGTCCAACACTGCTTCGTGTCGCTTGCTGGTTGATTCACTCCCCTCCCATTTTTCTCGGTCATCTCTCCGAGAGGGCGGCGCGCGCTCACACGCAGCACAGGCCGTTGAAGATGATGTGGGAAAGCTGCCAACTGCCTGTCCATCAATCGTTTCGAAGGTGCAAGCTGGAGTTGCTGAACAGGCTTGATTCGTCAATGGCTTGTCGCTCGTGCCATCGCGCAAGGTTCGAGGTGAGCGGCATGGCTTATCCCAGTCCCGCATTCCCTGCCCCCCTTTCCAACGAGAGCCAGCCTCCTCGTCTTCCCTGCGCTCCCCTGCTGGCTTGCTCGATGCGCCTGCAGGTGCATCCTTGATGTCCCTTCATTTCGACAAAGACGCGAATCTTGCCTTGGGCCTGGGTTAGATCGTGCTCGTATGCCGCTTTGCGATAGTAGGACTGCGAAAGGGCGGACGGCAAGCAGCAGAGCGAGAAGCTGTCGCGGCTTCCATGTGGCTCGCATCGGGCGCTCAGACTTGAATTCGCCACGCAGATAATATCGGGTTGCTTTATTGTGTTCCGGTGCCGTTGTCCCCTCCCCGTCCCATCCATCCGGCATGCATGCCGCTGAGATGCTCGGCGTGGGCTGGGGAGCGGGATGGAATGGGATGTGCGGGGGCGTCTTCTGTTGCGCTGCGCTTGCATGTTGTTTTGCGCTTTGGCGCGGAGCCGAGAGGGTACGTACCTTTGACAAGAAATCGGGGCAAGTACTACGGATACATATCCCTCCAACTTAGCGTTCATGTCTCGCTCTCGTGGCGCGGATATCAGCGCCTTTGGTTTGGGCCGCGAAGCCAGTAGTACTAGTTCTTGTCCCTGTTACGGGGCCATGCCCACGGCGGAAGCGGAGGCACCTACGCTATGTATTTTGCTAAAATCCAATTCCTGGCGGCGGCTTCCAAAGTCTCCATCACCCCTCGCTAGGCCCGGCTTTTTCACCTTTGGCGTGCCCGCCATTCGACGGCCCGTGTACCAAGGTTGTATTGCAATCCGCGAGATCCTTGGATCCCCGCTCTTGCGGTGGGCTCTGGAGGTGGTGTGTGCTGTTTGTGGAGGGCACAGGACGCAGTCCCTTGCTGTCATGTACTGTAAGTACGCAGTATGGTGTATGTACCTGGCCTGCTTGAGCACACTGCGTCCGTGTGGCTCCAATTCGAGCCCGAGATTTGAGCTTGTCCACTGGCCCAGGGTCGTCGATGTCTCGACCGCCACTAGTTCCATCCTCCTCATTATCCTGGGCGTGCCCATGCGGCCTGATCTAACCGAGTCTCTCTCTTTTGCCCTCACTTTCCTCTCAAACTGCTTTCGCGGTCCCGACGTCTTCTCTCCCTCTTCGATCCTCATCTTGAGGTGGCCTCATGGCCGTTGCATACACCTTGCTAATACTCTAATACCTTACCTTGTCTTACTCACTCTCTTGGCCGCTTGCTGTTTGTTTATTTTTCAATGCTCCTTGGTGACCGCCACCTGCGCCCGCCCCTCTCTTTCCAAGCTGCACTGGCCGTGCCGACGCAGACACAAGACGCAAAACGCAGGAAGCCGGCAGCGGTGTGTTGATGGAGTTCGGAGCCCACGGTGCAGTCGTTCTGGATTTAAAGCTGATGCACCAGCATCCCGAGCGTCGAACGTCGAGGCCCGCGATCTAAGCACCGGCCCTGAAACGGAGCAGCGGCAGTGAGCGCTGTGCGACGGCTGGACGGCTGGGCGGGAACGGGAAAAGAGGGAGTTGGAGTCGGAAGTGTGGAAGGCTGCATCAGCCGGGGAAAAATGACCATGACACCGTCCAACTTTGCATCGGATGCGGGCCACGGCCCCCATTCTACAGCGGCTTCCTACAGCACCGCTCCCGCGGCGCATCCCCCCCACAGCAAGCTGAGCAACAACTCGAACAGCGGGACGGCAGGCAACAGCAGCAGCAACAGCAGCAGCAACGACAAAAACAGCATTTTCGAAGCCCATCGCCAGAACCACAACTCGTCCAAACTGCCCGCATTCCGCTTTGCTGACCTAAAAAAGGACGCCATCGTGTTGCCAACGCTTTTGCAGCACGCTGCCCAGACCGCTGTGTCGCCGCAGTCGACCCAGGACGTTAATGCTGTGTCTGACCGCCCAGAGTGTCCCGCCGACGGAGTCCTGGACCAGCGCGACGCGCATAACCCAACCCAGCAATCCCAGCACGTCCCGGGGTCTGGCCTCCACCACAATTACAACCTCCACAACCACAGCCACACGGTCGCCCAAAACCTCCCCGACAAATCTGCTTCCACACCTGAAACACCGCAATTGGCAGCGCCCTTTCCACAACAACCGAGTCCTCCGAGGACCCGCGCCTCGACATTCCATAACCCACCGGCTGCAACAACAACAACAACAAACTCGATTTCGACTTCGACCCCAGCCTCGAATCCAACCCCGAAAGGGAAATCCGATCCCTCGACTGGATCAAAGCGTCCCGCGTCATTTCCCGATACACCCATCATCGCCACCAACGCGTATGCGACTCGGAATCAATCGTCATCGACCGCAAACCCGATCGCCAAACGCCGCCTGACCGCCTCTGCCGTTACCACCGGTGCTGGTGGTACCGAGATCCTAACATCGCATCGCAGTCTGTCGACACATCTCCAGACAAGCCAAGCGACACATCCCGGCGAGCACTCCAACTCCACCAAGGAGTGGGCACAGGGCCAGCGCGAGCTGCTGCTGCCAAAAACAATCGAGACTGCAAAATCTGACGACAAGAGAAGATCGCGCCCACCTGTCTCGTACCGACCACCCACCGTCGCCGCCAGCGCCTCGGGCGGGCGCATCCCGCCAATCCGGTCGTTTCGATCATCGGGTTCTCGTAAGAGTCTTAACCTCGACATGCATGTCAGGCGTGGGTCAGAAGACTCATACGGGGAGGAAATTACGGATCCAAATCAGAGAGACCGCACATTAAGAGCCCTCGAGGGTCGGGTTGATGATGACTTTTCGCACGTCACACCGCCCGACTCGTCGGTAGATGCAGCGCAGGATGACGACAACACGGCCGACCTTTTCATGAGTATCGCCCGCGAGGATTCTCCAGTAAAACGAGCCCCGGATGAACGCGAGACGGCGGTCGAACAAAGCGCCATCGTAAGTGGCCTGCCAATTGATTAACCCATCCTCCGATCCAATCCAATCACTAGACTTGGTGTCTTTGTTACACTTTTTCCCGTTCGAGAGGCCGGCGGCGACGGGACTCGGCGCTCGTTGTCCGTTGCGCTTGACCATCGTTGTTTGTTCTGCCCTGCTTAACTCCCTTGCCCATCACATGCAAAGCTGCGGTGTGTTCTACTCCACTGTTCCGCCGCTTGTGTCGGGCACTTATAGCGCCCATGTTTGTTGCTTGCACTGTTGTTGACATTAACTGATCGGCAGTCACGGATAACTCGAGCCTCCCACCGTCGACCACTCTCGGCCGCTGTCCCAACCTACCAGGCCACTTCTCCGCCGCAGATTACGCGCCGCCTCTCGGACCAACGCGAGAATACCCGGGCCCGCCAGCCGGCGGATAGCCAGCCGGCGCAACACATGACAAGGGAGCTAGGCCACCGGGCGAGCGTGAGGGAGAAGCCGATTATAACGACAGCCGCAACAGAGGACTCGGGCCGTAGCCAGCCTCTCCGAACCCCCTTGAAGCCATCCCCGATCACCCCACGACAGATATCCTTCCAAGACGTGTCGCCAGAACGTGGCGTAGCATATCGCAGGAGACAATCAGTGACGGAGAGCAATTCGGGGTTTTCGATCAATAAGACTTCTCAGTATAGGAATGCGAATCTTGCCTTGAGCCACGGCCGGACATACAATTCTTCGCCCTTGGTCCCGAAGGCTCTCGATTTCCAGAAGCATGAGCCTCAGCAGAGTTCCGAGGCGAACCATGCCGTCGAAGGAACCGAGTCTTCGGCCTCGACGGCGGCGCCATCTACAGTGTGGGATGAGCTCGACGACCTCAAATCGCGCATCCACCGCTTAGAGCTGACCGGCAAGACACCATCTACCTCGGGCGCGGCGATGTCCAGGGCATCTGACGACCGTCCGCCCACGGCCACGACCAATGCTACGACCATGTCAGCGTCGCCAAAGCGCGGATCCGGGACCGGCGCTGCTCAACCAGACGCGAGCAGCACCACTTCGTCCCAACGGGAGTCCCAGCCCATTCTCCTTTCCGCCCTCTCCAAGACAAGGACCCTTATTAGCCCCGAAGTTTTTGGCGCCATCGAAGCTGCTGCGACAGATGCCCTAGCCTTGTCCTCGATGATGGGTGCCCCTGGGCAGCCTGGTCCAATCTCCAGTGGCGCAAGCACCATCGGGGTTGGAGGCAGCCTCACGGACCGGCAACTTCGCCGAAAGGCAGAAAGCATTTGCAGAAGTTTGACAGAATTGTGCATAGCCCTTGCCGATGAGACTGGACCGGCCAAGGTGCCCCAGCTACCGCCGCCTGTGCCGCGCGAAAAGGAGAGAGAGCTGTTGGCAAGTCCAACTTCGAAGCTGGCGCCAACGCCGCGCCAACGACAACCGAGCACCTATGTAACGACCGAGACGGCAGTGTCCAAACCAATTATGAGCCCTAGGGCGCCCACTAGCTTGGAACAACGGAGGCTTACCATGCTAGCTTCGACAACTCTCCCGAGCCCTCGATTCGCCTTGGCCCCTTCGACGCAAATGGAGCCCTCCAGTGCGGGGAGGAAGTCATCCCTGCTCTTGGCCCGAACACGCCGGGCCGGGACCGAAGAGCCTGAGGAGATGTCCGGGAGGAGGTCATCGCTTCTTCTGAGATCCAGGAGGGCCGGAACGGAAGAACCAGAGGAAAGCCGGGAAGGACGAAAGACATCGATGCTTCTGCGTAGCCGGAAGGCCACCAACGAAGACGATGAAGAGCCCCGCTTCCGAGCACCATCCAGGGCCATCACCGAAGTTGTCAGCTTCCGAGGAGCAGCTCCACGCGACTTCAACCCGCAAAGCCAAGCATCTCCACCGGATGCAAATTCGCTGGGCTCCTCTGCACTGCCTCGCCGCCGCCTCGTCCCCTCCTCCCTCAACCCGCGACTCATCACTCCCTCGGGCCCAGCGGCCGCGCCTCCTAATCGCCGGTACCTAGACAGGGCTACGCCGGAACGGGAAAGCAACAGCGTGGCAGAGAAGCTTGCTGAGGACAGGGGCCAGCGCCAATTCTCTCTGAGCCAAACCGCGATGCTCAACCGGACTGGTAGTGTCAGCCGGCGAAATCGCGACAGCTCCATACCCAGTCTTCCTCCGCAGAACACACAGGGGGGAGGCTACAGATGACAAGACCATCATGCCCTTTATGACGTCCAAAACCATGTTCAACGAATGTACCACCACTAAAGATATAACCTCATCATGCGCGGGCGTTTTTCTACAAATTCCTTTGCATTGACTTGGGAGAAACTGACGAGCCGGCACACCTTATTTTTGCTCCCCTTGTTCGGAGGCCTCATGCGTGCCTGAGGCTGGCCGATGCCACCAGCAGCGAATGACGGGGCGGGACGAGTGGGCGATTTTCTTCCAAGTCGGATCCATCCCGGAGGCGTTAATTGTATATTTTTGCTATTCTATGACACAGCAGCACACCCGCGGGGCCACACCAATTTTACAACGGGAAGGAGTACTGGGGACAACAACTACGAGCGATGTTTTGCCTGTGTTTGGGAGGGAGGGGCGCACCTCTACATACATCTGACTCGAAACAAAAAGTCGGCCGAAGAAGAGGGAATGCGGAAGCGGGTTCTAGAATATACCACGTTGTTTTTGTCATGGATACGATTCTGCATTGGGGGGAAATGCCCTCCGGGGAAGGGGAGGGGGGGGGGGGGGGGGGGCGCTGTATTATGTGTTTTATTTATTTTACCATTCTTCTTCCTTTCGACGGGTTACTCGCCTCGGGCTCGGGGTGCGGTAGGGGGGGAGTACAAGTGTAATCTCCGGGTTTGAAGTCTCAGAGAAGAAGAGGATTGGCTTATGAGATCGGTTCTGAGTCTGGCGACGATGAGATGCATCTGTCGACATTGTAGTGGATGTGTCGTGAATGTGTGGGCTGGGTAACACGTCGAAGGGATATATGTATTGTATCATACTGGATTTGTGCTAACGTGGATTCGTTTCCCAACATGTGTTTCTGCCGTGATGTGAGGCAATTGAATTGTTGCGAATGTGTTGAGGCGATGGCGATCCTTGTCCGAGGTGAGGCAGGTGAGTCACGCCGATGAAGAAGGGGAACGGGTCAGGCCGTAAAGATTGCTGGCTCGTTCTTCATCTCTGCCTCTCATATAACTGTAAATGTGCCAGCTTATCCGATTTCTTTGTGAAAACTCAGCTTTATCCGAACCATTTCAATGCCGACGCTCTAACGTGAGCCCCTCAGTTAGGTATCCATAAAATCTTGGGGTTGCTGCAGCTCACAGACCCCCCTTCTCTCTTCACATCAACAACAAAACGGTGGGTTCCCTGAACGACACAACACCCAACCCTACAACCTGCCAAACCAGACGACTAAACCAAGAGCCCATGACCAGGTATCTAATCCAGCAAACAGCACGTAGTCTCACCATATCCAAAAACAGCAAACGACTCCCACCTGGAAACCATCAGCCGCACTGGGGCCTCATCAGCAACACTCTGCTATCAGCAGGCGGCTTATTCCACCCCTTCACCGCCTACTACGCAAAATACAGAAACTCGGAAATTCAAGGCAGAATGGACGACGAGATCACACAGATTGCAGACCAGCTCGAGGACCAGGCTAGCCCAGGTCGCGGCCGCGGCGGCGGCAGTAGCTCCCGTGGGCGTGGTGGCGGCCGTGGCGGTCGGTTCCGCACAAACAAGGGCGGGAAGGGGCGGGAAGTGGACCTCTCGCGCGCGCTGTCGAGGCTGCTGCGACACCAGGCGGCGAATGCCGGGGTCGAGTTGGATCGGGAGGGGTTTGCGAGCTTGGACAAGGTGGTGAGTTCCGAGGGGGTTTTCTTTTTTTTTTTTTTTCTTTCCCTTTGGGGGGTGGTTCTTGAGCTCGGTCTTGATGTTGGGGGGCGCCTGACGTGAAGCTCTTGTATGTGGCCTTCTGCTAACAACCACCAGCTCCAATGGGGCGCCGTCCGCTCCCTCCAGGCGACCTTCGCCGAGATCGTCTCGGCCGTCCGCGACAGCGACAAGCAGCGCTTCGCACTCAAGCCAAACCCGGCCACCAACAAGGGCCTAGACGAGGCCTCGACGGACCCGGCGCACTGGCTCATCCGCGCCAACCAGGGCCACAGCATCAAGCTCGACAACGAGGGCCTGCTGAAGCCGCTCGCGCTGCCATTCGCCGAAGACGGCACCCTCCCCGAGGGCAGCGTCGCCGTGCCCGCGACCGTCGTCCACGGCACCTACTACGCCTTTTGGCCGCGCATCGTCGCGAGCGGCGGGCTGCGGCCCATGGGCCGCAACCACGTCCACTTCAGCACGGGCCTGCCCGAGGACGAGGCCGGCGTGGTCAGCGGCATGCGCCGAGACGCGGAGCTGCTCATCTACGTCGACGTGGCGGCCAGCATGCGCGAGGCCGGCATCAAGTGGTGGATGAGCGACAACGGGGTCGTGCTGACCGAGGGGGCCGAGGAGGGGCTGGTGCCGGCCAAGTACTTCAGGGAGGTTGCCGGCCGGACACAGGGTGTTGGTGTTTTGTGGAGGGATGGGGAGGCGGTGGCGGATTTGCCCGCGGGCATCACCATCCGAGTGCCGCAGGGAAAGGCGAGGGCTGGGGGTGGGAGGGGTGGGCGAGGGGGGAAGGCGTGAGTTCGAGAGGTGACTTTGGAGAAGAAGAGGGAGAGGAGCCTGAGATGAAAGACGTTTGGTGTTCCCTGATGGTGTGCGGATTCAGTGGGTGGATATCTCGAGACGACACGAGGACAAGAAACTCGTCAGAAAAGAGCAGGCATGGAGGGACAATTCGAACTCTGGCCGACTACGATGATGTGGCATTGCAAGATGAGCTCATGAAAGCGAATTGAGAGTACAGCTCGAACCCTAGGCGGCTGAAATCGTAAGGAAAAAGGTCAAGTAAAAAAAAGAAGTGGTGGTATCCCGGCATCCGGTCGTTGGCCGTTTGGCCATCATAACCACATTGCCAGGGGAAGAAAGCTCAAGTTATATACGCAAGGTACCTCGGGAACCACCCCCTCCCCCTCCCCCTCCCCCTTGGTGTCCCATTGGTAGATCACGGGACAGCTCCCCCTACTGGTGGGCAAGAGCACAACATACCTGTACCTACCCAGAGCTTGTGCCTGTCACTACACCCTTTCCCTACTCCCTCTATATCTGGTTCTTGAAGCCCGGGTCATACATACTCAGTCCGGAGAAGTATAGCAAATGGTTATTTGGAGAATAGACATTTCCTAGTACACATGAAGGTGCATCACAGTGTTGTTGTCGTCGAGACTAAGTTATGTGAAATTGAAGTCCATTTCGCTCTTGTGAAAATAACCCCAGTAGTAGCACTTACCCTACACAGTCTTAATAACCAACCATCCCAAAAGCCAGCGGAATCTTTTCGCCGGTAGCTATATCCGTAAAACATGCCTTCATCCATCATCATGTCAATATCATTCTCTCTTTCACCTTCCAGAACCAACAAGGGAACGCTTGCTTCATATAGACACCAACAACCAAGCACCCCTTCCTAGATGGGTACCGCCCCTCGATGAAATGAGTTATAAAAACAGGCAGAACTCCATATATCATCAACTACCTACCCATCCGACTCATCCGAGCTCCCAACGTCGTCATCATCATCATCATTATCATCATCAGTACCACCCCCAACCACAGCCCTGAAGTCGCTATCCCGCCTGGCCTTCTCCGCAATCAGATACACCAGCACCTCCTCGGCAATCTTCTCCTTGGTCTTCACCTTGGACAAGCACTCCGTCACGCGGCCGACCGTCTCGGGGACGGTGACGGCGTCCGAGCCAAAGTCCGCCCAGCCATCGAAGAAGTCCACTTTCCCAACGGCATTCATCGCCGAGGCCTCGACGCGGTACGCAGGCTGGACGATGTTGAGGTACTTGCACAGATCGCGGACGCGCTCGATGGCGGGGACTTCGCCGTCCGAGTCGGCGCTTGCGGACAGGGAGGGGGGCGAGGTGTTGCCGGACAGGGGCGCGGAGATTTGGGCCCCCAGGGTGGAGCCGGGCTTCTTCGCGGCGGCGGCGGCGGCGCTCTTGGAGGGCGTCGCTGGGAACAAGGGCGGTGGTGAGGACCGCTTCCGTCGTCGTGAAATCTCGCCGCTGCGGGGGATGAGGTCTTCCTGCATCAGCCAGTCCACGCAGCACTTGGCCGCGTACCGCTTCGCGTCCTTCTTCTTTGCGAAGCCGGGCGCGACCGGGGTGCCGCGGGAGTCGGCGACGAAGCCAGAGCCCCGGTTGGGAAACTCGGTGGGCTCGCGGGACGAGCTGGGCCCGACGTAGCTGCAGAAGCAGAGCCATGTGCCGCCGGGGCCTGCTTCGTCCCGGAACGAGATGACGACGTTGTCCTCCTGGTTGGCATCGCGGAATCCTGGGGCGCTTTTAGCATTTCTGATCGCGATCGGGCTTGCTATATCCAGGCGACGACTCACTGCACAGCAGACTGACACAGTCACTACAACCAAGTTCTGGTTCAGGCACCTTTATGATAATAGACGCCTTCAGCTCTGCGATTGCCTTTCGCTGTACGTCTGTAAGCGGTGCCGGCTGTGGCAGGCTTTCTTGGTGGGCAATCCATTCCTTGATATCTCGGTAGTCCACCGGATCGCTTAGGAGGGAAGCACTCGGCATACTGGCGCTTTCGGTGTTGTCGCCACCGTTGATGCTTTTGGCAGATAGCTTGGCAGATACCTTGCGTTTTCGATGCGCCAGTGATACTGTGGTGCTGGGAGATGGATCCCGCGCCTTGCGTTTGCTAGCTGTGGACGCCGGGCTGCTTCGAGGAGTCGTGGGCAAACCCAACTTGCGAACTCCAGGAACTCCAGCAAGCGACAGGTGGGGGGGGTCGGGTTGCGACAGCGGCAGCGGGCGCGGGCGCGGGTGCGGGTGCGGGTGCGCAAGTGGAAGTGGAAGTGGAAGCAGGGAGGGAGCCGACGGTTCGTCTTCTTCGCCTGCGGCCTGGGCTGAGAGGTTCGAACCCATCGATCCTGGTCTGGCGTCGCCGAACTTATATGCATTCACTGGTATAGAAATGGGATTGAAGCTGCGTCGCGCCGCCCGCTGCCGGTCGCAGTGCCAGAATCATAGGAAGCGTCCGCCAAACCAAGCTCAGAGCAAAGTGGGGTTGATATAAGGAAAAGGGTTGGTCGAATAAGGGGCATTTGCTTCGGTTCATGCGTGAGGCCCACTGCGCAGGCTCCTGTCGAGGCTCTTGCCTGTCTGCTGAGGCCTACCGTTTGGTGTCACCTCAGAGCCGTCCCAATGACGTGGTGAACAGTGTCAACAACAGGGCCAATGCGTCCCAATGCATCCCAATGCATCCCCGAGCTGCAATGCACAACTTCGCTTCGTTCTTCTGTCAACTCATTGTGAGTATCATGATCTACTCTAGCCGCGACATGCACAGCATGCTTTTCTTGAACCACGCCGAAAGCCAAGAAGCCGCCCCGCTACTCGTCGAAAAAGCCGCCCCCATCGGTCTCCTCCTTGCGGGCAGCCACGAGTCTCTCCTTTGCGCGCCTTGCTGCCCGATTCTCGCCCTTGGCAGCTGGCTTGGGCTTCTCCCACGGTTGCAGTTTCTGAAACGGCGCCTTCTTCTTGGCCTCCCCAGGCGAAGAGGGCTCCGTAGCGCTGCGCTCCCGCTTGTCCTTCGCCTGTGAGGCCTTCGCACTGTCCGGGCCCGGCGTCTTTGCAGGAGTCGTGCCGGAGATAGTCTCTGGTTGCCTGTTCTGCAGCTTCTCTAACGCTCCCTGCCCCTCTTCCCTGGCCTTCTCGATCGCGCTCCACACTGGTGGCCTGGGTGCGTGCAAATATTGCTCCGCCGTAGGCTTCTCCTCCTGAGATTCTTTCGACGGCGTCGCATATAAGCCGATATAGATCTCCATGAAGGGGTGGTAGATGGCGTAGTCAATATCGACCTCGGCGATATGCAGATCGGCTTTGATCTTGGCAACCTCCTCGGGATCCTCAGTCTCGGCCAGACGCTTCTTCAGCTGCTTTGCTAATCTCGTCGCCTTCTTTCGTTCTAATTCACAATAAGTTGCAAGCCAAAGGGCGGGTAGACTGGAAAGCCTACCAAAAAACCTGACCATGTGGTATTTGCCGATCATGTCACTCCTCAACCTCTTTGCCCTAGACTCGGCGATTCTCTGCTTGTGAGCTGCTAGCTCTCGCTCGAGCTCAATCTGTTTGTCGGCCGGTAGATTTGCATTGTCCCTCAAAAACAGGCGCTCGATAGCACGTGCCCGCTTCTTAATGGTGCTCATAGTCTCGTCGCTCGCGTTGATCTTCTGTCGCTTCGACCAGTGTTTGGCGGGTGGCGCTCGACTCCTGCCGCCATCTTCGGGGTTGTGTTGATTTGAGGACTCATCCTCCTGGTGAGGCCGTTTACCGCCCATAATCGGCGAGTCGCGCTGCCAAGCCGGCGTAGGGGATGTTCGTTCGTGGTTAGAGTCAATAGATTTGTCGTCAGTGCAAGGTTCAAAACTTAAAGCTCGACATGAACTGGGCACAAAAAAAAAAAAAGGTTCGGGATAGTGCCCCACTTCTCGGTACAGGGTTAGGGTACTTCATACCAAAAAGAAACAACAACTGCCAAGAAGCAAGGAGCAGGGGTCTCAACCCCGACCAGAGGAGCCAGGGGAGCTCTCACTCACAGCAACACCATGCCGAGTCTGTGTCCCCATCATCCCCGACGACGCCGCCACGAAGCCGCTTCCCTCATGCTTTCCTATGATGGGTCAAACTCAAACTAGCCAATGGCTTCAGGGCTCAGAGGCCGCTTCAATCTGAACTCAATCTGAACACTGCTATCCTCAAGCTCCACGGTTTGAGGATTAAGAGCGACATCTCCTTCAATCCTTTGCGCCGCGGAGCGAGACATCCAGCACAGCCTCCAATCTGCTCCTAGTAGTGTCTGCCCGGTGTCCAAATCACACAGAATCCAGCGCCCCGCCGCAATGGACCGTCCCGAACCTGGATTGATCCGATGGTCACCGAGCGCCGCCCGTGATTCGTTCCTCCACATCAATGTACAGCATCGCGTCGTTCAGATTTATGAGCCCACAGGCCGCGCGCAGAGGGGCCGCTTTGACTACAGGAAGCGGACTAAGCACGATGACCTCCCCCCTCTCACCGCATATGATTGGTCTCCCTCTCATCCCGGCCTCGTCGCCGTAGGCACCTCAACTGGCGTCGTCAATCTCCTGCGCGTTGACGATGGCTCCAATGCTTACTTGGAGCTCGGCCTAAAGATGTCGCGCACGTGCCATGCCGTTGCTTTCAACACTACAGGCAAGCTGGCAGTTGCTCTGGATAGAGTCAGGAGTGACAACTGCCTCTACATCTGGGACATCAACCGCCTGTCCACTATCGACTCTTCCATCTCCGGCTTTCCTTCTGATACTGAGCCTTTTTCAGACCCCACCTTCCGGCTTGAACCTAGTGTATCTGTGTCAAGTGTTAGGTTCTTCGAGGACA
This sequence comes from Lasiosphaeria hispida, assembly GCA_033439745.1. Classification (NCBI taxonomy): domain Eukaryota; kingdom Fungi; phylum Ascomycota; class Sordariomycetes; order Sordariales; family Lasiosphaeriaceae; genus Lasiosphaeria; species Lasiosphaeria hispida. Next base: position 4,064,355 of record JAUIQD010000003.1, read on the forward strand.
ACCCCAATGTCCTCGTCGTAGGCATCAAGGGCCAGGGTCTCCGGATACACGACCTCAGAGGTACCATGCGGACCCACAGACCGTTTGCCATGCTGCGCTTCCTTAGCTGACTGTTGTTTGTCTAGAACAGGGACATGGCGCGGTCATCCACTTCCCAACCAAGTGCTGCAACAACCTAGCTATTGACTATGCCGACCAGAACTATTTTGCATCCTCTGCCCTGGACCAGCCGGGCATCATGGTCTGGGACCGTCGAGCAACCCACCGTGGAGATTCAACTCCATCCTACGTCGATGCCCTTGATCGGGATGGGCTGCCTTGGGGCGGCGCCTTGCGTCTCGATCGAGCAGTGCAGATGGAGGCAGACCCTGCCTTGATGGACAGCAAAAACTCCTTCATCCGTTCCATTCGCTTTTGCCGAGACCACGCCGGCATGCTCGCTGTTCTCTCACGCACCGGGCAGCTGAGAATTATGTCGACGAGGCACGAATATGTAGAATCAGACGGCAAGATCGAGGGCAGCCCCGAGCTTTTAGAAGTTAAGAGGTCTTATGAGATGGACCCCCTTTACGCCGAGCCCAGTCGAAAGAACGACAAGATTGTATCCTTCGACTGGATCACGCTGCGCTCCCCGGTTCTTCAGCCGAGGCTTTTGGTGCTTCGCAATAGCGGTGCGCTAGAAGTCCTGGAAAAGCCTTCGTTCACCTCAGAGTACCCATTTAAGCTGGTCCCCTGGCAGGCCCCTTTTCGCGGTTTGGAAGGTAGGGTTCCCAAGGTGGCCTCCTATGATGCGACTAAGCTAACGGTGTTATGTAGGGGGTGATACTTACCATGAGGCGATAGAGCTTGAGCCATCGCAGGCTCATGGTGTGCTTGCGCCACTCCTGACAGAAAGGGCCCTGTCCGACATACCACTGTTTGGGCCGGAAAAGGCCAACATAGCTGCGTTGGTGGAAAAGGCCATGAGTTCCAGCATTTCTGCCGACCAGCTTGTGACCAATGAGACCGCCGAGGAAGGCGGTCTTCCCTCATCATTCCTCCAGGCTTCTACTGTCGCAGAGAAACTAGCGGCCTTGCGATTGGCTTCGCAAGAAACCCTGTCCAACCAGGGTCAGCCCATCCCGCAGTCGGGAGGTGAACCGCCCTCCCAACTGAAGCGTCACGAGAAGCTTCTCACCGAGACCGAAAACACGAGCCGATTTCCGAATAAGGCGCAAGCGGTATTGGACCACGCAATGCTTCTTCGCGCCAAGGAGGGGTATCTTTTCAACTACGAGAAGAACCAGAAGGTCGTGGCTGACGATCCCTGGCTTCGGGATGTTTGGGCTTGGGTTGCTGGTGAGTTGATCCGCAGTGTGGTGAAAACTGAAGAGGTTCTGACGTAGGGTTTCTCCGACAGGGGCAGAAGAAGCGGCGTCCGATGGGGGGATGATATCGCACCCCCTGGATGTCGGCTACATGGGGGTGTATACGATATGGACCAACGATCTCGGTGGGTGTTCCTCTACTCTGCAGGACCATATCTTACCTTACTAACTTGGGCCAGGGAGCAAGCCTCACACGAGGCTTTTGGAAAACAGCACAACACCGCCACCTGATAGGGCCAGCTGGGAACGTTGCTTGAATACCATCAACCAGAAGCTTGGAATTCCCAAATTTGATGGCGTAGAGACGAAAAAGCCCCACCACAGGGAGCTATGTTTGGAAATGTGCAACTGGGGCCGTTCCTTGAACCCGGACTTTGAGGACGGCAAATCGACCTCGACCCTGCATAGGGACTCTACCCGGCATACCATGGCTGCCGCCCGTGCTTTGTTCAGGGGTGACACCAAAGAAGCTGTCCAGGTGCTCAAGAAGGCCAGCATAGAGCACCCGGAGCTGCTGTTTGTGTCGTTCGCTCTCCAGCTCATTGGCAAAAACGACGATGCCAGCGCGAGCGAGACGCTCGACTTTGACGTCAAGGTAGCATCCAAAACCGACCCTTACCTTCGGGCAATATCATCCATCATTGCCACCGGCGACTGGGCCACCATCGCCAACCAGCAGTCCCTACCCCTGCGCGACCGCGTCTTCGTCGCCGTGCGCAACTTCCCCGACGCCAACCTCACCAACTGGCTTCACCAAGAAGTCGAAGCGGCCATCGAGACAGGTGACATTGAAGGTATCGTGCTGACAGGCATCACGGACCCGTTCGTCGATCTCCTCGCGCGTTACGTGCAAAAGTTCTACGACTACCAAACCGCCACACTGCTCCTGTCCATCTGCGCACCGCGCTTCATCGACGACGTCCGCGCCGCCGCCTTCCGCGCCGCGTACCGCGCGTACCTGCAGCGGCACCACGTTTTCTTCTTGCGTGCCAAGTTCGACGTCGAGTCGACCAAGCGCAGCAAGCACCACGGCCGGCCGACGGTCCGGCCTCCCGGCCGCCAGGTCGCGCTGCGCTGCGTGTACTGCGACGCGGAGACGAGCCTCGGCGCGCACGGCAGCAGCGGCCATCTTGCGGGTGCCGGCACGGCGTCGCCGCTGCCGAGCTTCATGGGCGGCCCGGCCGTGGGCAGGGGCGCCGAGGGCCACCAGGCGAACCCGTTCACGCCCAAGATGGTGGCGGCGGGGGTGAGCTGTCCGAACTGCAAGCGGCACCTGCCGCGGTGCGTGGTGTGTCTGGAGGTTGTCGGGATGCCGAGGAGGAGCCCGGGGGTTGAGCCACCGGCGGCGGCCAGGGGAGGAGGCGGAGGAGGAGGTGGGGGAGTCGGGGACACGACGGGGTCGGGGCTGGCGGGGCGGTTCCCGACGTTTTGTCTGCAGTGCGAGCATGTGCTGCATCTGGACCATGCCAGACAGTGGTTTGCGCGCCACCAGGAGTGCCCGGTGCCCGAGTGTCGGTGTAAGTGTAACTTTCGGGCGAATCCGGAGTTGAATTACCACTAGGCGGCCAGACGGGTGGTGTCTGGGTCTACGGACTACCTTGAGGCAGTGTATGAATATGAATATGGGCACAAATTTTATTTACTTATCTTTTAGGCCGCGTCAGCGAATCGAAGATCACTATTGTTTACGGATATGGCAGACGCTGGTTCGTCTCTGTGCACTACATCGTCACGAAGGTCTTTGGTGTTTATCACTTGGTAATTCCAGATGAATCATTGGGGCAACTGGCCCTGGATTGAGGTACCCAAGTACTAGTAGGTAAGAAATGACTTGGTTGCCCGGTCTGCTGAGGGCAAGACGTGGAGGGAAGAATGGCGGCCGATGATCTGACTTGTTCAAGTCGGTGGTTGATTGGTGTCATGATCAGACATTTTCTCCGGGGAAATGCACGCGGAACGAAATTGCAAGAGGACACAGTCGTCTGCCATTTTGCACAGCCTCAATCGCAGAACAGTATAGTATTCTTGGGGGGTCAATTTAAAGATTTGGTTGATTGATCTCGATCTGAGTAGTCAAGTCATCTGACGGCGGAACTCTTCTCCCTTCCCCTTTAGGGTTTTCTTGTCCCGGGCTTTGCCAAGAAGGGAGCCCAAGGGCGGAGATTCTTGGACAGAGGAGCGGGAGCAAAGGGACAAGAGGTCCCAAGAAAAGGCCAAGAGGGGGAAAAGCTTGGAAGAAAACGTGCTCGTGTGCCACAGCCAAGCCAGCCAAGGAGGTGCCGACGATGGCCAAGCAAAGAGCCAAGCTGGCCAAGAGCGCCGAGAGAAGGGGCCAAGAGCTGGGCAGAAGGGTGGAAGCGCGCGAGTTGATGTCGGGACTCGGGTCTTGGCCCTTGGGAGTCTGGGGGGCAGCACTGGCTAAAGAGTCTCTAGTCTGCAATTAATAAAAGATATAAACAGAGACTTTGGCTTCTGCTTGTCTCCAAGCGCATATAGCAACTGATGGGTTTAGCCAACATGCCTTAACGGTTGTTGAGACTCTTTTCCCATCTCTAGCCCTGCATTAGGGACGTTTTGTGGCAGACTCCCCTGCGACTTGCGGCGGCGGGGTTGTTTCGTCGCACCCCTCATTCCCCATCGACAAGCGCCAGAGAAAATGACGTGTTTGCAGGGGGCCCACAATGTATTACTCAATGGTTATCCCAGAACCGCGATAGAAGAGGGAATAGTGGACGATAGACACTGGAAGACCGGTCTAGGCTCTGGACGTCCCTGGGCCTTTGGCCGTCGTTGGAGCGCATGCAGAGGCATGGGGGACAGGGACTGGGTGGATGGATGGGTGGTGGCAGAAGCCCAGCACGTGTGTGCGTTTGGCTCGGCTGACTCGCTTGAGTTCAAGGGGTGACTGACCCGTGTGCCCGACCAATTCAACCGCCACGTACTTTTTTTCTCATCAACGTTCGAAGGGGGCTGTGTAATCGACCCAAGGGCATGGTATCTGCGCAAATGTTAACGGCAACGGGGGAAGACGGGGTCGCCAAGTACTTGGCAGGCGGAGGGTGATCTCTTGGCCTAGCGGAAAGCTTGGCTGGAGGGGGGCAGTTGCGCGTGGGAGTGTGGTGCTGGTGCTGGCGGTTTCGCTAGGCCGCCGGTGAGCCGTTTGCAATAACGGACGGGTATGGGCTGATAACGTTATCCACCGCCTGTGCCACCCAGATGCCACCGCGCCCTCAGGCGCAATCTCACTGTCTGCCCGGCTGCGCAAACAGTTTCTAGGATATTCTATTCCACAAAGATGCAGATGCGCTCCACTGCGCGCGCGCTACATGTGGTGAGAGAGATGGCAGCGTGCAGCGAAAGGGGGGCAAGAAGGCATGAACAGGAAGGAGAGCGAGGGAGGTGGGCTGAGCCTGTGACTAGGAGGACCAGGAGGCGAGCGCGATGGAGGCAACAGAGGACCGCCAAGACATTCCTCGCAATACCAAGGCTTGGCGGGGGTCTTGGCGGGTCTTGGCACGGGTGTTGAGGTGTTAGGATGCGCTGCTATTGCAGGAGCAAAGACTAACAGCAGCCACCTCAGCCGGACCGTGGCTTCCCATCTTGAGCCAATGATATTCGCTTGGCATCCGAGGCCCCGACTGCCAAGAGTTGCCAAGAGTTGCCAAGAGAATCTGCCAAGACTTTCCGCCATGTATCGCCAGAGAGCAGAGCCCGTAATAAAGACATAATGGCCCGCTGTTCTCCTACCGTTGATCGTTTTCCTTCCCCAAACTCTCCTGGAACTCCATCCAGGTGAAATTCTGATTCCACTCGGTTTCCATCCAAATCGCCCATCTGTCGCTTGCCATCGCAGTTGCGCGGCGTCTGTTGAGCCCTAGGCGCCACTGAACCACTTCGATTGGCGCGTCTCGTCCTCTCAGAATTTGTCTTTTTGGTGGGTACCCGGGCTTGTCCCTCGCCTGACCTCGACCGCCCCCACAAAAGCTGTTGCCCGTTGGTTTTTCTGCGGCCCAAGCTCGGATAAAGAGGAAGTCCGCGCTTCCCTCCGATCTCGCAACACAAACACTGAAAAAATCACGTGCTATCCACGGCCCGGGCCGCGCACTTGTTTTATCACGTGTTTTCCGCGTGACCTGTTACTTTTCATCCCACCACAACATCAACAATACCCCTATAAGGCACGGGCCACCATGTCGGCAGCTGCCCAAGAGACGAACGGCGCTGCGGCGCAGGCTCCGTCGTCTGGATCCTCTGGATCCTCGAGCTCGGCTTCCAACGGTGCAACGCCTGCTCCTTCGACGGCGCCGACCACGACCAGCTCGGCCTCGAGTGCCGGCCAGGACGATAGCCTCGTGTGCCGCTGGGCGGAATGCAGCGAGCGCTTCCCGACGGCTGAGATTCTCTACGTAAGCTGCCCCCAAACACCAAGTTTTGGTTGAAAACACCAAACACCAAATTTTGGTCGAATACAGGCCCGAGGCTAATCCCGACTAGGAGCACATCTGCGAGAAGCACGTTGGCCGCAAGAGCACCAACAACCTCAACTTGACCTGCCAGTGGAACTCGTGCCGCACCACGACGGTCAAGCGCGACCACATCACGTCGCACATCCGCGTCCATGTCCCTCTCAAGCCCCACAAGTGCGATTTCTGCGGCAAGTCGTTCAAGCGGCCCCAGGATCTTAAGAAGCATGTCAAGACCCATGCCGATGACTCGGTCCTCGTTGGCCGCCCTCCCCAGGACCAGAACGGCGGCATGAACCCAGCGTACCGCACCCACCCCGCCAAAGGTACGTTGCAAACCTCCGTCTCTCAGTCAGCTCCTTATGACTTCTACAACCCCCCCGGCCCGCCTCCCTCGTGGCCAGGGGTCTCTCAAGGTTCCGAGGCTAACCCGCCTCTAGCTCCTTCCGGCTTCTATGATCACAATGGCCATATGCGTGGCACTAACTCGGGTCCCTATGGCCAGCCGCACCAGAACGGCCAAGCTAGTTACTACCACCAGCCTCACCAGCACCAGGCACCGGCCTACCACGCCCCCATGTACTACTCGCAGCAGCCCCAGACCATGGGCTCGCGCGGCGACTTCATGGGCCACCACCAGGCAGCCTCGTTCGACACCCGCAATAAGCGCGGCTTTGACGATCTCAATGAGTTCTTCGGCAGCGTCAAGCGCCGCCAGGTCGACCCTACCTCGTACGCCCAGGTTGGCCGGTCCCTCATGCCCATCCACGGTGCTCTCAGCCTCCAGACTGGCGGTATCGCGATCGATTCCATGCCGCAGGCCCCCCACACCCTGGGCATGGGCAGCGCCTCTCATGGACCTCTACATCAGCACTACTATCTGCCGCCGATGCCCAACCTGCGCACCAAGGATGATCTGCAGCAAATCGACCACATCTTGGAGCAGATGCAGGCCACTGTCTATGAGAACACTGGCTCTCCCAACTCCCACTTTGCTCCGGCCGACGCTCGTAACCCATCACCTACATATGCGACCCGCCCGCCTGTTGATCCGTTCGCGGCCGCCCAGGTGGCCTCGCCGCTATCCGCGCCAACTCACTCGACCGGCACTCCCGCTGTCACCCCGCCGTCGAGCAGCATGTCGTACACGTCCGGCCACTCGCCCAGCGCGTCCTCGTCGGGCATGTCGCCGACTTCGCGTCACAGCTCCACCTCGGTCTCGTATCCCAGCCTCCCCAGCCGCCCTGGTCTGCCGTACCCCTCCAGCTCTGCACTCGGCTCCAACTTCACCCACAACGAGCGTCGCCTCTCGGGCGGTGTCCTGCAGAGCGCCAACAACCGCGCAGGCTCAGACCGGGCACCCACCCCCAAGGCCGTCGAGTCCATCGCGTCTTCGGTCAGCTCGCCCTCGGGCGAGTCCGAGTCTGGCGAGACTGAGTCGTATGATGACTGGCTTCAGCACATGCGCACCATTGAGCACTTGCGCCACATCATCCAGAGTCGCCTCAAGCATCACGAGTATGAGGATGTCGATGTCCGCATGGCTGACAACAGCCGGATCGATCCCCGCTTCTTGGAAGCCGATCGTGAGAGGTCGCAGCAGGATCAGCAGCAGGGCGAGAGGCCGCTGTACCCGGTCCTCCCCCGCATTGGTTAGATGATCTCGGTCATGTCTCGATCTCGGTCACGGTTTGGTTTGGGCGGTGATGACAGTTATGACGATTGGGTCTGGGCGGCAATGACGGCTCTTCTTGAAAAAGATGGATATTTGTTCCTACCCATCTTGTCTTTCACCTTATCCGGGCAGGCTGTTGAGGGGGATGTTCTTTTTGTGGGAGTTTTGTCGAGTTTATATCTCTGCACATCACATGGGCATGCATTATAATGCATGGGTTCTTGTCCATTTCGCCCTCCCAGTAGCTCTTCCTGCATTGTTTGGTTGTAAATAGCAACGGAGATACCTTTTCGCGCCAGTAAGTAGCATTCGAGGGGTTGAGATACTCTTCTCCGTTCTCTTCTAGTGTTTTTAGTTATGGAATGCAAATCACGACTCACTTCACTCTGGTCTTGTTCTTTGGTGACCCCTGTAAATACGTAAGCTGATGGATATGCCACGTGTCCGCCCTGCCTTGGTTTGTTCCGAGGCGCTGTTTCGCGACTTTGAGGCTCCGGGAAGGCTTGGATAAACTCCTTTGCCCAAACAAACAACTGGTGGGGATGCTCGACGAAGGCCTTGTGTACACCTGTTCGAATACTGGTAGAGTCTGGGAGGGCCTTGAATAAACTAACAGCAGGGTGTCATTGGAGGGGCTTGCTATGAGCTAGGAGCTGACCATGAGCAGACCGAGATGTAGAAAAGTTAGTGCTCGTCATCCGCCATCGCTTAGATGAGGTGTTTGTCAAAATTTCGGTGGTACCAATATTATTATAGGTGACTGCTTGGGTTCCCATGCATGCTACTTTATACAGCGAGGGTAGCCGTTTGATGAGATTTCATATCTTCCTGTTCCCAAAAGGGCTGGGTGATTGCCACTGTTGAACGGATGGCTGGCGGCTGGTTGAGGTTGTTGTTGGGGTGTTGAGGCCGAGAAAGGGTAACTCTATATTGCATTCCCTTGACATGGCCTCCCATGCATGTTCAAACATGTACATGCTTTACATAGTGGAACATCTGCAGCCCAACTAGAAAGAAAAAAAAAGGTCGCCAGGAACATGAGAACACAGCTAGTTGGTGTTTATGAACCGCAAACACATTCGTTGCACCATTGATACCCGGCATCAAATCCCTCTAAGCACAGGACTCAAAGACTCGACATAAGCTAACCTGACTCTGACCCTACAGTTTGGTCTCCAACATGCTGGTAATATCCCCAAGCTAACGCCAACAAGCTATGCTTTCCTCACTCATGCTCGCCGAAGCAGAAAAATGCTTCCTGGGTCATCAAGACAACACCCAAAATAACTCCGCCATACGATGATTCGCATCAACATGTAACCCCAATAAGCTCTCTTCGTTACAGCGCCCTCCAAATGGCACCGGCCCGCGGGTTATCACCATCCTCACCACCCTCCCCATCCATGCCCCTGTTCACTTCCCTCACCCATCGATTCTCTTCAGCCACGGCCTCTCGCTCGATGCGCTCCATGGTGTCTAGCTCCGCTAGCATATCATGTATCAGAGCTCGACATGCCGCCAGTATTCTGGTCAGGCTAGACTCCTTCTCCTCGGTCTCTTGCTCTCTACCCGCCAGCTCCACCACCCTCCTCCGCCACTCATCTAACCTCCTCACCAAGCCAGCACACTCGTCCTTCCACTGGGAATCCAGCTGCCCAACCAACACGAACAGGTCATTGTCATCCCCGCCCTTCCCTTGTTGCTGTTGCAGCGCTTGAGCCTGCATCTGCATCTCCAAGACCCCCCACGTGCCCTTCCGCCTGGCGACAGCAACCTCCTGGACCCTCTCAGCCCACTTCTCAAACCTCCTCACCACCCTCGCATACCTACCGCCAGGCTCCCCCAAGCTCCACAGTCCGCACAACACCGCATCCAGGACCTGCACCCGCTCTTCCAGGGACCTGCCCAAGCCCCATGCAATCAACGCGCCGACGTTGCCGCGCTCCACCACGCCCGCCTCCTCCCTCCCTATCTCCTCACCATGCCTCACAACCTCGCCGAACCGCGCCCCGAGTTTCTGCCGCGCGCTCTCCCGCCACTGCTGCGTCACGGCATTGGCGTCGCGGTGCAGCAGATGCAGCTGGAGCAATTCCGTCTGGAGCCGTGCCGTCTCAGCCGAGATGGCGACGTTGGCGGGGAGCTTGGACGGAGAGGGCGGGGCGAGGTATGTTGCCGTCAGCGGCTTGGGGGCGAGTGATTTGGCAGGGGAGTAGTGCTGCTGGAGGGTGGAAAACGCCGGGCGCAAGCGTGCCGCGGCGGCGGATTCTGGGGGCGGCTGCTGCTGCGGTTGGGCTTGGGGTTGCGGTTGCTCACGCGAGGGTTTGCGTGTTGTGGTGGCGGTGGATGATGATGCCGACGAGGTTGGACCCGAGGGCTGTCGGCGGTGAGCGGTTGAGCGCGTCGTGCTGCTGAGGGGCGGGCGGCTTCGGTCTGCTTGTGTTGTCCCGGAGGAGGTGGAAGCTGCAGAGCCCCCCGATGGCGGCCTGAGGATGGTTGCGCCGGTGAGGGTCGTCACGGACGACTTGGTACGCGCGTGGCCTGATGGGACTCGGGGCTTGGTGGATGCAGAGGAGGCGGGCACACCCGATGATGTGGTGGGTCGGGATGTAGATGTAGAAGACGGCTGTGATGATGACGACGTCGTCGGGCGTGTTATCGGTGGCCGTGTTGTTCGAGGCGGCCTGCTGCTGGTAATGGTAGACGAGTTTGTGTCTTGTCCTGTTCCCGCAGCTTGCTTCGTGCGTCCAAAGACGCCAGAGAGCGGTCTGCTACCCCTAGTTCCTACAGTAGAGGAGGCTGCCCTTGCCGAAGGGCGATCTGTGCCATTGGCAGCTGAGTTCGCGATCCCTTTAACGGGAAGTCGACTTGGTGACACGGTCCGCTGCGCGGCTTCGTCCTTTTCCGACTTGGTACCCAGCTTCCGCATTGACCGCGAGCGTGTTAGAGCGCCAGTAGCCGAGGATGACATGGTGGTTAAGGCTCGAGTGTCGCAACGGTGTGCGGCAGCCTGATATTTCGGTGTAGGTAGGTACCTAAGGTAGTTGACGGATGGCCGCGACCTTGAGAAGTTGGAGCTTCAGCTGTTGTTGATACCGAGGTGCGCTTTCCAGAGAAGGGCCTCCAGCCGCGTCATGTTGCTACGGGTGGTGGTAGGTAGTCAGTAGCGAGCTGCCCGTGCACTGTTACCCCTTGTAGCTGCTAACTATTCAGGCCCAGGCGGTCTCTGCCAAGCGGTGCGGGGGCCTTGCTTTGCCGAGCCCGACCACCTCCCAGGCGATCGATTTGATGGCACGAGTGGGTGGGGGTAGAATAAAGCGATTGTCTCGTCAAAGCGCTTCACGCGACGCGTCCAAAGTCCAGTCTACTGCACCACCTATCACATTATAAGCCTAAACATGGATTTTATTTGGGTCGTAGGTATGCTTAAAGCCAAGTTTGTGATGCGGCGCCACCCCACTCGTTGAGAACAGGACCGAAACTGAAACATCTGTGTGGGTAACGGAAGCGACGCCGAAACCTTGAGCGCCCGACTCGATACACAAGGAAAACTTTTCAAAATGATGCCCTTTGGTAGACGCAAAAAGTGGTCTTCAAACTACCAATCTCGCGGTTGCCCTGCTATATTCCCCATTACAAAAAGTTACTCCACCACTCCCTTCCACCAAGAAAGCAGAATTTCCTATCCCCGAAGCCCAGCCCAGCTTTATCCCCTCCTGAGAAGAATTCAAATATATGGTATCTGTGACACAGTGAACTTTCGACTTGAAACGCCGTCCTCATGTTTATCTACACCCAACCACATCCGTTGTGTTATTGCCCGCCGTTTTGAACATTGCTCGATTCTATCCTTCACAGCCCAAACTCAACCGAGACCAGTACCAGTCTCCAGAAACCAAAGCTTATGTATGTGTGTAGCAAAAGAAAACAAAATACCCGCGATGGGTCTATTGCGTCTCAAATGATAAAGGCGCGAGCCTGGTCGGCCAGTGGGCCAGCAAAAGTTTCGCTGTCGGGTCTTGCAATGCTCTGTGTGTGTTGTGCGTTTTGCGTGTTGTTCGCACTGCTCTCCCTCTCCATGCTTTTCTCGTCGATGTGGCGCACGAGCTTGTCGAGGTTTCCTCTAAACCTTCGCAGGTTGCCATTGCAGCCGGCACAAATGTTGAGGTGGCAAGCGCTGCAGATGTAACATTCTGCGACCCGATCCTTGTGTCCGCATGTCCGGCAAGCGATGGGATTGACCCTTTGTCTGCTCGCAGTCATGTAGCGGTGGCTGGTCAGACACCTGAAGTGTTTGTCTTGCAGCGGTCGGGCTTCCATCACCTTGTCCGCCGGCAAAGGTATGTACCAATTCCTCGGAAAAAGGGCCGCCCCGGGGTGATCCGTCAGTTCTGACTCCTCATCCTCAGCCACGGGTGCCGGCAGCGTACTACCGACATTACTGTTGGCGAAATTGCCAAAATCTTGCGTCTTTGGCTTGACAGTCTCGTCCGATGCAGTTGAGCCATTCTCGGAAATCGTCCGTCTCTCGTCGGGTATTGGCCTGAACTGTTGTGGTTCCCTTTGCTTCGGAACCGATAGGCTTACAGGTCCTGCCGGTTCCCGACGACTGGCCGCAGGGGATGGCCTTGGCGGTTCATCTCCAATTCTGGAAGCGGTCCGCGATGGGAACTGCATCTGGTTGGGGTTCCGGTTAACTGCAGGAGAGGCGGGGAGACCCATGGGCGGTCGCATAGAAAAGCCCGGGTTGTTCGCTTTCAATGCCAGAGCAGGACTACTCTTGACCTGACGTATTTGGCCCTCGGGATCACCGGTCGGTCTGTGTAAGGCGGCAGAATTGGAAGGTGTGGGCAAATCTGGCGACGAGGCAGGCGATACAGGAGAAACAACCCTCTCGATGACCGGGCTTTTGACGTCGTTGGACTCGTACTCGGGTGTGGGGAGACGCACGACAGACGGAGGCGCTGTGATGTTGGGCATCGACTTCATGGGGCTCATGGTCGGGGCTGGGCGTGGTGCTCGCGAGGCGTCTTGCTTATTTGAAAATTCTCCTTTGATAATCTCGGGACCGCTAACCGTCAAATTAGAAGTCTTTTGCCCCATGTTTCCTTCTTGTGCGACAATGTGTTGACGAGAGGCTACAGGGCGGACGTTTCTTCCAGGCAGTGACGCATTGGTACTTCTAGGCAGTGGTACTCGGGCCCTCGCAGCCGGTGCAGCGGCCTCGGGCTGGTCTTGAAGACGGGTTGGGAGTGATTGCGGGTTCGGGCTGACTGGGGCACCCTGCGACGTGGTCTGACCCGACGCGGCGGTGGAGCCGTGACTAGAGATGAGTTTGAGATCCGGAACTGCCAGGTTCTTTTCGGATCTGACCGATCTCCGCCTCCAGAGTTGTTCCTGCGAAGGTGAGCTGTTCGCCAAGGGGGATGACGTCGTGTGCGTGGCTGTTGGTGACTGGTCAGCCTGGGTCCGTGGCCCTGGCGGCCCCCGCTGAACATCTTTCAGCGGCGGCGGCGGCGGCAACCCTTGGTCATATATTGCGGGCGTCCGCTGTCCGAAAGAGTCTTGTTTCTGCGCATTTCGATCCGACGACAACGCTGACAAGCTGATGCCGCTATCCTTGGCTTCCCGACCAGGCGACCCGATCGAGTACGAGCCCTTCGCGTCGATGCTGTCACTGTTCGAGTTGGTCGACGACCTCGGTGTCGACTCAGAAGTGTGGTTCGAGTAGGCAGACAGCAAGCTGGAGATGGAGCCGACAGGTGACGGTGATGCAGGTGACACGGGAGCCGGGGCCAGAGCCGGGGCCAGAGCCGGAGGCACACTGAGGGCAGAGGGTGGAGCAGCAACGGGACGACGAGGTATCACCACAGGCGGCAGCCCCACGGGCTTCCTGGGCAAGGGGGGGAGAGGCGATTCCAGAGGTCTCACGGCGGCCATGGTTGCTTCCTTCGCCGGTTGCTTGGGCGGTGGAAGGGGAGGTCCGGCCTGGATGGGAGGCAGCTGCTTCTCGGTCCTGTCTGACACAGTCAGGCTGGGCAGCGAGAAGGAAGCAGCTGACGGCAACTGCAGTTGGAGAGGTTCAAATGGTTTGAACGGTTTGAGCGTCGGCAAGCTCGAGGTGGGCGCGGTGGAGGGGGGAGGGGCCGGTAGGGCTTTGGAATAACGCGACCTCCCGGTTTTAGGGGTCTGGAGGGTAGAGGTTTCCATCATTTCTAGATTCCGTTTCCCCGGCTGAATGAGGCACAGTTGATATAGAAACGACCTGCTATTGACCAGAAATTCCGGCTGCGGCCGCGGGCGCGGGCGAGGGCCTGGCGCGAGGTGCCTCTTGTTTTTTCTTCCCACAAAGACCGAACAGGGCCCGCAATTGGATGTCGCACATATATTCGTCGGTGGCCGGGAGATCCTGTCCTATCTTTGCGTCTCCACCATGACCTGCAGCACCAAGCCAGGTCTGCAGTCCCAGATGCGAATGCTGTGTGGGCGACGGGTGGATGGGCTTCGCGATATACGGCCAGGTCGGCACGCGGGGCCTGTACGGATATGTTGGTTGGTGATAGGGGCGGGACGTGCGTTCGCTGGTGAGCGGAACAGCAGGCAGTGCGGGCAGGGTACCGGCAAGGCGGGCAAATGGGCATCTGACGGTATATAATAGGGATTGTAAAAGAGCAGATGGCAGCAAAATGGCACGGAGCGCAGAGCGCAGAGCAGCAAGACGGGAATTCGAATTTGTCTGATGTCGCAGGCGGGCGAGGCAGGCGCGAGGCAGAGAGACACGGCCACCCCAGCAAGGCTCAAATTAGACGATCGCCTCTGACCCCCTGGTTCCTTGGGTCGGCTGAAACAGGCACTGGTTAAAGGGAAGCCAAGATCAGGATTTGATGACAGGGAGCTCCGCAGCACGCTGTGGTCTCTGTGGCCTGACTGGCCAGCGCCGCGAAGTTCGACCGCAAAGCACGATGACTCGCTGCCTCTCCTCCTCTCCACCAGGCAGTCCAGGCCCCGCGAGCTGCACGAATTGGCCTTGAATTCATCAATCGCATCAATCGGGGCGCGGCATGTAATATCATGGCCGCTACAGGCGGCTAGGCCTTCGGGACCGGCCCAGTTAGCACCATTTCCTGTCATGATGGCATTTCCTGCCGTCCTTCTCGATAGCGTCTAGCGCCCTCTTTTCTGCTGCTTCTCTCCCCAGTGTCTTATCGCTGTCTGTCGCCAGCATTCGTAAGCTGACCAACGTTGAGAGGAGCCAGCGCAGCCGGACATGACGTCGGCATCGGCATGGCGTCGTGATGCAGCGCTGGTGTTGGTCGCATCCAGCCCTGAAGGGGATTTGGGAATCAACCCATGTCGGGAGAGAACAGCTCGAAGAGGCACAGTGCGATGCGGGCGGCGCGGGGCTTTGTCGCAGACTCGGCACCCGCACGTCAGATGCCATCGGGCCCTCGGCCACGACGACCCTCACGGCCAATTGCATGAGGATCGTCGCAGGGAGTTATGACAGGAAATGGCTTTCTGCGACGCAGATAGGGCAATGTGGTCCTTGGGCTCCTGCTGCCACCCGGGAACCAGGCGTCCATCAATCATGATGATGCGACCCTCTCGCACTTTTAGGATCCAAAACCAGGAGACGAGGTGTCGTCGGTTTGCGGATTTGAGACCCTGAACCGGGGCTGACCCAGGAATCCGGGCATCGTGGCCAGCAGGCATGAACGTCCCCAGTGATCGCATCCAGCACCATGATGGCAATAACCTGGCTGAGTGGTGACGACTGGGTGACCGCGACCAGCAACCGAAGCAGTCTCGAAAACCTGCTGGGACGCCCGCTTGTTACCATGCAAGGCGGCGCACCTTGCCGTTCCGGTCAAGATCGAGAGTCAACAACAGCCACATGCGCGCAGTTGAGATCGGTAATCGATAACCCACCTACTCCTCCACGGTGGGAAACAGAAGCCATCGTCCTGATCAGGTGCTGACCCGTGCAGATCCTTCCCAGCAGGGAATATACCCAGATTGCGCCAACCAGTACACTACGGGCTGTTCCGTACAAACAAAGTTGAAATGGCCAACACAATTAACAATTACAATAGACGCATTGGATCGAGTCAAGCTCCCGGCACCAGCGCTGGAGGGTCCGGGTCCGCTGCGGTACTCCGTCCGGATTTTGTCACAGCAGCGACGCGTGTCGTAGCGAGATCTGCCATGCCACGGAGCACGGAGACATGGCAATATGACGATTACGAAGCAGAGCAGCGCAGAGCAGCGCAGAGCAGCGCAGAGACAGTCCTAGGCAGCCTCAAAACTCGTGTCTGTGGTTTCCATGTTGGATGATACGCAATTGCAGTCGAATGTTGTATTTCTCAAGCCCTCGGTTTCACAACATGTCTGCAGCTGCTCGGGTCGTGTGGCTGTTGGCCACGCAGAGGGAACGACTCCGAGATTGGCCGTTTTCGTGTGAGTTGCACCTCGAGACACGGCAGGAACGAGGAGATGGGAGGCTTGAGGTCGGGAATTAGCCCCCCACCACCACGGCACTACCCACCCACAGTCGCCCCAGTCGCCCACGGCGCGCACCTCCTCGACGAGCCGGAACCCAAAATGCAACCCCGTCAATCCCGTTCATCCAGGTACCTGCATCCAGCCGCGCTTGCACAACCGAGTGCTGCGCGAACGGGTCAGGTGAATTAAAACTACTATGGAAGCACCTCGGTGAGAAGCGTTCCTTGCAGCGATTCGACGTGCCGGCAGGACGGCATGATTGGGGTCATAAGGAAGGTAGGTATTGGCGGACGCGCTCTGGAAGCCCTTTCGTGCATTCGGTGGCTCGGTGACGGCCTTCGCTCCGACTTGGCTGCCCCTTGCCGCCATCTCATTTCCGTTTTCCCATGTTTGGACGACTGTGATACTTCCTCATCCGACCCATCCGGAGCCCGAACAAGCCGGGTCTGTTCGCCATGGATGCTCTCCCTCGAGCAAAATTGTTGGCAGCGTTGCTCTGGCTCGCGTATAAGGTTCGAGCAGCGGCCTTGCTGTCGCGCATTGGCCCAGCCTCCACCGACTGGGCCTCCGCGTATGTACATGACCCTCTGAGCACACAAACAAGACGCCGTGTTCCGGCTGTGCGGTGGAGCCAAGTGGCCGCCTTGTGGGCATATTGATGTTCTTTGGCCGCCAAGCTCAGGGGCTCAGGCCCAGGCCCAGGCCCGCGTCGAAAGAGAGAAGCGAATCAGCAAACCATCTTTGGCTGGTCGAGATGGAGCCGCACTGCTGTAGTGTCCTCGCGGCAAGGCGCGTGGCTCCATGCGACTGCCATTCTCATGCTGCTTCGGTGATCTTCAGAATCAGCTCCTGTTCGTGGACGCCTACAAAGCTATCATGATCTCCAAAGATCTCCTGTCTGGTTGCTTGGTTTCCTTGCTGCGGAGAGAGAGAGAACTGTATCTAGCCGTCTAGCCAAGATGAAATCGAGCCTTGTTGTTAGTGCAGCTGCTTTGATGACCTTTTGGGGCTCTCAGGGATTTGCACACGTCGCCCACACCCAGGGCCAAGCCCCTATCCCCGTCCCGAGCTGGTCTCCGGGACACCGGGGTAGCTCTCCCTCTTCCAAAGCTTTGCCCAATGGCAGCTCGCTACGACGGCGGGACGGGCTGGACTACACCCAGACCGCGAAGGCGGCCATTGACACTATGAACAAGTTTTACAACGAGACCCAAGGGCGTTGATCCCCTGATATCGCTTGGTGGCTGAGCGGGTTCGCGCTACAGGACCTACTGGATTACATGTACAAGACCAGCTCACGCGGGTACATGGACCAGGCCCGCCACATCATCGAGCTTCGGAAGGCACCGATTTCCTTGGTGGCCCCAAGGGGGCGGCAGCTTTCGTGCGGATTTGACCGACGACACGGGCTGGTGGGCACTAGCCTTGCTTCGGATGTTCAACCTCACAGGTAACCAGACCTATCTCAACATCTTCATCTTGGACCAGGCGTACATGTACTCGTACCGGACTGGTGCCAAGTGCGGCGGCGGCATGTACGTCGATATCCGGGATAAGACGTACAAGAACGCCATCGCCAGCGAGCTCTACATGCTCCTGACAGCTTCGCTCCACAACCGAATTCCCGGCGACGTCGCGTACCTAGCTAAAGCTAAGGCCACCTGGGAGTGGTTCAAGTCATCGGGGATGATCAATGATCAACTCGGAGAACCTCGTCAACGATGGTCTCGTGGAGAGGGACGGTGTTTGCTTCAACAACGGCCTCCCTGTCTAGTCATACAACCAAGGCGCCATCCTAGCAGCCCTGACAGGTACCCAACCCCTTTCCGCAAAACACCGCAATACCCCATACTAACCCCCGCCTCAAAGAACTCTACCGCGCAACAAACGACACCAGCTACCTCGACCAAGCCCGCAAGATCGCCGACGCCGTCATGGCCAACAAGCTGAGGCCCGACTCTGACCAGGTCCTCACGGATCCCTGCGAGCCCTCCGACACGTGCAATAGCGACCAGCACATCTTCAAGGGCATCTTTGCCCGCGACCTCGCCGAGCTCAGCAATTCTCTGGAGGGCGACCCGTACCGTGCTTATCTGGAGCAGAACGCCCGGGCGGCGGTTGAGCAGGACCGCAACGCGACGGGTTTCTATGACGTCGTGTGGAGAGGCCCGTTTTGGAACTCGACGCTGGGGAAACAGGCTTCGGCTGTTGGGTTGTTAGTTGCGCTGATTTAGGGAGGGGGGTGGGCTGGAAGGGAACTGGGGGTTTGGGTAAAGATTGTATGGTATTGTTTGAGTACACTGGCGATGGTTTGGAGTGGGCATCATGGGTTTGTAAGCGGTGGTGGTATGGTCTTGTACGATGGTAATGTGTGCAGATGAGAGCTGGGAAAACATGCTGCTTGGAAAGAACTAAATCACAATCTAATCCATATAGCTCAAGCCCTTTCTCGACATGGACACCACACCATGCACACTCATCTGGGCGCTTGGGTTGGTCCCCTCCCATTAACTTTCTCCCATTGTTCGATGCCACCGTGGGCCTGTTTAGATCAACACTCCTCGTAATCACCGGCACAAAGCTCTTGGCTGGGTCTGCCAACCTCATTGCCCCCACTCAACTCGATTTCCCAACATGATGCTCCCTACAATGCACTAACCAGCCTCCTCTATGCCACATTTGGAGACTTGTCTAATTATCTCTATGGACAAACTACCCTCGCCGACTTTTACGCCCCTGGGTGTCTTTCCAGACCTAGTATCTGGCGTGTTAGCTTTCCAAGGTGCTATTGTAGCCAATTGCCACCAAGGCCGCTGCGTCGCCTAGACGAGGAGGCGCTTTTAGTCGTGTGGCTTATCCGGGGGCGCGTTGTCTTGTTACTAGAGACAGTGGAGAACATTGAGGAAGAATGGAAGTCACGGCATAGGCTTCAAGATGTCGCGACAGGGACAGTGGTCAGTTGTACGCATCCATGTATTAGGGTGTTGTGGTTGATGTTATTCGGAATTCATGAAAGGTGTGTTCAGCCTTCACTTCCTATATCTTTCACAGAGCCTCTAGTTTGATTCACAGCCGCCAACCCTCGGTACGAAATTCAAGACTCCTAGCAGGATGCTCGACACGTTGTGGCTATTTCAGATTTAAGCGTGGAATAGGAACAGCCTTTTCCGACATCAAACGACATCAATTCATGCCTGTTTCGTCTATGGTGCCTTTTTACCGTAAATAAAATATGGTGTGGGATATCAAAAGCGTAACAAGGTGGCAAAGTTAGCAAAAAATAGACGGACCTCCCCTTTATAAAGTTGCCTGTCATGGCCCCAGGATCCCCTTTCCTCAAGCAAACTGCCCGCTGGACGCCAGACAGACGTCGCTCCTCAAATTGCTTCTAAATCAAGACCCTCGACGTCTCCCCCCAACTCTTCATTCCCGTCCTCCCGTCTCACACCCAATGCCCATATCCTCTAGCCCCGGCTCTCTCCCTTTCCCCGAAATAATCCTTCTCGTGTTTCCCTCAGACTCGTCTCTTCCGCCGAGGCGCATCCCCTACAGACAGAAAGGCCTCTTAGGATAGCTTACCCCCTCAACAGCCGCATTGTCGACAAACCAGCTGCAACGCTCGCCGGTAACCTCGTTGACAAGGGCGCACGGCAGGCCGTTGCCCTCCTCAAATATCTCCTTCATGATCCCCTGCTTACCGGCGCCGGTAGCGACAAACGCAACACGCACCGAGTGGTTCACGACGGGCAACGTCAGGGTGATGCGCCTTAGAGGCGGCTTCGGCGAGTCCTCAATAGGGGCGACCCAGGCGCTCTCCTCCCGCAGCAGGTCGTGGCTGGGGAACAGCGAGCATGTGTGGCCGTCGGGCCCGCAGCCGAGCAGCAGCAAGTCGAAGATTGGCAGCTTGACCGAATCGCGGCTGGCAAAGGACCGGACGAGCACCTGCTCGTACTGGTCAGCTAGCTCCTGGGCGTCGTCGAGGAAATCCGGGTTGATCGGGTGTACTAGGGGCTGCTCAACGTCGGCAGGCAGCTTGTCGAGCAGCTCAGCCTTGAGCAGCGCATAGTTGGAGTCGGCGTGGTCGAGCGGCACAACGCGCTCATCGGCGAAGAAAATCTCCCACTTGCCCCATTTGACCTGGTCATCCTCGCCGGATGAGGGCGTCAGCAGCGCCTGCGCAAGCGTCTTGGGTAGCGAGCCGCCAGACACGCCGACCTTGAAGACGCCGTGGCGCGCGAGGCCGGCATCCTGGCAGGAAATCACGTAGGCCCGGAGCGCCGGCGCGAGGGTGTCGACGCCCGAGAAGGAGTAGAGGTTGGCTTGTTTGCCCATTTTGAATGTGTGTGTCCCTTTTTAACCAGCCTGTTTGCGAGAGTGGAGGGCGAGGAAGCTAGCCGGAGTGGTCTGATGTGGGGGTTTGGAAGGATAGCTGTCCAAATAGACAAACGCTTTTGCAGCGGCAGGGGCGGTTGTTCAACAATCAGCACCGCGGGGTCGCGATGGTCTGGTTTTGGCCGCGGCGGAGCTCCGAATCTTGGACAAACAGGGACGAGGCTGCTGCGGCTGATGGTTCTCTCTGGGTAAGAATTCCGACACTGAGCGGGGTGCTGGAACGGTTTTTGCTCGGGAGGAAGCAGTTTCAAGCTCAGGAAGCGACGTTGGTGCTAGCAGTGTGACTAGGCACCCGGGGGGATGGAACTATGAGTCAATCGAAACCAGTGACTGGCAGTACTTCTGTCCCAGCGATCAATACCCGATTAACGATCAACGGATCAACGATGGTCTTGTGCAAGCGAGATTTTCGTGGCTGTTCTTTTTTTGGTGGAGGGGCAGTCTTTTTGGAGGGGTGTTTGGAGGGGGCAGATTCCGTGCAGATTGGGAAGGGTTCTGCCATGCGATGATCACTTGTTATCGATTGGCTGCCTGGTTCTCCAACTTGGGCAGGCCTGACGAAAGGCGACTGATAAGAACACAGGAGGCACTTACTAAGTCGAAGCTGAAAGAGCCCGCAGAGCGATGCGTCGTGGCAAACTTTGAAAGTTAAGCCAAGTGCTGCGATCCGTAAGTTTTATCGTTATCAATTCTTTCTTCTTGTACTGCCAGTGGCGCGTGCTTCCCCTCCCCGGCGATCTCGGGTGAGACGACAAAGGGAACTATTTGGGACTTAGGACTTGACCGCGTGGTAAAAATGCGTGAATGACCACATAGAGTATACTCGAGAAACTCAATAAGTACTGGTTGTTGCATCGCATACATGGCACTATTTGATAACGGCGATAGGACCGACTTTTCTCCCCTATTGGAAGTCCATCTCCCTCAGTCTTCGGCTGAGTATGCTTGAGGCTACTGTCCCTTTTGGTAATTGCCAAGACCGTCGAGCAAAAGGCAGGATCTCATCCAAATAGTTACCGGCCTGGTAAGGTTGAGAGTAACCCCCTCGGCTTGCACATCAATAAAGCTAGACACCATCCGTTGGTAGCGAAACCATATGACGATCTCCCGCCAAAAGCACAAAAGGTACGGATACTCACTCGTCTGTCGGTGGTTGATGAGGGGATGGCAATCGAGGGACAGGGTGGGCAGGGGTCTCTTGATTGCGCAGCACGGGCTGGTAAAAAAATTGTTGGTGGGGGAGGGGTCCATTCGGGCGCAAGCCATTGCGTCACTGAGCGCTAAGTATTCTCGCCAGGGCGGGAGTTGAATGGAGCTTCGGTTTGCTCTCCTCGTCATCTATGGAGCGATAACAACCATGGCGACGCTACATTGCAGATGTAAAGTTGGCCCGTCTTGTTGGACCCCTTTTTCATATCTGGGATCAAGATGATGTAGTGCAGGACGGGGCTTGGGAGCCAAGGGATCGTTATTCTTCGGTTTTCCGGAGATGGAACGTCTGCTTTCGTCTAGTGTCAAGAGGGATTCCCCGTCTGTCGCTCAAACAGTTTCCGAGTCAGATGGAAGAGTTGTAAGCTCAGGCGCCCAGAGTTTGGCTCCCCCTCGGGTGCCCAATCATGCCCTTGCAGAGCCCCAATAGGGATGCCGCAAGCGATTTCGGCGGCGGGGATGCTAGCTTTCACCATACCTTCAAACAGCCGAGACAAGCCAGTCTTATTTTTCTCGCCGTATTTTTTTTTTTGTTTGGTGACAAACTGCACTGCGTTCGAGCCTGCCGTGCTTTTGTTTTGAGCCATTCCTTCCACGTTGCATTTCTCCCTGATTGAGTTTCCTTGACGGGGACCACTCACTTTACCGATTGTCACATGGCGCAATCCAAATATCTTACTGGCGACTCCCAGGCCATCAACGACTTCATCGACCGCTTTGACGTGCGTATATCTGACCCATCCTCAATGTGCGCCGGTTGCTCACAGTGACTAGGTTTTCTTGTTTGACTGCGATGGTAAGTATTTTCTGCAGCCTCTGGTCGCCACTCTAGTGTTGACGTGGTTTCCTTTTCTTTAGGGGTATTGTGGTCCGGTGACCATGTCTTCAAAGGGGTTGTTGAGACATTAGAATTTTTGAGAGCCAAAGGTTAGCCGTCTTAATTCGACCGACTCGTTGGCAGACAGACCATGATAACACAGGCCAGGCAAGAAGACCATTTTCGTGACAAATAACTCGACGAAATCGCGGTCGCAGTATCTTGAGAAGTTTGCCGCCCTGGGGATACCATCGGTGACTGAGGAGATTTTTGGCTCCGCCTATTCGTCGGCCATCTACATTTCCAAAATCCTCAAGCTCTCGCCGCCCAAAAACAAAGTTTTTGTTCTCGGCGAGGCAGGTATTGAGAATGAGCTAAGGACTGAAAATGTGCCGTTTATTGGAGGCACGGATCCGAGCTTCCGGCGGGACATAACGCCCGAGGATTTCAAGGGAATTGCGGATGGGTCTCTGCTCGACCCCGATGTAGGCTGCGTGCTCGCAGGCCTCGACTTCCATATCAACTACTTGAAGCTGTCGCATGCCTATCAGTATCTAAGGCGGGGGGCTGTGTTTTTGGCCACCAACACGGACTCGACATTTCCGATGAATCACAATTTCTTCCCCGGGGCGGGATCTGTGAGTTTTCCCTTGGTCAATATGACAGGCGAAAGGCCGGTGGCGTTGGGGAAGCCCAGCCAGGCAATGATGGATGCCATCGAGGGCAAGTTCCAGCTCGATCGAGGGCGCACATGCATGGTTGGCGACCGCCTCGACACCGATATTAGGTTCGGAATTGAGGGGCGGCTCGGCGGCACTCTGGCAGTGCAGACCGGTGTGAACAAGAAGGCGGACTGGGAAGCGGAAGGGGCAGTTGCCGTGCCGGCTTTCTACGTTGACAAGCTAAGTGACCTTTTGGCAGCCGCGTAATGAGGTTTTTCCCAAAGAGCGCAGAATACTTGGAGGGTGGGTGTGGGGTGAGGCAATGACGGAGTGTTGGACCTATTCGGTACCTTAGTTGCCTAGATATCAAGAACGAGAGGAAATGTATTAGGGAGTACACACTTGTGTCCCGCAACTGCGTACACGTACACAACTGGAGGGGTGCGGCATTGTCAACAATCTCATGTCTGACGGCAACCAATGGGGTCTATCAGATCCTGCTGGCACTCTGCAGGGCCAGAAATCGCGGTCCACGGAAGAATTCTTATCAAGCAGGGAGGCTTGCAGTGGAGGGGTGGCGCCGGACAGGTGTCAGGCCTCGGACTGTTGCCATCTGTCATTTTCCAGGGGACGAACAAACTCCCGCGGGCGGTGACGAAGCGGGGATACGGCACGTGTACGGTTCCGGAAGGGTCGGCGGCAGGTGTCAAGCAGCCTAAGGATCAGGACGGGTTTCCAGAATGAGAACAGCAAGCACAAGGCGTTGCCGCAGTCGACTGATTCAATGTTGATCCCAGGCAGTGAAATCCAGGGAAATTTGAGCGATGTTGGGCAGGCTAAGCTGGAAGGCGCACGGGAGTTCGAGTGTGTCTGGGCTGCTTCTGGGTATGACGTATGTGGTAAGTGCTGAGTGCTCGGGGTTGGGCTGTCAGTGGTCAACTGACACCGCGAGCTGCAAGCCATCTGTTGGAGAACAGGACCCTGAGAATCTTTGGCTTCCCGAACGGCGGCCTGCCGGGTGGGTGTGAACCCTGTTTTGTCAATCGCTGCAGCTGTGGGGCACGCACCGCACCCTTCGATGCCCTAAGGCCGGCCCTGGTCGCTTCCACTGCCCTGTGGCCCAAGCTGTGGCGGCCTCGAACGCTCTGGGCTCTTTCTTCACTCGCATCGAACTCCATCTGTGTCCATGTACTCCATGGTCCACCAGAAGAAGCAGAGGCCATGGGATGAGCACAAGGCGGCGGTTCGTGTGGCCGAGGACAGTGGGCACAACACCAGTAGTAGTAGTAGTAGTAGTAGTTGGACCCTGGCGCGATATCCGTTGTTATTTTTTCTTTCGATTTTTTCTTCTCTTTTCCTATCCACTTTCTGCTTCTCTTCGCTTACGTCGATGGGGTTGGCAAAAGGACATGCCCCCGCCGCGTTCCACAATCGGTAGGTAAGTGCCAGGTTGCCAGGTGGAAATGGGCAAAGGACCTGAGAGCTTAGCCACACAGCACGCAGCATAGCGCGCACACAGCACTCGCAGACTTCCCACCCACCATCAGGCTCTGCGGGAGGGTTATAGCTCATTAGACGATGCAGCCGGTGCCGTCATCGCGCTGCGATGCAATGAGACGCACAATCCTTGGCCTGCTCCCTGCGCTCCCTGGTTGACTGGCCCGCTTGCAGTATAGCTCCTGCCTGTGACCGGAGCATTTGCAACGGCGGCGAGAAGCCCCCAACGAGCGCAACGAGTCCACCGCGAATCATCTCGACAGACTGACCGGCCCGGCTACCCTGCGCCTTACACCCCTCCGTGCCCTCCACGACCCCTACTCCAGTTCCCCAGCGCCCCCTTCTCCCCCCCCGGCCTCAAGGAGCGACCCAGGCGGAGAGACCCAGGGCCCAGGACTGAGGAAGAGGCTAGACTTGCTTAAAGGCGGGCAGATCGAGAGCGCCCCCTCCCGGAAAGACTAGAGGCGTTGAAAACAAGGTCTCACTGCCTTCGTGGCACCTGCACCTCAAATACTTTTCTTGGCAGGTTGCCCTGCCTTTCGACATCCCCCCCTCCCAACTGCAGAACTGCAGAGAGCGAGAAGCAGAAAGCTACAGCTCAGGCAGGTCTCTTTGGCCAACTTTGGCGACCTGTCGGCGGCGAGCGGGCCTCCATTCGCAACGGCATCTGCCACCGCCAGACTCCCCCCCCCCCCCCCAAAGACCCCAAGACCTAGACACTGCCTCGGCATCCTTACCCATCATTCCGTTCGCTGCCCAAAAAAGTCCTCCCCCAACCTGCCCCAGCCAACCGGCCACACATTCAAGAGAGGATCATCACCCCGTATATAATTATACATGCAAGGCATCTTGCCCGGGCTGTCTTTCTAGACCGGTCTATTTGGAAGTGCGCCAACACGCGATGGTCCACGGCCCCCAGGCTCTCCTATGCACTACCCAGCCTCAGCCCTGTCTGCCTCTGTGCCAACAGACATGTCCGCCATGGAAGAATCCTCGCCGTTGATATCTAACGGGAAGGACCCGCGTCGTGAGGCCCTCCTCACACGCCGCCTCCAGCTCACCGAAGCGCTGGCCGAAGACCCCTACGATCTCATACTCTACCTGAATCGAGCCGTGGTCCACTCCAACCTCGCCTACCCCGACCTCGCCGTTGGCGATGCCTATCGCGCACTGCTCTTGGCCGACGAGGCCGGCGACGAGAGCTTCGAGTACCACGAGCGGGCCAAGGTGGCTCTCGAGAAGTACACAACAACGCCGTGTCCCGACGTGCTGCATCACGGATCCCTTGCCGATGGTGCCTCCGACATGGTCGACGGCCACGACTCCGACGATAAGCCCGAATCGCACCAGCAGCTAGCCTTCCTTGCCTCGGTGCGCTGCTACCAGATTCTGTCTCTTAGCCTTCTACTATGCGGATGTCTCAAGAGTGCCCTCAGCTTTTGCGAAAGGGGCCTCGGTGCCGTGCCCAGCAACAAGGAGTTGGTGGAGATCAAGGGCTACATTGAGCAAGTAGCCAGGTTGAGGCTACGCAAGAAGCCGGGAGAGCCCATCGACATAAACAGCCTCCCAGATCGCGGCGTCGTGCGCCGTGAGATTTACCCCTGGAACACACACGAACCAGACCGTTTCTCTGCCGAGTCACTGGCATACCTCAACCAAAACCTCACCACCATGGCGCCAAAATGCGAAGTCAAGGTCTCGGTTCTCCCTGTTTTGCTTGACGGTGAGACTAATACGGATGGATATGAAATCATCCCTACCTGCCGCCAGCTAGGCCTTTTCGCGAAAGAAGACATCGCCCCCGGCGAGGCCGTCTTGAAGGAGTACTCGCTCCTAACCGCCAACAACCGGCTCAAGGAATTGAACTGCGACGCTTGCGGAAGCGAGCTGCCCCCTCTCTCTGCCCAGTCCCAAGCGGTGTGCTGTCCGGAGTGCTATGACACGGTCTTTTGCGACGAATTTTGCTTCTCTCGGGCCCAAGAAAAGTATCACCCCACCGTTTGCGACAAGGATGTCGATTTGATCGCCAAGGACCCTGATGCGCGCGAGGCCGACCAGTCGCTCTATCTTCTGCTGCTAGCTCGTCTCCTTGCCATGGCGGAACACCAGGAAGTCCATCCGCTGGAGCTGGACGAGATCAAGTACATATGGGGCGACTTCGTTCCCACACACATTAACGACATCGACCTGTCGGTCGACGCTGGGCCCCCGCCCGATTGGACGCTGCCCTTCTCGTTCCGATACAATGTCGAGATCCCGCTACACGTGCTCGAGAAGATGGACGTTGATATTTACGCGACGCTTGGCCGCTACGATGTATGGGTTCTCAACACGGCCTACGCAAAGTTCCGCGGGACGGCTTCGGCACGCAAGAACCCGCGGGACGGAAGGCCGGACGTGGCGGCGGTGCATCCTTTTTGGTGCCTGGCGAACCACGACTGCGACCCCAACGTAACGTGGGAATGGGGGGGCCGCATGACACTGTGGGCGCGTGAGACCAAGGTGCTGGGGAAGAAGGGGGGTATCAAGGCCGGGGAGGAGATCTTGAATCACTATTGTGACGTGGATCTACCAGTGCATGATAGGAGGGAGTGGGCGAGCGGGAGTCTTGGCGGGTGGTGTATGTGCCAGAGGTGCAGAGACGAGGCGGCAAAGGCGGAAAAGAGGAATGGAAATGGGAACGGGATGGGGGAGGACGGACGTTGGAAGTAGTAAAAAAGGGCGGCATGTTAAATTTCGCCATATGGCTGAATAGGCAGGTGTTTGAGGATAAGACGTCTGGGTTCGTTTTCGGCTCTCCACTCTATACGAAGGCTATCTTGGGATGTTCAGTTGAGCACTGCTGGGCACTGGCCTGGCCCGTCTGGATTTTGTCTTGTCTGCGACCGGGATATTGGTTGGAAGAAGGAGCACGGCTGAAATGATATCACGCAGGTCTGGCGTTGCTGCTGGTGGTTGTCCATGGTATCTAGATTGTGAAGGCATCGCGTGTAGTCGGTTCGTGTGGTGGCGGTGGCAATAGGTTCCTTCAGCCGCATGGAATGGCAAAAACTTCAGTTTGCAGGAGGCAAGCACAACTTAAGCACACTAGTGCCTGGAAATCCGGAGCAATAGCTCCTTGCTGAGACTGCCTAACCAAGGTAATCCGTTAACAGTTGACCGTGCGAGGCGACCTTTGGTATCGAATCGGTTAGTGTTGGTGTTGGATTTGGCTGGCCAATATTGGTGGCCCTTGCGCGCTCTGGCTGCCATGGCACTGCCTCTCGCCCTTTTGCCAAGTTGTTTGTTACATGGTGTATAGTGGCAATAAGGACTCGCGTTGGAAGCTATCGCTGCCCCTGTCGCGGGTCACTTTGGCTTGAATACTTTTCCGTATCAGGCCGCCATGGCGACAGTGCGGCGTCTCTGGTTGGAAATGTCTTTTGATGACTTTCGGCCTAGAAGGAGCATCGTGAGTGAAGATAGCCCGGCCAGAACGGCGCGGTTGCGCGGCAATTGTGTCGAATATACCCTATGCATGTCGGGCCAGGTGTGGTGGGTGCAGGAATAGGGATATCCCCGTGTTATACACACGTTGTCTTTGTCTCTGAGTTACCATGCCCGAGGTTCTTTGGTTACCATTGGGACCCAGGGTAACAAGATTAGAGGAACAAGACGTTGGGCCATCTGCCGTGATGGACCACAGCTACCATTATGAGGACAGAATGCCAACGCTTTGTATTTTCCATACATCGTCATGACTGCTGACCTACCTTCTGCCAGCAGCTGCTCTTCCTGTGTCTGTTTCGATTGTTATCAGGACGAGGATGCCGTCCAACCCTTGAGGCCGGAAATCTATCTATTGGTTCCGCAGACGGTGAGACTTCCAAGTACCCCTGACTGTCACAATGCTAACAGGAGACATAAGACACAGCGGAATGAACTATAGCTTAAAGAAGCTGTAAGTTGAGTGGATGAAGAAGAGTAGAGCACCAAGTGGAGGAGGGAGGGAGAGGGGGAGAGAGAGAGAGGGGGGGGGGGGGAGAGAGAGAGGGGGGGGAGAGAGAGAGAGAGAGAGGAAGATTCTAGACGGAATGGTAGAAACGCAGTGATAAGATCCGGAGGAGCAAAGGCTGAGAGCGGCGGCAGCAAACCTCCCTCCCCAAGTTCCAGTGCTGAATAATACTAGGCAGAAATGATGAACGACCCGAGTTGTCATGGAAAGTGTGGGAAGCAGAAAAAGACGACAACAGGAGCAGCTGGAAATAACTGGACTCTGAACTCGGTCGGTGACACGTCATAAAACCCCCATCCAGCCAGAACGAGGGAGCGAGACCACACCTAGTTTCCCCCACAGCAAAACATACGCTCCACGACTGTGCCGCTCTTGACCTCGCACCACAGCTGGGCATCGCCCGACGAGTGAAGGCGAACACCTGACGGGGAGGGTCATCGTCCCCGAGAACCACAGAAATAAAGGGAAAAAGTCACTTTGCCTCATGATTGCTGGTTGGTGGCACCTAGTTGTCCGAGGTTGGAGAGTAGTGAGGTTTGGGGTCACAAAGTAAGGGCGTGTTGACATTACAGACATTATCACCAGAGGCGTTAGGACAGGGCCAAACACAGTTTCGGAGACGAACAACCAAAGTTTCCATTCTTTGAGGCATGTTATGCCGCTTCAAAATGCAGAACACTAATCGTGTATATCTTATCATCCGAAAGAGAAAAAAAACCGAGGGCTCTGTTATAGTCAATTGCCTCCCGCTGTTACCTGCACCCCTTGCTCAGCATTCATCTCGTTGCAGAGCGAGTAACCAGGTTGATGTGCTCCCCCAAAACAGCCTGTCTGCTTGCCACCCCGTTATTCCTCTTCATCCCCCGCCACTATCTCTCCCGATATAGATGAAGATGGCCCGCCACGTTATTAAAAGTCATATGCTTTTTTTTCCCTTCCGGTTTGTTGGTGGTGGGCAGTTATTGCCAGGTGGACCATCTGAAACACCCGCCTTCTCCATCTATGCCATTACCCCATCGTTGATGTTTAGTTTGGTCCCGGCGACCAACCCTCTCCCTACATAAACCCCTCCAGAACAGAATCATTAAAAAAAAGTACAGGTTTAGAACGAACAAAAAAATGTTGAGCAGCAAGAGAAAGCCACCCCGAGAATAAAAAGGCTCCACTGCTGGAAATGTCGAAGAGCCGATCCCAGTTCGCCAATATAAAGCGTGATTTCATATAAGGGGTATGTGCAAAACGAAAACGTGAAAACCAACTTTCCTGAAGGTGTTGACCGACTTTCTGAAAGGGTTTCCCAACTTTCCGAAGGTGTTTCTTAACTTTCCGAGGGCTGAACCGAGCACACGAGGTGATTTCCAAGGTCTCAAAGGTCCAGTACTCCCCCAACCAGCCTGCCACCGAGACAAAAGGCTGTAGGGTAGGTAGTATCGAAAGTATCGGTTGCATGTCCGACCGGAACCGGCCGAGTCCTCACCGAAACGCCTCATCGAACTGGAAATATGCATATCGAGGTGTTCGAAAGCCCCTTATATAGGAGGGCGCCGCCTCCACCGCCAAAGAGTGGGAGATTGATCATGCAGCCGATGACCCAAACCAGACC
The DNA here is from genome assembly GCA_033439745.1 of Lasiosphaeria hispida. Lineage (NCBI taxonomy): Eukaryota > Fungi > Ascomycota > Sordariomycetes > Sordariales > Lasiosphaeriaceae > Lasiosphaeria > Lasiosphaeria hispida. The sequence continues at coordinate 4,094,533 of JAUIQD010000003.1, forward strand.
AAAAAAAAAAAAGTCACCACCAGACCAGACCATAAACCGAGACCCGCCGGGTGATGCTCGCCGTTACCCGCCAATGTTGAACGCCGAGCCATGCATGAAGTGGTATTACACAGAACCAAGTCGAAGAAGGGCCTCGACGGCCTCGCGCTCCTGCGCGTCAGAGGCAGCTCCCAACGCTGATGCTGAAAAGTCAAAGTTGCTAAGCTGCGGTGGGCGGGCCATGCCTGCAGTCGCCGAAAAGGATCTCATTCCGCCGCTCGGGGTATATACACTGTTGGAGAGGAAATGCAGATCAGACCGGGGTTGGTGTGATGTTGCGCGCAGGGCGGCCGCGCCTACTGCGGCCCAGTCCTCTTCGTCGGTTACGTCTTCCGGGTCGTCGTTCATCGCCACGTCGTCGTCTGGGGCTTCCGAGCACGAGGCCGATCCGGAGCCGTCCAGCGACATTTTATCGGCTTCATTCTCCAGCATGGAAATGTCCCGATCGTCGTGGGAGAAGGCTGCCGACCAGCCGCAGCCGGCGCTCGATCCCGAGGCTGCGAGTCGTGACCGATCCACCTTCCACCCCGCCCCCTTGGAGATGGGGATGCTTGTCGGGTAAAGCTCGCTGGTCGGCGATGTGCGACGCACCGCCACGTCCCGCGCAGGCTTGCCTCGTCTCTTTGCATCCCAGGTGCCCCACCCCACCTTCATAAACTCCACGTCACCGTCCAGGCCACCACCCTCACCCCTGCTTCCCCGGCCTTCCAAAGCTCCCACGACTAGCCTCCGTGCCTTGGCCGGGGGAATTCCAGCAAAGCCCGGGACTGACGTCGTGAGGTAGCCCATCAGATGGCGGATTGATAGCGGACCGTGGTCGAGCAGGATCTCCGGCAAGTGGAACTTCGCCAGCATGGCGGGAGTGATAGCGCCAGCCGAGTCGTACGGCGGCGAGCCAAGGGCTTCGTTGCCGTCGTGGAGATCCAGGTCCGAATCGATGGGATCGAGACGCGCTTTCTGCAGCTGCGCCTTGAGCCCGTGGGGAGGTAAGGAAGGGGATATGGAGTTGGGGGGAGTGGGGAGGGTGGTCGGGAGGTTTGCCACAGGGACACTCCGAGCCGCTACAGCAGTTAAGTTGTCTCGGCCGGAGGTCATTGCGATATCGCGAACAGCAGTTGCCATGGTTGCCATGTTGACACTTCTTGGTCGGGCTTTGCTTCGAGACGTGTCTGCGGTGCGGCGCAATGCCTTGTTAGCCGGGCCGGACCGGGACAGACACAGGGACGACACGTGTGGTGTAGCTTGTTTTGGGTGTCGATGGCGACCGCGACCGCGACAGGTGCTGCGATGTGTGCGCGCCGGGGAGGATGGTGATAGGGGCACGGATACGGATGGGGCCATCGGCCAAGGTGAGTCACTCACAAGATGTCCGAAGCAAAATTCGCAGCGTTTCAAAAGCGACCTTTGACCGGGCAAGGATGGGTCTTGACGGGCAAAAGCGTAATGGGCAAGATGGCAGTGCTGCTGCGATGATCTTCTGTGACAAGAGATGACTCTCGATGCTAAAATCGATGGGTTAGAATTTCGTGTTGTTGTCGCTTTGGGGGAACCAGGAGAGGAGGGAGACACGGATTTGCCGGCCAACGACTTGCTAATAAAGTGCCTGCGTAGATTCATCACACCTGGACTGCGCGGTGCACAATGCACTTGCTGACGGCTGCTGTCTGGCTGGCTGCTGGTTGTGTGCTGCGACTCACACAATCCAAGCCAGGGCGACCAGGGTGGGCGGTGTTGGCCTCTGGGGCCCCTGCTGGAAACAGACGAAAGGGGGTAAAGCGCCATTTGCCCGCAATCCCGGGGGTGGGTCCAGCAATCCACCCCCAGTACAAAGTACCTATCTTTGTCTCGCCAGTCGGGACACTGTGCAAGCCCACACTTGGATTGACTGGCTACAAACTCCTTCGGGCGCTGCTGTCCATAGTGTGCACTACTTTTCGCCCATCAAGAAAAAGGTGCCTCGCTGGTTATTCATTCCCTGAAAAATGACCAGTTTTGTTCGTCTCGGAAGGCTCGTTTCCAATGGATGAGCTTGTTTCCCTCACATGTCGCCGGGATGTCGGAATGCCCTTTGCTTCCCTCACAAAGGAATGCTGCCAGCCGCCGCCCGCTGCAATCAAAGCGTTTGGTAGCCGGCATTCCCGTAAGACATCAAAGGTTCCGCCTATGCAGACCGGATCCAGTCCGCTCGGATCCAGTCTGGACTGCGTGATATCTTTTGATATTTTTATTAGCTGCTGCCGAGAAGTTGGAGGCCGTCTAGCGCGCTGTGTGAAAGGCATCTTGTTTGAGGTGGTCCATCCAGAGCACACAAATCAACGGCTAATGACTGCGCATTTCCTTGAGCTAAGGACACTCAAGGGAGGGCGATGACGAAGCTATGCCCCCGGATTGTTTCTCGCACGGAAGGGGGTGCGTTTCGAAAGGAGGTTGTCGCCTCGTCCAGTGCTGCGCGGTGACAATGCACTCACTCTTCATACAGCATTGGTCTCTTTCTTCAGCCAGATCACTGCCGAGCAAATCCCCTACCTTGCCCAGCTCCCCCGGCTCCCCAGCCAGATAAGGGCTGCCTTTGTCCTGCAGTGTTATGCCACAGACTTCTTGTCTAGGAATGCTTATCACCACTCGCCTGCCTTCCCCGCGAGACAGGTCGGGCTGTCTTCAAGCAGAAAGATAGGGCCGCACCAGCTTCAAGTCCCCCACACGATATACACTGGTAGTGCACAATATGCCAGATTAATTGCAGTCCCGCTCCGTCATCAGCATCGGGCAGTGCCTGCATCTTGATGAGATCCGTTCCTGGTGGAGGGAGGGAGTTGCGGCAGGCGAGCTAGGTAAGTTATGCGAGGCCTGCCATGGCTAGATGCCATGGCTAGATGTCCGCCCCAAGTCCGAATTCCCGCAACGCTGTGCGAGTTTACGCTGTGAGGTGAGAGTTGGGTGTGTTCACTACCACTAGCACCCACACCTCCCTCAAAAGGGTAATCACGATGGACAAAGGGGCCGCTCTGATTGGGTCCCGGATTGGCATATCACGACATCAGCTCAGCAGCTGACCCCTCGTTCTTTGGGCGACGACAACTGTATTTTCGGGTTCGCCGGTTAGGCCCTTGGGCGTGATGTCATTGTGGACTTTGTAGTCTAGGCGCAAGGTAACACAAGGTAGATTTCGAGAAAAGAAGAAAGGCCCTATTCACAACCACAGCCACAACACCAAAATCAAAATATAAAAAAACCAAGCTCTCCACGTGTACTAGTACGCCGGGATCCGCCCTCTAGTGTAAGTGGCTGCCGCACCACGATTTGAGCCAGTGCCGCAACGGAACACCAACCACCCAATCCTCCCCAACTGCTGCATTTGCCCTTAAAGCATGCCTGCGTTGTTCAGAGAGGTTCGAAAATGCACGCCCTGGCGTCTAGAAATGGTATTGACCCCACAAATGCAATCGTACCCCACAGCCGTCAACCCAGGTAACTGGCAAGCAACCCCCAACCAATTCCCATCGTCATCACAGAAATGGCATCCCGACACAATCATGTCGGTGTCGGCATCGACATCGACATGGATATCTGCAGCATCGCCCGCATTGACAAATCATTCGATAGCACCCTCGCTAGGTGAGAAGACGACAACCATCAGATTTGTCGACACCAAGGCCTTCTAGGACCTCATCTACTGACCAAGAGATCTTAGCGTTTCACAGTAAGTAACTACTGCATTTAACCTCTACACCACATACTAATATGTATAGATGTTTCCCCCCAAGACTTTACTATACCGGGGGGGCCTCATGAACAGCTTCACCTAAAGCTCTATCGAGAGCATACCGGTGAGCTCTATCGCATGGGGCTACAAGATGCATGGAAAGACCATGGTGCCACAAGATTTCCCCAGCAACAAGGCCATCCAAGTGGTAACGGTGGGGAAGGAGATTCGGGCGGTAGCCCACGCCCGCAGCCAAGTGGAAGGAGTTGGCCAACATTGGTCATTGGGGCCGGAGACTCGTCATCCTTAGAAGAGTTACGACGGGATATGAGATGGTGGTTCTCGGCATCCAACCATGAGGTTAAGATTATTCACTTGGCTAAGCTGGATCTAGCTGGAAGAAGAACCATTTTGGAGAAGTGGGTAGAAACGACACCGCCTCCTCACTCAGGACCGACCGCCAGAGCCGCCAGCATGCGTACGCCAAACTGTGTCCAAGAAATTACTATCGATTGGACCGAGAATACACCGGTCGAGATTCCAACATCGTATATTGTCACTACAGATGACCTGCGACTTAAATTCTCTCTCCTCTTCCTTCGGCCACCCGAAAACCCAAGAGAACATGACATTCTCATCACCGTTCCGAGACTACAGGTATGGGCATCTATGGTTTGGGAAACTGTGGTTGAGCTGCAGGCGTGATGAACAAGAAGGGCTTGACTTACAGATACTGTACCTCAGTGGGTCAGCTTGGCGTTTGAGAGGCGGTGGGGGCGCTTGAGAAGATTGGTCATAAAATCTTGAGCCACGGATGCGTTTGCATTGGGTGATAATGCACCAATCGCCCACCACCACGGCCCGGTCCTATTAGGGCCGACCTCGCCGGTTTGACATACCTCCTCCACTATTTCTATCATTGCTCTTGTGTACATGTTTCCATTCCGTCTTTGCCCATGCGAGACTTGGTGTGGAGCACACATGGAGCAGATGGGCAGGCCCGTTGTGGGTAGATAGGGCCTGCTTAGATCTGGTTGCCGTTACCGCCCCGGGCGCCAACCACGGTCCTGTCCACTTTTGAACCTCCAAGCTGGATACGTAGTATACGTAAGCCTGTGATCCGAACCCACTCTTCCTTAGTCCCCAGTTCTCCGCTCTCTCTCGCATCACCGTCCCAATTGACTGGATAGGAAACGCCTCAACTTTTGCAACGCCCTGCAACTTAGCTGCAGTGCTGCGCAGCAACTGTGCTGCATTGCAGAAGAACAGCAGCCGACATCCGATAATCGGATCAAGGGAGACAAACCCCTCCTCTGTGTTCTCTTCAATTTCCCCGTACCCTCCATCCCAGTTGATACCCGCCCCTCATTTGTGTATCAAGGGCTCACATGATTATGCAAGCAGTCCCAAGCAGTTAGCTAAGCTGTGGTAGTTTGGGCGATAGTGACGTCGAGGAGTTCCCCAGCTCTCAGTATTGGCTCAGCACCGAAAAGCCATCTGCAAGCCCTGGCGCACACTCTTCGCTACCCAGCGTGTTTACCGACCACCCGGAGTTTGCCCGGCGACTCAGGGGCATTTTCCACCCACAACACTACGAATCATGTATTTTGCTCCATCACCACTCCATCCACAGCCACCTTGTACATCGTACGTCGTCCCAACCACGGGCCCGCCACCTCCACACTCATATATGCCAAGCCTCAAGGAGCCAAATGTATGTATGTATGTATGTACGAGGCCAGGTGCCTGCACCAGCACAGCCATGGCAAGTCGGGAATTACCATAGGCCGGCCGGCCACATTCTCAGGCGTTTGTCTGTTTTGCATTGCGTGATGGATCTTGCCGAGTTTGCGAGCTGCCGGTATTCAAGCCGCCCCAAACTGCAGCCTCCTCCTGCGGCCTTATACGGCCCATTTGTTGTTGTTACCTTGCCCCGCCTGCTGCTTCCCCTTGTCCCAAGACGTACTGTCTGCATGCCTGTTGAGCGGAGAGCATGATTGGGTTAGTTTCCACTCCGAGGTAGCACAGTAAAAACAAGAGACGACCCCAACGAAAAGAGAAAAAGACTGCACCACTTACATTCTTGAGAATGTGCAGCTCCGCCGATGATTGGTCGTAAACGTTGCGGTACATAGATAAGCTCTGCCGTAGCACCCGCTCTTTGTCCGCGCGACCCTCGCAGATTTCCTTCATCTTGAGCTCCATCTCCTTGCGCAGGAACGGCTTGCCGAGACTGGTCTCAAAGTGCATCCGGTCAAACCCCTGGATCAGTGCAACGCCGAGGGCTGTCGGCACAAACTCCCGGATGCCAGACCCCCGGGCTCCACCGCCACCACGGCCGGCAGCTCCCCCGCGACCGCCGCCCCGTCCCGCTTGGCCCCGACGACCGTTTCCGCCCCTCGCAGCGGGCGCGGCAGGGGCATCGTCGTTGCCGCCTCGGTTCCCACGCTCAATCGCCTGGACGTACTGCCGCTCCTGGATTTTCTCAATGTGCTCAGCCATGGTGGCATCCGTACCAATGCCATTGGCGTCCATTAAAGCAATGAGATCGGCCTCTGTGAGATATCCAGGGGGGGTCGTCTTCCCGTCAACTAGCATGGCTTCGGTGGGCTCGAAGCGCTCGCCGATAGTAAACTTGGGCAACATGGCAGTGCCGGTCCATTTTTCGTATTTGTAAACATTGAGGTAGTTGCGCTCGAGAACGATGACACCATGCGCAGTGAGTACTTCGTCGCCATAGGCAATCTCAACGTCGGTTGCGGCGCCCTTGGCGTCCTCGGAGCAGCAGGCAAGAAAGCGGCGGACAACGAACTCGTAGACTTTCCTCTCATTGTGGTCGAGCACGGTCGGGCTGGCGTAGGTGATGGGGTGAATGGGCGGATGTGCCTTGTCGTCGTTGCGACCCTGGCGCGGCGCCCGGAACGCGCCGTCAACCAGACCCTGTGCGAACTGTCCCCATTCTTCCGACGGCGTTTGCTTCTGGACCAGCGCTTGTAAGTTGATGGCTTTGTCGAAGCGGTCCGTCTCTGTACGGGGGTAGCTAATGAAGCCTTTGTTGTATAGCTTTTCGGCCACCGCAAGGGCATCTTGGGCTGTCAGCTGGAGGAACCTCGTGGCCATCTTTTGCAGTTCAACCGTTGTGAGAGGGAGAGGCTTCCACTTTTTGGCTGGCTTCTCTTGAGTCTTTGTCACCTTCGCATGCCTCGAAGCCACACAGCGCTCGTAGAGGACAACAGCCGCGTGGCGGTCAAAGAGCCTGTGTCTCGCCCAGTTGAAGTTAACGTCGACATTCTCCCGCTTATGCATCACCTTGATGGCCCAAAACGTCTCGGGCACAAAATTCTTGACGCGAAAGTACCGGTCAACGACAAAGCCCAAGGTTGGGAATTGGCAAGATCCTGTGCGAGTTAGGGGATACCCAATCTCGTCGAGAGGGATTGGTGGCTCGGCTTACCATAACTGATCAGAAGCTCCTTCAAGGCTGGCCCAACATTGCGAAGATTGAGTGTCAGAAAGCGAGTAAAGGCATAGCCTATCCTTAGATCCAGCTCGATTCGCGCGTTCACGGCTTCGATCTGCCTCTCGTCAAGATTGACTAGGTTCCGAGCAGCGTTGAGAATGTGCCTGTCAACATCGCTATCAGTATTTGCATCCCGTAAAACACAGTGGTTTGGGTTCTGCAGTCTAACACTCGCTCAATGTTGCTGAACCTCGCCCGTCGAACCTGGATTCGGCGGTTGCCCCTCTTGGCAGCATCGCGTATCTCGCCTCCAATGTGCTCGCCCTCGCGGTCGCAATCCGTCCAGATGAACAAGGCATCGGCCCGTTTCGCCTCGTTTTCAATGTTCTTGGCGATGTTCTTTTTGTCCTACGCGCTCGTCTCAGCACCGGGGAGCCTCTTCTCGTGGAACTCTGTAAAGGCCCGATACTCACATCTGGTACAGTGACCATGACAGGACAGTCAAACAGTCTATCTGGAGGCGGATAGGCCCAATTTTTATTATCTGGGCCAACATCGAGACCTGTGAGGTGCCCAATGACAGACGTCATGGTCACCGAGCATGCGCCCCATGGCGGGCCAAAGTCGTAGTTGAAGACATAATTCTTTACGTAGGTCTCACGAGTGTTGTTCTAAGGAGAGTCAGTTTACATGACAAGGTTTGGTTGAAAGAGTCTGCAGTGGCCGCGTACCGTCTGAAAAGTGCCGCCAGAAAGGTGACCCGCGACTGCCTTGGCGATTGATGGCTTTTCGGCAACACACAGGATGCGGCCCATGACGCTGAGGAGGGGGAAACAACAAGCCGGCGGGCGGCAACTCAAACCCCGGAAAAGTCGAAAACCAACGTGCAACTTTTTTTTTTAGTGCTGGTCTGTGGTGAAGATGCATCTCTCTAGAACCGGTTCGAATTGAAGTTGGGGAAAAAGGAGGAATCGCGCTTCCGTTCGTCCCAGTTCGTCACTCCTACGAGACTCTCCCACTTTCTCCCTGGCGTAAGGACTCCGTTGAAGGCTGGCTGGTTCCGCCTCAATGTCGCATCCGTATTCTCGCTATTTGCTGACCATCATAGGCGACCTTTGTCGTTTCAATGCAGACTGCATCAGACGATTGTTTTGTTTTTCCGAGACATTCACAATGTCAACTGCCAGCTGCTGGCTGTCTGCCTCTCGGGGCCGTTTGATATGCACGCCTTGCTATTCCACAGTGTATGTATGCACTTAATAGGTACTGCGCTACCCACCTTAGATACCGAGGCAGGCGGCTTACGCAACACTATGGCACTGGAGACCGAAAGCTGTCCTCCTCCCACTAACAATTTTTGGTGGGGACTGGTAGCAAATTTATTAGTGGGGGAGGGGCGACTTTCGCTCCCCACGTGCGTGGGTCTTGGTCTGGCCCAAGATGGACCGCGCAACAGGGGTTTCTATAGGGGTTTGGCCTGATCCGGGGAATATAGCGTCTCGCATTAGATCTGACTTCATCCCGTGCCATCAAGGGAACCATGACGCGTACATAGTCTACGTTGAAACAGTTATTCCGTATATTAACTGTGCAATTCGATACAATTAGGAGCACTCGAGTTTGTTTCCGTACTTTGTTCTCATTTAGAGTCTTTGCGTAGCTGGCTCACCATGGCATTACCAACCTTAAAGGCACTGGAAGAGTGTGTCGACTTCAGAAAGACCGTTGAGCCTTTCATCCCCCAGCTCTACGCCCTCCCTGCGAAGCTGGCCGATGTCTTTGCCGGCCGTGAAGACATCGTCAAGCTTTATGCTGACACCAACCCTTTGATATCCGGCTTCGCCATCTCCATATTCCTCGGCGCCGTGTTTCTTGTGGCCGCTGAAGTCAATCGCAACTATTCTCAGGTCGATCGCTTCTGGAGTTTGCTGCCAACCCTTTACATCGCCCATTTCGATGTTTGGTCGCGTCTCGCTGGCGTGCCCAGCCAGAGGCTTGATGCGGCTTTGCTTTTCAGCACCATATGGAGCGTGAGTTTGACCAGTGCCAGGCTGTGGTAAATGGTAGGTGCCAGGAATGCGCTGACCGTGGCGCTTTTAGATACGCCTGACATTCAACTACTGGAGAAAGGGGGGTTACGAGATTGGTTCCGAGGACTACCGATGGGAAATCATCCGAAAGCAGGTTCCCAAGGCCGTGTTTCACGTCTTCAACTGGACCTTTATCTCCTTCATTCAGAGCATATTACTTTATTCACTTGCAACGCCCGCCTATGTCCTGTTGCTCGCAACCCAGTTCGAGCCGGATGTCAGCGGTGTCGACATTTTATATGTTGCCGTCGAGCTAGGCCTGATCGTCACCGAATACTTGGCTGACCAGCAGCAGTGGGGTTCGTCATCACACTCCCCTTCGCTGCAAGAACGCGACTGACCCAATGTGCTCTTCTTTAGACTTCCAAGCAGCCAAGAGAGAGTACAAGGCTTCTGGCAAGGTCCCTCAAGGCTTCACACAAGCTGAACTGGACCGAGGATTTATTGCCTCAGGCCTGTGGGGGTACAGTCGACACCCCAACTTCGCCGCCGAGCAATCTATTTGGTTCTTCTTCTATCAGTGGTCATGCTTCGCGTCCAAGTCCCTTTACAGCTGGCTTGCTGTCGGGCCTGCCTTCCTCATCATGCTATTCCAGGGATCAACCTGGCTCACGGAGATAATCACTGCTGGCAAGTATCCCGAATACTCCAAGTACCAGGCAAGGGTTGGCACATTCGTCCCAACGGGAATTTCGGCGTACAAGACGCTGGGGCCCCAGATTATTCGGACCAGCGAGCTTGCAAAAAAACAGAAGTAGGGGCTGTTTCGTCGAGTAATGTGGATAAGGAGAGGAACATGCCGGCCGGCGCCGTGAAGGGAGTGCGACAGCAGCGCGAGTCGTTGCCGACCGTCGCAAGCCGAGGGGCTGCTTGGCGCGGCTTTCGCGGTTGGGGTTGTGGGGAGAGGGCGAAAAAGATGGAAGGCGGCGTGCCGAGACCCGCCAAGACAAGATACCACGGTGATCATCCCCGAGTTAATTACACTATTGTTTGCACATCTGATTATGCCAACTCTTCAAAGGTTTCAGTCACGAGTGTATTCGTGGCTCGAATCTCCCACGATGAGTCTTGAATTTTGAAGCGCTCGTGTGTGTTCAAAGTCGGGAAAATCGCGTGGGGGCGGCACTTTACATTTTATTCAAGGCACATGACAATGTGAAGCAGTGCCCCGATTTTTAAGCTCCGCGGGATGCCACGGATCCATCCAATCCCCCGGGCCCGGGCGGCAAGCAAGCCTGAGAGAACCGATGGAAGCCTGGCCGGGGGAGGACATGCCCCAAAGCGCCCCAAACTGCCCGCATGACCTCGCTGAGAGATTGCGCTGTTTGCAGATTCGATCCAGATTGGATAGCTGCTCTTGGCGTGGGTCAGGTTTGTCAGGTCTAGGCTGGCCTCAACTTCAATCGAGGGTGAGCCGAAACTTCACTTTTGTTTTTCTTCGACCGACTTCTCGTGTAATGGAATAAGGATGTGGGGTGCCATGGGCTGCCATGGGGCTGGGGAACGAGCGAAACATCCACGGGCCAACCGGTAACCGCGAGGAAGGTCGGGGATCGGGTGACCGAGGACATGGTATCTTCCAAAGAAATATATATATCACAATCCTCCCTTCGAGACTTCCTGTTCTCGTCGAGGCACGCAAGGTACCTTTCTTGCTTCTCTCGTATTCCAGAAACCGCAGTTCAAAGTCAGGGTCCCCGAGATATCCGCCGCCACCGAAACATTTCTTCCCGTCCGGCCGTGAGCCCCTCGTTCCCGAACACCTCCGGCATTCGCCCGCTCTGCCACTCGCTTGTTCCCGCAGCTCCGGCTCCCTAGTCAGCCAAAAGCCGGCTCTCCAGTCACTCGTGCATTCCATTTTTCATTCGCCTCCGGCAGACTTTCTACGTTTTCACTCCATACACACACACACACACACACACACTGACAGCAAGTCGTCAACCCTGCTTCGGCCTTTAATTCACTCTTTTGGAAGCTTAGTCCAAAGCTAAGATCGGACGGGTGGGGTGTGGTCCACACGCGGTGAACACTTTTGCTGGAATTCGAAACTCTGTGGGACAAGGCAAGATCGAGAGCGGGGGGCGGCTTGCACGGATACACCTATAACACCAGTCACCCTCGCCCAATATTTTACAATGGCATCCTTCTTCGAAGACCTTTACTCGATTTTCGTATCCCCCTTCTCACGCTCACCGTTGTCGCCGCCGCGCTCGCCCTCATTCTATTCGGTCAACAACATGTCGTCCAACAACCAGACCTACTCGGCTCTGACCTCACCGTCAGAGTCTGCCATTTCCGAGTCCGGCAACTCAGACTTCTTCCCTGGCCCCGCTGCTGTCTCTAGTTCCCACCGAAGCTCCATGTCCTCAACCGCATCCGAACTTATCGACGGCCCCCCGCCTCATGTCCTGCGGGTAGCGACCACCCCCGTCCCGACGGTCAGGCTCGACGCCATGTCACGCCAGTTCCCCAAGCCGACCCACGAGCCTAGTCTTGAGGAGATGCTCGCCCGTCCAGCCCAGAAGTGGTCCCTGAGCCACTATGTCAAGAACGCGCGCGACAGAAAGACCCCCGTGGCCGACAAGGAGAAGGAGGCTCAGGATTTCGAGAGAACCAAGAACGCACTTCGGCAGGCGAAGGAGGAGCTGCAGCGACTCTCTGAGCGCGAGTGAGCTGCCAACCATCCGAAGCAGCCTATGACATACCCATTCCCTCGATTTTTAGTCTTCGATCATCGGCTACTTCGTACTGTATAGTCTCTAACGAAGCAGTCGCCTCTCCTTTTCTTAACCGGAACGTCAGAATTTTCTTCTCATTATGATACCACTGGCGGCGACACGGATTGGCCTTCACGGGGCTTTTCCCGTCACTTTTTCCCTTTGTTGACACGACTCGGCGGCACTGCGATCGAGCCGCCCCTAGAGCGATTAGAGAAGGGGGATCACTACCCACATACATTGGCGTACGGGATGGTACGGGATTTGCTTTTTGGCAGGATTCATCTTGGTGAATTTTAATTTTGAGGGGATTTTAAACAGCATCGAGACTTCAGGTCATCGGAAGGTAGACTGGAACAGATGATAGCGTCTTGAGAAATGGCACATAAATTGCCCGCATTTGTAATCAAAGCATTGCTCTGAGCGACGGAGAGCCTGCAGAAATAGAAAAAAAAGCGAAACACATTTACCATACCCGATCTTCGACAGCTTACACAGCCTCATCTTGTGGTTTATCTTGTGATCGCCCGGTCATGTTTTCAGAGTCGCGAAGCCAGGGACCAGGCATACGAAACGGTGCCGATAAACGACACAAGATTGAGCATTGACGAGACGCCGTGCAGCATCCCGAACTGCTTGTTCAGAGCAGCCATTTCTTGCGAGCGTGGCGGAGCATCGTAACTCTTCTTGCCATCCTTCTTTTCTGTTCCGCCCATCAGTTTTCATATTCATTCCTCCCATTCACTTGGCTTCTATCCGCTGACGCGTGATATCGAGTAGTGGCTACTGACCTTGCAGCTTCCTCTGGTGCATGCACTCCGTCGTAGCGGGCCCAACGACGGCGAGGTTCGCCAACGCGCTCAAAAAGGCGGTCGCGATGGGAACCAGCACGCCCCAGCGGTTCTCAGTGTCAAGGACTCCCGCGATGCCCGAAGAGCCCAACGTCGTTTTGGCCGGGAAGGTCAGCGCCAGAACTACGGGCAGTGCCGTCTGCATGGAGAAGTAGACGGGGAAGAGCTTGGCCATGAGAAGGGCGAACTGGGGACGAGACAGCTCCTGGAACGAGACGATGCCGCCCACAAAAGTCTAGATGATGGTGTGAGAGCCTGTTTGCCTACATCGTGTGAACACGCCGTCTATGGGCGTCTTACATGGAAGAAAGTGGTGCCCAAAAGAGTACCGTAGCTGAGAAGTGCTGGTCAGACATGGATGTGCTACGTGAGGTACATAAGATTAGGTAGGAGCTTCTGATATGACGGACCTGAGGATGTGGTAGGGGGCCGGCGAAAACAACCCGGTGCCCGCCATTGTGTATGTAGCTTCTATGCGAGGTGTTGAAAATAAAGACGAGTTCTATGAACAGAAAGGAAAAGAGATGGATGAAGTAGAAAATAGCTCGACTTTTGGGACGAAGTGATGACGAAGTCGACGGAGCGTTTCGAAACAGCCTGAGATCTCATTCATTAAGTCCCAATCCATGCAATGCACGGCATCGTTACCCCTGCTGCGGGGACCTAGCACACAATATATGGCCCAAGCGTCCGTACCTGCCCCCAGACACTCAAACACGAAACCATGTGCCCACGCGAGGCAAACAGCGCTGAACCCTAAATTTGACCCGCGATGCTGCCTGGCTTAGCTGGAAAGCACTGGACACCATGGCATAGCCAAGCCAATCTGTCTATTTTGCCATCGAAATCGCCTCCGAATGCCTTTTCTCCCCTCTTCACAATTGCAACCGTAGCATCCAAAGCCCGCAACCATGGCCGACAAGGAGGCTGCTGTCTACATCGTCGACCTCGGCGAGTCGATGGCTGATTGCCATAATGGCCGCTCCGAGTCAGATCTGGATTGGAGCATGCGCTATGTTTGGGACAAAATCTCGACGACCGTCGCCGCCAACCGCAAAACCTGGACGGTCGGTGTCGTTGGCCTCGGCACCAACAAGGCGGACAACCCCCAACACAAGGACGGCCTGGAAGGCTATGAGAACATATCAATCCTCCAGCAAATTGGCCCCATGAGCATGTCGGATTTAAAAGAGTTGCATCGCAAGATCAAGCCCTCTCGCACCTCGGGCGGGGATGCCATCTCCGCCATCGTCGTTGCCTTGTCCATGATTGAGGTGTACACCAAGAAGCTCAAGTACAACAGAAAGATCTTCCTTGTTACCAATGCGGATTCCCCGATCGATGATGCCGAGGAATCCATCGCCGATGTGGCAGGAAAGCTGAACGAGCTCAATATCGAGCTAGTTATCATGTAAGTGCTGTCGTAATCGGCGTCTATCCCTGCTGCGAGTAGCCTGACGATTTCAGCGGTGTTGATTTTGACGATGCCGACTACGGCTTCAAAGAAGAGGACAAGTCTTCGGTCAAAGTAAGGCAGCCGCCCATCCATCTCATTTGGCATCGCAGTCCCTCTAACTATATTACAGGCTACCAATGAGCGGGTCCTACTGAAACTGGTTGACAAGAGTCAGAATGCCGTGTTCGGAACCATGGCTCAGGCGGTCCAGGAACTTTCCATTCCCCGGATCAAGCCCGTGAAGCCCTTCAAAGCTTATGATGGGTCGCTCACCCTTGGTGACCCCGCTCAGTATAAGGATGCCTTAAGCATCCACATTGAGCGGTATTTCAAGACCAAGCGCGCGCCCGCGCCTACTGCAAGCACTGTGGTCACTAAGCCGGAGCTCATCGGTGGACCTTCTCAGTTGACGATGGCCCCGGACGAGGACGTGGAAATGGGCGGCACCGAGTTCTCCGGCGTCAAGCACATGCGCATCTACAGGGTTAATGACCCGGATGCGCCTGGTGGCAAGAGAGATGTCGAGTTTGAGGGGCTAGCGAAAGGGTACCAATACGGCCGAACGGTTGTCCCCTTCAGCGAATCCGACTTCCCTGTCACGAAACTGGAAACAAAAAAAGAATTCACAATAATAGGTTTCGTCCCGTTCAGCAGCGTATGTCACTCCATAATCTTGTTGCGGCGGATGCTGATAATGTTCTGCGCAGTATGAAGCTTTTCTCAACATGGGCGAAACAGGTATCATCGCTGCACAAAGGCACAATGAGGAAGCAGAGCTAGCACTCTCGGCACTCATCCACGCGCTGCATGAGGTTGAGTCGTATGCCGTGGCACGATATGTCCAGAAAGACGGAGCCCAGCCACAACTATTGCTACTCAAACCCAATCCGGGGATCGAAGACCCCTTTGAGTGCCTGTACGATGTGCCATTGCCCTACGCGGAGGACGTACGCACTTACCAGTTTCCCCCCTTGGACAAGGTGTTGACCGTCACTGGCCATGTCCTCACGGAACATCGCCTCCTTCCCTCGGACGAGCTCAACCAGGCCATGAGCGATTTTGTTGATGCGATGGACATCTCGACGTTTGGAACTGACGATGAAGGGTACGTAACGTACGTCTTGTTCGTCTGTTTGTATTAACATGAGAAAAGAAAACCTGCCGAATATGCACCAATCGACGAGCTCTACAATCCTGTCATCCATCGCATTAACCAGGCTATCCGTTCCCGTGCTGTTCATCCAGATGAGCCCGTAGGCCCTCCCGCAGATATTCTTGTTCGCTTTTCCAAGCCACCGGCGAACTTGTTAGATAAGGCGAGAGCAGACATTGAGTCGCTTATTGAGATCGCCGAAGTCAAGAAA
The DNA here is from genome assembly GCA_033439745.1 of Lasiosphaeria hispida. Classification (NCBI taxonomy): domain Eukaryota; kingdom Fungi; phylum Ascomycota; class Sordariomycetes; order Sordariales; family Lasiosphaeriaceae; genus Lasiosphaeria; species Lasiosphaeria hispida. The sequence continues at coordinate 4,110,213 of JAUIQD010000003.1, forward strand.
GGTAGATATCACTTCTTCTCAGCTCCAAGGAGATTACTCATTGGACTCTAGTTCCGCCAAAGGCTCAGGGAAAACGCGGCAAAAAGGACCAAGTTAAGCCTCTCTCGGGCCTCGATATCGACTCACTCCTGGGACAAAGCCGAAGAACCACTATTTCCCCTTCAAATGCAATCCCGGAATTTAAACAGGCTCTTGCAACGGCGGACGACGACGCAACTGTCGAGAGCGCTGCAAAGCAAATGGGTAGCATCATTCGCAAGCTCGTTGAGGACAGCTTTGCAGATCTGTTTTACGCACAGGCTGCTGAGAATCTTCGCGTCATGCGGGAAGAACTCATTGGTCTCGAGGTGCCGGGACTCTATAACAAGTTCTTGGTATCTCTAAAGAAGAGTATTCTCTCTGGGGAGCTGAATGGCGACCGCAGAGAAATGTGGTTCAAACATATTGTTGGAGGCAAACTCGGCCTGATTACCCAGGATGAGTCGGAAGTATCCGAAGTCACCGAGACTGAAGCAAAAGAGGTAAGCTGCCAGCTTACTGGCTTCATTTGCGCTTGCTAACTGCTTTCTCTTTCACACAAGTTTACAACATGATATGCATTGCTCGTGGGGGGGGTTGTTTCCAATGAAACACCATGTAAAAATGGCACGGGTGGAATTTAGCGACCTTGACAGGCTGTTTGACATTGCTCATGAGCTGGGGGATAAAATAACATGTAGTATTTTAAATGTCAAGCACTGAGCCCTGATAAGACTTTCCGTGCCTGAGTGTCACGTTCGTTGAACTATTCCCTAGGAGGGGAGTTGAATTCGAAAAAAACCGATGCTCCGGGAATTCGGTGTGTCGGTAAACAAATGACCCCTAATTGACCTTGGCTAGTATCCCGGCCCAACATTGCCTTGGGCATCTAGGCAACTGGATACAAGTTCCAGCGAGTTGCGAGTTGCATTTTGACAAGTGACCTGTACCTTTTACTCGCCTTTTTTCCCTTTCTCAGTCTCCACAAGCTTGCACAACAGTGCTACTTGAGGCCTACTACTTCCATTAGCTTGCGAACCATTGGCACGCTTCGCAAAACCTGAATGCACGCACGGCTGTTGCACCTGGTGTCTGTTGATCCCACATCGCTCTTTCCTCATTCAGTTTGTGTCTGTTTGTGTTTTCTGAAAGTCACGTCCGGACCAAACGACAGTTACATTTTTTTCTTTTCTTATTCTCAATCCATCATCCCGAGATTGCACCCTACACCTGCCGGCTTCCGCTTTCCTAGATGGTAACTGGCATTAACCATGAGCTTATGATCCATATTCTAGAACTCAATTCCGGCTACGTACTCGAAGTGAAGTTCTCGTAGTTATTACGAACCAAGGCAAGTTTTATCTTTTTATGCTCGTTCCCGCATTGCGGCTGCCTTTCTGGCGCTTCGGTGCGGAACCCTTCCCTTTCTGTTGGCGGTCCTGGCTTTTCATCCTAACTCCCTCTCGCAGTCCAGTTCGGCAGTCACTGCTGGTCGCTTCGTGTACCGGCCCACCACACGGGACCCACACGGGCACCATCTGCGCAGCCATTCAAGGTATTACAGGCACGTCTTCATCTGTCGAATCTCAACTCAACATACCTAGCAATAGCTACGTTACAGCATCTGACAGCATGGCGCCCGACAATCTCAGCAGCCTCCTCCAGGACCTCACAGGCCAAAAGGAGATGTGGGAAGGGTTTAGTCCTTCAGAAGCAACCCCAACTCAAGCAAAGACCACGTCGTCCACCATGTCGGATGGAAATGCCAGCCCCGGCGAGGGAGAAGACGATGGCTATGACTCTTGCGGCTCAGCCGACATGATCCATGGCACCCACAACTTGTCTATCCAGGAGTGTGGTCAGGAGCATGAAGAGTCGCCCCGCAACTATAACCTCAACAAGGCAAGACAGTTTGTTTCCGACGAGCCGAGTTTTCTGCGCAATGCCACAAAGGTGGAGAATGTCAACTGGGCGAAAACTGGCCTCAAGTTGGGAGAGGTGTCGCAGCCTACTATGAAATTCTGTCCCTGGAAGCTCGTGGTAAACTACCTTGGACAGTTTACTGGCAAGACCAGTGCCGATTTGGTAAGTTGAACAGCTATTACGATGTAGATCCCAAGCCTGGCATAGCTGACAACAATTCCAAGGCATCGCCTCTCTTCACGGATGATGCCCTCCTCGATAATCAGATCTGGGACTTGTAAGGTTGCTCTTCGTACCTATAACAGGGAATGGTACATCTAACGCTCCATCAGCTTCTACCTCCACTACCCTCCGGCGTCCAACAAAGACCCCCTCTTGTTTGTGCCCACCTACCAGTTTGAGCATCACCTCGAGGTTGTCAACGCCAAGCTGGGCATTCAGCTCGCAATCCCTAATGGAAGTTCCGGAGATGGGTTCAAGCTGATCTTCGGCCATGGGGGTATGCCGAGACCGCGCTTTCTGGGCCGCTCTACCAGCCTTGATCATTTCGAGGAGTTGAGAGACGCAATTCCGCGGCGCAAACCAGCCGACAAGATGAACAAGGCAGCCATTGACAAGTTCGGGGCCATGGTGAAAGCAATCAACGAGGCTGGAAAAAGTTCAAAGAAGAACAAGTCTGAGAAAACCCGCACCAAGCGTGTCAAAACTCATAGAGCCTGGGGACACTCGATCAAGAGAGTTCAGCGCTATCTCGGAATGCGCAAGAAATCAACCGCTGCTGCGAAGCCGGAGCCCTCGCTGGATCTCACCATGCCCGTGGCAGAAGAAATGGAAGGATCGGTTGTGTTCATGGCCATTGACCTTGAAGCCTACGAGCATGAAAACAAAGTCGTCACCGAGATTGGTGTGGCCATACTGGACACTGCCAAAATTGCAAGTGTGCCCCCGGGGGAGGGTGGCACGAAGTGGTTTGATTTCATCGACGCCCACCATATTCGGGTCAAGGAGCATTCCTGGCTGCGCAACTCTACCTACCTCGCAGGCTGCCCTGAAAATTTTGGTTTTGGGTAAGTTGAGCCTGTAAAGCTTTCATAAACGCATGCTAACGAATATCTTTCAGCGAGAGCGACGTGGTCCCGCTCAATGAATGTGCGACGGCTCTCGACAAGATCATCAACGAGGCAGCCGCCGGTCGACCTGTTGTCCTTGTCTTTCACGACGCATCATCTGATATCAAGTACCTCAAGCTCATCCACTACGATATCAACGATATTCCGAACCTTGTCGAAGTAGTCGACACACGCGAGATGGAGCAATACATCAGCCGCAGCCTCAATTCAACCAAGCTGAAGTCGCTCCTTGACTCGTTGGAAATTGATTATAGCTACTTACACAATGCCGGAAACGATGCTGTGTACACGCTACAGGCAATGATCGGCTTGGCCATCCAGAAGCGTGTGATGAGTCTGAAGAAACCCACCCAGAAGACTCTCCCTCAAAAGATTACGGGGTAAGCCAAGATGATATCTTCATAAAGGCGTGCATTTTCGGGATACTCTTTGCTAACACGAAAATGGCGATAGCCACGTCCCCTACGACGAGTTCAAGAAACAAGAGGAGCAGAACGAGGGCTGGAGCAGTGGCGGCGAGGATTCTGACGGCGGTGATGCTGCTGGTCATCAGTTCGGCGAGGCTGATGGTGCCTAGTTTTACCCATACGAGCATGTGAAAACCGTGCATATCGAAACACCCGATCCACGTGGGTGTGGTCTCTTGGTTCAATTCGCCGGCTGGTAGCACCAAGAGAGGGAACGTATGTGAGCGAACTTCGACATCACTCTAGACACAGCTGCTGTATCCCAGCGTCTTTCATTTTCCTCAGCGCCTTTCTGCAGATGTGTTGGGGATTCCTAAGAGGATTTGACTGGCTACATTTGTGGTGGTTGGAAGGTATTCACTTGGAAAAGGAGAGATGCTGTGTTCTGGAGGAGAGAGTCGCTTGCTTTACGCCTGTGGGCGCAGTGCATGTACAACAAAAGGGTTACCCCAAGGCGAAAGACATACAGAGATAGCCTCGAAACTTGTCTTTCGGGCTATCACCGCGCACGCGCATCGGACTTCCGCCTTGGAGAGTAGATAACCAATAATACCAAGCAAATTCCAGAGATTCGTCCGTCCGAACCCCAACCCCAAACACCAGTGCTATGATATATATGTTGTGGTTTTGTACAAGTTACAGGTAGCCTAGCTGGGCCACGTTTCGAAGTCCCTATCTCGCAACCAAGGCAGGAGCTGTTTGGTAGGTAGTCAGTGGGCTGAAAATCGAGGATACGGTCGCCGGCTCGTCTCGTTTATCTCGCACCGGTCGGCCACAACTCATTTTAGGTCTTCAGACTCCAGTCAGTGGTGCTGCAATCAACTGCCGCGGGTGTGGGTACTAGGACGCGCCCTTCTCCAAGAACTCCTTTGCCTCATTGACCTTTGTCGCGAGATACGGGCTGCCGCCGCGGTCGGGGTGGTTGAGCAGCATCAGGTTGCGGTGCGCCTTGCGGACTTTGTCTTTGGAGAGACTGCGCTCACTGTGGCGGGGAGTTAGTCATGATGTTGGCAATGGGGTGGGGGTTGTGAGGGGCGGACTGACTTGAGCGACAGGATCAGGGTGGCCTCGTGCTTGTTCATGCGCGGCTCGAAGCCGCCCTTGTAGAAGGCCTTGCCGAGGGCGCCGACGCCGCCTCGCGAGCGGCGGAAGGCGACGAGGCCTGCTCTGCCCTGGTTTGGGTGTTAGTGATGGGACTGGCTCGGTTTTTGCTTCAGGGAGACAGTGAGGGGCGAGGGAGGAGGAGGGCGTACCAGGAAGGCGGCGACCGCGACGCCGGTGCCGATTGCAAGAACTGATGCCATGGCTGTCTAATTGTAGTAGTGTAAGAGGGGAGGGGTGACTTGGAGAAGCGGACGGCGCAGTGACGTTTGGAAGTTGGTATGCCGAACTTTTTTTGAGCAGCGCCGATCGCGTTGGCTGTCAGCAGGATGCGGGTATCCTTGAACCGGGGTACTACCTGCGGGTAAATGACGGAGATTTTCTTATCGGGTCTAGTTAATTATATAAGCAGTGATGTTAGGTAAGCATTTGAGACCTCAGAGCTGCGTGCCTACAGGTAAGCTTTTCAGTATCAATTGGCATGTGTATCCAAGAAAATGCGATTAAACATTGAAACTCAAAAAATGCCTTTTGCAGGCCAGAAGCTAATCCAAACAGATCCATGCCTCAAGTAAGTGTCCCAAATTGATACCAACCCAACTTTTGTCACCTCTCGCTGCAGCTCCTGGGTATCATTCATCATCATCGAAAAGTAACAACCATAAACCTCCCCTATCCTACATCCAGCCCCACTCACTCCTACACCTGGCCCCACTCACGCCTCCAAATCCCTCTCCTTCTCGGCCTGCTTGTACGCTGGGGCCGGGGCCGCGAGCACGGCGTCGACGTCCTGCAGCACCTTGAGCTCGAGGTCCTCGACTTTGCGCTGATCCCGCTCCTGCTGCGCTCCGCCCAGCGCCGTCGTGTCGCTCCAGTTGCCGGCGCCGCCGCGCCCGCTGAGGCCCGCCTGGCGCGGCTTGACGGTGCTGACCGCCTGCGCCCGCCGCACCTCCTCGCGCTCCAGCTGTACGCTGGCCGCCGCGGTTGCCGCGTCCTTGAAGTTGCCCGCACCGCCGCGTCCGGCGCGCGCGTAGGCCGGTGCCGATCCCTCGGCGGCGGCTGCTACTGCTGCGGGGGTGGCGGCAAGTTTTTGGGCTTCGAGGTCCTGTGGGGAGGGGGGGGGGGGGGTTTGTGAGTCTTTAAGCAAGCAGATGGTGAATAAGGGAGTACGAACAGCGGCTGCTTGGATCTTCTCGGCCTCCTCGACGTCCTTCTTGCTATACCAGTTCCCGGCACCGCCGCGGCCCACTCTGCGGTAGACTTGGTCTGCTGGTGTTGACATTGTGAGGGTAGATCGTGAAGTGGTGAGTGTGATAAGACTGTATAGAAAGGTAATGTATTGTAGTCTAAAATCGTGCTGTTTTGCTCCAACATGAAAAGAAATGAGGTTATGTTTATACCCCCTCCTTTCAACAAGTTCCCTTATCAGTGTGTGGCTACCCCCCTTCAGTCGCGTCAGGTCCCTATCCCATCAGCTCACTCCCCGAGTCCAATCCGCGCTTGTCCAGCTCCGCCAAGCCCTCGTGCATGCGGGCAGCATTGTCCCACCGTCTCGGGAGCGCTTGAAATTCGCTCACTCTCGTCAACGCCTTTTTTGGGTTGCGTGTGACTGGATAGGATTCAATTTTTGTTACCCTCTTCCATTTCGCTGCAGGTCCGGTGTCGCTTTCGGTCTTTCGGTCTCGCTTGCCGGCTTACCTGCCCTCGCTGGTGCCTGGTCGGAGCGCGCGTCTATGGGGCCATTGGCCACTGAAAATTCGACACACCGGACTGAACCTCAAAATCTGTATCTCCAAGCCTCGCCCGCGGAGTGCGGAGTGCGGCGACTTTTCTTATTCTCCTAGTGGGGGCGTAGCTTACGGCATCGCTCCCTGACAGCCTCAAGACTTGTTCTGAATCCACAAGGCTGAAGTTAATTGACGCGCCTGACTAAGTCGCTCTGCCGCAGTCTCAGGGACTCGGAGAGGCCGTCGACCACATCGGCGTCTGTTCGCCAGCTGATATTTCCCCCTGACCGCAACAGAGTCAAGGTTTTTGAGATGGTGCATCGTTGGACCCAAATGTGTCGCTACACTAGAGATTGGGGTCCGGCTGACGGGGTATCCGCAGGCCAAGTCAGTAAGTCAAGTAGAAGGGAGGTAGGTTTCTTGGGTGTGAAGGTGTGCCGGCTTGTCGTGCCTCCCTCGGTATGTGCGTCCCTGGGCGAGCACGTTCGAGACGTGGTACTCGGCCGGCTTCTCGAAGCATTTCGTACATGAGACGGGTTGGTGAGACTGCTGCAACCAAGCTTGAGGCTATCTTGGACAGCCTCTGAAGATGACAGAGACGAACGGTTCGAAACGTCTCTTTGATCACCTCAAGGTACCCATGGAATCGGAGGTAGACACGGCACGGCACAAAGTGTACAGTGCTTCGCCCTAACAGAGCGGGTAGGGCAGTGCTGATCCTCTCCCCGCCACCAGCGTGCTATTTACGGAGTCTCACACATCGACCCAGAGATGCCCCAGCGACAAGCTCTGGCAAAAGAAGAAAAAAGTCGATTGGGGTACCTCCTAGGGCCCGCGCGTGCACTTCACTTCGCACCTGGTACCCACTTGGGCGCGAGCTTCGGGATGGGACGTATCGAAAGGGCAACGACAACTCATTTTGTTGCTGTGATTATTAACATTGCAAAATGTTTCCGCTATGGTTCTCGGTTTCCTGTTTCCAATCGATGAGCTACGGTCCGAGATGACAGCTTCTTTTTTACCCTTTTTTTTTCTCAATGCCCCTGACCTGGTCAGACCGGATTTTTTTGGTCATGCGAACCGGCCCTCCCACGTCATCTTGTTCTCTGGCCTTCTGTGCCGCTGTGTGGGAGAGACCTGTAGCAAGGCAAAGCCACGGGACCTGGCCAAGCGTTGTCGTCGTGGTCCGCTGGTCGTGGGCAATCAGCCACTCCTTCCGATGCAGCCATGTCCAAATGTCGCAATTGCAGAATGCAGAATGCAGAAGGGGGAAGTGGGTAGTGTCGTTTTTGTAAGGTGGCTTGTCCATCAGACACACCGAGCCATTATGCTTAAATGCGATTTGAGGGCATCAGCGTATGCTGTGGTTGTAGCCGTGACACACAACTGGCAGCACAGAAATGCTCATGTTTTGAAACACGGCGGCGCTTGTTATCCCCGTCCGGATTTCTCAGACTTGGGTTCTGCTGGGGGGATTTGACCTGAGGGCTGAACCAGCTGGCGGCCTGGAGTCTGGCCCCAAGACACATCCAACACTGTAGACTTACACACCCAACTAACAGCTAGCAGGGAAACGTGGCAGGTTTGCCAGTGATGTCGAGAGCGTGCCTGACGAGTGCCCCACCCAAGCTCCTTTGTAAGCCACGTTTTGTGGCTCCTGCACTAATACGCCCTGAATTCCGACGAGAGGAAGACGAGGTGCAGGGCGGCATCTGGGTGCAGTGGCGAGTCTGGTCCGGTGATGCTCCAGGGGAGGCATGGCAATGATTGCCAGCTTTGTTGCCAGCTGGCTTAGGCGTGAGGGCATGTGGCCAGACGACTTGCCAGCGGCAGCGCTCCTGTAACCTCTCTGAGCGCCAACATTGGCTGCCCTGTTGATGCCGTCCCAGCCAAATGGATCAGGCTGGGACAACCCAATTCAATGCCCGAGTCCAAAAGGTAACCTAAAAGAAAGAAAGAAAAGTTTTGTGAGTAACGTCTATACGTCTCTCCCAGGAGATCGGGCGATCGTGACGATTGGCCATCACGCCTCCCCCCTCTACCCCCCACCTTTGGCTCTCCGGGATCGAGAACTGCTTGGGGAGGGGTGAGCTGAGCGCAGCGAGACGGCCTGTCAAAGAAAGAACCGAATCGGGTGAGGGGTTACATGACCCAGCACCATTGGCAAGGTTGCATCTTATTGGTGTGGGGTGCAAGTGTCGACATCCCATTACGATCAGTTCTTGGCCTCTTTCTGCGCTCATGCTGTGAGAGCTCAGCTGACCGGTTTTGGCCGCCCTCAACAACAAGATCCAATTTTTTACAAGCCCATGACGTTCCTAGATGTCTGCTGTGATCAATTGTCTCGTCTAAACACACTGGCCTGATGGACTGATGCCTCGACATCACGATGCCAGGTTCCAAATTACCCATATCTGTCCAGAGTTGGTGAGGGGCTCATGTTGCAAGGGTACCTTGCCCTAGTTGTCCAGTACCTTGCAATGTACTGCATGAACAGGGCATTTGATGCGCTCTAGGAGTGGTGGCTTGACTGGGGAGGTGTGCTTTTAGCAATAATGGAGAGAGTCACGCACAGTGCGTGCATCCTAATGGAGCTTGGAGGTACGAATACAGCGATGAATGCCCAGGACAAACCTCACGATCCGGAGTCGCAGGTGAATAATGGAGAATCTTAAACAAGGACATATAGATTAGATCCACTCTCGCATCATCACTGTGGGGCCTCACCTATCGCCGTGCCTGTACACGCGTAGGGCAAACCCCCTGGGCGATTATCAGCCTACGTGAGCTTCTTGGGGTGTTTCTTTCCAATTATAGGCACTTGTTCACCTATTCAATCTTTCGTTTAGGTAGGCGCAAACTCAGCAAGCAAACAAGCACATTCGGCATTACAATTTGGAGACTTCAATAATTCATGCTTCAATGGCCAAATGATGTTTGCGACTTTGCAGAAGCCTGTGGTGATAAAGCGAGCTTGAAGTGAAGAGCCGTTCTTGACACCCCTCCTTCCAATGAGGTCGGTCTACCCGATCCCCATCCTTCAAAGACCAATCTCTTTATTCGGAGTTACAAGAGAAAGCCCTGGTCGCACAACTTCAACTCCCTTTTCCACAACTCGCTCGGGAAGGGGAAGCGGGACTTTTCATCCATGCAGCCTCACCCTCTTTTGACGAGCTTCAAGAAAGCACCCAAGAAAGATCACCTGGCCCCACAGCGCCTCTTGACCCCCCGCCGCGGCTCCGACGACAAGCCCAAAGGGGAACTCCACAGGCGGGGTAGCAGCAGTGTGTAATCTGCATCATCTATCACAATTCATAGTGTTGCCGGATAACACAATGCCATGACACCGCATTCGAAGTTTGGATGAGATGTCTCTGAAGACCGATGGCTCGATCCAGAAAATATGTGAAGCACAAAAAAATTTCTCTTCTCAATTGTGCAAAGACGCCCTAGACTTGCGAGATTGGGCTCGGGACTCTCTTTGTTTGGGCAGCGCATTCGGGGAAGGTCACAAGGCTTGGTGGAAGGCAACGACGGGAAAAGGAGACGAGCGATTGTGTGGTTCAGGTGGAGGGGGAGAACTCAAGCCAGCCGACCTGGGAGACTAGGTAGGCGGTCCCAGACGGACTGGCTCGCGGCAACCCAGCTTTGGTTGTAGTGTAGTATCCGTACGGAGTATACTCCAGACCGTCCTCAGGAAGGCGGGCAGGAAGGCATCACGTTTGAATGCAATGGAACAGGAGACCCGGCGCGGCGCTGCCCGCTGTCTCTCTGTCCTTTTGCTCCTCCGTACATAATACACTATCAGCGTACTGGGGGAAAGGACCTGGCGGGCCCAGACCACTCCCGGACAAGGCCATTTCACCATTTCACACCCATTTCGCACAGCGATCCAATCAGCCAGCCCCAAAAATACTGAGTAATATTGACCATGAAATAACCCCCCCCGCAAGCTCCCACAGTGTGGAAAACAAGCCAGGCAGGCTGCGGCCGGACTGGCCACTCAGACGGCCCCATGTTCCCACACGCCGCTGCATTCGGAGGTGTTTAGGGACAGGCCCAGCGCATATATCCGCCGCGTCCGTACTGTGCAGAGCCGTGGATATGCAGCCAATACACTCGTATTCATACGGTGCCTTACCTCAAGCAGACCAAGGTGGAGGCCTGATACATTGCTGGGTACTCGTGATTGCTGCCTCGCAGGCCATCTGACGGAGTCACTCCTCGTACCGCCGACATCCGGTATGCCAGCGCTGGCTGTGCTGATGGCTGATGAATGCTCTCCCTCTCTTCCTCCATCGCAAGCATGGATCGAAGCGCTGTCTCAACCTAGCTTCCCACCATTGCAACCAACCAGCTGAGGCGTCCGCAGCCAGCGGCCTGTTTCTTCGGCTTTCTCTTTTTTATTTTTTTATTTTTTGGCGACTGTCATACTGAATTGCTCCTCTTCCATCCCACGCGTCTCGTTTTCCTTCTCCTCTCCAGCCCACCGAGCTTGGTGGGAAGCCCACAATTCTTTCCCTTCTTCCTGCAGCTGTCGCAGCCACTTATCTTGCTCTGCATACTCTCCGCCCACTGGCCCACGTTCTGATATAGCTAGCCACTTTTTGCTCCGTGTTCTGAGCTTTGACCTGAACAAGTAACCTCGCAGGCCAACCCTTGCTGGTCTAAAATTATTGTTATTCCCCGCGATTCCTACATTCAACTGACTAGGTTATCCCGCTCGCCATCCACAACCCCGAACACGACACCTCAACAACCACCACAACCACCAAGGAAATCTTGCTGCTCACCTCTTCGGATTTTTGTCCTGGATAACCGCTCGCACTGCGAGAGCCGTGCGGCAAGTTGACTCTGCTTCGCTTTAGCAATGGCCTCTTCCAAGGTAGATCTCGCACACTCAATGCCTGCTGGTTCACTCCCCCTGTTGTCCCGAGCAAGCAGTGCTGATCGCCTTGCCTACTTTTTCAGGAGATACAACAAACCTTACGACCGCTGAGTCACCGACCGTCCATGTCCTCCAATTCCATATCCGGCGCCCTGGGGCTCAACCGACAATCCCACTCGCGCAACAGCTCCCACTCGGTGACGGTTGGATCACTCAATGCTAACCACCGAGTCACCCGCCGCAAGAGCATGACGAATACGGGCACCAACGTTGCCGCCGTAGCTGCAGCCCTCCAAGAAGCGGGTGATCGGGCCATGCCATTGCCCATTGCCGTCAGCTCCCGCCGGAACACCGTGTCCAAGAACGGCTTTCCCCGGTCGGCTCTGGCGGGTAGCCTACCCTCTCCGCCGGCAAGCTTGCCAATCCACAAGTTCGTAACGACGGACGGAAACGTCAACATGCAGGACAGTGCCATCGATGACGAGCTGAATGATATGTCCGGTGATGAAGATGAGGCCTTCCAAAAGGCCCGCGTTCGGAGAGCTAGCGATGGCCAGCCGCTAGCCAAGGAGGGTCGAAAGAGCAACCGCCCTGAACTCCGCTGCGAGAAGTGTGGAAAGGGATACAAGCACAGCAGTTGCTTGACCAAGCATTTGTTTGTGCCCATTCTCCTTTCCTGTCCTCTCTCGGGACCGGGTCCCTGAGTCCGGAGTGCGAGGGATCTATGCCGGCCGCGGAATCTCAACTATCCTGATTGAAGCGCTTGTGTTGACTTGTTTGTTCGTCAGGTGGGAGCATACTCCCGAATGGTCCTATACCTCCAAGCTCCTGATTTCCAAGCATCAGCAAGTACAGCTTCTCGAGGCTGCCTCTGTTTTGGTAGCCATGAACAACGACTTAGTCAACGGCCAGACGCCTCCGGACTCGGCACGAGACTTTGCCAGCGACCAGGACTCGGCATCTCCCGGAGCATCCGGGTTCTCGGAGCAACAGGACCGTAGCTCTGCCGATACAACTCCTCCGCCTCAACTCGATGCTGTCGGTGCGACTAACGCATCCTACCGTGCATTTTCCAAGAGGCACAGCAACGGCAGCGGATTTGCCCGATCATACCAGTCCGCGCCATTCGCTGGATCTGCTGCTGGTAGTATTCCGAATAGCTCGGGTTTTAGCCATTTCCGCCAGCTCAGCCAAGACCAGCGGCCGACATCATCTGGAAAGAACGCCACCGGAGAGGACGACCAAGACCTAGCAGCAGCAGTTGAACTTCTTAGCTGCAGCTTTGGGAGCAACCCGGGCTCTCGGACGGTCCATCTTCCGGCCGATGCGCCCCCGGTACCACCTCTTCCCGCACAGTACCTTGATCAAGCAATTTTGACGGGCACAAGCTTCATCAACAGTTTCCCGAGCAGAGCCCCTGAGAGCTTCACGCGCAGCACCGGTGGGTTGCCGAAAGACGATGTGAAGATGGATGAGAGCGGTGGGAGCGTGGATGACGATGACGACGAGGATATGCAGTCTCGTGCTCGGAGCGACGAAGATGACGATGGTGTCTTCGGCAGAATGGAGGAGTAAGGTGCTGTCAACTTGGACATCTGTCTGATGGAGACTTAGTAGGGGTGTCTGTGATGAGGATTTATGATACGACGAGGGGCGTTGTTTTTCTTTTGTATACCTATACCGAAATCATTGTAAACGAGGCCGCTCCGCCGACGACACTTGGCACCGAAGAGTGGGGAGGCTTTGGCTAACTCCACGAGGTTAAAGTGAGTGTTGTGTGCGAGCGTTGAGCGAATGCCTCGAAATCTTAGCTAGCGGACGGATCTTACAAACTAGCAGAGGTTCCGTATGGAGCCGACACCCAACTGAATGAAAGAAGTGTCAAGCTGTTTGACTTGGTTCACCGCGTCGCAAGTGAAGCTTTGGTGGGAATTGAGGGAAAGGCGGGCCATGAAAGCTGATTTCGGTCAGATACGGGTGATGGCTGTTCAGCCCGCTTCCGGGTCGGGCAATAAGAACCAGACAATCTTCGGGGAAAAAGTGAAGATCTCTAGCTATGGTGGGTGGTGGCACAGACAGTTTTCTGCCTCTTCGAGTCGCGCGTCTCCTCAATTTTGCCTTTTGAGACCGGTAAACAGATGATCGTGTTTTGTTATTGGCAATTTGGGCAGCGAAGGCCTCAACTTGCTTGGGGAATTTGGACGGGGGAACCTGCCTTGGGTTAACGCGGGGTTGCGGGTTGCGGGTTGTGGCGGCAGGAGCGAGGAGGGAATAGGTGGAAGCCCGATAGACGTCACTGCTCCACACACGGGTGCTTCCCAGCTTGCCAGCTTGCCAGCTTGCAAGCTTTCCATCTGACTTGGGTCCCATTCCATTTCTGGGCAGCTTAAACTTGCGACCCACAAGCTAGCTGGCGTCTTGACGCCATCTTCTCTCCAGCTCTTTCCAGCTCCGTTCATCCCATCAGCTTGGCCCAAAACGTCAACGTCAACATCCCCCAAGCGCTCAAGCGTCGGCATCACATTCACATCGCGCCCGCCATCAGCGTTCTAACTGGAAGATACTGATAGGACTTTTAGTTTGGCCGAGTCCGGAGCGGGAGACAGGCTGGTTGAGGTTATATCCTTCGACGAGACGCGTAACCCCTCAACCACCATCACGGTTTCCCGCAGCGTTGCAGCCGCTGGGCTGGCCCGAAGCGTGTCAAACCACCAATCTTTGATCCCTATCACCTCCGTCACCTTCGTCACCCTTCCCGGCCTCACGCACACGCCATGGGACGGCCCAAGGTCGTCGGCGTGGCAGCCGAGGCGCTCAGCAGTGCCGTTGATGGAACCGCAGCTGCAGCCGCATCACTCGCATCGAAATCTTCAGCCCTAACGACATCGCGGCCCGATTCCGCGGGGGAGAGTGAGCCGTTGAAGCGTGGCACCCGGTTGCCCGACCCCGTCCGCTTCGCACTTGTCGTCATCCTGAGCCTGTCTATCAGCTCGTACGGTCATTTGTTTTTGCAGTTTTGGACGCAGGGCGAGCTGCACGGCATTGCGAAACGGCCCGAGACCTATCTCCTGACTCTCTGGAAGATGTACGTCTGCTTTGTCCGTTTCCAAGTTTCCCCATCCAAAGCCCCGGTACGACATTCCGTTCCGTGGCCCCCATGTCCATCAAGACCCTAATAGTAACCCCCATTCATCCTACCCCCGGCCCACTCTTATTAGTGACCCCATCTAAATCTCGCCCTCCTTTCCGGCCTTAGCACTTAGCTACGTAGGGCTGAAGAAGTTGGCCACTCAGCTCCCCCCGACTAACTTACTGGATGGCAGATTCAGCCTTGCCCTAGGCTGGTTCCGTGAATATGACGGCTACGATCTTGCCGCTCTAGCCCTCCTCTCGCATGGCCCTGCAGTGAGTTTACTTGGCGACCCTCTTCCCGTGGCCGCATGTGCAGTTGCGGTTGCAGTCCGGGGAATTTATCGTGCCCACCCTCCATCTCTCATCTTACACATGGCGGCGGGGCGCACAACCAACATAACTGACCCGTTGGCAGACGTACCTCAGGTCGGTCTTTTACGGACTTCGTGGGTTGACCGCCGGCGCCTACCTCGCCGTGGATATCGTATCAGCGTGCTTGCCCGTCCTCCTCTTGCGGAAGCTCTCAGACGCGCACTCAGCCGCACCTGGAATCCAAAACCGGGAGATCGTCCTTGACAGGGGCATCCAAGTCCTAACGTCCGCTCTGTCGGGTCTCATCTACTGTGTTGTCTTGTTCCTAGCCTCTAGGACGTTCCTCCCGCGCACGTTTGTGCTCTACTTCGACGGCATCCCCACTGTCGAGCCTGCATCAGAGATGATGTTCCTCGGTGTCAACAACCCGATGACACAGCTCCTCAGCCTACTGTTCGGGATAGCTGCGCGAACCTTCATATTCACACCACTTGTGACGGCCCCGCAGCAAGAGGTATCGGAGTTTGATCCCGCCGACGCAACGCTCGGCCAAACTGTTGCTTGGAACTTGTGGGGTTACACGGCCAAGACCAAGGAATCGATCTCGCGAACGGCAGTGGTCGCCTTGTCTACGGCAGTCACTACCTATCTGCAGTGTGCCGAAGAAATCCACGGTGTGGAGCCTTATGGGGCCCTGGTGTACGCCAGCGTCTGGGTCACCGCGGCCGTTGTGACTGGACTCTCTTTGCGATACGTAGGAAGCGTCTAAGTGGGTGCCTTGACTGTACGCGTCACGAGGGTATATCACGCGATGAAGAGGTACGAACAGGGTGATGACTTTGTTCAAGGCATCGAGGATGCGGTTGGCGTTCGGCTCAGAACTGGCTAGGCACGTAGGGGAGGACGCTGGAGGACTCAAGAAATACAAATGATGGCTGGTTCAGAAACGCTCGTCCGAATTATCTGGGGCGCTCCAGGTTCTTCGAGACACCCGTTGCAGGCATCCAACCCGATTCTCTCTTGTCCAGTCATTGTCCAGTCGCCAGTTGTCTAGTCGCCAGTCTTTGGGTTATCGTCAAAGTTGCAATGTGTGATGAGCGCTTGGTAAGTGAGGTGTGGCTTGCAGTGGATGGTTGCGATGCAGCTTGACCGCGTGGAGATGCGACGCCAACATATGCTGCGAGCTGCGAGAGAGCCTCGCGTGCATCATTAGCAGCCAGCGATTTTGCAGCAAGTCGCGTGGTTTGGAGACCCATAGGCGAGGCGTGGCCGGGATGCCAAGACCAGCTGAGTCGCCCCAAAGAGACAGGTAAGGCGTTCACGCGCGGCAGCGCGCCAAAAAGAACTAATGTGACTCTCTCTCTCTGATGAGCAAACGTCGCGAGGAAAAGTCGGTGGGGGAGACTGAAGAGTTCAAGCTTGTGACGCTAGAGGGCAGACGGCAACCGAAACGGGCGGCCGTGTTGCCTTCAGCCCTGCTGCGCCTTATTTTTAGTGGCCTCTACCGACGAGCTGGGCGAATGGCGTAGCGGCGTTCGAGCGCCTCGTTCATGGCACTGGGGCCGGCACGCCGTTGACGCACATTTCTCAGTGCTGAGGTGCTGCTCTGTGAGCACTGGTCCCCCGAACGGGAAGAAGGCGGGCGGCCTCCCCTATTTGCCCAGCGCTCAGGGCAAGAAAACCCTAGAAGCCGACATCTGGGCCTGGCGGCGTCGGAGAACGGCTGCTGCAACCGGCCTGCAGTGTAGAAGTCTGCAGCGAGTCGGCAACGAGTCTGCAGTGCCATCGGTGCCATGTCGCGAACAGAGTCCCTAACGAGAAAAAACTACGGCAGTACGTCTGCTCCGTACGGTCTCTTAGAAGGCCCGGCAGCAACTGCGCCTCTTGCGTGCCCTGAGCTGACCCAATCAGCTCGTGCCCGGCCGCTGTTAGAGCCGCGCTGCTCTCCAGAAATCCACCACCCTGGTTTTGGTGTTGAAACTATTTTCCCCGACTCTCTGCAACTCTCTGCGGCCGTCGGCCACCCACAGCTCTGTTTCCGTCTGAGCCATTGGCCACCCGAAGTTGAAACTGGGATCCTCCCTCCCCCCGGCCTCACACCCCGGTCCCCGTCGTTCTTCTGCTCCGACGGGGGTTGATGACAGCGGGTGGTGAGCGCGATCATGTCCAGGGGTGGTGGAGGCTTACACTACTACCTCTCTCCCTTACAGCCTCAGCGACGGTTACATGTCGTTTCTCAATCCCGGGCTGACTGTGACTCTTTGTCTGCTTGATCGCGCCATGCTCTACTCGCGACCCCGGTCCGATCTATCACTTGATGGCGGTTGCTCATTGTGGGAACATCACAGACTAATGGAAAATGGGTCGTCTCCACGACTCAGGCTAGCCCCGAGCCCAGTCCCCGGCAACCTGGAAAGCCCATCACACCTTCAACCCATCACCCCTCCCCCAAGCTGGGGGAGCAATGTAGCTTCTTTGCTCAAGGGACTGCGTCGGTCAGTGCTCTCCCGTAGGCAGAAACCGGGGTCAGGACTCTTTCTGACTTGGGGACCTGTTGTTTACCGTCCTAGGGCTGGGACTCGGAGGACTTTCAGGGTTTGAGGAGAACGACGTAGACGCAAGTGTCATACAGCTTTCCTCGAACGATTTCCGCTTTCTATATAGCTTCCCGAACCTCTCCTCTCCCATCCGTATTCCCCTTCCCACCGCCAATCCGGAGTGTCTCCTAAGCCTCACTTGACTTGCATCAAGCTACATACGGCCATGCCGCTTGCGTCTTTCTCTTACATCACATCCACCTTCTCGTTTGGGACTTCAAGTTGCCGTTTGTCGGGATACTAATATACACCCATTCCGTGCCCTCTCGTCGTTCTTGATATCATGGGAAAAGGCAAGAAGTCATCCTCCTCATCCAAGAAGCCTGCCGTATCAACAAGCACTCCCAACCAACTGCCATCCCCCTCGACCTCGTCATCGTCCAATACACCGGCAGCCACCGCAGCAGACACCCCGGCACCGCCCTTGCCCGCAGTTTCAGAGGAAGACGACGCAGGAGAAGAAGGCACAACCATGTACGGCTACGAGCATGTCATGACGTTTGACGACCAGGCCATGAGCGGCGGGTCGGCCGCGGCCGCACAGCCGATGGCGGGCATCAAGAAGAAGAAGAGCATCAAGTCGGACTCGTCGATCGAGCTCAAGGGCCCCATGGAGGTGGACGGGTCGGTCAAGTCGATGGGTGCCGTCACATTCAACGGCGACTTTGCCGTGCGGGAGCGGATCGAGGCGTATGGAAATATCGACGTGAATGGGAATCTGACCTGCAGGTTTGTTTGGCCCTTTTAAGTGCAGGGTCAGAAGAAGAGGGCTAACGATGGTGTGAAAACAGTGGCAAGCTCAAGTCATTCGGAAACGTCAAGATTACGGGCAATGCGCTCTGCGTGTACGTTTCACGCTCGGCGCTCTTTGATGTATCGAGGAAATACTGATAGATGGCACAGGGATAAGGTCAAGATATTTGGCAAACTCAAGATCAACGGAACGCTAGAGGTCCAAGGGGCCATCGAAGTCTGGGGAGCTCTCACGATCAACGGATACCTGTAGGTTTTGGTTCTCGACTCTTTTCTCTGTCGGGGTGACAATTTGATGGATCCCTAACATACAAACAGTAAATGCAAGTCCTTGACAGCATACGCATCCTTGACCACAGTCGGCGACCAGTCGTGGTACGAGGTCGAAGAGGAAGAGACGGTACACGGGGCGAAATTGGTACAAAGAAATAACTTCCAGGGATGAGAGAATGGATTTTTCATATCTTTCTTTACTTCTTTTGTGGGAATCTCGAGTCCCGCACAATCTTTTCGGCAGTTTATGGTCGATGTTGTTTTATTTGGGGTTTTGGTTTGGGGTTTCTTGGTCATTTGGTCATGGGGCATCTGGCATTTGTGTATTACGACCGCTCTCCCCGAATGGGGCCGCATTTATTTTTGTATCATTTCTTTATTTCTGGGAGAGGGTGGACAGTTGGTCGGCAGAGGGCATGACTGGCGGAGGGTATATCATGGCGATACCGGAATTGGTTGCATACCTATATCAGCTAGAGATTTTCTTGTGTGGGGCAGTGCTGACTACGGCTTGCACGGGACTGGGACTGGGACTGGGACGAGGTATTGCTCTTGTCAAGCAGGCCAAACAGATGGCGATGCTGTTCTTTCTGGGTTGCCCAGTTGGGTGGCAGTTAGGTACCTTAGATTCACTTGCTAGCTCATGGATTGAGCTTGGCATCAACAGAGACTCCTATTTTGGAACCAGTTTCTGGACTCGTGAAAGTACGAGTTGGAGCACTGCATCGTACCGGTCGGTGCCAGGTCCGCCACAGCCAACACGCGCTAGATGATTCCTATCTTTGACTGGAAATACGTGATTTGGAACACCTTCAAATACGAACGGCAGCATATACGAGCGAGGGCTAGCATCCCCTGTTCAACGAATAGAAGTTATGAGGACTGGTCAGATACAACAATGAAGAGCAGGCTTTTGAAAGAATGTATACCTATACCAAGTGCGTCGTAAATATGACTGAGGTGGGTCGGCTTCTCGTTACCAGTTTTGTGTTTAAGCTCAGTGCTCGGTTATGCAGCAAAGCGAGCCTGGTGAAACAGATTACCTAATGTGTATACAGCAGCGGCGTGGGGTGTGCACGGGCCACACCGCCACCCCCAGCTGCGCAAGTCAATTGACGTCGAGCTAGGCCATCACGCGTCTCGAATCGCATGCATTATTTGACCGCGCACCTCGACTGCTGACTGTTGCAAACAAGCATCTCGAGTCGCCGACACCTTGCTTCATTCTGCCCTGGGCCTCTTTGTGCCATGGTCTAACTAATGGCCACGTAGCACCTTATCTTTGCTCGGAGCAAGCGCCCGAAACCTTAACTCTCTCGACCGTGTTGGGGTTGTCCAAACACTTCGGCACACGAAAGTCAAAATGGCAGCAGACGGCAGTCGAGACCTCGACGAGGCTCTCTCGCCGCAACAAAATGCCCCCTCGATGGAGCAGGCCATCCAGTCGATCGGTTCTATCAAGAATCACGACACACTCAACCAGTTAAACATGCGCGCCGACCCCGATGCGCAGACGACCGTGAACGACTTCCTCGATTTCACGGAATTCCTACCCGCCGACATGATGCGCTCCCTGACCCTTATCGGCCAGCTCGACGAGACATATACCCAGGCATCAACAAAGGTGCACGAGCTTACCACAAAATGGGGCCAGCTACCCAGCATCCCGCCTGCCGAGCGGCCTGGGCCCGTCGAGCTGCGCGCCCAGGTGTCCGATAATCTTGTCCATGGCGTCCACTCGCGCATCTATGCCCACGCCGAGGCTGTGCGCATGGCTGAGAACCTTAATCGGCATTTCAACCGCGTCAGGTTCATATTGGACAAGATGGAGACAGCGTACGATAACTATCCTACCGCGGAGGAGCTGGAACAAAAGAGCCCGGTCGCGACAGCCAAGTCACCGCAGCTGTCGCGAGCACCCAAAATCACGCTACGCGTAGATGGCCAAAGAATACGAAGGCCCCGGGTCCCAAGAATCACAGTTCCTGGAGAGGTTCTAGCCCCATACGACCTAAACTACGAGATATACAGCAGCGACGACGAGAGTAGCTCAGACGAGGAGGAGGACGAGCAAGAGGTGCAGCCCACAAACCGCATCACACCAGGACCGCAGCGCATCAAGGTGGTCAAGAGCGCCCCACGTCCACCCAAACCGAGCAAAGTACCCAAATCCAGAACCTCTGTCCCGCCACCCAGTTTCCCAGGCACTGGCATATCGACAAGCGCGGCACTGGCGCAGCATAAGCCGCCGCCTGAAAATGTCGTCATTGGAAGCGTCGATGCCCCCTGGGGTCAGCTCACCCCATACGAACTTGCACGGCTTAGAAAGCGCATGAAAAAGAATGCTGCATGGGCCCCGAGCGACACAATGGTCGCGCGAGAGCTAAGTAACCTGGGCCGCGGCATCGAAGCTTTCAAGGCAGCTAAACAAAAGGCCGAAGAGGAAGGAAAGCCTTTCGAGGGGAGAATGCCTATGCCTATTGTCGACCCGGAGACGGGAGACGAGCGCATGCCACTCGGAGCCTTGACCATGGAGGCCCTTGCGACGGACGAGAAAAACCTGAGTAATCGGGGTATGCGGCTCAATGAGGCAAAGAAAGCCAAGCGCAAGGCGCTCGCTGACCTTGCTGCTGAAGAAGCTGAGGAATCCGCCAAGAAATTCAGGAGTTTGGTTGAATCACTCATCTCCAACGGCTCTCAACCTCAGCCTCAGCCCCCTTTACCTGACCCGACTACCAAAGCAGCCAGCAAAGCTAAACCCCCAAAGAAGCGCAAGCGAGACTCGGTCGCTGAAGCTGACGCCGACAAGCCAAAAGCGCCCGACGGTTTGGCTCAGAGGCCCCAAGTCAAGCGCACCAAGACTGAAACCCCTGTCCCGCCACCACAGCTCAACCCGGGTGTATCGCAGGCAAGCCTAGAGAGCGTGGTTCAGCGTGCGGCAGCCCCTACGGCTGTTCTTCACTCCACAACCCCCATTCCCCTGCCATCTCATGGCCAAGATCACTCAATTACTGCAAAGTCAAGTACACCAGTGCCCTCATCAACATCTCCCACACCGAGTAGTAATGCCGGCCAGTTCGGCACTGCAACTACGGTTCCACCCGTGAAGCTCCCAGCGTCTGAGACGCCGATCCCTCCTCCTATCCACTCCCCTAAAAAGTCTACAACTCCTATTTTCCCTCCGGTGAGGGAAACGAGAAAGACGCAGGCAGCTCGCACGCAAGAGCAGCAGAAAGAGACTAACCCGATCGTGCCAATCACGGCCAAGTCTCCATCTCGTGCAGCGAGTCCGGCGCCACTGACACCGAAGCCCGATCCCGAGGACCCGCAGCAGGCGGCATCTTCATCATCTGCTACGGCGGCAGCGGCACTAGCCACCAACGCCACAGCCTCGGGCCCAACCACCACAGCAACAGTGACACGCCGCCCACCCTCACGAGGCAAAGCGGCCAGTCAAGAGCCTCAGCCATCCATCGCAGCCGATCGTCCCCGCCGTGCTAGTACCGCGCGGAACACGCCTGCACCAGAACGCCCGGACACTTCTTCAGGGGTGTCGGCGTCGGGTGGAGGTTTCGGCGCGGCGGGAGGAGCGGGCGCGGGAGCAACGGTGACACGACCCAGCAGCAGACGAGCAAAGAGGCCGGCCCCGGGCATAATCAGCCGCACAGTAAGCGGTGGTAACAGCGCCGTAGGCAAACGAAAGGCCGCGCCTAAGAAGAAGTCTGCTCGGGCTGGTAAGGTTGGCAGGGATAGCAAGGGAGGCACAGTGGTCGAGGCAGCGGGAGCCGGCGGCGGTGAAGCATTTGAAGTTGAAGTGGACGACGAGGGGAACGTCATCGACCCGGACGAGCCCAAATACTGCCTTTGCAATCGGGTCAGCTTTGGGATGATGATTCAGTGCGATAATGTTGATGTGAGTTGCCCCTTACCCCTACCCTAATCTTGACATTGAACGGTGACTATGGATGCTAATGATGTTGGCCCAGAACTGCAAGCAAGAGTGGTTTCATCTTGAGTGCCTTGGAATGGTTGATCTTCCAGCGCGCACGACGAAGTGGTATTGCCCCGATTGCCGCATCTTGCTGAATATCGGCGAGAAGGGAGAGGTTACGGCGAGAGGGGTTAAGGCCTGATGGGGAGGCGGTTTGGAGGAAGGCCCTTTTTTTCTTTTTTTTTCTTTTACCGGCTAGGCGGTCAGGAGCACCCAGCAGGAAGGGTGAAATTTAACGGTTTTTGTATTATATGTTTATTTACGTGGCTTTCTGGGGGCATCAGGGGCTGTGCTTGCGGGTTGCCTTTTGCGGTGGGTTTAGCCGTTACAAAGGCACACAGACAAGCCAGAAGACGTCAGGAACGAGAGAAGCTGGCCGGGTACCTGACTTGGCGAGTTGGACGCCAGCTGGCGAGTTTATCGAGAACAAGGTACCAAATCAACAGATGGGCAGAATTGAAGGCTGGGCCTCCTAATCCTAGGTGTTGTGATTCAGGGATGTAATAGTCGCAATTCGGGAAGTGGCCTGCCGCCTGTCAAGATCCCAGAGTTGACCGTGACTTGTATGGAGCCGCAGTTGTTCGCAGTTGGCAGACGTAACGATTGTGTCGGATCAGCCAGTTGCGGTACAACGGGGTACAAATTCAGAGTGACTTAATCATCACCTGAGAGGAGTTACTACGAAAGGAGTGCCAGTGTTCTACACATAAAAACCACCCCTTTTCACCTGCAGGACACCCGCGTTGCCGGTTGCACACCAGTAAACATACCAACGCCCAGGCCTCGCACCCGGCTGCAGCAAAGGGGGCATTCGTCGTGATGAGTCCCTCTGCTAGCGACGTGAACTATCACCCGGCATGTCCCGTCAACCACCCGCTGGACTCATCCATCAAAGACTTTATTGCCCGCTTCTTCGCGATATCCGACACGCCTGGCCCGGCCATGACGGAGCAGTGGGTGGACTTCTTCCGGGACGACGCGATGCTGGTCATGGGCAATGACGAGGCGACGGGGAAAGAAGGTATTGCCATTGCATTTACTACAACACAAATGCTACCCGTCTTATGGGCGGCGGCTGTCTGACAAGTTTACGGAACAGAAATCTGGAATCTCCGGCTCGGCATGTGGAAGAAGGTGGAGGCGAGGAAGCACACCGTCTTCAAGGTGTTCCCGGGTAGCTTCGACAGCATCGTGGCCACGCACGAGACCGAGTTTATGATGTTTGGCAAGGTCACGTACCGGCTGAAGAAGGCGCCAGCGCCGGGCGAGGAGCGAGATGCGACGGTGAGCTGGGCCGCACACGCCAAAGTCAAGAGGGATGGGCTGGGTTCGCCATGGGGATTTGCGTTTTACAAAGTATATCTTCAGAGGTGATTGCGTGCTGCTGCGTGAGGGGTGATGATGCTGTCCTCTGGCTATCTACATCCTTGGAAAGACAACCTAAGTAGGTAGATAGTGTAGACGTGATGGAGTGGGGAGAGGGGAGCTAGCTCGAGGGTCAATAGTCACGAATGGAGAGATCATGCAGGTGGGCAAGCTCGTGGTGGGTTGGTCCCTGCGTTTTACCCGTCTGATTCCTGTGTTGAGATCACAAGGTACCGGTGCATTACGTGGGACAGTTCGGCAGCCCGGATGGCAATATCCAAGTTGCTTCCGGCACAGTAGCTATTCCTGAGTACTGAGATCCGGTTGTCGACTGCAGTGACACCTCTGTGTTGGACAGCACATGTCGACTCAGGCCGTCGATATGTCGCTGTCCATTGCTTGGATTGGGTGCCTTGAAGACTACTTTGTAAAATGCTAGCGGGGCCGCACCGAGCAGGGCACGGAATGCCGTGTCACGCGGGGTGTCTGAGACTAGAAGCTTCTCGATGACTGTCTCGATGGCTGAAAAGACGGGAAAGCGGGTTACGTTAGGCTATCAACCATCCAAGCGCCCTTTGCCTTGCAAAACAATTTCTTAAAGGGCAGATTGTCGAGCATCCGTTGGAGCACGCAGAGGCAAACAGACGAGGCAGAGAGGCCTGCCTGGCATTGGTGGGGCCAACCGGAAGGCCACCCGCCCGGCATGACTTGGTCTGTTCGACTCATTCGGGGAGATCCAAGTCACGCCCCGATCATGCCGACACGTTTCTGTTTCTCGAGTGTCCCCCCCTGGATAGACGCGCCGCAGGGATTCCAGCCCTTGTGCCTGCTTGACCGAGAAGGAAGGCACGAGAGGTCAGCTTGTGTTCAGCTCGGTGGCGGCTGGTGGACAGCTATCAGCGCACATACATGTCAACTCTGGTCTAGTTGTTAATGTGTTCGGGTCAAACAGCCATTTGCCTTATGTTCATGTGATCATTACGTTGGAGACCCAAAGTGGAAAGTATAATGCTAACGGGTAAAACGGTTGGGAATTGTAGCCATGGCGCCGTGATCTCGTCGGAAGCATGAAGAGGCGTGACCCCTACCAAGATGACGTATGAATCCGTTGGGAGCATGGAACGAAGCCTTGTCGACAGCTGCCATGACCTCGAGATCTGACACAGCCAGCTTCCACTATTGGCGCTGCTACTGCGAAGAAGCATGCGATGTTAGCCGCTCGTCGTGGAGCCAAACCGGCCGAGGGATAACGCTGCTGTTGTCTCTGCGGTTTCTGCTGCCAGTCCAGTGTTTGTTGATTGATTGATTGACATCTGTATCGGCCGACCGACCGACATCACCCCGCCTTCTGCAGCTGGGCCCTCCATGGTCGGTATTTGGTGCTTATCCACGTTAATCCATGCTTATCTGCTGGCCCAGGCGCGCTTAGCCTTCCTGGGGCTGGAGATCCAAGACGTTTTGCTGCACACCCCACCAAAAAGTGTCCACTCAAGCTCTTCCAGTCAGCTAGTTCCACCCAGGAACACCACGCGGCCCCCCTTTTCCCCTCCCAGCACAGCACAGCACCCCGACGGCCAGCATCCCCCCCGGCAGCACTAGACGCAAGCCCCGCCTTTCGCGCTGTTTCGTCTGTCAAAGGCCCCCCAGCCATCATTCCCTCCGAGTCACCACTCCCGCCAGCTGTTGGCGAACCTCCTCCATCCAGCTCCCCATTCTCAATGCCAACAACTGTTCCCCTTGTCTACAATACATCAACTTTCACCAGCGACCTTTTTCCTTTGCTTTCCTAGCTTCCCAAGATTCTTCATCGTAATCACAACTCATTTTCTTTTCCCGTCTGTTAAGAAGAACCTACGGTTTCCTTCGGGCTGCGCCTCTGGACTTCCGCTCCTTTGTCTTGGACCGTCAACACTGCACGCGCCATATAATAGAACAAACCGCCCGCTGCTTGATCTCTGCCAAACGCACATCGACGACGTTGTACAGATCTATCCCGCCCTTATCGCGCCCCATCGAGTCCCCCCACTAGCTATCCGTCCCGGCACCGCCTCCACCTCTAAAACCTAGGGGTGCTTGCTGTTGCTTTGGCGCGAGCAGGAAACTGCTCCGTTATTTCTCTGGTCGCCATTCATGCCAGGTCGGTCCTTCGATTTAAAGCTCCCCGTCTCTTTCCAACAGCAGTCGCCTATCGCATTACCCCTATTTTAGGCCATTCCCAACGGCCATACGTTTTTGAGAAGCTCCCGTTTTGTTGTAGAACGAGGCGCTGACCCAGTGCGTTGTAACAGGCAAGAAGGAACGAAAGAATGGCAAAGAAGGTGGTGGAGTGGTTGCAGCGGTGACGAAGCATGCTGCGAAGTTCTCGTGTGTTCCCAACGTTTCCTAGAGGGCGGGCTTTGACGCTTGGATCATCTGCCTCATGAACAGGAAGCCCAGGCTGACCACTCTACCAGCAGCGCGAACGGTACTAGCAGTATCTCCTCGAGCCCTTCGCCCCCGATAGACTCCCCTGAGATCAAACCTATCACGCCCTCGCCAAACGTCAACCCTATTGCATCCCCGCTCCTCGACGCGATTTCCACGACGTCTTTCGCGACAAG
Organism: Lasiosphaeria hispida; assembly: GCA_033439745.1. Taxonomy (NCBI): domain Eukaryota; kingdom Fungi; phylum Ascomycota; class Sordariomycetes; order Sordariales; family Lasiosphaeriaceae; genus Lasiosphaeria; species Lasiosphaeria hispida. The sequence continues at coordinate 4,136,490 of JAUIQD010000003.1, forward strand.
CAACTCCAACTCGTTGAGCACGAGGGAATGGACTAGGGGTATCTCGGCAGGAATGGCTGGGTCACCCGGAAACCTCATAAGCCTGATCGGGGAGTCCCCGCCCACAGCCCCGTCGTCATATGAGGACAGAGGGATCCCGTCCGGTTGGTCCTCGCCCAGACCACCCTCCCACTACCATGCGGCCTCGGTATCGCCCCCAACCGCCGCCCGACGGCCGTTGAGTTTCCAGATGGATAATCACTATTCACCGCCGGACGTGCAGAGCCACTTCGGGACGGCTGTGACGCGGAGAAGCTCGATGCATTCTCACCTCAGCCAAGTCCGAGGCTCCCCTAATCCCCCGCTTCCTCATCAGGCTCAAGCGCACTTTTACGGGGCGCCAGAAATTGATCTGGATGTTCAGTCGCAATCCGGAATGAAAGCAGGCGAAAAAGGCTACTACTTCGGATTCGACACCCTCCCAACGCCAAGTGGTGACCACGTTCCTGGAAGAGATAGCGTAGTTCTCGCTGGCTATGAGGGTGGATTGGAAGTGTACTCGGTGGGAAAACGAGGCCTAGAGCACACCGCAAGCCTGAAAGGGCTGCGTGGAGGTGTGTATCACGCCAAGGTGCTCCCCTGGACCTCCTCTGGGCCCGACTGGTTCCCTCTGGCCGCTGTCGTGATTCACGGGCCATGCTTCCAGCCACCAACTCCAGGGATCAATGTCGAGGGTGACTACGATGCCGTTTCTGCCGACAGGTCTGAGGCGATGGCTAATGTGAACGCCGAAACCAACACCAAGGAGAACCTTGCTAATAGGATGTCCCCTGGCTTTTATCAGACGACAGTTGAGGTGTACTCTTTGAAAACGGGGCGGCTCGTGAGCGTCCTGCTCGAGGCACCCAAGATACCGCTCAAGACGCCGATTACAAGCCCGATTTTCAAGGCTCCTTCCCCAAGCGGCGCTTTCCATATCCACGCAGACGGGGGCAACATAGTCGTCTCTTCTGGAATTACCGGCGAATGTTGGGTTTATCGGCAAGCGCCGGTGTTAACCGATTATGCTCTGCATTTCCGGTGCCACGGCAAGGTTTGGACGACCCTCCAGCAACCCCCGAAAGGGGATGCCGCACAGGAGGCAGAACGCAACCGCATCCCCGTGGCACCACGCGCTCGGCCACAGAGCGCCATTTTGAGCGTCAGCGGAAGGTGGATTGCATACTGTCCCGCGGCGCCTTCGTCCCAAATCGCGCTCCGGGCAACGGTTCCAGTTCCACCATACGGTCGGGCCCCTGGTTTGTCGTCGATGGTGCCGCCCCAGCTGCCTCCTGCCAACTCGGACGTAGACTTGCCATTGCCGGATAGCGTTATGAACAAGATAATGCGGGATGCCACTCAAGAGCTGATCCAAGGCGCGAAATGGGTTGGCAAGCAAGGCTTGCAGGCATGGAACAGCTACTGGAATCCACAGTCTATCCAGCCGCCTCGGCCAGCGCCCCTCGCGACGCCTGGCTGGGGGGTGCTTGGCTCTCCACGGCCGGAGTCAGCTCAGTTCCCGCCTACTCACGGCACCGTTACACCGCCGGTGGCGAGGGAGCCTGGCATTGTCTCGATCCTGGATATCGAGACACTCGGTACTTCTGGAAACGTCCATCCAATCACCGCCTTTGGCATCCCACAAGGCTGCAGCTTCCTATCCCTTTCGCCATCTGGTCTCTGCCTCTTTACTGCGAGCAGTAAGGGGGATGTGCAGACCGTCTGGGACCTGATGCGTATCCAGTATACCAAGGCTTCACCACTTCAAACTACCGGACTTCCTATCTCGGGTGGGCCGAGAGTCCGACAGGTTGCGCAATTCTCCCGGATGACGGTCGCTCGCATCGTTGACCTGGCTTGGACGAGGCCAAACGGAGAGCGAGCAGCGATGGTCACGGAGCGGGGCACCGTGCACCTGTTGGATTTGCCTTCGAGTGCCTTCACGTGGCCTCCTCCGCGTCGTAGGACACGACCGCAGGATGGATCCACCGCCGAAGGCCCTCCCTCAGCAGTCTCGATTGCTTCAAATGCTCTCAGCTCCGTCCGCGAGGTCGCTCGGCCGCTCATCGCTCGGCCGCGTAGGAGCAACTCCAATGTCCCGCCGCTTGTGGGCGGAGTGATTGGAGATTATGCCACCCACGGCGGGAAGGTCATCGCTGCAAGCATCAGCCATTCTCTCGGCAAAACTGGAAATGCCATCAATCAGCTCAGACACACGGGCGAGAATCGGGTATCGCTACCAAGTGCAACCACTGCACCCGGACCTTCCTGTGTGGCATGGATTAGTAGCAAGAAGGAACACTCGCTCTATGTTCTCGGAGGCGGCCTCGTTCGAACATATCCGACGAAGACTCGGACCACGCCCGGAGGCGGTGAGAAGCGAGCGCCGCGGCTTTCTAGGTATCGGGACCTCAAGTTCCCTCGCCTGCCAGATGACTCACTATCGCCATATGTCAAGAGCATTATCGATGCAGACGAGTATCTGGACTTTATGGAGAAGGATCATGATGCTGGCAACAATACCATGGTGCTCAACACTAGATCCCGAGCACAGTCGCATGATATTAGTGCGGAATCGTCAATTCCACAGGCCGAGATAGAATCTAGCGCGCCGTACCAGCCGTTTCATACGGACAAACGGGTGGCGCTTTTTGAGGTGGGCATGGCACCAAATGTTTTCCAAGGCCAGAATCAAAACCAGGCGGCGTCCATTTCATCGTTGCTGGCAGCAACATCGTTAGAAGACACGCCAGAGTTGGCGCCGCGGAGGAAACCGAAAAGTGGACATAGGGTGTCACAGCTTCAGCAGCAGGAGTTAGCCGAGGCGCCCAGGTCATCTGGGTCGTGGGCGTTTGGGCAGGCTCTCAAGGCGACCAAGCTAGATTTGGGCCTGCCGCTGGTGGAGGAAGAGTCATTCAACATTGCCTCGGACGACATGCGAGCGCTTCCCCCTTCGGCTATGGAGAGGATTCTTCATCGGACTGGAGACGACGACCAAATTGTTGTCACCACTCGGCGCAGACGTGGGATTGGCCATTCGGCCAACCAGGACGACGACGGATTCTTTGAGGATGATTGTGAGGTGCTCGATTTTGCGGACCAGCGGGTTTGAGCTACACGACGGTTAGTCTTTTGGGAGCCCGGGAGCCTTGTAGCCTTTGCATCCTTCACATTTGGGAGCCTGCGTTCAACCGACGCTCTTTTTTTTTTTTTTTTTTCTTGCTGGGGAGGATTCCAAGGGATAGACAGGAACACAGGATAGGTTTTTGAACGCGGGCATTTGCAGATGGGCAGCATCGCAGCAGCATATATGGCGTCCGCCTATTGTACTTGGGCCGCGTGTGAGATCATCACTCAACCTCAACTCTTGCTTGGGATTGGCGTACGGGGTATGAATTGGCTACTGGTACTTTGTTGGACAGGTTTGAATCCCAAGTTAACACAACTCGGACTGTTCTACACAGTTGTAGGTAGTATTACACGCCATCTAGCGAGACAGCAGACTGTAGTAAAGTAGATACTATCAGCCTGCAAGATGCGACCACCTCTTTCTGCATGCTATGCCATACGAAGAATATGGCTGGATCTGGCAACAGCACATTTTGCTAAACGGGATGCGCTTAAATAATACAAGCAGAACAAGTAGGTGGAAGCCTCCGACCGATGGGGCAGGCAATTATGACGCGCGCGACGACGCGACTTGGTCTTCCCTTCCCTAGATCCCCCCTAGCCCCTGAAATTTGTAGACCTGGAGAGGAATGATGAATCGATTATGCCTTCTTCTTGGCTTGCGCCTTTGCCTTTGCCGCCTTCTTCCTGTTGCTGCGAATCATGACGACGCTGAGAAATGAACCGACAACGGCGCAGCCGACGAGGACGAGGATGACGGGGATGCGGATGGCCCAGACGCGCGGGGGGAAGAAGTTTTGGAGGGGATGATCGGAGTCGACGAAGGGCTTTGGGTTTTTGCGACAGATGTCAGTATGGGGGAGGTGGAATTCCACAAGCGGTTTAAAGGGGGACAATGTACCATTAGCAGGGCCCAGATGGTGTAGTAGAGGAATACGACGGAGGCGGCCACGAGCATGGCGAGGCCTACGAGTTTGTCGAGCTGTGGTTGCGCGGATTGGTTTAGCTTTTTTTGTGCAGAGGAGAGGGATGGAGGGAATGCGCAGCGTACCATGGTCGATTTGGGGAGGTTGTGCGTTGACCCGGGAGGGAGGTCGAGGTGTGGATGGGAGGAGTGGGTGAGGATCGTGAGGATCGTGAGGATCGTGAGGTTGTCCTTCGAGGTGCTCAGAATAGAGGCATGCGTTACCTGGCCTGAAGAAGCTCCACTCGCTGGCACCGCGGCCTCTCCGGAGTCGGGAAACTGGCTTGCCAGGGGTTTCGCGTCCCACGTCTTGCAGTGCACAGTTGCAGGCCCCTGGGTTTTCAGCCTCATGGTGGTGGTCTGTGCGCGGCGGCGTGTGAGGACCCATTTTATTTTCCTGCTGCTGGTGCCACTGAGCACCAGCCTCGTTAAATGCAAACCCGTCTGCTTCTAGTTCGCGAATAGCATCAGCCACTTCTTCATTTGCTGTTTGTTCTTTGGAAATCCCTGGTCGAGGCTCGGCAACCAACCGTCAACAGCGCCTCCACCACCCACCTGCCCTGGTCCTTTGGAGATAGACAGGACACACGTTCAGTCCATTAATCTTCCGGAACGCGACTGGCATCGAGGAAGAGAGGCAGGAGAAAAAATGGCGTCGGCGGATACAATGTCGCCGTCGCGACACCAACTCGAGGAGCGGTCCCCCACCCCGCCCCCTCGATCACCCCTTCGATCTCCCTCCCAGAGTGACCGATCTCCATCACCGCCTCCGCGTCCACGAGACGACTCTCCGCCCACCCACGACTCCCCGCCGAGACGACGCTCGCCTCCCCCAGCGCGCCGCGATGCCACCGACAGATACCGCCCAGCCAGAAAGGGGCGCACCCCGCCTCCCGCCGCTCCCGTCAGGACCGAGGAGGAGAAGCTGGGCGCTGCGCGCGCCGAGTACGAGAAGCTCCTCAGCCTTCGTAGTCAGGGCGTGTACCTGCCGCCCCAGAAGCTGCGTGCGCTGCAGGCAGCCATCACGGACCGGAGCAGCAAGGAGTACCAGCGCATGGCATGGGAAGCGCTCAAGAAATCGATCAACGGCCTGGTCAACAAAGTCAATACGGCCAACATCAAGTTCGTCGTGCCCGAGCTGTTTGGCGAGAACCTGATCCGCGGCCGCGGCTTGTTTTGCCAAAGCTTGCTCAAGGCCCAGCACGCCAGTTTGCCCTTCACCCCCATCTACGCCTGCCTCGCCGCCATTTGCAACACTAAGCTGCCACAGGTCGGCGAGCTGCTTGTTAAGCGGCTAATCATCCGCTTCCGCAAGGCGTTCAAGCGCAACGACAAGGCCGTGTGTCTATCGTCCACCATGTTTATTGCTCATCTAGTCAACAATCAGGTGGTGCACGAAATCATCGCCGCCCAGATCCTGTTGCTTCTGCTACAGAAGCCTACCGACGACAGTGTCGAGATTGCCGTCGGGCTCATGCGCGAAGTGGGCCTGTTTCTGGAGGAGATGAACGCCCCAGTCACACACGCCGTCTTTGACCAGTTTCGGAATATCCTCCACGAGGCTGATATTGACCGCCGCACGCAGTACATGATCGAGGTTCTGTTTCAGGTTCGGAAGGACAAGTACAAGGATAACCCAGTCATCAAGGAGGAGCTGGATCTTGTTGAGGAGGAGGACCAAATCACACACCAAATCAGCCTCGACGACGACATCGAGACACAGGACACTCTGAACATCTTCAAGTTCGACCCGGATTGGGAGGCCAACGAGGAAGAATACAAGAAGCTGAAGGCCGAGATTCTTGGGGAGGGCAGCGACGATGAAGATGACGAGGATGACGGGTCGGGCAGCGAATCTGATGAGGAAGATGAGGAGCAGAAGGCCATTGAGATCAAGGACCAGACCAACACAGATCTCGTAAACTTACGGAAGACCATCTATCTCAGCATCCAGTCGTCTGCCGATCCCGAAGAAGCCGCACATAAGCTCATGAAGCTTCGACTTCCCCCCGGTCAAGAGCCAGAGCTGGTGTCTATGATTGTGGAGTCCTGCGCCCAGGAGAAGGTGTACCTAAAGTTCATGGGCCTGCTGGGAGAGCGCTTCGCCCGGCTGAATCGAATGTGGATGGACCTGTTCGAGGAGTCTTTTATCAAGTACTACTCGACCATCCACCGCTACGAGACCAACAAGCTGCGAAACATTGCCAGGTTCTTTGGTCACCTGCTTGCAACTGACTCGATAGGCTGGCACGTATTTTCCGTCATCCACTTGAACGAAGAGGAGACTACATCAGCCAGCCGTATCTTCATCAAGATTCTGTTCGAAGATCTCCAGGAGAACATGGGCACGGCGAAGCTCAAGACTCGGATGGGCGAAGACATGCTCCAGCCGAGTTTGCAGGGCATTTTCCCACACGATAACCCACGCAACACCCGCTTCTCTATCAATTATTTCACATCCATCAAGATGGGCTTCCTCACAGAGGAGATGCGAACCTTTTTGGCAAACATGCCGAAGCCCGCGCTGCCTGCCCCGCCGAAAGACGACTCGGACTCTGACTCTGACTCGGTGTCGAGTTACTCTTCTTATACTGGCTCCTCATACTCGTCACGGTCACGCTCTAGGACCCCGCCAAGGGGTGGTAACGGCGGCCGTGGCCGATCTATCTCGCGGACGCCACCACGCCAGATCAGGAATAAATCACACAGCCGGAGCCTCAGTCGTAGCCGCAGCCGCAGCCGCAGCTTTACACGCTCTGTTTCACGCAGGTCCCGATACTCACGCTCCCCCTCCCCGCGAAGGCCTGCCAGACGGGACTCGCGATCCGTCAGCCCCCGGCGGCCCCGCGACAGCCGAGACCGAAGCTTCTCTCGGTCACCGACACGCTCTCGCTCCCCTCTACCTGTCCGCCGCGGCCGCACGCTCAGCCGCTCAGCCTCACGCTCCCCGCTCCCCGTACGGAGCCGTGTGCGATCGCCAGCCGGCGGGGCTCCGTTGACACGCCGCAGAGATTCGGTCAGCCGCTTTCGATCCCCGCCTCCACCACCCCTACGCCGGCGGAATACCTCATCTGTCAGTGCTGCGCCGCGCAAAAAGATAGCCCGCTACAGCCGCTCCATCTCCCCCGTCTCGCGCGGCTCGCGGTCTAGGTCGAGGTCCGTTACACCACGGCGCTCCCTATCCAGATTGCGATCTAGGACAAGATCGGGATCGCCACCTCCCCCGGTCCGCAGTCAGCCGCGCTACCGCCAGCGCGACAGCCGCTCGCCTTCTCCTGCGCCGCCCGGCGGCCGCACGCTACCGCCCATCACCAAGGGCGGCGACGGTCGGAGGCCCCCGCCAAAGGGACGGGAGTACTCACGGTCGAGATCTATGTCGAGGGGACGGACAGCTAGTCCTGGGGTGGGAAGTAATGGAAACAACAAAAGGAGGAGGTATTATAGCAGCTCGCGGTCGCGGTCGCCAGTGCCGGCAAAGCCGGCGAAGAGGGGCCGGGTGGATAGTTAGGGGCTTCCGTCCAGGTCTAGGTCTTTACCTAGAGATGCGGATGTTGGTGTAAAAGGGGGGAGGGGAGGAGTAAAGGGAGGCGTGGATAAAGAGGGAAGGGTCGAGCCAAGTGGCTGAGGATGTATACGTCAAAGCAGAGTACCAGGATTGGTGAGTGGAGAGGGCTAACGGACGGCGGAAAGGAAGTTACTATCTTGATACCATACCTTACTTTTACAGGAAGTGGTAACATGACACTTGGGGCGAGGCCGTGGGGTATGATAGTCTTGTTTTGAAGCCGATCAAGAGGGTAGGCGGGCGGTTGTGTATTTCTAGGATTTATTGGCGCGAGAAGGACGAGAGCATGGCTGAAGATGCATCCAGAATGAGAAACAAGGTGTAGCATTTATGACGAAATCGGGCCCTTTTTTGGGATACATTCATATGCAGGCGTGGGGGGCTATGAACACTGTCATATACAAAACCGTTTATGAAACTGTGAGGCTACATTTTGCGTGATTGAGACGAGTAAAGACAGCATTCGCGTATTCCCACCCTCCCACTGCGAGCTACAAGACGGAGAGGAATACCGCCCCCCCACATCCCCAGTCAGGCGCCGCGCCCCAGGAAGACTCAATGAGCATGGAGAATCTGGCTTCCCGATCCGGTTTAAAACAAAGAGACTGGGTAGACTTGTACACTCGCAGGTTGTACGAGATAGATAGCATGCCTATGAAAGTTCATTTGAGACCAGTAACCATGGGGTACAGATTGCCTTACAACCACGATTTGTCCTCTACGCACGGCTCCCCAGGACCGGACCACCCGGTCGTCGATCCGATGGTTCCAGCTTCCCCAGGTGATTCGGGCTGGTTGGTCATCAGCCTGGGGCCCTTGGTAGTGAAAGGAGACGCAGAAAGCCGCCATGGCGTTCCACATCTCCATGGTCTCGAGCTTGGGCATCTTGGCCGCCACGGCGCTGGCTTTGGTGAGCAGGTCGCCGATGATCCAGGGAAACTCGGTGGGAAGGAGCACGTCCGACGTGAGGACGAGGGATTCCAGCCGGTTCCAGACCCAGCCGGGACCCATACCATACCCGCCAAGTCGAAGATACAGACCTTTGGGGGATGGGATTAACTCAAATAGAGAGTGACACCAAGGATATCGAGGAACTCAGCTCGTCGCTCATCGACGATACACCACCGATCGGTCCCAAGTTTCGAGAGTGTCACACTGCTGGACTTCACCGAGATCAGGAACACAAGGTGTAGTTCCACCTTGGACCTTCGGCCAGCCATGGACACGTGCAATAGCACACTTTGAAAGAGCTGCCTGGCATGAATCCCAGATCGCATAGATCGAAGGCACTAGAACTGTCGCATGGATTGGCACACGCCGCTATAGCAGTCATACTTTGAACGTCTTGCAAGGCCGTGCCTGGCGCGAAGCGCAGCGCGAGGGTATCTTCTCAGGAGGATTGGAATCAATACATCGGGCCCCGCGTGATCTAAGGATCTAAGATGACCTCGATAATATTGGCGTGACCCGAGTGGATGAGGCGCTCTCCACAAGGCTTCTACTACAGTCATCTCGACCTGCCAGTTCTACATAACAAAGCAATGATTAGCATCCCGATTCGGTAAGTGTAGCGGTAGGTATTGGGATGCGAAGACTTACAGCGGCCTCCTTGATACGATGCTGTGGCGAGATTCAGCCAGTTTTGCCGCAAAACAACAATGGTAATTAGGGGCGATGGTACTCACGTCTCTCATTGCCGAGACGCTAGAAAGGTCAGCGGTGCAGTTCGATAAGTTAGGTATGACTGCTTGAGTGTCTTACTTGGATCTCGTGCTCGCAAAACTATCAGATGAGATACAGTGAGCTAATCGTTCGGGCCGCTCCCGATACTAGTAGGTAGGAATATTGCACTTACGGTCGCCTTTTGCTTGTATTTCTAAGCGAGAAGTCAGATACTTGTGGCAGAGGGAACGAGATTATGGGCTGTCTTGTCCCACCCGGGGTCGTATTCCAGGGCCATGTGGCGCTCACATGCAGCCCAGCGTGTTTGTATCCAATCTCCTGCACGAAAACTACAACTAGGGAAACTATCCCATATAAGGTCCCAGTTAAGGACTGTAATACCGTGTGACTGCAGGATGAAAAGATCTTGGCTGGGGAAGACGGTGAGATAGCGGCGTCTGGAGTTATCGGAGGCTGCATATGTGGCCGTCTCCGGCAGTGTAAAGCGGCCTCGTTTCTTCCGGAAGCTTTATACCTCCGAAAGGCTCCATACTTTTTGTCGTCGTGCTGGAATTTGGAACTCATTCTCGATGACTAGTAGTGATTCCTTGCAGGCCGCCCAAAGACCGCTGTCGGTAGGGTAGGTCGATGGGTTGTTGAGCGCCCATGAGATCGGGGCTGCTGCCTGTGCGGCCGGGCCAAAGTCGACGCCCCTCGGCAGGCACCGCGGCGCGGCAAAGACGTGATTTCGAGATCCACGGGTAGTCATCGCGAGAGGTTTCGTGTTCCGGGCCGGTATGTTCTGGATCGTTGGCATTGTAAACTCCAAAAACGTGCGCTCCTGGGAGAGCCGGACGGGTTGCGAGTTTCCAGATCTTCTCCCCTTCTCCAGAAATGAAATTCTGCTGCCATTTTCGGGTCTTTGGCGCATGCCGCGGTGCGAAGAAGTAATGGGCGAGAGAGATATTGAAGCCGAGGTGGGCAAGTAGTTTGTTCGGTAATGGCAAACCTAAATTCCCCGTTTAGCCCTTATGAGTCGAGGTTCCTGTGCTAACTAAAAGCCTTGTACAGGGTTCCAAAAGCTTAACACGCGAATGCAATTTTCTATTAGTGTTGATTTAGTGCTGACTGTAATCTGCTTTGCGGTCTTTGCGGTCCGGCTGGCCTACCTCCGGCCATCTGTTGATCCGTGATGCTGTGATGCCGTCCTCTACCATTTTGCGGTGTTGCCTGGGCCGTTGTCTTCTTTCTTCTTCTTTTCTCCCGGCGTTGATCCCGCATGCCCCACCGGAAGGAGCTTATCCAGCAGCTATCCTTCGTTTTCACTTCTCTCTCCTTCTGTTTTGGCTGTAACTGTGCGTTGCGATCCTTTTTTCCTTCGCAGCACCTAGACGACCGCGAGGCCTAGTGGCAACCCCTGAGCCGTTTTGTTCCTGTTGCCGTCGACTACAGCCCGTCGCACAGTTCGGAACTAGCCGCCTTGTGTCCCGCATAAGACGTGCCGTACGTGTAGGAACAGAGATAGGGCGGCTCCCGTTGCAGATCTGAGTTCGTTTGTGAGATCGCGGTAATATTCGACTGACGACTTCTACGGTCCCCTGCCTGTATCGAGGTCTGGGCCGATGAAGAAGCCGTCCGTCTCCGCCAAGCAGCTCTAGACTCACTCTCCTTATGTTGTTATTTCCCGACGAAGCGTCCCTTTCTGGACTCTGTCACCCCGAGTCATAAGGAATGTGACCGCTAGAGTAGTAGTTGGGTCGGTGACGACCAGCAAATCCCTGGTGTTGTATGTGCTTCTTTTTGCCCCTGAGTCCCTCATTCTGATCCTCAGCCAGTGATCCCGAGCGCCTTGAAGTAGTATCCCGGAAAGTTGCCGCATGGTATATCAGCCAACTATACAGAGCCACCAAGTTACAGACTGCCTCGTTTTAACCGTTTATCATTATCAGCCCACCCAGTATCTAGACCGGCCCCGTCCCATTTTGCAAGAGAAAGCTACGCATATAGTTAAATATATCTATGTCTATGGGTATATACTATGCGGAATCCTCGAGCCGGATGGGTCACCGAGAAGGCGACCAGCTTTTCCAATATCCGAGCATCGAGCCCAACCCAATCGGCACCCAGCTGACAATGGCGCTTCTTCTGATGTAGATGGAATTCGCCATAGCTAGAATCTCGGCGTCAAAATCTCCATGACTTTGTCGAGGGCGAGCCGGATTGTGAAGACCCACCAAGAGCCCGCAGCTGTGCTAATCACGAGGCGAATGAACTTCACTAGCTGGGCGTGGCCCTCACCCGCTAACCAAGTCGCTGGAAGGAAAGCTCGTCTTCATCTCCAAATCCTTCACATCGTCTCCAGGCTCATTCTGAGCCACCGTCTCGGCGACCTTCGCAACAGCAGCCGTTAGAGGCTGGGTATCAGCCGAAGCGGCAGCGGCAGCCATAGCAGCGGAAACCACTGCAGCTTCCGCAGCTTCTGCTTCCTCCTTCTCCTTCTGCTTCATGACCTTCTTCGAGTCTCGTATCGCGCCCTTGGCCAGGGCCTCCTTGGGCAGCGGCCGGACGATGGGCTGAGCAACCCACCACGGGCGCTTGCACTCGCGGACCGTGCGGACAGAACTCTCCGGGTCGTTCTCATCGACGCCGACGCCCGCACTAGGGACATGGAGGTATTCCTCGATGCTCTTGCCACCGGTGCGCTCGTACTCCATCAGGCCCTCGGCGACCTTGCGCTCGACCATGAACAGGATGCCCTCGAAGGTGACCATGTCGCCGAGGCGGGCGCGGGCGAGGGCGTCGCGCACGTCGGTGTGCTTGGTGACAAAGTGACGCAGCAGGTGGAACAGGTGTGCCTGCATGCCGGCGATGTTGGGCGAGCGGTCATCGTCGAACTTCTTGGGGGGCGCGACCTCCTTGCGCGGCCGCTTGCGTGGGCGCCCCTCGGCATCTTCTTTCTCCCTTTTCCTATCAGCCTTGGCCGCAGTCTCGAGCCATGCGATGTCACCTCCCGGGACGAATAGTTCCCGCCGCTTTGGCAGCAACACGCCGGGCGCGTAAGAGTGAACAATGTCCATGTACCGCCGGAACACGGCGTCAACACGCCACCCGCCCTTCCCGTCCTTCCCGCGCCAGTACTCGCGCCCTTCCTGACCAACAGGCGGCGGCTCCGCAAATATGCCGGGGTCGCTGAGGTTACCCTCAGCGCTCATGACACCGTCGACACCGGTTGCTGCAATGCATTTGTCGATGTCGCCGTGCTCGAGGATGTTTCCATTCGCGAAAAGCACGGTCTCCGACGGCAGCTGCTCACGTAGGTAGCGAATGTACTCCCAATCCGCCAGCCCTGTTAGGTGGCCCTTTTGCTCGCGGCGCCTACCGTGGACGGTCAGGATGCTTGCGCCAGCGCGCAGGACGTTGCGCGCATAGTCGAGCGTCGCCTCCTTGGTGTCGAGGATGCGGATCTTGGCGGTGACGGGAACAGAGAGTTCCCTGTGAAGGGTATTGATCAGTTCGTAGATAAGCTCCTGCTTCTCCTGGAGGAAGGCGCCGTAGAAGCCCTTGCGCGCAATGCCCTGGGGGCAGCCGAGGTTGAGGTCGACGGCATCGCAGTATGGGGCGACGAAGCGGGCTGCCTCGAGCAGGGTCTCGGGCTCGTTGGCACAGAACTGGACAAAGAGCGGACGATCGATGATCGGGTTGCCGTCAAGCCACGGCGTCAACGGCGGTTCACCGGGCTCGGGGAGCTGGCCGTCGAAGACCTCGCGCGTCGGCTGGAAGTGCTGGTCGCGGTACTTCTGCGTCTCGGCGAACAGACGCGCATGGAACATGGGTGTGTAGGCGAGGACGGTAGACCGTTGGTCTTCGGGGAGGAAGGATCGCGACAGCATGCGCCAGGCCTAGGGAAGTGGCAGTGGTTAGTGCGGGGATGGTCAGGACGAGACTGTTCCTGTTGGGCCACTCACAAATTCTGACTGATCGACCATGGGCGCCAGGATATACTTTGGGCTCCCTATGCTTTCGTAGAATGCGCGACCGTGTAGCTTCTTCTTGATCGGGGCTCCGTTCGCCGCTGCGTTGGGCGCCATGGTGGGCGCCTCGATTACTGCTGGCTTGGTTGCCATTGCAAAGATTGATTCTAGTCCGCGGACTGCCCAGGCTGGCGAGATCCGTCGGGCGAAGGTGGACGGCAGAATATTTGACGTTGGGTGGGGCGGTTGCGACGAGAGCTCGCCGTCAACCTTGCTCAGCTACCTGCTAAGTTTCTCCTAGAACTAGAGACCAGCAAACGACCAAAGAAAAACAAAACCAGTCGCCTTCTCAGCAAGGCTGACAATTCTCCAGGACCAAAATCCTATCTGATTGGGTCTCTCTTCCCGCGGGATGATGCAACGACCAACAGGGGTGACCTATGCGGGAAAATGTCTCAGTGGATGCTTGTCCATTCACACGGTGACTGGAGTATACTACGCGACTTACATACCTCACTGGTATCCATGGGAACTGGAAAGCGAAAGCGAAAGATAAAAAAAAAATAGCCATGTCGAAAACCCAGCCCCAGGGAGCCAGCCGTCCCCATGCGGCTGTGACTATCGATTCTAGCCTACAGCCTGCAGCACTCGTATCATTCCTGTTTCCACTCTCTTTTCTCCTTGCTTTGCCAAGCTACCATCCTGCCGCCCTTGTGATGCCAAAGTGGATTAACAGAAATGCATGTCATATGGTACGGGCCTTGACCTCAAGGGATGGGCCTTGACAGGCTGGAAATCGCCAAGTGGACTACCAAACCTCGTAACCGTAGTCTTGGCATACCGCGCGCTTCAACGGGACTGCAGTAGATCCATTAGCAGATCCATTCCATAGCCTGACATCTAAAGAGCCGCACACACCATGCCACGCTGATTGGGCCAAGTCCATCTTGATTGATTGGTCTGGGAGCCCATGTTGAGAGAACCCTCTTCGCTGCTAACCGGACTGACAACAAAACTAACTACCTAGGCTCATGAATCAAAAAGGAAACAACGACGCATAAAGCCACCTGCAACCCTGCCTCCAAATATTGCCGAGGCCCTTCTGACCACTCTGACCAAATTTTTCGCTTTGCTGACTTAACAAAAAAACAAAGACGTGAACCGCTCAAAGTTGGTCTCTCTTCGGTGCTGCTGCCTCTTTTCTTCAAAAACCATGCCGAGTCCGGAAAAAAACAGCCGATAGCCCACGCTGGGAAGAGGGAGTTCTGCATAGTTCTCCCCGATGCTCATGTCTTCATGCTCCCCCCCCACCACCATTTCTCATCTGATGAAAATGCGGCTCTTGCTCTCCGCTCCGTCCTGTGCTATCAACAGCCCCCTCTTTACCCGGTCTCGCCCGACCCTTGGCGCTGAGTTGTGACCGATAACGGTTGCAGTGCCTGCCCGAAATTAAGTTGCTCTACCAGATTCCAGACGCAAAGTTGTCAAGATCGGTTAGAGAACGCCTTGACACCTTACTATGCTGTTCCTGAACGCCCCCCAAAAAGGTAAATCCTGGTCAAATACACGTCGGGTTACCGAAAGAGCCCGTATGAAATGAAACGAGCCGAGAGATGTGGCAAAGACCCTTGTCTTGGTTTAGAAGAAGTGCGTATAAATCTTCGAGTTCTCGTGAACCTCCATCTCCTATTTCAAAAAAAAAAAATGAGAGCGTCAGCATAATACCAACAAAATACCCAGGGTCATTACAGGGTATATTTACCATCTTAAACGTGTTGAGTTCTTCCTTAATTTGTTGCGCCAGCATCGGTGTCAGGCGGTTGCACGTGGCAATATCACCCCGACGATCATACTCCTGGCTTGGCCACGTGTCGTGGAAGATAAGTCGGGGACTGAACGTCGCGTTGCGCCTCATCGTTCCGTTCGGGGTGCCCGGGGCGCTCTTGGTGTCCTGCCGAAGCCGAAGAGCCGACACAAAATAGTCCTCACTTCCAATCGTGACCGTACCGCTTCGCCTGTGCCCATGCGATTCATCGTTGGGAGTACTAGGTGCGCTGGAGTTGGGCGAGTCGTTCACAGCGGGAGCACTGGGCGTTTCAAAAGGGGTTACGGGTGCTCTGCTCTCTGATGGCCGAGGTGACGGCGTTGAGGATCCGCTAGTGTCTATTGCCAAAAAGGGTCAGTTATGATTCGAGTAAAGGTTTTGGTAGACTTACGCTTCAAGATTCCCTTGCGAACAGCAGCAAGGACTTCGGCCCTCTCCTTCTCACCGCCGACAATGCTCTTTCTCGAGGCTGAATTGTCGGTTCCGGAACTGCCCAGGCGCTCCAATATGCTACCCGGGGCTTGGGTAGCATCAATCGAGTTCCTCTCCAAGTGAGGAAACCCTGTACCACCCCCATTCTGAGTATGCGGATCGGGGTTCACGTTCACCAGTTCGCGCTCAGCCTCGACCGTGATCATTGACACCGCAGCCTGCGAAGCTTCTGGCAGCTTTGCGTCAGCAGCTGGCGCTCCAATGACCGACTTCGGTCTAAAAAGTCCGACAAGCGATCTCGTGCCCTTCTTTACGCCACGCCCCATCTTACGAATCATAATCGAAGCTGAGGAGGCCGTAGATGATATCGAGATGTTGTCCGTCGAGCTGGAGAAAAGTCTGCCGCCGGAGTAAATGTTGCTGCCAATGCCGGCCTCTTCCTGTTGTTGGGCAATCCGGGCCTGCTCCGCAATGTAGGCCTCTTCGGGATCTCGCTCTTTGTGCAGCTTCCCGGGGGCATTCGCTTGGCCATTGTCCGCGACCTCATTGTCAGGTCCAGCCTTCCGGAACTCCGCGGCACTGCCAAACGAGAAGGCTCGTCGAAGCCTCGACGTCTTGCTTCTCGACCTGCTTCCCCCATCCTTGATGGCGGACAGCTGCCGGACAGCTGGGCTCTCGACCCGTGAAGGAGATGCAACCTTTACAGGGGATGAAGGAGCAGGACCAGTTGTGTCGGCAGACTGGTCATTGTCTGCCTCCTTGTCCATTGCAACCGGTTGCGAGAGGGGGGACGGATTAACGACGCGCTTCGCGTTGGCGGCATCGGAGGAGGAACTTCGTGGGGGGATGTTGACCAGCCGGGGATAGTCTGGGCCACTGTTGGCTTGATCAGAGGGCGAGGCGGGGTTTCCGGTGGGGTTTGACACATTGGCGTTGCGGTTGGCAGACTAGAGCAGCGCGGAAAAACTTTCTGTCAGCAATTTGACTCTGAAGCGTCAAGACAGTTTGCATGTGATTGGCAGTACCGACAAAGCATCAACAAAGTAATGCAAAACGAAACCCGGGTGCACTTACAGATGAGGGTCGCGAACTGCTCCCAGCACTTCGATCCGACGACCGGCTATCCGTACTGGTCGTGCGAACATGGACGACACGAACACCACCGTCAACCGACAAGCCATTAGCAGCCTTAGCAGGGTTATATTCCGGCCCTGCACTCTTCGGGCGGGCAGATTGTTCCAGGCGAGTCGATTCACCCGGCTGCTTAACTTCGGGTGGGGTCAGGGGTTGAGGGACACCGGCAGAATCCAATGCGGGCATGCTGCGCCTCCGAAACCTCTTGACATCTCCCTGAGGATGGCCACGGGAGAGCTGCATGTCATCGACCGCTGACCCAGATGGTGACGCGAGCGAGCTGTTTGGCCTATTCAGTGTAGCTTGCGCACTCCGAGCCATGCTGTTTTTCTGCTCTGGCATATTCCGGGAACTATAATTCTGGCCAACGGCCGCCATCCCTGTGCCAGACGGTGGAGCTGGAACTCGCCCATACGGCTGTTGCTGACCAGACCCTGAGCCTGTCGAGTCGGAACCACGCAGCGCTGTCCGCCTGTACCTCTCAGGCGACACCCTGATCGGGGCTGCCGGCGCAAGCGATAGTTGCGGCGCCGCTCCGTTCATTTGCGAAGACTGCGAAGGTGATCGGGGTGTTGTAGCAGGTCTCCGACTGCCTGCTCCGGGAAGCGACGAATCATCCCTAGAACTTACGCCGTGTTGTGGATTGACAGTCGCTGTGCTAGGCAAATTTGTCATCGAAACGCTGGCAGAATACCGTGGGCGAGCTGCTGGCAGCTGATTATAGTCAAACTGCTGAACTGTTGCAACGGGTGGTGCTGGATTCGTCCGGAACGTGCTAAATTGTTGCCAGGATGCGCCTTGGCCGAGGCTCGGCGTTGATGTAAAAGCATATGGCTGCACGGGGCCAGAACTTCCTCGATAGACCACAGGCGCCCCTACTCCGTGGACGCTATGTCGATGCTGCGAGTTACCATGCCCATATTGCCCATTAGGCTGGGTCTGGGAAGCCTGGAGCATGCCCGAGGCGGATGTTGGTCGGGTCTGAAGCATTGTTACCGTTCCAGATTGCTGAGGGTATCCTTGTACCAAGGCAGCCATAATCGAATAGTCACCGCCGAATTGGATTTGACTTTGATATGACGGTGATGTGGAGATGCTTGAAGCACTTAAATGGAGGACAAGGAGATTGTTGGATTCAACGAGAGTATTAAGGAGAACTCCAGCTAGGGAGTGCTTCTAAACGGGGCGCAGGGTCAGCAAACCGCATCAAGATCGGCTGGTAGGAGCAAAGTGGCTTGGAGCCGTCCACCAAAAAAGAATTGATGTTTGGCTCTGTATTTGATGTTTTCCAAAGCTGACGTGTGGCAGTGCTTGGGAGAGGAAGTTGAAACTTACTTGCCAATCACAATGGATGACAACCAGTATGGTCAAGCCTTTCGCAGCAAGACAATAGGAATTGTTTCCAAGGTTTAACGACCGTCACCTTATAGAATGGAAGGACGCCTGCGGCCAAAGGAAGGATATGAGAGGTGTTGTTCGTTTCCTCCAAGAACCCCACTGTCACCCGTGAACTGTCCTGACTTGCAGCGGGTCTCTCACGACTCGTTGGATTGGGCACCTGAGGATGGAACCAAACGGGCAATGCCACAAAAAAAAACCGATCGTTATCGAGGCGAGAACATGGGAAGGACCAGGCGTTCGTGCTCGAGGTCGAAACAGAACGATTTGGGTCGTGCCGTCAAGGGAGACCCTATGCTGGTCGATCTGTGGTGAGAATGATGCCCTCGAAAGCGATACAAAACCGTACAAGATGGGACGAGTGGAGTCGAGACAAGGCGAGCGAGGGAGGAGTCGTGACAAGACAAAATTCTACGGGGAGGCAGAGAGGAGAGAATCGAAAAGAAGGGGCGTCCCGGGAACGAGCCCACACAGAGACAGGCGAGACACGGCGTCGGTGCTGGGAAAGCAGGAGGCGTCAAAGACACTCGGCAGGTCTCTCTGGCGACGGCAATCGGAGGGGTGAGTCGAATCGGGGCCGAGCACGCAAAGGGGGAGAGAAGGGAGGGAGAAAGAATGATGAGATTGGAAATCAGGAGTGAGGAGGAAGCCGATGAGATCGGTTCCTGGAGAAGAATTGATTGTGGTTTGGGCTCTCTTGGCTGGGCAAGGCGGGCTAGCTCGCTGGCCGGCTTCAGAACAGGGCAGGACAACGGTGGTGCACGCCAGAACGCGAACCCCCGGAGAGTCAGGGACCACCGGTACCTCTTGCCGTCGAATCGGGCTACGGCCAAATCCAAGACATGGATGGACGCAGCCAGGACCACTGCACCTCCGCCCGCTAAACCCGCTAGAGCAGGCTGTCCATGGCTTACAAGTGGTACCTGTAACAATACTGCGTACCTTACCGTACGAGGACGCGATTCCGTCGGGCATTTGATTATTTTCTGCAACCCCCAATGGCGGGGGACAAAACACCAACCTACACCATCCTGCCACTTTCGCTCGCAATTTGCAATTATTGAGAGCCCAGGCCACAACGACCTAGGCTCGCTGCGCACCAGGTGCTCCTCTCCGTTCGACTCCTTTCGCGCATTGTCGCTCGCCTGGACCATGACTCCCAAGACAGCAGCCCAGGCTCGAAGACATGCAATTCTTTCATCGCAGATTCGATCGGTCGCTGCCGCTTTTCAGGAGCATGTTGACGGAGCACGCCAAGCCCGCCTGGCGATTGGCCGGCCGTGTCATGGGATGGCATTGACTCCAGGACACGCTAACAGGGTTCCATGCTGCAACCAAATGTCGCCGTACCAAGGAGGATGTACCAGGAGAATGCAGCCGCCTCCATGTTTCTACACTAGCTGCGCCGCCGCGGCGAGCGTGGGGACGGTAACAAGTTTCCCACTACCTACGCTCTCCACACCAAACAATTGGGGAGTCCGGGGCAGTTAATTAATTTGGATCTTCGTGCAGGCTGAGCCGTCCCGAGTCTCAGTCTCGCTGTCAACTGCTCGCATAGCCAAACACGCAGCAAGCAAGAAGCCAACTCTTGGAGATGCAACCGGCCTCTCGCCAGCGCTGTCTTGGCCCGTCTCTCGGCATCGAAGCCGGCCATTCCTGACCCTGCCGAAGCCCAGAGTGCTTGGGGAAACGGGAGGAAAGAGAGTCAGACGACGCAGCACGGTTTGGGCCGACTCGCAAGCTGGGTTTTGTCTTCTTAAAGGCACTCAACCCCCACAGAGACATCGGGCTCTCGGGGTCTTCATCTCTGCTCGTATTGCGTGCCGGTTATTGTGGTATTGCATCTTTCGCGCACTTTACTCGGCGGGCAACACACAGTGTGGTGCAAGCGCAGCGGCGGGTTTGTTGCGCCTACCGATGCAAAGTCCCATTCCATCAACAACACAACAGGGTATCCCTCTTTGCCGCGTCCAAGGACCCCCTTTCTTACCTTGAGGCACAACCCCCCAATCAGGAGCGCCAGGGTCACAAACTGCATGGAACAGGAGGGCGACCTGTTTTGATGTCCTGTGTCGATGTGGCTCCTATGCGACAATGAACCCAGCGCCTGCTGTAACAGTGTATTGTACCAGCAAATCTGCCCAGTAAGTCTGCAGGCACGCCCCGTTGCTGACCACCAAGGCAGAGTCGCATCCGGGACGGTCAGGGACGAGCGACGGTTGGCAGCGACCCTTTTGCTTGCAGCACTCCTTTTCCTCAGGCTCCTCTTGGTGAGATGAACCCGGTCCGCTATCGCTACCGCTAGTCACCGGCTGCGACCACGCTAAGTTGCAATCTAGAGCTAATTCCTCGCTACTGCAACTTGAAGAACGTCGAGTTCCTCTAGGGCATGACGACCGGGCATCTCGCCATCAGTTATGACGGTAAGTGTGTGTACATGCTAGTCTTCCAGTCGCGACAGCCTGAACAGGCTACGTCAAATTTGCTCCCGGCGTCCCCTCACGTTGAGCGGTGGCGCGGACATTACAGCCCTCCTTCTTCATAGGTGCCGGCTGGCAACGCGTTTGGCAAGTAGCATTTCAGTCGTCTTATTACCCTGATGCGAGCGTCGCTTCAACTCCGCACGGTTCGCCCGCAAGTTTGATTGTCCTTGCGCTGCTGCTCTGATTACCTTGTCTGGGCATATTCGCTTCACGGGAGGCTCGATCGAGATGGCGACGGCGGATCACCACCAAGTCCTTCCAGAAAAAAACCGTGTGAAAACTGCTAGCGTTCCAGTCATCAGCATAGCCCTGTCATCGAAGGGCAGCGACCGACCAACATGGAGAGGGCTGTCAGTCAGACCGTGCAGCTCCCGTCACTTGTCCACTGAACTTCAACCGGGGGCGTCCCCCCGCTATTGCAAGTCCCCAAGCAGATATTTCCAGGGCACACGTGGCGATTCCCTGGCCCCTCTCCAGGCCTGCCACCTGTTGTTCACTAACGCAGCGCCCGCCTCGCCGCTCCAGAATGTGGGGAGATCAGGGCCAGGGAGGCTCCTTGACAACAGCTGGCTCCCAGCCCCAACCAGAATTCTGGAAGGGTTCGAAACTCCAGCCCGCTTCGTGCTGCCCTCTTCCTTCCCCTTTCGCCATAGCAAGCCCCGAGGCCCAGTTGCTTCAAGTCGCATCAACTCGGAGATGGGAAAGGATTGGCTGTTTTGGAGTCCGTCCAAACCTTTGCGCCAAACTAGCGCCGCACCAGCGCCGACGAGGCCTGTAAGCGCGGGATCTATGCCGTAGCCTGCTTAGTGTTTTCTTCCCTCTGATTGATTTCTTTTTTATATTCCCATGCTCATGCAATTGCGCCATCATCCGGCCTTATACTAGCTAGCCTTGCTAACCTCCCACTTGCTGGACCTATTTTAGTGTAGCTCGAGAACGCTACCCACAGGGCCGCTCCCTGAAACATGTTCATTGCATTCTCAGAAACTTCTCTATTTTCTTCCATATGCAGTGCTCTTCGCAATCCCTTCTTTCTTCCTGGTTGAAACACCTGAATCGGGGGATCGATTGCAATCGCGGACGCGGCACAGCTTGGCAACTTGGGCGCAAAAAGTTTCGGAACCAGCAGCAGTATTACATAAACGACGCGTAAGGCTCAGGCTCTTGCTTGGCATGAAGCTTGAGAAACACTCGATCTTTGGATGGGTTCTGCCATATGATGCAGTGTTTCAGACACGCCATGCCTCGTCACCCCCGCTGCAAGTTTACGCAGCCGGGGGCTGCTTTCGTGGCGGGGAAAAAAGGCGGTATGCGGATGACGGCCAGCAAAGCGATATGCCATTCGTCGCGGCGGCAGCGCCCTGGGGCATTGGTAGCCATTGAAAGACACCGAGGGTTGATGGGATGCTGTTGTACGCAGGTACTACTGTGATGGTGGGGTGTTGTTGGTCTTGTTGCGTATGGCAGCCCATCATTATCGTACCTCCCCCTTCCTCCCCTGTCCCTGGGCAGAGAGCAAGTTCCCATGCCACCATGTCCGGCATCCGGTATGCCCGTCGTGTAGATTGCATGCTTCTGGCTGGGCTCGCCATACCTTATGAGCAATGCGCGGTCGACTGAGCACGGCGCAACGAGATTCGGCGGCAGAAAGCCGTGGAACAGGCCAAATGCGTGCGAGTACAGGACGCAAGCAAGCGATATTCGGAAGAGCGAAGGAGAAACAAAACACGCACACACAACACGGCAAGTAGATGTCTCGAGAAGCACAGAAGGCTTGCGCCGAACCCTCGAGTGAAGGCCTGTCTTTCCATGAAGCTTGAGTGGTCGACCACGGCCCAATTTAGCAAGAAACGTCACCCTCCCTGATCCTGGTTACGCTCCGTGTTCCCTGAAGAGAAGCAAGAGACGGCAGGCTGGAATGTTGTTGGGAGGGAGGGGTGGTGGGGGTTAGCACTTTATCTTGCCGGCCAAGATTTCCATTGTTCGTCTCTTAGCTTTTGCGTAGCATGCCGGCTCCTTTGCCCAGAGGATGGCCATCCGGAGTACCTGCAACGCAGCCTCGCAACCTCACTATCTTGCCTGAGCCAGCTCCATTCGCATGCGGCACAGACCCAAAGTGTATAGCGCTTCCGAAGGTATTCGGTGGCATTCAGGATTGATTTGATTCAATAGTGAGGTTGAAGAATGCCCCGCGGGCCGTCAGCATGACACCGTTGGGTGGCCTCTGGAAGCGCAATACGAGGAATTGAGCGTTTACGCCCGGCCTCAAGCGGTCAGAGTGGCTCTAGGCAGGTAGGCTGTCTGTTCATTGCAGGTGCCCTGACCTGAGCCGCTGCGTGTGATCGCACGTCGACATTGCACGCTTCCGCCGTATTATCATAGCGCCGACCTCTCGCGTGATGGTGAGAGAGAGTTCGGGTTGTGCTCCGGGCGGGACATGGACTTTGCTTCTGCCAAGTTGACGGCGCCTTGTGTTCCAGCGAACTTCCAGGAAACTCGTGCGGCACCAACGGGCTGGCGTCCTGCTTCTCCGTGCCGCAATTCCTTCGGCACAATTACTTCTATGGTATAGTATCTTTCTAAAGGTTTCTCTAAGTTACACTGCTTATAGCGATGCTGCCGAATTCGTGCCCAAGAATGCAAATGGAAACATGGAATGGGCTCGGAAATGCAACAGTGCAGGCATTGAGGCACATAGCGGCGCTAACAGAGACTAGTCGTAGGTCGACCGGTCGTCGCAGGATTGGACGATCGACGAGCCCTGAGACCAAGATCTCGCTAAGTCTTGAAGGAGCTGCCCAGCCCCAAACGGCGGCCACAAACACCCCTGCTACCCCTTCAGCCTCAACCTTCAGCCTCGACCTTTGACAGACACCATGACGTTTTTTTTTTCTCCCAAAAAGGATTACACCAACGCTGTTGCCCCAAAGCCAGCTTCGCGATGGGGGCTGAGAAACGGCTACGCCTCGCACAAATCCCCATGCTGGTGAAATGTGCCACAGTTGGCACCGAGTACGAAATGTCACGAAATGTCACGACAGGAAGCATCTCACCTCGGTTTGTAACGGCAGCCACAAATATCATGTTACTCTATTTGGCACGACTTTAGCGCATTTGATTCACGTCTTTGACACAAGTTGTCAGCCCTTGCTGTTCAGGGCTGGAATATCCAGCCCCCAACCCCCAACGGTCGATCAAGCAAGGCCATTAGCCTCACTCAGCCTTACACGGTCTCGAGATACACCACTGTCGACCCCTGGCTCGTTGCAATCAGGACTCAGTCTGTGTTTATTCCCTACCCGTTTGAGCTTCCTAGGGGGTTCCAAGTCTAGTGGCCTTACACGCCCATACCAACCTCGCAAGTGTTTCGGCCTACCCAAGGCCTTACGTTGGTGACTGAGGCCGTTTTCGAGATTTCGTCAGGCATAATTCGAATCCATATTGCCAGTCCAGGAGATTCCAGGACAGGATTTCATAAAGTAAGGTACGGTAGGAAGCAGGAAAAAGTACAATGGTCTTGCCTCTAGGAACGGACACTCAAACTGCGGCAGTTCCAGCAACTGTTTTGCCCGCGAAAGTATGGAAACCAAGCTATCATACATTAACTGTTGACGCAACATATCATAAGTATCATACGCATTTCCCCAGTACGCCATATCACCCTTTCAGGGGGTTTTGGTTTTTGTTGTACAGTAAGCCTCCCACCATCTTACAACTATTAATTAGCCACCAGCTTGCTAAGGATGAACTCCAGGGCGTCCTGGCCGTATTCTTTCCCGTATCCCTGGTGTGTGTCGGGGTCGTCGCCGTTGGAGCAGAACGGGTCCGGCGAATCGCAGTACGACTGGATTCTGTCTTCAAACTGCCGACACCGGAAACCTTTGGGTCGGGCGGCAAACTATCAAGCATGGTTAGCAACTGTCTTGACCAACACAAAAGAAGCATGTCTTACCCCACCAACAGTTGAGTTGCCAATGTGGTATGGAAGGCCCTCGACATTACGGGGGTTTCCCATCATGATAATCGCCGCTACACCTCTGGCAACTGCCCCCGATACCAGCGTAACCGATGAGTTGAGCTGGGGGAGATCCGGGCCGCCGCAAAAGGCATCGTCCATGATTTGAGCTCCCTGTATTGACACCGCTCCTGGTTAGTTCACGGACCCCCCCAATCCTTACGAACAAGAAGAAAACGCACCTGCGAGTACCCATGCATGATGATGATGGAACTCGGACACTTGACCGCAAACGTCGCCGTCTGCTTAACCACGGCCAGGATACCCGCGCCAACGCTCTGGCCGTACTCGTCGCCTCCGGCGGCCGGGTACACGATGGCCTCGGCCGTGGTGCCGGGGAACCGCTTGACCAACAGGTCGATGAGCGTCTGGCTAGTGCCGAACCCGGGCGGCGTCGTCGTCTCGCGCGCGCCGAACACATGGATCTCGGGACACGCCTTGGCCCCTACGCCGCCACCACCACTGGGGCCGGCTGCCGCGGCGCGCGCGCCGACTATGCCGAGGCTGATTAACGAGAGTGGGAGCAACATCATCATCATTGTCGTCCAGCTAGGGATGGCATGTTGCTGTTGTTGGTCTTTCGCTTCTTCGTCTGTTCGTTCTTCTTTTCGTCTGAAGTCGGGGGCGAGGAAAACGAGAACCAGAGATCAGGGCTCTTGGCGACCTTATAAGCAAACCTGCAGAACTTCCCGATGGACAGCGATTCAGGGATTTCTCTTTTGCCCCCCTTTACCCATGGGCCCGTAGGATGTCCTGCAGGGGGGAAACGTGGAGGAAAGGATATGGGGCGTTCCACATGGATCGCAAGATCACCGGCTGGCCGGGTGCCAGGCGGAAACATTGTTACTTTCGCCGTGGTGAGACTCGGGCGATGGAGAAGAATACTGCCTCTTTTCCAGTGAGCGTTGTTTGATAGGGCCAAGTATCGTGACTGTGGTTGGCCCCGACAGTGTTGCCCAATTCACCCGAGGCGGCGGTCCCCTGATCGCCGTCGAGCGCATTAAAGATCCGAGTCACAGAGCCCCGGCCGGCGTTCGATCGTTTTAGCCGCAGTACGCGGGGATGGTCCCCAGCTGGGACATCTTACGACAGGGTAGCCTGGGAGGCGTGGTGATGGTACGAATTATGATTATGAAATGCAAATAACAGTGTTTGCATTTCGTCCCCCGTCTCTTTTCCTCGGTGTTTAACTAAAAGCTAGAAACCAAACAAAGCAGGGCAACAACAGGAACATGAGCTTGAACCAACATGTTTTAGCAAGTCAAATTCGATTCATACGTCCAAGACAGAAAATCGGTGGCTCACATTTGCTGTTACATTGCGAATGTACGCTTTGAAGCCTTGACGTCAAGGCCAACTGCAGCTGAGTCCCAAACCGGAAATCGATGAGACCCCATTTCCAACATCAAGATACGCTTGAGGTCACGAACGCGAGCAACGTCCCCGTACCTACCTTACCTATCCCACCCCATCTTCCCCATCCCGCTTCCTCTCCACAGGTGCGTATTCTGCGGGGTGCACACCACACATACACATTCTCATTCACCTACACTGCAACCCCTACTCCTCCAATCTCCCGCACGACACCCACCAGCCTCGACGACACATGTATCAAATCGTCAGCCCTCAAAAGAAAAGCAATCCGTGCGTGGACGTGAGCCCGCGCGAACTTGCTTACCTACCGACCCACCGACCAAAGAGCCGATCAAGACAGCCGATCCAAACCCGACAACAGCGCCCATGCCTAGTCGTTGATGTTCGCGCGGTGTGTGTGTATGTGTGTGTCCCAGGCGTTTCAAGTGGCGCGGGAATGGCGGAAGGGGTCTGTTACAGGGGCCATCCATGGCTCCCGCTGCCGCCACCCTTGCGCGTTCGTCGGATCAAACCGAAGGAAGGGCAACGCCCCGTCCATGTTGAACGTGCTTTCCAGCTCCTCAGCGCCCCAAAGGATGCGTGTACACATGTAGGATGTGTACAGAGCATGTGGTGCCGTTTGCTGCGTGTATCCTACGCTACACCACCAGACTCGTGTTCCCTATGTCTAATCCAACGGCTCGGGTTGACGAGGAAATAGATGAGGGTGAGACGGATAGGTAAGGTCTGCCCTGGCGAACACCAGAGGCTGAAATCGCACGTCCCGCAGGACACTGCAGTGGGTGGGCGGGTTGTCTGGGCAAGTAAGGTAAGGTAGGCAGAGCAAGACAGGCCGGGCCACCCCCTATAACACGCTGCGTATGCGTCACGGCCCCCATCAGACGAGCAAATCTCCAATGATATGTTTGCCCATTTATACTCTATATTTTCCGGCGGCCCAATGGGGTGGAATCAGGGAACCGACCCGAACGCATACTTGCTCTCCCCCAACCAGATCCACCTGCTTGTCCCTCGGCCACAACAACAACCAACCAACGCCCAGAACACCGTGTTTAGAATAAATTAGTGACGGAACTCGTGCATGTGCCCCTATTGCCCCAATGAGCCATCCCCCCCACATTAGATAACATAAGAGTCAACACCAAGCAAAAATCCAGAGTAACAGCAGAAAAATGTCCAATTTTGAATGTAACCAACTCGCCACGAGCCCAATGGATCCCGCCTTTCTACCTCCAAAGCCCAGCCGAGAGCGCAAACATGGCCAAAACAGATGCCGAGGGTATCCAACTCACCAGCCCGCCGCCGCCCGGTTGCCCTCTTATCCGCCCTGCCCCGTTATTCCAAAGCATCACCGGCTGGCCCAGACTCGGCGTCTCATCAATGCTGCAAACCGCCTTGCACCCTTCGTCTGCCCTCCC
The DNA here is from genome assembly GCA_033439745.1 of Lasiosphaeria hispida. Lineage (NCBI taxonomy): Eukaryota > Fungi > Ascomycota > Sordariomycetes > Sordariales > Lasiosphaeriaceae > Lasiosphaeria > Lasiosphaeria hispida. The sequence continues at coordinate 4,163,878 of JAUIQD010000003.1, forward strand.
GACGAGCTGCCGGCTGGCATGCGGGCTGTTGCTGCTGCCGTCTCTGCCATAAATTCCCACGTCAGATTCCCGGCCAGTTTCCTCGTCCCTTTTCGCCTTGCGTGTGTGGACTCCGTCGGTGCCATTATAAACAACCTCGAACCACTGCACCTGCAAGTACGCTGCGTCGTTGACGCTCATATTTCCCGCCCACTGGCCGCCGTCGCTCCAGGCGTTTAGGATAATCTTGCTCGGGTCGCGCGGCGTCTGGAACGATATCTGCGCCACCTGCTTCCCATTGACATACCACGTATTGCTCGTGGGCGTCCAGTCTAGCCGGTGCACGGCCCAGTCGGACCGGAGCAGTGCATCGGGCAGTGTTACGTTCTCCGTTGCTTCCTCGACCGTATCGCCCTTGTCCGTGTATGATGGTTGGTTGGTGTAGTGGACCAGCTCGGGCGGGTCGACCGTGCGAACCTCGAGGTCGGCCTCCTGCACATCGGCCAGCTTGTCCGAGTGCCGGTAGGTAAAGAGGGCCGTGATGGCACCCTTGGCACCAATGGTGCGCGCCAGCATGCGCATCGACAGGAACTGAAAGCCAATTTTCTCGGTTGACTCGATTTCAGCCGCTGTCTGAAAGGTGGCTAGACGTTGCGTCCGTAGCGTAAGCCATGTTTGCGGACTATTAGTACGGTCCCCGTTGGCTTCGATGTAGACATTATTCGGCGAGTTGATCATCAAAACACTGGCATCGTTGCGGACAGTTTTGCTGTTGTTCCAGCTCCCCACCATCCACATGTCTGACCATTGCGTCGTATCGAAGAATTTGCTTGTCTTGTCAGCCTCGGTGCTGTCATCGGCACTAGTGATTACTTTCGGGACGCCCGCATATTGGGATTGGCTTCGGAAATCGAAGAACTTGTGGTTGGAAAAGTAACGGGCTTCGGTCCCGTTTGTTAAAAAACAGCCGCATGATGAATGGTCGGTCAAGGAGGGCGCAGCTACTACTAGCGGAACGGTAGCGGATAAGAGGACCAGGAGCGAGGATAACGAAGCCGGTAAACGCATCGTATTGCTTAGTGTATCCATCGTCATCCCCTATCGCCGTCACACACCAAGCCTCCGGCGAGGCCACAACACGTGGCTGGCTCCCGATCAAGGCTTATTTTCCGCCCACGGGCAAAAAAGGGGGCACGTGTGGGAAGAACAAGGTGAAACTCGGGCTGACCCAGAGACGGCAAGAAGGGTTTGGTCGTGGTAGGCGGTCGGCTGCGTGCAGATACGCAGGCTAGGCTCCAGCCAAAAAAAGGAAAGAAAAGAGAAAGATATATCGAGCTTTGATGGTTGAACAATGAGGACCAAGAATAACAAGAGTAATCACAAGCGTTGTAACTTGTAAACACTCGACGCGAGGGGAACACGGCGCTCAAATAGTGAGCCCAGGAAATACCAAGACCATCCAACAACAGCCAGGTCCTGCGGGCCGGCGGAAAAGAGCAGGGACACATATAGGTGTATATACACCAAGGAATGGGAACTCGTGTTGGCCTGGCTGGCCTGGTTCGATCGCTCGAGCGTGGGGCGCCGTCACATCTATTGGTCAATGCCCTCCCCGGAGCGGCGATGGAGACCCAAGCCCAGGCCCAGCCGTTCTTGTGGGTGGCCCGGCGTTGTGACGACGGGGCCTTGGGACTCCCTTCGGCCCTGGACGGGCAGATATGAGCACTCGCTCCGACGAATCAGTCGCGGCCAAGGGCATCCACAGACGGGCAAGCCACCAGGTTCAAGGATCAGCATTTTGCCATACAAGGTGTGTGTAATTGATGGCGATGTTATCCGGCTAAAGCCCACACGCCCCGAGACCGAGTTCCTAAAAATGGACGGAGGGTACACTGGCTGTGGATGATGCGGAGAAAACCGAAAAACGTCTTGAGCTCGCCTCGAGAACCGATGCCAAGGTAGCAGCGCCTTGAGCTCCGTTCGCGAGAAGCTGTCAAGGAGTCGGTTGAAGGCACCAAGTCGAGGTCGGCTAGGGCCTACGCTCCCGTGCTTGCCGGACTCGGGAGATCGGAGATCGGAGGGGTAGTAGACACGGAAAGGCCATGACATGCTTGCGCCTTACTGAGGGGCTTACTCTATTTGCTTCGGAATGAAACGTAGGAAGAGGATTAGCACGACGCATGCCGCGCAAGCTTGATGGCGTTGCTTTTCTCTGGAACGACGTTGGGCCCAGCAGAAGGCCTCATAGCTCTCTGGAATTTCCTGGCAGGAATTCCACGAGAGCAAGCTTACGGTGTTGGGAGGGGGGGATAATGAGAGGGAAGCAGTCACATGGTATGGGTTGAAAATCCGTGGGGAGAGCCCATCGGCGAAGGAGTGAAGCAACAAACAAGCTTCCGAGATCTCTGGCATTGGAGATCGCCTAGCAGCCACATTCTTGGCACCCGTTCTGAAGCTTTGGGGTCCCCAGAAACTGTTGAAGCGCCAAGAAGAACGCGGCATGACTAAATCGGGGCCCAGTCGATGAAACTCTCTTTGTTGCAAGATTGGATAGCCACATATCGGATAATAGCAATGCCGTTCCGAGTTCTTTCACAGGGCCTGGCTGGGCCCTGGGTTCCAGTTAGCCCCCACCTGCAAACGAGCTGAAGCACTACTGGGAGCCACGCGAGGCCATTCACATCGATCAAGACCCAGCTTGGATAAGTTTCCAGGCCGTTTCTACTCTGCCCCTCTGGCCTGGCTCACCATTCTGCATACAAAATACGGGACTTCGTCGGGAGATGAATATCCCTGCCTCCAACCCTTCCTTTTCAGGCTAGACACCGTTCAATTGATCACCTTTTTCTTTGCACCTCTGTGCGACCCTTCACCATGTCGCCCGCATCCAGTTCACCAGAGCATGCGTCAGAGGCGCACGCAGAGCAGCCTGAAGCTGCCCCTTCACCTGCGGTATCGACAGGCTCTGAGCCCGGCGAGGTAGACGAGACAGACCCCGCACCAAGCAATGCACGGAGCTCTTCTCCAGCAGAATCCTCGACGCGATCCAGGTCACAAGACTACGAGCCATCTTCCAGTCCCCAGCCAGAAGCCTCCAGCACAGCGGCCGACGACTTCACCGCCTCTGACCCAACCGCCCCCCCTCTTCCATACGAGCCCATCCCTGGCGGAGTAGCAGCGCCCCCGCTCCCTGCCGAGCCCGCCCCCGAGCTCGAGGACGACGGCTGGGAGGCGCATTGGAACCCCAACACCTCGAGCTACTGGTTCTACAACCGCTTCACGGCCGTGTGGCAGCAAGAGAACCCGCGCGTGCCTAACACGCCCGCCGGCGCTGTGCCGCCCCCCGCCGCCGCGCTCGTGGTCCCCGAGACCCAAGACAAGTCCACCATCAGCAACCCGACCTCTGTCGCCGGAGGCTACAACCCCGCCATTCATGGCGACTACGACGAGAACGCGTGGTACGCGCAGAATGCGCGCGCTGTGGCCTCGGTCAGCGAGACTGTCGGCCTGGCCGCACCGAGCCTGGAGGCGTCGCTTCTCGGTGCCGCTGCGGGTGCGCCGGGCACCGACGCCGCCGGATACGAGTACACCAACGGTGGATTCTTCAACCGCTTCACCGGCCAGTGGCAGGCGCCCGAGCAGGGCGTCGAGCGCCACACGGACGAGGCCAAGAGCCGTCGGCAGATGAATGCCTTCTTCGACGTGGACGCTGCGGCCAACATGCATGACGGCCGGAGTCTGAAGGCCGAGCGTGCCGGGAAGAAGCCGACCAAGGCGGAGCTGAAGGCATTCAAGGAGAAGAGAAAGGCCAAGAAAGAGGAAAAGAGACGGGCTTGGCTTCGGGATTGAGTCGATGTGTTATTTTGTATTATTCTCGGGTATTGGTATTGGTGTAACGGGAGTAGGACATGCCTGTATCTTGTATGTAAATCTGGTTTCGGGATGGCTTTTGGTTGACTGGTTGGGCTGGTTGGTCTTGAATTTTCACCGGGTTGCTCTGAGCTAAAGAGGGAGGGTCAAAGGCGGGCATTATATTTGTCTTGTCTGCCTACCCATCTCCCATTCATCACCCTAGACACGGGTTGGGACTTTGTATTATCTGAGCATTTTCAGAGGGAAAAAAAGGAAAAGGGAGTGGCCGGCAGGCAGACGGGTTGGCGTTGGGGACTAGGAAATCGGGAAAGCTACCGCTTTTATGCCACAGCCTGACCGACAAGAGTGTGCGATATTGTCGGTGAACTTTCTCCATGTTTCGGGGTGGTCCTGAAAGCCTGCAACGCAGTGAACAGGGACAAGATGCAATGAATATACCCATCCGTTGATGATGTCTGTCTTTGTTGCTGGTTTATTTTCATTTGATGCAGTTAGAGCTAGTATTTGCAAACCTAACTACATGCGAATTCCTCGAATTCCTCCCCCAAGGGTTTTCCTGAACCCTGAGATCCGTGGATATCATTCGTCTGCCTCATCCTCCTCCTCGTCATCCTCGAGGGTCATATCGATCTGAACACTCCCCTCATCATCACTGTCGCTGTCACTCTCATTCTCTTCAGCCGCCGCCGCTCCCTGCTGCACCTGCGGTTTCGGCATAATCACAGCATTAACCATAGCGTTGGCTCCCTTCCCAGTATCGACCCGCTTGGGCTTGCCCGGCTCAACAAGCGACGCCTTGCGCTTCAGCGGCGATGGTGGCGATGCTACATCCTCGGCAAACCGATCACCGTTTGTCTGACCTGCGACCGTGGTGAAGAAGGCATTCGCAGGCGCAGGCGCATCGACATCCATCTTGGAGGACTCGCCCTCTAGCTGCCACCCACTCGACGCCCCAGTGCTAGCCTTCTCCCCCTCAACAGCGTCGTCCATCACCACATCCAGCTCAACCTCCTCCTCTTCTTCTTTCCCTCCGTTCATCGACCGCTTCAACAACGAGTCTAAACCCTCTCTGGGATCCTCCCACGTCGCCTGCGACGGCGACGACGAGCCCCCTCGGGCGGCCCGCAGAAGGTTCGTCCGCAGTACCTCGACGCCCTGGTCGCGCGGGAACTGCCGGATAAGGAAAGGCAGGATGCTAGGGTAGAAGCGGCCGCGCGTGTCCTTGTACGGGTGCAGACAGCTGGCGAGCATGGCGTCGCGGCTGCCAGCGAGGATGGCCGTGCGGTCGAGCAGGCCGCGGGCGTCAAAACTGAGGTGGCTCTGGGGGAGGTGGGAGAGGAGGTACGGGAGCAGGGCCAGGGCGGATGCCTCGTGGTTTATGCGCCGGATTGATGAGGCGGTTATGGACGTGGTGGTGGTGGCGGTGAGGAAGGCATCGGCGTTGCCGGTTGACGGATCTTTGGGTTTGCTGCTGGTGCCGTTGGCGGAGGTTGCTGGGGGCGCTTGTTCTTGCGCCTTGGCTTCGCCGTGGCCGGTTGCGCGCAGGATGTCGACGCAGCAGCTCTGGAGGAGCGGCGCTAGGGAGTCGACGGTGAGTTTGGGGAGGGTTGGGCCCGAGAGGAGGACAAGTTCCTTCGCCAGGGTGTAGGCGGCTTCTCGCACAGACGGGATGCGGCGGTCGGAGTCGAATATGCGGGTCAGCTGGTCGAGAATCTCGGTGGAAAGGGCGAGCGCGCCGTTTCCTAGACGGAGGATGATAGCTGTGTGGAGGCGTGCGGCTGCAACGTAGATGTCCGGCAGGGCGCTCCACAGGTCGGCCTTCTCGTCTCTACCAATGGAAATATTCAGCTCGGCAGCGTCTTCTGAGGACGGAGGCGTTATAAGAGATATTCTAGCCGTCAGGTCCATTAGCTCGCCCAGGGGGAGTGTCACGGGGGCCTTGGTGGCAGTCCTGAGGTGATCGGCGAGATATTCCAAGAAGCCTACAAGCCTCTCTGCGCCAGCTCCTACGCCCGACCAGGCTGGCAACTCATCTGCAGCTTCCCCTCCTCCTGACGGCTCTCCATCAGTAGCTACTGCCTGGCCCCTGTAGCCTGTGGCCGACTGCCAAGACTCGTGAACCGCCCGGAAAACCTGATCGGCCGTAGCGTGACTGGTCTTAATGGTTGCTCGAATAGCCTTAATCCACTCTTCACCACTGGTGTTCTTGGGGGCCGTGTAGTGGAGCATGATGAACAGGTGCCGTGTGTTCTCTCGTAGACTCCGGGGGACAACAATGGAGTCTGCTGAGGTCGGGGCGACATAACTCCTGAGAGCAGACCGGATTTGCGCGTTGAACGGCCGCATGGTTGTGGGGTACAATGCCACGAGTTTGGAGAGAGAGCAGGCAATAGAGTCGACGAACGACATGGGCGCCTTGAGCGGCTTGCCCGACGCCAGCGGCTTAACAAGCTGCAAGCAGGCTGTGACATAGCTCGGCAGCGTCGGGGTTGCCATCTCTCTCACGAGGGTCTGGTAGCCCTGGAGGAGCATGAATATCTTTGTCAATGTGATAATGCTTAGCTCCTTAGAGGCAAGGGGGTCGGGTTTCTGTGACGAAGTTAGTCTAACCCCTTGGTTTCTTCCTCGTCTTTCCCAAGTACGTACCTGCAAAATGGAAATCAAGCCCCTGATCCATGTTATCGACCCCCGAAGACATTCCCATCCTCCCACATCGATAACAGCCTTGACCAAGCAGACAGCAGCAAAGCGACCTGAAGAGCTCCTGCCGTTCAACAACGTGGTGATGTGAGTCTTGAGCTTGTGGACGAGAACTGGTGTTTCTGCGGCCTTGTCCTTGGCTTCGGCGTCTGGCATCGCAGAGAGCGGCCCGCCACACCGTGATACATGACCAACAAGCACAGGGCAGAGACGAGGGAGCTCGTCAGGGGGTGTTGTGGCGAGCCTGCGGCAGAGCACTCGGAGCTCGGATGGGACCGACATGCTCTCGAGTGGCTCTTGCACGTCTGTGTGGGTGAGGTGTGAGATGTGTGATGATGACGGGTTGTGGCCGCCTCCGTAAGGGGGTAGCTTTTGGGGGTAAAATTTCAGAATTTAACCCGTCAACTACAACATATTCTTGATGCACATGAATATGGACATTAACATCCAAATATTTTGCGGTTGCGACCTCAGCCCTGTATTACAACGTCCAATGCTGGAATGGCGTCGTTGCAAAAGTTCCGAGACTCCGTGTTTGAGCCGGGGGAATTTGTCGGGATTTTCTGTCTTCGAATACAAAGATGTCATAATCTCGAATTTCCTTAGCGCAGCATCGAAATCTTCACTTGCCTTCTTTTCGAGACAGAGTTTTTGCAGGCGGCAGGAACCGAAAAATACAGGGCAGCTCCACTTTCGTGCGCCCCAGCCAGATCCTTGCGGCAGTTGCAGTGACAGCTGGGACCTGCCTCGATGGCCCAATCGACATCATCGCGTCCACAAGCCCGGTTCAACGCACACCCCTCCCCAAGTTTTTAGACCTACCTCCGAGCTTCATTAGTGTTGTGATTTGTGCCTCCCTTTTACCTTCGACCATTGATCGTTCCATGGCCGCAGACGACAAGACAATCTCTCTAGCTTCGCCCTTATTGAGTACACTACTCGTCGTCTCCACCGTTTCCCTCTGCCTGCCCGACTTCCCAATTCTCTGACCGCACCGTCCGCTGGGAGTGCCCTATTCGCATGTCTTGTCTTAGTCGCAACAAGTCATCGTAGTGCGAGTCTGCTTGCAGCAACCCAGGCAAGATGGTAAGCCACATAGTTCCCGGTTCCCCTGAAGATGCTGTGATCGTGCGCGGCAGCCCTTTTCCCGACCGCCCACCCAATGCCTGCTAACTTGACTGCTTTGGATGTACTAGCCCGACACCGCAAAGGCCGCGCAGTACGTTGCGCAGCTCGACGATGCGCGCTGCGAAGAGAGCTGGGATGCCGTGCCCGAACTTGTCCGCAAGGTGCGGAAGCACGCCCCTGACCGAGTTTGTATGCCCTCTCCCCAGACTCCCACTCCTCACCCCTTGCGTCGTGGTCCCGTTCTGACTGGGTTGCTCCTAGGCCTTACATTGACCGCCGAGACCGAAGCGGCTATCGCAAAAGCTGGCCAAAAGGCCACTTCCGCCGACCGTCCCTCGACTGCCAGCGCCATCGCCGGACTCGAGGTCTCTGGCCACCTACCGAACCTCCTCGCCGCCATCGAGACCGAACAGACATATCCCGAGCACAGGTTCCAGGCCAAGGTCTGCGTTGGCTGGGTACATTGGGTCCTGCGCGAGTATAGCCTTGCTCTCACACGTCTGCCGGACAACTTCGACCAAGAATACCCGCTATACGACACACTGGATGGACTGTCGGAATGGACCAAGGTCTGCGCCCTGAAGGCAGCTTACCTCAGGGCGAACTGCCTCGCGCGCGATGGGAAACGGACTGGGGCCTTGGAGGCATTCGAGTCGGCTCTACCCTCGCTTTCTGGCGTTTGGGCCACACGACCCGCCCGCCAGCAGCTGCGCTACTGGGCCGAACTGTTCCTGACCGAGTACTGCATGCTGGCGGGCCAGGCCATCCGGGAGGGGGAGAAGTCACTCACAGATCCCAACTGCCTCGCCTGCTTCCGCACGTGGTCCAAGTACTGGGCGAGCAGCAAAGGCGCGCCTCTGGCGGGTGGCTATGGGTTCCGAGGATCTGTGCCTAGGCGGCAAGTATGGTCCGAGTACTATTATGCACTCTCCGAAATTCTTCAGCAGGATCTACCCTTTCCAACGGGCCATGCGGCTGTGAACAACGAGGCGTCTGCAAAGAACCAGCTGCGCGCCGAGCTGAAGAAGGTTGAGACCATTTACCAGGGACTGCTCTTCACCGAGACTCGCTTCCCCAAAGCCGACGAGCAAAGGGCCGAGGTGGAGGACTTTGTCAGCCGGGTCATGGAAAACTGGGCCATACTGAACGGACGAGGCTGGAAAGAGCAAGATCTTGGCGCAGGAGGGAGGGAGTCGTTGAGCCATGGCGTCCTCGACACACTATATGGTGCCGCAACAAAAACATTCCACTCAACGGCCGTCTTGCGCCATCTCTTCACGGTACACCTTGCGGTCGCTGAGTTTGACCTAGCCTTTATGTCTTTTGACTCGTACCTCGACCTCATCAAGAAAGGTAAAGCGAGAGTAGAAAAGACGGGCCACCACGAGCCCGCCCTCGATGACGATGCGGCCATGCTCGAGACCATCTCTGCTTGCATCGCGGCTCTATGTCGATACGGCGGCAGGGAGGCAGCGGAGAAGGCACGGAACTTGGCAAACGAGCTAGAGCACCTGGTTGAAAAGCTCAGGCAGGTGTTTTCGGCACCGGAGGGCGGAGTTGCCTCCCGGACGGTAGTGCCACCAAATGCATTTGCGCTGTCATGGCAGTCAATCGGGCTGGCGCATGCCCAGTGGGCGCGAATGACGTATGATTCGGAATCCCGGACGCAGATCCAAGAAAGGGCCACCCAGGCCCTCCGAAAGTCGCTGTCTCCTGAGTTTGGCCGCGCAGTTGACATCAGAGGCGTGTTTGCTCTGGGGTTACTATACGCCGAGCAGCGCAAGCTTTCCGTTGCGATTGAGCTCATCAAGACGGCCCTCCTCGCGGACAAGGCTGTCGAAGAGAATCAGGATCTTCATAACGGGCCATACTGGCGAGAGCGGTCGCTTATCCCGCTCTGGCATTTGCTTGCACTGTTGCTCAGCGCGCGCCAGGAATATGTGATGGCTGCACGAGCCTGCGAGGGAGCGATCGAGCAGTTCAAAGATCCGTATGTTCTATTTGGTGGCAAACACTTGGACGGAAACTATCGGAGCGACCATCTGAACGAGGCAGAGGGCAAAGACGAAAAATCCACCGGCGACGGACTCGTTGACGAGATGGATGACTACGAAAAGGAGAGCATTCTCGAGATTAAGATGACTCAGCTTGCCATCCTAGAGCTCGTTGAAGGCCCGGCAGTTGCTGTCAACGCCAGCACTGAGCTACTCACTTTGTTTCCCAGACTCTTTGGTGATGTTGAGCAAAAGCTTGAGTTAGCCCTCAAAGTAGAACCACCAAAAAGCTCGGCCGCCACACTGCGTAGCATTAGGGGTAGCGTATTCGGCAGCAGATCGGAGAGAACGTCTCGGCCCAGGCAAAGTGTCGCAAACACCAACGAGAAGCTGGCGACGATACCTTCCAGGCCGCAAACAACACAGACAGTACAAAGCATCGCCACGACAGCGCCAGCCATTCAGGTCACCAACGAAAATGGAGATCCTCGTTCCAGCCGAAAGTCGAGGAAATCAGAAAGCATCAAAGGAAGAAGCGAATCCAGCCGGAGGGGGAGTCTCCGCAAGAGAGATAGCAGCGGGAGCCGCCGGCGGGCGTTGAGCACAGGGGGTCCGCAGCACCAGCCGACCGTTGTTGATGGTGAAAGGTTCTTTACGCCGTTTGATGACATCAACCTGCCACAGTACTTTAATTTTTCAAGCCGGAGTATCACCGCCACGTCACGCTCCGGAACATTAAAGCACAGCGAGTCGCATATTTCGAATGGATCATCATCGCAGTCGAACGGAGAGCTCGCGGGGATATCGGTTGCCGAGGTGGAGTCGTTTGCAAGGCTGCTGCCTTTCGTTCAGTTCACCCAAGACCACAACAAAAGAAGGAGAAGGGCGATCCTCGTGGGGGTCTGGCTCGCAATTGCGGGCTTTTATCGGAGAGCAGGCCTACTTGATGATGCGCAAAAAGCATGTGCCGAAGCGCAAAAGATTGTGCAGGGTTTGGAGACGGATGTTTCCAGTGACACTTCGGGTTCCGTTTCGGTGAGGCAGGCCGGCTGGGGCCACAAAAAGAGCATCGAAGAACTCCTCGGAGATGTATGGGCAGAAGTAAGTTGATATTCTTCCGTCGTGCTACAAGTAGTGAGGCTAACTAGGCTGCAGAAAGGCAACTTGTCGATTGCGCGCGAAAAGCCATACCAGGCCCGCGCGAACTTCGAGACGGCCCTAACACACTACCCCGACCATGTGGCAGCCATCGTGGGGCTTTCCAGTATCCTAATGGACGTGTATTCAGAAAAACTCCTACCGCCCCCAGCCGTTCCCGGTCTCGACATGGTAGCCTCGGCCGCAACCATCGACGGAACCCCCCTGCCTCCGCCCCCAAGCACCAAAGCCCTCCCGCGATACCCCTCTCTCCCATCCGTTCCCCTGGGCCTTGCAACAACGGCACCCCTGGGGCCCACCGCCGAAACAAAGAGCGGGCCATTCACAAAGGAGAAGTTATTCCAGCCCAGCCCCCCCGCCGTGGCCCCCGGAACGGGAGAGCTCCCCCCGCCATACAAGGCGACGTCACTGCCGCTGCTCGACCGGCTCGCGGCGCGTGACCGCGCGTACATGCTGCTGTCGGGGCTAACGAAGCTGGGCACCGGCTGGAACCACTCGGAGGCGTGGTTTGCGCTCGCCAGGGCATATGAGGAGAGCGGCCAGCTTGATAAGGCCAAGGACGCGCTGTGGTGGTGTGTCGAGCTTGAGGATGCCAGGGGCGCGAGGGAGTGGGAGAGTGTCAGAGTCGGGGGCTATGTTTTGTAATTGCCCATCGTGATGCAAACGCAAATTGATTGGCGTGTTAACTTTGGGACGTACAGATGTGGGTTTGTCAGGCCGACTGTATACCTGTGTGTTTGAGCACGTAATTGATCTAATGGCGCGGCGTCTTGGTCTGTTATGACGCCTTTGCTTGGTGAGAGATGAGCAGGTGATTGTGTCTCTTGAGTTGCAAGGAGACCCGTCCATTTACCAGAAAAGAAAACTTGCAGTCATAATGCTCAATATTTCGGTCTATTACATCGCAATCCTTCCCCGCCTTCATTTTGGGCGCCTAACCATCTGAGAAGTGCATTATCTGCACGAGGGTATCATTTCCGCGTAACCATACATAAGTCGTAAAATCAGAAACCTCGCTTTTTTAGACGGGCTCTTGTTGTTGCCCCCCGGCTAGCGAATCGATGTCAATCAGTCTCCTCATCTCAGCCCACTCTGTCTCAAAGCTCGACGGCTCGGCGGCGTCAGGCATCCCCGCGGCGAACCAGAATGACTCCTCAGCTCCCGCAGTTACTATGGATGGCTCATCCGGGAACGGCGGAAACTGCTGAAGCTGCTGCAGCTGGGGATCGATGGCGCCGTTGTAGTTCACGCTATCATTGCAGTGATCGTTTTGCAGATGGTTGTCGAGGTCGACTTGGCGAAGGAAAAGAACGGAGCAACCAGCCATCGTGCACATAACATTCGGTCTCGGGGCTATCGCGGTCACCTCATCTGCAACCAGATTCGTCAAGGCCGATGCCACATCATAAAGCTTCGGCGGCCGCTGTCGCCCCAGGTGTACGAAGCGCACATGTTCCTCGAGCTTGAGCTTGCTGACGAACGTCTGACCACATCCCTCCTCCGCCCAATTCCAGTCCGAAATGTCCTCTGTCTCGTAGGTGTTCACCTTGCCACAGACGAAGCGGACGCCCTCGTGGGCCGTCTTGATGTGCGTGTTGAGGTTTGACACACGGGTGAAGGACTTGCCGCATCCATCCCACGAGCAGGTGACTGTCTTGCGGTCCTCAACCGTCGTCCCCGAATGATGCAAGTCGATATGTCGCTCCAGGTCCGCTTGGCTTCCACATTTGGCATCGCAGAACATGCAGTTGATGTGCTCCCGCCGCATGTGCGCCTGCAACAGCAGCATCGTCGTAAAGCCAACCCGACGGGGTTCTTCGTCCTCGTCACTGACGTTGCCGCATTCGTCGCACCAGAACTTCAGCACGCCGTGCTGTCGTTCGACGTGGCGGCGGAGCGCCCCAGCCGTTTCGAAGCCGCTGTCGCAGCTGTCGTTGCCACATATGTAGGCAGCCTGTTCGAGATGGGTAACTCGGATATGTCGTTGCAAGGTTTGATGCTTGCGGAAGCTCATGGTACAGCTATCATAGCCGCGGCAGCGGAAGCGCTCGGCGCCCTCGTGGACGGCAGCATGGCGTCGGAGGCGGGTGGCTGTGACGAAGGACTTGCCGCAGTCGGGCTCGGGGCAGGGGTATTTCTTCTCGTGTGTATGGGAGCCCTTGATGTGCTGTGTCAAGTGCTTCTCCTCGAGGTAGTCCTTGTTACAGCCGGGGTAGTCGCAGTGGAATGGACGGTCGTTGGAATGGGACCGGAGGTGGGCAGCTAGGCGTGCGGGACGGTTGAAGGTCTTTGTGCAGCCGCTGTAGGTGCATTTGATGGTCTTAAGGTCTGAGGGGAACCGGCGGGAGGCGCGAGATAATGCCGATATCGAGGTAGCTGGGGCGGTCTGAGTCGGGTGTAGAGCCGTCGAGACATTCGAGTGGGAGCTGTTGTCGGCTGCTGAAATTACTGATGCTGTCTCGGCCTTCAGGTCTCCATCTTGTGGCCACTCTGTAAGAGATTTCTTGGATGAGGCCTTAAGGCCCTCATCTGTGGCCTTTCGCTTCATTGTCTACCAGCGACGAGAGCATTCCGCTGCCGGTGGTGCTGAGGGAGCTCTGGGCGTGAGAAAGCGTGAATCGAATTGACAATCTCCAACTTTTTTTTTTGTGGGTGCGCCAGCACAACTCAGCTGCCGGCCGGCAAGTGCTGACATGGATCCGCACTCACTCAACGCACAGGTCAAAATATGGGCCGTGCACACACCGACAATCGTCAGCCTTGCAGCACCAGTCCCACCTAAATTTTTTTGCTGTCCCTCAGCCGCCCGCAAGCTACTTTCCAGAAGCAATTCAGGAACAAAGCGCATATCACCCTCCTCGCATTACCGCCACTACCAGGCGCGCCAACTTCACATCTCCTCTCAAGGATATCATCCGACTAAACAACACGCGCAAACATGTCTGACTACGGTGACGATGGCGGCCATGAGCCTCTGTAGGTTCACTCCCCACTCGGCATTTTCTCCGAGGCGAGCCAGCAGACAGAACAGGACCCTAACTTTGCGCGACCCGAAGGGACGAGCCCATGTACGAAGACGACCCGGATGAGTTCTATGAGCCCGAGGCAGAGCCCACCGAGGGCGAGGAGGCAGCAACCCAAATCGGCGAGACCGAGGACGCTGGCGATGATCCCCGAACTGTCGTCGCCTCAGGTGACCCTAATGCGGCCGCTAATCGCGGCAAGGGCAATGAGAAGTCGCACAAGGACAAGAAAATCCCAAACAACCAGCGCAGCACGACACCCTACATGACAAAGTACGAGAAGGCGCGCATCCTCGGCACGCGCGCGCTCCAGATCAGGTGAGTCCCCCCAGATAGGAGAACCTATCGTATTGCGAATGCTGATATTTGACCGCAGCATGAACGCACCTGTTCTGGTCGACTTGGAGGGAGAGACAGATCCCCTGCAGATCGCCATCAAGGAGCTGCGGGAGAAGAAGATACCCCTCATCGTGCGCAGGTACATGCCTGATGGATAGTAAGTGGCTCTGGTGACACGGCCATATCAGCAGCGATCAAAATGCTAACCCGTTCTGCCAACAAAAAGCTATGAAGATTGGACTTGCGAGGAGCTTCTGCAATAATTGAAACCTCCAGCTCCATTCCTCAAGATTGGTAACCAAACAAGAAAAATAACTGCATTAGCGAGGGCGTTGAATTGTATTTTGCTATTTTAGCCGATCCGATACTTCTGCTGTCAGGATGAAAGGAAGATCATAGGCGCCCCATTGGTCTCAAGAGACTCGGTGGCCATTCCCTCCCACGGCTGGATCAGATCATCCCGACCATCATCTCGCCCTCATGCGGAATTGATGGAGAGACGCCGTTCGCAGAGCCGAAGGAAGGCCAAGAAGCCATTGTTTTCGCAGCAACTCTATGGTAGGTTCGGAGTAACAACTCAGTAACTTTCTCGGTGGGACTGGAGGCTTAGTGCCAATTCAGGAGCACTCAGTTTGAGAACACGTAACGAGGCTTTATGTATGCATGCATCAATGAGAAATACGCAGCTGTCTGCATGACAAGTTTTTCCACAAGTTTTCAAGTTTTCAAGTGTGCAGCTCAATGTTTTGGCACCGTCAGCTTGCCCCTTTTGAGGGAGCGCTGTGCAGTGTTAAGGGGTGCCAAAGGGGCAGAAGAAGTGTTAGGGACCATGTTCACGGCTACCAGGCCTTCGTCAAACCAATAGTGGTCTTTGTTGGTTTGGGAAGAAGGGTCTCGTCAAGTTACTGTTCAATAGTTGTGAGATGTGGTAGCAGAGTGTGGCCTACCAGCTCCAGCTTATATAGCCACAATCATATCTATCATAAGATCTTGACCAATAAATATATATATCTTACTTCTGGATGTCACAAACAGGAAACCAATTGATTTTCCATCAAAACACCTACCACGCGGACTCACCAATGGTGGAGTTGTCTCATAAAACCATCCATGTTCCAGTTTCCTTCTGTATAGCCAACTGTCTGAGTCGTGTTTGTAGTTCTCGGGCTCTACTAGGTACTGTCCACATTGGAATAAGCGGGACAGGGTGAGGTTGACAAAGATTGGTAGAGCTGCCTACTGAGATCGATCTTGCTGTCGTACCTATGCCCAAATCTGATCTGAGAAAGGACGTCTCGACAGCAAAATACGATGGCATGCTGGTATAAGATGCAAGTACAATCACAGGTTCATACTCCACATCTGCGCGACGAGAGAAAAAAACGATGGCTGCCCCATCCAGACGGGGTAGGCAACCACACTCTTCTGCTCCTCCGCGGGCAGCACCGTGTGGAAGCGACCTACCGCGGCCTCTTGCGGGCTGGCTCATGCCTGGGTGTCGTACACCTCCACCAGGGTTTGTTTTGTTAGCTCGGTACATGCCCCACATTTTAACAAGGGCCCCTTGCTACATAAAAGCACCCTGGCAAATAGGCAAATATCAGTATTTTATTGTACCACCCTCAGCATCTATGCACATCTGCTTGGCATCGAGTGTGCCAGCCGTAAAAGAAGATCTTCTGGCACAGCTTCCCACGCCGCTTCAAGAAGTCTGCGAAGACCTGGTAAATCTAACTCCTGAATATCCTCGCAGTTGGATTCAATCCAGTTTTTAACCCACGGCCAGACATTCTCAATAGGTGAGAGATATGGAGAATATGGAGGTGGCTGCAATGTGGAGAGCTTGGCATGTGGGAATTTTACTGGCAGGTATCTTGCCACAGAAACTGCTAGAAGAATGACTTGGGTTCTATTTTTCCGTATGCAGCTAGCCCAGATGACTAAAACCCTGTAACCACCCCTGTAAGTCACTCGAGCTAACAAAACAAACCCTGGTGGAGGTGTAGCATACACAGTAGTAGTCAACACTAGACGGGCAAGAGCAAGCTAAAAAGCCGTCGGCATTTCCATCATTGGGGTGGAACATGCTATGCCAGCAGTCCCATGACACATCAGTACGCCCTAGTGCCAGGGCGAAAAAGGACGGTAACTCGATGCCTAGACGCTTGCGCGATCTTAGGGGCAACACAGGGTCGCTGGAGGCGAGAGGGCAAGCTAGGCGGCCTAACCCTAGAACTAGAACTAGAACAGGGCTCGGGGCTTGAGATATCGAGACGAGGCAGCGCGGCGCACCGTAGTTCTCGCGGCTAGTATTCAGAATGTATCGGCAGCTCGCACAAGCATCGAGTCGAGGAATGGGTGGAAAGGAGGGAGAGGAGGGCGAGGAGGATACCAATTCCCTCAGCTCCAGCTTGAACGGATTTGTTTGCGTAACCCAAGTAGGGGTTTTTGTCAATTTATTCTTGTTGCTGCCGCCGCCGTGCCACGTCGTTACGATAGAGATGATGGCCGGTAAGCCACTTCATCATGAGAAGCTAGAAGCAGACAGCCCGTGAGATAAAATACCTAAGGTCTGGGAGTCGGCAGCGTTCTGGCCATGAGCCAGGGTCCCTATAGCGGGGAATTCAGGATCCAATGCAGGTCCATACCCTGGCACTACCTCGCCCCCTGCAATTGGTCAGGGAGCTATGGAAGGAACGACCGCCGTACAAAGTATAACTCGTCCATACAACACAGTGGAGAGGCTCTCTCCTGATTTTGCTATTTTTCTCTGCCAGTCTTCTAACCTCACCTGACTTCTCCCACTTCACACACCCGCCCCTTTCGGCCTCCTTGGTCTGAAGCTGAATATACTCTGTGTCTGCTATTTCTTAGCAAACTAGGCGAGGAAGATGAATAGTGAGCTTGCCACTAGGTGCACTTAGGAACCTACAAGCGGCGAGTAAGGAGCCGAGTAGCCGTGGCTATCATCACTGTACCCATCCCCAAAACGCGCAGATTGGAGTGTGGATAGCAGCCCACCGGGGCAGGGCTACCGGGGACTCAGCCGTCCAGTTTAGGACCGACACGCTGGTAGATGAGTCCACTCGTATCGATTTGTCCTTGATCCCGTGGCTCCATAGCATGCATACAAGTATGGGTCTCCTCCCCATCTCAGACTGTTGTCCCCTTCTTCAGGCTTCCCTCCTGAGTTGATATACAATCGTTCATTATCATTCTCACCATGCCCCCCTTTAGGAACGCGGCCGCGGCCGTGTTCAGGCCACCGAGGTCGAGCTGCCCTCTTGTCTCAATCCCTTCCAGCCCTTCGTCTACTCGGGGTGCTTCCAGGACAGTGGCAACCCGCAAGCCCTCACCATGCGCACCAACCTGGACCTTGAGACCATGACGGTCGAGAAGCGTGTGGCCTCTTGCATGGGCAACGGCTACAGATATGCCGGCCTTGTCTACTACGGCGTGTGCTATCGCGGCCAAACAATCAACGGCGCTAATGCCACTGAGGACCAGTGCAGCCTTCCCTGAAACGGCGACGAGAGCCAGACGTGTGGCGGCAACGATTACTTCTCTGTCTACCAGGACCCGAACTTTTTGCCCAGTGAAGAGGCCGACGTTGAGGACTACAGCCCCCTCGGGTGCTGACCGACTCCTCTCTGGGCCGCGCCTTGTCGTTACAAGCAGGATATTGACAGCAATTCTCTGGCGACCGAGACGTACTTGAGCAGGTGTAAACCCGGCGGCTACCTCTTCGCGCGTACCGAGTACGGCGGTACGTCAAATGCTGATATTGCTTGTGGCTAGGCGAGTGCTTCTGCGGTGTTGTCATTGGCAATGATACCTATGCTGCACCTGCTACCGACTGCAGCATTCCCTGCAACGGCGATGCTAGCGAGTCTTGTGGTGGGCGCTCTCGTCTGAACCTATACGTTGCCGAGGAACTTCAGTCTGTGAACCCTGCGGCTATGTGCCACCCGTGGTGACCTCCTCGGCTCTTCCTTCCTCTGCCCCAGTTTCGTCAGCTCCAGCCTCACCAGCTCCGGCGTCTTTCCACTTCGATTTCCGCGAGCCCGGGATCACCGGCCCCTCCTTCCTCTAGTCATGCATTCTCAGCTCCCGCTTCTTCTGTCCCGGCTTCCTCAGCTCCTGCGTCCTCAGTTGCCGTATCACCTACTCCGGAATCCTTGGCCACAGCCTCCTCGATCGCTCTGTCCTCAACCCCAGCCCTTCAAGCTGTACGACGACGCCAAGTCGTCCAACTGCCGGCGCTACCCGCGCCACGCCTGCACCAACGCGTGCGCCGACGCCTGCAAGCAGCAGTATGACAATTGCAACAGCACCTACGCGCAGGGGTGCAAGGAGGGCCGCGGTCTTGGCAGTGGTGGGCACCGCCGCGCTGGACAGGTGCACCTACGGCTGGACCGACTCGCTCGCGCAGGCCGGGACCAAGTGTAAGGCGCAGTACCAGGACTGCTTGGCTGTCAACAAGCAGACGACAGGCGCTGGGAAGTGTGGGGTTTTCGGGAGTGGGTGGTGAGGGGAGGGTTTGCGTAAAAAAAAAAAAAGGGGGAAAGGGGGTTGTGTAACAGAGGCTTGTGGAACTTTTAATTTAATTGTTGTGGTAATGGAATACCTGCTCATCGATAATGAGTTGAAAATATGCATGTGAAAAGGAATATTGATAATTGTATTGAGGAGCAAGTTTGATGTCTTGACTGAGAGTTAAAAGGGGTCAAGATTTGGTAGGTAGCAAAGGTTCTAAATTTGCTCTTTTCTCACAAGGTAGGAATGAATAACGGTAATAAACTGTAGGAAAAGGACCAGGTATGCTGGTCTGTAGTTGTAGTGGCCAATGACACAGCCCAGGTATCTGGCTAACAGATCATTACGACGCCTCAGGGCTAGTAATACTTACGTGACGCAGTGCATCTCATTTCCTGAAGCAGAAGATTCCTGTAATCGAGCGCTACCTACCATAAATACACAGTAATCGTACATACAAATTGTGACGGGAAAGGGCAAAGAGCAAGGGCTCAACGACAAATGACCTTTTTCATTCTCAACTGCAATGGCCCTTATTACGTGATGCTATTCTACATATGCGCCTCGTAAGAGGGGAATCAAACCCAGACTCCATGTGGCAACGAGCGTGGAAATAGGGCGGCTGTCTAGGCACCGCCAGCATCGCCTCTCTTGAATTTGGGAACCCACTTTCCTGGTGTGGGCTTAAGCGCCTCAGCTGTAGGGGCTGGCGAGCCATCCCTTGCCTCCTTCGCCTCACCACGGCCGGATGCCACCCGCTCGAGGGGAGGACCGCGGCTAGACACCGCTCTCAGCGGAGGGCCATTGCGCTCAGCCAGGGGGGCGCTTCTATCAGATGCGCCAGCACCCTTACCAGCGGCTTCCCTCTCGCGCCAGCTCGGCTTACCGCCAGCAAGGTTGAGGCGGGGAGGACCAGCGGAACGGTCGTTGGAGTCGGTCCGCTCCATTGGGGGAAGAGGGGCGCGAGCCAGGGGCGCCGCCGCCGCCTCTGCGGGAGCAGCAGCAGCAGCTGGGGCACCACCGGCAGCAATACGGGCAGCCTCGCGTTCTCTCCAGCTGGGCTTGGTTCCAGCAAGGGGAAGACGAGGCGGCCCAGCCGTCTCGGTACGCTCGGCGACACGATCCACCGGCACCTCTCTTCTGACGGGGGCAGCAAACGCGGCCGCCTTCTCGGCCTTGCGCCTGGCCATGGCCTCCTCCTCGCGCTGCGCCTGGCGAGCCGCAATCTCCTTGAGCTTCTCGCGTTCCTTGTCCTTCTCCTCCTTGATCCGGAGCATCTCCTCTCTCCGAGCCTCCTGCCGCTTCCGCTCCTCTTCCTTCTCCCTCTCGGCACGCTCCTCGGCCTCGCGGAGGGCGCGCTCCTTCTCCTCACGCTCACGCTTCTCCTGGATCTTCTTCTCGCGAGCAGCCTTCCGGCGAGCGTTGACCTGCTTCTCCAGCTCCCGCTCGGCATCACGGCGTCGCTTCTCAAACTCATCGCGACGACGCTCGTGGAGGTTAGACCTGAATGATTCGTAAAGCGGCATCAGGCGGCTCAAGCGGTGCTTGAGTTCCACATCCTCCTTGTGCTTGATCTCGGCATCTCTCAGGGTCTGAGCCTTCGTCGCTTCGTATGCCGCAAGATCATGCTGGCGTTGCTGAGCATAATCCTCGGGAAGCTTCTTGATCTCCTCCTTTCTGAAGGCCCGCTCAAGATGGTCGAGGCGCTTGCCAGTTATGCGGAGTTTCTCCGCGATGCTATTCTTCTCTCGCTCGAGTTGTTGAAGCTTGATCATACGGATCTTGTTGCTATCCAGATTCTCGAGGTCTTCGCCTCCAAGATCCTCAAGCTTCATATCCTTCAACATGCTCTCAACCTCCTTTCGCTTGATCTGCTCGCGCTCGTTCGCCATCCGCTTCTGTTCGCGGATCTTCTGCTCCTCGGCGAGTCGGTTAGCCTCAGCCTGCTGCAGCGCCTGCTCCTGGAGGGCCTTCTTCCGCGCGACCTCCTTTTCTCTCAGAGCTTGCGCTTCGGAAGCCTTGTCCTTTCGCTTCTGAATAACATCCTTTCTAGCCAAGATATCAAGGTGTTCCTTTTCAGACCCAGACTTGGCGCGAGCGAGTGCTGCATCGCGAGCCTGGATGCGTTCCTTGTTGAAAGACGGATCAATGTAGCGGCAGGTCGTGTAGAGAGCCTCGGCGAGGCGAGTAAGCTGCGAGCGCACAATCTGCGAAGGTGTGCTCTGGAGACGCTGGACAGAGCCCGCGTCAGCCTCGGCTGAACCACCGGCAGAGCCGGCATGGGCGGCCTTGGCAGAAGAGAAAACATCCGCATCGAAGCTCAAAACGCTAGTAGCGTGATCCATACGAATAGCGAGGTCGCCCTTCTTGTTGCCGTTCATGATGAACTTCTCAATAGTGCCGCGGGTAACCTGGAAAGGCTCTGGGAATTGAGCAAGGCTTTCGACAAACTCCAGATCGACCGTCTCATAGACCTGAGACAGCTGCTGAAACAGGCGAGTGAGGATAACCTGCTGCAGAGGAAGGATGTACTTTTGCATCTCCTCGTCGGCGCCGATCTGAGCCAGGATGGGAGAAATCTTCTGGCAAATGGAGAGGGGGTGGAAATCGACCTCCAAGATGTTGTAGAGATCCCGGATCTGAGGGCGGGCGCGACGGAGAAGCGACTTGGACAAGGCGTCACGGAACAAACCGGCACGGCTAGGGGCCGAGGCCATACCCAGGAGGTGTGTGAGACGGGAGTTCTTGTTCTTGCGGGCCTCGTCGAAATCGACCATGGCGCCGCGAGACCGTGAGGTGCTGATGACCGGGATCGACAAGGCGGAGAGTATGACAAAGGTAGCGGCTCTCTGCAAATCGGCCTCGGTGCTGGGAGGGTTGTCCGACTTCTTGCCCTGACCAGTAGCAACAATGGCGGCAGACTGGCGGAGCAGGTTGTAGTACCGTGCCCACGCGGCAGCATGGAACAGGTAGTTCTCACCAACCAGGAAAATGCGGGTTAGCTTCTCGTAGTAATTTGCCATCATGATGTTCTTTGCCGGCCGCTTGCTCAGGTTGAGCAGCGTGTGAATATCCTCGACACTGCGGAAAGCCTCCTGCCAGAGTTCCAGCTCAACAGCAACGTTAAGTTGCTGAAAACGGGTTTCCAGATGGCGCTGCAGAGTATCAGGATCGTTCAAGTTGATAGCATGCATCTGAGTCGAGTACTTGGCGGCGGTCTGCACATGGTTGCGAAGCAGCTCGCAAAGGCGGCGGAACTCGGTCTTGCGGGTATACTTCAGGCAGAAGTCAAAAGCCTGCATGGCAGTGCTTTGGTAGAGAAGCTCAAGGCGCGCATTGTTGCGGAGAATATCCAAGACGGTTCGGTACGCCTCCCAGAGGAACTTGAGCCACGGGGTCACGATAGCACGATCGGTGCGATCTTTGGACTGTTCGCCCGAGACAGTGGCGAGAAGGATAGACTCGGGGGTTTCGCTGGCCTCGAGGTCTTCGACGCTGGCGGACCCCGTCGTGGCCTCGATGGTAGACTGGACCTCATCGGCCTTTTGCTGAGCGGCGGTCACCTTGGCGGCGGCCAACTCGATGAATTTCTTCAATACCAGCTAGGATAAATCTGTCAGCACGAGGCGCAGCGGCCGTTCAACCAAGCAGCCACAAACCTCTATTGTCGCGACATTGGTGTTCTGTGCGATATTCTTGTACTGGTAGAGGGCATCCTTGGCGAGCTTTCCCTTCTTCTGTTCAACGGAGAGTTCGACGAGCAAGACCATCACCGGCTCGAGGGAGGCGATGGGGACATTGCGGGATCGCTTGGAGGTGATGTGCTCATGGAGGAGAGTCAGAGCCGCAGGGGCCTGGTTCACTCCGATGAGCTCCTGAGCGCGCTTCAGGACATTTTCGGGCTTTTGATGGGGTGGGGGAGGCTGTAGTCAAGGTCAGTTGAGGGGCTACCTGCTGAATGGGGAAAATGGCGATGAGAGCAGAGCAAAGGGTAGGGAGGGGTCGCGTCAAAGGCAAAGCGGTCGCGCCAGGCTAGAACTAAACTTACCATAATGGGCAACCTCCACTGCGCTGCGCAGATTTCGCGGAGATTGTTTTGCGTGTCAGTCGATCAGCGCAAGGCAGCGTGAGGGGATGCTGACGACTTGGCTGGCGGCGCTGTCCGAGTTTTTTGGCTCGTGGAGTGGTGTCGTTCGAAAGCCCTGACTGGGGAAAGACACGATTTTGCCGGATTTGTGGGCTCAAATTGCTGTCAGGTCACGTGACTAGGTGATTTTACAGCGCGCGACGACCAGGTGATAGATGCGCTTGCCGCAGGTTTTGGCATGCAGATGGATAGGAGTCGCAACGCAGTATGATAAGATTTGATTTGCTATTCCCTGGGATACTGGAGTGGTTTAGCGGTTTAGAGCTGGGCATCTGTTGATGTCCTTGTCTTCGCAATACAAAAAAGCTGTTAAAGTGGGGCAGATTCACTCCTACATGCACAATAGTATGCGCATTGCGGGACTATTGTGCATGACACCAACATGGCAAAACCGATGAAAGCGCTGGTGACCATGCGCATCATCAATACGGGGGACATTCTGGATTCCCATGGCTGGCAGGCCACTCAGCAGTGTAGGAGACTGCTGGTGACCGAAGGCTACGTTCTGGGGAGGCATTCGAGCCATGGAGACAAGTTCTCCGCCGTCTGAAGAACGGCCCCGTCATAAGACGGATATTAAGTTTGCTGGGCCAATGCGCTGTGGCTGTTCGGCTATTGATGCTATTGATTTTTTGCTGTGGATAGCGCATGCGCCTTGTTGCTGTTGTGCTATTATGTTCATAACGGGGATTATGGATTTAACGGTCCTTCGGATAAGTTGTAATCTCAAACCAGCCCAGGCCCCCGACACCTCATTTGCTTTTGAGCGACCCAGCTGCACGGGCCAACACCGCCGCTCAGGAGATGACCCCTTCCTCTTCCGACGCCTCACCAATCCGCCCGTTCCAAGCACTTTTGGCAATCGCATACCAATCAATCGCTCCCTCTTTCGACCAGGCGTTCTGCCGCGCTCTCGCCTCAACAGCTCTTCCAAGGTGAGTCCCGACCTTTTTCACAGTCATGGCGATGGGCAGGCTGCGGTCGGGGCGCATGAGACACGTCGACAATTGGCCAAGAGGCAGCGAGACGCAGTCGGGGCCATTCACGCCGGGAAGAGGGGAGGGAATCCGGGCGGAAAAAAATTAATCAAATAAGACGCGCGATCAAGCACTGACACGCCATGTTCAAGCAGCAGCACCGCAATCACGAACCTCCGGCCTCCTCTCCGCGCCGACTAGAGTTCGCCGCGTCGCAGAATCACCACAGCGACAGTGGTGGCCGATCGTCGCCTCACAGCCCGTCCAGCCGAGCCTCTGCCTCTGCGGCAGGAGCATCGCCCGCGTCATCGCCTCGCATCGCCCGGGACCACGCGAAATCCCAGAGCAGCTCACCCTCCTCCGCCAGAATGCCTCAATACACATCCCGCGATGTCGGCGACCCGTCGCAAATCAAGAAGAATAAGCAAAGCATGGCCGACCTCAAGCTTCGCCGGTTGACCGAGCTGAACAATCGGCTACGTGAGGATCTCGAAAGGGAACGTATTCCCGTGAGCCAGGCATCAAAGAGGTGAGTAAATACGAACTTGAAATATCAAAACATAGTGCTGACCAGCTTTTTTCTTTCCTTGACAGCATCATCGCCTACTGCAATAGCACTCGGGACTACATGGTGCCCAGCGTCTGGGGGCCGGTACCAAAGGGCGAGGACCCCTACGCACCACAACAGAGCGGCGGGTGCTGTGTAGTTATGTAGGACTAGCTACGAGATACTCGACTCGGAGTGTGGCGGGAGAATGGGCCCGGTGCTGGGCCATGCCGACACCTTGGCAAAGGGGGTAGGCTGGCTATCCCCGATATTGGGGAGGGAATGCTGCAGAGTGTAGGGTTTTTTCTTTACTTTCCCGCGACTTTCACAGGCGATTTCGAGAATTGGCATCATCCCATCGGCGTTGGACTAGGGCCTGGACGAACGGAAGGGAAAACATACAAATGGTTGACGGAGCAAGCGATACACGGACAAAAACCACCCATCACTCACCACCCAACGTCAATACCTCCAAGAGACAACCAGACCGGACAACCTTCGCCCGCTACGACCGAGAGCGAGAGACAGAGAGAGAGAGAGCCACCAGAGGAGAAAAGAGATGTCATGGAAGGGACGATATGATGGCGGCCCCTACGATAATGCTACGTCATACCCCTTTTTTTCTGCGGCTCACAGGCAAGGCTTAGCAGCTCTTCAGCATGTAATACTTCTTTTTGTTTTCTTCTTCTTCTTGCCCTTGTCCTTTTCTGTGCCTGTACTTCTGGTTTCCTTGTTTGAACACTGTATATATCCCAAGTTTTGGTGGCGCTTTTTTCGATGGATTGATGAAATGATAACTGAGGCGGATGAAAATGCTCAAGGTTTCCAGCTATCCACGCCGTGCTTTAACCCATATTCATGCCATTACACCCAATACTAAGAAGCTGAAAGCGAGCCATTCAACTTGAAGTTCTTGTGTTCCTCGCTCGTATCAGAACTTGGAGGCGACAAGCCATTGTTCAGCGAGCTTTCGGTGCCCTGTAAAATGACAAATTTCATTACTGCCAGGCCATAACCAGGGCCGATACCGGGATCAATTGAGATGCGTAAATGTGTTATCTTGATGGTTTGTATATCACAGGTAAGAAAGCTTGTTTCCCGCGACAACGCTCCCCGCATTCTCCCAACACATATATCACTGATCGATCGCCAATCGCCAGTGCTCACATCCCACGGTCTTCTTAGCCACTAGGCCACTAGGGAACTTGATCTGACAAAACACCAGATTCTTGGGATTGAATCTGAATTCCAGGTGCAATGGCTGAGAACATGGAGGCCGCGGAGCAAAGCAACAGCCTCGCCCTCCGGGCTCCCCAGCTTCCGCGCGTCACCATCCAGTTCTGCACGCAGTGTAAGTGGTTATTGAGGGCGGCCTATGTAAGTCCACCACACCCCCAGTCCCCGTTCTCCCGCTACCTCATACTCACAACGTCCCCAGTACGCCCAAGAACTCCTCTCCACCTTCTCCACCGCCCTCGGCGAAGTCGCGCTGCAGCCCGGGACGGGCGGCGTCTTCATCGTCGAGATAACCGCGCCCTCGGGGGAGGATCCATCGGCGGCCGGAACCGGAGAGACGCCTCCGCAGCGGCTGCAGCGGCGCACCCTCTGGGACCGCAGGACCGACGGCGGCTTCCCCGAGACTAAGGAGCTCAAGCGCCGCGTCCGCGATGTCATCCAGCCGGAGCGGAACCTCGGCCACGTCGACCGGGAGTACGGCAAGGAGGCGGAGCCAAAGGCTGTGCCGGCGGTGGTGGTTGCGGGCCGAGATACGCCCGCGGTTTCTGTTCCAGTTCCGGCTTCGGATGCAGCCGGGGTTGGTGAGACAGTTGCCGGGGACACTTGCAGTACGGCGCAGGGTAAGTGTGAAGACTGTAACTAAGTCTTGGGCGTATTGCGTGGTCGTGCTGGGATGAAGCAGGGGTGGCCTTTCAGTTGACGCTTTGCGGTTGAGGGGAGGGAATGACACCAAGCCTCCCGTTATACTCTGCCTCCAAAAGTAAGATAGCAAGCCAACATCACTTGGTAGATGCATATTCAAAACAAAAACTACACAAGTCCCTCAGCTCAAACTCGCTCAACTACCTGCTTCTTTGCCCCTACGCTCCGAAACCACTCTGCCGAGTCTCGCGCACTTCAACCCAACCACAGGGAGGAAAGCTTCGAGAATCAGCAGCATAACGTCCACTTGCCAGTCATACCTGCCAGACCAAACACCAACACCAATCCTAGGCTCAAACTCAGCAGTCTAAAATCTCGCCACCGTACTTGATTTGTGTACCCTCTGTTCTCCTAATCTTACTCTTCTTACAAAAAAACAAGGCCGCTCCAAGACACCAGAACCGGGCGAACGCACCTCTTTGTTACAACCCCCATCGCTCGGCTTGACCGCCCTTCTGAAAGCCCCAAACGGGGGTCCCCTCATCAAGAGTAAACCCCAACCCGCCATAAGTAAAGGAAAAGAGAGAGAAAAGCAAGAACCAGAGAAGTGAAATCAACTCGAAAAACTGCAAAGCCATAAAATATCGCTTACCCGTCAGCCCACCCACACATCATCCCCACTCTCACCAAGCTCAGCCATCCCCTTCTCTTCTCGTCGCATAAGAGAAATGCGTTGAGATCGAATAGCCGGCCGTTCCATATCATGACATGACTTAGTGAATCTTTCTGATCATACAAAGAGTAGTTTACGCTGCTGCCTGTTTCCTACCGCTGTTGCTGGCAGAGAGAGGGAGGGGGAAATGCAACAAAGACAAATGGTGGATATGCGGAAAGCGACGACCAGAGTCCAACCCTCCCAAAACCAGAACCCCCGTCGCCCCTCATTTCCCATCCGGTGCCTTTGCACCAGCTCTTGCCCCCATCCAATGCGCTTATGAACACCGAACCCTGAATGGTTGTGATTTTAGTGCTACCGAGTCGTGGCAGTTCTTATGCTGATGGGACGGTGGGAGTGGCGCATTAGTAGAGAGAAGAAAAAGGATTCAGATTGCTGGGGTTGTACAAGCCGTCGGTCCCGATTGGCAAGGGAGCAAAGCAACGACCAATGGATGGATGGATGGATGGGAGCAGCGCAGTCAGAGAAAAGTCGTTTGCTTCGGAAGCAGCACACTAACTCCCCCCCTAGGTGCAACCACTTATCTATACCTTCCTTCCTAGGAGTGACAGACAAGGAGAGTCGTTATTCATCCCTTCCAAAATTTTCTCCCCTTCTCAATTTTTGTTTTCTTTTTTTTTTTTTTCGCAGATTAATAGACAGACATTGTTTGCTCAACGACACGGCTCGAGACGAGGACCCGATATAAGATGAGAAGTGGGCGGAAGCGACGATGATGGTAGGTAAGGAGCCCCGAACGGTTCAAAAACGCCGAGGCAGTAGATGGGCTCGACAACTAAGGGGGTAGTCCTATTCGCTAGGGACTTGTCGATAAAGCGGGCTTATCGACGGAACCTAAAATATGAGGGCAGTTCGTATAAACTCTTACTTAGGTTTTGGACTGCTTCCGAGGAGTGATGGGTCTGCCCTTGCCACCAAGGCCGTGAACGTACTTTTGTTTCTTCTCTGCTGGCTTGAGGATCTGCGCGATGATGATCAATTACAAGGCTCAGAATACGGCAACGCAAAGGGACAACGAACCTGGAAGGAGCAGAGCAAACTTTCGTCCACGCTCATCATTGCGCCTGCGTTGTCGAATTCGCCGCAGTAGTTTGGCGCGCTGAACAGCGTAACGAGCTGGCGCTTAGAGAAGAACTCGTAGCCGTCTTCTACAACCTGATGGGCACGGCAGATGAGGTCCATATCGTGTTTTTGGAGAAAGCGTGATACGACATCGGGCCCAAAGGTAAATGAGACACCACGGTCGTTCTCGCTCCATCCTGTGATATCCTTATCGGGATCCGACCACAATAGGTCGCAAAGCAGGCCACAATCGGGGATCTGGAGAGCACCAAGTTAGTCTGTGTACCTGGACCTAAGCCGGGAGCTTAGGTGAAGAGGCTGGAGAGGGCGTGCGTGCTACATACATCAGTAGGGCGCATGACCCGGCGAATCTGCTCCATCGAGTTGAGATCAGGGCTCAGACCTCCATGCATGGTGAAGATCTTCTCGTCGATGATAGCGGCAATCGGCAGGCAGTTGAAGCAGTCGGTGAATGTCTTCCACAGCTTGATGTTATAACGACGTTTGCACTCATCGTAGAACCCGTAGATGCGGTTGATCGAGGCACACTCATGGTTACCTCTGAGGATAAAGAAGTTCTCGGGGTACTTGATTTTGTAGGCGAGGAGTAGGCAGATGGTCTCCAGCGACTGCTTGCCGCGGTCGACGTAGTCGCCTAGGAAAAGGTAGTTGGCCTCGGGTGGAAAGCCACCATATTCGAAGAGGCGCAGCAAATCATAGTACTGTCCGTGGATATCACCGCAGATCTGTGAGGAGGGGCAGCGGGTTTAGCCAGAGAAACGTAGCGCGATGAGGTAGCACGAGATGTGGTGCGCCTAAGGGGCAGGGTGGGTGGGTGGGAATGATTGTGTCTTACCTTGATGGGAGCCTCGAGTTCGAGCAAGATGGGCTGGGAGATGAAGATTTCGCGGGCTTTGGTGCAGAGGTAGCGGATCTCGGCCTCAAGAAGTTGCACCTGCTTGCCAGGTCGGCTGCCCCGCACCTCCAGGAGGCGGTCAATTATCGAGTCGAGATCGACTTCGTGTTGGTCGGCCATTGCAAAAGCCCTCGCCAGCCAAAAAGATGGCGCACACGGGATACGGAGTCTCAGTAGTGACCGACAGATGCCAACCGGTCAAGGCGAATCTGAAGGGAAAGCACGCGTAAAAAGCGGGGAACACGATACACTTCTGGATGGCTAAGCACAAGCGGAAATGTTAGCAGAGCCGGCCGCTATCGCGTTCGACGACAAACTGGTAGAGGGGCAGACGAGGCGTCGGATGCGCGATGTGCCAAGAAAATTGAAAAAGACGACTTACCCTTCAGAAGGATCTCAGCAACGAATGGCTGTGTGCAAGAGAGAGGGGTGGGGGGAAAAGGCGCCCCGCTGCTACTTGATATTGTGGAAGTATCGGGTGTCCTTTTTTTACCAGAAGATTTTCTTGTCGGGTGCTGGCAGACGGGGGTCTGGTTTATCGTCGCCGGGGTTGGTGGAGTTGCTGACAGCTTTCAGCGGGCGCGAGGTAATCCCGGTGCTGAATCGTCAAAAACGCTGGGCGAAATTGAGTCGATGTTACGTGAGGCTGGACGTTAGCAATCAGATGCTGTCCTGGAATCGCCGCTAAGACGAGGTGTTGCTAATGAGGCAGGGCAGGAGCCGGTCGTCGATGAGGTTGAGCGAGGGGGGGAGGTGGTGGTGCGTGTTGCGTGTTTGGGAAGGCTGCCACGGTCGGGAAAGCAGTCAATGTGGTGCACGGGTGCAGCTCGCAAATCGCTCGAGTCGACAGGAATTCGTGGGTCTTGTCTCAATTTCAGCAAGACAGAGGAGAGGGTCGGATGGGTGCCTGCGTCAGGACTTGGATCGCCGTGTGGGAATTTCTGCGTCTTTGTCGACTGGAGAAATCGCCTGGGGATTTGGGACAGAAGGTCGGAAAAAATCGAAGTTGGTGGTAGGCGTTTGAGACTTTGGAGGAGGAGTCCACGGCACGCCGGGGGCATGTTACTAAAGCATGGATGGGTACGCACAGGCTGCAGAGGGGGGGGATGGGCTGGGCGCTCCAAGCCAAAATCGTATGCACACACAAGATTGCAACGCGCACTAACTCAACGCGACGCGATTTGGTAGGGTGTCTGTTAACGAGCTATTGGGGAATTGCGCGTCGGCTAGACCCTCTGGCCTAGTCTCGGCTTCGGATTGGCTCATGGCAGACTGTGTCGCGCTTTCGACTCTCAAGTCACTTTCCCTGCCAATCCAAAACGGATCCCCTCGAGACCTCATCACAGGGGTTAGAAAGCAGCATGATCGCATCGCATCGCGGACAGCTAAATGCAAAACCCAAAAGTCGGCTTTCTCCCGGCGTATTGTTATGATTTCGATATTGACCGGTTGGCATGCTCTCGTGACCGGTTTCCCGTTGCCATACCAGGTCCGTGTTGCCTGCCGCTGCAGTTCCCATCTCAGGCGAGCCAGGTTGTCGCCTCCTGAACAATGAAACCAACGTTGGGTTGGAACTTGGCTTTGCAGTCCAGGCTGCGAGCGCAGGCTTTCGCGGTGTCCTTTGGACGCCAACGGGGCAAATGCCTCCTCTCTCACCTCGCCTTACCGAGGTAGGCAATAATTACCAATCTGCCGACATAAGCCGTTGGCCATCTCCATGTCTCAACCACCTTGTCTGCCTATCTCTGGGGCTCTGGGGTTGCAGTATCAGCAGAGCATCAGGAGGCGCGCGGGGTGGATCGGGAGCTCCGCGTACGGACTCGGGCAGTTGACTCCTCCAATGCACTCTCTTGGAGATGGAAAGGCAACCCAAAGCCCATCAGCACTCATAAGCACCATCGCTGGCACCAGCCCGTCTGGAATTCGCGCATTTCCCGCTGCCCCTGAGCACCCACGCACCCCATGTGCCCCCTGAGTTCCAACCATGCCAAAAGTGTCGATGCTGGCGGGACAAGACTAATTAAGTTTGGAGGACCTTCGCGAGTTCGCTTGGCGCCAGACCTCTCTGGGCTGCGCCTCCAGGGCACCCAGGGGGGGCAAAGTAAAGTGGAGGGGAGGTGACAGGCCTCGCAGGCGCGGCCACAAGGGACACCGTCGACCACACACAGGCCTGCGGCCCTCGAAGCGGACCTCGGGTTTCTTGCCGCTGGACAAGGGCCGTCTCGCGCCAGCTTTTGGTCGTGGGACGCCCTGTGATTCGCCCGAGATGTTTGCCATCGGTTCGAATTCCCCAACACCCTTGAGGGCGAGCTTGCGGTCATCGTTCTGGATCCGCTGAGGCCAAGGGTTCAGGGATTTAAAAAAAGCATACGGCCGACCTCGAGATGGCCTCGACACGGGAGAGAGCCGGGACGCGGGGCATCGGTGTGCTTCCCGGCCTATGATTCAACCCCCGGCTGCCACACCCGGCTGAAGTGTCGACTCTCGTCGTCCAAGGAGGTTGTCACCGATTCACACCCGCCCATGGCACCACACCTCCATCACGCCCTGCCGGCCTTTTGCGGCATCTTGCGGTACCTCCGAGCTCGACTGCGTTCAGGTATCGCAAAACTAGCTACAACCAGGGATAGAGAACAGGTTTTGGCTGCAAGACTCGCCCATAATCTGTTATTTCCTGCGCGCAAAAGACCTCAGGTGCGCAACCTGGCCCGCGCTCGAGAATGGGACTTTCCGATTCCCCCTTCCTTTTCCCCTCCGCGCCTTCCACCTGACGGATGGCGGGGCTCTTGCGATCCTGCCCCTCTATTGCCCCTCCATTAAACACTTGATGCTGTCATAGTGCGCACCTAAGTCTGGATCGTCGCCGCCAATTGGCATTCCACATTTCCTCGATCACAAACCTCCCGCAATCGAGCTCATCGAGACGAAGTGAGCAGCCACCGCATGAGCTGTCCCCATCAAAACTGAAGTCGAACCCAGTCAAAATGCAACGCAACCCTCGATCCTCGATCCTTCTCTTCCCTATGTGTGAACATGCATACAATCCTGAAGTGTTTTTCTTTTGAATGTTGCAAGCTTCACCGTCTTTTTTTCACGCCCCCGCATAACAGGCCGCCAATTGCGTCGTCTAGTGTCTCCTCCAGGTGTGTAAGCCCCAATCATGAGAGTGCCCAGAAACTCCAACGGCATGGAAGGCATGAGAAGCATTTCCGGCATGGTGGGTGTAGGTGCCTGTCGAAAACGCCAAAAACGACATAACCATCTGATATCTGATGTTCGGGGCCGCCAATGGCGTGTTGAGAAAAACGCAAACAAAAAAAGCAATGCTACTAAACTGTATGAATTGAGCCCTGTAGGCTGGACCATGGCACTCATGCCGTCGGCTCTCTTTTCTTTACATGTGATGTGATATAACATTGTGTAACAGTAAAGAAGCATCGAGATTGCAACAACCCTGAGAGAGTTGTCGCAACCAATAGCTTCAATCATTTCAAACCCGAGTACGTTTTAACATCACACATCCGAGAATTGAGTCCGAGAGATTTGTGCGAGGACGAATGGGGCGCTACCCTTCCGGCGAGCAGCAACGATGAGAAAATTGTCTAGGTACAACACCAACCCCGCTCCCTTCACCCCTTCCACGAGCCCAAAACCCACAGCTAGTCCATAATTACCAGAGCTGACTGCTAGTAGCTACCTGGCGTGATGTTTCACAAGGCATCCCCGCGTTAGCTCCGACCCCTATTCCAATAATAAATAGCAGATAGCAGGCAACCATGGGAAAGGGATAACAAGTAAGAAAAACCTCAGCACCAAGCGAACAGAATGCACAATAGACGACAAAATTCATGGACAGCAAAAACAAGACAAAAAAAGTCACTTATTCTCCTATTCCCTGCCCATCCATGTCCGATTGCTGGAATACGATCTTGCAAACCAACAAGTAGATCAATGAAAGCAAAATAAGTACAGCAAGGTAGGAAAGGGGGAAATGAGATAGACATACACCTCCGTTATTTTGCGGCAAACCATCCCCCAGAAACGCCATGGCCCAGGTGATTGCAAGAAAAAAAGCAGAAAAAAAGAAACAGTATGAATAATATGTACCAATAATAAAAGTAATCCCTTGCTGTAGCCCTCAAAGCAAAATAAACCCAAAGGGAATCCGCATGTGCTCAGGCCCTCCCTTCCACTATCCCCATCTAAATATCGAGCGAGAAGCCCATCTGTAAGCAACTATCGTACAAGGAAAAGGGTAAGGGGGCCTGGCAAAACAAGAAACTATGATTGCGTTTTCGACGCGGGTAGACAGGGTAGAAAGAGAAAAATAAAAGAACATAGATCACCGCCTCCTTGCCGACGACCGAACCCCCTTCCTAAACTTGGCGGGGTTCGCCCTTTTCCTCCCTCCAGACGGGGTAGCGGCCACAGTACCGCCGCCACCACTTCCGGCGCTCCCACTGGAATTACCCTCCATCGGCGTTGCGTTCACCGGCGACGCCGTGATCGTATCATCGTCCACATCAAACTCAAGGTCCTTGAGCGCCTCGTCATCCATGTCTGTCAGCTCCTCACTCAGGCTACGCACCGCCTCGCGGCCAGCCCACTGCTCCTCGACAGCCGACGTGCCCTTGAGATCAAAGCCTTGAAGATACCATGGCATGCCGCCACCAGACAGCATGTTGGCCGGGTCACGGCCGAAGCTGCCGTTGGACTGCGGCGGGGTAAGTGGGCCCGAGTGCGGCGGCTGGAGTGAAGATCCATATGCTGACAAGGATGGGGGCGAGCCCGAGTCCTTGTTGAGGCCGTTAACGGCAGGCTGGGTGGAGACATCTTTTTTTGGTTGTGGCGTGTCAGCAGCAGTGTGCTCACCTGCGGCCGAATTGCCTGAAGAGACGGTGGTGCCGTTGGGCTTTGACGCCTCCCCATTCTCAGATGTGTTGACCTTGATATTTTCCTCGCTGTCGCGTGCTGCGGGACGATCGTTAGTGACCATAAGGTCTCCTTGGCCAGCATCGGCATCGACAGCAACGTCAGCATCGCCATCCATCTCGGCATCACCATCGCCGTCGGACTGGTCAGCCACTATGATCTGTGCCTCCTCAGGCGCATCAACCATCTCGATGTCTTGGCTTTGCTCGGGCGCGACACCGTCGTCGCTGGATACGGTAATCGTTGGTTGTCTTATTTCAAGACTAGCATCCAACATGCCCTCAAGCTCTTTCAATAGCGCATCAAGAGGCTTGCTGCAAATTTCTGATTCGGCTTTCAGGGCTGACTCAAGCGATGGTTGAATCGCTTTGAGTATCCTTTTGCCAAGTCGCCTTCGATCTCTGGAATCGGAGTAGTTGCTTTGCTTGGCAGGTGAGGCATCCAGTGGGTCGGGCCGCACCTCTCCGGCAGACGATGGCTTCGCTGTGGTGTTGATTCCCACATTGATAGCCTGGCAGAGATCGTGGGTAAACTGGAGAGTGGTAGTGTAGTAGCGCTCGTCTATTTTATCCTGCAAATCTGCGAGGCCCTTCTCGAAAATGCCCTTGTCGAGGCTGTGTGATGTGTTAGTAAGATTCTTGGTTAGGAATGGTATGATGTGTTAAGACGTACAAAAATGCCTTCTTGAGCATCGGTACCAAAAGTTTGTAGATAGGGAAGTAGCAGCTGTCGACAAAGTCCTGCTCCATCTCCGCGGCCTCCAGCTTGTCGGCTTCACGCCGGACAACAGCTTCGGTCAGTCCCTTGAGGTGTTCAAGGTCCTTGATAAGATTCCGAGCAAACTCGATCCTCCTTGTGAGGCGAGTTTTGCCAGACGCACCCATAGCTGCATAGTTGCGACGCGTCAGCTCCATAGATGAGAATGTCTCCATCTGCAACTGGAGTCGCTTGAGTAGGGCGGCGCCGCGACGAGCCTCACGCTTCAAAGTCCAATAGCGACATGCTTCCCCGACAAACTCTTTGCGCTTTCGAATTGGAAAGCGTGCCAAGGAGCCTTCGACCAAGTCATAGACAGCTTGGGGAATAACAGGTGCTCCGGAGGGAAGCTTCCATATAGGCTTCCCTAGCTGGCCCTTTTTCTTGTCTCCGAGAACAGCTGATACTTTGGCGCCCGTCATCTGAGACTCGTCTGGGGGATGTTCAGTGATTGCATGGCGGTGAGTAGCGGCCAATTGCAGAGCTGAGGCTTGACTGTCGGCCCAGATGCGGCCCTTCATTGTGCGCTTGTAAAAGCGTTTTGCTTCTCTTGTCGCCTGGCTGACGTTATTTTCTTTGGCATAATCCTGAGGACAGTGCTTGTCGCAGAAAGCCTTGGGAGGGTTCCCATCGAGCACGGCGAGTGCCCCTTGACTGTTCTTCATCTTAAGGTACAGTCGGCCCCGCCGAGCACACGTTACATGGAACGCCTGGTAGCAGTTTTTGTTAGAGCACTGAATGCAGGCGCCCATGCGTTGACTGCATATATAGCAGGTCAACTTCCACCTTGTTTTTGGTACTTTTTCAACCTCCTGAACAGGTTCCATAAACGTGCTGTTACCGAGCGATATCTCTGGTACCCACATCGCGCATAATAGATGTGCCCATTTTGACGAGTTGGTCTGTTTGAACGCCCCGTCTGTGTTTGGACAAAATATGCACGTCTGCAAAACAATGTTAGTTACCACCATCCACAGCATATTCGGCTGAAGTAGCTTTTGACTTACGGGGATACCACGCCCAATAAGCTGGCATTTGCGGCATAACCATTGTCCCTCTGGGATAAATGGAACGCCATAACATTCTTGGTGAACTGCAAGATCACAGCCATCGCAAAACACAATGGCGTTGGTGTTCTCACAGTCACCATCATCGCAAATGGCGCACTTGCTATCTTGCTCTTCCCCAGCCTGCGGCTCACCATTAACGGCCGCAGCTGAACTAGACCTCGGCCGGTGCGTTTGCGGCGGTTTCGGGTTTGGCTTCGGAATTCTCTTCTCGAGAGCATGCCATTCTTTCTCGATCTTTGTTATCGTGATTTCGAAGATCTCGCGCGTTATGGGGTCGAGCTCAGTCGCCTTCCGCCCAACGTTGTATTTCTCCAGCCACATATCGTCCTGCTCATCCATGTCGTACTCAACACGGCCAACGACACCAGCAGTATGTTGGATCGGGTCGCTATCAACCTTGACCGCAAACTGGTCAACATCCTCCTCGACATTTGCGTCCGTGGCTTTGATAAGCTTGGGATCTGGCCTGATAAAGTTGTCGCTTTCTTGGTATCCAACGTTCATCATGGACTTGTCAACGTATCTCGCAAGGCCGAAGGTCTTGCTTTCGAATAGAGATACCCGATTGGTTTTGCGATATGAGGGTAGTTTTAGGTCAAGGCGCTCCTTGGGTGTCTGGTTATGAATAGGAAGCACTTTAGGAATCTTTTGTGGCAGGCCAAGATCTAGGGGTCGAGAAGCGTAGAGGGAAACCGAGTCCCGGGGTGGCCTCCCGACACGACGCCTACTAGGCGTATCCATCAACGATGGCCCAAGAGATGGCTTGCCCTGCCCACTCGGTGTCACATTCATGGCGCTTGCCGACCCCAAATGTGCCTCCCGGGTTGGTGTACTAGAACCATTCACGGGAGTGCCCGGTGCCTGGGCTGCTGGAGTGGGTGGCACAGATTTTGCAATTCCGTCGACTTCCTCAGCCGGAAAAACCATGAAGGTGGCTTCTATATCAAGGTTTGGGTGGAACTCTTCCCACCCGCGCTCCTCTCGAGGTTTGTAGCCTTCACTCTGAACGACGGCCGCCGCGACAGCTGCCGCGGAGCTGTATTGCATTTCATCGAGCTCGTCTCGGTTTACGGCGGTTCGAATGCGTGTGCTTCGTTCTCTTCGGGGAAAGGCGCTCGGTGAGGCATTCGAAAGGCTGGCGGCGGCGGCTCGAGGTCGCGACACGGTTGTGGCCGCGCCAGAGGGCTCGGCTGGCGTTTCGATACCGTCCTCATCAACGAATCGTCCGCCACCGCCTGGGCCTCCGGGGATGTAGCGTCGCTTCTTCGGAGGGGGTTCGGAGGCGACCGCGTCGGCTGCTGACTTTCTGACACGGGACGCGCTGGCGGAGGCTGAGCCCTTAGGACGACCTCTTGGGCGGCCTCTGGCAGGACGCCTGGGTGTTGTGGGTACCGGCGCCATCGCTGGTAGGTATTGTCGCGACGGATATCGCGATGGGTGATGGTGAACGAAGCAGAGCGGGGGAGGGAGATGCGGTCGAGGGTTGGAAATGGGGAGCGTGCCTGGGGTTGGTGCGGTGGGGCGGGGTCAGTCGAGGCGTCGCCAACTAAACTCGCGCATTAATCGCGGACAATATTGGCGCCTTTGGTGACGCGACCGTGACCACCGGCCAGCTCGAGGGTGAATGCGATGCCAGAAAGTGTGGGACGGAATGGTGAGTTTGGGTGCTTTTGACGACGTGACGTTCGGGGAATGCGTCTGTCGCTGTCGCGGCTGGCTGGTTGGGGCTTTCTGATTCGCTGCTGTTGCCCCACCCGCTTTTCCAATCGTATCCCTGTAGCCCCACCAGCCCAAGCGCGCCGATTGTGTCTTGGGTGCGACTGCTGTCCGTCTTGTGGAAGTCACGACCCATCTGTCAGAGCACAGCTGGCAGATGAAAAAGCAGGTCGGCAATGCTTAGCTTGAGCTTTTCCATTGCTGCACTTTCAATACATTTCCTAACTTGAATCAGCCAACGCGAAATATGCGGCCGTAAAGGGCGGCTTTACTGCTTACTGCCACTACTTCTAACCGTTCCGTCAACGGTTCTCTCCTGTCCTCCCCGTTTCTATTCGAGGATTCTTGCAAGTCCAACTCAGCCCTACGGATACCCGCAGGGACTTGGCCGGCCGCTTTGAAACCAACCTATGGCCCGACCCCGCAACAACCCGATCCAGCGGCCACGCTCCAGCATGTGTCCTGTGAATAATAGCAGTCCTTGCTCGAAGAGGGAGCCTTCATCATTGCCTCACTGGCAACCATGTTCGTTCCAGCCATCAGTCCAGACGCTCCATGACTCTAACCTCATGGCACTGCACAACGCGCCATTCAGCTTCGAAGGTGTCAAGTGTCATAGGAAAAGATCACTGCATAACTTGATGGCCAAGCCCTACTCCAGGAGGCCGACAGTAAATCCCATTGTCATGTCGAGCACCCCCGTTTGGACATGCTGGGCCAATCAGGGCCTAAGCGCATGCGCATCTGTCTAAGAGGCATCAGGTTGCGACACGTACCCCCCATGTCGGGCATTACATCACTGTCCCATCCGCATCCTTTACATCCCGAATTGGCCAATGGCTTCCTTCGATCGAGGCGCCCCAATCCGGTAACAACAAGAATAGGTCCCCTACCTTCCAATGCCACCTGTCGATGCTCGGGGGCGTTGTTAGCTTCAGCTAGCTACTACCATTCCCTCGCGAACGGCCACGGGTTGCATGAACAATGGATTGCATTGTCATTGGCATCGCATCGCGAACAAAACAAATGCAATAAGGCAGGGTGACTCCTCCATGACAGCAAACCAATACTCTTCAGTAGCTTCAACACATGAGTAAAGACCTTCAAACAATAATCCCAATATACTGCTCGCAAGGTCCGGTTCAACCCCTCTCGTATCAGTGCCCGACCATCTGACTGCGTGCGTATAAATCAGTTGTTAGATCCCCAAGTAGGTAGCGACCAGGTTTGGGCAATTTTGGTCCACATTGGGCTCTCTCTAGACCCAGGACGCTGCCTATAGCGACATTGCCTTGCCCGATCATCGACCTTTTCGCTTCACATCTCTGATATTACATGGTCAAGGTCATACCGCCAGAGGACACTATGCCGCTACATGTAGACTCTGGTTTCCTAGGTAGGGTTTGGCTCCCAAAACAATCCATACCCGAAGCCGCCTTGGGACTAAATAGCCACGGTGCAGATGCCATTATTGCCGGTTGAATTCGGAAAGTTGGCACTCCACACCCGCTTGAAGAGAGAATCTTTGCCGTTATGTGCAATGCGCCATCAACAACCTTTTCGGCGTCTTCTCTTAGTCGAGAGAAAGTCTCAAAGAGTCGCTTGCTTTTCACAGCCCAGCAACTCGTAGCACAAATCCATACCAGAAGAGGTCAAAATTACATATCCACCAGACTATACTATGAACCTTGACGCACCAGTAGATATAGACAATGTATACAATGCCCCCCCAACCCTGTTACCCATCCTTCTCCTCTGCGCTTCTGGGTCTCGGACCTCAGTCTCGTGCCCACACCACCACAACCAATCTTCGCCGATACCACCCTCAAGACTTCGCCCAAACCATTGACATGCGCGAGAAGATAGAACAGGCCAAGTGGGTCCTGCTGTAAGGGCGTGGTGGTATCGCTGTCATCTCTCCATCGGCGACAAAATGGGTATGTATTTGATATCCCAGCCATTAAATGGCCATGATAGGCTCACGTGGACTCGACGAACCAGGCATGCGACTAGCACATACATAATAAGCCCAGGGATCCGTTTGGCTGGCGCGGAGTAAACTTTTAAGCACCATGATAAAAACTTGATTCAAACTACGTATCAGTTCTCCCACCGCTCCTCCTTGAGAATGGGACTAGAACAGAGTGGGAAAAAAACAATGTTGGCGAAGAGTCAATGCCTGAATACCTGCTTGCGCAATGCACCAAGAACAGCCCGCGAGAGTGCCGTGTTCTATTTTGCGTGCCAAAATGTCCTCGCAAGGTGGCAAAGAAAAGGAATCACCCAAGCTCAGATAGCCACTTGCACGTAAATCCATCACTTTGAGTCGGATAATACAAAAAGGGTCAAGTCCAGCCATGATTGCTGCCATTTTGCCTCAGCTCTTAAATTTCCTTTTTGGGCCCTGGCGCCATTCCCCCAACCAATATGTTCTGTACAGAAGAAAGCTCAGCCAGGCCCCGATACTGCCATATGGTGACCGCTAAACAACAACAAGCGCCGTGGTTCCTCCACCATCGAGGTGACTGAGTAGGTGCGATTTGGACGCCAGCCCAAAGCAATCGGGTCGAAATTCTTCTTTGATAGCAACCCGCCCTACGGCAAGCCGACTCCAAGTGGATCACACGAAGAAGGTTAACAATTATGCCCTCCAACGCCTCCGACCTATCTGTCAATGAAAAAAAGAAACGCCAGTACGCTATGCTCCTGTGATATCTCAAATATAAAACAGCCCAAGAAAACAAAACCCGAAAACAAACGCAGGATAGGCACGAGGAGATGGGTATTTCAACATCTTCCAGTGAATAGCCTGCAAATATAAGACTCTCCACAAGCCCACGCATAAAGAATAATGCTT
The DNA here is from genome assembly GCA_033439745.1 of Lasiosphaeria hispida. Classification (NCBI taxonomy): domain Eukaryota; kingdom Fungi; phylum Ascomycota; class Sordariomycetes; order Sordariales; family Lasiosphaeriaceae; genus Lasiosphaeria; species Lasiosphaeria hispida. Next base: position 4,204,202 of record JAUIQD010000003.1, read on the forward strand.
AAAATGTATGGGGGTATCTCTTAAGACTCAACCGAGCGTGCGGCCGCTATGTATCGCCTGCACACTCGCAACTCGAGGGGTTGTGGGGTTTGTGTGGATAGGAGAGGTAGCTCCAAAGTCCGCTCCGTGAAAATCCGGGGGGCCGCGGGAGGTGGGATCCCAACCTTCTTCACTGAGGACACTCAGGTAGCCGTTTCCGACCTTGTCGCGAAGAGCCTCAATTCTGCGCCGATAAGATTCGCCATCAACATCCCAGCTGGGGTTGTCTCTCCAGATGTGAGTTGAAGGTGGGCTATTTTGAGTTGCATAGATTGGAGACAGCTGAGGTATGACACTCGTATCAATCCGTGGTACGTCTAGCGGTCCCATGGTGTTAGACAAAGGGCTCGCTGCCAGGGAGACCGGTGGCGCCGTTTGTGTCTCTGGTGCTTGTGAGATGCGATAGTTGCTGTCGATTCCCAGTCCAGCAACCTTGTCGCTAGCCACATAACGATCAACAGATTGCGCATGAGGGATCGGGCTCTCGTTAGTAGCGAGATCGACTATGCGTCGCTTGGGGGCGCGCCGACGCCGTGTCGAGCTTGTGTTGACCTCGCTCGAGCTGCTCTTCGGCGTAGGCCGATCTTTCCGGAGGACAGCAGGCTCATTGAGCGGTGCGTCATAGATAATAGCTGGCTTGCTCACATCAACAGCGGGTACCTCCTGTGGTGGAAGCTTAACCACCGGCACCGGCGGTGGTTCAGCCACCCGCTCAACTAGATAGCGCTTCTCTGAGTATGTTGGGCCTGTGGCATCAATGGTGATGTCCTCCGTATATCCAGGAGTGTTCCGGAATAGATTGAAGATAGTGATCCGGTAATCACGATGAGTGCGCGTAAATGGATTGCCTTCAACATATATCTCGCGAATTTCGGGAATGCCGGTGAGGCGGGCCAGTTCCATTGGATCCGTCAAGCGATTGTCCCTAAGATCAAGCCTTTCCAGCGGATAGAGCCTCTCGATTCCAGCAATAGAGTGCAAGCGATTGCCTCTCAAGTTGAGGGCGGTGATAGCAGGCAGAGGGTTGCGGGTTAACGAGTGAAGCGAATCTATCATACATTGAGCCAAGTTCAAGGCACGCAAGGCAGTGAGCGTTGCCAAGCTGTCGGGAATTTGCGTGAACAGATTGGACGACAGGTCCAAGGAATGCAGAGTATTAGAAAGCGGCGAGAGGCTTGAAGCAGGAATCGAGGTTAGGGAGTTGTCCGCGAGGCTGAGATGCTTCAGGAAACGCCACTTGGAAGCGGGAAGAATACCCATCGCCAACAAGTTCGAAGAGCTTCCGCGAGAATTATGCCACGAGTCTGAGAGACTAGAATGTGAGCTTCCGGAACCAGACCGCCGGATTTTGTATGACCCACGCATGTTGGCAGAGCCGTTTCGAGAGCTAGAAGGCCGACGGGGTGAATGACTCCGCGGACGAGACTCTTTGGTGGGGCTCTTTGGTGGCTCGTCGCTGTCAGCTCGGGCGAGAGACGGCCGCCTGCTATCCGTGGCACTGGATCCATCCTGATCCGTTCCAAGCTCACTATTGAGCGAACCGACTGGCAAGTCCGTTGTTGACTTGCGCGCCTCAGGGGACCCGGGCGCGGAATTGGATTTGTGCAACTCAGCATGTGAAACAGTAGGGCTTCTCCTCGGACTGGCTGATCCTGCCCACGGGGTGGTAGGTGATGCCTGCGACTTGGATGTGCGGCGGCGGCGCTTATCCATGTCGTCCAGCACGATGTCGATGAGAATATCCGCTGGGTCATCAAGGCAGGCACGCTTGATAGTCAGGGACCTGAGCTGATCTGCAAGTCTATCCCAGCCGAAAAATTGTCTGAAGTCGATGTCGCTCACCTCGAGTGCTTGGACGTTCTTGAAGACATAAAGTGGCACGGCCGAGTCAAAGGGAAACTCCTCATAGCCCCTGATTAGTCGCGCACGCCAGTCTGGTGCCAGTCTCAGGCACGGGATCTTGGTGAAAGCGGAATACAGGTACTTTAGGTCTGCCTGCAGAGCAGCCTTTTGTCGCTCGGTCCGGGCGGCAGATATGCTAGAGCCGATACCGAAGCTGGCCCAAAGGGCTGACATGCCTGACATGACACTCCGGATGCTGGAAACTGAGCGGATAGAGCCGACGTCGGAGCCACGACTCTTAGAGCGCTGAGACTGGCTGAGGAATGACACATAGTTGGCTGAGGTAGTGCTGTCGTGGAGGTTTTCGAGGCGCACCTTCATAGGACCTACGGGGATGGCCAACTCCTCGAAGCGGGAGAGCAGGTAAAACAAGTGGTGAGGTGTCAGGGCCAACTTTGCTGACTTGACATTGTGGGATGTAAAGCTTAGCGAGCCAAGTGACAAGGCTGCCGCGAGAGTACTCGACGTCGAAGCTGATGTTGAGGGCCGTTCGGGCACGGTCGGCGATGCCGGCACGCTTATGGGCGCGACTGACGAAACGCTCTGGGAGGATCCATGGCGAGGCGTGTTCTGCCTTCGAAACTGCAGCGCGTTTGCGAGTGCTTTTTCATGGGTCCTCACAAACGTCGCCAATTGCTGTCGGAAGACGTCGGTCAGCCTTCTGTCATGGGCAGGGAAATGGTTACACAATATTCGAGAGCAGGCGCGTACCTTGATGAAGAACTCCCCGTCTTCCGAATCCATCTTTAGAGGTAGGAATGCATGGGCGTGCGGTATTCTAAGGAATGGAAAGACTACAGACCCCAAGCCTAAAACAAAAAGGACGCGATCGGTCCCAAGAGCTTATCTGGCGCTTGGGAAGACGACAAAGCTTGCGTTCGCGGTCTTGACGCGGAATTTGTGGTGGCGGAGGTGGGACAGCAGCCTAGGCGGTGTCATATGTTAGTCGACCTGTCACCTCGCACTCGCACTTGCACAGCTGCTCTGATCTTCTCGGTGAGGCCCCAGGCCGGCGGTGGCAGGCAGAAGCGCAACAAGTCCCGAGAAATTCCAGGCCGTGGATCGGAAGCGTGGATGAGATGCAAGAATCGGTTGTCGGTATTGCAGAAGAACGGACGGAGCGGGGCTTGACCGAGGTGCACTGATCAAGTCGCAAACTCAAGCCCAAGGGCGGGGAGCGATACTGCGGCGCGTAATATAACGAGCGATTTGACGGTTGACACGGGCATGTATTTGGTGGGACACAGAGAGGCTTTCGATCCGGTCTGTCGCCTGCCCCACAGTTTCAAGACTGCTCGGTGGGCTGGGCTTTAGGACGGCGCAGTGTCGCAGGGAGGTATCGACACCGAAACAGCGATAGCAAAGGTTGTCGATAGGTGTTCCAGGTCCTCATCCGACGGCCACACCCTCCACGTCCGTAATGGTTGTATTGTTACGAATAATCAGGGTAACGGACGGAAGTTGGTGGCATCGGAGGGGGCCGACTCAGCAGGCGGGCAGGTGAGGTATGAGCAGCAGATCACGCGCAGACGTTCAGGCGGGGCGGAAGGCGAAGAGTCCAGGCCAGTTCAGGTGTGTTCCAGATTCCCAGGCTGGGAGTTGCTGGCGGACAAGTCACCGGATAGCCACCAAGAATGTTCCGCAGTGCCTCGTGTCTTCCAAGTCGTCGCGGAGAATCGAATGAGGTCGGTGGGACCGAAATGTCACTTTCTCGCATCCCATTGATTGCCGACTGGGATTCCGAGTCCTTGGGAGCCGACCAGGAAAGACCAGAACAAACACACCACAGCCGCGGCGGCCAAAAGCAAGCGACATAAATCAAAGAGAAAACAAATCTGCTTACCAAAGTAACTGTGCACACACACACACGCACACACAATCGATCCGGCGCAACACTGGCTCCCAAGGGGAGAGTAGGACACGCCCGAAATGGAGGAGACGCCCGCGAAACGTGCCAGAAAAGAATAGCACGATCCCGACCGAGGCGAGCTCGATACAGGGAAAGAGAGGGCGGGGAGGAGAGGAGAGGATGGGCAGCGGAGAATAGGGAGATGATGAAAGTGACGAGGCCTTCCCGCTCTCACTTTCGCTCAACTCTCGACTCGCACTGGCTGCTGCTTTCCGTCACAACCACCGAGGAAAGGGGAGGGAAAAGAAGGGTCTTTTGATATTGGGGGGGACCACTGGCGACTAAATTAAAATACGACGAAGCGACCTGCACGGCCTCTGGTTGGGGGTGTCGAGGGCCCAGATTGGCGGCGCTAGCAAAAGACGGCCACTTCAGGTGGGGCTTGGGGTATCAGCGACCGCCGCCTTCTGGGCACCCTCTTGTAACCACTGGAGGCGGGGGGTGGCAGCGGGCGAAACCTGGATACACCCGCCAACCGGCCTCTGTGGCCCGCCGACCCTTCCCCCGCCCAGCCGCCCAAGGAACACCCGTGGGCAATGCCATTTTCGATTCCACCATTACTCGATCGAAACACGCCCGTTTTCGCACTGTCAGGCAATCCACGCCCATCCTGGTTCAAGGCCATGCCCACAGGGTCTCAATCACCTCATCCGCCCACTCACCGGCCTGGTTCACCTGTCAATCATCCACGAGACAGCAATCATCAGCTCAGGAGGCTTCCATAGTGTTTCGAGGGGAGCTTTTTGCCCCCTCCGCCGTGCCGAAGCCGCGCTCCCGCCCACCAAGGCGCAGGAGACAAGACCTACATACAGTAGACAAAAGCCAAACTCAGATTTCGATTTGAGATTTCAGAGATGCCTGCAGCAAGACATCGGCGCCTCGCTGCTCGGGGGCACCCAGTCAACGTGGTTTGGCAGCTGCAGCACCTGCGCGCTCACCGTCATTTCGCTTGTCCTCTCAAGTGAGGCATCTCGACAGTATCAGAGGCAGCCGTCCGCCATGGCACAATGGCACAATGGCACTGGGCAGTTACCACCACCCAAACCCAACGTGTAGGCACGCTATTACAATGGATTCCAACACCAGCAGCACCACCAGCAGCAGCGACAAGCAGAGCAGCAAGACATGCAGCATAGAACTGCGTAGAAGTGCAGACAGAGGCTCGATTATTTGTCTGCTAGCCGGTTGTCCTTGGCCAGCTTGTGAGCGTGTCCAAGGAGGTGCTGCATCCTCGAGCCAATAACGGCTCTCGACAGAGCTGCATTAGCACCACAGCGCTTCCCGCAGGACTCTGCATGTCTCAGAACTGAATGCGAGTGGTGGTCAGAAAAAGGCAACCTCCAACATCGCTGCAGCCAGAATAACCCAGGAGCCTTTGCTGCAAAGTGCGAATGTAGGTGTGGGCGGGCGAATCCGGCTTTGCACTACCTGACGGATATTGGAATTCGTGAACCTCGAGGTATCTCGGCGACGGCAAGGATGAAGGGAACTTCGAGAAGCCCTCTCGCCTCTTGTACTCAGTGTTTCCGCCAACAACAGCTCAAGAACGCCGGGCTTCGGCATAAAGGCAGCTTCGAGGACGGGTCACGGTGATGGGCACTGTACGGAGCTTCCTGAACAGAAGGCTTGGCTGCCGGCAGATCGCCCTAAGAATCACCCACAGGAGTTTCGAAGCCGTCCTCTTTTCATCTGTCTCCGATGATCTTTCCGTCATCAGAGGTTCCGCCCAGCCGGCAAGTCGCCCTGGCCCTCTGATCTTTTTCACATCCGTCATCACTGACTCAAAGACCCCTCTTCTGAGCCGACATCACCCTTTGGCACACAATTCGAGTAGACATGATGTCGTCGCAAAATTTTGGGAAGCTTTCAGAGTTTCGCCTTTCGCATTTGTTCAATTGTTTACCTACAGGGCATTGTTTACTTTGGCTCGACAAGTCTCTCGCTGTTGCCTCCCCGAGCCGGTAATTAGCATCTTCTCATGCGTTGCTGCTAGTGGCCATTACCCAAATTACAGGCGGCCCGTAGCCTGTCTGGCGTCAGCTGGAGGGCACGGTCATTTCCACCCGCACCTGAGAGGCTGAAAGTTCTGAACTACCTCCTAGCACAGGCCTCCCCGCGCGAATCCATCCTAGCGATCCTGAAGCGCGCCTGAGCTGTAAGAAGCGCCACCAGCCAGAGTTGGCGAATGGCTGTTCTGCATGTCTTGCGGCCTAAACCCGTCGTGTGAGGCAAGCTGCCGTCCAAGGGCATCCCTAGAAGTAGAGATATGTTTGCATGCTGCGTCTGCATCTGCTTCGGTGTGCGCTGATTTGCGCTGGCGTTGACCGTTCGCACTGACAAGCAACTCGAAGGATGGATCTGGGATGATTTCGCGACGATAAGCCCCAGCTAAGCCCCAGGCATGCCCCAGGCATGCCCCAGGAATCCCCTAGCTGCAGCCAAGCAGACCAGGATTACCTAGCCCACGGCGGCCGTGCACGGCTTGTCGAGTTGAAGAAGCTCTCGAGCGGATATACAGAAGTTCCAGAATGTCGAATCGGAAACCTTCAGTTGCACCCTAAACGAAACTAAGCAGCCCTTTGGTTAACTTCATAATATAGACGGGGCAGAACCATTATGCAGTTATTTTGATGTCACTGTGCCGTCCTTCCAGCGACCCGTTTCTGCAACAACTTCTGCCGCCCTCGGGGCGGAAACGTTTATCAGCCGCCAGCACCACTAAACTGAAGAACATTTAGTTCTCCTCCATGCGGAGGAGCTAAGGATCGGGGTCTTCCATCTCCATCGACAACACCCCTGGGTATCAAGGGAGAGGCAATCTACCGTATGCTGGTATCGTATGTATGCTGCTCTCTAACCTACCCACCTATCGGCATATGAGACCCTAGGTCGGCGAACGATGTTTCTCTGATATACAACAGATATGTATAGCATTTGAGATATTGCCCATCCAATGCACTCCACCCCGCTGATAGTAGCAGGGTGTGTGGTGACAGGGTGCAATTATGTCACTTTGCAGGTCTAAAGTCGCGGCGTTTCGTAATTGGGAATAGCAGACACATGCAGGACGGATACACTCGGCCCTGATCACGCTGGGCTGCCCTGGTCGCAGACCCCCCACCCACGGGCTCCAATCCTCATGCGACTTCGATAACACGAATTGTCTGTTCTGGGAATAACAAGGAGTTAGGCCTTGGAAGTGGACTTGTCTTGTGTTCGAGAAAAGTAAAAGTTCAGACCTGTATCGACCCGGCTGTTGCCCTGGCCCCCAAGGAGCAAGGAGGTTGTCAACAGAGATCACGCGAACGTGGATTGTTTGACCCGATGATAAGGGGCTGACTAACATCGCTATTGTGGCGAGCCAAGTTAACCGGTCCACAGAAACAGTACCGTCACGTTCCACCCCGAGTGTGGTATCAGTGTCGATGTCGACATAAGCACATAAGGTACTCAAGAGCCTACCTAGACTTGCGAAAATGAAAAGACGAGGACTCAGCATTGGCATTTCGGATAGCTGCAGTCTTCATCTGCAAGACTGGCTGCCTGTTCAGAAGATTGATAGAGGGGGGTTGCACGCAGACAGACGCCTCGAAACTATTCTCATGCCGCACAAACATGCGACGGTATTCAGACTGTCAGAGCTACACTACCTTAGTAGATCTGACAGACCCCTCGAGACCCCTCGAACGCCCTTCTGCCCCTCTAAATTGTGTCTATCTGACCGCTGAGGGGCAAGCTGATAAGATCAGGGTGATCCTGCGTCCCCGCGTCCCGCGTCCTGCAGCCTCACCGCCTCCATGCCAGTATCCAGTGGCGCACTGGTTTTCGGGATCAAGGTGGCTATTCGTGAGACGACACGTGGGTTCTTGGCCACAGGGAGACAGTACAGCTGGTGGTTCTACATACAAGTCGGGCGGTTTTGGGAGCTGGAAACGATTGGGCCCAATGAACCGCAGAAAGTCACAAAAAATTATATAAATGCGCAGCTGAAGACGAGCGTCTGTGAGCCAACCACGGCAGATCTCACTGGCGGTCTAAAGAAAGGGGTGCTTCTGTTAGAAAAGGACAGATGTGCGTGCAACGAGGTTCATCTCAGGCTCGGGCAAGGTATGTGCCCATCCCGCTCCGGCATCTAAGGTAGCCAATCCAACCAGCTTACCATGTCGGCCTTGTGTACCTCGTAGACCTTCGAAGATCTCTTGACGAAGGGCCGCATGGAGGGCCCCGGGGATCTTACTCGGTCGAGGCTCGCCGTCGGGGGGCAAGGCCGCAACCCACGAAGCCGCAACCTCCCACGAGCGACCATCTTTCCCATTTCTCTCTAGGCGCGAAAGGCCTTGCATGTGCAAGTCCACATGCGGCAAGCCGCAGGCCACCCAATAGCCCATCCCATGGACCGCCACATGCACTTCTCCTTTGCTCTCTGCCCATGTGCTTGTACAGTAACCATGGCTTGGAAGGGAAGAAGCAGAAGCACCCAGTGGGCCTTCGTTCCGGTGGCCGGTTGGCTGAAGCAGTTGGAGGGCGTTCGCGGGCGCTCGCGATGACGTAGCTCTCGCTCTATTTCTCGCTCCATGGCATGGGGTATGGTTAGAGTCGGGCCAGGAAACACATCAAGGAGAATTTCTAAATCTTTCGTCTCATGTTTTTCCGTCTTTGATGTCCTGGATGCCGAAACTGTGCGCAGAAATAGCACCAGCACGGTGGGGTGCCAGACAAGAGACCGGAGATCTGATAAAGAGCGGCAACGGCGGTTGTTGACACGGACGATTTGCGATATACGATTTGCAAGGGTCTTCTTCCCAGCCTGGGGCAAAGTGGGAAGCGAACAAAAGAAAAAGCGACACAAGCCCACACAAAAACCCCACATCTCTCTGAGCACTCACCACACACACCACACAAACCCCACCCGCCTTTGCGACTCGAGAAATGGGCTTCCTCGTCACCTCATTCGGTGGGTGACCGCTAATTTTTGTTTCCTTCCCCCTCACCACCGACAGGCATGGAGAATGCTGGGGGGGGGATGAGGGCAGGGAAGACGGGAAGGAAGAGAAGACAAACCCATGAACCCCCACACACACCGGTGCCGCCTGTGGGCTCACGGACCATACCCCGATGGGATATTCATATGCATGCTCGCAACGCGGAGGCGGGGCATCTCCTAGGTTGTGCGGCTATCTATCTTTGCGAACGACAATACGCCAATTGTTTGGTGTGCTTCTTGACGATTGTCGTCGCCGTCGCTCACCGCTCATCTTTGGTGTGAGGGAAGGTGAGGGGTTACGGCACGAGAAAAATAAGTTGTGCGTGCCTGCTGCACGCGGGCTTGCCCTCGCCGGAGTCGAGAGCGAGTCGCCGTCTTTCTGTCTTGCGCTTGCATTGCAGACCGCAGTAGGCTGATGCAAAGCAAAGCAGCAGCTTAGCCCTCGCCCCGTCACCCCGTCTAGTGTAAGGGTATGTGCATTGCAGCACCTTACCCACAAGGTTTGTGTGATCTTTTTTGGTGTTTCTGTCGGGGATGAAAAGTTGAGATCCCGTCGACCCACCGCCCTCAACCAGGCCGGATGGATGGCGGCATGGTAGAGACAGCTGCCAGTGAGCGGCGGTTGATGTGGGGAGATGTGGCTCGAGAGAACGCGCCAGCCAACAGAAACGTTGAACAGGAGACAGGTCGGCAAGCGATCCGGGACACGCTTGATGTTTCGCCAATCAAGCCGTGCAGGCCACTGAAATCTGGTTGCAACTGGCGCAACTTCACTTGGTCCCGGACAGCTTCGCTCACTTCGGCATGCCAAAACGGTTGGGACACGGGCGAGAAGGCCCCACTAGGGGTCCTGTTCCCTACCACATGCCTTGCCGACCTACGGCTTGCATTGGAGAGGGTTACCACGGACGGCTGGCGAAGTTCGATCTCGTGGGGAAATGAGATCTCGACCTCACCCCCATTGCATTGCAGCCTTTTGCGTTCGCATTGCAGCTTTCTTATTTTTCCACCCAACCGTGGAACCGTCGCGACGAACCTTATCTCGGTGCAGTTGACCGCCGAGATGAATCTGCGAACTTCGGCCAGACCTGTCAAAAATGTATATTGATAGACTGATATCGGTGGTTGAGCCCCATTGAGTCCCGAAGTCGAACACTTGGGGATCACAACTCGTCCGATGCCTGGGCGGTGGCCAAGATGATGGCATATTGCCGAAGTCGGCGTCGCATTTCCCACTGTTTTCTCCCCTTCTTGGCACGCAAGCGCGGCACAGGCATCCTCTCTACCGAAATGCTACCCTGAGCCGAACTACCTTGCCTATCCTGGCTCGAACAGGAAGATGCCGTCGACGCCTTTTAGGCTCAAGGTATCGCGTGCAGCTTGTTACGTGTGTGTTATGTACATCCGCTCTGAGCCGCGCCCGCATGTCCTATTCGTCGGGGCTCGTTTGGGGGTCATGAGTCTGGGCAGCCTCGCGGGGGCCGAGTGGCAGAGAAGAACGCACGTAATACAATGCCCGTCGTGGCTTTTTGTTTGTGTGGAGGCCGGATGTTGGGGTTCGGCTCGCCGCGGTATCAGAAGTTGTTGCTTTATCAAGTTGCAAGGGTCCTCCTCTCCAGGGGGGGAAGGGAACTCGGATGTTTGCACGTTCGATTTCGGTACAACGGGCTCGAACACGCAGCTTTGCTTGACAAGCCGTCCAATGGCTTCGTGCTCGGACTTGTGACTGCCATGACACGCCGCGGCTGAGCGTTTTGTCCATGTGTGAGAGAAGGAACTAAGAGCATGTCGACCCACGGATAGATCGGCCTTCCATCCAATTTAGGGGTAAGCATGGCTACGGAGGCATCTTGCTCTCTCGGGGCTTTCATGAACAGCTGGCAGGGGGTTCCTGGCAGAATCAGACGGCATTTGGGTTCCTAGAGAGGAAGAAAAACGGGCTCATGCGTTTATGTCATCGAATGTCGGACCCCGGATTTTTGGGAGTAGGGGTCCCAAGGGGGGGGCTCAACAATATTGAGGCTGCATATGGCTGATGGGCAGTGAAATGGCTCAACACTCACATGCTTGCTGGCCGCCTCCCCGGCCGTGTCTATCCCTTCGGGGGGATTGAGTCTGGGGGGAGGGAATGTACTCGTCGATATTCTCACCGTTGCTTCAGTGTATATGATAGAGCTAACCATCGTGGGCGTTGGCCAATGGGTCTCTTGATACGTCGCCCTAGCATTTTATCGGGGGAAGGAAATCCCTATGTTTCTTGTTCCTCGGCCGAGTACTTGCGTTTGTTGCTTTTGCTTCCTGGGAACGCATCATGGAGCATGGCACAGTACTTCACCAGGATGGTCACCAGTCGATGGTCAGGTCAGATCCAGGGGCAAGGGAGGGTTCAGGATTCCGGGAGAGGATTCATACCCTCTCACTGCGAGGATCTGCTATCTCCATCACGAGACTCTTTATGCCAGTATCGTAAATGCTTCTCAGCCAGTCTCTGGCAACACTTAATCAACAGAAGCTCCTCCCGGCTCTTGGGTTGAAAGCATCTCTGAATAGTGTCAGGCGCGTACTATGCGAAGTATCTTTTTACTACTGCCGTGTCACATCGTACACCAGCAGGAATTATGCTTAGTAGGCCCTGGTGCGTTCTCCAAGCTTGGTTATCTGTTTCCGACTTGGAAACCCCCTGAACCGTATACCAAACCCGGAACTTTCGGCCCTTAACAGACACTTATCCTCTACTAACAGTTGGCATTTCCTTGTAAGTCCTCGCTCCCTCACGTATGGTTCCGGACTAACAAACCTTTCTTCGTCGGTAGAGCCATGGATGGGTTGTCTAGCAGTTTCTATCAAATGTGTAGGCCTCGGGAATGGCAAGGGTACGGCGAGATACCGAGTCTAAAGTCTCGGAAACGTTTCGCGAACTGTTCAATAAGAGAAGAAGATAGAAACAGAGGGAGCCAAGTTAGAAAGAGACTCAACATGACTCTTGCATCCGAAGAAGCCAGGAGAACACCAAGATCCTTGCTGCGCCACTGATATTCATCACGACGTCCGGGCGCGGCATCATCGGTGGTGTTTGTCATGGTGGATACTGTCGATGTCGATATGGCGGTTGGGGAGGCAAGGTGCACAATCAGGACTGTGGCCAGGGCCGCCAAAGTGTAACCAATTTCGGGAAAGAGGGTGGGTATCGAGCAGAGATGGACCGCGAAGGGTTGTTGCCACTGCAGAGGTACCTGGCTTTATATCGTATTGGTACATGACTTCTTGAGAGGCGAGTTGGTCGCCAGTTGTGTATTAGTAACAAGAAGAGCCGCTCCATATATTGAAGGTGTGTGAGAGAAGCACACACATGAGAGAACGGAAACCCCGTAAGAGAAACAAGAGTGCTGCCAACTACTTTCACTCCCTGGTTCCACACGGCGGATCCTACTGTCTCGGTCTTAAATGGTCACTGTTCCTGGGCAGGCCAATCCCAGTATAAACGAGAACCACGAGTAGCTACTGGCAGAGGACGTTTCTGAGACGGAGCGCGAGGGGGGTTATGCTATTTTGCCCTGCCCTGTTTTACTTACCGGCATGAAGTTACGCCTGAGGTGCCCATTTCTTCAGACTGCCCGGCTGCTTAAACCCTATTGTTATCCCCTGTTGCTCCCCGTGGTAGTACCCAAGTCACCAAGAGCACCCGAATATGAATATGGAAGGAGAGGGCGTTCACACTTAAGATGGACCCACTCCCCACATGTCAACAACGGGCCAATGTGACGTCCGAGCCATCCCAGGGGGCACAGGAAACATAGGGAGAGGGTGGGCTGGTTGCCATCACTGGTCTCTCCTTCAATAGCACCAGCCGGGCCGTTAAGTTATTAATGACGACCAAAATATGTTTTGTGACGGCAACTGCTGCCCCCTCTTCCACAGAGCATTGGCCATTCCCACAATTCCGTGTAGATGGCTTCCCACAGCAGTTCACTGTCGCAATAGCGAGGAGCTTGAACACACAACACTCAAAGCCAAAATCGGCACAATAACATATAAACAAAGTGTCTACTGTTATAAGTCTAGCGCTATAATTGCCCGATACAATGCAACAACAACAACCCTCTCATACCTACATCACACCTCCATACCACCCCTTCATAGTACAAGCTTGTCAGGCTCCTTTTCCAGAAGCACCTTTACCCTCTCAAGGAAGATGGTCGCCCGCTCGGCTTCCTCACTGGGAACCTGCAGGCTGAATGTTGTCAATGCGCCACTGGTAGACACCTCGACCTTAGGTGCGGTAGTAGCACGGGGAGAGCGGTTTCCGGCAAGGATGTCAAGGATATCCAATCCCTTTGCCTGGACCGGCTTGGGAGCAGATGAGACGGAGCGGGCGGTACCAATGTCCGGAAGGTAAGAACCACGCGAGAAGTAGTCAGATTCACTCTCCAGGCCTAGTAGCTCGTTGAAAAAGCGGTCGGGCGAGGCCTTGGCGCGGGGAAGTTTCTCGTTGGCAATGTCGGCGGCCCGGATGACGAAGGAGGAAAAGGGCAGCTCTAGGCCAAGTTGGGACTGGAGCTTCTTCTGCACCGCCGAGACGGCAGCTACAGAGACAGCCAGCTTCAAGACGGCGTCTTTTGGTGCTGCCGGGGCTGGTGTGGGAGCGGCCACGGCCTTTTCGGGCTTGGCCTCGGGCGCCTTGGCAACCTTGATATTGCTGAGGTCGAGATGCGAGGCCTTCACGAACCTAGTCTCATTTTCGGATGGTGTTTCGGAGTTGATCTTCCCCAGGAATGCGAGGACATCGCCCTTCAACACGCGACCGTTCGGTCCCGTGGGGGTTACGCTATCAATGGCGGAGGCGTCCAGACCGGCGTCCTTCAAGAGGTGGATTACCGAGGGAAGCAGGGGGTATGCCTTATTCGGCGTTCTTCCTCCTGTCTTGGGGGCTTTCGGGGCTGAGGCCGTCGAAGGGGCGGACTGGGACTCGGAGGCGGTCGGGGCGTCTGGCTTCGAGGCCTCGGCGGCCGCTGGATTTTGAGCGTTGCCGTCGGCAGGGATCTCGAGGGTGCTAATATCGTCGCCCTCCTCAGCAATAACGGCTATCCTGGTACCGACCTGGACACCCTTGCTGCCGTCGCCCTTCATAATCTTCATCAGGAAGCCGTCTTCTTGCGCTTCGACATCCATCGTGGCCTTGTCCGTCTCAATCTCGAGCAGCACGTCGCCAGCGGAGAACTTCTCGCCCTCCTTGACCTGCCACGTCGCAATGTTACCCTCGGTCATGGTGGGCGAGAGAGCGGGCATGGTGAAGTTCTGGGCAGCAAGAGCAGCGGCCGATGTTCTGAAGCCTGTAAGGGGAGCTGGCTGTCAGCGAGCGGCCTTTTTTCTCCTTTTTCTTTCGGTGAGCGCATAACGGACCTTTGGCTGCGGCATCGCGATGCAATTGGTGCCGCGCAAGCCTCACAGAGGCACGGCATGCCGCTGCCGCAAAGGATGCCATACTGACGTTGCAAGTTAATTGCAGGTTGAGAGGTGCTTGGGGGTGAAGGGTGCAGGGCTGAAGGTGGATCTTGTTGGTCGAGAAATCAAGTCCACCCTCAATTGACAGGTGAGCTTGTGAGGTCCCAGACTTTCAGAACGTTGGGGAGCTAGCAGAAAAAAAGCTTGGGCCAAGATGGTCTGACAGGGATCACTCAGTGGAGGTCCGGAGCTGACCTGATCCACCCTGCCGGTGCCATGTCGATTTTGGATTCGTTTCAATCCGTGTCGGGCCGTCGCCAAGACTTTGAATTCTGAAATTTGGAGTCGGGACTTTGACGACAGGTGATCTGAATTGGCGACAGCTCAGTGAGTGCAACTCCTGGACTACATCTTTCACCCTAATCCAGGTCCTAACGCCTCAGCAACCAGCCGGCAGCAGCAAAACCGCCATCATGGCGTCCTTCTCGAAGGGTCTTTCGCCCCGATTCCTCCTCCTCGTGCGACGCCAGACACCCTGCAAGAGCCCATCGCATCCCACACACTTCCTCCTCGGCGCCCGTCTCCTTCCTCGATTCCAACTCCAGGCCCGATCCCGCCTTGTTCAGACCGCCTCGCAAACTAGACCGCCAGTGAAGCCTACAACACTAGGGAAGCCCACACAAGTGAAGCCAACACAAGTCAAGCCCCCTCCCACAATCGCAATCAAGCCGACAGGAGCCAACGTGGAGCAAATCAGAGCACATGCACTAGCATATGCCGAGCGGCTTGCGCTAAAGAGCCGTACCGTCATCTACGAGGCGCCCTCACACTTCTGGTTCCGCTTCTCAAGCATCAGCGCCGCCTTCTTCTGTGTCGGATACAGCGTGTACCAGTACTGGCATATGTACCTGCACCCGCCCGAGTTCGTGCCGTCTTGGATCCCGCACGTCTTTGGCGTGGTGTGCATGTGCATGGCCGGCACAGGTGCCTACTTCCTTCTCGGAACCACGCGCATCGTGCGCGGCATGCAGACCATCTCGGTCAAGTCGCTGCTCGCTGCCCCTCGTAGCGCCGGCAAGCTGCCGGCCGCGCTCTCCGCCGTCCCAAGCACAAGCCCCGTCTGCATCGAAGTCGAGATCGAGCGCGCTGTGCCCTTCCTCCCGCGACGCAGGCTGCTTTTCTGGCCCGAGGCCGTCGAGCTGCCCTTCCGCATAACGGAAGTGCTTGCCAGCCAAAAGCGTCTCGTTCCGGGCGGTATTCCCTCTACAGGAAAGGATATCAAAGCCCTGCGCGCTAAGCGCGAGGAGGTGATAAAGAAGAAGCAGTATGAGATGGACCATCTAATGACGGCGCCGTTCCGCGACGCCAAGAAGGCCCTTTCATTCGCCTGGGAGGGTATGGCGAGGGCGTTTCGCCGCGACGGCTTTGCCCAGATCAAGCTTAACAAGGCTAACTACAAGATCGACATCAAGGGGGCCTGGGCGCTGGAAGACGGGCGGGCAATGGATAGGCTACTGTCTATAAAGACAGAATCATCAAGACTTACGACGCTACGCCCGGCGAAGCCAGGCACAGCGGGACCTGGTGCAACGAGGCCGTAGGGCCGCTTCACGCAGTCTCTACAGCACGTAGAGCAGAAGGGGCTCATAGGGGCTGCCCCCTGCAGTTTAGCTGCTGGTGTATTTTTATGATAACCCACTGTACTTACTATGCTGCCCAATCGGCGATGGTTATTCAGTTATGTACTACGTATCCCTCTATACGCTTTGCCGAGGTAGAAACTAGAAAATGGGCCGTCGGCAGAGGGTACTTGGCGAGATAGCCGACGTTGAAGCCCAAGAAGGAATGCTTAGTAGAAAGAAAACGCCATCACGACGATCAGCCGAGTTGGTCTCCGGGTTCTTTTCTTGTGGCGGCGCATTGTTGCCATTGAGTGGACGTCGGAGATAAAGGCGGTGTTTTGCTCACTAAGACCCACCTGCTCAAGTTCTATACGTTGCCGAGGTGAGGTTAAGGTGAGAGGAACACCATCCGCCCTTCACCGAGGTGTAACTCCTCGGCAAAACATCCGAGACACCATCCTAATCGGCCACTGATCACCCGGTTTGATAACAGCAAAAAAACATGGAATCCTCACAGATAGCAAATCTAGTTATTGTTGATAAAAGTCGTTCTCGTCAATTCGTAAGGTCATAACAAACCCCAAACTCCCAAACCCAGTCGCCTCGCTTAATAACTGCCACCATGACCACGCTATGTGATATGTACGTATAGAGAGGGCCTCAAATCGACGACCCATCCAGCCAGCCAGCCGAGACAGCCAAGAAGAAAATCCAGCGTAAATAAGTAAATGCCACCATGTCATGTCCAGGACGTATTGGTGGTTGGGTATCCCGTTTCGTATCCAGCTCTTGCTTCAGTGACAAATTCAGATCTCCTCCTCGCTGTCCTCCGTCTGCTCACCGTCGCTGTCCGTGACTTGCTCTCCCTCGCTCTCTTCCCAACCCAGCCAGCTAGGCTTATCAAACCCATTCGGTCTCGCAGGCCTCACATGCCCGACGCGCAAGCCGCCAATAGCAATCGCCTCCTTGGGCCAAGCTACGACCCCGTCAAACCCCACACTCCACTCTGCGTGCATCAGCTCCTCGTCAAACAGGTGTGGTGCGGTGCGCTTCATGCTCGTTAGGGCGCGACGCCCGACCTCGTCCACTGAGTCGCTGTGCCTCAGCTCGAAGAAGTCGGGGTTATGCTCCTTACGCAATCGCTCCTGCTCCGCGGCCGGCAGGAGACCCAGCTTCATGACAAAGATGTCATACTGGCACAGGCTGGTGCGGCAGACATACGAGCCGCCGTATTTTGCGCGGCGGTACAGGGCCGACATGGCGGCGACGCAACCTAGGGCACCCGTGCCGTAGTCGGACATGGGGAACGGCGGCACCACGGGCTCGTTCAGGCCCATGAATTTGCCTTGCGCCCATGCCACACCCGTTACACAGTCGGCAATCTGCTGCCACCCGCGCCGGCCCGCCCACTCAGTGGCGGAACCTGGCTCGTCTGTTCCGCCGAAGCAGTCCTCAGCCACGTAAACGAAGCCGCGACTGCGGCTTTCGGCGAGTCTGGTCAACGCCTCCTGGCCGTAGCCGAGGCGCGCGAGAGCGCCCGGTCGGTACCCATCAACGAGCACGTCGGCGTCGGCGAGGAGATCGTCCAATATGGCGCGGTCCGACTCGTTGCGAAGGTCGAGTGATGTCGTGTGCTTGCCAGTGTTGACGTCGACCTGGAAGAACGGGACGTCCGGGAGGTTTGGCGACGTCACCTTCAGCACCGTGGCACCGTGTGCCGCGAGAGAGCGCCCGATCGTCGGCCCGGCAATGACTCGGCACATCTCAATGACCTTGATACCGCGCAGGGCGTGCCGAGGGCCCGAAAGTGTATCGGTGTGGTCAAACGGAGCAGGTGGGGTTGATGTCTCAGTTTCGGTGACCGATAGTGGTGGGAGTTGTGAGAGTGCGCTGCCGTGGGGAGTAGCGAGAAATTGGTCCCAGGTAAGTGCGGGAATACCGGCTTGCTCGTTCTGAACATTCATCTCGTCAAGTTCTGCACTTGTGAACTCCTTGACGGCGTTCTCTATGGTGTTGATGCAGGTACGGTAGTCGATCATCTTAGGATTGAAAGCCGGCAACCCAATCATCTCTAGCGTCTTGGTGGCATCGAGAGAACCGTGAATGTGATAGTACTCTCCAGGGTTCTTGGTCTCATAGAGGTTGGCGGAGAGTCGCCGATAGAGAATTGACTGAGCCTGATTCAAATCCGTATCTGCAAGTGGTTAGGGTCCCTTCACCTAGCTAGCCCACTTTGGAAGCTGGGTATCCGTGTTTACTCACCTGGCACTTTGCTCTTAACTAGGGGGTGCGCCTTGCCCATCCCGTCGATGGTCGTGAGGTAAGCGGACATAAGAAAGCAGGAAGCCCTGTCAAGGTCGACTGCTATGTCCCTGGAGCCTTGTACCTCACTGCCGTACCGTAGATCGGCGATGGCAGCAGTGGCGCAAGCCTCAAGAGCCTTGATGGCCAATGTGGCATCCTGCTCTTTCAGCGGGGTAGGAAAGTGTACTGCATCGCTGTCTTGGGATGCTACATTGAACCCAACGTGCTTGACGTGCCTAATAAACTCGAATGGAATTTCGCCGCCGCAGGCGTTTAGTAAGTTCCATAGGGCCCGCAATGCTCCCTCCTCAACCGAGTAGGCCGCCGAAGACGGAGGGGGCTCGGCGACACTGGTGATAGCCATATTGTGTGAGTCGGAGGTTGTCGATTATGGTGGTGAGTCGCTGTCAATGATGATGGAGTAGAGGGGAGGGGAAGATATGAAGACAGAGTGCATGTTTACGACCAAGACATCATGAGTGGTGCGGCTTTGTACCTTTTTATATCTCGCCGCCGTGGGAACGGCTGAACCAGTCCGGCGGGTCTATTCACTGTTGATACACAATCAACTGTTTGCCGCATCATGTTGCCGAAGCCATGCCACTTCCTGGTCCAAACTCGGGATGATCTATCGGAAAGCAGTTGGCGTTTCGCTGCACAGAGCTCATCTCACTAGCATCCACACGTCATGTGCGAGAGCGCATACTGCGCGTCATTCATCAAAGCCGTGCTTGACCCGGCGTGTAGTGTAGACTTGGTGAATGGGGGCACCCGGGAAGTGAATACGGCATGTGGGTCAAGGGGGGCGAGATGGGACTGCCGGATCGAGAGCGTCCCTGGCATCCAATGTCACTCAAGAACCAAGGCCTTCCGCACCTAACTCTATCACATCCCGAAGCATTCCTTGCTCAATGGGGAAATGACCGAGTGGGAGCGGGGGGGGGGTAGCACCACGAGGAAACTTGATTGGAGTTGGCGATGGGGGCAAAGTCGCCGACATTCTTGCCTTTCCGCGCCTCTACATGGCTAACCGGGCCTGGCGAGGCTGACAAGGCGTCGTCGGCGGCTTTCTTGATCAAGCACCACGTGCCTCGTTATTCAGCCAGACAAGGACGACATGGACTACATGGACGACGTGTGGGGGATGGCCCGGCCCGCCTGATACCGGGACCTGGCAGGTTGGCGGCTCCGAAGTTCAGTTGGTGTAGGTATGTGGGGAAGCCTAAGCCAAAACACAATGAGCATTCAACACCCGGTGCGTGATCACGAGGTCAAGCGGCTCAATGCGGTGCCCCAGATGACCCCTGTGATCAATGGGTCAAAGGAGAAGGAGCAAAGGCAATACTGCTGTGTTGCGGAGATCCATTGGCAGGGCCCGTTACACCGGCCTCGTCACATCGCGAACATGCGGGGGGGGGGGGAAGCTCCGTCGATTCGCGCAGTGGTAGGTCAAGCGCCTCGGCCGCCTCGAATTGTCCCAGTCTTAGTCGTTGGTGGGGCCGGGATATTTCGGTCGGTCTAGTGGCTTTTTGGAACGACCAGCGGACCAACGGTATCCCTGCCGGACACTCGCAGCAACTGGCATCTCGATCTTGGGGGTGCTCCGCGGGGGGTGCAGTTGCAGTTGCAGCAGCAGCTTGGAACCCATGCAGATCTGGAGGAGAAGGCGGGGGAGGGATCCTGATCCGGGGGAGCCTGTCAGAGCTCACAGCTGTGGGTAGCTCCAGAGCTCCAGAGCTGGTAGGTTTGCTGCGCTCAAAGAGGGGGGAGGGGGATAGGAGGGAACCCGGGCCTGCGGCAGGGGTCTCCGGGCTGCGGGCGGCGGCAGACGTTGACACTACGAGGCAGCAGAGTGACGGGAGAGGAGTTTCGCGGGAGGGAACAGAATGTGTCGCGATGGCTGGCCGCCGCCAACACCAACGTCAACCGCCAACCCCCTTTTCACATCGCTCTCCCTCCACACTCCGCACTCCGCACCTCTACAGTACCACCTCCACACCGCGAGCTTCATGCAAGCCCTTGCGGTCTCAGTACTGGCTTCCTGCTGGTTGAGGTGTCCTGGCGTGCACAGCGTATAATAAGTCAGCTGGCTCCGATGGGTGGCCTGGCAAGGGCTGCCAGTGGTTTGCCAGTGGTTTGTGCCACATACTGCCACACATATTGGACATGCCACTGGCTCGTCGACGATATGGACGACATGGACAAGGCCTCTTCCAGCCTGTCATTCTCGGTCATCTTCGGTCATCTCGAGGGGGATTGGCTTGCCGCTGGGATCTCGGCGCGGGCAGCTGCGCGCCATTGAAGTGCTGTGCAGGCTATTGCAGTCCGATTTGCCAATGGCATCTCAATGGCGGAGGACACCTCGGTAGAGACTCGGAATAGCAGAGACAGGAACTGTGCGTTGATGGTCCTGATTTGCCCTGGCATTCTGTGACATGCCTTGATTTGCCTTGGTTTGCCGCAATGAAGATGCCGAAGACGCAAGCTGCGAGCCTGCATCGCCCCCTCTGGCGTGACGGGATGAGGGCGAGGAGAAACTAGCTCCCCATTTTATTAGATTGCGATGCTGATGTTTGGGGGTCTATTGCGCAGGAGCGACAGGAGGGGTTGTGGCGAGGCAGCAGAATTACACTAGCAAGCCTAGGTTGCTCCTTCCCGTCCCCTCTTCTCCCCACCTCCCCACACCTCCCCGCCTGGGTAGGAGCAGGGTCCATGGGTTAGTGCCTTGGGTTGTGGCTTCCGCTGGGGTGGCGGGGTTAGGTGCACCATCCGACAGCCAGGGCGCTGTTGGCTGCTGTTGGCTGCTTCCGCCGTCTCTGTTCCGTTCTCTCCATCGGATGTCCACCTCGCCCCTCTTACACTGAACTTGGCTTTTTCCACATCACCCAGTGACAGCCGTCCGTCTCGGCCGCGATGCCCCTCAGAACCCTTAACTCGTATCTATATTCGCATCCGCGGCTTGCAAAACAATGCAGGTTAAGCGAGCAGTCGCTCGCTCGTCAATGGGATGCATTGCGAAATGCATCCAGGCCCGGGATATCATGTATTTGATGTATGCCATGTATGATCCCAGATATGCCAGGTAGGCAGACAGGCAGGCTAGACCATGGATTCGCACCAATCACGCAGCACAGCCTAGGGAGCTATTTGTCGTTCTCAGACTCGAAAACTCCTGGTCGCCTATTCGGGGCGAGGGCTCGCATGCAGCGCAGCCTTACCTTCCATCCGCCGTGCCCCCCCTCGCACAGAACACCACCCGCCCGGCCTCGTGGCATGGCCCGTCCCCATCGCCGATATTCGAGACTCGCGATGTCAGCAGTTTGGATCGTCATACCTGGAACGACACCCATAGTCTGATGCTCTTATGCTCGAGATACTCGGAACGCCACCCGGGCCACACCACGGCAACACCACGGTACCGTCGGTCCAATGCCCGCTCACAATACTCGCATTTTGAGGCTGCTATCGCCGTCAATCACATCGCCTTCCTGGCTAGGAAGCGCAGCTTGTGCTCGACGTGCTCGACGTGCGTGTCGCGAGCGGGGATGACTTGCCGCCGTCATGCAGAACGCCCAGAAGCGTGTTGGGCTGGGCCGTGTTGTTCCCTGTTGCTCCCTGCAGCTCTCTGCTTTTGGCTGCCAGCCAGACGCGGCTGCCGATGGCACGATGGCAGGCCCTGCCGCCTGCGCGCGGGCTGCGGGCTGCGCGAGGTGGGCTGCGTGGACTGCGTCGCATGGCCTGCGTTAGGCGGGTACCTTGGGCGACAAGGCGAAAGACGCCCCGGGACGCCCCGAACGGCCCTCAGGCGGCCCCGAAACGCCCTGAGATGTCTTGTCACTTCCTATCAGACTGTGCGGAGGCGGATCTTTTGGGTACGAATAGATTTGGGCGCAAAGGCACAAACCGTCCGCCGCGGTTGATTCTCTCCAAAATATGCCAACATCCCCATCAACAGCACACACGCCGAGCAGGGGGGCTATTAGAGGCTCTTCCCGCGCCCCTCTCCATATGCCCCTCGCCCCATATCCGACGACCGCGACCTCCCCCCAATCCTCCACGGCCAGTTTCCCCCTCTCTCTTGCTTCCTCGTCGAACCCGGCCCCGGCCATAGTTTCCATTGCAATATTTGCATGACACCCCCCGCCTGCCTGCCGGCGGTGTTGCTGTTCAAACAGCCTCGATAGCGCCGTCTTTTCAACAACGCCTCCCCGCCTATTATTCGTAGGCCGAACGAGAGCTTTCAGTCTTCGATCCGGAGACCAGGCACGGCACATCGGATCGTGTTACGAGGCTTCCGCTGCGGCGCTAGCTCTAGCAACACTGCCGAACCCGGTCCACCTAACGTCCATCTTCCGACAGCGCATTCGCTATTCCCGGCCCTGCTGCCGACGTGTCTCGTCGTGCATCATCCGCTCCGCGCCCAGCCCACGCCGGCGTCGCTTCCGACCACCAGCACTAAGAGGACCCGTCGCTTCCTCTATCTTCCACCAGACTCGCTGTGCCCGTTGCACTTGCGGATCCTGTTGCTGCTGTCGTCCGTGTCAGGACCAGTTTACTACCCGATGGCGGGGCGCCTGCGCGCGTCTTCCTCCGCCCCTCTCCCATCATGACGCGACCTAGAGTCCCGGACGACAAGCGCCAGCGCACTGCACAGGCCTGCGATTCTTGCAAGCGCCGGAAGCAAAAGGTTAGCCCTTAACTATTTTTCTGTCAGTGCTCCTCTTCTAGAACGACGTTATGTCGTCTCTCCATCAATCATGTTCGTCTTAGCCATTTCTGTGGTGGCCGCCAGCGGCGTGTTGTGTGCGGACTACGGATTACACCACCTGCCCCCTCCCCCTGAGTGTCTCGGCCGCCACCCAACGGTTCCCTAAATCCTTTTTTTTTTGTCCCTTCATTCCTCTTGTTTCAGGCGCTGTTGTTGCAACCATGCGCCATATTCCTCAACAGGAGGAGGACATGTCCGCCGCGAGCAGAGGAACGCGGTGCCGTGCTTACCTGCGACGGAGGACAAGAACTTGAGGGGGAAGTCCGGCGTTGTTGCTTTGCGAAGTGCCACAAGTGTGGTAGCGATCCGCCGCTGTATTGAAGCATCACCTGCACAATATACCAGACTCTTCGGGCTCATTTGCTGCTTCGTTTGTCTCTCTTCGGTATTTGCAGGAGTGGTTCTTCCCGGGGTCGCTACCAGAAAGCGGACTCCTACAGCACATCACACCTCCTTTACCGCGGAGTCTAGACCAACCGTTGCTGACCTGCTGTTAGTGCAATGGCTTGAAACCCTGTCAAACCTGCCTGAGGAGGAAACTGACATGTTCCTACACCACAAACGCTGGGAGTGACCATGGCCTGGGCGATTCCGCCGGATCGCCTACTAAGCGGCGGCACATCGAGACATCCCCCCAATCCATCCCCGCTGCCCTAGAGACGTCTGCAACGTCACCTAGTGTGCAGCGTACCCCTCGCGAGGCGCAGCAGCTTTGGGAAGAGGTACCCATCGGCCAGTCGAAAAAGGGGGCATCGTCAATATCGACTTCAGTTGCACCACACTCATCTGGTCATGATCACATTAGAAAGGCCTCGATGAACGAACGCGAGAGTCAGCCAAGTCGCAGTCGTACGAACGGACAAGCTGAGGAAGCCACTATTTACACAGAGACACGCATGCTGCAAGACCAGACAGGACGGCTTCGTAGGTGCCCCTTGCTCGCCCTCGGGCATTGAGCTACCTAATCAAGCCCATCTGACTTTTATTTTAGTTTATATTGGAGATGCCTCAACGCTATCCATTTTACAGTTGATTCGCATTATTGTTGAGAATACTGCAGGATCAGATATGGGCTCCCCGTTCATCAATGACCCAAAGAGGCACCGAATTATGGAGAACATTATAGATTTCCCAGAAAACATGAAAATCCCCAGCATGTTGCCGGATAGACAAACAGCCGACGTGCTCGTTGACTCGTACTTTACTAATGTTAGTACATGCTCTTCTTCTTTGAGTGCCGTATGCTAACACTTGCTAGACATGTGGCATCATCGAGGTTTTCGACAAGAGAGCATTCATCGCTGATGTCGACACATGTTATCTAGATCCTCTGTCAACCAGCCCCCGCTTTTTATGCCATTTATTTTTGGTTTTGGCTCTTGGCCTACTTTTGGCAGCGCCGACTCCTGGCAGCATAGAAGAGGAAATCATTCGGAAGCAGCTCTCTGCAAAAGAAGACCGCGCAGAGGTCTTCTTCCGGAGTGCCAAAACCATGTGCGACCCAGACAGCGGCTTCGAAGATGCCGACTTTTGGTCTGTCCAGGCATTATCACTGATGACCATCTACATGCTTGCAGTTTCAAAGAGGAATCGGGCGTACGCATACCTTGGTAAGATTTCCAGTGTGTCATTGAGTTATCAGAGCTGACATCACTTGTCTCAGGCATGGCTGTCCGATCCTCGTATGCCCTAGGTCTGCATAGGGAAGAGACGATGAATGACTTCATTTTCACAGAGGTGCAGATGAGAGTTAGGCGTAACCTGTGGAAGACACTGTTCATACTAGACCGATTCTTGGCGGCATCTCTAGGGAGACCGGCCGCAATCAACTTGCTCGACTGCTCGTGCAAACTCGTGCCAGACGACGACATCAACAGCCCGCTGATGACCGCAGAACCGCCAACACTTGGAGCTATACATGCCAAGAGCCTCAATTCTTGCGTGCGCTCATGCCGCATCATTGGCGAAACGCTTGCCGTGTTCGCAACTCGAAAAATATCAACCACCAAGGTGCAAGAAATTGCAGACAGATCCAACGAGAATGGCCAAGGTCCGCACACCACCTTGCAAAGGCGACTACCAAAGGAGGGTCCCACACATCCCGCCGAGGGCATCGCGACTCTCCACATGGACCTCCTCTCCTTACACTCGTTGATCCTTCTTACAAGGCAGCTTTTCATCATGCACAACTGGAAGATCGAGGAGCAGCGTTCTGGGATCACGAAGCCAGCACCATTGTACGATTCGCCAATGGCGAGATACTCGGAAGCCTGCGTGGTCGCTTCGTACCACACGATACATCTGGTTCAGAGAGCCAGGGAGGCAGGATATCTTCCACGGCGGAACCCCTTCATCATGTGAGCCGTGATGCTAGACCTTTGCTTTTCATTTTCTAACCGTAACCAGATATTTTCTCTTCGCCGCGAGCGTTGTCGTGTTTATGAACCAGTTTGCGTCCATGTACCGCACGGATGCATACGCGCAATCGACAACTGATGCTATTGCCACAATGAAATTCTGTGCGGAGACTGACCCGCAAGCCAAGCGTGTTCTCGAGATCATGGAGAAGTTCGCAAAGGTTGTCACAAAATGGACGACAGATCACACCTTCGATGCCCCAGAGCTCTCTGGAGACCTCAGTGGCCTATACAGCCAGATGGCAAGCCCCCAACTCTCCCACGAACAGGGAAGCTCACTGGCTAGCATGCCAAGCCCCCGGGAACCTGACACACCACGAATGGTCGGCGTCTCACACCTAACGTCCCTACCTGGGCCAGCTGTTCCATTGCCAGCTGTTCCATTGCCATCACTTTCCGAACTCCTTATTCCCCACCACTCAGCCTCCCACACGGATACTCGAATGAACGGCACGTCGCCGTCTCATCCGACCGGCCCGTCTCTTCCTCCTCCACTTGACCCACGCCCCAGCCTATCATCTCACTCGTTGGTTGACAGTTCTATGCCTATGGATGAAGACATCGAGTTCGACTTTGACGGGTTATGGAGCAATTGGATCAACCACGTCGTGCCCGTTTCTGCAATGCCCCCAGGCATAGCTCCTCTCGCACCCCAGTTCCCGCCACAGTTGCCGAGCGTTGGCGCCGAAACCTATGGGGGCTTTACGATGCCCTCGGAACCCCGGATATCTCCTGTGGTGATCAGTGGCAGTCTCCCCTTGTATCATTCATCAAGCTTTGGATGAAGCCGAGTTACGCCAACAGCCAAACAAAACTCCGCAAGTCAAACGCTCCATTCGGATTTCAAACATAACCACGTTGTGCATCACGGACTGATACCGGGTTACTCAACCTTGGTGAATGAGAGGACCTGGCTTTTACGTCTTATCGAGCTGACTGGTATCCTTGAGTTGGGTGCGTCGGCAATGACTCTGGGTGACGTAACGGTCAAGAAGGTGCCATCCATCACACCCGAGATGAGGAGACAAAAGTGGCAAGCCAAGTGATGATACACGAACGCACTCGGAGAAGGAGCATACAAGTTTAGCCCGGCAATATACCAAGGTGTCGAGTCAATTCCCTGCGTGAACAATACACGATATGATAAGATCATATTTTTCTTCCCTCGAGTTGATCGGCTAAAGAGTGCGGCACGTCTTTCGAACCTCTCCATCAACATTTCATTGACGCTCAACAGTGCCAGGATAATATATATGCAACGACGGCGTGGAGCGAGCACACGGGGAGCCTGTTGCCAGCTACCTGCGGTTGGCTTTGCAGCGCTTCAGCGTCTCGGGGTTTTATCTCTTGGGAATTTTTCCGCGACAGCAGTGGGACGGCCCGAAGACAAGTGACGAGAGAAGGATACAAAACGAGGAAGAATTTGTCTATGAACGATCATCTACGATGTCTGTTTGGACTCCGCCGACCTAAGCCTAGGCAGCAAGCGAAATCCCGAGCCCCCAATGGCATATTTTATCTTCCGTGTACGCACGCCGCTGTAGCCCAGCCCCAATGTGTGGCACCGGCTAACATATTGCCGGTGCCAATTTATGTACATATTATGGAGGGAAGCCAGGAACAGCCCTCGCGACCGCCCCTGGCTCCCCGTCTATTTCAACAAGCCCTTTCGGTTCAGTTTTATCCAGCCATCGACTCTTTTACAACCTTTCAAAGACCCATCATGGCTGCTTCCAGCACAAAGTCATAGTTCAGAGACCACTTTGCCTGGGGGTCCCGCTCGCGCGGCTCGAAATGGACGACGAGATCGTCCTTGACAGCAAACACCGAATCTTTCTCAATGTACTCGTCACGATCATCAAAGATCTGCGTCGTCAGCGTCCGGTGACCCGTTGCCGACACGATAAAATGAATGTGGCCAGGCCGGTGCGGGTGCCGGTCTAGCAGCGCGAGGAATTTGCCCGCCGGTCCGTCGTCGGGGATCGGGTAGGCCACGGGCCGCAGTGCATAAAAAGCGTAACGACCCTGGGCATCGGTGGCGAAGCGTCCGCGGAGGTTCATGTCGGGCTGCGAGGGGTCCTGTTGCTCGTACAGCCCGTTGGGGGCCGTGTGCCAAACGTCGACGATGGCGTTGCGGAGTGGGGTTGGTGGCATGTCGGGGAAAAGGGGGTTGTGCGAGAGGACTCGGCCGGTAATGTAGGCCGAGTCGGCGACGGCTTGGTCGTACCATGGCACGGCCGGGGTGAGATCCTTTACGATGGAGGAGCCATTGGGCAGAAGGGGCGCGTCGTGGCGGTAGAAAGGTCCGAGGATGGCAGAGGGGGTCGAGGTTCCCGAGACCGAGGCCGAGGATACGATGTTGGCCGTGATCTCGTCCACGAGAGTCTCGAGGCCGAGGATGTCACAGAGCAGCTGGGTCTCGTTACGCCGGTCATTGGACATGCGACCACACTCGTTGATCTGAGGTCGGGTTAGTGGCTGGACGACGACAGCTGCGAGAAGGGAGACGTCTCACCAACTCGATGGCGGTTGTCCACTCGTCCACCGTGAGGTTGACTTCGCGTGCAAAGTCGTGGAGATGCCGCACCAGGCTGGGCATTACTTGTGCCAGCCGGGGATGTGCATTAGGGCCGGTAGCGGCGATGACCTTGTCGGTCAGGCTGAGGTCGAACTTCTTCTCGGAGCCGTCCATGATGCTAACGTCGACGGCAGAGTCGGCCGAGGACATGTGGTGTGTCTGCGACATTTGGGGGTGTGTCTGGCCCATTTTGGTGGATATTCAAGTGTGGAGGGCAAGGTGAAGGCTAAGGAAGGAGGTATCAGGTTGACGTCAATTGTGACAGAGCGTTGGGATGGAAGGAGTGGTTGAGGAAAGGGGAAGGAGCGAGAGGGGACGACCTCATCTATAAGCACGGTCTCCTAGGTCCGTGAGCAAGGGTACGGGAAGAATTGTTGCACTTGCCAACACAGCATTCGAGGAAGTGACACGGCAAAGGGGGGCGAAAACGAGCTGTGCGACTCGCAAAGCCGCCTGCGACTCACCACCCCCCTCACCCCCCTCACCCCCTCACCCCCCTGGCGATTCTGATAAGGTAGGGCCGGTCTGCATCGGCGTGGACGGGGGCTATTCCTGTCGAGTCGAGAACAAGGAAGGACACTGGTAGAGGGGACATTGGTAGGAGAGGACCGAAAGACCGGTTCGCCCACAATAGTTCGGGGCTGGTATGACTGAGGCCAAACCACTCGGGCCTAGCGAGCACCGCTTTGCTTGTTCGGCTCCCGGTCATCAATCTGCAGTAGCCCGTCCGGCGACGGCCGGTGGACATGGAAATCACCAATAAGACTACGGGTGGCCGCTGCGCGAAGGCACAACTTTGTGGCCCACCTAGGCCAAGCTAGGTGAGCGATGCCAATTACCAGAGTGGGTGGTGGTGTAGACAGAGAGGGGCGCGCACGCCGAAAGGGAAGAAAAAAACGACCCGTTGCTGATTGACCAAATGATCGTCGACACAGGTTGCAGAAGGCTCTTTTGGATCCCACCGGTTCTACTACTGGGGCAGGGCAGACTTTGGCCCCCCCTCCTTGCTCGGGGGTGGGGACCTGGAAATCCGGCCCCCAGGTCCCGGCTCCCGGGTGCCGGTTTAACGCCTGCCTTTGGAATGGGCGCGGTCGAGAGAGGCCTGGGCATGGGCATGGATGCATTGCATTTCGAGCGACGCAAAGCGGTGCCAGCCAGCTAGGCCTCCTAGCCCATCAACTAGCCAGCCATGGCTCTGCTGCTCCTGCTGGGTTACACGGTCAGCGCAGCTGGTTGGCTCGCTTTCGACTGATCAGACTGTGTGTTGCGCAAGGGGGAAGGGCCGGCAGTCGGGCGACGGGCTGGCAGCAGGACAGGAAACAGGTCCGCCCCTCGCCCGGCAGGTCCCCCGAGCCAGCAGGTGTGCCTCTGTGTGGGTTGTGCGTGCTGCGCTTTGCCTGACCGCCTGTGCGACCGCAAGCCTCATCGTGTCGTAATTGGCTGGACTGCAGGGGTCGGAGATCTCGCAACGGTCGATCGTGTAAGGAGGGACGAAGGTCAAGAGGAAAAATCGGGCCTGGCAGTTCTGGGTGGTTGCAGGGAGGGGGGCGGGCTTGTCTCCGATACCGGTTGATACCGGTTGATACCGCTGGCTGTGGACGGTCTGAGCTGTACTGGGCTGGATGTTTGTGATTTTTTTTCTTCTTCTTGGGTCGATTCGATGGAAGATGCCGTCGCGGGCGGGATTGGCAAAGGTGTGTGCGTGAGAAAGGGAGGATGGGCGATTAGGCTCAAATACAATGCAGGTTTCTTTCGCTTGTTTTTTTTCTGGCGCCGTTGGGGGTTGCTATCCCTTGACTTGGTGGCTTGTACCTGTTGTATGTGTGGTGCGTGTGTGCATGTGTGTGTATTTGTGTGGGCGTGGGATGTTCGCGGAGATGATTGAAAAGTTGGGGGCTTCGTGTCACAAGGTAAAGTCACACGGCGTTTCGTCTCTTCTTTCTAGACTACGCGACATCCACAAACGCCCCAAATCCCCAAATCGAGGGCCCGAAATTCCAAAAGTCGGGTTTGTGATTAGAACCAGGAGCAGGAACGCAGTCAGCTTTTCTGAGTGCCGTGAGCCTGCACCAGTCACACGTGTGTGTGCCTTGGGGGGGGACGCACGTTACTCATCATGGATCCCGATAGGTTGGTTGACCCCCGCCCACCCTGTTGACGCTTGCACCTTCTTCGAGTTCAAGAAGGAAAGGGTGCGCTTGAGCCCTGACAAAAAGCAGGCCCAGTCGCTCCTTCCAAGGTTAGCCTGAAGTCTTGACATCTGACTCCCACGTGTTTTGTTTTCTGTGCCGTGTCTCGAGGTTTGGGGACTATGATTTAGTCCGTCGCCCGGGTCTGTCAATCTTACATTGCATGTCGTGCTATGTGCCACAATCAAATCACAGAACGCTGTAGGCAACTTGCGTCAACTCTCCCACCATCGCCCACCATATGTCATCATTATGTGTTGCGTGACAAGTCACGGCGACACTATCGAGAACTCATTGGCGGTGTTTTGGGCTCTTACGCAGAATGCACAACACAATTAGTCTCGACTCATCATACATACACACACACACACACCACACACACACACACATACACACTGACCTAAGGCATGTATGCCACACCTCACATTGGACTGACAGGCGGCCACCCAGGCGTGCCAGGCAGAAACGATGGGCTTTGGCAGCCCTTGACGGGCCTCGACAAGTGGCTGAAACGAAAGGGCGGAAAAGCTAAGCTGCATGTTACATGCACGAGGTGCCATGCATGTCTCGGTATGTATGTAGTATAATGGGTGACAAAAAAGGGTAGCCAGCTTGGCATACCTTGCTTTTACCCACCGTTCCAGTCACCACTCCACCAAGTGCGCTAGTAGGGGACCAGGGTGACTACTGCCTTGGGTACCTTGTAGGCAAAGCGGAGAGGAAAGAGGAAGCGAAGGAAGGGATGCTGGATTCTGACATGATTCTGGAAGCCCAAGGAGAACCAACACGGAAAACCGGTGAAGCCCGCCTGCATATCTGACAGACCCAAAAGCCAAACTGGCTCAAACTGTCCGTCTGTCGTCCGCTAATCTACCTGGCAGCCTGTCAGCCAGCTACGCGCAACACCTTACCTTAACTACTTCTGGAAGAAATGGAGCGTGTGGCGGTATCGGACAGCAAAAGCCGAAGCGGTCAAGAAACGAGAGCCCAAGAAAACAGGGGACACGGGGGGACACGGACAGGCGGACCGGCAATGCATTCGCAACACACATAATTACGCAGTGGTAAGACGGTGTGCAGTCGTCTCTGGAGCCTCCGATTGGTTCACCGACCCGTGCCCGTCCGTTTCGTCCTCGCAAAGGTGTTGGCAATTAGACCCAAAACAATTTCTTCCCCGGTTTTCATATATACAACCGCCCAATATACAACATACCAAGCAATTGATGCGTTGGCTCCCGCGACTCCACAGCACCGTTGACTCACACTCCCCCTATGAGAGGGAATCTCGCCATTCTCTCCTCGTATATGCCCATCATCTAGATCCATGCCGCCATTTCGCACTTGAAGAGCGCAAATACCAAGCAGGTAACCGGGGGGGGGGAAAAAGGAAGAATCCCCCAACACCAAACACCCCGTTGGCCCCCGTTCCCCTCGATAATGCATCACTGACAACACACTCACCACGACGCCGGACCAAATGTTTGGCCCTCAGGCAAGACCACCTGCACCGCCGTGCCCTTGTAGTCCATTGTGCTCGCAACAATCTCGTTGCCCCACCACGCCGGCGGGTTCACGTCGTTCAGGGTGAAGGCAAAAAAGATGACGAGGGTGCCGAGCGCCAGCCCGAGGTCCAGCCCCGACGACGTCAAGAAGTTGAGGCGGCTCCACCAACCAAAGTGCCGGTTCTTGATGACGTACTGGAACAAATATCCCACGACGCCCCAGCTCAGGTAGTTGAGCGGGGTGGCGGGCGGGATGGCGCTGGCGCCGCCAAAGATGAGCGGCGCCATCAGGTACCGCGCCAGCGACGTGGGCCAACGCTTGGCGGCGAGGTAGATGGCGACGGGGGCGATGGCGCCGAGGATGAAGAAGAAGAAGAGGCTCGAGTAGATTTGTCCCGGCGAGAACATGCGGGCGGGCCCGATGAGGCCCCATATCACAGATGCTGTGAGGAAATTGTTAGTTGCGTGATATTGGCTTCCCGTTCGAAAGACGTACCGGAAAAGAAAACGCGGCCGCCGGGGCATGTAAAGTGCTCCGGCTGCGTCGGAGTGCAGACCCCTGGGATGGTCTTGAGCGCGTAGTTCAACGTCACGATCTGGATGAAGCATGAGAAGGTTGTGGCCACCACCTGCGCCATGAACATGGTCCGTGGCGGGATCTTCATGTAGTGACCAAACTTGAGGTCGGAAACAAAGGTCAGTGATTGCGACATTGTGATGTAGCCAAACGTTTTGAAGCTGTGGAGAATGTTAGCATTGTCGGCCAACAGTTGGCATCTACGGCTTGGCTTACAGCATCAGAGCTAACGGTCTCCCGGGCTGTATGTATCCAAAGATGAACTCTGTCAGGACGTTCAAGCCAATCTGGTTATTCGTGACCGCCTGGATGATGCCAATAGGCAACGCAAACCCAAAAGAGATAAAGACGGCCAACAAGAACGCCCACCAAGTCAGGTTGGTGGGCCATCCGAGGACGGTTGTGAATCCCAACGCGAGCATCTGCCTCCCTATCAGTTAAGCTCTTGGCGAGAGTGTGCGGTTGGCTCACAATGACAAACAGCGACATGTACCACCACGTCGGCGCCTCGGGGTATTTCCTCATCAACTTCATGTGGATATCAGGCTTTTCACTAGTGCTACTCTTGTACTGTCTCCATATCGTCTTTCTATGGTGTAGCCACGTGTACACGATCAGGGAGGTAATGGCAGCAAAAGAAAGCCCATATGCCATGGCAAATGTCGTGCTACGCGTCATCAGTACACGGTGTCTTGGTACCAAAGGAGTTGTTAGAGCTTAGTACCTCAGAAACAGTGGAGAGTAGTTTTTGTACGCCTCCTCGTCTAGCAGAAACTCAGGGGAGAGGATGCGGGAGACGTTGTATGTTTTTCCGGTGTTGTCGTATGTGCTGGAGTCACTCATGGGAAGAAACTGGGAATACCAAGCGCCGCTATAATGGATGGCCGAGGATGAGAATATGAAAAAAATGACAACGCCGAGCATGGTGTTGGCGATAGCATGCCTAGCAATAAAGTCAATCATCAGACCATTTGACAGCCGTTAGCAGCGCACTCACCATGGCGGAATCAACGGGGATCCGATATAGCCCGAAATTTGCGTCCAGTCAAAAGTGATGGGGAATAAGGAGAGTCCGGTTGACGTCCCAAAGAGCTGATTGATAACAGGGCTATTCGGTGCCATCCAGGTCATGAATGAGAATGCGCTTAGAAACTGAGCCAGGAAGCCTGGGATGAAGTAGTAAACAAAGGCACCAATGGTGACGATGCCGAACCACCGATAACGTGGTATGGTGCCGCCGATGATGGTAGGGTCTCTCAGCTCGTTCTTCTCGTACATGGCGTTCATCAAGGCCACGGAGACCAGGTTACCAGGCCAGATCATGGAGGCAGGATACACTGTGAGGCGTCAGCGTCGGCACCGAGGCAGGCGGTATGGGCCTGAACGTACCAAGAAACCTCCTCATCATTCCGGCAATGCCGTACCCTAGAGATTGCGTCGAAATGACGAGCAACAGCTGGAATAAGAGCCCAAAGTCCTGCTTGTAAAAGATAATCTGGGCAAGGATGATATCGGTAGCGTAGGCAACCGAAAACGACACACTGGCCATGACGACGATGATAGAATGCTCCTTGATGTTGAACGGCCCCGGGTTAAGACTCCACTTGAGGCCGAAGGTGTTGACCTGCCATTCCGGCATGATCCTAGCCCAGCCATGGCCGATAGGCCACGCGACGACCTGGGCAAGAAGGGCGCCGAGACTGATGGAGGGAGACCGCAGCGAGAACAGGGTGTTCATCGAAGCGCCGAGGAAGATGAGCGACATGCCGATGGTCCAGGCCCTTACTGTATTGCAGGGCATCTCCTCATCGTAGTTGCGCACGGCGGCGCGGACCTCGGGGTACGGCGAGTCCTCCTCGCCCCCCTGCTTCAAGGCGGCATCGTCGTCAAAGCTCGCCGAGTCTCGGGGGAGGCTCTGGAATCTATGGCTTGGGTCCGCGGGGAGATTGGGATCCATAAGAAGCTCATCCTCCGAGTCTTCCTCATCATCGCCGGCTTCGCCCCACTTGGCGAGACGGGTGGGACTTGACGACCGTCGGCGGCGTAGTGCTTCGTCACCTCCCGATATCGACGTGCGTAGCAAAGCTTCCTCGGCAGCGGTGTCCTCTGTCTCCAAGTCGGGATCCCAGGCCTGTTCGTCGCCCATGGAAAACTGAGCCATCCGCCTGCCGGACGGCTTGGAGCTTGATGGTTGGGCCATTGTTCACGGTGGGTGCCGGATGGGTTGGACGAGAGACGAGGGCCGTGTATCGAGGCGGCTTGCATGGACACCCGACAGGAACCCTGATGATCGACACGCAAGACGAATTGAGTGCTAACTAAACATCAAGAGCTGGGGTATCTTCCGGAAATGTATTCTAATTAAGTAGCCAGGTATGCGCGTGGATTTATTGCGGCGCAGACGGTTGATAACACGGTTTCAAGTGAGGCGTTGTTCAAAGGCTCTTTGACCTGACGGGGAAGGGGTTGAATAGACGAGTTGGCGCGTGTAAGAGAAAGCCTGGCAGCTTGGGAAGCTCGCGCAGCTGGTCCAGTGTTGGGACTTGTGCGTGTTACAAAGTCCGTTAAGCAGCTCAGTTGTTGCAATTGAGTTTATATTGCTGGCGCATGTTGGCTGCAATCCAACGATATAGCATCCGCATCAGCCCTGCGGAGATGAATGCAGTAAAACGATTTGAGCTGCCGGGAGTCGGCCAGGTGGCGTCTGGAGCAACCCTTTTGTCCTCACTAACGATGCGGGGAGCTTCAGCAGGGGTCCACGCTAATCCCGAAGAGGCTAGGTCAACGCTTGTGTCGATGAGCAGAACCCTCCCTTACCATGCCTTACCGAACCCCCCGTTCAAATTCCGCGTTAAAACAAACAAATTCCAGCAACCTTCGAACATGGGAAAATAATGCGACGCGTTGTAGTGACTGGCCTGGGCGCCATCACCCCGCTGGGCGTTGGTGTGCGCCCGACCTGGCGCCGTCTCCTCGCAGGCGACTCGGGCCTGGTCAGCGTCTCCCATCTCGAGCCTCAGACTCGGTGGCGCGACCTTACAAGCACCGTCGCCGGCCTCGTGCCGTGTGTCAGCAAAGCCGATGACAGCGCAAGCGGCAGCGCCCGAGATGTATGGCGTCCTGCAGACTGGCTAGATGCCGCCGACCAGCGGCGCATGTCCAAATTCGCCCAGTACGCCGTTGCCGCGGCGGAGATGGCCCTCACCGACGCCGGCTGGAAGCCCTCTGCCGCCTCAGACCTCGAGAACACGGGCGTGTGTCTCGGCAGCGGAATCGGCAACCTGGAGGACTTTTACTCCACCAGTGTGGCCTTCGAAAAAGACGTGAGACTTTCCTCACTTGCTTTTCAGCTGCCGGCCCGGCAACCGCTGAGCACCTCACACCTCGTAGAAGCCGCTTGCTAAGTTGATTTTTCGTCACGGGTAGGGCTACAAGAAGGTGTCTCCGCTGTTTGTCCCCAAGATACTAATCAACCTGGCCGCCGGCCACATCGCCATGCGATACGGCTTCAGGGGGCCGAACCACTCCGCCACAACCGCCTGCACCACCGGCGCCCATTCCATTGGCGATGCCTCAAGGTTCATTGCCTTTGGCGATGCCAAAGTCATGGTAGCCGGCGGTGCCGAGTCCTGCATCCACCCCCTGACCTTTGCCGGCTTTGGGCGAGCCCGGTCCCTATCCACGGCGTACAACCACGACCCGGTCTCGAGCTGCAGGCCCTTTGACCAGGACCGTGCCGGCTTCGTGGTGGCTGAGGGTGCGGCCGTCGTCGTTCTCGAAGAGCTCGAGCATGCAAAGGCTCGAGGCGCCCACATCCTGGCCGAGCTCAGGGGCTACGGGTGCAGCGGCGACGCCTACCACATGACGGCGCCCCGCGAGGACGGCTCCGGCGCATTCCTGGCCATGAAGAGAGCGCTCATGAACGCCAAGCTCAAGCCCGCCGAGGTTGACTATATCAACGCCCATGCCACGGGAACCCAGGTGGGGGATGCTGCTGAGGCCATCGCCATTCGTTCGTTGATGATGGGCGACGAGGGTGTGGACGATGAAGCCCAAATCACGGTGAGCAGCACGAAGGGTTCAGTTGGGCACTTGCTCGGTGCTGCTGGTGCGATTGAGGCTTTGTTTTCTATCTTGGCTATTGCTGAGGCAAGTAGAGTGTTTCTTGTCCTGTGAAACCCATGGCTTGCTAACTGCTGATAGAACGCTGTTCCCCCTACCTTGAATCTACACAGCCCGAATGTGGGCACTGGATTCAATTTTGTCCCTCTGCAAGCACAGGAGAAGAATGTAAGAGTCGCCATGTCGAATAGCTTTGGGTTTGGAGGCACGAATGCCTCGCTAGTCTTTTCTGAGCTGGAGTAGACTGGGTTGTATGAATGACTGTAGCCACAAGCCCTGTACATATGGAGAAATAATCTGTAGAATATAGTATGAAAACCCCTCCCGTTATAAAAATTGTAACTGCCCACAGTAGTATCTCACACCAAAGTTTGAAAGCGATGTATCACATCGTCAAGCTCACATACCCGATTATAAACCTAACCCTAACCCTATCCGATTTGCCAATCTATTTTTTTTTTCTTTCGAACTTTGGCCATGACGTGAGCAAAAGCTTCGATCCCAGCCCAACACAAATCACGCCGACCAAGAGCTGGATACCAGCTCGCCACCCCACATCACCCCCGATGGCGTGTCGCAACCCGAGTCTCGCCATGCTTCCACGGAGGTCTGCTACATCGTTGCGGCAAATACGCCCGTCGCGCGTCCAACTCGCGCCCGCGCAGTCTGCCCTCTTCATCACATTGCCCGCAACCACAACGACGCCCGCCCGTCGAGGGCTCCACGGAACCCCGTGCCGTCGGCAAAGACCCGGGGAGGAGGCCGAAATTTCAGGCTGGCGGAAGAGCATAGTAAAGGCCATGGGGGGCAGCAAGATGGCCGGCACATATATGGTCTACGGCGCCACCGAGAACCTGTGCAAGACGTTCGCCCGCCAGGCCGACTATACCATCGGCGACAAGGAACGGAAGGCAGGCGACATAGCCGAGACGTCGGAAGGCGAGGAAGTCGGCGTGGGCAGCTCCATCTGGCACAAGGGTTCGTCTCCTCCCCCCCCCCCCCCCGTCTCGACCACCAAATCCCCAACTAACCCTCCCTTGCGCCGCGAACAGAATTCAACCTCCTCCCGACCTTCAGCACCTGGGCCCACGTGACGATGCTTCACATGTACCTGGTCGTAGTACGACTGCGGGCGCTCGACCCCGAGACGTACACGCCGTGGCAGACGCAGCTGGTGGACCACTTCTTCCACGCGGCCGAGGCCAAGATGGAGCTGACCCACGGGCTGACGTCGGCCGCGCTGCGCCAGCGCTACCTCAAGGACCTGTTTGTGCAGTGGCGCGGCCTACTGCTGGCGTACGACGAGGGGCTCGCGCGCGGCGACGCCACCCTGGGCGCAGCCGTGTGGCGCAACCTGTTCAAGGCGCGCGAGGACGTCGATGCGCGGCACCTGGCTGCCGTCGTCGCGTACATGCGCCGGTGCCTGAGCGAGTGGGATCATATGGAGGATGGGCGGTTTATGGAGCTGATGGGGTATATGGGCGTGCTGGATAAGAAGGGCGGGGATAGTGACTTGTTTGATGTGGTTATCAAGGAGGAGCTGAGGACGTTAGATTTGCCGACGGAGGCGTTGAGGGGGTTTTATGGCCCATCGGCACAGAAACCGGCTGCGGCCCCGGTCCCAGCTGCGGCGGGGACAGCGAAGAGGGTATGAAAGGGGGTTGAGTGTTTGTATGATAAATGTCTAGAAACTCACGCTCTGTACATTATGTATATTTATAGCACAGCCGGGAAAGGGGAAACCAAAACAAGAATCACTGCGTGGGAAGACAAACTCCTACAGTATGAACATCTATCTGATGAAGTGGGAATGGCGATCCATGCATGTGTTTTTCGTATGCCACTGCTAGTCGGTAACCCTAACCACTCGGTGTGAGAGTGGTATATGTATGAGGAGGCTTGACTGCCCAGCTGTTTAACAAGGTCAGTTAGGGTACTGTAGGATCGGTAAGTCGGTGTCGGCTTGCTGCCTGTAAATCTACAGCACCTTCATGGTTCAATTCCCGAGCTGACTTTGTTTTTTTGCCCTCTTCTAATCCACCCTCTCCCACATCTGGAACTCATACCCCGTCCCCACCTCGACCTGCACCCCCTCGGGCACCGTCTCGCCCACCCACGCGTCAAGCTCCTCGTGGGAACTCCTCCTCCACCCCCCCTCCCCCTCCCCCTCGGACAGCTTGAGCGGAAAAAACGTGTCGCACTCAAAGTCGGACGTTATCCTCGTCAGCAGAATCCGCCTCGTCTCCCGCAGCGCCAGCACCGCGCCGTAGATCTGCGCGCCCCCAATCACAAACACCTTGCCTAGACCCCCGGTGGTGATGGCACCCGCCTCCCGCACCCGCTCGAGGTACTCCAGCGCCTGCTCGAGGGACCCGGCCACGACGGGCTCCTTGTCGTCGGGCCTTTGCACCGCCACTAGGGAAGAGGTGGTGGAGCGGCTGATGACGACGTTGAGGCGGCCTTTGAGGGGCCGGAAGCGCGGCGGGATCGAGTCCCAGGTTTTGCGGCCCATGATTACGGCGTTGAGGGCGGGGGGCTGTGTTGGAGAAGAGGGTTAGTTTGAGGGTTTGTGGGGGAGGGAAGGGGAAGGGAAACCTGTGGTGAGCGCTTGGTGATGCGCGCGAAGTAGGCCATTTCGGTTTTGAGGCCTGCCCAGGGCAGGGTACCGTTTAGGCCGATGCCCATGTCGCGGGTGGCGGCGAGGATGAGGGTGAGTTCGAGGGGGGGCATTGTGGGTAGTTTGTTTTCTGTTTTGGTTTGGGGTTGGTGAGGTGGGGTTCTTCTGTAAGTGGTGATGGTTGAGTTGGGGTTGTAAGTGGCGCGGGGTGTCGAACAGCCGTTACACAACATTAGGTACCTGAATTACACTGCACCGTGAAATGTTTGTTTCTCTTGTGGAGGATCCAATTAACGAAGGCTATGCTTTGACATGGCCGTCTGATTGTCCAATATGGTACTCAAGTCATTTGCCGACTCAGTGGACCCAGAAGCTAGGGTCATGTATGTTGTGAGTGGTGTCTTGTCCAGGGTTCTACCCGTCAAATCACCGTTGTTTCTAGGTCCACTCTTGTCTCTTTCTGACTCGTCTCCCTACAAGGTGGTACTGTACTGGTAGCGCTGGTCCTTGAACGGGCAAGCAACCCTGCCGAAAACAGATCCGAGTCTAGACCCATAGACCCGAACACGAATACCGAACAACAGCTAGGATGATCACAATCATTGGCGGCAGACGCCAAGCATGGGAATTAAAACACCCTCTATATCAGATACGACCCAGCTCAGGTTTGTCTCTATACTACATGACTTGACGATAATTGCACGAAGAGCAAAAATAACCTCTGCATTCACCATCACCACTTCACCATGTCCAGCTTCCTCTCCATGGTGCGGGTGACCCTCTTCGGGCACCGCAACAAGGGCACCTTCGACCCGGCGCGGGACATTCCCTCGCTCGCAGACAAGGTCATCGTCGTAACCGGCGGCGCAAGCGGCCTGGGCGAGGCCGCCGTCCGCGAGTTCCTGCAGCACAACCCGGCGCGCATCTACATCGCGGACCTGCCGCGGCCGGCCGAGGACGTCGCCGCGCTCATCGCGTCACACGCCGTGCCCGCCGACGGGACGACCGAGATCAAGTTCGTCGAGCTCGACCTCGGCTCGTTCGAGTCCATCCAGCGGGCGGCCGCGACGTTTGCCGCCGAACGCATCGACATTCTCGTGCTCAACGCCGGCATCATGCCCGTCAAGCCGCGCATGACGGCCGAGGGGTACGAGGCGGCCTTTGGCGTCAACTACCTGGGGCACGCCCTGCTCGCGCGGCTGCTGGTGCCCGTGCTGCTCAAGACGGTGGAGATCCAGCCTGATGTCCGGGTCGTCATTGTGTCGAGCGAGGGACATGCCATGGCGCCCAAGGGCGGGATTGTCTTTGACCAGGTCAAGACGGCGTGTGGGGGGATGGTGAGTACCTCACCGTCCCATTTTCAGCGTTGATGGATGGCTGACACCCGCGGAGTCCTTTACCAAGCGCTACGGCCAGAGCAAGGTGGCGAGCATTGGGCTGGCCAAGGAGCTTGCCGAGAGGTATCCCCTACTCAAAGTCGCTGCCGTTCACCCAGGACGCATCTCTACGAACATGGGGAAGGGGCTCGCGGCAGAGTTTTGGTTGATCAAGCTAACCGCGCCTATCGAGCCTTTTGTCTGTGTCACGATAGAAGAGGGCGTCAAGAACCACCTCTGGGCGGCAACATCACCTGATGTGGTGTCGGGCAAGTATTACCTTCCTGTCGGGATTGCCGACGATGCGACCATCATGAACAAGGATGTCGGTCTGTCCAAGAAGCTGTGGGATTGGACCGAGAACGAGCTCAAGGACCGGTTGTAAAGATATCTGTCGAGGAATATCCGTGCCACGACTCTTGTTACCAATACTGTAGTTAACCATACCCTGTTACGAATTGCTTTACTTGTAATGTTATAGCATCATAGCAAGTGATGACGTGTATCCATAATCAGGCATATGAGGTCAACCACACAAGCCATCGAAAATTCACAGTCACATCACCAAACCCAAAACATAAACCCAAGGCCTTATCTTGTAACGGGTAGGTACCTATCTCAGAAGAAGAAAAAAACGAAGGGCCCAGCCCCTCCCCCCTCAACCCACCTCACCAAGTCTCGCGAAGCCTCGAAAACTCGCCCTAGCCCTCACGGAAGCCAATATTTAGCGCTCCCCTGCTTTTTCGGGACATCATCGCCACCCACCTGGCCAGCAGCATCCTGCTTCGTGCCGTCGTCATCGGCGACAGCAGCAGCCTCGCCCTCCGCGGCGGGGGCCGCCTCCTCATCCTCGGCCTCGGCCTCCGACTTCTTCTTGGCCTTGGTCTTGGTCTTCTTCTCCTTGACCGTCACGTCGCCTGCGTCCTTGCCCGCGTAGTCCTGGGCGTCGGGGGGCGCGGTGGCGCAGTCGTCGTTGGAGCAGTCGGTGCACTTGGTGCCCAGGGTGTTGGCGCTCTCGTCGCCAGTGTAGGTCTGTAGTATCATTATTTCGTTTCCTTGTTCCAGCATGGATGTTTTGGGTGGGGTGACTTACCTTGTCGTTGTAAGACATGGTGGATGTTCGACAGTGAGGATGGATCACAGCAAAGTAGTAGTAGTTAAAGTAAGGTAGTTAGATATCGAATTATGTTCCTGTTATAGAAGCTCTTCCACCAAGGCGAGATACCTCTTTGCCCTTTTATACAAAACGACAGCACCTTCCAGCCGACCTCCCGCCACTCCGGACCCCCCTGAACAAGGGGTAGATCGCCTTGCCTCGGTGTTCGTCGATACGTCATGTCAGGAGATGCCCTCGCATAGCCGTGCCCTGGACGACGCGTCTCCGGACAAAGTCCCAGGCCATGTGCAACCTCGCGGCGTCGTCACCTGTGACTTGAGGCAGCCCCACATGTCCGAGGTGGAACTAGGACTCCTCACCGACCCATCCCACGGGGCCGAAATACCACAAAACCCTGGGCGTAGTTTGGACGCCATTTTGGCGCATTGTGCTTCCTTGAGCCCCATCATTTCCTGACAAGACTCGGTGAGCCGTACGTACGCTCGCCTTGTGTCGGTGAGAGAAGAGAGATCGGAGGCTCGCTAGCGTGTTTGCTCTTTTGTGTACCAACCAAGAAGCCGTACCTGACCGCCCTTTACGTGATCGAAACATCAAGTTGCCCTATCCTACTGATTCGCTTCTGGTATGTTCAAGGACGCCGAACACCCCGACCACAGCATGGCAACGCCCCGCCTAGTACGGGGACAAACAAACGAACGACCATCATCTGATCCCTTTTCACGGACGGTACTTTCCCAATGGCCTGAAGCTGCGTCGACCTCTCTCATGATCTGGGCAGACAGTCACCTGCTGGTACCATAATCCTATTATCCGTCATCGACACCACCTTAATCATCACAGCCGACTTTCTACCCCCTCTTTCGTCACAATAGCCCCGCTCATCATCACCCGCTCGTCTCTCCTCCCCGCACCGTACAGAACCGCTTCCCTCCCTCCCTTCGTTCCCCACCACGCGACGCCAATCGCCGCCCTCTCAACATCCATCTCTCCGCTCACCAACACCTCCCAAAACCTCCGCCTGGCCGCATCCCGCATCGCCGGGTCCCCGTCGATGCCGTTGAGCGCCAGCGCCGCCAGCATCATCCACTCCTCAAAGATGGCCAGGTTCAAGAACGGTAGGGCATCAATGAGCGTCATGACGAGGGTGCTCTGCTCCGACATGACGGGTTCCTGCGTCTGACTCTGCTCCGCTCCCGGCGGAGGAGGCAACGGTGCGCTGCTGCTCGCGCCTGGCTGGGCCCGGAAGCGTACCATCTCCAGCAGGGCCTCGGCCAGGTGGGGATGGCTGGCGGTGACGGGAAAGGGCGGCGACAGGATCTGCATAACCGTTTTGAAGGCGATGCGGAACTGGCGCGACGAGATGTAGGCCGGGAAGGACCCGAACAGGGTCTCGGCGTAAAACGGTGCAAGCTCGGCCGCGAGCGGCCCGTTCTGGGGGCAGGAGAGGGCCGAGAGCACGGCGCTGTGGGCCGCCTCAAAGAGCTCCACCATGCGTGGTGAGAGTGGGGCTTCTGCTTCGTGGGCCAGATAGGTGATGGCGGGCTGCACGATGAGGGTGTCGCAGGCCTCTGGCGGTAGATGCAGAGGGAGGTGCTCGGCAACGTTCAGGTAGAAGAGGTCGAGTGTGCGGTGGAGGGGATGGGGCGGGATTGTGCTTGGGCTGCGGGAGCGGATCTCTCGAAGAAAGGAGGCCGAGGCAGCGGGATAGCGTGAGAGATTGTCAAGGGCGGTGAGATAGGTGAATGCGTAGACTTGAAAGGCATCACTGCCGTTTCGGGACGAGATGAAATACAAGTTCCTTAGAACGGCGAGTGTCTTCGCCGCCACAACAGGGGCCGTTATGTTGTTCCTGAGCCGGGGATCGAGGAGACTCCGCGCAACAATGGGCTGCAGGATAGCCACGATGCCATACATGATCTTCTTCAGCTGCTGCCAGAGGACAGTCCACGTGGTCTGCACGGTTTCGGGGGTCAAAAAGACTTCTTCCTCGGAAATCTCCAGTTCGGAAAGCTTGTTGGACTGCCAGTGCTGCAACAGTTTCGCTGTAAATGTCACCAAGTCATCTTGTGCCCGTAGCACGGCATTGGCATCGTGCGCATGCTCTACAGCGTATCCGAGTAGCTTTGACAGGGGCCCAAGCCCAGATACCAGCGGCTTCTGCTCGAGTAACCTCAGATGTAGAAACGAGGGGGATGACTCGGACCACATGAACTGCCCGCCAGTCTGGCGCACATCGAGGTTGATGGCGCCGAGGAAGAGGCCATCTTGCAGGCCGTCACTGGCAAACACTGCTCTTGTTGCAACAGGGATAAGGGCGTCGCAGTCCAGCGCGGCGCGTGCGTCCTCGGACAACAGGGGGAATGCATAGTTGAGTGCCATCATGACAGGCCCGACGGGAGCGGGGGCGGTAACTGGCTCACCTCCTCGAGCGGCGAGGTTTGCGGCCGTGACTACGGCGTGTTCCAGGGTCCTACGCATGCCATTGCCGAGCGACTTGCCATCGCCGCTCTCCAGCCCCATCAAAATGCCGCTTAGCACGAGGAGATGCTGCCATCTGCTTGACAAATCATCGGCGCCCTTGATAACAGCGGCTGCCCATGCATCGGTTCGCAGGCCGCCGCCGCTCACTGGGGGGATTTTTGGCTTCGCGTGCTCGAGCTCGTGCCTCCTGACGTGCCTTGCCGCCGTGTTGTATATGCTGATGATGCGGTAGCAGGCGCGCATGCCATCGCCGCGGGTCCAGATTGCGGGGGCAGCTAGCAGCTGCGATGTGAGGAGGGAGACGTTCAGGGGGTTCGAGAGATTGGCCAGGAGGGTTGTTGTCGTCGAGAAGATCTGCTCGGTGCGCGCCTCGTCGTGCACGTCCTGGTAGAGCCTCAGGACGGTCGTGAGGAGCCGGTCAATCGACATGGCCGCGGGTCGGATCTGGAGGGCGGATGGCCTTGGTTCAATGTCGGTCGCGCGTTGCGCTCACAGGAGCGGCCGTGGAGAGCGTAGACATGAGAGAGCACTTGGTGTCGCTGGGGGCGC
Source organism: Lasiosphaeria hispida (assembly GCA_033439745.1). NCBI lineage: Eukaryota > Fungi > Ascomycota > Sordariomycetes > Sordariales > Lasiosphaeriaceae > Lasiosphaeria > Lasiosphaeria hispida. The sequence goes on from JAUIQD010000003.1 coordinate 4,248,697, forward strand.
GTGCGTGACGTCGTTGCCGAGGTGTATGCATCTAAGCAGGATATGCGCCAAAATAGCTCCTGGGCCACGCACTGGAGCAGCATCGCGTACATTGGCACATGCTTCTACACTGAACCGGAACCTGACCACGGTCAGCCCAAACACCTTCGCAGACACGCGCCTGGCGCTGCAGCCATGTCGGGTCCATCGTATGCATTGCTCTGCCCATGGATTGAAGAAACGAGATAACAGCGGCTAACATGGGAAGCCCCAGACAAATTCGCCGCGACAGCGCGCCGGCAGGGTACACGACGCCCCCGTTCCCTTCGCTCCACGTCCCTCTCCAAGATCCAATAAACAGCCTGTACACGGTCCATGATATCTGGCGCTTCACTGTCATATGGACTCTGATTCTCTACGGCCTTTTCCACCTTGGTGCTGCCGGGATTGCGCTGTTGATGCAGGTTGGCAAGAGGAGGTCCAACTGGAAGTACCTCTGGCTGGTGCCGCTGGTGTACGCCGTTGTCGCTGGTGTCGAGGCGCTCTTTGCGGGCAGTATCGTCGGCTTGATGTTGGTGCCCTCAATTACGGCCGTCAAGAGGGATTTACGTGCTGATTGTGTTCCACAGAGTTGGGGCAAGCTACGTCGCGGGGAACTTTACCATGTCGACGTGGATTCCCTTCGTCTGGGGCTGGGTCAATGCTTTGGTGTTAATTGTGTCGTCTTTCAGGAGCCAGGGGGGTCTATGAATTGGTGTTCACTGCCTCGACGGGCTACTTCCTCTCCCGTCATCTGCGCTGCCTTTGAGGCAAACGCATAACAGCCCTATCGCCGTCAAAATGCTACATTGAGCGCCGAACCACAGCTATGTCTATGGCAGGAAAAGGCGATTCGTCGTGGCATACCTGTGGCTCGGAGGTAAAGGACACTTTCAAACCATCAACCTCAACGGACACTCAGCAAAAACAGAGGGCGGGGATTGCGTCATAACGGGGTTTAGCCCCTGCAACCCGTCCAGCGGGGCCTAGAGCTGCCTGCCGCGGCGACGGGACCCTTCATTCGCCGACATCTGACGGGAACCACGCCTCCAGCTGGACTCAGGTCTGCAAGTTCCAGCGTTGCAGTGCTACAGCGTTCCAGAACCACCCAAGGAATCAAAGAAAGAGAGCCGCCAATTTCACGCCGCATCAGGTCCTATTATCTCCCAAGCCGCAGACAAAGGTCAATAGGAATGGTATAGCCTTTAAAAGGAGCGAAGGCACGCCTCGTTGGCCAGCAGCCTCTGGCAGCCTTTGTCGACCATCTCGCACTCCACACGAGTCCTCTCCTTCCTAGCTACCTCTCTTTCGACCCGCAGCATGGAAACCACCACCAACCGGCGACGCTGGTCACCAGAAGGGTAAGCAACCACCCGCGCTTTCTTTTCAAACCTGTCTCTTCGTGCTTCATCTCGCCGTGTGGTCTTATCCTCGTCTCTTCTCTCCCTGCGCATTCTTCCGTCATCCACCTCATCGCCCTCGACTTCTCCCCCGACTTCGCCCTGGCGCCAGCTCCTCAAGATGACGGGCCCTACTTCACCACCTGCTACGCCTACTCCTCCTCACGGGAGATACTCTCCGCCTCTCCATCATCTCAACTTCCCAGCCAGCGGAGATGAGCAGTTCACGTGGGCCACTGGTCGTGAAGCTGCCGCGGCTCGTCATCGGCGCCGATCCCGCGAGATCCCCTATGGAATCGAGACCCAACTCCGCGCCTCCTCACTCCCCTTGGACCTGCTGGTTGACCCGCATAGCCGGACCCCCTCTGCCTTGTCCCACTCTTGTAGAGGAAACCTAGACACGTCGGAAGACGCTGACCTGACCCTGCCGCTCCTCAGCCCCTCAGCCGCCTCGGCCTCGCACTCGCCCGACCGGGTCTACTTCCCGCACCAGCCAAAGTCCCTCTCCGGCATCGCCCTGCGCTCCTTTTGCCTAGGCATCGGCCTGGCCCTCGGCGTCGGCGGCACCATCGCGACTCTCGTCTTCACCTCGAGCCCGCTCTGGCGCCTGCCCTTCTTCGTCGGCACCCTCGCCCTCTTCCACTTTCTTGAGTTCTGGACGACAGCCGCCTACAACACGCGCGTCGCCGAGATTAGCTCCTTCCTGCTGACGGCCAACTGGCCCGCCTACGCCATCGCCCACGCCTTCGCCACCCTTGAGTCGCTCGTCACAAGCCTCGTCTGGCCGAACCGCGCCTGGGCGCCCTTACACAGCGGTCCGCTCCTGTGCCTCGCCGGTTTCGTTCTCGTCGTCATTGGGCAGACGGTCCGCAGCGTCGCCATGGTTCAGGCCGGCCCTAGCTTCAACCACATGGTGCAACAGCAGCGCGGGGCCGGCCACGTCCTGGTCACGTCGGGCATCTACGCGCGCCTGCGGCACCCAAGCTACTTCGGTTTCTTTTGGTGGGCTCTCGGCACCCAGCTGGTCCTGGGCAATCTGATTAGCTTCTTTGCGTACGCCGCGGTACTGTGGCGCTTCTTCAGCAGCCGGATCAAGCACGAGGAGGACCTCTTGGTCAGGTTTTTTGACGAGGAGTATGTAGACTACCGCAAGAAGGTTGGCACCAAGATTCCCTTTGTTCCTTGAGGGAGCTGAGAGAAGGCTGTGTTTGGATCGCACGTTTGGTTTGATGCATCACGGGTGGCGTATAGAGCCTTGAATAGCGGAGAGGTTTGCAGGGTGGACTTGGTAGTATATGTACTATGGGAGCATCACCTTGGTGTACTATAACGCACGGGACTTTTAGCTTGATGTATGTGGTATAACCCAATCCAACCTTTCAGAATAAGAAAGCCCCTTTGCCGTCACCGCTTCCTCAAGTTTAAGCATTACCCATCTGTTGAATATACCATCTATCATACTCAGTCCGATCCCGATAGCCTCTAAACCGTCATATATACAAAAGAAATCTATTCAATTCTCGCCATCCGTCGCCGTATCTGTCTGCGTACCCTTATGCAGGAGGGCATGTCGGCTGACGGCCACTTGCCATCGCCTTACTCACACTGCCGTACTTGGCCTGCCACGCGTAAAAGTACATGAGGGCCGCAAACGGCTGCCCGAGGATGGTAAAGGACACCCAGAAGATGATGTTGCCGAGGAGCTTTCCGTGGGCCGACTTCATGCGCTCTAGCGGTGCCGTCATCTGGATGAGCGGCAGCTGGAGGAACATGCCGAGGAATGCCACACCTGAGGACGCGGGGGTTAGTATTTGCTATATGGTGCGGAAATGGGGGAGGGGTGTTACCGATTAGGTTATGGGTGGGGACGCCGACGAGGAGTTCGTGCCTACGCCAGTTTGTCAACACGGATATATTTGTTGTTATGTTGATTTATTAGACGGGGAGATGGCATTCGATCAGAAGGAGGGCAACGGAAAATATCAACATGGCATGTTTGCGCATTTCAGAAGCTATACTGAATTTGCTTCCGAAATACTCCGTCGTAGAGTGGCTGAGTGATTGGAGCAGAAAAAGAGACTTACAAGATGGCTGAAACAAGAAAGACGGTTAAGCTGGAAGCCCTATGGCTCCATCCCCTCGAGCGCATCGGGGAGTAGACGTGACGACGGAAGAACTGGTAGACAGGCTTATTCCAAGTGCGCCAGTACATGCCAAGGCTCTCGCTGTTCCCTGTAAAACCGTGTAGTATCAGCTCATGCAATGAGAGTGGAAAAGGGGCCACATACACCAAGCATCGTAAAACGAGCGGTCCGCAAATTTGGTCACCTCAGCCAGGGCGTTGAGGAATGACTGGAATAGCGCGAAGAAACCGGCCAGCCAGATGACAAGCGAAATGGTCGACAGCTTGAGAAGCCGCTCGAGAATAGACGGGTAGTCGAGCGAAGCAATTTTGTCGAGGGAGTTGCGCAGCACCGGTACAGCGTATTGCGCACTAGTAAACCAGATAAAAACGCTTAAGCAAACAACCTCTCCGAGTCGCTTGAATACAAAGAGCCACCGAATCTTATCTGTACGCGGATATGCAGGCTGGTAAACAAGCGTGGGCGCCCACCAAAAGTAGACGAGGTTGCCAATGGTGATGTTCTGAGGATACGGACACGTCTTGTAGATCTCCGGGAGTGCATCCAGCTCGCCCTTGACGGGGTGGAGGTAGGCGTGGCGGAGATCACGGTTGGTGAAGGCGTACGAAGCGGTCTTCAGCCAGACGATGATGGCGTGCATTTCGGTCAAGGTACCGATTAGGGGGTGGTGTATGTGAAAGTACACCATATACGTGGTGAAGGCTAGGGCAATGGTGACATTGACGGCATGTGCTCCCCAGACGAGCTTCCAGGTGGCCTGGAATTTCTCGTTCTCGTCTTCGGTCGGGCTTGTTGTCCCATCACGCTTCTCGGCTCCGGCCCGCGAACTCCTAGCTTGCTGGGCAGCGACTAATTCGATGAAGTAGGCGATGATGAGGTGGCATGGAATGAGAAAGTAAAGCGATAGGCCTAGTCGAACATCGATTCTGCGGAAATCGTGACATCGTATACATATCAAAACACCATACTAAAACACGGGGGTTAGTTCGCATTCAGTCTCTACTAGCTCGGAACGGTGGTGAGCAAGCAATCACCTTTTGGATGTTTTCAATCACCAGACGAAGGTTACCAACAACTTGATATATTGTCAGCGCAAGTGTCTCATATGAATGGTGGGCTGGTAGGGTTGCCTGTTACCCAAGACAATAACCATCAGATTACGAAATCCCAAAAAGCTGGGTGTCTCAGTGGTGTCATGGCCCAGACATGACGGTCGCGATTGCGAGTGAATAGCCTCAACATGGCGATACTTTTTGCGAAATGTCCTCCTCAATTGCTCTGTCGCGTCGAGAGCGCTGAGAGCGCCATTTGCTTGGGAGGCGCTGTTGCCCCTCTCTCGGTTGACAGGATCGACTGAGACAGCGGGCCTGGTCCTTTGTGTGACGCCATCGCTCGCGGGGTTCGACTCGAGGCTCGTCCCCGTTGCTGTCGCTTGGCTCATGTCGAGGTAAACATTGGTTGCCCGACGGGCAATGTGTAAAAGGCAGGAAAGTGTAGAACAAGGGTATAAGAGGCGTGAGAGGAGTTGCACGATGTGTCGTACTCCAACTGGGATATACCAGTTTTGTTGGTGGCAAGAAGCTCACCTGTCGGATGGTGCCGAGCCTTGGCGCCACCGTCCTCGGAGAGGTCCTCGGGATGGATAGGTAAGGTAGCTCGCATAGGCCGAGGAAGCAACGCGAGAATCTGGAAGGATCAAGGGCCCTCTGGCGTTGTTTTAGCAAGTAATGGCCAGGACTAGTTTTTAAATAGCGGGCTAGAGCCAGTAGACCCGGAGAACTGATTGTCTTAAACAAATGGGAATTGGCGTGACAGGGGGGCTGAGAAGTCAAAACGCGGCCAAGATAAAATGGCATTCCTCAAGTCTCCAGGATATCGGTTTTCGACGGCTTGCGTTCGGGTATTATTGACCCATGTAAAGAATGTGACGAGAGGTCTTGGACCACTGTTGGAGCTTGGTATGCAGATGCACCCTCGGGTTCGGGTAGGCAATCAATGGGAGGCAGTCAACTTGACTCGGCTCGATTCGCAGCATGCAACCCAATATCGAAGCCCAATCGTGCTGGAGCCGGGGTGTCGGACACAGTTGGCCGCAGCGATGCAGCGATGCAGCATCACCCAGAGATAGGGTGCGGGTGCATCAAAACGGTTTGCACATGCAATTATTTGCAGCGTCGTCACAACGGTGGGGCAGGGGGAGCACCCAACCCAAGCTGGAGCCTCCGATCGCAGGGGTGTGATCCGACAACCTGTGGGTTGCAGGCTCGGGCGGCCCGATAGTTGATCCAGGGGCTCCAGACGAGCTTGGCACGACAGCTGTGTACCAGCTGCCCAGCAGCAGCCTGAAAGAGCAGCTCACCGCACGGATCCTATGCTGGCTTAGCTGGCTTTGGGCCTTCTGCGCGACCGCGACTTCAAAGAACACCAGCGATCTGGGGTCCTCGAAGTATATTCACTGCACAACACCGCACCCTTTTTTTATCCTCAGGAACGGGTCAACGCAAATCAGTAACAAAGCTGCCGCATACCTATACTAAGGAGATGCGGGCACTTATACACAGCAGTATACTAGATTTGCACATATAGCTAGCCCTGCAACCAGCGGCGCAATAGCGTATCGGCGCGCACCAGCAGAACCTAAGCAGCCTGTCGGACTCATGAGAGTCTGAGCTGCACACACCATGTCTTACGATCCTCGCGGGGACCATGACAAGGGCTTCGGCGGTGGACACGATGGTCCCCCGAGGGCAAGAGGCCGCCGTAAGTCCACATTTCTATTCTTGCGTACCTTCCAATGAGCCGGCGACATCTTCAACTCAGCTCATCTCCCCACTACGACAACCACACATCCAACCACACATCCACATTGGAGATCAAACAGCTTCAAATCACCTATGCGGTGCTGGCTAGAACGGCTGGTTGTTCTCGCTAGCGCTTCGAGGTGCCGGTTCAACCATTCTTGCCCTCCCTCTCAACTTGCCTTGAGACCCTTGCCGCCAAGATGGCCGACGGCAATGGTGACAGTGTCATGCTTGCCAGTGGCCGAACCTCTTTTGCCAGCGGCACTTCTACCAGTGGCAATCGCGGCGTGGAGAATAATCAGCTAATTTCCGATCAAGGTCCGGTAACTGACTATGGCGCAACCATCGTCAACTGGATGCGCCATCGCCAGCCGCGCTACAGAGGATCCTACTCTGGCGAGGTCGAGAGACCCAGTGCCAGCTACATCGTGGACGTGAGTACTTGAAGGACTTTACTGCGAAAGATCTCTCTGACATTCCTGCAGATGCTACCCCCCCATGCCAGAGTCACACGACCAGCCGACACGGTGCCTACCCGTCACCTTCACTCATCGCTGAATAAAATCAAGCACCCTATCAACGTGGTGAAATGGACTCCGGAGGGCCGACGGCTCTTGACTGCCTCGAGCAGCGGCGAGTTCACCCTCTGGAACGGCACTGGCTTCAACTTTGAGACCATCATGCAGGCTCATGACTCAGCGATTCGCGCCCTGTCCTACTCGCACAGTGATGACTGGCTGGTCTCTGCAGACCACGATGGCATCATCAAGTATTGGCAGCCCAACTTCAACAACGTGGAGAGTATTCGTGGCCATCAAGATCCTATCCGCGACCTTGCCTTCAGCCCTACTGACTCCAAGTTCGTCACGGCCTCGGACGACTCGACACTCAAGATCTTTGACTTTGCTGGTGGAGTAGCCGACACGACATTGTCAGGCCACGGCTGGGACGCCAAGAGCTGTGACTGGCATCCCACAAAGGGACTCGTTGTCTCGGGTTCCAAGGACCATTTGGTAAAGCTCTGGGATCCCAGAACTGGTCGTTGCTTGACGACCCTCCATGGCCACAAAAACACCATCACAAAAACCCTCTTCGAGAGAGTACACGGCATGTGCTTGGCCACAAGTGCCCGGGACCAAACAGCACGTGTTTTTGATCTTCGGATGATGCGCGACATAGTCCTCCTTAGAGGACACGATAAGGACATCTCTACCCTCTCTTGGCACCCCGTTCACCCCAATCTCCTTAGTACTGGTGGCTCGGATGGCTCGCTTTTCCATTACATATTGGACGAGCCAAATACTCCGGAGGGACAACCGAGCTCAGTTGCCGTCTACGATAGCCCGGACCCTACCTCATGTCCAGCCCAAACAATCTACCCCGCCCACAAGGTCCCCTATGCTCACGACTTTGCTATCTGGTCGTTGGACTGGCATCCCCTCGGACACATTTTGGCCTCGGGCTCAAATGACCGCATCACCCGGTTCTGGACTCGATCCAGACCAGGCGAGGCTGACTCTTTCAACGATCGTTACCACATTGGAGAGGCAGCGGCCGAGGCGCAGGGTACGTGGGACCGCAGAGGAAATCGGCACATGCGGCAGGTCGAGGAGGAACAGGAAGTGGAGGATGAGATGGACGGTTTAGTGGACCAAAAGATGCCACTGAGACAACCCCCGTCGGCTTTCCCAGGAATTCCCGGCCTACTTCCTCAATCCGGCGGCGGTATCTTGCCTCCACCACCGCCCATGATTCCCGGAGTTGGCATCAGCATGGGCTCCGGCCCTCCGCCGCCGCTGCCTTTTCCTATTCCTGGAATGTTACCTCTGCCCGGCATGGACCCGAAAAACCCGCCCGATCTAGCAGCGATAACAATGATGATGAAGAAGGCGGGAATACCACCCCCTCCTCCGCCCGGTGCACACCTACCCCCCGGAATTCTGCCCCCTGGTCTTATCCCGCCGCCCAACTTCCCTCTCATTCCCGGCTTCCCACCCCCGCCGCCGGTCCCGCCTACCAACATGCCCACCAACATCCCTCCTAACCCGCCCGCCAACATGCCCGCGAATTTCGGGTATGAGGATGCGAACGATTCGGGCAGAAGACGGGCACCGCTTCCAAGTCAGGAAGAGAGTCTTCGGATGGAGCAAGGCAAGGGCCATTATACGCGGGTTCGATAAGAATATAAATCAGAAGTGAGAAAAGGGAGCGAAGCCGGTGGGAGGAGGTATCGCCCTGTACATATAGCTCGCCAAGTGGTGTTTCGGTGTCGGGTCAAGATAACAGATCGAGCAAGACTCTGGAGTATTTAGCCGTAGTGGGGAGCACATTCAGACAGTTTGGGGCCACCCAGGAGAGGCATGGGGAACAAAGGGTGGCCGGTGCACATTGCATCGATGGTAATGTCCTGGCGTTAGGAGGTTTAGGCATGGGAACTGCAATCCAATTAGGGTTGGAAAATGCTGATTTGGCGCCTTGTACCACAATGTAGGACATAGTAGCAGCCAGCACAAAGAATCAAGAGACTTCGACTGATTGTCCGCAGCGAAGACGACAACAAACACAAGTCTGGTGACTACGTTCTGTTGATTTACAGTGCTTTGTGATTCGGTACTATCTAGCTATCTATTGTACATGCGATTCTTGTTGCTTCCCGTGTTGTTAATACATGCGTAGATAAAACAGTTGAAACATGCTTGCGCAAAAGAGTCTCTTGAGAGGAAAGGTAAACAGACGCTATGCCATATGCAACCCAAAAAAAAACAAAAAATTACAGCCATAAATAAATAGCCTATCCACGACCGGAAAAGGAAATGGTATTGTTACAGATGTTGGAACACATGATGCCAAATGATAAAAAAAAAACACAAAAATGAAGGCACATCTTGATGCCAGAGGAAATGCAGCCAGGCCAATCACCCAGGCCTCCCTTCGCCGCAATGATGATGATGCGCCCAAGCCATTGTTGCTGATGGCAAAGCTTCCCTCCCACTCCACGTGCCCGCTTCGTGTACTTATTTCAAGCCGGCACACCCGACTACCCTTTTACTTGGCGGGAAACGCCTTCTGGCTGTCAGCATACTGCTTGATGATCAGCGAGCAGCTCGTATCGGCACACAGCCTCTTGCGGCGCTGCGGGGGCAGCTTGGTGGCGAACTCGAGGCCGCTGGCGCGCTCGACGGCCTCGATGGGGACCTCGAAGTCGGTCAGGGGCTTGTCGTTGGGGATGCGGGCGTTGGGGAGCACAAAGGCGCCGAGGGCGACGGGGCCGCCCGGGGTGGCGCCCTCGGCGTAGATGACCTTGTAGAAGTGGGTGGGCACGGCGACGTTGGGGGGGTTGCCGATGACCTCGTAGCGGACGTACCACTTGTTGTCGGCAGGGTCGCGCTTGGGCAGGTAGAGGGGTCCCGTGACAATGCGGACCGAGGGGTACGAGGTGGTCAGGCGGCGGCAAAAGTCCTCAAAGTGCGCCCAGTAGTCGCGGTTGAAGCCCTCGCCGACCTGCGGGCACATGTTGGACAGGAAGAAGGTCTCGTCCATGGCCGCCTGGCTCCATTTGGCGTCGGCGGCGGGGACCTGGTGGCCCCGGTCGTAGCCTGACCGGAAGTAGTCCTTGAGGTGGGCGCGGAACTTGTCGGGCACGGCGGCGTCCTCGACGAAGGCGCTGTTCTTGCGGTCGCCGCCGCGCGTGGCCAGCGAGGCCGCCGTGATGTGCTCGGCGACCCAGTGCGGATTGCGCGTGCGGCGGTCGTACGAGGATATCAGGGCGGTGCGGGAGGCGAGGTCATTGACGGGGCCCGGGAAGCCGTACTCGAAGAGGCCCGAGGGGTTGACGGGGGCGGCGGACTGGCTGAAGACTTGGGTGGAGGGCACACCCGGGGCCGTCGTCGGCTTGGAGATGGTTGTCGTCGTGGTGGTTGTCGTCGCGATGGTGTCGAGTTTCTTTTCGCTGGATCGCAGCGTGTACATGGCGGCTGTGGCGCAAGCTCCGGCTCCAGCGCTCACGGCGGCAATGACGGCGAGAGTGGTTTTGGACATGGTGAAGAGCACCTTTCGGCGTCGGCGGCTTGCAGAAACTATGCGACGCGTATTTATACGGTTTCGCGCGCGTGTAGGCAGCTGGGAAGCAGAGAGATATCAGGCGCTGGCTGCGGTGACTCGGTCGTGCTCACGCGGTTGCGACGGGCCCTCGTGGCTGGGACGGGGTGGGTGGGTGTGTGGTATCTGTACGGGTTCAAGTGCGTGAAAGTTGTCTTGAATTTTTGCTCGATCCGATCAGCCCCCCTGCAGGTCCCGAGGGGCTCAACAGGCGTGTGGGACTCTGCACCGGGTTTGCACGACCCCGCTGGAGCCTCATCACACCCCCAACATCCCAACACCCCCAAACCCAAGCGCGAGGTGTCACCCATCACAGGACGTTGGGTGTGTCGTCATCGAGGAACACCCGTTGCTGGGTTGGGTGTTGCGGATGGAGGAGAGAACCTGCCCATCGCGATGTGGACTTGCAGCTCGCAAACAGAACATACAAACGAAACTTCAAACTATGGATCACATCGGATGGACTCGACGGTTGGTTATGCGAACGAGTGAGGCGGCCGAGTTGAGATAACCGGCATTTGAAATGGCGCCGACTCAGCCCCCTGTCAAAGTGCCAAAAGGCCGTTTTGGCTGACTATGCCGGCACATTACAAGAGCGGCTTCCTCGGTCTGAAATGGCCGACCTCGTGCGTAAGAGACCAGAACCCAGCCAACTCCGCGTGACAACGTGACGATATTCCCCGAAACAAGACACACTGACTGGTCGCACACGGTAGACTTAAGTTCGCTGCACTAGAGCACGATAAGGTTGGCAGGCTTCTGACAAGCGCAGGCTCCCTCGCTGTGAGTGGGCAACGGCCAACCTAAAGCGGCAGAAGGCTGGGGATGGGGGATGGCATGGTGGATGATTACTCGCTAGCTTAGCGGTACCTAGCTTTCAGACGATACACACCTGTAGGAACCTGTAGGAACCTGTAGCAGTCACCGGCAGTGTACCTCTATGGCCAGGCCATCGAGGTTCTCAGGGCTGTGTGAGACGTCCAGGCAACTTTTGCCTCCCGCCTCTCCAACATTTCCAATTGCTGTTCCACCCTTTGTCCCATCCACCTAGCCCACACCACTTCCACTACCTATATCCTGCCCGACCGAGAGACTGCCACCTCCGCCCTCCTCCGTGTGGAAGTCTTCCAGAGCAAGAGTGAAATCATAACGCGATTCCGACCCATTTCGCCCCTCCGCGTCGCCGGTTGCATCGGCCGCTGCCATCATGGCCGGCATGGACAATGACACCCGCGGGTGGATCATGTGCATTGTGAGCGGCATTGGTGAGCGACAGTGCCCCTGATACCCTGTCTGTGTTCCCTGATTGACCGCGACTGTAGCCTGCACCTTTGGCGCAACTATCGTCTGCGTTGATGCCCTCGTCCGCCTGTTCCCGGGGAAGAAAGACTTCAGGATACAGGACAGCAATGCCTTTCTCGCTTGCTCGCTCAGCCTAAGTTTTGGCGTTATGGTTAGCCCCTTTTTCCGTGACAATCTGGGCCCCTCCGCCTGCTAACCATCGCGTAGATATTCTCGGCCTTGTATAGCATGTTGCCATCTGCAATGTGCTATCTCGCCAAGGCCGAGTGGGATCGCCAATCGGCCGGCTTCCTGACCATGAGCTGCTTCATCGGGGGCTTTGTCGGCATCCAGATAATATCACGCGTTGTGCACCAATATATGCCATCGCACATTGTCGACTGCGACCACACCCACAAGGAGCACTTTGACGAGTTCGAGCCCGATCCGCACAGTCGCCACCCCTCAAGAGCGAGCCGTCACCGTCGCCGGTCGGTGCGGACCATCTCCTCGCGCTCAATGACCGAGGTGAACGGCCATGCCACAGAGTTCACGCCCTTACTGGTGCCGGAGGGCGAACAGAACGGCCATTCTGTGCATCCCGAGCCACACAGACACATTTCATCAAGGGGCGAGGCCATTCCCCACTTCCACGGTTCCCGTGCCCATGCTCCAGCGCAAATTAGGCGGTCGTCCCTCCGTGAGCTTCGGAGTTTTGTGAAGTCCTTTGTCAAGGACAGGCCTCATAAGGCACACTGCGATGAGTCCGACTCCTGCTACGGCTATTCCGAGCCTTGCGGACAGGAGTGTGATAAGCTCAAAACTACGTCTGCCCTTTCCTCGCGGAGCGGAGCCCTTCAACGTACCAACACAGGCACGACCTTGTATCCTCACCTTGAACCTACTGATGACGTACCTGAGGACTACGAAGATGGTGCCACGATCTCTCCAGGGAGCCCGCTTCGCCACGCTAACCACACACACCCACATTCACACTCACATTTGCACACGCATTCGCACACACACTCCCAGGATCCAACCTCCGAGTACACCGCCGACGGTGAATCCCACGCCCACCCGACCACTGTTGACGAGGACAATCCCGACCCCTCGGTCGAATGTGAAGACCTCGAAGCGCAGCAGCAGCATCACCATCACGTGCCCGAGAACGCCTTCCTCTCCATCGGCCTGCAGACCGTCATCGCCATCGCGCTGCACAAGTTTCCCGAGGGCTTCATCACGTACGCGACCAACCACGCGAGCCGCTCGCTGGGGCTCAACGTCTTCATGGCCCTTTTTGTGCACAACATCGCCGAGGGCTTCTCGATGGCGCTGCCGCTGTACCTGGCGCTGGGCAGCCGACTCAAGGCGGTGCTCTGGTCGTCGCTGCTGGGGGGGCTGAGTCAACCGCTGGGTGCCGCCGTGGCCGTGCTGTGGTTCCACATTGCGGACAATCGCTCCGAGTTCGGCATTGACAATGTGGCGTACGCTTGTCTGTTTGCCGTCACGGCGGGCATCATGACGAGTGTTGCGCTGCAGTTGTTTGTGGAGAGTTTGAGTCTGAACCACAACAAGAACTTGAGTATCTTCTTTGCCTTCTTGGGCATGATCATGCTGGGACTGAGCAATGCGCTAGTTACGGAATGATGACTTCTTGTTTCTTCTCTTCTTTTTTCTTTTGCTTTTGGGAGAGGGGCGGCTGGGTTTATGAAGTAACGTCCACGGGGGGTTGGAAGGAAGGAAGGATTATAGGCGTTGACGACATTCTGGCGTCTGGCTTCTGCTTCACAGGATGGAGTTGGGGAAAGACACGAGCTCACATTTTTTTCCAGCATGATTGGGGGCGGCCAGCTCATAGAATCTTAGACGGCAGTAGAAGGATATACGGCGTTGCAGGCCGTTAGGTGACCACGCCTTCTATGAATATTCTATCCCATGTCTCGGCTACTGCACTCTGTCTCGATCGTTGCTGGTCTAGCTGCCATGGAACGTCGTCAGTTCCGAAGAGGTTCCCGGTTTCCGGGCTGCCTGGCCGTTAGACGTCGACGCGCCATGCAACCTCCCGACGGCTAGGCGACGGGACGGCACTTGAGGGCGTCCCTGTCCTTGCTCGGCTGTATTACACACCTCGCGGGAGTGGTGGCACCGCCGACGGATGCTTGCAGCGGCTCATTGTCATGTACCGGCGGGCGATATTATTGGGCTTGCTAGGGGCGAAATTTCTCAAGGATCCGAAGGGGAGAGATAAGGGAAGTTATGTATACTTTTTTCCGAGAGCGATTCGTGTTCTCTTTTTATTGAGTAGCGAAGGGGGTCGCTTCTACCATAGGTATATATGTACATGCATATTTCCAGCATTTGAACATGCGAAGAAAAGTTTTGCTAGCGATATAGACCATCGCCATCATCCTGTCATTTTCAAGTGGGTTGGTAGGTGTTGGTAATATTTCGGAGACCACCCCATCTGTGAGGGCCATTACGGAGCAAAGTCTCCACAAAACAGGCAAAGCCTGATTAGCATAGTGGCTAATGCGTTGCACTTGTACCACTCTCTCAACGACATGCAAAGATCACTGGTTCGATTCCAGTATCAGGCAGCTAATCAGCCCTGAGTTTCAGGGCACACTTTTTTTTTCTCTCTTTTTTCTCTCTTTCTTATCGACCCTGGATAGTCAGCTGCCAACCAGTTCCTTTTCTTTTTGCCTTGTATCGTTATTCCATCTCTTGGTTTAGTGACTTTGAGAGCTCTACGATAGAGCTGTAACATGAGCAAACGAGACTTCAAATGTCTCTACTTTAACAGCTTTTCTTGAAATCATTTCATTTCAACATCAAACTAGATGCTCGGGGGTAGCTAATGCCCAGCGACGCGAAACCAACCGCCCCAAAACACTAAGCCACCCTCGATAATTCCAGACTTCAACACTCACAATAACATCAATCACATGTGGTCCGCTGGCTTAATGGTAGAGCGTCTGACTACGAATCGAAGTTCCAGGTTCGAGACCTGGGCGGATCGACATATGCCCAAGACCATGTCCGGGATTGGGTTGGAATGTGATTATATCAAGGATATCCCATCTACCAGCTTTTTGTGAGTAGCAACTCAACCGACTCAACCGACGTTCATATTGCTTTTTGCTGCTTTCATTTTCAGGGAGTAGCAGCAGAGGCGGTTGCCACCCTGCACTGTAGACTTTGTATCCCATGTACTCACAGCGGCAACACTTTCAAGCACTAAGCAAGACATATTCAAGTTAAAGATGACACACCTGTTTTCTATTCTGTAGAATACACTTTACTCTAGACACACTTCATCCCTCATCCCACCCAGCTCGAGTCAGCTCCGCCCTGTCCTCTTCGACATCGGCATCTGAGACGGGCAACCCGGCAAACAAAACCGCTCGATTTTCTGGCGACTCCCTCTCTCAGTACTGCAAAGATATCCGAATGGGCATCCATGCCCTCTCAGACGGCCCCCCTCAAACGGGCCTAGCCAATCCATTGTCATCCCTCCATCAATTGCGCCACAAGACAAGAAACTGAGTCCATCATCACAATAGTAGCGTTCTTCTCCCATCAAAAAAGCAGCACAACAAAAAGAGGTTGAGAAAGAAAAAAGAATTACTGCCCCATCCCGCCCTACCAAGGAGGCAGGCAGGTAAGGCCGGCAAACAGCAGCCTGACAACAACCCCACCCCACTCAACACGCGACGCCAAAGTCTCTCAAAAGTAAAAACAAGTATAAAAGTTCAGCATCCCCCGCCAGACCCAGCCATTCGGGACACACACAACGCCGTCCATTTGTTGTCCGTTTGTCCATCCACTACACCGGCCAAAAACAACCGAAGCAAGAGCAAATGCGATAAAAAGCAGCCACATGACTGCGATGCTCAATTAACCCCCACCCCCTTAAATTTTCTTCAAACGAAGCTTCTTTCAGTCATCATCGCTTTGGACGCTGCTGTTTCCTCCGTTCGCTTGGCTGGCACCATTCGAGTTCGATACCAGCTTGATGCGAGTTGGAGGACCGCTAGGGGTCGGCTGCGGCGTCTCGGTTGCTGTCGAGGGCGCAACCGAGTTATCCTTGGTGGACGAGGAGGAATCATCAGGGCCGCCGCGGAAATCAGGATTGTCCGCATACTCCCTGTCAAACAGAGTCTTGAAGTATGCCTGTGAGACAAACGGTTAGCTTCTGCTCCTTGCGCTTAATGTCCACAATTCAACATACCTCTATTGTATTCGCATCTTGGCAAATACCGCTGCTTTCCTCGTTGAAGGTCCTACAATTCTTAATCATAAGATCCAAATCTCTACGCAGGTCGGCGAGACTCCTGTAATCCTCCTTCTTGATTTTCTTGGCGATGTCGGCCATGCAGACCGGGCTTGTGATGATGAGATAATAGTCGGCCCAGTCTCGCTTCGGTGGCAGTTTGACGAACGGGCCAATGATAAGACGCTTTGGGGGCTCATCGTCGTCGTCCTTATCGTCAGGATTCTCCTCCGGAGCGTCGTCATCCACCTCGAAGCTCATCAATCCGTCGTAAATTCTCTTGAGGCTTTTTTGGAGTCTCTCTCTCGTATCTGGCGGAACGACCCCATTGGTTGACGCGACAGCCTTTGGACGGCCTTGAGGACCGCGGCGCTTCTTGGCAGGCGGCTCATCGTCGCCATCTTCCGCCTTACGTTTCTCGGCGTTTTTGCTACCTGGCTTGCGGCCGCGCTTCTTCACCGGCGTCTCGACCTCCTCCGTGCTGGCGCGACTAGCGGCCGGAGAATTCTCTATCGATCCACCAGCAACCCTCTTGATCCTATTTTGCTCTCGGCGTTCCTTCCGGGCAGCCTTCCGTGCTGCGGCTTGTTCTGGTGTATCTTCCTCGTCATCCACAGCCATGAGCCACTGCTCCTCGGTGAGACCATCGTCGTACTTCACCTTGGTGCGCTCACGAGCTCCGCGGCCGAGATTGACCTCTGTCTCTTCCTCAATTGGGTTACCATCCGACATGTAGATCTCAGGCAGCTCGTCCTCAACCATGAGACGAGGCGTAGATTTACAGCCTGGCTGGGTGCCGTAGACGGGATCGCGATATCTCACTTCGTCCATCTTCTGGAAAGTAACGAGTTCATCATCGCTCCGAGCCAAGATCATGTTTAGCTCCTCGTCGTCCATCTCTTCCTGTTCTGCGCCTTCTGCCATGTCTGCAGTTTCGAGGAGGGTTCGCAACATGGCATCACGGTCTGTTTCGGAAGACTTGTTATCGAAGCGACCGGCTTGAATGACCTTGCCATCCATGTCGAGCTTGTATCTTGCGCGCTCTAGGATCTTTTCCTCAACGGATGCTGAGCTGATCAGCCGAAGAATCCGCACTTCGTTTTTCTGACCAATACGATGGGCGCGATCCTGAGCTTGCAAATCCTGGTGAGGATTCCAATCGGAATCGTAAATGATGACGGTATCGGCTGTTTGAAGATTGAGACCAAGACCACCAGCGCGAGTGGAGAGGAGGAACATGAAATAAGGCGAGTCTGGTCGGTTGAAGTCTCTGAGAAGATCTGAGCGATCCTCCGACTTTGTGGTACCGTCAAGGCGAAGGTATTGGATGCCGCGGTAACGCAGGAAATCCTCCATAATGTCCATAATCGCCGTCATCTGGAAGAACATCAAAACACGATGCCCAGTCGCTTTATACTTGGGGAGCACCCTGTCCAAGAGCTCAAACTTGCCAGCCGTTCTCCACAGAAGATCGTTGCTGATGTTCAGAGGATTCATCTGGTTCTCGACTTCATCGAAAACGAAAGGATGGTTGCAAAGTTTTCGGAGCTGCATGATCATGTTGCTCAAGCCACGAGCACCAGCCTTGCCCCCCTTGCCGTCGCTGACAAGAATCTTCTGATGCGTGACCATCTGTTTGTATAGGCGGGACTGGAGGGCAGAGAACTTGCACTTGATGACCTTTTCGGTTTTGTCCGGAAGATCCTTCTCGACATCCTTCTTGAGACGGCGTAGCAAGAAGGGGCGTAGCACCTTGTGCAAACGACGGATGACGAGAATCTGCTCTTCTTCTGTAAGCTCCATCTTGTCCTGGCTACCGGTGTTGGCAAACGGCGTGTTGAACCATTCATCAAAAGTCTTGACAGACTTGAAAATGTTAGGAAGGACGAAGTTGAGCATAGCCCACAGTTCAGACAAGTTATTCTGAAGGGGAGTACCGGTAAGGATCAGGCGGTATCTGGTGCTGTAATATTGCTGAATGGTGGCGCTGAGCTTCGAGTTCGCGTTCTTCATACGGTGACCTTCATCAATAATCATGTGAAACCACTTGATCTTGCTGAGAAGAGGCCGATCCTTGATGATGTACTCGTATGTGGTGAGCAGAACCTGGAACTTGCCCTGACGGATCTTGTCTTGCTGGAGCTTTCTAGTGCTCGGAGGACCTTTGTAAACAATCTTGGTGACAGATGGCGCCCACTTGTCAAACTCGAGATTCCAATTGGTCAGAGTACTGAGTGGGACGATGACAAGATACGGCCCATTCTGCTGCTTCCTCTCGATTAGGTAGGTAATCAAACTGATGGTCTGGATAGTCTTGCCGAGACCCATCTCGTCCGCCAAGATACCGTTGAGGCTGTTGTTGTAAAGCGACAACATCCATTGCAAACCCTTGACCTGGTACTCTTTGAGTGTACCACCGACCAGGATGTCAGCTTGCCCGGTGACCTCTTCCTTGACCCGATGAGCAACAGCATAATAATCAATCTTGCGGTTAGATTCTTCGTCTTCCTCTTCAACCTCGCTCTCTTCTTCTGGCAATTCCTCGGCGCCCCCGAAGTTGACGGCGGCCTGCCTTTGCTGAGCGCGAACGGAGGATGCAAGCTGGTGCAGGAAACCATCGGTCTGGCGGAGAAGGTGGGTAATGCGTGTATCCTTGGCTTGGTCAAGAAGCTTGAGGTATGCCTCTTCATCGTTGGCTTTCAAGGCTTGAAGACGCTGCTTGGCGGTCCTCTCGACTCTCTTTTGTTCCTCTTTTTCGATATTAGAATGATGAGAGATCATGAGACGACCAAGCTTCTGCATCTTGCCCCGCTGGGTTTGACCAGCATTGTAAATCTCGCCTCGGTGGTTGTGGACAGCCTGCAGGAAATCAACATGCTTCTTGCGCTCGCGGTGCTCGCGAGCGTCACGCTGCTGTTTCTCGAGCTTCTCTGTAATACGAGCTTCCCTAACAGTCTGCTTCTTCGTCCTCCGGTACGCGGATCTATTTGTCGTCATGGCAAGGTTGTCGTAGTGTAGCATCTGCCTCCCGATCTTGTCCCTCAGGGCCCGCTGCTTAGAATACAGAGCTAGCGACTTCATCTCAATGATGGCCTTCCGCTTGGCGGTATCATCTGGGACAAAAGAATCCCCGGATGTGTCCCAGTGGGCCAGGTTGCCAGGAAGGGTCTTGAGTTCCGAGTACCGCGCGCTCATGCGATTGAATACAATCTTCTCGCGGTCAGTTCTCAGCTGCTCAAAGTCTATTCCGGTCGGGAATATGCCCGGAATGATGAGGCGATTTTGTCGTCTCCCGTGTTCGATGTAGCTGATAGACTTGCGCACAAGGTTGCCATCATAGGGAGATTTGACAGTCTTGAAGCTGCGGGGTTTGGGAGCAGACGAAGCCTCGGCTTGGGTTGGAGTAGCACCATTTGCAGACACTTTTGGAGCTTCCTGGGCAGCACTTCCTGTAGCATTGCTTGCGGCAGAAGCTTGAGCAGCTTGCTCAGTCAACGAGGCATTACGGCGAGCACGGTGCTCATATATGGCCTTCTGTATACTGAAGGGAACCCCGACGTTCTTCCCGAGTAGCTTAAAGGCTTGGATCTGTGTCCTCAACAACTGCAACTGTGCAGCTGTGAACTGGCCATGGCCATGGTTTTGGGTGGGGGTTACGCCGGGAGGGGCTCCCGTCGATCCTGCGGGCGCATTCACTGTGGCAGGGAGAGCAGAGGCACCGAGCGCGTTCGACGATGTCGGTTGAGCAGCCTGTGGGCCACCCGGCTGAGCGGGACGACCGGGCTGGTTCCCGTTACCGTTACCGTTCGCGCCGTTCTGCATCTGTTGTATTTGTTGCTGTTGGTGTTGATGCTGCTGCATCTGCATTTGCTGCTTACGAAATTCCTGTTGCCGTTGGATGGTGGCAAGGATCTGCTGGGTCTTGATAAACTCGGGGTCGTTATTGGGGACGCCTTGCTTCTTCAGCTGTTGGTATTTCTGCGAGTAATAGTTAGCACGGGATACTAAACGGCACAACAAGACACGCGGGAACGGAGCGGGACAACACGGCGATATGAGGACGCGACGGGTTTATGAAGGCATATGTATGCGTACCAGGTACAGTTCGTTGGCCTGCTGCTGGGTCATGCCAGCAGCCATGGCGGAGCCATGGTGCTGCACGGCAGCTGGCAACTGAACACTGGCCATGATGGCGGCAGGTATACCAAGTATGCCAACCGGAGCTTGAATTGCTGGTTATTTAGGTGACGGTTCGCGCATATCTGGTGGCGATAGGTCGCGGGTCGGGGTTGTGGAACCCTGAGATGGAGGAGGGATGCGGTCGACGTGCACTCGATGCGGCGCCGGAACAATCCAGCAGTTGGGGAAAATGGCAGGGCGCCGGCGCGTCCCAAAAATTGTGGGTGGGCAATTAGGTGGCGGCGACGATGCACCGGAAAGACGAGAGACAGTAAACGCAGTGGTCAAGGGGGATGCGCGGTCGGTCGCGTCGGTGGGACGAGCGCAAGCTCGATTTGAGGGTGGTGGTTGACCTGTTCAACCGCGCCTGGGATGGCAACGTGCTCTGTGTGGGGGAGGAGAATGCAAAATACAAGAGAGCGTGAATGGGCGTGGTGAAAAAAGTGAAAGCCAGCCGAAGGCGGCGTGGGCACTGTGGTTGCTGGGTGGGGATGCGCGAGGAAGCGCGTGTTCCTTTTTTTGTCGCCGATTTCGAGATGGCCTCGATGAGTCGCAAAGGGAGATTGGTGATTTTTTTGATGCGCGCCGTCACCCTTTGCAATGATGGAGAGGTTGAAGGCAGAGAGCCGAGAAGATTGAATGGCGCGGGCGATGGTCAGCCCGTACTGGCTTTTCCGTGCGCAGCTTTGAGCACGCTTATCTAATGCCATTCGGCTAAACACCGGCACAGACCGAAATCGGATTTTGCGCCACCTTTAACCCCACCAAGCAAGCTCCGAAAGGCTCTGAAGCGCTACCTAGGGACTACCTATAATCAACCCCCTGACATCCCCCAAGGAAACTTGTATCTACATGCAAAGTTGATGCCCCCCCCCCCAACCCCCCAAAGCCATTTTCTTCAGGTTATTCAACCTGATCTTTGGTATCATTCCCAAACTGATAGCCACCTGAAACGCCGTGTACCCAAATCAACCACTCACACCTAAATGCCTGTTTTTACCTCTTCACTCTCTTTTGGACAGGCCCCTCCTCTCCCTCTTCATCGCTCAGCTCTGCATATTGAGTGACAGGCTGGGTGCTCTTCCACGCATTCGTAAACATAGGGTCCTTCTTGGCAACATCTGCATACTTCAAAAGCGCCTCTCGAGGATCCTCGTGAAGCATGCGACTGAGCGGGATGTTTTCTGAAATGTGCTTCTCGTCTGGCTGGCTCCGCATGAAGGGCGTAATCTGCTGCACCTGCGGCCGCATAGGATCCCTCGACTTTCCAGATGCCGTAACCCCGCCACGTTTGTTGCCTGGCATAGCACCGGGGGTAATAATCGAGTCTCCCGAAATGCCAGCACTTTGGTCCATCGTGAAATCGGGGTTGTCATCAACATGCCGCTTCTTGGGGGCTCGGGACATCACTTCCAGGGCACCGCGGCTCGACAGATTTGGGCTGTAAAGGATGTGCGTTTCCGCATTTGCTGAGCCTGTGATGATCTGGTTCAGCTTCGGGTGCCAGTCCACCACGATTAGCGGTACCCCAGGCGTGACTGGTGTAACAAGTTCGGGTCTGAGGTTGCCGGGGTTCAAGATATGCAAGTGACCCGATGCCGACCCGGTGATGATCGATGAGGAGTTGGGTGAGTATCTAATATTTGTCATGGGGAACCTGTCCGATGTTGCAGTATGCTCAACCTTGATGAGAGGCTCCTTGAACTTGCGCGTGTCCCAGAGCTTGATCAAACCGTCGCCGCCTCGTGTGACAACCATCCGCCCATCAGAACTGATGTCGACGCCTCCCGTCCAGGTGCCCGCTCGGTGTGCTTCTCGAACCTCAGCTGTAGGCCGCGTAAACGGGCCGTTGCCGCCATACATCACCAGCGACCCATCCAGGGCAGCTGCCACAAGCACTGGGCTGTTTCCCTGGGGCGCTGTGCCCCACGCAACCGCCGTCATTCTTGTGCGGCCCGCGCAGCCGAGCGCCTTCGACTTGAAGGCAATGACCTGCTTTTGGCTTCTCTTATTGTTGATATCCCATATCCTTAGTGTGCTATCCGAGCCAGCCGTGACACATGTGTTTGGGTCGGATGGATGCCATGTACCGGTCGAGATCTCACCGACATGCCCCTTGGTGTTGTTCATATCGCGCAAGTACATGTCGCCTTTGACAAACTCTGTCAGAGTTTCGCCATCTCTTGACATGATTTTTGCCTGGGGGTGGACGGTGACGCAGAGGAAAACACTTCCAGAAGCCCGGCTGAACTCGACGTGCTGTATCGGATGCGACTCGGATGACTTGGCAGATTTCTTAGTCTCCCAGGGATCGACGCTCTTGAATGCCCTTAGAGTGGTAGGGGTCATAGCAGCGAAGTCGTGCAGCTTGAGGGTACAGTCGAGGGAGCCGGTGATCATTCGGGCACCAGCTGGGTCGAGAGCCAGACTGGTGACCACGCGTTCGTGGGTTCTGAGAACGACTTCGTGCGAGACGGGGAATCTCTCCTGGCCTTCGGAGCTGTCTGAATTATCGGAGTCGTCATCGCTGTCGACGTCAGAATCGACCTGCTTTGACGCGACCGGCCTTACCGGTTCCACCTGTCGTCTTGTCTGCTCTATCTGAGCAGCAATATTTGCCTCCTTCGACTTTTGGCCAAAGGAGGTGGGCAAGAAAGATCGCATGGGGTCCTTTTTGGAAAGGGAAGGGCCCTTGACCTGGTAGTCGTCGCTGTCGCTGTCGTTCATATTGGGAACTGTTGGGGAGTTGGGTTGGGAGAAAAGGTGACGTGAACCGCGGGGTTGGTCGATGATGAGCTGGCGAGGCGGCAGGCCTTAAAGTCGACGATCACCGACCAATTTGCCCAGCCGGCTTGGCACCTGCAGTCTGGGCTGCAGTGCCTCCGTGCGTGGCAGCCCAGACCCACTTGCCAGGTCGGCAGAAACTCCAGTCGTTAGATGAAGTTGGCACAGCTTCCTAGCGGGCTCAAAGAAACGTTGACAAGGAGCACTGTGAGGTGGGATAATGGGGACACTTTGAGGTCTTTTTAAATTTGGTAAACTTACAGAGGCATCCGAGTCCATAATATTTGTTGATGTAAGAACCTATCGTACTACCAGACACTATTCTACTCATCACATTAGTGTATCACATAGTGCGTATCACACAGCTGCGCTAATCTGCCGCGACACTTCTGCCTTCTTCAGCGCCGCCAACCTCTCTTCTTCCTCCCGCTTCATTTTCTCTTGAATCCTGATTCTTTCAGGAACTACCCCTTCCCGAGGTGCCGCAATCTTCCAGTCGTCCAGGCGGTCCCTGCCCAAGGCTTTCAACGTCACGCACTCCACTAGGGTGAAGTCGCCATCTTCCCGGTCAAAGCGGAAAGGCTTGTTGAGTGACACTGGCGGGTTCGTGATGATGCGGAAGTTGCGCAGTGCGTTGCTTGCAGCTGAGTGGAGCATGAGCGGGTGCAGGAGATATATGTCCCCAACCTGACCCGTCGCCTCGACAAAATTGGAGCAGCTCCGTGCCACCCCGTTGAACCACTTGAGGTTCTTCTCTTGTTTGAAGTCCTCGTGCCCACGCGGAGCCATGCGGGGAGACACGCCTTCCGGGTGTTCGTAAAGGTGTTTGGCGATTATGGGGATGGCTTCCGGGCAGATGACGGTCCCGCCTCCGTTCGGCGGGATGTCAGAGAATAGCGGAGTCACAAGGAGGCCCTGCTCTGGGCTGTCAAGGTAGTGCACGAAAAAGTCGCCGTCGACGTGCCACCCATCCAGGTCTTGAGGCGGCACCGGCTTTCCCTCTCCTTCTGGCGTGCCCAAGTTGACAATCAGGGAATCCTTCCACATCTTCGAAGTAGGGGTGATCCGGTCCTCGCCGCCGCAGAGCTCACAGATAGCTGCCCAGGCGCGGGGCGCAAACTCGGAGGCATCAAAGTCAACATGGCACGGCATATTGGTACGCAATCGTGTCCAGGTGGACTTGTCTGTCGGGCTCATACCCAGTCTTGTCCAAACATTTCCTGTTATGGACTCTGATTGCTCCTTTGTAAAAGCCCCGGCGATTCTGTGACATCCAATCAGCAAATCTCGAAAAATATCTTACAACAAAAACCCCTTACTTGATCCATCCGTGGGTCAGGAAATGTTCCTTTTCCTCTGGGGTTAGGACCGAGAGAGGTGACATGATGGGCGGTCGAGGTCAGTTCACAACAAGGAATAATATGAATTGAAATTAACATAGAACTGCTCCTCGTATCACCAAGAGTCTGTTCCTAGGCCCATTTATACTCTCAAGAAGCATCTCTGGAACTGTTAACCCGACTTCAGCACGATGCGGGGAAGAGATGCATTTTAACCACGGCCACCCCATTGGCGCTCCATGCCAACTGTGGGCTCATAAGAACACGAGTTTTCCAAATCGGTGATAGCGACTCAACTCTGTGTCGCTGGTATCATTGCCGGCACCGCTGTCGGGTCGATGATGCTCCACCAGTCGATAGGCCTGCTGCTGGGAGGTGGGTCGATGGTCGCAAGGACGGCAGCCGACCCCATTGGCTTAAATAATCCTCGGTTCCACTTAATTTTGACTTTCCCCAAAAGATTCATGTGGGACGCATTGGTGCGATTCGCATGTCAACTCGCCATCCCCAAACACCCCGAATTCGAGCCCTAGCCGCCAAACATGTCGCTAGATCCGGAGATCGAAGAAGACTACGCGTCGGAAGAAGACTCGGACTTTGCCCCTGAAGATGCGCCAGACAATGAATTACTGTTGTCAGACGACGATGAAGCTGATTCCGAAAAGCCCCCAACACCAGGGAAGCGGAAGCGCTCGGCCACTGACAAGGAGGCCGAGGACGCCGGCTTCGAGAACTCGGGAGACGAGGCTATTATAGAAAAGGGGAGGAAGAAGCGCAAAAAGTCCAAAACGAAGGATGTAGCCGAGGACGACGAAGGTGGCGAGGGGGGCCTGATCAAGACGCGAAGCATGCGCGCCGTTGAGTACGATCTCCCCAAACTGGCATGTTACGGGGGGCTCAAGAAACTGACAGCAGCTTCACAGGAAAGTCGAGCGAAAACTAGCGGCTGTTAGCGGGCCAGTTACCATCGATGTCGATGCTCTATGGTCACAGATGGCCAGCGAGCCGATAGCCAGGGGGGCTTCAGCCACACAAGAAGAACCCGGGGAGTCTACATCTTTGCAGCCAAACGGCGATAATGCCGGAAGCGCCCTGAAGACACAACCACGAGTAACCGCGGCCGAAACGATCGAGGAGCCCGAGTTCATTCGAATAAAGAGGACATACAACTTTGCTGGCAAAGTTCACACTGAAGAGAAGCTCGTCGCGCGTGACTCCGCTGAAGCCAAGCTCTACCTTGCCTCCTTGGGGGAGAACGGCGAGGCAGCTGCGGCTGCGGAAGACGAGTCTCAGCCGAAGCGAATGCCAAAGAAGGCATTTCGCTCTGCCTTTGAGCCCATCCCCGATCAATCAGCCCTGCGAACAGATCTCAACCTTGGTATGTCGGTCAGATTGCGGGCTCGGGAGCTCGCGAACGAGGCGACTGCAAAGAAACTCAACACGGTCGAGAAGAGCCGAATGGATTGGGCTGGCTATGTGGATAAAGCGGGCATCAAGGACGAGCTCGAGCTGGCGGGCAAGTCGAAGGACTCGTTCACCGCGCGGCAGGACTTCTTGGCCAGGAGTGAGGCCAAGAGGGAAGATGACGCGAGACGGGTCAGGCTTGCGAATGCCCTCAAGGCATGACACGAACACGGTGGGCTGCTTCGCAACTCACTGCGACTATGCGATTATGCTTCATCGAGCACAATATTACCAAGTCGTCAAATCGTTTCAACAGACACTACATAAATAATGGAAGCCGAGCGATGGTATGTTCGTTTCTATTACATATTCATTACGCCACTAGCACCCTTCAGAGCTTCGAGATTTTCCCTTGCTTCTCCTGTTCAGCAGGTGGGAGTAACGCCACATCTTGGAACGGAAGATCCAAGAACTTATAGACGAAGTGGAATCGATCACTCCCAAAAAACGGCTGTGCCTCCCCAGCAGAGTTAGTTACCCACAGCCACGGTGCACCAAACGCTCCCCTCTCAAGCGCCTCCTGCGTCGTCGCTTTAAGCACATCCTTAACCTCCTGCGACGCAGCAGCCGCCATGATAGCCTTCACCTCCTCGCCATTGAACAACCTCTCCGCCCCCGCCTTAACCTCTTCCCCCTTGAATCCAACAGGCGCTTCAGACAACGCCTTGGCCACGTTCTCGGGACGCGTGAGGTTGATCCTAGGGGCCGCCCAGAAGCAGTGGAAGAGGTAGTGCAGACACGTTTCGAAGACGGACGGCGCGTAGATGCGCTGGATGTGGTGGAGAGCGCGCAGTGGGATGATGGTGTGTGAGATGGACATGAGGTCGTCGGGGAGTTGGAGGTTCAGCCCGGGGAAGCGGGCGATGGAGCGCCGCGCGTCGTGCACGCCGTAAGCAGCCTTAGCAGGGAGGGTCCATGGTGGTTTGTTACCTGATCTTTGGTTTAGTTTTGGGGTTGGACCAGGAGAGGGTTGAAGGGTGAGTGTACCTGACCCAGCGTTGATGCCGCCGAGGAGGACGGGGTGGAAGTTTACTTGGGCCGAGTGCGCTGTGAGGAAGTCCCGGTTACGCGTGAGGTCGAGGAAGGTTAGGTAGCTGTAAAGGGACGCTGTCGGGGGTTAGGATGGGAGTTGGGGCCGTGGGAGGGCAAACTCACCGATGTCGAGGTAGCAATCGATTTGGCCGCCCATGATTCAATCGGCGTCGAAAAGCCAAGCCTTGAAATCAACTACAGAAGTGGTAAAGGAGACACACGTGGGGTAAATATTGATTGATAGCTCCAAGTTGTTTTATTCATGCAGCAGACTGTCTGGTCAGCAAGCTCAGCGATTGAGCTCTCGCAGCTTGAACTTCTTGGGGTACAATTCCCCGACACGGGCATTCATGCCTCGGCTCCCCACACGGCGAATGCCGGAGGGGCGGGGGAACGGAAACGGTCCACCATGCCGGTCTGTCTCCTGAACCCACAGTCCACTTAACCCCAGCTTTAAGTACTGATCAGTAATCCACCCGTTTACGGTGCCGGCGGCCCACCACTTTGGCTGTTCAAGGAGTCGCATATAGAGAGCTAGTTCCTGTCGCCAAACTTTGGAATTCAGGGGAGTTTGGGGCGGACATGTTTAGATTGCCTTGACGTAAAAACCGACTTACAGCATGGCGACCAATGGAGAACAGCCAGTGGCGCTGGTGGTAGGCGCATCAAGAGGCATCGGCCGACAGGTTGCGATTGACCTCGCCGCCAACGGATACGCTGGTGAGATGGGCCCATCCACTCGTCCCAGGAGAACATAAGAACATACTAAAACCCCCACAAAGTCGTCGTAGCTGCCAAGTCATACAGTAAAGACCCAAACACAACCCCTTTCCCCCCCGACCCCAACTCCCGCGCCTCCACCATCACCACCGTCGAGCGCGAGATCCGCGAGGCCGGCGGCAAGGCGACCGCGATCCCCGTCGACACGAGCGACGCCGCCAGCGTCGAAAGGCTGATAGCAAGAACCATCGCCACGTACCACCGCCTCGACGTGCTCGTCTACAACTCGGGCGCCATCTGGTGGGGCCCGGTCGAGGACACCACGATGAAGCGGTTCCAGCTGATGCAGCGCGTTAACGTCGAGGGGCTGTACGGCGCAGTGCAGGCCGCGCTACCCCACCTGAAGCGGCGCGGAACGGGGCGCATCGTCGTCGTCAGCCCGCCCATCTACAGCCGCTTCTTCCGCGGCAAGACGGCGTATGCCGTCGGCAAGGTCGGCATGAGTGTGCTGACCAAAGGGCTGGCGATGGACTTTGAGAGGCAGGGGTTGCGGGGGATGGCGGTGACGAGTATCTGGCCGGCGGTGGTGAGTGGCCTGTGACATGTGTTGATTTTTTAGGTCTGGAGTGTTGTGCTAACTAACACCCGGGGAAGTCTATCGAATCAGCCGCCACGGAGCCGTTCTCGCGCAAGGATCCGTCTTTTGCCAACGACCTGAGGAAACCAACTATATTCTCGGAGGCCATTCTCGCGATGCTAAGTGCTCCGGCTTCAGTAGTCAACGGCCAACTGGAGCTAGATGAGGACTTCCTCAGGAGGCATGCCGGGATAACCGACTTTTCAAAGTACTCAGTCATGGCAGGGTCTTCGCCGCGCAGGATTATGCCAGCCGAGCTTCCCGACCTTACAGTTAAGGAGCAGGATGACGAGGGGATGAGGCATGATAGTGTTGAAGACAGAAAAGCTAAACTGTAGATATAGGGGGTGGTTTGCACTGGTGCGAGAAATACGATTTCGATGGCCAAGAAAAAAGCTACGCGCTGATAGATACGCATTACAGAATGATAAGGTCGCTACCACTTATCAATTACCAGGTAGCAAGCATTGGCGCTGGAGCTGAGAAACTATCGTCCGAGGACTACCATCAAAGCTCGTTGCAGAGACCGATTCTATAATCAGCAATAAAAACTTGAAGAAAATGCCGGCATGCGAATACAGTGTAGCACAAGTTTTCTTATCACCTCACCTCCTCAAGCGTTTAGAAAGCCCTCTGTCCCAGACTTCCCCTTTTCGCTTCGCAGATTGTTCAACCTCGTCGGAAGCTGGCCCCTGTGGCGCCAGCTGTAGGTTTCGGTTTACTTCCACACGGGCCATCTCCCGGCCTCGGGCATGTCCACTGGAAACAACATCTTTTGCTGCCATATCCTTGGACGGTTGCTCGAATCCACCCCCCGAACCGTCAGTCACGGGTGGGGAGGTTGGTTGTGGAAATCTGAAATGTGGTGAAATCGTGTCGGTGGCAGCTCCCACTTGCTCGAGCTGCCAGTTGTCATTAGTCACTGTTTGAGAAGTTAAATCCTCCACCACCGGGAGAACAATGTCTCTATGCCTCCACGAGGACCTGCTTTCAACTTCGAGAGTCTTAAACAAAGCCCTATCAGCCTTCGGTTCACGAAACCAGCGATGTTCCAGTGCTTGTTGGGCTGTTGGTCGGGCTTCTTTGTCGTGAATCAGGCAGGCACGGATAAATCTGTCCCCATTTTCCGAAATTGTATGCGACTCCCGTATGCAACTGAGGACATTGTCGAGATATTGACTGATCTGGGTTTTGTTCCTGAAGCCCATACGCGGGATTTCCGGAAGTTCCTCTGAGCCGACGAAAAGCTGCAGAGTGAGCATGCCAATAGCCCAGATATCGACGGAGAGGTTGTGTCCTTGCTCTGGGGTATGGCATTCACTGGGAGGTACCGGCGTCAGCTCATAATGCTGTGGGTGACGAAACGACGAGCAACTTACGGTGCTCGGTAGAAGGTGGTCCCAACTTCCGACCTCATTCTTCCTCCGCTGGCCATTGCAGAGTCACCAAAATCCGACAGCATGATTCGATAGGAAACATCTGGTGCTATAGCGCAGAGTATGTTCTCGGGTTTGATGTCACGATGAGCAACCCCTTTACTGTGGATGTAGGCGACACCTCGAAGCACCTGCCAAATGACCCATCGGATCTCCAACTCCTTAAATGTGATATACCTTGCGAAGAGCGAGAATAGGTCTCCGCCGGTGGCCAGCTCGGTAAATATATACCTGCCGCGAAGTCAGTGACCACGAAAAACATGCTATGTTGGAAATTCAGATGGGCAAGTCAAACATTGTCTGGTGGGTCTGAAATGCTGCTTTAATTGAAAGTACGTTTGGCTGACACAGTCAGTGCTCGACTCCTTGCCAGTCAACTTGTCTTGCCAGCCCCTTACGTGATCTAGGTAACTCATCAAGATAGCTTCTTGCCGAATTCGCTGTAGTGTGCTGGGTGGGTGAGGACCCCTCCTGAGGCTGTGAACTTTGCAGACCACCTGCTCCCCTGTCTTGACCTCTGTCGCTAGATAAACAACGGCATGAGCGCCGTCGCCTATTGTGCGATCACTGACGATGAACTTGTCTTCAAAGAGCTAGACATTGCGTTAGACACGGGTTAAATGTGTTGTGACAACCATACCTTCAGTTCCCTGCGTTGGCGATGGCAAAGCCCGAAGGAAAGCACCTTCTCAGCGAGCTGGGTGAACCTAAATTTTATATGGGGAGCCATGGTGACAACATCTCCGTTTTGGAGGAGGGCCGCCGGTGACACAATTGGTCCCTTCCCTACAAGACGACCATTGTGATGGGTGCCGTTACAAGACTGTCGATCCCGTACAAATACCAGCGGACTGTGCTTTGGCTCTTCGTCGACAATGATGGAGAAGAATTCTAGATGATTTCTCGAAACTGAAGCGTCCGTGAATACTAATGCGTTGCTGTCTGGATCACGCCCGATTTTGATGGTCTGGTGTGGGAACACCCAGAACCGCCCTGAGGCGCAAGTTGTCAGTCGTGAGGTACTAGTACAGTGCTGGGCAGACCCCGATAAAAATGGTAAACGGCCAGGAAAAAACAGGGTTTAGACAAGATGACGGTAGGAATACCACGAGAAACACAAGCCAAGTTGATTCACTGCCTTGAAGCAAGTGCCTAGGCTAGACCTACCTGTCTTAGGAGGTTGTGTGCTCCTGTCCTCAAAAGACACAGAAGCCACCGCTTCCGACGACATTGATAAACTCGATCCTGGGTTGCTGCGACAGGGTTCGGTCATGTGATAGATACTATGTAGAGAATGACAGCTGGTGGCGCATTCCATACATCTAAATCTGTTGAGGCGTGACTCAATGAACACGGTGAAGGTTGAGGATTGATGGCTCAGATGACAGAAGTCTGTCAAAACCTTTCGTTTTATTTTGGTAGCTTTCTATATAGGTTGATGGCCACTGAGCACCTGCGGAGAGAAATTACGGAGCTGCAAGCTTGCTTGGAGCTGAGCTTTCGAATAAAGAAGGTATCACCTCGTGAGGGGGCTATTCACTCCTTCCCCCCTGTTATGTCGAATAGGCGCTAGAAAGGTAGCCAAGGCGGGTTGAGTGGAGAGGCATGGGGGTAGACGGCTGGATTTGGAGGGGGAAAAGAGGGGCAACAGAGGATTGGCGCGGGGATTCTGCCCGCATGGGCAGCCCACATGACTGCTAGTGTTCTTATAACCAAGGCTCCTCCTCCCCCACGAACTCGACCCTTTCCTGGCCACAACTTCAAAAGAAGTCTCGTCCGCGAACACAGTTAGTACTGGCTCTAGCTCCCCCAAGATTTCCCATTTTGCTAACAGTAGCACTACTTATAAGTCCAAGATGAGAGCTAAGTGGAGAAAGAAGCGGGTGCGTAGACTCAAGCGTAAGAGGAGAAAGATGAGGGCCAGAAAGTGAGTATCACTAGGCGCCCAAGCTTGCCAGCTACTAATCCCTCCACAGAAAGTAAACACTCGTAGCAGCTTGACCCCAATCGGCTTTGATAATCATCGCTCAAGTACTGGCGGACTTGTTCGCGGAAGCTTGTCGCCTCAAGCAACCTATGATCACTTCAAGGCAGCATACCTCAAGGGATGGGGCTGTTTTGAAGCTCATGCTAGTCTACTGGCGAACGTGGCAGCACGTGCATAACATTTATTGAATAGGTGGTAGGGATTAATCGTGGGTTGAGATGGTGCGGGGAACAGCAGGAGCAGCTCGATGTGCATTTGCAAGAATCCCAATCCCATTTCCCTGGGATCTGCTAGCAATTTAAAGCAACTTCGGCTTCGCTGCATATATCCGCTTGTGGCATTCTCTTGGCAATACTGAGCAAAGAAGCCGTTATCCAGAGACCCATTTTTAACCAGAAGTCGCATCTAGTTGAGCATAGTTGTGTGTAAGAGCCCTACCTTTGTGCCCTGATTGAAGTTTCCCCTTCTGCAGCTCTGTTTGCTGGGTGATGTGCGGTCCAAGCTTCATTGAATGAGGGGCACATCAAATTGTCTCACTTGGTGATATGGCAAATACATCAATTAATCACAGATGTCTTCCGCAGATTGGAAGGGTAGAGTAACGAAAGGGATCTAAGTATGCTTAAAGTCGTTTGACTTCATATGCACTGCCGCGAATGTTTCAATGGTGGTGTTCGTCCTGCCAGTTACGCGCTAGTTCTGTTGGCGGCTTGCCACTGAATGGGTTTGAAGTGGGGCTGTAACTAACAGTAGCTGTCCTGAGGCGGTGAGATGAATCCGCGCCAACTCGAGCCGGCAGAAAAAAAAAGTTATGGTGATCCACCTTCTCAAGTCGATTCGGACAATCGTACACAACAGCCGATATCTCACCCCTGGAATTGGCCATACGATTGCGATGGTGGACTCGTCGATAAAAAAGCGAAAGCAGCGACTTGAGGATAGCTCCTCTAAGGCTAAAAAGAAGAAGGTCAATTTCGAGCAGCAGTCTGCTGGTGGCGCATCCCACTCCCTCAAAATCTCGAAACTCGTCAAGCCCAAGATCTCACCCCCTGTGATAGGTGAGCTCGAGTCTGGTACCATCCTGGGAAGAGACAGAGCTAACCAGACAGCCAGCTGTGACATCTGGGATTTCTCTTCCAGCATCGATTGATTTCCTCGCCTACGATAAGACCGAGAATACAGCAGCGACCACCAAGAAGCGGAAAAATGCGCCAGCGCCAGAGATGCTTCTGCATTCGACTTCGCACAGATCGCTAGACTACACGGCTCGGGAAGACTGCCCTCAAGGCGTAGACCCGCTGGTACGGCACTTCATTGGCGTGTTTGATCCGAAGTCCGGACAGGTGCAGGTCATCGAGGCGAAGAAGATGGTAGTGCGGGGCGCTGTACGGTCACAGAAGGCTGCCGACGATGCAATGGTAGAGCGTTCTATCAAACAGGTTGGTATTCCATATTTCTTGTGGTTAAGTATCTGAATTTAACTGTTTTGCAGACCAATACGGACATGAGGACAGATCTTGGAGAAACATTTGGAACGAAGAAGGCAAGGAAGGCCATCAAATCCAAGGTGGAAAACGCAATCACATCAGGCAAGAGGGCCGACAATATGGGCTCAGGAGATTTGGCCATTATGGATTCCATCAAGACCGCCACCCAGAACATGGCGACCCAGGAAGAGCTCCAGGCTGTCATCGACGGCGCCCGGCCGGTACCGAGGGGCCACTACGACGCCGAAGAGATCCAAGATGTCTATATTCCAGCTGAAATCATTGGGGCAGAAGTGCTCAACGCGATACCGGTCATGGACTGGCAGGAAAAGGTTGAGGCGCAGCAGGCAGTTGAGGTTCCTTCGCGTTTTGTTGCGAATCGCATCAATCGTTTGGCTCACAACGAAGGCGCGGTGGAGAGGCTACGGGTCGCGCGCTACCTGCTGTTTGTACTCATTTTGTGGGCGACTGCTAGGCAAGGTAAAGAGCGCGGAACAAAGATGATCGGCAAACGGGACCAGCTGAGAGAGCTGATGGCACCAGCCCCGGAAATGGTGATTGAGAACATTCGTCGAAAGTTTTCGGACAACGGAGTCATGCGCAAAACGCATGTTGATCTCCTCATAACGCACTGCTGCGTGTTTGCCAGCATCATCGACAATTTTGAAGTCAACACATTTGATTTGAGAGAGGATCTCAAGATGGAGCAGAAGCAGCTCAGTCAGTATTTCATGGAGGTTGGAGCGCGGATGAAGCAGGCAAAGAATGGCGACAAGGTCGACCACTTTGCAAAGCTAGCGTTACCTCTTGTGTTTCCCAAAACCCGGAAGATACGGAGCAGGTGATTGTTTTCTACTTGGCGGAAGTCTTAGCTCTGTATTGATGAGGTTGAGAGACGAGGATGCCATACATTACCTAGTGGTGGTATCATTGTAAGGGGATAAGGGATGACCCTGACTTGTGGAGTTTATAGAGGGGTTGGATGGGTGGTCAGGGGCTACCGAAAGGATGGTCGGCGGATTTGACGTTCACCCACCGACCGTCAACAAAAACGAACCAATAATTGGCACTAGTTTTGGGGTGTGGCTATAACTTGCAAATGAAACAAGACTTAAGGCCCTGTACAATGCATACCTTCTTTTTTCTGGGATTCAGGGACTGGGCACCAGACATGCGAACCTAATCCTGAAGGGTGAAACGGGTTGAATCATGAAGGCTTGTAGAGTGAGAGTTGGGGAGAGATGTAAGGCAAGGTAGAACTCCTCCCGAGGTCCCATCCGGGTTGCAGCAGCAGCAGCAAGTCAGCGAAGGGCCAACACAGCGTCGAGCCTGGCGGCACACCAAAGGGGAGTCGGCATCCTACCAGCGGGCACAGACCAGACCACAACGGCGAGGCGGGAGGACCTGGCCAGACGGGACCCTCACGAGCTCAGCCAAGGCCCGACTCGGGCGAGTGCCATAGGGCTGGACCGAAAAGCCTTTCCTCTCCATTTTTTCCATTGCCCACTTGCCTGCGCCTGCTCTTTGCTCTTCCCCGTGTTTTTGGAGCTTGGGG
Organism: Lasiosphaeria hispida; assembly: GCA_033439745.1. NCBI lineage: Eukaryota > Fungi > Ascomycota > Sordariomycetes > Sordariales > Lasiosphaeriaceae > Lasiosphaeria > Lasiosphaeria hispida. Next base: position 4,283,333 of record JAUIQD010000003.1, read on the forward strand.
TTCTGGTTGTCGGGGCCCCGTCCGGCAGCACACAAACTTGAGCCGCATCCAACGTGGGGAAAAGTCTCCCCACACAAACGGGTTGAACGAACACCGTCAACTCCAAGTTATGACGCCACTGATCTTCAAGAAAACCACTTTCGCGATGCTATTTAGACGCGTCTATGCGATGGATTTACAAAATGCGCGCCGCCGAATCACCATTAGAAGAAAGGGTGCGCAAGAGTTTCAAGGGTGCGTCGACATGCAAATAATTGTGGCCCTCAGTTTCCTAGCAGTATTATTGTAAATTTTTGCATTATGGCCTGACAATCGCAGCATTTGTATTCAGCGCCGTCGCGTTGGGTTTCGTGTCATGGAAATGCGATTTTTTTTTTGAGGTGATTCACAAAGGGGGCTGGTGCCTGCTGCAGAGCTTGGGCCATAATATGTGGGGCGGCTCATTGCATTCGCGAGCTTGATTGGCTCTGGTTCAACCTAGCCGCGAAAGGGACGCGCGAACTGTGCGACCTCTGACCTTCTGTTCTTGCCTTGGCCATTTGGCAGCTCGTTTTTCTGGCCCACACCCAGGCAGGAGCGAGAAGAGCGACCTCTCACTCTGCTCTGTCAAAGGCGCGTGCCGATTGCCCTCTCACCATTCCTACATTCAACTACCTCATTGACTGGATGGACAATAGCACCTCCTGAACTTTTCTGCATTTATCGCCTCATACCGTTCTGACCCTGCCTCTGCTGGCTGTGGAGTTCATTTGCACCCTCAACCAAGTTTACCTGGCTTATGCGGTCGCAACACCATCTTCCCTCTTCTCTCTTCTAACACCACCACCACCACCCTCGCGGAGCAGCAGGCCATCGCCACCTTTCCAGTCAGGTATTGCGAACGCGCTGTAAGTAAATATCATCGCTTGCCCATCGCCACCACCAGCATATCATCCCATCCCATCCCTCGCCCCAATTCTCATCGTCTTGATGGATCATGGTGTCGCACCACTACTATCCACGTGTCTGACCTTCCATTGACTCGTTTCTCGCAGCTTTGAGCATCTGCATCACATTTTCACTCACCGATATCTGCGACAATTGCCATATCACGCTTAGCCACCCTTGGATCGGCCAATCGACACCTCCATTTTACCATATTTTGCATTAATCAGCGAGTGAAATATGCCTGCGAAGCGCAAGCGGGATGCCTTGGATGGGTTTGACCCCAACAAGTCCGATCCCGAGGACGATACCTTTGATCCGACCGATGACAAACCTCGACGGTCAACTAAGAAGTCGCGCTCTTCTCGGCCAAAGAGCTCGAAAGGCAAGCCGTCCCGTCCTGGGCGGCGCACCACGTATCGAGGTTCCGACATTGAAGACGACGAAGAGCTCTCGGATAGTGTCCAAGAAGACTCGTTTGGAGACGACAAGGATGAAGATGAGGAAGAGTCGGAGGAGGATATGCCAACCAATGCAACTGGTCGACGAATGCGACAAGCTGCTGTGAAGCATATGTCTTACAAGGAGGATGACAGCGATGACGAGAGCCCTAATGAAGAATCGGATCACCTTCCAGCAAGGAAAAAGGTGGATACCTCGCCAGGCGGATCGAAGTTGTCGCGAATTGTGATACTCAAAGCTAATCCGACTTTGCGACCCCAGCGATCGAAGCGTGCTAAGGAAGAGCCGACAATGCCCCCACCGACTCGCCGCAACACAAGAGCGCGCACAGAGGAGACAGAGGAGCTCCTAGAACTGTCAAACTCGGGGCGACACGCTCGGCCGGCCCGTGCTGGGACGCGGAGTAGGAGTCCGGAACCCACAGGTCGGGCGACCAGAGCAACGCGCGCTGGAAAAGGCGTGAAGAAATTGCCTGATCCTATTGAGGAGGCAACTCAAGAGAGCGAAGTCCAGATAGAGGTTGACGAGCCCGCTGAGGCGGTAGACGAGCCCGATGAGGCAGCAGACGAGCTTGCTAAGGCGGCAGACGATCTTGCTCCGAGTGAAGACGGCGGCAAGGAGCCCGGTGTCGCTACCAACGAAGACGATGCGCCCCAAGAAGAAGTTGCCGAAATTGCCGAAGAAACTCTAGCAAAAGCAGTTGATCAGGCTGCCGAAGATGCTGATGAAGACGATGAAGACGACGCCCCGCTCACAAGACGAACCAGAGCGGGTGGTCGCGCAGCTGTGGCCGTTGTTGAAGAGGAGGCAGAGCCAGAGGACAATGCCGAAAGAAACGGAGCCGGCCGCCGATTAACTCGCACATCGCGTCTCCGCGGCAAGAAGAATCTGCAGGAGCCGAGCAGTGATTTTGAGCCTGGTGAAGAGTCAGGCGAGGCCGAAATTTCGGCCTCAGAGGCTCCAGCAAAAAATACAGGGCGTAACGCAAACAGCGCCGAGGATGAATCGTCGACTCCGACACCCGCCCGTGGCCGCGGAGTCCGTAGTCGCAGCACCAGGAAGACTCGACGCACCGAGCACGATTCCGGGGATGAGGAAGTGGAACTTGACAAGGACGAGATGGCAGAGGAGCTGGAGGAATTGAGACAAAGCTCCCGCTCCCGGCCTCGTCGCACTCGCCGGCGATCTCCCTCGATCCAGTATGAAGAACGCACTTCCAAGAAGCGTCGGACAGCCAAACCTGTCGACTATACCATCCCGCCAATTGATCTTGCGGCACTTGAGGTTGACGAGGAGGAAGAACCCTCACAAACCCCCGCCAGAGGCCGCAAAGGCGGAAAAAGTGGTGCCAGTCAAGCTTGGGAGCGTAATCTCAACAGCACATATGGCCCGTTTGGTGGTGGCGGAGGAGCCGGATCACTCTTTGCAGGCCCATGGGGTACTGGAGCCACTGGCGGCGTCGACTCAGATACCAGCGACGATGAGATGGTTCAGCGATCTGGTATCGGTGGCACCCTTGGCATGACACCGACTTCAGCTGCACCACCTGTTGGCCTGTTTAACCCCCCGGCCCAGACTCACAACGCTGATGGTTTTGGAGGTGCTGCCCCGAATGTTGGCAAGGTGAAGAACACGAAAGCACTTGCTGATGCGGATCCCCTCGGTGTCGACCTGAACGTCGACTTTAGCAAGGTTGGTGGCCTACAAGGTCACATCGACCAGCTCAAAGAGATGGTCCAGCTTCCTCTTCTCTATCCCGAGCTCTTCTTGAAGTTCCATGTCACACCACCTCGCGGTGTACTCTTCCACGGCCCTCCAGGTACCGGCAAAACTCTGCTTGCTAGAGCTCTCGCGAACTCGGTAGGAACTGGAGGTCGCAAGATCAGCTTTTATATGCGAAAAGGAGCCGATGCCCTCAGCAAGTGGGTTGGTGAGGCAGAGAAGCAGTTGCGTCTACTCTTTGAAGAGGCTCGGCGAACACAGCCGAGCATCATCTTCTTTGACGAGATTGATGGTCTAGCGCCCGTGCGTTCAAGTAAGCAGGAACAAATCCATGCTAGCATCGTCTCCACGCTTCTCGCCTTGATGGACGGTATGGATGGCCGCGGCCAAGTTATTGTCATTGGTGCCACAAACAGACCCGACAACATCGACCCAGCTCTACGACGCCCTGGCCGTTTCGACAGAGAGTTTTATTTCCCTCTGCCTGATATTGAGGGCCGCCGGTCTATTCTTGATATCCATACCAAAGACTGGGGCCTTTCGGACGAATTCAAGAATGCCCTAGCGGACAATACAAAAGGTTATGGTGGTGCGGATCTCCGAGCCCTCTGTACCGAGGCAGCACTCAACGCCATTCAGAGGACCTATCCGCAGATTTACAGCTCAAAAGAGAAGCTTGTTGTGAACCCTGATAATATCTCTGTCCACGCTACAGATTTTATGCTCTCTGTCAAAAAGATGATTCCCTCATCTGAGCGGTCAGCCTCCTCGGCGGCCACGCCAATCCCCCGGCCTGTCCAGCCACTATTAAGAGACCAATTTAAAGGTACTATCAAGATGTTGGACAACATTCTGCCGCGCCCAAAGAAAACTACGGCGCTTCAAGAGGCCATGTATGAGCAATATCAGGATGCAGACCACGGCTTTGGAAGAGAAGCCATGCATCAGGACTTCGAACGGTCTCGAATCTTCCGTCCCCGCCTACTCATCTGCGGCACGCCTGGAATGGGTCAGAATTACATGGCTGCTGCGTGTTTGCACTATCTGGAGGGTGTCCATGTTCAGAACTTTGACCTTGCAACCCTGCATGGTGATGGAAGGGTCAGAACCTCCCCTCTATCCGCTTAATGAACCATGCTAACTATAATCAGCCCTTGGAACAAGTTATTGTAAGCCTCTTCACGGAAGTCAAACGACACAAGCCGAGTGTCATATTCATCCCCAATGTCGATGCTTGGTGGAGCAATCTCAACGACCTGGCACTCACAACGTTCACGACAATTCTCAAAAACATACCGCCCGCTGACCCAGTACTGCTCCTTGGCACCTCGGAGACTGCCCCAGAGTCTATGGACCCAGACCTTCTTCATGAGCTCTTTGGATTTTCCAAAAAGAACAGAGCTTTTGTTGAAAGGCCAAATCGGGAGAATCGCATGGAGTTCTTCCAGAATATTGTCGCACATTTATGCAAGTCTCCCTCGGAGTTCCCTGATCCCGCAGACCGTAAGAAGCGTGTCATCGAAAATCTCCCTGTGGCCCCGCCGCCGCCCCCGAGGACTCTTACCAAGGAGGAAATCAAGGCCCAGCGGAAAGCTGACCTTCATCACCTAAACATGCTAAAAATGCGGCTACAGCCGATCATGGATCAGATTCACCGCAAATATCGCAAGTTCCGGCAACCTGTCATTCCATTTGCCCAAATTGCCTACTTGTTTGACGAATCAGACCCACACTTCGTACGACCGGATGTCGCTGAAGGCGAAACACGGCCTTTTGAGATTGCCAAGGACAGGGAGGGGACAAATGGGGTCAGGGAGGTCGCCACGGGCAAATTTTATTACAACCTTGAGACCACCACCATTGAGGAGCGTCTAGCAAATGGCTATTACGCCCGACCAAATGATTTCTACAAGGACATCAACAGGCTGTATCTCGATGCCAAAAATATCGGCGATCGAGATCGAACGCTCAAAGCGAACGAACTACGCACCAATGTCGAGGTGGACATTCACGACATAGGGCAGACCCTTACTAATCAAGGCATCCGTTTTGATGATATATACCAGCGGCAACTACAGAGAGCCAGGGAGGCCGAAGAGAAGGCGCGTAAAAAGCAAGCCTTCCAACCTGTCGTTGACTTAATCCAGTCTGATATGCCAGATGGCGATAGCGACTCTCAGGGCCCCGTCGGAATAGGGCTCCCGTTGCCCCGAGGGCCGCACACTACCGGTGCACGATTCATGGTTATGAGCCCCAAATCGAGCCCCCACCCTCTCACAAATGGCACATCGGCGTCTTCTGGCCAGGGTGGCGAGGATGTGGTTATGAGCGATGTCAATCAAGACACGCAGAGTCAGGCCAATGAGATGGGTCCGCCATTTCAATGGCATCGGCCTGAGCCCCGGTCACTTGGCGACTCGACAAGAGCGACAGCTGGAACTCAAATATCACAGCGCTCGGCATTCACGGCGGTCCCCCCTGGCGTATCTCCTTCCGCCATTCTGAATGATGCCTCCACTACCAAGACTTCGGATCCGTCAACAAACCGCGGCTCTGGAAACTGGAGCACCCAGCGCACGAATACCCAACATACCAATGGCCTCAATGGAAATGCGGATGAGCATTCACAGCTTGTCGACACGCAGTCCCAAAACAGGATTTCCTTTCCCAGCCAGGGGACTTCAAGTGAGAAAGACTGGGCACATTCGCAAGCCGCCGCCATGGCGCAGGGTATTCTGCCCGCCCGTATGGGAATTCACTTCCCCGGCGGTGTCCTCAGTGACGAAAGCAGCCCGACATCTTCGCAAGCACCGCGAAAATCGACCAATGTGACCAGCCTGGACAACATCTTGAATGATGATACTCCTACAACAACCACAACCAATACTAGCAGCAGCGGTCCACTCACGTCTCTACGCAACTCGGGAGTCTCGACAACCTCTTCGCAGCAACCTATCGTCCACGAGGGCCGCGTGCTCGAGTTCCACAACATGCTCGCCGATCGCACTTCGGGCTGCAGTGTCGAGCAGCTGGAGCAGATCAACCGCGAGCTGATGGATGAGATCTGGAAAACGCGCGGCGAGTGGAACCGCATGTCGGTGCTCTCTACACTCAACTCGGTCTTCAATGATACTATCGGCGACATTGAATTCTTGCAGGGCAAGCTGAACCGGAGCCGGAGCATAACAGCGTCGCAGGAGCAGGGAACGCAGCAGCAGCCGGAGGGGGCCGGGGAAGGATCGTCGGCCGAGTCTAGTACTCACGAGCCGCAGAAGAAGAGAGAGGCTTTTGTGAGGTTGAGAGGGGATGCTGCTTGATGATGAACTTGAGCACTGGTCAGTTGGCCACCCGGGGTGATGATGAACTTCACCCTTTCCTTTTTATTTTACGTATCGCGTGACAAAGCTTCGCGCAATTTCCTATTTATGGAGCTGGCTCAAGGGCATTTGATTGGAGTCAGTCAGGATGGACAAGGCGGACGGACAGAGAGTGGACTGATTGATGGACATACGGACGGACATAGAGCGACGGTACCTTGATCTCACCTAGGATTTGATGATGAATGGCTGGCTGCCTGGGATGGATGAAAAAACTGGATTGGAGGCGCAGCCATACATGGATGGGTACAGGTTGCCCACTTCTTTAGGTACCTGACTATGTTAAGTTGAGACTTCTTTTGCGCATCTCTTTTTTTCTTGTGGTCTCATGTGTGTGTTTGTGTGATAAGATATTTGTGCGGGTTTGGGTGGCTCGTTTGGTTACTTGAACATGCTATGGGAGGGTGGTCTGGTTTATTTTGCCTTTTCGCCGGCACATTTTGGGTTCTGAGGTAGAGGGGTCAGGAAGCATGAGAATGAGGAGGGGGAGCACAAGGGGGTCACATATGTTGTTGTCTCTTTTACTGTACTACTACAACCTATATATTCCAGTATCGGGTGTTCGAACAAGTAACGTGAACTTACGGCGTGTTAGTATGGCCGAGATTGAGAGTTCATCGGCGGGAGTCAACCAAGCCCCTGTCCCGTCAATATGTGTATCAAACTTTACTTCTCGGCGTACCAACGAAGCTTGGATGTTCGCAGATCCAAATTTTGCTATTCTACAGTCACTGAAATCGAATACACGTCTGTCTCTGAACCATTGTCAACAACGACAGTCCGTATGACACACATCCTAAAGAAAAAGCGCGATATAAACGGCAAAAGTAATCGCCTTCACCGGGAATTGAGCCCGACGGGGGGGTCGAACCCCCAACCTTGAGATGCCTGGAACCACTGGAGGATTCCGTAAGAGTCTCACGCTCTACTCACGCTCTACCGATTGAGCTAGCCGGGCTGGTTGTTTGCTGTTTGTTGAGAACATGGGTTAGTTGTGTGGCTTGTACACGGTCGGTGTCCACTGGGAGAGTTGAGCGACGAAGAATTTTCTTGAGTCTCCCCAATGTGTTTATCAAAGATTCGGGCTACGAGTTAATCATGAGGTGGGGTGTCTTGGGTGGACCAGGGACAGTACAAAGGCAGATAGCAAAAGGTTTGGGACATGAGTGCTGGCGCCCCTTTTCGAGGATCAACAGAGACATTGCAAAACACCAAGACTCAATGATTCGCGAAGAAGTAATTACGAATCTATGTCTACCAAACTCCATAAATAACTACAATAAAAAATCCAGTACATTCCCAAAACATAACCTCCAGCTTTTTCTTCCTTTTTTGACATCTATGTGACACCCATGACATATCCATTCATCAGGCAGTCACCTCGGCGAACCAAGTGCGCAACAGTGCCGCCAACGCACCCGGGAGATCCTCCAAATGGTGCACAATGAGGTAGTACGGGAAGGGGAAAGAATCGAGATAGCGGTGGATTACCGGCATCCCATCCGGTCCGAAGCGCGCCTCCTTGAGTTCGAGCACGCTGTGGCCCTTCTTGTTCTGCGCCGCATCGTCCATGACGATGAACACAACCATGACGCGTTGCTCCATAGCCTCGCGAAGTAATGGCCGCAGTCGCGCGTGATCCTTGGACTGTACCAGCCCATCGGAAAGAATCAATGCCAACTGCCAGAGGTCCTCGCCCGCCGAGCTTCCGGTTTGCATCAGGCGGGCGTCGCGGAAGTGGTCAATCGTATCCCGCAGAAGACGACACATGTCGGTCATCTCCTGGCGGAAGGTGAAGTGCTGCAGCATGCGCGCGCCGGTGTCGTGGGATGCGAATAGGGGCGCCGTCAGCTCGTGCGCAACGAAGACGTCGGAGCCGAAGCCCATCACACCGACTTGACCGACCTCGAGCATGGTTAGAGCGCGTGCCACCATGACGAGTGACTCGAGAGCGAGCCGGCCGGAAGAGGATGAGTTGTCGCCCATACTGCTACTGTCGTCGACGCAGAGCAGGATCTGGTAAGATCGCTTGCTGGGGATGCTACGGCGCATCCAAATCTTGTCGCGCTTGTAACTCGAAGCAATGTACGGGATGATCTTTTTGATGTTGAGCCGCTTTCCGGTGCGGAAGGAGCCCGAAAGCTTGGTTGATTGAGATGGAGTGAGGATCAGCCGGAGTTGCGAGGACAGTGAAAGGGAGAGAGAATGTGTCTTGGTTTGGAAGGCTGTCCACATGTCGAGGGCTTCCGAGAAATCTCGCAGCGTCTTGTCGCCCTCATTGAGGTGCGTGGCAGAAAGCCGAGTAGAGGTCTCATCCACCTTGTCAACCTCCTCATCTGCCTCTGCCTCTGTCCTAGGTACTGCGTCGTCTTCCTCATCCAGGGCTCCTTGTCGTGTGGCAACACCAGTGCGGCCATCTTCACGATCCGTCTTCGGGGCATCGCGCAGCTCGGTCAAATCCATATCCTCCATCTCAACGTCTTGCTTGATTTCGTCCTCCGGGGCATCATCAACCAGAGCGGGGTTTCGACCATTGTCCATTTCAGTGTCGATCGCCATCGCGTCATCCATGGGGCGGACCTCCTCGTCCGTGGCAGTGCCTAGGGCCTGCGCATCGGCCTCGGCATTGTCGTCTTGGAGGTGCTGAAACTCGGCCTTCGCCATGTCATTGGATGTGTTGTCCATCTTCTCCTGACTCTCTGCGGGTTTCTGGATATCACGCTGGCTCTTGTACCATCGCTCGAGTGCGTCTCCGAGTTTCTTGAAAGGCTGGGCTTCGTTCGCATCAGCTGCATCCGGGTCATCGGAGGGCCCTTGGTCTTGATCTGCTCGCGAGAGAGCACCCCTTTCTCCAGGCGCGGCGTTTTCCTTGTCTGCCGCTTTCTGGCCAACTGCTCCCTGGTCTCGCTGGGCGGCCTTGTTCTCGGATTGCTCTTCCGTGTTCTTGTCGTTATCCTCAACCTGGCCTCCGCCGGTCTGAGCGTCGCTGGGAGCTGCGTTATCCTGATCCGCCACAGCCTGGTCGTCGGGCAGCTGAGGTCGATCGGGTTTCTTTTCTTCGTCACCCTGCTGTTGCTCTTCCTCCTCCTTCTCCTTGTCCATATCATCAACATCCATCTCCTCTTCCTTGCCAAGCGCATTGACGTCCTCCTCAACGTGCTCCTCCATGTTGCCTTCATCTTGCTGGGCCTCACCGGTGTGCTGCTCCTCGTCCCCGCTCTCTGACCCCTCTTCCTCCTTCTCATCAAGTTTGCCAAGGTCCTCGACATCAGACAAGTCGGACAGGTTATCATCCTCCCCTGACACAGACTCGTCGTCAATGTCAATCACCATATCCTCTGGTAGTACCAGCGTGTCATTGTCGGGCACGTTCTGGTCCTGGTGATTGAGGTCCTCCTGGGGTGCCGCCTCTTGCTCTGCAGCAGGATCTCCCTCGGCCTCGTCGGCCTCCTCCCCCTTTTCACCGCTATCTTCCGGCTTGGTTTCTTCATTGTCCTGGGGTTGGTCCTTCTTGTTGTCAGACTCTTCAGCTGCAGTTTGCTCGTTTTCGTCCTTCTCTCCCTTGGAATTGTCGCCCTTCTGGTCCTTCTCCGCATCATCTTCACCGCTGCCATCCCACATTTTCTCATCAACGGCCGTGGGATCTAGATCATCCACATCACCCGCCTCATCCTCCCTGTCCGAATTGTCCCCATCTTCCTCTCCAGACTTGTCACCCTCGTCCTCCTCATCACCACCAACGCTTCCCATATCTCCCTCCAACTCATCCTCACCCATGTCGACGGCGTCTTTGTTGTCCTCGATATCAGTCTTTGTCTTGTTGTTAGGATCTTGCGCGAGGTCCGAAAGGTCCTCATCCGCCTTAATATCTTTGCTGATATCCTCGGCACCGTCGCCGTCACCCAGACCGGTACCACTCTCGACCTGGCCAGAGTCTCCAGACTTTTCTTCGCTCTTTTCCTGCGGGCCGCAGAAACCCTGCGCTGCGATCTGAACAAAAGAGTTGCTCAGAGTATACCCCATCCTACACGTCGTCCTGTGCAGCTCACGAAACTGCGCGACATTGTGTCGGCATGCTGCCGCGTACTGCTCTAGAATAGGGAGTACCACACGCAGTAAGACAGTGGCCGGGTGTCGGATGACGGGCTGGCCCATGTCCAAACCCTTGAGCTGCTGAAGGAGCCCATCGACCGCCTCTCCGATCTTTGACATGCTAAGGGCATCAATCGACTTATCAAGACCGTCGCTGTACTTGAGGAACCAGCTTGCCTCTTCCGTGGTTGTGGGTAGGACCTGGATTGCCTTTTGGAAGTTCTGGAGAGCAACAAGAACCTTGCTGGAGAGCGTCAAAACTGAGTTCGTGAAGTCGTCGGGGTTATTGCTTCCGTGAACGCCATTCACGGCGTTGATGGTCTGCGTGTTGGTCCAGAGACTGATCTGCTGGATGATGAAAGCGATGTCAGGCCTGCCTTGCTGTATGGAACCAAGAGAATATCGGAGACTCTCGAGTTCCCGTTCCACCTCTGCTTGAAGCTGTTCATGGCTAGATGAGCTGAAGCCAGTCGGAAGATGAGGCAGCTTGTCCTGAGCAGAACCCAATGCGGTGAAGGTATCCAGCCACTTGCTGAGCTCGCTAATAACACCATCGTTGTCCACGTTTCCGAGCTTTTCATGGACCCCAATTAGGTGAATTCCGAACTTGAGCAATTGAACCAGCCAGCGGATGACCTGGGTGTGGTTTGTCAACGCCGTTTGTGGCCTAAAGTCCCTGTCGTCATCGCTCTGAGTAAGCTCCTTAACGGATGTGATAGACTGCTCGAGTGAGTTCGCCGCTCCAGCGCTGCGTGAGAGAGATTGGCGCTGGCGGATCATGACGTAAAGAACGCCCTCCAGATACCCAATGCTCCGAGCAACGAGTTCGCGGTTGAGATCATCAGAATGGTCTAGCGCTGCTTGTCGACAGCGAGGGGTAAGATCCAATGTTTTGTGGTAGAAGTACTCGATGGCATCCAGCGAGGAGCTGGCTAGAGGAGGTACAAGACCAGAATCAACCAATATGAGCTGCGTCGTGCTCTGCCGCCCAAGTTTGTTGGTTCCAAGGTTCCGGCTGAAACCCATTCCGCGGATTGTCTTGAGAGTGTCATTGTAGAGCAACGTCTTGCGCGTCTTGAGGTGGAGGATCAGCTTCTTGGTCTCATCGGTCAGTTCGCTTGGTGTCTCCTTGCGTAGGGTGGCAATGGACACCACAAGATCGGTGATGTATTCATCTACCGTGTCGGCAGCATTCACTGCTTCGGTCGGTAGCGAGCCATATTTAGCCATGGCCTTGAGGACACCATCCAGATTGGCCATCCGCGCCCACTGAGGGAGGTTTTGAATGCCTGGGATAAGTGTCTGACACAGTGCCACTGCATCCTTGTCGGCTCGAAGCTCGGACAGAACTGACTGGGAGGCTACGATTGAGTGCTCCTCGTCTGGGAGCCCTTGTTCCATAATCGCCTTGACAGGCTGCTCCAACACAGCGCGAAACTTGCGGACAAGCTTGAAGAGCTTCTGATGCGACTTGCGGGCACTGTCTCTGAGCGACTCGATGTTCTTGTCCCTCCATCTGAACATCAGAAGCACGTCCTTCATCTTCCGATCCAGGGGGATCCTGCCGGTGCGGATAGTATCATTGACCTTGCGCTGGTAACGGCTGTAGTAGTTGATGAAGTTCTGGACTGCATCGCTTATTATGGACAGTGCGGGTTGCTTCAACGTCAGCACATCGAGCTGGCTCTTGAGCTGGCGAAGCAGGTTGAAACGTGAGGCAAATTGTCCGACACTCGCGCTCAAAAAGTACGTCTCGAGAATTCTTAGCAGACCAACGGCGTGGTCCTTGAGGTCTTGACCCTTTTGGAGGATCGAACCTGGCTCGAGAATAACCGCACCATAGGCAATGAACCACCACGCTTTGGCATCGTCATGGCACCTCTTGACCTCCGTGTCGAGCAGTCTCGACCAGCTGGACAGTTCAAGGCGTCGCCAGTCATAAATGGTGCTTTGCAATCTTTCGTAGAGTGCCGGTGCCTTGTGAATCTTTTGGGCCCAGCCACCCTCATGCCACTCGTAAACGAAAGAGTGCAGACGCTCAATCCCGGGGAGGATGCTTGCCAGAGGGTCGTCAATTGGCAGTTCCAACACCTTGTCGCATGCCATGATGACATCGGCGAGGGTGTGATGATGTCCAATTTCATCGATGCCCTTCAGCTCCTGGAAGCGTTTCTTGAGGGCATTGGTGAGGCCGAGTAGTTTCCGAACCTCGGAGAGGTTGGAATCTGTATAGAAGTTGTAGTTTGTCCACTCGGAATTCGCGACAAACGCCTTCACCTGCTCGTCGAAGACCATTAGAGTTGCCGGAAGGAGCAGGCTATCCAGCTCCGGCTCGCATGCGGTGGCGCTGCGCTTCTCGCGAGCAACCCTGCGAGCGACCTGGGTGCATAGTCCACGAATGCACTGCTGGGCATCTTGAGGCGATAAGAAGATTCTCTCATGAACCTCGGCCAATAGGACGGCGAGTTCGCGGCCTCCCTTTTGCAGCTTCTTTGGCTTCTGTCTGCCGCCTTCTTCACCAACAGCATAGTAGTCTGGGAAGAGCTGCTCAAACTCTTCCTGGTCAAACTCCTCCTCGTCTTCCAGGCTGCCTTTGTGTCGGAACAAGCTGGTCCTAGCTTCTTCAATCTTGCGGTCGGCTTCCAGCTTCTTGCTCCACTCCTCATGGAACGTAGCAAAAGACTCGTGGAGGGTATTCCGAAGGTTATCCGGAAGATTTGAGAGTCCCTCCACAGCAACCACGGCATGAACAAACGAAAGGAACTCCAGAGTGCGAAGCGGCAAATCTGTGCTGTCTGCCTTCCATACGGTCCCGCTGAGGAACGGAGTAATCGCGACAAGGGACTGCGAGCAGTCATTCTCTTGAGATTCTGTTGGCGGGACAGCCGCTCTCCCCAGCGACAGACCCATCTGGATACAGCGAAGAAAGCTGACCAGGGGCATTGTCAAGTCTTGATAGGCTTCGTAACGTCCCATCAAGCGACCGATCAGCAACACCACGTTTTGCTCGATGAGGGCCAGTTCGCCAACAGCTTGGGCTGATGGCGTGGAAATAGTGCGCAGGTGTGAGGCTGATACGTCGTTTTTGACCAGGGTATTCAAGACATTATTGAACTCTCCCTGGAGGCCGCGGAGTTCTGCATCGCCAGGGCGGTAAATTGACTGGACAGAAGGTGGTTCGCCCAGCCTTTCTGCCTCCTCCACAAGGAGCTGGGCACGAACACTTTTCTGCTGTCCGGTGAAAGATAGCTCAAACGCCTCCAGGGAAGCGATCTGCTGCTGCAAGCTCTCGTCCATCTCCCGGTGCTCTTCTGCTTCGACCTGCGCTCGGTGATGCGGGTCGAAAATCTTGTCAGGGACGAAGAGCTTGACGCAAGCAAGTGAGAACTGCACCCAGGCAATAGATATGTATGCAGACCGTGGCTCAATCCCCTTTGCTGCGGCAGCCAAAGACATCAAGGCTTTGCAGAAATGCCTCCTGAAGATATCTGCTAGATGCTGAGGCCAACGAGGCTCGTGGATTTTGAGGGAGTCAGCTTTCTCGAGCCAGATGCCGACCTCGGGTATGTTGACATGCGACACATCGACCCTTTCGAGGAGTTCTTGGTAAAGAGCCTTGACGCGGCCCTCACACGAGTTGTCATGAGCGCGCACCACTTCTTCCATCAACGCCAACAACAATCGCTCTGCCTTCTCAAGTGGAGAGGAAGTCAAAGCCTCTGTTGCTCCAGCGAGAGCCTTGCCCATAATTGGCATCTCGACTTCCAGTGAGCTGAGTTCCTGCATACTCGCTGACGAAGCAGCATCATACTTCAGTAGTAGAGATTTAGACAGCACACCCGACCAGGGGCGTACATCGCTATCCTGTATCAAAATGTAGTCCACCGCTTGCAGAGGAGTTCGCTTCAAGCTCTGAAGACGCATTAAGCCCGCAGTCGGCATATTTGAAAGGACATCCGAGTCCGAAGATACTGGCAACACGGCGTCGTTCTGTGATACTTGATGTAGGACGATAGCTTGTCTGAGGCCTTCAAAGCTAGAGGCGAAGAATGGCTGGTGCTCTCCAGTGTGTTGCTCAAGACCAGCCTCGAGGATGGTGATCTCAGCTTGAAGATCCTTGACTAAGCTCGTAGCATCGCCTTTCCCGGTCCTGATAATGGCGTACACCTGGGCCATGGAGTCCTGTACGCTGCGCAGAGCCGAAATACTGGCATCTGCTTTCCAACGCAGGGAATCGAAACGATCAGCCAGACGCTCCATCTCAACAACCTGCGCTAGGGTCTGTTCATTCGGAATTGGATTAGGGCGTAGTCGATTCCATAGTGCCTCCATGCTAAGTCCAGTTGACAACTTGAACCCAACCACAAAGTCCCGGTCAAGATACTCAGCAATAGTAGAGAGCATCTTGTGCCCACCGGGCTCTTGCAAAGTCGCTAAGCCTGCTTGTAGAAGATTTGAGCCCTGAGTCAAGTGAGCCTGGAAACGAGCTTCCTCAAACGAGGACGCAACCAGTGACTCGAATGTGCGTCTCCAAAAGAGCATCAGCCGCCGTAGCACCGCACGACGTTCTATCCATGAGCTACTATCATCAACGCTTTCAGCCATATATGCCTTGAATGCCTGGAGAACCGACGAGAGGAAGCGAACCGCATTGACGGTCGAATCCTTGGACAGCGAAGCAACCTTGTCGGCAACCCAAGATCTCTGCAGACGGTTCATCAAGGACGGCTTGCTGATGTTAACGTTGCCAAGATAAGCTCCCATGGTTGCCTGGAAAGCTTGAATGTCGAGGTAGAATTCGTAGCAGGCCGCGAGCCAGTGTGCCAGCCCCTCCGAGTCTTGCTCCAACAGCGGAATCATGGGCGCGTTAGTGAGGGGATGAAGCGGCATCATCATCCTGTCAGGAGCAGAGCTGTATAAGCGAGCAATAGACTGTCTAAGGGGGACAGCATCTTCCGAGTTGATATACGAGAGCAGCTGTATCAATCTCTGGTTGGCAGCTGGTGACTGCAGTGTGGTCAATGACGACGCACCATCCAGGCCTCCGCGAGTAGCCTGCAAGAAAGCTTTAAGGACTTGGGTATCGCAGAGAGAAAGGAGATCAAAGGCCAACGGCACGAGGGCTCCGCCTTTAGCTGACTCTTCATTCAGGATCGTTGTTGCGGTGTGATATCTCAGTAAGCTTCCATCAATAGGCGCAATGCGGCCGACACGGGTTTGTTTGATAGTGGCGTTTGCGTCCAGGTATATCTCAACCGATCGATTTCTCATAGCACGAGAAAGCTCGCCGTAACGTGGGTCTACGGTAAGGAAGATCCTGAAGTCCGGGTGCAGCTCGATAACGCGCGGCTTGCCACCAGGACCGCTGTGCTCGTTGATGCTCAGCGAGCCGTTCGGTCGCTCAAGGAGTGAGTTGAGCCTATCCAGCACAGATGCGCTGCACAGGTTTGCGTTGTCAAGCACCAGCCATGCGCCAGTCTCGACGGCACGGACGATAACACCATCGAGCCACTCGAAGCGCGGATTCTCCATGGTCAGCGGTTTGCTTATCTGATCGTATGCCTCTGATAGGAGAGCCGCCAGTTCCTCAGAAACAGACCCGCCGGTGTGAAGGAGCTTGATCATGGACAGGATGGTGTCATATTGACCTTCTCCAGTAAGGGAATTGAGAGCAGCCAATAAGTCCACAGCCACACCAGGTACAGGCTCCGGAATCGCACGAAGTATCTGCCCCTGGAGACCTTGTCGAAGCTCCACCAGACAAGTCTGTACCTCGCGGTGAGGATCAGCTTGCTCAAACCCACCGATGAGATCCATGGTGTCCACATCGGCGTTGAGGGGGAAGATAACAAGAGACTTTCCGGCCAACGCGGCAATATGGTTCAGGAGGGCCGACTTTCCGCTGCCAGACGGACCGACGATAATACAAG
The DNA here is from genome assembly GCA_033439745.1 of Lasiosphaeria hispida. Lineage (NCBI taxonomy): Eukaryota > Fungi > Ascomycota > Sordariomycetes > Sordariales > Lasiosphaeriaceae > Lasiosphaeria > Lasiosphaeria hispida. The sequence continues at coordinate 4,299,840 of JAUIQD010000003.1, forward strand.
GAAGATCTTGCTCAACCGCGATCAATATCGATTCAATCTCCTTCAGCCTAGGCACGGGGTCGATTGGGGGGAAAGGTGTCTGCTGAAGCAAGGGGTTCCGCTTCAGTGTGGCTAGCCCGACTTGGCAAGAAGATGAGTTGATGTCATGGTACAGACTGTGGCTTGCTGGCGGCCGTCCAAAAATCTCAGCGAAGAGTTTGCTGACCTCCTGCCGGTCTCGATCGGTCCTGAAGCGTTGTCGAATGATCACATCTAGAAAATCATCCGGCGTTCTCTGGGATAACAGAGCGTGGTCCGACGTGAGTAATTCGCCCCATCGGAGAGTGTCTCGCAGATTGAACTCCCAGGGGGAACCCTGAGAGCCAAAGGCCCTGCGTCCGACCACGGCATCATCAAGTCTGGACACAAACTCGATGAGCTGTTGCTGCGTCTGTTGGCCAATCTTGTCAAACTTTTTGGCTGTGACGTGAAGCAAATCTTCCTTGGTAAACACATCGGAATAGACGACGATGAAGCGGTTAACGAATGAGCTGGGCAATCCTTTACGGCCACCACCTTGATGATGCGGGTTCTGAGCGGCGAAGAGCTTGAAGTCCGGATGCCGCTTGAATACCTGGTCCAACTCCGCAATGTAAACCTCTCCACGATGATCAAGACAGGCGTTCAGACCCTCAAGCACTGTCTGGGAGGCAAGGTTCATTTCCTATTAAAATCTGGTCAGCAAATTTCCAATAACGCGGGCAAGGAGAACCAAAAGGGTTAAGGCAGGGGGATATTTGTTAGACTTACATCCAGCAAAACCCATGATCCATTTTGCATCGCCTCCAAAAATGGCGCGTTCTGCCAGCGGAAATTGCCGGCCTCAGCACCCTCAACAGGAACGTCGGTGCCGAACAAGTCCATGAGATCCGTCTGATCTGACAGGTTGATTCTCGTAAGAGGTCTTCCGCAAGCCCTGGCCAGAGCCGTGATGAGTGTTGTCTTGCCAACACCCGGGTTACCCTCGAGGAGAATAGGCTTTGTCCCCTGCAGCGCTCTGATGACGCGCATAGCATTCATCTTGGTGGTCGGAACGCCAAACTCATCCCCGGCATCAAGTTCGGCATCGGGCGACCTAGCAACGCTGAAGTCGCCAATTGAAAGGGTAGTCTTGTCTATCTTGACCTGCGGCACTTGGGCGTAAAGGGGGACAAGGTTGCGCCCACAGAGAACGCTTAGCTTCTCGAGGCACGACTGTCTCTGTGCCTCCATGGCTTTGGGATCAACAGCAAGCATTGCAGATGGATTAGCACCAATAGTATCGATGAAGACCATGGCGGCTCCATTGAGGATGGCGAGGTCCGCAGAGGGAAATTGGCAGGTGTTCATGAACTGCACCCAGGCAAGAATATCTCTGACAGAAAACGCAGTGGCCGATGATGGCCGGAAGGTCTTGCCAAACCACGACGAGAAATCGACGATGATCTTGGAAATAGGCTTCACCTGGGGATTGCTGGCCGGTTCCTGGAATCGCTGATCGAGCTTCGAGACGATGATATCATGGACATCATCCTCCTCCGAAAGAGAGGGAACCCACACCTCGGTGAAACGATTTCGCAGAGCGGGTGAGAGTTCCTTCTTGCCGAAGTCACCTCCGGGGTTCATAGTAGCGAAGAACTGGAAGCCTTCAGAAGCCTTGACAAACGAGTCTTCGACGCCCTTTTCTGCCAGGAGCAAGCTGCGATGGGGCTCGAGCACTGAGTTCAGTCTTTCCAACACAGAATCATCCGCTAGTGAAATTTCGTCGAGCAGGAAGTAATTTCCTGCCTTCATGGCGTGAACAAGACTACCATCACTCCACTCAAACAACGCTTTGCTTCTCGTGGTTGCTGAACGGATTTTGGCCTTCAGAGGGGCTGGAAGCTTAGCCAAGTCGCTCGCGATGAGAGAGCTATACCAACCCTGAAGATCCTCTAGAGAAGTGATTGCACTCCCGAGAAGAGCAGCAGCCTCTTGAAGATCTTTGAAAAGAGACTCGATGAGAGCACCGCGGTTCCTCACCGGCCTCTGGGAGCCAATGAGATCTCCAGTTTCGGTATTTTGATGGGCATTTACACTGTGCAACTCCTGCTTGTCAAACTCGGCGAGCAACTGGCAGACGGTCGTCTTGCCACAGCCCGTCTCCCCAACGAGCAAGACAGGCTCATTATTCTGGATTGCGCGCTTAACCAGAACATAGAGGCGACGCATTGCTGTGGTCCAAATTACACCCTGGCTGTTATTGCCACCGCGTATGTTTTGAAGCTCGGGAGCAGAGTTCCGATCATATAAGAAGTCAGAGTTGATGGCAACTTTGAAGACCTCTTCAATCACTTTCCTCACTTCCTCGCGCTCTTCCTGTTTGCGAACTCGCTCAGCAAGTAGCATGAACCCATTTTCGGCGATTTCCTGGCGCGTCTCTGCCTTCCGTAGCGCCCATCGGAAGAGATCCCGGAGCGTGGCGAAGCTGTTTTTCTGCTCGAAAACTCTGCTCTCTTGTCGGAGACGGGTGAGTTGCTTGTAGACGGCGACGATACGACGGCAGTCTGAAGGCGCAATGTTGCGACTCCGTTTCTGTAAGATTGTCTCTAACTCGCTTTCAGGAATATCATCAAAGTGAAGCTCGAGGAATCTGTTACGGAAGGCCCGAGACAAGATCTTCCTACCGCCGTACAGCCCTGCGGGATTCTGGGTCGCAAAAAGACAGAAGTTCTCTGCCGGTCTGACGATTTCCTGGGTTTCTGGGATCAAGAGCTCGCGATTGTCGTCCAAAAGGCGATTCAATGCCTCCAAGACATCCGTGGGCGCCAAATTAAGTTCATCAAGAACAATCCATGAGCCTTCTCTCATGGCCTGAACCAAAAGACCCTCTTGGAACTTGAGCTTCCCGTCGGCATCCGACACATATGTGCCAAGATACTCTTGTAAATCGGTGTGCTCGTGATTGTTGATTCGCACAAACTTATTTCCGGTGTAATTTGCAAGATACTCAATCATGCTCGTTTTGCCAGAGGAGGTCGGCCCCTGAATAAGAATTGGGTATCTGCGAGTCGACGTCGCCCGGACCAGATTCAAGAGATTCCTCTCTACATATGGCGTGATAATGTAGTCCTCGCGCTCAATCGGTACTTCACTTCCCTGCAGGAGCCAGTACTGGTGGTCTTTGTTGGTGTTCTTAAAATTGACGTAGCTTCTGCCATCATTTGGTTTTTTGGGTGCCATAGTTAGTATGTTTTGCCGTTTTAAGAGGTATTGTTGAATCAGGGGCATCACAGTTCTCTCTGACTCTTCGCTGAGAAGCGTCGTGAAGCCCATGCAGAAGCCCTCGTAAACCGCTCGATCAAGGCCATAAAAGGGGGAGACATCATTGGCGTAGGTCAAGACGCGTGTGAGAGTCCGGAGACTGAAATGCGGCACTTCGTTTGCTTGGTCGACCAGCATCTTCATCTCTGCACGTCTCTTGATTTCCAGGTAAAGGTCCGCAACATCGTCAGCCAGTCTGTCAATATTACTATTGTTACCTTTGAGATACGTCTTGATGATGGTGAGCAAGTCTTTCTTGTCCCGATCAGGACTGCTAACGTATAATTCGGTGAATCGCTAAGATTGCAAGTCAGCATTGAGTTTCAATAGGAGCTACTTCAAAAACTAACAGATCTCAGGCCTTGGGGGAGATCACGCCTGTGCATATCAAGGTTAGCATTGAGCTCATTTCCTAATCATGTACACCATGGTCTAAGATGTCCTCTCAGAGAAAGAGAATGTATATTTTGATTACTTACTTGCCAACATCGGTCGCTGGATTCATGGCACCAAACATCCGGAAGCTGGGGTGTGCTTGAATCCTTTCAATCTCTCCCGTTTCTGAGAGTAGAAGGGAAGGATTTTGCTGAAAAAGACCTGCAATGCTTTCCAGGGTGTCTGGAGAAGCAAGGTTGATTTCATCAAGGCTATACGTAAATTGTTAGTTGTTTGCTCTCAGACCCCCGGAAAGGGGCACGCAAACTCAAGTCACTTACAGTACCCAATCGCCATTCCTCGCCGCCCTTACGATCTTGCCCTCAACAAAAGCAAACGCAAAGCCTCCGGGGCCGCTCGAGATCTGCCGGTCAAACTGGTCCAGACTTTGCGAGAACATGTCCCAGCGCACTTTCAGGTCTCGCAAACGCTGAATCTTGCTCGACTCCATTCTCCGGCGCTTTGCTGGCTGGTCATCTGCAACCCGAGTCTCCGACTCAATGGCGCGGATCTGGTCTGTTTCGATTTTGGCAAGAATCGCCTCAAACATCTTGGGAGCCTTCCGCCACTCCTTAGACACTTCCCTCCATCGGCTCTTGGCGAACTTTTTCGTTATCCGGTCCAGGTACTCCTTGTTCTTTTCTGCCGAAACGCCTGTCTTCTCAAACAGGTCCTCAAATTCTTCTTTCAGGGGCATCGCCAAGCTCTGCGCGCTGATCGGCTTGAAACCGCCGAGGAGGTCACCGGCTTCACTTTGCTGCGACAAGTTGATGGCGATGAGCTGGCGGCCGAGGGAGTCGGCTAGCTGCTGAATAACTGTCGTTTTTCCGACACCTGTCTCACCAACTAGCAAGAGGGGTTCTCGGTGTTGCACGGCAACCGCGATCTGCTCCAGCAGCCTCTTTGCGTGTGTCGTAGTCGCAAAGGGCCTCCTTAATCTGCTCATACGGCTGGAGTGTTTTGTCTTAGCAAATGAGGCTCGTCCAATTGTCAGCCGCAACTCGTTGTCCTCCAGTTCGGGGATGTATCCAGTTAGGTAATGTTGCACTCTCTCCGGGGAGAGATGCATTTCTTTTGCGATAGCCGTGATCAGGGTGTTTCGGGCGGCGGCCTCGTGGATATTTCCAACAAAACAGTCAACTGCCTCCAGAAACATCCGGTCTCTCGTCGTATCTGTAATCGACTCTTCTCCCGTCTTGCAGCCCGCTGATCGCAAGACCTCATTGAGTCGTCCACACCACTTGAGAAGGTCTCTAGTGCCGATGGGTCTCTCGATAGCAGCGCGGCCGAGCTTCAGGCGAGCTGAGCCGCTCGTAGATGCAAGAAGTTGGTCAAATACCGAAAGGATTCCGACGAGATACTTATGGAGTAACGGGTATTTGCTCGTGATGACATCTCGGAGATCATCCCTAGGCAGTGACTTGACGTGCAGCGGTTGCCATAACCTCATGCCGATGAGACTAGGTAAGCTCTCTTTATCGTTCATCCCGAGCAGCGTCCGGACAGTAGCGAACATTCGGAATCCGTTGGGTGCCTGGATCCTCTCCCCTCGGCCGGGAATGAGGAGCTCTCCCCGTTCGATAAGCGGTAGCAGGGTGCTCATGACCTCGGTCGGAGCGCGGTCAAGATCCTCAATCAATACCCATCTTCCCTCCTTCACCGCCGTAGTCAAAACACCCGGGCGCCATTGGAAGGAGCCGGGCTTTGTGCCTGAAGTGTACAAACCCAAGAGCATCTTTGCGTCGGTTTGCTCATTCAAGTGCAGCGTCACTAAATCCTTCTGCTTCCCCATCTCTCTTGCCACTTCGTGCACCAGGGACGTTTTACCCGACCCCGAGAGACCATGAAGCAGGACAGGACCTGGCTGCTGTAGCAAGCCGCTCAGATTCTCGAGGTTCTCAACCGTAGTTGGCGTAAGTGCGAGAGTGGTTGGCGTATGCACAGGACCCGAAGGCCGCGGGAGGACCGTCTTGCCATATTTGACAACAAGATCTGTTAGATTTTGGGCTGGGATCCGTGACTGAAGGGGCTCAGCCGGCTCCGACTGTCCAGCCAGGATTCTACTGCGAAGAACCCGAATCTCTTGGACTCGTGAATCTTCATACAGGCTTAGAAACGCATAATCCGCCCTCCGTCCATCCAAATCCGCGACAACACTGGTGTCTTTCTGAATGTGCTTGCCGAGTAGGGCCTCGAGCTTGATATCTGCCGCATCATGCAGCTGACAGAAAATCCTGACGGCTAGGTATCTGATTGCGGGTTCCTGGTGTGCAAACAGATATTGGATCTGAGAGGGTTTTGAGAGAGCCGAGTAGGTCCGCCTGTCAAAGTTGTTAAGCCTCCAAAGAGCGAGGAGAACAGCTAGGAGCTCCTCATCGCGGAAGGAAGCCAGGTCAAGAAACTCAAGTTGCCTCAAGCCGGAACCTGAACCATGGCCGCGCGGGAGGTGAGTGGTGAGAAACACGGACAGAGACGGAGAGAAGGGCAAGATCCTGGCGAAAGATGCGAGGACTCTCACATCAAGCTTTGTGGAAGAGGTGACCCATCTGGCGCAGGTATCTGCGAAGACGGACTCAAAATGGCAGAATATTCTGTCAGTTGCAGGGGATGTCAGAGCTGCTTGGGCGATGGCAGCTAAAAGCTGAGTTGACTGGTGATCCTGGATAACGAGCAGCAGCTCGGGGGGTAATAATTGCAGAGTGGCTGCATCGCTCAGTAGCGATGCCCTCTGCAGGCTCACGTCGATCGTGGCCGCCATTTTGGTGTGGTGAGTGGTGATATACGCCGTTGCAGAAAGTCGCAACCGGTCGTTCTTGTGTTATTCAAGATTCTCCATCTCAACTTTTTTTTCCGACTGAAAATGTATGGTGGGGCAGCGCTCATTGGACCAGGATTCGACCTGCGTTTGCAGCACTGGAGCACCTGCGCAAACTATCCTAGGGCGAACAGGGGGGCGGGCGCTGACCCGCATCCTTCAGCGCCCCGCAAGTACCTGGAACCCAGCGTCTCGCTCGGAGGTGCGTGGCACTTGTGCATCAGCTGCTCGAATGTATTTGCTCCTCCAGCCAGCTGCCGCGGCCGGGCCAATCAGACACAGCAACCTCTCCAATTTGGAGACTTTTCGACGGACGGCCAAAAAAAAACTCCCAGCAACTCGATTCGCAACTCGACGAAGCCACCCCATCACGACTCACGACCCAGCCATTCCTTCCTGCCCTCGCTCCCTCCCACACATATCCTCCCACCATGTCACTCTCGTACCGGTACGCAGCGCAATGCTGCGCCCGCCAGCTCCGCACGACCGCCACAGCACCCGTCCGGGCCGCCCTTGTACAACAGCGCATCGCACGGCGGCACAACTCGACCGAGGCCGTGAGCCCCAAGATCTCCGGCATTGTCGACCAGATTAGCCAATTGACCCTGTTGGAGACGGCAGATCTAGTAGCGAGTCTTAAGGTACGCCTCACCCATTACTTTCGCCCCACTCCATATCCCGTAGAGTCCAAGTTAACAATTACCACCTTCAGTCGCGCCTCAACATCCCCGATCTCCCCGTCGGCGGCTTCGCTGCCGGCCCCGCGTTCTCAGGCCCCGCGGCAGTTGTGGAAGAGGAGGAGGCGGCACCGGCCGCCGCGGAGAAGACGCTGTTCAACCTCAAGCTCATGTCGTTCGAGGCGGGCGCCAAGCCCAAGATCATCAAGGAGGTCAAGAGCTTGCTCGGCCTCAGTCTGGTCGACTCCAAGAAGTTCGTCGAGAGCGCGCCCAAGATCATGAAGGAGTCGGTGCCCAAGGAGGACGCCGAAAAGATTGTGGCGACCATGAAGGAGCTGGGCGCTGTTGTCGTGCTCGAGTAAAGGGGTGGGCAGAGTAAGGGGAATGGCTGGTTGTTACGAGAGCCTAGATGTTACGAATACCGGGGGCAAGCAACTGCGTGTATAAACAAGTTAAAAGAGCAATGTAACACTATACTTGAGATATATATTAGCATCGGGGCATCTCATTGAGGTGCATTGATAGGGCCGGTTTGATGTTTTTACAGCACATCAACTACGTTGGGCGTGGTGATGCCTCGGCTGTGTCCAGTAATTACGTACAGCATGGCTATATTACAATAGGGGTGTTTTATCCTACTCTACTGCTGACAGCCTGGGAAGGTGACTGTGCTGGACCTTGTTCAATTCGTAATTCCAGCAACCAAGGCCTAGCATTCATCCATTATGACTTTTTCGGTGCTGGTGCAGGAGGTTGCCACGCCTTGGGCTGCCACTCTTCACTTGGGCCGCCCCGAGTCTTCGCCCACGGATTGGCTTCTGTCGGCTTCGGCTGCTGCTTCTGCATCCTCCGCCACGTCTCCTCCCTGGACAGCTTCACCCCTTCAGTCGCCTGCGCGTCCGTCCCGTCAGGCTGTGTCGGTGTCGACTCGCTCTCCGCCTTCGGTTCCGCCTTTACTTCCGACGCTTCCTGGGGCGCCCTCTTTTGCTGCAGAACAGGCTGCGGTTGCCCCTTCATCTCCCCAGGCGCGTCGACATAACCCGGCTTAGCAGTCCATCGGGCATCGGCCTCGGCCGCAAGCACCTTCATGCGCTCCTGGCGGACAACATCGGCGCGCTGCTCCTCGATTGACGGGGGTTCTCGCCGTGTGTACCGAAGCCACTGGTGCCACGCCGGAGAGATCTTGACGTCGCCGTAGTGCGTTGTTGACGGCATGTTGACTATGCGTCGCCACCGGCCAGCTGGGTCGTTGGTGCCGGCGATGCGGAATTCCCAGAAGGTGTTGCCACGGAGGTCGTGGCCTGATGTGGTGTCAGTAGGGTTATGAGGGAGGGAGGTAGGGAGATAGGGGGCTCACCTGCGAGGAACTTCCTGCGCCATGGAAGTTTAAGGGCCTTCCATTTGTACCAGACCTTTACGAATGGGGATATCTGGTTGATAGACATTTTGGATTATAGAATGAATCAAAGGGGCCCGGGGTATGGTTAATTAGGAGCTGTTGATGAGCTCCTCCAGCTCACTTGGCTCTGTAAGTAACCTAGCTTCGGTATGAAAGCTCAAAATTTGAGAGTTAGCAAGTGTGTCCACAATTGAGATGCGTATTGCGGGTAAATTGATCCTGAGTGAGTCTTTGCAGGTGAGATCTCCTCTGTTTAAAGTGTAAGTCTCAATGAAACAAGGCCACTTAGAGCTTGCTATGTCGAAGTGTAGCTAGGGATGAGATTTTTTTGAATGGAGCGAGTCGAGTTCATCAGTGACAAGTGACCTCCAAAGTGACGTACCTCACACCCCTGCAAGCCACATTTCCCCAGCCACACAGCCCGATGCTCGTGCACAGCCAACGCGCGTCACTGGTGTAGCTGAGATAAGCAAATTACAACGAACTTATCGTCCAGCGGGGCGCGTGGGAAACAAGTGGACGAGTGGAGGGAGAGGAAACACTGGATCTTCCAGACAATATTCGTCATTCCTCACTCAGTGCTCCGCCAGGCCCGAACACAACACCGCTTGCACTGCCAGTCGCTCAATCCTACTAAGAGGCATCTATCTCGCGACATACCGACAGTCCCAAAAACACCCCCTCTTACACTTTGCTAGTACTTTTTGTTGCGTTGTTCCCCCAATCAACAACAACAGCCCGTGCATCCGCTGCATCAGCGCATGCCTCCGACCCGAACCTCGATTTGCGCAACCACATCACCCCTTCACCCTGCGTCCAACAATATATCGTCGCGGAAAGCCTACAGAGGCTTCATATACCAACGCACCCGCTCTTAGCATAAGGCTGCAGTAGCCAGGGCTCGCCTACCATGGCGTCAGTATCATCCTTAGACAAGGACTTGCGCAAGTTGCGCCTCGACAAGTATACCCCTGCTGCCGCGAATGAGGCCCGATCATGGGTTGAAGGGACATTGGGCCAAAGACTGCCATCCAATGACCTGCTCGAGGGCCTCAAGGATGGAGTTGCGCTGTGCAAGTAAGTGCCCTTGAATTTGAGCAGGCCTATCCATACATTCGACCTAACCGTCATTCGCTAGGCTCATAAACCTCGCTGTCGGGCCACCGGGCGTCAGGTTCAAGCAGTCAGCCATGCCCTTCGTCCAGATGGAAAACATCTCCCACTTCCTGCGCGCGTGTCAGGCTCCGCCCCTCAACCTCCAACAACACGATTGCTTCCTGACTGTCGATCTTTACGAACAAAAAGACCCCGCCCAGGTCCTTCAGTGTCTAGGTGCCTTTAGCCGCGCAGCCAACGCCGTCAACCCTTCAGCCTTCCCAGCAGCGATTGGACCGCGGAACAACCGTGGAAACCTCTTGAGCCCACAGTCAACCGGGTCTAATACTCCAACAGGCCTCCGCGGTCGCGGCATCTCTAACGCTAGTAACGCCTCCTCGGTTTATGGGAGGACACCCACACTGGCCCCGTCAAAAACCGGCGATTCCGGCTCGGGTCGATGGAGTCCCACCAAGTCACCACCGGCCCAAAATGGCTCTACATCGCCCGTCAGTGTTAGTAGTTGGAGCAAGAGGGAGCATGAAGGCGCCACATCACCAGCCTGGAATATTGCACAGTATGGGTACATGGGAGGCGCTAGTCAAGGAAACCTCGGTATTGCATTTGGTGGCCGTCGACAGATTACTAGTGCTGGTCCGTTCGTTCCGAATATGGCGGAAAAGGAGCGAAGGCGGAAAGAGCAAGAGGCCGAGGCAGAGCGCCAGCGGCAACAGGCAGAGGAGGAGGAGCGCCAGCGAAGGGCTCAGTTAGAAGCTGAAGAGGAGGAAGCACGGCTGGCTGAAGAGCGAAGATGGGAAGAGGAAGCCGAACGCCTTCGAGAAGAGAAGCGTAAAAAGGTGGAGGCTGAGAAGCAGCAGTGGGAAGAGGAGGAGCGGCAATGGAGGATCACTGAAGAAAAGAGACGAAAAGAAGAAGAGGAAGCCGAGGCGCGTCTACGAGACGAGCGCCAACGAGGCCGGGGCAAGAGTGATGCAAAACTGCGTGGCCAGTTCCTCAGCCAGTACCAGGCTGAGCAGGAGCCAAAAGAGACCGGAGGCTATAGCAGTCGTGTGAAGGAACTCGAAAAGGAGCTTGAGCTGGCTCGCCAGCGCGAGGCCGAATATGAGAGAGCGCGCCAACAACCTTTACGCCGGCCCGCTGGGGAAGAAGCCGAGAAGAAAACTCGCGCTAGATCGCGCAGCAGACCGGCACGGCCAGTGAGCAGACAGGACTCCTGGAGTGTGCGCGATGAGCGTGACTATCTGCGCAGCGAGTGGACGCAACAGCAACGAGATGATGACGACGCAGAGCTCGCAGCACAAGCAGCGATAGAAGTAACCCGCTCACCACGACCACTACCCGACCCGACCACAGCTGCCCTCAACCCCGCCAAGATCAAGCCTCAAAGGACAGGCGGAGATGGACCGCCGATTATCCCCGTCCGGAAGCACCACACCGGCTCACGGCCTCTCCCCGACCCTACCGCATATGCGGCTACGCCGCCGCCACTACAGCCGCGCCAACAGCCGCACCAACAGCAACCGCAGCAACCGCCGCAACCGCCGCAACCAAGGCCTCAGCTGCAACCGAAGCCCCAACCGCAACAAAAACCACAGCTCCCTCCTTCCCCATCACCTTTACCCCTGAAGCCGCACGCACAGCCTCAGCAAACCAACCCCAACGTCTCCCGCACCGACCGCTATCTAGCCTCCAATCCAGCTCCACAAGCCGCCGCTCCACCGCTGACCTATGCGCGTGAGCTCGCGGCTGTCGACGAGCGCGACGCCGAGGACCGCCGCCGCGCCGCAGCACAAAAGCAGACCAAGGCGGGTGGGTGGGCGTCCAAGTCGCTGCTCGAGCGCGAGATGGAGATGGAGCGCCAGCGACAGCGCGAGTGGGAGGAGGCGCAGCAAGAGACGGCCAAGGCCGTGCGACCCGAGGACGGCGTTGACGGTATTGGTGGTGGTATCGGCGGCCGCTGGGACGTGAGCCAGTGGGCCGGGTATACGGGAGGCGACGGCGGGAATAGGGGTCAGCAGGGCATTGGTGCTGGGAGGAGGCAGATCGTCGGGCCAAGGCCGCTTCCGGGGGCCGGCAGGGGTTGATTACGCTGGGGTAATAGGTGGAGCTTTGATGTAAATACTCAATGTTTGAGACTTGTTGATCGAGCATGCAGGGCTGTGATGAATCCAGTCTTTTGAGTTTTACCTACGGATGTGGGAGTTGAGTGAAGAATCCAATTGTATACGCATCATAAAGGCTATTTTTGATGTAACATGCTTCGCTGCTCGTGGCATTCCAATGGTATTGTTTGAGGGTATACCAAGAAGGAACCCGGATGAGATTCCCCAGAGACATTAGACTAAACTAAGCAATACCAGATCCAAACCATACCCTGCGTAAGTCTTGGTCAACCTAGCCCAAATGCGAGCAAACAAAAATACTAATGGCGCCATCTCAATGCCCACAACCCCCAGACCAAAATACAACACATCCCCTTGCATATCGTCCCACCATAGCTACATAGAAAAAGCGCCAGACGTATAGATATATACACCACAAGTTAGTATCAAGTTACACGGCTATGCACAACCTCAATAATGCCCATGACCCATAAGCATCGCCGACATGTACAACCAACCCCTTTTCCCCCTACCCACCCCTTTCCTTCCCACCCCGTAATGCAAGATATCCAGTATATAAAATTGTACAAATCTTCCCCCTCCGTTATTCACAGACATCACTTTACATCAGCCAGCCATTCTTCAGTCCACCCCCACCGCCCGCCCTCGATGTATACTTGACCCTCTCCCAAGGCGGCGCCTCAAACCCTCCCCCACTCCTGTACCTGCTGGCTGCGAGTGCCTCCGTCACTGACATCGGCTCCTTCTGCGCCGGTAGCAACTTTGCCTGTGAAAAGTACGGCAACACGCTCTTGGCCTTCTTCGCGCCGGTCCCGGAGGCCGAAGACGACGGCCCTGGCTTTTTAGTCTCCTTGAGAATCTCCTTCAGACCCTCGTCGCCGGCCGCAATCTGCGCGCGGATGAATCGCATCTCGGCGTCCTTATCCTCCTGGGCTAAGCCGCACCCTTCACGGAGTGTTTCCATGACAGGTTTCCGGGGGATATACTTGATCTCGTCTAGCTTGGGCGCGAGGGATGCCTCAGGGACGATGGCAGGGTCGAGGCGGGCCAAATCGCCCTTTTCCTCGAGGAGACGCACAATGTCGATGCTCTCGCCGTGGGGAATAGGCACCGTGTTGCTAGGGGTAATGCAGTCCATGTCGACCTCCTTACGCAGGACGTGGTCAATATCGACGGCCGAGAAGAAGGCGCAGCTCTGCGGGAGGTCGTCGATGCCCACCTGCTGCGCAAACATGGCGCGCGTCCACAGGTTGGCGACCTGCAGCGCCATGGCGGCGCGGTATTTGTCGTGCTCTTTGACGAGGTAGCGGATCTCGTCATGCACTGTAATCGCGAGGCGCGCCTCGATATTGAAGCGTCGGACTAGATAGTCCATGGAGACAATGAGGAGATGTAGGTAGTCGACGCCGCTAGACTGAATGGCCCAGTTGATCCGCGACGTCAGGTAGCCGCCCTTACTGACGAAGCGGCCCATGAGCGCTTCGGTGATCCCTGCGCCGAGCACAGGCGTGCGTGGGCGTTCTTGCTCCGCAAACTCTTCAAGTTTGTTGAAGACGAAGGATTCAGTGCCGCCTCGCCAAAACGGCCGTTTGTATAGCGCCTTGCGGTTCGTTTTTGTGCCCTTCGTAGCGAGATAAAGCTTAGACGCGATGGCCAGCGTCTCCGTTTCGCTGAGACTGGGGTTGAATTGCCGCAGTAGCTGGGCGGCAAACTTGAGGCCTGCACCATAGATGCGGCCGTAGTTGAACACCTTCGCGTCGTTGCGCGTGATGCCCAGAATAGACGCGGTCCGGCTGTGCAGATCCGTGCCCGCGGCCTTGGTACCTTCGAGCGTCATGAAGCCAATGGCGTTGCCACCGTGCATCTTGAACGTCGCATCGCCGACTACTGAGGCAATCCACAACTCCTCCGAGTCAACATCTGCTCCGACAAAGACATACCCCGGTGGCGCGCGGACCATGGCCTTGAGCTCCGAGCCAACGCGGTTCTTTTTGGCGTTCGAGGCTGTTAGCCATGTGTTTTCCACAGACCGCCGTGTAACTGTTCCCATGGGAATGATTTGGGGCAAAATGAAGCCATTGAGGGTCGCGTCGTCGGTCTTCTCTCCGCTCCCCGACGCAGACGCCGCCGGTGCTTCGCCCGCGGTTAAAGGAATGTCATTCTCATAAATGACGAGCTGGGACATGATCCTGTCCCGCGCACTGATCCAGTACGAGCAGGACGCATTCATCTCAAGTGCCTCCTTGGCGTACGCATACTCAGATGAGAGGGTTCCGTTTTCAAAATATATAAGGTATCCCTTTGCCATTGGGTTTGCGCACCGTGCTAGGGGCCCATCTTTGTGCGGCAGTTTGAAGTAAATATTGGCGCGATCTTCTTTTAACGCGACAATGGTTTCGTCCGTAAAGTCGCATGGTGGCATTTGCTTCTGAATATACTTCTGTGCCTCGACTCGAGGTACCCTAAAGGTCCATCCATACTTGTCGGACCAGCATAAGGGGTATCCATCCCAAGATAGCCGGAGGAGTAGCGGAGCTATCCTCGTGCGAACCGTGAGGCCGATTGGGGAGTCGTTCTTTGGAAACAGGTCCTTGTACCACTTGGGCATGCCTGGCATCTTCTGCCTCGCCGCGGGTCGCGGAGGGTCATTCTTCTTATTGCCCTTAACCATCCTGACCTCCTGGCCAGACCAGTCCAGCTGCTGTAGCCATGGGTCATTGGTCCATTTGTCGGGGTCCCCCTTTATCTCTAGTGCCTTTTCGGCTAGGGATATTAAGCGTTCTTGAACAGCATCGGAGAGCTTGTGATATGTGGCCTCGGCGTTCGCTATGTACGAATCCCAGGATTTATTGACAGGCAAAATGACGGAGGAGAGGTGTCTTAAGGCGGCGAAACTGACGGGATGCGGGCAGGTTTCGAGGAAATTGGGGAACACAATTTGGTAGACACGATGCGTGACGGAAACATCTGCCGCGCAGTAGGTCAAGAGCTCGTCCAGCTTAGCTACCACTCCTTCCCTATCCAGTTCACCAAAGGCATTCCGGATCTCCTTATCCATCGATATGTCCAGATGGAATTTAGCAACATCCCGGAGCGAGTTGATCGAACTTCTTTCGACCCAGAGTTCCTCCTCATCGTGACTTAACGTATTGCTGTTGAGAAGCTCGACCAACTCGAAGTTTGTCGTTTCCTTGGCAATCTTTTCCCGCAGCTCCCTATTCTTTTTATGCTTCATCCACGTGGGCCGCTGCTGCGAGCACATGCCGTTGACGGCAACATGCAGCGACATGGTATCGAGGAAAGAGTTCCTCGTCTGCTTCAAACCGTATTCTTCAAGGATCCTGGCACGGTCGTAGCCAACGTTGTGCCCCACGATAACCTTTTCTCTTGTCGGATCACCCAGCGGTATCAACTGCCGCTGGTTTGTGGTCTCACCGAGAAGCCAGGGCGACAACCACACGTACCAGGCGTCTGGGGTGGCTGCACAAGCCATAACGGCGAATGGGCTTTCTTTCCACATGACCTCGGTGTCGAAGGCGAGCATGTTTCCCTCCGGAGTCACGCCCGCTTCGGTGCGCCCATTGCCGTAGTACTTGGTCCAGCCGCTTCGGTGTACCCATTTTCTTGGCTTCGGTGGTAAGTTCGCGCGCGCAAACTCTTTCGCGTGTGTCAAGAAGGGTTCGGCGGCGTCAATGCCGAGCTTGTGGAAATGCTCATCGAGCGTGGAGCCTGCCAGGGGCGGCAGGTCAAAGCCAACAGGGGCCGAGGTGTCGGTATTCTTGCCCTCGAGGTCGTGTTGTCGAAGGTGTTTTTTCGATAGCTCAATCAGCTCAGGGGTAGGCGGGGATCGATTGCCGAGGGGGAAGAGCTGGCTGTAGATGTGTGCGCTGAGCTGCTGGACGCCGATGTCATTGTAGCGAGCCTCGGATGGCACGGCAAGAGCTGTCGGACTGAGGGTCCTGAAAGCAACAGACGATTTGCATCTTAGCTGGGTGACACCTGCTCGTGCTCGGGAGGGTCGGTAGGCGGCGCGGTGTCGCGCAAGCCGGATGAATGCGGCGGCAGCAGCAGTCGCAATGGGCGCATCTCTCCCCGCGACGCTGCGAATGGGCTGCAGCATTCTACAAGCGGCGAGGGTCAAGCATTGGAAGTCATTCCTCGGAACTGTATCGCATAAAATAGCCTTGTTTGAAGTTATCGGACGCGTCGGTCGCGGTGGCGGGGGACTCAGCACTCCGGCGTCATGTCATGATGAAAAATGAGGGTCAGCTTTTTTTCAGGAGTGGAAAGGACCTGAGATTGAGTCGCACTAAGTTAGACCCTGGCTCGCTGAAAATCCACCGCGCCGAAGACGGGTTCCACACGTTGATATCAGGTGGGGTCTTCTCTACCCAGTAAAGCACGTAAGGTTCATGCTTCTGTGGCCCATGCAGCTGTGTGCTAGCAGGGGTGTATTAATTCAGGGCAGCTCTCCTCGCCGCCCTCGAACTTCTTTCAAGCTTTGTGAGATGCGAGTTCTTCGCATGCAAAAGACGGCCGAAAATGACGAGTCCGAAATTGGTCCGAATAGCCCCAGGCCACGATTCACTATGTGACAACGGCCTTACGATCATGGCTCAGATGCCAGGAGGCCATGATCGCATCAACTACAGGTTCCTGCGCGCCTGACCTTAGGTCCTTCCTGTGTCCAGGGGCCGGACTTAACTGGAGCAGGGCAGGCGTGAATCCGCGCTGCCGTGATGCCGTGACGCTGTATCCGTAATCTGCATGTCGATATTTGCGAGGATGTGAGCACGCTCAGTCATATCCGGGGGCCCATTCACGGGCTGCGGGGTGACCAAAGCCAGGACTGGGTGAACCCGAGGTGGTTGCCGCTCTCAGAGGTCACTACTCGCCATGTATTAGGTTCCATGCGAGGGCCGAGGCCAGAGCCTGGCGTCTGTTTCGGTCAGGACTGACATTAAGAAACATTCGAGGCCCGTCACGACAAGAGCCGCAGCTGTTCTCGTTGTCCGATTACTTATTACGGAGTGCCCGCCCCGTTCCTCCCATTTACGGGTTACAGCTGGAGCTCATTTATTTAGCCCCGAGCTGCACACTTCCATTCTCTTCTCATTGCCTTGTTGCCCGCCATCCTTGCTCCTCACGCTATCCATGTGCCTTTGATTCTCAGTATTTCGCGCGTTGTTGTCGATTGTGATCACGCTCACCCAACCCGTCTTGACTCTATTGCCGCAAAAACAGGGAATCCCAATCAATGCGCAACGGCACCCGCAAAGCCTACAGTGAAAGGCCCCTCGCCACCTAGAGCCACACCTCAACTCAGCGGCCCCAGCGCCCCCAGCATTCTGTCGCCAGCAAACTTCCAACTTCAACCCAGCTGCCAACAGGCCGCAGGGCATTCTCGTCGCCGGACATGGACGACGACTTTTTTAATTCTGGTTTTGACGGCATATTTGAAGGTATACTGATATTCTAATCACTATTATTCATCATTCCATCTATTGCCCCTACTACTATTTTCGCCTCCCCCTACCACCATTCCGTCCGACTCTCTTTACCTTAGGCTCTCGACCTTGACCCTCCTGACCTTTTGGGTTCTTAACATTACTCAACCTAACAATCACAAACCTTTTCCCAGAATTAGCCGACCTCGCACCCTTGGGCTCTCTTCCTCTGCCGGCCTTCAGCGCTTCGCCTTTTCCACAACTGCCCTTCCCGCCGAGTGATTTTTCGAACTTCTGCGCCCGGCGTCTCGCTGCGAATCCTCCCTCCCTCTTCGGCGCCTCCCCTAACGGCTTAGGCACATCTTCATTCACTAACTCACCCCTCACTGGCCAAATCCCTTCGTGCCCAGGACGCCCCGCCAACCGTCAATCGGCTTTTACCCAGCGATACCCAACGGCACCCACCCCCCGGGCGACTTTACCTACGCTGCCCTTCCCGGCGAGCTTCGGTAACATCCCGACAGCCTCTAACGCGGCCGACTCGCTTCCTCGATCGCCCTGGGGCCACCCTAGCTTTGGCGGTTTCGGCAACCCATTCTCCCCTATCCAAGTCGAGTCAAACAGCGACGATTACTACCTCAACGAACTAGCAACCCGCGACTTTTCGAGCCCTTCAATCTTCACTCAGAGCCCACACGACACTCAGAACACCGCGAACTTATCTCTGGGACTATCGGGGTTGTCGAACAATTTCGCACCTGCATCCGACCCAGGAATAGAGCAATCCGAGGCTGGTTTGGGTGGCAACGATTTCAAGCGGGAAACAGCCCCTGACGAGGACGACATACCCTCTTCGCCTTCACCAACAGGTACCGGCTCCGCCAGTTCCAACATGTCGACACGTCCACGGGCTAGACGGAGCACCAGGGCCGACGCGGGGGAGACGGAGCGCCCAATCTCGTCCTCTATATCTGCCCGGGGTAAAGCCCACCCTAGCTCTCGCCTCGAGTCCGGCCAGACAGCACCTAAAAAGCGGAAGCGGACCGAGGCCGAGCAGCCCAAGGTTGAGGAAGACGGATTCGAAGAGGACAAGGACGTGGCGTTTGTGGATCTAGCCGACACCGAAAAGGTGCCCGACACTCTGTTGAACCCCCTAAAGCCCAAAAATGAAATCAAGCTCAGCGCCTTCCAGTGTGTCATCTGCATGGATGACGTTACCAATCTGACGGTGACACATTGCGGTTCGTAAACCTTGTGGCCTGTTATTTCTCGCAGTTTTGCTAACAAGGCAAATACAGGTCATTTATTCTGTGCCGAGTGTTTACACTCCTCGTTGCACATTGATTTAACCAAGAGAATCTGCCCCATCTGTCGCCAGAAAGTCGAGAATCGTCCGTCGTCCGGCAAATTCAACCAGAAGGCACGAGGCTACTATCCCCTCGAGCTCAAACTAACAACGAAAAAGAGCCTCGGCAAACGCGCAGCAAAGTCGTGAAGGGTCGTGAAAGTTCGTGAAAGTTGTCACGAATTTCGTCCGCACTGCAAAAATACACAAGCTCTCGGCGAGACGACGGTGAAGACGGGTACGAGAAGAGGCAGACTTGGGCCTGGGCCCCCCGCTATCCCCAATGACATGATCGCTTGGGCATGGCTTGGGGGCACATCGGAAGGCCCAATGGCGCTGGGAAGTTGTCAAAAAGGACATGAATGTAACCCCCTGTCGAGATTTTGATACGGGCATGAACGCTTCAGGCGAAGCTGGGCGCAAAGCTTAAGGCTGGCACACAAAACTGGGCAGGAATTATTTTTTTTTCGCTTTTACGCGTTGCATGGAAGCTTGTGTGTGAAGGGCGAACGGATAGGGGTGCAGGCATATAAAAACCGGACGGGACCAGGGCGGGATTGTCGTTCGTACCAGATACCCTTACTACATCAATTCAGCATTCGCCATTTCTCTTCTCTCCGAGCCAGTAGAGCGTTTATTTCCGAGAGATTCTGTATGTACTGGGTGCAAAATGAAACAATGAGCGGCATCATCAGAGTCATTCGAGCAGTGTATGATCCGTCTTCAACCTATACAAACGAAGGTTTGCAATCGTAGATACACTTATACCCAGCACAAATATCTCCCCATTTTCCCTTTATCGCCTCTGAGATGACGTAACAAAACCAACGGCAAAGCCAGATTAATTCGTATCTATGTACAACAACACAACAAATAACCGTTTACTCCCAGAGATGCAACATTTTTGTGTGTCTGCCCGGAAGCTCTCCCCCAGCAAAACAAAATAACAACATGCGAGGAACTAAACGCCGACTCTCTCTCTCTCTCTCTCTCTCTCTCTCTCTCTCTCTCTCTCTCTCTTCAGACGGCGGCAAGCAAGGGGCGGCGGCTGGCTACCCGACCGCCCGGGCCGGAGAGTCCCTCAATCCAGCACATCCCGGTCAAATCAGTTGACTTCTGCCCATCCAAACTCTGCACCTCTCTTCTCCCACAGTTCCTTACTACAAAACCCTGTCACACGTCAAGTCCTGTTGCGAAACCTTCCCCCTTAATGGAAAAGCGTCGCCGCGGCTCTAGGCCTTTCTGAAGGCGTCTGATCCGTCTCGAGCTACACACACATCACGTTAGCGACCCCTGCCAAACTTGCTCGTCAGAGAAAAAAACTCACCTCCAAAAACCCCGTCGCCGAAATCAACAACATAAACGCCTCCGCCAACTCCTCAATCCGCTCTTCCAGCTTCGCCTGTGCCGCACCTACCACATCCGCCCTTACACTCCCGTTGCCGCCGAGGCCATTCCCGACGGTCCCGATGCCCGCACTCCGCTTCAGCGTATGCACGACAAAGCTGCGGTGCTGCTGCAGGAATTTGCGGCCCTGTAGGACATTGTGACTGCCGCAGGCGAGGACGGCGGCACCCACAATGCGCGCCAGCAGCACGAGCAGCGAGTAGTGGCGCTCGAGGCCGACGGTGTCGGTCGGGTCGATCTCGAGCTCGGGGTCCGCCTGGAAGACGCGCGAGAGCTCAAGGGCGCGGAATAGGTTTGCTTGCAAGACGAACTTGGCGCCCTGGCGGGTCTGGCAGAGCTGGAGGAGGAGGGCAAGCTTGGCGGTGGCGTACTGCTGGGCGGCGAGGTTTGCGCCGGCGGGGGGCAGGATGGCGGTGTTGGTGCCGCGGGTGATGGCGAGCCAGTCGTCAAGGACCGTTTTGAGGCTGTCGACAAGGACGCTGATGAAACCGAGGCGATTGAGCGCCTCGCCTACGTACACGTCGTCATCGGCGCGCCCAACGTTAACGAGCGCACCGAGTAGGATCATGGCGGCCGTCTGGCAGAAGGCATCGCTTCCGTAGGCATCGTCGCAGATGACGTTGAGCAGGCGTTCGCCGTGAACTTGAATTGTTTTTAGGGTACGGTGGCGACTGACGGCAGCGCTACCCTTGGTATTTTCATTTCCGCTGTCGGTCTGTTTCACGACTGCCGTCAGGTACCGGTAGCAGATACCATAGTACAGCGCGCGAAGTTCAGCGTTGCCGGCCCACTTGCCGATTGAGTTAAGGCAGATCTGGAAGAGCTGAGAAAGCTTGTCGCTAATCAGGTTGCCGAGAGTGAAACCCTCCTTGTCCAGACCCGGGTTGGGGTTGTCTTCTCCCAGGTCAAGCTTGAACAAAAGGACCTTGGCCACCCTCGCAAGCTCATACGCCTCAGAAGGACCCAAAGTGCTGTAGGCCTCCAGGCTGGGGAGAATGGCCTGTAGCGCCTGCAACAGGAATGCCATCTTCGGAGTCCCCTTGAAGTCATTCGCCTCAAACATGACCAATAGCACATTGGTCCATGCCCTAAGCGACTTCAACCTCGCAGCGGCATATTGCTTTTGGCGATTTGAATACAGCAAATATTCCACCAGTATCGCCTCTTCCCTCTCAATAAGAGCAAGTTCCTGCTGCGGCACAAGAATGCCCGAATTCCGCATCTCACTCCGCTTCAGCGCGAGAACCTCACGCACCTTGTGGATGTTATACTGCAAACCCGCGTCGGCATCCTCCTCGGCACAAGCGCTGAGATCGAGGTCCTTATTATAAACGAACTCGGGTTCTGGAATCACCCACTGCCCATCTAATCCCAAGAAGTCAAAGAAATCAAAGACGTTGGGCGTCTTGAACAACTCGTCATCGGCCTTAATCTGCCCATTGAGAGCGTCAAAGATCTGCCGCTTGGTCGTTGGGATGCGCTGCTGCGACACGCTGCACAGCTCCTTGCCAATGTACTCGAAGAACATGGCGCGCGCGCCGAGGAAGTTGATGTACGAGACGGCGGCATCCGACAGCGGGAACTCGGGGTTGCTTGCCTCCATGCCGTCCCACGTCAGATGCGGCTGGATCTGTACCTCCCGTAGCAGCATGTGGAACAGGAAGTTTGTGTCTCTGAACTCGCGCATTACCAATGGCGCAGACAGCGGCGAGCTCCACAAGACTTGGAAAACGCGCAAGATCCGGTATTTTAAGCCGATCAAATAGCCACGCATGCCACCGCGATCTTCCTGGTAAACGGTAAGTCCAATCAGTGCGTTGAGTAGGCTGTGGAAGAGGGACTTCTGAGAGTCAAAAGCACCCCTGGGCTCTACACTAAGCACACTGAGGTCGCAATGAAAGCCCAGGAGCAAATGCGCAATTGTCGGCTTGTCTGGCGCGGCCTTGAGGCACTCGTAAAGGAAATCAAGAATGAAGATCTTGATCATGTAGTTGTGCGACTCCGCCTCCAGTACTGGATCCAGGGTCTCGGTGATCTCGCCCGACAGGGACCCGGCTATGGTCTCGTGTTGCCCATTCTTCTCGAGCTGCGCAATAGCCTTGTTGCGGGTTCCGAGCCGGCCACCGTCAGGGTTCCAGGCCGAGATGATCTTTGAAGAGGTTGAAATCTTCTCCAACAGCTTCAGGCAAGCTAGCGTAAGAGGAGGGTTGCGAAGAGCACAGTACCGACCCAGGTCGACCACTAGGGGCAAGTGATTCATGATGCCATCCTCAAACGAGGCAAACGCGGCATTAGCGACGGTCGGCCTTCGTTGGGACGGGTGCAGCTTGATGGCGGGTCTGACAAGATCAAGGTATGTCTCCTGTAGCTCGAGGACCTTGAGTATGACCTCCACTCCCCTCAGGATGCTCTGGATGAGCGGAGAGTCCGGATCCGCCATCCCCAGCGCGCTCGAGTCTTGATGTATGGTGCTCATGAGGGCGGTAATAACTTTGTCGTTAAACATCCACTCCATGACACGAGCGAATGGGTGAAGGCGCACATAGGCCGCTAGGTCAGTTGTTGCTATTGCCGCGTCGATAGCAACGTTGGCTGCCTCGTTACCCAGAACAATGAGATCCTCGTTAAAGGTTGTCAGACATGTCAGAGCAAAGTCCAAACAGCTGAGGCGAATTGTCCGAAGCTGAGAGGCATCGGTAATCTCTTTAGACTTGAACGCAAAAACATGCCCAAGAACAAAGTCGACATAGACCTCAACGCCGGGTATCCGGGTTTGCGCGCCCAGATCTTCCGGGAAGGGCAAGACGTCGTTCAGCCCCTCGTACCCCTCGGTGGGCGAGAAAAGGGAGGTAAAAAACTGGACGAGAGCATTCGGCTCGTCAAAACTGTCGCTGAACTCGTCGAGAATAGCCTCCATTAAGGACTCGGAGCTTTGAATCTGGGGGGCGGCAACAGCGCCTCGCTGGACTGGCTGAACACCAAACCCACCAGTTAACCAAGTATCAACCCATCTCCACATTACATCACACTCAGCCTGTATCTTGCGGGTCATGAGAGCCTTTAGAACATAAAAGGCGCAAGCTCTTAGCCGAGCGGGTATCACGCTACTAGAGAGTCGGAAGAGGGTGTCAACCAGGTGTAGTTCATCGTCGACCAGAAGCTTTTGCCTCGCAACCTCGCTCTCCGTAGAGAGCTTCGCGATCAGCCGCAGGTAGCATTCCAGCATCGTGCCAGACTCAGGTTCGGTCTCTGCTTGGTCTGTGGTGGGTTTTCCTGGCCGGTGAAGGTGTGATTGTGCAGGGCTGGGCCTCTCCCGGAGCTTGGCAGTGAAATAATCGAGCTCCTTAAATATCTGATTCCACGTCAAGGACTGGGAGCGCTTCATTTTCCCTGAAGACTGGTGTCCCTCGTCCAGGAGGAACGTGTGTGCGGCGGTCGCGCATTCCTCGTTATCCGAAAGAGCCTGGAGCATCTCGCAAAATGCGCTGACAAGGGGCGTTGACGCCCTCCTCGAAGCCCATTGCAGAAAACCGGCCAGGTTGCTCTCAGGGTCTTCCCAAAACGACATTGCTGCATCCGGCCGGCCTTCGTATGCATAGGCGATGATGATTAGGAAGCGCTCCAGGTCCAGGTCCTGCTCGTGGGTCTGGCTAAGCTGCCGCTGCTCGTCTTCCTCTGTCCTTAGCTTGCGAAGAACATCTGGGAGGTTGGAGATAGACGCATCGATCAAGACCTCCAGATGCGCCATCAAGCTCTTCTGAAAGAATGCCGAAAAGGGTAAAGGAGGATCTGATGTCAGTGGAGGAGATTTCCGTTGTAGCCACTGGTGCATCCCTAAGCGCGAGGGGTCTTGCCAGTCTTGGGTCTTGCTGTCTCCCGCTATGGACAAGATGAAGTCGAAGGCGCCGTCTTTTAGCGCGTCCAAAAACTGCTTTGTCCTCTCTTCGTCTTCCTTGTCGAGGTCGATGTTCGGTATGCTGAATGTTGGCGTGTCGTCTAGATACCACCCACTGTATTCGGCGATCCACCAGGCCCGTACTGCACCTCGGATACTAGCCATGGTCCAGGTATCGTCCTCTGACTGCTTGCAAATCATGGCGTTCAAGTCTCGTGCTTGCTGAAGATCGCCAACACCCTCCGACGAGCCGAAAACGGTGATGTACGCACCGAGGACCGGAAATTGATGGACTACAGCACTATTAGCTTCAATCCCTCTTAATACCCACGTGAAGGAAAGGGGTAGCCTACCGAGCAAATGGTCATACTTGTCTGCCTTCTTCAACCCCTGAATAAACTCCTGGAAATGCTTGGCATCGGCATGGCGTTTGTCAATCGCGGCGCAAAGTATTACCGCAAGCAGCTCATGCTGCTCAACCAGACTTAAGCGCGAGAACTCGTACGTCTCCAGGTGATCACTCGGCTTCATCAAGCCGCCCTGCTGCAGCATGCTCATCGCGAACATCCTCTCCGTCATCAACTGCAGCGTCTTCCTGATGTCCTGCATTGCCTTAGTACACTTAGCCACTATCTTGTCCGCCGGCGCGCCCTGCGCTCCTCCGGGTGCCGGTAGCGTCCCGGGCGCCGCAACGCCAAAGACACGCTCCTCCACCAGGGCGCCGAATGCGTCTTGCAGGCCCTCGTCGAGCTCTTCGTCGGCCGCGACCTCGATCAGCAGGCGCATGCAGTCCAGCATGTATTTCCGCTCCTGGTGAAAGCGCATAACGCCGCACTCCCACAACGGCCGGCCCCAGGCCTCGACGTCGCCCTCGGCGCTGGCGTCGAGCAGTAGCCGCGCGGCGTCGAGCTCGTCCAGGTCGATTTCCTCGGCCATCTGCAGTATATCGTTGCGGAATTCTTCGTTGATCTGGTATTCTTCATCGTCGATGCTGATCTTGTCTGTACACGTGAATCCCGTCAGCTCTACTCCCCTACCCTTTCCCCAAACCTCTGTCACTAGATTGAAAGCCACATACCGGTCCCCGTGGCCGCCCTACTCGTCTGGTTTCTCGAGCGCTTCTCCAGAAACCTTTTGAATGTGTTGGTATTCTCCTCCAGCAGCTGCTCGAGCGTCTGCAGGTCCTCAAAGCGGTGTTCGATGACTGCAAGCAGCTCGCCGTGCAGGGCCTGGAGGGCCTCAAGCGCGCGCAGGTCCGACATGGCTGTTCTGGTTCGTCTTGTCTGTATTCGGACGGGGAAAGACGCGAAGGCAGGCTTCCAGGCTTCACTGCATTTTCCGGGGCCCTTGTTGGGGGAAATTGCGGCTCGAGAGGATGGGGCGCGTCCTGGTCTGTCTGGTATTTCCTTGGTTCAAGGTCGAGAAGAATCGAGGCGGGTTTTTGCGCGGCGCGCGGGAGTGCGTCAAAAGCTCGGTGTTATGTGGGAGCAATTCAAGGTCTCGGCGTCTCCAAAGGCAGGTTCACGAAATACTCCAAGGGTAGCACGGGCTTTTTAGGCCTGTTGGAGCTTGTCCCGCGCTGGTTGCTCTCCAATTGGCGCTAGTACTCCGCTACAGTCAACAAAAACATTTGGGCGGTCAGGAAATTATTGGCATTCTGCCGTTTTCAAGAGGCATCATGAGGCATCAAAAGTATCAACTTTTCGATTCTCCAGACACTCAACTGTGCAAATTCAAGACCATCCCATAACTTCCCAGACCCTTCTACGCATCTCTATCCGTCCCTTGCAAGACCTGAACAGCTAATTACGGGGCTAATGTACAACAAAAAAACTCAGACACCAACACTTTAGCAGGACCGCCATGACCAGGTTTTGAGTGCAAATTCAATGGTATTGAGGCTTCCTTGCTTCGCCGTCGCCTTTTTGACTCAGATTCTAGCTTTCCAATTAGTTAAAAGTAGAAGTTCTCATCCAACGTACGTCCCCGGATGAACTGCGGCTCTGAGCCCTTGACGTAGATGTCCTCGAACAGGATGCGGGGAGTCGCCTCAGGATGAGGCATGGCCTCAGCAAGGGCAACCTCCTCGTTGACGTGGTTACGGGCCTCCTTGTCGATGGCCTTGAGCTCCTCTTCCTTAGCAACACCCCAGTCAAGGATGTGTTGCTTCAGGCCAGCAATGGGGTCGTTGGTTGACCTCATGCGCTGAATCTCCTCACGGGTGCGGTAAGTGGTACCGGGGTCAGACATAGAGTGACCACCATAGCGGTAGGTGACGTATTCGAGAACCATCGGGCCGTTGTCCTCCACAGTCCACTGCTTGCCGTACTGGACAGCGGCCTTGACGGCAAGGACGTCCATGCCATTGACCTTAAGACCAGGGATGTACTGGCCACGCTTGTAGTAGTCGGTCAGAGCTGACGACCGGGCCGCGGACGTTCCCATGCCGTACTTGTTGTCTAAGGTCCAATTGTCAGCCGCCACTACATCATTGAACATAGAGGCGCAAACTCACTCTCGCAGCCGAAAAGAGCTGGGAGCTTCCAGAGCTTGGCCATGTTGAAAGCCTCGAAGACCTGTCCCTGGTTGCTAGCGCCGTCACCTAAAATCACAATTCACGTTAGTTTCTCGCCTTCCTGGACAAATTAGCAGGTCGTTCCATACCGTAGAGAATGACCGAAGCCTTCTTGCCACCAGTGTACTTTTGGGCGAAGGCAAGGCCGGCACCGACGGGGACCTGGGCACCGACAATGCCGTTGCCACCGTAGAAGCCCTTGGTGAACATGTGCATAGAGCCGCCCTTTCCGTAGGCGATGCCCTCACGACGGCCGAGGAGCTCTCCGATGACGGAGCGGACGGTGGCGCCGCGCATATAGGCGAAGCCATGGCACCGGTACGAGGTGATGACGTCGTCGGTCTTCTCAATCGCATGCTCGATTCCGACAGCGACGGCCTCCTGGCCAGTGGACAGATGGCAGAAACCCCTGATCTTCTTCTCCTTGTATAGCCTGTCGGCAGCCATCTCCAATTGTCTGCACAGTGAGAAAAAGGCAAGATCAGCAACTATACCAACAGTCGCCAATTGGCCATTAGGAATTGGCCGTGTTCACCTGATGGACACCATGTCGTGGTACATCTGCTTCAGCTCCTTCTTGGTCACGTCCAAGGTGTACGGCGGGGGGTCGAGCTCGTAGGTCTCGAAGCTCTCATCGCTGAGGGTGATCTGAAATGGCTCATCCTCTGACTGTATGGTTCGCACCGTCCATTAGCATCCAGAACCATTCCAGGTAGAGACAGCACCGATGCGTCGGGCAATTGGAAGCTTGTATAGAAGAGAATGCACCTCAGGCACGGAACTCGGGCCCTGCGCGGAAGCGGCATTGGTCGTGACGGTTCTCCGGGCCACGATACTGGAGACGGGAGCGCGAGGAGCAACAGCCCGGATGGGCGCTACCCTCGTCAGGCGTGCGGCTCGCGAGAACATGATGGATGTGTGTTAAGCAACGACGATGGGGACAAGATCGAGGCAGGCGGCGAGGGAGAAGGCAGGAGGATAGGGTTCCGGGTCCTGCTTGGAAGACGGGTTTTGACGGCGATCGGAGGTGAAGAGACGGGAGCTGACTTTGAGCAAAAAGAATGGCCCAGTTTTCCGCCTTCTGGTTGGGGCAGCGCATGCTTGTTGAACGAGGCTAGGCTGGTTTTAGCGAGCGAGCATGGTTGGGGGGCTCCTCCCAGCGCGCATCGGATCTCCACTGGCCAGCGATAACCGCACCCGCAATCCATGTCCGGGCCTTTGATCTTTTAGAGTTTTAACCGACAGCTCCAGGCACCTCAGCTAAGTTGACACTCTCAAGCTTCTTGATAGAGCTTCAAGCTGCTGCGCTAGCTATGTTGCAGACTCCTTTGCAGATGCGATTGAATTGTTTAAGACGTCGCAGAGCGGCATTGCAGGGGGAAATGAAGGGTTACGCACAAAGACACCCCAGTACATGGCCACACAAACACCCCCGGAGCTTATGGGGAAACACCGCGAATGATGGCTATCGGTATACTCCGTTTTTTTGTAACCCACATTTTGTCCCCGTCGGTCTAATTCAGTCAACCACCACAGCTCGCCAGCTCCAGACTACCTATGCTCAATCCAACCCTTGAATGATTGCTGAATCCATAAAAAGCAGGGTGTGTGTGGATAGAGCTCTGGCCAATGAAACCCGATGAAGTCCAGTGACGGGAAGTAAACCTGGACATGAAAAGAGAAATATGTTGTGGTCAAAACACGTTGTGACGTATGATACTGTTCACATCCAGGAGAGTTCAACGTACAGGTTCAAACTGTCGGTAAATTTCCATGCCAGATACCAAATTTACAATCATTCAGGACTGAAGCCACCCGAAAAACACGGATTCAACACTAGCCCCTTTCATAGCAGAGACAAGAATATATATCTTTCCTTCGCCTATTCCTTTCGCTATGAACCGGCATGACTATACTTCCTTTTTTCACTTTGCTCTAAGAAACGTTCTCATAGCTCACATACACATCGTTCAAATGCGCTCCCCTCCTGATAGCGCGACTGTGAAGCAGGTAGGCTGACCTTCTGAAGACCCAACGTCCCGCCAGTTCCCATAGCTAATAAACACTATACAGAGCGTTATTGAGTTCATAAATGACCTCCTAGCGGTTGACCATACGGATTTAATCCACGGGATCATCGACTTCTGCAACGCAAAGTTACAGACGACGCCCCTCATACTAGCTATAAGTCCGGGCACGAACTACGCCACCCGCACACCCCCCTATCATCAGAGCCACAGCTCCGAATTTAAGCGTGTGCTGAAGCGGCCGCGTGCCGGCAACCACAGCCCCGAGGCCAGCGGCGACGCCCAGCATGAGGATAGTACTGAAGAGATTGCCGTCTGCCCACAGCAGCCCTCGCTCCTCAGCAAGGACCCGGAGATAAACGACGTGTACGGTGCGCTAGCCCTCGCGGCATTCCACGAGATGAAGGGCAAAGATATCAACATCGTTGTCAAAACCCGCTAAACTAAACGGATTACCGATGTAAAGCGTATAGAAAGGTATACTAAAGGGTTTTTTGGGGCGTTGGTCGGTACATTGATGAAGAGAGTGGTAAACCTCGTCACCATGGCCGACATATATAATGCTGCTGTCAGGGAGGCCATCAGCAACGGCACCGAGGAGGGCAAAGGTATCATAGCGTACCTGAAACTTGGGAAGAGAGGTGTTGGGTACGTCAACCTAGCGAAAAGGGAGTTTTGTGGGCGGATGGATATAGAAAAGAAAATATTCAACGAACTACTGAGAAGCTCACAAATCCCGGTAGCCCTCGAACGACAGGTTGGACGCGGCAGCTTGATGTTTCTGACCAATGGACTTGGCGGGTACGTAAAGAATCATCCAAACTGACACTCTTTCTGGCTAGTCACCGCTTTGGCGAGTCCTCTTTCGCCTCTGAGCTCTTCCGCTATATTGCTTCCGCCGACAAGTATCATTTCTTGCCACAGATATCTTTCCTCCCAGAAGAGCGTTTCGTCCAGCCCATCGCCGATGGCCTACCTTTTCCGTTTGAGATGAGCTTTGCCACGAAAGCCATTGCCGGCCCACTTGTGTCTGGTTCAGAGTACGTCTCGGATGATGTAGACCATGGCAAATGACCACGTAGTGTAGACAGCTTGTGCTTACCAAGGAGAGAAACGTATGTATGTGTGGATGTATTGGGGATGGCCTTTCTTGTTGGGCTGGGGAGAGACCAAAGCAGCGACCGCAGCATCAATATTACAACACTCAAAATCTAGTTACCCTAACAAGTCCTAAACAACTCCACGCGCCGCAAAAACTGCTGGGAGGACGGACCATAGGGTGCCTCCCAAGGGGATATCTCAACATGAATGTCAATAGTAGCAGCGCCTCTCTGACTTCCATTACAGTCGTTCATTTCCTCCCACTGGCTCCAAGTAAGGTAGAGTCAGTACCATAGATTTGCTCCTCCCTAATGCTTTGTTCCTGATATCTCGCCGAACCATGCTATAATCAATAACAAAACGCCATAGCCATGCCTCCACATTTCCCGCTCCCTTTTGATAGACCAGAAATGCCTGTCCTAGGTACCCCTATATGCCAATATGGAAAAAGGGGTGTGGGGGTTTGTGTATGTGCTATGCATTGTGACCCCTCTAGTCGAAAAGTCTGTACGTAGTGGTGAGTTGTTGTCTCACTTGACAACGGAATGCCGCAAACAAAGCGCAGGATCTTGAACATGTCATGACCGTCATTGGCCTGCTGTCTGCTGCTGTTTAAAACCCGGTGCTGTTACCCGGCGAATTATAGAGTCATTCATTCATCTCGGTATTGAACCTCTGAAGGGCTCAGTTAAATCGGGCACCGGGGTAGTCGTTGTGGAAAAAGGTCCTGTTGCCTCGCGAAAGTGGGGCCGTTGACGGGCCCGCATCAGGCATATCAACATCTGCATCCGCCACGGACCGGCCATAGTCCAATGAGATCGCACTCAGCGGCCGGGCGGGTACCGGGGCATCGACAGATCTCTGTGGGAAGGAAAGAGGCCGCTCATGAGGAACATCCTCTGGAGGCGAAAAATTGAACACCTGAACACAAAACGTTAAAAAATTCCGATCCATATTTGTCAAAAAAGAGCCAACTTACCTCCATCACTGTGCGGCTGTTCTTCAACGCCATCGCAACACACTTCTCGTCCTCAAAAGCAACGCGCCACACCGCTTCTCCTTGGGTGATGAGCTCGCGCACAAGATGCCCGGTCTTCAAATCCCAGACCTTCACTCGCCCATCACTACCACCGCTCACAACGCGCGTGTCATCAAACTGCAAGCTCGTGACGCTGTTATCGTGTGCAGCAAGGCGGTGGATGGGACAGAAGCGCTCCAAAGACCAGATCCTCACAGACCCATCGCTACCGCCGGTCACGAGAGTACCGCCACGCATCTGCAGCTGTCCCACGAGGGATGTGTGACCTTGCAGAACGGCGAGGCAATCACTATATCAAGGTTAGTCTATCGCCAGTATCCTGAACTCTTCCGGGAAATTAACATACCCAGTTTTGGCGTTCCAGATTCTCACACTCGTGTCCAGACTTCCTGTGGCCACTCTGAAGCCATCAAATGCAATCGCATAAATTTGGCTGTAGTGTCCCTGGAGGGTAAACAAGCAGCGGCCCTCCGAGATACTCCAGACCTTGGCAGTGGTGTCGTAGCTGCCAGAAACAACGATATCACCCTTAATCTCCAAGCAGCGGACGCTCGCCTGATGGCCCACAAGCACATTCTTGCAGTGGCCATTCCGGATATCCCAAACCCTCAATGCGGTGTCCCGAGAGCCGGATATCGCGGTTTCCGAATCGGACATCTTGAGGCAGCGAACTGTCGAGGTATGCCCACGGAGGGTATGGCGACAAGCACTGTAAAAGTCAGCGGGGCGGACAACACAACAAGGCAAGTACGACTTACCCAGTCTTCAGGTCCCATACACGGACGTCCCGGTCGCATCCACCGCTAACCAGAGTGTCCTCCCAGGGAACCATGGCCCAAACGCCCATTACGTGGCCTTGAAGAGTCCGCTGCGCATTCCCCTCAGTGTCAAACACGTGGATCTTGGCATTATCAAGAGCCACAATGATGTACTTGGGAGTTAGGTGAAGGCTGGTCACGACACCACCATCCTGAGTGATGTTGCGCGTGATGTTGCGACCGCCCGTGCGCCACGCAGCATCGACTAAGTATCTCTGCTTGAAGTGCGACTTATACGACTTGGGTCGAAGTTGCGCACTCGGGGTCTGATTACCGACTCCATCTTCGCTCATGTCGCCAGCCGAAGAATCCGAACTCGAGGTAAATGTGCCGGCAAGACTGCGGCTCGAGGGCTCACCGTTCTGATAGCCGGTGGCATAGTCACCCGCCCGAACGGCAACAGCCGTTGCTTGCTCGGAGTTCTTTCGCTGATAGTCGTGCTTGTCGCACAAGTTCTTCCACGTCATATCGTCACTGAGCAAATCTCGCCATCTTCGGGAGACTTGAGACGCCCGTGCCAGCACCTTGGGGTCGTCGATAAAGGAGAGAATCTAGTCGGATCATTAACAAACAGCCACGAGCACAACATGCAGGATTCAAACTTACTCGGAGACACAGCTCATCGGGCAGGCTAGTAAATGGGTCCTTCTTGAGGAGCGGGCTGACATGCTGGTGTACGAAGCTCAGTTGTTGGCTGGTGCAAACGTCGAGCATATCAGCGAGGATGCGCGTCCGCTGCGAGCCTGTGCACTTGGAGAAGAAATGGCGGAATTCCGTAAGGTACGTCTCGTCATCTTGGCTGGAACCACTCCAGCTGGGATGAGCGTGTGAAGGGCCGGGCGACGCAGCTGGAGTCGGCGGGGGCGGGGGCGATCCGGTAAGCTGTTGGTCGAAATCGGCGGCCGGGGTACTCATGCTTGGAGTAGGCGGTCCCCTCGGACGTTGCTGGGGAGGCATCTTCGCGGCATGCGTGTTCAACGATAGCTCGTCGGTGAACACGCTGCCTCTGCGCTCCGAGAATCCCATGGGTTTGGGCATCGGCTTGGTGTATCCTGCCATCCCGAAGGCTGTGAGTAGTGCTGCGGTACGCTCCTCGAAAGAACGAAAGAGAGTTGACAGGTGAAACAGCCAGGGTCGACAAGCCGCGAAGGGCCGCGAAACGCCGTTGGGATGGATGACTTGACGTAGATATCGATTACCGCCGTCTCATGGAATGTGCCCGATATCCCGAGGCGAAATGGACGATTCCGGGTCGTATTATTAATAT
Source organism: Lasiosphaeria hispida (assembly GCA_033439745.1). NCBI lineage: Eukaryota > Fungi > Ascomycota > Sordariomycetes > Sordariales > Lasiosphaeriaceae > Lasiosphaeria > Lasiosphaeria hispida. The sequence goes on from JAUIQD010000003.1 coordinate 4,332,647, forward strand.
CGCAGGTCGCCTAGGTTGCCGAGGACAGTCGGGTGCAGAAATACGGGTTTCCGTCTGCCGAGGAAGCGGTATCTGCTGATGTCGTGATGCTTCGCAGGTCACCCGAGTCAAGTCGCCGCACGTCCAACTACACGTGAGCGCATGCAGCTGACAAACACACAAACAAGTAGCGAACTTGGCCTTGTCGCCCGTGTTGTCGGTGTGACAATTGGGGGCGGCCAATGTCGACGGTCTGAACAGTTGAGGTTTTGGGGGAGAGGGAGTTGAATTCGGGGATTGGGGGATGGATGGGGTTGGTGGGTTGCGGACTGCGGGCTGGGTGTTGGAGGCGGGTCGTGGCCGAGTGGTCTCGAGGGCGGGGAGGAAGGAGGTGGACCAGAGACCAGACTGCGAACGTTTTGGACTAACGAGACATCTAAGACACGCGGGTTCAAAGAGAATCGCAGCCACACATCCCATGCATTCCAGTAGAGTTGAAGTCGGTCCTCTGAGCCTGGAGCCTGAGCCTGGAGTAGACAGCTGGGAAGTTGGCAGAACCCGTGAGGCAAGGGAGAGACGGTCAAGAGGGACCAGCCGGCGGCTGAGGAGGGGGAGAGAGCAGTGTGATGTGATGCGCAGGCGCTGGAGAACAGCACTGGGATTCCAAGAAATAAGAGGCGGGAGGGCCCTTTCTCGAATTCAAAAGCGGATTGGCTCGAATGAGGAGACGGAAGTTGCGGGTCTCTGGCGCGACTGGCAGGGAGCGTTGCAGGGATGGCGAGGTACCAAGGTACCACTCCCAGGCCTGAGTGCTCGAAATCGACGAAAGGGGGACCGTTCTCGTCAAATTGCAAGCCGTCTTTTGCTCGGCGAGCCCCACGGAGGGTCAGCCAGTCAGCCACGGGCCCTGTGTGTCCTGCGGCACCCTGAGGCACCCCGGCCTGGCCAGGAGGGGAGGAGGCGGGCAGCCCTTGGTCCCCTGCGCTCGTCCACTCCAAATGGAGCCACGATCTTGAATCGCAGCGCCGTTCGACCCTGCGCGCCCAGTGTTCGCGACGCTCTGATAGGTGGCTACCTTCATCGTTTTGTTGGCCCTCTACTAACGATGTCGACGAAGGAGATTTCAGGTGAGCTGTCGTCTCGTTGGGCTCCTGGGCATTACCAGTCTCACTGCAAATCGGAAACTGGGACTGGGGTTTCTTCTTCCTTCGGCTTCCAACAGCGGAAGCAGCGGAGAAACGTGCTGTTCGCTGCCACCCGGCCAGAGCATCCATGAAAAGGCCATGGCCGGCCACAGGAGGTTACCGCACGGCATGCATGAATGCCTGGGTTGGCGGCACTCTCCACCGCGATGCGGTAGGGACTTGCCGAGGGACTTGTTGACTGGCTCCCCGGGCCTGATTTACCATCACACGCGTGCCCGCAGCTAGCAGCAGCCAGCAGCCAACTCAGGGCCGGGCACCGGGGTTCGACGTAGTTGCACCATCATCGCCGCTCGGGCTTGCGCTTCCGCGCTTCGGCGCGTGTGATAGTGGCTCACGGGCGAACCGGCAATCGTCTTCGCACCTCCAAGAAACCTAATAATAACCAAAGCCGTAGCCTCGGGATGGGAATGCGTTCGGCCATCTTGCAAGAGCCCAGAGCACCAGAAAATGCGCACAAGGTGACCAGCAAAGCGCCATCCGTACCTGAACCTGTCCAGGAGTCTGCCATGCAGGAACGACGGACTGGGTGAATTCGACATGGCCAAAGGAAGAATTCCTGCACGCACATATCTTGTGCCAGCCACCCCGGCACCCAACAAATAATCCGGGGGCTTGCCCGCCACTACCCTTCCTTAGCCAACTTAAACATCCTCCAACGGCCCTAACTCTAACGTGCTACCATCGGATGTCTGCGATATACTTTCGGCATTGCCCTCAACGCAGCGGTCCGCCTCGCCCTTTACCCCACACGCATGCACGCCTCCAGCGGACAACGGGGCGAGGGGTTTTCCTTCTAGGTCACCGTGCCGCTGGTCGAGGTCCCGTTGGCCCCTGTAGGGCCCGGACACCGATTGACTTCAAGCTCACTGCCGTGGCCCGCATGAAGCCTTGGAGGCCCAGCACGGTTATTGATTACGTGGGCCGAAAGGGCGATTCTCATATATATTATGCGTACAAATCAACGTAAACCAATTGTAAAATGCGAGTGCTAGGTGGGGGCTAAACTCGTCTAAAGAGAAACTCTCCAGATCCGCACTATACATGAGTGCGAGCACTCGTGACGGGCCAGGGCCTCTTTTTTTCTTCTCTTTGTCCTGCCTGTCTTTCTCTCGGGCGCGCGCTGAAACCACCAACCTGCAGCTTATTGAACTAAGTGACCGTCTCCCCACCTGCACCGACACCCTCGGATAGACGAGGTGAGGGTGGTGCATGCGTGGGTCACCGCGGTGGTCTTACACGATGACATGGCACCCCCAACACGGCCCTATGATGGATATTGAAAATGGAATGCGTGATGGGAAGGACAGCCGGAGCGGGAAAGCTCGCCAACATGCAAGCAAGTTTTGCCTATGCCTATGTCGGTCTTGGATGCTTCTTCCTTTTGCTGTCTCCTTGCGTCATTCATTGGACCTGCGACTGGCCTGCATGCGGATTACAGAGACAATCAATAATACTAACTGCTACTATTGGAAGTTGGAAGTTGGAACAGCGGGAGCGGAGGGCGGGCCATCGCTTCTCCCTCTTGTCTATCCTAGGGGGGGCCGATGGCGAGCCCCTGAAATCGTTCAATGTCAAACCTACGTACCACTCATTGAAACATGTAGGTATTTGACCACCTCACGAGCCCGCGTGCGGCTCCGCTCGGGACGACCTGAAACTTCGTGTTTGCGGGTTTTCCGCTTCAATTTAAAGGATTGGAGATGAGCAACCGTGTTCTTGTCGGGACCACCGCTGAACTGTGAGGATTGGACGCTGCAACGCTGCACTCGAAATGGGCAAAACCGGCAAGTAATCCAACAACTGTCTGCAAATTCATTCTCACACAGGAAGCTCAATACCCTCTCCACACTCATCAATAATCATCATATGAGATTATTAAGTAATACAACTGGCAAATGCCTGAGATGCCATACCCGTAACTCCTTTTGCCACTTTCCCCACGCTGCTTCTGCGAGAAAAGCCGGTACATAAAACATCATAATACAGCAAAACGACCATGTCTAGCCCAAACGCCAACCCTTGATGATCCAATACACGCCACGACAACAATCTAATGATGGTGACCAAACTGCGTGAGCAGCGGTAGCAGCATTCCTCCGACCGTGGCCAGCGTATCCCGCATCTGCGGTTTCGCCTGCTTCCGCTGCGACGCATTGGCCGTATCTGCGTACCCATTTCCACTCTCGTGCCTCTCATGACCGTGGGACTGGTTGTCCTCTTGCATCGCATGCATGGCAACATACCTACCGCTAGTTAGTATCACTCTAGGCATTCGCTTGGGGGAAGAATGCACTCACAAGAACGTCCCAGCGGAAAAGAGCAATAGCATGCCCGTCCACCACTCGCCAGACTCGCCCTCCATACTATTGCCCCCAATAACCGATATTATGAGGTACGTCGCCAGCGCGCCCAGCGGGGCCGCGAGGCTGAAGACAATCAGATGGCCCCTAGCGGCTCGCTTAGAGAGGCCCTGCTTGAGCAGCACCGAAGTCAGCCCAAAAGCCGCGGGCGCCTTGTGGACCATGATGGCGACGAAGATGATGAGCCCCAGCTTCATGTTGGACGTGGTCGCTGACGCGCCCATGGCGATGCCGTCGGCCGCCGCGTGGATGACCAAGCCTGTCGTGGTCGCGAGGCTGCGTGACTGCTTGGGGGTGGGCGTGAGCGATCCCAGGAAGCCCTCGGACTCCTCATCCCCCGTGACGCTTGACGTGGCCAGGTTGTCGAGGCTGATGTGCCGGGTGGCGGGCGCCGCCTGGAATGTTTCTGTCGCGTGCCGGGGCAGGCGGTCGATCAGGAACATGAGGACGAATCCGAGCATCAGAGAGAAGCCGATTTCAAAGGTGGGAAGGTGGTGCTCCTCGCGAGGGGCCGGTGCTGGCGCTGGTGCCTTGGGAGCCTCGGTGTCGGCCGACTCATGGCTGTGCTCGTCCCTTCTCCCTTTCCTTTCCAAAACCCTGGGGCCAAAGGCTGGGTTTCCGGATTCAAGTGTGTTCCGCCTCCCAAGTTGGAATACGCCGTTGCCGTCGTCGATCGCGTTTGCTGTTCTTCCCCAGTAGATCCTTGCGCTCCCTGACGAAACCGCCGGCCCAGTATGTCGCGCATTGTGCGAATGCGCCTCCTGCCCCGTAGTTGAAATGGCTTCGATGCCCTCGGGTATGATTACGATGAGCGAGGTGCCTACAAGAATGCCAACGCCGATGCTGGATATCAATCGTAGCTGCGACTGCGTAAGGGTCATCGACAGGGGAAGCGCGCCGGCCAAAAAGGAGCTGTCGCAAAGTTTGGTCAGCTTGCGCCTGACAATAGGAAGCAGGTAATGGACAGTCCCGAGGGTTCAACGTACGCCAAGGCCATGACCACCTGTGAAGAGCATCCGAGTTAGCTGCTGTGCCATGTCTCGAAAGGGGGCATTCGTCGCGATTGGGCAGTCGGGTCAGGAGCGCACAACTCACACTCAGGGCCAGGAGAATCAGAAGGCCTCCCATCTTGACTAGATGGGGGGGGGGGGTTAAGCCGCAAAACGATCGGGATAGCGCCTTGTCGTTGCCGGACGCATCGATTCTTGCGGTGCAAATAGGAGACACTGCGAGAAATACCCCAAGAATGACAGCTCTCTGCTTGGGCCGACTGCAGGACAGATGGACTCGGGAAATATTCCAGGTGGGGACCCTGCTGTCAGGTTCAATTGGAAAGGCCAGCTGCAGCTGTGCAACGGTTGACCAATGCTTTGGCCCACACACCCCCTGCTAATATCTGCTTCGGCTCAAGCCCCTGCTCCCCGTTTAGCCTAGTCTAGGCCTCTCTGCGCGTGTACATGTAGTGTATTCAGCGATATTCAAACAAATTCATTAGATCTACTTAGCCCAAGTACCTAATCTTGGACCTGAGTAGGCGTAGCGATATACATAGCGTTATCTGATTTGAAGGTGTATATTCGTGATAAACCCTCGACGAGTTGTGGAACAAGACGAGCCCGCCAGTCAATGTGGGGTGGCCAAGACGCAACACAGAGCGTGTGGCCCGAGCTTTCAATTAACGAACGCGGTTTTGTAAGACCCGACCGCGACACCAGACGCAGGTTTTCCCTAGAAATCACCATTTGTATGCCATCTCTCTGCGCGAACGACATTTGCACCACGTCTTCGGCGTCGCACTCGGCTTGTCAACCGAACCTCGCTCTCTCCAAGCATTCAGCATTCAGAAAAGAGGATAGGTAACCTTATCTATCTGACACCTCTGGCGGCGCACCCCACTCTTCCTGTCGCGTCGCGACCAGAATCCAGAGCCAATTTTCGTCCCCAGTTCTCGATTCGCCATGTCCGAGCACGAGAATGACGCCTGTGAGGACACCTGCAACCCTGGTACAGCTTATGAGAAACCCAACACTGACAGTCACAGGGTCGGCGCCCTCGAACGAGGCTATCGTTCTTTCATTGGTTGCCCCCGCCGCGGCCGGCGGCGTGAAGCCCATCGCTAGCTTCAAGCCGAAGTACACATACACGATTTTCAACGACGAGCAGATATTTGGCTACCAGGATCTCCGAGTCAACATTCAGTTCAACGCAAGTGATATGAGACCACATTTTGGCCTGAACTACAGCAAGAAGTTCAAGCCGACAGGAGATACCGAAGCCACGGATCTCAAAGAAGTCTTTAGCGAGTACCTTCCCGAAGGTATGAACCCCCTCGTATAGATAGTGTGTAGGATCTTACTAACGTCAAGTTTACAGTTGCTTTCCAGAAGCAAAAAGAGTTTACCGCTGCCGTTGAACACACCCGGACCGATTGGACCCCGCCAGGCAAGTTGACCTCGACCTTCAGAAAAGAGGATGTCACATACGAGGTGTGGAAGGGCAACCTCGCAGACCCCGCTGTAAAACAGCTGGTGAACCGGATTCAGGTCTTCGTACCGTTGTACATCGAGGGCGGAACCTACATCGATGTCGATGAGCCAGAGTCCGACCGATGGACCATCTTTTTCTTGTACCAGAAAAGACCAGTGGCCCACGAGCCAGAGCGCTTATCATACGTTTTCGTCGGTTACAGCACCGTCTACCGTTTCTTTCTCTTCCACATTCCTACCCCTCTGGCATCCCCTTCACGAAACAAGAGCGTGGATCAGCTAGACTTCACCGAGGAGTTCGACCTTTCCTCCCTCCCCTGCAGAACAAGAATCTCTCAATTCATAGTGCTACCCCCCTTCCAGCAAAAGGGAATCGGCTCTACGTTCTACAGCATCCTCTTCCAGGAATACCTTAACCACGCCCCGACGGTGGAAATTACCGTCGAAGACCCCAATGAGGCCTTTGACGACATGCGTGACTTGACCGACCTGCAGTTCTTACGCCGGCTGCCCGAGTTCAACGCGCTGCACATCGACACTAGCCTGAAGATCGACAAGCACGGCATCGTACCGCGCAACATATTCGACAAGGCGGCCGCCGAGGTTGTGCGTCGCACGGCCAAGATTGCACCCCGCCAGTTCTACCGCGTCCTCGAGATGCACCTCATGTCGCGGCTCCCCGAGTCGGTGCGCCCCGGCATCGTGGACCCCGAGGCGGGCGAAGCTCCCAAGGGCAAAGCCGTGACCGCTAAGCCGACCAAGGAGCAAGAGTATGAGTATAGACTCTGGCAGCTCATCGCGAAGAAGCGGGTGTACCGCCACAACAAGGAGCTTCTCGGCCAGTTGGAGATGCCAGAACGGATTGCCAAGCTGACTGAGACAGTGGAGAACGTCGCGTTTGATTATGCAAGGCTGCTTGATAAGGCTGAGCGCCGTTTCGACGACGGGGAAGAGGAAGAGGAAGAGGAAGATGATGAGGAGGATGAAGCTAGCGATGTGGAGGCTGTGAGGACGGGGAACAAGAATGGAAAGAGGAAAGCTGATGGTGTTGCTGAGGCGGAAGACGAGGAACCGGCCATTAAGCGGCGGAAGGCTTAGTTGACAGCAGTGAGGTACGGTTGGGTTTGGAGTTCGGGAAACACGATTGTTGGATTCTGGGTTGGGATGTGAGAATAGGGGGGTATCCCTTCGATCGGTAACACGCCGGTTAGCTTAGGAGAAGGAAACGGGGCCGGTATCGACTGCTGATGGTTAAGAGCATCGGGACGGCAGGGAAATTGGCATCCGGCTGACAAGGGGTCCAGGGATGTATTATTGCGCCGGTGAGTGTACCTTATGTATGTAATGTTATGGGGCGGTTTGGTATTGACAACCGCCCTCCATCTGGAAGCCAGATGTATTCAAGCATTGAGTTTCGCCATGGCCTCCTGCAGCGTTGTAGTCGACGAAGCCGAAACCTCGGTCGACTTGGAAGTCAGTGTGTGCGTTGGAAGACATGACAAAATGTCGTGTTGGAGGTGCTCTATACTATAAGTGAGAGGTACTGGGAGGTACAGCTGTTTGGGGGTAGCCTATTGTAGCACCAGGATTCATTCCTAGGCTGGGGATTCTTGAGTGAAATCTGGAATTCCTCGAGTTTGTTCCCCGTTTCACTCAATTGTATACTACTACTTTCCTTCCTTCCTGTGCATTCAATATGCCTTCCAGCACGGCAAGCGGTCCTCCTATACACATTTTTTATCCCAAACCCACTTGCCTATTCACTATAAGTGACTGTTAAAAATGAGACCAGCAAGAAAGGAAGCATAGGCATCGCACGAATAATGAAGCAGATGGACTAAGTGATTGTTTTTGTTTTGTCTACACAACCCCCCGCCGTCTAAAAGACAAGTTCGGGGCAAACATATACGTCATAAGCTGAGCATATCTGTAGAACCATCAAGTAAGCTCGACTCCAGGCAGGACATAAATCACGACCCCCTACTCTTCAATCCAGCTGGCTCCCCCCAAACCGAGTTCCATTAACACCCTGGACACCCTTGCCCAACTGGCTCGCCACAACCGTCGCCTCCCTTACTGCTCTCGCTACAGTACCCCTGACACGGCCCTCCTCGAGGACCAACAAGCCGCCAATGGTGCACCCGCCCGGGGTGCTGACCTTGTCGCGCAGCAGGGCCGGGTGGTCGCCGTTGAGGACGAGGCCGGCGGTGCCGCGCATGGTCTGGGCGGCCATGCGCTGAGCCTCGGCGCGGGGGAGGCCCATGGCGACGGCGCCGTCGATGGCGGCCTCGAGCATGAGGGCGAAGAAGGCCGGGCCGGACCCGCACAGCGCCGTGCACACGTCCATGGTGCTCGGCGGCAGGTGGACGACGTCGCCGATGCGCTTGAAGATCCAGGTCACGAGGCCGGCCGTCTCGGCCGGCAGCGGCGGGTTCGAGGTCCCGATGACGGTCATAGACTCGCGGATCAGCGAGGCCGTGTTGGGCATGGCGCGGACGATGACGCACGGCGGGAGGGTGGTGGTGTCTTGTTGCTGCGCTTCTTCGGCCTTGCTCAGGATCCCCTCGATCTGGGTGGTCGGAACTCCCGCGCAGATGCTGATGAGGAGCTTGCCGCGCAGGGCAGCGGTCATGCCGGGCTCGCTGAGCAGTTCCTGGACCATGTAAGGCTTGCAGGCGAGGAGGATGATTTCGGCCTGCTGGGCCGAGGCGAGGTTCTCGTTCTGCACTACCTTGACGGCGGAGGAGTATGTCCCCAGGGCCGACTTGACCTTCTTGGCACTCTCGGGTCGGCGCACGCAGGCGATAAAGCGAGATGGCAGACGCTGTGGGAGTTCCTCTTGCGGCGTAGATGTGCCCGAAGTGGGAAACTGGGTCGGCTTGGGCGAGGCCATATCATGGAGCGAGGCCAGGATGCCAGACAGAATGGCAATCCCCATGGTACCTGTAGTTATATGTATAAGTGGTTGACTCTCTGCCATTAGGCCACAGGGTGCAACATACCGCATCCAAGGACAGTCATGGTGAGCTCCGAGGAGTGATTCCCATTGAGGGTGAGGTTTGCCGAGCTAGACATTTTGTGCTGCTCTGAGGTGGTTGGATGGTGAGATGGTGTGATTATTTGGGCGTTTTGTTCAGTTGGTGAGCGGTTGTCAGGGGAGAGATGGGTGTTGGAAAGGAATCAGTGGTATGAAAGGAGTGGTCAATTCCACACGCCGAGCTGCGCTCTCGCCTCAATAGGAGGTCTAGAACCACTGCAGGCTTCAAGGCAGAAAGTTATTGGATTGCTTCAAACACACAATATTGCTACTCGAAACTACCAATATGCCTTTCAACTGCGTGGAATACGTTGTACGACCATAATACTCATTCCTATCAACCCATTTGTCTTCACTCTTGATGGAGTTGAACTTGCCGACTTCCTGGTGATGCCCCACCATTCAAAAAAAAAATATTGACACACCCCACCTAATCCCCGCACTCGGCTAGCCTCAACGGCCTCACCGCCTTCCCTGCCAGGACTAGCGCACGACTACGCACGCACCATGGATCGCGCTAGCGAGCCTCTTGGCTTCGATGTGCCTGCCGCTCTTGAGCTGCAGCATCAAGTCAGTAGCGCCTCTTCTGCTTCTTCTATCTAAACTCGCCTCCTCTGAATTCGAAATCGAAGCTGCCCCAACAAATGCTTCGCCAGACCAGCCCAGCTCAGCATCAAGCGGATACGGCATCATGGCGGACCCGTTCGAAGTCCGCATGCGCTTCACCAACCAGCTGCGCCAGCTCAATGCGTCGGTGACATCCGCCCAGAAGGCGGCTCAGTATGCCCTCAAGTACAGAGACATGGCCGAGGACCTGCACTCGTGTATCCTTGAGCAGCTGGAGCGCGTATGTATCTCTTTAATTCCCTCACCAGTCGGCCCGACTGACCATATACCCGCAGAACAACATGAACACGCGCGCCAATATCATGTACTTCATCGAGCACTTCCTCGACATGGCCCATCGCGACGGCCACGCCGACTACGTGCGCATGATGCAGCGGGACATTATCCGTGTCGTTGACGCAGTCGCGCCCGACGATGGCTCCGGCGCTGCCAATGTCAAGGTCGCCCGCAAGGTTAGTCTACCTAGTGGCTCTCTCCCCCTTGTATCCAGCTCTGACCAAGCCCCGCCAGGTCCTCCAAGCCTTGCAGCACAAATCCTTCCTCGAGGCCCAAGCCGTCTCCGAGATCGAAGAGGTCCTCAAGGACCGCGACACAGCCGCCCAAGACCTGGCCCTATCCTCATCCCCCACCAACGGCGACGCCCTCGGCCTCGGTGATATGCCGCCCTCGCAGACGATGCTCGCGCCGCGCAAGGGCAACGTGCCGCCCAAGCTCGACCGCAAGCAGGTCGAGCAGCGCATCGAGGAGGACCGCGAGCGCCACAAGCGCCTGCGCGAGAACATCTGGGCCGTGCCGCAGGGCGAGTACGCCGAGCTCGACAAGCTGTGGGAGGAGACGAGCGACCTGGGCGAGGACGACGAGCGCATGCTCGCCGAGGAGTGGGAGGAGTGGAAGCTGGCCCACCAGAACAGCTGCCCCCACCGCCGCGAGGCCGCTGCAAAGGCTAGGGCCGCCGAGGCGGAGAAAGCCGCGAGGGAAAAAACGGCGAATGGAAGACATAATCGCTGAGTGGGTTACTGGGTTTGAAAATAGATGGATTGGCAAACGCGGTACCCCCGCATTTTAGCATCATGGTTATGGACTGGCGTTTTTCCCGAGCGGCGGGGTGGTCACGGTGATTGTTTTGGGCTCATGGTTTACGGAAAAGGTTCCCGGCGTTCTATGATGTATACATTCAGCATCTTCTACTTTTGGGCTTGCACAGAACACGCTTGGATTTGATGGCGATGTTCCATGATGCCTGGGTGGATGGTACGTAGATCATCAGATAGATGTCTAGCTGCCATACGGCTATATATACTCTTAGGGCCACTGCTGCTGCTTATGGAGTTGCATTGATTCCAAGCGTGCTCTAATTCCAATATAACCCTGTTGTGCCAGTCGTAGATGCGGCAAACATCCATCTCCCCTCTAATGCTGACTCCTAGCCATGCTCTACCCTTCAGGGTAACTGTAATGCCTACTCAGCCGGTGTGAGAGGAAACCACACCTCCACTAATCGTCCTATCAATACCAACACGCCATAAAAGATCACAAAATGCCGCCGCTCATTGTTTCTAATACACACAAAGCAACCTTCCTACATGACTGTTCCGGGGCATAGGGGGTATCAAAAAGAAAAGAAACCACCCGAAACCAGACCAAACCCCAGCACTTAAATCCACGACTCCGCCGCTCCTCTCAACACCCCTTCATCTTGGTAAACACCCGCAAACTCCTCGCAGACCGGTCTAGCGCCTCACGCGCTACGGCATCTGCCCCAGCGGCGCCGCTGCCTCCATCTCCCTTACACCACCTCTCGCTCCCCACTCGCTTCTTGATCTTGTCCTCCCTCGCCCGGATGCCCTTCTCTATCGCCCTGGACAGCGTGCTAGTACATTCAAACTCCCGATTAGCGAAGATGAACCACAGCATACTCTCCAGGGCGAGTGAGAGCTTGGCATTCTCCTCGGCTGTGACGCGGGATGCGGGGAACGGCAAGTAGCACTGCTCCATGATGTCCAGCGAGATGCCGCCCTTGGCGTTGATTTCTGGGTTGACGACGGCCGGGCAGGACCGGTTGGCCCCGCCGCTGCTGTTTGGGAGCAGTTCCTCGGTGAGTTGACGCAGCAGCGTAACTTGCGCAAAATCGGGGAGGGTGGTTGTGTGGGACTCGACAAATAAACGAAACATAGGCAGTGGAAGGCTGCGGATACGAGTACTGAAGCTCCCATAGAGCTCATGAACCTTACAGAAGTGTTCTGGGATGAAGTTGGCTGCGGCGGAGAGGAGGCGGAAAATTCTCTGGCGAAGGGGGACTGAGTCGGTTATGCCATCACTGACACGGAAGGAGGGTGTGTCTAGTTTGGAGGTTATTTTTCGGGGCTGTCCGGCTCTTCTCGCCGGTGTCGGTAAGCTTGACAGCAAGCCGGCTTCGACATCTTCATCCTCCTCGTCCAGTCCGTCGTCGTCCCCCCAGTCGAGATAATCGCCAAACTGGTCTTTTTCAAGATCCACCACTGTCGGGGTGCGTTTTCTCTTGCTGTTCCGTGGTCCCGTTAAAGACTCTTTATCAAATACTTCCCGATAGACATTCTTGTCCGCCGGGTCGTCGTCAGTAAACGCCATGAGCGCGCGCATCACTTCGCGCAACGGATTCTTGCGCTCCCGGCGCAAGTCATCCAGATACTCAACCAACAAACTCTCCCGCACCATCTTGTAGTCGCGCCCTTCCGGCGTCCCCCCACAATTTTGACTGCCACTCCCCCCTCTCGAGTCGCACTGCTCATCATCCATCTTCAACCGCTGATCCCAATCCGCCTCGAGCACCTCCACCATAAACTCCAGCCACACCCTCCAGTGCCGCCAGCGGTGCGGGTGCGCCGCCGCGCACCGGAACGTCCACCCCAGCACCGCCCAAAAATCCGGCGCCCGCCGCCACAGGCTCTGCTCCTTGGCCAGCTTGTAGTTGATGTAGTCCGATTCGCTGCCGCTATCGCTACAAGAACGGCTCGAGCACGCGCTGCCGTAGATGCCGGCTCTGTCGCGGTCGCGACCCGCCCGCCCGCTGCTGCTGCGGAACTTGAATGCTGCGCGCAGGTTGGCATTAACGGGTCCTGCGATGTTGAGAACTCCGCGCAGGTAGGCGAGGGCCCGGGCCGCTGTGTGGAGGCTTTGGGTGCCGGAGGGCGGGCGCGAGGTGTGGGCTGGGTGGATGAGGAGGGTGCCTAGCAGAGCGAGCTGGGAGGGCGGCGCGACACGGGTCGGCGCAGATTCGGGATCGGAAGGCAAAGTGATGCCATCGCTGAGGAGGCCCTCGAGGATTTGGAGAGCGGGGAGGACTGGGTGGGTGTTAGCGACACGGGGAGAAGGGTTTAGAGAGGGCATTTGCTTACAGAGCTCTGACTCAAGGTGTATTTGGCAGTGTTGCTTTAATTCGTGGGGTATTTGTGCAGCAGTACGGTATTGCAAGCTTGGGAGGCTGCCGTCGATAGAGCTGCTGAGAGCCATTTCGTCGGTTTCATTGTGAGGTGAGCTCTGGGCGGCGTATGACTCTGGTGTGGACAAAGTTGTAAAGCTTGTGAGTGGCGAGGTCATCGCCATGTTTTAGCCTTTTCTCAGGGCGGCGTCAGGTGTCGTGGTTGTATTCGGAGGATTGAAGCAATCTGCCAACGTTGTAAGGCTTTCGATCCCGGCGACTGCCGTTTTTCTGGAATGGTGAGCACCCCAGAAACCGCGTTTCTACGCGACGGTAGTGGGGCACGCGCCTGTTAATTGCCAGGCCCTGGCTTAAATATCGTTATCGATAAGGACGGCAGGAGGGCTTAAGTATACGAGGGTGAAGAGAGTGGATGAATGGTAAGTCTGAAAGCAAGAAAGATGTGTTTCTTGCGTTTCACCCAACATGGATGGTATTTCTCTGGTTTTGTCGAGGGCGTGAACCTAGTTAAGAAATTGAGGAAGGTATCGTTTTAAGGTTATTCGTTGATGAGGGGCACTTTTGCACCTTCCTGTCCTTTCCCTGTGGACGTCACTCCCTCCACCAATAAAAACACTAAGCTGTCACAGAGGTTTGCACATCAGAAATGCGTAGCATACCTACTGCATCACGCTTGTATGTCAGTGGTTCCATTGCTTTCGGGGAATTTAGTCAACACTCCCCCTGTGTTCCAAGGTTTTGCTCCCATTAAACAATCCCCTCAACCGCCCTTGAAATACTCCTCCACCCCCAACCCCAACCCCTTACATTGCTCCAACTCCCTAAACCCGCTCTGCACCGACCTCGGCCAGTCCAATGACCTCAGCGTCATCCCGTCCTCCTTCGAGCTCGGGACCCACCTCCCATCAACCTCCATCCTCTTCAACGTCCCCGTGTACTCCCTCGCGACCAAGAATCCCCTGTCGGGGTTGGGATCGCCGCCCCGGATAAACGCAGCAAACAAGTCCAGCACCAGCTGCTCAAACGGCAAATCCCCCTCATCCCGCGGCGGCAATCCCTGCCTTGCCAGGTTCCCAAATACAAAGTACAGCTCGCCCGAGTGGCACTTGAAGTACGGCAGGCTCGGGTCGCCGTGCGGGTGTGCGGCTGTCTTTGGCGGCTCGCACACACTGCTCTGTGGCCAGCCTGTCGTCTGGTACGTGCGGTCGAACTCATAGTAGAAGACGGGGCTGAGACGACCGTTGGTGACGCCCGTGAGCACGGTGGCTTGGTCGACGCAGCGGAAGATGCCGTCGGTGGCGAGTCGGGTTGAGGCGTTGTAAAGATCGAGGGTCGTGTTGCCGCTGGTGGGGAGTGGGAATAGTGCCGGCGGAGGAAGCTCGAAGCCTTGCGAGGCGAGGTAGGATGTTTGGTCAGTCGTGGTCGGGTATCGGATGAACGGTCCGCCGTCATCGTGCGTTATTCCCATCATGATGTTGAGGGGTAGCCGGGGGCCTGTGAGGACAAGCTGGGGCGAAGTTAAGTAAGTACCATCAACGACAAGGTAGCGAGCAGTGCCGGCTGCCAAGAGGGCCGGGACGGGCACGGCGCGGAGGCAGTCGACCTGAGACGCGGCCTTGGTGCAGTTAGTGTTGCTGAGGATCGCATTGGCAGCAACGGAAATTTGCTCGTCAATTGTGTAATACTGCGAATACGTTGTGCCGTAGTTGATACCACCGAGGTTGCTGAGCGGGATGGCGCCGGCGAACTTGCCTACAGCTTTTGGGGAAGCTATCAGTGCTCTGACTGACCCGGCGCCGGCTGATTGTCCGAAGATAGTGATACGATCAGGATCACCACCAAATGCGTGGATATTAGCCCGAACCCAATCCAGAGCAGTGATCTGGTCCGCCAGACCAAAGTTACCATTAGTAACGCCGTCCTTGAGGGCCAGAAAACCGAGAGTTGCCAAGCGATAGTTGATTGCCACCAGCACAATATCTCCCCTCGAGGCAATATTCCCTCCATCGAAGGTCGCATCACTGGCAGCGCCTCCAGTAAAGGCACCTCCGTGGATCCTAGTGGCATTGTCAGCATGTTGCAAGAGGCGGAGAGGCTACTCAGACTTCCTTCACAGCACCCAAAGCACCATGAATCAGGGGGTACATACCATATGCCCACTGGCTTGAGGTTCTTTTTCTTCCCACGCCCCGGGTTGGGGAGATGGGGGGTCCAAATATTGAGAAACAAACAGTCCTCACTCCCAGAGCCAGATCCCTGGGCGCACTGTGGACCAAATGATAACGCGGAGGCAGACTCCCCTGACCCCTGGAACTGGGTAGAATATGTAAACCGCTTTGGCTGTGATGCGTAGCGGATACCAAAGAACCGGAAAGACAGCCGATCACGATACCTATCGGACCACTGGTAGTTAGCCACCACCCCTGGTGTTTGTACATATCTCCTCAACATACCCGGTAAGCGTCTGATTGTTGGCATTCACCGCAACTTGCCACTTGGAGCTCGTGTCTTGCGAATTCTCGCTCGAATAAGGAGCTGTTTGCGTGCATAGGGCTGGCAGCCGCGACGCTGCGACGGCTGGGGAAATAGTCCCAGATGTGCCAACCGCCCTCGTAGTGTTGCCCTGTGAAGCAATCCAGAGCGTGGAAGAGCCGTTGATCTTGCCCTGGTATTTCAGGTAGTCAAGGTTCGGCTGGATGCTTGACGTGTTCGGCTCAGGGAACCAGAGCTGTTCGCCGAGGGCTGCGCAGCCAGCGACGGCATCGCCATATGTCCTGCGACTCAGGAGAATCACACCCGAAGTTGAATAGGGGCTGCTGGACCCTGCTATAGCATCAGTATTTAGACTTCCAAGACAGGATGAGAACTCCGGCATACCTTGGAGATCATTATTGATCAGGATCGTCAGATCCGACTTCAAACCTGTTGGAGACGGCGCGCTGGTAGCGAGGCCAACCAAGCTAACGGCTACCGTCACCGCGCGGATGAGAGACATCCCGTAGATCTCGAACTCACAGAGGCCCCAGCGAGAGACTGAGGAGGAAAACGTACGCGCGAGCAGCACCCCCAGGGATGCCATTAATATAGCGGTACCATACCCTCGGACACGCCAGGTCTGCAACGGCATGGTTACGACCAAGCTATCCGCTATGCGAACCCGCTCGCGGCATCTACCTCGCAGCGCGTGCCGCTGTTCCCATCTCAACCCCCCCTTACAGAAAGATGGGGCCGACGACGCGGGAACCTGCAGCAGGGTCGTACGGCGTAGTATTGCCCGGTGCTAGGCCCATGGGACTCTGTGAGGCCAAGATTATCCGGGGCTCCAGATTAAGGTACGGAACCAACATTTCCATCAGCGCAAGAACAAATCGACCTTCTAGCTTCTGTTACCGTCGTGCGCAAAAGGAAAGTGGCATCGGTGACGCTGAGTTTAGCCTAAAGCCGGGGTCCATGGCGGTGAGGTCCCTTCTAGGACAGAACAGGAACGAAGTTGGAGAAGGCCCGCTTTCTCCAACCGAGCATCGGGACGTAGAGCGTGGAAGTGTTTATGCTGTTCCCGCCCGGCCGAGAATTTATTTTCAGTTCATGGGATGGGGTGTGTTTACTTGGAACACCCCTTGAGAGTTTCCCTTCGAATAACCCGTCCGAAGCCAGCCATCTACAGACCTGGCTATGAATCCCTTTTCACACGTCAGTAAAAGCTGCAAGCATCCCCAAATTATTATCCAAGTCTGCAATCGGTCTTGTTCAGCCATGCTATGCACCCTTTAGCCAGTCTAATTCTCAAATGTTGACATCGCCAAGCGGCTTAACGACCTTCTCGTGGAGAACCATCGAAAGTCTCGACGCCACCACGTCGTCCGTCTCATCGTCAGACTTTGACAGACCCAACTCCCCACCTCCTTCAAGGCACCTTTGCGCGGCGCTCTCGTAGACCTCACCCATGCACGCCCCCAGCTCTGCGATTTGCTCTGGTTTGATCAAGTTGTCGCGCACCTCGAGAGCAATCCGGGGGCTCCCTCTTGCGGCATTCAGATCGAGTTTAAGGACCTTGTCGATGGTCGCCCAGTGCGCAATCTCCACAAACAGTACACCCAGGCTGTAGATATCGAAGCTTTTCTTAAACCTCTCACGCTTCCCGCCAATTGTTGACTGCGCGCTTGGGTGTCTGTAGAGGTTGAACTCGGCGTCGGGGGCTTCCGTCATTTCGTCTGCACGGGCAGGTCGTGAAAAGTCAAATCCTGATAGATAGGGCTTGGTGTAGTCGACATGACACTTGGCGGTTCGAAAGAAAACAACGTTGTGTGATCGTAACCCCTTGTGCAACCAGTTGACGGCATGCAAATAGAAGAGACACTTGCTGATGGCATGAGCGAGCCTGATTCTATCCGTGACCCGGGGCCTCCGAGCTGTCTGTAGCAAGTCCCAGAGTGAGACTGGCGGCAACGATGTGTGCAGGTCATCGTCCTGTGGTCTTTCAAAGACTAGTCCGAGACGCATATCTCGGCTGTCCTCATCTTCGCTACTTGCTTTATCAAAGAAACCGAGGCAGTGCGGCGTCCTGAACGCCTCGGGCTTAGGTGTGTGGTTTAGCAGTGCTGCTAGTTTCCGTACTCTCCTGAGAATGACTTTCTTGGGCGGGGATAGGTCTTCTGGCCGCTGCCGGTCATAGTCTTTCCATTCGACCCAGACCTTTTTGTTAACACCGCCCGGGAGTTTCAGGAGCGCCTCGCACCTGGTCAACTCTGGATCTTCGGCAGCAGGGTCGAGCTCAATCGCGGTCCGATCGAACTCCAGACCTTTCTGATCGTTTGTTTTACCCAGCTCGAGGTGCATGGCCGTCACTTCATCCCAGGGTGCCATCTTTTTGTCAGGGTCGATGGACTCATTAAAGGCCTTGAACTTGGCCAACTGGGATAGGAGTTGAAGATCGTCAGCGTTTGCGCGCTTCTGGGCCACTGACATCTGTGACATTTGCGATGCGGGGGCGACAGAAGAGGCGGCTTCGAGCTTGAGATTTAGGGCCATGACCAGCCTCGACAAGTCCGTAATCTCATGGTGAAGCTGAAGCACGCCACGGTTCGTATCCTGGACTGTGTGATGTATCTCAACTTGCATACGGGCATCCAGGATATTAGTCATGTTGTCATTCAAGGCGGAGAACCTAGAGAGCAGAAGCTCAAAGGCATTCTTGTCAAACGAAACCCATCTCAACCGGGCGACGGCCTCGTGTGACGCCCCCTGAAGGCTCACCATGGCCTTTTTGATAAAGTCTCTCCTCCGTAGGGGTAGCGGAAAATTGGCATCAGCAGCATCCTGCTCAGGTTTCTGCAGGACCCCCTCCCGGTCAGGCGTGGTCTGGAGTAGGCTGTTCCGAGCTTGGTGGTCCTGGAATTCCTTGAATAAGCACTGGACTTGGACCAGCAAGTCCAGCACTGTTTGGCGATGCAGGACAAATGTGTTTGACTCGAGGATCTTGGAGGGGTCCTTCATGTCTAGGTTGAGGAGGCCAGATGTCTCGCTCCAGGCGAAAAGTCGTTGCTGTTCCATGCGCAAACGAACGTTGAGATACCTACAATCTTCGGGGAAATTGATGGCCGTGACGATTAGCTGGATGCCCTGGATACAAGATGTGTAAACCTGCAATCCGATTGAAGCCACTCCCACAGCCAGCCCTGCTGCTGAAACGGGATCCATCTTGGCCTGGTCTGCGACGGCAACGGAAACAGTCAGGAAGGTGCTTCTTGAAAACCAATTGCAAAAACAGAAGCAACCGGAAAGCTCGCAAGTCGACCTAAACCAATGCCACGCTATTCTGGGAAGGCACGCTGAGATATCTGGCTCTAAATAAGCAAGAGGTAGTTATCACTAAACGGCCGTGCACCGGCGATCGACGACTCGAGGTTACAACCGAGCAACAACTTGCCCAGGTCACGTTACCGATCTCACTTTAACCCGGTGGGGTTTTGAGTGACACGACTTCCTCAGGTCGATGTTCATGAAGAGCAGACCCTATTTTGTTTATTATTCATGTCTCTGTCTCTCGGTTTATCCGGTTGTGCCACAGTTTTATCGACATCTATTTAGCAGCTCTAGGCCTGCCTCTTTGTTGATGCTAGGGGTTGACCGATTTGGGCGATCGTTTTGTAATCTGATTGCCCCTAGCCCTCGAACTCCTTATTCGCCAACTATTCCTCCCGACAATGGGTGCAGTACCCTACACCACAAAAGGAACACAAGAAGGAAGGCATGGAAAGTGAAATGGCTTTCGGAAAAACATGAAGTGGACAGGTCGCCTTTTTCCCTTGCGCTGGGACGATGCAGGCCAACTTCCCGATATCAACGCGGTCAACCTCATTCGACACTCAGCCAACTGCAGGGCTCAGTCTAATCTATTGGACGAGATGGCAACGAGCATTGCCAAAAATATCAACAAGCACATTAGGCACCTCGCTGGTGACACAACGTCAACTGATGGCTGTCGATGAACCAATTTATTGGCCTCAGCTTCGCACCTGCAGGAGCTCAACGACAAACACGCTGCTCTCACGTCCACGGTTGCAACAAGAACCCAGTCAACGGGGATAAGGCGAAATTACAGTATCTTGGCCCCACAGCAAGCCTGCTTCAACACCCTGTATGAATCCGTAGCACGGGCAGCCACAACGTGGGCAGCGTTGCAACGACCTGCAGGTGTGCCGTTCGAGATTGGAGAAGCTCGGAATGAGGACCGGCACGGCCTTGTGACGAAAATATTGACGAGAGCGAATGTTTGCCAGTCGCTTGGAGTTTGCTCTTCTACACGCCATCGTCGCACCCCCACATCCCACCAAGAGACCAGCCCTAGTAGGCAGATCTTCTACTGGGATTGCCGGCTTGCTTTTATTTCGCCGCGCAGTGGAAGCCATTCGGACGATTCAGATCTCGGATGGCACAGCGGGAGCTGCCTGGCAAGTGACGGCATTGCCCTAGGAGCCAAACCTACCTTAGCCATCCACTCCCCCCGGATTTGCTCTGCGAGGTCAAAGCCCCCTGAGCTAAAGGCTTATTCATATGCGGCGGCGTTGCATTGCACCTTTTTCGTGCTGCAAGGGCGGAATTTTACTCCAATCATTGGCCCTCGAAGTCGCTGTGTTTCAGCTGGGCAAGGTCGACCAGGGCTCTTCATCATCACTGTTCCTCAACCCACGCTCCACGAATTGCACGTGTAGGGGAAGGAGGGAAAAGTCAGAAAATTGCAATTGCCAGGAGAGGCTCCGAGCTGGGAGCGGGCGACGCTCTCGCCCGCGCAGCTAATATTGCTTGCTGCTTCGACAAATTGCCCACGACTGCTGGCACCATGAAATCGAGAATTGCATGTCCAATGTTCTTTGCAGAGACGACATCCGGTCTCAGACTCGCCAGCCCTGAAAGTATCCGTAAGCCATAGCAAGATCGGGGAGGAGCGATGAGATAAGGACTGGTGTGTACAGCCTCTGAAACCGGCCGTGAGGGGGTTGTATACATCTTGAGGGACCCGAGTACGAACGACAGTTCATAGACATAAACAGGACGCCAGGGCGCCGCCATCCAAGACTCACTCTAAATCCATCTGTCTATTCTCGAACCTCCCGCAGCTCAACGAACAAAGCTCCAGCGAGTCCGCCACACAAACCGGGGCACATCGATTACATATACCTGGAGCAAGCTGAAGGTCAGACGCCCTACAGCCTGCATTAACTGTGTCCCCTGCCGCAAGGCCCGGTTCTCACCGCTCCCCGGTCACCCGATATCCGAAGGCATTGCAGGCGTACGCACTGTCGAATTCCGGGCCCGGGCAGTATTTATCGTCTGCCGCTAGAATATACTCGACTCGTGCAAGAGGACGGCGAAGAGGCCAGAGACGTGAACGTCGTTGGCCAGTCCTAGTCACCCCACCCCCTCAGTGGGTAGAGAAGAGGTCCCCGAGGCTAAGACACACGCACCCGCTACGGGGCGAAGAAGCCTGCACCTTGCTGCCGCTGCTGTTGAGCTCAATCGATCAAGCCCTTCGGCGCCCGATTCGTTCGCCATTTTCCCATTCAACCGTTCAATTGCGCTTTCGACACCGGATTCCGCCCTTCGCACCCGTCCGTCTCGGCCCCTGAATTGCGCAGGTAAGAGGTTTTGATTGCCGACCATGGAGCCCTTCTCGCCCGAAGCCCCACAGTCGTCAACGGCCTCCAGTAGCGGCTCGCCTTCGGTGTCCAGCGATAGCCCGGGGACGGCGACCTCGACGTCCACGGTTGGCATTTCGGCGACCACTGATGGCCGCACGCAGCCAGCACCGCCGCCATCGGTTCCTGCCGCATGTCTCGCCTGCGTGAGTTGCTTCTTCCTGCGCGTCCCCGTGGTCCCAGACGACTGGATACAGGCATCCGGTGGCAGACATGAACATGCTAACACCTGTCGTAAAGCGCGGCAAGCATCTGAAATGCGACGGGCTGACGCCCTGCACCCGCTGCTTGAGCTCCAACACCGAGTGCGTCTACATCGCCTCGCGTCGTGGCTACAAGGGCCCTCGTAAGACGGCCACGGCCCAGAATCCCCACAAACGCCATGCATCGTCCTCGCCTCCCTACGCGGGGCCTGCAGACAGCTGCCCGATGCTGCTCGGACACACCCCCGTGTCGATCGCCACGCCCTCCGTCACGGGCTTCAACCCGGCCATTGTCCTGCCCGAACAGTCCCCAGTATCGTACGCCAACACTCCGGCGCTGTCGAACGTCTCCGTCTACAGGAACCCCTTTGCCCCGGCCATCGACGGTAACGCCATGGCGCTGGCCACCATCACCGCTCCCCCAACCCAGCCGCCGGTCGCAACCCTAGCTGAGCGGTGCTTTGATGCCTTCTACCACTACTTTCACGGGGGGCACCCCTTCGTGCTGCCAAAGGAGTATTTTCTGCGTCAGCTAAAAGAAGGCGCGGGCCCCAATCTCAATGTTGTGGCGGCCGCAATGAGGTACATTGGGTCACTGTATGTGGACTGCGGTCCAACCCGAGCAACCTACCTCGACGAGGCAATCCGGCTTTGCTATCTACCCTCGACGGCAAAAGATGGGTTTCTTATCCAGGCGCTACTGCTCATCATCGTCGGGTTGGATGGCAGCTGCGAGCAAGAAAGGGCTAGGGAGCTGCTGGCCGACTGTGAGCGGCTGGCCATCGAGATAGACCTCAACAAGCGCGAGTTTGCTACCATGCACGGCCACGGCAATCCCGTCCTGGAAGAAAGCTGGCGGCGGACATGGTGGGATCTTTACGTTTGCGATGGCATGATCGCCGGCGTTCATCGCGTCACAAACTTTCTCCTCTTCGATATATCTGCCGATGTTGGCTTGCCGTGCGAAGAGCACCAGTATCTCACAGGGGTTTGTGTTTCCTCTCTACACCATGCTAGCATGCGAGCTAACTGTGTCCATAGCGCATCCCCCCACCATCCTACATGGAAGACTTTGATGACCAGCTCTTCTCCGGGGAGGATAGGGAGTTCTCATCGTTCACCTATCGCATTTCCGCCGCAAGAAACCTGGGAAGGTTTATGCGAATGCCGAACATGATGTTCCCCGATAACGAGGGCATTGCCCGAGTCGAAGCTCTCCTTACGAACTGGAGGATGCACCTTCCCGAGTCCAAGCGGGACGACCTGAATAAAAGTTGCCAGCTCGACGAAATGATGTTTCAGGCCCACTTTATCACCCACGCGTAAGTTCATGTTCGCTGTACCACGGGGGTCTTGCGCGCTAACACAGGAGACAGCTGCACGATCATGCTTCACCAGCCCTTGTCACAACTGGACTCGTCCCCGGTCCAGGCGGTGAACTCATGCGCGCCACACCGGCCAGTGCAGGCGGGCGAGAGCTTCAACGCGCATACCCGGCACACGATTACGGCGGCTTGTGAGATCAGCAAGATGGTGACGCAGGCGGTGCCCCTCCTCAGCCACACGCACTTCTTTACGTGCGTCGTGACACTCTCGTCCATTGTGCACCTGTCCAAGTGGGCGCTCTACTTTATCGAGGACGAAGAGGACCTGCGACAGCAGATCCGCCTCAATATTGGCGCGCTCAACAAGCTGAGCAAGGTGTGGAAGGCGGCCAACACGGCGTGGGGCCAGGTCAAGGGCGTCGCGCAGGAGATATACCGTGAGAAGAAGGCACACCAGATCACGCCGGCCTTCTGGGTCGGCTTCACGCAGGAGCAGATGATCAGCAGCATCAATGCCGACGAGGGCATCATGAGCGAGTTCAATATGCTCGCGCAGGTGACGCAGGCGCAATGATGAAGGCCTGTCTGCTATACCGTGGTGTATACGTTGGGCATGGGACGAAGTAGAGGGTCTGGGGCAAGCTCTCAGGGGCTTCAGTGACATTTCTTATTACCTCCGCTGGGTTATTAATATCTTTTTGTTTTTTTGGGGGGGTGGGGGGGGGATCTGGAAAGTGGGACGGATTGTAATCGGGTAGGCAACAAGGGAGTGTAGGCGAAACCTTTCGTCTTTTAGGATACTGTAATTGGGATGGATTTGGACGGGCGGGGCGTTTTTCCACTTTGAGCCAGTTTCTGCGTCAGTTTGCAATGCGATGATCTTTGATCCGATGTAACGGAATCTCGAGAGAAGGGAGTTTGGAAAATATATGGAATTGTGTTGGTTTTGTCTTTGCTTGAGTCAAATGAGCGATTAATCGCATCCTCAAAGGATGGGTGGTTGAGTTGTGGAGTGGTGTTGGAATACTACTGCTGGTTCCGAGTTGGGTGCGATGTCGTGTGAAGAGGGAGGGCTACATGACTTGGTCGGCGAAGTTGGATGCAAGTTGTGTTGGCGGGGTTGTGAATATGCGGGCTGTTTTCTTGCATGTTGGTCACCGGCTGGGCTGGTGGGAAGTGATAGACGGCGACTATTGCTGATGGTAAGAGCTGATGATAAGACAGGGGACTATGTGCGCCGGTGAGAACGAGAGAATACCGATGATCAAAAGACGACCGGGGAAGGAGTGTTGTGGTGGTGGTCGCCAATTCCCCCGACAGCTAGCGGAAGGGGTGAAAGTTTGGTACTGGTTGCGGACAAACTGCGCACCTCTTGGCCAGTCACAGTTAGGGCGCAGCCAAAGGCACGCCTGCAGTGCACAACTATACCTAACAAGGTAGCCTTAGGTAGGTCGCAAATAACTTCCGTAAGCCTTTCCCGCGCCTTCTCTTCAGATTTTGGAGCATGTACACATCTTGTTACTTTCTGCTTTTTCCCTAATTCCAAGTGCTGATAGTGTCCGAATCAATGGGCAAACCGGAAGTCTATCCTCTTGTTCCCCTCGTCTTTGGTCATTCTGAGGTAGTAGTCCCTCTCCTCCAAGGTCATCGCATCCCAAGTCGTGGCGCGCGTCTTGTTCCGCCACATGCAGTAACCCTCGACGAAGATGGTCATGACCATGTTCCACCCAGCGGCAGCAAGAAGGATCTTGTTTGTGTGAGAATGTTAGCACAAGGCTTCGGGTGGCTACTTCAAGGGTTGACATACGTTGGAAGAAGCCACATAGCTGGCTTGGCAGACCATGTTGTACATGGCGCTTCCTATGGTCCTTGTCCGTACGGAACCCGCATTCTGTGATGTGAGACTGACTGTTGCGCACAAAGGGGTCAGAACAAACTGCAAAGATGGCGAGTTGAAGGGGCTTACAGTTAATGGAGTGAATATAGGGGAAACCGATCATCAGCGCCGTAAGTGCGTACTAGCTCCATGGGTTTGTAGTTGCTGGCAGAAATTCTAGAGCAAGGAGTAGAACTAGACACTAGAAACAATACATCAAGACAATAGCCATCTGGTTGCTGATCTTTTCCGAGTACCGGTCCAAAATACTAACTGGATCAGGAACAAGACGTATGCTAGGATGGTCAAGAGGTTGGCCTCAAACATGTCAAAGCCAAGACTCCTCAGATTCAGGGTGAGGTATGCGCCGACGGGGATGGTAGGGATGAACATCGTTATGCTGGTGACATATAGCGGCCACATGTCAAAGTCCATGAGGCAGACCCACGAGGCGATCCTGTAGCTAGAAGAGTGTGGGATTAGCTTTGACATCTTTTCTGGGTATGTCGGACTTACCTTGCGAACAAGCCTTTTTTTCTCCTTTTCGGTCCATTCGGCAGTTGGGTCATATAGATGTCTGACTTCATATTCTGGAATGGGCTCGTTATAGTCTCTTACTGCATGCGCAATACTCGTGACATCACTTTTAGAAGACGAAGGAATGATGTCAATAACCGGTGAAGACTTCAGGTCCGTTGAGGAGCCCGTCCTCAGCTTGTCGTCTGCCATTGTCACAGTCGGTTTGATTTGACCAGACATGAGTTGCAAATTATATGCGGGAAGGCAACATAGAAAGCCATAATTGCAACAGCAAAGCTTCACGACACCCGTGTCCGTGCAGCAGGATGAAAATGGCGCGCTGCCTGGGCTGAATTCATTCAACGATAAAAAAGCAAACCCCATATTATTTCGAACCTAAGATGATGCCGTACATACTAGAGTGCTCTGGCCCGTAGGGCTATCCCGAAAGAGTGGTACCCACTTTGCACAACCCGCGACGCAGTCCGATTATCCAAGGAGATCTCTTTCCAAGGGCAGCTGCTGCTAGTCAATAGCTCCGAACAGGAATCCGCTGTGTGGAGAGACGTGCGGATTGTGGGGTATGTTGCTGCTAGGTTGGTGGTTGGGTCCGAGAGAATGGAATTGGTAGGCTGTGATAAAAGTAGAGGTAATTAGTTCGGAGCATGATGTTGTGCTTGCTACCCGTATGGCGCGAGTGTTCAAACACACAGCACATATCTTGATGATGATTGCATGGGGTTACTAGTATTGCCTAGCAACGTCCTAGTAATCGACCGATGGCGGAGGCAGTCTGTTATATTTATCTGTTTTATTTGTTTGATTTCCTCATCAAAGTTCTTGTTACCTCAGTATAAATACACGGCTTATCTCCCCGTGCGGGATGAGGAGACCAAGTCCCCCCCCCACCTGCAGCCGTTTGAATTCAAAGATCGCAGCTTGGCCGCCGACAAGGAGACCGCAACCTGCTGTTGACGGAAAAAAACCCTGGTCTCAAGGTGAACAAGCTCACGCCCGTCGTGGGAACCGAGATCCGCGGGCTGCAGCTCTCTGAACTGGACGAGCATCAGAAGGATGATCTCGCGCTGCTGGTTGCCTAGCGCGGTGTCGTCGTCTTCCGCGACCAGGACTTTAAAGACGTCCGGAGAGGCAGAAGGACTTTGCGCGCTACTTTGGTCCCTTGGATCCGATGCAAGCATGAATGGCCCTAAATTGATTTTCGCAGCACATCTGGGACAACAGCAACACGTGCCACACGGCCATCTCGGACTACAGCATCGAAGACCCGCAGGAAGGGCTACGACTGGCATGAGGCTCACCACGCAGGCCGAACAGCCGGTTGCTGTTGACGGATTCTAGGGTATTATCCCGGAAATCAAGTAGACGTAACTACCTATTTTTATTTTTAATTTGCAAAATCTAGTCCGTTCAATGCAGCCTGATGAACGCGACCGCGCGCAATTGACTGCGTTGAAGGGTCAGAAAACACGTTTTGCTGCACAAGACCCCACAGTCCAGGCGTGCCAAACTGAAGGCGCACGTGACTTGGTACCGGAATGTTATGGACTGTGGGGCCGGGTGCTTGCACTTACCTTCTTCTGGTCTGTGAAAAGAGATTGTAACGGCCAAGGTGAGTTGAGTCTTTTTGTGTTGCCATTTCCATCGCAATGTTGTCATCAGGTCGTTTAGTTGACGGATATACTACTTTAGCTTCCCGTCGGCTTCCGCCCGCTCAGCCCTACCCTTGCGGGAGTCGGCCTAGAACATCAGGCGGAATCGCGACCTTAACCTTGAACCCACGGCGGGGTGTATTCGCTACCTTACGGAGGACAGCCAGTGTTTCGTGCGACATCGCAAAAGACAGCAACGAGGTCGCCGAGCCACATCGGCGAACTCGACCTCGACGATTGGTTTTACGCAACCATAATACGGCGCTCGGCAATCCCGGCTGTCGGGGCTCGTGTTGCGGGGATGGGTGGCAGCTCATGCAATGCAACGCACGGAAGCGCCGACCTTGTGTGCCCGCTGCTTGCTGTGGCTGCAACTCGAACTGCCCCTCTGTTACTGCTCTAGTGGAGCCCGATGACATGGAATAGAGTGCATATCCTATGTTAGCTGATGTGGGATTAGTACGACTCGCTATCGTCGCCGTGTTGGGGGACATCTGTTTGAGGCCTGTTTGGACTCGGCCCGTTCGCCGCGGGCCTCACGGGGCCTCGACAGAAAAACGCCTGGTTCTGTGCAATGCCGCGCTGTGGCTATGGGCGCACTAGCTTCGTGGCCGAGTTGGAGCTGACTGGATTCTAGAAGCAGGGGGGTTGCGTGAAGCCCGAGGGGGACCTTCTTGCGTTGCTGAATGCCGCTTCGTCAATCTAGCCGCCCGCGGATCTAATCTCACTTGGACGGTAGGAAGAGGAGCATGTAGATTGCTGTACTTAAACAGTCTAGATGCCGTTTCAGGGACGGGGGTAAATTGTCTAAGCTCTTGCTGTTGTTGTTTTAGCCGGCGAATCCAGAAACACCAAAGTCAAAGCGTCGATCTGGCGACATTGAACTGCAGCTTTCGTTTGCAACATTTCCACGCTGAACATTGCAATATCCTCTCGCCGGATACCGACACTGGGAGTGGAGTAAAATGGCAGACCCCGTCAAGAACACGTCCTCGGACAGCGGCAAGGATACGATGATCGATGTTGATGTTGAACACCACGCTGTGGCCGAGGCGCATCTGAGAAACACAACGGTGCGGAGTCTTAGCTGGAGAAACGTGACTGTCACCGTCAAGGACAGAGAGACGAAGGAACCCAAGGCCGTTGTTGAGAATGTCGAGGGAATTGTTGAAGCCGGTACTGCCTCCAGCCATTGGTTACCCCTTTTTAGGCCCAACTGTTCTAACATCCGACAGGCGAGATATGCGCCCTCATGGGCCCCTCGGGGTGCGGAAAGACAACGCTGCTCAACGTGCTGGCGTCACGGCCTACAGGTGCACAGAAAGTCGATGCCACAGTTCTGGTTAATGGGCAAAAGCCCTCACGAAACGCCTTCCGGGAGATGAGCCGTTTTGTCGAGCAAGATGACGCTCTCATCGGCTCCCTGACGGTGCGGGAGACGCTTCACTTTGCCTCACGTCTCGCCTCCACCAGCTCGCTGCCCAAGCGGGAGCGCATCGCCCGTATCGACGGCCTTCTGGACTCGTTCGGCCTCCGGGAACAGGCTAACACACTCATTGGGACCCCGATCCGCAAGGGCATCAGCGGCGGACAAAAACGCCGAGTAGGCGTTGCCAGCCAGCTGATCACCAGCCCCAAGATCCTCTTCCTCGATGAACCCACGAGCGGGCTCGACTCGGCCGCCAGCTGGGAGGTGATAAACTACCTCAAGGGCGTAGCCAAGCGGAACAACGTAACTTCCCCTCCCCCCTCCCCCCGGCCCTTTCACACCACCGCTAACCCCCGCCCCAGCTCATCGTAATCGCCTCCATTCACCAGCCCTCCACCTCCGTCTTCAACCTCTTCGACAAGCTCCTCCTCCTCTCGGGCGGCAAGCCGCACTACTTCGGCCCCATCACCACCATCAACGCCCACTTCACCGCGCTCGGCCGAGAACTGCCGCTGCACGTCAACCCGGCCGAGCACCTGCTCGAGATGGTCAACGTCGACTTCTCGCGCGGCAGCCACCGCGAGACGGCGGCCGAACATCTCGACGCGCTGCAGCGCGCCTGGGCGGCGTCGCCCCGCGCGGCCGACGTCAGCGCGGCCGTGGCCGAGGTCGAGACGAAGGAGGGTGGCGCGGTGCTGCTGGTGGATGCTGAGGCTGAGAAGAAGCCGAGCTTGCCGAGTCTGGTTGTCACGCTGGTGCATCGGAGCTTTGTCAAGAGTTATCGGGATGTCGTGGCGTATGGGATCCGGGTCGCCATGTACACGGGGCTGGCGATCATGATGGGAACCGTTTGGCTACGGCTGGATACGGAGCAGGAGTCTATCATTCCGTTGATTAACGCCATCTTTTTGTGGGTTGAGCCGACCCCCTGTTGTGGATGGCGCGGGAGTTGCTGACTTTTACCATAGCGGGAGCGCATTTATGAGCTTCATGGCCGTGGCGTACTGCCCCGCCTTTCTCGAGGACTACATGCAGTTCATCAAAGAAAAGCGCAACGGCCTCTACGGCGCCACCGAGCTCATCATCTCCAATTTCCTCATCGGCATCCCCTACCTAGGTAGACCCTCCCCCCCCCCTCCCCCTTTCCACTTCTAAAAAAACTAACTTCCCCGGCAGTCGGAATCTCCCTCCTCTTCTCCGCCATCTCGTACTGGCTCTCCAACTTCCGACCGACCGCCGCCGCCTTCTTCACCTGGGTCTTCTGGCTCTTCCTCGACCTGCTCGCGGCCGAGGGGCTCGTCGTCTTCATGACGTCGCTGTTCCCGTCCTTTGTCATCGCGCTGGCCCTGGTCGCCTTCGCCAACGGCCTGTTTATGAGCGTCAACGGCTTCATGGTGTCGCCGACACTGCTCAACGTCTTTTACAAGTACGTCTTCCACTACTGGGACTACCAAAAGTACGTCTTTGAGAACATGATGGTCAATGAGTTCAGCGAGAGGGTCTACGCGTGTGCGTCGACGGGTCCTGGGCCGGGGGAGTGTCAGTGTGAGTTTTACCCCTTTCTTGTGATGTTTTGGGGGAGCGTGTGTTGACGGAAAGGGGGGGGGTGGCAGGCATGTACCAGACGGATCTGGCCGATCAGTGTCTCATTCGGGGCCAGGGTGTTCTGGACCAGTACGGCTACAAGCCTGGCTACATGGGTAAGGATGTGGGTATTATGATGGGCATTATTGTGGGATATCGGATTGCCGCGTGGATAGTGCTCCAGCTGAAGAAGTGAGCTTGAGGAGCGGTGGGTCCAACGACTATGTTGGTAAAGGCGTGTTTTGATGATGATGAAAATCTGATGTGACTACTGAACCGGCGGCTGGGGCTCATGGTATTTCTTTACTTGGGGGTGCACTCGGAGTTGTGGCTACCAGTTTCTCTCCAGTCTTGTTTTGCTATAATAACTAACGTTATGATAATGATATAAACCTTGGCAAGCTAAGATCAACCCGCCCGAGAGAGTCAGAACGAGGCCCACTTTACCACAAGCGCTTCTCACCTCTTCTCATCCCCAACCCAAGTCCAAGTTGCCATGTAAGAACGTCCAGCCTCACCTCAGTCACATCCCTACAAATACAGCGGGAAACTGACCACTTGACCTCAAATAATCTGAAAAATTAACAGCCACCATCACTTGCTTACTTATAAAGCATGATAGATGCTACTATTACAATATTTACCAAAACCTCTACTCGGAGAAGTACGCATCGGCTCCAAGCCCCGAAGCTCATGAATCCACCAAACCCCCAGTCCTCAATCCTATCCAATGCCATGACGGCGTCGTTGAACTTCAACAACGCGGGTATATAACACTCCCTCTCCCAATCGCCACCAAGACGGTGCTGCTTGAACCCAAAAACCCCGATCCCAGGTTTCTCTCTCAACAACACGAACAACCAATTCCAAAACCCACAACCCCCCTGCCATTACCCCCCCCTCCTCTCCTCCTTGGAAGGCGCCACCGTCGGCAGTCCCGCCACCTCGGCGTCCGTCTCGTTGTCGAGCGCCGCAAAGTACCACGCGGCCGAGCCCTGGGGCGTCGCGAGCAGGCTCTTGAGCCAGCAGACGTAGCGGCCGTTGTAGTTGCCCCAGCCGGCGCCGACGCAGCCGAGCGCGCCGGCGCACGCGTCGATGCAGTCGTTCATGGACGACGAGTTCTGGTTGTACATGTCCACAGTTCCGGCGCCTGAATTGTAGTCCCGCCCGCAGAGCAGGACGAACCGCTTGCTCCGGTCCGACGAGGCCGTGTACAGCGTCAGGTTGTTGGCCGGGCACTGGATTGTTGACGAGGGGCCGATTGTGGCTTGGGCGGTTGGGAGCGGGAGGGTCCGGGTGGAGGTGGTGTTGGCGACCGAGGTGGTGGTGCTGAGATGCGTGTGTTAGTGGTGAAACGCCAAGCGGGGAGGACGGAATGGATCGCGATGGCGCTGAATAATGCGTGTCCCGTCTGCAAGGCGCCGCGGGGGCTGTCCAACAGCCCCTGGAGGGTGTTGGTTGTTCGGCCGGATCCGAAGCTTGGGTCGCCCGGCGAACAGAAGGATACAGCAACGTTGAGACATGAGTTGAAAAGAAAAAGAAAAAAAATCGGGACTTGTACACACCTTGCTGGCGCCGGGGCGTCATTTGATTTGTGCGTTGCAACACCGACACCGACACCGGCGGCGATAGCAGCGACAGCGAGGAAGACTCCAACAGCAATGAGGATCCAAAAGGTTTGCCTCTTGATACCCATTATCCTCCTTTCCTCGGAGGAAGGGTCAATCGGATTTGGCGGGTGCGCCAGGACCTGCCGGTCAAAAGCACCCTTGGCATAGTCATAGGGGGGTGCGACAGTGCTGTGAGCGGTTGGTGGTGGATAGCCGTAACCACCTGCCTTCTCCCACGTCTGGGGAGGCGGTGGTGGTGAAGTCGGCGTGACAACCTCGGGGGCCGACGGCGGCAGCACCTCTAAGCCCGGATTGTGGAATTCCTGGTAGTCGGGCCTGTTGGAGAGCTCGATGCCCTGCCCCGAGGGGTCGGCGTAGACCCTTTTTGGGTCCATTGTGGTTTTGTGTCCGTTTGTCGTCTGTGTGTGTTGATACACTACCGTCGAGTGAGAGCGACAGAAAACATGGTTGAAAGGCGACTGAGAGAGGCTTCACGCGGCTGGTAGCGATATGTAGGATTCTGGCTAGTGAGAGGGCTCCGGCAAAAGCAAAACGAGCACTCACTCTGGGAAGCAGAAAAGCACTCTGAAAAGCGGCGCGGCGCGGGGACTCAGCCCTTCAAAAGCAGCCCTCGTACATACTGGCCACAGGACACAGAACCCTGGCCCGCGCAGCAACGACGGATCTGCACCCGTCAACCAGGGGGCTGACATGCAAGCACTGGGAAGCGCGCAACCGCGCTCTGCCGGTTTGAGCGCTGTCCTGTCAAAGTCTGGCCTAAAGGTCACCCCAGGTCGGACCCTTGGTTGTCCCTACGCTAGGGCTGTTGCGATTTAGCGGCGATCAGAACATTGGCATCTTCAACCAAGCATTGGCCAAGGCTCTGTGATGCTACCGTCGAAGGCGGATGGCATCCTCTCCTCCTGGCGGGTATTCAGTGACGCCAAGTAGCACAAGCCGTCGGTATCTTGGGAAAGATGCCAGCTCAAGATACAAGATATCCAGGCAAGGCATACGGTATATGGGGTAAATTGCGGAGAGATACCGGCACTTGCGGTCTTGTCTCGCGACAGATGGCTTCGAAGCGGGACGGTAATCATGTGGTCAGACGCAAAATGTTGCCCCTCAGCTCAATTGAAACGGTCAGCACTCTGATGACAACAGAAGAAAAGGTTGGCTCGGGTTTCAGCTTCAGTTCGCATTAAACCTAAGTCCCGGTCAGCTTCGAGTCAGCGACAATCGAAGTCATTGCCCACGGCTCCTGCCCCAAGATGCCTGCCCCGGAGGATTCCTCCCAGAACAGGGCAGGAGCGCCACATGAACACACGGCACCATGGGGAGGCATTTCTTTCCCTTGTATCTAATTCAACTTCGATTGCAGTTTTTTTTTTTTTAAAAAAAAAAAATTATTTTATCAAGTAGTTCAGTTCGTGACGCCGTGCATCGTGAAAGTTCCCAGACCCCATTGGGGCAGCCTGCTTGAAAGATAACTGCACGAACCGACGAGCTGGAGCCCAAACAGCTGCAGAGCAATACAGCGCTGGCCTCACATTGGTTGCAACTTTTTGGGGGGCTGAATAACGTAAGCCAAGCTGAGCCAAGCTGAGCTTTGGTAAGCGATACATTTCGCACTCTGCAGTCGCCAGCGCTTGGGCAGCTAACAAATGTCGATTATTACAGCCGTATACGGCAGGTGGGCATTCCATTACCTGTTATCTCCTTCAAGGGCCTAAACTAGACCCTCCACCTTACAAATGGATATGTACTGCTAATACATCCGAACCCAATACACCCAGCTATGTTGTCCATTCCCAAATCCAGTCTATGCCATGCAGAACACTCCCCCTACTGGATCTCTCCACCGGCATCCATCGCGCCCTGTGCCACGCCATGTAGCAGGCAACAGGGACCATCCAAGCCCGCCAAGCGCCAAGAAGGGTTAGGGAAACAAGCTAGTGCAGGCATCGCTAGAAGGCAACTCTAGGCGGTATCGTTGGCCATTGCCAGGGTCTGCCTGTTATCCTCAATATTCTTCTCGATGTCGCGATGCTTCGTCGAGAAAGGATTCTCCCTTTCCGCCCCAGGAGTTTCGCCATCTGTTTCCTCCAAGATTCCACATGTCTTGTCGCAAAGCTTGTTAGGTCTTCCTTCAGGCACGATTGTCCCGCTCTCGGTCGTTGTAGTGCTCTCATCAGATCTAAAGATCTTCTCCTTATGAACATTGCACTTTAGTTGGAATGACTTCCTCTTGTCAGTCGACCCCCTTCCCCGAGCTTCCTCTCCCGCTCCATTCACAATCTTGGTTCCGTTGGCGGGCTTCCCACCATGGAGGGACTTCCCTCCGTTGACAGACGCTGCCTTCTTCAGTTCCTTCTCTTCCTTGAGGGCAGCGTTGTGGGCAGCAGAGCTCGACTTGCCCTGATCCTCGCTTACCCGCCCCCTGTCGGTTCCAATGATAGTTTCAACCCTCTCTCCCCTCATAAGTGCGGCGAGAGCCTTCTTCGCCGTCTCAACACTCTCAAACGCCGCGCCCAAACTTCTTTTGCCTCGCTTCCGAGCCCGAAGTCTCCCCTGCAGGCCGCCCTTCTCCTTCTCCTGTAGCTCGAGAGCCCGCCATAGATCCTCCATCACCTTCCACCCCTCAACCACCTCCTGTCCTCTTGTAACCTTTTCTTCTTGGCTCAACGCCTTCAGCTCCCTCTCGCCCTCAATGACCCTTGCCCGGCGTATACGTTGAATCGGCTGTTGGCCACGCTCCGCCTGCTTGACAATGCCCTTGAGTGTGTACCCAACTGGTCCAAACACTGCGGCAATGTCTTTAAGCACGAAGCCTGTCAGGCCCATGCCTATGCCGGTAACAAATCCTCGGACACCGCTGTCACGGGCGCCCCGCACCGGTAGGCGCACGAGACCGGTCCAGCCGTCGTATATGCCATAGACAAACTCGTAGCCCGCGGCCTTGAGACCAGACTTGATGCCCGTCACGCGCTTTGGACGGCGCACTGTGTCGTCACCATACAGCCTGGGCGCATTGTGGAAACCTTGAGCCAGGGCCAGTGAAAGATCAACCGGAACGCGTGCAATTGCCTTTGCAGATTGAGCCGCGCCACGGCCAACCTCTTGAACAAACTCCTCGGCAGGGTGTTCAACATCGACCGTAGACACCGTCATTTGGGTATCGCGGCGGCGAAGCGAGTTCTGACTTGTTTTCTGGGTGAGCGGAGGGGGGTCTGTCTCGTCCCCTTCTTGATCGGACCCAGACTCTCGAGTGTCTTCTGCGTGATTCGCAGCCTCAGTTGTTGCTGGAGGGGAACGCGATGGCTGCTGGTCCCCATCTAGGGCTGCCTCCTTTGCGGCAGTGGCATCTGCTCTCCTCTTCTCCCTCCTCTCTTTCTTCTTCTCCTTTTTCTCCTTCCTCTCATTTTTGTTCTTGGCAACGCGATATGGCACGCCCCCTATCCCGCCAAAAACATTTCCAACCGAGCTCACCAGCGACCCAGCTATGCCTGTGACAGGCTCTCCGGGTCCTTCAAAGTCGTTCCACTCATTATGCCGCAACAGCCTGAGCTTCTTGACCGAAACATAGCCCTTTTCAACCACGTAGTACGCCGCCAAGGTGCTCAGCCGCAGGTTCGTGTTCTTGAGCTGCCATACGGCGACCTTGTCGGCCAGGATTGAGCAACGCATCGAATTCTTGCCCGACAGCGCCAGGTGCTTGTGAAACGAGATACACGCGTTCTCGGCGCCGTTGCCCTCGGCACCAATGCGCTTGGCGATCTTACCCGCCGCCTCGACTGCCTCGTCGGTCAACAAGTACTTGATACCCTCGGCCAGCTTTTCCGCGTCAAGGTTCTTGTACGGAACTGGCTCTGGCCCAGCGCCAGAACTACCAACCATGGTGCCCCAGAAGTGCTGGTCTCCAAAGAAAGGGACAATCATCGTGGGCAACCCGCACTTCAGCGCGATGGCAGTCGTGCCGGCACCGCCGTGGATAACCACCGCCCGCACCTTGGGGAAGAGCCAGTCGTGCGGCACGTTGTCGAGCAGAAATATGTTTTCCGGCACATCGAGGCTGTCACTACCCAGGCCGCCCCAGCCCTTGGAAACGAGTGCTCTGACACCCGCAAGCTTGACGGCCTCAAAAATCATGTCTGTGAAGCGGTTGGCATCATCAACAACAATAGAGCCGAAGCCAATGTAAATTGGCGGCTCGCCCGCGTCGAGAAACTTTGCCAGCGGGTCGGGGCACTTGAACGACGCCGCAAGGTCGAGGAAGACGAAGCCCGAAATATCGACTTCCTCGCCCCAATCCTCAGGTTTCGGGACCAGCCCGGGACTCCACATGTAGGTAAAAGGGACGTGGAGGCGGTAAGTGGCACCAGGTGCCCAAAGAGTTGAGACTGGGTCAAGACCGAGGGTCTTGACACGGAAGTCATTGATGAGATCGCCGAGGCCTTGCCATACCATCATTTCAACGAGTGGGTACGAGATAAAGTTTGTATAGCCGGGATCGACGTTTGATTTCTTGATGCTTGCCAGGGGATGCGGGAATGCCTGGGTCGGTGTGTAGGGAAACGTAAACATGAGATGCAGCGGGATACCCAATGCTTCGGCGCAATGGACATGGGCGAAACTCGGTGGGTTCGCAATAATGGCATCGGCTACAAAAGGATCCTTCTCACTCATCATCTTGCGGTTTCTATCGTCTCGCTCGTCGTCGGTTGCGTTGATACAGGCGCGCCAAAAGCCGTCAAACATCTCGGCCATAGCGGCACGCCGCCGCCCAATATCACCAGCCTTGACTGTCTCGAGCGTCGGGATCATGCCGGGATTCTTGACCATGAAGGCCATCAACTCCGAGGGGTCACCACCAACCGAGAAAAATTCGAGGCCCGAATCCTTCTCGACGAAGTCGCGAAAGGCGGGATGAGTGGCGATGCGTACGCGGTGGCCATACTGCTCCTTCAGCACTTTGCCGATCTTAAGGAAGGGCTGGGCATCACCTCTCGAGCCGATGACCATAATGACAATGTTCAATTTCGGGCAGCGGAAGGTGTCCGGCCCCGACGTCTGTAGAGTAGGCGAGACCTTAGACGGATCGGGCTTCTCGGTATCATCTCTGTCAGAGTCCTTTTTCAGGGGGACTACCCTTTTGGCTGCCGTTCCGAGTGCCTTGGCCAAGTAGCCCGTATTGCTCGTGTCCTTGACCGAGATGCTGAGTCG
This sequence comes from Lasiosphaeria hispida, assembly GCA_033439745.1. Taxonomy (NCBI): domain Eukaryota; kingdom Fungi; phylum Ascomycota; class Sordariomycetes; order Sordariales; family Lasiosphaeriaceae; genus Lasiosphaeria; species Lasiosphaeria hispida. The sequence continues at coordinate 4,369,393 of JAUIQD010000003.1, forward strand.
GCCGTCCCTCTTGGAAACCTTGCCTCGGGTGCGGTAGTGGTCATTGCCGATTTTGAAACGGCGGAAGCGATCGTCGGAAGGTTCGTGCTTCTTCCTGTGCACGTGAGATCGTCCTCGGTGCTCCTCGTCCCCTTCCTCATCCGAAGACGACTCGCTACTACTAGAGGTGTCTTCTTTCGCTGCACCATCGCCAAGTCGAGACGTAGTCTGCTGCGCTTGCTTCGCCTTGAGGTCCGGCAGGGTTTGGGCTCTTGGTTTGCTCAGGCGGTCCGACGATTCGGTGCTGGTCATATCACGGTGTCCACTTTCTGGGTCAAATGGGGTCGTGCATGGTGTTTTGCCCGTGGAAGAGTGCGGAGAGGCGGGAGTGGTTGTGTATTTATATAAGGGCTGACCCCCCGGCGAAGGATTCTGTGCTGTGTTTGTAGGCGACAGTGAAGAGGTTGAAGGGGCCCTCAGCAAGTCAGAGGGTTCGGGTGACGTAGGCGACCGGGTTGCGGGCGGAATACCGGACGGGAAGACGATGTGGCCCTCGCTATCGCGCACAACAGTCACCTGTTGGCCACGTTCGTTTGCGGTTTCGAGGTGGATCGGGCCACCGTCGCTCACATTCCCCGAGGAGGGGTCAGTGAGCGATTCCTGGGTCTCGTGACCAGTTGTTGTAGCTCTGCGATCCATGTTTATGTCTATGGCACCTGTGTATGGCGCGGGAAACCGGTCGGTTTTGAGATGTTGGCTTCGGCCCCCGAGCTGAGACCTACACCTTCACCGGGGCTAAGCTCTCGCTAGTCCAGCCGAGGTATTCGGGGTTGTTCAGCACGCAATAGGGGCTCGGAACTGGACGGTCGTTAGGAGCGCATGTTTTGATGCGAGTCGGGGTGCTCGTAAATGTAGGTTACGTTGGGTCCTGTTGGTGCGCTTGGTTATGCTCGAGGTAGCGCGCTGTCAACAGTCAGCGCAGGCTCTATTATCCTGGCTGCAGGGAGGATCAGCAGCGGATAGGTCGACAACCAAAATGCCAGAGCGCCACGCCCAGGTTGGCGTCCTGAGTAAAGGTAGCTGGTAATTGCAAAGCAGGAGCGAAAGCGAAAACGGAGTTAAGATACCACTTTGGATAGCTGGGAGAGTGCCTGGGAGCCTGGGAGCCTAAGAGGGTAAGGCGCACACTTGAAGTATTCTCGTTCCGTCGCAATCTGGAGGCTCGGCGGGCCAAGTCGACTAAACTTGAGCTCCTGACGTCTTTGTTTCGCAATCCAAGAATTTCTGAAGGGTAGCGCTAACAAAACAGCCGGAGAATGGTACCTTGCGTGGGCCATTCCAGACCCTCGGCCCCCTACATGTGCTTTCCCTCCAAGTTTTCGCTGTGACACGATTTTGCAGGGGGTGAAATGGGACCGCGCAATGGACGACGAGCGATGACATCATGAACCTCTCGCAAGGTGACCCTAGAGTGGGGAGTCCAGTCCGGCACGTAATAATTAAGACAGCCAAACACTTTGCAGCGTTCAATCCGACCACGTACTACACTGATCCAGTCGCGAGCCCAGCTCCCAAACTTGAACCTTAGCCATCTGGAAGCAGGTGACCTGGGCAGAACACTCTGATGCCCACCCCGCCTGATCCTTTCAGCCGCTCATACACAAGAGCCTAGAGCTTACCAGCAATCGTAAACACTGGGTAAGTAATCACATCAAGATTATCATCGTGCAGGATACCAGACCCGACGCATATGGTACAAAACTCCAAAGCCGCGGAGGCGGTATTGGTGGTAAATGGAAGAAGGGGGGGGGGGGTTAACGGAAGGCTTACCGTTGCCCGTGCATTAGCACCGCCAAGCCCTAAGCATCCTCACATTTCTTGCGTCGAGATCCTTCAAATCGCAGCGCATCTGAAGTCAGTGCTGACGAAGTGCCTCTGTCTTGTGAAAGCCACCATGATTCACGGGCCGTATAAAACACGCCCCATTCCCGTGACAACTTCGATGCTGAGAATGCGTCACAACAGTGGCTATGACCAAGAAACTCAATCACAACCCCAGCCACACATACCAGTGTTTCCGGACCACCATGCGTATACGGATAGCTGAGGCCGATTGAAGCTTCGGGTTGATCTGATCACTGCGCCAGCGTAGTAGTAAGAAATAAACCTTCAGCTGTGCCCTGGCTTGGCTTCTGTGATCTCGGTCGGGGGAAATGTCGTTCGGTCAAGCGATTAGGCTAGTGCATACCCCTCACCCAATCACGACTTCAGCCTCTTCCAACCTCTCTCCATCAGCTTCCCCATCACGTTGCTCCTGCCGCTCCTGCACCGGAATTCAGGACAAAAGCTGTCTGGAAGGTAGACTCAGAAAAGACGTATAATACACGCGTGAGAGCGTTGCTTGCATCATGCAAACTTCCGTCCCGGCCGACCGGCCGATCGGGTAAGCACAGAAATAAGATGTCAAGACTTCTCTTGCCATTGTCATCGGCCCTGTCTTTGAATCATTCAACACCCATCTTTTCGTTGTGCTTCTGAAATCTGGCCGTCGCCCATACACTTTTCTGTATTCTAGCCTCGCATCTATCAAGAATATTATCTTGAAAGCCAGGAAGTCGAGGCCAGAAGGGACGGCACCATGCCTGCCACCGTCCGGCCTTCCTCGCAGACGGCCGAGGCCTGGGGCAAGCGAGACCAACTCCACAGCCGTTTCGTTCACTCCACCTCACCAGAACAACTGCTCTCCACCGTGACCACCAGTGACGGCGATTCCTCGCACTACGGCAAAGCATCCCCCACCCCGCGCCTTGCCCAGAGCTCCTTCGCCCACCTCGACCGCACCTCAACCACATTCGCTACCAAAAATGGCCTCGTGCACGCCTGCATGGAGGCCTACAACGAGCACCATAACCTCGTCCTGCGCCCCGACGACATCTGGCTCGCCATCCTGACGCAGCTCAGCGTTTACGTCAACGCCAACGCCGAAGCCCTGCGCAACCAATTCGTGTCCCACGCGGGGCAGCAGGAGCTGCACATCGAAGTGGAGCTGACGGCATCGCTCGACCACGGCGCCATGGCCTTCCATATGGGGAAGCTGCTGAACGGCAGCCTCAAGGACCCCGACCTGCGCGAGTGGATCCTACCCGCGTTCAGCACGACTGAGAAGGTCGACCAAGCCGTGGCCAGCATTGCATTTATGGGTACCATGCAAAAGTATTTTACCTACAGCTGGGGCACCCGCTGCGGAATTCCTGCCGTCACCCTGCTTGGTGATGTCGAGGACTGGATTGAGATCGCCGACCGCTGTGCGAGTCGGTTGGGCGCTGGCTACTTCGGTGATGAGGCTGCCCGGTGGTACCACGTCTTGAAGCCGGTGTTGGCGGGCTTCGTGGGGACGTTCCACGATCCCGAGGGCGCCGCGACCAGGAGATTCTGGCAGGGCATTGTGGACGAGCACCGGCCGAATGGTAGTGGGTGTGTGACCTACTCTGGGTGGATCACGGCGTTTTGCTATTGGGACGAAAAGGGGCGGTGTCTGCACAAATCGTCGTCCGAGTGGGGTGGCAGTTTGGGCGGCGGTGTCAGACTGTCGAGGAGTGAGATTCCCATGGGGTTCAGCAAGGTTCCCGTGACATTGGTGAACAATGGGATTGAGATCCCCACCGAGATGGTTGCGGGCTCGGTGGGCGTCAAGATTAGGAAATTTGAGGACAGGGGCGATGAGAGTGCGAGGTCGAGCCCTGCTGCCGAGGGTTCGGGGGGCTTATACAGGCAGCGTTGGGATGGCTATGATACGTTACAACCAGAGTCGGGGTGGTTTATGTACTTTGTATGAGCCTGTCGGGTTTTGCAGGCTGGGTCTTCAACAGAGATTGGCAATGGGGATAGGGATACCAGAATCCCACTGAGAGAGGGCATGCAGCGGTGTTTGCATTGCAAAAGCTTGAGAGAACGTTACTCACTCACGTAAAGCGCCATTAGAGGCAGTAATGTATTGAGGCAATTTCCGCCTGGTTACAATCTACGGCTCTCCCATTCAAATACACAATCGACCTATGATACAATGCATTACATCCCCTCGACAAGAATCAAGCCTTCGTCTCTCCCAGCCCTGGGTGCCCGTGCTTCCTCGCCCACCCAAGCACCCGACCGTTAAGATCCCTCATCACAAAGAAGTAAATCAGGGACATCACCCAGCCCAACACAGTATCAACTAACCAGTTATTCCTCACGGACCCGCCCATGATACCGCAGCGCAGCAGGTCACCCAGGAACGACACGGTAACATTGTAGTGGCCCCGCTCCAGGCCGGTGATGGCCCGGCGCGCCACCGTGTCGGGCGACTCGGGCGGCTCGTCCTTCTCGAGCTCGTGCGTGACGGCCGGCTTGGTCTGGTTCTCGCGCGCCAGCCCGGGGCTGGTGATGGTGGCCGGGTACACGACGTGCACGCGCACCGGCGTGGCCGGGTACAGGTTCAGCTCCATGGCGAGGGTGTCGGCGAGGCCGCGCAGGGCCCACTTGGAGGGCGTGTAGGGTCCGTAGCCGACGATGGCCAGGAAGGCGACCACGGACGCGGTGAAGATGATGTGCTTGGGTTCTTGGGGCAGCGGGTTGGGGGTGGGGACGGACGGGGGTTCCAGCCACTCTCGCAGGATCGCGTGCGACATGTCGGCGGCGCCAAAGTAGTTGACGTCCATGTTGTGCCGGGCCGCGGCCGGCGCGGCCGGGTCCGTCCAGAGGAGCGGCGTCGACAGCCCCGCGAGGCACCAGACTATGTCCGGGGCGGAGCCGCCGTTCCAGGCGATCGCTTCCGCGATCACCCGGGCTGCGTAGCCCGTCTCGGAGACGTCGGCCGAGATGTAGGTGAATCGCTGCGTGGCCGGGGATTTGGCAGCCGCCTGGAGAAGGGTGAGTATGTGGTAAGAGAGAAAATCAAGTGGGCTGAGGATGGTAAAGGGGCAAAAGGGGGGAGTTAAGGGGTGTTTGCTTGACGGTTCAGGGGACTACGTCGTACCTTGACGTCGGCGAGGGCTTCCTCTAGCCGGCCAACGTTGCGCGACACAATGATAACGTGAGCACCTTTGGCAGCGAGCTGGATAGCTGCGCTGCGGCCCATGCCTTCAGAGGCGCCGGTGAGAAGGACGGTCTACGATTTGAGTTAGAAACGGCGCTGCATTGAGGCACTAGGGCTATGAGAGGGTGGCTTACACGGCCTTCGACGGGCATGTGGTTCTTGCTGCCAAAAAAGCCCATTATGGCGACGACTGGAATAACGGCGCCGAGAATGCCCGTCGTGATAATGACCGACGTGGTGCTGAGACTCGGGAGGTAATCCATCAAATCGTGCCAGTAAGCATGTCAGTGGCCAGGGGGCGCGTTTGGGGACGCGTGAGGACTGGCTTGTTATGCATGGCTGGGTTCGCGATTAGTTACAGCACAGCAATCTCAAATCATCGCTATAGCTGTGATATTAGTGGGGCGCTCGCATTCACTGCAGAATTACGAATTTGGGGCGAGCCAAATCACATCCTGCTTAAGTTGATGTACCAGTTTATATCCAAATAAAAATAAAAAAAATAAAAAAATGAGATATACTACGTGGGATCCCACTTAATTGAACCATGCCATGGAAATCCCAGAAGATATTTTTGTGTAGCTGAGAAACGGTTGTGAAATCGTTGTGACTGACCTGAGACTGTAACCCTGGAGCTCTGGCCACTGAATGTTCAGGGGGGTTACACGTGGAGATAGGCGGGAGTGGTGGGGTCGTTATCCGTCCCGCAGGAACGGGCAAGCAAAGTAAAAAAAAAAATTGGTAAAAAAATTCTCCCCATCCATTCCATTGACAAGTCATCGACAACCCACAGCCCGCCTCGTGAACCGACCCCGTTGCGACAAACTCGTATATCCGCCTCGGTATCTACTCACAGGGTACTCACATCGCATCAGGCCCCGGTCTTCCGAATTTTCGAAAATGGCCAAGAAAAGAAAGGCACCTCGGCAAACGGAGCCCAGCGGGCCGCGCGAGATCGACCCGAAAGAAGCCCGCCTTACCGTCAAGACATATGAAGATGTCGCCAACTCCGAGGACGAGTACTACGCCGAGAAGGATCAGATTGACTTCGACGAGGACGACAACGGTCGGCGCGCAAAACGTCTCAGGAGGCAGGAAAAAGAAGACACCTTTCTAGAGGCATCCGATGAAGAAATCTTCCGAGAGGACGATGATTTAAGCGAAGACGATGACGAGGCCGAGACACCCGCAAAGAAGGTGAAGGGGGCTGTGAAAGCAAAAACTGGAGTCATGTCGGATGATGAGATAGAGGGAGCCGAGGGCGAAGAGGAGGGCGACGAAGGCTGGTGGGGATCTTCTAAGAAAGAGTACTACAATGCCGACGCCATTGAGACTGAGGCTGATGCCTTGGTAAGTTCTGTGTTCCAATCTCGGTGCATTCCGCAAGACTGACATGTGCTGTAGGAGGAAGAGGCGGAAGCACGACGGATCCAGGCCAAGAAGCTCGCCAAAATGCAGGAGGCCGATTTCGCATTTGACGAGAATGAATGGCTGGCCCCCAAGGAGCAAGCGGGAGATGATGAAGATGTCGTGATTGAGGTTCTGAAAGACGATGAGGTGACCGAGGATATGGGGTCTGAGGAGCGCTACAAGCTGCTACAGGCACGTTATCCCGAATTCGACTACTTGGTGGACGAGTTCAGGGACCTGCGGCCCGTGCTCATCACGCTGCAGCAGCAAGCAGAGGGCAAACCAGCCAAGTCACTGGAGGTCGTCAAGTCTTGGATTCTTGGGTGTTACATTGCCTCGCTGGCAAGCTACTTCGCCATCTTGACCTCTCCCGCCAGAGATGCTCAGGACTCTGCAAAGCCGCTCAGCCCCGTTGAGCTCAGAGAACACGAGGTCATGGAGACTTTGATGAGCTGCCGCGATGCCTGGATCCGGGTGAAAGCCCTCAAGTCGTCCAAGACCGCGCCGTCAGATACTGGCATGCTCTCGCCGCCCGGGGATGCCGAAATGGAAGTGCCAGATGTATTATTGCCAGCAAAGAACGCGGCAAAGGCGAAGCTTTCGAAGGCCGACATCAAGGCACGTGAAAAGAAAGAGGCAGGGAAGGCCAGGAAGGCCGAGGCTGCCGAGAAGTCCCTCGCCGACTTGTCTACGTTACTCAAGAGCTCCAAGAAGAAGACCAAGACGGAATCAGCGGCCGCTGCCACCTCGGAAATTTCGGATGACAACCGTTCCGACTTTGGCGAGGAGGAGATCATTGACGCCCGCACGGCCGAGGACAAGATCAAGCGCAAGAAGACCCTCAAGTTCTACACGTCCCAGATCGTGCAGAAGGCTAGCCGCCGCGCTGGCGCAGGCCGCGACGCCGGTGGTGACGTGGATATCCCGTACCGCGAACGACTCGTAAGTTGATACCAAGTCCACATCTTACCCTGAGCAGTAACTGATTTTGAAACAGAGGGACCGACAGGCCCGTCTCAACGCTGCGGCCGAGAAGCGCGGCTTGGGTAACAAGCATGGCGCTGATCTCGGCGAGGGTGATAGCGAGGGCGAAGGTGCTGCCAACAAGGACCGCGGCGAGGACGACGAGTACTACGATATGGTGGCTCAGACGGCCGCAAGAAAGAAGGAAGGCAAGGCGGCCCGCTTCGAGGCGATAGCCAAGGCCACCAGAGACGACCGGGTGGTAGAATCGACACAGGTTGGGGCGGACGGCAAGCGACAGATCACGTACCAGATCCAGAAAAACAAGGGTCTGGCACCAAGGCGGAAGAAGGAGGTGCGCAATCCGCGTGTGAAGAAGCGGATGAAGTACGAGGAAAAGCAAAAGAAGCTCAGGACAGTCAAGGCCACGTACAAGGGCGGCGAGGGCAAGGGCGGATACCAGGGAGAATTGTCGGGTATCAAAACGAACTTGGTCAAGAGTACCAAGCTGTAAGTGGGGAATCGCCGTGGTCGATAGATGGTGTATATTGGATTTGGCAAGTGGGCGTGCTAGGAGCACGCAAAATCATATCACTTATTAGATGCATGTGTGAGTGCTTGCTTGCCTTGTTGAATTGCCTGGAAAAGTCACTTTTCCAGGCGTGCGCGCCATGCGAACCAGATCCTCTGTTTGATCCCAGCCTGTGTAAAACTATGTACAGGTGGTTTCCATAGAGCCTCAACCTCCCACCGTCCTTCTTTGTTGATCCTATGAAGGGCCCATGAAAGATGATGGCCAATGAGTAGTGTTTTTATTGTTGGTTTCTTTTTCATCTCCTTTCCCGATGTTTTTCTTCTGATACCGCAAGCGACTCCCCCCTGTTTCTAATTGATTGACAACAAAAGATATCACATGAGAAACCCAAGTTTTAACGGCTACATTAGTGGCGAACCATATTCTCGATTGCCCCACACCCGCATGCTCGGGGTTTTTCTTACCGCAGTGCCCCGCCAGACATGACATGACAATACCTTGCATCCTAGCAGTCCCTGAACAGCTTTTTTTCTTCTTTGTCGCTTTTCCCCATTCCCCGATAAACTTACCGTAGATTGTTATACTTTGGCTGTATAATCCTTTCTCAAATTTTCTCTCCTCTTGATCGATATATTACCTGTGGTAATTGAAGATTGAATTGGTCCCCAATTACTTCCCAATTACTTTTGGAGCCAAGATATCCTTGTTATACGGCGCTCGTCACAAGTCATTCTTCCTTTCCTCCCCCTGCTGGCTACCTTTCCTCTCCTACGGTACCCGGTGAGGGAGGTAGGTAGGTAGCAATGGTACCTCCGACAGGTCCGCTCAATCTCGACGTTGAAGCCATCTCGGGCATTTGTGGGTGAGTACAATTGAACTCTTGTTCCAGCCGCCCCGGTGACTCAGGATACCATGGCTAATCACCAATGCAGTTCCGTATCCATCGCCTGCTGGGTAGTCGTCTTTTCACCACAAATCGTAGAGAACCTCCGCCGTGGCAGCGCCGAGGGTCTCTCTGTCCAATTCATCGTAGTCTGGCTGCTTGGCGATGTCTTCAACATCTTGGTACGCTCTCCTAACCCCTGAGATCAACACGCCACTGTAGTTGCATGGTCTAACAGCCATATACAGGGCGCTGTCCTTCAGGGTGTCCTCCCAACTATGTTAATTCTTGCTATTTACTACACTATAGCCGATTTTCTTCTCCTCGGCCAGTGTTTCTATTACCGCGGCTTCACCCTCAGCGACGCCATCCCTGCCCCCGCCCCCCCAAAGTTGAAGCCACGCAAGACCCTCAGCACACCAGACGAGCGCACCCGACTCCTGACCGGAAGCCCTGTGACCACCCGCACCGCCGAGGGCGGCGGCACGCCCGAGCAAGATGACCTGGACCCGCTCGAACGCTCCCGCCGCGACTCGACCTCTTCGTGGGCACACCTCTCCCCGGCGGTCCCCCTCTCCGAAGGCCCGCCCCCACCGCCGCCCACTCGCCTCCAAGCCCTCGGCTTCAACCTCCTCGCGGTTCTCATGGTGATCGCGGCCGGTGTTGTCGGATGGTATATCAGCCGCACATATGGAATCCACGACGACATGGCACCCGTGGACGACGACGCGCGCAACGCGCCGATGAGCATGAACTTTTGGGGCCAGATTTTCGGGTGGCTGTGCGCTGTGCTGTACCTCGGCTCGCGCCTACCGCAGCTGCTGCTCAACTGGCGGCGCAAGTCGACTGACGGCGTGTCGATGCTGTTCTTCTTGTTTGCGTGTCTAGGAAATCTGACGTATGTGCTGTCCATCATCGCATTTGATCCGGGCTGTGGCAAGGAGGCGGCGGCGGGCGGGCGGGATGGGTGTGCCGGGGAAGGGGGGGCTGCCAAGGTGTATTGGCGGTATATCCTGGTGAATATGTCGTGGTTGGCGGGGAGTGCCGGGACGTTGTTTTTAGATAGCGCGATTTTTGTGCAGTTTTTCTTGTATAGCAAGGGGGAGGAAGAGGAGGAAGCGAGTGAGGCTGGGAGCAGTTTGGACGAGGAGGAGAGGATCGAAGGGGAGAGGTGGGATCAGAGGCCTGTATTGGACAGGAATCTTTCGGATTTTGTCAGAGATCATTAGACGTCGGACCGGTCAGGACGTATGGAAAGGGAAAAAGGTTAATAAAAATATGTATTTATGCGTGGATGGCATGATTACGGGTTCGAGTGTTGACAGTGACACAGTATCATAGGTGTAACTACTCTAGATGTATTGACTTAAAAGTCTGTTAGGTGTGCAGTAGGGACGTTAATTGGTATTGCACCGGGGCTGTGTTTTCTACCGACCCTCTTCCCTTGTGTATCGCTTTTTACCCCTATTATCTGGGGGCATATCCCAAGTCCGCCACCACCTAGCAGAAACGAACACAACATATCATATCGTCAACCGCGCCAGTCTCAGAGCCACCCCAACTTCCTCCACAAAAAGCTCCCTCCCCCAAACAAGGCCGTCGCACCGGTAAAGGCAATCAAACTCCCATAGCCACTCCCGTACCCCGAAAACGCCTCGCCCTGCCACGGCAGCCCCTTGACCAAGACCTCACTCAACGGCCCCGACGCCACATTCCCCACGCCCCGCCCCAGCGCGAGGAAGGCAAATACCATGCTGGGGTCGGCACTATTCCCATGCTCGTCCCCGGCCCCGGCGCGACCGCCCTCGCGCCGCGTAATCTCGCGCATGATGCCGGGCCACGCGCTGGTGAAGCTGCCGGCAAACAGGCCGTACACGACGCAAAAGACGTAGAGCACCGGCAGGCTGCTCGAGAAGCCCCAGAGCAGAAAGGTGCCGAGCGTGGCGCCGGCCGTCGAGACCAGAATGCACGTCGTGACGTGCAGCCGGTCGATCAGGGAGCCCATGGCGACGCAGCCAAAGACGGAGGCCACGTTGACGAGGAGCACGGTCAGGGCCGAGGGCACGGGGGTCGCGTGCAGGGCCTCGCGCGCGTACGAGGGCAGGTAGATGCCGGGCAGGAAGAAGCCGGTTGCTTCGACGGCGTTGGCGAGCTGGTAGAGCATGAAGGGGCGGGAGACGAGAAAGGAGAAGGAGAAGGGCTTGGTGTGCGACGTCTGGGCCGTGGGCAGCCGGGGCTTGATGAAGTAGGCCAGAGGGGCCGTCGCGGCAAAAAGCACGCAGGCGAAGATGCGGAGCGTGGTTTGGAAGCCGTAGGTGGAGAGGAGGTGTTCCAGGAGCAGCGGGAGCACGACCCCCGCGAGCCCGGTCCCCGACCACATCACGCCGTAGGCGAGCCCCTTGCGCCGCGCGAACCATTCGTCGAGGTAGACGATGCAGGGCGAGTACGCAAAGGAACCCCCGATGGCGTAGAGGATGCCCTGGGTTATGATTAGGTGGTTTACCGTGGTGGAGAAGGAGGACATGGCGAGCGAGATGCACATGAGCAGGAGGCCGAAGATGGTCGACCAGCGGCCCTGTCGAGGGAACCGCTTGAGGAGGGCCATGACGAGGGGGGTGTCGATGTACATGATTCCCTTTTGTGCCGAGGGGTGTTAGAGAGGAGGCGTGAGCAGGACGAAGAGAGGTTTACCATGGAGCATGTTCCGATCATGGCGATGTTGCCGGAATTGGCAAACGGCTCGTGGGTGCTGTAGTAGTTCTGAAAGACACCAAAGGCAAAGGGAAAGCCTGAATGACGCCATGGTGAGACTGTGTATTTCACGGCGGTTTGTGGTCACCCATCAGGAGACGCACCCCATACGAGTGCCTCGATCATGAAACAGGCGGCTAGGAAGAAGTAGGCGTCTTTTCCGCCGTCAACCGGCGGAAGTTGTGCGAACTCATGCCTGCTCTCCTCTGGACTGCAGTCCTCGACCCGATCTTCCGGGGTGCTCACACGGCGGAGCTCAATCTGAGAGGATTCCGTCGCCATGGTATTGTTTTGGGATGTTGCCAGTATCGGTAGCAGATGTTTTTGTAGATTTCAGAGCCAAAGAGTAAAAAGTTTTGCCCCTTTTTAGAGAGAGCTACACGATATCGGCGCGGTCTAGTTCATCCTCCGCGCCTTGTGATTGACAACTTGCTCCGCAAACGCCACTTACTCCATACTTTCATGCTGGCTAATGCCCGACACCGGCTGCTCGCATCCTACATTGTAGCGGTCTGCATGGCACTCAGGGTGCGATCCGAAGAGTGGCAGAGTACGGGCCGCACACCATCTGGGGCCGCAACAGACCATTGTGGAGATAAATAAGGGATAAGGAACAAGGATCGAGAGGCCGTTGCAGTCGGGCCTTGGCATGCAGACCAAGACCCCAACCAACCCCCCTTTCCAGGGATTATCATCACTCGCTGGTAGTGCATGCGGAGAACCTCGGCATCAAAAGTGGGGGGGGGGATGTCTTCGATCGTAATCCGGGGTACATCAGCTAACATTTATTTCCCCGGGAGAGGTGTACCCCGGGACAGGTGTAGAACCCGGTGCTTACATTCATTTCTCTCACCCCCATCTCCGCCGTATTCCGCTATGGCCTCCCCGGTAATCACCACGACCTACCGCGGCCGCCTGGCCATCATAACCATCTCCAACCCCACCAAACTCAACGCCCTCAACCAATCGCAATACTACGCTCTCTCCCAAGCGCTGCGCGAGGTCGCCACCCACCCCGAGGTCTTCACCACCCTGCTCATCGGCACGGGCCGGTACTTCTCCGCGGGCGCCGACGTCTCTATCTCGCCCTCCACCCCTCCCAAAATCACCGACACGCGCCAGCACTGGCTCTCGTCCTTCGTCGCCAACAACCTCAACACGACCCAGGCCTTCTACACGCACCCCAAGATCCTGGTCGCGGGGCTCAACGGGCCCGTCATCGGCCTGTCCGCCGCGCTCGTCGCCTTCGCCGACTTCATCTACGCGACGCCCTCGACCTTCCTGCTGACCCCCTTCAGCTCGCTCGGGCTCGTCGCCGAGGGCGGGTCCTCGCGCGCCCTGGTCCAGCGGCTGGGCGTTGCCAAGGCGAATGAGGCGCTGATTATGAGCAAGCGTATCAGTGCTGCGGAGCTGCTCGCGGCGGGGTTTGTAAATAAGATTTTCGACGAGGCGGCCGGGGACGATGTCAAGTTTCGGGAGCTGGTCATCAATGAGATTGATGAGCGGCTGGGTGAGCATTTGGTGGGTGATAGTCTGCTGGGTATCAAGGCGCTTATCAGAAAACCCGAGCGGGATGTCCTAGATGCGCAGAATGCGTCCGAGGTATTTGCTGGCTTGGAGCGCTTTGTGAGTGGTGTTCCACAGCAGGAGTTTGAGAAGATTGCTACCGGTAAGAAGAGGCACAAGCTTTGACGACAATCATTGTATTGTTTGATACTTGTTTGCGTAAACTTAGGGTTATCGTCCCTGGCTATCTTGTATGTAGCTGCGATTATAGCGCATCATGTCAATAGACCGAACAAGAGACTCGTCCGCTTCCAATATTCTTGCGACGCCTTTGCTAGCCTCTCTTTCGCGGAATCACCTTCTAACCCCGTCTTCTGATAAACGATAGTCTTTAGATCCGTGAGCTGGTCCTTACCATCCACAGCCGGCGATTCGAGGAAGTAGCCGAGGTACGAAATATCAAAGAGCCACTGAATAAACAAATCCTGGGGCTGTTCGACTTGTGCACCAGCTTCTTTGACGGCCTTCTCGGGTGATGGTTGCTCTTCGACGTCATCCCCGCCCGAGTCGTCGGCTGCTTTCAGTTCTTTTGACATCTCGGGCTCAATTGGGGATCCAGACTCGGTAGGTGAGGCCAACGCTTCGACAGCTTCCAACCACAGCTTGGAGATTTGCCCTTGTAAATGTTGCTTCAACACAGTCACTGCTGCCGGGCTCCACAAGTCGCCCCCCGCGTCATCCATCGACATTGAAAGATTCCGTAGGAACCGGAAGATACTTGGTGACGGTGATGTGGGAAGCTCTGGGGTCCCCTCCCAAAGACTCCTGCCAACAACCACCTTTCGGGCCAGGGCCACTGTCGCAAGTTCTTCGAGCGGAGGGACAACTACTGTTGATGCCAAACTTTTGTGAAGTGGCAACACGGTTGCAAGTCCGAAAGTTTTGACTGCCCCTAGCTCGTCGGGGAGTCTTGCCCGAATGTCTCTGATAACCCGTAGGAGGTACATAGCGATGGCGCCATTGTTGGGTGACCGCTGGTGTGCATTCCACAGCAAGCTTACATGTTCGTCGAGAGCTTTGAAGGCCTTGATCAGCGAGAGGTTCAAGTGATCGCTCAGCTTCTGTGGGTCTTCCTTGGCGAGTAATTTTTGGCGATGCTCGATGGTCTCCTCGTCCTCAATCTCGTCTATATCATTGTCCCACCGCTGGCGTCTGAGCTGGTCAACCACGGTAGTCACGTCGTCGATGACATAATACCAGGACTTGTAGCCAGTGACGGCTTTGGAAACGATGTCGTTTCGACCGTGTAGCCGGGCAACCACACCCTGTGTAAATTGTGCGGCACCGTTCGAGAGATCCGTGTCGAATGAGTCTTCCTCCCATAAACCTTGGTGTCGATCGGTTGTGCCCTCGCGCCAGGCATCGAGAGCCGCTGAGATCTCTGATCCAACAAGTCGAAGTTTGGTGACCTTGGCTTCCAGAACTTCCAGCATATGCCCGTTGATGGCGGCCCGGATTTGGTCGAGCAAGATAGAAGGGTCGAACCCTCTCGCTTTGCCACCCTCTGAAACCCACAGCTTCAAGATGCTCGTCCGCATCTCGACAATGGCCTTGAATTCGACCATTCCTCCCAACGATTTCCTTAGCCCCCGGAGTAGGACTCCACTCCCTTCTTTTGCCCAGCTAGTGAGCATCTCCTTGGCTTGCTTTACGTCCAGGTCGTCGTGGCGAATGAAGGGCGTAAAGTACTGGATTTCGTCTCCGCACCACCTCTTGTGGACATCTAGTCGTAGTCCCTCCATCGATCTCAGTGATTCGTCAGCTAGCAGTGCGACCTTCTTCAACGCCACCAGAGCTTCCGTAAGCTTGTGAGGAACTAAGCTCTGTACGTCCTGGAGAGTCTTGGTGTAGAGCCCTAGGCATCTTAACACGTCCTTGGGTCCCGGGCCCGTTGTTCGTCCGTCTTCTTCCTTATCCGCAAAGGCCATAGCCATCGCCTGGGCCCTCACCCGCAAGAAATGCCTGAGCACATCGCGCGCGCCCGAGCTCGTGGCAAGGCTATACGCCCCCAACGCCCTCAGAACATCCTGCTCTAGTCCCCCCCTCCTCAACACCCCCTCAATCCCCCTCAGCAACCTCCGATGCCCCGCATCCAAACTCCTCTCCGCCGCCTTCACATCAGCCCCCTCCACCCCCTTAAAACTCTTGACAAGCAACCTCCCGAACGCCCACAGCTTCGACGCCAGTACCAACCTCTCCTCCTCCCTCCCCCTCAAAACCCTCTCCAGCCCCAGCACACACCCCTCCAGCAACCTGACCCTCGCCACGGCCCCGAGCCCCGTATCCTCCTCCTCAACAAACCGGCCGAGTCCCCCAACCTTGCGGCTCACCACCGTCCGCCCGCACCGCCCGCCCATGCGCCCCAGCGTGGTCTGCACGGCGTCCATATCGGCCCGCATGGCGACGATGGTGTCGGCGGTGCCCAGCAGCTCGCGGTAGGACCCGCCGACCTGGGCGCGCAGCCGGGCGGCTGTCGCGTCGAGCTGCGTGTGCAGCGTCTTGTGGGCGGCGCGGATGAGCGGGAGGGTGGCGGAGGGGTGGGAGAAGATGGCTAGGGAGGTGGGGAGGGTTGTCAAGTCGGTGGCCATTTTCATTGGATTTTAGGGGTGTGGTTGGTGAGGTGGGTGTTGGTCGTTTAATGTGGTTTGGTTGTTAGGGCTGGCTGAGGCGGGCCATCGGTCTTTAGTGCGCGCCTGTAGCTAGCGAGAGCGGGTGTTGTTGTTGGATTGGGTTGCGGGTTTGGTGGTGCGAACTTGGAACGTGGGAAATTCGGGGTGTTGCTGGTTGCTGGTAGTGGATGGGATGTTGTGTTGCAGGGATTGATTGATCAGTTTATCGTGCATGGTTCTGCCGGAGGCAATCGCACGTGACCGCTCTCAAAGTCGGCCAAAACTCCTAACAGTTACCAGCACAGCAAAGAGATCCCTACCCACTCTTCCAGAAAGAGATCCTGGCCGACGACACCACAACCCCTTTACTCCCGACTCAAGGAAAAGCCGCTGCATGTCTCGCCTACCCGCTTTCGTCGCTCCAAAGGTGTACAAAAAACTTCGTAGAGAACGGCCTCCTTTTGATCAGTCTCCCGAGGCCTACGCCTCTTCCTCGTTGTTGTCAACTTGTGGGGTATTTATTTTCTTCCCCCTTTTTGCTCCAGTATTTTTTTCCTGGTAGCGGAATCTTGTTTACGAAGCTCTCAAACGCCGTCAAGTGCTTCCTCGATCTCCTACATACCGACTTCAGCGGGTCAGAGCCTTCTGGGGGAGCACCTTCGCGTTGGGTGAGCACTTGAGGATGTGTCCTAGCTCCTTGTGGATACCGCAGCGAGTCTCTGCTGACTCTCAGTATTCATTGTCCTCTGTCAGTTCCGCGATGTAACCATGAAGCTCCTCATTTTCCGCCGTGAGCTCCTCGATGCCCCTCTCCAGGTCTTCGTTTTCACTCGCCAGTTGTACGGAGCCTTGATTGAGCTCGTCGAATTTCCTCACTACCACACCGAATTTCTGCGTCAGTTTTTCCATAGCTTGACTGATGGGGATATCACCCCCATCCTCAGATGTCTGGGAGCCCTCGTCTGACGCGTGTTCTTCGGATGGTTGGCAACCCTCTTCCGGCGTGGATTCCTCGGATGTCTAGGAACAATCCTCTGACATATCTTCCTCTTGGACAAGATTTTGCATCCAGCGAGACAACCATTGCGGCAGCTCCTCTTCCGGATGATCGTTTGAGTCTTGCACTCGACCTTTCAAGAGATCATCATATCACAGCTTCTCGCTCAACAAGCCAAAATGAAAGACCCCACTTGTCACCCCATCCTTGCGGAGTGCTATGCCGCATCCCGCGAGAATGGTGTGCTTGGACAACTCTTGATAGACACCGCAACGCGACCCAAGTGTGTTTGTTCCCAAGGGCCCTAACAACTTTGCAATATAGACCCCGAACTTGCCAGTAAAGGAGGCCGGACCTCAAAGAACTACTTTGGGGCATGTCCTTTTATCTCCCTAGCACACACTAGAAGTGCAGTCAGATGTGGATGAGATTTTGAGAAGCCATAAACATTATCCAAGGTTACTAGTAATTCTAGAACAGCTTGGCGATTCAGCGCTGGCTCGAATTTTAGGATTCGTTCAGTATCTACTCTCGTGGGCTGGAAACGCAATTTGATATGTGATCATGTCCGGTTGGAGATGTTGTTGGATGTTTGGGTGGGTCATAAGGGGCTACGTTGGCTGGAGCGGAACAATGGAATAGCCATTATTAATCATTCACTCGGCGCCGTCCCGGCTGCCCCGCTCCACATCCGAAAGTCGGAATTCCGTCATTTAGGAACCTCCCAAGTGTCGATCAACACAGGCTCCTGCTGCTGTTGTCTGCTGTTCGGCTTCAGAAAATACTGCTCCTTGCCCTTCGTTTTTAATCTTATTGCGTAGCAGCGTCGTTTCATCTCAAACTTCAGTTCGCCCCTCGCAATGCCCATTCCAGATCTCCCAATCATTGCGGATGATGATTCGATGTTGTCCAAGAAGTTCGGCCGCGAGATAGCAAACTACTTCTCAGGGAGCCCGCTGAACCGACTTTCATTCCTGCGCGATGACAATGTGTTTTTGCAATCGGCCTTTGCACATCCTTCAGCAGCATTTTTGCTCATGAATGAGCTTGGCCCACTCGTGCAGTCTGATGCGGCTCATCTCGCATTCGTTGCCAGCGACAATGTTGTGCCCCTGACCGGCCCGGAACCCTTCGGAAAGAAAGAGTCCGACTTGATCAAAGAGTTCAACTCCACCGAGAAGCGTCCGGTGATCCTCTTTCTCGGTGTTGATGATAAGAATCGCCTGCCGTCGCACAACGCCGGCGTACCAGCCGAATTTGTGTTTAAGGACTACACGGGCAGCCCGTACTTCGCCATCGACGTCACCCCCCGTCCCGGATACGCCGACGCAGCGAATGCCGTGATTGATGCTGTCAAGGCAAAGGGCTTTTCCTTCCACGATGCCTCCCCAAGACACATGGGTTTACACGCGGGCCAAGGTGAGAACATGCTAGACTGCAAACATCTGTGCTGTGCTAACAACCAGCCAGCCGCAACATATGGCCACGCACGAGCATTGCTCGACTGGAACGCGCGGAATCCCTTCTGCGCGCAGTGTGGACAACCCACCCTTTCAGTACACGCCGGCACAAAACGGGTGTGCCCACCGACGGATCTCGCTAGCGGTACCTTAAAGGACCGCCTGCCATGCGCAACACGGGGCACTGTCTCCAACCTGAGCTTTCCGCGGACGGACCCCACCGTGATTATGGCCGTTATCAGTTCTGATGGAACTAAGATACTCCTAGGAAGGCAGCGGAGATGGCCCAAGGACTGGTACAGCACTCTCGCAGGGTTTCAGGAGCCAGGCGAGTCAATCGAGGAGGCCGTCAGGAGAGAGGTATGGGAGGAAAGCGGTGTCAAACTCGGCCGGGTTGTGTTGCACAGCAGCCAGCCGTGGCCGTTCCCAGCGAGTCTGATGATTGGCGCCGTCGGGCAGGCTCAGCCGGGCGATGGCGAGACCATTTTCCTGGGCAATGATGCAGAGCTTGAGAGCGCCAAGTGGTTCCCCCTTGAGGAGGTCAGAGAGGCATTGCTGAAGGGAGTTAGCAATCTTGGCGAGTCGGCACCGAAGGGCTATGCCGAAGGCGCACTGAGACTCCCTCCACAAACGGCTATCGCGAACCGCTTGATAACGGCGGTTGTTGATGGCTGGTGGATCCAGCCGAGGATGTAGGAGCCTGTGGGCTTGAAAGGTGCCGTGATTTCTAGTCATGTTGTCGCAGGCGAGCGCGCGAGCCGTGTTTATACCTAGATCCAATACCTAGATCCAATAGAGCAGAAAGAACATTGGAAATGGGAAAGATGGAGCTTAATGGAATCGTTTTTGAGAGAACTTCGAACATGGCTAAGGCAGGGTTTTTGCTCAAGTGCAATGGCCTTCATCTGGCTGAAATATATTCCTGTTAAATTGGGCACAAAAGATACTAATCTTGGGCAAGGAAGGCATTCACAAGAAATTCTGATCGCAAGCTTGCAACTAGGATGACCTTTGAACAAAAGTTAGAAAAGTTGAAGCTGAAAGTCAGACCCCACCCGCTGCCTCCAAAAGCACACACCCGAACTAGACCCAATCAGGTATAGGGCTCAGGCACAGGACTGCGCCCCACCGGTCCGGTTCATCCATAAATATCCTCGCACCTGCGCTCTTCTTTCTCTACTTTTCTTTTCTCTTTTCAGCAAGGATCGCATCCACCTCCTCTACACCGCCATGTGAAGAGGGAATGGGAGCATCCTCGGAAGGCTCCGCTACGGCGGCTCGCTGAGGGTTGTACTCGCTTTTGGATACTTCTGATTGCCCGTGGGCCTCCCTCCGTTCCCGGCCTCCCACAGTAACGCTGGATCATCTCTTCCCTTAAAACTATCGCAACGGGCGACGTCTCTCGAGACCCGTAGCGGTGGGATGGTCTCGACATTTGTTTACGCAGAATACTCTTTTTGGATTCCTACATAGGGACGTGACAAACTGTCGATTGTGACTCGAACTGTCTGCTTTTTGACACATCCTTTTGGTGGCTGCTGTCAAGTTCAACGTATCTATTGCGATGACTTGGTTGACGTTTGTAACTACGTCTGCAAAACCTAAAACTTATGACTGCTGCGTAGCCGTCCAATGTACGCAATTTTCGAGACGTATGTTTGTCCTGGTTGCAAGCATCGTAAATGTTGCCAATTGCCTGCCGAAATGCATTGGGCAGTTCCTTCCTCAGGTTGCCTTGCCAGTTTCTGGAGTGATAGGATCACTCAGCACGGCAGCTTCGATCGTTTTCATCTCCAACCCAAAACATATGGCATGCACATCCCATTCCACTGTGCTGTTAAAGCTTGCAAACCTCGCCAGAGAAGAACACCATTTGCACCTGTTGAAGTAGAACTTCAACTTTCACCATAGCTGCTCGCCAAGTCTGTCACCGCGCCGCAGAACGGGGGGGAACGGGGGGGAACAGGGAGCTCGCTTCTAGGATCAGGATAAAACGCTTGGTCTTCAAAAAAGTCATTGCCCCCATACTTTCTTCGGCTTCCTATGGCCAGCCAATGCTTTCATTACAGGAAGCAGGCGGCATGAAGTCACCGTCGCTGACGAATGTGTTTTTCGTAAAGAACTTACAGGATCTGCAACAGCGCCCATCAACCTTCCGCGGCTAGCGTGCTCTAGTGCAAGGTAAACCGCTGTGAAAGGGAGATACTGGTTTTGCGTGGCAATCATCAGGAAATACATAAACAGCGCACGTTCAAGACAGTCACTACACTCCTTGGTCCAGAAATATCACCAAAGTACCTCAGGTCTTGTGGTTCGGAGCAATCCATTGATTCATTCGTTACTTTCGTATGTATCCATTTCCGCTCCATGATGTCCTAGGTGAAGAAGCGAACAGTCAAGTCCGCCAGATCCATACAGACACCACTTAGTAGATGCGGCGGGGAGGAGACATGGTAGCCTTGACAGTCAGGCTACCAACGTTCTGCCAACCCTTCTTCAGGAGAGAGACGAGGTAGTTGATGGCCAACATGATGTTGGCGACCAGCTGCTCAACCTCCATACCGACGTTGCCAACGGCGACACCCATGCACAGAACCTTCTTGAGTTGGAACTTGATGGTGGACTTGACCTCGTTGAGCTTGCCAGTGAGATCATCGGCGTGCGAGACGGGTGTGGGGAACTTGCCGGCTGGACACAGAGTTAGCATTTTTGTGACCAGGATTGATGGACGAGAATAGCTTACCCTTGGACAGACCGGGTCCCAAGAGACGGGGGATCTGCTTGATCAGGGTGTCGGAAGCGACGAAGGCATCGTACTTGCGAGCCAGCTTCTTGATGAGCTTCTTGTTCTTGTTCAGCTTTTTCAAGTCGTCGGTGCTCATGGCATCGACACCACCGTGCTTGGCACGATCGATATCGTGCTGATCACCGAGAATGCAGATGCTCATGTTCGGGCGGGGGATGACCGGCAGGCGGATTGTGCCGGAGAAACGCTTATCACGCTGGGGATCATAGTTCTTGAGTCCGATTTGGAGCCTATCGCAGTCTGTCAGTCTTGCCTCTCGTCGGTCTGCTGCTGCCCACACACAATGGAAAGACTTACTCGACGGTCTCCAGGAAGTTGCGCTTCTTGGTCTCCGTGCTGTACTCGAGGAGCTCAGTCACATGCTGACGCACACCGGCTGCGACAATCAGTCAGTCTAATGCGTAAATAATCGTGGATATCAAGCGCGAGCGTACCGACGGTAATCTTGGACATCTTGACCGTCTTCCAGTAGAATTTCTTCTATAGGTGTGGTTTTTTGCGTCGGAATGCGAGTTTGGTTGTCGAGAAAGGAAATTTGGAAATTCTAAGAATTTTTGTGTGCTCGGCGGGGTGAAGTGGTGGAAAAATGCCAAGACCTCTCAGGTGGGTCCGGCAGACACGGGCCGTCTCCACCTGGCCAAACCTTTGTGTCAACCTTGATGGCTTTGATCTCCACGTGACGCCCTTCTAAGCCGCTTGACAGTTCAACCTCTGCGTGGCTGCGTCCCTACGAATGCAAACCAATCATGATTCTTTTATTAAAAAAATGGCGACTCGCAATGACACAGCATAGAACACAACATGCCACATGTCGAACAGCACAGGATCTAGTCATCGCTTTCGTTATTCCGTGGACTTCCCGAGGTTTCACCAGATTCAAGAGAACTCAAGTCAAACACATCGTTCTCGAGCTGCTGCACAACCAGACCTGACCGACATACATCATTCCGAAACAACAGCGAAACAACAGAAACCTTGCACTAGAAGCCATAGGCATTAGACCGGCATAGGGCGGGCAATTTAAGATTCTACCAAGGGAGTGTCGAAATACAGATCGGGGACGTTGCTCTCTTCTCCAGCTAACCTGATACCCAATGCTCGTCTTGAGCCATATTCCCCCCTTATACCAAAAATGGCAATTACTAAATTAAAATACCCAGACCACCCTAATTAATTTCCTCCAGGGACTCTCGACCCACTGGCATCCCTCGGAGTTCCGCCCGCCAGCAGCTTCGCCTGGGCTTTGGCATGTAGAGTCATGAGGTGTTGCGAAAAGAGCGTGCCTCAGGCTCTCTGCTTTCCCCACACTATATATCAAGGGGCATTAGTATCAGGAGCCCGTGGGCTGGGGGCGGAGGCAAAAGGGGGAAGGCCAGATGACTTCCATTGGTGCGATGAGGTGGGAGGTGTTATGCTGCTACTCACATGGGTCAGTTGTTGACGTTTCTTTGGTCGAATCGGAATCATCCGAATCTAGGTTTCCAAGGCTGGACACGCTCGAACCAGTGCTAGTGTTCTTCACGATACCGATGTCGTTTCCACTGCCATCATTGGCACGATCGACAAAGCAATCAAAAACTGAAGACGTGGCCGTGTTTCTAGTTGGCGAGAGGGTTGCCATGTATAACATATTGGTGAGATGGGGCGTATCGTGTAGGCTATGCGAATTGTAAAAAGGAATGGTATAAGGTAGGTAGCTGTGGTGTTGAGGCTAGTAATGGTTGTGTGGTGGGTTTCAAGCGGCTGGTTTCATGTGGAATTTCTCTTTTATATGTATACTGAAGCCTTCGCGGCCTACGTATCCATCCCAGGCAGCCGAAAGTTGCTCTTATTGACTGTCTGACAAGGAAGAAGGCGACAGAGAACCACACAAACCGCCAAGCGCCATATCGAGTCTGTACCCCCTGAAGTTTATGCTTGATAGCTAACGAGGCCACGGATGTCGCACAGCCCCCCCCCCCTTTTCCGCTTCCCTGAATACTTAATATGAGATTGGGATCGAGTTATCACTGTGGCTTTCCGTAGGGAAACCTCCTCGGATAACTATAGCAAGCTTGTATAACGGGCCATGATTAGTACATCACCGGTTCCGAAGCCAATGACGAGAAAGGCGGATGCTGCTGGCCAACTAAAAAGCCTGTACTGAACACCGGTCAGAGCACGCCGTCTTCGAGGAGCACGAAGAGTCACGGAGATAGAGGCGCCGCGGCGACGTAGTGGGGTGGTGTTATGGTATGCTACCTCCCTTTCTTCCTTCGTCATCAATACGCACCGTAGGGTTGGAGATAGAGGCAACCGCACGAGCTTCTTGAACGCCAGTTCAAAGCACATCCAGGGGTACTAACCAGTGTTGAATAACGTCAATTTGGGCCTTGGTGTCCAATTTCACATGTGATAATCCACCGAGTTGACCCGTCAACACCAACACGTAGCAGGATACCAAATATCGTAACAGGCCGACCGAGTTTGTGAACTCGCCCATCGCCATAGCCGCAGGGCTGCAGCAGTGTATGTACAACAGCATGACAGTTCTCCTGCCTTGGCAGACACCGAACACTGATGTTTGCCTTGAAGATCTGTACTGTCGCATAGCTATGTTGAGTAACCAGCTCCCCGAGCTGAACGGAATATGGTTGCTCAAGCCCCCCCCAATGCGGGAGGACTCGAGCAGTTCCTGGCAGTCGCATACCCTTTCATGTGATCCAAAGATACCCAAACGGTCAACGACTGCATCATTAGCCCATCGCTCAGCCCGGTTTGGATAACGCTCCACGCTCCCTCATGCGACAGCCCGAAGTCGTTTATCGGTGAGGACACACGGTGTTTGCCCACGGAAGACAGACCAGACCCCTGGTGGGCTCAGCCACCCATTTCGAGACGAGAACTTCCCAGGTCGCCAATATAGAGACGAAAATGCACACAATCTCCTTTCATGATGATGCATCGCTCTCTATACTGCGGCTTAAAAACGAAAATCCCGTACATTGCCTGTGGCAGGACCAAGTAAGGTACGACAATTACCGAGAAAGAGAGACTGTGCAACGAGGCGACCCCGGTTGGGGGAGTCCAAGTAGAGTGTCAGGTCCAATGACAACAATCACAAGTCACACTTCGGCAGGTACCAACACAGCTGTTACCACTGCATATTCAAGTTCACAATGCAAAGATAGCTAGCGGATGGGATGTCGGGAAACCTCTGCCAGCCAGTACCGAGCCGCAGAAGCGATGTGGCTGCGGAACCGGTCCAAGAGGAAAGAGAGACAGAGAGAAACCCAGTTTATCTAGCACGCAAATATGACCCAGGACAGTTGGGTGGAACTATCATCGGTTGATTGATGGTGCAAAAGTGTAAGGAGAGAAAAAGGAAAGGAAGAAAAGGCCGAAATTCGGTTGGGTTAATGCACGCGATCCGGAGTCTTTCGGGCCGCTGGGCCCACTGAGCGAGAGTGGAAGCACAGACCAAGCGGCTCTGAAATTTTAAACACCTACAAAAGTGTCGCTGCACATACGTTTCTTTTCCCATCGTCAAACTCCTTCATTCTCAGCACCAAGCACCCAGCGACGTCGATTGTCATAGCCGGCGCTGCCCCCTTTGCCCCGGTCTGACCCCGTCCTGCCATTGAGCTCCTTGATTTTTGCCTAGCCATGGAACTTGATAGGACTCGAAGGCGAGATACCAAACATAAACCACAACATGCCTGCCTACGCGCTCTTCTATGCGCAGTAGGTTACTCTGATTTTTATCGTTCGAGTGGAAGAAAAACCCAACGGCCTAGACAGCCAGTCCAATCCACCCCGCCGCTGTATATTTATCGTGCGGCAGCGGGACTAACAAGGACATACAATTCATCACCCATCACTATGAATCTTTGCGATATTTTGCATTCCATACAATTTGTATTTTTGCCGTATCCTCTAGACCATTGTATGCCCGGAATATGTCCCAAAAATATCAAAACAATTACATGTCCCAGCATTGTTCATGCCGTAATCATTTGCGTTGGTATCATTCGCCTTTTACCCTGTGTCATTTACCCACTTCAACTCTAAAACTTCCCTGCCGCCATTGTACACATCGGGCAACCTATCAATCATTACGTTGAATGATGTACCTCTCTTCTTCGAACGACAGTATAAACTTCGCGCACAAACGGCCCACATAGTTGAAGGTCACATCTCGGATCGGATACTTGTCTTGGTTGGGCAAGATCGGATCTGCCGTCAAGTAGTCCAACTCACTCCCTGTTACGCTGTCAGTATTCTTTTTCTCAGTTTCGTAGAGAAACCCGAACTCACAGTTGCCCGGCTGCAACAACCTCCGCAGCTGCATCACCATGGCGGCGGCATCACGGTCCAACTCCTCAAGGCTCACATCGTCGACCATTGGATTGAAGCTGCGGCCGCCCGCGTCCCGCAAGTGCGTCTGGTACAACTGGTGGAACTGGAACCCGACCTGCTTGAAAGGCATGTTTTCGATGGCGGCATTATGGCTGAGCGCGTCGGAGCGCTTCTTCACTGGTCGGTTCCCGGTCTCCAGGGCGGTTTGGTTCTCGGTGATGACGAACGTATCGGCTGCTTGCTCGACCGATTCCATGAAAAGAGTGAGCACCAGGAATGCTGCGAGACACGGCGCCCACCCCTTGCGCTCCTTCGGCTTGAGCGATGACCCAAACGCCTTGAACAGCTTGGTCATCTCCGCCCGCATCATGTCGTCGAGTACGGCTTTGAGCTGTCGGTTGAGCACCCGAGGCGTCACCCATGGCACGTTCAGCGGCACTAACCCTGTTGGCCCCAGGTTGTTGATGCTCTGCTGTGTTAAGCACAGATGGTGGCCCATGACATAGTGCATGGCATAGATGGTCAGCGCCCGCTTGACCATGGCATTGTCGCTTCGCTGGGCGTAGTCCTGCACGATGCGCAAAAGTGTTCGGGGTAGCCGCGTGTGACGGCTGTCTGTTACCATCTCGGCAAAGGCGGGCTCTGCTACGATGGCTTGGATGTACTTGTCCAGCTTCTTGCGCAGCTCTTCTCTGTGCGAGTTTCCTTCGGTTTCGAGTCCTATGGCCGCTGCATCACATCTCTGCAAGTCGGGCTTACCGTATGCGTGCTGGAGGTGGTAGTGATGGACCACGTCATCCGTCTTGGCCGTGAAAAATTTCGCCTTAACCGACAACCTCGCGTTGAACTGGGTGCCCGAGAGCAACTCGACTATACACGGCCTCTCAACCCCGTTGACGGTGAACCCCGCAATGTTGTCCCTGATAAACTCAGACATCTTATCCTTGGCGAAGTGGCTCCGGATGAAGTCAGGGAACAGCACGGCGTCGAAGTCATCAAACTGCCAGCACATAGCGTGTGGCACATGTTGCTGGAGCTTCAGGCAGCTGCCGCACGCCCGATCCTCCCCGCACTTAACCTTGCGGGCGTGGCAGTGGAAGCAGGCGCCCAACCGTCGCACTTTGAGCGCGCTCTCCTTGGTCTCGTTAGCGAGGGGCCCCTTGCGCCCCCGCTGCGACGAGCGCATGGCGTCGTGGCAGTCGAACGGGTTCGACTTGTCGGCGTGCGCGTTGACGCTGTCGGGTGTAACGATCAGGAACATGCTGCCGCTGCCGCTGCCGCTCCCTATGGGGGACTGGGTTGCGGGGGACTTCTTTTTCTTGGTCACGCGGGCGTCGCCGCGGACCTTGCGGATTGTGATGGGCGTCGTAGGTTTGGCACTGCTGGTGCCGCTGTCTTCGCGCTTGATGTGCACGTGTGGCGACTGCGGGCTGGCGCTCGCTGGCGGGCTGACCGAGGGTGAGTATTGTTGGGATGGGGATGGAGAGACAAAGCCTGAGCTGGGGTCTTCAATGATGAACATGGACATGGAGTTCTTGTCTATTGGTCCTACGGGGTTCCATGGCGCATCGTAGAACCCAATGTTGCTGAAGTCAAGCGTTTGAAGGACTTGCTGCCCTACGTTCACGTTATTCCCTGGCGGGAATGTGGTGTTTATCAGATTTGTTAGGTCTTCTTCTGTCCAGGCTGCTTCTGTCAGGGCCAGCAATGTGCTGGTTAGCATACCGGACCAGGGGGGCATGTGATGACATGTTGCGGTTTCTTACCGGCAAACTGTGAAGTAAGCAGCGAGGGGCCAGCCGCCGGCACAAAGTAGTTTTCGGAGAAAAGGTTGCTGTCGCCGGTCTGCACTAGGGTTGAGTCGAATGCGCTGTTCGGCTCGGCGCTGCTAAACGACGCATCGACAAAGGCGTTCTGCAGATCTGTATCCAGGTTCAGGGGTGAGGCGGCCGGGAGCGACGACTCGGAGTGGTGGGATGTGTGGCCGATGACACCCCATGAGCTACCGAGAGCGCCGCTGCCCGGACTCGGAAAGAAGCCCGCGGAGCCGGGGCTGGCGCTGTTCGGCACGGATACGTAAGTCCAGTGGCTGTCTTCGGGGTCGCCGGTCGAGCCGGGGTAGTCGAAACTCGATAAGGGCGAAGCACCGGCTGAAGCGACGGATGCCATGGCGGACGTGTTGCTTTTTGTTCCAGCCGAGAGAAGGCTGTAGAACTCGAGTCGCTAACCCGTCACCCTCTTTCGTGGCCTCGGTGAAGGGCCGATTTGCGAGGCACGCAGGTTTGCTTGTGAGACCGACTTCGTCGTCGTCCAGGTCAGGATCAGCCCTAGCCCTGGCCGTCTGTGTTTGTTTGCGAGCCTCGAGCAGCGTACGGCAGTCAATCTGACCGAGTTCGTGCCCGTCACAGAAAGTCGCAGATTATAGGGCAGAGGGGTGCCGCGGAGTCGCTGTGCGCCCCAACGACGGAACACAAGGCACGCTCGAGAGCGACGAGAGCGATTCACAACAGCAAGGCCAAGAATAAAGTCTCCAGGAAAAGGTATTTGGCTAATATCGATTTCTACGGCGTCAGGATATGAGAAAACAAAACAGGAAGCCCGGTCTCTCCTTGGTGGGTAGTGGTCTGCTAATTAACGTAGGCAGGAAATCCCGACGATGGATGCCATCTGCGGCGGAGCCTTCGCGAGGCTAAACTCGATGGAGCGACCGAGGGGTTAGCGCAGAGCGCGGAGAGTGGCCCATCGCAAGCAGGGGTTATCGCCAAGCGTAGGACCGGAGACGCTAGGCCGTATTGGAACACCGACTGGGCTTCGCGGCTCCGACACCGTCGCACCAAACCGGGACACCTTTGGGGGGGGGGGGAAGGAGGATGCTGAGCTGGAGGGGAAGGCGGCAGGGTCTGTTAGTAGTGGTAGGGCTGAAGGTGGGCGGGAAAGGCTAACAATCGCTGGAGCCTGGGACCGGAAACCAGACCGACGGGCATCTACGCCCTCGGTCGCTAGGCATGAGTCTTGGCCGTTGCAGGTTTTAACTCTGACAGACTAACGCACGGCATCTGGAGAAATGTACGCCAGAAAAGGCGGTGCAACGTGCCGAGCAACGACTGACTGCTGGTGACACCGAATGGTCATGCGTCAACGGTCAAGATGAAGATGAAGTGGCCATTTTCTCGTTTCGGCACGGGCTTAAATGCAATACGCTATTCTGAGAGAGTAAAAAAAACCAAAGCAGCCAAGCCACCGACAGTATTCGGGTGCATAGTGACATACATGTCCGTATCCGTTCCCGCACATCTAAGACACCTCCCGGCCCGGGACTGCCATGCCAAGACCGGCATCAGTGCCCGCAGCCATCCCGGCGAGTCCTGTTCAACCACATGGCACTCAAAGCCGAGGTGACAGGTAACACATTACCCCTCAAAACCAAAGCCAAGACGACAAGCTCCAAAATTAGTTGTATAAGACGCAACCAAGTCGCCAAGTCATATATGACGAGAATGAACCCGAGGTTCCTTCCATCAATGCAAGAAAAAACCCGCAAGACTAAAAAGTACACATGAAACGATGCCACTCACCTGGGAACGAAGAAAGAACACGGCATCATCTAATTGGAAATCAGAAGAAAACAGAACAAAAAAACCATCAAACTGCCTCCCTACCATCCCCTATATGCCTCCCGGACCTAACCCACAAAGAACAGACTGCCAACCCACCATGATCCGTATACCCTTAAACTCCCATCACTGTAGCCCAGGTAGCAGCGGTATACTGACGCGGCCGAACAAATAAAAAGCCAAGTGTATCCAGCCTCCTGTAGACAGCTTGGACGACCGACTTGGACAAGCAAAAAAAAGGCTAAGCAAACCGCTAACGCAGCGCAACACCAATAGAAGCCAAACAACAAAACCTCCGTTACCGTGCCCCGCAGCCCCAAAAAGTGTTTCAATCTCACTAGTACCGCCCCTAGAGAAGAAGCAACAAAATGGAAACCAGATGAGAAAAGAGAAATGCAAATATGAAAAAAAGCAAACTCGTACAAATCTGTCAAAAGTCCACCCCTTTTGACAGAAGGAAAACCGTGTCATTTCTTCTCGTCCAGTTTGACCCAGTTCAATCCAGTCCACTTCATAGCCATCCATCTTTCCTCTCGCTTCCCGGAGGGGGGGGGGGGGGGGGGGGCTCGAAAATGAGTGACATCTCTGTGTGCATCAAAGGACTCCAAAGAGACTGCCCCCCTCCCCCCCCCTCTCGAGTCAAACAGAGAAGAAAGGGAAAAACGGAATCGTCTCCAAAAACGTTGATGCTGTCTTCCAAGTGTAGACCTGCCTAAAAATAACAGCAGATAAATGCTCAAGAGAAGCAAAACACTGCTCGCAATCCTGCTCTTTTTCTTCTTTCGTCTTCCGTCTCTTTCCCTACCGGAACCTCGCCGCCGAAGCAGCCGATCTCTCCTGGATCTGTTGTTCTGTTGAAACGTATAGCCTGTCCAAGTAGTCCATGGCCTGCGCGTCCTTGAGGATCTTGGCGACCTGGATGCCCGCCGAGATGAGCTGGAGGATGTTGCGGTCGTCCTTGAGCGGACGCGACTGGTGCTTGGCCGCGTGCCGCATCTCGAGCGAGTTCTCTAGGATCGTGACAAGCTGCTTGATCTGCCCGTTGTACAGGACGCGCGCTGGGATGCGCCGCTTCGTCGCCAGCCGTTTGAGCAGATATACCCACTCGGTCCTACACGCCGCAACAAAAATTGGTCTTAGCGCAAGTGATCCTCGAAGTGCTGTCGGCCCTTGGATCTTTCTTTATTTTTCTTTTCTTGCTCCAAGGCGGGCGGGGCTGGGTGAATTCAAAAAGGGGCAAAGCCAGGGAACACATACCACTCCCGGTCCTGGGGCCGCTCGACCGG
Organism: Lasiosphaeria hispida; assembly: GCA_033439745.1. NCBI lineage: Eukaryota > Fungi > Ascomycota > Sordariomycetes > Sordariales > Lasiosphaeriaceae > Lasiosphaeria > Lasiosphaeria hispida. Next base: position 4,399,664 of record JAUIQD010000003.1, read on the forward strand.
CCGCATGTCCTGCGTCAGCGGGATGGGAAACTGATACTTTGCTACAAAGTCATATGCGCACCGCGACAGGCGGTCATTGACTTGGGACAGGACACTATCCTGCTCCTGCACTAAGAGGTTGGTGGGGAGATGGGGCAGCTCGCGCTCCTGCAGGGCGATGTAGTCCGGCGGCGGACGTTGCAGGAACTGATGGGGCCCGTCAAACTCATCTCGGTTCGACGGACGCCGTTGTGAGCGCGGCTTTCCGTTCATCCTGTTTTTGCCCGGCGGCGTCCTGCCGCCAACGCCATTGTCCAGCGAGTAGTCGGAGAGGCTCGGGGATGCCATGAGATCATCCACGGAATTGGAGGGCGAGAACCGGCCCGGGTGATCCCACCCCTGAGGGGCCATCATGTTCTTGTACGGGCCGGCCTGGCTTTGGGACTGGGAATGGGCATGGGCATGGGCATGGGCGGCCTGCCCTTGGCTTGAGTTGGCGTACGGCCCCGGGCCGGGTCGGGGGGTGTATGTGGAAAGGGGGTAGACGACCGACTCGGCGCCGGCTCGCCCAAAGTGGCCATTGCTCCCTACAGAGACCGTGGCAGGCAGATTATACGAAGAGACGGTCCCGGACGGGTAAGCCACGCTTGATCGACCCTAAGGTTATTCTCGCTGTCCTGAACTGGGAGGGTCTCGGTTCGGCTGTCATCTTACCTCTGTTGCCGATAGGGCCCGGCGCTGCCCTTCTCGAACACGCCATTTTGGTATGGCTCAGTATAAATTGGGCTTGCCATAGGTCAGCTGACATATGCTCCCTCGCCCGGTGGATGGATCGAGATTTGTTCCCACCTGCGCGAAGGAAGCCAAGGGTCGGTTGGCGCCACGGCCGATGTGCGGTAGGCAAATTCTGGCTGTGCCATTTCTTTCCTCTCTTAGCCGGAGCGGACGGGAATCTTTCAAGATCTGGATTTTCCTAAAGGGCTTGTTGACCGGCGGTTTTTTGGGACAGTGAAAAGCACAAAACGCAAAACAGAACAAGAAAAGGGACGGTCCTGTCCACAAGAGGCCCCGGAACTGCCAAGTTAGTCCTGTGGGCAAAACGTGAAAAGTCCTTTGCGGCCGGGGTTTCCTGGGATAGTGGCCACCAAAAAGGTCCTCAAAAAATTCCAAAGGGATCCACGCGGCGGAATGTGTCTTCGGGACGATTTCAACGGCGGACGGTCCGACAGAACAGCCGGTCAGACTAAAAGAGCGGATTTTGACAACTCGGCGGACGCGCAAGTGGACTCCTTGAGTCTAGAGAGTTTAAAACGTTCTGTCTCAGTGCTTAAGGGGAAGCAACCTGAGTCTATTCCGAAGTTGGGTGTGCCTGAGCAGCAAGACGGAGAAGGAGAGGAGCTGGACAAAGGGCAGTCCCCGCGACGCAGACATATATGTTGTCCCTGCTTAGGGCTAAGTGGCAAGGTTGACACTGTCGCAGCTTGCAGGCAGCAGAACAACAGGAGACAGGGCAAATGGAGGCCGAGGACAACGCAGCGTGCTGTCGGTAACTTGGGAGCCTCTGACGGTCCGCCCAGGCAGGCGGCCAACCTGAAAGCTGGAGAGGGACAAAAGGCGTTCTGTTTTCAGCAAAGACCCGCATATGAAGGCGGATTCGTGACCTCGAGGGTGTGGGGGAGGGCATGGGAGTGCATCAGCATGCGCAGACAGGTCGGCAGACAAGTCGGGCGTTGACCGGGAGGCAGACAGAGGCAGCATCTCGGGCTGCGTCGTGCGCGGTGATCGTCAGCTCGAGAGCATGACTTGCAACCGGAAGATCGATGGGTGCTGGGTGCTGGGTACTGGTCCAATGGCCGGCTCGGCGCTTGATCCGGTCGCCCGTCGCGAACCCTCCACACAGGCTCGCACAGGCTCGCACAGGCTGCAAACGAGGGCGGCGTGCTGGCCAGCATGGCGGCATGGCGGCATGGAAAAGGCGGATGGAGGGTAGGGCACCGTTGGGCAGAGACGTAATTTTCCAAGTTGCGGCTCGGATTGTGAGGGTGCCAAGGCAATCTGTATTGTTGCCCGATGCCCCGATGCCGCGACGCCTTGGGCATGCCATTGGTGACCCTGCCTTCACCTGCGTCCACCGGAGCAGTGACAAGACGAGTGATTTGGGGCATGGTTGGGGCCGCGAGAGGTTGGCTTGACGTTGGGCAGAAACGCGCTTCGCTGGCGCTGGCAAGCCCAATCGTGGCCGCTTCCATGGCAGATTGACAGCAAATGCCCAACGCCCACAGACATCTCGTCAGTCTTGGCCCGTGCCTTGACACTCGACGCTCCAACATTTGCTGGCCTGCATGTCCCCCTCCCCCCGGGCCCTTGTCCCCTTTCTCGGCTGCGCTCTTCTTTAAAGAGCAGAGCCTCGCCTAGATCCGCCCTCACACTGCTCTGCCTGGTGATCCTCGATGCCTATTGTCGGCATGGGGGGGGGGGCTGTTTAAGTGCGCGATGAGGCCAAAAGGGGAACAAGATGAAGAGCTTGAACCGGCCAAGACCAAGACCCTCCCTCCCCACGTGCTCTTCCAGACCCTGTAACACCCTTCCGCCTAAGCCGATTGCCTGCCGCCCCGACCCGAGCCGTGATTTCTGAGAGACAAGAGACCTTGCCAAGTTAGAGCCATGGCACGCCCGTTGCCGCGAGCATTTCGGCCCGGACCCCAGGACACACAGCACGGCCGACTCCCGAAATACACCCATTTCCCCACACTTCCCCAACACGCCCGAACCGAACCACCCTGCACGCCAGCTTTATTTGGCAACCGTTGGTTTCCGCTGCTGAAGCAGAGCGGCCCTTTCGTCGCCTGAGGAGCCTGAAAGACGCCCGCCTGAGCGCCCTACCAAGGTAAGGTCTGACTGGTGGCAAACATCGCCGTCGCTGTGCCCGACCGTGGATAGCCGGGGCCTGGATACCCCAATGCGCAGCTTTGGCCATCACCACCACGAAGTGTGGAAGTGCAGGCTCAGAATGGGCTCCCGTGGCCTGTTGAGAGAGACCAGGCTGGGGTTAGGCTTTCATTCATTAACCGACGCCTGATTGAGTTGTCGATCTCTCAACGCTGGTCCTTGAGAGGTCACTGCCACCAGCAGTTTGTTGACGTCAATGGCCTCCACTCGGTCAACTGCAGAGACATGTCCATCCTAGCTGCTTGGCCGTTTACTTTACTTAACTTGATAAGCAGCCATTCTATCAATGGAGTCATATCGGCTGTCATTCAATCCTACTGCTCCGCCATGCCCTCCATGTTGACAAACTTCAGGAAATATAAAGGTTTTATTTACCTGCCTCAGCATCCGCCCAGCCTCTGGGACGCATCCCGATCCTTGACGGCCCCTCCATGCGGACTCGTTGATTTGGATCCAGGCCCATCGTGATATCTCGAAGAGGGTTCTGCATAGCGATGTGGCCTGTGACATAGAACTGCGTCTGGTAGTTGTCATTCTCGAACGCTCGGAATGCAGCCGGCCATGAGATCAGATATCTCATGCCGACGAGCACGCGAACATGACACATTAACGGCGCTCAGGTCTGCCATGGCCGCTGGTTTGCAAAGTGGGCTAGCCTTTGCAGAGAAATCTAGCACTCCGCCTAGGAGCTACCACGATGCCGACAATTCGGGCGCCACCGGCTGTGGCAATCGACATACGGAGCTCGCCCTTTTTGACTTTTGTCCTTTGATTATTCTTTTCCGTCGACCTCGATCTTGTGTCCAACAAATACCCTCCTGGAAGCCGCTCTCGGACACTGGGAGCAATCGAGGACGACCTTCCTACCATGAGCCCGCCGTGGGCCGCAGGAAATTCCCATTCTCAACTAGACGATCACTCCCAGGGCGACTGTGCTCGTTGAGCCAATCAAAAATTGTAGTGGTAAAAAGACCAAAAGACCGATGACAGCTGGTGTGTCCTACTCCGAATGAAGCTCGTTCACCGCTGACAAGGCTATATCTTTCTCGATTGCTCCCGAGCAAGAGAGCGCCGCACCTGCTTGGCCTGTTTCGGAGTGCACCAAGCACGCCAGGACAGGTCGTGGTCTGGAGTTTGAGAGGGAGTGCAAGTTTTATAGTTTTTTAAGAACGAACACCTTGACAATGGTGTGCTGAACATTGCCACCATGTGAAGCACACGCTGGGGGGGGAGGAGGCCAAGAGAAGAGGCGGCAATGAACTCCACGGCTGTTGTGACTCCGAGGCCAGGTAGCGTTGCTTTTGTAAGTTGACGTCTCCACAAGAAAGGAACAGGGCTGACATATGCAGCAGCTTTGCTTATCTGAGCCTCATCCCTCCGAATTTTTCTGCCACGCAATTTCACTTTCGAAGCAGTTGAATGGGATTGATACAACTCTTGAGTGTGTTCATCGCTATTGCCGTCACCGTTAACATCAAACGGCCACGTCGTCCTTGTTGCCTGTCAGGGCGCCCTATTAAAAAGGGGATGACGGCAACGGAGCCTCTCATAGAGCCCACCGCCTCGAAATGTTTCAGGGAGCTGGTAAATCCTGCTGAGGAGTTTGAGTTGTCCCGTACCAGCGAACGCAAGTCGCTGCATCTTGCCGGCAACTCCTGGAAACAACCCAGCTCCAGGTAAGCTACGAGTTGCCTCGTACTGATCGTCGTTTCGTTGCGGTCGACTGGCTCAGATGGGCAATGATGAACGGAAAACGGCGCCATCAAAGCTATTATCGTTTGGATAACGCAACATATGCCTGCCCTATTAGTTTTGACGGCTGGCCCTAACACAGAGATTGGATTTGTTATCGTCGAGAATCCCCCATGCTTCAACACCAATACTTCCCCGGGCGGGTACTAAGATCTCCAACTCCGAAACGCTTATTGAGCTGTTTCGGGATGCCAAACCAAGACAGCAGATGATCAATGTGAGTGCTTCCAAAGCCCTGTTCCGTTGGCAACGAAGTTGTTGTAAAAAGGTGGTGATGTGGCGAGAGCCATGTCAGACAAAGGCCAGGTAGGACTGGGTCCCCTGGAGTTTATTGCACCAGTTGATGGCTTCAATTCCAAAAGAACCCAGTCGAGACAAACTGCTCACATCTCATATTCTTAAGGCGCGGCGCGAACAGTGGGCAAGTCCAACCTGAAAGCCGCCTCGGCAAACGCACCAGCAATATTCGACGCCTCTTTTGCCTCCCATCCACTTTGCCTCTGAAGCAACCAGACTGAGAACAGCTCAGCAGACGGGTTTCCTGAACTCGCGAAGAAGCAGCAATCAATGCATGCCACAGCAGCAACCGTTGCTCAACGTCGCCGACAGAGCCAATCTCGTTGTCACGCACCACTCGTCGAAGGCAGTATTGTATACGCATGCATGGGAGAGTGAGGCGGTTGCATCACAAGCGCGGGACTCGGACAGGACTCAAGCGGGGAGTGCCGCGGCTTTCCGGCGCCGTGGAAGCTTGAAAATCCGCTTTAACCGACAGGTCGCTTGGGGCTTCGAACGACAAGAGAACCACTGGCCCTTGAAGCACGAAATATCATGTCCCTCGTCCTTAGTCATCGCTGGGGATGGCCTCGACCATCTTTGCTTGCATCCTCAGCTGGCGCGCCCCTCGGCTTGATGAGAAGAAAAAAAGGGGGTTGCGGCGGTCTTCTCGGAGCAGCTGTGTCATTTCTGGCTGTCAAACAAGCTGGCCGGGCTGCCTGTTTCGAAGCTCTTCCGACTGAGTGGCTCAACGCCGTCCACTCACATTGCTGAGCGAAGCAGCTGCGCTGACACTGGCCGAAGCACGCGTCCGCTTCCCCTCCTCCTCATGCACCACCAGTCGGTGCCCCCCCCTTGATATTGGCTGGCTAGCAGCGGTAAGACAGACTTGGAGTTGCCAGCGCGGCGTTCGACACTTCGCTCCCCCAGATTGCTGCGGGGGGGGGGGAGAGAGCAAACGGCCGCAAAGAAGCCGCAAAGCTCCCCCGCAACTCCGGATTGCTTGTTGCGTGTTCGTGACGGCCGCCCTTCCCCAGGCCCCTTTCCCAGGGAGGAATCGTCACTCGAACTCCCTGGTTTTTCGTGAGCACACCGGGGGCGACGTGCGGGAAACTCGGAAGGGCTCAGTCAGAGCCTCGGCGGCTCGCCTGTGGCAGCTGGCCATGGGCGTGATATTTCGCGCAATAGCCGGGCGAATGTCCTCGCGGTCCTGTCTGGAGAAGATGGCCTGCCAAGTGGGCCTGGCTGTCTGCATTGATGCGTTGGCAAGTTGTCTACTGCAGCCTGTCCCCTGCAAATGTCGCCGGCTAGCCATCACGACCCAGCTTGATAGGCTCCAAGAGCGTAATAGGCCCCGCTGAGACCCCCTCTCTTTCGCTCTCGACGACACAAAAATGGCGAAAACAAGCAGACGAGCGACAGACGAGGCCAGTCAATAGCGGTGTGCGAGCAGGCCATGCAGGGTGTGGCCTATGACGACTGCAGGACTGCTGTGCCAGCTCAGCGTTAGCTCGAATGTGACAGGTCGCAGACACGCAGCCATTCGACCACTCGACTGTCGCAAAACGACGCAGAAGTGAAGCGGCAGGAAGCATGGCGGAGGGCCAGCGCCAGCAGAAAATGTAGGCGCATTATAAGGAAAATGCAGAAAGATGCAGCGAATTGGAGCGCGTCTCGCCGATTATGAGCGGGGTTCTGTTGCGTCTCGCTGCGTGATGCACCGTGATGAAGGCAAGCCGGGGAAAGCGAGGCAGGCGAAGGGAAGGCGGGCAGGGACGGTTCTGCGGTGGTTCTGCGGTGGTTCTGCGGTGACTCTGCGACATTAAAACCCGAATAGCCCCTTCTCTGCCCAACTGGTGCTCTTTCCCTCGATTTTTTCCTCACCAAGCCCAACGACCCGCCAGCATTTGCGCCCAACATCCAAGCGAGCGACTCAGCATCTTCAGGCCATCCCACGCCCACCTACGCCCACCCACACACCCCTCTTCGTCACCCTTGCCGCCTTCTTATACTCGCCCACGCCCAGCTTCTCTTGTCCATTGCTCTCTTGCTCCTGCCCTGTCACAGAGTTGATCTCAATCTACCCCTTCCCCAGGAACAGGACCACATCATCGCCCCAGGAATTTCTCTCTGTTGTACGGCACTGTACTGCAACGTTCTTGCACGACACCAGCAGCCCAAGACATTTCAGGATCTTCTCTTGCCACTGGAACCTTGACGCTCGGGATACCCTCCCCTGTGTCTTGATTGCAATCCGGATTCGAGCACATCCGCTGCTCTGGACCATATGACTGCCATTGTTTTGAACCGGACAACGGACACTATGCCTGGCTTCAATCACATTGAGCTGGACGAAGTCCACACTCCCGCGAGGTATATTGCGTCTGATTTCATTATTTTCCCCTGGGAGGTCCACTGTGCTTTTTTGCTTTTGCTGCTCGGCGCACTGCGCTCTCCTGTCAACCGCTGAATACTGTCTTTCCTTGGCTCGCCTATTCTGTTTGCTCTACCTTAACACGGATCTCGACACCTTGACTCCCTGACGCCTCAGTGAGGCTTGACTTGGGCACTGCTGCTACTGGCCACCATAACAAACTTGCAACCCGTGGACTTTCTTCTTCACCGGACCTGTTTATTCCACGGACATGACAACCCTGAGGACCTACCACACTGCTGGGCGACCGCTCGAGGCAGAGGCTCTGACTCTCCGGGGTCGGAACTGGATCGGCCACCCGAAAGGGTGTGTCTTTCCGAATCATGATATTATTCTCGCTCTCTCGTAGAGCCAATGGTGAGTATCGCCCGCTCGTCAGACACACGCCTGTCAAGGATCTTCGTCTTTCAGAATGCAGCCATCTGGATCACACTGCCATGGGAGCCACCTGTTTTTGCTTTACACACAAGGACCACGGACGTTCGTTCTTTTGCCATCTCTCTGGACTTCATCAGGACTCATACGGATTTTCCGATCTGCCACGGTTCAAGGCGCTTTGACTTTCTCGCCCAGATCGTGTTCTCCTGTTCCTCTCGCGTTCGCATTGCAAACGGCAAAAGGTGCTGCAGAACGCGGAGATCGCAGCCCAGTGGTCATTATCTCTATCCGTCACCCCAACCGGGACTCAGACACTCAATCGACAACATCTCTACTTGCTTACCCAGGAAGCCTGCTCGAGCACATGCCGTGGATCACAAATCGACAGACAGACACAGCCTCTCTGAAAACCACAGTGGGAACAATGCCATGGAATCTCTTGCGACGACAAACGCCCGACTTTTCTTTCTTTTGCTGCCAGGACTTTCAAGTCACAGAACTCAGGCCGAGACATGGACACACAGAACACTCGCTGCCGCGCTCCAAGGATGCCTCTCTCTTCAGGCTCGATAGACCCAACTTGGGACGCGTGACTTCCCGGACTCTCTTTGCTGGACCCGCTCAGGCCTCTGCGGTTTTCTTTTCTTCTATTGCTCCCGAGGACCCAGGATCAAATTCTTTTTTCTTTTCTTCAGGCCACGCAACCTATGCGCCATATCGGATTGGTTTGTGACAGTCCCCCTTATGACTTGTAAAACCCCAAAACTAACCTTTCTGACCACAGGATACAAAGTTGTGCCATCTGAAGCACCAATTTCCTTGCTCGTCGCTCTATACACACTTTCCTATTTCATCATGCCGGACAGAGTGGTTGAAACAGCACACTAACCAACCCCCAGTGACTACAGCTTTGCTCAGCCCATGCTTTCCACTACTTCCGGGATGTTTTCTTCTTTCTGTCAAACAGGACCAGTGGACCAAGGAGGTTCAGTCTGGGACACGACAGCTGAGGGACCACAGAACTTCCATGACTATGGAGACAACGGAGATTACTACGCTGGAGAAGCCGAGGAGTTTTACCCTTTTCAAGTTGGCCACATCACACCCAAGCCGGACCACGCTGAAGCCGTGGATGACTTTCACGGTCCATGGACCCCCGCACCCGCGGTTGACAAGGCTCCGAAGGCGGAGCCCATGCGCCGCATGACCTCGAGGAGCTCAAACGGTAGCAACAAGCACCGGAGCTCCAAGACTTCTTCATCGTCATCAAAGAAGAGCCGGTCGAGAGTCCACTCGATTCTCTCCCAGACTTCTTCGCAAATGTCAAAACTTGACATGACAGGTAATGCTGCCTTTCAGGATGGACCTGTGACAAACAGTCGGATCATGGACGTGCAACAATACCTTGCTCAGGACCTGGACACCCTCTCAGTGTCGCCCGTGGGTCCGGCTTTCTACCACGGCAGCATGATGGGATACCCAGATGGTCTTCACTACGCAAGTGACCTGGGCACCTCGATGGCGCACGTGAATCCTCAAATCTTTGATACTGGTCTCGCTGGTAACTCCCCCGCACAATCCTGGGGTTCGCTGAGCCCTGGTGATTCTCGGATGTCTTCGCCTGGAGTTCCAGATGCCGTGTCTGATGATGTGTGGTCTGCGGTCGCCTCCGCATCTTCACCTGGAGAGAGCCAGAACTCTGACTCGCCCGCTCTGAACGGCCAGTCTCCAAGGTATGTTGTGATCAAAGAATCACCCTCAAACCCACCCCTCCTGTGACACTTTCTTACTTTTTTTTTGGCATTTTCAGGATGAACCGCAAGTTGGACTCTCAATTTGTGACCTCTGAGGATCTTCACGGAAATCTCGTGCCCTCAATGGCTCAGGATACATTCTCTCTTCCTCCTGCTTTTAACTCTCGTCGCATGAGTGGCGAAGGTGAGTCTGCCAGGGACCATTTCCTCTACAAGAATGCGTACCCCCAAGCGGACGGCCTATTCCACTGCCCATGGGAGGGCGAGCCGACTTGCAACCACAAGGCTGAGAAGCTCAAGTGCAACTACGAGTAAGAAAACCACGATCCTCCCATACTCTGGTAGTGCACGCAACTAACCACCTTGGCAACCACAGCAAGTTCGTTGACTCCCACCTGAAGCCATACCGCTGCAAGGTTGAGGGATGCCAGAATGCTCGATTCTCTTCTACTGCTTGCCTGCTTCGCCATGAGCGTGAGGCCCACGCTATGCACGGCCACGGCGAGAAGCCGTACCTGTGCACTTATGAGGGATGCGAGCGCTCTCAGCCAGGACATGGTTTTCCCAGGCAATGGAACTTGCGGGACCACATGAGACGAGTACACAACGACAACGGGACCACGGCCCAGCCGGCTTCCCCGCCGCCGTCCGGACCCGCTACTACTTCTTCTCGAGGACGCAAGAGGAAGAACGAAGTTCAGGAAAAGCTCTCTACTCACGAAAAGTCCAGCTCCCGCAAGTCATCCCACAAGTCTTCGGGCGATTCTAGCGCCTCTAAGGCAGTGGAGATCCAGCCGAACCCCGAGATTGATGAGTGGTACAAGCACCAGAGCGCCCTCCAGAACCTCTTCCAGGGATACAACCAGCCGGATGATCCTCAGACCCTTCAGTACATCAAGGATTCACAGGAGCACTTGAATGCCATGAAGCAGATCTCCCATGGACTCGTCATCTCTAGCAAGGCCGATGTCATCCAGGGCCCCTACCGCCGGTCGTGGAAGGGTTGAATGACCTTGTAAGCTTTACTTCCCAAGCTGAAAGTAGCTGGCATTTGCTAACCACCTGGTATAGTGAGGATATCTTTTGTTCCCGGAAACACCTCTCTGGATATGACTTACTCGCCCCTCTCTGCAAGTGCATGACCACTTGGAACCAGTTTCGGAATGTCGCTCAGACGGCACTGGATTGCCTGGGATTGCAATAACTGGCCATTATGATGAAGTTGGCCCACCACAAAGCTGCGCCAAGCGGGGACGTGGTGAGCTCATCGGCATATTTTTTTTTTTTTGCGCCCGAGAGCTGAGGATGGTGAGTGTTGACCAACCTTTGGCCACACTACCAAACCCCCATGATGTGGATTGGGCCAGTGGATTTTCCTGGACAATGCCACGGATTGATTATGACCCCATGATGGCGACGACTAAAGACTAGTACTTTTTTTTTTGTTGCGGCATAAATTGCCCCATGCTTTTTGAAGTGGCTGGGTGTTAAGGAACTGTGGTGGATAACAATGCATAAAAAATTGACGGATGCCATGGCGGCGGATATTAGGAGCATATTTTTTTGCATGACACAGGCTTTGTTTTTGGTTTATTTGCTTTGCTCAGGAGTTTGGATGGATGATGAATGGTGGCTTTTTGGATAACGATATGACATGACGACTTGTTTGGGTATTGGTTTTGGCTTTTGCTTTAGTGAGGATTTGGCGTGGATCGGATGATTATGATGATTATGACAATGAAACAAATAGAGCCCTTATGGCAGCATGGATATCTGGTGTTTATGGCAGACTTGGTGGCTACTTGCGATTTGATGTAAAGAGACACATGCAGAAGACATGGACAGAGCTGCGATAAATTATGTACATTTCTTGTTCTCCTGATTGTCTTCCTATCAATGTGCTTAAAGCAGCAAATGTTAGCAAAGTGATACTTATTGTTTACATTGTCAATTAACCGACTTTTGCTGACACGAAAGCTAGTCATCTCTCTTCAGCACATCGAAACACCATACCTCTACTAAGAGATGAATGAGATGTGAATCTGTACAAATGTATTTAACTGTCACAATACTCGGCCAATAGGTGAGGTACCTTAAGCACGCAAGTCAAATTTCTCTCATCCCAAGTCTAAGTTCTTTCTGACAACACTGTGTTCATTGGTAGCAGTGAAGCTATCCCCTGATGAGCGAAATCTATGATTACTATCCCTCCTAATTCGCCTCTATTCAGGAAGAGCAGCCCATCACCCTCACCCAGATTTGCTCTATTCCAGCACAGCCTTCCTTCGCCCCAACGTCCCCCATTGTCGGTATGGAGTGGAGCGGGTGGGTGTCTTGGCTGGGTTACCCCTATCTACGAACCCTAACCCTCGCCGAACACCACCGACGACATGGCGCAATGCAACAAGAAACCCTAGAGATGGTGAGGATTTGTGTGGGTTTTGAAATGGAGGGAATTTAAGAGGGAAGTTGGTCCTGCCCAGTAACCAAAGTTCCCTTTTCGATGGCGGCGCGGTGAGCGCGCGCTGTCATGCCGAAGGCGGGCATGTACTCGTCGAGCCAGGGCAGCAAATTCGCAGCGGCCGGGGACCTCCAGTCGCGCTGGGTTGGTAGCGTTAGATGGGTTTTATTATTTTTTTCCTTTTATCGAAGGGACGGAGATAACGAACCATTAGCTCGCCGACAATGTCGAAGAAGGAGACGACGTTTACCCCTGCTCTCAGCATCTGATCGTTTGCAATGTCGCGGACCTTTGCGGGAGTTAGCTTTTGCTGGTTTGGTAGGTTTTGTGTTCTTTATTATAGAGCTGGGAGTGAAAGGGTAGGGGAGAAGAAGGGAAGAGTGAGGGAAAGCGCGAGAGGAACTTACAACTTTGCTGGTTGTGCCAGAACCTTCGATGTTAGCCCAAACGGAGTAGCCTGCAGCTCTCAATGATCGGGCAAGGAAGGCAGTGCCTGGACAGAAACTCGACGTCAGAAATTACGGGCGGAAAACGGTTGCAAAAAGATCAACCTACAAACATCCGTCACAATGCCGGCGATGATGATCTGCGTCCTGTTAAGGGAGATGATAGCCTCCCGGAAATCCGGGTTGTCCCAGGCGTTGATTTCGCCAGGTCTCTTGATGAGCGGGGCGTCGGGGTACATGTCGAGGATCTCCTGCGGGATAGGACCGTTGGGACCTTGGTTATGAAGTGAGCGGTTTGTCTAATAGAGACAGCGGTGGAGTACAAACCAGTCTCGGTAGAGGTTGTCAAAACGACCGGGAGGTCAAATGCTTTCGCGATACTGGCATGGGCAAAGGTATTCTGTACGTAGACAAGAGGTTCTAGTTGAAAAATGTCAGAAAATCATATTTGTAGGCGGAGAAGGCTGTCCCACGTACCCCAGTCACGGGCAAGGTTGTACAGCCCCTCTTGGATGTCAACAATCACGAGTACCTAAACCAAGGAGGTTAGAATATCACCGCCTGGTGACGCTGGTTGGGATACATTTTACCGAGTTGTTGAGTTCAAGTCTTTCCCAAGGAAAACCTATACAGGTTAGGGCTTAGCGATGGATAGATGCAGAGAGCGAGTATTGACGAGACTTACTGTCAGCCATGGCCGTGCCAGCCATGAAGGCGGTGGCCGTGAGAGTTGAAAATGCGTTGAGCTTCATATTGTTTTGTTCACGGGTTGTAGAGGAAGTCCAGGAGTTCAGGAGTGAGTTGATGATCGAGAGATGCTTTGATGGCTCGATCTCCAAAGTTGAGTCTGCTCCATCGCCATATATATACACACAAAAGGTCTACCAGCTCGACATCGATCGATGCGATGCTCCTTTTTGAGATGCTGTCTGGCTTCCCCGCTCCCTCTTGCTCCGCTGTCTCCGGGAATGCATCCCCATCGCCATGCCCATCCCCAGCCCAACCTCTCTCTCTGCTGTCGTGACTCCATAAACGGAAGTTCTCCGTCTATGGGGTCAGCGAAGCGCGCGGGATGGGAAGTCATGGGTTGATGAAAAGTGACTCAGCCCCGGCGACGGCCAAACTGGCCGGGCCGGTGGATCGGGATGCAGCCCACCTGTGCCAAGCTGTCTAATATCTGGTCGAGGGAGATCACTAGGCTCAAAACATAATGGATTTCCAATGAGATCCTAAGCAAGTGTGACACGGCTGCTCAAGTCAATATGGGGATAAGTGGTTGCTGAGGCTCCCGAATCTTGATGCTGTGCTCTGTCTTGGATCTGTCAGCATCATCCCCAGAGGGTTCTGGCCGATAAACTTGCTCGGGCAGCTCCGTGGCCCGGTACACGATACGTCCAAGATATTGCGAGGCTCTTGGTGTTGAGAGCAGCGACAAATCGGAAATGAGTGCTGCCGTGCTGCAATGCAACCCAATACCGAGCCCGCCTCGCACCTGAATGCAACGAGCCTGCGTATAGCTGATTCAGCATTTCTGTACGTCGAAGAACCATATTAGCCGACAGTCCTGCAGTCATCAGTTAAGTCAGCAGAAATGCTACTGTGGTATGTTTGGTATCCGTGATCAAGGCGACTGCTCTATGCCCAAGCTCTGGATTGGTCATTTACGTTGACGTTTTAGCAATCCAAGATGGTACCTAGGCTAGTCTCGGACATCGAAGCCGCGGATGCTCCCACTGATATTCCGAGACGCCATTCGGATTGAATGAGGGGAGGTGAATACACGTTACACGTGTGCACCACCCGAATGAGCTATTACACGCATGCCATGTAAATGCTTTGGTACTGAGGATAGAGGCAATTAGTGCTTTGGGACGGATGGTTGATGGGGAGTGTGGGCAGAGGAGAGAGATGGACTTGGGTGCTTTAGCCGTGCCCAATGGCCTGCTATGTGCAGAAATACTGTGCTATACACTGTAGAACAGATAGCCTGGCACTGTGCACAATTGAAACGAGGGGGACCACCAGGAGTTGACATGTTCCTTCTCGGTTCTCTGCTTGACGTGCTCGGCCTCATCTCCACTTGCCCCCATTTCCAAGTCGTTTTGTCAGGCTGGGACAAGAAAAAAAGGAAAGGATCCCAGACCTGGCTTGGCTTGAGACGAAATCTGGGGAAAATACAGGATCGACAAGGTTTGTTTCTCGTTCCCGCGAGGCGTCTGCACCTGGCCTCCTGTGGCGGCAATCCTGCGACAGCTCTCCGACACGGTCCAAGCCTGTCCCAACTTCCAAGACGAGAAGGAGGGCGCTTCTCGCCTCATCAACCGTGCAGACACGTCCCAGTGCTTCCCCGCGCTTCATCACGCTCCCATATTTCAGTCCAATTCAACCGTTAGGTCCGTTAATCAACCGGCCTGCCATGGATTTGCCATGGATTGCCAAACTATACCCCGTACGGCACTGCGCCTCGGGTTACAGATGGCCAGAGAAGCCATTGCGGAAAGCCCATCCGCTCCATACGAGCGCGACTGGGCTGGCCGCCCAACAGCCGCCCCAACAACTTGGTCCGCCCGTCTTGTTTGAGCCCATTCAGGAGCTGCATAGGGGCATGCTTCTCTCAAGCTGTCTAGGTAGTTAAACTGCCTGGCTCCGGTGAATCACCCGGACGGAGTTTATCTCTTCTGTTGCCATCTTGATCTTCGTCCCCTATTGTCTGGGCGATTTCATCTCATGGCTCAGGTGCCACGGTTATTTTTCTCTTCTTGAAAACCAGTTCTCGTCTGTTATTTTCCCTGGCTGCCCTGCATTTTTCCTTCTCTTATACCTTAATCGGTGCATTCGCCCAGCATGAAGTTCTCACAGCTTCTCTTCCCTGCTTGTGCCGCCTCGGCGCTGGCGCACAGCGATGCACACAACCACCACCACGATGCTCATAGAAGTCATGGCCTCGCTGGTGTGTGCGGGTCGGGAGCACTTCCCTTATCCGATGGCGAATCAACCTGCGGATCCGACACCGAATATTTGGCGGCAGGACACAACGATGTATTCGCCCAAAAGCCCCTGGATGGGATATGGAGATGCCCTAATGGAACGGAATGTGATTACGCCCACAAACACAACTGGACACATTCGTCGCCTTGCTTTACGAGCCCCACGACGGGAACCGAATTCTGCGTCTTCACCGACGCGGAATTCGCCGAAGGCAGGGGGACTTCTTTTGTGATGCCGGCTCGGCGAGCCGACTACATTGCCACAACCCCGGCCTTCGTAGAGCCTGACAGAGTTAAGGGGGTAAACCAGGATCTCAAACGGATAGTACCGGCCAAGTACGACATGAAGGAGTTCCCCGGCAAGGGAATGGGCCTCGTCGCCAACACCTACATTCAGCGCGGCGACCTGATTATGGCTAACACGCTCTCGCTCATGATTGATTACCGGGTGTTCGACGAGCTCACATGGGACGAGTACGCACAGCTGCAGGCATTCGCCGTCGACTACCTACCCGACGCCCACCGAGCGGCCATCATGAACCTGTCTACACACGACGGCGGGAACCTAACCCACGTAGCAACGGTTGACAAGATTACCGCGACCAACGCCTTCGACATCGATCCCGACGCCGACGACGAGCAGCAGGACCATGGTTTCTTCGTCGTCTTCCCCGAGATCGCGCGTATGAACCACGATTGCCGGGCCAACGCCGACTACTACTTTGACCACGAGACACTCACCCAGTACATCCACGCCACACGACCGATCAGCCCTGGCGAGGAGCTGACCCTGTCCTACATCAATCCGTTGATGCGACGCGAAGCGCGTTTGCGCAAGCTGCAGCGCACCTGGGGCTTCAAGTGCGCTTGTCCGCTGTGCACACAGGAGGCAGGCCGCGCCAAGGCGTCGGACGCGCGCATCAAGCAGATCCGCGAGCTGCGCGGACAGTTCCGGAGCTATAAGCCCGAGAGCCTGGCGAACCCGCAGATGGCCGAGCTCTTTATCAGCTTGCATGAGCAAGAGAAGTTGTGGGGCGCCATGTATGAGGCGTACGCGTTCGCGGCACTCGAGTACAATGGCATCGGGGAGCCGTGGACGGCAACCAAGTGGGCGCAGCTCGCCGTCGAGTGGGGTATCCCGGCGGTGGGCGAGAAGGACCAGGATGTGATTGAGATGCAGAAGTTGGCCGAGGACCCGTGGGCGCACTGGAGCTGGATGTTGAGGAGTAAGAAGAGGGCGGGGTGGGGGAGAAAGGATGGGGAAGAGGAAGAAGACGACGAGTATTAGGCGAGGGAGCGGAATGGTGAGGGAGAGGCCTTTGTTTGGACACGGTCAAAAAATGGGCGTTCAAGGATTGGATACGAATAACGGGTTCGAGTTGCTTGGCTTGCTGACAGCATCGACGGTTCAATCAATGTCATGGCTGGAGTTTGGGTGTGCTTTTTGGGGTATGTTGCTGCCCTCAAGACAGGTATGTGCTAGCACAAGTTATTGACGACATGACGTCGTTTATTCAGGTTATCCGCAACATGCCTGCATGCCCGCTTTCCAGGCACTGGAGTGGGTGAAGCAGATGGCTGGGTTGCGCCCTGGTGCGCTGCTAGTGGTGACGGGATGTCCGGAAGAGAGGCCGTTTCAGAATTCGATTCGCTGTGCTCACATCAGAAGCAGAGGCGCAACTGTGTAGATGTCTTGATTCGTTCCCACGCACCTTACTTCGCAACCTGTACACCTTGCATCATTGGGCAAGAGGCAAAGCTGCGGGAAACTAGAAGCGAGTTGTGGTGAGTGTTGGTGGACAAGTGCAGCAAAGAGTGCGGGGTAATTGCAGCTGCTTGCCTGCCTGCTGCACCTTGAACCTTGATGTCAGTCATCTCCCCCACCAAACCCACCCCATCACCACCGCCTTCTCCTCGACAACCGTCCTCGCCGGCCGCTTGAGAGCTCGCACCGTCGATTCAACTTGACACACAGCTCACGATGGCCGCCGACTTACCAAAACCCGACCCTGCTGCGGCAATCGCAGCGATCCGCGACGCCCGGCCCCCCGCGACAGATCGCTTCACTTACTTGACCATCCTCGAGGCGAACCTCTGCGTTGAGGTGCTGCCCGCCCTCAACGAAATCCTTCAGGATGCGGAACTCACACAGGAGATTGGCTGGGACCTCGTCTTCAACCTAGTCAACCTACCCGGCTCCGAAACCTGCCTCGAAACCATCGCGCGCCTGGGCAACCCGCGCGAGGTCATCCTCAAGGTCCTCGAGACGCTCGAGCTCCTTCACATTGACAGCCAGAATGGCGACGACGGCGAGGAACCGCCGACGGCAGCCTCTGTTACCAAGGAGACAAAGTTCATCACCCTCCTCGGCATGCTTGCGATCTTGCACAAGCGCATCAAGACAAGGTATCCGAGCCGCTTCCTCGCGCAGACGTTGCAAACGGTGCACAACACGTACCTCCCGAACCAGTCCATGACAGCATCGGTCATCAACCTAGTGCACAGCCTTTCGGGGCGGCGGAGGCCGGCCTTGCCGAGCAGGAAGTCGAGCATAAACGTGGCCAACCCCGACCAGGATGGTGATGCGTCCAAGAATGCGCCGGACCCGGAGGCTGACAAGGAGGATGGTGAGGATCCGGCGGAAAATGCTATGCAACAAAAACTGCTGCTGAGCTTCGCGACATGCATCCTCGAGATATATACTAGCGCGCACGACTTGGCGTGGGCGGCGAGGTTGCTGGAGTTTTACATCCCTGAGAGACTGGTTCCTCGGAGGCAGACGTTGATGGCGGCTTTCCGGGAGGAACAGGAGTTGTTAGAGAGGGATGCTATTGTTGGGCAACTGGTGGTATGTGGTTTCTCCAACCCAAACAGTGACCTGGCGGACTGACATCAAATCACAGGCTCTGATCACAGATCTCGGACTCAGCTCGTACACAACGGGGTTTCTCAAGAAGCTTACCGATGGCCCTATATCCAACAACCCACTCTCGGTAGAGAGCCCAAGAGGCCCGGACGGTATCGCGCTGTCGACGGGAGGCTGTATCTCCTTAATCGCGTACTGGGTCTTCTCGGCCACGATATTCGACGCAAATCAACAGCCAAGGCCACAGATAAACCTTTTCCCCGAGCACCTCGCGCTCTTGGAGAAGTTTCTATCGGACGACCCGGAGACCCAAATCGATAAATCTCTCGGCACGATAGAGGCTTTGGTAACAATTGGTCTTTGGTTGCAATCAAATGACCGTATTTATGCGGCCCCATCGACGACCCCGGTTGGCAAGCCGAAGTCAACGGATGATTCCACTTCCGACTTCATGAAGTACGTCCACCTTACGACGCTCATCGCTCTCTACCACCCGCGCATCCACGTCCGCAACGCGGCCAGCACCTTGGCCGGCCTCGTGCTTCACGCGGACCCATCAGAGGAGGACCGTCTGCGTATTCTCTACGACCTCCTCGAGAACTGTATGTTTGCATCCCTCAAAGCTCAAGCCATAACTTGGCTGCGCAAGGAGATAATCGCCGCTTCCGCATCAAAAACACCGGCCCAACAACCTGCTTCCTCTCCAGAAGCGGACACCATTACCCCGCCAACTCCCACCGCGTCAATTTTCACCACCTCACAAGCCATCGAGACGGTACAGTATGTCGTCTTCCCCAATCTCAACTCACTGCGGACCCAGGACGCAGCAGAGCTGGTGGAGTTTTTGGGACAGAATACGCCGTTCGTGTTGCAGGCCGTAAACTTTGGGCTGTTCCTTTGGGGCGGAGCGGGCAAGTGGGCGCACGTGCTGCCAGACAATGCGGACGCGACGGTCAAGGAGCGGTGGCTTGAGCCATTGGTGGACGCGCTAGACCGGGTACAAAAATCGATAGAGGGCGGGGAGCTGGAGGGAGAGGAGCTTGGGTCGTTAAGGTTTGATTTAGATGTGCTAGGCGAAAGGTTGAGGAGGTTGGAGATAGCCGAGGGGTTCAAGGCAGCGGAGACGACGTAATGGGTTGCTCTTGTGGGGAGGATGGGGAGTTTTGGCAGGGAGGGGGTATACTCGAGTTTGTGGCGGGTATGATAACGAGGGAAGCTGGCGTTCCGTGGGGTTAGGGGGTTTGAGATGGTGATGTATGGAGGGGATTAAATACTCGTCGGGACGGCTACTGACTTCAGGATTGGAATAGGCTGTTCTGTCCGAGATGAGATATGATCACGGAAACAAGATGAATAGCATGGACTCTCTCTTCGATGTTAGATGGTTGAGGAGAGCAACATTTGACTGGATGGTGTTGAGAGTCACGGTATCTCAGTGGCTTGGGAGTAAATCGATGTCCGATTGGCTTCTTTGATATCTTATCAGACTTCCAATGCTGCTTCCCGAGTCCCAACTTGCCCCACAGGGTGCACGGATAACAGAGCATGGGCTTTCATAGACATGAACCCCTCGGGAAGCACACGACAGAACCTTAATTTCTGGCACTATATTCCGTACAGAGGTATTAATTCATATCCCCTCCAGCAAATCTCTCTCCCAGCAAGCTCCTTTTTCAGCATCTTTATTAAATTCCCGTAATTCCAGGCACCCACGTCCAAGTCAGGATTCCAACACAATGTATCACATCCTCTTACCATGATCACGTCCTTCTCGACCATGACTTGTCTACCAATCGCGGCTCGCTCGTTTGTTGCTACCCGTCGTTACACTGCCATCCCTCCCCACATACGAGCCGCACCTCACGCACTCCACATGCATATCGCACGCGTCCCAAACTTTAGCAATGCCCCCAGCCAACTCGTTTCGACTCGACCCTACTCGTCCGACCAGGATAGAACCAACCAGAATCCGGCAAACGAGATCGACGCCGAGACCGACATCACTATTCAGTCAACGGAATTTCAGGAGATCATGGGTGGCATCAGATAACTATAGAAACGCCAATCGGTCCAAGAGGAGCATTTGCG
The DNA here is from genome assembly GCA_033439745.1 of Lasiosphaeria hispida. Lineage (NCBI taxonomy): Eukaryota > Fungi > Ascomycota > Sordariomycetes > Sordariales > Lasiosphaeriaceae > Lasiosphaeria > Lasiosphaeria hispida. Next base: position 4,420,034 of record JAUIQD010000003.1, read on the forward strand.
GGTACTGGAGCGTAGCATCACGCAACAATTTGGCGATCAGGCGTAGATGAACACGGAAATGCGGAATGCACTGGACAAGTCTATGCTTCCGTGGTATAAATGCTAGGAGGTTTATCAGAGGATATGCCTCTTCTCAGGAGCCATTGCCACCTTGTTTTCATACTTTGCTCTCTCATGGGTACGTTGGGTCTGGGTTTGCGGTCCAAAGCACTCTGTCGCTAACCAAAACATCACTGGTCTACGTTCAAGGATTTCTCTCTTCCCTTTGGGCCAGGTTGAGATGGTTGGCTGATTGGCTGATGGGTCATTTCAGCCGATACTTCTGGGTTTGGCTCGGTGTTTGGGGCTGGTCTTTATTGTGTTTTGCAGCGTAACAATAGCGTCCCATGGTAACAGATTGCGCAATCAGGAGACAAACAGTAGCCACATATTCACCCAATATTCGCTTTCGTGACGGGACGCCAAGTGAGTTGCCCACGGTGTCCATCCCCACGCCAACCGTCGGCGGCGGAAGCACCTGATGATATGAACAGGCCCCCAGAGGTTCATCTAGGACGTAACACTGTAGACCACGATTTGAATCTACTTCTGATGATCAACCCTTGGATTCGTAGTGTCCTAGCGCCGCAACTCCCACCAGACGACTCGCCGATCAGCGCATCTTGTGGGCCGCCACAAGTTCCAGGAAATCTACCGATTGAGGGGGGAACTGGAGGGCCGAGGGGAGGGGTTTAAGTAACCCGTAAAACCGCCGGACTACGAAGTGCTGTTTTCCGCGAGGCTGCAACCAGACAGGCACCGAGACCTTATCCATTCCCAGCACAACCCGATCCGAAAAGAGGGTTCGGCGGACTCGGTCAAGGCAAACGAGAGAGATGTCCGGCGCCAAGTACCTCGGCCTTTGGAAGGAGAAATGGGCAAAGAGGCAACCAAGCAAGCTATGATGCCACAGACATCTACCTAATTTCACCTCGCAATTTTTGACTCCAGTGTTGGCAACTGAGATAGCCACAAGGCCTAGGTGGTGGTCGGTGTATGGTGAAGACACACGGTGACTGTGGTCTAGTAATTAGTCAGGCGGGGTAGTAGCGCACTGGCCAGGTGTGTGATTCGTCAATGGGCTGGCATTTCGTTAAGCTTTTCAACTTTTCCGCCCTTTTTGGCACCAAAATGCACACACCGCCCAACGCGTCCTGGCCGACATTGCTGAGCTTTCAATCAACCAGCTGATGACAGCTGCTGAAGCTATCTCGACACCCAAGCCCATCGCAAACTCCACCGCACGGCGCCCGGATTCTGCATCTTGTTGGGCACGAGTATGAAATCATCCTCGCTCGCCCGCCCCCCACGCGGCCGACCGGGACCGAGCAAGGTGTCGAAGCCGGCCACCCCGGCACGCGCCCGCCCGGGGCGTCAGGCCGCAGCCCAGCTCGCCGCCCACGACGCCCTGGCCTCACACGCCCAGCACCAACACCAGCAGCACCCACAGCACCCACAGCACCCACAGCATCCACAGCATCCACAGCATCCACAGCACCCACAGCACCCACAGCACCCACAGCACCTGGGCCACAACGACCACGACCTTGTCAAGCACGACCCGAACCAGGACCCCAGTCTATTCGACGATCCCACCGGCCGCATGGGCGCTGAGGCTTACGCCGCTGCCGCCGCTGCTGCTGTTATGGACGCCGACATGACCGTCGACGGACACGCTGAGGACGAGGAAGAGGCCGAGGCCGATATGGAAGACGACGATCCCACCGCTGCTGCTCAGGGCCTTGCTCCCCACGTGGACCTCACCGCCGCCAGCATCCTAGCCAACGGCGGTATTGGAGGCCCCGGCTCCCAGCACGGCGTCGATGACCAGCATCACGACCTGCAGCAAGGCCTCGGGCACGGCCACCCGCACCAGCAGCCCCAGGCCCAGATGGGCATCCCCCACCTACAGCAGGGCGACCAGCAGTCGTCCATGGATCCCCAGCTCGTCAAGACCACCGAGCAGCTCGCCCAGGAGTCAGGCTACGAGGGCCTCAACATCGAGAGCGCGCTGGCTAAGCGGTTGGCGCGCGAGGCCGGCCACCGTCATGCCCAACAGCGCCGGCCCGAACAGGTTCTGAACCTTGGACGCAGGAGCAACGTCGAGGCCTTGTTTGCGCACATTGCTGGTGACCCCGCGCGTGTTCCCTGCAAAAACTGCCACAAGGGGCATGGCCCCTGGGTAAGCTGTGTCGTGGTCGACGGTCAGATGTGTGGAAGTTGTGCCAACTGCTGGTTTAACGCAAGCGGTGCAAGATGCAGTTTTCACGGTTCGTCTGTTTCCTCTATCGGCGAAACTGAAGTGTATCCTGACCCGGTCTTTGCAGAAACACGTAACCCCCAGGCTGTCCAGCAACACCCGTCCATCATGCCAACCAGCAGCGCTGGCCTCCCTGCTGACAACAGCTATCGCTTTGCCACGCCCCATAGCTTGATGGGTTCTGCACCTGGTCCGTCCATGGGCGGCATGCCCCACCCCGGACTGCTGACCAGCAACCCGTTGCTGCAGGGGATGGTGAACAGAGCCATGGGCGAGGTGCGCTCGGCCGATAAAGCACAACGGCAGCTTATCTTGATCGATATCACGGCGAAGCAGCTGGCGCTACAGATAGTTGAATATGAGGAGATGACTGGTCACCAAGAGGCTCCTGGCCAGTCGGTTATGGGTGACGATCCCGGTGCTTGAACGGGCCCGAGTCGGTCATCTCATCCCGCCGATTTGGCAGCGACCTCTTTCTTGGAAGCGGCGGCAACATCTTCCTCCGCGAACAACTCCGAGCATTATCGCCGCCCCCTCTCCGCCAGTGGCGCATCGGCGAGCATTGCTGGTCCCCACAATTGGATGGCGGCCCTTGCTCTAGCTTAGGATCACTCTCTTCAACCAAAGTATTCTACCCGACCATTTTATCACAGCAAACCCGATTCGCCACTTTCATTTTGGCCTCCTCACTGGAGAAGAACGGCCCCTTTTTTCCTTCCGGACTCGAGCAAGAGTTTGCCTTGTTTTGTTTTCTCTATCGGATTTTTCACTTTTCTCATCGGCATGGATTGCAAAGCGATACCCCACATATTTTCTCTTTCATTTTCTCCCCCTTCCCGCCGCGGATTGGGACCTCGGGACTTTTCGACCAGTTTCGGTCCGTAGGAAATCACGTCTCTCGCTCCTCTCGACGGGCTGGATCACCTCGGGAGCCTGCAGAACACCAGGGCTCCTGAAAACTCAAAACCAACTTAGTACTTTTTATTGCCCGCTTGAATTTTCTTCTTTCTGTCTCGATGGTTGTCTTCAGGAACCAGAGATTCTTCAGGATGGACGGACGGGTGGACTGGGCGGGGGATTTGGTTGAGGGAGGAGGATTATTTCGGTGGAGTTGCCTTCCTCTCTGGCTAGGTACGTAGTTAGACTGTATCCGTGCAGAGCAGACGGGAGCAAGAGAGTTATGAAGATGGAAAGGACCAGATGGAAAAGATTGCATGTGCGTGCGTGTCTGTCTCCTATTGATAGCCAGGCTATCAGGGCCATGGTTGAGGGGCTGGGCTGCTTAGCAGCTTTGTAAGGAATAGGTGGTTTGGAGACGCAAGCGAACAACCCATCAAAAGTGGTACGACTCTTTGAGATTACAATCCGCCTCACTATTTCCCGTTGAAAACATATCAATCAGATTGTGAACACAATCAAAACAAGCAAACTCCAGACCCATTAGGTAAATCCCAGCTTATATAACCCCCTGAAACAGCAACCCTCCCCAGCCAAATCAATTACCCCATCTGAAAAAACGATGAGGGTCTGTGTCTGACATGTTTTACCTCCCACGAACCCTCAACCACCACGACCGGGATCAAGGGCGTTCCTCGACTCCCAGAATAGAACACCACGCAGTCTGTTCTCACCTAGATCTCCAACCAGGATACCGCCCATCGTCCCATCTCTCACACGACAGCCCCATTCTCGGCGATCCGCAAATCCACAATTGCTCACATCTCTCACCCACCTCTCAACATTGAAATGACGAATTTGTTCAGGAAAATCATCAACCTAGCATTTTTGCTCATCACCGCCTAACCACTACCCAACTAGGTGCACATGAGGCAAGCCGACTGCAGCCTACCAAGAAAACAAGACACAACTCAGAATGAAACATAAAACCCCATCGAGTCAAGGAGATTGTGTGCGTGCTTTCGAGGTATTGGTACTGTTATAGACAAATCCAACCGTTTGGATCTTTAGGACCGCCATTGCTCCTAACGAGAAAAAGGAACCTACTGTGGTATATGCTTCTCCGACCGAGTAAAATCTTGCTCTCTCCGCCCCCTTCATCCAACACAATCACCGTCGCGCTATCTCTACCTCCTCTTCCTCCCCATCCTTGCTATCCCCCTCTCGTAAGTAAAAAGAATTGGAAAAACCAGCGCTCTCGCCGCCATATCGTCCAGCTCGGAGGGAAGGGCCTTCCATGCCACCGTGCCTGAGAAATAAAGTGAAAGAGAAAATTCATACAAGACGCAGTAAAAAAGACGAACAAAAGACTCATAATTAAACAAAATATTTAACCCCCTTGCCGATACTTCTCGAGATGCATATTTCTCCCCCGGATGCCCTCTAGACTCTGCAAAGCAGAAGCCTGAACTAGCCAACGGTCAAGTTGTGCTTGCCTCATCTCCTATTTTGGATATCGAGGAAGCACGGAGGTGGTAAAAACAGGGGTTGGCGGATCGTCGGCATTTTGGCCGCCCCATAACTTCGAGTCCCGACGTAGGCTGTCATTAACCATCACCATCAAACCCAGCCGAAGAGATTCGGCCCTTGGATGTTCACCATGGGCCGATGGAGCGATTCGATCGCTTAGATCAAACCGCAAAGACGCAGGTTCTCTTGGATGATAATATCTGGTATTGTTAGCATAGTACTTGCCACGAGAACGTGTTTCTGTCTTACCATTTACTGCCGCCATGACGAAACGGATTTGTGTCGTGTCCGTCGCGCAGGTGAAATGTGTGTAGATCTGCTTCGTCTCGTGCTGGTTCAGGCTGACGAAGCGGTTGAGGATGTAGTCGCATGCTGCCGCATAGTCGTCACCACCCTCATAGTCAGGGAAGTAATTCTTCATCGGGCTGACGGGTAGCTTCTCCTTGAACCGATCAATCTTGTTGAGAAAGAGGATGATTGACGTCTTAATGAACCACCTCGAATTGCAGATTGAGTCGAATAGCGTGAGAGCTTCCTGCATACGGTTGACTGTCTCGTCCTCGAAGAGCAACTGGTCGTACTCGGAAATAGCAACGAGGAATAGGATGGTTGTGACATTCTCGAAGCAGTGGATCCACTTCTTCCGCTCCGATCGCTGACCACCAACATCGAACATCCGGTACGTGAGGTCGCCGATGATGAAGGTCGTCTCGGTGATACCAGTCGTCTTGACACGAGACCTCAGAACATCTTGGTCATTAGGCATGTAGTCGGGGGCGGCGATACGCTGGATGTTATCGAAGTAGCTATCAATTTGTCAGCAAACCCCTCAACGCTCGCACGGAAGTGTGAAGCCATACTATCGTGCAGAGTCGTTCAATTGGTATTCCCTCGACCGCTTGAAGCAGCTCTGTACACCGCCGTCTCTCCACAAAGCCTCAATGGCGCCGCCGACCTCAGGCGGCAGGACATCACCTTCGATCTGTGCGGGTTGCATGAAGATGGTCTGGACGTGGTACTCCATTCGAGCGTCGGAAAGCGGGAGCTCGAGGGACTCCATCGCCTCGAGAATGACGCGCATCGACTGAACCGTATTGCTGAAGATGATCTCCTTGAATGATTCCCGTTCATCACGCGAATAGCCACCCTCGTGGATAAGCTTCATCTGTTTCAAGATGGTCGACTTTCCGGATTCACCAGCACCTGAGCCCAATTGTTAGCCCCAGATCACCCTATCTCAATGATGGCCCAGCCCGATTGTTTCGATGTAGTAGGGTCCCAGAATATGCACGTACCCAGAAGTAGCATCTTGATTTCGTTGCGTTGTTGCATGCGATCCCTTTTCAGCTGGTTCTCGATCTCCTCGTTCCGGGCCTTGCCCTCCTTCTCCTCCGTGCTCATTCCGCAACCCATCTTGACGTCCTGTTGTAGGTAAGGGCTATGATATTGTACGCTGCGCCGATTAGGTCGTTGCAGGAGTCCTAGGATGGGAGACGCGTTAGTTGGGATGGGTCGCGATCGGTAGAGTTGGCCGGGCACTCCTGCCCCCCAACCCCCCCTCGGCGTCTGCCAAAAGCCCGTTTCCTGTCGCAATCCACAATTCAAATGACCACAGCATCGTAAACGCGCAGACTGCACATTGCGCGAGTATTGTGCATCCTGATGGGGCTCGAATTTCTTTGCTTGCAGTCGAGAGTTCGAACATTCCACGGGACGGGCGGGTCGCTATTGGGGTTCCAGGCTTGGGGCGTTGAATAGATAATAAACTCACTTGGTCTTGACCAAACTGCTCCCGAACCTCAATTGGCGGCCGGATGTGAGGGAGGACGCAAAGGGCAATATGGAAGAAAAACTACTATGCAAAGGATAAGGCCGCGGCCGCAAATGTTCGTCGCAAGCCGTCGAGAAGCAGGAAGGTTTTGGCTTACTGCTCTCTCTCTCAATCGGGGGAGGTGTGAACGGGCAAAAGTTGAGGAAAAGGAGGATGGAGGGTTAATGTGAGGAATACGGAGGCAGGAGAGGTCCCAGAACAGCGCTGGCTAATCATATTTTTCGAATCTCACAATAAGTGGGGCTACCAGGGTTCCCTGCCCGAGCGTCCAGGGCCCGGACGTCGTCTGTTCAGGGAGAGCAATTGCTCCAGCGCCGCTCTTTTCACACAACGCCATGCTTCCCGTGCCCCCAAGCGATTTCCAATGCAAGGCACCCCACGGAGAACCGAGAGAGAGTCTACCCCAAGTTTCAGGTGCCTCCCGATCTCCCAATGTCCGCAGCGACGGCCAAATTCCACGTCCCCTTTAATTGCCTGCCACCATGATACTAACAATCAAGGCCGGATGCCGTTGCCTGTCCAGTGTAACAAGCTGTCGAGAGCTCTCTGCTGGGGGATTCACCTGGCGTCCAAGGGTGAGAGGCGCTTCTATAAGGCCTGTGACTTTCGCACCGCCGCCCCCATGCAATCCATCAACGCCTGTGGTCAGCACGTCTGCCGTGTCACCTTTCGGCCGCCTTCCATTGGAGTGAGAAGAGAGCACTTTGCATCATCGTGTGTTGATCTCATTGCCGAATGGTCGACATAGCGCCCCGCCAGAGCTGAGTAAAGGGGCGCAACATCACGGCCGAATCACCGCTGATCTGGGAGCGGCCAGGACCCTGACCCGGGCTCACAACCGCAGCCTCGTCCAATGTTTCTAACGTATCAGCGGCCGTGCTGGTCTGGACACGCAGGCACGCTTCTGGCCGGGAAGCAGGCGAGCGAGATATTGGGGGCAGCCGGACAGCACAGCGTAGATGGCACGGAATGGGTCCTACAGACAGCAGATCGACACCAAGCCGGCGCGTCCTCTCGGAAGCGGGCCCCCTCTCGGCTGCCACTACCGGGCTTTTTGCACAGTCCGGGTCGCCCGAGGCCGCACCTACCGATCGGTGCGCAGAGGGCAAGACGATCATTTATCAAGAAGCTCAAACAAAGCCTTCCTCGCATTTTGCCGGCAGACCACTGTCGCAGAGCCTGTCGACGGCCCAGGCGCTTATTGCCGGGTTCCGGCGCCGACAGCCTGATTCTGTTTCGGTTGGATGCAAAATGCGAGAGCCCCTTCCTCTCCAGCGACCCCAATTCCCGGGTCTCATAGACCTACCTCAGTGGACACTCTCGGTCCCGCATCTACGCAGCGTCCAGTGGTGCTAGGGAACCAGATGTCGGCCAGCTGCACCTCATAGGACGACCCGTCCCGACTAACATTGGCGAGAAATAGTCAGGCACCCAATGCTACCTCACATCAGGATGCCGTCGATGGGCACCATGGCCGTTTCAATATCTGTATGCCAGGGAGTCTAGTTGAATCGCCATCATGACAATGTAAAAAGCAACCCTCCCTTTTAGGTACAAGTGAACTGTGAAGGAGAGGGTCCCCGCTGCCATTGTACGGTCGCAACAAGAACCCCTTTCCACGAATGCAACCTTCCATGGGGGCCTTGGGAGGTACGCAAGCCCCCTGGATTTTCAACCTTCATGCCTTGATGGCTGCTGAGCAGCCCAAATACCCGCTCGCTGTTACAGTCTGATATGTGACAACCAACTATTTTCTCTTCCTGTTGTTTTACCCTAAAGTTGCCCTCACCAACCCCCGGTCACCCACACTACTCTCGCCACCCCACCCAGGTGCTGCTCAGGCGCTACTCTGGACATGATCAGGGAAACCACCAAATATGGTCTAGACAAATAGGCAGTACTCTGTAACTCAGCGGAGTTCTAGAAATTTAAATGGCAACTTTTCGCGAGGGATCAGTTTTGGGCCACCAGTGTCCCAAAACTGGGACCACCCATCTCTTCCCTTCCCCCGAGGTCCCATAAAACCCAGTTTACATCCTCTATCAAAGCCTCAATTTCTGTCTTCTCATTTAAGTAAGTGGGTAAATCTTACTATTTTAATTAAGCTCAACACTCTAGTTAAGACACTCCCGAAGCTGATTGCTTTGTCTCTGTTCATTCGGTTGCTAAACGTGGCCCTCCCATCTCAACCTAGTAGCAGCCGACTCCGAGATAGGCGAGAAAAGAATAGCAGAGGAGAGAAGGAGATATGCAGAGGGGAATGGTTTTAATGACGATGATACGGATGTTGGCGATAATCCCATCCCACGGGATGTGTCACGGCTTTTCCTCACGCTTGTTATTGCATCGATTAACTACAATAGCTTCGTTACACCTGTTAAGTCTTCGTATTGCTTCGTATCAGGATGTCTTGGATGATACCAAGAAGAAAAAAACGAAGTGCAAATGGTATGCCTCAGATATTGACTTTCTCTGGTGCCGAGACATGGTGGAGACGCGGGTAGGAGGCTCAAGGTTTGTTACTAGAAAAAAGTTTAACTTGTTTGCAGCAACCTCGCGCTTCGATACAGCAACGACAAGCTGCGATTTTTTCCCTTGTTCTCTCGAGGCCATTGATTCCCGCATTTCCCTACCATTTGCAACTGCTACAAGATGACCGACCAGAATCCAGAGAGAAGCCTGTTGGTCGAGACCGGCTCGCACAAGGACCCCTCCTCGTGCCCCCAAACATTCCTCACGCATACCCTTCCGGAAATCCACGACAACACCATCGTTGTCGCCGCCACCAGCCCGACAGTCCAAACAGGAAATCAGACGAAAGATGGGTGGTTCCTGTCGGACTTCTACGCCTTTAACTACCTACTTAAGGATGCCATGAAGGACCAAACCTGCTGACGGCCGCCAAGCCAGAGCGGCTAGTGGAGCAATGGGGCGACTTTTTGCACGGCTCACCGAGGCGAGACCGGAAAGTTGTCCTGAACTCAGAGCTCATTCAGAGCGGCATATCGCCAGTCACCATTGTCGAGCCTCCCAAGATGATCGAGAGGTTCCTCGAGGAGGCGAAAAAGGCCTCAATCCGCGCAAGGCAGAATGGGTGCCCGCTCTTGCTAATGGTATTTTGCCACGGCATCCAGGGCCACTACCTTTGCCTGAATAATGGTAGTCAAAACAAGGGTTTAAGCATTGTGCGGCTACAAGCAGTGCTTGATCCTAACATCAAGGTCGCGCTCTTCACGACAGCGTGTTACTCTGGTGGTTGTGTCGTGGCGACTCTCAGAGAGCATGGGACGAGCTTGTGGGTCGGTGTTCGCATCGGCGACTATATCGGCTCTCTCGGAAGCATCAACGCCACTTTTGGCAAGCGACGTCGGTTTGCAAGCTACCGCTGAGGCAGATATGTCTCTGCAGCCCGAGGAGCCAACCAAGCAGCAGACAGAGACATACAACGAGTTTTGTCGCGCCATCACGAGCTCGCTGCAACTCGGGTCAGAACCCCGCATTTTCGGAGAGCACTTCCACTTCAGCGCCCATGACGACGAGTGGGAATGGTCGTGGACTAGGAGGACGGGCATTCCTCTTGCTTATTTTGAAGAACGCTGGAATCAGCTGGAGACGATCCCCCGTCGCGAATTCCCGAAGCCAGGCGACGACAATTACACGGGCTCGCATCTCACTGGCAGTGCGAATTCTTACATAGATGACATGACTCGGAAAATGGCGCATTCGCGCGTCTTTGGCATGGCGGAGCTATTCCGCCAGCTTTGCCCTGGGGATTGGAACAAGGGCTGGAATGTCGCCCTCGCCGGGGATTTTTTCAATTTCCTCCAAGACAGGCCCGGTGCTCCGTCCGCCGAGTACATTGCCGACGTCATCTACTTCCGGTGTGGGATACCTGCCTCCTCGTCGATCGATTGTGGCCGATCACGGACTCGGTCGCCCGGACGACAAAATCTGTATCATGTGGGATAGCCAGACGTATCCGTTAGCCATGGAACAAGCACTATTATTTGGTTTGGGATGCGCTCTTTAAGGGCGGAGCAATAATAGCACCAGCTGAGCATCAAGGGCCTCCATTCGCTCATCCTCATACCTACACTGCATCAGCGATAGCAGAGACGTACTCGACAAAGGAGGAGGCGTTGGTCGCGGTAGACGCGTACTGCCAGTACGTGTCCAACATTTGCAACCTCCATCTAGAGTGCGCAATCGAGTCGCCGAGCGTTCGCCGATCAGGCCGAACCTGGCTGAAAAGTCTAGGACGACGTATTCGCCGCTCGTTATCACCATCAAAAAGTTCCCAATCTTCCTTGGCCCGACTGACAATCAGCGACCAGGATGAGGCGTCGTCGAGCAGCAAGGGCAAGAAGCTTGGAAAGGCGCCCGGGTTACAGCAGCCTCAACGGCAGCGCTTGGAGAAGGATTACTTGGAAGGTTAAGATGAGAACACTTAAACCATCTGATTCAGTCATAGGACATGGTCACTTGGCGGGCATATTGTGCATGATCCTATCCGCTTGTCTTGAAATCGATGGTGTCCGATAGCTGAGCGGCCGCCATGAATTGAAATTTGGCTCCCCGAAAGCAATCGACCGCAATTTTAGAAACTGGCAACGCTAGGTTCAAAAACTCCGCTTCCGAGCACCCAGCGACACAGGGGTTCGTCCCTTGCTGGAAACGCTGCACCCCCCGGTCTAGTTCTGGAACTCCATCTCAACATGCATAATGTCGAATCATCTGGCTTACTCATACAGGGTGAGGGCGGGGAGCGAATTTCCCCCTGGCTAACCCACAGCACTCTCTCCAAAGTCCAGACGCCTGGAAACCACGTTTCTTTTTTTCGTCACCCACTTGCTCATAGCGTATGTAGTCTACGCGAGATCCCACAAGTGTGCCTCCTGCACTAGTTTGAGAGGGGCTAGCGGAGTTGACGATGGCTTCTCGAACAGTCAAATTTTGACGCTTGCGCCATTCCCCACGTGTTTTGGGCACTTTCAATGGGGTTTCCGCAAATTACTGCAATGGGAATGGTGAGATTGAAAGTTCGAGACAACCTCACATCCGGCCCGGGCCATGTTGTTTACCAGCAAAAGAGGACGGGTCCAAGATATGAAAGAAAACACTACAAGCACCAATACACCCGTACCTTCAAGCATTTTTTTATTTTATTTTTTACCTCGTCGCCTTTTACGGATACTCTCCTTCAATACTTCGGGTAGGTACTGGCTTCCTTGGTTATCAACGACATTTCCAATATGACGACCCCTGGATCGTATGATTGCATCTGCAGCAGGGCGGTGCGCAAATGCAAGGCGACCGTTACCATCTGACAAACTGAAAATCCTATGGGATATTTGCTGCATTTGGACATCTGAAATTCAAGCCCTCACTGACGGGCAGTAAATTTGACCAGTTGGTGGACATTTCGAGAACGTCTCAATAACTGACCGAACAGAAATCCACTTGCCGCCGTCGAAGAAAATGACGGACAAGCCAACTGAGACGCAAGGCAAATGCTCCACCTTGGACACAATAAATTCAGGGGCTGCTTGGCACGGTTGACAATGCGATCCCTACACCCTCGTCCGTTTTCTTTGTGTTGTGTTCGGCAAGATCTCACTGCAACGGCGATCAACGGGAAGAAACGTGAAGCAAAAGGGGGTTCAGAGTTGAACGAGGCCTTCCATGTGGCGAACCGCCTCCCTGCACTGCGCTGCCACGAGACGACCTGCTGTGTTCGTCCTAGTATGGCTTGAATCATGCCAGACTTCGGGATCCGAAAGCCACCGTCGAGCTCGATATTCCTCGAAGCAGCAAGGCGGCATGTCAATCTCTTCTGTGATGCTCAATGCGCGCTGGATCGCCTCTCATCTTGGCCAAGCTTTGCGGACTGCCTTGAGAGCTGAAAGCAAGGCGGTTAATTAATCCCCACACCACGCGGTTCCTGCAGCCACAGGTTGAGCCGCGATCTCCCAGCAGACTCGTCGCCTGGGAGACTTCTAAGGTTCCATTGGCCAAACAGAGCTTGGCGCTGTGTTGCGCCAGCACATCACATCCATGTCTCTGCCATTGCGACCCAGGATTCCAGTCGCGATTCTGCGACCGTGTATTGTGGTTTTGTGCCCACGAGCTTGTGAAACGCGCGAATCGGCCAACTGCCCTGCAGTCACTGAGGCTCAATAGCATTTACGTACTGAGCAACTGAGTTCCAGCCCTTGCGACGTCGAATAAGACATCATGGCCACTGCCGCGATCCAGATGGGCAGCCGTGGTAGGTGCATCCCCTTGTGCGGCTGCAATGTAACGCTTCGAGATGTAGCCCAGCTTATGCTTACTACCTGTGTTATGCAGCCTTCAACCACAGCGCTAGTAACGACTCTGAGGTTGAATATGATCGCCTGCGCGATCTGGCCCGGGCCGAGGCCGCCAAGATGAAGTCGTGCTTCGACAGGGTGCGTGTTGTGTCCCCAAATCTGCAGACGGACTCATGACTGACTTGTCCCGCTTTCATAACAGGCTCACCAGGCGTATGAGCGCAGTGATGGTGCGGGCGCCAAGTCTCTCTCGGATGAAGGTAAGACTGAGGCATATCATATCCTTCGACTCAAGTGAATATCGCCGCCCTGACCCTCACCGCAGGCAAACGCCATCAGAAGCAGAAGGACGCCTACAACAAGCAGGCCTCCGAGTTCATCTTCCGCGAGAACAATGCGCCGGGCCGCGTCGCCGAGGACACCATTGACTTGCACGGCCAGTTCGCCGAGGAGGCCGATGACATTCTCGAGGCGCGCATCCGTGATGCCCAAGCCCGCGGACAAAAGCACTTGCACGTTATCGTCGGCAAAGGTAACCACTCCGTGGGTCATGTCCAGAAGGTGAAGCCCAAGGTCGAGGAGGTCTGCCGCGAGCTCGGCCTTGACTATGCGACGGAGGAAAATGCTGGCCGCATGTACATCGACCTCACAGGAGGTCGCGTTGACCACGTCCCAGCGCTCCCTCAGCAACCTCAGGGTTACCAGGGGGGGTACAGCTCTGGAGGAGGGTACCCCGGACAGCAGCAGCATGGTGGTTACCAGGCGCCCCAACAAGCCCACCATGGGCAGGGCCAGCAGCAACACCAACAGCCGCAGCAGCAGGACGAAGTCGGGGAGTTGGTTGGGAAGTTGCTGCCGAAGATCTTTCGGAAACTCGAGGGCTGCTGTATTGTCATGTGAGGGTATCGGGTGTGCACGAGTTGTTGTTTGTCTTTGTTTGGTATTGGGTGGAAGGGTTCTTGGATCATTTTGGATGGCCTGGCCCAGGCATGCTGTTACGATGATGTGCCACGCTTCTTTCATCTGCCTTGTTCAATAGACAAACAGTGTTGAAAATAATCATCCCCATGAATGTGGTATCCATGTGCTCTTTCCTGTCACAGGTTGTAGTTTCCCCATGATATCATGTCACCAGCAGCGGCAAGCTCGCTTTACTACAAATTATTTGCGCCAATGGCTTTATTGACAACAACAAAAAAATACCAAGCACAATCGACCCTTCACCCTCCTCAAAAAATACCTAGGGTTCTACTACAAGCATTTCTTTCCAGTCTCTATTCCTCGTCTCCTCGTCTCTAACCTCGATCTCTCCGAAATCTCAATTTCCCATCAACTCAAAAACCCACCTACCCCTGAGACGTGACATCCTAGCCTTCTCATGAAAATCCACCTCCAACACTCTCCCAGGCACCGGCCAACCTCCCACAAGCCCTCCCGGCCCTTCCGTCCCCAACACCCAAAGACCCCGAAACCACCACCCCTTCCCACACCACACACCTACGACCAGCTCCTCCGCGACACGGTCGCCCACACCACCAAGATGAACTCCAACTGGCCCGCGACCTCGCCCGCCCTGATGACGACCGTCCACCCAGCCGACCTCGAAGCCAGCCGGCTCGAAATCGCCCTCCTTGCCCTCGGCATCCTCGCCCTCGTCGTGCAGATGAGCCTGCTCATGTACATTGGCGTGCGCCGCCGCCGCCGCGCGCGGTCAGTTGCCGCCTACATCGCGCTCGACCCCCTGGCTTCCTCTACCTCGCCGCTGGCCGACCCGCACGCGCGCCTGTCCCAGCCGTGTCTGTGGCGCGAGGCGTTCGGGGCCCATCCGTCGGGCGGGCACGGGCTGGTGCTACTCGGGCCCGGGGGGAGGGATGGGGGGTTGGTGGAGCGGCTGCGCAAGGCGAGTGATGAGGCGGCCGGGGTGTTGGGGAGGGAGTTGGGGGGGCTGAGGAGGAAGATGACGATGCCGGAGGCGGTGGATCCGGTGATGAGGGATGTCGAGGTGGGGATTGTGGGTGGGAGGGGGTGGAACGGGCGTGCGGATCGCAGTACCGGGACGGATGTGAGTGGGTGGTGTGCGAGAAGGCATTCGAGTTTTGTGCCAGAGGAGAGAGGGGAGTTGAGGGTTTGAGGGTGCTGGGGTGGGAGGTGTGAGTCTGGCTCTTGAATAACGCCGGGATATGGGCAGCGAGTTCAGGGGCGATACCATAAGCTGAAGATCAATGGTTCACGTACCGAGGTGAGAGTCGTGTGCGTGTTTTTGGGTGTATTTATTGACCGTCAAACCGGCCCTTCTATGCCTCTAAGATGAATGGAACAGGTTTATACAGTTTCGCTCTCAATCCCTCGCGCGCTGCCTGCCGTGACCCGTACCGGCTGCGTCTCGCCCTCCTTTTCGTCGCTCCGAACCATAAAATCCCTCCGGCGGCGTGTTTGTTTATGCCTGCTTCTTGATCTCCTTCGCCGCCTGCTTCAGGCTGAAGTTGCACTCCTCATACGCCCGGCCCGCGCCGAATCCGACACCGACAAATGCGGGCCAAGCCCTCCGCTTGAACAGGAGGACGGAGAAGACGACGCCGAAGCCAAGGCCGAGGGTGGACTTGATCAGGGCATTGGAGAGGCAGAGATCCCACTGTTGCCACAAGACACATGTTAACTTTCCGTCTTTTTGTCTTTGATAGCTTGGTAGGCACGGAATCCAACCTTCTCATTGAGGAGGGCCTCGCTGACGGGACGCGCGACCACCCGCGAGGGCGTCGGGGGGGTCGTAGAGGTCTCGGGCATGTCGTCGGCGCGCAGAAAGGGGACGGGAGGACCTGTGACGTTCGAAGCACTAGCTGTTAGCGGTCAATTGCACGGGCATTCAATCCGTACGGGTGCGCACCTGGATGGCAATTGGTAAATGGCTTAGTGGAGGCCGGGAGGGGATGCAGGTGCGGCGGCGGGCTATCGTCTCTTTCGGTATTATCGTTCAATTATTTTCCCGCGGACGACAGTTGGAGTTCGACTCCTTGGCATGGCCAAGCGTGCTTGCTGCTTGGTCGTCGAGCTCGGCTGCTTCCGCTTGTCGCCCGAAGGCGGTGTATGGGACTACTGCTTTGACCCTAACCCTTATCGAGTCCTTGATTGGGTTGCGGGTGGCAGAATTCTGCAAGCTGGTGGAAATTTTGTTGATTCTGGGGTTCGACGTGGGGCTGCTTTGAGCGGCAGTGAAGCGACCGACTTCGAGGCCAGACAAAAAAGACACTCGCTGAAGCTCAACTTGAAATGAGTGACGAGGTCACAGTAAGGCAATGCCATACCCAAGAAGAGGAACAAAGCCATTGACACAAGATGTGCAGACAGGAGAAGCCGCCCTCGTGCGAGCAGTACGAGCCCTCGACCAGGGCGACATCGAAACGACCCCCGACAAGCTCGAACGAGTATGGCATACGCTTTCAAGACAGCCCGGCGGTACCTTCCACGCCGCCGAGGAAATGCTGGTGCGATGGCTTCTTAAGAACATGACGGGAACCAAGGACAACTTTGAACGAGTTCGACGATACCCCCTCGCTTGGAACGTCCTTGGCGCCGTCTTCTCATGGATTCCTCTCTTCTCGCTGGCAAAGTCGCTGGCCGATCGGCGTTTTGTGGCCGTTCTGCAGCAGACGCTCAAAGATATCTCAGAGCCGCGGACCACGCCGAAGGCGGTCACTCGGACAGATGGCGCGGACTCGGACGTCGAGATGGGCGACGTCGCCTCTCCTGCGTCGTCGCTAATACCCCGGAAGAGAAAACGGTCTAGTTCAGCGATGTTCATTCTGGATGCTCAACGAGCAGCGGAGGGATGTCTGCAATCTGCGGAGGCAGTCCTCGACGCAATTCGGATTCTCTTATCCCGATGCGACCTAAAGTCGCTGGATGGGACGCCAAGTCACCGCATGGGCGCCGAACACATCAAATCGTTGTTTTCGACTTCTGCGGTAGAGTCTAAGGATTTCCTCGTGCCCTTCCTCGCCATATGCAATATGGCAGTTGACCGCCCCGAGAAGGGATCGTTCAAAGAGCAGTCGTTGTGGATATCAAATTTCGTCGCATTATGGGACCTTCACCTTCAGAGTGCTAGCGATGGAACTGATGTTGCTCTTCATTTGGGAAGTCAGAGTCTAAACCTGCTAGGTAAACTCACAGGTATCCCGCGGCCAAGGCCAGTCGGTGTTGGTACAGCTGTGCAGGAGCGGTGGACCAGAGATCTTCGTCGCTTTTTGGCCCGCAACATAATCATTCCATCAAAAACGGCGTTCTTAAATAGCCGGAGTACTGAGATTATCGAGATCGCTACGGACATCATGCAGCACTCCGCAGGCATCGCGTATCCAGTTCTGTTTGATCTGTTTACCAACTCACTTCGCATCTTTGGCGAAAAGGCCTCGAGGAAAGACTATGAAGCATGGCTTCAAGCCTTGTTTGATAGTATTTTGGAAAAGTTGCCCAATATCGATACCGGACGGGCACAAGCTGCGATCAGGGCAGTGATGGAAATAGCAGCAGCACGGGATGTGCCTTTGTCAATCTCCAGCCTGCTCGCCACCTGCAAGAGCTACGCGCTGAAGTCTAGCCAAAAGGACTGGGATCTGTTGCTTTCTGTTGTCAAACTCAACCCTGATGTTTTTCTCATTCCGAAAGAAGGGCAGGCGCTCCTCGATCAAATCCTCCAACTGACTCAAAAGCCAGACGCTTTGAGTCGCCAAGATTTGATCCATGCTTCGCAGTTTATCGTCATTCTGGCGGATGGGTATGCCAAAGGTCGTGATCTTTCGAGCTTCATCAAAATTTGGCTGAAATATTTGGCTGCTGCTGAGCCAGATACCGATTCTGGGATTCTGTGGGGCCGAAAGGAGCTCGCGAACGCCGTTGCAGATCTAATCAGCCAATCTCTGAATGCTAATCAGCTCTTGGATATTCTCGACTGGCTTTCGGAACAGACCGGGCACCCTGAGAGCATGGCTAAGATACCCATTCTCGGGGCCATTTCGGCAGGGATATCATCTGAAGAGTTTATCAATGTTGCAAACATGAAGGTGTTTGACGGCATTTTCGCCAAGAAGTTCTCCCGAAAGGAACTTCCCGTTGCGTTCTCCGTTGCTCGGTGGGGGGCTGCCGAGAAGTGCCTCCAAAGAGGCACCGCGGAGGAGTGTGGCCGGATCTGGACGCAGGTGAAGCCAAACGTTGAGCATGTGCTTCGCAAGTCTTCAATAAGTAAAGAAGAAACTCTTGCGGCATTCAAGTGCTGCACGGCCGCTTGGATAGCAAACCATCCGGGTGGCGTGTACGAGGATGAGGTGGCCACCTTGACTTGCTCTTTTATCGACAGACTTGAAGAGGAGCCCGAGTCCAAGCCGACCTTGGGTGATTCGAAGAAGGTCACAAAGGAGGCTCACATGTCTTGGATCATTTCGCCTACGTCCCGGCTTATAAAGTATGTCAATACTTTAGAATATCCAAGGGGCCTTGCTGACTGCGTCTAGTTTGCTTGTGGGAAGAAATGGGACGATTCCCAAGTTTCTGCTGTCTTCCATAATTCAAGTTGAGAGCGGAGCAGAATCTCGGTCTGCGCTTGCTACCTCGTCCGCAGTTCTTGATAATGAGAATAATGCCACAAACCAGGGCCCAGTCAGTAAGTGCAAACTTCACGGAACGCCGAATCAGAAACTAACAATATCAATCAGCCAAGTTGGTAGATACCGTAATATCGCTCATACAACCATTCAAGGGGGCGAAATCAACTAAAGCAACCCCATCAATAAGGGCTGCTGTCCAGTTTCTGATTGATGTACCGGTAGAGGCGATAAACCGCCCCCAGAGAGAGGCTTGCATGAAGCAATTGATTTCACAACTGCCGGAAAAGGGCAAATATGAGAATGATGGGTTCGAGTATTGGAGAGCTGTGCTGAGCTTGATGGTGAAGCTAATGGGGAGCTCGACATTCTACGAAGTAAGGGACAACGCCATTTGTCAATCTCCGCGATGCTAACAAGAAGGCAGGATATGAGCTTCAGTCACTTGGAAACGATAGGCCTATGTATTCTCGGGCCGGGCTGGCCGATTGAACACAGCAACTTCAGCAAATTTGTGATGGAGCCAAACCGCCCCTCGAAGGATGACCGCCCGAGAGACCACATCAGAGAACGCGAGGATCTAAAGCAGGTGGGGGAGCTGGCCACACTAACGCTACGGTATGCTAACTTAGCCCCCCTTTATTTGCTTAGGAGGCTAACTTCCACAGGCAAATGACCGCAGGCGGCCTCGAGGATCGCGAGAAGACTTATCTTGCGGGTGCTGCATCACATCTCCTCGCAAACACTCTCCTACTTCCGAATTCATGTCTCTGGATCACTCTCGCACGAGCACTTGTTTCGGCGGTGCAAGATGCACCGGACCGGAAGAGACTCGAGGAAGGGGTAGTGGATCTCCAGGAGTTAAAGAGATGCGTGCTCAATCTTGCAGAATTTAATATCGAAACCCACCTCTGGCATGGTGCAGGGATTGTGCCAATCTTAACGAGCCTGGAGGCAGTCAACATTTTGGAGGAACAGACTATCAGGGGGATTCTCTACCCCCTCGTTCCCAAGTTGCGGGAGGCAAGCAACTGGCTCCTAGACAACGGTTCCCATGCCGCGGGCTGGGAGATCCACATGTTCTTGGCAAAGCACTTCACCAAAACGATGGTGTCGCCTCTGAAGATAAAGCTCCCTGCTCAGGATCCAACTGAGGGAGATGGGGCGGCTGACCAGTCACACTTTTCATCGGCCATCACCAAGGGAGAACTATCAGAGTTTGTTGATGTCGTTGTGCATGGCGCCGATGAAGATACGAAACTTGGACACCTCAAGAGGTTGCTAGTGGATGGAGAAAGCGAAGAGCGAGATGCGCCTGGTCGTCTCTTCATCATCTACAGGCTTCTCCAGCATATTAAGGGTGAGTACTGTCTTCAAATATGATGTTACTGTGAGAGAGGAAGTTATTAACCTCGGACATAGGCACCCGAACCACGCCAGCTGCTTCGAGCGTCGGGTTCGACCTTGCGCAGGCCCACAGCATCCTGTGCAACAGGTTATCACAGTCAAACAGCCTGGCCCTGTTTGTCCCCATCGTCAAAGCCGTCCACCTTATTCTTGACCAGAAGGCAGGGTGCATGACGCAGTGGAATATCGAACTCACGCTCAGCACCGTAGCTACCATCTGCTCCGTGACCTCGTCGGTTGCCGCATCACCCAAGACGTATAAATGGCTGTGTCGCCTGGTCGAGACTGTGATCAAGCGCCACAGGATACGGCTCGACGGCCACTTCCATATCCTAGTCACGACACTGCAGGCTCTCTTGCGACGCCTGCTTTCTAGACCCCAGGATGCCTGGAGCTATGATACCGGAGCGATCGCCAAGGACGGCAACAAGGCGACATCTCGCGACCAGCCACAGACGCGTGCCAAGCTCTTCTCGCGTCTGATGACGCTGGTATGCGAGCCGACGGACGCCTCGGTGTCGCGGTCGCAGGCGGCAAACAGCCTCGGCTCGGAGAAGGACAAGGCGAAGCGCTACGCGGGGCAGTACATGTACCTGGTGGTGATGCAGTACATCAAGCTGCATCTGGAGCAGGCGGTGCCGCACGAGGTGAGCAAGGCACTGGAAACGGGCATGAACTCAGCGTTGGACATTACGTCGCAGGACATGCTCAAGCTCATGAACGATGCCATGGACCCCAGCGGGAGGGTCATCTTCAAGGAGTTGTACAAGCAGTATCATAAGTTTGGGAAGTGGTCAGGCGTGTGAGCCTAGTTAGTGTGAGCCTAGTTAGTGTAGGTTTTTTTTTAGATCAATAGCCTATCGATAAATGGCTGCAAGCAGGCCAGGTGATGTGTATTTTTTTTTGGGAGGGGGGGGGAGGGGAGGGTTGTTAATTCCTATTTATCTCGTCGTTCTACTCCTGCGGCCTCCCCTCGGTCAACCTCTGCCACTGCCTCGCAAACCGCATCATGCCCCCATCCCCAGCCAGGCTCGCATCCACCACATCCTTGGGCAGCTTGTGCGCCGAATACGCCGGTGACGAAAAGTTATACGCCGCCGGATCATCCTGCTCCACGAGCCGCAGCTCCGGCTCGTACTCGTCGTCATCGTCCTCCTCCTCGGTCGTGGTGAGCTCCTCCTCGACCCCTGGCGTCGCGCCCCCCAGCACCGGCCGCGCTACCCGCACGTCGAGCAGCTCGCGCCAGTCGAACAGCAGGGTGTCGGTGCGCGGCGCCCACGGGTTGATATCGACCAGGCGGGCGCGGCCGAGGCGCATCCTGTTTTTGGTGTCGTCGTCCGTGTCGGAATCGTCGTCGTCTGACGAAGAGGCCGAGGGGTCGTAGTCGGCCTCGGGGATGTAGACGTCGAAGACGAAGGAGGCGTCGGGGAAGGTGAAGCGCATCTTGACGAAGAGCTCGCGCGCGCGCGCGACAATGGCTGGGCGCAGCGAGCGCAGGAAGGGGTAGCAGTTGAGGTCGCGCTGCACGAGGGCGATCAGGGACCGGTCCTTGACGAAGCACCGGAACTCGAGCGAGGGGAGCGGGGAGAAGAAGGTGCGCAGGACCAGGACGGGTGTGAAGAAGGACGGGGTGGAGGAGGGTAGGGGCACCGTCTCGTCGAAGGCGTGGTCGAGGTCGTGCGAGATGAAGGAGGAGGATTTGAGCAGGATGTAGACGTCGTTGGCCGAGGTGCACTTGACTGTGTTGGGGTGCCGCGAGATCCAGGTCGCATCCTTGGGGGAGGACCAGTTGAGCTTGGGGGCGACGGCGCCGCCGAGGGTGTGGATGGCGGCGTTGATGGCGGCGTGCAGGTCTGGGAAGCGCTGGTTGGGGGGGGCTTTGGGGGGCGAGTCGTCCTCGGTGTCGGACTCGGAGTCGGACTCGGGGGCTTCTTGCGGCCGGAAGGAGTGCGCGGACACGGTGGGCTCCCAGTCGTCTTCTTCATCTCCGGCGGTGCCTGAGGTGCCGTTCGGCGAGTCGTCGTCGGCGAGGATGATGCCATCCTCGCGGATGTATGAGACGAAGTCGGGCGTCAGGGGGATGACGAGTGAGCGGATGCATGATGTGCGGTATCTTGGGGTTCGTTAGTCGGTGCTGAATGAGGCATTTATAATGCGGGCACAAACTTGGGAAACCAGTAGTCGTAGGAGCAGTGGAGGATGTGGTCTCTTGTGACGGGAGGGAAGCGCAGCTCTCCATCGTCAACTCTGCTGCTGCCGCCAGCCTTTGGTGGGACGGGCTCAAGAGCCGGCATTTTGACGATATTGAGCTTTTTCTCAAATATTTTCGGGTCAAATTTAGTAACGTGAAAAATCTAGAAAGAGTAAAGAGGCTTTGGCTAGTAGGTTGAAGATATACCGAGTTTCATGCAGTAGATGTGACTCAACTTCGAGTCCGTCCATTCACTCATCTGAATCTCAGACCCTGGATGGCGGCCGCGGGGCAATTGCCACTGTACGGCAACCCCACCATCCGCTAATCTTTTTCTGCCGCCGCCCAAAAACCTCACCGCCTTGAACATTGCTCCCCCAACCGCAACCGCAACCGTGATAGCTCAAGCTCCCAGCCTCAAACACCACCAGACCAACAATCCCAAGATTTCCACCCTCCGAAGCTGACAACGCACCCCCTCCACACAATCTGACCGCAAAACCACAACAATCAACGCGAGTCTAAGGAACAAAGCAACCCATAAAAAAATGTCAGACAACGTCGGCCTCTCGACGCCGCGCGGTAGCGGCACCTCGGGCTACGTGCAGCGCAACCTGGCGCAGATGCGCCCGCGCGACATGGGGGCGCCGTATGCGCCGCGCGACGTCGAAAACCTGCACCACAAGCCGCGGGTGCCCGACCAGGGCCTGCTCGAGCACGACCGCAAGCGCGAGGTCGAGGTCAAGGTGTTTGAGCTGCGCGACAAGCTCGAGGATGAAGGGTAACCTCCCCCGCTCTTTTGGGCTGGAAAAAATGGCATGTGGCTGACGTTGGGGAAAACAGGGTTGACGAAGACGAAATCGAGGACCAGTGCTCCGCGCTGCGCGCGAAGCTGCTGGCGGAGATGAACAAGAAGGGCGGTGTGGGCCCCCAGCGGAATCTAAAGATGCACCAGGTGCATGAGCTGGCGGATGCCAAGATCAAGGAGAGTGAGAGGTTGAGGCAGGCGCTCAAGATTAGTAAGGACTACCAGGAGGGCAGTCACTGGCGGAGGCAGGAGGAGAGGGTGAAGAAGGCGGCTGAGCGGGATGAGGGCGGTGGGGAGATGAAGAGCGAACATGTGAGGGAGGTGACAGAGGGCGGGGGGGGTGGTAGAGATAGAGATAGGGATGGAGGGCGGGAAAGGAGGAGGGAGCGGAGTGGCAGTAGAGATGGGAGGAATAGGAGGGACAGGAGGGGCCGGGACGACAGTCGGGGGAGAGATGGTGACCGGAACTGAGTGACACTTGGACTTGTGGCGTTGTTCTGTTTCTTGTGTATCAGGTCTGGCGAGGCGTTTGGGCGTCAGTAGGCATTACGCCTTGTAGTGTCATGGTTAGCTTAGGTGTTGCATATCTGAGCGGGAATATCGGAATTGGGCCTTTACCACGGATAGTTGCTCCGACTCTAACATGTCATGTATTGACGTGTCAACCTAGTTTAGTTTCATAGCGTTCTACCACGGCTACAGGTAGTCATAGACGGTAGTTATGTGCGTAAGATTGGCCATAGAACAGTCGGTGCCGATGCCGATGCCGAAACCGATCCACACGGAACCGGGACCGAGTCCACCGGCGCCGGGTACAGGGGCCGGATGTGGGGCATGACCCAGGAACCCAGCGCACCCCAGCCAGCTTGAATTTCTTGGGGAAAAAAAAGTCAAAACATAATAATACAACACAACAGCCCCTTACTTCCCCCACCTCAAAAACATCAACCCCTATTTTCCACGTGAGTGTGGGTGTGTGTTTGTATTGCTGCACCCTGCCCTGCATGAAAAGCCCCGATCAATGCGGCGTCTGAACAGACGCGTCGCCGCAACCTGGACCCTGCACACAAGCGCAAGCGACCTCAAGCCCTCTTGCTGGTGGCTTGCTTTGCATGCATCAAGGGTGGGTGCCCTGATGGGCAGGCGGGCGGGTGAAGAGGGGCGCGACGCACGACACCAAAAGGGGAAGCTGATCGCTTGGGTCGGGGAGGGGGAGACTTGTCTCGGATGTCTCTCTCCTGAGCTGGAGGGGTTTTGCTCGGGATTGGGGGCGAAGATGAGGGGTTCCAATTTTTTTGGTTGTGGTGGTCGTGGTTGCGAAATTGTTTGATGCCGGTACTTTATTTTGGCTAAGCACGTCGGCGGTTTTTCTGCTGCTGTTCTACAGCACATACATTTACATACAGACAGGTGGGAAATCTGGGAGCGGGCGAGCGGCTCTCTGATTTTCAGAGGAGGGGGTTCGAGCGTGTGCCCGGGCCAGCGATAATAACTGTGTAACGGCACCCCCTCTTGGCAACACCAATTCCGTACGTGGGTAGGGAAACTCGAGGCGCGCCCAGGCCCGTGTCGATGTCGAGCATGAGACATCGGCGCAGCGGAGGGGCACAGCACAGCGAACAGAGCCACCAACTTGGTCGCTGCAGTGAGTGCTTGCCAAACCATTGCCCCCACCCCACAACCAGAAATGAAGAACATAAAAAGACAGTAAACTGCGCGGCATGGACAACCGCAAAGATCTTCCTGGTATCTGCTAAAACGGGGATAACAGAGGCCAAGTCAGAAAGGGACTGGATTGGCACACGCGGACGCGGACATCCATCATATTGCCGGCGAACACAGCAACCTCTCGCAGCTCCCCATTTCACCACCAACCAACCAGGCAAAAACACCAAACCGGTGACTAGGAAAACAAACACCGTCAACCCCCCGGGCCGAATACTTGCCTGCTGCAAAGTAAAACAACCACTGTATAGATTGCACACTCCCGGCAGTCCGGGATGATGGTGAGATAGTTGGGTACCTCCTATTACCATGACTTCCTGCGTCTAGGGAAGCGGATACCACACAAATGTCCCACGGTCGCGGTACCTAGCACAGTGCTGCTGCATGTGTCGGATAATATCACCCACTATCATTCCTCCAATTTATCCCCAGATAGCTTGTGTATGTATGTACATGGCATTAGGCACCTGACGCTGTCCCCCTATTCCATCCGCAGCCACAACCACAGTCCCCAGTCACCATTCGAATCATCGAGCCACCACAACCAAGAAACTCAAATTGCACACCCAGAAATCCGTTCTTCAAATAACAAACGCAGCGGCTAGATACGGTAGATAAAACACCCTTGCACCGCCCTAGTACACTAGAAAGAATCCCAAACCGCAACATGCAAATCCGTGAAACCCGTCCACTGCCAGATAGAAAACAAGACGCACAAACAGACAGAGCACCAGAAACATACCTCCGCACAAGCAGCAAGCAACAACTTCCATCCCAGTGCTTGCTCGCTTGCTCTCCCCATTGTAAAATCTATCAGAACCTCCGCTTCCTCACCCTCAAAAAGACGCAACAACAAGCCCCTTTATCCGACGCCTTTTCAAGAACAAATCGAGCGTCCATCCCTCATCATGCATCTCATCCCCTCCTCTTCAACATCCATCATAAGCTCGTGTAAAAGCGCCCCCCCCCCCAAGCATAACCGTATACGTGTCGAAATATATATTTCAGAATTTCTTCAAACCGTCCCATCTGTGTCGTGACGACCGCAACCAGCCGACTCCCTCTCCTGGGTGTCGGTGCCCGCACGGTCGGACTCGGTGTTTTGCCTGCGTCGGCCCTCCTAGGCCGCCATCTTCCGCTCGGACCCAAGAGGCTGCTCCCAAGTATTGGGTCTGGGTCTGTGTCTGTGTCCGGGCCTGCCCAGGCTTGCAGGGTCAAGCAGCGCGCTCGTGCCCGGCCATCACCACCACCGTCACCTCAACACTGGTCCTCTAACATGGATGTCGCATCTTCCAGCGCTGGTGCTGTCGTTTAGATTCAAGTGAGGCCACCAAAGAGGTTTCGTTCGTCGCTGACATTTCATAGTCGTGAACCTAAACTGCCTCCTGGGTAGGTAGATGGTTGCGCAACATACATATTTTGCATATGTGATATCATGACCCTAAAAATAAGGTTGTATGTTGGCAACATGTCGTAGAATCGTGAATGTTCGGATGAATTAAAACATGTTTGCGTGGGTGCTTGTAAACATGAATTGTAGTGGTTATGGTGAGGGAACACATAGTGGCTCATAGGAAGCCGGATTCGGCCAGAACCCTGCGTTGCAAAAAAACAAGTGAGCAAAATGGACCTGGCTTGGATATATCTTGGATCTTGCGTGCTCGTGCTGTGTGTAACTCGGGAATGTGCCAGAACATGTGGGTGGGGTATGCGGTGCCAGAGGGGCTAGAGGGGGCCGTTGCCGAGCAGAACGGAAACCGTCCGCTCAAGACCACGGCCGTATACGCTCATTCACGTACCTGACGATTTTCTCATCCTCTCTCTCACGTGGCTCAATCTGCAAACTCTTGTCGTACATCTCATGGACGTCCCCAGCGGCCTGCATGTTGCTCAAGATGTAGTCTTGGAGCTCAGGAACCGGCTGCAGAGAGTATGCCACGTTTTGGTACTGCTGAATGTCGCGAATCACCTCTGCCGTCTTTGCACGCTTCGCAAAGTTGATCAAGTTTGTCTTCTTGATGATGGAAGGAATACCATCCTCGATAAACGTGAGGTCGGTCAGGTACACACCTAGAGTAGCTCGTGGTTAATACCCAAAACCGGCATCAAGAGGCGACCACTTACCGAAAAATGGAATGCAGGGTGGGTTTGCGACATGCAGCGCCTCTCTGTACTCGCCAAAATTCTTGGTGCTCGCCATTAATTTCCGCATCGTTTCCAGGGTAAGATGAATTCGTGCTGGGACCTGATCCCATGTCCGCTTCAGGCGTGCAATGGGCGCAGTGCCCAAAGCCGAAATAATGGAGGTCAGCGTGGAGAAGTTGTTCAGGGTACGACATTTCTATGCCATCGTTAGCAAACCTATAAAGATGAGTCGGGCAGGAAAAAGACCTACATCGGCAACCGCTACAAAGTGCTTGATGACAACAACGCGTTTCCTCACATCGGTCTGGGCCAAAATCATCTCCGCTACCCAGTTAGTCATTTGATTCGAATGAAGAATGAGTGCCTTGACGTTGGGCGCGGGCTCCGGCTCCCCTTCCCCAACCTTCTTCTGCCAGGTTTTATTGAGACACTCGGTAGGTTTGATCTTGCCGTACAACCGCGATTCGATGATTGTCAGCTGGCGAGCAAACTCAATGACATCGATGTCCAGGAACTTGAGTTTCTTCATATTCTTGGGCATGATGGGCGCAGGGGTATTCTGCGCAACGGTCTGAATCATACGGCGCCCGCCTGCTTCCTTGCCGCTTAACCGTTGGTCTAGGACAGCCATCAACGGGGCCGACCCGGGTGTTTCGGTTGACTTGACCGTGTCTTTGGCGAAATTGTAAACATCGCGGATGAGCTGCCGTGTCTCCTCGCTCTGATCCTCCATCCAAAAGTTGTCGAACCAGTTCTTGAGAATGTTGACAATTCGGAACCTGATTAGCTTCTGCTTTCCATCCCTCCACATGTCATACTCGGTTTGGTTCAGCCCTTCGGGTGGTTGAATGTTAAACCTCTTGACCAGCATCTCGAATAGCTCTCGAGCTGAGGTGAAGGACCTGTAAGTCAGCAGGAAGGTGTTGTTGAAGTTCGCATCGAGCTTGTCGTGTCGCGTCAGCTGTTCTACCAAAGCCAGCAATGATCCACCCTTGACGGTTGGGGGCTGCGACTTGAGGTCCCATGATAGATCCTGCTCATAGTCTAAGCGTAGGAAATCAGGCGTGTCGTCAACCATTGCCTGGGCCGGTGCTGGGTCTTCCCCAAAGAACCTCTTCATCTTCGAGGGGTCGCCCTTGCGATAGTTATTCGTAGTAGAGGCATCGCCTTCGGTGAATGATTGTGACTGAAGAGGCAAATTTGGCCGCAGCAGGCCCCTCGACTCGGTGCGCTGGTGTGGCCGTTCATATGGCATCGTGTCCCTCCTAATCGCCGGCTCCCGTTGCAGGGCCTCCTCACGCACTCGGCTTTCTGCTTGTTGCTGCAGGTTGATTTGGACCTGTTCCGAGAGAAGCTGCAGCGAGAAGCCAATATGTGACGAATTCGTTTCCAGTGCTCTCGCACATTGCCTGACATATTCCAGCCTTTCCTCCAGAGCCTGGCCCCGAACTTCAGACCACTCGTCGGCCAGTGGACCGGCCACAGCCTGGCACCCCAAGAGAAGATCCGATATATTATCGTACAAGCTCTGCTTGTTTGTGCTGAAATCAGACAGTTGCGGAGTCTGGAAGCTGTTGCCAAGCGACGAGAGATCGATTGACTCTATCATTGCGATCCAGGGCTTAAACATCTCCAGGACTTTCCCTCCGGCGGCGCAAACATTATTCCCGACAACTTCGTGCTTGAATGGTGTGACGACCTTATCGGCCACAACCAGGTTCTTGTCCAGCTCTCGTATACTAGATACGAGCATCCTCTTCAGCTCATCTAACCTCTCCAGAAGTTTCCCGTCGAGGACAGCCGTTGGTTCGATCACTCCCTCCTCATCTTCAAGGAAGTTGGACGTGATAGGATCCCGAGACCCGAGGCCGTTATTTTGCCAACTCCCGCCTGTGCTAGAGCTAATGACGAAGCCTGGGAACAGTCGCGGTATATCCTCGCCTCGCTGTTGCCTCGCGACCTCGACATAGCTGAAGACACCTAGTAGGACGCCGTCCGCTTCTTGTAGACACTTCTGGATAGACTCGGCGTTGGGCCAGTCTGCAGCGGCGATGTGGGAAGATATTACGAGCTTTGAGAACTTTGACATCATGTCGCGGAAGTGGGGGTAGAGAGCCTTGTTAGTGGAGATGATCGACGGCTGGCCGGAGTGGTTGTCGGTGGTGCCGGACCCCGCCGCTAAAAGGAGGCGAAGGTGGTCCGAGATGTCTTCCGCCCTCGCAACATATTCGGATCGGCTGCCATTTGTGATAGCATCGCGATAGCGATCGATAGCTTTTTTCATATTCGTAACCAACCGGCTCCAGGTAAGAGGTGGGGTGGTGCCGTCATCGAAGAATGATCGGGGAATTGTCGCGGCGGTGGGGAGGTTAAAGGAGGCGCTGGTAAAGGCAGTCGCTGATGCTATCATAGGCGTTTGGCTGAGGGCGCCGTTTATCGCGAATGTGTCGCTGCGTCCCCTGTTTATAGGAGATTGGCCGTTTATGGAATCCATGGAGATAGATGGGGATATGCCATCTTTTGTTTGAGAAGGGCGCGCACCGGGCTATGATATCCGGGGGTAAGTATTCAGTGGCACGGGAAAATCCGGGAGGGGTTTCTCACCAGCGAACCTCGAGACGCGTTCATGAGAGCTTCGCCCTCGAGTTCTGAGGCTGAGTTGACATCAGATTCGTCTTCTTCGTCCTGCGTCAAGCCCCGCGCCATCATCTCCGGCGGCGGCCTTGTCCTGTCTGGTACATTAACATTCATGCGATCCCGGGGGCCTGTTTCGGAGAGCGACGAGGGCGACTCCAGTGGTAACTCCATGCTGCTTTCGCCAGTCATAGTATTAAAATAAAATAGCCTGCCATCCGTCGTCGCTTGCGGGATCCAGAAGTCAGCCCTCGACCTGTCGCCATCATTCCCCTCGATGGGAAGACCATCGATATCGTCGTGGTCAGAGGCATCCTCGTCGTCGTCATAACCTTCGTCGTAGACATCCTGATCATCGATCTCGTCCTCAATCGGATCGGTATCACCGCTGTCGTCGAGGCCAGAAAGGTCGTCGGGGTTTGTGATTATTTGGCAGTAGTTGCTGGGAAACCATCCTCGCACACCGTTGATTACGCCGTCCCACCACCCGCTCTCGAGTTGTGTGATGACCTGTATGATGTCGCCTTCCTGGAAACTGAGTGATGTCGGGTCGCTTGATTCATAGTCGTAGACAGCCTAGGGGGTTTGCATTAGTATTGCGAGAGGGGGGGGGGGGGGGGGGGGGCGTCGACGTGTGTACCTTGACATACATGGCACCGGGCGGTGCCGTGGCCGCGACGCCGTTCATGAGTGACGAGTCTGCGGCGAAGACGTCGCGGAAATCACTGGACTGCGATTGCACTGCCTGCGTCATAATCATTTTTGTAATGCGATTCCGGGGAGGGCCCCGAGGGCGTGATGCCGGCGAGTCGCTGGAGTGTGGAGGGCGGAATCGTGCTGGTTTGCCCCGAGGAAGAAGACTCAAAGCCCAGCCAACTCCAAAGACAACGACGAGACAAATCGACGCAGTGGGGGGGGGTTGACCCCGGGCGTGCACGGGCGCCTTGGTGGGTCCCCTGCCTAGTTCGGTCTCGGCCTTGAATCCGCATTCAATTCACACAACGCGTTTATCAAGCCAACCTCGAGCCTTTGAGCCTCCCTCTCCCGCAGACCCGCATCCGCTAAGGCCGCAGTCAGCCGGCCAGGTCTCTTTTTCGCCCTGTCGCCCTGTAGTCGCCCTGTAGGGTCCTGACGACTATTATTGTCTGAAAGGATGCGGACAGTGCAGCACACTTCATTTGTCGACGACCCAACAAACTCGACGGGCGGCAGCGAAGCGCTTGCTCCCATCAGCGGGGATCTGCACGTATCCAACAGCCCCTTGAACGTGAATGAGGTCATCCAAAGCAAGCACAAGGTGACAGGATTGAAGACAAGACGACAGACGTCGACACCTCATTTTGAAAGGTCTGCGTCCTCTCTTGGCGCTTCGGATAGCTTTGCATCTGAGCGACACCACTACACCCCGCAATCTTAGATAACGCACTAACGCGTCTGCCCTAACCGCCAATTGTATCATCTCTTGGAGAAAAGGTGCCCCTTTTATGTCCAGCCAATCACTTGTCCTTAATGACAGTTGGCAATCAGCACAACTCTTGACAGCGCGAACCAGAAGGGCATATACACGTTACCCCTATAACGTCCAAGACGCTAACATGGTCCAGCACAATCACTGTGTATTTTCTTTCGTCTCTCTCTGTATACAAGTCATTTACGATGACCCACTAATGGCCATCGTATTGCACAAGTGTTCAAGTGTATATCCCAGGGGTAAAGTCCTAATCAGACTAACCCAGTTCTAATACATATGGCATACACTCCAGCTCTTGTTTCTTGTTGCCGCGGGCTCCAAAGTCATGGATGAAAAAGAAACAAATAAGCTCCTCGCTGAATGTCATAACTACTTGAGAGGTTGAAACAAGGCCTTAGTGGAAAATAGTGGTATATTTATATACCTCACAGTCTCATTCTCAAATTCCAGGGGCTTATCAAATGTCAGAAATCCTTTTTTCGAGGCTAAAGAGGCCTTTTCGAGCCATCAATATGTATTTTCCTACCCCTGGCGAGCAATGATTGGGAACAATTTATTTGGTCCATTGTATAGAGAACTCATGCGGTATTGTAATCCATGTGCCCCGAGTAGTTGCCTTTCAATGACATTATCAAACGCTATCTTTTCTGCCGAAGGATGTGACCCGCCCCATTTCCAGCCTCGTGTCGTAAATTAGTTGGAAGGCACGAGGGGCGGTTGCTAACAGCTCTGCTGAAAGATAGCCTGATATCGCCTCTGTTCCCGAGCTCTGCTTGCTACAATTGTAGGTAGGTATAGATGCCAGCATCAGGCTAGGTACTAGTAAGGCACCGGGGAGAACTGAAGTATCTGCCGGGTGGTCTGGCACCCTGTGAGCCTGGGGTTACCAAATATTTGAAGCACGAACACTTTCCCGCAACAGCTTGATCCAATTGAATAGTAGGAAGTCTCGACCGCGACCTGTTCCTTCCTTTCTTTCTTGACCCCACCTACCAACTGGTGGCATGATCTAATTGAATTTCAATTTCAATATCAAGCTTCCCTCTCACTTGAAACACAGCAATATTTCGTCTGCACCCAACCGGTCAAGCAACCGATTTCTTCCCATCACGCTGCGCTGCCATGTCTAGCCATGAGTATGCTGCGGCTATTGCCCTGGATGGGCTAGATGGCCGGTGTATTGGCGACACGAGGCCTGGTTTCAACGGCCCAGGTAGCGTAGCTGTTGTTTTCAACATTTCCACACTTGCCCTCCCAGAGCTAGACCCATGGCTTGGTTTTACTCTCCTTGTCCCTTTGGGTTCCGACAACGAAGACACCGGTTTCGGCGTTAAATTCGAGCCTGACACCAAGAACGGGAGGGTGAAACTCGCGGCCCATCACCACATCAACGTAAGTGTTGCATCATCCAACTAAAGTGTCTGTTTGACGCTCTTCTTTGTTATCTTTCCTGGATAGTTTGGTGAAACTCGAAGCCGTTCGGTGAGCTTCTCGAGGAAGCATATACGATGATTCCGGGGCTCTGTTAAATTTCGAGTCACTAAGCGGCATTTTAATACTGATCCATGACCTTAGATCAAATTTCCTCGCGGAAAATGCGGCATCACATTTGCCAAGGTTGGCGCAAACGACCCCCTTCCCCTAGGCTTGCGAAGAGTTCCCAATTTATCGCGCGTGGAGGCCAAACTACACCAGGGCGCCTTCGTCAAAGTTGAAGGATTCGGCATGCCATTCGCCCACCATGGGAAACTGAGCGAAGGTTGGATCAACGACGATCTCACCCTTTTCGGCGAAACTCTTCTCCGACTCCTGCAAAGGCGTAGCTATACATTTCTCGTTAGCACCCATGCCTCGATTCTGGAGAGAGCGTTTAACCGTGGACTTCCCCCGCCAGTCGATTATCCCTACGGTGATGATCACTCCTGGAATCTGGAAAGATATCGGAGAGTCATTCCGGCCGCCGAGGTATGTACATATGCTTGAGCTCTACCCATGTATCTTCCACTACGTGAATTGTACTTTCTATCGTCCTAAATCCGCTTTTCTTGCTCAAACTCTGCCGGCGGAATTCGTCGCTGACATCAGGCTGCCTACCCATAGAGCACGGTGCAGTATAATCCGGCTTTCGCGTTCAAAAACGACAATGCACACCTTGCGTGTGTGACACAGGGTCAGGTTCAGGAAATATTCTGGCTCAACGAGACAGTCAGGGAGCTGCGGGCGACGAAGTTGCCAGCATATTTCGTCCCGCTAAACATTCGAGGTCCCTCCGGGACGAGCCAGTTTTTTGCCATCATCTATCGAACCAACGAATTTGTCGAAAGGTATAAAGATCATTGGAGTCGCGTCGTGCAAAAGGAATACTTGCACCTAGTGCTCCATAAAAACTGGGACGCCAGTGTCAATGACACCAAAGAGTCCAAACAAGACCAAGACGGCAGTGGAAAATGGCCCAGGAAGTTTCAGGCGCAAGTTATACAATTTCCAGAACATTTCTCTGAGCTTACGAAGCACAACACCGGGGCAAGCCAGTACTGTCGTTTCATTCTCGCGGTCCGCTGTCCGCGCTTGAAGGAACTACAATACTTCAGCAAATCAAGCAAGGCACTCTCAGCCTTGAAGGTATGGCAATGAAGTGTGATACTTCCCCGACGAAGTGCTGACAGAAACGCGCAGAATAGTGAAAAGCAATAGAATTGTGTTTCGCTCTCTTTCGATATTGGCCTTGATGATGTCAAACGCAAGGTCAAGGCTGTTTGCCAATTTACGCCTGACGCGGCCCCTTTACCACCTGCTGGCTACAACGAGGAAATTCGAATGCGGATTCATCGAGATCTCGTGTGTGGTGGGACGGGTCTCTATGATATCCTTGTGCCCAGACCAGACATGAAGATCGTATCTCAGATGATCGGCCAACCAGACACTCTCGAGATATGCCAGATTCGGTCTGTACCGGCCGTCAATTTCCTCGACATACCGGACAAGAGTCTCGTCGATGCTCTTGTACTGGAGGCCATTTCAGAAGACGTGGAGCGTTACCGAACGTATCTGAGCAACAGACCGTTTGGGTTGGGCCTCATAGCCGCCCCTGTAAGTAATTCCCAAGGTCTCGGAAACCACCTCACGTACGATTAGAAATGTGTTTAATGCGTGCTTTCCAGGGTGGAACGGGCAAGACGACAGCGTTGTGCGAGGCGACTCTTGCCATGGTGTTCAACAGTAACATCCGAAAAGTTTTCGGCTCGGGCCCTACCCACGTGGCGGTTAGCAACTTTGCTGAGCGTCTATACTGCAGAGGGGCTGTGGTTGTTGACCGATGCAACGTGGAAAAAAGGGGGACCGAGACTCGGGTTCGCCGTCCCCTTGTCGTCCGCGGGCAACGGCTGGACCGCGAGGTTGAAGCCTTCATCAATGTCCTGAAGTCTGACAGTGCAGATGATAGCGCTGTGGCTTGTCTCTCCTGGACTCCCACTTCGAATTGGACGTATGCCCTCTCGCCTGTCAATTGGCTACTGGTGACAATCGGTTCTGAAGCTGCTAGGAGAAGCACTACTAAGCACGCCGTCGTCAACCTCCACCCGGATGACAGCAAATTCCTCCATGACTTACGAAACGAGATGGACCAGGACGAATCCTGGAGCCGATTTTTTCAGGTGGTTCGAGGCGAAATTGACTGGCAACAATATAGGCTGGGTGAAGTCATTGAAGACAACGAGATCGAAAAGTTACTCATCCGTATCATCAGTAATGCCGATGTTGTTTTGACTACACCTGGCACGGCCATCTACCCAACCTACTCCCAAGTCAAGCTCGGGGCCAAAGGCATCGTGGTTGATGAGGCCGGCTGCATGAACCGGGCTGACCTTTATTCGATATGGGGTAACACACTGCGGCCACTATTCATGGCCGGTGATATAATGCAGGTATGTGGCTCTTGGTTGCTTACCTCTTTGGGCTGTCTTGAGCCGGCTCTTGAGTATCATTTGCGCCTCCAAGGAGTTGCCGTGTGGCGAAAAGAAAGTAACTAACCAATATATTTGACAAGCTACGACCTGCTTCTTACGAGCCACGCAACAAGTTCAGGGTAGACGCGCAGATGTCCGCACTTGAGTTCTTCCAGGGCGCTGGCTTTCCAGTCTACCGTCTACGCACTCAGCTGCGGATGTGCAACGGCATGTTTGACCTCGCGAGAAACCTCGTTTACAAGGACGTTGAGATGAAGTACGGCCCTTTCAGCAGCATCGACCAGCCTCAGCATGCCATTGGCCGCGCCTTCGAAAATTGGTTGATCAATACCTGCAACTTCTCGGACCTGAAACCATCCGAAGTGGGCACCTTGGAACCGGTCTGGATGCATACTCCTGGCGCATATGTTGGGCAAGCCGGCACCTCGAGGTTCAGCCCAAACCAAGTCGATGCGGCATTAGAATTACTCTCCGACTTCGTTCGAGGCACCGGTGTCGATGCCTCGAATATCGTAGTCATTGCCCCATACAAACCAAACGTCAACTACGGAAACCGACAGTTGTTCGACGGATGTTACCCAGCGCTAACCAAGATGCCACCGCTGCTGACAGCGGATTCGTTTCAAGGCCGCGAAGGCCAGATGGCGGTGGTGATCTTCGGCACTTCGAGAGAAACTGGACCTGGATTCACCAGCGATGAGAATCGCCTAAATGTGATGATAACGAGACAACAGTCTGCGCTACTCATGGTTGGCGATATGGGCGTCACGGGACTACTGAACGACTCGAAGGACTTTGGGACTTTCAAAAGCGCCTCGAAATTCAATGCAAAAGTGTTGCACGAGTTGTTAAAAATCATGATCAAGCGTTCCAGATACTTCAAAAAGGAGGCCAGCGGGGGACAGGTTGACACGAGGTTCGCGGCAGATTTTGACTGGTTTTGAATGGGTTCTTTTACGCGTATCTACCAACCGGCATCTGCGTTTCGGTGTGCCCGAGGGTACTCGCATCGCGATGGAAGATTTGAGGGACTAGATGTGTTGGGCGTGTTGCTAGACCAATGAGCCCACCCCTTGTTTTGAGAATTGGGATGTGATTCAAGTCATCATTCTTGAGTTGTGCAGGTGCAAATAGAAATAGTAGCTGAATCAAGCCATGTATCATACGCTCGTTACCTCGGCTCGCCGTCCTTGAATGGTTGCTGTGTAAGTCAACAGAGTGACACACCTCTCAACAAATCTGCGCGGTGCCCTAGTCATGATCTCCTGAAATGTGTGGACAGAGAATGAACTTGATTCTCGTAGGGTATATATATACTCGACAGACTCGTAAAGTCGAGTCCAACTTTCCGTGGTTCATACAAAGGGACACAACCTAGGCACTATGGACGCAATCCTCCAACACCAACTTTTCCCATCCGCGCATAACATACCCAACCAGCCAGCCAACCCCCCTACGTTAGATGGTATTCTCAAGATTCGATTTTGGGGCACTCAGCCCCTGTATACCTACTCAGCCCACCCAAAAACCTCGCTAATCGCCATGGTATTACACCTCACACCAGCCAAACTAACCACGATCCCCACGATATCGACGACCAGCAACGCCACGGCGGCCGTCATAAACTTGGGGCTAAACACGCGGTACAGCATCAGGTGTCTCCTCAACCACCCCGCCCACGCCATCGTGGCCAACGCCTCCACGGCATAATACGCGACGAGCACGCCGAGCGCGCGGCTGACGCGCTCCAGTAGGCCCTTCTTCTTTGGGCCCACCTTCCACAAGACGAGCAGCGGCACAGCCGTGGTGGCCACGATCTGCCCGGCAAAGGTGTTCAGCGCGACGGCGAGCGGACTCCAGGGGTAGCGCAGGGTGAAGAGGGGGATGAAGGCGCTGTCCCACTGGATGCTGCTGAGGACGGCCTGGTGGCCGGTGGTGAAGAAGTGGAAGGCGCCGAGGACGGCGAGCATGACGGGGCCGATAGGGGAGGCGGTGAGGGCGTTGAGGTCGAGGATCTCGGCGAGGGAGAGGATCTGCCAGGCCATGAGGGCGAGGGCGCCGCCGCCCATGGGCTTGGAGAGGAGGATGCAGGCGCCGAGGATGTTGAGCGGGAGGAGGAGGTAGCGGGCGCCGTGGGCGTTGCCGTAGCCGAGCACCGTGACTTGAGCGTGGCCCGCTCGTGTGGCGGAGGTTATGATGGAGACGCAGGGAGGCGCCCAGACAAAGGCGGTTGTGCCGGCCACGAGGGCTAGGCTGAGGACCGTTTGGGCGGTGTAGACGCTGAAATTTTTGAGCAGCTTGTCTGGGATACCATCGATCCAGTTGCCGTTGCCGACGGCGTCGAGGGCCCAGTAGACGGCTGACATGAAGAGCCCGGCGCGGAAGGCGTAACTGATCCAAGTCGGGGCCATGCCTTCGTAGGATCGCGTGGGCACGAGGTAGGCTTTGACAATGGACGGAAGGATCAAGACAACAAGGAATGGTATGGCCAGCTGCCAGGGGGCTGAGGTTGAGGATGTTGCTGACGCATAGTATGTCGAGGTGCAGTACGGCATCTGCTCTTCACGACAGAGCTTAGAGAAGGATGCGAGGCGGCCGAGCAGGACGAAAAGGACGGAGTGGTAGATGCTTAGATACCGATCTGCGAGTGACGGCAGCCTGAGCGCGAACAAGGCGGTGACGAACCCAAATGTCGTGATAAAGAACACGAGGATTGAGTCTTCCCAGATGGTGTACGAATTAGAAGCAAAGCCGATAGACTGGCTCAGCGTGAAGACCACAGCCATCCAGCCCCAAAGCGTCCTCGGTACGAGCCTAAACAAAGTCTCTCTGGACTCAAAAAGGGTCACCATGACGGTCGCAATGCTCGTCAGGGCCGCGAACCCAACTCCACGGTGGTAGTCACCAACTCCCGAAAGATAAGCTTGCAGCAGACCACCCCCTAGAACAGGCAAGGCCCCAAAGAGGGCAGCAGAAACCATGCGTTTCTCAAGGTCCTCACCGGGGGATGCTTCTCCCTCGGCCTTGAACCCCTGCATCTGTAGACTTTTCTCAGCAGCATCTAGTTCCGGGTCATCTATTATGTCGTCATCGTCATCCTCGCCTCTGGAGACGTAAACGAGAAGGGCGACGACCCCCAAGGCCATGATGACGATGCCAAGGATCATGTTCTTGAGATCGAATCTCGCCCATAGGCTCTTGCAACGCTGTAGCGTCTCTTGCTGATAGGCAGCAAAAGCCGAGTACACAGCAGCCCAGTCAGGTTTATTCTTACCCTTGGTATCAAGCACAAGATCCTCAGCCTGGTTCCAAAGATCGGTAGGCGAGCCAGGGGTTGTGGCCTGCTCGATATTTCGAGCCGCAAAGTACGATGCCTGGTAGCGCTTGAGGCCAGCCGCTGCAGTCCTTTCGGCGGCGGCTAGGTTGCCCCAAGAATTGCCTGCTGGACCGGAGAAGGCCTCCTCGATTGGCCTACCGAGGTTATTGTACGGGATGGGGATGCCCAGCAGCAAGGCCAAGGTGGGAACCAGGTCGATTTGGTTGACGGGACGGGTTTTGGCAGTAGACGGGGGTGTCACGAACTCTGGCTTTGTCCTGCCAAACACAGACCTCGAGGAGTACATCCACACAGCTGACTCGATTTCCTCGTCGCTCTCGCCACCGTGGTCTCCCTTGCTGTCCATTCCGTGGTCACCCATGACAATCAAGAGGGTATCGTCATCGATCGTTTCAGCCAAGTCCCGCACAAACGTGTCCATCTGACGAAGCTTCTTGGTCATCTCCGGGTGGTCGGGGCCGTAGCGATGACCAGCGTGGTCAACGCCCAGGCAGTGGCCGATGAGAAGGTCCCACTCACTCGTCCTGCCCATCAGCGGGAAAATGTGCTCCACGACGCCGTTGTCAACGGTGTGCAGGTCCCAGACATTGAAGCTGTCGTAGGGCCGGCTCAAGTTCCCCTCAAAGTATCCCGGGAAGAGCGCATCCCACGTGTCGTCGCCTAGGTGGACGATACGCTTCCCGGCGTCACGGAGCTGCATCAGCAAGTTGTCCTCCTCGATAGCGGTGCCAGAGAAGCTGCTTCCTACGTCGACAAAGGTGGGCAGGGTGCCAGTCGTGAGCCCCTTGAGTCGCTGCAGGGTCGCAGTCGGGGGGTCTGCAATGAAAGGCCGTAAGAAGGCGTTGTTGGGTGACCGTATAGCCGCGTCATACATGAACGGGAAGGCGTCGTGGAACGCCGCGTCGTCGCCGACGGGGACGGTGAAGTCGTAGCGCAAGGCATCAATCAGCACGATAACGGCGCGCTCAAACGTCTTCGGGTGCCAGCAGCCACCGTCCACGGTGCCCTTGCCCTTCCATGGCGGCAGGATGTGTATGGGCGAACTGCTGATGTTCAGCGTCGGTGGGGCGTCGCAGATCGACTTCTCGTCCAGTATGAGGCGCGTCAGCAGGAAGCCGCTGGTAAAGTAGGCGATGCCGACCAAGTGGATACATAGCATCCAGATCCAAAAGCCCACGGTCCACAGCCAGCGGGTCTCGTAGCTCTTCTTGCGCGCCGCCTCCAGAGCTTCGCGCTGGCGCTCCCTGAGGGTAACGTGGCGGTCGTGGTCGGCCTCGCTCGCTGCCTTTGCTTGCTTCGCCGCCGCGTACTGGGAGGAAATCGGTTTGTAGTCGAGCGGAGGAGGGGCTTTGCCTTTGGTGGGATTTGGTGGCGGCATCGAGGCTAGATTCTTGGTTGAAAGAGGGACAAGAAGGGAAGAGAGAAAAGGAAGTAAAATCAAAGGAAAAAAAGGGGCAACGTGTGCTGATCAAGAAACCACAACGGCCGTTGGGCTCATGGGCGATCAATGTAAGGCATACGAAGAGACGAATGCGCCATTTTGAAAAGAGTTGGGCATTCGAAGTTGTCGTGTCAATTTAGCTACTTTTCGCGACTGTGCCCATGTGGTCTTGAAGCCCTCCACTCCATGCATCTCCACAAGCTTGGCAGTTGGCACCCCTGTCACCTAGCGGCAGGTCCAAGCTTCATCAATGACATGGGCCCCTTTTCGCAACGGGCTCAGGGGAGGGTCCGAAGAAACCACTATGGGCAAAGGCGACTCTGAATACCGATTTTTTTTCACCACAAAAAAGGCTCAGTCAGCTAAATTGAAAATAGGATAGTCAATTTTGTTGGAACGGCCTTGAAGCACAGCTGCTTGACTTGTTGCTCCGAGACTGTGGAGAGCCTTGTTTGTCTCCGAGTCTGCCGGATACAAAGTCCTTTGCCATGTTCCGGGCCCTGAACCGGATTTCAACATCCATACCTCCTTCAATCACGATCGAAACCTCCTCCATAAATATCACAAGCACGGTGATGGTCCGCCTGACGCTGTAGAATCCACCACGACAAAGTCGAGGGTGGCGTAGTAATTATACAATACTAGAATACGGGTATACATCGTGCAGGTATGTCTAGTACAAGCCCTCAAAGCTGCTGTTGATCGATGGCATCGCAACAAATAAGTTGGCCGCCTGTGTCCTGCGCATAAATGACCCACCACCAAACCGACCAAAACGTCCCCAACATCGAAGACTCGCTCAAATGTGCCGGTGGCTAGGGTATCGTAGAACCAGGAAAAGGATATGTACAGGAGCATCTGGTAGTGTCGTGTAGATAGATGCCCCATCAACCCCGTCTAGCCCACCCACCAACAGCTGCCCATAACCCCTTGAACAGATGGCTTGCTGGAACGCCACCACCGCGGACGGTCCTCCACCGTCAACACATGAAATTAGAATTTTCAACAAGAAAGCAAGCCAGGTCCAGGCCATGCGGCGCGAACTCTTTTGTTCCCCTGCCCGCGTCGTCGCAACGCCGCGCCATCAAAGGTCGTAAAAAATAAAAATAAAAGAATCCCGCAAGTGCCAAAAAGATGAGAAAAGAACGCAAGCACCGCGCAAAACTACTTCCCCGTCAATTTCTTAGGGGGAAGCCGGCAAAAGGGCGTCGGTGTAGCATGTAAGTACAGCCTTCTAGCGGTATTCCTTCTCGCGCAGCCCGCCGATCTTGTCAATGTCGATGGCGTAGAACTGTGACTTGCTCTCCTTCTCGTACGCCGGCAGCTGCTCATCGTGGAGGGGCTCGAGGCCAACCGTGGTGTCGCCAACGCGGACGACAACGACACGGCCGCTCATGGGGCGGCCTTGGTCATCCTGCTCGTCAGGAAAAGTGATGTGAATTTCGGGCACGTTGTCGGGCGAGTGCGGCGGCTGTTGCGGGTTGGCCAGCATCGGCTGGCCGTCCTTGCTGAAGACAATGACGCTCGACCGTCCATTGCCTGTCTGAATTGTCAGACGTCGGTGGTTGCCTGTCCGCTTGACTTCGTGGTATTGCGGTAGCGTCGAAGAGGCCATCGCCATCCTCTTTGTGCGTGCCCGCCGCACCAAGATGAGGAGGGCGAATGATACCAGGCCAATGAAGATGAGCACCAACAGGGCAATCATCAGGTTGACCACGTGTGAGTTGTTGGTGCCGGGCTCCACCACTGCCTCCCGAGGGTCGTCTCGGACCATGATCCGTGAAGATTCCATCGCGGATGAAATGTTCGTAATGAGTGTGATGTATGATATGTCTCAAGGAATGTATGTGTTTGGTTGTGCGACTGAACGCGTTATCGGATCGGTGTTCCACAAGGGATTCTCGAGTTGGAGTAGTAGTTATGTTTTGTTGTCGTCGTGAAAGACTGCGTCACATATGAAAAATGACCGGACGGAATCGACTGAAAGAATGAAGTCGATACCAGATATCCTCTAGTTCCCGGAATGAAGGGAAAACGAGAGTGGAATGGAAAAAGAATGACGGGGAAAGAACAACAGTGAAGAGTTTTCCCTTGAACTGCGTCGCCGACGAGGCCTGGAGAGTTGAAGAAGAAGAGGAAAGGGCCCAGAGGTGGGCAGGTTCCTTCAAGTTGTCTCGGCGCCTGCTTACTCGCAGCAATTGTGCCTGGCGCAGCACCGTTTTCCCCTGAATTGGGATGAGGTCCCCCACCTCATTCAAGGTCTGTGCCAATCACCGGATGCAAAGCGAGACTAAAAGCGGGTCTAATTCAACGTCGCAGGGGTGGCTGGCGGCTGCTATCGACCCCTACCATACCTAATGACTGGATCCTGCTCTTAGGTGGCAGTGTTATGGACGAGCTCAACAAGCTTGGACGCTTTCCTTTTGAAGAGACTGGCCATTCCTCGCTTGCCAGGCGGCAGGGGCAGAGAGCAGAGGCATAATGGCCATCTTATTACTGGTGGAGCGCGCGACGGGAGCCTCCTCGCATTGCAAACTTCCCCGGGTTTGGTCTTTTGTTTATTCATAGGACCTGGTATTCCCTGGTCTTCTACCCG
The DNA here is from genome assembly GCA_033439745.1 of Lasiosphaeria hispida. NCBI lineage: Eukaryota > Fungi > Ascomycota > Sordariomycetes > Sordariales > Lasiosphaeriaceae > Lasiosphaeria > Lasiosphaeria hispida. Next base: position 4,462,219 of record JAUIQD010000003.1, read on the forward strand.
CCAACAACTTTTGGGGTTTCTGCTCGATGATTCTTCACTACAACCTGACCAACAAACATACTGCTGACCTTATTTAGCTCCACCACTCTATCCCCCATTCTGCCGCCCCTATTGCTCCAGAGCCCCTTCAGAGCCCAGGGTTGCATCACGCTTTAGTCGCATCCGGGCATTGTTGTTCCTGCTGCCGAATCTCTGGTGAGCCGGTGCGCGGTGCGCCGGAAGACCTGCCAAGTTTGCTCCCGGCGATTCGCTGTCAGGCAGGCGCTGGTCTGTCATTGGCAGCGGCGGTAACACGGAGGCCGTGTCCAGAGGAGTGCCAACGATGCGGCCCCGCCATGCTGCCATGTTCACCGGATGCGCGGGGTACGGACACTTTCAGCCTGTCCCGAGTCGACTCCTACTACCGCTCTAGGAGACTAGGAGATGGGTTAAAAGTCCTCTGCGCCTATTTACGCTGCCGATTTGTGTTGATACAACTCATTCGCCCGATTCGCATCACAGCTGCTTCTGCCTGGGTCACGCCGTGGGCGAGTGGCACTTCGACAGCGGCCTTTCCTGTCGAGCACCCTGAACAGGAGCAAATCTGCAGGAGTGAGTCAAACAGACTTGCACCGACTACTTCCAGCCGAATCTTCTCTTGTGTATCTCAACCCCGCCGGATCAGCTTCCGGTGCGTTGTCAGATTCGAAAGACATCCGCCAATGACAGAGGAAAGAACTTGGAGAAGCGGCGTCAGGAGCAACCACGGGTGCGATACTCCTCTCCCCTTTCAGCAGATCAATGCCGGACAAATATTTCTCCCAACATCACTTGTCAGATTTTGAACAGAAGGATATAACTCCACGGCAAAAATCACCAGTGTGAGCTGAGGCAAGATGTTTTGTATTCTGTCATCCACTGCTCCAGGTGGCTTGGGTGATGAATCCCAAATGCGTTGTGGCAACCAATCGGTAGTCCACACGATCTGCGGTCTCACCCCAGCTTCTTCGACATACACACCGGGAACAGAGCATGCAGGCAGCCGTGGCCGTGTCTCGATGCTTGGGATTTATCGTTGTGGTCGCCGGGTACAATAGTGGTGACACCTATCTCTGTGGGGAGTGCTGGTACACGACGGCCTTGGACTACAACACAAGATGTCTTCTCTCAAATTAAGCGCCGCAGAGACACCGAGCAGAGCAAGGCTCCCGTCTTGGCATGCGCATTTAAGTCTTCACATCTCGAGCCTTGCTGGCCAAGCACAAACTTTAGAGGGGCGGGATATCATGACACTCACTTTGGCTATCCATGACTGTGTTGACAGCGTCTACAGAATTTTCGCCCCACTTGGCCACTGGGCAGCATACCTCCTCGTAGATATGCCGTTTTCGGGTAGCCTTCCAAGCGGCTCGCGTGCTTTCCTTCTCATCTATTTATTGAAAGGCTAAGGTCACATATCAGATATGAAGGCATGTTGTGTTGGTTTGCGCTTTTGATCTACTAGCTTGACCCAAGGTATGAATGAGACTGAACCTCAAGTACCTGAACTGCCGAGCTATCCGCGCCATCTAGTGAGTGGATTGTGAGGCTTCATAACCCAGTCTAGAGAGGGCCGTGACCGGCGGTCTGGCTGGTAGGATGAAGGCAGGCAAGGCAGTTGAGCCACGGGGCTCGGCTCCGATCGAGCAAATCAGCATCGAGGTTCCAATCCGACCAGTCAGGATCGACTGCCTATACGTCTACCACCTTCAAGACAGGCTCGACAGGCTCAATTTTTCTTGTGGGTCTTGAAGGATTCAAAGATGCTCTTGGAGTTCGGCGGCGGTAATGAACATGTTTTGCAGGTTAATAGAGCACCCGGTCCTCAGCCTTGCCGTCCGCATATTCGGTATCAGCCAACAACACGCCCGGCATCGAGCCAGTCCCATCTTTTCGGGTGCCCACCCTGTATGGACCTTTCAATTCATATGGTTGCCTTTACAGTGCCAGCCATGGGGCCGGAGTTTGTTTTAGGATTCTACCCGCCTTTGCTCTTGAAACGCCGCCGCCGGTGAAGGTTTGGCTACACAGTACTCTGTCCCTACCTCAGGGTACGACATTATAATCACTAGCCTGGAGGCCAGGACAGTCCCACACAATGCTGTCATCGTTCGGGGACTAGTGTCGCTCTCGCCTCGCCCTCCCTGAGAGCGCGAGGCAAAAGTGCAAATCGAGACTAGACTGGAAGGTGCGAGAACCCAAATCGCGGCCTAATTCGACAATGTTAGATTTCTCTGAGATTCTCGCATGTTTTGGGCGTCGTGATCGGGCGGCTGTGCTTGGAGCCTAAGCCCCTCTCCCCATATGTGGGCAAAAGGGATGCAAATAGTGAACCTGAGGGATCCTAGTCGTGGATCGAGGGGTGGAAAGGTGGGTAGCACTAACAAGAGTGGCTGCGCTTGCCCCTCCTGAAACAGCGAATGCCAGACATCGGGCGGTGTGACGCGGGAGGCAGTTTCTCTTACCCCAGATTCACCGACTTTGGACTTTGCTGGAAACACTAAGCTCGCCGTTCTTGGAGGACGGGCTGATTTGATGTGATGCTGATTTGATACCTTACCTCGCACTCCTACACCCACCTGCATCCACCTCGGCCTTTCATGGCAGCGGGAAATGAGGACATTCCTCGCGCCCGCCAGCGACTCAGGCGCGGATTCCCATTCTGCCAGCCGTATGTTAGCGATCCGTCCCATTACTCCTCTCCCTTGCCTTGCAGCCTGCGTCCTCGACCCGACACAGTCAAGCGACATATTGATTAAGCCGCTGGTGACCAGATGGAGCGGCAGAGAGAAGGCTGTCTTGCCTGCGTTAATTGGGCTGCAGGGCTGTACCTCAATGGCGTCAGATAACGCCAGATTCTGCCCGATTTTTAGTTCTTGTATACTTGGTACTTTCATGCACACTGGCGAGTCCCGCACAGGCAGGTTCGCTGTTCCATTTTGAGCTGTTAGTAAGGCAAGTTCAAGCTTCTGTTGCCTGTACATACATACAGACGCAGTGGATTTTTCCTGTCCCTGTGTGCAATGCCGCCCGCCCCCGAGCAATCCGTTGGCGGTGCTCCAATCTCAGGCTGCGTCCTACCACCGCAATATCGCTGAAAGGGGAGCTCTGCGCTTTTGCCTGCCTAGTACCTGGACAGGACTCGCGCTTTTGCCCGTCAGCCAAGTGGGTGGTTGGTCTCCGTTGGCCTGTCGCTTTGCTCTGGGCAGTGTTTACGATCAGTGAACAATGATGCAACTGTGCGATGATGCGCAGCACACAGAATTTCCGGACGGGCTGAGACTACAAGATCTCCTACTTTCGTTACAGTTTGTCGCTGTTTTCGCCCAAAACAACAGCTTGGCTCCCTTTGACTGACGCCTGACTCAATAAATACACACGAGGTGACGGTCACTCATCGGCCATCGGCCAGGCCAAGGACTACTGCTCTCTGCTGTTCCGAATATAACAACAAAAGTGTTTAGTTGCTTTTAGCCCCAACTACCAGGGGACGACCAGGGTGAGAGGCGGCAAAAGAACGCTAACCATCCACGGTCGCGGGTCGAATCGGTCGAGTCGCCAATCGCTGATCGCTGATCGCACATGGTCTGGGTATTTCGGCCGCAAGACGTCCAAGTTTGACATCAAACGCCAAACACCAGGCGAGCCTAGGAGCCTGGTCAACCAACACCACTATTTGCCGGCGGGAGACACTGTGCACAGTACGCAGTAAATCAGATCACCGTGGGAAAGTCGGGAAAGTCGTGGGAAGCAGTGGCTGGCCGCCGCACCGTGCAGTTGCTTCTCCACCCCCCTCCACGAGCTCCCAACCAGACACCTAAGGGAGGGGGCCATTGTCCAGTATCCCGCGATTACACAGCGTTGGGGATTGCGATAACACAGAGGCAGGCGGTTGCGATTCTTGCTGTCCCCATTGTTCCAAGGGCTGCTGTATCACCATACGGCTCCGGCTAGCTGCTCATCTGCTCGCTTCGAGACTCACTGGCCCCCGAAGCAGCGATTTCGTTGGCCAAAGGGAAGCGACGTTCGTCCTCCTGGCGTGCAGAGCAGACAAGACGAAGACGCCGAAGGACTGCACCCTTCTACCCTGATAGCCAACAGCACACACTCTGCACACCCTCTTCCTGCCACCGACCCTCGCCCGAAAAGCACGGAAGCGCGAGACCCCCGTCCGCGAGCCGTACCCCGGGACTGACTAGCTAAGCGTCTCTCGTTGACGCAGCCAGCTTCACACAACACCAGCATCCAACAATCCCCAGCACATTATCAAGACAATTCGGCCAACGTGAGATCGCGCGCGCTCGGGGAGTAGACTTAGGGCACCCCAAATTCAAGTCCTCTCCGCAGGTCCCTCCACCATCCCAAAAACAAAAACTCCAACCAGACGTTTGACCCTTGCCAGCTGCTGTTCGTCCTCATCTGAAGTCGACAGTTGATCGCGTGCGTTGTGGCCTGAAGCGACGTCAAGAGCTCCTGCTGGGCACCCGACCCCTGTAAGTTCGCGCCCTAAAAAAAGGCCCCTGGGCAGCGGAGGTCACGACTCTCCACCAGGGTCCCCCACAAAACTTCTTTTTTGGGGCACTGGGCACCCCCCCTCGAAGGCTCACAGAGACACACCCACCCACCCGCACCAGCACCCACACTCCCATCGGCCGTCCTGGACCCGTCGTGGACTCGTAAGGTACCCCGGTCCCTGGTCTAAGTCGTCGGCCTGGCTCTCTGACTTGGACGCACCAACGCACCAGCACCCTCCCTGCCGGTGCTCTCTCGCGGCCTCGAAGACGCCAGGACGCCAATCCAAGCCAATCCCATCCCGTCGCGAATCCCATCCCAGAAAAGCAAACCCCTCCCCCGGCCCGCTGCTGGCTCACGCTGCTCCGAGTGAAGGGCAAGACAGCCATCCCTTGACCTCAGATCTCCCGGTCTCCCTTGAACATAGAACTGCATTCCTGTCGACCGTCTCGCCCTGCCGCTCCCTTCGCGCGCACACGCCGACACGCTGATCGCGTCTCTCTGCCTTCTTTTCTACTTCGCTGCTCCCCCCCATTCTCTGCTGTTGCCTCTTCTCTTCCCCTATTCCATTCCGGGAGCGCGTGCCGCTGCTTCACTCCTCCGCCCAACAACTCCCAGCTCGGCCAGCCGCGCGGTGTGGACGACGCGCATCTCTGTATCAAACCATCTCAAGATACCCGTACATGAAGGGACGACAACTACGTCAAGTGCTAGGTGCTGCATTGACTTGCCCGCCGTTGCCTTATTGCATAATCGGAGGTCGACATCCCCACCCATCTCAGAGATTGGAGAACCTTGTCTGTGAGTGTGAGCTAAAAAAAATAATTAATACATATGGTGAGTGGTTGCATGTTCCATGCTCCATCCCCATACCCGCAATTCGCAGTCAGCAGTTCCATCCAATGTTCAGCTCTCTCCTCTCCACCAGGGCACATTTGGCCCAGTTGTTTCTTTGGGCCGCCTGCACCTCCCTCACGTTGGGGACGGTCCATCCATGGCACGTCCAAGGTTCATGGTTTTAGCGGAGATCGGCCCCCCTCCCCCCCCAATGAGATTGACTTCGACTCGTTGCGGTTCTCATCAGCCTTACCAACTCTACCTGCAACCCATTCATACATTTCTCCTTTACCCCCTCTACCTACCGCCTCCCTGCCCATTTTGTCGTTGACATAAAATCGGGCATGCTGACTTTTTCTTCTTCTGTTTCCCGTAGTCTCATAGACCCTGGCATACATCCGTTTTGCTTCCCAGCGTATATACCTACGGAACAACATAGACTTCACCCGCTCTCCTTTCGCTCAGCGCCACACGAATCTGTCCGCACGAACCTCCCTCTCCCCGCAGCCGTCCAAAATCCTGTGGTCTTGGTAGCACTCCAGCACTGGTAGCACCACCACGGCCGATTCCTTGCGAGCAGGCTTCCGCGCCCTCTCCTGGTTCTCCAAAACCCACGATTGACTGGCCCCCGACCATCCCCTCCCCCGTCGATGACCCCTCCGACCGCGCAGAGACCAACGGGCATAATGACCGTGAGTACTTTGCTGCTGTGTGGCTGTCTTGGCCCATTCTCCCGATATGCCTGCTTGCACTGGCGGCTCTCTGGGTCGCGTGTCGCAAGCCTGCCTAGCGCAGGCTGGAGGCTCTGAAATGCGACCTGGAGACAGACCCCTTGCCCATGCCTACCAAGACCTCTCTCTTCTACCAACTTTGTGTTCCGTTTTGTCGCCCCGATCGCGTTGGCTGTCGTTTGATGCCCAGCTAACATACTCCTCCTACCAGGCTAGAACCAGTCGACTTCCCAACATCGCGCCGATGAATGGGAACGGAACAGACAGGCCGTCACAGGCACTAGGAAATACATTTCCCTCCGCAACAGGCTGGCAAAATACAATATGGGCGAACAACAGCAGCAGCATTGGAAGCTTTGGCAGGCCTGCTGGTGCTAGATCAAATGGTGCGCACGCCCGGCGACGACCATCTCAGGCGCGAGAGAAGCTGACGGGAGCTACAGATTCAAATGAAGCATTTTCTACCAACGCCCCATCAGGCTCCGGCGCTTTAGCTGCCTCGTCCGAAGCCGAGCCATGGGCTGGCCGGTCTGCGCCTTGGAATACCACGGAGGCCGGCCGTAATGTTTCGGGTAATACGTCCCCGAATCGATCTCGGATCGAGGCACCAAACCACGATGCTGCGCCCAACTCCGGATTTTACACGGCAGCCGGTCCGCCAATGCAGGCAGCCATCGGGCAAAGGGGTCCCACCAGGCCCAAGGCAGCGACGGCGTCGGACCCTTCAACAAACGGCTTTGGGTTTTCATACTCAGACCTTCCGGAGGACCTCTTCGATAGTGAGCTGAGGCTCAATGGGTATGCGAATAGCAAACGACCATCGCAGGACACCACATTTTTATCCAGGTTTGGTAGCACCTCGCGGGACCCCCCTACCTCCAGTCATTCTGAGACGGACATGCACGGCCAAACCAATCCCTTTGGTGAATTCTTTGGAGGACAGGCGCAGAATGCCTCGCATTCGCAACGCCCATCCATCACGGGTCCTATATCATTTCCCTCACAGAACAACCGGCCGTATAGTCACGTCGCTGGCCAGCAAGCGGATGACATATCAGTTGAGGAGAAGTTCAGAGCGAGCTTAGTGCTCAATGACATTCAAGGTGGTACCTCGAACGGCATGCCAGCCTTGTCCACATACGGAACTGCGCCCCATCTATCACAATTCAACCCAATGTCCCAGCCTTGGGGCCCAAACGGACCGGCACAGGGGTACCAGGCCGATTTCGCGAAGGAGGCGTTCTCAACTTCGATGGGTTTCGAGAAACGAGGCTCAGTGACGGATCGGAATTCCCCTGCGGGAAGCACGTACCGTGCGGGATTCGGTAGTCCCAAAAGCTTCACGGGCACGCCACAGCCTGTCCCGGATCCGTGGAACAGACCAGCGTCTCGAGACCATAGGATTGCCCCTGAGCCCGAACGGCGCGGCCCTAGCCATCAGTTCCAACCTCCACAAACCGCGGCCTACTATCAGAACAACCTGAACTTTTACAACGCCCACGCCTATCAACAGTACTCTTCGCCGATTTATCCAGACCCGTATCCCGGTAATTTCAGGCATCCTGTTCCTGGCACGCCCGCATATGCCATGGCCATGAACCCGATATATCCTGTTCCGAATGGTGTACCTAGCCGGCCAGGCAAAGATCAGGACCCCGCAAAGGGTGTAAGAAGTGCGCTCCTAGAAGAATTCAGGTCAACCTCGAAGTCGAACAAGCGCTTCGAGCTCAAGGTATGGCCTATCCGGCTTCTACGTCTGCGTTAGCTACTAATTACATCCGCAGAACATCTACAACCATATCGTTGAGTTCAGCGGCGATCAGCACGGTTCACGATTCATCCAAGAAAAGCTGGAGACGGCTAACAGCGACGAAAAGGACCAAGTTTTTCGGGAGATTGAGCCAAATGCACTCCAGCTCATGAAGGATGTATTTGGCAACTACGTAATCCAGAAATTCTTCGAGCATGGGAACCAGGTCCAGAAGAAAGTTCTTGCGGGGGCCATGAAGGGCAAGGTTGCCGATTTGTCCATGCAGATGTACGCCTGCCGAGTTGTGCAGAAGGTGAGATACATCAGCTCTTAGCTAGTGCACTGAACTCGGCTAATCTTTGCAGGCACTTGAGCACATCCTCGTCGAGCAGCAAGCTCTTCTTGTCAGTGAGCTAGAACCGGATATCCTGAAGGTCGTCAAGGACCAGAACGGGAACCACGTCGTGCAGAAGATTATCGAGCTCGTTCCCCGCCAATACATCGGCTTCATCATGGACTGCTTCAAGGGGCGAGTCAGCGAGCTGTCCTCTCATCTTTACGGCTGCAGGGTCATTCAGAGAGTCCTAGAACATGGAAACGACGAGGATAAGGCGGCCATCATGAACGAGATCCACCACTGCACGCAGATGCTAATCACAGACCAATACGGCAACTATGTGACTCAACACGTCATACAACATGGAAAACTCGAGGATCGCGAGAAAATCATTGCCATCGTCATGAGCCAGCTGTTGACTCTCTCCAAGCACAAGTTCGCGTCGAACGTGGTGGAGAAGGCCATCGAGAAGTGCACTCCTGAAACCCGCCACATCATCCGAGAACGGCTTTCGGTGGCGGGGGAGGATCTCAATGGCGCGCTGCCGCTCATGATCAAGGATCAATATGGCAACTATGTCATACGTAAGTCACCTTCCCCACATTTGTTCCCGCGCTGTCCTCTAGCTTCTCGTCCATGCTAACTTGCACACCAGAAAAACTTCTGTCGGTGTTGAAAGGGAAGGAGAGAGATGACTTTGTTGAAGTGGTGCGGCCGGTTGTTATGCCCTTCAAAAAGGTGGTTGCGGGGCGGCAGATTGCGGTAGTCGATCGCCTAATCGTTGCCATCAACACGCCAACGCCTCGAGGCAATCCTACACCGTCCTCAACAGCTCCAGCGTCGCCTACCCTACAAGTCGACATCAACTCAGCTGTTCCCACACCGAATCTCACGATGGGACAGAACAGTCCATCAAGCAGCCCGCCGAGCACCAATGCAAGTGCCGTCGAAGAGTCTGTCGGGGAAACCGTAAAGCGAGCGAGCGCCAAGTTATCCAGCGCTCAGGTGACTGGGAGTCCCGGAGCCGGAGTCGACGCCATTTAGTTGCGGCAAACTCCAGAATCACTGAACTCTTCTCGCTCGCCTCACGACTTTTCAGACGTTGGTTTGTTTTGTTGGGTTCTTCCCTCCGAACCCCGGCGATTCGCTTGGCTTAGGTTGATTCAACGTGTTTCGACGACGATAATGACGCGAATGCCAATTTCCATCGCCGTCGAATGATTCAGAGACACTTCAGCTTCCCTTCAATGGAAAATTGGAGTTGTACAGTGGTTTAAGTCGGGGCAAATATCCTGAGTCGCTTGTCCGGCCCGATTATCTTGTCGATATGGAGTTACGATGGGTAGCTGGCGCACATACATTTGCTGGAAAAGGAACCGACAATTGAACTTCCTAGAGGGATATCCTACCCTTTAATTCCCACGACACACGATGATGTTTTGAGGGTATGTTTGTAGGGAAACAGGCGCTTGGGTTTGCATTTCTTTGCCTTTGCCTTCGCATCTGGGTGTCGGGTTTTCCCGGGCCTACGTTGTGGAGTTTTCTTCTTCCCTCCATTACAAGGTCTACACACGCACACAGAAACGGAAGACAAGCGTACACACACAGGGGGGGTTGGACAAAAAACACCAAAAGAAAGATGGCAGGCGTCATATTACTGGTGGTTTCTTTTTTGCATTGAGCGTCTTTTGGGGTGGGCTTTATCAAGAGGAAGATTGGTGGCTACCTAGCCTTGTGTTGGCTAGGTCACTTGGATTCCTAGCGCCTTTTCTCGGCCCCTCGTTTTCATTCCATGGTGGAATGGCTCACACGCGGTAGCGGGTTGGTCGACTTGATGGTACGACAGTTATGCGAAGGGAATGGTTGGCTGGGTATTTGGTATCAGAAAGAGGAATGGACTACAAAAAACAAGGTGGTAAGGGTGGTCAAGGCAGGGCCCGGGAGTGTGTGTTGGTTTTGTTTTATTGAGGCATACCCTTCGCGGCATACTTGACACTGACGAGCACATGCACGCACGCACATGCTGGCATATATATTGGGGGTTAGTTTCGGTTTGGTGGGTTTGGGTTTACTGTATTGCTTTTTTACATGGTTTCGTCCGTTTTCTTTTGAGCTCAGTCATGAGAGGGGAACAGCAACTGAAACAGGAAGCGCAATGGATGGGCAAGGCCTGGACTAGGACATATTGGCTGCAAGTGAATTCTTCCAAGCATTATAGGTTTTGAGTGTTGCTGTGTATTTTTGCCACGTGGAAATGTATAATCAAGCAAGGTCGTGTTTTGGTCCTTTTTTATTTGCTCCCTCCTCGGTTGTTGGTGTGGACGCAAAGTGAGGAGAGAAGAGTACGTCGAAATGATATGGCATTTTGTATTTCTGACTTTGAACACATTAGATTCTAAGCTGTTGGGATTCTAAGTTGCCCGATACGATACCTAAATGACATTATGTGTGTGCCGAATGGGTATCGATGGGTGGTTGATTTTTGAGACACACAAAATATGGTTCCAAGGTTACTGTCTCAAGATCCACAAACGATTGACTCGAAAAGTCCCAACCTATGTGCCTCGTATCCTAATAAACCCAACAGCATTACTACCCAATGTCAAAACATCACCAAGTATTTCCGAGGACAAGCGCGTCAAGAACTCCGGCCCACAGGAGCCAACCTCGTCCGCACCTCGCGCGGCAGGGCGGGGTGGAGAGCGAGCGCGAGCGGGTAGTCGGACGGGGCGTACCGGTGGCCCCGCGACCAGTCGTACCCGACGGCGTAGGCGAGCCAGCGGCCCGAGGGGCTGAAAATTACTGAGGTGACGGCGCTGCCGACGGAGAACCGGGCCAGGTGCTCGTTGCTGCCGCCGACCTGCCAGAAGAAAAAGGTGCCGTCGCCGCCGCCGGTGGCCAGTACGTTCTTATTGGGCGGCAGGAAGCTCACGGCGTTGACGGCGAAGATGTTGGACTGTGCTGTGGCCGCGGTGGAGGGTTTGGTGTGGCATTGGAAGGAGGTGTTGATGCTAAAAGGGGGGGTGAGTATGGTTGGGTTTGAGAGGGGGGGGGGGGGGGGTTGGCTTACCCCCTATCTGATTCCCGTAGGGCCTGGACTACGACTCTTCCTCCTATGCTGCTGACGCTCCAGTGCGAGCCATCCGCCGCGCAAGCGATTGCCCGAGTTTGGGTGGCGGGTAGTATGGGAGATTGGACGGTGTGCGCGATGAGTCTAGGATTGTCAAGATTGACGCAGTCGACCAGGTTGCCAGCAAGAGCGATGGCGAGGAGGTTACCGCCCGTGTCCATCGAGTAGACGCGCTCGCAGCAGGAGATGGTGGCTACCAGGCCCTCCCCTGGCGCAAGTCCCAATACTTGACTGTCTTGTCCCAGGAGCCAGTGGCGAGGATGGGGGCATTGGCTGCGCGGGTGTCGACGAAGCACACGCTGCGGACAGTGGTACTGTGGGCATCCCATACCGTCGTCTGGCCCGAGGTTATATCCACGACGTGGACCTTTGCATCAGCACCGACGCCGGCAACTAGAGCTCCATCCTTGTAGATGTGTTTTAGTGGGCGTGCGCTTCCATGTCGCAAGGGTGGCGGCCTACCTTGCTAAAGTCACAGTCGAAGAGCGGCGCGTCAACTGATATACAGGGGACACCCCCAATGCTGCCAGTGTTGGAGATATCATAGAGGCAGACCATACCGTCCCACGATGCAGCCGCCAGATGCTGGTTTGTAGGAGAGACCAGCGAACTGAGGAAATGGTGTGTCTTGGGCAAAGCTGGGCAAGATAATGTTATTGTCAAGGCAGCCATTCGCGGGACCACCACTGCGCTTCGGGGGTGCGTAGTGGAAGGGAGCTATTTCCCCTGGTTATGGATGTCTGTAAGGTATTCAATAAACAGACATATGGGAAATTGGGAAATTGGGAAACGTTGGCTGGAGCTTTTATCCCACACCAAGAGGGCAGGAGGGAGGTGCTTAGACGCTGCCAGCCGTGTAAACGCTGCGCTGTGGTTGGCCGAGAACCGCTTGCCCGCCCCTTTGATCTTTCCCTCATGTCTCTGCCTAGCTGCATTTCAACTCTTTCAGGGGCTAGAATACTGCAATAAGTGTTTGCTTCCGAGCAAGGCAAGTACCGCTGGATACCTAACAACGCCTCATAGAAGAGCACACACCAACACCAACTAAAAATCCATGTTGGTCAAATTCTAGTCAAATATCATGGTATACTAACAAAAGGGTATCAATACGCTTTAAAAATCCAAACCACGACAGACCCATCGTCACATATCAGTGCCTTATTCCAACGCCATACTCACCCCAGGCTTCATAGACCTTGTCTCGGATAGCCTCATGCCCAAGTGACCGCTACCAACTTGTCAGCAAAAGATACCCGCCCGACTTGTTATGTCTCTGGGTTGGTTCGACTTACCGGATGGAACGTCTTCCCATACGACGTTGGAACATACCACATTGAGTTCTCGCTCACGATGCCCTCGCGGGGCCTCAATGTCGGGTCTCGATGTCTCGCCTTGGCCATGTAGCATAGCGCCAGCTCGCCCCAGTCCCCCGACTTCTCAGCCGCCGGCAGACACGTCGTCGGGCTCACCAACGGCGAGTCGGGCGCCAGTGTTTCTTCCCATCCACTGTCCGTCCCATTCCCCCCCGCCCCGTTATCTGGCCCGCCCGGGAGGAAAAACCACGTCTCGTTCCTCTGATAATCCGGCTCCTCCACGCCCGCCTCACAGAACCGATGCCCGGCAAACGCGGCATCGTAATCCACAAACACCACCCTCGGCCTGACAAACTCAGCATTAACCCCCTCCACCGCCCCGCGAATGTTGCCATTCACCTTCCCCACCAGCGCATTCATCCTCGCCCTCACCTCCCGCGTCAGCCTCGGCCCCTTCCCATCGATCCCAACCCCCCACCACACCCCCAGGCTAACATCATCACACCCCTCCGTTACCTCATCAAAGAACCGCGCATACCCCGTGACAGTAACTACGAACCCCGGCCGGCGCTCCCACCTCACCTTATCCAGAATCTCGCGTAGCACGAGCCCCAGCCGCAGGCCAAACTCAGGCCCGGCGACCGCCGCGTCCGCCGCGACCAGCGCCGCCTCGCACGTGCCCGAGTACACCGAGTAGAAGCGGAAGACGCACGCGTTCATGACGTCGAAAAAGCCCAGGTCGTTGCCGCCGATGCTCAGCGTCGCCGCGTCCAGCCCCGGCGTGGCGTTGAAGCGGTCGATCTGCGAGGGTACACCGCCGGCTCCGCCGCTCGAGAGTAGGTCGGCTGTGGTGGAGCCAGTGCATGAGAGCCACTGGAACGGGGGCGCATTGGTGTTGTTGTTGTTGTTGTTGTTGTTGTTGTTGTTGTAAGGGGTGGTGGTGGTGTTGGGGAGGAGGTCGGCGGCGATGAGGAAGGGGTAGGCGCCGGTGCCCTGGCGGCAGTCGTTTTCCTTGCCGGCGATGGGGGTGCCGATACCGGCCGAGTAAGAGTCGCCAAAGGCGACGAGGCCGGTGATTTTGGGGCGGGAGGCGGGAAGGGAGAGGATGTGTTGGGATGATGGGGAGAAAAAAGGGAGGGAGGCTGCGCGGGCCGAGGCTGAGATGGAGAGGAGGGTCGGAAGATGCATCTTTGGCTGCTCAAAATGCTAGAATGCGAAATAAAGGTGATGGATGGTTCAGGATAATAAAACCTGAACTAAGAGAGCAAAGAACACCCCGTCCTCGACAGCGACAGCCCTCAAGGGGGTTGTAGTCTCAACACCGGACAAGACACCTCCCCGAAACAGCATACCAAAACTGTTGGGGCGGCGATGCCATTATAAGGCTGGCGCCCGCAGGCAGAAGTCGTAGATGGGTGGTGGGGGTGACTCGGAATTGCTCTTATAGGTGGGGTGTGCCGGAGGAAAGCGAGACAGCCAATCAGCTGGGCACATGGACGGCCGTGTGGTCGTCGAGGGATTCCCCCACCACATGCCCATGCCACGCACTCAACTCCCCTCACATCCCGTGCATTGGCTACTATGTTAACATCGCGGGTGAGGCTGTTGCACAATTGCGCATCTGGCTGGTATGTTGAGGGGTTGGGATTACTAAGCCCCTTTTCTGTGTTTTGTTAGTGACCTCTTATATTGCGGATGTTGTAGTGGGATCTTAAGGTAGGAATGTTTCGTTATCATTAGCGTGCAGCAAATGACCTTAGCAACGTCCCTAGAGGAACAAGTGATGTAATCACCCCCTATCGCCAATATTCTCATCTCAAGAACGGTTGTATTTTGAACTGGAAACATCATGTAGATATCTTTAAAAGTGGAAGGGCGCGAAGCCAGCGTATAAGTGTAATCATATCAATAACCCCCATTCCGTGTGTACTATTACAGGGCCCTAAGCAACCCAACGTTTAAGCCGAAGGGGCGGTAGCTGAGTTTCTGTGCAGCTTCGCCTTGATCTTCGTCTTTAAGCTCGTCTTCTCCTTGGTCGCGGCATGGCCATTCGCATGGATGCCGCCATTCGCAAACCCGTCCTCCGTCTTATGGGCCTCACCGTTAGGAACCAAGCCCCCGTTAGGGGTCTCTTTATGGACCCCCTTTTGCTCAAGCAACCCTACCACACAAATTAGCACCGCCGTCACATCACAAACCCAACAGGGACCAACTCACGATCAGCCTCCCTCCCAGCCCCCGGCGCCGAGGCATCGAAATCCCCCCCATCCGCCCTCAACCCAGAGGACTTGACATACAAATTCCCCATCCCGGAATCATGCTTCTCTAGCGGAGCCTTATCAGTCTCCTCCTCCTCCTCCTCCTCCTCGACTTCCTGTCCCGGCACGCCCGACGACTTCTTGCTCGCATCAACCGCCCCAGCGTTCCCGCCGTTCTCCCGCGCAATCTCCTCCAGCGGCCGCGGCCCCGGCCCGGCAAACTTGTCCGGGTTGTCGCCCACGTCGAGCCCCTCTGTGTCGTCCACGTTCTCCTTGGCCGCCGCCGCCGCGTGGTGCGCGTCCGGGTCCGAGGGCGAGCGCACGTCGTTCTGGGCCTTGGTGCTGTCGCCCGCAAGGGCCGACGAGTCCTTGACGGCGGTGGGGTTGGGGGGTGGTGGTGTGGACTTGGTGTCGGCGGTGTCGGTGGAGGTACATGTCTCCTTGGGCCGCGAGGGGAGGGCTGTTTCGACTGGCTGGGTGCCCGTCTCGTCGGGGGCGGTGGATTTGGTGCTCAGCTCGTCGGGCTCTGTAAGGGAAAAGGGGTGTTTAGCGGGAGGGGTTGGAGCAAATCGTTGTGAGTACTCTGTGGGGAACTGTGAGCACGTAGTCAAGTGCTATGGGGTTCAATGGAGTGCGTACCACCCATGCTGCCGGCATCGTAGGGCTCTCCCTTGGAGACATCGCCAGTCTTGCCCGAGATAGGTTCCTGGTGGGCCGTGTCGGGGCCCCAGATGGCCTTGGACGCAGCGTTTGCGATGTTGTTGATGGTTTCCATGGTTAGTTGCACTTGGCACGAGTATTGGCAACAAGCACTTGCACTAGGATATGAGAGGCAATTGTGTGGTATATGAAATCAGCGCCGAGAGTTGATGATGGAACTATCGATTGACAGAGGTGGGTGGACATTGACGCTGTTTTATGGTAGCCAAGAACATGGTGCCAGGTGCTTGCCTCATACATCACCAGCACAGGGAGGAGGGTCTGACGTCGTTGTTGTGGCGGGATGGGCCACTAACGACAACGGCTGGCAACTTAGAAGAGGGAAGGCGGGGCACAACCGCCCCATCGTCCGACACAGTCTCTCAGGATCGCCGTCTTTTCTTGGTCAACATGGCGAATCCTCTTGCAAGGGGTAGAAGGCGCAAGAAGGTGCGCTTCATGTCCGATCGGTGCAGCGTTTTCATCTTCATACCCAAGGTATTCTTTCCTCTCCAAGTCGGTCCATCTTCTCGTCCGGAACATCTACCCGCGTTGCAGTTTGTTTATCGAGACGAAAGGGCTGATGGGACAAATCAAGGTTCTGGACTAGGCCAGCCGTAAACCAAAGGACCCGTTTCCCGAGCTAAGTACTGAGATAATCAATGCAACGGGAGATTGTTACAAGGTGGAGCTGTCATGACGTGGAGTGCGGTTCCCCTCAACATGCATCATTACGTCACTGTTCTTTCACCCCAAACTTGGGGCTTTGGTGCTATTCCCGCTCCCCCACATCACCGGATCGACCCACAGCTCGTCTATGCAGAGCTACAAATGTCACTGGCTTGGCAATCTTCAAACTAAGTTGATACATGTATATATCTGCATGGTAAAGGTAATAACGGGTGAAGAGATCGAAGTGTAACTTTATTCATAACGGAAATAAAACAGCATAAAACAAACAATTGAATCCAACCAAAACGAACGTGATCTATATATACTCAGTAAAGAAACCAAACCCAAAATAACAACCAAGTCCGCGACCAAAATATGTAACAAGAAGAGAAGGTAAGAAAAGAAAAAGACACAAAACATAAGCCAGACGTGACCCATCAGCCATCAGCATGCTCAACACGCTCGACCAACTCCTTCATCTTGCCCGAGTGCCCAAAGAACCCGAGGAAGAACGACAGCGCAATCAACAACAACACAGCCACAACCCTTGACACTAGCGCCCTCACCGACAGCGACAAGACCGCGACGACAGTCTTGCCCAGCCCCTCAACCACAGGCCCGACATACTTGACCAGCGCCGGGTTTCTCTCCGCGATCCTCTCCAACATGATCTCAACCCGCCTTCTAACAGCCTCCACCGTCCCCGGCGCCACCAGCTGCGCCTGTAGCCGTCCCCGCTCCGCCTCCATCTTCCCACCCCCCTGGCCCTCGAGATCCACCACGCTGACACCCAGCCCCTGGGGCTGAACCTCCCCCACCTCCCTCCGCACCAGGACGACAGCCTTCTCATCCTCCCCCTCCATCTCACTCCACTCCAACCCGCGCCTCACCCGCTCCTGCCGCCCTCCGACCTTCTGTCCGGATCGTCCCCCGACCCCGGCCATCTCCCGCAGCATCACCCGCGACGTCCCAGACAGCCTGGCTGGGCCACCGACCGCGACGACGAACTCGCCCGGGTTCTGGTCGGCTACGGTACCCGCCACGTTCTCGCGGTCCGAGGGCGCCACGTCGTCGTACGGAAAGGCATAGCCGCGCCCGTCCGAGTTGTACTTGTGGACAATGCGGCTGTAGTGGTTGGTGATGCTATCGCGGTAGTAGGATGCGATGGTTTCGCCGTCGGGTTGGTTGGTGTTTGTGAGAAGGGTACTGTGCGAGGGATGGGGGTTAGTATCGAGAGTGCGAGAGTGATATAGGGAGGGTAACATAGAAGGAGAGGGGAAAGGGGTATGGTACCTTCTATTGAAGGCCGCTGCGAGGCGGGCAGTGACATTTCCCATGGCGTCGTTCTTGTTCGTGAAGGCGCCCGAGTCGCAGGAAAAGACATCCTTCGCCGAGGGCTGCGGGAAGGAGCCGACGTTGAAGGAGAGTCTGCCGTTGGTGACTTGCCCTTTGAGTACGCCCCATTGGCCCTGGGTGTTGAGTGTGAGCGCACTGGACGAGTACTTGGCCCAGACAGCGTTGACGTAAGGCTGGTAGTAGCTCCGGAAAAGAGATTCATTCATATTGATCCCAGAGTTGGGTGACAGCGCACGCAAGGGGGTGCCCCGTGACGTCTTGACCACGAGCTGGTCCCACCCTGCCCTATCACGGTTATTCTGCTCCACGAGCTCAGAGCAAATAGATGAGAGGCCGTTTTCCGGGATGCCTGTCACCTTTTGCGTTTGCCCGCCATTCCTGCTCGTCAGGGCGAGCGAGATGGGCAGGCCGACAAAGTCGACGTAGGTGATATTGGCAAAGATCTGGAACGAGTTGAACGTGAACTCGGCGAAGCCCCAATCTTTGTTGTAGTTGGGGTCTGAACGGTTCATAACCGACGGCTGAACGAGAGCTGGACCCCGGTTTAGGAGGAAAGTGAGTTTGTCATCTCTGCAAAACCAGATGCGCCCACCAACAAGCCGCGGAATAGTAACGCGTCGGTTCTCGCCCTGTCTATTGAGTCTGATGTGGCAGTCCTCTGGCAAAGGCGAGTTGTCATTTCCCGGCGAGCCTGGATAGTAGCGGGTGACGCCATCGCTCCGAAGTACGAAGACGGCGTTGTTCCTGTCGATATCGAGGCCCGTTACATAGCTATAGACAACACCAGCGTTGGTGTTGTTCTGGAGGGTGATCTCCAACTCGTTTGCAGTGGCGGCTGAGTGTATGGTAGCAGTACTGTTTCCGTTGTTGGCTGTCGGGGCCTGCAGAATACCGTATTTCTTTTGGTTATAGAGGGCATCTTCGAGGGTCGTCATTTTGATTTGCAAGAGGGGGTAATAGCCAGGTGAGATACAGAATACAAGGAGGAACGAATATTCCCAAGTATCTACTTTAAAAGGAGAGACGCGAAGAGAAATAGACAATGGTAGCTGACGGAAAGTGCAATGAACGTATAAGAACTCAAGAACCACTCAGGTCGTCAATAGTGAGCGACGGGAGGGACTAGGCTGACGAGGACATGTGAAAAGACAAGACCAAGAGAATCACAACCTGTGACCCCCCTTAGGACGGCGTTCAAGTTATACAAGACTAAGAAGAATGAAAAAGACGAATCAACGTTCCTTAACTTGCCAACCGCGTTCCAACCGCGTGAAGGACTGAGAGCTAATATCCGGCATCTTCCTTCCCCCACTCCGCCGACGAGGAGAGCCTGACCACATACCACAACACCCTCCCCGAAGGGTCGTTTGGTGTCGGGATGTGGCCGTGTCGAGCGGTTGGAGAAGGTCATATGGCATCCCGGCGTAGTTTGCTCAGGGGCTGATGCTGCCGTGCCATTGGGTGGGCAACATCCTAGGCAAAATAACCGTATTCTGGATGTCGAACGACGGTGTGGAAAGCGGCTCTGGGATGACTTGTAACGTTTTATGAAGGCAGCCTCCGGGCCACGGCATTGCGTCGAGGACCGGGACCCTGGACCAGGAACTGAAGATTAGGAGATAAGCCGCTGCGAATCTGCCCCCTTACCATATTATGGGCAGGAAGAAATAGATACGGCAACGCGAAGCACTAAGCACAATGCTTCTAGTGTCGGTCGCCATCGTCTTTCTCACGAGTCCCGCACCCGTCGAGTAGTTTGAAGAGAGGACCTGAAGCTTGTCGAGCCCAGTAGCTATAAACCCGGTTAGATAGAGAGGCCCAATCCGGGAATCGACCTTGACACAAGAACCCGGTTGGGCTCTTTGCTGATAGGGGTCCAATATGGTTGGTGATCCTGCTTGAGATGGTGAAAACTATGTTTTGATCCTGATCCTGCCTCTCAACTTTGGTAAAAGGAACAGGATATGCTGCGCCGCCGGGGCATACTTTTCTTCCATGATACCCGAATGGCAGAGGATTGCAGCGCCGCGTGCACAAGGTCAGCGCCGGAGAGGTTCGCTCCTCATAGGAAAAAAAAAAAAAGCATGCCCATGAGGTGCGCGGTCACGTCAACGACCCTGTGCCCGTGAAATATCGTCCTGTTGTCCTGTCGGCCTTATTCTCCCACCGGGGCAGCAGACTGAAGCCAATCATCACGCGGTGGGAGATGCCGGGAATATGCTGTGTGCAATGTGCAATGTGCAATCCCATCGGCAGTCTCGCGGCCGACTGGTGACCTCGGAAATCAAGATCTCTTGACGCCCTGTCTCAACTCCCCCTGGAGAACATGGCAAATAGGACGAAACGCAAGAAGGGTGTCTTCCCCGGATTCGGTGTCGTTCTCCGCATGGCAATGCGACCCTAGGTCAGCCAGACACCGCAGCCGCCTCGGAGGTCGGCAGCTATTGGGGCCTCTGGGACCCTTGGGACCACTCGGACGTCGTCGATTCGGACGGCGTGTCTTTCCCCGCAATGGAACATCACTGAGGAAAAAAAGAAGAAGACAGGCCAGAAACAAAAAGGGCTGTTGCTATCGGGCCGCAAAAGCCCCCTCCAACCAGCGGCCCAGTCGAATGATGGATGATGGATCCATGGGATGCGGGGGCGTAGCAGGACAGCGGTTCATCTCATCTTTTCTCTGCCAGCCGCTCTGGTCTTCCTCTTTCCTTCCGACAAAGTTGGGACGGGACGAGTATCCACGCAAGCGGTTGACAAAAAAAGACGAACTCATTACTTCATGGTACCTCCCTGCAGGCTAGATTTTCATACAAATCTAAGTAGCTCTATGTAGTGCCTGTTACCACCCTGTCATACGACCCTCGCTCTCTAACACATCTTGCATCCGCCTTACCATGGAATCCACCAACTCATTGATCTTCGCCTGAGGAATTCGCCCCCATCCAGCCTTCGCTAGCTCCATAATATCACCATCTTTTCCGATACCTAGATTGGCACGTATATACTATTTTACAGACCTCCAGCAATTCTCAATTGGCGATAGATCTGGAGATCCAGGGGTATTGAAGAAATGCTTCAACCCGTGGTCGAGAAACGCAGCTGTTCCAGTGAGGTGCGCCTTCACTGGCGTTGGGTAATGCGGTGCCATGATGGCAATGATGGTGGTGGTGGTGGTGGTGTGAGTCGAATGCTATCAAATGTTGTAAAATTGGTAGTGTCTGCTAGTGGCCAGCCACCCGCACAGACCACTGGCATCTTTGCAGTTCGTGTTATTTTGGCACCCGCTTGCCACGTTAATAAAACAGCAGCCACGCTGATTGGTCCGTGCCGCCTGCGACAATATCGACTCCTCTCACGTTGCTCCCCATTCCTCTCCATTCCTTCCCCCCCAAAAGCTAAATAACCAAGTGGGAACGGGCTGCCATCTTCTCATGGGCCGCCATGGCTGCCCACAGGGAGAATCCCTGATCTCTAGCTCTCTGCACGCGTGCATCGCATATGCTGGAGATCAGGTACCTTAATTACACTGCAGAGCACCCCCGACGTCACGCCAAATCGCGCCGAAAGAGGAAATTGGCACTGATAGAGGGCACGTTGCACTATCGGCCGCTCTTGGTATCAATTCTAGACCGTTGAGGCACAGTCTGGGCACTCTTTGCATTGGGCATCTCAATGGGGCTCAGTTCCAGCCTGCCCTTACTCAACCTACCTCCACGACACTCCTTGAGAGTTTTTGTTATCGTGGGGCTTGGCGGGGGGGTTCAAGAAAATTATCTGCGAAAACAGTGTTCTGAAAGCACTTTTGGTATTTGACGAGGATGTCTCTGCCGCTACCAGCAGTAACAAACCAACGGACTTTGAAGGCTTGGAGTGTGCCCCGTATACGGGATTATGAGCGCCAAGCGCAACCCCTTGATACCATTCCGAGACTCCTAACCCTCCACCACCACCGAAAGCAACGTCCAAGCCCAAAATACCCCCCCGAAATTAGACAACATGATTAGAGGTAACTCCCATTACTCTTCGCCGTACCAAAAACTCCAGTCCTCCAGAGACGACCAGCCCGCCACCAGTAGAGCCCTATCGCCCCCCTATTATGGCCCGTCCACCATCCCAAACCAACCCCTTACAGCAACACAAACACCGCCCCTCCCGCCATCAGCAGCGCCCCAGCCGTGGTCCACCTACTCCCTCCATACCCCCTCACCCCTCCGCTCGGCGGGGTATACACCGTCTGGTTATTCGTCATGTTCTTCTGCTCCACAAAGAACCAGTCCGCGGCATCCCGCTCCTTCGCCGTCAGATCCGGGATGGCACACACGGCGCCGGGCGCGGCGGGATCTTTGCATCGGAGCATCCAATCTTGCTGGCGCTGCGGCGTTGACGAGTTGAAGTACGCTTTGACGTATTCGACGGCGAGCACGGCGTCCTGGGCGGGGGGACCGCCGGACCAAAAGGGAGAGCCGTTGCTCCAGTGCTGCAGGATTAGGTGCCCCGGCGACACCGGGACGGCCGGGCCGTCCATCTCGGTGAGGAGAGCGCCGTCGGCGTAGAAGTACACGCGGCCCGGCAGGTAGTCGATGCGGTACTCATGGAAGGCGGTTGTGGGGTTGAAGGGGAGATAGGCCTTGACGAAGTTGCCCGTCTGGGCCGCGTCGTAGCCGTTAGTAGCGGCCTCACGCGACTGCAGGACGAGGTTGATCGGGTAGCTGCTGTTGGTTGTGTTGAAGTCCTTAGAGAGAAACTCCATGTCGATCTCCTGCGTGTCGTTGAAGTACTACTCAACATCAGCCCGCCATCCATTCCTCCCCTTTTCACGCCAACATACCCAGAAAAACGCCGCGCACGTCCCCGGCACATCCGTCACCTTCATCGACGCGCGGAATGTCCCCCAGGAGACATCCAGCCTCTGCGTATCAATCTCCGCCACGGGGATCATGCTCTGCACCGGCTCGCTCCCAACGACAAGGTGCAGCCCGGGATCCACCGCCCCCAGTTTCTTCTGGGCCGACCCCGGGATGTTGGCCACCGAAAACATCTCGCCATAGTCGCCTCGGGCCTGCTTCTTGGTTATGTTGAACTCCTGCCGTGCCCAGTCCGTGTTCGCTGCGATGTCTCCCAAGCTCGTAAAATCGGACTCGATGAGGTCGGTGAAAACATATGGCACTTGCTGCTGGTGCTGGTGCCGTCGCTGGTGGGGCTGACTGTCGGGTGCGATGTTGGTCGAGTAGCCGCACTCGCAGTCTGCTGAGGCGAATGCTGGGAGAAGGAGGAGATAGCTGAGAAAGCTGACGATCGAAACGAAGGACTGAGGTCTTCTTCTGCTGCTGCCAGCGGTTGCCGCTTCTCCAAGCCACGTCATGGTGCCGGCGACTAACCACCCATGTCCCATTGGGTGTGGTTTTCTTCTTGTCCCTCTGAGGGCCCCGAAACAAACGGCAAGATAAGGCCGCACTGGGCTCGACTCGGCCGGGCTTGTTTGCTGCTGCGAAACGAATGTAGAACCCTGTGGCGTCCGTGCAAACACCCAGTGAATAAAGAGAAAGAAAAAACGAGAGTTGCTCAAGTTACACTGTCAAAAACGAGCGAGACAGCGGACTCTAGGGAGACGAAACCGCAGAACCAGCATTGCAAGAAAGTGAACCCGAGCGGTCAAGTCGCCGACGGGGGCTAGACTTTTGAGCGACCGGCGATTTCCACCCCATCAGAGCCAAAGGACCCCCCCGCTGGACCCTGACGAAGGAAGGCGCACATAAGGCTAAATACTACTGTGTGTATGTGTATGGTGCAATGTCCAGACGCTGATATGCAAATGCAAGGGCAAATGCACCATTTCCGTTTGGCGAGGATGAAGGCGGAATGAAAGGTACGACCTGCAGAGCTCCGTGACCCGACGTTGCACCAACTTGATATCCCGTATCGTCAGTTACTAACCATAGTACTCACCATAATCTGATAAGCGGCAGGGGTAAGGGATAATAAGCTTCGGGATAATGGACGACCTATATATCCCAAGGCAAGAGGCCTAGGCCACTGGTGGTGGCAGAGCCTCAGGCATTTGCCGCTGTCATTTGCATTTTTATCTTCACATCAAGACATGCAAAGTGTGGAGTGTTTCTTTATTCATACTTGGTGACGAGAGAGACGCCTCAAGAATATGGCATATTTACACCACCGCGCAAGAGAGACAAAAATCCAGTTCGTGACAGATTAAAATGGAGATTATCAATCTTGTGTTGGACGACCTGCCTGGCCATTGCTGTACCAGACCAAAAACCTTCCATCCTGCCTAGCCCCTTCCTGCGAAAAAAGCACACCTCCCTTCCCCCTTTCCCTTCCGAGATCGCGACCGTAATCTAGTACAGAAAGTTGAACAGAAAAATAAGACGGCAAGGAGAGAGAGATAAAAAGAAGAAAAAATAGCGGAGCGAATGCGGAGAATTGGCAAATTGTATATCGAACAAGGTATCCGAGACGAAGTCGAGAAAAAGAGTCGAAAAGATTTGTCCACGAAAGACGACGTGAAGGCCATTAATAAGCGGTAGGGGCGCCGTAGCTAATGAGACAGGGAGAAGGAGAATTCCTCCACATGGGACCAGCCAACAAGTGTTGCAGATATTAGGTGTGCGCCAGGAGCGCGGTGGTCCTCTTCCCGCTGGACCAATGCGAAACCGGTGTACCAAACCTGCCCCCCCATTATTGCCTGAGACCATGACGATGCAGACGCGAAATGCAACAGCAACCAGAGGAATACCAAAGCAAAGGAAACCTTCAGCCCACCCGCGCCGGAAACCTGACCAGAGACAGAACACTCCACTAGTTAGGAAAAACAAAAAGAAATGAACATTGGAAAATGAGACGCTGAGAGAGGTATATGCCTAGGAAAATCCCAACACCCCATTACCAAACGACAAAGGAAATCGTCAGCTTCGTCACACTAATACACGCTGTCCTCGTCCGCACCCTGAGAGGTCATAGAGGGCGTGGACACACTCGAGGAAGCAGCAACATCATCCACATAGCCCACAAGGGCCTGCGAGTGGAGCCGGAAGGATTCGCCCATAAGGCGAGTGATTCTGCGACTTGTTAGCTATCCATTTTGTTAAGAGTCAGAAGAGGAACTTACCCCCAAACAACCACCTCGTCCAGAATCGAGCTCCAGAGACGAGCAACCACAGAGCTGAGCTGCGAGACGTACGGGTCATCCAGATCCTTCTCGAACAGCTGGCGGACTCGGTTGTACATGACCATCTCCTCCTCCGTCGCGGGCTCGTCGTCATGTTCCAGACGATACAGCCACAGACTGAGGATGATCATGAGATCCATGCCGCATAGAGGGTGCTCGATGCTCCAGTTTGTCGGCGACGTACGTGCCACCCAGCGAACGCCTTGGCGCACAGCCGTCTCCACGCAGTTGTAGCACTCCTGAATGACCTTGATCATCTCGCTCGAACGCTTTACCCGGTCACGTGCATTAGACATGGCCGCTGCAACTTCGTAGGAGTCGTGGTATCGAAGGGCTTCCTGAACCGTCTTCAGATCTACCTCCAGACGAGCGCGCGCATTACGGAACATCGCCGTTGCATTGAAAAGCAGAGGGTGGCCCTTGTGAGGCGCGCTAAGAGGAACAATGGCGGCCTCGGGCTCACAGAGGTCGAGGGATTTCTCCCATGTCTCAAGAGCCAGACGGAGCTTGTACTCGGTAACGACATCTTGAAGAGCCTCTGGGCTGCGCTTGTGGTACCAAACTTCGAGAAAGAGCGCGTTGATCATTACGCGGGTCGCAAACGCGCTGTATCTCAATGTCTCGCCCTGGAAGAGGTTGTCGTGCGCATCCATAAAGGTAACGCTGGGAGACACCTTGAGATGATCTTGCCAAGCATCATCGGCAACCTTCAGGTTCCAAAGAGCCTCGGTGGATGGCAACTGCAGATCCTCGAACTCGTTGAAGCTGATGGCCGGCGTGTGATTGTACGTGAGAGTCAACAAGCCAAAGAAGATGTAGACCGCATAATATGTACGTCTGCAGCCCTCATCCTCAACCCAATCTGTACGGGTCGGCAAGCGACCCTCACGGCCTTCCTGGCGAAGCTTCAGCTCGTAGCGATTACCCGCAACCATGTTCGCCAGAAGACTCTTAATCGAGCAAGCCCACTCAAGTCCTTTCGGGTCGCCACTCCAGCTAGCAAAAATCATATTAAGTAGCGAGCTCTGCATAGTCCAGAGCGGGCACTTTCGGGAGCTGAAGCTCTCCTTGTTTTGCAAAAACTGGTTGACCAAGACCTTGGAGCCGATGTGCAGCATGTATGCGGGCTCCTGGTCAAACGAGTACAACGCGCCGATGGAGAGAACGGCAAGCAAAAGCGGGGACGCGACTTGTGTTGGCTCGAATGATCCCGGATGCAGGAATGGCAGGTGGTGATGGAAAAGGCCAAAGTAAGTGGCGAGGTACCGGTTCAGCGAGGACAGGCTTGGAACGCGGAAGCCCTCCGGAATTGCGTGCTCGTTATCATTGCCACGAATGTTGTCCAGGATCATGTTGCGCTCTTCATCGCTGTTGACCTGAGGGGCCTTGAATCCCAGAGGAGAGTCGACTGGGGTCTGAGCGCGATGCAGTGAGGTCATGTACGGCGATTGCGGGGTGGGGGTTCCAGTACCCGAAGGCGGGAGCGAGTTGATCAGCGACTGCAGCCCCGGCGCCATCTGTGCATGGCTGGGAGTCTGTCCATCAAATGAGCCAGAGGCTCCCGAGCTGATGGAATGCGACTTGCCCTCGCCGACAGACTGGGACATGAAGCCATCCCACTGCGACAGGCTGAGCGCACTGTTTGGATATGCCACACCAGGTTCCATCATCGCCTTTTGATGAAGATCCGCCACAAGCATAGCCGCTGTTTCCACATCGAATACACCATCGCTGCTTGCTTCAATTTGCTCGAGTGCCGAAGTGTCAATAGCAATCGAGGACTTGGAGGGGCCGCCGACAGCTCTGACGGCCTTGGGGCCACCACGACGCTTGCCATCACTGTGAAGAGGAACGCCGCCGTCTTTTGCGTGGACTGTGCGGTCGTGTCGGAGGAGAAGGTCGCGTCGCACGAAGGTGCTCTTGCACTTCATGCACTTGAAAGGTCGCTCTTTGGTATGGCTGGGAAATTGTTAGCCACAGCATAAACTCGACAATAGCAATGATGGTACAAACCTCCGCTCGTGGCGACTCCTGTGTTCTGATCTCCTATGAGGCTATTAGCATTGTATTGGAGACGCGGTGACGATGGTTGTGGTGGTGGTGCTATCTTACGAAAAGGCCCGGTTGCAAAACTGGCATTTATACTTGCGCTCGGGGACAAGGCGCGATGTTGGCGTTGACGCCGGCGACGGCATCACGGCAGAGGAAGGCATGATTGTCGCGGAAGACCTGAAGAGGCGCTCGATGATAGTTGAATATCGTCGGATTGCTGGTTCCTCGCTCGCTCGTCGCTCGCGCGCGCTCCCGTGGGACTTAAAGTGCTGCTTGTTGCGACGTGGATCTGCTCATTGGTATTGTTGTCATGGAGAGTATGTGAAAGTCGGATTGAATTGTGAAATGGCCACTGCCAGATCAATGCACAGATGCCGTCTTGCTCGTTGAAGCAGAGACGTTGATGGGGTGGGCGATGGTTGTTGGTGTTGACACTTGGTGATGATTGCTAAGGGGAGGAGCGGGGAAAACGACGGGGAAGGAGGCAGGTGGGATGAAGGCAGGCTTTGAGAACTCGCAGACCACGCAGCGGCGGGGTGGTCCGTGCAGGCCAGATTTTTATAATTGTATGTCCCAATTGGGTTAGCGTGGTTGGAGGGGGTTGGACCCAAGGAACTAGCAATACTCGCGTTCCTCCTCGCAGAATGGTTTACAGTTTGGTATTCCAGCATGCAATCCGGATATCGGTTGTCTAGAGAGAGCGGTGAATGTTGTTGAGACCCGGCGGTTGTCACCCTTCACCGACACAATTTCTTAGCATTTTTTTTTTCATTCACCTCCGTTCGCGTGGTGGGTTTGGGAGACCTGGCTGACCGGGACGCAGGCCACCATCCCAATCCCGACACTGTGTACCCAAATCCTCATTCCATTTATCTCACTGGAAACGGCCCCTCCACCGCGATGCCATCAAAACCGACCATTGCACTTCGCCGACAGCGCTGAATCTCTCAGGCCTGCACAGCATGCCTAGGGTCCTAGCGATGCCGTCTCGGGTGCGAACGGGAGAAGTGCATATTCACCGCCTGTGGATTGCAGAGTGGATTGCAGCCCCAGTGCAGCTTCAGTGCAGCTTCAGTGCAGCTTCAGTGGGCTGGCATGGGGAACAACAACCCGGACAGAGACACCAACCCACGGTTAGAGCAGCCGCTCACATGCATGCCCGTCTTGAGCCTGCAGGCAAATCGAGTTGGCGGAGGATACCTACACATGTCCAGCGACGGACGACGCCGGTGATTCGACAGTCTTCAGCGGGAGCCGGTGGGCTTGAGCTGCATTGGATACTGCAGTGCCTGCGGCTGGGGAACGAGGCGTTCCACGTACCATTCAACCACTGGTACTGCCACCTCCCAGCAGGAAGAGATCTCGTGACGGCCACAACCTCGAAATGCTTGCTCCCATGGAAAGACGTGACTGCAAGAAGGGCCAGAATGCCAAAATGCCCCGCTCGCTGCTTGCACTGGCTTGCTTCCACAGCTTAACTCTCGAGCGGGGTTCGGAGCAGCTCTGAGCTATCCATCGCACATGACCTAACTACCCCCCTACCCCACGTTCGCGGTCGCGGTCGGTCCTTGCCAGCACGCACTGTGCTGTCCGTAGCTGTCCGTACCGCAATTGAATCCGGAGCATGGCTTCCTTCCAGGTTATCTGGTTCTAGAGTATTGACAGGTAACCCGCAATTAGCCCCCGAACCGGCCGGCTGGTGTTTCCTTCCGTTTGCCTAGGCGAATTTAAGCTGAGATGAGGCATGCTCTGCCCACCTAGGCAGGGGCTGACGACGTCGATTGCGCTTGCGCAAACACTTTCGCAACCCCTCATGATGGAATCGCCAGGAGCTGGTATCGCTGCATCTCCAAAATGTCGCGACGAGCTCCGGGGACAGCCGGGATCGGACAGCTCAGCATGATTGGTGAACCGAAGGCGACAGCTGTGTTGGTGGGGCAGGAAATGCGCCAAATTTCTTCCCCCTTGCTCTCTTCGCAGCAGTCGAGCGACCCCACCTTGCCCACCAACGGAAGAGGGGTTTTTGCGACCCCCCTGCTAGGCCCCGACGCAGGAGAGCAAGAGTGGAACCCTTGTGAACGGCTTCGTGCCCCGAGCAGCGCTAGCGCCAATTTGGACGGGCCGCCAAGCGTGCCGGCACGGTCAGTTCTTGGAAATGGCGAACTGGAACGTGGAAATTGTTCGAGAACGGATGACATGCCCTTGAAAACGGGGCGGCCCTTTTGCGTCGCCTGGTCGCCCTTTACCAAGACTCGGATGCACGCGAAACGCTGGGTGACACTGGACAGCTGGGGACAATCACGTCGGCCGTGTTCGACCCAGCGCAGACCCAGCGATCTCCATTTTTGCGACGATCCTCTGCTGGTCGCTGCCCGTCTGATTCCCCTTCGGGCTTCAGTGAGGTTAGCGGTGGTGGGCGGTGGTGGCCGACCAGCGACCGACAACCAGTAACCACTGGTCAAGCTCGGCCATCGTGAACGCCTCTGCGCCTCTGCCGGTCCTCCCCTCCTATTTTTTTATTTTTGTCTCTTTTCTTTTTTCCCCTCCCCCTTTTTCCCAGCGTGCGCTTCCCCCTGGCCGCTCGCACTAGTGCAAAATTTGCGAATTTTGCGGCTGACACCCTCACGACCGCATCACGGTCAGCCCAAAAAGAAAGCATTTTGAATACTCCTTCGTCTCCCCTCTCTTTCCTCTCTCCCCGACCCCCCCCCCCCTCTTGCCCTTTTGGGGACTTGGCGCCCTGCTGCCCTCTCTCCCCTCTATAACTAGACTAGCAGGGCTCCCCCTCCTACACCGCAAGTTTTTTCCCAGGTCCTCCCAAAACAGCCCTAGCTGTTTCGGGAATGACCGTGGGCTGCCTCGGCGGTGGCGCCGAACCTCTATCCGGCCTGGCGGGACCAGACACGTATGTGCTGTGCATTGCCAGTGCAGTGCCAGGACGTGCCATGGCCAGAGAGTACCAGGCGGTGTCCGGCGCTGCTGCCCCGCCACTTCTTTCCTCGAGTCGAACACGTGGTCTGCAGCCTGTGGTTGTTGTACAATCCCCCCGCCACATAGATAGGGGGCCCGATCTCGACGAGACAGAGGAGGAAGGAGGGGCACTTTCTTTCAGCAGTCTCGGTCCTCGATCCTCGAGGCAGCCCCGGCTTACGCCTCCGCCACGTCCGCGGCCACCAACGATGCAAAGACGGCAGTAAGACCGCAGAGACCGCACACACAAAATCATCGTGGCTCGGGTTGACCCAGCTCACGTCGGACAGGGCGACCTGTCCCTCCCCAGCGACTGGATCCGGATGTCAGCTATGAGGCCATGTGACACGCAGCGGACCGGCGCCGGGGGCCATACAGTGTCCAAACAGGGGCGATGTCGTGCAGGACAATTCGGTGTAACAGCTCGCTAATACGCACTACACTACCATAAACCAAGGCTACGAGACCCGGAGGGGTGCAATACCTAGGGCTCCCTGCCCTATCGCTCTCCAGCCACAGCCCGCCTGCTCCCCTCCGCACGTAGCAGGTTGGTAATCCGGACCCACGCGGGACAACAGGACTGAGAGGTGGGGATGTCGGGAGTTCATTGGCAGCAGGGGCCATGACGTTGGAGCGGCGGATTGCTGGCCGTCCATCTGCCAGACGGCCAACCCCGCAGTCACGGCCGGGAGCACGGGTCTAGTGCCCCACCCCGGTAGTGCTGGCCATGAGCTCCTACGTGCCGGAACTCGGGAGGACACTAATCACGTCTCCACGGGGAGCGGACACCTGGTCGGGCGCCAATCACCCAGTCAGTGGTCGATCAGGATGCGAGGCACGAGGAAGGATGGCGGCCCGACCCGTGCCATGTCTTGAGACCGGCTGTTTCGCCGACTTGCCACTAGGGATGACGGGGTGGCGTCAATGAGAGGATATCGTGGAGGTCGTCCGAGGATTTCGGGCTGAGAATCCTCAGCCCCATGTTTGTCGCTCCGCCATCGATTGTTTCTGAGGTGGGCGAAACCGAAATAACTAGCTGGGTCAAACATTGTGTGCGCCCGTTGCGACAGGTCGCCTCCACATGTCGTACGTCTGGCTCTGTGGACTCGTCCAACGTGCTATAGCCTGGCTCGGGACGGACAAGACATTGACATACCCTCGAGGCTTTAGGGCGGTGGCATGTGTCTTCGCACCACGTCTTCCACACATTTCCTATCTCGTCTTGCTCGCCACGGGCTAACCCTCGTCAGCCGCGCTTGCCGTCTATTTTGACATCGATACGTTCACCACCAACGTCTGTGTATGTATCCTTCCCATGGGCTTGGGCATATTCTCATATTCAGCAAGCCAATGGCCACGGCGCCAAACTCGTCCAGCGCAGTTGCCCCATTACCCCCATCGATGGAAGCGATGATCCCCTTTTTCCCGTGGAGACCCAGCATACCATTATCATTTTTCTTGGAACTTAAACCGTGTTTAGGATACATGCTGTAATCGTATCCTTGAAGTTCGATTCATTGCCGACATGAGCCAGTATAAGGTCCTAAGTCACCAATTTGAAATCGTTCACTAGGTCGTTGTGAGCCCGAAGGTCATCCTGCAACGGCATGAATGGGGAGTAGAAGCAGATTCGTGCCAGGATAAGGTAGTCTAGTCACCATGCTCAAGCATTCAACTAGGTGAGGCCTCGGTCATAGACCACAAAATCTTTCAATCCTGATTGATACCCATTTTCAACTGCCGAGGCCATGTTTTCAAAGCAAAGAAACTGACAGTGGTAGGGGGAGGTATCTGCCATCATCTGAGGATTCCACCTTTTTTTCTCCTTGGTATTGCTTGACACGGTCAGTTCCGTGCTGACTGTCAAACTGAGGAAGGAGCAGAGCAGACGTCTACGTCTCGCATTGCACCACACCCCCTTCCCCACCAGACGTCCATGCTCAACCGAGAGACATGCCCAATTCGAAAATTTCATTTACGCTGGGTGTGACAGCGTCCTTTCTGATCGGTGGATGTTTGTTGGTGACTGGTTTGACCAAGCTGCTGTTTGGAAGGCTTCATTGCCATATTTTCACCCTCAACTATGAAAACTGCAGTGCCTGAGTCAAGGTGTACGAACATAACAGAAACGGAAGAAATCCCAAGCTCCATATATATACCCATCCATGAAGCCCGGGACATGACCTCCACCTTTCTGGTCGCTTGAAGCCTCGCCATCGCAAGCACCTCACGTCTCGGTTGCCCACAGAATCAAACCCCAACTCCTCCAGCACCACCATGCTCGCAGGTTCTTCGGCTAGGTTGAATTTACTGCACCTGACCGCCGCCCATGCTTCCCATAATTACTAACTTAACTCCAGAGGCCGAAGCCTGGAGTTATCACACCTTTGCTTTCGCGATTCATTAACAAGACCCCGTCACAACACCAATCGATAATACATTGCGAAGTGCCCACTTGAGCCCCTCGCTGCAGAAGGAGAATGGCGACGGGTGAGACTCGCGGCCGCGGAGGAGCGTTGTCGGGAGCTCGAAACCGGAATCTAAGAGCTTGGCCGGAAGACTGAGAAGCTCATTGAGGAACGAAACGCATTCGGATACAAGTTTCGGAAGGTTCAAACGTCGTCGAATAGGTAGCCCTTAGTTCCATGATACAAGGCACCACCGTGAGAACCATGGACTTGGCGCAGCTGACCAACAGGCGGCGGACGGCCGGGGCGGGCTGTATCACTGGGT
This sequence comes from Lasiosphaeria hispida, assembly GCA_033439745.1. NCBI lineage: Eukaryota > Fungi > Ascomycota > Sordariomycetes > Sordariales > Lasiosphaeriaceae > Lasiosphaeria > Lasiosphaeria hispida. The sequence goes on from JAUIQD010000003.1 coordinate 4,494,770, forward strand.
CCTTGGAACATGGCCGGGCCATGTAGAAGGTACGGTGGAGGGGAGAGGGCCTTTTCTCAATGATCTGCGAGTGAGAAATGGCAAACTCTTCTTTGCACCTTCGTACGCCCCCCTAGAAGGCTCCGAGGTGTATTTGAGAGACATCGACCTCACACTCAGCGACGCCCAAATGGCGGCCATCGGGTGCCATTTTGACAAAGTAAAAGGAACCTATGTTTTGACAAACCACGCCCCGTAACTACGGTAGTTGTTCCCCACTGAGCTGATGTTCTCTTTTGTATTTTTGTTAGAGGGGACATCGGGTGCTAGACTCTGGTACTGATCCATGGAAAGCCCCCTCTGTCTCTAGCCCTGGCTGTATAAACGATGGGTTACTGGATCTTACCGTACATATATGACTGACTTCACTTATCACAGCAAGGCTGAGAAAGCCGCAAGAAAAAAAATCTGCGGTGACAATAGGATGTCAATACACCTAGCCCCTATTCCCGAGGGCAAGCAGTGGTCCTGTCGGTCCAGACACCAGATCAGGGTTCGATAGGTACTACTTTCTTGCACGGCGTCATGTCGAACAGGTCTTGGGATTCTTACAAATGGTCAAGTTCCACGTGTTACCATCATAGATAGGAGCTGCTGTCACCATCCTTGTCGTGGACCCAACGCCAGCTGGCGGCAATGGCGACCACTCTGCCAATGTGGTAGAAACGCGTCGGGCGTGTTGGCTAAGACGGTTGCTTTGCCACTATGGGGGCTACAACTTAAACTCCAACCCAACACCGATTGAGATCTGTCTCCCTACAAACCGGGAGAGCCCGCCGAAATGTCTTCCGCCGTCCCCCAACGAGGCTTGTTTGTCTAGGTATCTGGTTTTGAACCAAATTGTGAAAGAGTTAACATGCCTTTCATTGTTTTCCGGATCTAGGGGCCTGTGTTGTGGTTGTGCGAAATGTGTGAAGCTTGCCCTGGAAGGAAGTTCAATATCTGATCCAATGTGAGCCAACCTGTTAACCAACGACATCAACAGCAACACTCACCTCCCGATTTCCACTCACACCAGACATATACATCAACTGATCTCACACACTACTCGTTCCGATAGTAGATCTGAATATCTTGAATTCTCTTCACCTAATCATGTCATCTGTGTAAATGCATACCTTCCCCCTTCACCCCTCTCTCGCCATATCTAGCCGTAGCTGTATATCCCATAGTCCATTTCCATGCATGTTATGTTTTGTATGGACAATGCATCCATCTCACGCTAAACATCCACACCAAAAGCCCTCATCCATCGTCAAGGTCGAGTGGGATAGAAGTAAAAAGCGAAAGCAAAGAGGAGAATAAAAGCTCTCATCGATATCCATCCATTTCATCCAGTGAAGAGGGCTTCCCTTTTTCTGTTCAAGTTGCAACAAATAAACACACGGCCACGACCACCACCCCCTCGCCATCATATCCATCATAGTCATGACGCAAATACCAAACAGTAAAAAGAACAAAAATGCCAATGCATTTTCCTTTCCAAGTCGCTCCGCCGCTCCCGAAACCAAAGCAAAAATCACTAGATTATCCCCCCCCCCTATAAACCCCTCATGTCGCTGGTGTTAGGAACGGACTCAACATCAAGTCATCCGCGCTCGGCCTCTTGTTATGGTCAATCTCAAATGTCTGCGCCAAGAACAACTTGGCATCCTCGCTCGCGTGATCGGGGATAGTTGGTGCTGCCTTGGAGCCTCCAATCTTGAAGATGGCCTGCAACTGTGTGCAGTCGGGGAACGGGTGTGTACCAGTCATCATCTCGACCACGAGGCAGCCGAGCGACCAGATGTCGGCCTTGCGTGTGTAGGATGTCTGCTTGACCACCTCGGGTGCCATCCAGAAGACGGACCCCTGTAGTGACGGCCGGTGCTTGTTGTTGTTGGCACCGTTGAGAATGTTGGTTGCCTCAAGCTTCTTGGAAATGCCAAAGTCCGAGATCTTGATAGTGCCCTTGTTGTCCACCAGGATATTGGCGCCCTTGATGTCGCGGTGGATAATGTCCCGATTATGGAGATATGATAGTCCATTGAGGATCTGGCGGACGAAGCTTCGGACAAGGGGTTCCGGAAGTGCTCCGTACGAGTTAAGCATGGTTTGCACAGACCCGCCAGGCACGTACTCAAGGAAAATGTTGAGGTACTCGGCTGACGAGCCACACCCCAGATACTGCACAATGTTGGGGTGACGGAGGTCGCGAAGAAGGCTGATCTCACGCTTAAGGGCCTCAATCATACTCTTCTTTCTCGAGTCACTCTGGCTGTTGGCCCCGGGCGAGGGTGCCTCAACTTGCTTCACCGCAAGAAGCTCGCCCGTGATAGCATGGAGGGCCAGGTAAACACAGCCAAAGGAGCCCTGGCCAATGAGGGCACCCTTCATCCACTGGCTATCATCCCAGGAATCACCCGCCGCCAGGAAGCTCTGCAACTCCTCGTCGGCGTCTTCGCCGTCTTCGATCAACGCCTGATTGACCTCCTGTAAAGAGCCGCCAGAGCCAATGGTGCTCTCGCCGTCATAGTAGCTGTGCCGGATGATATTGCCATCGGGATCGGTTATGCTTACGGCGGCCGTATCGGAGCCACTGTCAGCAAACGAGACGTACGATTTGCGGTTTGGTTCGATTGGTGACGATTCCTCCTGGAGGGTGTCCAGTACCGAAGAGGTGACCGAGTCTCGGTACCCATGTGTAACCCTGCTCAGGTCGCGAGGGCGGACCTTTGCAATTTGGTTTGATGCAGTGAGCCAGCTGTCGGCAATGGTGGGAATGGGCGGGGCGTCTTGAATGCTAGAGGCAAAGCTCATTGTGCTGGCGACGCTTAGGCGATGGTTTATCTTGCTAAGGCGCGCGGACCGTCTCATAGACAAACGAGCCGTCCTGTCAATGGCCTCGCGCGAGTGATCGGGGAAGTAGCTGGTCAGATCCGAGGCAATGAGCTCACTCGGTGGCCTCAGCCCGCCGAACTGGCGGAGTAGGCCCTTCCGGGTGCGCGCCGTCCTTGCATCAGCAGGGGCGGGGCGCTCTAGGTCTCTGGCGGCATTGTAGACATTTCGCTCGCGGTCTTGGTAGGACACAGGTGAAAGGGGGGGCTGCATATCTTCCCAGGTCTCACCCAGGATCTTCTGTGCCTTGAGCTGGCTCCGCTTATCGGCGTGTTGAAGGGCACGGTTGTGATTTTGCTGTGCCTCTTCCAGACCAATGGCGGCAGCTCTCTCGAGCTCGGCTTGGCCCGGCTCTCCAGCTGGAACGCGTCGTAGGATGAGACGATTCCGTTCCGGGCGTGTATGGTCTTTTATTACTCTCCACAGCTCTGTGTCTCCCAAGCGACGGCACTGGTTCGGGTTAGGGTCGACACCAGCAAGGACCCAGAAGCAATAATTCCTCTCATGGTCCTCACGGAGGGCGAACTTCCTAAGTGTGACCCGCATGACTTCCTCGCAAGTATTACAATCGGCAATCTTGACAACCTTGGTGACGCCTCCGGTTGAGATGACGCGGATGACGTCCTGACCTTGCGGCAACGCAGCCATCAACGAGCCATCGAAGCTCGAGTTATTCCTGGTGTGAGACTGGACCATTCGGCCAGAATGTGCCTCGGGAGGAGACATGGGAAACCTCGAAGACACAGCGGTCGAGGCTTGGCTGCCATATCCTTGGGCTGCATAGCCTCTCCGCCCGCCCCTGAATTCGGAGCTGGGCAACGAGGATTCTGAGTTGTCAACGCCGCCGGCAAGGTCATGGCGAGAGTATCTCTTATTTGGTGTGGGCGGAATCCCTCGGCCGGAATTTAGCGGTCGTGGAGAGGCTGAATGAGGGTTGTATTGGATGTCGAGACCGCCGAAGGAATCCTGTACCAATTGTTAGGAGGCATGTTCACATGTCTATCACGGATCGGACTTTGACCTACCCTATTTCGCTTCTTCTGGTTTGCATACGTCTTGGTCCGAAGCTTCTTAATGCTCAGAAACAAGCGTACCCGATCTCCAACCTTCTCGATGCCCATCTCCTTGAGGACCTCCTTGTCCATCTCGAGCAGGTTCTCGCCATTGATGTGGTTTTTGCGAAAGATCTTCTCGTACTCGCCACACTTGACGCTTCGAAGATATTCGCAGACCTTGTCCTCGTCCCAGTTCTTAACCGAGCCGGGACCGTCGCCATCCGAGAACTCGGACTCGGTCGGGCTTGCGTAGGCCTGACTTGTCAAGGGCGCCACGGGTGCTCGTCGCGTGGGAGGGTATGCGGTTTGCGGTGTGTTAACCATCAGGGCGGCGGGTTGCGAGCCCAGCGACGCCGGGAACGACGATTTCGACGCTAACATGGCCATGACGATGAGCGATCAAATCGATAACATGAGCGCGGGGGCGCGATTATGCTTCGGTGGGCACAGCGACGGCCGGCAATGCGCTGGCCGGAAACCGGTATCCACGCGATGGGTCCAGACACGACAGGCAGAGGTAGAAATCGGCTTCGTCGGGGTTGTAGAGATGGCAAGGTAAAGGCGCTGCCGAGCTCTTTGGCCGGCTGTAAGACCACACGGGCGGACGATTTCTGGTGGAGCGGTGATGGGCGCGTTACACGAAGCAGTGAAATGTCTGGTGTAAGCAGGGAGCAGGGCTCCTTTTTCCCGGTCGGATGTCGTCCAAGCCAAATGAATCCCAAACTCGTTTCTTTCTCTCCCCTCGTTCCTCTGCAGATATGTGCAACAGCAACCACGCGTAGAAAAGAAAAATAAAGCTGTGACAATGATGAGGAAATAAATTAAGAGTCCCACGACGCTGTCTGTGGGTTGACAGGACCTTTGGGCGCCCGGGCTCGGTTTGGTGCGGGAAGAGGGAAGCGTTTTGTCTAGTGCGAACGATCGGAAAGACGATTCTCACGGGTCTATCGGGAGGGGAGACATGCGGCGTTGATATCCAGGCAGACCAGGGTGGGGACCCATGGACTGGATCGAAGTTGCATGCGATAAATTCAGGCTGATGGGTTTCCTCCTTGTGGCCGCTGCGTACGGCGCTTTCTGGGGCACTGGGGCACTGGGGAGAGGGGCAGTGGACTGGCAGCGGACAGGAGGGGGACAGGAGGGGACAGGAGGGGACAGGAGGGGATTGGAGGGGATTGGACAGGCCCACTGACGGCCGCTCTCAGGCTCGCCAATCGCCAGAGACTACTCCTTGAGATGAAACGAAGCACGGGCCAGCTCTGGCGCTTGATCGGGATGTTGTGTCGTATCGCGAAATGACTGCCCAGAATCCAAGGACGGCGGATTGTGGCAAATACAGGGCTCCTACGCTATTTTTGGAGCACAGGCCCACGCCCAACTGATGTTACTCAAGGCATCGGTTATTATCATTGATAATCAACAACAAAAACAACAGCAGCGGAGAGAGCGAGGGCGAAACGCAGTCGAGAAACTCGAAACCGCCGCTCACTGCTCTCGCTGCCTCCTCACAAGCTAGCCATCCGCAGCTAGCCAATGTTGGCAGCCCGCAGCACGACCACCGGGAGCGGCAGCAGAGAACCGGGCTTGCCACACCGAACCAGCAGCTGCAGAGAAGCCCTTTGTTGCAGATCGACGGCCAGGGTTCAGGTGCCCAATGCCAGTCCACCCATGGGAGCCATGGGCTGATGGCGTCAATAACGTCGCAAAGACTGGTGCCCTCAATGCGCCCTGCGCTTCTGACTGAACACTCCTCTTCATGCGGCACGGAGCCGCGGACGAGCTCAACACAAAGGCCATGGCCGTCACTTGTTGCCTCCCATGGCATGCTGATGTCGTAGTCCCCGGCGACTTGGGTTCAGCGGTATCCGTAATACCGTAGCTCGAGCGCAGCCAAGGGGCCGAAATGCAAGCTTGGGGTCGCATTGCTGGTCGACTCATAACCCACTCCATCGGCCCCCAATCCGGTGGTTAACTCCTTGTAAATGATTTGAATTTAGGGGCGGACGGAGTAGCTAAACCCAGTCATCAGTCATTAGCCCACTTTTTTCTCTGCTCTTCGATGAAGGAAGAGGAAGGAAGAAGCGAGAGCAACTTCGATGTGTTCTTGGACGCAGCTCGCAGAGAGTCTCCGTGCCACCCACCGTATAAGCCATCGCCCCTCTGCGGAGGTAAGAGGAAACAACACAGGCAGCACAATGATTGGCCCTCGGGTCGGACAAGGGGGAACGCGGGAAACTGGGGGGAGTCGAGAGCAAACCAAATATCGACGCTGAAACGGCTCCCGTTTCATCAACCACCATGCCTAAAGGGGTGGTTGAGTTGGGCACAATAGTGCAAAGCACCACCTGCGGCGTAGAGACCTAACAATTGCTACCCCCTTCATCAGAACATCCAAAGCATTGACCAACATCCGCCAGCACTGGCGAGGGGCGAATGAAGTCATTGCTGTTGAAGAGCGGTCTGCACACTGCAAGCCCAGGCGGATGTTCGAGTCTGGCACTGGGCCTCGTCGCTTGTGGCCCGGTTCATCGGCCCAGCAGACCATCCGTGGTCTTTTCTCGGGTCCTTGATGATTCGAGAGGCGGCACATGGAAACGATTCTGCTGAGATAAAGGGGTTCATCGCCGAGCTTAGGTGAACACCTCGGAAAACAGGTACCTACACGTGTACACATCAAATACACTACTAGTAGTAGGGTGAGTGGGCCGTCGTCTTGTTTTCGGAGTCCGCGTGTTGGGAGGGCGGAAGGTGGCTTTACTACTACTACCTACTACTTGCGGTGCCACGCGACTTCTCAAACGAGGTCTCCACCATTGCGATATGTAGATGTCGGCAAGAATCCGATCGAGAACCTGGTCCTTTCGACGAGGCCCCTAGCCGCGCACCTGTGCCTCTTTAATTGCGAGTTGTGGCCTCACATGCGGCCATATCCCATTCCAAAGCATGAGCAGCCCGGTTATTGCGTATGTAAGCATATGCTTGGAAACGTGACAATGCTTCTTCAATTGTTTCGTGTCTTCTGCCACCACTTCTTGCCTAGTACTCAAAGCAGAGTTTGACTTGAAACAAAATCCTACAATGGCAGCTCGGGGGTCTTGACGCTAGAGGCGTCTTTTAGTCGACGCTAGGCGGGAAGGATGTCAGCCACAGGGGCTAAGCTCACGCCACAGAAACGGGACGCCCTGACCACGACAACCTTCAGGCTCTTCCCCACGGACCTATTTGACTTTCTAGCCATTGACCATTTCGCTTGCTAGTTGTGTGCTTGAATCTGAGTGATTTCGCGCGAGGGAAAAAACAAGACTCAGGTGCTCCTTCTAAGCAAAGAGTCATGGAGTAATTTGCACCCAAACCCTAGCGCAAAGCACAAAAGGGGCTGTTGGCTGTACCCAAATTTTGCGAAGGAGAAGAAGTCTTGGCAAGCCTCGCCACACATCAGGTGCGCGCCTATTGATGCCGACCAGATGGCGCTCTTGACACCCAACGGTTTTTGTTGGTGATCCTCGCAGTTGCGCTTCACAGCTGTGTGCCTCAGGATCTAGTTCCTCAGACAGATTTTGAACGGGGAAAATGGCTCGAGAATTTGAGGAACCAGCTTTGGTCCTTGGAGTCTCTAATTGGCAGACGGGCCTTGGCGAGCATGTTCAGCTGGCCCGTCTTAGTCGCAGAGTCCCCCGCACATTGTTCATTGCATTGTCATTGGACAGCAACGACCTAGAAACCTGTTCGATAACATCATCACTCCCCACCTTGATTCCAGACCCGACGGGCCCGATCGTCGATGGTATTCGACGGCATCGGGGCGGGCACGCCAGCGCTCCCAGACGGAGCCAATGCCTGCCCATTGTTGGCCTCCCTTGTCACAGAGGAAAGCGGAGATGGCTTGGAATGGCATGGATGAGCAGAGTTGTTGATCCACCGCCTGAGACAAAACTCTGTAGCAACTTTTCATCTCCAATTGACTATCACTCCATCTACATTTCAGGGGTTGAGTTGCTGAGTGTTGAATCGTCCTGAATTGGCCCTCTGTCGTCATCGACGCGCCTGCCTCTGCACTCTGGTATTCCCAACTGCCCCGCCGAACCACGCTGGCTGCTTCTGTCAATCCGTGGAGACATGCCGACGAGACAATCCTCTCTGTGATTGTACGGCCGAGACAGTCTGACGAGGAAGTCAACAGTGAGTGGTTAATCTGCAGATTGACCGGATTGATGCGCCTGTAGGCTTTCGTCCTCGCCTCGACGCTCGACCCGCATATCCGCCCCGCGCATCGGTCCCCGATAGCTTATCCTAATTCTCGACACTTGCCAACCCGAAGCGAAGAGCGTCACCAGTGGTGTAGAACCCGGATGAACCCTCGAAAAAATAAACCACAGTTCTCCCGCAAAGTCGCTGCCCCGGTCAGGATACAGACAAGACACTGCGTAAACGCGCGGCGCGTGATATTTGGGGCATCTCGCAAACTCGACAACACTCTTTCCCTAACAGCCGACGAATTGGCCAATTCACTCAACCTTGTCGCCCCAGGTCGCTCACTTTGAATTGGCCCCCCGGTCTTTGCAGAGACCGAGAAAGCCCTCATCGCCGCCCTGCAAAGACCCCGTTGTACAAGAGCCGACGCAGTTTTTAGGGGCAGAGTCTGCAACGTCGCCAACATGGAGCAGGAACACCCGAAACGATCTCACATAACGCCTCTGAAGACGGCTGAGGCTAGTGTGTGTGATGTTGCGGCAAGCCCGACGTCAACAATCCCGAGTTCGCCGGCCAGCTCCGAAGGAGACCGTCGTTTCTCTCTCTACTCTATCAAAGATAAAACACGAAGATCTCTGAGCAATCGAGGGTCGACCTCCGAAACCACGAAGAGCAGGAGTCAGAGCTCACATGCGCGGAAGTTGTCAAAATCTCGGCCTCAGTCGGTGGTCGCATTGGGAGGTGTTGCCTCTCGGGCTTCGGATCTTTCCGATAGCCATGATCGTACAACCTCGATCACCGATGTCGCGAGCTTGGGAGGGTCATCGGCCAGCACCGACTGGCTTTCGCAAAAAGTGGAAGCTGTCGCCGCCTTGGAGTCAGATGTTCAGTTCATGAGGACAAGGACCCCCTATCTGGCCGTGACAGCCGATTATCTGGTAAAACTGAAGAGTCGCTCCGATGTCATGGCTCTTTTCCCATGGCTTTCCGAAGCTGCCGCGCCCGAAGCAGTGACTTCGAGCCCGGAACCCCTGCTTATGATTCCTCTTTCTGCCATCGTTTCGGTTCTCGTCGCAGAGAGCACGAGGCCATCATTTGGCATTGAAGTCTGGTGGAAGGACTTGTCTGGCTTATCGTTCCACCAAGCGACATTTTACTTCAACCTACCTAAAGAGCGGGACGAGCAGATGCGAAACATGGTTCGAGCCATGAGGCACAACCAGCACGATGAGAATGATGCCGCACTCCCCTCCCCAGAGGTCCTAAAACTCCTTGACACGATACAAGAAGCCGAAGAGCCGGGATTCAAGCATCGCAAACTTGAAGTCTTCCCTGTAGTTCCGCGAGCTAGTATGCGAAAAGAGTACTTCAAGAAACCGGAAGACATTGCTAAGAAGGCACACGAGGCACCCGCTTTTTACCTCGCGGTTGGAACCTATCTCTGCCATCTTGCTGTGATTCAAAAGGGAAAGTCTGGCGGCGAGCCTACGTGCCAGCACAAAACATTTGGGCTGGTGACGCTTGAAAGCTTTCGAGGCGACTGGGCCGTCCACGAGGAGAGGTTCAATATCTCATTTCGGTAAGGGCCTGTGTGACTGTGTGTTTGGATTCGACTAACAACACTTGCAGCTACCCCTTTGAACCCCGTGTTACTCTTGAACTTGCAAGCCGTGACTTTCGACAGATCATCCGAGTTTTCGGAATGGCGGACTGCTTCCTGAAGCCGGTCTGGCCACGGATGTGGCAAACGGCCGAGATATTTCACGTAAAGGGGCTCAAGGAACCACACTACCTTGTTCCCAGAGAAGATTTTGGTAGTGTCAGGCGGACTCTTGATGCTTACACGGCAGCCTATCGTTGTGGCCTAGTCGTCTGGGAGATCAACTGGAAGACCAAGTTTCCGCCCGAGTTCCGGGTGCTCCCGGCTAAGGATGGATCGCGCTACTCACCTCTTCAGCTCTTAGCTGTGATGCGGGCGTTGAGATACAACGACTATTTCAATTCGCTGTCCTTCCGCGATGTCGACCTCGGGGTTCTCAGGGGCGTTCATGACGCCCACTCAGCCACAGGAGAAAATGTTGCCTATCTCAGCCGTACTGGTAAGCACATAAAGCTATTCGCCTTACCCTCCCTGGCTCAACTGCTTTTTTTTCTTCAACTAACAAACATAATCTCAGGGATCAATTTGGATGCGGACGAACTACAGCTTCTAAAGCAAAGTCCAGTACTTCATCAAGAGTTTCACGCGCTAGCATTCTGCTCCGAAACCATTCAGCAAATCGACTTTGCAAACTCATCAGCTTCGCTCACACTACGGAGAGACGACAATAAAGAGCCGGCGCTTAGTCTAGAGTTTCTGACGCCCATATTAAACCTGCTAAAATCTGACATCACCAAATGTAGCCACCTGGTCCTTGCCGGCAATACGCTTCTTCAGTATGACCTTGAGGACATCGGTATGTTTAACTAATATGTCCCACTCCCTAAATAATCTGACATTTTCTAGTCGAGGCTTTGGATATGGCCAAAATACACGCTTTAGACGTGTCTTCGTGCGGTCTAGGTGAAAAGGCCTTGCGGACCTTGATTGCACCTCTCCTAGGACGGCCCCAACCGCTGCAGTCTCTGAATCTATCTGAGAACCCGGGACGTCTACTAGCCGGCATCTTGCCAGATATTATACCACATCTGGCTGACCTAAGGTACCTGAATCTCCGCGGGAGTCTCCAGGGTGAGAGGGACGTCGCAGGGACGCTGTTTCCCTACGAGGTCCTTGGCCACCTCGAGAATCTAGAGGAACTTGACCTCTCCGGGTTCAAGGTAAGCGGAGGCATCGCCATCAACAAGATTGCTCATTGTACTTACACTTTTGACTAGATCAACTCTGCAACCCTGCATGATCTGGGACAATTCCTCCACCAAAGGTCGCAAGGGATCAGAGGAACTAGGCCTTTGGGGTTCCGGAAACTAACGCTCAACCACTGTGGAATTACCGGCGATGAGGCATCAAGACTCTGCAGAGCCATTGGCGGAAACAACAATATGCACCTCTCTATCAGCGGCAATCCCTTGGAAGATGGAATCGAGGACTTAGCGGACGTTATACGTGAAAACAAGGTCCCAGCTGGTTTATCCATGGAGCTAGTTGAGTTCAGGGAGGAGAGCAACTACCTGCTCTTGATGAGAGCCCTGACAGATACAAGATGTGTGTCTTTTCTCAACCTCGCGGGAACAGCGCCTACACCGTCCCTCCACGCCATCAACGAGCCATGCAGCAACGATATGGTCAAAGAACTCCACGACTTATTCGCTTACAACCAGTCCATCCGCTACCTGGATTTGTCTGGATTTTCCGGTAAGCTAGAAGATGGTCAACTCGCCAAAGGATTCGGCCGCTCTCTCGCCGGTCTGTGCAATAACAAGACGATGTCGCACTTGAAAATCCGGAACCAGAACCTCCATGACGACGCAGGCACTCTCGGACGAGTGCTCAGCGAGAACGGCAGCCTGAGAGTTGTTGATTGCCAGGACAACCAGTTGAACCTCACAAGCCTCAAGTTTCTGGTAAGCAGCCTCAAGGATAACTACAAAATAATTGATTTCCCCCTATCTCCCGCCGACCGGGACACCATCTGGAAGAACATCTTGCGGGGCCTACGTAAAAGCTCCGACGGTACCACTACGGCCTCAGGAAAAGGCGGGACAATTGGACGGCTCAAGCATAGGGAGGGGGTTTTACTGCACGATATCTTTGACCGCCAGTTCGAGGAGCTCGACGGGTATCTGCTGCGCAACCGCACGGCGCTCGAGGAGGCGTCGGGCCAGTTGCTCGACTTTGACCTCTCGGCTGACAGCCTGGAGGACATGGAAGAGACATGGCTGGCGCTGGAGCCGGAAGAATACGATTCCAGAAACGCGAGCCCTGGTGTGCAAGAGGCCGCGCCCACGACGGTAGCGGGAGAGGTACCGCGGCCCCGCCGGGCGACTGTACGCTCGTCTTGCGTCTTCGCCAACACGGCTATCCCAATCTCATATCACACCCGCCAGGGTGACGAGGGGATGGAAAGCCCGACAGAGACGCTCGATCCTGTATCGGAGATCTCCACCCCTGAGATCTTTACCCCGGAAGAGGTGGAGATCCCGATAGTGCCGGGGGGGGGTATGGAGTTTAAGAAGATGATTCACGAGTTCAGGGAGTCGGGATTCGAGTCGGCGTGAACAGCATCATCAACGGCCAACAAAACGCATTTTCTTTGTCTAGTTTCTTTTCCCTTTGTGTTTGATACCCCATAGACGAATCAGGGTTGGGAACGAACAGGGTGGGACTTGATGCCCGCTGCTTGTCTCGGAGGAATATTACAAGCCCGGGGATAATGGGAATGAGGTGAGGGGAGGGGTGAACAGGTATGATCATGATCCCGTTACGGCCTCACGTGTACATAAATAGATAGCCGGAGTACATCGATGGGTTGGTCTTGGGGTTGGGATTGAGGAGCAATATAAGGGGTTATGGTGTTGTGGTTGTGACTTCTTGACACAGTGCTGCTGCTCGTAAAATCGGGTTTCTAATATGTCGCCGAAAGATAAAACCTAACATCATCACTCCTGGATCTGATTCAATCCCGAGTCGTGGTAGTAACTGTCGTGGCCGTCCCCTTGACAGCGAGTTCCCCATCAGGCCCCTCGATCCAGACCTGCCACCTCCTTTCTCTCGGCGTGGCAATGGTACCCTGGCCCATCTCGCGGAGACAGACTTTCAGCTCTTCGTCTACGTAGAGGGGGGCCAGGTTACGGTAGTCGATAGACTCAACCCAGGTCTGGAGCTTAGGGTCTTGAGTTTGCGAGAAACGCAAGGCCGAAAGCATGAGCACGAGCGTCAACGGGCCGTGGACCAGCAGACCGCGGTAGCCCTCTTGCACGCGGGCGTACTCGGGGTTGAGGTGGATGGCGTGAGCGTTGTAGGAGAGGGCGCTGAAGTGGAAGAGAAGAGTGGCGTCGGGCCGGAGGGTGAAGCTGAAGGACGGGGCGGCGGGGGCTGAACGGGGGTGTTAGTAGCAATGTTCCCTGCGACGACAAGTCCATGAACAAGAAACCAAAAAAAACATGCCTCTAACCTTCCTCCCCTCCCCCCTCCTCCCCCCCCCCTTCTCCCGCATAAACACCAACCGCCGCAACTCATCCACCACCACCCCCCTCCCCTCCACCACCCCCTCCCCAACCCCATACCGCCGCCGCACCTCCACAAACACCTTGTCCCCCCTCCCCACCGGCACCCCCACCGTCTCGACACACACCGCCCGCCGCCCGTCCAGCCGCAGCGCCGCGTCCCACCCCCGCGCAAACGCCACCGACCCGCCCGCCCACATGCGCCGCACAAACGGCCACCCGGGCCCGTGGTCGGGGTCGGTGCCGTCGGGCAGCAGCCGCGAGGGCGGCACCTGGATCGGGAAGTAGACGAGGTGGTGGCCCTGCGGGAGGGGTGTGGTGGGCGGGGGTGGGGGGTAGCAGGTGAAGGATCCCGGTCCCTGGGGGGACGGCGAGGTGAAGGAGGGGGTGGGGGGTAGGTGGTCAACTAGGGCGAGGGTAAGTAGATGGGAGGGGGTGGGGGAGAGGGTGTCGTGGAGGAGCTTGGGGGGGTGGGAGGCGAGGGTTTTTGTGGCGGTTTGGAGGTAGGCGTCAAGGTTGAAGGGTCTGTTGGTTTTGGTGTCGTTTTGGGGGGGGTTGTTGTTGGTGTTCAATTTGGGGCTGGTGCTGGTAAACTGGCGTGAAGGTGTTGTGGTGGCATTTTTTATGATCCGCAGGCGGAGCGGGTGAGATGCTGGGAGCTTCATTGTCGCATGGGTTGAATATTTGATAGAAAAGGCAAGTGCAAAAGGTTGTGAAGATGAGAGGTGATGTTGGCAATGAGATCAAATGCAGAAGGTGGGCCCACTTTTAATTGATGCCACTAAATAAAAGCTGTTACTGTCCCCTAAACTCAACACCACCCCTGATAGCCCCTTTCCTACGCTAACTAAAAACATCATTCTACGGCATAATGTAACACATTGTCGACAGCACAAGACTAATTCGGAAAAAGGGCAAGTTTTACCCTGAATTGACAGTAGTTGTATGCACAGCCATCGCAGCTTTAAGTCATGATGATAGCTTGGAGACATGCAGCAAACAATGATGTTGTCCCTCCCCTTAAAAGAGGCACAGAATACACCCCAGTCAGATGTACCAACCATTTCGTTTACTTCATGACACCATAACACTATGAAAGAACGCTTCTTTCTTGCTAATCTATCATCATTTAGTGTGATAAACCAAGCCAACCAGGGCTCACCCCCTCCTCTGATTCCCCCAGCTCCCCAACCACCTCCACCGCTGCGCAACCTTCTCGAGCACCTCAAACACCCCCCTGACACGCCCCTCGGGGTCATGGAACCGGCTACCCTCAAACTCGACAAAAAACAGGTACTGGAACGGCGCATCCAAGCTCGGCAAGCTATTGATACTCGTCAAGTTCAACTCGGCCCTCCGAAACGCATCCAGCACATCCGCCAGCGCTCCCGGCGTCCGATGCGGCACCGTAAACGACACCAGCGACTTGTACCGCCCGGCATACTCCTCCCCCCCCTGCCCCCCCCCCTTCTCCCCATCATCCTCCCGTCGAATGACAAAAAACCGTGTCACATTGTCCTCCCGATCCTCAATGCACCGCGCCAACACGCCCAGCCCGTTGGCCTCGCCCGCAATCTCGCCCGCAATGGCCGCGCTCGTGCCGCTCGCATCCGCAGCCGCCATGGCCGCGGCGCGGCTGGTCGAGCTGACGTCGACAATGTCGACGCCGCGCAGGTACGTCGCCAGGAAGGCGGCCGTCTGCCCAAAGGCCTGCGGGTGCGAGTATACGCGGGTGATGTGCTTGAGGCTGACGAGCGGGCGGGCGCGGGGGTGCGGGCGCAGCGGGTCGGGGTTGGCGGCGGTGGGGGTGCTGGTGCCGGGGGATTGGATTCCGGTTCCGTTGGTAGTACTGGTAGGTTCCGGCGGCGGGAGGTGGCCCAGCAGAAAGTGGTGGACGTCGAGGTAGACTTCTGCGCACACGGCCACGTCGGCGTAGGCGCTGGTGCGGTCGGCCAGGCCGTCTAGGGTGAAGGTGACGGTGCCGTGGGTCGAGTTCTCAAAGGGGACGACGCCGAAGGGGGTGCGGCCCGACTGGACGGCGTCAAAGACTTCTGTGAGGCCGTCAACCGTCAATGGTGATGCGTTTTCATAATTACAAGTAACCTACCTTTGATTGTCTCAGTTGGTATCAATTCCCATCCCTGGCCGGGGAAAGCCATCTTGGTCGCCTTTGTTCACCCATGTCCTGTCAGAGCCCAATTCTTCTTTTCTTCATTCTGCTGCCGGTTCCCTCCTACGGGGAACTCATCCAGCAACTTGGCCCATACCTGGTGAGAGTACGAAGAAAATGGGCCCAAAAAAGCAACCTGCTTCCTGACATCCTCGCCCGGCTGGCCTTCTGTCGTCATCGTCGTGATCTCCGTCATCGCTTTGATGGTGGGGAACGCTGTTGAAGACAAATAGTGGATAAAAGATCCTGGATGATAGCTGGGTTGTCTGCAAATTTGCCGCTTCACAGAAGCCAAAGTAAAGGGGCCGAAGTGAAATGCCGCTGTTTGACCTTCGTCATGGAGGTTGAATTTTTGAAGAATTGCCCTTTTCGGTTCAGGAGCCCAAATGGACCGACAGCTGCATTCCGGACAAGCTCTTGGGAGTTCCGATTGTAGGCGCAGGCATCCGGTCCGTTAGGCTTAGGCCCGGCCCGAAACCACCCACCCCGCACTGCGGGTACATTTATGAAACATTGGGTTTCCTCACAAACCTTCAATATTTGTGTGGGTATCTTTGGCCACGAGGATACTCGCTGCTCTCAGCTACGAGGTACAATCAGGACATAAAATAGTAAAAGAGTGACTTTGATTCCTAGCTAATCTACCCGAGCCTGATTTATTTCCTACAGTTCCTGAATCAAGCGCAAAAGAGTGGACGGACGCGGCACTGCACGGAACAACCATCCCGATGTCGCCGGAATGGTCATCAGTTTGGATCAGCCGTGCCTTCCCAAGGTAGTCAATCAATATCCTTGATCGAGCCCTGCAATGAAGCACCTTGAACCTTTACGGCTTCTCGATCTTTGTCGGCATTTATCCTGTTCATGTCAGCCAGTTGTCCAGAATACGTGTGTAAAATAGTACAGTCTGGTACACACCTCAAATTCCGCCATCTTGAACTCAAGAAGCCGTCATCACAGAGCGAAGCGGGCTTGGACGGGTCACCTTGTGCGTCTGCTGCGGGCTCATAGAGAGCCCCTTCATCAGCCGCCGTTGAGCCAGCGGGGCTTTGCCGTGGCTCAGTGCCTTGGGAGGCGGCTCTTCAGCATCATCATGCGGTGTCGTCGGCTCGGACGGGTTGGCTTGAGCTCGCGGTCCCTCGTTGTTCACGAGGGAATCAAACTGTCAATCTACACCCACAATGTTAGCAATGTCCAAGAATTTGTCTCAGCAGTTACGCTGCCTACCGTCATAGTAGTCATCATCATCATCCACGTCAGCTAACTGCTCAAAGTTGACCTTGTAGCGGAGAATACCGCCAATGCCTCCAAAGCCCTTGACAAACTGGTTGCCCTCAGTAGACCGATCAGACACAAATTCGAGCGTGGTGCCAAAATCCTTGTAGTGCTCAGCAATCCACTCCAGGAACGACTCCTGCGAGACCACCTCCATCTCCTGACCAGTCTCCTTGTCCATAAAAGCATCGCGGTTGCCGCTCTGGTCCTGCTGTTTGGTCGTGTGGAGAATGATCTCTCGACCCGAGGCGTCCTTCAGAGTCCAGCGAGTAACCTCGAGGTTCTCAAACACAATCAGAATCTCCACGGCACCCAGCTCCAGCGCCTTGAGAGTGTCCTCCACACCGTAGCAGATGCGCCCGGTATCCTGGCTGATCTCCTCAAAGTACTTGCCAATGAGCTTCTTCTCCTGGATAAACTTTACATTGCCTAGGGTCTCGGACGATAGCTCAATGGCCTGGTTGAAGCCGTTCTCGCCACCATACGACACATCCACAACCTTGATGACCTTGGTCGCGAGACGGTTGTCGAACATGTCGGATGCGTTCAGGTCGTTCTTGAAATCGGCGGAACCGGCGAGAATGATACCAGCTACATTGACCTTGTCATTCGTGATGAAGTTCTGCACCGCCAACTCGGCCACCTTGCGGACATAATTGTGTCTCTTCTCCTCTCTCAGACGGGCGAAACGCAGGGCGGACTGACCACCACGACCGTGCTTCTTGGGGAGATCGACAGAGAACTTGTGGACGATGTCGCGGGTATTGCCACTGAGGGTTCCGAATAGGGCGCCGTTACCATCCATGATGATGAAGCCGAACTTCTGGTCCGACTCGAGGAGTTCAGCCAAAGCCTCTGTGTGAAACTTGTTGTCACAGAGGTACAGGGACGTGTTGATAGGCTTGAAAGGCTCAAAGTCGATGTTGACCTTTCTCTCCTTGCCCTCCGAGGTCAAGATTTCACCGCAGTAGACGACAAGGCCATTGGGAGGGACCTTGTTGTAGAGCTTGAGGCGCTGCTGGGTCGAGGTGATAGCTGAAAGAACCGACTGGCGATTGACACGCGACTTGATGTTCGACGCGGTACCCTGCAACATTTGTTAGCATGTCGGTCCCAGCACTCGACGCCGCCGGGTATCACGCACATATTCTTCAGCCAACATCTTGGCCGCACGAGAGACCTGATCCTTAGGGGCTAGATGGGGGTTCCTAGTGTTAGCGAGACTGGGCCGCTAGCCGAGACCCTAGGCACCGACATGCCAGGGCCAGCGAGAAAGGCGAGGAAGGAGTCATACGAATGATTAGGGAAATCATGCTGGTGCCATTTCCACGAGCAGCCTCAAGTCGCTTAATCAGCTTCTTAACCTTCCATATCTCAATCTGTCGGGTTACCTTTGTGTCAGCGGGTCCGGGGTGGGTTGTCCAAAGCAAGTTGGCCACGGTTGGGTTGCTGGGGTGTCCGGCTACTCACATTCTTCTCCGCCTCGCTGGCCTGCGCGTCGCTCATGTTGGGCGGTCGAGACTGAAAGAAATTCCGGGTGCGAGTCTGTGATTGTCCTGTTGTCGCCCCTTCTCCCGGGAGGTGTATGTTTTTCGTGGATTTTTATTTTTTTCTTGCCGCAATCGTCTCTCGGCGCGAATTTGGTGGGGTTGTGAAGAGGGAGGGGTTTCGCGGCTCATGAACCTTTTTATGAGTTTGGCCCGGGCGTTGGGGCAACGGGGCAAGTGGCAGAGTGGCCGTGGCACTTGGTTTAGGTGGATCCGCGGGAATAAGGCAAACTACTGCCCGGCGAGTCATCATTGGCGGTCACGCCGAGCTGAGCGACGGTTAGGCGTGGCTTTATGTAAGCAGGCTGTAGCCAAGTCAACTGAAAGGCAAAACGCACGATGGAAACCAGTTTCTGTTCTCGTGGACTCGTGCCAAGTTGTTCAAAGGCTGGCCCATTTGCGCCGGGTGAACCAAACAGCGGCTGGAGAGTCAGTTGACACTCCGCAAGTCCATTGACACCTAGCATTGAGCACCCTCAAACGCAGTGAACGAACGCCTGGCACGTGTATGCGCAGTACATCAGTACATAACTAGTGTGATTCGTGCTTGGTAGTCGTTATCTTACAGGGATCTTGGACCCTGTCGCGCTTTCATTGATGGAGCTCCGGCCTATGATGCACTGAGCCTCTG
The DNA here is from genome assembly GCA_033439745.1 of Lasiosphaeria hispida. Classification (NCBI taxonomy): domain Eukaryota; kingdom Fungi; phylum Ascomycota; class Sordariomycetes; order Sordariales; family Lasiosphaeriaceae; genus Lasiosphaeria; species Lasiosphaeria hispida. The sequence goes on from JAUIQD010000003.1 coordinate 4,513,721, forward strand.
CATCCCACTCACCATCAACAACTCGATCAATTACATCTCCCCCCGACGTTTCCTCCCACCACAACCAAGCTACGACGGCCTCGAAGGGGGTCACAATGGCCTCCTCCATCCCCCTCCAAGTAGCCGAAACCATCCAAACCGCCCACATTAACACCAACCCCTCAGTCGAGCACGACGTCAACCCGTCGACAGCGGCCTCGAAAAAGGAGCCCGTCATTCTCGAGAAGGGGAAGCCCAGGCCTACCGATGCCCAGGCCCCGCTGTTCCCCGACGATGGCATCGACCTAGACGACGACAAGTACGAGGAGGACGAGACAGAGGACGATGAAGAAGACACGCCCTATAGCATGCTGAAGTTGAGGCCGCGGGGCGCAATCAGCCACCTCCCTCCGATTCCCGACTTGCGCTACGAGCAGAGCTACCTGCACAGCATACGGAATGCCGACACGTGGTGGAAGGTGGTCTGGATTACCACGCGGGACCAGGTTTGTTCACTCCGCGTTGAGGATGGGAGTGTATAAATAGCTAACGCCAAATTGCTAGGTCATGATGCCCTTTGTGCAGGGAATTGCTTATAATATGTTTATATGTGGCTGGCAGCACTGGAATAGGGGCGCCAAACTCAGCGGTAGGGGGATTGGGGTGCGGGTCAGGCGGTGGTGGTATGAAGTGAATAACTGGCCGGTCCCTCCCCAGGGGGTGAGGAAGTAAGGTTGTTGTCAGCGGAAGAGGGGAATGAGTTACAGATCAATAATCAGCGGTTTGGCATTTATGGTATCTATCTTGGGGACCATTGCCCTACTGGCTGCGCGAACGGCTGTCACAAAGCGACCGATTCTTAAGTAGAGTCTCTATACCGCGCGAACAAGGGGCTCAGCCCAACTTCATCAGGCGCCTGCTTGCTTCCCTCTTTCTGACTCTTGCAAATACCCTAGAGATACAACACGAGAGCCGCTAAAACAAACGCGCGCAAAAATCCTACCGTAAACAGGACTCCTTTTTGTCGTGTCTTTTCGTCATGATCCCTCAAACGCCGCGTATCACAAATCATAACACCAAAGTGGGCTCAGCAAATGCCCTATTCTGCAAGATCCACGCTGATGGGCAGCGAAACTTGCTGCGGCTTCTCCGGGCTTCCTCTAAAAGCCAGGGATGTTGGTCCACTTGATGGGGTCAGAGGGGATTTGACGGGCGTGCCGGCTGTGACATTGGCTGTCTCCTTTGTAGCAGGCCCACCGGGGGGTGTTACCCGCTTCGTTGCGACAGCGATGACCTCAGCAGCGGGCTCTTCTAGCTCGGGTACAGCTTCGGTCGAGTCTGGGGTGGCATCGGTCAAATCTGCTGACTCGGACTCGTCGCTAACAACGATGTTGCGGTGCGCTGCTCTGGGATGCTTCCGCTGCTCAACCTCGACGGGCGGGCCAGGAAGTCGCTTGGCCTTGTTATTTTCGTCAAAGGTTACGCGGATAGGGAACTTGAAAATGAGACGCCGATTCGGGATGTCCTCAAGATCGTCATCCATCTCCACGTCCTCTTCAAACTCTTCTTCTTCCTCCTCTGTCTCGGGAACATGCTCATCTTCCTCGTCATCGCCAAAATCGGGCTCGCTGCCCTCCTCGTCTTCTTCATCGGACTCATACTCTTGGCTCTTTCTCTTCTTGGCTGACCAGCCGTTTGTGCCGTGGTTTACGGCGGCCGATCGCCGAGGACGGCCTGTGAGCCCTGCCAAATCTTCCATCTCGGCATCTTCGTTCTGGGCATCTCCCTGAACACTGGTAGACGCACTCGCTAGTCCGTTGCTCGTTGTCTCCACGTTGAGCCGTGTTGGCGCCCTGATTTGCCGCCCACTGGCCGTGGTGACAGGACCGCTGGGTTCCGCTGGGGTGTGGTTCCTGGTGTTCCGTGTCGATCGGCGGTTGGTTGAGTCGGAATTGAAGTCATCCTCATCGTCAGAATAAGTGTACTTCATACGCTTGCCTCGGGTACGACCCTCATATAGTGACATGCCCACCTCGGGGCGCTTGAACTGCTCCTTTCGCATCTGGCGGTATTCCCTGCGCCGCCGCTTCTCTTCTGTGGCCTCGAACCGGGAAATGCTTGCGGTTATTTTTTTGGCCAGAGCCCTAGCTTTGGGACCGCCGTCATTGGCTTCGAGCTTCTCGCCAAGCAGCTTAAGTTCGTCGATGGATCCAGCGACGCTCCACCAGGTGCGTTGAATGCCAGCCGGGTTGCTCTCTCGGTAAACGCGAAAAGCTGTATCGTCATTTCCTTCCACCAAATAGTACCGCCGCTTGTCGCCGTCGCTCCCCCACGGCTGAATGCTCAGTGGTATATTCAGGTCGTCATCCTGGCGGTTTTTGTACTGATTGTTGATCATCGTCTTGACTGCCTCGGACGAAGTAAGTGTCCAATGGACAAGCGTGCGCAAAAGGGTGAGCTAGAGCAGGTCGGCGTCAGCAAACATAACTTTAAATGCGACCAGACGGCAAATCCGGTAGAAATATTTGCGACGGGGCAGCAACATACCCGCTGAACTGGTGTCATGGTCCCGAAGGTGGCCGAGCCAGACAGTGGATTCTGGCTCTCCCAGTCCTTGGCCCATTGTCCCTTGTGTGTCTGGATAGCTTCCTCGAGAGCGCGATTGTAATGACCGGGCCTATGCAACCCCATAGTGTCAGTATATATATAAATGGAGCGGGTCAAAGGGATGCCGGCTGGTCGCCAGGAGCACACGCACTTGACATCTTGCTTGCGGTTAAGCAACAGCCCTAAGAGCGCGCAGAGAAATTGCTCGACGCGCTCGCCTGGTACCGTGTCGACGACATCGCGCTCTAGCTCCTGCGGTCCAAAATTCGTGAGACTCTTCGGGAATACTTCTGTGAACCTGGCGCGAAACAGGACGATAAACTATGGCAGAAGAAAAGTAAGTTAGGGCTACGGGCGCAGGAGGGGCGCGCGTGACCCTTCGCGTCACGGAGGCGCAAACACGCGAACGAAGGCGCAAACACGTACAGCAATGTCTGGGTTGTCGGCTAGGACATATTCGTGGGGCGGAGAAGGCTCCCTCCTGGCTCGGGGAGGCGTCGTCTCTTTGGGCTCCAAGGCTGGGTTTTTGTCGACCTTGTGGAAGAACTTCAGGATGCCGTGCTGGCTCTCCAATTGAATATCGGATTCATCGTCTGACGGGGGCGCTGATAGAGATGAAATAGAAGATAGATCCGAAGAATCGTCGTCGGCCATTTTTTGGGCGTTGCGCGGGCACGGCTTGGTGGTTGTTCGGTCTGTTTGGGAGGTGGTTGAGGGACGGCTCGGGAGTGGGTGAAGGAGGTGTGAGGAGCAGTCAACCGTTGACGGAGATCGGCTGGACGAAATTACGTACCGGCCAACAATGGCCCAGGCACCTCCAAGCTACGGTTCAAAGTGCACATGGAACTTGATAGGTGGATTCTGCTAAAACTGCTTGACTAGACATACCACGGTGGAATCCTTCCTACTTGCCCGCAAGGCTGCAAACCTGGTGGCAAGCAGAATCTACCCAGTGCTTTCTTGTCACATCGTCCCTCCCTTCCAGGCTCATCCGCAGGCCCTCGGCTCCATCACCAACTCTTCCCACATTCACCACCTTTCACCCCCCTTGATACCAGAACATCCATCTGATGCCATCCCATTTCCGGAGCTATCAGATACCCATCATAGACAGGTCGGGGTTTTGCAGTCCGCACGCAAGGACAGCTGTGTGGAAGATGGCATGCTGAATTCAAACGCGTAGAAATGCTGCTCACTAAGTAGCTAGAGCTTCCACTGAATTTGTGCTGGGCTGTGGTGGGTGGAGATGGCCTTTGCCCCAGGTCTTGCCCCAAAGGATGAGTAAATGAATTCGGAGTCCCTGTCGCCATCTAAAACCCCTTGGGCACCCTATAAGCCTTCCACAGTCCGAAGCTGTCTCGCGACCAACATTTCGCCCTGCCACGTAGGGAATCGCCCATTAGCCAGCTCTTTCGGGTGTTTTTGCCGGATAGGCAAGCGATCAGATCCATTTGCTGGCCGCTATCCAAAAGAAATAAGGCCCCATCCCCAAATCCTTCGAATGGTTTGGATTATAAAGATACCCGGTTGGATTCCTTCTCGGTCCAGGGAAAGAGATGCAAAACACATATCTTGGGCCATCAAGGTTTGCGAAAATCAGGTTTGGCATCGTCCTTTCAACATTCAACGTGCGCAGGTCGAGGGGCCAGGAAGCAAAAATACCGGCTCCGGTTTGTTGCACTTGCGCGGAGCCTGAGCTCATCCAAATCCAGGAGCCGCTGATATATGCTGCTTGATTGATTGAGGCTATCTCTGGGCGAACACCTGCGCCATTCCGTTGCCTTGATCGCTTGATCAGATTTCGGAACGCGCACCAACGTCTCATTCCCGAGAGGTCCCACATCATGACTATTAGCCATGACGGGCCGGCGCATGGACAAAAACACCAACGACAATGAGAAAATCACTTGGATGGTCGGGCTCATCATGAACCGTTCATCAGTAGAGCCTGGATAAGATTAGAATGCGAATGAGGGTAATAAGCAGTGATGTGAGGAAAATTGAGATGCATACATATTGACGTTATGGCTGGCATTCAGTCAACATTGTTGGTGGGCTATCTCACATCCGATGGGGCTGTCTCGTGAGGTTGTGAGTTGTGAGGTGCAAGGTTGCGAACAAATGGTTGGCGCTCGCCTCCAGTCCAGTGCGGCACTCAGGCGCAGGGCGCGTACAGTGCGCAAATAACAATTTGCCAGCCCTATACACTGTAATAGGCACAAGCACAAGCGCGACGCTTGACCTCATCACCCACAAGTTTGGACCACACGTGATAAGAAGCCACTTGAGCCACGCCCGCCCCGCTTTAGGGCACTTGGGACGATTGCACTGAGACCCAGTGTGGCTCGTGTCGTCCACACAAATTTGGAAAATTATCAACGCAGCGACTTGTACTATTTTCGAGTCGCAACTCACTTCACCTCCTTCAACATCCGAGTCAACCCGGTCCTTTGCTTCCACATCACACGGTAGGAAGGACAAAATGGGTCGCGTTGTAAGTAATATTCCCACTTCATTCATTCAGCATTTGAGCAATCGAATTGGGAGCTCGCTCCTCAATTATCGATCGACGTTCGACGAAACGGCGATGGGCAATTTCGACAAACGGGCAATTTTGGCAATGGACGCGATGCTGACCTTACATCTCCTGCCTACAGATTCGCAACCAACGTAAGGGCCGCGGGTCCATCTTCACGGCGAACACCCGCCTTCGGAAGGCGCCCGCCAAGTTCAGAGGTCTCGATTTCTCTGAGCGCCATGGATATGTCCGCGGTGTGGTGAAGGAGATCATCCACGACCCCGGTCGTGGAGCGCCTCTCGCCCGTGTCGTCTTCAACAACCCGTACAAGTTCAAGAAGGACACCGAGACGTTTATTGCCAACGAGGGCATGTACACCGGCCAGTTCATCTACGCCGGGAAGAACGCCGCCCTGACCGTCGGCAACATCCTTCCCCTGTCGTCCGTTCCCGAGGGTACCGTTGTCTCCAACGTCGAGGAGAAGGTCGGTGACCGTGGCACCCTCGGCCGCACATCCGGAAACTACATCACCGTCGTTGGTCACAACATCGATGAGGGCAAGACCCGCATCAAGCTCCCGTCTGGTGCCAAGAAGGTCATCAGCAGCCAAGCACGTGGCATGATCGGTATCGTCGCTGGTGGTGGTCGTACAGACAAGCCCCTCCTCAGTACGTATTATTCTAGAGAGCGGGTCGAGAGATTTCGCAACGAGGAGAAATGCTGATGGTATAAACAGAGGCTTCGCGTGCGAAGCACAAGTTCGCTGTCAAGCGCAACAACTGGCCCAAGACTCGTGGTGTTGCCATGAACCCTGTCGACCATCCCCACGGTGGTGTACGTATTTGCTGCTCCCGGGAAAACAAGAGCTTTGAACTGACTTCCTGCGACAGGGTAACCATCAACATATTGGTAAGGCGTCCACAATCAACAGATACGCCGTTGCGGGACAGAAGGCTGGTCTTATTGCCGCGAGAAGAACGGGGTTGCTTCGCGGTACCCAGAAGGTCAAGGACGGTTGAGTGGCTTTCATGGTTCTACATCTGGGCAGGGGTTCATCGGATTGCATTGGTCTTTGCTGCTTTGTAGTTACGGTACTGCGAAGGCGGACGGAAGGCTTGCACTTTCTGCGAGCATCAGGGCCGTGAGGAATAAAAAAGGAATTCCCAAACAAGCAGTTACGATGATACGACCACATCGCTAGGTCCGAGGCTGCCATTGTATGAAGGAAATTACAGGGACATACCCTCGGAGTCCGGATTGATGAATTGAGTGAGAATTGACTAGACAGGGAGTTTCGCGTGCGGGTGTCTGTGCGAATGGGCAGTCTCCATGATGCCTGTTGCATCATATGATCCCGCATTGCTTTTAGCATGTGTCCTAGTGCCCCTGGTTATCCGTTGGACTACTGTGGGACGTCCGAATCCAAGTTCTGATGTGCTTTACTGCCTCAATCAATGCTTTGCCTCCGGCGGACAAATTCAAGACTCAATGTTCCGGACTTTCTCAACTGTGTGCCCGAAGCTTGCAGCCAAGCCCCTCTTGGGCGGATATACCAGGGCGTTTTGCAAGGGCACAGCGGCCGATGGCGGCACTCTCTCCCCACCATTCCCTCTTTCCAATTGCCCCGCCCCCGCCGTGAAGGACCTACCACCTTACTTCTTGAGCACCAGACAACGCCGCCAAAAAGCCTTCTTCGCAACAACACCGTACAGCAGCCAGACATCCAGCAACATGGCATCCCCTAAGCAGTACAGACTCTTGTGCCTCGAGAATCCTCTTCTCGGTAAGCATAACCGAATTGGCGGCTCAGATATGCCTCCCCCGCCTTTCCCAGAGAGGAGCTACCCCTCCAAAGGGAGGCGGAAACAGAAGCAGCCAGACCGACTGACCCCTTTCTTCAGACATCCAGGCCGTCGGTGACGAGGCGATTCTCAAGAAGTATGACCTCAAGGCCAACGATGCCATCCTAGCCGAGGAGAAGCACCAGGGCATCTTCGAGGACCTGCTGAACAACTACGACGCCAAGTTGATCGCCGGCGGCGCTGCCCAGAATACGGCCCGCGGTGCCCAGTACCTGCTCCCGCCCAACAGCGTCGTTTACCTAGGCGGTGTCGGTGATGACAAGTACGCCGCCATCCTGCAGGACGCTGTCAAGCAGGCTGGTCTGCGCGTCGAGTACCGTGTCGATGCCAAGGAGAAGACGGGTCGCTGCGGCGTCGTCATCACGGGCCACAACCGTTCTATGTGCACCGAGCTGGGCGCTGCCAACCACTACGACCTCGAGCACCTCAAGTCGCCCGAGGTGTGGGCGCTGGCCGAGAACTCTGAGGTCTACTACGTCGGCGGCTACCACTTCACCGTGTGCCCGCCTGCCATCATGGAGCTTGCCAAGCTGGCCGCCGCGAGCAACAAGCCCTTCATCCTCTCCCTCTCGGCCCCCTTCATCCCCCAGTTCTTCAAGGACCCCCTCGATGCGTCGGCCCCCTACTGGGACTACGTCATCGGTAACGAGACTGAAGCCGCCGCATACTCCGAGTCTCACGGCCTTGGTATCACCGACGTCAAGGAGATCGCAAAGGCCCTCGCCAACCTACCCAAGGTCAACACGCAGCGCAAGCGCGTCGCGATCATCACCCAGGGCACCGATCCCACTATTGTCGCCATCCAGGGCGAGGATGAGGTCAAGGAGTACCCTGTGCACCAGATCGCCAAGGAGCAGATCAACGACACGAATGGCGCCGGCGATGCCTTTGCCGGTGGCCTGACCGCTGGTATCGTCGAGGGTCGTTCGCTTGACGAGAGCATCAATATGGGGCAGTGGTTGGCCCGCCTTAGCATTCAGGAGCTTGGTCCTTCGTAAGTTTCATCTTTTTTCTTCTAATGCCCCTGAGATGTCACACCTGCAAGTTCGGGTAATGTCATTTGGAAACTCTACTTCTTGCGCAGCTCTCCCACAAAGGGTTACCCTACGCTGGCCTACTTGACTATTTCATGCACACGCAGATCCGCCTAGGGATCGAAAGATGAAGATAACTAACCTTGAAATCTCATTTCTTCGTCATTAGGTACCCCTTCCCCAAGCAAACCTACACACCCACCCAGTAAACATTTCCTGTGCAACAAACAGGATGTCGTGGCAATAGCGCACGACCGGGCTCAAAACAAGATAGTTTAAGGGCCCCAGTTCTCCTTTTCGTGCTGTTGTAGCTGGCGTTGAAGGGCATAGGGCAGCAAAAATAGGGCAAGGTTTCAACAACGGGATAAATAGGTTTTTGTGTGTGGGTAATCTGGCATTTTCAAAGTCGCAATTCAACTTCATGATTCCCCCATATAAATCCACCGTGTATAAAGCAGATAGAGAGATAGGAAACAAGGAGTGAGGTTTTATCTCACGAGTGGATAGGAAGGCTGTGGGTTACGCCATCGAAGCCATAGCGGTGGGAAAACAACAACAGAGAGGCAATTCACTATTGCAGACGCACACACTTTTCCAGTATAAACTCAAGGAGAGAGAGAGAGAAAGAAGGCACATGGTGAAACACAAAGTGAGACATTTCTGTAAAATTGGGAATCTGCTCTCAGTAGCTGTGTCGACAGACTCTCTCAACCTAGGGTAGTCTACCCGATACATGAACAGGCTGCTGTCGTTCAAGTTAGCTCTCTGAACTCTCACAAAACACGCTAGGGGAAGACGGGATAGGGCTCTCGCACATACCGGAGATCGCGCGAGGTGATTTTCTCAAGACATTGGGGCCATTCTCGAAACGCCCGTGCAAGGCAATCAAAACGTCGCCATTCGTAGCAGGGGACGCATTGTACACGACATGTTGAGCCCTCCGCGTAGCTGCGGCAGGGCATCAACGCCATCGTAGCAAGGCATTGTGGCTTTAGTCACCGGCATTCTTGGTTGGGCTGCAAAGCCGCATCGTCCGTTTCAAGAGTCGGGCTGCCTAGGCGTCTTGAAACTTCGGGCGTCCGTCATTGCGCGATATGTACCCTACCATGAAGGGTGCCTTGCGGATGGCGCTCTCGGTGTTAGCGGGAGCTTGATTCTCGACCAGGCCTTGCTTGGCGAGCGAGGCGACCGTCACCGGGTAAGGCTCGTAGCCGTCAAGCCAAGCATTCATACGCACCTGCTTGGCGTCATGCTCTTCCCAAGCGGCAGCCGCCTCGAGCTCCGTTGCCGACTGAGTGTACTTCTGTCCGGTCGCTGCAGGATTGGGTCCGAAGGCATGACTATTCAGGTTGCCCCGTGCGAGACCTAGAGGAAAAGATATACCAGCCTGCGGTTGGGTGGCGTGGTTCAGACCACCGCCAGGGCTGTAAACAGCCTGCGGAGTAGGGTAGATCGGTATTTGGGCAAGAGGCCTGATGCCGGGCTGGGGAATTCCAGAAGACGAGAAACCCGTACCTGTGAAACCCGTACCTGAACCCTGGCTCTGGCCCTGGAACATTGGTCCTGGAGCATGCGTCGGTAAACCCCAGGGGGAGTTCACTAGCGGCAGACTCGATCCAACCCCGGAGAATGCCATAGAGGATGGGAAAGGCGGGTTCAGTGCAGGGCGATCGTTTGCTACGGGAAGCGGGGCCTGCTGCTGCCACGGGCCGGTGCCCCAAGTAGAGTTATGCGAGGTGTTGATCCCCGCCTCAGGCCACATTCCGCGGATGTTATCGGCCTGTAACTGCTGGTTACCACGTGCCTTCGAGTCTAGTCCCGCTTGAGAAGTCCAGTCCTGCGTCGTGGGGAACGCAGCGGAATGCGTCATGGTCGAAGCGCCCAGTCGGCTCGACTTCGTCAACGACTCAGAACGACTGGAAAACGGGTCGTCCAGTTTCTCTAGACCGCGGATACCAATGCTATTGCCAATGACATTATTGCCCTTGTTGCCCGAGCTCCCGGGGCGCGAACCCCAACCGCTTGCGGCGCTTCGTATGGTCGCAGTATTCCGAGGGCCGGTGCCGGTATGTTCAGCAGGATAGAAGAATTCCCAGGGCAAGGTTGGAATTACTTTAGAGGTAGCCGACCCCGGGGCCGGACTTGTTGAAGCGGCCGGTCCAAAGACATCGCCGGCGGTGACCGAGCCCATCCCATACGAGGTATCGACATGGCTAGGATCGACTCGATCGGGAGATGGCGGCGCCAAGAAAGGGTTCACCATGTCCAGAAGTTGATTGTCGAGCGGAAAGTCGGAGGGAGGGTCTAGTTGCGATTCCTGTGTGACCCCTCCGGTGGCAGGACCGCTCACGGCTGTTCTGACCTTCTCCCAGCCAGGCTCATAGAATTCGCGATCATCGGAGAAGTCTTCTGACTCGGATGCGGCCCGAGTCTCCGCCGAAACAGGGATATTGGGCACAACCGGCACACACGGCGCAATCGGCGCCTCTACGGTCACCGCAGTGGGCTTGGAAGTCGCAAGGTCGGGATCAACAGAGACTGGCTGCTTGGTGGTAATGATGCCGGGATGTTCCTGGGAAGGCTTCCCATTCTCCATGTAAACAAAGGTCTTGGATCCGTTCGGCATCGTGAGGGGGAAGGGGGAATTCTGAGCGAGACGGATTGCACACAAGGCAACATCAAAAGCGCGCGTATAGGCAGCATTGTCCGCTGTCAAGTCTTTGGCGTTGAGATCCTCTGGGCGCGATTTGAGTTCTTGTTTCAAGGCATCAAATCGCAGTTGGCAACCGCTGTACAAATCGGGGCCATTCAGGCACTTGATTCCACTTGTCTCCTCGTCTTCGGGGAAGAGCCAGGTGACTGTGGTGCCAAAGTCTGCGCTATCGCTCAACAGCTCCAACAAGAGTGTCAAGGTTTTGGCTATGCTTCTACCCATGGCTCCAAACTGCGGCTCTAAATGGGGCTGGAAGGCGACCAAATCCGAGCTGTAGAAGAGCAGCCAAGTCATGTAGACTCGGAGCAGAGGTAAGGCACGATGGAAAGGCGACGTGAACTTGCTTTGAGTTTCACCCTGGGTTGAAGTCACAGCAGCTCTAGCAACTGCCGTTGAGGATTTCTGCTGAACAAGATCCTGAATCTCCTGCTGAAGAAGACGTGACACAGTGTGGATGGTGCGGATGTTGACGAGCAGTGTGAACTGGCACGAGCGGGACTTGGCGTCCGTCCACTCAACTACAAAGAGTTAGCGATAGCCGGCAAAAAAAATCATCACTGGGGAGATCTTACCTCGAATCTTATCCATTCCAACAACATATGCGGTGATGTTAATGAGAATCATTTTTAGCAGGACCATATCGATATTGGATTCGCCCCCTGCTTTGAGGGCCATGGCAAAGCGGTGATCAACTTCATCCTCGAGCTCCTTACGCTCAGTGAACTCTTGACCATTGAAGTAGAAGGCGTGAAGCTTGACAAACCAAGATACCATGGCTTCCTGGCTTCCTCTGGCACCACCAGCCTTCAGCTCCCGTAAGTCGCGGAATTCGCGTTCAAGGTTAGTAGCCGCGAGCGGATGAGGCTGATCACATGCAATTGCGCGCAACATGTGGTAAACAATCTCGAGATGATTGTGGGCCTCGGCGTATATAACACCACTTTGGTGATAGCCGTAACCACTCTCGGGGATAATCTCATTTGCGAGCGCATAATATGTCAACGCCGAGTTAAAAGAACGGTCCCTGGAGCGGACGAGTGTGCGATATCTCGAAAGATCGCCAAGGTAAATAAGAGTCTTGTGGAAAGAGATAGTGATTAGTGCTTCGACTTCTGGGTCTGCAGCGTTAACCGGCACTTGGTTCACCGCAGGCTGTTCGAACTTGACCAGGCGGGCAACGCGCTCGAGTTCCTTCATCTTATAGGAACCGCAGAAGCGCTGCAGATACGTTCTGTAGAAGGACTGGGAGGTCGTGATGTATGCGACGTAGAGCTTCTCGACCTTGCGCTTGAGCACGGCGAGGCCTAATCCCTGCAGCGAACCTGTCACCTTTCTGTAGGCTTTGGTGACAAGGCAATGAATTTGCCAGAGGGCATCTTCAACCCCCTTCTGGTTCGCGGCACGAATGTCTGCCATGATAATTTCAAGGCAAAAGAGCCGAAACCTATGCGCAAGTTAGTTCGGTGCGACTCCAGCGAAAACAAATATGTAGACAAACTTTTTCATTAGTTCCTCAACAGCCTCAAAATTTGCCATGGGCTCATCGGCCGTCAGACTTAGTCTGTAGATCTTCTCCAGCTCCTTGTGAATAGTGTTACGAAGCTTTTGCGCGGCCCTGTAGATTTGCGGGATTAGCTATTCTGAAGGTGAAGAATCGCGCGCTCAAGCGCGAAGGACAGCAGAGCAGTAGAATCGTGGCACTACAAAAGTACTTACTTCCATTTTGCGTTGATGAACTCGGTGGCGTCCATCGTTTCCGTAGTCGCTGGCGCCGCAGCCACGGGCACTATCATGGTAGCTGAAGTCGAAACCGAAGCCGTCGCCGCCGCGGGAACTGCGGCAGTCGCTGGAGTTGTTGCGGGAGCAGCGGCGGCAGCAGTTGCAACAGCGGATGCTGGGCTTGCCTTCGGGGGCCTGGCCGCCATTGCTTTTAATTTGTTGCGGGATCGCAAAAGGTAAAGTAGCCTGGCTCGGCGGCGCGAAAGCTTGGGAGGCGCTCTCGCAGAGCTAGGTTCGTGGAGAACCGGGGCTCAACAGCTAGGCTCACACGAATTCGGGGAAAGACCGTGGTTCCGCATGCGATCCATAACTCGGGGCGCTCAATTGGGCGGATGGGCCCCGAGGGGCACTGCGGCGTGCGGCGTGATGAGCGGCTGGGAGTGAGAACATTGGGCAAGCGGGGGTCGTCGTCGACTCGGTGATGTGTCTTGGGGGGTTTTTGGTGTCTTTGGCAGTCGTCGGGAACCGGTGGCCGGGTGGCCGGGTTGAGAGAGGGGAAGAGAGGCACAGCTGCACAGTTGCGATGCGTCTGAGTGGGTGAGGGAGAGGAAGAAAAAATAGGGCGACGCCGGATCCCCTCAGTCGAGTCACTCGCCGACACTCCTTGGAGTTGGACCAGAGAACCTCCCAAAGGCCAATCAGCCAGGACCCGTGGGAATGGCAAGGATCAAATCCAGGGTCGAACCCACAGATATGGCGGGCACTGGTGGATGAGTATGGGTCCGTGCCCCCCTAAGCTTCCCTCACCCCGATCCGAGCCTGGGCGGGCAGCTCCATCTACACAGTGCGTTGTACACACAGCATCATTCACTGTTAACACTCCAGTACACCGCCTGACACGTTTACTTTCACCAACGAATATCAACTGGCCCTTCATAGACTCAAGTGATGAGAACACAACACCGAGTGCCTCTTTCCGAACCGCAGAATAATTAAACCCACGTCACGGGACTTGCGTAAGGCGCCGAGTTGGCCACAGGCCTGAAACGAGACAGAGACGAATAGGCAGACGCAGAGAGAGAGAGAGAGAGAGAGAGAGAGAGAGAGAGAGAGAGAGAGAGAGAAAGTCGAGGTGTCACACTCAAAGTAACTTGCCCTCGAGTTCTACTCCTCCCCAGCATACAAGATGAAGCGCTCACGCGAGCTTGACGAAGAGCCATCACAAGATCCCACCGTACCAGCAACAACGATCAGCGCCGGTGGAAGTGTTGTACTTCACACCACCGAGTACCGTCCTGTACTTCACAACGACAGCGACGACGAGTCCGACTCCTCACCGCCCGCAGCCAAGATCGCCGAGTTGGATCCAGCATCAAGTACCCAAAACAGCATCGACATGCACTGCTCTCTACCCCCTCACAAGGAGCCGCTGGTGTTCGCCACTTACGACGAATATGAGACTCACTATCACAAGACTCACACCAACCGCTGCCTTGAATGTCGCAAGAACTTCCCCTCAGCCCATCTGCTCGGCCTGCACATAGAGGAGATACACGACTCTTTTGCTGTAGTGAAGAGGGAAAGGGGAGATCGCACTGTGGGTTTACCTTTGCCGTCCCCTTCATACCTAGAATGTGCAACTTCCGGCTAACTTTGTCTCTGCAGTACTCATGCTTTGTTGAGGGCTGTGACAAGAAATGCTATTCGCCTCAGAAGCGCAGATTGCATCTCATCGATAAGCACATGTACCCCAAAAATTACTTCTTTGCCATCACAAGGGACGGCATTGATGGGCGGCGATCTCTCTTGCTAGAGGGTGGCCATCGCAGGCGAAGATCTAGCCTGGCCACGACAGGCGGCTCAGCCAAGGGTCATTCCCGTAACCAGGCGTCTATCTCCGGTGCCGCAGAATACCCAGAGGCATCAACAGACAGCCAGCAGCAGGCAACAGATGCCAAACCCCCGAGCCCCAAGCAGAAGCCTGATGTGGCCATGGATGACCTCGCAGGCGCTATGTCTGCCCTCCAGTTCATTCCACCCAGCATACGCTTTGGTCGAGGTGGGAGGGCCGGGTTTGCAAAACGCTAGCTAAACACCCTCAGACAGGGGTTTCTTTATGTGGAATATCATAAGCATGGTTACCACAATACATCGTCAGCAGAGACTTAGAACATACTGTTTCATACTTCATTACTTCATAGATTTATGGCCCTGTAGCTGCTTTTCACTACAACCACTCATGTGACCTGCTATCCCTTGACTGGTAAGTATATGGTGCAAGACCTGGTGGTTGGAACGCATCTTACTCTCAAACGCCGGCCCGATGAGTACGCAAAACCGAGATTTCCCTTGGTATCACATTTGCCAATTCAGAAAACATCTTTCCTTCCTTCAACTGCGATTCCATTCCTCAATCACTCGATGCGCACCCGCGGCAGCCACACGAGACGCACTGGACGTCCTGGCCGTCCTTGAGTCCGGCTTTGGGCACACGGCAGATGCACGTCGAGTTGAAGTTTGTCTCCTTTGTCTGGACGCAGCGCAGGCAGCACAGCTTCTCGTACCCCTGCTTCTTCCACTTTGCGATGAGCATGGCATCGGCGTAGCCGTTCTTGAGCAGCCACTCGTACAGCTTCTTGCTGATGGCCTCCTTCTCGTAGTAAAGCTCGTATATGTAGCGGCTCCGCTGATGCGATATCTGGAAAATGGGCCACTGCGCCTGGTGCTTCGGGATGTTGTCTGTCGGCGTGTTTTGTGCGTCCTTCATCTTGTTGCCGAAGACAAGCAGGTCCTCCTCGATGTCGCTGAAGCCATCAGGCGGCGCCTTGCGCTTGGAGGAGGGGCGGATGGCGGGCATCTTTCTATTTTATGTCCCTTTTTAGCGCAATCCTTTCTGTTTTCGTGGTGTGCCGAGAGAGGAGCACAAATATCGGCGTCGTCGAGAGGTTTGACTTGTCGCAATGAGATGTAAAGCTTGGGCGAGGAAAATAGAGGGATCCAGGAGCTTAGTGCCAAGTCTTTAGGTGATGCGCAGATGACTAACCGGTTATCTAGGGTGTTCCAGCGCCACTTAAGGCCGTGCGCGCCTGTGGCGGAGCCTTCGGCATGCCGTTGAAGCTGGTTGGAAGCAACCACCTCACGACTCCCGAAGCTTGGTCAATCCACGCCGAACAAATCGACAAGAACCACAGCGCCGCCCGCCGGATTGACCGCCATGGCGATCTCACCCACCCAATTCGCGATCACGACCCGGCAATGTGAGCTCTGAGCACTGATTGAAGGCTTAGATCACCAACTGACGGACATCACAGCGGCCAATTGGTCCGAGGCAAAGCGACAGGTGCTTGCGACATATCGTGCTTGGCTTCGTGGGGTACGTTCACCCATCGGGTAGCAAAAGAATGGCATCGGCTAGCAGTTGATGCCGAATATAGCCGATGGAACAAATAGACCCGGTTGCTAACGAACCTCTGTTTTCATTCAGGCCCCCGAGATCCAGACCATGTACTCAGTCCCCCTCCCGGTCTCCGCCATCCGGACACGCATAAGGCAGGAGTTTGAGCGCAACCGGTTTGTGAACAAGCTCTCGGTTGTCGATGTCATGATCTTCCAGAGCCACGCCGACTATCAGGTAAGCCTACAGCCCGGCAGTGGCCCCAGCAGCGGTGGGAGGAGCAGCAAATATTTGGAGATGGAGGGGGAAGTTCGCTGCTTTTCTTGGCCTATAAGAGCTAATCTGATGTCTCCATATTGTAGGAAACCATGAACTTCTGGCGCCAAACCACCCACATCATGTCCTACTTCAAGGAGGAGAACTTCAGGGGAGAGAAGAGGTTGCCGTCAAGCTTCATGGCCGGTTTCCTCGAGGTGAGTGCCAAATCCATCTCGCTCAAAACGCTCGTATCAGACTACTCATACAGACATCCAGGGGCGCAACTAGAAAGGCGCGAAGGTCCTCTTAAGCATGTGTACATAAGAAAGTCAAATACCTGTCAAAACAGAGACTACTTTGGCCCGGTCGTTTATATGAACCAATCCCTTTCCTCTGTCTATGTCATGCCCCGGGCTACACCGAAAACGCCATCCCATGCCGATGCTGAGAAGCAGGAGAAATCAGGAGGAAATAGACTTCTTCTTGAAGTCCTTCTGGGCTGCTACAAACTTGTCTGACACAACATCACAGACATCTTGAAGATCTTTCAAGCCCTTCTGCAAAGCCTCAATCGCTGTTGTTCCCTCTGCATGACTACGTCAATGACCCGATACATCAAAGGTGGTTTAATGGGCAACTTACCGTATGTCTGGATTCTAACATTCATCTTGGGTTCTGAAGGATGCGGGATAGCATAGGCGCAGAACTCGACATCGGGGCTAAAAGGAAATATGTCGGTTAGAGCTGTAATATCACAAAAATTGGGCAAACCGGAGCTTACTTCTTCATGATAATGTACCTCAGGGCATTTCCAAGTGTGTGGCCTTCATTCAGGAACTCGAACGAAGCAGCAGTTGGAGTTGAGCCAGGGAGCTAGTCGTACTACGTTAATGCCATTTCTCACGAGACCAAGTGAATTTCAATATCAACAACTCACAAGCCTAACTCT
This sequence comes from Lasiosphaeria hispida, assembly GCA_033439745.1. Lineage (NCBI taxonomy): Eukaryota > Fungi > Ascomycota > Sordariomycetes > Sordariales > Lasiosphaeriaceae > Lasiosphaeria > Lasiosphaeria hispida. Next base: position 4,530,754 of record JAUIQD010000003.1, read on the forward strand.
CTGAGTATCATCCTCAATCTCCTCCTCGTCCTCAACTTCTGCGTCATCCTCGGCATCGACCTCAGCCATGGAGGCGTCATCCTGGACATCGGGCTGGTGAGACGTCGGGAGCTCCTGCATCACGACGTCCTCGCTGGCATCCTGGGGCGCTTCCGTTCTGCTTTTAGATTTCGCCATAGTTTTTCGAGGGCAGAAAGAGGTATTGGAAGTCAAATGCAGATTTCCGACGCTCTAGTTGGCTTGAGATCCTGTGTTCCAGTCTCATTGATCGATTAGAAATGCCGTAACTGCTGCAAGGCTGTGTGGAAATTTCTGTATTAACTTTTTTTCAAGAGCAGTTCACCTTGCCTTACCATGGCTTTTGCCTTGTCATTGGTAGAAAATATATACCCTTTTTTAGCGTGGCACAGTGCCCCGCGCCACCCCACCAAATACTAATTAATGGTCCTGGCAGGTTCCCTTCCATCAACATGCGAACCTCAGGCTGCAATCCAGCATCAATCATCGGACGCTCTTGCGCTACGGATGATGTGATTTGGTCTATGCTCGCAACATGCTTCGAGTTTTCGAGCTGATAATGTTGCTTTGGTAAAGCCATCGTCGGGTGGGCTGCTTGTTTGGGCCGCCGATACGGATTTCGTTGGTTCCAACAACCGCTGGCAGATGATCTCAAACGCACGATTCGCCAACGCCACCATCGAGGCACCACTTCCCATATGTGACATTTGACATTCTCCCTGCTGATTGAGCCTGGCAGGATGTGAGGTCATGAATGGTAGGTAGCCTTGCATTTCCCAGTGCGTCCATCAGATGTGAGAACCCATTAACTCGTCGGCGGCGGCTATGACGAGCCAACGAAAACGTGATCCGCCGAGATGGTACCGACGATATTTCCCCTAGTTGGTGCTGGCGGATGACTGGGAGCGCGGTTGCGTCGTTAGACCCTTTGGGTGAGGGGGTTGTACCCCCGCATAACCGCGTGAGCAAAAAAGATTGGAAAGGGGCCATCATCGGTTCAAAGCGCGCGGTAAAGGTGCAGTTTACGGATAGAATGCTACCACACCACCTCGGAGATCGCTCTCTTGACGACGGATCGCAGCAGAATCTCGATAATTTCAATCTTCAGTACTCTATGACGAGCGTCCTACTGTGACTGTTCGTGTCTGCACGCTGGCGGCTCTTCCGGATCGACTGCAGCTACCACTGCTGATACCAGGCGGCTTGGCAGCCTACACCCGCAGCCCTCACACACATACTGATCGTGAGACCAAGTCCTCCTGGAAAAGGGTAAGATAGATACTCACATATACCCACATATTCCACGTACCGTATACGTACTCGGCATCTGTTATTTTGACGGTTGCCAATGGTGTGTATGTAGACATGAGATGCTGTTGTGTCTGGAGCCCCAGTCTGCAAACCTGGCAGTGTCCCCGGAAGAAACCCTGCTCCAGTCCCGCGTCTGGGGTCATTACTTACATGAAACACGAATATCGACTTTTGCGGAGTCGCGTTGACGATCAAATAACGATGTTTTGACGCGACGTTGTTGACCGCCACTATTAGTCACACACACGTGTACTTGCCTCACATAGTATACTGCCGAAAGCCCAGAGTAGGCAACCCGTCGCCGTCGCATGAACACCAATTCATGAACTGGGGGAGACGGTTGACTAGCAGGCTTTGTTTCCAGTAGACAGGACATGGTCAAGGGAGCGCGGGATTGCGTGCCGCCCGTTCGAAGCAGATCCTCACCGACATGACAAGTGTGGAGAACTCTGAGGGAGGTGAAGGGTGGTCTCCTCGAAAATCTTCCGAGAGCCCGTGCTCATGCAACATGGCCCGGACCGGCACGGGCGCAACAGCATCTTCAAGCTCACTTCCTACAGAGAGGGGCACGGCCTCCTCTGTAGCCGACAACCATAGAAACACTAAAACCGGTTTACAAAACAGAGAGCGCCCAGCAATCCTAGCTTGAATCCTCCGAAGAGGTTTTTTTTCCATGAGAGGCTCAATCGCCGTTGGCCGACCAAACGAATGAATTGTCATCTAGTGGGGCTGCGCTCTCCTACCAGAACCTGTGGACGACATCAGGTTTACCATTTATGGCTTACGAGCTTGTCCCAATCGAGCAACAGCAGACACCCTGGACCAAGAAAGTGGACAACTCAAAAGTCCCGTCAAGGCAGAGCTCGAATTTCCAACCAAATTCAAGTCGGGCAAGGACAGGCCAAGGTGAGGTAGGTGCCTAGGCACGGATTTGCCCTTAAGCATGCCTGCGTTGTTCAGGGGAGTTCGAAAATGCACGCCCTAGCGTTTAGAAATGGAGCCTATTGACCCCGCAAATCATACCCCGCAGCAGCCAACCAGGTAACTGGCAAGCAACCCCCAACCATTTCAACTAATTCCCATCATCACAGAAATGGCTCGCGTCGGTGTCGGCATCGACATCGACATCCGTGCCAGCATCGCCTGCATTGACGAATTCTTCGACAGCGCCCTCGCTAGGCGCTGGGACGACAACCATCCGATTTGTCACCACCAAGGCCTTTTGGGACCTTGTCAACTCCACCAACCAAGAGATCTTGACATTTCAAGGTAAGTAACTATATTTTATGACTAAAATACATACTTATTCTCCCAGGTGTTTCCCCCCAGAAGTATATCAGACTCTGTGAAGAGAGAGGACGTAACGGACGGGCTATTCGATTCCGACGGTATAAGGCCCAAGAAGGAATCTTTATTATCCTTCTTCCGGGAACGCCTCACGAAGTCCTTCACCTCAGGCTATATCACGAGTATACCAAGCAAGTTCTCTTTACGGGGCTAGAATATGATTGGGTTCATACAGGCTCTACGAGATTTCGACAACAGGGCCACCCCAACGGAGATGGTGGTGAAGGAGACTCAACCGGCACTCCAGCATCACAGTCTGTCAATAGATGGCCAACACTTGTGATTGAGGCCGGAGATTCACAATCTTTGGAAGCACTCAGAGAGGGTATGGAATGGTGGTTTGAGGCATCGAATTACCAGGTTAAGATTGTCCTGCTGGCCAAATTAGATCGACCTAGACGCAGAATTCTTCTAGAGAAGTGGGTAGCTCGACCAAGACTTCAGACAAGGTCCGCCACTACCCTTGGGGCTACCTTCATGCAAGTTCGTGCGCAAGCGATTACAATTACATGGGATCCTAGTTTGGCCAATACTCCCGCTTCACATGCAGTCACTAGGGGGGATCTGTGGCTAGAGTTTGGCCAGCTCTTCCTTCGTCCACCTGGTCCAAATGAAGGTGATTTCGTCATCACGGCTCTTAGTATGCAGATGTGGTCATCAGAGGTTTAGAGACATGTCACATAATCGCTGGCATGATGGATGGACAAGGTTGGGCCTCGGTGCCTCGGGGGGGAAGGAGGGGTGGTGGATTAGGTGGATTAGTCATAAAAACATGGCGATATTTCAGGTGATTTGCATCCTGCAGCTCTCCCCGCTGGACGAGGTGGCAACCCAAACGGATTCCTGGGTCTTGTCCTCCCAACGTAGAAGCTACCTATGGTGGTCACTCCTTTTTCGCTCCCCCGTCCTATCGAGATACCACCCCTTCAATCTTGGGCGTCGCAGCAGCCTCTTAACGGCCCCAATGCCTGTCAATATCAGATTTCGTATCAGGCATGCCAGGTCTTATCCACTTCACGCTTGGTCTCTTTTATTCCCTCTCTGCCAAGAGCCAAGTTCAGTAAAATAAATAAAAAACGAGAAGAAGAGCTGTCTACCCACCCCTGGCCGGTTTTCCTAGGTAGTATGGAAGCAATATGGTTGATTGGCTCTCCGCATGGCCTGGCACCGACACAACAGAACCCATCCCAACGGGACAAGGCGAACCGGTTACGCCGTTTGCGGGTTACCCTCTCGTCGTTTGCCTGAAACGGCGGTTCGTCTCGTCTCCATGTCGAAATTAAGTGTGAAATGTCAAACGGGCGAGAGTGTGGGATATAAATGGAACAAAATGGCATCCGCCACCAGTCTATAACTTCGGGGGTCAATTTATTTACAATGGGTGCCCCCATACTACTCTCGGCGAACGAGAGCCATTCGAACGGTAGTTTCGATCCCATTAAGCCGGTGGTCACCTCCCGAACAAGTTCCTGTGCGGAATACCCCCGAGACTCTCTCTACTCCCCGAGAAAGCGGGGATGGGGGGCTTGAACAGACTGCACTAGTGGGTTGTTCGCAACCCGAAAACCGATTCTCGCAAAGAGTGCTGGTCTACGGATTACTGCGCACACAACTGCGCGGTGAAGGGGGCAGTTGCCGAGATGGATTATGGAGGGGAGCCTACACTGCACTAGAAGCAACAGCAACGGAGTGAACCCCGCCGAGCCCAAGCCTGCCTGCTGGACTTGGTGCATGTTCGGCCCAAAGTGATGCTATTCGGTCATGTTTGCTCGTGGCTGCTCGTGGCTGCTGCTGGTTGCGGAGGCGGCATTGAATCAAGCACAGGATGGCCTGCCGTTTGGGGCGGGCTCTGGAGGTGTGGTGGTGCCCTCGGTTGATTCGCCCCTGGCTGCTGCGCAGACGAGTTTCAGGCGACGCTGTCATGGCTGCCGAAGCTGCAAAGACTGTCTGCAAGCGTGGGCAGGCAGGGGTGTCAGGAAACGACGGGCTCCGCGTTTCTACCAATCACAAGCCCGGCTGGCCTCAATCTAAAACAACGACAGAGCTTAATGCCCTCCCCTGCAGCCCCTTCTGGATGTCAAGTAAAATATCGAAGTTTTGGCTAGATCCCACAGGGCGTGGACGGGCGTAGCTGGGCCCAGCACGGCGACCTTTTACTCACTCTTGCTTGTTCTAGCACACACCAAGGCTACCCCTCCCTCGCTCGCGGCCTCCACTCGGGGCTCCACGGCGTCGAAGCTCAAACACTGGCACCAGTGCAACTTCCAGCACCACTGCGACCACTGGGACCACGCGAGCCACTCAAACCATCAGCCGTCGCATTCGGGACTCCAGCCAGGACTCCAGCTTCGCAGCTCCCTCCCAGCCTGGCTGACACTTGTGACCAGTGACCAGGGACAGACACATGTAGCCACAGACCTCACACACGTCTTGCATCACCGCCGTCCCCTTTCATAAACACCGGCCCCCGGCTCCAGTCCGCTTCACCGTGACCCCTAAAGAGATCCCGCCACCCACTTACACGAGGCCGACCTGCCTACCCCTCCTCCTTTTTTCTTCTCTCCATCCCTCCTTTACCTGCCTTGTGTCTCCAGTTCTCTTACACGCTTCGCTCGAGTCTCTCGCTTTATTCTCTCCCTCGTGCTGGTCTTAGATTCCCTAGTTTGCGGCATTCTTAGCCTCATCGCATCCCGACCTCGAAAGGCTTCCCGCAACCTGGTGTCACGCCAAATCGCATCAGCCGATCACCAAGGACGTCCGCCCGCTAGCATTGCCCGGACCCCTCGGGTGACACAAGCCGTTCGTTTTGTACGCACACGCAAACAGCGTGCGCAGCAGCAGCGCAGCGGAAAAAGTCGACAGTGGGATAAGGTGGTGAGAATCCACGTCTTCGACTCACTTGTCACTTGTGGTTGCGGCGCATTCAGCAAGCGCCCGCCAGATCGGCCAAAGGGCTTGGGAGTGCGTCGTATCGAATTGGCGTAGTGCCAAGATAAGGAAGGTGCAGCCTTTCCAGCAAAACCCACGGGCTTTCAAGACATCGCAGTGCCCCTGGGGTTGGTTTCGTTCTGTTTCGCACCCGCACCTTCGCACTGTCGTGCCAGTCTGTCTGGAACCCGGAAGCGCCCAGATGACCACGTCGATTTACCGCCCCGAACCCGCCAGATAATCCCAGATAATCCAGCCGCCCCGTCGCAGAAAGAAAGACAAGCAGCAAACTCGACTTCCTTGTCGACCCGACCGAGAAACGAGCACCCCAGAATTGAGACTCGGGAATCAATAATTAATATCTTGATACCTAGGCGAGGAACTATTCCTGCCGCGTCTCGCTTCGCCCGTCAATTTCAATTTGCAGCCGACCTGCCCCCCATTTTTCCAGCTCCTGCGACGTCTCGCGCTTCATTTGGCAGCGACAAATTTCGAGCCCTTCGCGACCGCAATCCCGCCATTTCCTCCCCACAACACCATCGACCATGAGCACCGCAATTGCAATGGCTCCCTCTCCCGCTCCACACGACAGGCCTTCTTTTGGCGTCGACCTTTCAGCTCCCGCACCGCCCACTGCCACATCATCACCTTCAGCCCAGTGGACGGCCGCCGTACCACCACCGCCTCCCCCAGTGTCGGGCACCCCGAATGCGTCGGCTCAGCGATCCGGCAGTGGCAGCCCCCGAGGTGCAGGAGCAACGAGCGCGCACAAATCTTCCCCCCCAAGCGCGTAAGCAATTCCCTCTCCAACAACCAACGCAATCTTCCCTGTCGTAATTGCTCTCTATCTTTTACGTTTTTGCGAAAGAAGAAAAAAAGAAGGCGAACCTGACTAATCTTTTTTATCTTCCGTATCGCCTAGGTCTCGAAACGCTGGCGGCCCACCTAAGATTATCGTGAAGAAAGAGCCTAGTTCTCCCGATCTAACAACGGCCCGCCACCGACCGAGGAAACTGGATCTATCTAAAAACACAAGTACCGGCGCCGCCACACCCGGAACGGCGCGACCACTAACCGCGCGTGACGGACTCGGCATTCAGGAGGTTGGCCTTGCGTGTTTGTCACCCGGCTTTGTAACGCAAGATCCGGTCATGAAGGAGCAATTGCAGCGCAGCATGAGCGTCAGGGAACACCAAAGGCAGATTATCGAGTCGAGGTTACAGCAGCAATCAGCCAAGGGCGACGGTCCTGACCACCTGAGGGATGGCCAATTCACCGCAAAAACTCCTGGCCTTTCGCGCAAGCGCGGTCCGCCTCAAGGACTAAGTATCGTGGCCCCATCGCACGAGCAGTTCGCGAACGAGAGGGTCATCCAGTCAGCACCCCTCGGCCAAACATTTACTGGGCGACACAACCCTCACCCATTGACACGGCACATCACAAACCAGCCGTCAAATCTCGCGAGCACATCTCACATTCATCACGTACCAGCTCATCAGACCAACAACCGGCTACCGCCAATTGCCGACGTGTTTGGACAGGGGCTCTCTGGCCACCCTGAATCGAGCGGCCACACACTTTTTGCCAGCCAGAGCCGTGGCCCGCTTGCATCTCCCCATCACCCACATCATCAGCAACACCAACAGCACCCCCAACAAGCGCCAACACCGGGGCGGCCGAGGGAATACAAGTCAGCAGAGGAGGCCCAGGCCGAGTTGGCGGGCGGACGACCAGAATTGCTCCCGAAGTTAGTACACTATGGAGGCCCCAACCAGCCCCCGACTCCGCCGTCTCCCGGAGGGGGGGCGGGGGCGCCCCAAAACCAATATGGACCTGTCACTGACGCCAGCCGAAGCGCCAGCAAACGAAGAACCCGGGCCGAGTATGAAGATGGCGGTAGCCCCCCACTAGGCAACGGCCGTGCCCCCATCCGGAGGGCGGGTGCCGGGCCAACAACGGGCGGGCCGTTTGGCGAGGGGCGTGATAGCCCCGAGACACAGCGCGCCAAGCGGGAAGAATTCCTCAGGTTATGCGAGAGGGCGTGGGATCTGTTCCACTCCTGATTGTTTATGCTTGCTGAGTACTGTGTTTTGTGTCATGAAGTTCTGGCTGTGCAAGCTGTGGATAATTACACGGTTCTGGGTCATGATCATGAAGTGGTTTTTTTGGTTGTCTTGATTTTTGTCTTCAACGGATGTACACCCCACCGCGCCACCCTCTGGGACACGACGTGGTGCACTGGCGACTGGCGCAAAGTGAATGACTTGTCAGGAGTCGAATGGGTTTTATTTTTTGTCTTTTTGTTATCTTGTCGATGTGCTCGAGTGATGGATGACGTGATGTGGTTGAAATGGGATGGATGCTACGAGGTATCTCTTGTGTTTTTGTGTCGTCGCTGTCTTTTTGTTGGTTTTGAGCGCGTCCCCTACTACTACTACTACTGCTACTACTATTGCTGTTGCTCGCCGCTACCTGGGCAGGTGTGGGGATTGGGACGAGGGAGGGGTCGGAGGCAGAACGTTGTGGATGATATAAAATTTATGGGTTTATAGGTAGTAAGGACGTAGGTAACTTTACTGGTGGTGGCGAGGAGCCAAAGCATAGGGAAATGGGATGGTAATGTCTTGAGTTGCTGATGGTATTTGTCCTACCTTCCCTTGCCATGTCATGCTGTGCTTGTGGATATGAGAGGGGTCTTGCGGTGTCTGGCCGTGTGTGTGCTAAGGTCATGAATGCTATGAAGATAGTTGAAGTGATTTCGGGCGGAAGGCTGTGTTGAAGGAGGGGGCTAAATGTGTGTTAAACTGAGATGGAGGCAGGCCAACGAAACAACTGCCAAAGGTAATACATAGTAGCTCACAAGATGACCCGTACGTCATAGTTTTGAGAAGCCGTTTCATGGATGTCCTTGATAGGTCATGTCACAGCCTAGTAGGAACCCGGCTGTTCAATGTAGCCCGGATAGTCCCAAATCTAGATGAGACAAAGTCGTGGTGTATTGTCTCGGGAAGGAAACAACACGTCAGTACATTTGGAGTTGTCAGCGGCGACGGGTGTGCTGGCTGCAGCTGGTGGGCCTTGTGCCAACCTCCCATCTTACCCCCTTCCTGTTTTTTTTTCGTAAAGGGGGTTGTCAGCTTACAGGAATGCGAGATGTCAATCTTGTGCCTCTTCGTCAACCAGCAAGGCCCACTTTCATCGATACCCTGAGCAACATCACAAATAAACCCACAGCGCTCAGTGAATTAGGAAAGGTAAATTCACATGACAGTTTGTGTTCAACTACGCCCTGGGGAGCTCGGGACGGAACTTGGCTTTTGGGGTGGAGTTCGGGAGAGGGACCATGGATGGGAAGGGATATATGGTATATCTCACTTATGGTCTTAAACTAAATGTAAACGCGTAGCAGGCCCTCCCTCACAGCTAGTTTGGTCATAGTAGTATGAGGAAATGTGTAAAGCACTATGCCACATTAAAACACCAGACTTCATTCCCAAGATACACATCCCTTCAGCTACACTTCACCTTCCTAGACAGAAAACAAATAAATGGTTCATGAAATTCATTAGCTATTTGTATTATATCCAAGACAACACCACATATAAACAATATAACCTCCCGCTCCAATATAGGTATATATGCACCCAACCGAACAAGGGCCCGCCCGACACTAGGTCATAAGCTCGGGGGGTTGAGGGCCCATTTATTCCAATTCGCCCGCTCGCGCCGGCCCAGCCCCTTTCCTTCCGCCATGGCCCGCAAATAAAACAAAAACCCACCGGAAATCCAACCGAGGAATGGGAAACGCTATGCTTTGTTCATTTCACTTCGCGACCAACTAATCACCAACGATGCTGACAGTAACCCAGCGCGCGACAAAAACACATCAACCAGCCCACCCCGTATTTACGCGCGCCAAGAAGTGTTGCTTTACCACCCTTACAAGACTCGGGGTATGCAAAGACTAGGGGGAGTTTCCAACCCCACCGCACACCAGATTCACACACATCTCCATCGCACCCTCGCACTCACGACCACCACCCCCGTTTCCAACCGACAACCGCTTAGAGCCAGAATCAAGCAGAAGAAGACAAGTAATGGAATCCTTGTCTGCCATTTGTGCGATAAAATTCCCGAGTGCGCCTGTCTCGAGCCATGACGGACAGCAATCAACTTTGTTTGCAATCTTCTTTGTAAAACAAATACGACGAGACAGACCACCTAGCCGCCCGCCCACCGCCTTGGTTCCCATGTCGCCGAAAGTGCTAAGCAATTTTCCCACCCATTGTAGTAAGCTAAGAGAAAGCGAAAGCGCAGCAAGTGTATCCACCCAGGAAGCCAGCGAGAATGTTAACAAGGGGACTGAGCCCCGAAAACCCATGAGAAAAGGAATCAAAAACACACAGATGAACTCCAAACTCCTATGCTGGTCCAACCGAGGCGTTTCATTCATAATACCGCTGTCGTGTCTGGCGTGATAATGGAATGCGAGGCGTCGTCAATAAAGGGGGCTTGCTAGGCTACTCTGCCTATGACATGGCTCAGCAAAGATGAGATCGATCCCGAAGGGCCCGACAGACGGAGACAGCCCGGGGCATTGGCCCAACGGCCTGACGGAATGCGTTCAAAGACCCTCCTCGCCGGCCTTGCACAGTTTTATCTCGCGCCCCCACTCCGACTTGAGAACCTGCGAGGCTGTGATTCTGCGCGAGGGATTCGGGTCCAGGATGGAGTAGATTACGTTCCTACACCGGGCCTGCGGACATTCAGAATTAACGACTCCATCGATCATACAGGAACAGGCATTTCGGTTTCGGGTACCTACCCTGTGTAATGACTCGATGGGTCCGTATCCCCCTTCGTCCCGTCGGCCTTCCAGATACCGGGCGTAGAACTCATCCTCGTCTTTCCTTGCCACCCGCCAGAGGTGACGACCGGTTCGCATAGCCATATATATGACACCGCAAGCCCAGACGTCGACGGCTCGAGCATCGAACTCTTTGTCGATGTACTCTTCAGGGGCAATGTACGGGGCGGAACCGCACAGACCAGAGACCATGTGCGCATCGTTCTCCCACGCCATGCGGAAACATTCGCCATTGCCAAAGTCAGTGATTTTGATGCCGCCGTGTGTGGTAAGGAGCAGGTTCTCGGGCTTCAGGTCTCGGTGTGCGACACCCATCTCGTGCATGTACTCAACTCCGCGCATAATCTGCTTGAAGAAGCAGTCGGCCTCTAGTACCTCGAGCTTGCCGGCGGAGAGCACTAGGGTATACAAGTCGCCGCCCGCACAGAACTCCATGACCTCGCAGTAATCGCCCTTTGCGTCCTTCAGTAGATCCAGAGTGTGGATGACGTTGGGATGTCTGAGCGATGAGGAGATGCAAAATTCGGCCGTCAAGCGCTTGCTGTACTTCTTTTCCGTCTCTTCGGGTCTGCGGCGGAACTCTTTGACAGCAAAAAGCTTCTCTCCAATGCCGTTATCCATCTTTTTGTGCGATATCCTCACAATACCGAAGGCGCCCCGGCCCACTATCTCCTGGCACTTGCCATACTTTTCTACGAGGCTCGTCGATGCGCCGGGTCCGCCTTTCCTATCGCCTGTCGCCACACCATCCTTTTCCTGCTTAAGGGTATCTACCCAGCTCGACACTAGTGAGAGGTCATGTTCTGGTGCCTGTTCCGGCTTCTTGCCCAAGAGGCCCTTAATCATGTCGGTAAGCTTTTCCTGGCGGCGACTTGACTTGAGATGGTGCTCGTGGCCGCCTGGGAGCTCGGGCGATAGAACCCAGCGCTGGTGGGGGGCATCCTTGCCGTTGGCCAACTTGGGCTTGTCGGTGGCCGACTGTTTGCGCTGGGGGGTAGGAGGTTTTGTGAGCGGCTGATGCGGCGTGGTGCTTGGTGTGTTGGTACCGTTGGAGGAGGGCGCTGTCTCGGGGGCTTGTTGAGCAAGGACAGCGCGGTGGGAGGAATCCTTGGTCGAGAACATGCGCGTTAGGCGGTCTTTGACGGAGCTTTTGTCGGCTGGCTTCGGCAGTTGCTCAACCGAGCCAACGGGGATGGGGTATCCATTCTGGTCGACCAGCTTCGGGGATCTGTAGGCCACTTCGACCGACTTAATCGACGACGGCTGCGATGTGCGCGGCGAAGAGACCGTTTTGGCGTCCGATGAGCTCGCCATGATTCGGGTGCGAGAGCGAGCTCGAAGGGTGTGATTGGGAAAGGACGGGCTCCGGAGTCTGGCTGGGGGGGTCGCCGAGCGGTGCGGTGCGGTGGTGTGAGGTGGTGCAGGGTCACTGGGCAGGCGATGCAAGCGAGTCTGGGGGTGCAGTTACTGCGCTTATGCAACGCGACAGCGATTGTGGCGGCGAGCGCGCCTTCAGCGAGTGGGCAGCGCCCGGTTGTCCCTTGAGCCGATCAAAACAGCAAAGCTTGGCCGAGTGGTCTCTGTCGATGGTCTCTCTTCTGAAGGGGCAGAAAAAAAGGGAAGAAAAAAGTTTGTGCGAGGAGGGCTGGCGTCTTCAAAAGTGGGAGAATTGAGCAGAACAAAGCGGAGCGTTCGACTTGTGCGGGTGCGGGTGTGGGCGCGAAAGGGTGTAGGGTGTAGGGTGTGCAAAAGTGGAGAGCGAAGCAGGTGGCGGCTTCAGTCCTAGCTCTCTGGAAAGTTTGGAGAATGTTGGCGAGTTTCAATTTCTGGGGGCTTAATTCCCTGCGGCGGAAGAAGGGGACTGGCGAGCAGTAGCTAAAGTACCTACAAGAGCAGGTCGAGAGGTAAGGTCCAGGGTGCTGGACTACCAAAGACGAACGAATAGGGCGGACTTGTCTTGGTGCTGCTGCTGTTGCTGTTGATGTGTCGAGTGCAGAACTGTCATGGTGAACCGTGGGTGGTGACTTATGAGAGGGGGCTGCAGCAGTGTAAAAGAGGCCGAAAGGGTCGAAGGGATGGAAAGGGTCTTGAGCTGCTCGTAAGGGTAGGCTGTAGTTAGGTAATGGCAGACAGTCTGGTGGGTTCTTTTCTAGCTTCAGAATGCTTGGCGACGACGCGGGCAGAGAGGCAAAAGCCCTTCGGCTGATGGCAATTGAAGGGGGATGACGGAGATGACGAAGTGGAGGGGGTTGTCATCCAACGGCACTGGGTCTCCCAAGTTACTTGCTGCGGTGGCCAGACGGCCAGGCGAGCCAGGGCAGAGGAAAGTATGTTCAGGTTCCAGGCTTGGTCTCAACTGGGCCCCAGGTTGTCGCTGCTGTGACCCTCAGCCCGCCACTCAATACGGACGGTAGCAGTGAGCCCCCAAAACTCAAGACCTGCGACCCGCAGAGATAAAACAACACAGCAAACGGCCTTGCCCGTGGTCTTCACCTGCTGGGCTGTGTGCTTCTTCTTTGTCGTATTTGCATTGTCAGGTCGGTGGGCAACAGTCACTTCGTTCGGTGGAATACAATTAGACACAGGTCGGGAGGGGAGGGGGCGAGGAAACAAAACTGGGAACAACCTAGGTACTCGGAGAGACAATGGGACGGTAGGATGGGTGGAATGTTGGGATGGAAGCATCGGTGGGTGGCGGCGAAGCCGGATGATAAATACACGAAACACATATGTACATACATACGCTTCAACCGAGACCCGACTGAGGCGATAGGGAATTGAGTGGTGGAATGGCGGTCATGGTGGGCGACCGACCCAGGGACCAGCCAGTCGGAGAGACAGACTTACAACCAACTGCCTCAACTCCCTACTCAGGCATTGCCTATCCGTTGCCTGCAGAGGGGGAGTGCTGGAGGCCAAGGCCAGCTCAGATTGCACAACCCGATTTGCTCGACAAGATCCATCTTTTAATTTGTTTTGGGCTGCTGCTTTGGGCTCAGCCTGCTGGTCTTGTTGCCGGTCTCTGCTGCTTGCTTAGAGCCGGTCTTAGACCGAGTGAGTGTAGAGCGATGGGGATCTGCCTCAGCACTGCTCCTGTCTCTTGACCGTCTTTCGTGACAGGGAAGCAGGCGCGCCTTAGATTGGGCTTAGACCGTTGACCTGTGTGTGGCCCCGCTGCTGCGCTGCTGTGGGCCTTTGATTTCTGTTAGTGCAACTGCCAACGGCCTACCTAACCGTTATTCCAACTGTTACTCCGCCGTTGTGCTCACTGCTTCCATTGCAACCATTGCATCGTCGACAACCTCATGATGACCGCAGGCATCCCGATTGGCGGCAAATCCCCAACAACAACTACTGCTGCGTGCTCCGCGTTCCCATGTCCCGCTCGCTTGCCCACTGCCTATTCCAGCATCGGGCGGATACATTAGGAAGGGGAGCGCGGGGGGTCAGAGGCTCCGATGGGGCCTGTGTTGAAGGTCCAGGTCGGCTGCCCGTCCGGTCGGAACCACTGAGACATGGCCGTGATAGCATCTCTGCAATTGCAGGATTCACGGGAGAACAAGAATATGTACAGGTACGTACCCTGCGACCTGCGATCTATCCCGTTCGGGCAGAGTCAGCGTTGCGGCGCATGAGGCACGATGGCTCGATGGCCGCTTGATGGCTGCTTGCTGGGTGCTCAACAGGCCCGTCCTCTTACGAAGCACACACGGTTTTCCCTTTGCAGCAGGTTCGAGTTTTCGTCATCTGCGTCGCGAGGTCCCTTTCCCGGCGCCGGCCGCCCAAGATCCATGTGGATGCCAACATTGAGATGCAATGGGCGGCCTCCGACATTTTCTCCCCATGCTCCAAATGCTACGCAGTAAAGCCATACTAAGCTTCTCCAAGCTTCCCCACCTGCAGCATGCGCCGTGTGCCAGGCCGATCGCGACGGAGGGAGAGACCGGATTTGCAGTCCCGATGTTGGATTTCAACGGGACACATGGGAATAACGAGGGGCCGCAACTATGTGCACCGTCAATTGGCAGCTTGGCTCTGTCCGCCTGTCTCTGACTTGTCTCTTGCAGCTTGCAAAGGCCTGTGCTCTGTTCTCGGCGCAGTCAGAGCCGTCCCTGCGTTCACCCTCTGCCCCTGCTCTCCGAAGCTGCCCTTCTCGACACGGCGGTTGACAGCGTTCTGTCTCGCCGTCTGCTGTCTACTGTCTGCTGTCTGCTGTCTGCTGTCTCTGTCTGCTGTCTCTGTCTGCGGTCTGGCTGTCCGCCTGCGGCACTTGCCAAATCTCGCGGAGCACAAGGTCAGGGTCTCGTCCCCACCTCTCACCACCACTTCAAGCCTCCCCAGAAGGCCGACGCACGTTACGGCAAGCCTGCGTTTTGGCTGCAAGTGGGAAGTGAGGTGGAAGCGGAGTGGGTTCCTCAACCCCTAGACGGCAAGGTAATCCAGTAGGCAATAGTCGGTGTCGTGCATCTGACGGCGACGGCTCCCCTTAGACGAGCGTACCTACATGTATGAGGCATTTTTTATCCCAGGAGCTTCGTTGTCGTTCTCAACACTCGACAGCCGGCCTGCCTCCTGCCTTCTGCTTCGCTGGCTCGCTTCTCGTCGGTCGAGCAATCGTTTGCGCGATACCTCCCACGATACTAGACAGCCAATCCATTGGCTCGCTCTCGGGCCCCCTTTTGCTGAACTGTCACTGCAGTATATCCAACTTCTTCCTACGCACTGTACACACTGTCTATACCCAGGATTTCTAGTTCTGCGTGATTCGTACTTCACCACGCAGCGAGGGGGCAGGCAATTCAAACCTTTGAGGCTGTCTTACCCCAAAAGGTCTTGAAGCTGCAGCAACAACCTGCCCACGGAGCTCGCACATACACACCTGCCAAATATTATCGCACCTGGTGGTTACACCTGCAGCTCTCTTGGCCCGCTGTCTAGCAGAGACCATCCACTGCCACTCATCGCCATCCGATGCGGTTAGGGGGCTGAGACTGGTGGCCCTCGGTGGTACTTGGCATCTAAAGTCCCTGCACACCCCCTCTGGCCGCGCTACTTGAGCCTCCCCTTTTCTTGCATCGAGGGATCTGCCCCTCCGCTATACTACGTGGTCTCTGCAAACCATGTTTTGTTGTTTCGGGGCAACCGCTTTACCTAGCAGACAGGCACTAGGGTTTACCCACTTACTACGCGTTCGTCTGGCGGTGTAAGTGCAAGGTGTAGGCGTGTAGGTGTTTTTTCCCTACACCTGGGATATCCGCCGAATCCAGACTGGACGCCGCATGATCACCCAGGCACCAGTGGCCACACCCCCTCGGCACGAGTAAAGGCGACGGGCGACAATCCGGTGACCCCCCCCCCCAGCGGAGCGTTCCACCGCATCGTTTTAGGCTGGGGCGGCTTGCTCGACAACTCTGCAATCCCCCTAGCTGACACCGGGCAAAGAGCCTATGAGCTTGGTTTTATTCGGAGACAAACCGCCTGCCTTCGACCAGAGCGAAGACGGAGCCAGGCAAACCAGCGAGGTCTAGGCCTGAAGCTACCCACCGCACAATACTAACGCGGTGCACCTTGGAGCGCACCTTGGAGTGTGATGAAGCGACTAAACCCTAACACCAACTCGCCACCTCGTTAGCTAGCCCTACCTGCATTTTGGACGCACACCATTGACAAACTATGGCTAGATGTATGTACATGCACAACGGCAGTCACACGTCGCAAAGCGACAAACTTGTGTACGGATCAAGCAGGGTATGGGGGACAAACGAATGCTCCGCGCCGGAGGGAGATGATCTAGACAAGTTTGTCGAGTATGTAGGGAGGTGCTATCCGTACCACTGTGCAAAGCAGCATTTTGAAACTTGCGAGTCTACACGGTTTCACGGGCTAAAACACTCACACAGGGTACAGGAAGCAGCATGGCGGAATCAGATCGATGTCATAAAAACCCCATAGTCACTGACTGCGGGGACCCTGCCGCGATCTCGGTTGTTGTGGGCGACGATCTTCTGAAGCAAAACGCCTTTTCTCGTCTTCCATGTCCCCACACGTGGCTTGTCAGGCTTGTGAAAGAAAGTGCAAACCAGCAAGCACATCGTAGCGGCCTCAACATCCTCCGTCAAATATGCAATCCGATGACTATACTGCATAGGCATAGGACCGAACGCGATAAAAAGCCTACCACTATGTGCGGGATTACGCAGCTCCCAGAACACCGGCACAATAGGCATCCATATAACCCACAGATGAAAATTCCTATGTATGGAATACATCGTAGTAATGCCCATCTCCATCTCCATCTCTGCTCGCCCTGGCGCAGCGCCCAGCAGCATGGCAAGCATTGGCAGCTGGACGGAACCTGTGACGCGGCATCTTGGCAGCAAATCTGCCGCTTGGCCGCGGGGAGATCACGGCTGGCATCCGGCGTTGCGGCCGTTTTCCCTTTCCACCTCAATTCAACTGCACTGCCCAAGTGCAAAGGCTAGCACGGGATGTGGTAACGCCTCTTCAGCAGGGGGCGGCCTTCCCGTATACACACACTTACGCCCTGCCCCTGAATATGTTTTATATTTAGGTTTTTCTCCTGGACGAAACTTTCGAGAAAAAAGAAGAGAATCCCCCCCTTGCGGCACAGGGTAACTAGGCTTGTGGCTTACGCATGGATTCGGTGCGCAAGCAACGGAAGAACAAGCTTTTGCCAAGACCGTGGCGGGAGCGCGGAAGGGTATGGGTGGGAGGAAAACTGGGAAAAGTCAAACGACAAGGAAGAAAAGTCTTGGCTGGCCCAAGTTGTCTCGTGAGAGGGCATGGATCTATCCCTCCACGCGACCACCAACAAAAACTCATCCGCTGTGTTGCCACATGGAGCCCTTAACACCGAAATTCGGAGGATATCACGAGAATGAATTTGAGGGGGAATAGCAAATCGCAGCTCATAGCCTAGCCAATCATGCCACTAACCGGGTCGAGGGAACGTTTGAAGGGGGGGGAGCTACTACCTACCTACCTTAGCTGGTTACCGTAGCCGTGGTTCGCACGCAGCCCCGTAGCCGCAGCGAGCCGGAGCCGTCAACCAGGAACCACCTGCCGAGCCAAACCCTCCTTCTCCCGTCAATGGGCATCCGACTCAAGGGGAGGGGAATTGTGGCAGTGCAAACCATACCTACTCGCTCACTCTACCCGACCTTTCTGGCTAGATGGATCAACTGACCGACGGCATGTGCTCTCACTCATACTCCCCACTACACGATCGCCTTGCACATGCTACCATGCATGAACTGGGGAAGAGTAGTGTCGGTTTCTGGGGACATCTCTTCTACGAAGTACCTGACCCGACTTCTGAGAGGTGCTACACCACATGGGACCAAAGCAACCACCCCACAGCCTCAAATTAAACACCCAAGTTCCATGGGCACCTTTTTAGTCACTCACCCCAGGCCTCTTTCGTCTCTGACGGAAACAAAACAAAGAACCCCTTCCGCCCCTATGTTTGGTCTTGACTCGCCGCAGTAGTCTTGGCGTCCATCACGGCCTGCGCAACGAGCGCTGCAAACCTCGACGTACCGCCCCTCTGCGCCACCGACATCGCCGTCACCGACATCGCCGTTGCCGACATTGAGCTCTCCCCGCCGTCACCCCGGACTGCGCTCGCGAGGTTCTCATCCGTCCCTGTGCCACTACCGCTGCCGTAACTCCCCCTCTCCTTAAACCGGTTGAAGTACACTGTCCCCGGGCCTCTCCTGCGGCTAGTTGACCGCTTGATACGGTCAACCTCAGCCTCAAACGCGCGCTCGTAAATGTTGAAGTCAACGGCCGTGGGCGAGTCGGAGACGACATCGGCTGGTAGGGGTTCCGCCCCAAAGTCGTCAATCCCGCCGGTTCCAATGCCAAGGAGCGTCCGCTCTGCCGCAGCTGCTGTATCCCCATCCGTGACTGAGTCCGGTACTTTGACTACCAAATTGGCGATAGTCTTATCACCCGTTGCCTTCCGAAATTGCTCACGCTCCTTCAGAACCCGTGCCGCGTGCTCTGCCGTGGAGCCTTCGGAAGGCTCGTCTTTCTTCTCGGGCGCGCTGGTAGAAGCACGGGGCGTCGTCTCTTCGTCACTCTCTTTCTTCTCTTCCTTTTGATCTTTTCCATCAAACTTATCCTTGGCGGGAGCGGCTTCTTGAGGTTGTGGCGGAGGCGTTTCTGCTGCGCCTTCCTTGGGAGTGAGGAGACTCTTGAACTTCGAAATCGCTTTCATCTAATGCACCACGTTAGACTGAACGACACACGAAGCTTGGTGGTAGCGGCACGAATTACAACACAGAGTAGGTGACTCATCCTTCGAGTGAAGGCATGATTGACCTCGAGAGCGTTCGGTAGGTCGACGGGATCAGTACAGTTCTCGTCGGCGCTGAGCAACGGGTCTTCGCCCCCTCTTGTCACCCACGGGTGTCCCTACGTTCGTCAGATGAACTCCCTTTTCTCTTCTCCTAGCTGGCAATATTCTTGCAATGGAAACTTACCCTGAGCTTAGCCATTGTTATCCTCTGCTCCGGATCCTTCTCCATCAGCCGCGACATGACATCCACAAACTGCTCATTCTCATCGGGCGGAAACTTGGGCGTCTCGGTCTTGATAGCGTCGTACATGTCGAGCACCCCATCGCGCTCGAAGGGAATCCTGCCGTAGCGGAGGCAGTATAGCGAAACACCCATAGACCAGACGTCGGCCGCTTTGCCAGAGACATCGCCGTGCCTGGCCACGCACAGTTCTGGGGGCAGGAAAGCTGGCGAGCCCGCTGACTTGGCCGTCCTCATGTCGTCGGCCCTTTCAAACATCTCCGAGACGCCAAAGTCAACCACTTTAAGCACATCGTCCCTGGTGAGAAGGAGGTTGTCAGGCTTAATATCGCGATGGACAACACCCTGTGAGTGCACTATGTTGCACAGGAAGGAACAGTCAGTAACCCGTCCCAGTGGCTGGACCTTTTAGAGGCAAACGGGAAACTGACGGTACTCAATGCCAAGAATCAAATCTCGGAACCAACACCGACAACTTTCCTCGGGGTACGGCGTGGCCGTCTGTTGCAAGCCAACCTTCATGACTACACCCTTCTTGCACATTTCAAGAACCATATATAGCGAGTCCTCCTCGGGGTCGTCGAGGACTTCGATCAGCTGCACGAGGTTGGGGTGGTTCAGCTTCTTCATGATGGCGATCTCCTCACGGATTAGGAAAAGGGCGTCCTTTGCCTCTTCGGCCTTGTGGTTCGACAGCTGGTTGATGGGAATTGGGGCGTCTGGCGCGCCAAACCCGGCCCGCGACGGAAGGCGCCCGAGTCGTCTTGGGCCGTGGCGGAGGAGGCTAGACTGTGCGCGCTTGCGCAACCGCGCCTTGGAGAACTCCTTCACGGCCTGTGAAAACGGGGTGGTTTAGTAGCCTTTTCTTCCCCGGTCAACTGCCACTGCGCACAAGATAGGAGAGGACGCACGTATTCGTTCCCAAACTGATCAGTGGCCAGGTGCACGGCGCCGTACGACCCGCGGCCAATCTCCTCCTTGATGACGTACTGATTCACCCGATGGTGCCCCGGGCTGCTATCGTCGTTCCCATATTCAGATCGCGCATTGAGTGTTTCCTGGTGCAGTCGGGCGTCAGCCAGCCCCAGATATACCTGCCCCCTAGACAAGCTGGGCTCTAAACTTGGTCGTACCTTAACCTCGCGGTGTGCAGAGGGGGTTCTCCTATGGTGCCTAAGCGGGCTCTTGAAGTGCTGCATATCGGCCGGCGCGGAGCTGTGAGACATGGAGCACGAGTTAACCCTGGCACCCTAGAGCACCAATCGCATGGCATGAACAAGAATATCACTTGCCGTGGAGGCTCGAGCGAGGGTCGTGACTGGAGATTGTCGCCATGGAACTCAATCGAGATATTCGGCGACGGGAGCGTCGTGCGCGACAGGGCCTCGGTGCTTAGGCAGAGCGCCATTGGGTCGGCACGTGGACGGAGCGGCAGCGCAAATGTTGGCGGCCGGGAGTGAGATTCTTGCCAAGGGGGGGTATGGAGGCGTGAGCTCTGTTCTTCGCTCGCCATTTCTGGACGTCTATCGTCTATAGAAGGAGGGGGGGGGGTGCTGTATATAAGCCACGACCAAGAAAAACGGGTGATGTGTAAGGTGCCTGCTTGGGCTCCCTCGTGTCGTAGCAAATCGCAGACGTTAGACGACGCTGATGCCTTGGGGGCGGCTAGATAGATGGTTGAAGAGAGGGGGCGGGCAGCGATTTCTGCATCCCGTCACTGGCCACAGAGCTCGTGCAGGTGGTCAGAGATATGAAATAGGCAAGTGAGATACTAAGGGCACCTCTAGTCCTTCTGTCGAAGAACCAGACCGTGGGCTGAGGCGTGCAGTAGTAGTTAGTTAGCAGAGATTAAGCTTTTTGGAGAGGTTCAAGTTTCGAATGCGATGCTTTGGTGGCTGTCCGAGTGCCCGGGCTCTTGGGTTTCCAGGTTCCGGATGCCGCCTTCGCCTTACGGGGCTCTGTTGGTCTGTCCGTGGGTAAGCCTGGGCAATTGGGCAAGCAACAAGACAAAGAACCAGGTAGGCAGGCGTTCCGTTCTGCAGCGTTTGGGTCTTGGGAACTGAGGGGTTCGCTAGTGGAGGTCACTGCCCCTCCACACCACCCGGACAACCACCCGGACACCACCCCACCAGGGAGCCTCAGGAAGCACGGGGCAGACAAGAAGTATACGCGGTACCGTGCGCCCCGAAGCACGCAGCACCTGCGCTTCTTTGGGCCCATATTGCATTGCCAAGGCCTAGGCTACTGAGAGTATCGTTGCGAGTATCGTCGTAAAAGCGAAAACGCGTCCCTCTCAATAGGCCGTTGCGCGATTGCGGGAAAAGGGAAAGGGACTGGCCCGGTACCTGCCTGTGACGTTGATGATGAGCTTACCCAAACAGGTTGGTCTGTTTTTAGAACGGGGACTTTTGCGGGGGTTAGGGGGGTCTGTTCAATTTGTCGACCAACAGGGATTCGTAACCTGTGCAATCAGTGCACAGCAGCCGATTGCCGATTAGCAGCTCCTCGGTCTCGCCCCCGACGACACACTTGCTTCGCGCGCATTGGAGAGAGATTCGAGCCTGCGAACTGCCTTTTGATGTAAGCTGTCTCGGGGAACCGACGTGTCGCGCCGCGCCCACCCCCTCCCTGCCTTCCCACCTCGGGGCGAAACCGCGAGAGCCTCGAATTGGCCATGGTTGTCTTTTCCTTCTACATCTTTGACCGGCACAGCAAGTCCACCACCCTCCCCTCCCCTCCCCCAGCACCGCCAAGCTAACACCCCCCAAGCGGAGTGCATCTACTCGCGCTCCTGGCTCCCGCCCTCGGTAACGGAGGCGGCGGCCCCCTCCGTCGTAGCCCCGACCCCGACCCCGTCCGCCGTCACGGCGATCCCCGACCTCGAGCGCGAGCATGAGCGCAACAACCAGGGGGGGCGGCCGCGCGACCGGCGGTCCAAAGCGGCCAAGGCGGGCGACGACGCCAAGCTTATATTCGGCACCGTCTTCTCGCTGCGCAACATGGTGCGCAAGCTGGGCGGCGAGGACGACGCCTTCATCACGTACCGCACCGGCCAGTACAAGCTGCACTACTACGAGACGGCGAGCAACCTGCGCTTTGTCATGCTGACCGACACGGCAGCGCCCAGCATGCGCAACGTGCTGCATCAGATTTACATCAACCTCTGGGTTGAGTATGGTATGCTGCTTTTCTCTCCCAAAAGGAGAGAGCATAATGAGCTGACGGTGTGGAATAGTCGTCAAGAACCCGCTGTCACCGGTTGAACACAAGGGAGGCGAAGGAGTAAAAAACGAACTCTTCGAGCTCGGACTAGATCAGTTTATTAGGGGTCTGATGTGAGCTCCAGATTTGGTGAACTACCAAGAAAGAGGGTTCGTGTTGGTTAGCCTGTTTCTTGAGAGAAAACGACTTCTTTCATCGTGGGGGACCGAGAAAGTGAGACCTAGAGAAGCCAGATGCTGGGTCATCAACCCGACTGAGCTTGGGATACCGGGCGCCACCCGTTCCATCTTTTCCGCGTGCCTCGCACTGGAGGGAGGGGTCTCAGGATAACGGACAGCAGTAATAATTACATTGGTCTGCATCCTAGAAATAAGATCATGGCATTGGAATGGGAATAGGTATAAATCCCTGGGTACAAGGCAACCTACTTGCCGCTGAGCAACTCAGCATACCAAAGCGCCCTCTTCAGGACGAGGACAACTTAAAATCGATATACCCAAACTTTCAATGCTCCTGCCCAACTATGCTGTCACTAGTAGTACACATTTTATCCCAAGTATTCATGCCTAAGATACAATGACCATTCTCGCCGGCTCCAAAATGCTCTGCATACATCCCAAAGTCGGACGTGGGTATCCATATATCCCATCTGCGAGCCACCCATACCCGACTCCATCAATGCCAAACCACCTTCCGGTACAACCCGCCTCTTACTTCTGCCCTAGCGCCCGATTCCACGCGCTATCAAAGCTCGCTTGCGGGTCAACCATGACCAAACTCGACTCCGCCGCGGTCGTTCCGGACACCTGACTTTGACTCTGTTCCACCATGATAACCTCACTTCCCTCGCTGTGGGCACTCCTCGTCGTCGCCGCTGATAAGGGCCCCCTAGCTCCAGCCTGTCCCGCCCCCTCGCCGTCCCGGGCAATTTCGGCCTGCCAATTGCTCGAGTACACGACGGCGGCGAACCCTTCGAGGTCGCGCACACCCTCCATGGCCTGAAGATATTCATTAGGCATGCCGTTGCCGATTACGTGGGCCTGGCGGGTCAGCACGCTGAGGATCTTTGGTAGGAGCACAGCACGGCTGACGCCCGTCGGCGGCGCGAGCGGGTCACGCAGCTCGAGGCTAGCGGCGCTACCGGCCGGGGGCGCTTCAAAGGCGGCGCCGGCCAGCTTCTTCTCGAGAAGGACGCCGAAGCCGGCATCAAGGAGCTGGGTGAACACGAGGGAGAAGGTTGGTGATTCGATTAGATCAGCCGTCTCGTCGAGGAGGCGACGTAGGGAGGCGGATGAGGAAGGGGAGGGAGGGGCGGAAGATTGCTGCGTGGCGTCGTCAAGGATGCCCGACTCGCGAAGTACGAAATCTTCCATGTTGGAGGGCGGGAGGAGGAAGGGCAGCCACTTGGTTCCGGCGCTGGAACCGGGCGCACTGCCTTCAATCAGTCGGCGACATTCGTGGGTGAGTTTGGTAAAGGTGTCGAGTGTGACGGTGTCGCGGGGGCTAAGGTGGCCAAAGGTCTGGCGCACTGCCGTCTCGACACGCTGCATGACGTCCACCCAACCGCGGTTCAGCAGCCACCAGCTGAAGGTCAGATACTTGCGATTGACCT
Source organism: Lasiosphaeria hispida (assembly GCA_033439745.1). Classification (NCBI taxonomy): domain Eukaryota; kingdom Fungi; phylum Ascomycota; class Sordariomycetes; order Sordariales; family Lasiosphaeriaceae; genus Lasiosphaeria; species Lasiosphaeria hispida. Next base: position 4,554,623 of record JAUIQD010000003.1, read on the forward strand.
CAAAGTCGCTGCCGTAAGCCTGTTCCGGACTGTCGTCATCGTTGTTCTCGAGGCTAATGGTTGCTTGAGTGCCGCCTGTCGCAAGGGAGACGACGCTGGAGAGATAGCTTCTCCGGCCCAGGAGGTTCAGCTGTATCCTGGTGAGCATAGCTAGCAGCGCCAGGGTATAGGTTAATGTATATGCTCGTGTGATGGCTATTATCGAGACATGATGTTAGTCCCTGTTTCCGGTGGTGTTCACCGCCCGACAAGGCTTACAGCTAATAGTCAAGTCATCCCACAGTTGCCTCTTCGTCTTGCGCGCCTTCTGCGGTGTCTGAGGGCTTTCTTGGGGAGCATCAGAGGCCCCGATGACTGTCCCCGCGGGGGTTAGTGGTGTCGGTATTGATAGCTGGCTTGTGTGCACGCCGGCTTCGCTCTGGACGCTGACACTGATGATGCTGCGTCCGTCGTCATCGGTCGCGGCCGTCTCGGACGTACTGGGCGGGCTGAGAGAGCCTACGCTCCGAGTTTTGGCGGTAGTAGAACCCTTAATTTGCGGAATTTCGTACGTAATCTTCTCTGTGTTCATGGCCTCGAGGATGTTGGTCGTCGCGGTGGGCAACAGTGCGAGCACGGTGAAGGTGCAGTCTTCCTGGTTCTGCTCGAAGCGGCGGCGCAAGCTAGAGACACGGGGAGCGGGATGTCAGTTTGCTATTCACCACTTGAGATCCTCGTTACCTACTTCTCCTTGGCGATGCGGTCGCTGCTCATGCGCTCGCGCGCATCGTTGAGCTTGCTGAGAACATACTGTGTGACGACGTAGCCGGCGCCGACAACGCCTACGCCGATGGCGATAGGCGTGCGGTTGCGGCGAAACCATCGCCGCGTGGTTGTAAACATGGCGATGAACAGAGCTCTGCAGCTCGGGTCTCAGGTCACTGATCGAAACGTTCAACGTTGACCAAGGACGAGTGTTGGGCAAGGCGCTGCTAGAAACTGTTGAACCCGAACGCGGTCCACGCCAGCTGCCAGCTGCCCAGCCTCCTGCGTCCATCCCAAATAGAAAGTAACTACCTCGGCTCGGCGATTCTGATAGGGCTGACGCAACCGCAGCTTCCCCACAACCACAACCGGCAGGGACCCTAACCCTGTACGGAAGACAAAGAGTGGATAGGGGCAGAGGGGAAACGCAGCAGCTGATGCTTCGGAGAACGAGGGGTTAAAGTGACGTTGACAGCTTTTGCATACAACCTCAAACTCTGTCTCTTCCCACGGCAGACACACCACCACCACCCAGCCCGCTATCGCGACTTCGCCATGGAGCAACCTGGTGCGCCCGAGTTCATTCTCGAGGCATTTGCCGACCCCAATTCAGTGCGCGAGGTCGTCAAAGGTAAGAGGCCGCCGAAATTTCTGATGCCGGCCCCCTCCCCCACCAATAGTGCCCTATGTTGGAGACACAAATGAGCACATGTCTACATTGACCAAAACTGACTGCCGTATCCTCCACATACAGGAATCCTCCACACGATATTCTTCCTCCGCTTCTTCCCTTCCGTCCTGCCGCAAACGCGCGATGTGTTCGGCCTCGAGTTAGCCTATGTCCCCGAAGCCGAGATCGAGACGCTGATCGACCAGCGCGTGACCGCGCTAGCACGTCAGCTCGAGCTCGAGCGCAACCAGCCACATCAACCACAGCAGCACCACCTGCGCCACCAGGGGCCAGGCGGGACGGGTCCGGCCTCGTCGCCGTCGCTTTCGGGTGGGGGGGGTGGTAATGGGAGTGGTCGCGGACAAGTTACAATACAATTCTTTGAGAAGCGCCGCCCCAAGGCCTGGTATAATATGCGCGGTGACCATGAGATTTGCTGGGAGAGCTGGACTGTCAAAGTCACGGTAGCAGAGCCGAGGACAGAGGGTGGTGCGTTTCTCTCGCTTTTCTCTCCCTCACTCCCTCGATCTCTAGCCTCAGGACGGGCAACATCCCTTCCTCAACACGGGCACATACAATCCCCCAACCATAATCCCTTGTGAAAACTTCACCCCCCACCCCTTTTCCCCCAACAATAGGTTAACTCGAGTCCCACAGAACGCGCCAAGGTTCGCAAAGCAACCGAGACGACACTGCAAAACACAATCATGAATATCATTACACTCGTCAACACCCACAAGGACCATCTCCCGCCCATTACCTCGACTGAGGTCAACCCATTTCCCTTCCAGATCAACATCAACCAACACAAGGAGGCAGGTTGGGCCGCGCGCATGGGCATCTACTAGGAGACCGTGACCTGTGCTATCCTGGGTTTCTAGGCAGCGACTAGGCTCACTGTGGGGAACTCCAGCGGCCCCCCTTCTCCTGTGGCAAAAACACATGATGAGCCCTAGCAAGGCGATGCGCGGCGTCTTGGAAGGCGTAATGGTCCGACCCTCTGCATTTTGGTGCTTGTTTTTTCGCAATGATTGGCTTCATTATTCGATACGTACATGATCCAGGTACGGCAGAGAGAAAGCCCCATCTGTGATGACAGGGGCACCCAGCGGAGTTTTATTCTTTTATTTTCCCCCGGGGCTCGGGGTTGGAGTGGGCTGGGGGCGTTTTCAGGATTGTTCAAATATAAGGGAATAGAGAATACCCCGCATAGGCAGCAAGGTAGGGTTACAGGGTAAGATTACGGTACACAGCCATCTTCGGATTGGGAGTGTCGGGGTAGTCTTTTTGGAAGCGCAACTTCGAGATACCCACTGTTATATGTAAGACTTAGCGGATGTGATGTGACATTGACAGGAGCTGCATGTTGTAGAGGAATGGTGCAAAAATTACTTGGTTGTAATTTGGACCGACCTGAAGGAATGAGGACGACCTAACTAAGCTAACAAGCTTCCTTGCCTGAAGACTTTAGCTAATGGGATCCCCAGCTGATACTATGGAAATGAGAGGCTGAAATGTCACAATACATGCAACAGTTATCCCGAGCTGAGGCTGGAACCCAAGAAAATATGACGACAAAGCCATGCGGCTTCAAGACGCGCCGTCAGAATGGTTCATGCAAGTCGCGAGACCAACAGTCATCGAAATTAGGCCGGTATTTCATTCATTCTGCCTACCATCCAACGCAACAATGCAAACAGTGATATCCATGGCTTGAGACGATGGGAAATCCATGTCTCTCTCAAGACGTCAATTCTCAGAGTACAGTATAACCAACACAAACTAGGCCAAACCCATCCATCAATCCAGCCTCCCAGGGGTTACGGAAACCCGGTTCATCCCAGCCAAATCAATCAGGGGGGTTCCACGCTATGACAAAATCAAATCCGAGACCTATCCGCAAAGAAAAACCCATGATATAGTAAGATAAAACAGAATCGTTACCCTGTCTTTCGTCCTCGCAAGCAAAGAAAAATATGACAAAGCAAAACCTTACACAACATTGACTCCTCCGTATGCTGCTTGAGCTATGTACTCCATGGCCATCCCTTCGTTATTATCGTGATAAGAAAAAAATCGAAGCCCCTAGTCCCACGTCGTAGACAAAAACAAGCCGAGAGGCAAGAGTCTTGGGACCGGGGTTACCCAGGCGTGCCCAAGCGCGCTGGGGTCAATGCCACCCACGAGGCAAGAAACAACTCGTGACTCCTGTCGGCCGTCGATTCAGCCAGTGCAACAGGGCGCGGTTGTGAAGTAGCGAAGAAACCCCAAGAGTATGAGAAAGGTGTTTCTTTCATGAATCGTAACAGTCGTGAGTTATACTCTCTCGCGCATCGTGGGGGGGAAGTAGATAAGAAATTGGGCGATTTAAAAAGCAGTTGAATAGCACCGACCAAACCCCGGCTTGGAAGGTTTCGTAGCTCGTGTCGTCTGGACGTTGCTAGAGCCAATCTTCTCCCACCCGGAAAGCATGTCGATGTGGAACTCGCTTTCATCTGGGAAATCGCCGCAGAGGTCGTCCAGGGAAAAAGGTGCGTTTTCGTCATTCATTAGTGGCATTGTCATTTTGCTTGGAGATTGCATAAAGAGCTTGCTTGGAGATTGCATAAAAAGCTTGCTCGGGGAAGATACAAGGCCGTCAAAAGCCTTGCTCGGTGTCTCCAGCATCATATTGTTAGAATAGCCAGGAACCTTGAGAAATGACGCGGAGTTCGTGTTGTGAGATGAGTGTGTCACATCGTTCAGTGCACCTGTGGATAATGATCGGTCCTTCCTTTTTGCCGACCGCTTCACCGGAGAGCCGTTGTTGGTGGGCAGGAGTCCCGGGGAAAGAGTGAATATGGACTCAAACATGTTATCTTGGTAAATGCCAAAGTCTGCGTTGTCGTCCTCTGGTTTCCGATCCATGTTGAAAAATACCTCATCCAAGTTCAGCCCTGGTGTGAATTGCAGGGGGGTATCACTATCGGGAAGCAAGGACGCGGCAGCACGCCTATAGGGAGAGTCAACCATGGATTGGACGCTTTCCCGGTGGAGGCGTAGGTTTGTGCTAGGTGAGACAGACGGCGGGGGCTTCGGGGGCGCCTTCAGTTTCATCGCCGGAGTAAGAGGTGGAAGCATCTGCCCAGAGCCATTGTGGGATGATTGGCGTAGCGGCGACGATGAGGCCGGATATCCATAAGAGCGTCCCTTTGAAGGACTGTCGTACGACGAGCCACGAAGACGAGCGATTTCCTCCTCAGCCCGACCTCGAGCTCGCTTAACCCGGGGACGATCGGCTTCGGAAGTGAGAAGCTGGGTGTGCTGGCTCGGGCGCATTACGGAGGATTCAAGCGATGATATGTAGCCACTGTCGTCATTGATGGATGTAAATGCTCGCTTGTTATGTGAGCGCGATATTGACTTTGTTGCTGATGAGCCATTTGATAGTCGCTGAGGCGGTGGTGTATCGCCGTGGCGAGACTCGAGATGCTTGGGAATGGGAGGAGAAGAGTGCATGGCAGCAGGCAGAGGTGAATACAAGTCAGGGTCGTTCAGAAACTCATTCTCGTTTGCTCTGTCGGTCAACTCGTCCAGGGCAGCAAGATCAGAGGCGGGTATTGTAGCATCAGATGAGATCTCGGGTTGGGGCATCAAAACAGGGGCCATTCGTGACGACGGCGGCATGGCAGGCAGCGAGGATTGGGACATGGGAAGTTGAGGTGGCAGAATTGACTCTTGCATGAGATGATGGTGCATATGAGGCTGAGATGGCTCAAGACGCGTGGACATGACCGGAAGATTTTCAGCGGAGGGGGCCGATTTCCGTGAGGGCTTTTCCTTCATGAAGAGATGCTCGGTTCCCGGTAGGATGGTCCAGTAGTGTCCCTTGCCTGGATCATCTTTGGGTCGCTCCTGCTTGTTGAAGCTTTTGTTCAAGCTAAGATTATGCCGGATGCTATTCTGCCAACCCGCATCGTTGGGATTGTAAAACTTATATGTGTCCGAGATCCACTTGTAGATTTGCGCCAGCGTGAGCCTTCGCTGTGGTGATCGCAGAATGGCCATTCCGATGAGAGTAGCATAACTGTGGTTGGGCTTCGTTCCATCATCGAGGATTGGGGGAAAAGCATCGTGGGAAGGCAGCGGCTCTTCCAGCCGAGGCTTCTTCGCCGGCCTCAGTTCCTTGATCGGGGCAGCCTCCAACAATACACGCTTTCCGGACGGTTTCTGGTAGTAGTTCTCGAGCGGGATGTTGAACTGTTGCGGACCGGGTGCGGGGTATATCGGGGTGTGCATGTTCTCCTTGCCCATGAACTGGATGTTAATCTCGGGATGCTGCTGCTGAAGAGGTTGTTGTTGCGGCTTCTGTGCTACAGTCTTGAACCTAGACATCATGGGTTGTTTCTTCTCGGGTGAGTCCGTCGAGTGCGGGAGCCTGTTGGGAGGCATCATGTATACTGTGTTCAGCTTGCTGCCCTGGGCCTGCTTCAACGGGGTAAGCGGTGCGTCCGATATCCGCGGGTTGGACTTGAAGGGCGACTGGTTGACGAAGCTGGCGTTAGGCGGATTCAGCACGACGTTGCTGTTAGCACTCTGGAGGGGTCGTCGATGCTGCTTCGACGCGGGAGCCATGGGAGCACGGCTAATCATGGGGGTCGTCGAGTCGTCGAAGAAGGCATCCTGGTAGATCTGCATCGGTGGCTCGGAAGCCCCGTAACGCGCTTGCTTGGCCATTGGAGGCCGAGCTGGAACGCGTGTTTGTCGTACAGCAGATGGTGACGGATCAAGATTCGCCTGAATCCAAGTCAGTCGTCTTGAGGTTTTGGATGGATCACGTAACGGCCGGGTCGAACGTGAATCTCGTGGTCGGGGTCGAGCGGATTTGCACGACGGGGAGAAGGAGTGCCAGCGTTAAAGCGCGCGCTCAACGTACCTCAACTGGCGGTGCGAGTTTAATTAAATGTGGGGTGGGGGGAGGGTACTGGCAAGGGATAGAGTGGCGTGTATGCCGTGGTGATGGATGGCCAAGAGAAGTCGCACAGGCCGAGGCGGGTGGTATGGCAGTTGAGATAGCTAGCGGTGGGAAACCAGCGACCGATCCAATAAGTCTGTGTGCGATGCGGTTGTCAAGGCGAAGACGGCGTCGTTGAGGAGCAAGAGAGACTCAAGGCAAGGCGATGCCAACGCGGTCGACCATCGGGGACTGAGAGGGGAAGGAGAGGGAGGAGATAGGCTGCCTTGGGCGGCAAGCGATGTGGGTGACGCCCAGGTGAAGAGGGCTGACTGGATGGTAAGGAAGGATGATGCCCGCTGCCAGAGACTGCCAGCTCACACACGCTTCGACGCCTGTTCCAAGAGTGCAGGCCGAGTGGAGACGCCGAGCCTGCGAAGGGAGGGAGAGCAGGCGAATGGATTGGATGAGACACCAAGGCGGGCTGACCATATGGACAAGGGTATGGGGGAGTCTGGGGGTGGTGCACTGGGGGGAGACTAAGAGGCGCAAGGATGTGGTTCGGTGCGGCAGAGCCTTTCGTTTAAGTGGCCGCTGGGTGGCCTGAGTGGTCTGTCGCTCTCGGCGATGTCGTCAAAGATATGTCGTCGAGTTCCATCCAGAGAGCAGTGTGAGAGCAGTGCGCCGTTGCGGCAGCAGACTAGGTTCCCGGCCCCTCTTTGCTTCCTGGCGAGCGGGGAAGGGGAGGGTGGGAAATGGAAAGAGAAAAAAAAATCGAGAATTGCTGGGCCTGGCCGCTGGATGCCGGGTGAATGCGACTGCCAGGCGAATCGACAGAGGACGAGCAGCGGGCGGAGCAATGCACGATCCTGGTGAGCGGGAGCAGTGTGCGGTTGCAAGCAGCAGGTTATAGAGTTGCAGGTGAGGTGTTGCAGGTCACACAAAGTAGCAGGCCGCCGCAGACCGCAGGTGGTGAAGGAGTCTTCGGGCTCAGTCCAGGTCCAGGTTCAGGCCAGGTTCAAGCCGGGTTCAAGTGCAGTGGAGGTGTTCAGATGGCCTCAGATCGCCGCCAGTGGGTATGCGGTGCAGAGGCTAGTGTACCGTAGCAAGTGGGTCGGGTTTCCTATGCAGCTCGGGAACATCACGCTCAATTCGACAGCTTGAATGGTTTGAATGGTTTTGGATTGACTGATGGAGAGGGGAGCACGAGCACGTTTGGCAGCTGGTCTGGTCGAGCGGCGATGGTTGGCTGTGGTGCAATCATTTGGCGACGCCGGGCTGGACTCACAGAGCCAGCGACGGTCCAACAGGAAGGAGCGCCGTCGCGCGTTTTGTTTATGGAATGCAGTTGACTGGCGCGAATTCTCGCGTCTAGGTCGCGTTCCGCATGGCCTCACAGCCAATCAAATTGCCCAGCCAGCCCTTTACCAAACGTCGTGGGGCCCGGACCACGACCGCCAGTTACGCTTTTCACACTACCAAAACGCGAGTTTAAAGAGAATTGCTCCTCGCTCACCCCGTCTGCCTTGCTGCCAGCGCTGCTCACCGTTCCCCAGCGGCCATGAGACACGCGCAGAGAACGGCATGAATATAGCCCAGAGCCCAGAGGCCCCAGGCCTGCGAGGAATGTGCAGCACCAGCCCCGAGACCTAATATTCAGACCCTTTTTCATGCCTTTCCAGCCTGCCACAGGCCCTCACCGCCGCTTTGCTCCCACATGAGGTCCATCGCTCATCTCCAGCGACCGCTCACCCGCCTTCAGGAGGCCGACTTTCAGTTTGCACCGCTCGGATGGCCTAGGCCGGTGCAGCGTTGGCGGCGATTGGTCTGAGAGCCAGATCGACAGGCTGACATCATTGGCTCAACGGCCTCACTATCTTCGAGCATGTCTTGGGTGTCATTCAGGCCCACACATGACACCGCGTTGCCCCTCCGCACGCATTCGAGGCAGATTGCCGTAGCCTGTGCATCGCTGATGCGTCAGTGACGGACACCTGTGCGGACACCTGTGTCCTCGACGGCAGCTTGATGGGAGCCTCTGTCGTGATGGCTTTCTCTGCAGCGCGCTAGCACCACCTGCCGAACTGCCTCGAGTCCACCTTGGACTACGTTGAACCGTTCGCACTACTGCTTGCTACCGTAGTTTAGTAGTAGAAACTGGAAAGACTCGAGACATCGGCCGGGTCCCAACCTGGACGCCCGGCCATGACGCCGAAGCAAGAAACGAGCCTAGCACCGTGAAGACTCTATATCACAGTCCTATCTTTTAACGGTATAGCAACTATAAAATAATGCCCAGTAGGCAAGCTCGACTCGGTAAGTCATACTCATACCAGCTGGCTAGCATTTCTCGGAGCACCGTCCCCTGGCGACGTCTCCTCCGCTAGAGATCTCGACAAGATTTTATTTTCCTCCCTTTCTTTTCGCCGCTATCTTTCGGCTCTTCTTCCTTGGCCGGCTCCCACCCCGAGCCCACGCATCCCTCCCTTGCCGCGCGGGAGGTCCGGGGTAAATCCATCCTCCTTCTCCCTCGCTACGCACGAGGTAAGGACATGTCCTGGGCCAGGCCCCACGCATCCGGAAGAATTCATCTCTTCCCAACTTATTTTCTTTCGTCCCCTCGCCCAACTCCCAAGACAAAGTGCACGATCCCGTCCCCCGCGTACCAACCGCGTATCCCTGCCACCCTTACCACCCGCAGGCGGTTATATCATTCATCTATATCCCGGCAGAAAATGAGAGAGAAAAGTTGCCCAACCCAAGCGTTGCCTTCGCTCCGCTCTGCACCCACACAGGCCATCCCCCCAATACATGACACTGAAGTGACAGTGCCTGCATGCTCCTCCCAATCTATGCTGCAGTCACGGTAGCGGTACGCGGTCTGTGTGGGACGCAAAGTTTCCCCGTCCTCCCCCTCCTTCTCACCCCTCTCCCCCCACCATCTCTCTGGTCGGGGACACATTTTGCAATGTATTAAGTAGACCGCAGCACGCAAGCGCGTTTCATCCTCGCTGCAACATGCAAGATATAATACTGCCGTGTGACATTAGATATGTAATGTATGTTTCCCACTTACGTACGGGCTACCTAGCATCCAAGAACGATATTCCTAGAATTAGCTTTGACCAGCTGAGCTCCCTAAGTGCCCATAAGGTAATCACAACCTTCGCCAAAGCCCCAGCCAAAGCTACACCCCGCAACCCTAAATTATTGACACTGAGTTCTAACAAGAGTGACAAGCCCCGTCAGTCGACAAGCAAATCCAATTCCCTCCAGATGACCCCTCCCCCCCTCACACAGGCTACATGGGACTGACCTGATGTTCCCCCCAACGTCATGTCGTCCGCTCTCCACGCTAAATCGACGTCACTAGTAGTCCCACCAGTAGACCACTCCCCAGTACGTAACCTGCATGCCATCGGGTCCAACATCACCGTCCCACAACGGTCCCGACAGTAGTAGCACGGCATATGCACCAGCCATCTTATTGCCTCTATCATTCTCCCCATAGGCCGAAACCTCTTTGTTTACTCCATGACAAGCAAAGATTGGTCAACGGGAGGTTGAGGGGGGCAAAAGGGGATAACGGCATTGCCAAGCTAGAAGCCGTGACTTGCGAGCGAGAGAACAAGACAGAAGATGGTTATTCTTGCAATGCCGAAGCGCTATACCTACGTACACTAGAGGGGCACTGGTCCACCTCCGATATTGCCTTCCCCTCCCCCACCCCTTCTCCTTATCGCTGCCCAATCCCGCTCAAGCCACACGCCGTCACTATCCACACACACCACCTACACCGATGGGCTCGGTACCGCCGCATGAACCAGTATATTACTCCAGCACCCGGCCCGCCACAGCTGCCCCGCTCTTGTCGCGTGTTTGCGTCTTCTTGAGCGCCCTGCCCTGCGTGATTTCGCCTAGCAACGCATTGGGACGAGCGACTGGCAATGGCATATCACCTATTGCTGGAGGAGGCGGTGGAGGAGGGGCCATTCCGGGGAGAGGAGGCGGTGGTGGGGGGCCTCCAGGAGCCATCGAGGGAGGCATCGGTGGAGGAGGCGGCGGGCCACCCGGTACACTAGTCGGCATCGGGGGTGGTGGCGGCGGCGGAGGCGCCGTCGAGGGCGAAGTAGCCGCCTCCGGTGACGTCGCAGCGATTGGGGAACTGACAGGAGGAGATGCTGCCGACCTGTCGCCAGCCGCGGACAGCGGACGGGGTGGTGCCATTGTACCGAACAGGATCGAGGCAAGGTGAGCAGCGCTCTTGCCGCCCGGCCGATCATCCTCGGAATCGTCATCGTCTTCATCCTTGTCAGAGTCCCATCCATCATTGTCGGGCCGCTTCCTTGAAACCGGCCCAGTTGGCATCGGAGGCGCGGCCGCCTGCGTTATGCGGTGAAATGGGTTGGTCGAGATATCTGCCTGCGGCGGCGGCGGCGGCGGTGCGACAGGCGGAGCCGCTGAAGCCGACGACGGCTCAGAGGTCTGAGACATCATCCTGAAATACGGATTGCGGCTCTCCATTGTGTCCGCCGCGGGGCTGGATGTGACAATTTGGGGCGGAGACGCCACAGAAATCGCCGGCGGCGTCTGCTTCGGCTCCAGCTCTTGGCTGCCAAGCTGACTTCCGCCCAAAGTAGGGGTAGATGCCTGTGGCGTAATTTGCTCTGGTCCCTCATCGTCGTCCGAGGAGCTGTCGTCATCATCGATTGCCTCGAGTTGTCTTCGGAGCTCTTCCTCACGCTTGCGGGCTGCCTCGATCTCGGCCCTACGCTGTGCCAGTTTGGCCTCCTTCTCCTTCGCTTCAGTTACCGCCGCCTTCTTCCTGCGCTTCTCTTCCTCCTTCTTAAGCTTCCCCTGTCTGACCTGCTCTTCCAAAGCTCTGAGGCGTGCATCAGCTGCTTCGCGCTCGCTAGAAAGATCATCTTCCTGAACTCTTGCGCGTTCCCTGTGAAATGTTAGTCAGTGTAATGCTTAGGGATGGCACAATACTCACTCAAGCTCGTGAGTTGCTCGCTCCTGTTCCCCACGTTCCCTTTCGAGACGCTCTTCCTCCGCCTTCCGCCCAGCGCGTTCTTCGTCAACTCGTCCGTCGTCCGGCTTTGCAGCCTTTCTGCTCGGGGGCGGAGGGGGCTTCTTCGCATCAACCTTCGGGGACTGGACTGCCGTGGGTGGACCACCTTGCTCCTCGCTAAGTCGAGCTTGTCTCTCGGCTTCTCGCCGAGCATCCTCTTCCTCAGCCTGACGCAGCTTCGCAGCTCGCTCAGACCTCTCTCGCTCGATCCTCTGAGCGGCAGTCTCGCCTAGCTTAGTAGGTGCCTTGATACCCAACGCCGCCAACCTCTCAGCCATCCGCTGTTCCGCTTGCTGCTTGATGAACGCGACGCGCTCTTCGGGTGTCTTGTACGACGAGTACGAGCCACCCGCTGCGGCCGGTGCAGCAGTCGGAGTGGACGTACGAGAGGTTGAAGGGGAAGTCTCGAAGCGAGCAGCTGGTGTGGCCTCTGCTTTAATGGATTCTTGAGCAGGCTTGCGACCACCCTGACGGTCTTGCGTCCTGATACGGGCAGTCCGGCTTGAGCGCTGAAGATCGTAAATGAAATCCCGAACCTCATCTTCAACACCAAGAGCATCCTCCCATCGGCGCTTCTCATGCTCCGTGCTGGAATCCTGGCCGCTTTCCTTCAGGCTGTCCTCGATACCCTTGGAGAAGTCGCGGACACTGTCCTCAACATCCCGTACCATTCTCTCATTGTTCTCCTTCTCAGTCCTCACCTTGAGGCTCTCTTCCTCCAGTCGCTTCGGCGCATCCGTGTCATCAATGCCGACGTCGATCTTCCTACCAGTAAGAGCAGCAGTTCGCTGCTGCATCATAGCCTTTGCGCGTGCCTTGAGCCTATCAGATTCAGTAACGATACCACCAGGACCCGTCCCGACAATCGCGGTGGCACTGCTTGGGTGAGCCTCGGCATCCTTCAAGCGGAAGAGCTCAAGTCTCGCATCAGCAATAGCCTTCTCGGTTTTCCGAACCTGGGACGCAAGCTCGGGAATTTTGTCTGTCAAATTCTGAAGCTGACGCTTCAAGGCTCTCCTCTCGGCATCAGAGTCTCCGCCAATCAGCGCAGCATCCGGGTGGCTGTCAATGTCTCCTTGGATCCTCCTAATACGGCGGTAGAGCTCCTCGGCCTCTCGGCGGTCACGCCTGTCAAGAATATCATCCTCTTCAGCGCCCTGCTCATCCTTGAAGTCCATGGCATCAAGAAGGACCTGCTTCTCCTTGATTTTCTTCCGAAGTTGATCCAGTGTCAAGTCCTCATTGGAGGTGACAGATGACGGAGAATCGGGGCGGGGTGATCCGGCGCCGAGTCTACGACGGGCGCTAGATCTGTAGCCGACTTCATTATCATTGTTCTTGAAAACAGTCGCGTCCTTGCGGTTACCACCATAGGCTCCCCCGGCACCTCTGAATGAGTGGCCTTTCAAATAGCTGACTCCAGTCTTCTGCGGCAACAGAGCGGCACCGGAATTCTTCCGGAACTCAGACTCCTGGTAAAGCATGTTCTTGATGGTTCCGATGGACTCACTGATGTTCCTGGTAGAGGGAGGTACCAGCTCAGGGGGGAGTTGATTAGGAATGGGGTATCCATTCAGCTTGCGGTAGATCAAATGCATTGCCACTGCAAACTCATCCAGGTCCAGCCGTCCTTTATTGCCGTGATCAGCGAGGGTCCAAACTCTCTCAAGATCGGGCTTGTCGAGGCCGCTCTGACCCATGATCTCAATGGCTTGATCTCCACCGATATATCCCTTGTTTAAGCCATCCCAAGCTCGAAAAAGTGCATCATATCTCTTTTTCTCATCCTTAGTGATGGCCCATGGGATCACGGCATTTCCCTGTAAGCCAGCAGTGGTGTAGTTCTGCTGCTCACGGCCTTGCTGAGGCATCATCCGCGCCTGTAGTGCATCAATGTTGGGCAACCCGGTTGACGGCGTGTTTACCAGGCCCCATTGACCAGGCATTCCGGTAGGCTGAGCATTCAAAGGGGCAATCATTCCACCAGGCCCGCTATTTGGTGATAGACCCGAACCATAGCCAGTAGGCATAGGAGGCATGGGCGGCCGGGGTCCAGTGTAACCGCCAGCTTGCGGGAAACCTGTTGCCTGTGCCTGAAGACCTTGATTCTGACCCAAGAAACCAGTCTGCTGGGTAGGAAAGCCGGTCATCTGGGCTTGAAGTATTTGAGCGTTTGAAGGCTGGGGTTGGGGGTGCTGGATAGTGGGCGGCGTGGCCGTATTCTGTCTCCCAAAATCCGGCGCATTACTGCTGGGAGCGGAACCAGCAGCCGCTTCCTCGGCAACACTGAAGTTGATGATGTCCACCATGCTAGACACCTCATTCTTGATGTTGTTGGGTAGGGTTGAGGGAATCGTTTTTCCAGTCAACTTCAGGTTGCACAAATACATGGCCAGCGCGAACTCGGGGAAATGAAGCTGTCCGGCTCTTGTGGTGTCGGCCAACGTCCTGTTATCAACTGTCAGCACCGTAACATTCAGCAGGTGTTAGTATAACCCACCAAATTTGAGATAGCGAATCTCCGTCAAGCCGCGACCGCAGCAGCAGGTCTCTCGCTTTCTCCCCAGTCATTGTGGTCTGCCCTTCCCCGACAGCAGACTTGAACACAGACTCGAACTTTGCTTGATCTTGCGCCGTGATAAACGAGAGTCGAATGTTAGGGATCTTTGTCGTGGGCTTTTCGGCTCTGCGTCCCTTTGGCTTTGCTGAGCCACCAGTCTGGAACGAAGCTGCCATCTCGGTGAAGCCAGTGGGTTGCGGCTTAACCGGCGCCGGAGGCGGCGCCAGGGTCTGGGCCGGGGGGGGCTGAGGTGGCGCGGAGGCAAAAGGAGTTGGCTGCTGCTGCTGCTGCTGCTGCTGCTGCTGTTGTTGTTGGAATTGCTGCTGGAATTGTTGAGGGACCGCGGGCATCGCAGGGGCTCCGGACTGGTAGCCCTGTTGGGGGGCCTGGCCGAAGCCGGTGTACTGCTGCTGGAGCGGCGCGGACCCTTGGGGGGGCTGCAGTCCCGGATAGCCGGTGTACTGTTGCTGGAGCGGAGCTTGACCGAAGCCCGTGGGCTGCGGAGCAAACGGACCCGGGGCCAGTTGCTGGTGGGGTTGCTGTCCGAAAGAGCCGCCATACTGCTGCTGGCCCGGACGGCCAGTATTGCCGCCGAGGAAGGAGTTGGGGTTCGAATACATGTTCGTGGAAATTGCTCACAAAAGCTGACGTTGGCGGCGATATGGAGCAGATCTGAGACAGGCTGCGAGCGACCAGCTCGACAGCTACGCTATTTTGTTGTGGTGCGTCGAGGGGGGTGGGTGCTGCAGCGGAAATGGAGAAAAACAAGAGAGTCAAGGCTGCAAAAGAGATATTCCGCGGTGAAGGATGCTGGTGAAAGAGATGACGAAGCTCTTGCGAGGCTGTCAACAGGCCGAACCGCCAATCTCTCAACAGTTAGCTGAGGAGGTCCAGTCAGGGTAGGTCAATGTCCAGTCAGCAGCCGGCTCGGTGTCATGTTGTACGTTGGTCGGTTGGCTCAATTATCCACGGTTTAACCGACAGTCCAGACCCACCCGGCTATGTCACGTTGGAGTCCAAAATGATGAAAAATAAAATGGCGGAGTTCGGCGATAGTATTGTCCGGCCACTCAAACTGGATGATTCGAGTTGGCACTAGGCCCAAAAGACGTCAGCGGGGGACTGCATGTCGCTACCTGACGAACCTGCGCCCCCGGAGCCCCTCTCCTCAATCGCCCGCAAAATCCGGGTTAAGAACCTGCGGGAGCATGCAAAAGATTTGGGGGGACCTGTGGCGTGATTGCGTCCTGGCCCACAGTGTAATAGCGCCAATAAAACGTAGTTACGTGTAATCAGGTCAGACTTTTCATTACAGACATAACACATTACAGGGGGGACTGACTCCAAGTAAGTCAGGGTTCAGGTTAGCAGGATTTTGGGTGACGTATGGAGTAAGGAGGTTGGTTGTTTTCTATGACCAGGACATAAAAGTGCTAACAACCCTAACACGTCCTAAAGCCTACGTCCTATGAATGTAAAGAAGTTACACTAAACGGCGTGGATGCTGTGGTTTAGCCCATGACGGTAATTACAGAACCCTAGTGTAATCCATACGGATCCGTAGCACAACTGAAAATGAACGCTAGCGTGCTGCCCAACCGAAAAACTCCAAAATTGCTGTTGCTGCAATGCCTGCACCGCACAGACCATGCAGGCCAGCCCTGTCTCTCGGCTTCTGCCCCGCTAACCACTACCTAAGGAGCTTGCTCCTAGGCGGTGAACCCCACTACGAGCGATTGTCGGCCGCGAGCTTGCTCCCACAGCTGTTCCTTTTGTTGCCCCTCCTCAGTCCTTGTGCTCCTGCTCTTTTCTACTTCCTCCTCTTTTCATTCTCCTCATCTCCCTCCTTCTTCTCTATTTCTTCACATCCCCCTCCCGACAAATCACACGGGCAGAGGTCTTTTACATCTTCAGCTGTCTCGTACCAAGGAACTTGATCCCCTCAACACTTCCCCCACCACAGTCATCATGGTTCAGTCATCCGTCTTGGGATTCCCGTAAGTTACCGTCTGTTTTTTCCCTTGGGCTCTTGTCATCACCTAGTCGCCCGAGCTCGCCGGAAATCCGCTGCTAACAATTCAAAAGGCGGATTGGAGTCCTTCGTGACCTCAAGAAGGCCAATGAGGCCTACTGGGCCGGCAAGATCTCTCAGTCCGACCTCCTCGCCGAGGGCAAGAGGCTGAGAATTGCCCACTGGAAGATCCAGAAGGACGCTGGTGTCGACATCATCCCGTCCAACGACTTTGCTTACTACGACCACATCCTTGATCACATCCAGCTTTTCAATGTAAGTCCCCATACCCCACCTGCCTTGGGCAGCTTCATAATTGCGGTCAATTGACTTGTTTTCACAGGCTGCCCCCGAGCGGTACACCTCGCAGAAGCTCGATCCCATCGATGAGTACTTTGCTATGGGCCGCGGCCACCAAAAGGGCGGTGTGGATGTCCCCGCCCTTGAAATGGTCAAGTGGTTTGACTCCAACTACCACTACGTCAAGCCTACTCTTCAAGACAACCAGACCTTCTCCCTCGCGAAGGACCCCAAGCCTGTCCGCGAGTTCCTCGAGGCCAAGGAAGCGGGCTTCCTGACCCGCCCCGTCCTCGTCGGCCCCGTTTCTTTCCTTGCTCTTGCCAAGGCTGGCCGTGGTTCTTCCGTCGATCCCATCACCCTTCTCGAGAAGCTCATCCCCGTTTATGTTGAGCTTCTCAAGGCTCTCAAGGCGGCTGGTGCCGAGAGCGTCCAGATCGACGAGCCTGTGCTCGTCTTCGACCTCAAGCCCGAGGTCAAGGCTGCCTTCAAGCCTGCCTATGAGGCCATCGCCGCCCTTGGCAACGCTGCTCCCGAGGTTGTCGTTGCCACCTATTTCGGTGACATCGTCCACAACTTTGATGTCGTCCCCGCTTTTGCGGGCCTCAAGGGTCTCCATGTTGACCTTGTCCGCAACCCTGAGCAGCTTGAGCCTGTCCTCAAGCAGCTCGGCCCCACCCAGATCCTCTCCGCCGGTGTCGTCGATGGCCGTAACATCTGGAAGAACGACTTCAAGAAGTCGATTGACTTCATCCAAACTGCCATCGCGGCTCTTGGTGCTGATCGTGTCATCGTTGCCACCTCCAGCTCTCTCCTCCACACTCCCCACACTCTAGCCAGCGAGAAGAAGCTTCCCGCCGAGGTCTATGAGTGGTTCTCCTTTGCCAGTGAGAAGGTTAAGGAGGTTGCCATCCTTGCCAAGGCCGTGACCGACCCCGAGTCTGTCAAGGCTGAGCTCGAGGCTAACGCCACCACCGTCAAGGCTCGCGCCGAGTCTGCCCGCACCAACGACCCCAAAGTCAAGGAGCGCCAGGCCCAGGTCACGCCCGAGCAGCACATCCGCAAGTCGGCTTTCGACTCCCGCTATGCCCAGCAGAAGACTCACCTTAAGCTTCCCCTTTTCCCCACCACCACCATCGGATCTTTCCCCCAGACACAGGAGATCCGTATCCAGCGTAACAAGTTTACCAAGGGCGAGATCACAGAAGAGCAGTACGATGACTTTATCAAGAAGGAGATCGACCTCGCCATCCAAATCCAGGATGAACTCGACCTTGACGTCTACGTCCACGGCGAGCCGGAGCGTAATGACATGGTCCAGTACTTTGGCGAGCGTCTCACCGGCTATGTATTCACCACGCATGCTTGGGTCCAGTCCTATGGCTCCCGTTGCGTTCGCCCTCCCATCATTGTCGGCGACATCTCCCGTCCTGCCCCGATGACCGTCAAGGAGTCCAAGTATGCTGCTTCAGTCTCGAAGAAGCCCATGAAGGGCATGCTTACTGGCCCCGTCACTTGCCTCCGGTGGTCGTTCCCCCGTAACGACGTTCACCAGTCTGTTCAGTGCCAGCAGCTTGCTCTTGCCCTTCGCGACGAGGTGATTGACCTCGAGAAGAACGGCATCTTCGTCATCCAGGTTGATGAGCCGGCTCTCCGGGAGGGTCTCCCTCTCCGCAAGGGGGCTGAGCGTGACGCTTATCTCGAGTGGGCTGTCAACAGCTTCAAGCTAGCCACCGCCGGTGTTGAGGATTCCACCCAGATCCACTCCCATTTCTGCTACTCCGAGTTCCAGGACTTTTTCCACGGTATGTTTTCTCCCTAAAGCGACTCCAAAAATGAATACACACTGACATATAATAGCCATCGCTGCCCTCGATGCCGATGTCCTTTCCATTGAGAACTCTAAGTCGGACGCCAAGCTCCTCAAGGTCTTCATTGACGAGTCGTACCCCCGCCACATTGGCCCTGGTGTCTACGACATCCACAGCCCTCGTGTTCCCGCCGAGGCCGAGTTCAAGCAGCGCATCTCGGAGATGCTTGAGTTCCGTAAGTCGGATGACGTACGGTCCCCACATGCAATTGATGCTAACCTTGTACAACTAGTCCGCCCCGACCAGCTCTGGATCAACCCTGACTGCGGCCTGAAGACCCGCAAGTGGGACGAGGTCAAGGGTGCGCTCACCCACATGGTCAACGCGGCCAAGTTCTTCCGTGAGCAGTACAAGGACCAGGCTTAATTGCCTGCGGCGTAACCGGTGTCGGGGCACCAAACGACGATGTCGTATGCTTTATCCGGATTTTGTTTCAACAGCATTGGCATTTTGAGTGATCGGGTCTTCTAACGGATACAAAAAAAGGGGCGATGATCAATGATACCTCAAGGCGCGCCATTCTCAACACGGCGTTAGTAGGGCAAGGGAAAATCCGGATTCTGTGTTTCAACAGCATTAGCATAATGAGGGGCCGCCAAATTCAACCAGGCGTTGATAGTATAGGTGGACGAAGAATATGTTTTCTGGGTTCGGTGTTGGGAAGGAAATTGGCACGACATATATGCGAGCCAACAGCCTATAAACTGCATCTTCAACAAGATAGCGAGTGGTTAAGGCTTGGGTCAAGGAATGGGTACCTCGATTTTGAGGTACATGCTAGTCACATTTAGCAACTAGCAGAAGGCAGAGGTGAGATGACCTGCTCTATATAGTTGAGATAACTATAGAGACTTGGTCGCCCAAAGTACTAGGTGCATTTGAGTGGTGGGGGTGACATGTCAAAAAGGTAACATGGCTTGTCATTTGGCTTTGTGGGTGGTGAGGATCGTGTTCGTCATACGTGCCACTACACAGCAGTCTCGTCGCATCTCTTCCGAGTTGGTTGCCTATCCTTCCAACGGTGTTACTTTGTTACTGTCTTAAATACCGATAACTTGAATATCTATCAAGCCTACTCTTCATTTACACCTGCAGCGTTTGGTGTGACTTGGCAACAACAAGACAAGCCCTGAGAAATCTTGTAGGTTTTCAGTGCGCTCCAACACTCCCTTCATTGCAGATCCCTGTTTCTCGTGAAAGTTCTCCATCCTCGTCGTACTAAAAACACAGGCTAGACTGGTCGGCCGGTCTAGCTCTGACATCTTCCTATATGAGCTAGTAGTGGTATATTATAACCTCCTGGCTGCCCCGACCAATCCCTCGGCGCTATTATCAATAGTACCGGGTGAAGGCATATTATGTGTTTTCACCAGTTTTTTAACACAGTAACAGAAACAAGGGTTGGCATGGCAAGTACTCCTGTAAGAAGTCTCATCTACCCGTCAACTTCACGTCCCAGCCATTGACATGTAACGCTCGACTCCATGCCGTCACATAGCAACAAGCACCGAAACCCCCCCCCCCCAAAAAAAAACAGACCAACAAGTCGAAGTTGACCCCCGAGATTGCTGAGCCGTGGTAGCCAAGCCAAGCATCACCGAAATTGAAGTCCGCTGCTTCAATTTTTTTTTTTCGCCGCACATCGTCGGACCTTCCCCCACCCGGAAGTTTGTTTGGCTTGGGGGGCAAACCGCGGATTATGCGAATGTAGGTAATGATAGTAGCGATATGCAACCCAACGTGGCCAGGCAGGCAGGCGCGGCAACTTCCAACACCCAAGACCCGGTTAGCCGGGTAGGTAGGTCGCGAGGGGATCATTTAGAGTGGTTGTACAGGAAAGGTGAGTTTGACGGGCATTTTGGTAGCTGGGCTTCGGTAGCTCGGCAGCCGCTGCTCATGGTGTGAGGTTATTTATAGAAGAGGAGGAGGGGGTTAATATATAACCCCCATTTGCGTACACACGCGGTAGGGGGGTGGTCACAATGGTGGAGATGGAGGTTGTTGATGAGGGGAGGGGTTATATAGTAGATATGAGGGGGGCTGATGAGGTGGGGAAAGGGGCTGGAGCTCGACTGAGTTGGACTAGGTAGATACTCAACGCTACGACTAGCTCATGTGAGCTGTGATGAGGATTGTCAAATTGAGCAGGCCGGACCGTTGATTGTGTTAGCTTGACACGGTGAGATAGATTGTGCTGTGCACCTGCTGTGAAAAGGGCAGATTCCTGGACTGGGTGTCTTCGAGGCACACCGCAAGGGTCACGAGATCACGACCTGAACTCTCAGTAGTACTACTACTCGGTAATTTGCATGTTACAGCTGAACACCATAGTCAACAAACCGCTCTATCAGCGAGTAACCCAAGTACAAAACACTCAAAACGACTGGCGATAGAAACCAACGTCGTTGTCATGTTCAAGTCAATATATCCGTGGCTCCATACTGATGATATGCTCGACCCTACCATACCTACCCAATGATGCATGCAGTCCCAGCCAGCCAGCCATAGAACCCAAAACCAATTACCAAAACCCAAGGCAAAATGCACATGCCAATATCAGCTTTAACATACCCAAGCCCACCGGGAAGAGACTCTTCACGTAAATCATAAACAAAACGCCGCCCAATGCAAGATAATGCAACCCCATCCCATGCTGTGTCTCATCACAACGCGATACGACCCACGATCGGGTTAAAGCCCCATGAATGCGGCCATGACGACCGCCGCACCCGCCGCAACCACACCGGGCACCACCATCCCCCTACCCGCCGCACTATTCGCTCCAATCCCTCCGACGATGCTCGGCCCGGAGATGCCCTGCGTGGCAGCCACCGCACCGGTAACCCTGGTAGCGCCGGGCACAGAGTTCGCGCCGGTGCTGATCTCCTTAACGTTCGATGTCGTAGCGTTGAACCGTGTCTGTGCGAGCGAAATCTCATTGTTGGCGAGGTCGTAGACGACATATGCCGACCGCAGAAATGTGTCTCCTAGCACACTGGTACCCTGGCCCACGGGAGCGATGCCGAACATGCAGGCGGTTACGCCGTTCTGGAAGGTGGCGCGGCGACCGGACGAGGTGATGAGGTCGAGAACCATTTCGTTCATGTCGATCTCGATGGCGGGCTCGGAGAAGGTGAATCTGAAGGTGGTGGTGTTTTGGGCGAGGGAGCAGGGGACGTAGCCGACACCATTGTCGGCGTCGTATTGGACGCCAAGCTCATTGTAGATGGACTGCACCATTGTGTCAGGGAGGTAGGTTAGCGAGGAGCCCGAGTCGAGCAGGACGGCGAGGGCTGTGTTGCTGCGGTCGGCGACGGTGGTGCCGCCGACCGATACCCCGGTGAGGGTTATGAGGAACTCGGCGAAGGCACCCTGCTCGGACTGGATGGGCAAGGTCTGAAGCGGTCCCGTGAAGCGATCCTCGTCAATACCACCAAACAGAATGCTGCCTGTGTTGGCATCAAGGTCGTTGAGCCATAGGCTGTAGGCATTAGACTGAATGAGGCCGTTAGCGACCATTTGTGCCGGCATGTTGTTGTAAGGCGCTCGGCCAGCACGGTTGACTTGAACTTCGTTGATCGTGTAGCCAATTCCTAAGATTCCCTGTGGGTTGGTGCTCGAGTAGCCGATACCGAACTGCAGCCGATCCAGCTTCTGCCCACCAACCGTAACAGTGTCCGACACATAGTCTCCGCTGGCGCCTGAGCCGTCGACATACGAAATGTTGAAGACGCTGCTGACATACTCGTATGTCGACGACCGGTTGGCAGCGTATGTGCCTCCGAATTGACACGGTAGTGACCTTTGCTCGCAGAGCTGGGAGCCGGGGGTGTTGACCCATAAGTCGCTACTCCCCGTGTCGATATGCAGCCTCATGGTACTTGGTGGAGTGCCGACAGTCACATTGATAAAGTACAATGTTTCCTAGGACATTAATTGGGATTCCCGCAGCTCATACGGACAACCACTGACTCACCTCATTGTCTAATGTCGCCGTGATGGAGCCCCTTCTTCTTATCCGATCGCTGAGTAGAGGGTTTGAGACTCGCCGCCTCTCCGTCTGGAGTCCGACAACCCGCGGGCCATCCTGCCTCGGTTTTACTGCCAATGCTTCTGTTGTTGAGAGAATCGAGGCCACTATGGCCAACGCTGACGTTGTTTTCATCCTTCCCGAGTTCCGGCTGTCCTTGCAGTTGCTGATGCGTGCAATCTCAAGGCTCGAAAATTAAACGAGAGGAAGGCGGCACAGCGTATAAGAGGGTAGCAATACCTCTTAGCTATAACATGGGGAATGGACAAGCGATGACTGATATGTAAGAAAGCGAGAGACAAAGAGTATTATAAGAACTGGGCGTTGTCCGGTGGCGGACTACGGGGCGGTGCCTTGGCGGTGCAGCATTCGTAATGGGCAGCAAAAGTATCGGGTGTGTGTAAGCCGCTAAGGCTGCCGAAAAGGATCAGGACTAAATCAAGCCAGCTTTGACAGCTCGAGGCGTTGGTATTACGAAGGCCGCGGCGTGGCGATGTGGACAGTATACGTTTTGGGATGAAAACGAGGGACAAAGAAGAAGAAAAAGGTCTGGCAAGTCGGTATCAAAAGAATTTGCGGGCCGGACGCAAAAGGGAGACAAGCAGAGAGAAACCGAAGAGAGAGGATTAGGTGAGGGTCCAGAGATAAAGCCAGCAGGTTGGTGGGCGTTGGGCAGCGCAGCAGCGTCAACTGGGAGGCTTGGGGGTGGGCGAGATGCCCAGCTTGGGATCCTCGGGCCAATCAAGAGAGACCCATACGGAGAGAGAGAAAATACAGGGGCCAGGGAGGCAGGCCGTTGGCGTGAGAGCCGCTTTGCCGAGTTCGAGACGAGGTGTTGGAAGCCGGGAGCACCCCGCCAAGTGCTCCGTCAGAGTATCAGCTGCTTGGTCGTCTCGAGCAGCTGGTAGCGGCAGCATCCCAGCGAGAACAGCGTCGGACATGGCATTGATGCAGGGCACGCTTGGCGCCCGAGTCCGGGGAGGGCTTGCTCAAGAAAAGGCACGAAACCGTCGTCTGTGGGCGGCCGAGTCGTAGTCGAAACATGTACCATTTTCAGCTGGTGCCGCAGCTTTGGGGAACATGTTGGCACACACGACACGGCGCGCACCGCACGCAGAACAATACAGCCGGAGACCTAGGGAGTTCCTCTTTGTTGAGCCCGACCGTGCTACAACTGCCGCTGCAGCAGGGAGGCTGGGAGGCAGCTGGAAATCGGGGGCAGTGAGAAGGAGAGAGAGTTGGACGGCGTCGCAGCCGCCCTGGGCGCCAGCCGCTGTCCTGTCTGCAGTCAGTGAACGAGAGGTTGTCTGCGGAACGACGACGCGCGGCCCTTGATGAAATGCGACCATCTCCGCTGTCTCGCAACGTCATTCCGCCTAGGGTTTCTTCGATGGGCCTGGATTCATGGCTCTGCTGTCCACTTTGCGCTTGCCGAAAGATCCGCAAAAGAGTGTCCTCCACTTTGCACCTTGAGGCATAGCATAGGCGCGACAACAGCGAGTATCGACAATCGAGAAGCAGGAAAAGAGGCGGTTGAAGGAGCGTTGACAGTGTGGGCTCGACCTGAAACGCCCAAACCGCCAAGCCACTTGGCCCCGGCACGCGCACGTACACCCCTGTTTGGACCCCTGCTACCGAAAATCTGATACGGGTGCTGGGGGACATCACACACTTCCGATTCCCCTCTTCTTTTTTCCCTTGGTGCAAGCAGCATTCAACACGACGCTGCGTGCAGCGTGCGTACCTCGATATCAACCTGGCAGGAAACCGATCTTGGGAAACCAGATCGCTCAAGGATGGGATGATAGACGTGGATGATGGCCGTTCGGAGAATTCAGGTCGATAGGCAAGATGGCTATTATTAGCCATGCACTTGGTACGCTGGTCGTCACTGGGACTCTCAGACCTCGGTCTTTGGGTTCTTATTCATTAACTTTGATGAATTGCCTCCCGTCGGCCCTAGGAGCTTGAAATCAAGCTTGAAGTCAAGCTCCTACGGGCGGGCTGGTCTCGTCTGACTAAGACGGCCCTCATCCACCAGAAGCCTGACAACTAGCCCAAGTTTCGGCCGCCAAGACCTCAGCCCAGTTCGTGATCTCGAGACACGCAATCCGTTTTCAGCGCCGCGAGACTTGGCAAACCTACAATGCTCTCCGCTACTCTGGCGCTAGACCCGGTTCCGAGAACTATGTCCTCCGCTCCGATGGTCTTGATCCCAACACGGCGCGCCGGAGGGGCTCCTTTCCCCCTACATTGCATAATTGAAGCAGAGCGAGCGACTTTATGCATGCTACCTTGGTTAGCTGGGCCACTTCTTGACTCGCATCGTCTGTCTTCTACATCAGCCCTCCTGTGCTGCATTATTCCGGATCCTGGCTGAAGATAAAAACTGCCTTTCCTCGATAGTTATGGATGGTTCATAATTCCCTACCAAACATCTCGAGAATCCCAGCAACTGTCGTATAACCTGGAGTAACCGCGCAATTGGACAGTTACACGAGACGATAGCATGAGGTATTCAATTTGGTCACTACCATGAAGCTATGACAATTCACAACCTTGGAGGCGTTTGTTCACAGTCTCAAGGAAAAGTGCCACAACCACCCACCATTTACAATCTACCAACCAGCGCCCACGCCTTGTCGAGAGCCGAGTCTTGGGGCCTCGTCAGCTGCTCTCCTTCTGGCGTTGCCGCGAATCTCGTAGATTGGATGAGTAGGCGGCGGAGAAATGGACGGCGTAACATATTACCCGACTTAACGAACCCTTCCACGAGCCTTGAGCTATGAGAGCCTCTTTGTCACCTGCTGTAGCTCAGCTCAACCTGCAAAACCTGACCTCAAGCTTCGACGTCTCTGTAACATTCTCTTGACTTTTTGTGCCTTTGATTGTTGAATAACCGTCTATCGTTACCTCAAAGCCAGACCCCGTCTAGCAAACCCCCTTGAAGATGGATGTCGTCAACTTGGACCGATGGTATTCCCTCCCTCCCAAGCCTACCCCCTAATGCTAACCCATTCCTCCCAAACAAACAGCCCGGTCTATGCCGTTAGTCCCCCCCCTCCCCCCCCCTTCAACCCCTCGACCTAAAAAGCCCCATCCTCTAACACCACCCACCATGCCAGTCCTTCTTCGGCGCCATGGGCTGCGCCTGCTCCATAGTCTTCACCGTCATGGGTGCCTCGTACGGAACCGCCAAGTCCTCGGGCGCGATCTTCTCCTCGGGCATCCTCCGCCCCGACCGGCTGATGCAGAACACGTACGTCCCAACCCGTATGCCAACAGATACACACGTAACCCCAAGAAATAGAAACTAACCACCGAGAGAGACCACCAGCCTCTGCGCAATCATGGCCCAGATCCTCTCCATCTACGGCCTCGTCGCCTCCGTCATCATCTCGGGCGGGCTCGTCGAGAAGATGGCGCTGCACACGGGCTTCTTGCAGCTCGGCGCCGGGCTCTCGGTGGGACTGTGTGGACTGGCCGCCGGGTTCGCGATTGGCATCGTGGGTGATGCTGGAGGTTAGTTCTCCGTTTCTTATCCCCGCTAGGAAGTAATAAAGCATGGGGAATCATGAGGTTGAAGGAGGAAATGAATGGCGTGGTAGAGGTGGAGGGCGACGAAGAGGATGGCGATCCTAGGAGGGCAGATGAACGCCATATCGCTGACTTTCAACTCCCCAAACAAACAGTCCGAGCTAGTACTCAGCAACCGCGCCTCTACGTTGGGATGGTTTTGATACTTATTTTCGCCGAAGTTTTGGGGCTTTATGGCGTTATTGTTTCGATCCTTATGCTGACAAGGTCGACATTGGGCGTGACGGAGTGCCCTTATTAAAGTCCAAAGGTCCGTCTGGCTGGGTGGCAGAGGCGCTGCAGGTATTGCAGAGTCATGAGGGGGCTGTATTATAGTCGACGAGCTCTTCCCTAGGCAGAGTCACAATCCACATTGGCAATATCACCATGTGTTCGCTGCCGGATCAAAACCGGCAAAAAAGCATGGAACTTGCAGGGGACATCAGTTATCGTTTGGCATTCGTCCATCCTTCTGCGCTTGCAAACTACACATATACACAATTGGCATATATATCACACCAACCCCTACAGCGCCCACTCGCTCTTGTCCTCATCCTCCTTGACAAACGGCTCGTTTATCCTCCTAATTGCATAATCACTGCACAATATACTGTCCGGTCGGTTAGCAAAACCATCCCACCCACCCACCGCAACATAAAAAGGGGCAAAACTCACCAAGCCGAAGCAACCAACGAATCTAATTCCGCCACCATTGCCTCCCTCCTCGCGCCACTCACAAGCCCCTTACTTACCTGTACCTGGCACTCCCTGATCCTCTTTGCCTTGGCCGGGCCGGCTTGTTCGAGCACCCTTCGCCCTAGACAATCCGAATGAAACGCATGCTGACATGGAAACACAAAAAACTGTCTGCTTAGTAGTGGCAGCCCGCATGAATAGCACTTCTCGCCAGGCTCAACAATCGCATAGCGATGCTCCAGCGCCGCTATGTCCACCTTGATATTGGCCGCGGTCTGACTCGACTCATCCATCTCGCGACGGAGGCCGTCAATATTCCTGCTATAGTCTTCGAGCGCAGCGCAAATCTCCTCTTTGAAGTCGTCGATGACGACAAAGTCAGGGAAGAAGGGGATCAAATCCTCGATCTTGAGCAGGTCGCAGCTGCGTAGGAACTCGATGGCTGTCTTGATACCATTGGATTGCGAGATGACCTTGCGGGCGACAGCCAACCACAGCTTCTTGCGGAGCGGCGGGTTCGACATGGGCCGATTGGCAATGATACTTGCGAGCCCGACCTCGCCGTGGGCGAGCGCTAGGTCGACCGCCTGTACGTATTGGCCCATGCTCGTGTAGATGTGCGCGCACGACAGCACGCGGTGGTGCTGGATGCACAGACGTAGGGCAAAGTCGGGATCAAATCGCGGCTCGTCGCCCTGCGACTCGAGATACGCCAGCAGCGCCGACTCGTCGCGTGACGGGTGCGCCGCGTACATCGACACAAGCGTATTGTGCACGGCTGAGTCGGCCGACCCGAGCTGGTTGACAACATACTGCAGGTAGCGGACGGCCTGGTTCTGCGCTAGTGCGCCCTTGAAGTTGCGCTCGTACTCAAGTAGCGCCGGGATCAAGTTGCGTGGCTTGAGGTTGCTCTGCCGCATCAGGATATCGACCAACTCCGCTGCCGCGTGCGTCATAAGCACGCTGCTGTACCGGTAGAAGATGTCGGCATCCGTCTGCCTCTTGAGCACATTCAGCGCCTCGGACCACCGTTCCCGCTGAACCCAGTACGAGAGGACAAAATTATAGTCGTTCACCGCGTTGGCATAGAAGAGGAGTTCTTCCTCCCGGCCGTGGCTACTGATGACATCGTAGACAGTCTTCCGGTCCAGATCCGATTTGTGTTTGTTGATAAAGTCGTGATATTCGCCTCGAACGGTGTCCAGCTGTTCCTTCGTCTGCGTAGGGTTCAGCGTCTCGGATAGCTCTGCTCCTGTGATGATGGTGTCGTCGAGTGAGTTCAGCTTGGCCATGAATATTTCGACCAGCCAGCTGGCAATCATGATCCTCTGCATGACTGATGACTTCTTGAAGGTGGTCAGCTTTGTCAAAAGATACTTGCGGAGCGCGTCTGGCTGGTTATTATCAATAAAACACAGCGCAACCTCTTCAAATGGCTTGCTGCTTTTGCCATAAACTCCTGCTGCCTCACCGTAGTGGCTCTTCCCGACGAGGTGATCCCCAGACGCAATTGCGATCGCGTCTCTTTGCGCCGGTGTGTGCGCATGCTGCAGCGCCTGATCAAACTTCTGCAGCTTCAGCATGATCTTCCATATGTCCCTATCTTCATCTCGCACAACAATCTCAAAGATCTCAGACGATGTGAAGAGCCAGAACGTATTCTTTTGGATGTCAACACAAAGACCAATAGCCTTGAGGCCATGATCTAAGATGACTTGATCATATACCGTCGCGCCTGTAAGCTGGTTTGCCGCGACGATTCGCCCTCCGACGAGGCAGATGACATGCCATTGTGTAAGAGCTATAGCGTCGATATATTCAGTGGATGCTTGCCTTCGCCCCGTAGCCGTCTCTGGGCTGGCCAGCTGCGATCGTGGCACGAGCTTGGAGTCGGCGAACACTTTTGTCCCAAGATCTGAAGTGGCCGGCTCGACAAGTAATTTCCCGTGGTAGACGCCATGCGGCGACAGCCAAGCAAAGGCCCGTTCCGGGGGGGTATCCTCTTTGAACTTGGAAACATCGGGGGCGTCTGGCGATATAGCCAGTGCCGAGGCCGCGGTCGCTGAGGACCGCGAGAGCTCGTGGATGACGGGCTGCTCTGCCTCGAATAGCTTCGAGTAGATGGATGCGCTTCCGTCGTGGCCGCGTCCCACCTTGCCCACCCAGTGGAAGAGCCGACTCTGCGTGCTAACTATAACGCGGCGCATATCCGCTCGGCCGGGGAGAATGTCTGCCCACAGACCGGTTACAGGCCCATCAGGTAGCTTTTGGAGAAGCTTGAGGTACTTGTCCTCCTTGCGGTAGAACTCAGTCGACGTCTCGATATAGCCCTCATAGACATTGCCGTCGGACGCACCGATAAGAATCTCGCGTGTTGAGGCGGTCGGCAGAGCCGGGTTCCAGGCAATACTCTCAATCGCAACACCGCGAAGCCGGGCGAGTGGTCGGGGCTGGCGCGACTGTGAGTGCAGGTAGTAGTTCTCGCCGAGAGCCGTGCAGACGATGAGGTGCGACGCCGTCGGGTCGAGGAACATGCGTCGAATCACACCAACCTCGGATGGCTTCTTGGGGAGATCGATGTCTGCAGGAGGACACTCTTGTTAGCGACAACTGCTCCCCTGGGCTTACACAGCTGGTGCCTACCGTCGATGTCCTCGGGCCGGTTGAGGTCGATGCGCAGGATGCGCCCGTTGGAGAGGGCCAGGATGAGGACATTATTCGCAACCTGGGCGGCGACGAAGTCGGCGGCAATCGAGAACTGGAGCTGGACGCGCTCGACGTCAAAGACGGGCAGAGCGCCGTCAGCGAGGTCGGCAGCCATGCTGGCTCCCACGAAGCCGTTGGATGTATCGAGCGCCATCCTGTCGTTACTCGAGTGCTGGGCTCAGTCCGCCCGCATATTGGGTTTCTCGTCAGCCGTTACGTCGTTGATGATTGCGTCTGTCGCTTGTGTGCCAGGTGCTCTTCGTCCAAGCTCGGGGCGGGGTATGGCAGGCTGTAAGTTGTAGCTGTGAGTTGCAGCCGGACTTTGGGGGTCTGGAGATCTTGGATCGGCGTCGATGTCAATGCATGGGCAGCTTTCCAGGTCGCAGGCAGACGAGTTAAGGTGATCCACAAGCTTCCCTGTGCAGCTACGTAGCAGCTTTGGCAGCTAGCAACCCAGCAGCAGCTACCCCACATTGAAACCATGGGCTGCCAAGACATGGTATTGGGGTACTCTACGTCGTCTGTTTGGACGAACACTCTAATGGAACTCACGCCCGCATCGGCTGGAAAAGCATGTTTTACATACATGGGAGGTGATCCCGGGTATCTACACATACAAGAGATAAAACCAAATAAAAAGAGGCAAATGCTCCTCTGCTGCTGGAACAAAAACGCTATGCTTCCATCCCTCATCTGTTCTGTTTCGTTACGTGACGATTCGTGTGCTGGGGACCTCCGATCTTTACCAACTTTCCAACACCCTCCCAATACCCGGCCGCAGAAGCCATCAAGTTTATGTGGTATGTATCTGTCTGGCATTTTACTCTTGCCTATATCGCCTCCTCGGATCGAAGCGTTCGTCTGGACTGACTCCCAATAGTACTGTCATCCCCCCCACTGTAATCGTTAATGTCCCCATTCTCATTCAGGGCCATAGCCGTCCACTGGCCTGGGACGTCGGGCTTCCTCCCCGTCAGCACACGCAATTTAACCACGAAACCCTCTAGCCGAGACGTATCCTCAGCGAGTGCCCGCGTTTCCTGCGCAAGCTTGCCACAAAGGCCCCGCACATGATCAGGGTCCCACCCCAGGATTTTGGTTAGGGGGCGCAGGCAGAATGCCTCCATACCCGTAATAACAGCAAACAGCCAGAAATTTCCGTAGTTGCTGTTCTCGCGCGTGCCGACGCCGAGATCATAGGTCGCGTCGGTAACATCGACATAGCCCGCGTCAATCAGCCGCTGCCTCTTCATATGCCCGATGCCGCGGGAACGCCCCAGCTTGTCGTGGGCCTCGAGGATGCCCGGAACGATCACGTGTATGACCGAGTCCGGCGGAAAAAAGGACATGAAATTCATGTCCGAGTAGAAGTCGTCGAAGTCCATGACCTCAATCCAGCCGCCCGGGCGAATGCACTCGAACGCCTGCTTGTAAATGAAGTCCCAGTCTGAAAAGGCCCCGGCCATATCTCGGATGTGCACCAGGTCAACCGTGTCGACGGGCCGGATCCACTCATCCTCGGCGTTCTCAATGTGGAACTCGATGTTGAAGGGGACCTGTTGGGTCGGCTGTATAGGCGCTATGTCCGTCCCGAAGACCTCGCACTCTGGGTATTTTTCGGCCATACCAATGGCCCACTCGCCTATGCCTGTACCAATGTCTAAGATGTAGCGCGGATCCTCTAGTGACACCGTCGTTAATTCCAAATCGAACAGCTTCAGGTAGACCTGGTGAACTACATATTGGCGCGTTTGTTCTGCTTGGTCGATGGGCATGAAGTAGTCGCCACAGTACTGCCGCCCGTTCTCCATAACGTAGTCGACATCCTCAGCGTATAATGTTCTTGAGGAATCTCTATCCACGATAGTTAGCAATCCGATTCAGCTACATGAAGTTACGGCGGTGCAACTCACATTGTCCCATTGTCGACTCCGCTCCCGTACGGATATTCAACCTGATGGGCAGGCTGCACCCGTGGGTATGTACTCATGGCGTAAACTGAAGCAGCTCGTTCAGGTTCATCGTCGGTGTCGTTGCCGGTGCCATTGTCGACCTCCAGACCTGTGGGGATGGCGAGGGACTCTGACTCAAGCCCATAGCTCATATCGACGTCTCGAGAAGAGCTAGCGTCGCTGTCGACCTCTAGCGGCGCCCAGCCGTCGAACAACGGGTCTGGTTGGATATCCGTGTCATCGAATCTATGCTGACCTGGAGACGGTCCAGCTTCTTCGCCGCCGTTGGAGGACCTTCTAATTCCATTGGATCGGGGCACTTCGGCCGACTGCATTTTTGCCGTGCGTCCTTCCCGTCCTACTTCTCTGTTAGGTGGACGGGTGCCGTGTAGCTCTTGAGTTGTTTCCTTGACACCGTCTTTTCCCCATAACCTTGAACTGGCAACTCCAAAATAAAAATAAAAACCCCCCGGCCTGGCTGGACGTCAACGAGCGTGTCTGCCGTGATACTTGGTGTACGCGACTTGAAGGCAGCTGGTGCTCTGCCGTGGTGTCGGCTAAGAGGCGCGAAGATGGCAAACGGTAGACGGTCGTGGTGGTAGTGGAGATTGGGATGAAATTAAAGTGATAGTGGGCGTTTGCGCAATTGTGAGCCAGAGTCTGGGGAGGGATCGCAACTGGTGCCGGCGTCAGCTGTTCGGCGGGGGGGACGCCTTGGGATATTCTGCCCAAGTTTCAACAAGGGCCCAGGATCGATGCCCGGCTTTTTCAATATTGAATGTTTCGTTTCGATCGAGAGTCCAGGATGACCTGGGGAAGGGAACGTAAAAGGAAGGAGGGGTGGGAAAACGGGCGCCGGGGAGACGCGGATACTCAAGGAGACAGGGCTAGAACTCGTTTTCGCTAATAATGGCTGATGGCGCTGTTTAAGCTTCAGGAGCTTAAGCTGGCGACTGGGCAGGCCTAGCAACCCTAACGCCGGCCAAGGGCGCCCGGACCAAGCAAGATGGACGGGCCGTCCTTCCCCCACAACCCGGCACAAACCCAGGTACCTGACAGCCCGGTCCATGCTATCTAGCTAGTCTCTCTCGGGTTTGGATTAGAGACATTGCACCGAGACCCCGGAACCGCGCACCTGAGCACCAAGCTTCAACTGCCGTGCATATTCATCTCTCTCCCAACTTTTTACCTGCTGCTTCTGTGTACTACAGCAAAGATAACACACACACAAGACAGAAGTGCAGATACCAACGCACACGCGCACCTGACAATAACACTTTATCTCAAGCTTGTCCACGTTGGGAGCGTGTCTCGGACGCATCCAGGGATGGCGTTTGGGGCAGTTGGGCATGGATCATGCTGTGGATTTTTGCCGCAGGCCGTTCCCGCATTCCCTTCCTCTCTCTCCATGAAGTGGCTCCCTGGGTCAGCGGGGGCGGCGTGGGTGGGAGAATGGTAGACGGGAGCGAGTGCGAAAAGGAGGCGCGGGGGTGGCCTGGACTGACCACTGAGCGAGGGGGTTTGAAAAACGCCTCCAGAGAGGGGAATGGGGTCTCGAGACAAGGTCGATAACGCTGAGGGAGGATCTGGGGATGCATGTGCCCTCATCCCCGAGATTCATCACTTCATTAGATGATACGCTGCACTGGTAACTTTCCCAGTTTCACCCACGACCGCAGACAGCAGGCCGCAGACTGCAGACTCGAGCAGGCCATCTCGTCCGTCGTCCGCCTGTTTGCTTGCTTTGACCAATGCCCAAGCAGCAAGCTGCTGGAACAGAAAGCTAGCTAACAGGCCGTGTACGCGGGTGCATATGCAGTCGCGCCATGGGCCTGCATACCTCTGCATCACTCGTGACGCTCCGGCCGTCTTGCCGTCTGCCCGCCGCAGCACTCGAATCACCAGCGCTGCACGGCGATGCACCCAAGTGGGAGTGGATGCGACGGGACATCTGGACAAGGCCGAGGCCGTGCCGTCCAGCGAGATCGATCATCCGATCAAGGAGGCTGTTGCAAGCGGACCTAGATAGGCTTGCCAATTGGCTCTGCATCGGTTCAGCAGCTGCCTGCGAGCCGCCACTTATGACGCGATGGCACCAGGGAGAGAAAAACTCAAAAGGTCTGGACCCGACTCCGCGGACGCAGGTCGTTCCTTTGCTCCCTAATGCTGCGGCCGGCGACTGGGAGGAACTGGAGCGCTCCCACGGCCTCGGATTTCTGCTCGTGCAGTGCGTCGCTTCGTTGCGCTGGTGCTCTCTGCCTCCTCGTGCTCGGTATCCAACGAGAGGCGGCCACGAAGGAAACAGGCTAAAGCGGAAGAAAAAAGGCACGCCGCTTGGATTGGACCCAGGCCGCTGGGCCCAGCAGCAGCGCTCTCCATCCCATGCACCCTCATCACGCCGCATTAAGAGAGACATTGGCCAGCGAACCCGTGGAACAGATTGGAAACCCCAAACACACATCAGCAGATCCAATCAACCTACTACGGCTTGGCCCACAGTTCCCCGTCCCAAAAAAAAAAAAACAGACAGACATTCCGCTCCAATAGTTTCTACTACTACATGGCCTATACAGGACCCATACATGCCTCAAGCGTACAGGCGCAGTATGACTTTCGGAACGAGCGACGCAACTAATACTAAGCACTGCTTGCGCGCTGCAGAAGGCGGCCGAGCGGCCGATGTGGGATGGCGTGGCAGTCCTAGACGGGACCGTCCTTTCTGCTCTCCTGCGATCCCCGGTGGGCCCGCCCTGCCTTAGACCGCGTATTCTCCGCCCGGGGAGCAATAGCCGCCGTATCCTTGCGAATAGAAAGACGCGGTGGAGAGAGAGTCGAGGCCGCGAGCCGAGCCCAGCAGGAGCCACCCCCATCCCGATACCAGAGACGAGGCAAACCGCTCGAGTGGCTCGGATCATCACCCCGTTGAGTGACTCAAGCAAGTGACTATCTATGCGGACACAAGACGCCGACATGTCCTGCGTTATTTTTTGTTACTGAGCTGTGCTGGTGACGTGGACATCGCCTTCCTTCCTTGATATTCGAAGATAAGTGAAATTGTGTTGTTCCACAGCATAGGTTTGGGCCATCTCCTGCTGGGGTTAACTAAACTCCGCGCCTTGGGGAAGTTCCCGAGAGCGAGACGTCCTGCTTCAGGACAAAAAAGCCCCTTGAGCTCAGGTCACGGCAGAACCGAGCTAAATCTGTCAAAAAAGTGCGAACTGGTTAAACAGTAACCAGAGACCACAACCCTAGCCGTATACAAATGCCGTGAAACACTCCCACGTTGTTCTCCTGGTATTGTGGACTGCGTCACTGACACGGGCCCGAAGGGCTGGTAAGAGGTGACACGAGAAAAGACTTTCTGGTCGTTGTTTTAACACCGTGCTTCGGTCTCAAGGACCGTGTTTAACCAAGTAACTCGACCAAAACTGCCCATCAGCTTCGGAAAGACGATACGGCGAGGCCATGACATGCTCTGGCGTGGACGCACAGAGATGAAATATTCACCCAGGGAAGTGCAGCGGTGGGGTTCACAGCCCACATACAACCACCACCACGAGAACAGCGTCATGTCAATAAAACATGGCAGAGAGAAAAGATTTCGCTCAGCGACCCTCTACATGCCCAATATAGACCTCCAAGCAGGGGGGCAACATGGGAAATCTAAGGTAAGACTTCCAAGCAAAAATCCACTACAAAGAACCACCAAACCACCACCCTACCGCCTACCACATATCCATCACATCTAGTCCCAGTGCCCAGTCGCTATACACAAGACATAAGACAAGCAGGTAGAGATTCTCTTTCCAAGACACCTCGCTCGCAAAGCCCGCCGGAATCCTCACCAATCACCACCCCTTCTATGAATTATATACCTCACGTGTACTTTTCGCCCTTCTCAAGCATGAGCTTGCCCATTCGCCGCCTCCACCTTCCGCTTCTTACTCACCTGAACCTCAGCATCGACAGCAGGCTGCGGCAGGTCCGTGATCGGCTCCTTATCCGAGTGGACCTCGTACCCATCAACAACAGGGAACGGGCTCAGCACCTTGCTGATATCGCCCCACCAGCGCTCGCCGAACCGGCGGTACCACTCTACCGTGATGCGTAAGCCGTCAGCAAAGCTCGTCTTCTGCTCCCAGCCGAGATTCCGCAGCTTGGTTCCATCAACGGCATAGCGATGGTCGTTGAAGGGCCGGTCGTGCGTGTACTTGACCCACTTGCGGAAGTCGTCGTCGCCGGGAACGGCGGCCGGCACGAGCGCCATCTCGGTCAGCAGCTTGCTGCACAACGAAATGTTGCTGATCTCATCATACGAGCCCACGTTGTAGATCTGACCGAGCTGACCGCGGTGCAGAATCGTGTCAAAGGCGTCGGCGGCGTCGCCCGCGAATAGGTACCGGCGGGTCGGTGAACCGTCGCCGTGCAGTACCACCGGCTGGTTGCGGTTGAGGAGACACGTGAACTTGGGGATGATTTCTAGACGGGGAGCCGGGTAAGTTGTTGTTTCATTTTGGGTGTGGGGAAACGGGAAGCGGCAGCCATTGCATAAATGATTTGCGTTGCGCGGATCCGGGAATAGGGGTTAATGAGGGGGAGGTAACTTACTTTCTGGGTATTGGTGTGGGCCGTAAACATTGTTGCTGCGCACAATGATCACCGGGAGCTTGAAGCTCTTTTGGTACGAGTGAACCAGCATCTCGGCGGCGGCTTTGCTCGCGGCATAGGGATTGGTCGGCGCCAGGATGCTGGTCTCGAGCAGATCATCGTCCTCATCCTTGACCTCGCCGTACACCTCGTCGGTAGATATGTGGATGAAGCGCTTGATGCCGACCTTCTTGGCGCTCTCGAGAAGCACGTGCGTGCCGTAGA
Organism: Lasiosphaeria hispida; assembly: GCA_033439745.1. NCBI lineage: Eukaryota > Fungi > Ascomycota > Sordariomycetes > Sordariales > Lasiosphaeriaceae > Lasiosphaeria > Lasiosphaeria hispida. The sequence goes on from JAUIQD010000003.1 coordinate 4,590,615, forward strand.
CGTTGGTGTGTGTGAAGCCGTACGAGTTGCCGAAACTCAGATCAACGTGTGATTGGGCAGCAAAGTGGAAAACAGTATCGATATTGTACCTCTCCAGACAGTCGACCACCTCAGAGGGGTTCGTGATGTCGCCCTGGTGGAAGGTGAAGTTGCGCTTGTCATTGAGCGCTCGGGTGTTGTTGAGCGACGCGCAGTAGTCCAACTTGTCAAACGACACAATGTTGTAGGCTTGCGGGTATGTGAGGGTCAGGTGTCGAACGAGCCAGCATGCGCTATGCGATGGCACCAGTCAGTCAGCCACTCAGTCCGCTGCGACGCGTGGCGCGCGGTGCACTCCCGGGGGCGGGGGCGGGGGGGGTCATACATAAAGCCGGCGCCTCCTGTGATCATGATGTTCTTGACATCGGGAAGCGGCTCGAACTTGGTGGTGCCGGTAAACACGGGGGCCTCCTTCCAGATGCCAAAGTCCTCGAAGAAGCTCTGTCGGCGGCCATTGACGGCGAAGCCTGGCGCCCGTGGTAAACCGCGGTCAGCATAAGAGAAAAGACATTGGAGCGGGAGACAAGACTCGAGATGCTGGAAGACGCGCGCAACTCACTATTCTGGGGGCTATTGGCCAGTTGAGCCGTCGCGATGGTCATCTTGGGCAGTCGTTCGCAAAAGGACGTGGGCTTATTATGGTGATGTGAGGTGGGCGGGCAGGACTCGACTTCAAGGCGCGTCTGTGGCCGGTCAAGCAGGAGTCGGTTGTATAAGTTAGCTTGGTCCGGGAATGCGTTCAAGCGGATGAGAGGATGGAAGACGGCCAGAATAGTGTCCCACGTTGTCCCCTCAGGTAATGGGCGAATGGAAGGCCACCGGCACCGGCAATCGGGTCAGGGATCACATACTCGATCTCTTGGTAGGGTCGTCGCGAGTATTGGCTCTGGTCTACTTTGGTCTGGTCTTTGTTAAAGGCGGGGCGCAATTCAAGTCATTAAACGTTCGGAAATTCCTCTCGGCGAGGGTGCAGAAAAGGGTGCAACCCTGCGCTTCACCGCGTTTTCTAGCCAAGGGAGCAAGGGAGGGTGCGATATCCCCAGTGCCCCGGATGGAGGGTCGATGAGCTCGTGTTTGCAGCGATTGGCGACTGAGATGACCAAGAGGACTCGTAAACACAATCGCGGGGATGTGGCTAACGGTCTGCAACAGTTGGCCTAGATTTACGACGCTGTTGCTTCTTTTCGTTCTCATTCCGCGCGAGTTTCCTTCTTTTTTTCTGATGCGCATCCCCCGCAGGCCCCCCTTTCTTTCGAGGGGGAGGCTGAAGCGACGGTTCGATGGCCTTGACCCCCCCACTCCCTCTGTGGAGCACCTGGCTTGGGTTCTCCAGTGATTGTCAGTCAAGGCGCATGTGTGTTGGGGATGACGTTTGCTTGTTTTAGATATTCTCAGATATACGGATCCGTATTATTAGCAGCAGTTTCAAACCGAAGTCATGATCCCGGCCGTAAAGCAAGATTGCGCTACCTATACGGAATGTTCGGTCTCTTATAGCAGGCCAGCGCGAGGTCGATAAAGGGAATCCATTTCCCCTTCTATTCCACGTGCGTCTGGCCTGCTCCCTTCAACGCAGAAACGGGCGTCCAATTATGTACGATAGTGCGATCGTTACGCAGGGGTGATCTCCACATTCCACAATCCTTCGGGAATAATGTCAATGTACCACCTCGTCGACCCGGCCAAAGCCCGTTTCTACCTTGGAGTCGTGCATATTGTAGTGTATTCCCACGCTCCCAAGTCAAAAATAAAAAGTCGAGATCGTGAATTTCGTCCGTGCGTTATAATCTAGACTTAACCCCCTGTCAAGTCGGCTGAGACACGATGTGATGACTTGCTGCCTCGCGCGCAGAGACACGCGGCTGTTTGATACGAGGAATTGCGCGATGCTGGGCTGGGTGAGGGCCCACGAGGGCTACCGGTACCTCCACGGTATCCACGCCCTAGGCCTCGCCTGCCTCAGTCCATAAAAGCAGGGTGCAACTTAAAGAACCTCAGGCTGACATCTGCCCGCACTTCCCACCAACAGCCCTCCCGCGCCTAGCCCAGGTGGGCATTTGGTAGTGTTACACATCCCCCTTTTCGGTGGCGGTGGTCTCTTCTGGCCAATCTGGATTCCAATAGTACCAAAAAGTCTCTGCCCCGGAATGCAACCCACCTCATATCACTCCTGACTTTCCACGAGAGCATCGATTTTCACAGGGAGGAGTATAAGAAGGGAGGTTTGCAAAGGCGACCGTGGCTATCTTGGGTCTTCTGAGAAACGGAGCGAGCCCCTTTATTCGAGGGACGGCAGGGCCATCAGTGAATAGGGCACAAAGACCGTTGTGGGCCTATTATCCCTGGACCCATCCCATTGAAGGAAGAGCCAAGACGGAAACGGGTGGTAGTCACTGTGCAGCCTCTCGTAATTAAGAGGCACCGCAGGACCCCCGAACCGGGCCTCAGCTCAGCTGGGAAATCGATGCCCTGCCGCGTCAAATTGATAAGCACCAACGCAGCCCCTCGTCGGCGCCCAGCGGCTCAGACACTGCAGCTAGCAATTAATTGATCATGCAACAACACCCACGACAACTGGCCAGCCTCTCCTAAACCTCTCCCCCCGCGGCGCATTACGACGACACGACTCACCTACGTCCAACTCATGGGTGAGATCTACCGAGTCCTGACATCTCCTGAATTGGTTTCCCTTCATCGTCGACGCTGTCTCGATATACCCCCCGTGCATTCGCATCTGAATTGAGTTTTGGCGCGCCCGCCAACACTACACCCGTCCAGCCACGGCCCGCGCAATTGAGTTTTTGCCTATCTGGCACCATGTCGACACCCGAACCAAAGGAACGGGCCGGTTCCTTTTCCTCGTCATCCGCCGAAACCGCGACACACGAGGACAATGAGAAGCTGGCCCGCCTCGACCCCGTGGGGGATGAGGAGAAGCTGAAGGCGCCCGAGGAGCTCGAGATTGACGATGGAGGCGAAGACGATGGTCTCCTCAACCGCGAGAGCGCAAGACAGCCGGAGCCAGCGCAACCAGCCCCGAGCTCCTTCAGATCTGCTCTGATTTGGATGAGCATCAACACATTTGCGACAATAGGAATTGTGCGTGGTCGACCACAGTACTGAACTACCAAAGAATGTGTCGCTAACCCCATGCCCGCTAAACAGGTTTTCACTAACAAGGCCATCTTCTCGGAGCCGTCGCTGAAGCTGGCGCAGCTCACGTTCGCTGCCTTTCACTTTTTTATTACCTGGCTGACCCTCTTCACCATCTCGCGCCCGCGCTTCGCCTTCTTCGTGCCCCGGCGGGCCACCATCCGCGACATCATGCCGCTCGCCATCGCCATGTCGCTCAACGTGATCCTGCCCAACCTCTCGCTCGCCTTCTCGAGCGTGACCTTCTACCAGGTCGCGCGAATCCTGCTAACCCCGACCGTGGCCGCCATGAACTTTGTGCTGTACCGCGCAACGCTGCCGCGCAACGCCATCCTGGCCCTCATCCCGGCTTGCGCCGGAGTCGGCATGGTCTCGTACTACGACTCGCTCCCCACCGCCGACGCGTCGGTCAAGACGACATCGGGGCTCGGCGTGCTCTTTGCCTTCCTAGGCATCTTCGCCTCGTCGCTCTACACGGTCTGGATCGCGAGCTACCACCGCAAGCTCAACATGACGAGCATGCAGCTGCTCTTCAACCAAGCGCCCGTCTCGGCCTTCATGCTGCTCTACGTCATTCCCTTTGTCGACACCTTCCCTGTCTGGGCCGAGGTGCCTGTCAGCCGCTGGGTCATGATCATGATGAGTGGCCTCTTCGCCTCACTCATCAACATCTCGCAGTTCTTCATTATTGCCCAAACTGGCCCCGTCTCAAGCACCGTCGTAGGACATGTCAAGACGTGTACCATTGTCGCCCTCGGCTGGATCACCTCGGGCCGCGCAATTGGTGACAAGTCGGTGCTGGGTGTCTTCGTGGCCATTGGCGGCATCATTGCGTAAGTTTTGGTCACACTCAGGGGGCTGCGTATGTGAGAGTGATGATGCTGACGTAAATACTAGATACTCTGTGGTCATGCTCCAAGAAAAGGCCAAACAAGCCGCACGTGGCTCCAGGTGATAGGACATGACCGATCTCGTGCATTTCAAGGCGTTATTTGGGGGTTCAACTCTTTTGTATACAGATTTGGGTGGTTACGTGGCTTACGGTTTTAGTAAACAAGACACTCTCACGAGGGTGATACGTATGAGAAGATAATGCAAAATGACTACTATCTACTGGTCTCACTCGAATGTTGTTTCCGGTGACTATGACATCCCGGAATTGAATCGCACCTGTAATACCTCCAATATTTGACATTTGTACCAACTCTAAAGGCTAAGTAAGAAAGCTCACAATCGGACAAGTAGTCCCAAGGGTATCATGAATCCCAAGTTCCGACAACCTTTCACACATCTGCTAGAGATTGAACCTCGTCCTCTTCTTCTCCATCTTAGCCTTCCATTCCCACTTCAGCGCATCATCACCTTCGCTGCCCGCTCTTCCAACTCCCTTATCTACCCTGCGAAGCTTCAATGTCATTCCTATCAGGGGTTAGCGACATTCGGTAAACATCTTTCAAGGATACATACTGGGCCCGATTTCTTGCAAGCCGGCGCGGATGCCCTGCATACCGGCCATCTCCTTGCCGTCGGCGGTCACCACGTTCTTCTCTGTTGCCCGTGCTTCCCGGAAGACATAGCGATGGCGGCGGACAAAGATATAATCTGAGTTCATGTAAGTCGAGGTCTGAAGGGGCAAGGGTAGAGCGAGTTGGACATACCACGCTGGTTGTGCAGCGTTACAACTTGTCTGCCGGTGATCTCTGGCTGAGCAGGGAAAAGTGTTTGCATAGACTTCGCGGCTAGGAGACCAAGCGACGTCTTGAAGTTATTGAGGAGGAGTTCAGGCTATGGGATATCAGTATGGTTGAGATCGACATGAAATCAGGATGCTTACATAGTGATTCGTGGCATTGCCATGTCCGAGGAGGGTCTTTCCAGGCTGATAACCGCGAATTGAGTAGGTCATGGTCGGGCCAGCGGGAGCTTCCTCAGAGTTCAAATGGATAATACTCATCGTATAAGGCCTCTTCTCGTCTTCCATAATCACAACAAGGGCGGTGTAGCCTCGGTCTGAGAAATCAATTAGTGGCGCGCGCATGTGATTAGAATTGAGCGCTACTGACTTTTGGCAAACTTGGCAATCTCCCTGACGCTGTACTTGTGGGCGTGGAAGTGTGCGCTCCGCCTGATATATGTGCCTAGTGATGGGTGAGCCGGTGGGTTTCTTTAGCGCAAGGGAACACTGACTGTTGGGGAACAACGCAGCAATCTCCTGAGCCTCATTATGTATGGCGGCATTGAGAGAGGTTGTAACAAGGATCTTGGGCATCGGGGGGAGTTCGTCGGCAAACAGTTGTTTGAAATCCTCGGTGAGGCAGTCCGGAGTCAAGTCTAGATTTGCTGTGGACGTTGTCGAGGGGGCGATGCTGGAAGTCCTTTCTGCCCGCCGACTCCGCGTCTTTTCGGCCTTCTCGGAATCTTCGTCTTCAGAATCGCCCTCCTCCTCCGAGTCAAGCATACTGTCAGCATCAGAGACATCCTCCTCGCCAAGCCCATCGGCCTCCCTCGCAGCCGCTACCTCTGCTGCCTCTAGGCGCCGTCGCTTCAACTGGGCAACATCCACCATGGTGCCGAGGCTGTCGTCTTCAACATCGTCCCATATTCTCTTCTTGTCGATACTTTTCGGCTGGTTTGCCTCGAGCCGCTGTTCTCTCAATCCGGGGTTCTTGGCCTCCTCCTTGCGTCGTCGATGGCGCTCTTCGTGCCTTGATTTGCCAGCTTCCTTTTTGTCCTCGATGTACATCTGCTTCCGCCTCAACTTGTTCGATGTCTTCATGGACAGAGACATCCCAGAGGATCCATTTCGTTGCGACCCCATTTTTGCGGTTGGTATTGTCGGATTTGCAAAAATTGCTTGTTCTTGTTGCTCGTTGCTGGCAGCTCGACGGCTGTTAGAAATGGGACCCCTCTAAATTTTTTTACCTGTCGATTGGCGATTGGCGATTGTTGATTGTCGAAGTCTAAAGTGAGCAGGGGCCACCCCAGATGCCAGCCGGAGCCCTTGGGAGAGCCCCTCACTAACCAATTTGGGGCTAGGGGGGGGGGGGGGGGGCAGGGCAGCTTGGTGAGGACATTTTCAGCGGCTAATCGAATTTCCGGCAGTAGCGTCCGGGGTGCGCGTGGAGCTGCAGTGTGTTCCCCTCACCCAGCAAGCAACAACCGGCGCAAGCGCAGCGGGCAGCAGTGAGGGAGGACAGTGCTTGCTGTGTGTGGCCCAGGAAAAAGTGCTTCTCAAAACCCACTGTGAGGCCGTGACTCATATGGTTGGGCCGATGAAGCCTCTCCCGCATTCCTCCCTCCTCTCACCACTGGTTGGCAAAGCATTCAATCTTCAACTCCACCACGCCGTGACCTCGACGGTCTTCTCATCGATCCGAGCCTTCTCTGTTTCTGCCCCGCACCACCGATTCATCCTCCACCAGCCGAAAAAGGAGCCCATCATGACTACAACGGCCACTACCCTCAAGGGCCAGCCCCTCGACAGGAATGTGCTCGACTCAATGCTACGCCGGCGCATGTTCTACACCCCCTCCTTCGAGATCTACGGTGGTGTTTCGGGCCTTTACGACTACGGCCCGCCTGGTTGTGCCCTGCAGGCCAACATCGTCGACATATGGCGGAAGCACTTCATCCTGGAGGAGGACATGCTGGAGGTTGACTGCAGCGTCTTGACGCCCCATGAGGTTCTCAAGACCAGTGGCCACGTCGACAAGTTTGCCGACTGGATGTGCAAAGACCCCAAGAACGGCGAGATTCTCCGTGCCGACCACTTCGTTGAGGATGTCCTCGAGACCAGGCTGAGAGGCGACAAGGAGGCGCGTGGCGAGAAGATCGAGGAGAAGGAGGAGGCCGATGCCAAGAAGAAGAAGAAGAAGACTAAAGGTCAGGCGGCCGTCAAGCTCGACGATGATGTCGTGAAGGAGTACGAGAGCATTCTGGCGCAGATTGACAACTACAATGGCGAGCAGCTGGGCGACCTCATCAAGAAGTACGACATGAGGAACGCCGCCACCGGCCTCCAGCCATCCCCCCCGGTATCATTCAATCTCATGTTTCAGACATCAATTGGCCCAAGCAGCAATCTCGCTGGTTACCTCCGACCCGAGACAGCCCAGGGCCAGTTCCTCAACTTTGCCAAGCTGTTGGAATTCAACACCGGCAGTATGCCGTTCGCCTCCGCATCCGTTGGCAAATCTTACCGCAACGAGATCTCTCCTAGAGCCGGCCTTCTCCGGGTCCGTGAGTTTCTTATGGCCGAGATTGAGCACTTTGTTGACCCCGAGGGCAACAAGAAGCACCACCGGTTCCATGAGGTTGAGGATATCGAGTTGGCGCTTCTCGACCGCCACACTCAGCTCTCGGGCCTGACCACTGTCAAGCACGTCCCAATTGGAAAGGCTGTATCGGAGGGTATTGTTGACAATGAGACCCTCGGCTACTTCCTGGCTCGCATTCACCTATTCCTTAAGAGAATCGGTGTTGATCAGACAAAGATTCGTTTCCGCCAACACATGGCCAATGAAATGGCTCATTATGCGGCTGACTGCTGGGATGCTGAGCTTCTGACTTCCTACGGCTGGGTAGAGTGCGTTGGTTGCGCCGACCGGAGTGCTTATGATCTGTCTGTCCACTCCCAAAAGACTGGCGTGCCGCTTATTGTCCGCGAGCGCCTGGATGAGCCCAAGATCATTCAGGAGTGGGAGGTGGATATTGAGAAGAAAAAGTTCGGCCCTTTTTTCAAGAAGGACGGCAAGACTGTTGAGGCTGCCGTCTTGGCTACAACCCAGGAGCAGCGCGAGAAGTTTGCCAAGGATCTGGAGGCAAATGGCAAGATGGTCATTGACGTCCCCGGTGTTGCTGATGGTAAGGTCGAAGTGGGCCAGGATCTGCTCAAGATCGAGTACCGCACACGGACTGAGAACGTCCGGGAGTACACACCCAATGTCATCGAGCCATCCTTCGGTATTGGGAGGATACTGTACTCCCTGATGGAGCACAACTACTGGACCCGCTCTAGTGACGGTGGCGATGAGGCGCGTGCTGTAAGTGCCCCTGGTTCCCTGCTACAACATACAACCAAAACTGACCTTGTGCGCCAGGTGCTTTCTTTCCCCCCTTCCGTCGCCCCGACAAAGGTTCTTATTGTGCCTCTGTCCTCGAACAAGGACTTTGCTCCGTTCATTCGTAAACTCTCACAGAAGCTGAGGACCGTTGGTATTTCCAGCCGGATCGACGATTCGTCGGCGACCATTGGAAAGCGTTACAGCAGAAACGACGAGCTCGGCACCCCCTTCGGCATCACAATCGACTTCCAGACAATCAAGGACGGCTCGGTCACCCTACGGGAGCGGGATAGCACGCGGCAAGTCCGTGCCGGTGAGGATGAGATTGTTGCTGCCATCAAGTCGCTCGTTGATCACAGCAAGTCGTGGGCTGATATCGAGTCCGAGCTTCCCATCTTTGAGGGCCAAGAGCTTGAAATCCGCTAGGTTGGCTGTGAGTGTGAGGAAGGAGGCCCAACCCTCCCCCCCCTCCAAATAATGATCGGGTGAGGATACGGGCCGGACGAGGCGGGAGTCATAGGCATTGAGATGTTGTAACCCTTTGGGATACTACCACTGGTAGAGTAGCCTGATCAGGAGGTACAATAGACTTCTAGATTTCTTTTGGTGCTTGGATGCAAATCACTTGCGTCTTTTCAGATGCTTTATCCAAGATAACACGGCCCAGGGAAAAAATTGGCCGTCATGAAACTCATCCACATTCTCGGCACCGATACTACCAGTGTAACCATTCCGCTTATGTTTTCGCGCATTAACTTAGGTAAGGCGCCGTAAATCTGCGGGATGTCTTCAGAAGCATAGCACCACTTGGATATAGAAAACATATTCAATATCAACGCAAAGCTTTGTGCCAAGAGGACAACCTTTTGGGTTGGACCTCCTACACAGGGTGGGTATCCTGCGGCATTCTTGGGCTTGGTGAAGGGGTAACTATTCCACCTTTCGGGGCCTTGGAGTGTTATAAACTGTTGTGTGTACTACTTCAAGAATAGGGGGTGGGTATTTGGTTGCTGCTATGCTATACCCCTTTAAGGGCGTTACTATAGGAGGCTAGGAGCAACACCATTGGTGGAAGGCAGAGCGATTCATGTTGGCTACGAGATATTGTTGATGTCAGTATCAGGCGATTGTGCCTGCGCCTTGGGGATGCAGCAATCAGAACAATGCAACGCTGGATAGACAGTGGCGAATGGGGGCGGTCCTGCGAAGCGGTATAGTATTCCAATTCCAGCCATATCCTGCGACACGTTGTCGGGCTCAGATTTGGAAACAAGGTATGGCGCGCTGACCGCTCACGGAGGGGCTCGAGGGGCTTTGCGAGGAGGGGGTAGGAGCTGGAGGTGGGATGGGAGGTGGGGAACAGGGGTCCCAAAGGACAGGGGCTCAAGGGGCGCCACTCATCCGTTTGTTTCGAGTCGGGGTCTCCACGGGCAGACACACACACTCTCTCACACGCGCACACGACGACTTGCTAACGACTTGCTGATCCAATTTTTGGTTACGCGAACCCGCCTGACGAGGGCGTAATCCATTTTCCACGTTGAGATGCGTGAATGGATCGGCCGGGGGAGGAAGGTAGAGAGAACATTGGATGGATGTGCCCTGAGCCGGAATGGGCTCTGTCGCGTCGTGTCGATCCTATGTGCGCGGCTAATTCGCCAGTCTCGAGAACCCGTACATGTCGCCCCGTCCGCCGTTGCCAGTGCTCCAATGCGGTTTTCTGCATAGCTGATCGGAAGGAAGAGTGGGTGGTTGAGGTGTTGCAACTGCTTGTCCCTTTGTCACGCAGGTTCCCGATTGTCGAGTCCTCTGGCTGGGACGTCCCATGACGCCGTGCCCCTCCGCAATGTCGAGTAGGCATCGTTATTATTGACAAAAGTAAGCTTGGGGAAACGAGTCCAGCGAGTGCAGCAAGCCCAGCAAACGAGGATGAACCGATATGAGCCGGCGCCAGCCTTGCGTTGGTGTTTGCGCGTGTTTGCGCAGGTGTATGAGTGGAAGTTCTTGAAACGACGGCTCTACTGTTGTAGTTGGGCAAAAGGCATGAAGGAGCATAGCCCGATCGAGCTGCCGGCACGGCGGGCGTGACAGGCCCTTGCCAAGCCGGGCCCGCTGGAGGAACAAGCAGCAGGTTTAAAACGGGCGCGAAGGCGGACTGGTGCATCTGGGTTCTTTGTGTAAAGTCTGCACAGCCTCCCAGATCTCCTGGGGCGGTATACGCCCCGATTGTCTGCTGTTGGCTTAAACATGGTCCTATACCTGAATCTCAGGTGCCGTCTCGAGAACTAAGGTCATCTTTGTCGTGGAAAGGGTGCAGACGCCTTTTTTGACAGCCGTCAAATGGCCCCCGGACTCGAGTCACAACCTATCCTGATTTAGTCGGGGGCGCCCACAAAATAGACAGGCAATCCTCAGGGAAAATAAGAACCCTGAATGCAGTTCTCGGGATGAAATCGACACGCCAGCACGCTTCAACCCAGCGTGAACTGTGAGCCCAGTTACAAGCTGCAGTGTCGAAGAACCTCAAACTTGTGGTGGTTGCGGGGCGTCGCGCTTGGAGTGGCCAATCTCTCTCCAACGAATGCCCCTCGGCCAGACTCGCCAGGGTCTGATCCTGGACAGGGGGACTTCCATGAGGACCCCTGCCCATGTCGCTAACAAGATACACTGTCCACCCGCTCAGATTGTAGGGGAGCCTTCGTAGCGGCCTAGCCCGTCCGGGGAGGCTTAAAAAATCTAGCCTTTCCACGTCAAAGCCTGACTGGCCAGAATTGCGCATTACCCCTCCCTTTGTGCTCTGTACACCCTGTATATGCATACCCCGTTCCCCACCAGTGTCAAGGTAGCCTTCGAGTGAACGGCTCTGGGCCCAGCCTGCCGCCTGTGCCTGCTGTGGTGTGTCCATCCCTTCTGAGATCCACAGGCACCCGGCCTCCAGCACCCAGCAACCCTTTTATGTTTGTCATTCAGTTTTCCCTAAACTGCATGACGGCCTGCCCAGCCTTCCCAAGGTTTCCTGTCTTCATCAACTGCCTCTGCTTGCCTAGGCACGGTTCCGAGACACTCCAGGTTCGCCCGCCGCCGTCTTTCTTTCATCGCAAGCCACGGGCTCGACGGGCGCCAACCAGCCATCGACTGGCAACCAACGACTGACCGCCCAGACACAAAGTCATCCGTCCTCAACCGCGACTTCGACTACAACCCGTACAACCTACATCACACACCTCGCACCCTGTGAGCCAGTCCGATATCTGATATCCGATATTCCGTGGCATCGAATCTCTATGTTGCTATCACTCTCACGCGAGCCGTTCGACCTTGTCTGAACCGACCCTTGGTCGCGTCTCCTCTCGCGATCGGCTCGGCCGCTGCCAATTGACTCGGCTTCGACGACTCCCTGCGCCGTGTGCATCCCGCCGATTTGCAGTCAATAATCAGCAGTCACTCTTCGCATATACTGTTTGGATTGAACTGCATTCCCTCCATCGCCATCCACCGGTCATATTGGTGACCCTGCACTGCAGCCAGTCTCATTCAGGCTCCTAGGAATTAAACCCCCCGCCCACAGATTTTTTCTTTGGCCACAAACACCGAGAGCATCACTCTCAATAATATCTCACCAGTGGCATAATTCCTTTTCGCCAGCGCCGCCAAAATGGCAACGCAAAATAGGTATGAAACCCCCTTCCTGTGCGAACTATTCTCACCCCGAACAACTCCCCACCCCGCCACAGGACGACACACCCGGGCCACTGCTTTGTCCATTTTCATTCCCGGCGCCTCCAATAACGACACACGGCGCTACAAATGGGGGTTTTTTTTTTGCAGCCCCTTGATTCACTCTCGACCATTCATTTCTGCCGACCTGTCGAAACGTGCCACAGAAGCTGACATCCTTGGCCTCATCAGTATTTATACGAATGGGCAGTTCATGAACCCTGGCCCTGCGCCACGGCCTCCTACCGAGAAACCTCGCCTTGGTCTCACGCCCAACACGAACCTCCCAGGCAGCATGTCGAACCTCGGTTTGCGCTCCCCCGCTACCAGCACATATAGTGGTTCAACCATAGCTCTCCCGATCTCGCGCCAGGCATCCGGCACTGATGGTCTTGGTGGTTTGGCTGTCATCAAGCAGGGCTGGGCGAACGTGAAGGAGAGCAAGAACTTCATCAACCCCTGGAAGAACAAGTACCTTATTCTTCGCAAGGAGTCGCTTGATTTCCACAAGGGCGAGAGCGCCAAGGTTTCCTATACCCTTTACCTCAAGGATGTCATTAGTGTTGGACGAGTCGAAGCCGCAGGCACCATATTTGAGATCAAGCGGCAGGCAAATGGCGCCTCCACAAGCCCTGGCGAAGACGACAACGGCGTCAAGATTCTCCAGATCCGTGTCAAGTCCGACGACGACCTCTATGAGTGGATTGACTTCATCTATGCTCGCTGCCCCGGTATGGGTGGAGTGAGCAACCCAACGAATTTCGCCCATGATGTTCACGTCGGCTTCGACCCTCAGTCTGGCGGATTCACCGGACTGCCCCCAGAGTGGGCCAAGCTACTATCGTCGTCGGCCATCACCAAGGAGGACTATGAGGAAAACCCCCAAGCGGTTTTCGAGGTGCTCAACTTCTACTCAGATCTCACGAAACGCGCGGAGAACCCAGCGCAATACCCCAGTCTCACGGCAACGCCGCCGGCGAGCAGCATGCAGAACAAGCAGTTGGGGTACACCAGCGGAAACAATGTAGCGCCGCCTCGCCCCGTGCAGCCAATTCAACGCAACCCGAGCTATTACACGGCCAATTCGTCTCCTCAACAGAACAACAACTCTCCCCGTCAGCAATCGCCCGGCGACGCCCAGCTGCAACGTACGCAGACGCAAAATTCGAACTATGGCTCTGATTCACCCACCTACGTCTCCGCTGACCGCAACCGGGAGGAGCAGCGGATGAGAGAGATGGAGCGGCAGGAGATAGAGGAGCAAAATCGTCGGGATATGGAGGCCTATAATGCTTCGATTCCCAAGACAAAGACGCCACTTGCTCAGCAAGAGATTGGTGGTGGCTACAGTTCCTCCTCGCCAGCTCCCGCGGATAGGTTCAACCCAAGTCGGGCGGCTCCCAAGGCCCCGCAGGCCCAGTCTCTAAGAGCCCAGAGGCCTGCCCCTGCCCCGCCGTCAAGCAATGCTGCCCAGTCTCGCCCGCCTATGGGACAGCAGCCCAGCTCTGCTTCCGCAAACAATGCTTCCCTCCAATCTCAAGCCCAGAGGGCTCCCCGGCCTGACCAGCCAAGTGCCGGCTCGGCCCCTTCCCGCTATCCCAACGGTGCAGCGCCATCATCACGGGTTCCCAATGGGCAGCAACAGGCACCCCCCTCGCGGTTGCCCGCACCTGTCAAGCCCTTGAATGTCGCCAAGCCAGCAGCCCAAGATCCTGTCAAGGCTGCTGAGGCGGCTCTGACGTCCAAGCCGCCCCCGTCGGAGCGCAAGCAAGATGTGCGCATGTCAACGATGACAGAGAATGAGGTTATGGCGAAGCTCAAGGAAGTCGTTTCCAAGAAAGATCCTACTTCGATATACTCGAAGCAGAAGAAGATTGGTCAGGGCGCTTCCGGGTCCGTGTACGTTGCAAAGGTCAACCCGAGGGCGAATATCCCAGGGTCTGGTCTTACGAAGGGCGGCACCGATCTTGTCGCCATCAAGCAAATGGACCTCGCGCACCAACCAAGGAAGGAGTTGATCGTCAACGAAATTATGGTCATGAAGGATAATAAGCACCCCAACATTGTCAATTTCCTAGACGCTTTCCTTCGGAACAACAACACGGAGCTCTGGGTGGTCATGGAGTACATGGAGGGTGGGGCATTGACTGATGTCATTGATAACAACCCCGTCATCACGGAGGAGCAGATTTCAACCATTTGTCTTGAGGTAGGCCACATTATGAGCCCTGTTTTTGGATCGTATAGCTAACTATGTGACAGACGTGCCAGGGACTGGATCATCTTCACTCTCAGAACATTATCCATCGTGATATCAAGAGTGACAATGTCCTCCTAGATGCTCGTGGAAACGTCAAGATTAGTATGCTGAAAACTTGGGATGAATGTTGACACGAATCATTGCTAACCCCTTAACAGCCGATTTCGGTTTCTGCGCCAAGCTCACCGAAACCAAGTCAAAGCGAGCGACCATGGTCGGCACGCCTTACTGGATGGCCCCCGAGGTCGTCAAGCAAAAGGAGTACGGCCCGAAGGTCGATATCTGGTCACTGGGTATTATGGCCATCGAGATGATCGAGTCTGAGCCGCCTTACCTGAACGAGGAGCCGCTCAAGGCGCTGTACCTGATCGCCACCAACGGAACGCCTCGTCTCAAGAAGCCCGAGAAACTCAGCAAGGAGCTGAAGGCGTTCCTGTCGGTGTGCCTCTGTGTTGACGTCAAGAGCCGTGCGTCCGCTCGGGAGCTACTGCAGCATGATTTCTTGAAGCATGGCTGCCCGCTAGGAAGTCTAGCGGAGCTTCTGGGGTTTAAGAGGACAGCCAAGTAGAGAGTGAGCGGGTAGCGGAGTGAGAACATATACCATCATCCTCTTGATAATATCTAGTGAGGATGAAGAGAAAAGGGAGGCAAGGCTTTGGATGTCTGGGTAGAGGGTGGGGAAATGAAATCTGGCAGGCATGGAGTGGGCTGAGGGGACCTAAAGCATATTACCCTTTTTTCTGCTGTTTTTGTCGTTGTTTGTCCCCTTCTTCTTCTCTTGTGCTTGTTTACTTAGGGAAAGGGAAAGTATCCCGGCGTTTTACGGAAAGGGATGGGGCCGGGTTGGTTGGTGGCTAAGCTCCTCTGAGCTTGAGTTCTATTTCTTTCTGTAGTTTGGGAGGGTCGCTCCCAAGAACCGAGTCAGGTACGGTAGCATTGATAAAGAACTGAAAGATCTCTGAGCGCGGTTTGAGTGAGCGACATTGAAAACACCACGTCCACACGTGCTCCTATAAAACTCCAAGTTTCGTGCTATCAGTTTAGCAGTCTATAGTTACACTTCACCATCCACCAACTCACCTCCTAAATGCATCATGGGTGAGGGATAAGGGAGGCCACACCTAACAAGGAGGCAAGGTGACTAGAGCTTGGGGGACTGGAAGTATGGAAGCTGCCCGCAGTGGCCAATTTGAGAGCTCCTAGGTTATGCCATAGAGGGGACAGTTTCATAGGCTGCTCCTTAGTCATTTTCCCTCTTCTGTTTACAGGTCTGCCCATGGATATGTTACACCCTCCTAGTGCTCGGGATGATTTGATGGTGAATAAAGACCAGGAAGTAGTCCATGTAATCCTCTCAGTGCCTGTTATTCTCCCACGAGACGACCAGTTCGAGGCGCTCTATATATAAAACCTTTCCTTACTTCTCGTAGTGAATTGACCATCTTCGAACAGCGAAACCGCTGCGCCCCAGCTTTCAGAACTCAGCACAAGTCCACGGGAGCAAGACCAAACCGCCAGACCGAGGCGAGATGACGGCATCAGCCAGGTCTGTTTTGGAACAGAACTCTAGCTAGGCCAGATCTTATATAGCCTGGTCACAGGGCAGAGGACCTATGCGGGTCACATTCCCGGCGATCAGCCATCGCGCGAGAGAACAGGCAGTGACGCACCGGCCGGGATAGCGCCGCTCCTGCTGCAAGATGCAAGCAGAAGAAAGCCCGCAGCCATGTCCGTTTCCAGACGGGAGGACCCAGGACTGTGGTCAAGCCCGTTCCTGGCGTTTCTGGCCCTCGTGTCTTTTGATGTGATGGCGTGCAGACGGGAGTGTGGCTTGCCATCCGGCCCCCCGGGAGACAAAGGGCCTTGTCGGCGGCACACATGTGGAGGGAGTGACGGGAGACGGTGGGTGGGTGAGTAATGTAGACATTACGCAACGGCAAAGTTCGGTGGGCTGTCAGCTGTCAGATGGTGGAGTAGGTGTGTTTGTGGGTGTCGGGGCTGACAGAGATAGCACGCTGATACTGCAGCGGGGTGGATGGTGCCAACGGCTGAGAGATGTCAACCGTCCTCCGTTCTGCTGCCGTTGGCCGTGGCGCTGAGGATCCTGGCACTCTGTGCCTCGGAGTCAGAAGGAAGGTGTGGCTTGCTCCTCGTCACTCCCGTCCTCTGGGGTCATGCCATCTAGCTCGGCTTGCGCTAACTTACGTGTGCTGGGCTACATCTCACGCGGCTTCGTCATCTCACGATATCTGCTTTCCTCCTAAGTCCTGTCTGGGCCGAGGGCGTCAAAACAGCAACCACGTCTCTCCCTTCAAGCTCCCAAAACACAAATAGCGAGCCTGTGCCTGGTTGCGTGGCACCAGGAGTGATGTTGAAGAACCCCTGTATTGTCCAGTCCCTTGGGTTGGGATGTCACCTGCATACTTGCAGTTGTTGGCTGGCACCGCACCGGTTATCTCTACGAGGCACGTAACAACCCAACTTGAAGTCTCAACACGGGCGATTCTTGAATATACACAAACACGGTGACAACTTGGATCTGCATCTCTGACCGAAGAATGATTCGATTTATGGTGTGAGGCTCGGTCACAGGCGAATCACTAACTAGATCTGGCAAAGGGAGAAGGTGAAGGAGACAGAGAAGCATGCAGCTGTCGGTGGTCCGCCCCCTGTTCTTGCGCCGACTGTCGCCGAGACTGGCGTCAGTTCGGCGCTCCAGCCCCAAGCCGCGAAGCAGGGGAGCACACACACTTCATCTGTGCACGGGATACTCGTCCTGAGCGGACTACGGATTACAACATACTCAACGCGATGACAGCGAATGTGTCAGTTCGGTATCTGGGGTAAGTTTTGCTAGAGGTCAAAACTTGGAGTCCTGTGCCTTAGGTAATGCGGGGAAGCAAGTAGCACGGCTACCCCATGCTATTCCTATTCCACTACATGACACGATGGGCAATTTACCTGATGCGTTTTTCTGTCCATAGATCCCTCACTCAATAATGGTATGGTTTAGATACAGTAATGTGCGGGCGGTTAATTATCGCAATCGTCCGCCACGCATGGCTGGGAAATCCGCTGCTGCTGGCCAGTCGGAGCGCTGCAACATCCTGTGGTGCTAGTGATGCTCGAGCGATGGCAGTTTGCAGCGATGCAGCAATGCAGCAGTCTGCCACTCAGATTGCGAGATGTGTGATGGAAGGGGCAAGGGCAACTGGTAGGCAGCAAAAAGGCATGGCAAACAGGGCAACTCGACCCGCAGGGCAGGGACATTTCTTGGGGACGTTTCAGGTTATGGGGAGGCCCCTTTTGCTGTCTCTGATTGGCTCGGCGCCGCCTGCCGGTCTCTGGTCGCCAGCATGAATCTGAGTTAGCACACATCTTAAACAGGTCGGCGCCGGGTTATGCAGTCCAGTCTCAAAAAGGGGATTAGGAGGGAGCGGCTCGAGACGCCCATCTGGCCCAGTCGACGACATGCTGCGGGGCCCGTCACGGCTGTCGACACCTCGCATCTCAGCGCGCGGCACTGTCGCCCTCCTATTTCAACACGGAGCTATCCCTCGCATTGACTTTGGCCTCTCCGTTGCATCTTGTCCGCCTAGCGCAGCTTCATCTGACGTTGGCGAAGGATGCTAGGACGGTGCAAAGACGATGCGAACATGGTCCCAACATGGTTCACACGGTCTACCCTCGACATGGCTCCATGTCCAGCTCCATCGCAGGCTTCCAGAAGCCCAGCCGTGACCTTCCCGATGTGCCGGCTGATCAATGCAGAGCGCCTTGATCTACACTACAATCCCATCTCCAATCCCATTTCCAAATAAAGTTTCACACGGAGCTATAACACCACCGGGGCGGCCGGCTATGTGTACACTATATCGCATGCTCCTCCAGAGCAGAGCAGCGCTCAGTCAGCCACTGCGCCGCCCACTAGGCCGCGTAGCCATGGCAGCCGGCGTTGACGGGCTGAACTGCGGACTGCGAACTGCTCGCTCGCTTCGTTGCGCGCACTCGCGGCACCCAGGAGGGGCACCACAATGCTGGTTTGCCCCGAATGTACGGGAAATGCCTATATGCCTGCGCAATGGATGGATACCTGCAGCACCTGGGTACGTGTTTGCAGGACTGCCGTCTGCATCCATTCGAGGCAGTTTGACTCGAGGCTCTCCCTCGATGTAGCCTCAGACCTCTCTCTGTATACCCGGTACGGCTCGAGGCTCGAAACAGCAGAAAAGACGGGGACTGAGAAAAGGAAAAAGGCAGGGGGTTGTGGTGCCGACGAGGACACGATGGCAGAATGGCCAGTTACGAGTTGTTATGAGTTGTCTCCATGTCGCGATCCTGGGGAACGATGCCAGATACGGAACCGCCCTGACAGCTCGCGCCATCCATCTGTCAGTGCGAGAACTCCAGCGCTGCAGCGCTCCGTTGCGCGTTTGAAAACCATTTCGAAAACCAAGCACCAAGCACAAAAACGCCGCTCGGGAGAGCGACGCCAGCCTGTGCCAGCCAGTGACAGCTCGAAGCAATCAGCAGCAGCCAGTAGCAAAGCCGGGGCAGCCGGGAGCAGCCAGCGCCCAGAGCGAGCCACAGCTGCCACCCCCCCCCTGGCAGACCAGCGTGTGCAGCCAGTGACAGCAAGTGAGCGGAGTGCGGAGCGTGCACACTGTGAGCTAGTTAGGAGCAGCTGTCGACAAAAAATTCCTGAAAACTACGTAGCTCACCCCTAAACGGTGTTTCATCTTGGGCCCGTCCACCTTCCCTTTCCCTTTTACTCGTCAATCAACCCCCGATTCTGTGCCTTTTCTTGATCACCCCCACCGGCTTCTCCTCCTCCTTTTGAGTTGCCATCCTTTTCTCCAGGCTCAATTCCTACCTAATGACGCCTGTATATTATTGACTGCCTTATATTCTTCTCTTTCTCCTTTTGCTTCTGCCACCTCAGCGCAGACTGCAGACGGCAGAACGCAGACAGCCGCAGGCCGAGAAGAGAGTAATTCAAGCACTCCCCTCCCCCTTACCCCGGGACCGAGAGAAGCAACCTGCATCGCGCGCCCGTCCAACGTCGTCACCTCGACCTTGTGTGCCGCTTCATATTTTCTCTCTACTCTCTCTCTCTGCCCTGACGCTTCTTGCTGAACGGAGTGACCGCCAGAAGCCAGATACATTTTTTCTCCACCATCCCACTGTCTGACGACGCCGTTTCCCCCTTGATAGATCAGAAGAAAAAAGCCTTGGGCATCTTCGTCACTTTCTCACCTTGTAATTGCATCTGCAAGCTTGCGACGCTCTCCTCTTCTACCTTCAACCCAAGGCTGCCCAAAGCGACACTCCTTCGAAGCCCCCCCCCCCAATCCTGCTTTTAATTAGGAATCTCGCATTATCCTGTCTCAAAGATCGGCGCCCCCTCTCGCCTCGGCAGTCTTGTCGCAGTCTCTTTCCGCACTGTCCTAGTCGCACTCCGAGTCAAACCACACCGGCCCCATTTCGAGTTTTTCGTCTACGCCCTGTCTGGCAGACTCGGCCCAGCTTTACTACACTGCCTTGAAGGGAACGAGTGACATAGTATGAGGGTCGGATAAAATAATCGATAATGTCCACTTCACGACCAAACGAGCATCTGACGATTGGCTACCCCCCACAGACGGCCACCGCTCAGAACCGTTCGGCATCGCCCACGAGCACCTCGCCCAACGACACGCAGTCCGCCGGCGCTGTTCGTTCTCCCTTTGGCCTGTCCCCGGGCTTGGCACCGTCGAGCAAAATGTCTGGTGCAACACGGTCCGGCGCGGGCTCACCGTCCCACGATATGGCGGCCTCCGGTCGGCTCTTTTCCAAGCGGTAAGTCTTGGCTCGGCTCCTGAGAGCGGAGCGCCTCGCTAACTTTTGATTTGCAATGCAGGGCCAGAGAGATACAGGCCCAGGAAGGCGTTTCGGGATTGCCGGTAAATCCTTGGGGTGGGCCCCCGACCAGCGGCAACTCGACTCCTCTACGCGAGAATATCCCCGAGTCGCCAACCGATGGGTTCCCTGACTTCACCCAACTACCCACCCCTGAGAGCCTGCCGCAAACTCGGCGTGCCCGCGCTGGTACGGTACCCTCGAGATTCTCGCCCGGCGGGGCGGGCAATGGTTTGCTCAGCATTCCAGCCCTGGCCTCCAAGACTTCCCGTCCTAGTCCGACACAGAGTCCCTTCAAGTCACCCTCGCCGGGTCTCGAGCCATCAGAGAGTTTGTCCAACGCCAACGCCTCTACCTTGCTCTCAAGGCTGCGAGCTGGGTCGATGCCTCAGCGAAGCCCCTTCACCCACATTCCCGGCACGAGCTCGCCGTTTGGCCCCTCCATCTTCAGTAGCTGGAACCCTTCGGGTACCACCCGAGAGAGGGGCAATACGCTGGCCAGCATTGCTAGTGTTGGATCCAACGGCCCCAGCTCTCCTGCCCAGTCGCATTTTTCCCGCGAAGGAACGGTGGAAAATGATGTCCATATGAGGACGCTGGACTATCTGGGTTTGGCCGAAACACCACAACCTCCTCGGGCTCAGCTCGCCACTCCCTACATCCCAAACTTTGCCGATCTCACCAAGGCGGCGAACCGCTTCCGGTCCTACTCCGTTAACAACAAGGACAAGTATGCCGATGAGGAAGAGGACGAGTTCGATACTGAGCTCTCCCTGGAGAACCAGTTTGCTCAAATTCAGGACCAGCTCGCCGCCACGAATGCTGCGATCCACAACCATAACCTCGCCGTCCAGGCCTTTGCAAGCCAGGCTGCCGTCAGCCGTCCTCGCGCAAGGACGGCCGGTGTCCTAGAGACGCCCGCGTCTCGTATCCTGCGGAACTATTACCCAACCCCGTCGAGATTGGAGAACTCCATCACGGCTGCCGAGATCCGCCTCCCCGATGAGAAGGAGTTTGAAGATCTTCCACAGGCCGTTGCCGCCATGTCGCTCGGGAGGTCTAATAGCCGCAACAATGGTTTGCTAACCGCAGACGAACAGGGTCTGGAGGGGCCGACGAGTGCGCTGTGGCTCGGCAGTATTCCGACATCCACCACGACGTCGACACTTACCGAGATGTTCAAATCATATGGTCCCATACTATCCGCTCGCGTCCTGACCCACAAGAACTGCGGGTTTGTAAATTTCGAGAGGGTTGATAGCGCCATTTCTGCGAAAGCGAGCATGAATGGGAAGGAGATATTCCCTGGTGCCGGTCCTATTCGCATTAACTTTGCAAAGCCGCCATCAGCCGGCAATACTCCTGGCCATGATGGGGTCTTCCCGTCTCCGAGCCCCGACCCGTTCGCAAAAGGTCAGGAGAACGGGCAACCCGGCACCGCCGGTAGCGGCGTAAGCGGTGATCTTCTGCCAACGCCGATTGCCAGCAATGTGACACCAATCGTACCGCCTCTGCATGAGATGACGGCCGACATCATGGATATTGTCCAGGAGTTCGGCGCGACTGAAGAGGACAGGTATCGTATTTCCTTGAGCTTGCAAAAGGCAATACAGTTTACTGCTTTTGTCGACGAGATCCCTCCTATCAAGGAGCCAGCTCATACCAGGGTTCACGACGCCCCTAAGCTGCGCGACATCCGCAAGAGAATCGACAACCAGACACTATCCCAGCAAGAGATTGAGAATATCGCCATCGATATGCTCCCCGAAATTGCTGAACTGGCATCGGACTATCTGGGCAACACCGTCGTCCAGAAGCTGTTTGAGCACTGCTCGGATAACCTCCGAGACTCGATGCTTGCTGAGATTGCGCCTCACATGGCTGAAATTGGTGTACACAAGAATGGTACATGGGCGGCACAGAAGATCATTGACGTCTGCAAGACTCCGCACCAGCTGAACCTAATTGTTGAGAACCTTCGTCCCTACACCATTCCCCTATTTCTGGACCAGTATGGCAACTACGTCTTGCAGGGGTGCCTGAAGTTTGGTGCCCCCTACAACGACTTCATCTTCGAGACGATGTTGAGCAGAATGTGGGAGGTTGCGCAGGGACGCTACGGTGCCCGTGCTATGCGAGCATGCTTGGAGAGCCACCATTCTACCAAGGACCAGCAACGTATGTTGGCGGCAGCAATAGCACTACACAGTGTCCAGCTTGCAACGAATGCCAACGGCGCTCTGCTGCTCACCTGGTTCCTGGATACCTGCACGTTCCCGCAACGGCGCACAGTTCTCTCGCCCCAGCTTGTTCCATATCTAGTGCATCTTTGCACACACAAGGTTGCGTACTTGACAGTTCTGAAGGTGATCAACCAAAAGGCCGAGGGCGATGCAAGAGACGCGATTCTCAGGGCCCTCTTCTTTACGCAGAACGACCAAGTCCTGGAGGCGATATTGAGCGACCACGCGTGTGGCGCCACCCTGATTTTCAAGGTGCTGACTACTCCCTTCTTCGATGAGACGATTCGCAGCCAAGTTGTCGAGAATGTAAAGACTGTCCTAATCCGCATCAAGGCGCAGCCAGGACAAGGCTACAAGCGGCTGATGGATGAAGTGGGTTTGTCAACGAGAAGCGGTGGTGGTGGCGGAGGGCCAATTGCCCCCAGTAACGGCAACCCTGGCGGAAGCTCAAGAGAACATGGAAATACTTCCGTTGAACGAGAGCGACAACGCCCAACATCGCGCCAGACCAGCCTCGGCGCTCAACAGCAACAACAGCAACAGACACAGGCTCAAGCTCAGCAGCAGCAGCAACAACAACAGCAAGCTGCTCAGTTCAACAACAACAACAACAACAACAGCAGCAGCCAGCAATTTTATAACCCGCTCAATGCTGCTGCCAACCCGGCAAACTATGACATGAACTTCGGTATTCCGCGGAGTGAGAGCGTTGAGCCCAGCTTGACCCAGCAATTCCCGGCGTTTGCCCCTCAGGGGCCGATGTTCAACGCGGCCAATCAGCCCATGACACCAGCCGCACTTCAGCAGATGCAGTACCAGCAGAGCATGATGTCGCGAGGAGCGCCACCTATGAGCAACTACTTCCCTACGATGCAGGCAGGCTTTGGCTACCAGAGCCCGAGTCCTTCATTTGATCAATATCGCAACCCCAACGTGGCGAACGGAAGTCCCATTCAGCCCCCCGGTGCTCAGATGCCGAACATGCCCGCAGCTCAGGCTCAGTTCGGGGCAGCTCCCGGCTTCGGAATGAACATGAACATGGCCGGGTTTGGCTATGGTGGGCTTGGAGGAGCTCAGAACATGGGGTACATGCAAGAACCAGTCAACCCCAGGCGTGGACGTGTAGGTCGCAGCCCACAGCCCGAGGGGCGTCGCCACCTATGAGCAACCAAACGTATACTTACTGTTACATTCGCAGAGATAAACTGATCGAGTTTACGTCTCGTCTGCCCTACATCTCGGCCAGGCTAAAGCGATCCAACCTTTTTTTCCTGCAGTTAATCGCGACGCCTTGGCTCAGCTGCCTGCCTCACGAGGGTGTGTACAGCACTGGCTTGTTTCTGGAATCCTGGAGATGCCGAGGCTTCGCCGAAAAACAGTACTCTACGGGTCGCATGGGGATGTAGACCATGGGGACTTCAGAGGGTTTAGGCGCTATAGATTACGTCACCAGTGACAGGAACCCCCCTATACGATTTTCTGCGGTATGGTTTGGAAGACGGGAAGGCAGGGGCGCAGGTCTACTTCGATTTATTACGGGACAGGGTTTCCCTTGCCGGCGGGTACATCTTCTGGGTTACGGGCTTGATTTTGCTTGAGGCTGGGGTTTTTCCTTCCTCTTTGTTAGGTGGGTCAACCGGACAGGCAGATCTGGAGAGAGTAGTGGAAAATGGCGGCGCCGGAAGAGCACAACAGACTGGGTGGCAGAAAGCCAAGAAAAAAAACGCATCAAGACAAAAACGAGAACCTGCTGGGAGGGGGGATGATAACAAGACTATGCTCGCGCACACAACACATTCTTCGCTTCTTGTAGAGAAAGTTTTTCCTTCGTATGGATGAAGTAAAATATGAGGCTTTTGCGAAGGGCTTTTGCGTTGTAGGGGAACGAAAGGGAAAGGGTTCAGCGGAAGGAGAAGGGAAGGACGGAGCAGGACCGGGTGATGGCAGGAAGGAGTAACGGCAATTTTGCTTGGCTTTTGGCTTGCGTGTTTGCTGGCTGGCTTGGCTGCCGCTTCTTGCCTTCTGACTCTGGCCGGATGCTTGCTGCTGCTATTGCTGCTTCGGCTGCTTCGGTGGTAGTTTGCTATTGCTCCGTTATTGCTGGTATAGGTATTCGTTTTTTATTAGGGTTTTCTGAAAAAGATATATTTCTTAAACATGTGGAAGGATGGTTGTTTTGATATGCTCTCCTGTGATCCTAAGTCGTCGAGTGTAGCTCTTGTTCTTGGGGTGAGGAGAGGTGAGGAGAGGTGAGGCTCTGGGTAAAAGGGGTTTGGATCACTACATATTTGCTCACGCAGTCTCGTTCCAGTCGCGATTGATGGGATATTTACTCAAATGATCTTACCAGTTGTCCTGTATAGCAGTTCTCACCATGTATACGATTATCTCAGGGCCAATGCTTCCTAACCCCCCCAGTGTGCCCTTGGCTTTGGAGTTTCTCGATTGGATTCGGTGATATCTCAAATCAGATGCGCTGATTCAATGCTAGACACCCCTACAATTCCCTCCAAGATTCTATTCCAGGCTTCTTAGCCGAAGTGTGGGTCATCTCAACTGGTTGAACACCAAAAAGGGAAGGGGATGAGAGGGATTCTCCCTCTCCACTACCAGATAGGTCGATCCACCCAGGTCTCGAACCTGGAACCTCCTGATTCGTAGTCAGACGCTCTACCATTGAGCCAGCGGACCTCGTTTGTAGGATGGGGGTGTGTGGGTGTTTGTTGGTCCTGTTTGCGGGATCGTGGGTCTGGAGTTGCCCTGGCGGTTGTGTCGTGGACAGCCCGGCCAAGATGAAGGTTGGAGTCTAGCAAGCTACTTTTGCCTTTCTTCTACTCAAAGACCTGGTTATGGCCGAATTTTAAGGTTGCGTTGAGGAACTCAGATCACTCATGACAACCAACCCCTTATCCAGTAAAGATAACACTACACTTATTCAGGCTCACGTAGAACAGGTTAAACTCTGCTTTCATTCCCGGGGCGGATTTTTGCAATCCAGCCCTCCTATCATGGCCCCTCGATCAATCTCAGCGGAGCCACCCACCCGCCACTTTCTGAAGAGCCAAGCTGGAAAAATCTCCACCAACATCCTCAAAAATCCATGCTGACAAGACGATCCTTGTCATTCTCTATGGCCGGACGCGCTGAGATATCAACCCGCCGCTCAAGTCGACCGCGAACAAACACAAAAAAGAGACGCGTAAGCTCCCGTGGAAAAGGAAAATGCTGCAGGCCATCCCATATATGAACGAACAAATCACAAGGACCCCCATCCGGTTCCCGTTTCCGCTCCCGCCCCATGCCCAAGACTCAAAGAAAAAAAATGGTAGCCCCAAAGGCTTATCTTATATACATGTTACACATTCAGAGACCCGGTAAACGAAAGAGAGGGAGGGAGAGAGAGAGAGAAAGAGAGACAAAAGAAGCCGAATTCACCTCAGCCCAACCAATAAAGTCATATCACACAAAGAGTTAGTTTATTATGAAAAGAAAAGCCTCCGTCCCCGCGGCTGCGCAGGAAGAAGTTGGTATCAAGAGCCCATCCATCACAAACCAAGGTCCCCCCGTCCAAATCTCCACCATAGATAGCCCACTCATCCTATCCTGTCCCATAAAAAAACATCGCCCTCACATCCCACCCCAGGTTCATCCTTTTCTATATACTCGCCACCTTATCGGCGAAGTCAAGTCGGACGAGGCAGGCAGGCAGGCAGCAGGCCAGGTTGGGTCGGGTTGAGTCGACTAGAGATATGATGGGTTCGGTCTTCAACTCGCATCGGTACCCTTGTGCGCAGCAGCAGCATCTCTCTAGACGGTTCCTTCTCCTCGTTCCAAAGACGAATATGTAGCCGTAATGCACTTGGAATAATACCGACGTGACTTTCGGATGAGCAAATTGTGCTCGCGCTCTCTGGTACTCAAACATGCTTCATTTTTTCAGAATAGCGTCGGCGACCCCCGTAAAGGTCAATCTTAGCCACGCCATCTTCGAAACCTCGTCGATATTCAAGTCGTTGACCTGAATCTTGCCTGTTCTGGCATCGTGAGAGGCACTAGATATTTGGCTTCCCCTGGAAGCCATCCTCTCTCTTTGTCTTGCGTATGTCAAAATGCTTGTGTCAAAATAGTCGTTGTTTCGTCATTGAGAGAGCTCACACATGGTCTCGCAGGCCGCTAAACAAATCTCTCTCGGAGGTCCAAGGTCGATTCGATGTAATCAAGTCATTTTGAGCAGATGACCAACAGGAGCCCTGTTTAGTCAAGGTCCATATCGCTGTCGTCGACCTCAACAGCAGTCTTCTCGTTCTGCGGCTTCTTCACAGCCAGCGAGTCATCGCCGTCAATGATCTTATTGTCTACCGGCGTTGCGGGCATGTCCTCAGTCTTATCCTCCTCAGCAGCCTGGCCATCGTCGGGAACTAAAGAGGCTTGGTGACCACTGTCCTCGTCCATCTGGTTAATGGGAGGTACATCATCTGTAGCAGCCGGCGAAGGGAGGTTCTCCTTGACGGCCGCATCTAGATTGATGATGGGATGATTCTCCGACTCAGCATTTGTGGTCTGGGAATGGGTAAGGCTGGGAATTCGGACAGCCTGTTCTTGTGTCGTCCCGGATGAGCCAATCGCTGCCTGGGGTGAAGATCGATCAGGTGTAGCGGGGTTCAGCAGTTGACGAATGCGTTCGCCCGTCTGCTCCAGCTGAGCCAGCATGGCGCGCAAACTCTGCTGGTCCATGTTGTTTAGCGGCCGTCCACTTGTGAGGCGCTCAGCATCGCCCTGAGCAATCAAGCTGATAACTGATTGGTCGGCGCCGGCGAGTAAGGAGTCGACAAGCGTATCAACGTTGGAATTTCCTTGGCCGCTGAGCAGGGAAAGGTTGTAAGCAGCTTGCTGCTGCTCAAGAGTGCGCTTGTCAAGCACGGGTTGCGTGGGCTGCGTAACCACGGCGGGTGCGGCAGGCACCAGCGGAGGAATAGGCTTGCCCTTGCGGTTCTCGCGGGCACTGCAAAGTGAATTAGCCGGTGAACAAGCACATCGAAGGGGAGCCAAACATACCGGGACAGGAAGTCAAGCTTGATGCCCTTTTCCGGGAGGCGCACCGTTCGGCCATACGTCTCAACATCTTTCCAGCCACTCTCGTCCTCGCTATTATCGAGCTCGACATCGATCCAGCCATTGTTGACATAGCCGCGGGGAAATGCGGGCTTGATGGGGGGCGCACCCTTGATCTTGCGGAACCTATGGGCAGGTCCAAGGGTGCCAGGTATCTTCGCAAGAAGATCGTCAACGTGGCATGGGCACTTCCAGGTACGGAGGACGGGTGGGCGTGCCAGGGGGGGATCCAGGCAATCGAGATGCCAAGAGAGGCCGCAAAGTCCGCAGGGAATGATGCCACGGTTGTTGTCGCTCGCCTTTTGGCAGCTGTGGCAGATTACGGGATTTCCCTCGGCATCGCGCACACGGAAGAGATCGGGTACCTGGTCCTCGTCGCCTTTCTTCTTCCGGGCTGGCTTGGGAATGCCAACCAGGTCCTCGTACTCGCCGTCGACGCCGGTACGGACGTTGTCAAAGAGCTCGCGGACATCGCCAGGCAGCCGGAAAGCGCTCGAGTTTCTAGCATCGAGGCTTTCGAGGAGCGAGGAAAAGCCACCATCGTGAGCCGAGAAGGCGACCGGGTCACGAGATAGAAGGCAGACGTTGCAGAACCATTCGACGGGCATCGAGTCCTGGCCTATGGGCGGATCGACGCAGGCAAAATGGAATGAGCGGGTGCAGCCGTCGCAGCAGATGAGTTCGCCGTTGCCACCACACGAGGCGCAATAATCATCGTTATCGTCCTGCGGAGCGCCAAGTCAGCAACAAACTCAATCCTCAATCGGGCGTGTGTGTTTGTGCGGCATATTTCGGCAAAAAGCAAAGGCCAGTTGTAGCGCTCGCCACTAACCATGGAGCCTTCCCCCACCCACCCCTTACCGCATCCAACGCTGCCGCATGGGCGCGCCGTGACACGCTGGGGGCCTTGGGGCTTGCTGACAGGGCTGGGCCTCCCAACAGCCCCCAGCCAACCGAGGGCGATGCACTTGCGCCCGCGCCAGCCCCAAAAGAGCCTCTGTTCTGTGTTGACACGGTGATGGAGGGAGGAGCAGCGAGAGGAGGGATGGGCGATGGGTGATGGTGATGGTGATGGGGTCCGAAAAACGAGGATGGGGGCTTCTTACCTCTTTGTTAGCGAGAGCTCCAGGGCTATTCCGTTCGCCGCTAGCGCGCGGAATGCCCGCAGACGTGCCAGACTTCTTCTTCATGGGTCTATATGACACAGAGTCAGTAGGATACAAATATAAGACCAGAGTTCGTGGTGCACATACGAGTTCTTGACACGTAGGCCTGTCCTGGCTCTCTTCGGAGCCCGCAGAGCGGGTGTTCCCGCCCGGGAGTTGGCTGCAGTCGAGGGGACCGCCTCGGAGGCGGCGAAATTGACGGTTGTGGGTGATGCTTGCTCCTCAATCTCATCGTGAGATCTCTTGCGTGACGAGCGCGTGCTTCGGGCGTTGGAAGCAATCGGTGCAGGTCGGGAAGCGGGGAGCGAGATCCGCGTCCGCGAGAAAGAAGGCGCGGGGGTACTGGATTCTTCCAGGCCTGATCTGGGCGCTTCATTGCGCTGGGCGTCCCTCACGTTGCTCACAGGCGTTTCCTCTTGGACCTTGGTCGTCAACTTGCGCGCGTTTTGTCGCAGGCGAAGCCTCTCATCGCTTTCGTCAATCGTGCCTACTTTGCTGGGGAACACGACACCATTGCTGCCAGCCTTGCCACCCTTCTTGGCATTGGGATTTGGGACCAAGGGCGCGTCCACAACGGCGGGCATGTCATACGGCTGCTCGGGTGCCGGTTGCTGCGCGGCAGCGGTGGTTGTTTGCTGGGAAGCAATTGAGGGAGTAGGAGTTGTCCGTTTGGATTTTGTGCCAGGAGTAGAGACCGGCTGGCCGGCTGATGTGGTGCCGTTACCGCTCTTTCTTGGTGCGGCAGACCGCCGCCGACGGGTGATTGGTTGCGGCGCGGCAAGAGCAGCGGTGTTGCTCGTGCTCTCGGCAGCCGGACTCGTGCGAGAGGTTGGGGCGTCTGGGGCCTCTGTCTCGTCATCTTCCTCTCGGATGCCGTCGGGAGGAGTCATAGACCGCGCGCTGGATAGAGATGAAGAACTTGAGATGGAGTTGGCCCGAGTGCGCCGCTTAGAGGGCGAGTCCGTCTTGACCTTGCCATTGACTCCGTTGGCCGACATCTTCGATGTCGACTCGGAATGCCGGTTTGATCTTCGCTTCTTGCGAGTGTGGGTTTCGCGGGCTGGCTGGTCTTCTTGAGGCAGAGAGCGCTTGCGTTCGCGCCGGGATGTGGGTGCAGACACTGGCGCGGGCGTGGGCGTAGCTTCTTGCTCTGGCTGCGGATTCAGCTCAGGCTCGGGCTCGTGCACAGGTTCGGGTTCGAGTTTAGGCTCGGCTTCTGTAATGGGCTCGGTCTGTGGCTCTGTCTTCGGTGCGGGCTCGGTGCCTTCTTGCAAGAATGAAAGATCAACCTTGATCAGATGGCCATAAGGTGCAGGCTTCGGTTTATGAGGTGTGAAGCGGGTATTGGTAGATGGTGGAATAAAATAGTAGCAGGCTTTGTTGTTCTTCTTGCCTTCCCGTTTCTTCGGGCGCATCAGACGGGCGAACTCCTCAAGGTCTTCGCGGTCGGCGGTTTGAAGGAAAATTTTGTCAATCATTACAAGGAATTGCAGGTCTTCGCACTTTTCGTCATAGAGCGTTCTCAGAGCCCAGGCGGTAGGATAGCGAAACGAGACAAGGGCCTCGTCCACAGCCTTCTCAATGACCTTGTCGGTCCTCTGCTTCAGAAGGGCAAAGCGCGAGGCAGCGGAAGGAGCGACCTGCTGGAAGGATGAGGAGGACATGGATCTGAGCCGACCGCTTGTTCGTGACATGCTCCTGCGGGAAAACCCTTTTTGCGACACCTTGCCGGGTGCCCACTCGTCGTCCAGGTCGTTGGATGGAAGAGAATGGCGCCGAAACTGGGGGGCGGCGATCTCGTCTTCTTCACCGTCATCCTCATCTCCCGCATCGTCCACCATCTCATCTTCCTCCTCCTCAGTCTCGTCCTCCTCGGGCGCCGGAGGGGGCAGCACCGGTATGGGTGCTGGCGTCGGCGTCGCTGCCGTGTGTCGTTTCAAGATGATCTTCACTGGCGGCTTCTCGGTGGGTGGGAGTGGTGGCGGTGCCGGGGGGGCTACCTTCTTGAAGATGCCGACTTTAGGCATGGTGCCTAGGGGTGCCATGTTTTCGACGACGCCGTGCCGGACCAGGCCGGCGTCCTGATAGCTCGCCTTCGAGTTCAGAGGGGGCTCTAGCCAGCGCTGGAGCAGTGTCTTACGCTGCTGGTCGTCAGCGGCGGCTGCTGAAGGTGTGTTCTTCGCCGTGCTGCTGGCTGGGCCGTGGCCCTTTGAAGACTCGCTCGGCGTGGTGCCGTTGGGGGTCTGCTGGGGACTCGAATAGCGGGATCGCGTCGCTCTGGTGGAGGAGGGCGCCATGGTAGGAGGTTTGGCGGAAGCCGGTCGCCGATTGCCTCGAGGCGTCGCCCGGTCTTCGCCCCCCTTCTTTGATTGAGTTGGGGGCTCTCGGGGGGTGATCAGGAACCAGGGGTGGTTTTCGCGCCTGCGCAGAGGGTTAGCATCGCTGCAAAAATTACAAGAGGGCGGGTGCATTACCTATCCGTCGCACTGCGGCGTCGAATTCGGGGTTTGGGAAGATCGCGTTCCTGGCGTGGGGCACGCGTGGTTGTGGGTGGTGGAAAGTCGAAAAGGTGGGAGAAGTTGTGCTTGGAAAGGAGGGATCCTGAGTTGCTTTCTTCGGAGGTGACGGGTGGGTGGTCGACCAGGGGGCGGGTGCTGCCACTGCTGCTCCTGCCCGCTGCTGCCACCGCTAAGCTCCCGCGGCAGCGAGGCGGATTAGTGCGGTTAGTGAGTGAGCGCAGCGCTGAAGGGCCTGGCTCAGCACAATTGACTCGCGATCTCACACGCCCTGCGCGCAAAAGCCTGCACAACCAAAAGTGAACAGTAAAATCGCGAGCGCGTTGTCTCGCGAGGTGCAGGATGCTGATAGTGACAGAAAAAAAATACGATTCCGAGTTTCTGGTCTTGTTGGTTTGGGAGTGCGCGCCCAGATAATTTGTCGAGACGCGGTTTTGGCCGCTCCTTTTTTTCCAGGGGGTTGTTGCTTTGTGTGGAGAGGAGGGAAAAGAAGGTAAACTTTGGGCAGGGGCTGCGGATTTGGGTCAGGGGACGGCTCCCATTCAACACTCCAAAAAGACTGCACAATGCCAGCACAATCGCACAATAGGACAATAGGTTCATAGGCACCACCGTCGGCCTTAATAGGCCACAATAGTCCTCAAAACACAATAGCCACCACAGTCACCGCCCCGCACCGCACTTCGCAAGCACCTTGCTAGCCTCACAGCAGGCAGGCAGGTAGACAGACAGACAGACAGGCAGGCTGGCTGGCTGACTGACCGACATGGCAGATACACAAACAGACGACGAGCTGAGCAGGGCAGCCCCGTCCGTCCCCAACAAGCTCAGCACAAGTATCCCCCGAGAGCCAATTTGTCCAGTTTTGCTGAGCGTGCACTTCACTTTCCCATGCGTCTCCATACGGCCGCGAGCAAGTCAACCTTCTTTTTTTTTTTTCCCTTTCTTCCCTCCCTGTCTGCGGGTCAAGCATGCTATGGATGTACTGCCGTCCTGTCCTGTCCCATAACACCGCTCAGATTGTTTTTGCGCTGCAGGAGCTTAGACACTGCGATAAGCTGAGCCTAGCTAGCCGTCGGTGAATCCTCCTACACAACCCCTCCCATGCCTAATGCTGCTGCTGCTGCTTTTCGGCATCGACGCCTCAATCGGCCTCTTCCCATCACCACCAACATAACAGATTCCCGTCCACACGTGGCCGGACGACAAACACCTATGGTTTGCTCCAGGTTTAGCAATGACAGGACCAAATCGCAAGGGGTTCGCTCGAGCATCTGCCCAAAATGCACTCCGCTGACAGGTTTAGGCCCATGGCCTGCTTACTCCTCATCACTGCTCTCCTCGTCGTCGCTCTCCTCCTTGGCTGCCGCCGGCTTCTTGGCGGTCTTCTTCTTCTTCTTGTTCTTACTCTTTCCAGTGTTCCTAGAAATCGGATGCGCGAGGATCTTGAGAACCTCCTCATCCATAATCTTCTTGTCCGTCTGGTACTTGTTCAAATCCAGAGCAGGGGGCGCTCCCAGCTTGGTGATGCCGTTCTTCGTGATCGCTGTTCCAAGTTAGCCTCGGCCTTTTCTTCTGTCTTCTGATCCTTGAATTCTTACCAATTGTGGTCAAAAGTCTGGCAACAGGGGAGTTGTCCTTGTCGCCAACAACCTCGTACTGACGGAAGACGTTTCCACGCACACACTCAATGACGCCAGTCTTTGCGTCGCGCTCGTCGTCGAGCTGCCGCAGGCTGAAGGGGAAGGTGCCGAACTTCTTCTGCACCTCGGACAGAATCTTGCGCGAAGACGGGCGCTTCAGGGCATATGTCTGGGTGGTACGGCGGTGGAGCGTGGTACGCTGCTCAAACTGCTTCACCTTGCCAGAGCCCAGGCTGACGCCCGTCTCGACACCCCAGACTTCACCGACCTCGGGCGAGCCCTCACCCTTGGCACTCTCACCGGGCGAGATGACAATCTTCTTCTTGCCCTCAATCTCATTGCGCTCAAACAGCCACGAGGTGGTGCTCTCAACGAGGTTGCAGTCGTACGACTGGGCAACCTTCTCCAGCAGGCTGGTGATCTTGGACTGCGAAGGGGGCTTGGCCGAGGCAGCCTTGGCCTTCTCCTCGTCGGTGCCCGAGGCTAGGAGGCCGGGGGGGACCATGAGCCGCAGCATCAGCTCGTTGGCGTAGTGTGTGGCCAGGATCAGGTCGGCCGAGCGGCCCGAGACAACCCCATCAGCCTCGCCCTTGGGCTGCGCCAGGACGGTGTCGCAGACAATGGAGCCGAAGCCATCGATCTGAGCTCCGAGCTGAATCTTGACGGGCTCGCCGGCCTCCAGTACCACAGAAGCCTCCTTCTCGTCCGTGGTCAGGGGCGTGTAGGGAGTGACGAACGCGGCGGGGGAGATGGTGGTGGGGTGAGAGAAGCCTGGGCAGCGAGACATGCGTGTTAGCACTCGGCAAACATACAATGCGAGGTAGAGAGCCAGCACAAACCCTTGGTGATCTTCTTTCCACGGTAGACCTTCTCGAGCTCGGCCTCGAGGAGCTTGTCGCCCTGCTGGCAGATGTCGACAATCTTCTCGCCGGCGACGACGAGCTTCGAGACCTCAGCCAGGACCTTCTCCGAGATCTGAGCGGCAGTCTTGTACTTGGTAAGGGTATCGGGGTTGTTGAGCGAGTAGTCTGGGAAACGAGATCAGCAACAAAACAAACAGCATATGCCACGTTAGGTGTTGGGAGGCAAGCGGGGAGCTGTGACGTGACGGGATGCGGGGTTGCCGAACGGAGCGCTGGAGCATGTGGAGGACAGGAGCTTGCTTACCAACTGCCTCCTCCTTGGTGGTCGCCATGTTGGGCTATTTAACGGTTGAACGAACGGGGCGAAACTTCGGGCGGCTCAAGATCAATGGACTCGGTGTAGCGGGGGGTAGAGACTCGAGAGGATCGAAAGAACGAGGGAAAGCGGGCAGCGGGATGGTTGATTTTGTGCTGCTTGTCGATTTTGTAAAGGCGGGGGGAGGGGTTCTGTGTGCACAACACGCTCCACTCATTCGCTGCATGCAACTGGGTAGGGGCGCGCGGAGGGGGCCTTGAGGGGCCTAAGAGAGGGGCCATTTAGGTCCTTCTGGCATGTACTTAGGTCCTCACGAGGACACAGGAGCTTCTCTCTGGCCGTTGGCCAAGTGGGAGCAGTCGCGCCAAGGCCAGTCGAGAACAACCGCTTGCTTGAGCCTGCGCTGAGGTCATCGCTACCTGTGCGTCCGGGCCAGCCTGGATCAGCCAAGGCTAAAACAGGCTTAGCTCCAAGTAACAGCTACCTCCCCTGAGACTTGATGTGTTTTTCTTGGGTCTAGGCGCAACGCTAGCCTTTTATTGGCCAGGCGCGCGCCCTTCACCCTTTCGCATCCTGTTCGTCCACCGTCCACCAGCGCAGCCAGCACACCAGCACGCCAGCCTCACCGTGAGCTTTGGGACTGCCCCAACCGAGTTCAACACAGTCCAACTGCCTGTGACCACCCACGCAATCAACCACCGACGACACTCCGTCCCATACCCCATTCTTCGAAGTCCGCTCCCATTGCGGCGACACCGTGCCCCCGCGATGGCCGCCTCGCAGCCGTCAGCGGCAGCCGCTAGCGATGGCGACGCCGTCGTCTCGAATGCCGCGACCGCCCCTTCGTCCAAGCCCGGAACGCCCAAGGCCGCCGCCGCCGCTGCTGCTGCCGCTGTTCACCAGCGCGACAAGGGTAGCCTCAACAAGGTGCTTGTCGATCGCTACGTGACGCGCGACTGGATCCATTCGGCCGCCCTCAAAGATGCCCAGGACAGGATGGTGAAGGACACGCGCGAGACGCGCCAGCGCACCGGCGAATACAAGTCGCTGGGCGACCCTGGCAACAGACACCCCGGCCGCATCTTCGGAGAGGGCTATAGCGGCTACGGAAATGGATTCACCGAGAACGGCGGTCTGACCAAGATCATCTATCCGTCGCAGAAGCGCCCAGGCAGGAGGACCACACCCGCGCTTAAGTACAGCAGAAAGGATATGAAGAAGCAGGCTGAGCAGCACGAAGAGCTCGTACCCATACGGATAGACGTCGACTGGGAAAAGGTCAAGCTGCGCGATACCTTCACCTTCAACCTCCATGAGCGCCTGGTCCCCGTCGAGCTGTTCGCCGCACAATTAGTCGAAGACATGGGTCTCAAGCCGCCGCTTGACAAACCTGTCTATGAACAGGTTGTGCAGCAAATAAACGAACAGCTCAATGACTTCTACCCCTTTGCTTTCTCCGAAGAAGACGCGCTGGACCCCGAGCTGCCCTACTCGGCCTACAAGAACGATGAGATGCGCATACTAGTTAAGCTTAACATCACCATCGGCGCACACACATTAGTTGACCAGTTCGAGTGGGAAATCAACAACCCCATGAACTCTCCTGAGGAATTTGCTGCGAGCATGGCCAGAGACTTGTCTCTCTCCGGCGAGTTCGCCACCGCCATCGCTCACTGCATACGGGAACAGGCCCAGCTATTCACACGCAGTCTCTACAGCATTGGACACCCCTTCGATGGGCGTCCCATCGAGGACCCAGATCTCACATCCGCATTCCTCCCCACGCCTCTGCCGGTCGTTTTTCGACCGCAGCAACAAGCAAAGGACTATGCCCCGTATCTATACGAAAACACGGAAGCCGAGCTCGAAAAGAGCGAAACCATGTTCTCGCGGGAGCAGAGGAGGCAGAAACGGTCCGTAAATAGACGTGGTGGGCCGCAACTACCAGATCTCAAAGAGAGGCAGCGGACAATCAGGACATCAATCGTGTCCTCAGTGCTCCCGGGGGCCGCCCTTGACATTGAAGAAACCCGGTTGTTCAAGCGTGCAACAGGGGCCGGCGGCCTCACCGGCAGAGGCAAGGGAACAATCGGTCGTGGCGGAGATGTGTCTGATTCTGAGGAAAGTGAGGACTCGGCCCCTGACTCGCCCGCCATGTCTCAGCTCCCAGGGCGATCTCGGCGTCTTGCCGCCAATACGGCAACGATACGCATGCTGAATCACGGCCGGTCGACAACTCCCGAGTCTATTATTCACCACCACGAAACTAGGACGTCACGCCGTCGGGAACTCACTCGGGAAGAGACCGAAGAGCCACAGTCGTACATAATCACAATCAGGGTCTCGCCCATGAAGCTCAAGAGGCTATTCCGAGACCTCAAGGCAAGGCAAGCAGCGCCTATACCATCAGGCTCCGCGACCCCCGCTGCCCAAAGGGCCACTGGCTCAATGGGTCCCCCTTCTACGCCATCCGCCTCCAACCAAAACCTCCCGGCCAAATCTGCAACGCCGTCCGCTACTGTGCAATCACAAATCGGTCGCGTTCCTGCGCCTCCTCCGCCGCCTCCAGGGGTACCCGCGCCCCCACCGGTACGGGATATTTCTACATTATAATCCTTTCACCCAAACCCGCTCTATATATTTTACCATGTCTACTCTCCATTCATATCTCTCTACCTTGATCCGGCTCGCCTCCTCTCCCGTCCTGACACAAAGAGTATACTAACCGCCCTGTGTTGCGCATTTACAGCCCCCGCCCCCCGAGTGGCTCACTACTTGCCTCCAGGCCGTCCAGCGCGAGCGCTATCCGGACGACCTGTTCGAGGGCACCATGAGGTACTGCGCCATAGACACCAAGACGGACGCCCCCGTCGCCCTACCGCCACCTGGCCAAAAGCCCGCCGCCGGAATCGAGCTTGTCTACCTCGCCCGCATCCGCTGCCTTGACTGCCCCGGCAAACTGTACACGCCCGGCCCCGATCTTACCGCCGCTAATTTCGAAGTGCACCTTAAGAACCGCGCGCACAGGGAAAAGGTTGATGCGCGTATTACGCGCCAGAAGGCCCAGACTCAAGGGCT
This sequence comes from Lasiosphaeria hispida, assembly GCA_033439745.1. Classification (NCBI taxonomy): domain Eukaryota; kingdom Fungi; phylum Ascomycota; class Sordariomycetes; order Sordariales; family Lasiosphaeriaceae; genus Lasiosphaeria; species Lasiosphaeria hispida. The sequence continues at coordinate 4,627,682 of JAUIQD010000003.1, forward strand.
GCCGGGAAAGAAGGATGGCGCAGTGCCGGGCCCTTCCCAGCCTGCTGTCGCGGGGGCCGTTGTGTTGCCGAGGTCCGCGGGTACACTGGGTACGCCGCCGGTGGCGAAGAGCCCTGCGAGCGGTGCGCCTTAGGGTGGTGCCAGCAAGAGGGCAAGTCCTTGGATCAAATTAGGTACCCCCAAAAAGAGACCGCCGCCAGCGACGAAGAGTCGTTCCAGTGAGGGCGACGTGACAGATTCGGATACAGATTCGGATATAGAGGACGATGAGGATGATGGGGACTACAAGCCTTAGGGATGCAGGGGGGCGAATAAAAAGCACCAAACCAAAAACTTGTCGTTTTATACTAAGAGCGTTTGTTGTACTGTACATAGAGAAGAACAAGAATGGGGGGGGGAGGCGGGATTGTGTTTTTATTAGGAGGGACAGGCGGGCAGCTCCTGCTCACGTTTCCTTTTCGCTTTTTGGTTGAGAAGGAGACCCCGGAATGGATCGAGGATGGGATGCCGGAGTTGGAGTTGGAGTTGGAGTTGGAGTCGAGTATGCTTTTTATTTTTATTTTTATTTTATTTTGGCAAACTTTGAAGATGACAACAGAATTGGTGGCGGGAGGAAAAGGAAAACACGTCAAGTTTTGGTGTGTCGTCATTGCTACTTCTTGTCTACAGTATTTGCGTGTATGTACGTACTTATACCAGCGAGAGGTATCACGTCTTCAGGCCGGTGGGCTGTTGGTATGAAGAATGTCTTTGACTCTATTCAAGATGGATTTGGTGATGCCCGCCCGGATTCCTAGTCCGTTCTACGCCCGCTCAGTGATCAGTAAACCGCATCAACACCGCATGGAGCTGCACCTCGACACCCTAGCTGCCGCCCACTTACATCACACATTCTGTAGTGAAACGAAGCGCAAAAACATTGACATCATTACTACGTGCCGCTGATACTATCGTTGCAAATGCCGTTTCTGGTATATCGTGTCACCCGCGCCCACTGATCAGCGCCGCTATTTTGACACTCAACCAATTTGGTTTCCCTTTCCACGGCCGCGATAGCCTCCTGACTTTCTACTACTCTCGTTACCTCACTACCCCCTCACGCCGTTCATTCATCTGGGCACCACCGATACGCAACAGCAACACGCCACAGAGCGACGTACAAATCGCTTCACACACCACTTCCATCCTACCACCCCCGACCAGCTTCTCTGAGCCCTGGAGAAGAAGAAAAAAGGTATTTGTCCATCAAAACGAGAGCGGGTATAATTTGTAGAAACCGAGATAACAAAGAAACCTCAAACCCGCGAACTATGAAGTGACGGAAAGGCAGATGTTGCAAGCAACAAGCACCGCCGCCACCATCGTAACAGGCCAGCACTCAGCCCTCGTTAAATCGAAACGAATAATATAAACACAACATCTCCTCATATTCTCCATCCACCCCGCCTAGGCCAGATTTCAATCATCGTCCTCATCCATCCCATCATCATCCACTAGCGTCGCGGCCTTCCTCCTCGAACTGCCCCTCGTAGCGCGACCCCCCGCGACGGATTTCGCAGGCGCAGCCTTGTTTTTCGTCGCAGCTGCCTTTGGTTTTGATTTTGATTTTGTCGCCGGGGCAGGGGCAGCCTTTCCCTTTCGCCCATTAGATGCGCGGGACGCGCGTGAGGTTGGCGGAGGCGGCGATGCCTCTTCCTCTTCCTCCTCCTCTTCCTCTTCTTCCTCCTCTGCGTCCTCTGCTTGCTCCTCTTCACGCTCTTTCTCCTCCCCGTCAATATCCACAGGATCGGACAACACACTATCATCATCATCAGGCGAGACGGCCAAAGCTGCGACAGGCTGCTTCCTCTTCGAGGCAGACGGCACATCCTCCTTTTCCCCTTCGCTCTCCTCAGCCTCTTCATCCCCGGCCGCATCACTGCCCTCCTCTCCATCCTCAGACTCGCTTTTCATGTACTCCCACTCGGCGACGCCATCAAGCATCTCCTCGTCATCTTCCGACGAGTCGCGCTCGATGTAGGACTTGCCTCCTCTCGAGCGTCCGCTACGGCGACGGTTCTCCGCCGCTTCCTCAGCTGCTGCCTTGGCCTCAGCAGAGAGCGGCTTCTTCGGTTTCGATAACTTCTTGGACCTTGCTCCAGAGGAAGTCTTCTTTGCTGGGGTACCACTACTCTTGAGGGGTTTTGGCTCCTTGGGTGCTGCGCGTGACGGGAGACGGGTTTTCTTCGCGGGTGGCTGGCCGTCGTTTCGATCCTCATGCGATTTACGCTTCTGTTCCCAATTCGTTAGCATCAACTTCACACGTTTACTATCAAAATGTGGAAAACGTACCTTCTTCCGATCTATTGCTCGCAATAGATCATCCAGCTTCTCATCGATCCCCTCAGGAGCAAACTGCTTCTCGGCCACGGCTTGCGCTTCATTGTGCGACTTGAGCGCCGTGTATAGGCCGAGGGGCAGTCCTACCTTGTTTGGATATGCACTGAACGCCCAATTCTTCTTGTCTTGCCATTTGCGGATCACCGCCAACGCCAGGTCACATAGTACTTGGTGCCTATCACTGTCTGGGTTTAACGAGTCCTGCGTCTGCTTAACGCGCTCGGCGTACTTGTAGATCAGTCCCAGGTTGGCCTCGGTCGCCACCAAGCCGACGTAGAACAGTATGTACCGCGCGTGATCTACCAGCAGGTCCAGCTCGGGGCTGTAGTCGGGGTGATGCGCTAGTAGCGACAGCAGACGGGCCATGATGGCCTCAAGGACGGGTTGCTTGTTTTCTTCAAAGTACCGCGCCCGCGACCGGATCCAGGTCTCTGTGCGCTGCTTGAAGTCGCTATGTGGCTCAAACGCTAGGAGGAAGATGATGGTGTAATATCTAGAGCGCAGTTTTCCATCTGCAAGGTACTTTTGCAGCTTCCGCACAAACTCATGTCGGACCTCCTGGACGCCGTCTTGTGCTATCAGAGCCAGCGTGTCGAAGCCTTCCGGCGAAAGCAGATCGTCAAAGTGTTTCTGGGTACACAGCTTCAGCATGAGCTGCGCCGCCAGTAGTCTCAGCCGTGACCTGTGGAATTTCGGAGTGTCCTTGACTTTGCAGATTTCTCCTTCTTCCTTGATCAGTTTCATAAGCATCTTCCACACTGGCTTTGCCTTTTCCTTTGCCTCAGCGACGTCTGCAACGCTCCGCAGCCTGTTCACCAGAATCTTCAACGCGAGGCATTTGGCCTGGCACTCCTCATCGATCTCCGCGTCGTTGACCCAGTCAGGGTCGCGCTCGCTGGCCTCTGTCCGAACATCGAGGAGGACCTGCTGGACTGTCATGTTTAGAATCTTCTCGTCTACGTCTTCAGTGACTTTGGGCGCAAGAAGTTCTAATTGGCTCACGGCAGCCAGTTTATTGAGAAAATGAGGTGATCCATATGTCCAGTCCTTCATGGTCCTCTGAAGAAGGTCAGTGGCACTCAGCATGCTCTTATCATCACTTTTAGATAACAAGATATTGACGGCATACTTGGCGGCACGGGCAGGCTGGCCGTAGAGTGCGTAGTTGATCATTGTCTGAATAAACTCCTTGTCCATTGGTACGTCCTTGGGATACTTGCGCGCATATGTCGAGCAAGCTTTCAACGTCTCGACTACTATCGGATCATTATCTTTGCTTGAAGTAGGCGCCTGGTCGACGAGATCTCTGCAGAGCTGGCCGATATGGGTTTTGAATAGATCTGGGTTGCGCTGCGATATCTCATTTAGGATCTCGTGTGCGACAGCTCCCATCCCGTCCTTGTCTGATTTTGAGTATTCCATGATTGTGGACAGGTGGCTGCGGTTGAACATGATGCAACCAGCGCGGTAGAGAAGAGGGAGTAGCGTATCCAGAATGGTTGGGTCTTTACAAGCCTGAACGCGTTTGATAAGCTCCCTGAGGGCGTTGTGAACCGTCTTGAAATCGTTTTCTTGGCCGATGACGTATTTGATCAAGTTGTAGTTGCGGCGGTCGTGGATCTTGGCGAACTTCAGTAGGTCGCCTTTTCCTTTAGCGGGGTCAGGAAGGAACTGGGCAAGGTATTGGGCGGTCTTGTTGACGTTGGCCGTCTTTCTATCGGCGGCGTCGTCCATAATGCCCGCGTTGAATTGCTCGCACGCTTTCAAATATGAGTCGAAAACAGTCGAAAATTGAGGCTGTCTTGCTTGCATGGCAAAGAACGCCTTTTTGCCCCCTAGATCGAGAGACCGGACCAAAAGAAGTATCCTCTCGGCCCGTATGGCATCGTGGTCTAGAGAGGCAACGAGAGGCTGTTGAGGCTGGGAATGTCCATTGGATACAGTGTTCTTGGAGCCTTTCTTGGCTGGCGGGTACCCAAGAGGCACGAGGCATTCGTAAATGACGCGGTCCAGCAACACATTAAGCTCGAGATCGTTAGCGTAGAAGGCATTGAAGATGCGAGTAGGAACACCTGAAAGGGCGGCCGTAACAGCCTCGTTTCCGGCGAGCAGCTCTCCAGTGCCAACCGCCCAGAGCTTGCTTAATAGCGACATGGCGGCAACTCTCACAGCTGGCTTCCTATCGCGGCAACGGTCGGCCAAGGTGGAAAGAACTGAACCCTCCTTGCTAACACCTCCGTTCGGCGCCAGCTTCGAGATCACATCCTGGAATCTAAAAGACTCGATAGCTCTGACAGCTGCCAGCCTGACCCGCTCGTCGCTATCGGACAGCTTCTCCCCAAGCCCCTGAACCAAGGTCGTCTCGTCCTCACGACTGAGTCCTATCCCACCCGCCGAGGTTGAGAGGATATACCCTACAGCAGTCGTCCACGTAGCACGGATGGTAGGCGCTTTATCATTCTTCCTACTGACAAAGTTGTGGAAGGTGATGGTGTGTGTTTGTGAGAAGGATATGGCCGAAAGTGGTGTGGTGAGAGGGTTGGCGACAGGAGCTTCAGTTCGATCGTCGTCCTCCAGTTTTAGTGGCGGGTACGCGGCGGGATCCAGTGTTGGGCGAAGCGGAGGCCCTGCTGCGCCAATGCCCGAGATCATGTCTCCCAGCGTTTCGGTCGCAAGCTGGCGCAAGTGCACATTGTCGGCCGCCAGCTCGGCATCTACTTGGGGAACGACGTTTTGAAGGATCATGGGTGCGGCCTTCCAAATCTCGCGAATCAAGATATGCGACTTTCTGAGTTCCTTCAAATCAGAATCTGACGGACCGGTAGGGCCATCCTCTTCGTCCGAACCCTCCTCATCTCGATTGTTGGGCCTCCCGGCAAAGCTGGTTCCTTCCAGAATAACGTCGCTAAAGTACTGGCTAACGAACCGGGCCATCTTCTCTTCATAGGTTTGGCACAGGCTTTTCGCCATTTGGTATGCCTCCGGCTCCTCCTTCAAAAGTAGCGTCGCTTGGTTGTCGTCGATTGGAACAAAGTCATGCCTATCCTTTGTACCACCGGGAGCAGCCGCCCTGAGGAATTGAGCCATGATGACATCCACCACCTTCCCAGGCAAACTGGTCGCGTCATCAATGAGAACACCCAGTAGCTCCTGCATGGAGAACTCGACATCCTTGGCTACATGCTCTCCCAATGTCGACTTGACTCCCGACACGCCGTCAAAGATTGTCGAAAATAGGTGGAGAAGTAGGGTCTCGCTCCCCTCAACGTCAAGGAGCAGGACGACACTCTTGATTTCGGCGAAAGATCGCAGGACGTACTTGTGTTGGTTATTGTACGGGTTCGAAGGGTCGAAAAGGGCGGGAATGATGGAGGTGACGCTGAGGTTAAATATATCCTAGAGATGGAAGAATGGGCAGGTAATTAGCACAAACCGCAAGACAGCGGGACAGGTACCAGAAGCGCGCACCTTCAGCTGGGAGGGGGTAAAGGGCGCATCGGGGGCGCAAAGTCGAAGGATGTCGACGACGCAGCAGGCAGTGTAGGCCCTCACGCCCTTGTCCTTGTGGTTGAGGAGCTGATGGGATGCCACCTCCTTGGCAACCTGGGTCAGTGAGTCCGGGTCAACCGTCTCCTGGTCCATCTCGGCAAGCTCCTTGGACAGCCGGTCGAGCCTCTTGAGGAGCTGGTCAATTGCGATGGGCTTTCCGGGGCGCCATGTCAGCGGCTCGTCGAATTTGAGCGTGACCCTCTCGTCGTCCTGTTCCTGCTCTTCCACCTCCTCGACCGCGCTCCTGCGAGGCGCCATTGCGCGCGAAAAGCCACAGCAACGCGCTTGACCGGTGAAGTGCCACGGGTGGGTGAATCGGTGCCGTCCCGAGTTGCCCGTTCAATGGGAACCGAGAGAATCGAGAAGCGAGGGCCGGGGACGGGAAAAGTGGCGGCGAAGCGCGTGTGTGCGACGTCAACTTGGGATTAAGAAATTCGCGGATCGGCCGGGGTGTATGACAAGCCGCGGGCTGACGCAGCAGATGGAAAGTCGAAGGTGGAAATGCGCTCGAGGGGTGCGTATGTTGTGGTGGTGATGGGATTGGCAAAAGCAAGCGCGGGTCGTTTTCAGTGTGTGCCGTGGGTGGTACGCGCTTCTTGCTTCGCGTGTTATGAAAGTGACAACGTGGGCAGGCCCCCCCGTCTTGTGGAAAATTGCATAATGGAAAGGACCAGGGTCATAACGGCGCCGGGCACAAGCTTAGGCCCCACTTTGACCCGCAGGAAGCTGGGAACTGAGACAGACAGCTCCGAGAGCTCCTCTCCCCACCAGGCTAGCGTGGCTAGCGGAGTCTACTTCCATTGAACTTCCATTTGTTACCACCCCCACACACGACAAACTGCTAACAAAGGAGGTCAGGGGTTGGCAACAAATAATAGTTCGTTATTCGGCTCTCTACCTTGTTCGGTTATATATCCCTTATCCCCATAACTTCGGAAACACGCCTTTTGCAATCAATTGAACCCTCCAGAACCCCACTGCAATCAATAACCACAATCCAGCTCGATATAGTTTGGGCGCCAGGCGACCTACAAAGGTAGGTCGTGCTACCTTACCAAGCAGAACCACCAGATGCCATCTCCGTGGCCACACTCCTTGCCGCCAAAGGCCTCAAGAACATGGGGTGCCCCCCTTCCGACGGCTAATCAGCAGCAACCTCGGCCGCCGCCTTGTCATACAGCAGCTTCTCCAAATCATTCCTCCGGATGACTGTAAGAGGGTGCTCCGAACCCATCACCTTGTCCATGAGTTCGACAACCCGCCGATGCATTTGCTCCGCCTCCTGAAACTTGCCCTGAGCTCCAATTATGTGTGCGAGGACACTCAAGCTGCCAATCGTATCGGGATGTTCTCTACCAATTGTTTTCTCCTTTAGCTTGACCGTTTGCCGCTGTAGCCGCTCCGCCTCTTTGTACTTCTTCTGCATCTTTAGGATGCTTGCAAGGTTGTTCCTAGAAGTAAGAGTAGCAAAATGTTCCTTTCCTAGGACTTTCTCCTTCAGCTTAAGCGTCTCCCGAAATATGACTTCTGCCTCCTCGGCCCTGCCCTGGAGTGCCAATGCGTTCCCGAGACCGTTTTTGCTATCGAGTGTGACGGAGTCTTCTTTGCCCAGTACTCGCTCCTCCAACTCAATCAGTTCTCGGCTCAGCTCTTCCGATTCCTTGTACTTGCCCCTGTTGAAGAGATCAAGTGCGAGGTTATTCATAGCAAGAAGTGTGTCATGGTGCTCTTTTCCGTATTCCTTGGTCATAATTGCAATCGCCTTCCGATGCCGCTCTTCCGCTTCTTCATATCTCCCCAGGTAGCCTAGAACAGTCGCGTGATTATGTACGGTGTGTGACGAGCCGGGGTGGTCTTCGCCCCCAATGAGCTCCTCAAGTCTAAAGACCTCCTGGTAGGACTGCTCTGCTTGCGTGAATTTACCAAGATCTGACTGGGCCACAGCAACATTGAATAGGAGCCCGCGTTTGAGAGGTATGTCGGTGACGAATTCCCGGAACTCTAGAGCGGCTTGTACGTGTGGCAGACACACTAGCCAGATGTCCATGTTGCCCCGGTTTGGGAATGGAAATGCCACATCGAGTCGCTTCATCACGCTTGTCACACACGCCTCGCGCTCTCCTCTCTCTTCCACCCAGTTCCGCATGGCGAGCCGAACCAGTCTATGGATATCGAACGACTGCCTCTCCTGCCGCTGGGAAAGAAAAGCATATGCCTTGAGAATGCCGATAGCTTCTTCGGCATCGATTTCATCGTCCGCTGGCGGTAATAGAGCCGCGGGTATGTCCTTCTCACCTAAAAAGGATAGAAACTGCAGGTACTGCGACGCGAGCGGATGATCTCGCGTGATAATATCGAATGAAATCAACCAGGTGGCGGCAATGGGGTTCTTGGTACCCTTATAACGGCCCAGATCTTTGAAGTCTTTACTCAGCATCTTGATAGTGCTCTTGTCGCTCTGTTGGCACATATCAAGGTATCTTGCCGTCGTTATTTTCGTCGTGGCCATAAAGGCAGACGCCTGCTTGATGGCAAGAGGTAGGTTTGTAAGGAAGTCAAGCAGGTTTGTCGTGCTTTCTGCGTCGCCTACTTGGTCCTCGCCCAAGTTCATCTGCAACATTTCGAGAGCTTCGGAGCTGCTTAGACCCGTGGCTTTGATGATGCTTTTCTCCGAAATTCCCAGCTTCACTGCCGCCTCGCGGTTCCTGGTGGTAAAGAGGATGGAGCCATTTTTGTTGAATGGCAGGTATTCAGATAACGGTATGTGCTTGGTGTTGCCAAATAGCAACTCTGTGTCATCAGCGTTGTCGATGATCAACAGCCACTTCATGCTTGCATCTTCGCGACTTAGCTCATCCCTGACGAGTTCCGTAACATCCGGTCTACCTTGGTCAATCCCCTCAATCCCAAGTCGCCGGCCAATCTCGCGGTAAGCGTTCTCGAAGCTGGTGACACCCACAGCTGGAACCCAGAAGATAGAGCAGTCGGGGTATCGGTCGCGAACTTGAAAGGCAGCCTCGAGAGCAATGTGAGTCTTTCCAACACCCCCGAGCCCCTCGATAGCAGTCCGTTGGCAGTTGTCGGTGCTTGCGTCTGGGGCAACCACTTCGAGAAGCTGCTCGATCATCGCCTTTCGTCCTACAAAGCCTTCGTTTCTGCCAAACGGAACCAACCAATGTGGCCCCTCCTGCGGAACCTGTAAAAGTTCGGCGCCTTCGGACTTTAGTGACCACAACGATTTGAGCGTATTCCTCTGGTGGACCACTGCGTTGGCGTTCGCATATAGTTTGCGAATCTGCTCCGAGACACTCAAAAATGACCGGTCGTTTGGCCCCGAGTACTTATTCAACTTCAAGTGGTCAGTCTGGAGGGGAAACCTCTCACATCCAGGAACGCATGCGGAGTCCCTAATGAGAAGATGGTCAGTTTCTACCCTTGTGTCACTTGAAAGACCTTGGGAGTGAGGAGAGAAACAAAACAATGCTGTCTTGAGAATAATGCGAAGGTTGCCTTGCTGCTGATAGTATCCATGGCAGCGTATAAAGAGGATTTAAGAGGAGAAGAGAAGCAGCAGCACATACTCTGACACAACCTAAATCAAGCCATGTTAGTAACCATATTCTACAGTTCTCCTGATCGCGCCGAGTGCTTACCATGCCGGTAACCATGCCAGGGATTCGAAATCGCCTCCCGTAATCTGTTTCATATAGCTCAAAGAAACAGCGCGTGACAGCCGTCATGTCTGGGAGCTGGCAAAACTCTTCGATTTTCTCTACAAGGGCTGGATTGTTGAGTTCGAGCTCGTCGATGATGCCTCGGTGAGAGCCGGATAGCGACATGAACTGGGCTGCCCTGTTGGCAAAGGTGTGCATCTTGGAGCCGAGGAAAGGCGATCCAAGGGGGAGGAATCCCACAGTACGTCTCGGTAATTCGGTATAAGCCTCTGTGCTATGGGCGTGTACCAGCCCATGCTGGATGACGAGACCACCGAGACTGTGGCCGATGAAGATAACCGGACGGTGGACTCTTCCGCCACAGAAAGCAAAAACACTTTGGACCAAGTCTTCGGCACAGAGCTGGAGGCGAACTTTGGGGGCGTTGGAGTGCCATTTTGAGTCGTAGTTGTACACTATGATTCTTGCATTGGGCACGATAGCAGGCAGCAGGTCCCTCAGCCAGTGAACAGGCGGGCTTTGACCGGATTTATCCCTCCATGTCCAAGACCAGTCGACGCTGGATCCAAGGCCATGGACAGCAATGATACTATGAAGCCAGCGTCAAAAGGTGGAGCCTTGGAGGCGAAGAGGTACAACTCACTCAATGTACGTTTCGGTACTCTTGTCCTTTGGATCAGGGTACAATACTTCAAGAGGTGGCCGACTGGGGGGTAGTTGGGGCTCGGCTGTTTCCTGGTTCGCCGCCATGGCTGCCAAATGTAGATAGAGTTGGGAGAAGAGGAAGAGGGGCCAGTGATGTGCGCGCCAGCCAGCAGAGCCTTGGCAAACCCGTCTTATCAAACTGTTCCACCCACTAGAGGAACAGATTGCTTGCCAACCGCGTCTCAATCACACCAGGAAAGTGCAGCGACCGGTTATTTACCTACATGGCACGGAAATCAGCTGTGCACGAAGCAATGGGAGCTCACATTGTTGCCGATGAGGTTGATCTTCCTGCCCACATGTTACGGCTTGGTGCCAGGCTAGGCCAGTTGCTGGCCAATCATCTCCATCTGTTGGTCTGGATTGCATGAAAATGGCTGAAAACCTGGCCCCTTTCCAATATTTGGGAAGGGACGATTGTACTGGTCACAGCGCCCAATAAAACAGTGCACCATCACAAGCTCGGATCACCTGTGACACTGACAGCGTGCGAATTCGGAGTTAGGGTTACTAGTACGGCTCGGCGTATTGCAACGACATCTTAGGCTTATACCAAGACTCACGGCAGAGTGTAGGTAAAGCCATTAATTCCCTGCCAATGGGAAAATCATTCGTCTCAATTTCAAAGAGTTATGTGGTGTTCGCAAGGAGTTGACATGCAGCTACGAGGCTGGACTCACACAAGTTGAATCCCATTCACTCTGGTGGGAGCCCCTGGCCATAAAATATGGCAACATCGAGTAAGGACGTGTCTGTGGTCCAGGAAGTGTTTGTTTCACTTCAGTTCTGTTGACAGTACCATATGCCATCAAAGGGCAAGAACGATGCTGGTACCCCTGAACCCCTGACCCCCGGACCAGGAAATGCAAGCAAGATGTAAGTTGAGGCATCCTGCAACACCGGAGTAGTCCGGTTATAGAATCTTAGAGGGGCGTTGTTTGTCTGTTCTTCAAGTGAACATCGAGATAGCTGATGATTGTGAATGTGAATCCCACAAGTGTGCCTTCAAGCGTTGCCAAGTCTTGGGGGTGCTACTTGCTGTTTAAGTGTAATCAGGAAAACAACTTTAGATGGAGATGATCGAGCACATGGAGGGAGTCTCCAAGTGTCATCCTCGAGCATAGCGATCTGGGTTCTTGTCGGTATCTGTGCTCCTGTTCATCCCAAGCACGGGAAATGGGTGGTTCCTCAGGCTGGCCCCTTGATACATGTATCCAGTGTTATACCGCGAAAAACCGAGAGTAGTCTGCCGGTGTGCTGGAACGCGTCTGGCCATCTCGCTCTTTCCTATTCCAGATTCTGAATTTCATCTGGGCAGTAAATCTTGTTGCTGCCCTGAGCAAGCACCCGGCCACCCACCATCCCACTCAACCACCCACTTCTTTTCCCAACTTAGTCTTTTCCCTGCTCTCCTTCACATATAAAAATCCATCAAACCCTTCTTCCTGACTTTCTTCTCCCAACTTTGTCGCTCGTTCAGCTGCACACACTTGTCTCAAGATCAACACCGTCAACCCACGATCTTTCGATATTGAGCCATCACATCTCTGGTAAGTTCTCTGCCTCCTGTTTCCTTATTGCGGCGATATATTTGCCCATTCTCAAATCCTCCTGCCCGCGATGTGTGCAAGGTGTCGAGGCGCGTCCGCGATTCCCTCGGCCCAAGTGCCGGTCCCCCAGGTCCCTCGACCAGAATCTTGCCACTCTCCCACCCGTTTCCCATTTCCCATCTCCCAGACCATACAGGCACGCCTGACCGCGCGCCTGCTGTGAATCTGGCTTGCCAAATTACCGATTCCCAAATCCAAAACAGTCTCTCTCCCCCTCCCCACCCAACTCACAACTTTCTTCTCACTCCTCCCCACCTCCGACCCTCCAGTTTTGTACCACTTCCCCCTCACAGCTATCTGCTTGTGTCAATCTCTTTTAACACTCGGCCTCACAGATTTGTTCAACATCTGAGCAAGCCATCATGATGAAGTTCACAAAGACCAAGGCCTCGGCCAAAGACGACAAGCCTGTCGGCGACAGCGTGCCTGTCAGCGATAACGCGCCCGTCAACAACAATGTGTCTGTCAACGACCACGCGTCTGTTCACGGCCGCGACTCAGTCGGCGATGGCGACTCTGACCATGTTTCGGTCCGCGACGCTGCCACGGACGCCCAGCGTGATTACCACGAGCGCCAGGAGGCTCTCTCCATGCCCCATGAGTGTACGGAGCACACCTTCACCCGCCAGCAGAGATCTTTCTACATCTTCCTGTTGGCCCTCGTTGTTGTCGCTACTTTTACTCTAGTCATTGTCAGCACTGTCAAGTGTAAGTCTTTCCCATGCATCTCTCGCTTTGAATACCTGCCTGACCTTACCTGGTACTAACATGACTTCCCATGTAGTGACCAATACCATTGGAGCCCTTGCTCATAATGTCGAGGGCCTGGCTCACGGACAGACCATTGCCACGGTGATTCCCCGCGGTCTCGCTGCCGATGTCGGTACTTCGTCTCTGCCTACTCCATCTGCGGCCTTCAGCACCAGTTCTGCCGACATTTACTCTGTTCTGCCGCCGTACAGTTCAGCTTCCAGCGTTGCCGACATCTACTCTGACCCACCGCCGTATAGTTCAAGCGATGAGTAAGTGTCTCTCACAACCAAAACCTATCCGCTGCTGGGATCATACTAACAATTGTCTTCCAGCTCCGCCACTGAGTGCCTCAACTCGACCATGACGACGACCGCCATGGAGTCTCATGTCATCCGCACTAGCTCTGTCTCTGTCACTGCCACCGAGACCGTGGTTGCCACCAAGATTGGTGCTACCTCGGCTTTGGAGGACTGTGCCCCGATCGCAACTGTGACCGTCACCGAGTACTACAGCTTCAGTGGTCCCAATACCTACTTTTCGGATGTCAGCGACGGCGCCTCGGAGCTTGCACCGTCTGGTATCTCCTTTGTCAGCGGCAGCTTGACCGACTTCCCGCCGTTCCCTTCCACGGCAGTTCCCACCTTCGACACCACTCCTGCGCGGTCTCCTCTGTCCACTTTGTCGGATGTCACCTACCCGCCATTTCCTCCAACAACCATCCCCACCGTTGACCACACCCCCGGGCGTCTCGCTCTGTCGGAGTCCCCCTGCCCGGCATACACCTTCACCTCGGTCACCACCGCGCAGGAGTCGTCCACCATGGAAGTCGACCCTATCTCGGCCAACGCAACCTCCTCGGTTAGCACGGCTGTTGGCACCGGTGCTGTCGGCACCGGCGCCTCGGGCTCGGGCTCGTGGGCCACCTACCTGTCGAGCAACGGCACGTACGTGCTGCCGACCGCGACGCCCCTCCCGTCTGTGAGCACAGCGGGCGCCGACTCTCACACGACCAAGATGACGCAGAATAGCGGTGGCAGCAGCGTCTTCTACTGCGTCGTCATGTCGATCATGGTGTCGTTCGTTGCTAGCCTCATCTAAAGGATCATTGCCGACCATATCACCTGGGGCAGTCTTTTTCCTTCCAGGCACACGGCATCACGTCGGGTGTGAGGAACCAAGAGGAAGATTTGACGGCAAAGGGTTGATGAAAGGTCATCTAGTAATCTTGATGGGTGCTTGGGATGAGTCGATAGGTTGTCTTTGTTTTTGAGGCGGCCGGTGTTGTTGCCTTTGGGATGCCGGCTGGGGTTACTGGTAATGGGTCTCATGATGAAACTGAGAAAGGGAATCTGTCTGCGCGTCTGGTTGCTATCTCGCTCTGTGTGTTTTGTAGTCGGATGGGTGATTTTTCTTTCCTCTTGGAGGTGGGGTAATTAATGGGCTTCTTTTTGTGGAAATGAGTTAGGTGACGAACATAATCGCGACGGTTCGCTACTTCAATTGGGATGTACTTTGGTTCTCTCGTGGCCTACTCTCATCTCCTGGTATAGCCAGGATGAGGTCATGGTAATCAACCAAGATAACTTCTTTACCACTCTGAACATTGGCTGCGAGGCTGGCCGAGTCCTGGGTCCCGAGTCCCGAGTCCCGAGCCCCGAGCCCCGAGTTGCAAATGGGATTTAAATATCGTGGACCGCTTCTGTGCTTGAGACTCTGGCATCGCGCCGCCGACGGGTTTTGCTGCCCGGGCGTGAAAGGCTTCTCGTTCTATTGGGTTCCCTTGGGGCCGCCCTCATATGTAAACGCGATGGTGGTGATGGTGTTTTTGTACACGCTCGCTCCTGTGCTTTTCCCGTGGACTTTCGGCACCCCCTTTCGGCCTTAAAATGCAGACACACTTTATTTACTCGGGCAATTAACTAATACAACACGCTGCCTTATAGGTTGAGGCATCCCACACTGCTAATCCTTTTCTAAACCTAATCGTAATCATGTTGCCCCCATCAAGTTCAGCCCGCAAAACTCCTAGCAATACCATACGGTAGCAAGATAGCCTCCCCTCCAGGGACAAGAACGCCTGGGGAAAAAAAAAATACAAAGTCTCAAAACTAGCACGCTTTGGCGCTGGGGGTATACCAAGATTCCAGTCCTCCCTTTTTCCATTCCCGCACACCCTCGCTCAATGCCCCTGCGCCGTCTGTCTCAGCTTCCACCCATCCTTGATCCCCTTGGCCGCTCCCAGCAGGTCCTGCTCCGAGACGGCATCGCGAATACTCTGCATCACGCTATTCACCGTAGAGATGTGATTCGCCTCATTCTTGTCGTCGCGGAACCGGTACAGCCGCCAGCGGCCCTGGTCGTCGAGGCAGCACTCGACGACACGATCCTGCAGGGGGTCGCCGAGCACCTTGACGCGCTCCCACTCGTCATCGGCAAGGTACAGCGGGTCGCGGAACAACTGATACCCCGGCTCGCCCTTGTCATTGCCGGTGAAGATCAACAGCCGCGCCTCGGGCTTGCTGTCGTAGTCGATAAAGGGCTCCGTCTGGCCCTCAGCGCGCTCTTCGGCGGTTGGGTCGACCAGAGGGAAGTTGAAGTGCACGCGGAAGTCGATCGTATTGTCGTGGGGTGCTTTCCACTTGAGAATGTGCTGGTCGGTGCCGAATTGGTACGGGCTCGTGCGGCAGGTGAAGATGAGGCCGTCATTCTGGTGCTTGAGGCTCGGCAGCACTTCGCGGAACATCATCTCGATGCCGTACGAGTACTGCATCTCCTTCATCTCGATCTGGAAGGCCTGGAACTTGAGCTCGCCCGGGTACTCCTGAAACAGGCGCTGATATGGTTTCATGACGAGTTCGCGGAAGTAGCCCAATCGTTTGTCTAGCGGTTTGGACAGCAGGTCGGCTTTGCCGTCGAGCGCGAGCAGGTCGAAGACGAGAAACTTCGGCTCCTTGGTTCCGCTCGGCATCGTGTCCATGACCAGCTCCCCGTCAATCAGCGTGTCGGTGTGGAAGGCCTCGGGGTTCCCCTGGAGCGGGAAGTGTAGGTTGCGCTGGTGAATCCACCAGTAGTCGTTCTTGCGGTCGATCAGATAGGCCACCTCGGACCCGTCATGATTGGCGGTCAAATAGAGGAGGTAGCGGATGCCATCTGACTTTTCGCAAACGTAGTAGCTGGCGCAGTTTGCGGTTAGCATGGGCGCGCAAACACGCAATCCGAAGGGGAAAAACGCCGTAAAATTACTCACTCTTCCTTCCGTAACTCTTCGAGATGCCGCCGGCCGAAGCTCACGGGTTGCGCGCCCGGAAAATTGTACTGGCCGCGATTGAGAAGCCTCGCGACCTCCTCCCGCAGAGACCTCAGTAGCGGCATTTCGGCTTTTAGGCCGGGCACGGTGATGTCCACGATGGGGCGTGCGTTTGGGTCCATGGTTGCGGCTGTCCGGTTGGATTTGGGGGCGTACCTTACGGTCAATGGTGGCGAGTTGAAGTTCTGTCGCGACGGTTTTGTAGCTTCCTCGCTGGTCGATCTTATCGATAGGCCACCAGCGGCCAGGGGTAGCAAGGGGGCGTCCAGGTATTCCCTGCCGTGCCTAGCGTATCCACTCTTGGCAGATCGTTGTAACCTGACATTCACACTTTACCCTTGCTGTTTGTTAACGCGCGACCTGAGGGCTGCGAAGATAATAAAAAGATGCCCTCTTGACCAACGATAATGACTTCAGGTATTTCTGATCTCATCCCTACATACTAGGGATGGCCTTTTTTATACTACCTTTTCGGGACTTGGGTTGAATGTAACGCGCGAACGAACTAGGGCTGGAGTGTAAAAGGTTTAACAAAAAGACCTCGATATTTAAAACTGATCCCTCTTTGTCTCCTATGAGCTCCTTCTTGAGAACAACCGAGAGGAAAAGTGCCTCAGGAATACTGAAAATACGTCTTTGAAATGTGATAAACGTGTTAAGGCTCAACAAACCTTGAGCCGAATGCCGGCCGGAGACCTCCACGCGCAGAGTCCATCCGTGATCGCGAGCACGGGGCAAAATTCATGGAATGTTTTCAGTCACCCGGACTACAAGAACAGTTCTCAACAACGTTCGATCGATTACTACATAAAATCTCCGAGTGTAGTACCATAATACCGCTTTAGGCAAAATTTTCTTTAGTGGCACGGACGCTGCACATACAGCCTTGCAAGTTCCCCCCCATAATGTGTTGTTCGGGGAATATGTCACGGTTGGTGAGAGGTCATTCAAACAGTGATATATACATATTCAGACCTAAACGTGCCTCGCCCGCATAGTTCATCTGCAGGCTTAGCGACAAACAGCGTTCGGCTGCAAATTGATACATTCTCTACTACATAATTGTTTTCCCCATTTGCGAACCCTTTCAAGTTCCAAACTTGGCGCTCTAGTTTGTATTATGAGGGTCGCACTGGTTATGAGGATCTTGGGTTGAGAAAGACAACGCTCTCTCAGGGTATCGGGTGTTTGGTTCGTCCCGGCTCAACCCCAACCCCAACCCCAACCTAAAGCAAAAGTCATGTACCAATTCCTCCAGCCAGACCCTCTAGAGGTTCTCTACTCAGTGCCCATTCCCCAGCACCTACAATGCACCTCGAGTCTCTGAACGGACTGCTCCTAGGACGTCTTCTTACCAACCCCTGAAAGCCAATGCACCACTGATACTCCTCTCATCTTGGAAGCTAAGAAATGGCGGGGTATTAGGCTGGCATCTACGACTCGTCGATCTTGTCCACCTCAGCCCTCGCCTCCTCCCATGTCTCCTTGTTTTTCGTGGCCCACTCGATCTGACTCTTGGCATATGCAAGCTGTGACTAAATGTTAGCACCAAAACCCACCGTGGGTATCAAACTAAAATTTAGAGCAAAATGAAACTTACCATATACCGCTTCAGATCATCCTCTTTCTCGCGCTGAAAGCGCTTCAAATCCTTCAACACACTTGCGCTTGCATCTTTGACATCCTGCGCCGACGCTATCTGCGCCTGCTCCAGCTGCTCAATCGACTCTCTCGTTTTGCTGATGGTGTCGCGGCGGGTCCTCTCTGGATCTACATCCACGACACCTTGCACGGCATGCCGGATTGGCCCAAAGATCTTGTTCGTGATCGAGTTGCCGCTCGGCGCTTTTCTGTGGGTCGGGCTCCCGCCACCTGCTGCCCGCTCCGGCGCACCGATTTTAGCGGATGGCGCTGATGAGAAGTCCCCGTGGGTGGGTGGGAAGTCCGAGTCAATCGATGCCGTGTCCTCGCCGCTTCCATCCCTGCGGTGCTGTTCCGGCGTCTCTCTTACGCTCGTCGACCGCCGCGGCGGCTGGATCTGCTGGCTGCTGCTTAGGTACTGATCAAGTCTCCTGGTTTCAGCTTCACTTCGCTCCAAATCCTCCAATAGAGCCCGCTTCTTTTGTAGCTCATCCGTCGTCATGTCTTGCTGCACACGCTTGAGGACTCTGTAGCGAAGCACATTCCGGACAACGCCGGCGAATTGTGCATTCTCCCGCATCGGCTCTGCAAAGCTGGCACCCAAAGAGCTGGAAAGTTCTTCCGTAGCAATGTAGGATGAATCAGCGGCTTGGCCGACCCTCTCAATCGCCGGTGAAAGTGAAGGAGCGGGTTCTGAGAGCGCAAAAGCGTTGTATCGCGCACCTAGTTCCGAGAGATCGTGACCCAGAGACGATAGGTGGCTCAGGGTTCTTCTGTTTACTTTCTCCATGGGGCCCGCGAGGAGTGATTCTAGATCTCTGATAGATGTCTCAAAGGCTGAAAAGTAGGCATCGAGCTCCTGCTCGTCAAGAGAAGCAGACTCTGGGGGGAATCGGCCGAAGACCTGGGCCCCTGACCCTCCAGTCTCGACTCTCGGCGCTGTGCCAGATCCTGTCTTCAGCCGCGCTGAATTGGCTGGGATTGGGAGATAGAGGTGTCCAGGGGTCGGGTTAGCCGTGTCTAGCGGGGGTGCTCTCATTATTGACTTGGGTATCGAAGAGACTGGGTGTGAGTGCAGGACCTCGTTCTACAAATGGTTAGTCATCATCTCCGCCCTTCTACGTGTTTTGTAGCATACCCAACTAGAATTCGGATCCAGAAACCTCCACCAAACCCCGTCTGTCCGCACTTGCTCCATACGGCGGCAGCGGTTCAAAAAGACAGCTAACATGCGCTTGCGCAGGTCGATGATCTGTTGGTCCTGCTTCGCATTGGTCGGATTGGCAGCATAGTCGGCCATGGAATGCTTTTCGGGTATCGGGGGAATTACAAGAGTGGGATGTAGTCTTGTCAGTGCCTCACGAAGGGATGCGAATTCAGAGTACCGTCTGCGCACGATAAGCTCCTACAACACAGTTAGCCAGCCAGGCTGCTCGATCCATCGGTTGCTAGACATTACCCCGGTCTTGATGGTGTAGACAATGTATCTTCCGCCGCTCTCTGAGCTTTTCCCCGCGTCTATGATCAAGATGGGCAGCTCAGGATTCTCGTAGAGCATCTGCTCAACACGGCTGTCATAGCCACCTGGCTTGCGCCGGGGGATAAGCTCGCCGTGGGCGTGCGCATCGGCTTCCTCGTCTGTCTCGTCATCACTAAACTCCCTGGCGTTGGCAGGCGGTGCCTCATCGCTTGTGGTGGAGGGTGTATGGGGCGCATCGTAACGGGGGTCTACCATATCCCGTTCATCATCAGTATTTGTAGGAGAATCCAGGGGAATATCCTCCATGCCCGCCAGATCAAACATCTTGACGGCTGTGTAAAGCTCACGGAGAAATAACGGCGTAGTTAGGGCAGGAACTCACAGTCGCGAGAGATGGGGGAGGATGGGTTGGCGGAGGATGCGAATGAGTCTCGGCGCTCGAATGTTTCCCCATAGGGGTTATTATCTTCATCGTTCCACATGATGCCCAGCTTTGTCCACCGACAGAACGAGGGATGAATGGCAGTGAAAGCTGTGCGCTGGTCGCTGGTCGCAAAAAGCCGGCCTCGCAGGTGTCGGCGACGGAGGGCAGTGTGCGCGGGGGTGGGGTTGTGAGACGGCCGGGCTTGCAGCAATGACACTCCTTGTTTCCACGTCTCTAGTGAGCAATCTAGGGCTCTTCAAAGACGGACCTGCGCATCGGCTTGCTTTGTCGTGGGAACAAGCTGGCAGTTTGCTGTGGAGGTTGTCGGCTGCTGTCAGGTAGCCGCCTCTGTTGTGCGAGGTTCAGGTTCGTGGACTGTGGACAGGCCGGAGCTTGTACAGTGATGCGCACTGCCAGAATGACGACGCCAGTGGCGCTGGATCTTACGTAAGTGCCTCTTCCCCACGATTGCCCACAGCAACCGTTATCGCTATATGCGATAGCACAGCTAGCCGTGCTGTTTTCATCTCAACATCATCTCAACATCATCTCAATCATATTCCAAACAGCAAGATGGGTATTCTCCCTTGGAAAATATTGCGCAAAAATCCCATCTTCGCAACAAAGTACCGTACGTTGGTCTTGATTGATTTTGGAGAGCCTGTCCTCAGCTCCAATCAATGCTAGAGAGGTATAGCTGTTCCACCAAAACCATCCCCGGACAAATGAAATGATACTGTGGGGTCTGGGCCCCTGACCACAGCGAGAGACAATCCTGCAAGGCACAGCGATATTCAGGAACAAACGCAGGTAATAACTAATGGTCACACAAAGTCAGCCATCATGTTGGTTCAACTTCCCAGTTCCCACTCCATGGCTGCCCTCCGTGTGCTCAGCTTAGAATTTCTCGTTTTGAAGCACACATTTGCGGCCGATACTTTCAAGACACAGATCTCAAACTACTCTTTTTGTCACCAAGTTTCTGTCTGCAAACTACATCTTCTACAGAAAGGATTCTAATTCGAACACGATCTCTGGGTCCGAAATTTCCGGAGTCAGGCCCGGCAGCTGAGTGGTTGGGAGCCATAATCCCGACTCGATCTCTCAGACATGGAGCTCCGCATGAGAGGGTACGAGACATGCAAGGCGCGAGCTATTAGGGAAAAAGACTATAGAAAGCCCAAACGTATCCCGTGGTAATCTCTGTTTAGTCAAACCGAGTCGCCGACAAGACCAAACTGCATCAGACTGGCTGGACTCTTTTTGCCTTCTCCATGCCCGCTAGCACTGTGCCATTCTTGTGCTTCTGGCCAGTAGCATATATCCGAGCCATGTTAAAATCGATAACCATCACCCTCCCCACCTCCTCATTCCAGGTAAGATTTGTCTTTTTGAGGTCATAATATTCGATACCCAGTTGGGTAAGCGCCTTGACCGCCATATCCGTCTTGACTTGTGGGTCGATGCCAGCCGGTAATATGCACGCGTCCAGCGTCGAGCCGGCCCACGATAGAAACATCATAGAGTGGACAAGGGCAAGGCTGCGCAGGGGGTACGGGTGGACAAGGTTGATATTGCCTAGGTGGATGGGGATAAAGGTGCCCTGGAGGTCCCTGCAGTGGGAATAGATACACGCCTCCTCTTCGAGCGTATTGGCATCTACCGCCTGGACTCCCTTGGCGACAAAGGTATATCCATACCTCGAGGTCGTGATCTTGAACAAGACACCCGTCGCGCCAAACATGCCATATTTATCCAGGCATTCACAGCCCTGGTCGAGATCATAGGCGAGCTGGTCCCGGACAAGCAGGCATATATTGGGGGCCGAGACGGGATGGTGGGACCGGCGGCCCTGCCTACCATGTATGGGTGTGTTGGGGCAGGCGGGATCGAGAGTGCCTTGTCGGCAGAGGCTGAGCAGGCAAGCTTGCGTGCAGAATGGTGCCGAGTTACTACCAGAAGCACGTGTCCCACGGGAGGATGCTGCTGTGTCAGATGCAGAGGTGGCGGCCGATGGTGGTGGGCCCTCCTCCTTCTGCTTGGCCATGGTATCTTGTGGTCCTGCTGTTGAACCGGCATTGTCGTCATCGTCGTCGTCATTATCATCATCACATTGGTGGTAGTTGATAGCCGGTGTGTCACCGTGACAAGAGGGAGTCGGGGGGGGAGGTGGCCGAGGGAGTGATAGGGCACCTCCAGTAAAGCCAGGAAATTGTAGATCACCAGCCATTTTGTTGGACTTGGGCGGCCACCGAGGAAGGGTCTGCTTGGCATTTAGGATCCACTGAGCAGGCAGAACCTTGGCCTTAAGGGCAAGAAGGACCAATGTTGCTAGCTGGGCGACAAATGTTTGCTGGGCTTTTTGGGTGTTACCAAAGTCATGGACAAGATAGGCAAGTAAGATGTCAGGAGTATCATAAGGGATGGTCAGGAAGACTATACAGTCCCCTGATGAGACATATCCATATGCCAGACCACTGATGATCATATAATGATACGCCTGGCATAGAACCTTGGCTACCATTTTATGACGGCTATCCCTAACACGCGGACCTAAGCCCTGCTGCTGTATCTCATCCGGCTCGGTGTCTGAGCGTCTAGCACAATCCATGAAGAGTGTCTCGGGAAATACCTTGCCGCCTAGCACATGCCGGAAGCTCGTCCCCTTTGCCTTGTAGGCCATCTTATACTCGCCGACTAAGGTGGTCGTTTCAATCTTATTCTGGCCTTCGCCGATCTTACGGATCCCCCACCGGTCAGGGGCCAGCCCGGTGATGCGGTCGGGGGGCCTCTTCTTCGATGACGGCTCGTCCTCACTATCCTGAGTCACCTTGGGATGAAGGCCGTAGGCGTTGTTCTGGAATCTGAACCGGATACCCTGGAAGGAAGGGCATATCCTCGTAAACCTGTTTACGACACGCGCGGCCGGCTTCTCGGCAGCCGTACCGATATATGATCGGATATCCTGCTCGTCTTTTCTCGATTCCTCTGAGAGATCGCTTTCGATACTCTCTACTGCGTGTAGGGATGGGAACAGGCGCGTGTCTCCAAAGGTCTTGGTAAAGGCGTCGAATTGCTTGTCGTGAAGTGTAGGAAAGGCGGTCCATTGACGTAGGGCACGGGGGTAGACCTTTCCGTAAACATCTGTGACGGCCCCGCTTGACCGCTTGCTTGGGTCGCTTTCGATGTCCAGGGTCGGGACGATGATAGTCCGTATGTTGTGCAGGTACTCGAGGAAGGTTGACTTCTGTACTTGTTCCTGTAACTTCTTCAGCTCCGCGCGGAGCCGATGAATCTCCACATCGCGCTCGTCGTCTATCATAGCGTGGTGCGGTTGTGAGGGGGTTGTGGTGATGACGGTTATGGTTTTGGGGAGGCCTGGGGCGCGGCGAAAACGCATACACACATGTGCCGAAACACGTGCCGACATACATGCGCTGCGAGAGCGCGAGCACGGGCAGTGGTGCCAAGGCGCCAGCCAGAGCACTTGAAGGCTTGCACAGCAGCGGCCCACTTGATCAACGCAACAGCACACATGCAACTCTCTCGATTGTGCCTTTTCTGGTTGGTACAAGTAACTCGGGCACGTGCCCGCTGCCTTCCAACCTTCAGCCTCATCAACCGTCCTGGCCTGGTCGTCAAAAAATCGCCAAAGCCTCGTCCATCCCAAGAGAGAGGCTGACGCGACTTTCAACACCACACCAAACTCCAACCCAACCCCAAAATCGGCATTTCTGCGCGCATCTTCGTCGCACCACCACCACAACAAAGATGCGCCGCTAGTGATTTCTATTGCAGAAATACGCTCTATCTAGCTCTTGGAAAGGCGGCTTCCCCTTCTCGATTCGCGACCACTTTCCTTTCTTTCTTGAGTACGACCGCGACTCTTTGCCATCTCATTACGAACTCGCCAAACTTGCCAAACTGCGTGGCGGCGCCCACCTATTCACGCCACCCCGGCCTCGCTCACCATGAGCTCTCAACTCAACGGCGCCCCCACCGGCGTCACAGGCAGTTCGGCCAATGGTGCACTCAATCATTTGCCCAAGAGCAAGCGCTTTTCCGACATTCCTTCAACCATCGACATTCCCGTGCAAGACCAAGACGACGAGGCGGTCGAAATTGACCTTGAGGTCCTGGCCGATGACCCCACCGAGCTCTGCACGCTCTTCGAGCAGGAACGTGCCGCCCGAACATATTGGATGACGGTCGCATTGGCCTATGCGAAGCAGCGGAACATCGACTTTGCCATCGAGATTCTCATTCGAGGCGCCAACGCCATGCAGGTTAACAACCCGAGAGAGAAGCTGAGCATCGTCAGCTGTTTGTGCTGGATGTATTTGTGGAAGAGCAGGGAGGCCCCCAGAGTAGCCTCCGAGGGCGTACTCGTCTCCGAGGCCCGGACAAAGGAATACTATCTCCAGCTTGCCACACAGAGTCTGAACGAAGCATCGCGCATCAACCCCGCCTTCCCACCGCTGTTTCTGGCTCGTGGTGTTCTCTACCTTCTAAGAGCATCGCTTCAGGCGCCCTCAAAATCTCCCGGCGCATCCGACACCGACAAGGCCGAGCTGTTGCGCTCCGCCCTCAAGTCATTTGACGATGCCATCAGAGTTTCCCAGGGCAAGAACATGCTGGCAGTCATGGGCAAGGCCCGCGCGCTGTTCTCCCTCGGAAAGTACCCCGAGGCTTTGTCTGGCTATCAGGAGGTCTTGACTAAGATGCCAGATCTCGTTGACCCAGATCCGCGAATTGGGATTGGCTGCTGCTTTTGGCAACTTGGTTTCAAGGATGATGCTAAGGTTGCCTGGGAGCGCTGTCTTGAAATCACGCGAGACTCTAAATATGCCAATATTCTCCTTGGCCTCTATTATCTCGACGCGAGCGGTCATGTCCCAACTAATAGCCCCGATTTTTTGAGGTTGTACAAAAAGGCCATGACTGAATACACCCAAAAGTCCTTCAAACTCCACAAGGACCTCCCCCTTACTTGTGCTACGTTTGCCAACTTTTTCCTTTCCCGGAAGCAGTTCTCCACCGTCGACACCCTGGCCCACAAGGCCATTCAGTACACAGACGTCAACGCGATTGCAAGTGACGGATGGTACCTTCTCGCTCGGAAAGAGCACTATGCTGGCGACGTGGAGCATGCCAGCGACTATTACCGTCGCGCGGACGATGCGAGAGGCGGCGCTGAGCGTGGTTTTCTACCAGCAAAGTTTGGCGCAGCCCAGTTGTCAGTTCTGAAAAATGATCTCGGAGAGGCTAAACTCCGACTGGAGAAGATGATCCAGCACTCAAAGGTTTACGAGGCTATGATTCTGCTTGGTACTTTGTACGCGGAGGAGGTGTTCGCTAATCAGCATGCGGCCGTCAGAGAGGACAAGAGCGCGGAGGAGAAGAAGGCCCAGAGCTTATTGGAGAATGTCCGCTCCGCCTGGAAGGACCCCAAAAAGAACCTCGCACCGGATGCTGCCGTGTTGCTAAACCTCGCTCGCCTCTACGAGAACGAGCACCCAGAAAAATCGCTTCAGTGTCTCAAGCAAGTTGAGCAACTAGAGCTCGATCAAGTTCCGCAGTCGGAACGCCCTACGGATACAGAAGACGAAGCCGCTGTCCGTGCCACTCTCCGCAAGTTCCTTCCGCCACAGCTTCTCAACAACATGGGTTGCTTTTATTACCAAGATGACAAGCACGAGCTTGCCAGCGAGATGTTCGAGGCCGCTCTCAGCGCCTGTATGCGCATTGGAGAGAGTGACCAAGACCTTGACACAGATGCTCTTGTCACCACAATCAGTTTCAACCTTGGACGGAGCTACGAGTCTCGGGGTATGACGGATAAGGCTGTTGAGGTCTACGAGGGCTTGTTGAAGCGCCACGATGACTATACAGATGCGCGCACGAGGTTGGCGTATATCAAGTTGCGCAAGTTTCCCAGCAAGGAGGGTCCGGATGCTGTGGCCAAGCTTTATCAGGAAAATTCGTCCGATCTGGAAGTTCGGGCCCTATATGGCTGGTTCCTGGGCAAAGTGAGCACGAAGAAGAGGCCGGCAAATATTGCCGAAGACCCCGAGCAGCGGCACTACAAGCACACTCTACAGAACTATGACAAGCATGATCGATATGCTCTTGTGGGAATGGGCAACATGCTTCTGCTCTCTGCTCGAGAGATGCGGCGAGAGACCGAGCAGGACAAGCAGAAACGGAGCCTGGCGTATGGCCGAGCTGTCGAATTTTTTGACAAGGCACTCCAACTTGACGGGAAAAATGCGTATGCGGCTCAGGGTATCGCGATTGCCTTGATCGAGGACAAAAAGGATTACAAGGAGGCCATCAAGATCTTGATCCAGATTCGTGACACGGTCAAGGATGCTCACGTCTACGTCAATCTCGGCCATATCTATGCCGAGCTGAAGCAGTTCACCAAGGCTATTGAGAGTTACGAAATCGCGCTCTCCAAAGAAGGGAAGGCAAATGATCCCAATATCCTCTCGTGCCTCGGCCGGACATGGCTCAACAAGGGACGCGCCGAGCGCACCGACCGCGACCCTGGCGCTCAACTCAAACTAGATGCATACAGGGCAGCGTTGGACTATGCAAAGAAGGTTTGTCTTCCATACCAATGACGATGTTTGTTTTCAGAGCATGAACTCACCCAGTCCCAGGCCCTCGCCGTCGCAGACCAGGTGCACTTCAAGTTCAATGTTGCCTTCATGCAGATCCAGCTCGCCATGGCCATCAACGCGCTGCCCGAAAGCCAGCGCACGTCGGCAGAGCTTCAAGAAGCTGCCGACGGCCTTGAGCAAGCCATCACGGCGCTCGATGAGATTGCTGCCTCACCCCACCCCCCGTACCCGAAGCACGACATTGAACAGCGTGCCAACATGGCGCGCAACACGCAGCGCCGGCAGCTCGAGCGCGCCCTGGCCAGCCAGCGCGAGTACGAAGAGAAGAACAAGGAGAAGCACGCGGCCGCCCGCGAGCGCGCCGAGCAAGCCAAACGCGAAAAGGCCGCCGCGCTCGCTAAGCAGCAAGAAGCCGAGCGTGAACGCCAAGAGAAGATCCGCAAGGAACGCGAGGAGATCGCCGCGCGCGACCGCGCCCTCGCCGAAGCGCGCGAGGCGCAAGAGCGCGCCCATCTGGAGGCTGAGATGACGACGGACAGCGAGACAGGCGAGAAGACGAAGCGCGCAGCCAAGAAGCGGGGCGGGCACAAGCGCACCGGCAGCGGCGAGCCCAAAGCGGCATCGTCTCAGAAGGGCGGCGGTCGCCTCGCCGCTGCGCGTCGCAAGAAGGCCCGCCGTGATCGCGATAGCGACGGCGATGACTCGGGTCTGGACGACGAAGAGGACGCCGGCGAGCGCCGCCCCCCGCCCAAGAAGAAGCAGCGGCTGACGAGCCGCAAAGAGTCGGCCAAGTTCAAGTCAGCCGAGATCGTGGTGGACAGCGATGAGGAGGATGACTTGGACAAGGCGGACCGTGCGATTGAGCGGGGTGGACGCCACGCCTCGACGCCTGCATCGGAGGGACTCCGAGGGGGTGATGGCGATGATCGGATGGATGTCGATGAGGATGTGGGCGGCGGTCGTGATGATGATGACGACGAAGATGATGGCGGCGCTGCCCGGCGGACGCAGAGCAAGCGATCTCGGCGCGGTAGGATCGTGGAGGAGAGCGACGAGGAGGAGGCGGGTGGTGTTGCGGATACGAGTATGGCGGATCCGGATGGCGATGATGAGGAGTAGATGGGAGTAAAATGATTTTGAGATTGTAAAATGTATTATTCTACCGAGTCCGTCGATCGGAATGGCATGGGACGGCGTAGATGGCGATATAAACCAAATTCATTGGGATTATACCCCTTTTCAAAATATTATGAATTTCCTCGAAGTGAACTTTGTTGTGGCGTATCTATGAAAAACATGTTTTGCCATTTATTCCCTTCTAGTCAACTCCATCGAATCCAGCTTTCTGGAATTCACGTAAAAGAGTTTTAACACCCCCAAATGCTATACCAGTCTGAACCCAAGCCAAACGAATGCTGTGCCCGTTCCGTCCGCCCATTCCGAACTTGAGCCCACCATATAGAGAAAATGACTTGCCCTCCCATCCGTCCTCCAAAATAACCCAGCCAAGGCTCCTCCCAAGGGAAAACAAGTATACCAACCATGCTATGAACCTTCGCAAACGCTACCAGAAATCAAGACGTCATCTCCTCCGCCAAAAGCCCCCGTAGAGCTGCCCAATCATCCCACCCCTCGCCCCTAAT
This sequence comes from Lasiosphaeria hispida, assembly GCA_033439745.1. Lineage (NCBI taxonomy): Eukaryota > Fungi > Ascomycota > Sordariomycetes > Sordariales > Lasiosphaeriaceae > Lasiosphaeria > Lasiosphaeria hispida. The sequence goes on from JAUIQD010000003.1 coordinate 4,655,473, forward strand.
ATTCCGCAGCTCGAACCGCCGCAGCAAGACTAGATCTGCCTCGGCCACAATATCATCAACGGCCCCGCCGTCGTCTCTGTTGTGAGGCCCTGTCAGCCCGAGCACCTCCTGCAGACAGTGCTGGAAGATGGCTCGGGGGTAACGGTCGCCGGGAGCGTAGCGGCCTTCGTTCTCGTCGCCGATCTGAGACAGCAGATTCCCCAGCACGCAAAGAAAGATGAGCACCGGTTTGAGCGGCTCGGGGCTAGTCCGGCCGTCACTTGGACCTGGTGGTGCTTTTCCTTCTCCTTGGTGGTTTGCGCCTGCATTTTTCGAGTCTCTTTTTAGGAGTGGATCGAGGAATGGGTTTTCGTCGTGGTCTTCTTCCTTGGTTTCCCCGTCGTAGCTTTCGCCCCTGTGACTCCCCACCCCGTCCCCCATAGTAGCAAGAATATCACGTAAATGAACCCGAAGCAGACTCAGCAAGACGGCATAGCCGCCCAAATTCCGGGGCCAATCAGGAAGTAGCTCCTTAAGATACAGCAGGGCAGCCACACGCAGCGCAGGTTCGGCCGGCCCTCCAAGCCCCAGCGGTCCATTCGGAATGATAGGCACATCGTGTCGTAGCCGGTGATTTATCACATAGTTCTCCGTGGTACGCGCGGCAGTGCCATCGCTCTCGCCTCCGGAGATGCCTTGGCCGCCACTGGAATATGGATTGTCTGTGGCGCGTGGCGAAGCCGCCGCCGCCACCACTGGTTGGGCACGTAGCGGGCCTGGCCGCGTAACCAGCGCGTGCGTTACTGCCAGCCACTCCTCGGTGAAGGCGTGAGGGTCGAACTTCACGGTCCCCGAGGATGTCCTCGCCAGCCGGACGGCCGAGGTAAACGCCGATAGACAGCACATCGATGTAATGACGCCCGGATCAATCTGTAAGGGTACTAGAATAGCGGAAATAGCAGACGTATCATGGTTGCGGACATCGTCGGGTACGATGTTAGTGACGGGGCCGTAACGTCGAGTGAAGGGGAGGTAAGGACTGGAGGCAAGGGATACCGCCCCTTTGAGGTCGGCTCTGTGGGCATATGTGGTGAGCTAATGTGACATTTATGGCTTGTTTCCTTCCAGGGGCCAACGGAGGATTCAGGGGCTGACTCACTTGTGCATCTTGGCAAGCAACCACGGCTGCAGCACGCCACCTCCGCCGCTTACGTCTAGAACCTTTTGCAGGCCTCTCATATGCATATGCCAGTGGTCGAGGCGGCCGACATAGCACTTGTATGGGGAAAACAATCGTCAGCCATGCACGATCAACACCAAAACGCGCCCTGGGGGGTACTCACGCCCATCGAAGCCAACGTCGCAATACAGTGAAGAGTGACCGCATCAGCACTTTGTTTTTGGTCCAGCTTCCGGTTGAGGATCGCGCATATTTTAGAAATATGATAAGCGAATCCCTTCGGGTTCGTCTCCGAGTTGATAACCGCTTCCGTGATAGTCCCGCACATCAACACACAGTGGAGAGCGGCGATGTCCTTGACTGTCATGTAGTGGAAGTCGTCACCCCTCGCTGGGTTGTACGTCAATATGTCCTCGTACGGGTAAATCCTGCGTGGAATATGCATGAAATAGCGGTGGAAAAGCTTCCAATCATCCTCAGACAGCTGAGCCTGGGGCTCGTTTGTCGGCCAAGTTGGAAGGTAAGTCGTGGGATTGTCGGTCCTAGACTCTGGCTGGAAGGTGTCCTGGTTTTTGAAGGGCAACGGGGCATGGAAGGAGCCCTCACCCGGTGACGATGCGTATGACGATGCCCGGGAAGATCGCCGTGACAGTGAAGCCGATGGCGTTGATGAGTGTTGGTCCTTCTGCGTTATCCTCCTCCGTGGCTTCTTCCCTTGGCCCCCTTCTGTGATGAAAATAGTGTCCGGTCGCTCAGAGTCCTGCCTCTGAGCTTTGGCCGTTCCTTGACGACCATCGCTATCTTTTCCAACAAACTTAAGCTGGCGTTGGTGGGGCGGTCTCGATGGATCGGGCGTTGCTGATGGTCCAGCCTCAGGTTCGGAAGTCTGTGGGCATGAGTTCACGAATGATAGACCATTAAACTTTTGTCTGGAAACCTGGAGTCCTCGCCGTGTGTTGACTAGTTTACCGTCCTTGACAGTGGCGTTAAAGTGATCCATCTTTGGAAGAGAAATCGAGGTGCAGAGTCCTGGAGTCGCCAGGCTTTGTAATAGATAAAAAAAGGGGAGGGATATCAGTAAACATAACCCGATTACGGCAGCAGTGCCGACAGCGGGGGATCCTAGACACCACCGGTAAGAAGGGTACCTGTACCGGTCATTGAGTTGCTGGGCTTGCTGAGCTGTTCACTTCATAAAGTCGACCTGTTCCTGTGCCTGCATCCTTGGCCATTGAGAGCTTGAGCTCCGGTGAGCCCTGAGATGGTAGTAGCCAACCTCTGGCGAGCTTTCGCTTGTACACCGCCCGAGAGGGCTGCAGGGAGTGTGGCAGTTATCAATGGTATGGTCAGGGTTTTAGTTTTGAGATGTCAAGAGGGCTAGCTATACTTGGTAATATTGCCGAATATGGCAACACTTGGGGCGTATATTTGTATACGTGATCCCGGTGGTCAAGCCAGCGCCTGTCTTGTCAGAAATTACCCAATAAAGCCGGGAGCTCCAGGGTCCAATGAGCAAGAATTGTAAGCTGTTAGCTAGGGTCCCCATGAGAAATTGAACGATAGAACTGCGGCGTCATTGCGGAGCTGGCATCGTACCAAGATAGAGTATGCAGGCATCAGGGAGGGAAGGTTAAAACGGCGTAGGTGGCTTGTCTAGAGCAGGCAGGCCTCGTGGTTAGGAAGCTGAAGACATGGCAGCTGGCATCGTGCAGCTTGGGACGATTGGGATGGCTGTGATGACGAGAGGCCATCACCGGCTTCCGAAGTGGGTAGCTAACTCCGATAATAGCAGGGGTTGACCATTCCCTTGGAGATCGTACAGGGTTCCTTGAGCGGTTGTTCTGGGGAAAGATCCATGAGCTGCTGCGGCTCTCCCTGCGGAAAACACTCCGCACAAGCCACATGCCGCGATATTCCATCTGCGCTGGCCAAGCCCGTGGCCAGGTTTCAACGCAGGAATAGGACGGCACGCGGTAATGCCCTCCCTCCATCGCAGAATCCAGTAGTTACCGAAGCTGCGGATCTCACGTCAGCAGCTTAGATGTGGTAAGCGTTCGTTAACAGCCATCGAATACGGAAGGCATTCAATCTCATGCACAAGGACGTTTCTGGCAATGTTCACGGCTGTCAGCTTGTCTTAGCGTGATATCAGACTGCCGATTAGCACACTTACGCAAGTAAATATCTTGCTTGTGCTTCCATCACGAGGCGGCATCAGCCTCCGCTATGGGAGCCCAGGGACTAGTGCCATCTTCCTACGCATCAAGCGCTCTGTAATCTTGCCAGTGCTGCCGTGAGCTTGTCCCCTCGCTCGTAAAAAACTTCTCCCTTCATCAACACTCTGGCTGTCCTTTGAAGCTCAGCGGATATGATATGCCCACCCCTCACAGTTGTCCCAACTTCCAGCCTACCGCTGGGATGGCTGATGACAACGACGTCTCCCTTCCCATGACCCGCAGCGAGTTCGTGGGGTACAGTTCCTCGTATCCGAGCGGCCGCACCAAGGCACAAAGCTAATGTCAGCGGCACGGCTTTGTGCGCTTGACCCATCGACATCGCCAGACATTTGATATCGATCCCAGGACTCAGCCGCGCGTGTGATGGAGGGAATACCATGACGATCTTGGGGACGCTCTCCGTCCTGGGGTCCAGGCCCATCGTGGCTGCGCCAGCCTGCCGTATCTGCTCGAGTCGTATCTTGAGCGCTGGGTCAGCCTCGATAGCAGGGGGGTCGAGCGACGACAAGTTCTGAATGCCAAGGTCGGATGCCCGAACGAACACGCCCGGGTTGGACACATCGACCAGTGACGCTTGGACAGCACTACCGTCCGGCAATGTGAGTGTGTTGACAGGGCTCCCAGTGGGGAAAACACGACCCGTCTTTGCTCCACCAGGGTCCAAAAAGCTCATGATAATTTTTGATTGCCTCCCAGGCACCCCGCCCATCTCATAGTCCCCATCGGGACAGTACCGGGGTGGGTCACCAGCAACCCTGAACCGCGAGTGCATTACCTTGCAGGTATTCGTGTTGAACACGCGAACAAGAGCGGTCTGGAAGCCGTTACTGGGGTCTAGCTCTATCTTTGGTGACGTAACGAGACCTTCATCAAGGCTAACGGGACCAATGATAGATGACATATTCCCACAGTTACCGGCCATGTCAAGACCGCCATCCTTGATGCCGACCTGCACAAAGGTGAACTCGACATCCGCGTCGAGGCGTGACGTGGGCGACAAGACGCAAATTTTAGATGTGGATGAGATACCCGAGCCCATGCCGTTCAGCTGGCGGCCGTACGGGTCAGGAGACCCCATAGCAGCAGGAAGAGCGGTATGCCACAGGTCCATCGGAGGCAGATGATGGCGGAGGATGATGAGGCCATTGGACGTTCCTCCACGGGCAAATATGGCAGGAAAGCTCAGCCGCATGACTCGTCCCATAGCCTCTTTGTTCGCGCCTATCTTCCCTTTCGGCCCGGTGGCGGAGGAGTGGCGACGCTCCAGCAGCAGACGACGACACGGTCCGAGATGGCGACAGCAGACACGAGCGAGCATGTTGGTCAGGGTCTTGGAGGCTTACATCGAACCGGTCAAAGAAGTGATCAATCAAGCGGCCGGAAAAAAGCGCACCAGATCTTTGGGGCGGGTGCGTTGCGGAGGCGGGCGCTGACGGATGTTGCCGACGTGGTGCGGGAGTTTGTCACTGTTGGGTGTTGAGGTGGACGACGGGAGTGGACACCAACGACGGCTAGAGGCGAGACAACTAGCTTACAGCGAGCCGGATCCAACCGCAGTTGTGTGGCGGCCCTGAGTGGTGCCATTGGTGTACAGATTGCGGCAACTCTGGCCTTGACCGCAACTGTACCCCAAATACGAGTATCTTCGCGATGTCAAATCATAAGGGTGCACAGATGTGTGGTATTGGATGCATTTCACGTTCCTTTCCAGTGGGGCAGGCGAAAATCGGATGACTGCTCGAGCAAAACCTGCCACTGGCAACCGTGACACAGAATTTCAACCAGAAGCTGAACGTGCCTTCCAGGTTCGGTCCGTTTGGAATCAAGAAGGTTCCTCTGGCAAGAGCTGAGGGGTAGTAGTCCAGCGTTCGTTTTTTTGCTGTCAAGTGAGGTGTGACTAAGGTAAACTAGGTACATTGCAAGTATCAAGAAACAAGGCCGAGCATATTGTACCCTTCCGCTGAGAGTCACCCCTTTCGAACCCTAGAAAGGCGGCGAGTGCGCCGTCAGAAGTACACAATGCTTCCAGTAGGAATTTTCATGCGGTTTCTGTTTCGAAGGGGCTGCCAGATGCCGTCCTTGGGCCTGGCTGGTTATGAGGCGGGAGTGAATCAACACACCCTCTCTTAGATTTTGTCCGGAATGGGAAAGGACTAACGCCCCATCATCTCCTGAGCCCCTACGATCCCGAAAACTGGCCTCCCTTGTGTGCTAGGCAGCAAACTGGGGACTCGATAATCACCGGTATTAACCAGTAATCAAAAATTGGTTACGAGATCCTGAGACCCAATAAGCCCCCCCCCCCCAGCCTGCAATCACCTTGGAAATCGCGTCAGGGGGACTTCCCCTGTATAGCCAATACCCATACTCTGAGCGTACCCTTCGCGAAAAGTTGCCACATGTCTTGTCAGCAAATTCTGCCAGATTGCTTCGCAAGAATCGAATAGGCTCACCTCCAGGAACAAGTGCGGCAGCTTACATGACAAGCGTAATCAGACGTAGATTTTCGTCCGTCGGATCAACGAGCTTCTGCCAGAAGTCGACAACTGCTGTCAAGCCCTCCCTGAGATCCCCATTGACACCGTAGAATTCGAGGCCTAACAGGTTCCAAACTCCCGAAACGCCAGCCGACGACTAGCACTCTACGACATGAGGCTCCCTTTTTCACGGAGAATAATCCGCGTTATCTCGAGACTCTGACTGCCCAGGGTCCGTGCTTAGTCTTCATCCCGGAAGAAGTGACAAACCCACAGTCCCATACCCAGATCTAGCGAGTCGTAGTTGACCTTCAGCTAGCCCTCGCGGCTCATGAGCTGGCGGTAGTCAGAAATCTCATCGATAAGGACCCCTGATGGTGGTTCGTAGAGAAGCCCGGCGACCCGCTCGAGAAGCCGATAGATAATGAATCCTGTTGCGGTATCAAGGTGGCCCTCAGATGGCACAAGCACCGTTTTCATGTCGGTGGATATCTTCCAGACCATTCGAAGCCCATCAGCCCCTTCTCTGTGCTTGACAAAATGGGGATGGATTGTCTTGGCAAGCTCGGCTCCGAGCTGGTTGTACACCTTTTCGCACGTTGCCAGAGCTAGCCGGTTTAGTGCGAACATCCACAACGTGAGGCAATGGCGATACTGCCCAACACCATCACCACCGTGGGCATCCATCTTGCCGATCCGGAGACCGCCCTTCAGGGGCTCGTCATCCGTCGCACCTGGAAGTCTAGCTGAACCATCACGGGTACTTCTCAATACATCGTGGACTGCACTAACAAGTCGCTTCACGAGTATCAGATAGATGGGTGATGATTTTTCTTTGGAGAGGGTAATGAAGTTGATAACGTCAAATGCGTCGGCCCAAAGATACCAACCTCGATGACCTCCGGCTCCAGGCTTATCGAGCGGGACCCAGGTGCGTGCAGCATCTTCAGAGATACCCTCGAGAGGTCCATAAACGGGGCGAGTTGCTTCTTTGACGCGCTGTATGTTGATTGCAGAAGCCATTGCACTTGAGATGTACCGGGTATGCTTGAGAAACATCAATGTCAGCTATGGTTTGTTTGGTTCAGCAGTCGTATGTTCGTCTTCGAGGCAAATCTTCTGAGGGCGGTCCAGATTGTCGCCAATCAAGAGACTCCTGCATTTGGCAAGAACGTCATGATTACACTGGCCCACACAGGCCTTATTGATACGGAAGAATGAAAGAATACCCAACAATCGTTCAACTTAGGACCATGGCATAATCTGCTGAGTTCTGCGCGAGCCGCCACGACTGTCGATGCTCCCTTCAGCACCCCGTTAGGATTGAAGTTGGCTTTGAAGCGGGCGGTGCATGGTGAGGTTTTAGCTATCCCGCGAACGGTCAACCCATTATCATGAGACGAAACAAGGAGCTTCCTGCGTGAGAGCCAAAGCAGTGACGTGATGCTAACATTTCGAGAAGCTTGGACCTGCAGGCTTAGCTAACCTCGGGTGACTTGGCTGGGTACGTGGTGCTAGCCTGATTTAGACAGAGTAAGGCCCAGCGCACCTGACCCCAGCGCTGATTGGTCGCCTGAATCAAGGTAGCCAACAGCAGGTGGGCAACTACCCCGCGCTTGCTCTGTGAATCTTCGAGCTCTTTCTGGGGGATGCGGGATGATGTCTTGAAGGCTCTCACACCTGCTCGCTCCATCGTGCCATTTCCTTGCCAGCCATTTCGGGCACCAAAAAAACGGAGCTGTACTCCTTCCTCCCCACCGTACGATCATAATAAATTCGGCATCTGTCTTCCACAGTGGCATGCTCTCTCCTGCATCTCAAGTAGGAACATTTTGCCCTGCAATAAGATACCCAACTGCAACTAGCAGGCACGCCGAATAATTCGAAGCCTGACGTCACAGAGCTTCTTCCAACACTAATTCCTCTTACTGCAACCACAACCCGTACCTGTACCACGAAACACCAAACTTTGTGCGTTGAAAGCGCAAACTAAAACTCGAGATGAATTCCAAAATGGAGTTTACCGACCGGGCTAAGAAATCCTTAGAGGATGCCATGGCCCTGGCCGAGCAGTATGCGCACTCGCAGCTGCTGCCCGTCCACCTGGCAGTCGCCCTCCTCGATCCCCTCCCCGACCTCAGCAAAGACCAACAGAACCCGCCGCCGGGGACGACGAGCTCTCTCATGCGACAAGTTATTGAACGCGCCCACGGCGACCCCCAGCTGTTCGACCGCGCCCTCAAGAAGACCCTAGTCCGCCTGCCTAGCCAAGATCCCCCTCCGGACCAGGTTTCGATGGCGCCTTCGTTCAACAACGTGCTCCGCAAGGCGATGGAGTTGCAGAAGGTACAGAAAGACACCTTCATTGCTGTTGACCACCTCATCACAGCACTGTCTGAGGACACCTCCATCCAGGCCGCGCTGAGGGAGGCCAATATTCCCAAGCCGAAACTGATCCAAGATGCCATCACAACTATTCGGGGCACAAAGCGTGTCGACTCACGAAATGCCGATACCGAGTCAGAGAACGAGAACCTCGCCAAATTCACCATCGACATGACGTCCATGGCAAGAGAGGGCAAGATCGACCCCGTCATTGGTCGTGAGGAGGAGATTCGACGCGTCATTCGCATCCTCTCGCGACGAACAAAAAACAATCCGGTGCTCATTGGTGAGCCAGGTGTTGGAAAGACAACGGTGGTGGAGGGCCTTGCCCAGCGAATTGTCAATGCCGACGTGCCCGACAATCTTGCAGCCTGCAAACTTCTTTCCCTCGACGTCGGTGCGCTGGTGGCAGGCAGCAAGTACAGAGGAGAATTCGAGGAGCGGATGAAGGGAGTCTTGAAAGAGATTACGGAGTCTAAGGAAATGATCGTGCTCTTCGTCGACGAGATCCATTTGCTTATGGGCGCCGGCTCATCTGGAGAGGGAGGTATGGACGCCGCCAACTTACTGAAGCCGATGCTCGCTCGAGGACAGCTTCACTGTATTGGCGCCACGACTTTGGCCGAGTACCGCAAGTACATTGAGAAGGATGCCGCATTCGAGCGTCGTTTCCAGCAAGTCATTGTCAAAGAGCCGACAATCCCTGAGACCGTCTCGATTCTTCGTGGCTTGAAGGAGAAATACGAAGTTCATCACGGTGTGAACATTGCCGACAGCGCCATCGTGGCTGCTGCGAACTTGGCAGCCCGGTACCTGACACAGCGAAGATTGCCCGATTCGGCTGTTGACTTGATAGACGAGGCTGCCGCCGCAGTCCGCGTCGCCCGCGAATCTCAGCCAGAGATTATCGACTCCCTGGAGCGCAAGCTGCGCCAGCTGAAAATCGAAATTCACGCCCTGACGCGCGAAAAGGACGACGCATCCAAGGCACGGCTCGCTCAGGCTAAGCAGGACGCCCAGAACGTTGAGGAAGAGTTGAGACCACTCCGCGAGAAGTACGAGAGGGAGAAACAGCGCGGCAAGGATATCCAGGAGGCCAAGCTGAAGTTGGAAGCTCTCAAAGTCAAAGCCGATGAGGCCAGCAGAATGGGAGACCATGGCAAGGCTGCAGACCTGCAGTACTATGCTATCCCTGAGCAGGAGCAAGTCATCAAGAAGCTCGAGCGGGATAAGGCGGCAGCCGACGCCGCACTCAACGCAACTGGCGGCGACTCCGGTGGCTCGATGGTCACTGACGTTGTTGGGCCCGACCAAATCAACGAAATCGTGGCTCGATGGACCGGCATCCCTGTGACTCGACTCAGGACATCGGAGAAAGAGAAGCTCCTTCGCATGGAGCAAGCTCTTGGAAAGATTGTTATTGGTCAAAAGGAGGCAGTGCAATCTGTTTCCAACGCCATCAGACTGCAGCGTTCTGGCCTTGCAAACCCTAACCAACCGCCAAGCTTCCTGTTCTGTGGTCCATCGGGAACTGGTAAGACGCTGCTCACCAAGGCTTTGGCGGAGTTCTTGTTCGATGACGCAAAGGCCATGATTCGCTTCGACATGTCGGAGTACCAAGAGCGACACTCGCTCAGTCGCATGATCGGCGCCCCGCCTGGATATGTTGGACACGATGCTGGTGGACAGTTGACCGAGGCTCTCCGCCGCAAGCCCTTCTCAATCCTCTTGTTTGACGAAGTCGAGAAGGCGGCAAAGGAAGTCCTCACGGTTCTTCTTCAGCTGATGGATGACGGCCGCATCACTGATGGCCAAGGCCGTATTGTGGACGCCAAGAACTGCATTGTCGTCATGACATCGAACCTCGGCGCCGATTTCCTTGCCCGCCCCACCGGAAGGGACGGTAAGATTGACCCTACCACTCGGGAGCTTGTCATGGGCGCCCTCCGCAACTACTTCCTTCCCGAGTTCCTCAACCGCATCAACTCGATTGTCATCTTCAATCGTCTCACTAGGAAGGAGATTCGCAGGATTGTCGACCTCCGTATTTCCGAGATTCAGAAGCGACTGTACGACAATGACCGCAATGTCACGATCAGAGTTTCGGAAGAAGCCAAGGACAAGCTAGGAGCTGCCGGGTACTCGCCGGCATATGGCGCCAGACCTTTGCAGCGGCTGCTGGAGAAGGAGGTCCTCAACCGAATGGCCATCTTGATTCTCCGCGGAAACATCCGCGATGGCGAGGTGGCTCGCGTCGAGGTCATCGGTGGAAAGGTCGCAGTTCTTTCCAACCACCCCGATGTGGGAGGCAATGACGATGAAGACATGATGATTGACGAGGAGGATGAGGCAGTGGAGGAGATTGCACCCGACGACTCGATGGATGAGGACATCTATAATTCGTAAGCACATGTGGTTATGCCGCGTGCTTCTGCTGCGTGATTTACTATCACGGGTTGTACCCATCTAACAACCAGTAGTGTTCAGTGATGAGACATTATGACGAGATGGATTATGGAAAGGATGGTTTTTCTTCTTCGCAACCATGGGAAAAGGAGCCGGGTCATGGATTTTGTTGTTTCCGGAGTATACCATTATGAGTAGAGGTTTTAGTCTAGACTTCTAGAAATAGCCCAACTGCCCTAGGATCGTAAAATGAAAATGTATTGTACGATAATACCACCTTGACTGAATGTGCCACTGATGGTGGGAAGAGAAATGAAAATGCAGTTGCTGAGAAGCAAGCGGACGAGGGTAAGTTGACGATTTAGGATTGGGGAAAGAATATAACGGGGTTCGATAACCCCACAATTCGTAGCCAATGAAGACCTGCAATTGAGTGCTCGTAAAAAAATGTTCAGAGCATTAGGAAGCTAGGCACCGCAACGCAGCCAAACCCCAAAGAAAACACCGCCCTCCCACCAAAACCGACACGCTCTGCATCAGGGCAAGGGGGAGCGACGGCAGCAGCTCACGAAAAACCAGACGGCTCCGGCAGCGAGTACCCAGGATAAGCACGAAGTCGACGGCAACGAGCTCGAACACACGGCGCGGCGCGGCCTCTAGCAGCAGCCATCTCTCATCATGAACTCGCTACAGCACGCAATCGCAGGCGCGACGCCGGCGACGTGTCGCCAGCTAGCGATGGCGGGTGCGTCCAAGGTGTCGGTCACGAGGATGATCGGGGTGCGACAGGCGCACGTCGTGCGGAGGACGGCCATGCGCGGTGGTGAGCCCGACCTCGCCATCGAGGCTGGGTATACCGGCGAGAAGAAGCCGATGCCGGTGCGCATCCGGAGACCGAATGTTAAGAAGCCGGCGGTCGACGAAGAGGGGAGAGTCCACGGGCACTTTCCGGAGCATGGCACCAAGATTTGGATTCATAATCACATCTACGACGGGCATGTCATGTTGGGGTTTCATCGGGTGATAGATGTAGGTTTTCTTCCTTTCTTCGCCCGGGTGGGTGTCGGGCATAGGGTGTTAATATGGTGAACAGTCGAATAAAGGATATCGCCAGATGCCGTACACGGGCAAGAAGAACGTGCCAGCTAAGCTCCGCAAGGACTACTGGCGGCCTATGGCTGTTATCGAGTTCCCCGACGGTGGCCTCGGCGAGGTCGGCCGCTCCGTTTACCAGAAACTGCGCGAGTTCAAGAAGCGCCACGAGCTCGAGTGGGGCCGCGAGAACGAGGAGGAGGAATACCGCCTGCTGAACATGTCACGCCGCGAGCGTGGCAAGGTCCTCAATGACCAGCGCGCCAATGTCATTGCAGACATGGCAGCTGTGCTAGGCGGCATCGGCAAGGGCAATAAGATGTGGATGGTCGACTGGGACCATCTTCAGGACAAGGAGGTCATGATTCACAAGCCTGGTACCAGGTTGACGTTGCCGTTGAAAGAGGATCAGCAGCTGACGGATATGCTCAAGTTGAAGTTTGGAATAAGCGTCATGGAGGGCGGTGGCAAGAAGTTTGTGGACTGGCAGGCCATCAAGGATATGGATGTTAAGGTGAAGAAAACCACGGTCACCGAGGAGATAATTCCGGAGACCGAGGAGGAAAAGGCCAAATGGGCCGCCAAGTGTGTCACAGCTGCTGCCCAGGGTACGCAGATGAGGCCCAAGAAGATCAGGATCAACAAGAACTACACCCACGAGATGGAGAAGATCGAGCAGTGGAAGGCGTTGCACAAGGCCAAGATCTACTGGGCCGAGGAGCAGGCCCGGTTCAACGCGAAGGAGTGGCCGGAAAATGTCGAGCACGTCCTGGGCATCCCGAAGCTGGGAGAGAAGTGGCCCGAGGCTGCTCTGGATTCGGTACCTGCGGAGGAACTGGTTGCCCCGGAACTGCTGGCTGAGCCAGTCCCGGAGGCGGCCACCGAGGCCAAGGCTTAGGAGACGAAAATGTTGGGTCTGCATAACTAAGCACTTGGGAAACGGGAGATGTAGAACTAGTAGAGGCTGTCCCTCGAGATACATGTACTTCTACTGTATTAACTGTATATCACTACAAACTATCCAGTACCCAAGACAAAGGTGAGCTGTCATCTCTCGTACAGGCCTTGGCACACGCTTTTTGAGACGCCTGGGTAATCAAAACTTGATGGCAAACGACTTGAGATACTCGTAGTCGGGGATGTTTGCGTTCACGCAATCCCTAATGACCTTTTGTGCTTCCTCTCCAAACTTTTGGCGCCACTGCTCGTCTTCCTCTTCCACTGTGGGGATTTTCTGTTTTCTTTGTCAGTCGCAATGATTCGACAGCAGGTTAGTTAGTTAGGCATCCAACAAAAACATACCGCAGCATGCGCCCTCGGCTTCAACGATGTGCTCCCGATAGCATCATCATGGAACCCATTCCACTTCTCAAACGACCTGACCGCAAGCTCCTGGCTCTCCTCGTCGTCCCACCGCAGCATCGCCGGCGAGTAATCGATCCCCACCTCGGCACAATACGCCCTGATCACCTCGTCCGGCTTGTCCAGCAGGTCATCCGCATCAATGATGGTGATGCTGACGCCGCCCTCCCCGCTTTGGTGATTTGCCTCCTCGCCCTCAGCGCTCCCCGCGGCCCGCCGCGGCCCCACGATGCCCTCGCTCCGCAGAAAGTCAAAGAGCCGCCGCAGCTCGCCGTAGCCCGCCTCGGACGGCAGGAAGTAGTAGAAGCCCGTCACCTTGTCGAGCGGCGGGACCGTGCAGCGGTAGTAGGACGGCACGGCGCGGCGCGGGTGCCGGATCAGGAATGTGAAGTGGAACTGGCAGAGGATGGGAGTTGGGATGACGGTGGGGTTGGGGGTGGTGGTGTCGCCCGGGGTGTTGGCGAGGGAGGGCGCGATGTGGGCGGGCTTCCCGTTGGACGGGAAGAGGTAGTAGATTATGTCTTTGATGAAGACGCGTTTGTCCTGGTGGGTGTTAGTGAGTTCGTTTTGTTGGCGGGTTCTGTTCTGAGTTTTCGGCTCGGTGAAAAAGGCTAGGCGGCGACCTCCTGGGGATCGCGGCGACCCCTGGGCCCTTATTTGAAGTATTCACGCACTCACGCCGGTACCACAGAAAACGAAGCTAACCCATTCTCGACAAGTAAAAGGTGCGTTTTTTCACGGGGGAGAGGTTATAAGAGGGTTTGGGGGGGGCATACCGTCTTTGCAATCTCCTCCTGGAGGGTATCTACGACAGTCTTGTACGTGGCATGAGAGAATCCGCTTTTCTCACGGGTCTCCTTATCGTCCACGAACCTCTCGCTGAGAAGTTCAGGCCCGTAATAGAACGCATCTCCGAATGGCTCGTGGATGCAGTTTAATATATCTCGCCTCGTCATAAACACCTGGAGCTATATATCAGCAACGCTCGTCGACTCGCAACCATCACGAGACAACTTTTCAGTACTCACGCGTTCAAATGCCGTAGAGCCTGCTCAAGGAGTTAGCCATGTATTTTCCTGTGAGATACCTGGTGTTTTGAGTCTTTCAAAAGTCCTTACAAGCTCTGGGGTGAGTGGCAACGAAGATGGGCTTGATCGACATGTTTGCGTTGGATCCAGATAAGACGGTGGTAATGCAAGTGACGATTGCGGGTACAGAGATTAAAATATGAGATTGAATATCAATGGCAACGATTTAAGTCCCTAGATTAAGAAATCCACAAGATGCTGCAAAAGCCATCCAGCCTAAAGTTCCACTCCCACAACCTAATAAATAGGAAACCTTGACCCAAACCGGGGGCGACACCGAGCCACCGATGTTCGTCTCGGTGTTTACACCTACCCGCACACGTTCTCACACATCCCCACCGAATTATTCGCCGCATCGGCCTCCCAATGCGGGTTGGCCAGCTCCTAGATATTGGAACTCAACCCGGTTCACGGCGCGGGATGGGGGGAGGTGCCCACGTTTCCCGTCGGCAAGCTGAAGACGGCGAAAAACCAAGGCAGACGTCAAAAATCACAACGTCATACGCCTGCTAGGCCATCCCGTTCAGGCAACGTCTGGGCCAACCCAATGGTCCCGTGGGTGGTCCCTGGTTCTGTCATGATCCTTGCTTATCGACAAGCACTTGACAGGCGCTGCGGGGGTTGCACTCGAATATTTCCTGTGTAGCACATGCAATTGGAAGAATCGCCACGGACATGTTCCACCTGTTGCCGGGCAGCGCATTGAAGATGCATCATATGCATCAAATGCAAGGAAGGAATGGTGGGAACTGGGATCCGTGCCGTGCTTGGCCCCCTCGTGGCCCGCCCCGGCCGAATGCGGAGTGAAGACCGGGGACGCCGACAACCGTTGACAACACAAAATGCCAGGTCTCTCTAGTAGTATCGATTAGGAGTATTATTTCAAGGCAGGCCTAAATTTCCACTTTACCTGGCAGATCCATTTGGCTCATCAGCAGGACCTCCCATCACCTATCAACCTTTATTCCCCCCAGGTCACTGGCTGCGCAGCTGATGAGGTTTCATTACTGCTCACTACTTCCTCACTATTGATTATTTAATTATTATGGAGGTAGTATCACCGCCAACTCACTGCCTCTTCTTCTCCTTTTTGGCCTCTTTTGTGAGCACCCTCCCATGACCAGCCTTTCTATACACCCCTAACAACTTCCAAACAACCCACGCAAAGCCCAACAGCACAGTGACCGCAGTCCCAACATTAACCCATTCCATCCTATTTAAGTCCAATACAGGCACCTTCACCGTACTCACCAACCTCTCCCCCCCTTGAGCACGAGGCTCAACATGCCAAAACACTGTCCTCGGCCCAAACAGCCCATCGTAACCGAGGTTGACGCGCTCAAACGGGTTGTTGGGGAACTTCGTCCCTTCCTCAGCGGTGCAGGCCCAGAAGACAGCTGGATGGGGTACCTGGACGCCTGCGTAACCGCCGTGGGCGGGCGAGAGGTAGCGGAGGTGGAGCGGGATCTCGGCTGTCCATGGCTGGGGGCTCTTGGACGGGGGCGCGAGTTCGACAAGCACGGCGGAGCCCCACGGCTTCATGACGTACGCGGGCGCTTCGAGGTCCACTGGCTGGGAGATGAAGCGGAGGGCGGTGAGGTTTTTGGAGGCGAGGAAGAGATCGTCCGAGAATTGGTATTTGTCGGCGAAGATTGTGTTGGGTAGGATGAGATATGCGTGTGGTGAGCAGTAGGTGGAGGTGGAGGGAGGCTTGCTTGATTCGAGCCGGATTTGTAGGGTCGGGTGGAGGCCGGTCGGGGTTAGGAATGTGGCAGAGAAACCGGACTCGGCGTCCCGGTGTCGCGAGGCAAAGGCAAACATGGTTGCCGAGGGCTTCGCGTCTTGGCCGAGCACGGTGAGAAGGCCAGCTATGCCAAGCTCGTGATCCTTCATTGTTGGAGGTTTCTCAGCAGATAGCACGCCTACTTCTGTCCGCACGCGCGGTCGAGACATCGCACGCACAGGCTGGCTTTGATATGGCCATAGTGCGGTAATCTTGAGAGCATGAGAGATGGTGTCGTACGAGACATCTAGAGAGCTCGCCCCAGTCAAGCCATCTAACCTGGCGGCACAAGACGAGTCTGACGCCGGACATAGCTGGCCCTTGGCATAGCGGATGAAATGAGATAGGCTCCCAAGCGGCTGGTAGTACTGTGACGCAGTTGCATGAGAGAAGCGGTCCACCGGAAGCGATGTGAAAGACTCCTTGATGATGTTAGTTTAAGATACGCGACTTGGGAGGCAATTGGGAAACTAACGGCAGGAGTTGAACAAGTGATACTACCGAATACGTCTTGAAGGGTTGAGCAAAGCTTGTGTCTAAGTGAATGTAGGATTAGAAGCTGGCTACTAGAATCCTTAGCCAAGGATGCTTACGACGCAACATCGGTCCCTTGGCCAGGCGTGTAAAAGAGGTGGAAGCCAGGGGGCAGACGGGCTAGCAGAGGGCTGACTGTCTCATAGGCGACAGGGCTGACCCATCTGATGTGCAATTCATGGGATGCCTTCAACAGCGTGTGGAGTTCACTAGGAAGCTCATCCAAGCTAAATGTCAGCTTGTCCTCACGCACTGCTCGCACGTTGGGGCCGTTGAGGTCTCGGCCCGAAACGGTGAGGGCTGAAGGTTCGAGGGAGTCACCCAGCTTCTGGATGAAAGTGATTCGTTCGCGCATAATGTATCGATGAAGCTTGTCACCAAAGTAACAATGGGGAAGCTGGGAAGGGGTTGTCACGGAAGAGAGTCAACCAGATGACGACGAATAGTACCAGCTGTTGCACACAGCTGTCCAGCGCAGCTCAGAGCTGTTGCCAGGTGGTCTTGGCAGCCGCCGGTTCCTGTTCCTGGGACGTGGGTCCTGTGTGCGGCCTCAGCGCCCTGCAGCTGGCGCAGCTGGCAGACCTGTAGAGCCAATCGGGTGCAGCGAAAACCCCGCTGGACACTTCATGGTGGTGCCTTCCGAATACTTCACCGCGGGGAGGGGCGCTAATCCCGATTTGGTGACCGGGAGCTTCTGCTCAGCCGCCTTGCTGGCTGGATGAAGGGAAAGAGCGAGGCATTGAGATGCAGCGGATTATTCATGATGGCGTGCCATCTCTCTTTCCTCCTGCACTCTCGAGCACTTGCAGCCAGAGCGCCTGTCTCTCTTTCAATTACAACATTGTGAGATCGTGAGATGCAGACATCGATCGCGTCGCGCCCGCTGTGTCGCTGATTGATATCACCCGACTGACTGAAGATCGGAACCGGAACGGCAGCCGGGCATCATGGAGACCCCGTCGTTCATGACAATCCGGTCCCGCCGGCCCGGCGACGGTAGCAGCCTGAGCAGCGCCGACTCTACTGTATGTCTCTTACCCTACCTACCTCATCTTCAGTATAAAAAAATGGCTCATAAATGATAGTATGGCTCTGCGAGCGAGGCCTCACCGTCGGCTACCCACGACATTAGCCGTGTAAGCTATCATGTAAAGCATCTAGAGAGTTTCGCCCAAGCGCTCGAGGATGTACGTCACGCCTCCGTTTTCTTCTTCTTTCTTCCTCGTATCTCTCTAACGTGCATTCCTTGTACAGTCCGCGAGCAGGGCATTCCCCAACCGCGGTCGCTCGTCCCAAAGGTACACAAAGGTACAGGCACTGATGCTTCATTGGAAATGTGACGACTTATTTGTCCTGCCCGAGCTTGAAGACCTCGAAAAGTGCCTGCGTGAGTACTACAGCTATGAGACAGACATCTTTGCCATTCCGTCCGAGAATGCCCATCTTGAGCTGATGCTCAAGATCGGTGACATGGTCAAGAACCACGAGTCCGAAGACACCCTTTTTGTTGTCTACTACGGTGGCCACGCCAGAATAGATGAGTCAAGACAAAGCACATGGTGCGCAACCCGCCATCCAAATTCACCCTGGCTGCAGTGGTCCGCCATCCAAACCCTCTTGGAAAGGTCTCCGTCAGATGTCTTGATTCTTCTCGACTGCTGTGCCGGAGCCGCGAGCGCCACCTTCCCCACTGGCCAGAGCATCACTGAAGCCATCTCAGCATCGAGTTGGGATGCCATCGCGCCCGATCCGGGCCGATACTCTTTTACCAATGCCCTTATCGAAGTGTTGCAAGAGTGGAGGCTAAGGACATTTTCGGCCGCTATGCTTCACGCTGAAGTCCTCGCCCGGCTCAAGCATCCGCGGCCCATCCTCATAAACGGGAAGCATTTTGAAGCCAGATCCACACCCGTGCACTTCATGATGACGTCCAACCACCGGGCGCCCAGCATCGAGATTGGCCGCATCGTTCCAGAGAACCGGCTACCCCCTTCTCCGCCTCAGGAGTTGCCCTACCGCCACCATACCGCTGGCCCTCAAGCCATTTCGGCTCGGGATCATGCTCTTCCTCAGGGTGCTTTGATCCCAAGCACACCTGAGCCGAATGAGAATCAGCCCCACGTCATGATCTCTCTAGCTCTGGAAGATGACCAACGTTTGGATATCAACGCTTGGGAGCAGTGGCTAGGGAATTTCCCAGCCCTCGCCAAGTATGTCAAGGTCCAGGGTGTGTTCAAAAGCCACTCGACCTTGCTTTTACTATCGCTGCCAGTCATGGTCTGGGACCTTCTCCCAGACGATCCAGCCTGTGCCTTTATCGCCTTCATCCGGTCAAACAACTTGCTTCGGGTTCAGGATACCGGTCCAACACCAACAAATTCGGGGGCTTCTGTTGCAAATCGAGAAAAGACTCGCGATGACACGGCATCATTCATGTCTGGAACAACCATCAGCCCTCCCGAAGAGTCTACCACTGCCGGTCATGGAGCCGGCCCATCCCGGCCGCGTTTCAACCGGAACCTTTCTTTTATGACTGAAAGCGATGCCTGGGGTACTCCCCGTCCCAGTGTTTCGAGCGCTTCTCACGCAGACTACAACCGACTCGGATCATTCGTGCCGGCATACAGTCCCGGATCTGGGTTCCAGCCCTCGCCGACTACTTCCGTTAGTCCCGCGAGAAATGTAGCTTCTAATACGTCTTTGAAAATACTCCAGCGGCAACAAGCTGTTTCGCCGACTACTAATTCAGGCTCTTCCGACATCGAAAAGTCGCCTGGCGAAACCATTTCGAGGACCATGATCCCCAACCAATCTCGAATATCCAGGAAGACGGATTTCGCTTCCGATGACGTCCCAGAAGGCCCACAGCTCTCCAAACATGTTGTCAAACGCCTCGAACAATACTTTCAGCAGGATTCAGACCCAAGCACAGGCTTAACAGAGTACCGTGCCTCTCATCTCGGTGTAGAACCCTCGGATGTTCACGTAAGTTTTGCGATGTGTCTTCGGTGATGTGATATGACGCTGACAAGTACAGCTTTGGTTTCACCATCGGCGAGAGCAGGCTCGGATGACATACAATCTTCAGAGCCTTAGACTTGCCGAACCAGTTCCCGAGATCAAGGATAGCGCTCGGATGATTCTACCTGGTCATCTCAACACCCTTCTTGAGATTTACCCCTCGAAGAGTATCCTGATTGTTGATTTGCGGTCGCCGATAGACTTTGAAAGGACACATCTTCATGAGGCCATTAACTTGCGGGCCCCCCTGAGTTTTGTCCAGAATACGTCACTAGAGATGATCGAAGACACCTTTATGGACGACGAGAGCCGACGGAGTTTCAACCATTGGTCTCAGTACAGGTGCGTCGTCTTTTACGACCGGGTGGTAGAGTTCGACTGGGAATGCCCGGTAGCCGATGCCTTGTACGATAAGTTTAGAAGGAAAGGCTGGCCGGGGCAATGCTTCATTTTGAAGGGCCACTACCGGGAGTTCTCAGCCTCGTTCGACAAGTACATCAGTGGGTCTAAGATGAGTAAGGAGGCTAAAGAGTACCTGGACGGGCTGCGGCAACAGTCAAGCTTGACTCCAGTAAGTCCGCCCCGATGGGCAATCTGCCATGGAGAAACTTTTGCTAACATAATTGATAGGAGGAGGCGAATCGGAGACACCAGCAATATGATGGGTGGCTGAGGGCCTTTGAGAATGAAGATCGTGTGCCTCAAAGAGTAGAACTTATTCCGGCCAGGAAGCTTGAAAGACGGCACGCCGTCGAGCAGCATCAGAAGGAGCTCGAGATCGATTTTGAGGCCAGGTTTCCCGCCCTATATAAGAAAGCTCAAGCCATGGGACCACGGCCAGCTTCACCACCGCCGCGGCGCTCTCCGTCACCTCCTCCCCCGTTCGAGACGAGATGGGAAAACAGCACGTTCAACGAAGTATCTTGGGGTAACGATGACGATTACGACGACGACAATAGCCGCTACGACAGGAAAGCACGCCTTGTTGGACCATTAGTAAGCGGCCTCGAGAACATGCGCGAGGCTAGTCACAGGGAGGAGAGCCAGCCTCCGAGAGAGACGTACAGCTACAATACAGACAAGCTCGATCTATATTCGGACGATTATGATGAAATCGACCCCAAGAGTGAGGGGCTGAAAAACGACCCGCTATTCCAGAGCGCTGGAGCCAAGCTTCAAGAAGTGACGGGTGGTGGCGGCGGAGATGATACGTCCAGTAAAAAAGGAGGGCGGACTGGCAACGCAAAACGGGCTCCATTATGGGAGCGATTGAGGACGGGAGGGAAGTGAGATGATATGATATGTTGAAGACACAAGAGTACGAAGCACTTTATGGGCGTTGGCGCTGAACAATGTTGGTCATTGAGACTCGTCATGGTCTACACTGGAGGACAGATATCGGAGAGTGATTTGGATGGATTCATGGCATATTCAGGAGCGACGTTGGATGTCATTGCTTTGCTGTACAGGTTTACAGGCTCACGTTGGCGTTGCCGGGCATTTAATTTCGTGTTGGACAGGGTTTAACATGGTATAAACACACCAACTCTATATTTCCAACCACATTTATCGCAACTACTCTCGACATACCCCTTTTCTGGCCCGCAGGTAGGCTGACCTAAAACCCACCTTAGACCTAGCCTCCAACCCAAACTCGAACCCTGGCCTCGGAAGACGTCCCTCCATGACATCCTCCTCCCGGCCGGGCCCGACAACCCAGGAAGCGAGACGGAGGTTCTCCTTCATGTTTGGTTAGAGAGTTGGATTAGGGAGCCTGGCGACCCGAGTGCCTAGTCTGTCTGGACTCTGATTGCGTAGTTTAGACTCAGGCAGGTAGGTATGGTAGCTGATACTCACACCTCGCTGGGTGGGATCTGGCATGTGGCTGCTCGGCTGTATCATGAGTTGGGGGCTCTGCTCTAGATTTGCCTTGTTGGGTTGGTGATCTGCGATGTCGGGTAGGTTGGAGAGGGGGTATCCGCACAGACGTGATTGGGGGGGTATTTGTCAATGGATATCTACGAGCCGGTTTTTGTTTTTGTTTGTTGGGGAGCAATGAGGCGGTTTCACTGGGAGGGTTAGCAGTTGGCAAGTGCCGAGGTTTGGGGACTACTACTACTGATAGTGGTATGGTGGTGGTGTACCGAGGCGGTGGATAGGGGTTGCGATCGGGGCGGTAGACAAGAGGCGTGATAGTTACATGTCCCAAAGTCTAAGTGTAGATAGGTGTGTAGAGTGTGTGTGTGTGTGTGTGTGTGTGTGTGTGTGTGTATGGGCAAGGGGATGCTCGGCAATGGCAGATACCGAAACTATTTGGCGTGCGCTGTGCAGTGCGCGCGTGGCGTCTGTTTTCTAAACATTTACCGTCTTGATGTTACTAAATACGGGCATTGTTTCTGGCGCGAGGGGTTCGAGTGTGTGCGTGCGTGTATGTGTGTATGTGCGTGTGTGCGTGTGTGTGCGTGTGTGTGTGTCTGGTGTCTGTGGTGTCTGTGTTGAGATGCCTGAGGGGGCCAGAGGGGCCTGAGGGATTTCTGTGTTTCTCGTGTTCAGAGGGTTGACGGTCTGTGTCCGCAGCGAGAAACATCTCAGAGGAGGGTTAGTCTGGTGTTTTGTTTACATTGGAACTTGTCCCAGGGTCCTCACGTTGCAGGTTCCAGGTGCTGCGAGCTCAGGTAGCATGGTCTGAAAGGTGTGCCCGGCCCTGCGGTGCTGGTGTTGGATTGGCAATGGAAGATGGAGGTGCTTGGCTTGGCTGACCTGCCTGCTAAGGTAGGTGAGAGTTAACGTCCTAGTGCGTTGCATTCAATCTGGTACCGATGTATCCCGATGGAGACCGCTGTCAGGATGTCAGAGTGTCAGAGCGAATTGATTCCTTCTGCAGGAATGTATGTACTGTTATATTAAAACGCATTAGCAAACCGGGGAAATCGCTTCTTCTTGACGACGCGACCCTTCTACCAAGATACCTGGTACGAACCTCTTTCGGTTGAAACAAGCCGGCATCCCACTTCAATAATACGGTATCCGTAGTACGTGATAAAATCCCAAACACCTCGACGGAGACCTCGTCGGGGCGGACCGGTAAAAGGGGAAGGGGAAGGCCAATTTGGCCCGACTCGACCAATTCCACAAATCGCTTCATCGAGACAGCCCCGTCACATGCATACCACATGTATACGGCAATAGATTGTCTTTGTGCTTCTCAACATGACTGGCAGCGCTTGGCATATGCAATCCTCTCCTCATCCGTGTTCCTTCCGTCGCTCCGTCGTTCGCATCGCGACAGAAAACCGGGTTGGGCTGGGCTTGGAGAATAACACAACAGCGCGACAGCACAACAGCACGTTCCCATGTGCTCGCTGGCCCTGCCATGGTGCGTGTCATGCTCTTGTGTAGATCCTGAGAGCCAGCTGTCATGTGGTTTATATCCTCGCTGGTGCGAAGGCCCACGAGAACAACAAACGCCTCCTTTTTTGCACTATTTCCCGATCTTTCCAGCATTGCAGCATGGTGCAAATCGGTTGCACCTCGCCTCGCAGCCGCAACGGCGCCTAATGCATAAGGGAAGAGGGACAACCCTAGTCATGTCGGCGCGGACATACCACTGGATGAGGGCTGCGAACGGCGTGGGTGCAAGACGGAGCGATGCCTGGTTGGCCCCGTCTTGGCGTAGTTGAGTGAAGAAGCAGAGATAGGTATGGGGGAGTCACAAGAAAAAAGCGGACTTAGTGTAAGAAATAAAAAAGAAAATACCCAAATCGGGTAGCGCCCGATCGACAAGGGCACGCCCGAGACAGTGCGATCTCACAAAGTGACAAACGTCAACGAATGTCAGAATTTCTCCATCGAATCCGATCCCCTGTTGTGTTTCTGACCCAGCCTAGAGACGGGGGGGAAGCGGATCGAACAACAACGAGCGGAAAAAGAAAAGAAAAATGTGAAAACTGACAACCTCGCCCCCCTGTCCTGCTGGGTGCCCGAACCGCCTCCGCAGAGAACGAACCACAGACAGCGTCCGAGAGCCCTGTTCCAGTCAGTCAACGGCGTGTCGACGGGGATCTTGGTTCATCATTGATCGATTCCTTCATGCGCCCTTTTTTTTCCTTTTGACAGGCGCGCACTGACCCGCCATCGGTGCAACCTCTGCCCTGTTCTCTCACTTGTTCCCTTACTGGTATCGTAGGGGATTCCCTCGCTTCGAGCTTCTTCATCCTTCCCTCGGAGCCTTGTTTCTGGCAGGTGACGACCCAGTACTAGTGTCCAGCAATGGAAGACCCTCCCCTCTGCCGACAGACAGACAGAGACTTATCGACAAGGGGGCGGAGTGGGTGGGAGAGAGCCCGCCCATCCCACGAAGCAACACCCCTCACTCATCTATCGTGGGCTCACGCCGAACCAGCAGCAGCAGCAGCAGAGAAAAAGCATGTGCAAGGCCAAGCTCGGACTCCGGCAGCATGCCCCAGCAAGAGTTGATGGCAGGGGAGACTGGTCGGCGGATGTTCCGGCAGGGAATTTGGAAGAAAAGGGAAGCCCAGCCGCGTTCGAACACGCCTTTTTCTCCCGCAGCCATCTCAAGACGCTAACGACAGGAAGGGGGACCCTCCTCCTTTCACCAACGGCTGTCAAACTTTGACAGGTCTCCATCAACAACTTGACGCACGCCGTCTACGCAGTCCTTAAACGACTCCATATCATACTTCCTCCGCTCCGCTCCTTCGTGGGTCACCAGCTGTGAATACCACATGGCTCAACTCAGCAAGAGGCTAAAGTGGCCTTGGTGAAGGAGGGATATCCCCACTCCAAAAACAGCATGGCCCCTCTCCCTCCTCTCTTGGGCCCTTTTCGCTTTTCCCCAACGTCCTCTATACCTTGGGTATCTTTATGTCGGGATCATCTCGGCCAGACCATCACGCCGCAACGGGCACATCAAAAACTGATGAGGGCCCTATCGCTTCGCCTCGCTAATCGACGCAAGAGCGTCACATTCGTCTGCTTGTCTACGTGCGCCGCGTAGCCTGCTCACCGACGCCGTATTGGCCCTTTGAGTTACATGTGGCCGAATGGCCACCACGCTGGAGTGTCGTGTTTTTCGCTTATTGCGTAGCAGGCGGCTCTGTCCTTCGTCGTGACAACTGGCAATCTGCCGCATGAGCCCTTGGGAAACGAGAGCGGTGATGTCTGATCGAGCCCAGCGTAATCATACCCAGAGCTGCCATCGATATGGTCGATATCGGCCCGCAAGTCACTGTCTTGATACCGGGCTGGCTCCAAGCGCCGAGCATTGGAGCTAGTTTGACAGCTCTCCGTCGTAGATATCTCAGCCATCTCTAGTCAGGGTGGCTGCTGAGCTGCCAGCGGGATCTGGCGGGTCGAACAGCCGAGGGCGATGCCGAATCGCATAGATTCGAAGACGACTTGCAAGCTGAACGAGGGCCAAAATAGCATCGCCGGCCAGCCTCGCCCCGCTCCCTCAACATCTCATCAACAAGGCTCGTACTGTGGCCCGTCCAACCGTACGAGAAAGACATAAAGAAGGAAGGCAGGGATAATGGCGCTCGTTAATAGCAAGGGCGATGACGCATAAGCCCATGACTCCGCCATGCGTCCGCGTTGAGCGCGTGATGTCCGCCAGGTAAGAGTAGAGCCGCGAAGGAAACGCCGCTACCTCTGTCAAAGCCGTCGGATATCGTACCCTAGGTATCCGACAGGGTCAGACAGAAGGCGTCATCTTCATCGATGAGCTCCCCTAACAAACCCCTTGTGTAACATGATAACTCACACCATACTGTATGCTTTCCCAGGACGGAAGGGAGGGTCCGGGACACAGTCAGGCTTCCGCCATCTTTCCCAAATCTACCAGACCCCATTGTCGTCTTTGCCGTGTCAGCAATATCGAACTCGACTTGGGCGCGCCGTCTAGTCGCGTCATATGAGGCGACTGGAACAAGGGGGCGGGAATGTGGGAACACAAGCTGAATGACTGACTACAACTGACAGCTTTCACCGACTCAAGCCCGGGACGCGCTCTGCAAGTGTAGCCTTAACGACAGCCTGCCCCACTCAGCCGGGACGGCAGTGGGCCGAACAGGAACCACGAAAAATGTGTGGACGCGGTACGGGGGCTACGGGGCCGGTCCGCGGCTCGGTGTCCCCCTTGTAATCCCATGAGACATGCTTGTGGCAGGGCGGAAAGGGGCTAGATACACAGTCAAGCTGCCGCGTGTTTTCCACTGCTCCTCTCTCTTGTGAGACTGTGACTTGCGACTTTGTGCACAGTCCTTGCCTATAGCAACTCTGGACTCACATGGCAGGGACTGGAGGGGCCAGACGAAATACGCGACCAGCCGTCGGCAACCGGCGAACGACTTGGAATTTCTCGCTGCTGTTGTTGTTCTGCTTGTTGTTATCTTTTGTGTACCGGTTTGTAATATCTCTCGGGGTAGACTGGGTAAGTTTTCCTCCGCAAAACCGATCATGTCGAGACGGGGGGGCGTTTTATTAGTCGGGTATCTCTCCTGCACCTCATTCGGCCACGAGATCCCTCCGAGAAACGCCTACCCGGGGGAGGCAACACAACTTCCGACCTGGCCGTTGCACACCCACCTGCCCCGGGGCCGTCTGCAAGATTGGCGACATTTTGACCGTTTAAGGCAGATGCAACTTGCAATGACAATCGTGCCCCCCACCTTCGTGTCCACACCCACCCCTCTTTAATAGGTTGCGATAGGTTCTCCGTGCTGATGCGTCTTGAACCCCTCCTCTTCACTTCCGAGTCAGGCGAGTTAGGTTGCCAAGGGTGCCAATCGAGGGGGCCTGTGGTGATGAGATTCCAGAACACCTGACAGTTCCATTCCACGAGATATAAGGAGATCTTGCGAGGATGTGCGTGGTCTCGTCACTGGCTGCTTCTCGGAGGTGATGTCTCGATTTGTTAGGTGCTGTTCGCCCCTCGCAGCAGCTACCAGCCAGTCAGGACGGGAAAATTGCCAACCCTGTCAGTAGCAGTTGATACATGTCATAAGAATAGCCGTGATAACAGCAGGAGCAGGGCCAGTCCTAGCGTCAAACTTCAAACGTCGCCTGGAAAAGATTATTCCTGTCAACGCTTCCTTTTTTTCCTTTTCTTTGTTTTGTTTTTTTTTGTTTTGTTTTTTTGCGGGCAGGGTCAAGGTCAAGGTGAGGTTGGACTGGGACGTTTGCCGACTGCCACCTGCCGCCCCCCCCCCCCGTTTCGGGGAACTCGGCAAAAGCAATTGGATCCCGTGTGGACGGGCAGGTGCCGGCACTTTTTTTTGTTTTGGGTGTTTGGGGCTAGCTCTTCGGTCGTGTGCTGTTGAATTTCTTTGCCATCACCCTCCACCCTTGCACAACCATGCGTTGATCCAAGGGCTCCCGGTCGGCGTTTTGTTCTCAAATTGCTCTTGGCACGCGGTCCTTCACCTTTTGACAGACCTCGGTAAGGTCGGAAGGGTCCGCCCTTTTCCGTTTCCAGGAATTGTCGCGAATCCGCCCACTGCTCGTTCGCCCGCCCACCCCTGCTAGGCTAGGGGGGGTTCCATCGCTCGGGATGTGGGTTGCGGAGGAGAAAGTCGTAGCTTTGACAGAGCGGAACATGGTGGGGCAATAGCACGATTTCCGGGGTAGGGGTTTCGTCTGGCTTACACGTATAAAGAGGGCGTGTACCTGGCGAATTGTTGCGCGGACTCGAGCTGGCATCGTTATCTGCGTTTCGGGATAGCTTCAACGCTGTCCAAACTCGGAGGCTAACAAGCAACGGGCAGCAGCCAGCAGCCAGAAGCCAACGGCCTCTCCCCGGCCCGTCCTTCGGCGGCGGCGAAGAAAGTGGCGCTTCAGGTGCTTCAGGTGCCCCGCCACCGCAAACGAGCCCGTATGTTGGCAGTACTGTTACAATCTAAGCCCCGTCGCCCCCGAGCTTGTATCTATGTGGCCGACAACTTCCTGTGTGCAGAGGCCAGCCGACGACAGATTCACATCATGGGTAGCCGCAGTCTTTGGGGCTACCAGCAGCAGATAGGCTTCCCGCTGCATACCCACGAATATGCCGGCCCCCGAACGTGGAAGTGACTAACCCCCAGTAATGCTCATTCCTAACCAAGAGCGCCGCGTTGGGGGTACCTAAGATTGTTGCACCTGAAGCCACCAGACCAGCCTTTCGTTTATCCAGCAAATTCGAGGGTCGCGTTCTCGTGTTCGTGACTCTGATCAACCTCTTGATGTGTGCACAACATGGCAATTTAATCTAGCGATCATGTTCTCCTGGCTAGAGGCTAAACCGCCCATGTCAGAGAAGCATCAACGACAGCACAGCCAATACGAACCGCAGTGTCTGCTGGAACCCAGCTTGGCACTCGGCTGCTGCAGCTCTCCAGATTTGTGCGACGGAATGGCTGCAGGTCGTGTGAGAACCAAGCACGTCAACAGAAAAGGAGATGCAAACAGATGGGGAACACTTGCGGGGCCTGCTCCCTGGGTATCAATGCTAATGACCCTATGCCTCGAGCAGCATCTCATTGGAAAAGATGCCATGGGGGCGAACCAATCTTCCCGATACAAGGCGCCAAGTATCTGCAGCAAGGTAGCATATTCTCGGTCAAGATCCCAAGACACTCAACACGACTCCGCCACGTGAAGGTGCGCCGTCCAGAATAGGTACCCCTTCAATGTGAGTGTTACGGATGCAGCCAGCCCTTTCGATTCACAAGCCGGGGAAGTTTCGGACAGGGAATTGATACCAAGGTGTGGAGTGAGGGTTCAATATGCAAGCCACTTCTCGGTCTGCTCCGCCAGAATGCACTCGCTGAGAATGTGCGGTGATGGGGACGATCGTGCAGCAGCTACATAGGTGCGTGCGGATTATGCGATGCTTGTTCGGCGATGGTGTATCAATACTAGATCTCTAGACCCAGATAGCATGGTAAGAGAAAAAGCAGGCAAAAGGGGAGCCTTGGATGACCGACCCAGCTGTGCCACTCGACTCTCCCCGCCCTGATACTGATGAAGCACTAAGCTTGCATGTTTGCCGGCTCGTCTTGCAATGGTGATAGACGCGACTCGGCGTAGCAATAGACAACGGATAGGTAGAACGACCGCTATATCAAGGAGATCACCGGAGCAGCACCGTCAGGGAGGGAGCATGGCAGCCGGCCTTGAAACGCAGGCGTGCAGTCAGATATTGGCACCATATAAGATCTGGTCGGAGATTCTGAAGCACCAGGTTCCGAGCTTGTCAAACATGGCTCGGCCCCCCCGTACTACTTCTCCCACGGTGCGGCGTCGTGCAGCGGCCCAGTGAACGCGGGCGAGATGTGAGTCCAGGGCGTTGGCATCACAAGTGATTGGCCAAGAGAGTAGTATGTTGAGTTCCCGTGTTCGGCGCCTTCACCGCCTGACAGACAAGACATGAGGAGAGCGGCATCTCGATCAGCTGGTGCGCGGGGCGGTCGTACGAATGCTATCGACCGATGGTGGCCCCGAGAAATGTCCAGTCAATGAAGTCTGACAATGCGTTAGTGTATTTGCTGTCGGTGCCTATTCGAGCCCGAATTAGATCTCCGAGTTTCTCTTTTCTGGAGAGCCTTCTGAGGCAAACGTCCTCGAAGAAGCGGATGATGCCGGGGAAAAAGGTCTGTCCAAGGGAACTAGGCTACGGTTTCAGCCAACTAGGCCGCTTCGTCCTTGCAATTTGGCTCCCAATCTAGCGCAGCTTGCCGAAGTAGTATAGCTGCTGGTTTGCTGCGCCCCAACGGTCCCGATCTAGAGGAGCTGTACCGGATTTCAAACCATGCTGCACGAGCACTGACAAGGCGTTGAGGCTGGAGTAGGGAGGATAGGAAACCTCATGGTGGTGGTGGTGGAGGAGGTGGTGACAGCAGCTGATACAACCCCAAGCTGGTACTTGGTGCACGAACATCTTACCGAGGCGACTTGAGAAGCTTTCCCGCCGTCGAAAACCTACCGCTGGCTCTGGCTCCCGGGCAAACGGCGCGACGAAAGTTTGCTTGAATCCCAGACTTTCATTCCGTCGCACAGGTGGCGCGGGTCCGCCAGAAAACAAGCTGCTGGCAACGGATGGGGGCTGATTATTAATTAATAAAGTTCGGTTCCTCTTTAGGAATTGGGAGCAACACGCAAGCGTCGAGCCCATCATCATGGCTCATCATGGCAGTTGACCAGTCCACCACGTCTGCTAGCTAGTGTTGTGCACGGGAGAACAGCATGGTCGACTGGTGCCTGAGTGTAGATCTTTTCACGCCCACCCAGCCGTCGTTCCCCAATCCCCGGTCGCAGGGCAAGCTGGGTTCTCTTTCCGGGAGCGTGCTGTTCAATAGCATCTTTTCGTTGGTGGCCGCCATCAGAGGACCCATCAGGGAGCGCTAGGGCCTAAAGACCAACAACACGGTTAACGGTCGGCCTGAACACAAAGCTCGTCTCTCCTCTCGTCACCCCTCGCCCCCCTCGCCCCCCTTTACCGCTCTCCCCTGTGAGGCGAGCTGCAGCGGGGGGAAACCCAAGAACCGGATGGCAGATCTGCGAGGCCAATCGCAATCCAGAACGCCACCCCAAGGGGGGGGGGGGGGGGGGGGGGGGGTGAGGGACTCTAGGTTTGGACCGTTGCAGGCTCATCGGGTTGCTGCTGCACCAATCGCGAGATTCCGACGCCAGACACGGTTGCATTTGTCTCAAAGTCTATCTGGAGGACTGGCGATTGCTTTTTACCATCTGCATTGCATCTCTGTTCTGCATCTGTGAGTTGACGTGTGTCGAAAGGCCGAGCATGATGCCGAACCACAGTCATCAGCACTGTTTCCTCTCGGGGCGCTGGTCAAGGCAAAACAGTGTGATGCATTCCGAACGTGCATCGTCGATTTTGACAGACCCACGACGCCCCTCCTTAAACGCCTCGAGCGGCCCCTGGCCGCGGAGCAAACGAACGCCAACTAGCCAACCCGAGAAATTGGGTTTTTGCGGGTTTGGCCCGGCCGATCGGCGCGGCTGATCGACTTTGATTCTCCCCTACTCCTCTAGAGTATGCTCTACCGGTACCCCGCAGTGGGTCGTCAGCAAGACCCGGAAGTTGGAATCTCTTCCTTGCCCCCGGATCTGGTGTTCCTGGCAGTGCCTGGATCTAAAGTTAACTTGAAAACAAACATCATCCGAGAATAGAATCTCCGCGAGAGTTTTGAGTTTTGTCAGCCCTGGCGGCTAGGCGGTCTGCACTGAAGTATAGCTCTCAGCCCAGCAATAGCAATTAATCGAGGTCGATGGGCAAACATCGAGCTTCTAGGGACGGCCCCCTTTGAGAAGGGCACGGAGTTTATGAAACATCTGACTTGGGAATGGGTTTTATGCTGTGACCGGCACGACAACAGGGCCAGCAGCCAGGCTGCTACAGAGTAGGGTCACAGGACTTTTGGGCATTGGGCAGACCGGGGCGCCACCATCATCGGCCCCGAGATCTCGGTTTTGGGAAGGTTGTAGGCAGCCCGGGAGCCGTCGATTCGTCCTCCCAGAGACGGCACGGCACTGCCCGCAGATGGCACGACAGGGCGTCCGGCCGAAACTGACGTAGATACTATGGTATGATTGAACTACTGTGTATTGCTGAAAGTTGGGAAAAGAAATCAGGGAGCATGGTTATACGCTTGTTTGCTGGGCAAGATCGGGATGGCGCGGGTGGCGTGGGTGGTGCTGGCTGGGCGCTGGGGTTGGGCTGTTCGAGATGATGGGCATTTTGCGGCAGATGGGAGAAATGTGAGCATGGGAATGGAATTTTTGCACAACGTGACCACCCAGCCAGAACCTGGACTCGCTGAGCACCCTGGCCTGGCCGTGAGCGCGCCGCGAGCGTCACTAGCGCGGTGTGGCGCTCTCTTACGCCTTCCTCCTCCCACGGGCTGAGGTGGGAGGATTGGACAGCATGGGGGAGGGGCTGCCCTAGGGCTGTGAGGCGTCCAGTGGGAGTTCAAGTGCTGTTCAGGGCCAACAGGAAGGAGCAGCTGGACACAGTGGGCAGGGCAGTGGGGGAGACAGGGCAGGTGCCGATGGTTTTCGGGCCCCAATATGGTTTGGATCATTTCGTTGCTTGCAGAGAGCAAAAAAGCAAGCAAACGCGGATGCAGAGAGTCATCCACATCTCACCACGTCAGATCTGTGATTCGCGATTCAGACAAGCACACTACGCACACTACACACACTACTCGAGCTACCCAGCCCAACATTATCCTCGATTACTCATTCACCACACACCACCCCCCTTGCACGTTGCCAGTTGCAACCACGCCTTAGTTGAAGGGATGGTCGAGGGTGTCGGCGACTGAGCGGCAGCAACCAGCAGCAATCCCAGAGCTCCCAAACGCATACCAGCATGGAGACATGGGCAATGCTGCGTACAGAGCAGCCATTGCAGCACGGCCAGGACGGCCAGACCACGAACACAAGCCCACCCCCTAGATACCAGCACCGTGGAAGCGCTGGAAACGGGAAACGGGAGATGGGCAAGTTCCCTGGCCGGATTCGCGGATGTATTCGCGGCTTCGCAGGATAAGCTGCGTCGCTGCGCTGCGTCGTCCTCGGCGGATGTCAAACGCTTGATCGTTCCCATTGTCCTGGTACCGGCTACCACGGGATACTAAGGGCGACTGCATCATAGTATGGAGCAGGCGCTGAGCAGGCGCTGAGAAAGCAACAACCTTTTTGTGGTCTTGGCGTGCCCATCCTTCGAGTCGCCGTCGACTGGCTCTGGGCTGGGTGCGGTCTTTCCCCTTGGACGTGCGAGCCGGCCATCTGCATTTGTTGCGCTTCGAGGGACCGACCTCCAGGATGCTTCAAGGATGCTCAACACACTAGCATCCCGGCATTTCGTACCAGCATCCTAGGCTTTGGCACTTTGGCTCTTGGGAGCTGCTCACATCCCGCCTCGGCCCCCGCCCGCGTCTGATGAGCAGCAAAAGTCGGTCTTTCTCTCGATCTCTTGTCTTGGAGGCGCCGGCCTGCTTCCGTACATGGCTACCCCCCCCCCCCCCCCTTCCTTTCCCTGCCCCCAACCCATCCAACCCTTCCAGCACCGCGGCCGCGAGGCCATCAAAGAAGCCGCTTGTCGATGCCGCCGTGCACCGTGGGATTGCATGCTCGGTACCTGCCTTCGCAGCGTTGCCATCGGATGTGCTCGCCAGGCTATCAGGGCGCTTCTTCCGAACTCAAAGAGGACACGTCCTCGCCCTCGCCCGCCCATGATCCTAGCATGTCCCGAGTCCTCTGGTAGTGGACTGTATGTATAGCACGGTGTGTGCACTGGCCACGGCCGCGGGCGTGTCTGCAGCGTCTGCAGCTGCAATGGCACGCGTGGAAGGGATCTCCCTGTCACGAATCTTCGTCCACCCATCGGGCAATTTTATCTACCTAGCTTCGCAACCGTCGAGGAGTAGACCGGGGGTTCCCTTGGCGGTCCTGGGGGGTTCTTGGGGGAGCTCGGGGGGCAGTGACCCACGGCCAGGGCCTTCGAGGATCCCTGTCCATCCACCATCTTGCATCTCCCTACGCTACTCCGTAGCGCAGTTGTAGTGGTTTAGGTGGTGGGTGTGCTTGCACGCTTTCCCACACTCTGCTCTGTCTCCGTCGCTCAACCCTCGGCATGCCTCTACCAAGCTCGCTAGGCTCGTCCACTCCCCGCCATGGTGTGCATGCCTCTACATTGACAGCACCATCCTGGTCGTCCCGGGCACACCTCTCTCGGTCCCACCACAGGAAAGCCTGCCACGCCTAGTCTACTGTCCTCCCCCCTAGGACAGCGCCACTGAGCTTTACCGCAGGTCCTGAAGGGGGGGGGGGGGGGGGGGGTTACATGCCACTCTTGCCGTCCGTCCGTTTCCTCTCGCCAGGCCGACTGGCATGTGTATGTACTGCGTTATGTATTGTACTGCGTTATGTATTGTACTGCGTTATGTATTGTACTGCGTTATGTATTGTACTGCGTACATGGTACACTTCCTCTTCTTCGACTCCCTCCACCCCTCCGCCTAGCCCTAGCCTGCCCGGTACCTTGAACCTAGGCGATGGCGAGCCTGCAGCCAGAGTACCCTGTCCCTGTTCCTCCATAACTGGACGTGTGTCGACGTCGATGTCATCCTCGCCCCCTGCCTTCCCATGCCTGAGCTCCTCGTTATGGTCTAGTCGTCCCCAGTCTTGCTTTGCTCTGTCTAAAACCTTTAATATAATTCCTTTGAGCCTCCTTTTGAGCTGCGTCCCGGTTCCCCCTCCCACAACCCCGTTCTAGGCAGATCGTAGAATTAACCTCTGTACGTGTCTGGGTAGCTTGGCTTGTTCGTTTCTTGAAAGGGCCGGCTCGAATTTGACTTCCCCGCCGTTTACAGTCGACTCCCTTGGACACTTGTCTAGCACCCTTTGCGTACAACACCTGTGCGTCAACCGTTGGATCCGCTTCACCATCTGGCACCATCAAGAAGAGGTCTCAGCATTTGACCATTCTTACAAAACACTACGGACAACCTCGCCCATCGCACATCCATACCCCATTTTATCCGTTATATACATTCGCCGCTTCGTTTACATCTGATTACGGTACGGCCCAACAAGATTTACTTGATCTTATATATACCATAGTCTGACCACACGACTTACACGACCCCACGGTGCCCCGAATCGAAGCCTTTTTGCTTCGCAAGATATCGCCCGAACTACGCCTCCACGTTTTTGGAATCTCCTGTTCTGTCTACCGTGTCTCCGGATCGATCAGGCAACGCCGCAGCTAGGCGTCTTGCAGCGGACCGGCCTCTGGCCATCAACCTTCTTGACTGTCGTTACGTAACAGATCAAAAGGTAGCTCCTTTCACCTCCCACGAATCTCGGGTCAAGCCTGCGGTGTCTTGTCCCGTGATCCTAAGTGTATGTTATATCGATCCACTAACCCCAAGTAGGGATAACCGCTGTGCGGAAACCATCAGATCTTGCTTTTTTCACCTTATGGAATATAGCCCCCCGCGGGCTAGAGATCGTGTCCAAGGGCAACCGAGAGAAGATTTCAAAATGTCTATGATGGCCATGGCCCAACCAGTCGCCCACTCGGCCTTCAAGCGCGAGTTCGCCTGGGACGACAGCAGGCACTCCGACTATGTCTTGTCAAGGAGGCCAAGTGACACGGAGAGGATTGCTCTACCATCGATTCGTCAGGTATTACTTGATCATGGCCGACGATGTACTCGACGCCGGTAACTGACCAGCTTCTAGGCGATTCCTGAGCTCCTTACAACCCGAAACTTGCCCCATGAGCCCAGCTCAAGGGCGTATTCGTCCGCAACTTCACCAGTAGTGGGGGGCTTCGGGGGCGCCTCGAAAATGACGACCCCAGATTACATCCACTCGCCAAATCAGAGCAAGCGCAGAAGATCGTCCATCGGGGAGGAGAGGGAAGAGCGCATCAGCCAGGTTCCGAGGTTATACATGAGCCCGCACCGAGAGCGAGAGTATCAGATTCCAGGAAGCCGAGGGATCTCGCCAACCTTCGCTCACAGATCGGCCACCGAGAGCTGGACAAGCCCATCGCGTTCGAGCCCCTTCGTAACCCACTCCGCTAGCTTCCCATCGATGCGAGACTCAGCACCCGTCGAGACCTCTGAGCGGATAGCCCCCAGGCCTACCCTTCCCAGGCTTCCCACCATGGACCCGGGGACCGCGACGATACCTCGCATCCGCGGGCGCTCGAGTGACGAAGGCTACGGAGAAAGCTTGAGGCACAGCATGGGGCATCATCCTACGATAGACTCGATCGGCCCTCCGCATTACCGGTCGGGGGCGTTTTACGGGTATCACCACCCCAACCGGGTCCAATCGCTGTCCCTTGGCTCCGTTCAAGTGTACGATCGCACACCATTCTCGCCCGCCGGCTATGGCTCTTCGTATCCGGATTACATGCGAGTTGGCGAGCTTGGAGGAATGGGCATGAGTGGGGATAACAAGCAACGAAAGCGAAGAGGCAACCTACCCAAGGAGACCACTGACAAGCTACGTGCGTGGTTTGTTGCGCACCTAAACCACCCATACCCAACAGAAGATGAGAAGCAAAAGCTAATGCAGCAAACTGGCCTGCAAATGAGTAAGTCCAACGACCCGATTTTGTCTGAGCTGCTTGGCGTAATTTGAGCAGTTCCCGAATTCTCTCTCCATCGGAAAGGGCTAACTTTGGCTTCACTCCAGACCAAATATCCAACTGGTTCATCAACGCCCGCCGCCGTCAACTCCCCAACATGATCAGCAACGCCCGCGCAGAAGCAAACGCCATGACGGCTCGCAGTGCAGACGGCAAGGTTCTTTCATCCACGGAGCGAGGTGATTACGACATGGATGGGAAGCGCGATAGCCCTCTAAGCGATGGCGAGGGAAGCGCGTTTGACGACGATATCGAGAGCCTCAAGCACCGCCACACGGCCAACATGAGTCGTGGCAGCGTCTGACTTGATGGGCCAGTCACCTCTTTATCGACTGCTGCCGTCTGATTCATGTCGCGTCCGAGCTTGACCGCACCACACACCCTACCCATGGCTGACGGCGCCAATTATTTTCTCCCAGGCTGACCACCATTTTTTATGCCTTGTATTTTTTACCAAAATCGAGATGGCCTGCAATATGTACTCTTACGAGTTTGGCTTGTGCTGCTTTTGTATATCTATGGATGTTTTCTTGGTCGGGATGGATTTCTCTGCTGGTTTTGCAAGATAGAGGTCCACTAGGAGTTTGTTTATTTGCTGAAGGATAAGCATGGTATTCTGCCAGCGGCCCATTGGAGCCGGGCAGAAGGGGGTTGACGCCGGGTTCACGGAAGGACACAAGCACACACTCACACATGGCGGCGTTGGCGTGCTACATAGGTCAGTAGTATGATCCCGAGTCCGTTTGGGCGGGAATATGCGAAAAGAGAGGGCCTCGAAAGTTTTTACTGTATTTTACATTGCAAAGTACGGAATAGTGTTAGGTAGTGAGCTGGTATGCCCGCCAAGGATGGGACAGGACGAAGGAGAGAATACACTAAAAACGTTCACATACGATAATTAAAATTACAGCTCGAATCTTGTGACTCTGTCAAGGCGTTCGGATGATTACATGCAGCGGCTAGGCCGCGAGGGGTGGTCTGGTAGAGACCATGGAATGGCAACAGAATGGAAAACGGCAGGCGAGGCTGGTTGGTCAAGATTCTGTTGTCTCCCACCATCTAAGACCCCACGATCAGCCAATTCCGTTGACTTTGATGTAAGTCGTGATATCGTCCCACCACATCTAGGCAAACAGCGTCTCGGCGGGCTGTCTCAGGCCGAGTGCTGAGTGGCTGGATGGGTTGGGTGATGTAAACAAGTGGGCGGGAGAGCGGTTTCTTACTAACCTACCCTTGGGATGAGGGCACTAGGTAATCGACGTAGGCAAGGGGAGACCAAAGGGGCATGGTTTGTTGGACCTCGGGGGCAGGTGGGACAGCGAGGAAATGTGTGAGGAGTTGGGTTGAGGCCCGGGTATCGAGACATGCACTGCATACAGCTCGCATATAAAGAGTGTGTATACAGGAAGGCTGATGAAGATTGGTGGGTGTGGGAAGGGGGGGGGGGGAAGGGGGGTTGATTGGTGCGGCTTTTGCCTTTTGGCAATAACATGTTCGCGGTCTTTTTTTGGTTGGAGACGCGTGGAGGTGGAGGATATGGGCTGGCTGGCGTTTCTCTGCCTGGATTCCATTCTGGTCCGTTTTCCTTTTCCCTCCCCATCTCTCTCCTCTGGGGGGGGGGGGGGGGCGTGACGCAGCGTGTCTTCAGGGGTGGCCCCAGAACCGTGCATATTGACTTTCCGAAACCACCTTCCCCCATTAGGACTGAACGAGGGCCAGCTAAGGCGGTCCTCGCTGGCGTCCTCCTCACCCTTTGCACCGCAGAATGGCAGACAGGCCTGTAGTACCTAGCCCAGCGAGCAGCGGTGGCGGATTCGGCTCTCAGGTAGGCTCTCAGGTGGGTGAGGTACCCACCTGCCCAGAAGAAACGGGGAGGCAGAGATAGATACTTGAAGATGCAGGCACCAAAAAATGAACTTGTCTTTCGCGTCGTACACTGACCCCCCCCCCCTCGTCCGCGGTCCACCGAGATACATGACGGGACGGGGAGGGGAGGCGGTCGACTCAAATGCACAACGATAAAGAACTCGCGACACGGGATATATTGGAATCCATTACACTGAACAAGAGCGGTCAAGATGCCTCGGTCGCGCCCCTTACCCAAACTCAGAAAGAAGGAAGAAAATCAAGCGGCGCGCCCGTTCCCGTGTTCCCGCTGCCCACCTCACATTCCTCACGTTATCTTGCCCCTACCGTGCTGTCCACCCATGCTGGCATTCATCCACAGGATCAACTTGTGGGAGGGGTTAAGATGAAACAGCCGGTCAGGGCCATCATCTATCTGAAGGAAACTGTTGTTCTGTCCTGCTTTCCCGCTCTGTCCGTGCTGTTAGTTGGAAGTCGTGATGTCTTGCAAATACTGTCTTGTGGGACGGCTGATCAAGGCTGTCAGCCGTTGTGAGCTCAGGGGTGGGGGGGGGGGGGGGGGGGGGGGGGAAGGCAACAATACGTTTGGGCTGTAATCCGGAAACTCCCGGACATGTTGTAATACCTCCTCCCCCTATGCGGCGTAAACACTGAACTTCACATGTCTTTTCAATATCTTTGGCTAGAAGGACCGAATATTCACCAAACTATCGCAAAAAGATATATCAAACCAGGAACGCCTCGATGGTTGGCAGCACACCCGCAGAGGTCGATGGATCATCCCGGGATCAATGGGTGCGGTGAGCCCAAATCAGGACACAGGGATGGGAGATCTGTCCGACCAGATCGGTGGGTGACAGCAGCAGCAGCAGCAGACGCATGAGCAGCAGCCAGCAGAACCAAGAGCGAGGCATGAGCGAGTGAGGGGAGGGGGCGAGAGAGGGAGAGAAAGCATGCCGTACAGACTCAAGACATGCAGACGCTCCATATATCCGCCCGCGCGTCGTGGATGGGGAGAATGTCGGTATGTGTTGGCCGCGGTGGGACAGAGCTGCAAGATCTCATGCAGAGCAAATAAAAAAGAAAGAAAGGGCAAGGCCCAAAAGATTAAAGAGAACTGGACACGCGTGTCTTACCTTTTGTGGCGGGACAACATGCTCTTTCTCTCTCACGACAGCCAAGCGGTACCTAGGCAGGTAGGCAAGATGTGAGTGAAGCGCATACCAGCGTAGCGGGAAGTTGTCGGTGATCTGAGACATCGGGGGTGAGATTCCCATCTCCGCGCGAGGAAGAAAAAAAGGGGCAGGGAGGGCGGGTCTGCGTGACATTTGGAGGTGAGGCTAAGAAGATTGAGGCTTGCTTCATCAACGTCCCTCCCCGCAATGGAGAAACCTGGATGTAGAGCTCGGGGGGCTCGGGGCCGTAGCTGCCATGCAAACCGGCGGCTACTAGGCATGCCTGCTACCTTACTTGGCTCAGCCTTGTGATACCGGCTGCTTCCGACTTCGACACTCTAATGACTTGTGTTCACTCGATCTGTGCAAAATCAGAACAGCGAGACAACTCAAGACACGTCACCTTGAGAAGGAAAGACATCCAACACTCACACGGTTCGCCTGAGAAACCGATGCCCTCTCGGCTCACTGCCTGCCCCACTGAGGGCGCCATTGTAGCCGCGCCACGTACCAGGCTTTGCGGGCTTCGATAGTCGGCTGCAGACTGGGCGGTTTTCTTGACTAAGAAACCGTTGAAAACACTCTCAGGCGAAGCCAGGCAGGTAGCGTGGAGTAGGGAATGTGCCGAGGCTCGGCCCTGGCAGAGAGTCATGAATCTTCTCTGATACCTGCCACCGCGACAGCCGCTGGCAAGCTCCCATACGTGATCTCAATCCTTCCGACGTCGACGAAATGCGGACATGGCGTCACAGTCAGGGCAAGAAGCTTGAACCCTTCTCCGCTTCGCCATCACGTCACTGCTGACATATGTCTCCAGACGGGTGCTTGTGGCGTCCTTGACAGGCCCGGACGCTACCGCTAGCTGCTGCCAACTCTGCTCACTTGCGCTTGACGTCTGGCCGGCCAGGCACGCACCCCCCTCTGCTCGAATCTGAGCTCACCCCCGACACCGCTGCCCTCTGACTAGTCAGAAGCCGCTCAGCTAGCCTCACTTTCGCCCCGCAAGTTGCCTCTTGACAGATCCCCCCGGCACACTGTGAGAATAGCCAGGATGGGTGTACATGATGGAATAGGGAGTATGCTTCATGTTCTCACATGTCAAGCTGTCCGTGTCTAGACACTGGTCGGGTGGGTAGAACGGTAGTTCAGTGGCTGACCATTTGGGACCACGTATTGTGAATGCAGCTTTTGGCCCTCTCTTGAAGCGAAAGCAATCTCAAACGGCGTTGCTCTGGTCTCTTGGATTGATACCAAGTCTCTTCTCTTAAGAGTACCGCTGAATGCGAACGGCGTCATGGCCAGCTTGAGACTTGAAATCCAATCAGCGAGCCACTACACCACAAAAAACACCGAAAAAGCCGGATAATATGCGGAAATCAGAGGAAACCCAAGCGATTCTCTCGGCCATTGGGAGTGGCTTTGGAGCCCCTTTGCCTGTAGATGGGTGGTTGAGGAAGTTGCGGTTGGGCGGGTGAACCTAGCCCAGTCAATATGTGGAGTGACTCAGGGGCAAAGACACCCCGAGCAGCGCTAAGCTCCGCCGCAACCGTCGGCAAGCGGAGCATCTCGATGCGGAGATCCTTCGTCACCCAGCAGAGCCAACGGGCTACCTAGCCAAGTCTTTGCCGCCGACTTTCAACAATCGTCCGGTATAGTGTAGGGGTTAACATATCTCGCTTTCACCGAGAAGCCCCGGGTTCGATTCCCGGTACCGGAAGGACAGTTCGGATGTTATTTTTGGTCTTCT
This sequence comes from Lasiosphaeria hispida, assembly GCA_033439745.1. Classification (NCBI taxonomy): domain Eukaryota; kingdom Fungi; phylum Ascomycota; class Sordariomycetes; order Sordariales; family Lasiosphaeriaceae; genus Lasiosphaeria; species Lasiosphaeria hispida. The sequence continues at coordinate 4,695,991 of JAUIQD010000003.1, forward strand.
GATCATTTTGCATCGGGAATCGCGATGGCCAAGTCAATGACCACCATGTATTGTGTTTTTGCTGCGATATTTTGCAGCCGCCATGGCTCGCATCGCCGATGAACGACCTAGCGATAAGAATTCCGAGCTTTTGTTCGTCTCTGAATCGCTCGATGTCGAAAACACACCGTATTGGTCGAGCGCTTGGTGGACTGCATGTCAACCTCAGACGCCCGAGAAAGGGGAGCGAGAGTTGACTTCGGTTGGGTTTCTTCAGAATAGCTGATCTCTGGGGCCCCAAAGGTGAGGCACATGGGCGATGCGTCGGCGGGACCGGAAAACGGAATCGACTTCCACCGTTGAGGTCTTTTGGTTCGTCATCATCTGTATATTCGGGGATGGGTAAATTCAACTTGCCTGGGGTCAAACAACCAAAGCGCAGCTTGGTTTTAGACGCTTACCACAGGCACATGGCCGCAGATGGGATGTTCTCAGTATGGAAGACAACCAGGTTGCTTTCATGGCCAGACTTGTTGTGGAGAGCTGATTCGGTGGTCGACAGAATTCGATAGCTGCAATTGGAATCTATGTATGAACCGTGTGAAGGGCACAGAAAACAAAACCGAAATAAACCAGAGAACAAAATATGTGACACGCGCTGAAGTCTTCCACCCGAAAGCTGCAGCACAATTCCGTTGTGAAAGGCACGCCCACCCAGGAGGCAACCCAACTTCTACGTCAAAACATGAAAGGTGCCCAGCGCTAAGCCGCAGCCGAAAACGGTGTCGAAATGGAAGAGATCCGTGTATTAGTATCAAATAGCAATGTGCTCCCCGGCCAAAAGTTCAAGATCCTGAGTTCTGGTGTGTGAATATAACTCATAAACCCAAGAAAAGTGCAAAAGTGCCACACAATATCATTTCCAGCAATTTTCAAGCTCGACCTCTAGTCCTCGAATCCGCGCCGAACATCATGTCCAATCCCTCCGTGATGCAGCTCATTCGAAGCTCAGCACAGCCCTGTACCTCACTTTGTTGCTCTCAAAGTTCTTGAACACGGTCTCGATAGTCTCGGCACCCTCGAATTTGTATAGCTGGGTGGCGGGCTGGACGCTGTGACGTGCTGCGAAGTCGAGCATCTCGTCATGTTGAGCCTTGGATGCAACCAAGATGGAATGAACATGGTAGCTGTCCCAGAACAGCCTATCCGCTCTATTTTCCCGTATCAGCATCATTCCCCCAAGGCCCTTGGACGTTGCCGGAAGGAGTGAGAACTTACGGAAGACTCAGAGGTCCTTGAGTAGGAGCAGCCAGGGGGACAATGGTCCCGTTCCTTGCCAAGATCTTGGTGTTGAGCATCCTATCACATCTGTCAGCACCCACTTCCCACCCATACCATCAACCAGCAAAGACTCACTTGTTCCAATCGGGATACTTTGACCCAGCAATCACCAGCACATCCACCGGTGCCCCGACCTTCTCGGGCTCGGCCAAAAGCACAAACTCGGACGCCCCGAATCCCAATGCCTCCCCCTCCTTATCCTTGCTGGTACTGAACACCACCACCTCCGCCCCCATCTTGGCCGCGAACTGAATAGCCAGGTGGCCCAAACCGCCAATCCCCACAATCCCAACCCGATCCCTCGGCTTCACCGTCTCCACGAGCGCCGAGTACACCGTCGCGCCCGCACACTGCAGGGGCGCCGCGTGCTCGCTCGACATGCCGTCGGGGATCCGGTGGACGAAGCCCTCCTTGCCGACATAGTACGCGCCAAAAGTGCCGTTGCTAAAGTCGCCGAAGCCGTACACGGTGCGCTCGAGGCAGTGGATGTCGTGGCCGGTCAGACACTGCCGGCAGTGCCCGCAGCTGTCGCGGTGGAAACCGCCGCCGACGCGCTCGCCAGGGTTCAGGGTCGTGACGGCGGAACCGACGGCCTCGATGACGCCGACGCCTTCGTGGCCGAGGGCAAGCGGGTAGTTGTGTTTGAAGAGCTCGTAGTCGGTGTAGCACACGCCCGAGTGCGTGACGCGGACCAGGACATCCTGGGGCCCGAGGACGGGGATGGTGGTTGTGTCTTTGGTGAGTTTTCCTTCGAGGGTGCGGATGATGGAGTACTCCTTGCCGGTGAGAGTGGAAGCCATGCTTTCGGTTTATGGGGAAGGATTGATGGAGGTGTCTGTGTATAGGATCTGTGATATTGTTCCGTGTGTGGAATTCTGGATGCTACTGGTCTTGCAGCAGGCGGGCCGAAGCCGTCTTTATACCCCTTTTCTGCTGAGGCCGTTTCCTCTGGTATGTTGCATTTTGTCAACATCATGAGATGGGTCAACCTCGACACGGGGCACAACTGCCTCGGAGTACTATTGGGGAGTGATTTCAAATCTTGCTGTTATCAGAACGTGTATGAGTCGGGAAGAGGTACAAGGGGCAAGGGCTTCAGTAGGAAATACGGAATATCTAGCGTCGCCGACTGCGGCATCCCGAAGCGAGTGGTGCTTAGACGTGGTTGATTCATGCGCCATGACGATAGATGGGATCAAAAAATGCGAGACCAGTGTCGAGGTTACCCAGTTGGTTGGGGCGCCGCGGTTACGGGAGACCGAAGAAGGAATTGCTGCAACGGGGGACCGGCGGTTGTCATGAAAGATTACTGATCGCCGTGAAGATACAACTTACTAATATCATGATGCCTTTTACGGCAACCGACGTCATGAAAATTGATTAATGAACAAGGATATATGCTGAAAGTTTGAGATAAGAGAGGAGCAAGAAAATGCGAAAGGGAAGCTCGTGGCGTTCAGAGCTGCCATCTGCCCCAAGCAACTACCGAGGTTCATTCGGGCTGGGACGATGTTGCTGAGGAAGGGGCTCCGAATCGCCGTCGCGAGTCCATATTCATCTTAAGCTGTGGACTACCACCCAAAAAGCTTTCGAGTTCTATTTACTTTGAAGAAGTATTCATTTTGATGTATTTGAAATAGTGGGAAGTTCTTACAGTTGGTGATGCTCGTTGCGACTGGCTGGATGGATCAGGGGACAAGTCAGACGTTCAGTTCACCGCGGTGAAGCGGGTAAGAGTGGGCCTTGAGGCCAATCGCCCCGCAACGTACGTGGGGGCAGGGATCGACGGCTTTATTTTATTTTTTCTTGCTCCGACGATAACCTCACGATAAGAAATTTATACCAGCGATTTCGACGGAATCAACATCACCATCAACCGCACAACACCACCTCCATCTACACCCCCCCCTTACCGCCCACCATGCGCCCTCTTACAGAACCCGAGACAAAAGTCGTCTTCGATAAGCTCGCCAACTATGCGACCGATCTCAAGACCCTAATCACCCCTCTCGACGATGGCGACCGCTACGTCTTCCGCCTCAACCACTCGCGCGTTCGTCGCCAATTGGCCCTCCAATCCACCCCCCACACACCCGGTAACTAACCCGGGCCGCAGGTCTACTATGTCCGCCTTTCTATCGCCAACATGGCCACGAGCATCAGCCGCGACGCCCTCCTGAGTCTGGGCACCTGCCTCGGCAAGCTCACAAAGACGGGCAAGTTCCGGCTGCACATCACCGCGCGTACGACAATCCACCTTCCCCCCTTACCCACACCCCTTGCTTTCCGGTCTAACCAACTCACAAAAAAAAACACAGTCCCCATCCTCGCCGAGCACGCCCGCCATAAGGTATGGGTCAAGGAGAACGGCGCACAACCCTTCCTGTACGGGTCCAACGGTACGGTCCCCCCCTCCCTCCTTCCCCCTCCCCTAGCTACCACTATCTAACGCTCCCCCCCCAAAAAAACAGTCGTCAAGGCCCACGTAGGCCGCTGGTCTGAGGACTGCCCCGAGCACTCGGGCTGTGTAGTCTACAGCATGGCCGACGTGCCGCTCGGTTTCGGCGTCACGGCGCGCAGCACGGCCGAGGCGAGGCGGCTGGACCCGACGGGCATTGTCGTCTTCCGGCAAGCCGACTGCGGCGAGTACCTCCGCGACGAGGACACGCTGTTTGCCGGTTAGGCCAGAGGGCATGTCGATTTGCAATATCAACGAAATTAAAAACAGCATCATTGGATGGGGCGTCTTGGCGTTGAGGAGGAAAAACGAGATATGAGGGGGCCTTAGATCAGTAGGCAGGTGCTGGCTTTTCATGTCATGGCGGCTTATATTCTGTTCTTTTATACCACTTTGGGGGAAACATAAGAGCCAGACCGTGGGGATGCAAAGATACCAAGGAACTTGCAGCAGCAGCATTATTCTATTCGCCAACACAAAACGGCCCTTTGTAACCCTCTTTCTATGTACCGCCTCCCCCTATCAACCGTAGAAACAACAATCATCCACGCCTATTCCATTCCATCCCTGACAGGTCAGACTTCAAAACCCTGCCTCCCCAGCCTCGCCCTCATACCCTCCGATGCCCACGCCATCAAACGTAACCACGTCCCGGCTGGGCGTAGCGGGCCTGCTCTCTCTGCTAAAGAGACTGATCGACTCCCGCTGCGAGACGTACTCGCTGTCCGCATACCCCAACAACCCCTCAATCTCGACGCTCTGCCGGCCCTTGATGCGCGCGATCTCGCCCGACGCATAGTTGGTCAGCGCCCGGCCGACCTCGACGGCCGCGCCCTCCCACAGCTTCCCCTCGGCGTTGGCCGCCGCCAGCTTCTTGTCGACGACGCACAGCCGCACCGCCTCCTGCTGGGCAAACACGCCCTCGACGTCGACCACGCCGACAGGCAGGAGCCCGGCTTTGCCCAGCAGCGCCTTATACGCGCCCGCGTCGATGTACAGCGTCCCGTGCGGACGCAGGCCGTGGAGGATCCAGAAGTAGCGGTCGCGGACGGGGTGCGGGGAGGGGAGGAAGCGGGTGTGCAGCGGGATGTTGGCGCGGCCCGGGGTGGTGAGGGAGGTGGTGGAGGCGGCGAGGTCTTCTTCGGCCGGGTGGTCCTTGGTGTTGGCCTGGGTAGTGGTCACGAGGGAGGCGGGCGAGCGGCTGGCCTGGATGTGCTTGACGATCTTGATGATGTTGCCGGGGATGGAGGAGCGCGTGATGACGGTGGTGACGCCGGCTGAGGTGGCCAGGCGGGCGGCCACGATCTTGGTGGACATGCCGCCGGTGCCGAGGGAGGAGCCGGCAGTTGAGACGTCTGCTACGAGCGCAGCAATGTCCTCTACCACCTCGATGGGCTGGGCATCGGGATTCGTCCGTGGATTCTTGTCATACAGGCAGTCGACATCGGTCATGAGAAATAGCAAATCGGCATGGACCATGGCGGCTGTGATGGCGGAAAGGGTATCGTTGTCGCCAAACTTGATTTCTGATACGGCCAGCGTATCGTTCTCGTTGACGATGGGTATCACACCCATGTCCAGCAGCTCAACGATGGTGTTTTGAGCATTGAGATATCTCGACCGCTATTTTGTTACCTGGTGTTAGTCATACCCCGTTTCTATAGGGGAAGCTGATTCTGTTCATCTCCGGCTCACTCACGTCGGCAATGTCACTCCTCGTGAGCAGGATCTGAGCAATTGGCTGCCGCAGATGAGTGAACAAACTGTCCCAGAGACTCATCAACCGGCATTGCCCGATTGCTGCCAGTGCCTATGGAATTCCATTAGCTGATGTTTTGTGCCAGAGGATCAGAGTTCGTACCTGTAACTTGGAGAGATGCTTGGGTCGCTTCTCTACGTCCATCCTCCGCAGCCCAACGCCAATGGCGCCGGACGAGACGATGATGACTCTGTGGCCATCCTTCCTCAACCTCACAGCCGTCTCTACTATCGACGTCAGGATGGAGAGGAGGGGCTCATGGCTCTTTTCATCTACAATGGAGCTAGTTCCTTGCAGAATGAAGTTTGTCAGTTTCCCTATTATATAAAACACAGGGAGGTTTCTTTGCTTTTTTTCTCGTGTTAGTCAAGATGCACTTACCAAGTTTTATTACCACCCCTAACGAGCGATGGCTCCTCATGGCTAATGTGGCTTCTGTTAGTTCAGTGTGCAATATATTGAAAAACCCAGGATTTGCTGAAATATTCTCTCATTCATGAAGAGGGAAGGGAAATGTGTGCATGTTTCTCTTACACAGGTTACAGCTCTCCTCCATTTGTATTTATGCCAGGCAGGAGCGAAAAATCCAGGAGCAGTAATTAATTCCTTAGAGCGGTTGCTTCCTGGCGTAGCGGCGGGTTGGGATCCGATGCAGGTTACAGGGGATTCAGTGGGTCATTTCTTTTGACACTTGAAGACTCGGATCCAGTGGAGTGTTGCAAGTGGCCATTCTGCAGGCGGGAAGATGCACTCCTTAATGCTTTTCGACATCGGCCTGCCGACATCGGTGAGGACTCTGAGCTCGACTCAGACTAATCAGACTCACAGACGGGAGCTCGCGCACCACCCGCCATTCAGCCCCACCTATTCTGCCCGTTCTGACAGTTTTGCTAGGTCTCACCGCCTTATGGGTGCCTACAGCACCCAGCCTGCAGGGCGCGGTAGCGCTTCTAGAAGGGCGGAGGGTGGATCCCCCCCCGTCAGCTGAATTGCAGGTGCCGCCGGGGCCACTGCCCGCCAGCAGCCTCGCAGATCTCTTGGCCTTTGCAAAAAAGCGGGCGTCACACCCGCTCCGGCACCTTTTCACCACAGAAACCAAATCCCGCCTCGACTTCGTCCACACGTCTTGGTCGATCAATCCCGCCTCGCCGTCTGCCTCGTCACGGGCCATCGCGTAGTACGAAGACATCTGCAGCCTCTCCTGCAGAACGCCCGCCGCAGCTCGATCTGCGAACCCAACACGCGGCATCCTCTGCGAGACCTTTCACACCACCGAACCCCCAGACCCTCCACTCGGGAGCCCCCAAATGGCGTCCCCATCGCCACCAGCACAAGGCTCTGCCGCCCCGCCACAGGCACCCACAGCCTCATCCTCCTCCCCAGACGCCGCAGCCCTCCCCCGCTTCCTCTCTAACGACCCAGCGCGCACCGGCTACGACCCGACGGCCTCGTGGTGGCTCTCGTACTTCCGGATCATGACGGGCGCCGTGACGGCCGAGGGCATCAACCACTACCGCGAGGACCGGTACCGGGTGCACGAGGCGCGGGACTGTGCGCGGTGCGAGACGTACCGGGACTGGCTGTTTGCCAACTCGCCGACGGTGCGGTTCCTGCGCGACAAGGTGGCGGCGCTCAACGGCCGGCTGGACGAGACCAACGTCGTGTGCCGGCGGTGTCCGGGGCGCGTGGGCGAGGACGGCAGCGTCGTGCGCCAGTCGGGCGGCTTCAGTCCCGACCATGGCATCCTGCTGTGCGCCAACGAGATCAGGAACCGCGGGCACCTGGAGGATACCCTGTCGCACGAGATGGTGCACGCCTGGGATCATTTGAGGTGGAATGTGGACTGGGTGGGGAAGAAGAGTCTAAAGCATGCGGCGTGTACAGAGGTGAGTTGCTTTGAGAGGACGGCCGGGATACTATGGCATGTGTTTGACTGACATTGAATTTACAGATCCGAGCGTCGATGTTGAGCGGGGAGTGCAGGTGGACGAGGGAGTCGTTTACAAGAGGCAATTGGACGCTGACACAACAGTTCCAAGACTGTGTGAGAAAGAGGGCAGTGCAGTCGGTCATGGCCAGGCCGACGTGCAAGGACGATGTGCATGCCGTCAGAGTGGTCAACGAGGTATGGGACTCGTGCTTCTCAGATAAACGGCCATTTGAGGAAGTGTACCGTTAAAAAATTGGCCCCATGTACATGTTATCCGTAATTGTTGTATTACTATCACGAATCAACCTCCCTTCGGATGTCAAGCACACAGATGAGGCTGTTGCCCTTTAACCCAAGGGATTCGATGCAATTGCCGATGTATCAAAAAGAACATGGAAGAGGGGCACGCCTGGCTCCGTTATATGCAACTCCCACAAGAATTAACTCCTTCATCAACCCTGAATCCTGTTCACCAGACACCCAAACGCCACGGGTTTCCCCGCAAAATGCTACAGTCGCGCTTTCATCAATCATAACATGGTCTGGCTCACTTGCCTGACCCCTTTTCTCGATTCGCCGCCCTCTCGCCCTTTACGCAGTGCTTGATGATCCAGGGGTGCGTCTGCACGTCTTCGAGAGGAAGGCGCTTGTCAGGGTCAAGAACCAAGAGCTAGGTAAACACGTTAGTGAAATGTTGGTGCTATTCTGGGACGGGGAGAAACTTACTCTCTTGATGAGATCCTTGGCTTCTTTGCTCACCCACTCGGGAATAGTCATATCTGCCCTCGCAATCCTCTTTTGTGTCATGATGGGCGTATCCTCGAAGGGCGCCTCACCAACCAAGAACTCATACGTCAACACACCCAAGCTCCACAGGTCGACCTTCTCGTTGTACCACTTATCATTGCTGCCGGACTTGATCATCTCAGGGGGCAGGTAGTCGAGGGTACCGCACAGGGTAGCGCGGCGGTTGTTGGGGGCGTGCACACTCCAACCAAAATCAGAGATCTTGATCTCGCCGTGGATACCCATGAGAATATTCTCGGGCTTGATGTCGCGGTGGATAACGTGCTTGCGGTGTAGATAGCGCAGAGCCGACGCCATCTGGGCAATGTACTGGGCCGCCTTCCACTCGGGGAAGCGGTTTTCGCGCCGTAGGTGCTTGTACAGCTCGCCCTTGCCGGCAAACTCAAGGATCAAAAAGATACGCTTGCTGTCGTGGAAGTGGCCATAGAGCTTGAGGATGTTGGGGTGTCGCAGATTGCTCTGGATCTCAATCTCGCGCCGCACTTGCTTCTCGACACCGGAACCGTGCTGCAGCTCCGACTTGTAAAGAACCTTAAGCGCGCAGATGAAGTTGCTACTGCGCTCACGCGCCAAATATACGCGCCCAAACTTGCCTTTCCCTAGAGGCCGCCCAATCTCAAACATGCCAAGGTGGAATTGCTTGGGCATCAAGGGTTGGTCGACGTACGAGGACGACTTGCGCTCTGCGAGGGCGAGCTCGTCCGAGCTGCGCGCGGATGAGGAGGTCGATCCCTTTTCCTTCTTTCCTGGTGAGGTCGGGTTGTTTTGCTGGCTTGAGCCCTTCCATTGGGCTGCCTGAGATGGGAGTGTAACAGCGGTGGTGACTGTGTTGGCGTTTTGCGACTGCAAAGCCACCTTGAAAAGGTTCGGTCTCGATGTACCGTGGGGTAGTTGGGACACTGTGGTGGAAACATTGGTCTGGTATTTAAGTTAGATGGCTGAAGAGAAGCAGCCTGGAGATGGGCAAGAACACACCTTTGACTTTTGGTACACTCGTTGACTCTCGCCGGGATCGTTCTCGTCATTGACAGACATGCGCTCGAAACGAGACTCTAGTGTTCGGGTGGCCATCTTGTCGGCAATTTGGCAATAGCGATGTAAAGAACGGAGTGAGAGAAGAGTCAATCTCAACAAGAATAAAACAGTATATAAACCTAGGTGGTCAGAGTACTGGTGAAATGCTCCTTTTGCGAAGCTGTGCCGTTGGATGCTCAGTTGTCGCAATTGGAGGCTGTGGTTGAATCCGCTGGGATGGGGTTATTTACAGGCCGGTGAAGGATGGTGGTTGCCCGGCAACGGATTTTGGTGGGGCGTAACCGCCGTTGAGCGGTGTGCTTTGATGTGCAGTCCTGGGGTCTGAGCACTGTCTTCCCGCTGTCAAGTTTTCAAACAAACATAACCCACAACCGTTTTACATTGAAGCTGTGGGCGTGAATTTCATAGTCATCACCGTAGTACCGACAGCCTTTTTTCTGCATATCTCGCCCTTGGTGATAAAATGTGTATTTATAGATCTCGCACGTCCTGCCCTAGGTAGTGAGCAACCTAAAGCATAGAGAGGGCAGATACATCGAGTCTAAAAGGACACCCCTAAAACCCAAAAGTCAAGCTATGAGTAACTTAGCTACATAAAAAAAATATATATATCTCCCAAAATATGTCCTCAAAAAAAGAGAGTTGTGGTATCTTTACTTTTTATGCAGAACCATTCCCTCGGAGCCTGTACACACTGTCACTGCAGGCACCTTCCCCATCTTCCCCACACCTGAGATCTACCCCGCCAAAGATTCAACTTGAAGCTCCCGTCCAAGCCAGACACCAAACTGGCTGCCCAACCGGCAACGACGTGAAGCAATTTGGGGCCCCGTATCTCGATCCCCGCTTCTATTCCCCAGCCGAACCCAGCAGAAATCCTATCGCCAGAGCGCATCGAAATCTCCCGTCACTATGAACCACATCACCTCCCCCAACGAGCCGTACCCCTCACCGTCGGCCCTCGAGCAAGCCACGACAGCGCACACGCAGGGCCGCTTCCGCATAGCCTCGCGCAAGCTGCCAATCCTTAAGAGCGGGCCCATCGACGCGCTAGGCGCGCGGCTCGGGATCCCGGTGCCCGAGATGATCTTTGGCGACAACCTATTCTCGATCACGCATGTGCCCACGGGCTGGGGCATCGCCTTCTCGGCAGAGCCCGCGCTCGGCCTGGTGGACAAGACGGGCGAGCGCATGCTGCGCGTGGCGTACGCGGGTGAATGGAGCAGTAGCCGGGAGCGGACGAGCGCGGGCATCTCCGAGGTGGTGAAGCCGTACGACTGGAGCTACAGCACGGCGTATGCCGGGACCGAGACGCCCGGGCACAACAAAGACGGGGAGGAGAAGAAGCTCGCGGGTGGGCCGGACACGCCGGCTATCCCGCTAGAGCTGCTCCGTCGGCGCGATCCCATTCTCTTTGCGGATGAGGTTGTGCTCTATGAGAGCGAGCTCGACGACAATGGTATCAGCATCTTGAGTGTCAAGGCGCGTGTCATGGAACACCGGATGTTGCTGCTGTGCCGACTATTCATGCGCCTCGATAACGTCGTGGTGCGTGTGCGCGACACGAGGGTTTATGTCGACTTTGATGCTGATGTGGTGGTTCGGGAGTACACGGCGAGGGAGGACAATTTTGCGAATGTGAAGAGGGCAAGTCATTATTGTTTCCCCCTGATAATGAAGTGTGTATGCATCTGCTAACTGACCATACTACAGAACCTCTTAATGAGCGGGCTAATGCCTGATGCAATCACCATTGCCATGCGGGACTCGAACCAGCTGGCACACTTGCTCCCCACCGTCGAGCAAATGATTGAGAGCGTCTCTCTAGGTCGCGGGTCATGATGTACAAGTCTCTTGACAGGCGTAAACCAAGCCAAGTGCTCCTTGGGTGGAGTACCGAGAGAAGCAAAACAATGTTATTTTAGCAATCAGGGGTGTTGCGGCGTTCAGAGCATAGACAGATGGGATGAGATACTTAGCGACGCAAGCAAACGTGATAAATTCAGAGCGTACAGTTCAAGTAACACCACCACCCCATTTCGCCCATCTTAAACCTAGATCAAAAGACCAAGCCACAGCTCCTTCCCTTTGCTTATTACAAAAGCAGTTGTCCGAAGAGCAACACAGTATCCACACGCCACACACCGTCATCGCCAGTTCACCCACCTGTCCCATCCATGCCCATCCGTGCCCATCCATGCCCATCCACATGTAGCATCTTCCTACTCGACATAAACAAGCCAAGTAAGCAGTCCCGTTTTCATCTCTCATTTTGCCCATCACCTCGCGTTCGGCAAGGGGGACGAGCTCTCCACCACCTCCTCAAACGACAACTCCCACCGGTCAACCTCTTTAAACTTCTTCTTCGCCTCCTTCAGCTCTTCTCCCATGCGCCCCAGCATAACCTCACTCGTCTCTGTATTCTCAAACAGACTAACCCCCTCCTCCCCGCCCCCCGTCTCTTCCTCTTCACTTCCCCCAACAACAGTCTCCTCTTCGTTCTCCTTATTCTGCGATCCGTACGTCCGCAGCTTCCTCTGCGCCGCGGTCTCCTTCCCCTTCCCCTTGCCACCACGATTTGCTGCCGCGGACTTTCCAAGCGGCTGTGCGACCGCCCTGCGCCTGCGCGCACCGTACGCCAGCTCATCTTCCTCGTCGCCGTGGTCCGCGCTGTCATACTCCTCCCCATCGCTCTCAGTGTTGTTTCCAGCTACAGCGGCCTTGTGGCGCCGGCGCGGGAGGAGCGATGTTAGATCCGCTGTGGATATCTTTGGTGGCGGAGCTGTAGGCTTGCGCTTCGTACGCGTCTTGGCGACATCCGCAGGGACGAAGTTGGGTGAGTGCGTTAGTGATGGTAGCGAGGATGCGTCAGAGGCAGCGTCGCCGTCGTCTTCCACCTCTGGTGTCTTTTGTTCTCGGGCGGGGACAGGCTTGCGCGCGTAGGTACGGTGGGCGAGCACGTCCAGCGAGGGCCAGATGATGGGGCTGCCGCTGAAGGAGGAGCCGCTACTTGCGGGGGGTGCCATGTCGGGGTCGTCAGAGAGAGGGGTGGAAGGGCGAATGTCGTCTTGTGGTGATGGCGACCCAGGCGGCGTGCTGCCAACTTCGATGGACTGGTGAATCTTCTCGGAGCGGACGTCTGCATTGAGTGTGCGGCGCTTCTCGCGCCCGGCTTGGTCTTCGAGGGACTTGCGCTTCCGCGATGGGAGGACGGGGGATGCCTCGGGCTCAGGAGAGCTCTCAGTTGGTAATTGTGATGGGCCTGAGTGGCGCTTGGTTTTGTCTAGCGGCGTTGACTCGTCGTCTGGGCCCGAGTCCTCCCCAGCGGCACTCTCGTAGTTCGAGGCTTGCGACTGCGGCCGCTGAGCGCGCTCCTTCTGCGCAGTTCCTAGAATGCTAGGTTCGCGAGCGCGGCGCTTGAACCGGCCGAGGTTGAGGTACGACGTGACACTAGGCGTGTTGGGGCCTCTGCTACTCGGCCTGATAGGCGCGTCATCTTTGCCAACAATGCTAGACTGCCGCGGGCGGCGCCGGAACATTCCAACGTTGAAGGACGACGTGTTGGTTGATTGCGTATGGTGGGCGCTATGCGTGTCATCTACCGCGTTGTGGCTGTCTTCTAGACTATCGTCGAGGTTGCCAAAGATCTCGTCGTCCAAGTCCAGCCCTGATGCATCCGTGAGCCTAGCCTGTCGCGTTGTCGCAGCCATGGTCGACTCCTCCCTACGGCTGTACTCAATCGCTGGACTTCCCGCGCCATTGTTGGCGGAAGAGCCTCCGAGAGGCTTCGAGGTCGATGTGAGGTTATCCAGTCTGTTCATGGCCTCGTCGCGTCTACGCCTCGTCTCTTCCATAGCCCTCCCTTGCTCGGAGTTCATATCGAATTCATGATGTGCACGACCTTCCTGGTCTTTGGCGAGTTTTGCGTTGCTCCGAGTCTTCCTGAGTTCCTTTTCGCGGTCACTGACGTCGTAAATATCGCTGCTGAACCCATCAGGGGGGGGTTCCCGCTGAGCGGTCGCGGGTTTGATTGTCGGTGGTGGCGAGGCAGATGACTGCTGCTGGCGAGCTGCGGGCCGCGACGCGATTCGAGATCGCTTCGGCCGAGGCATTGCGCGCGATTTTGATACTCGACAAGATTGGGTGTGCTTGCTTGTTAGAAAGTGTCAGATGATGTATTGATAAAGCGCGCAGTGCATCACCGTGAGCGGCGGCGAATTGGGTGGTGGGTGATGTGTTGAGAGTTTGGTGACGGTGAAATGTGTGGCAGAGAAGACGCGTCAAGCCACAACATTTTGGTGGGAAAGCTCCCCAAAAACGGCCAAGAAAGGCACTTCGACGCGTTTGGATCGCAAGGCGGGTGGTCAGTGCTTCTTTCCCCGCCTCCAATTTTTTCTAGCACGGTTCCATCTCGTCTAGAGCTCCCCTAGGCGATGGGACCAACTACGTCACCAATGGAGGTGAGCTGGGCTCGCATTACAGCGAGAGCCCCTTGCATTGCGTTTGCGCTAACTACTGGTCAAGCGTCTTTGGGTTGCATCTTGACATCTTGACATCTGTATATCTTGAACTACCACAAAATGGCACATGTCGCTTTCTGCCGTGGCGCCCTCCGCCGAAATGCCCTTCCCCTAGGCTTGGGTCTCACATCAGGCCTCGTCCTGCTCAACCGACAGCAGCCAATGCGCTTCGACGCCATCGCCAGCAGTCCCCCGCTCACCAAGCGTCCATTCTCAGAGGGTCCAAGTCCGGGCCAAAAAAAGGAGAGACTCAACCCTGAAATAATCAAGCAGCTTTCTGGAGGCAGTTTGGGGGGTATGGCTACCAGCGAAATATCTCATTGTCATCACTTGCTCACTCACCCAAACCAGGCTTCCTCACCGGTCTCCTCGTCAGCGTCTTCTCAAAGACACTAGTGCTGCTCATCGGCCTTGGAATAGTCTTCATCCAGGTAAGTTGGGGCTTTCTAAGTCTAGTTGCAGCCCATATGACAACATCGACCAAACTACTAACACCTTTCAGGTTGCTGCACATTACGGGGTAGACGTGGTTGACCAGCTCAAGCTGAAAAAGCGCATCCGATCCTCCCGAATCCTCGCCGCATTAAACCATAACCCAACATTCAAGATTGCTTTTGGTGTCACATTTGCCATGTCAGCCTTCATGTCTTTCTAGGAGTCTGTTCTGAACATTGTTCAGACGAAGAGGTATTGCCGTTCAATAGACTGCCCTTGTTTTGTACCATAGAATTCAGCAGAATCTACTCGGGAATACTTTGTGGGCGGCCTGGCCTAGAATGGCTGCGTCTCCCGGACCAGCCAGCTATGGGTCAAGGGGTCGTCCTTAAAATAGCTTTCCGTCTTGGCGAGAATATCCTTGCTAGAGTCATTCAGCCACTTCTTCTCCTCCGGCGTCAAGAGCGTCTCATCGATGAGGCTCCGGCAGTAAGGAACCATAGTGACATGTTCAAACCCGAGATAAGGCTTGTCGCCGAAAGAGTGCTTAGTCTTAACTTCGCGCACGATGACAATGTTTTCGATACGAATACCATATGCCCCATCCTCGTAGTAGCCTGGCTCGTTAGAAATGACGTTCCCTGACGCGAGAGGCACGTCGATATAGTTCTTCCTTGTTCCAATACCGATGGGCCCCTCGTGGACGTTCAGGTATGATCCTACGCCATGGCCAGTTCCGTGACGGTAGTCAAGTCCGTATTTCTAGAGAGAAAAAAGTCAGCTCTATGCTCATTTCCATTAAAGTGGCAAGACTCACCCAAAGGAATTGGCGGGCCAAGCTGTCAATAGCAAAGCCCGTGGTGCCCTTAGGGAACACGGCCATGTCCAGGGCCATGTTGCCCTTCAGCACAAGGGTGTAGGCTGTCTTCTCAGCCTCCGTCGGCGTTCCGAAGTGCAGAGTTCTTGTGGTGTCTGTTGTTCCATCAAGGTACTGCGCTCCCGAGTCGCACAGGTAAACCGCATTCGGGTCGATCACGGAGCAATTGCCACGCTCAGGCTTGTAGTGGATGACAGCAGCACTGCAAAGTGTTAGCATCATAATCAATGACCAATATCCCATTGAACTCACTTTGCCCCCGTGGACGAAATGGTGTCGAAGGAAAGACCAACAAAGTCCTGGTGCTTGCTTCGCAGTTCCTCCAGCTTGTCAGAAGCCTCCACCTCGTCCAAGACTGCCTTCTTGTTGACAAGCTGGACTTCGAGCCAAGCAAAGAACTCGATAAGAGCTGCGCCGTCTCGAATGTGGCAGTTTCTCATACCATTGAGCTCTGTCTCGTTCTTGACTGCTTTCGCATCTCCTACCGGGCTCCTGATTTCCTCCACAAACTTCTCGCCTCCTAGCGCCAACTTCAAGGCCCATGATGCCTTTCCACTGGAGATTGAATATTTCTTCAGGGGTGTTGTTGCTCCCTCGGCAGCAGCAGCAGCGACAGTAGCCAAAGTCTTGGTGTCAACAAAAAGCTCTCCGTATGGCTTAACCAAAACCTTGTTGTCGGCTAGATAACCCTGGCACTCGGCTGTAAGTTTCGACGAGTCAATGTATAGCGTTGCTGAATCTTGGGTGATGATTGCGTAGGAGAAAAAAACAGGGTTGTAGGTGATGTCGCTGCCGCGAAGGTTGAACAGCCAGGCAACTTCATCCAGCAAGGACACGACGAAGCCAGCCGACTTCTTCTTTTCGAGATCCTTCCGGAGATCGACAAGCTTTGCCGCTGTGTCTTTGCCAGCGTACTTGGCGGGCTGCAACACCACAGGGTGGTTGGGGCGTGACGGCCTTGCGGCTCCCCACACCAGGTCAACCAGGTTCTCCGTGACAGTCTCGAGCCCAGCACCGCCGCTCTTCTTGATGCTCTCGTTCAGCTTGTCGGCAATAGAGCTCGAGATGAGGGTGGGGTCAACAGCGACTATCTTGCCGCCAGCCGCCTCGTCGGCCGTCCACTCCTGCCAGGTGGGGACATCCTGCAGGCCGGTCTTGAGCAGCAGCCAGTTGCTGTCGAGCTGCTTGGCGGCCTGGTTGAAGTAGCGACCATCAGTGGCGAGGGCCGCCTTCTCGAGGGAGATGACAGCTGTTCCCGCAGAGCCACTGAATCCCGAAATGAACTCGCGCCGGGCGTCACAGTCGGCGATGTACTCCGAGGCGTGGCTGTCCTCGGACGGCACGACTGCATGCAGCCAAGGTTATGTCAGCGGGGTGCAGCACGGGTCAGCCCCCCGTTCGCCGGGCACCAGCACACAGACAGTTGGGCCTTCATACCGTAGATGTCCACCTTGCGCTCCCTCATCAAAGCCCGCAGCGCGGAGAGCCGCGCGCTCGTGTCCACAGTCTCCATGTCTTGGGAGGATAGTTTAGCCGCGGCGGATCTCGATAGGACTGTTTGGAAAGTTCGTCTGGCGACGAAAATAACAGTGACTGGACGGCTGGGAATACTAGCTCGGCGAGCTGGGGATAAACAAACTGCCAGAGTTCGAAGCGGAGGGCTAGAAGCGAAGGCGGCAAAGCAGGGTCGGGCCCTTATATACCGCATGGGGACAGCTGCAGACAGCTTAAACGAGCGGGCGCAACGCGATGGGCACCAACTAATCGCTCTGGAGCAACACAAAGCACCTCGATATGGTACGGTATCAGAAGTTGGAGATGGCCAACAGCTTCAAACCCCACCTCCACCTGCCCACTGCGAGGCCCCTGTCCGCAGCACTCACAGCTGGCTGTCTTAGCGGGGGCGTTTTGATGACCCCACTAATCGCTCACTGGATCTCACTTGCATTCCACGGCCAGGGCAGATAAGTGCGACTACTACTACACGTGGACTAGCTGCCAAAACAGCCCGCTTTGGGATTCCATACACCGTTCCAAATCTTCCTCGTAGTAACCTCTTGACTGGAACAAGAACGCCGAAAATTCTGAGAATATCAGGTATTTATTTCAAAGTGCGTATGCGGGGCGGGTAGGTACATGCTGGTCCGCCTGATAAATCCGGCAATTTGTCTTATCCATTGTCGCCGCGTTAGCAAACGTTCGATTTGAGGTCACGATTATTACATATCAGGGCGTTCTAAAATTTTGGATAGAAGAATATGGTGCGTTTAACGATGAGCCTCTGAGGTACCCACCGACCTAGTGCTATAACCCCGTCTCCACTGAAGCAGGCACTTGCAGCCCTGGATCTCAGCCTAGACCCAACCTGCCTGATGGAGCCTTCCATGACCATCAAACCTGAGACGTCTGTCAACATAGTCTGATCAACGACACAAACAAAGGGAATCACACGGGTTTCCTGAAGAGCCTCTCCACCGGCCCTTTCAGATTTTCAGACGCAACAAAATATATATAACCCCGCAATTTTCTGCTACCAACTTCCGCATCTGCTCTTCGCTACGACTCCAGCCGTCCAGCCCCCATGCTGCGGTTTGTCTGAGTCAAAGTAGAAAGATACAATAACACCTTCGCCATGGAGCAGTTACCGCTTCCAACGAGTCTTGCCGAGGTTGAAGAGGTAAGCACTCTAGACTTTTCCAAGGCAAGTTGACCGTTACTCATCGGTGACAGCTCATCCGCGCGCTGTATGCCCCAAATGCCCCCGAGACCATCTCCAAGGTCCAGGAGGTCTTGCATAGGCTGCAAAGATCTCCCCAGGGGTGGCAGCTTGCCCAAAGCTTGATTTCCAATCCAGACAACAGCATCAAATTTTATGCTGCCCTAACACTAATCGTCAAACTCAACCGAGAGAGGTATATCCGCCCACCCCGCCATGCATGCCCAGGGGCTTCCGGACTGACATACAGCAGCGCAAACCTGTCCGAGGATGACACAAAGGAGCTTCTTCAGAACATCGTTGGATGGACGCTCCAGTCGCTCAGCGATGGGTCGGGCGCTTTTGTGACCAAGAAGCTGTGCTCTGCTCTCGTCACGCACTTTATCTACTTCTCACACCTCTGGCCCCATTGCCTCCGTCAGTTTTTATACTGTCTGGACATAGAGCGGAGCGTCCCTGTCGAGGCTCTAGATGAAGCCCTCGAGACCGACATTATTGTCTCTAAGCTCAACCGTCAAAAGTTGACAGTTGCGATATGGTTTGCCACGGCGCTCGTCGAGGAGATTGGGAAAACCGACATGAACTCGCCCAAATAGTAAGCGGAAAATCTCCGTCGGCCTGCATTTCCTTCTGTTACTCGTGCCCTCTAACAGAACCCAGCGCCCAAGTACATGATCGCCTTATCAGGAACGGCCCAGAGGTCGCCTGCCTCCTTGCCCGTGGCTTCGCTCAGTCGACCGAATCCACGACAATCGATGTAGAGGCTGAGGCCCTGAGCTGCTTCCAAGTGAGACCCCTTTTTGTTTGTTTTGCACTTCGATCTCCTGTTAACAGAGAAAATAGTCGTGGATCTTATACGCGCAACGAGTGTCTTCCAACGTTGATCTCTTAGTCAACCCACTCCGAGAGCTGGTCGAGCCAGCCATGCATTGTTTCGGCAATGAAACTCATTTCCAACCAACCGCCGAGCTATTCAGCGACGTCCTCTCCAACTACTCAAGTTTCTTTACCGCGGCGCATTACGACGCCCTTGCCTCCCTTTTCGATAGTCCATGGGCTGCCAAACACTACGGCGAACTCTTGATAGGGGACCACAATACGGATGGGATCTCTTTCGGTTTGTTGATGCTGGCATACGGCGACGCGAAGGTGCAGGATTTGATGACCAGCACCGATGCCCGCTCCCAAAGATTTCTGGAGAGACTCAGTGGACTTCTCGCTGCTAATGGCTGTCTAGTGGCCGACGATCTAATTTTCGTACCTGCTCTCGAGTTCTGGTCCACGTTTGTGGAGACCATGATTGACAGCGCATACTCAGACGAGGAAGAATCACAGTCTTGGAGGCCCAACGCCGACCAGCACCTAAAGACCGTGGTTATGAACTGCTGGCGGAAAATTCAATGGCCCCCCGTTGAGCACTTCGCGGAGTGGGATTCGACGGAGCGTGCTGGCTTCAGCGACGCCAGGAAGGATGTCGCCGATATGCTCCAGTCGATTTTCACTCTGAATGGCGTGTCGTTGATCTCCTTCTTCGTCGGTCTCTTTCTCCAGTCCCTTGCAGTTCGGTCTTGGGCTGAAGTAGAAGCCTCAGCTTTCTGCCTCAGCGCTCTCTCTGACTGCACGACGGACGACCCCCAGTCTGATTTTGAGCTGGGCAAAGTTTTCTCCTCCCCGTTCTTCAACCTTCTTGGTGAGATCGGAGGTCCAATCCCCCTCCGTCTCCGCCAAACAGGACTGTCGTTGATCGAGCGGTATTGCGAATATTTCGAGCGGCACGCCGATTACCTTCCTCATGCCCTCAATCTGCTCTTTGCTGCTGTGGGCGACTCCATCCTAGGAGGTCCTTCAGCACGGTCAATCTCCACACTGTGTTCTTCATGCCGCTCCATATTGACTGGAGAAGCTGGCGCATTCATAAGACACTACCAGACCATCCGCAGCGGCCAGGTACTCGACTCTATTGCTGAGGAGAGGATTATCCATGCCATCGCTTCCATTATTCAGGCCATTGTGGACGAAGGTCAGAGGCTACAAATGTTCGAGGAGTTGTATACCATTATCAAGGGGGACTTCGAGCGCTCTCTGCAACTTAAAGTACAGCCCAGCCTCTTGAATCTGTCTGATCCCAACTTTTTGAGAGGGGTTGAGCCTTCTAACACGCAAGGCGCGCCCTCCGCTGAGGATATTTCTTTACAAATTTCCCTGAGGGCCTTGAGATGTCTTTCCAGTATGGCCAAGGGTATGCAAGATGTGAAAGACCACATTGTGGAGTTAGAGGCAGACCCTCGCCCAGTCTCCCGACAAGGAAGACTGACCAATATACAGTCGGATATTATCAGACTAATGGTGGAGATCCAGAGGGCTTTCAACACCAGCGGGGAGTTGGTTGAGATAATATGCAACATCTTCCGTGCTGGTTTCTCAGAAACCGAGCCGGGACCATTCGTCTTCCCAGCCGAGGTGGTAACGGACTTTTTTATCCAGCAGCCCATTGATACTCCCCGCTCCGGGACCCTTCTGAGCACCGCTTGCTCTTTTGTTGGGTCCCTTTACCGAGGGCCCAGGACATTTGTGCCGAGCCACCTTGCTCGACTGCTTCCCTGGGTCATCACCATGCTACAGGCTCTTCCAGGTTCGTCTCGTGCGTTGCTCGATTTGAAGATATGGCTCACCATTTTGTAGAGCCCGAAAGCGATACCGAAATCGCGCAAAACGGTATCAGTTTTGTCGACAGGGTCATGCCGAGATACCCCGATGTACTCTTCCAGTTGCAGCCATCACATCTGCTGGAATTCTTCTTTATGTTTACCCTGAAAGTGCTGAACGGAAAGGAGCCTCTCCCCAAGAGCGCCGCAGCCGATTTTTGGGTAGGCAAAATCTACCGATAAGTCTGCCATTAACAGGCGGCGTTTTCTAATACATGTTTAGACTGGATTCATCTCTATCAAGAGCGAAGATGCAGTTCTTCAAACCACGATCGCCAATGCCATGGACCATCTTGGTCCTCTAATCGCTCAGACCCTCATTCAAAATATGGGTGGCAACGCGGCTCGCAGCGAGTTGGATAAGCTGAGTGATCCGCTTAAAAAGCTCGTGACACAACACGTCAAGGCTCAATCGTGGCTAGAGCAGGCTCTGTTTCACGAGTCGTTCCCGAGTGCACAGGTAACGCCTGTGGAGAAGATGGCGTTTCTGAAGAAAGTTGTCGGGTAGGCTCATTTCCAAATTGATCACTCCCAAATGGATTCGCGTGGCGGGCTGGTTGACTAACAAATACTCAGACTCAGGGGTGCTCGACAGACAAACCAGGTGGTACGGGAGTTTTGGCTGTCATGCAGGGGGTCCAACTTTACCTACGCCTCCTAGCCGGTTGCGGTGGGTTAGGATTGGGGACTAGGGGATATTGGGCGTGGACTACTGGATACCCGATTGCATGGCACTGGCGCTGTATAATTTCCTTCTGTCCTAGTGGCCTTTTGCTGAGGGGCTGTTCTGAATATTACGGGACCCAGACTTGCTATGAAATGCATGTAAGCGACGGGGCCAGGTTGGGCAGCTATTGGCAGCATCGGCTGGGACACATGCGTATCCTAATGGCCCAGGCAGGTGAACTCGAGGGCAGGATATAAGTACGGGTGTAGATAGTGAGCTCACTCACAAAGATGTCCGCGGATACAACGTTCATACGAACTAAATTACCTCGTTGGGGCTCTCCCATTGTCTTGGCGACTGTCAAGAATGGTTCATAGAGGTCTTGGTGGTGGTCTTGAAGTATGGGGCTGTCCGAGGTGGGACATTATTCAGCTCAGGCTTTCTTCTTCCCATCCAACTATATCTCATGCTCCATGGCACTGTATCTCTAATTTCCAAGGAAGCTGATATGTATAGCCCACCAGACCAAGCAAGGTCTTTCTTGCTTGATAACCACTCCTCTCTCTTTGACAAACCGACATTTGCCTAGAGCATTTCTTCCATTCTAAGTAGGGGTAATAGGTTGTAGCATGCACTGAGATGGCGCATCTTCATTTTATGGGAACATATACATCCTGCTATTATCCATAGCCATTAACAACCAAGCAAAGACCCACGACTATTATACAGCCAAATGTACACCATCCATCTTACACACGCAAAACCTCCCTACCCCAACTCCACAGCCTCCCTAACCAACTCCATCGTCCCCTCAGCACTCCTCCTTGCATCACTCGCCCCGTCGGCGATAACCTGATCGACGTACTCCCTCCGCCCCATAAACTCCTCAAACCTCTCCCTCACCGGCCCGAGCTCATCATTCACCACCTCGGCCACCCTCCTCTTCAAATCAAGCAGCGGCTTGCCGGCGAGCTCGCCCTCGGCCAGCGCCGCCGGGCTCCGTCCTGCCGGGTCAAAGTGCGCCAGCAGCGAGAGCAGGTTGGCCACGCCGGGGCGGCCGACGGGGTCCCACGAGACCGAGTTGACCGAGTCGGTGAGGGAAGACTTGATCTTGGTGGTGATGATGTCGGGGGTGTCGGTTAGGAGGATGCGGGAGTTGGGGTTGGGGTCTGATTTTGACATTTTCTGGAGGGGGTTGGTGAGGGACATTACGCGCTTCGAGGGGGCTAGGCAGGGAGGTTAGGGGTTAGTTAAAGGGGGGGTTGGGAGGGGAGAGAGGGGGGGGACGGACAGAGGATGGTTGAGGGGGGGGACGGACAGAGGATGGTTGAGGGGGCCACGAGGTGGGAGACGCCGTAGGCGTGGTTGAAGTTGGTGACGCACTCGCGGGCGAACTCGAGGTGCTGGCGTTGGTCCTCGCCGACGGGGACGTGGGTAGCGCGGTGGACGAGGATGTCGGCGGCTTGCAGGATGGGGTAGGAGAAGAGGCCGTGCTTGAGGCCCTTCTTGGCTTTCTCGTCGAGGAGGGAGGCGTCGTCCGACATGGACATTTTGCTCTGGGTCTGGGTTAGTGCCGTGTGAGGTGGGTGCGAGGGGGTATATCTCACCTTCCACTGTGTCATCCTGGATAGGTAGCCCGTCGACGCGGTACAGCTAAGGATCCATTGCAGCTCCGAATGTGCCGAGACCATGGATTGATAGAAGATGGTGGAGCGCGCCGGGTCCAACCCGATGGCTAACAAGGCGGCTATCATCTCACGCTTCCACTGGCTAAGAAGACCCTTTGGACGCGGCACCGTAATGGCATGCAGATCGACGATAGAAAATATGAGTTTGGTGTCTGGCTCGGCCTCATCCTGCATGAGCTTCCATTGCTGCAGCGCACCGAGGTAGTTGCCCAAGTGAGGCACACCTGTCGGCTGGATGCCAGAGAAAATGACCCTCCCCTGAGGCTGTGGTGTTGACGAAAGTGGTTGTGCCGATGAAATCAGCCGCCGTTGTGGGCGTGCAAGAGCAGCTGCTGGCCTTGTCGTTGCTAGGAGCTGCCGACAGCTCACATTGCTGGACCTCATTCTCACTCAACCTGTCTCGGGATGTTGGCTCTTCAGCTCCACGAGAGGTCAATTCAATGACAGAGATTTGCTAGGGGCTTCAGTTTTGCTTCCTTGGCGGTGTGATGCCGGGATATTGGGAATTGCAGACACATCGCAATACGGAAACCGCAGTACCGAAATTTCGCAAACAAGAAATATTCTCTGTCCTGAGTTCAGCGTGAGGTGCTCATGTAAACATGGACGGGGACCTGGGTCGCTCAACGTTGCCCGCAATGGCTGTGCGGCTGCTCTGTAACCTATCTGGAGTCCCCTGTATCATGGGACCATAGGCGGGTTAGCTGCCGAGAGCGGGCGCTGAAGCTTTCATTCCATTCGGTAATTACCCACCTAGGAACCTCACCCGCCTCATAGAGTCTACAGTGCCGCAGCATTGATTCGAGGATGCTGAGTTTCGAGACATCTCGACAGATACAACCGGCCTAAACGTCATAACGTTACATTTTTGCTTAAATTCTGGAACCTGCGTGTTTATTACGCAGAAGTTGTACGTTTACAGCGCACATACAATGCCGTGGTATCTATACAACAATATCGTCCGCAACAAGCAGTCGAGGTATTTATACACGAGATTGACACTCCTCGAACTACCTTCCACCGGAGGCCTTGACCCTCTCCGTCTGGATAAACTCGTCCAAGTCTTCGACGCCCTGCTTCTTGTATACGTAGCCAAGATGGTCCCACTTGTCATTCAGCAGCTCTGAGACCTCCGTCATACTCTCATCCATATTCTTTCCAACATCTGTTGTACCCAAAGTCAGTAACCAGGTTTACAAAACGGATCGGCAAAAGACAAAGAGAAACATAACTCACCTAGCTTGCTAAACTCCCACACATTTGCCTTCATACCAATACCGTAGTACGCATGCTTCTGCAGAAACGCCAGCCACACCTGGACCGTCTCCGGATGCCCATCCCGGATCTGAATCAATCTCCGCAGCGTCGTGCGCGAGAAATTCTCCTGCGACTTCTTGAAGATGAAGTTGCTCTTGGGCACCGTCCACTTCTCCGTGATGCGCGGCAGGGGAACCGGCCCGAACGCTGGCAGGCCGAGGTAGTAGGCCGCGCGCAGGGCAAAGTCGCAAAAGAACTCGAGGTTGCGCACCGAGTACGACCGCATCTGCAGGTCGCACGACGGCACACCGTACTGGGCCTCGCGCCGCAGCGGCTTGAGGTAGAGTGCCTCCAAACTACGCGGCATTCGCGGCGGCACCTTCTGTAGCTGCAGTGCCCCTTCGGCGGCTTCCGCAGCTGCGGCCGCGGCCGCAGTCTCGAGCTCGGTGAGCGACTTGTTCTTGCCACTGCAGAGGGATCGAATGTTAGTCGAAGTTAAGAGGGATAGATGTGTGGCTTTCGCGTCGGGGGTCGGCTGACCTGGGCTCCACCACGGACATTGGCGGCGCTGATTTTCTATGACATTGTCAGAGGGCTGATGGTAGATGTGCTGGCTCGTTTCGTGCTCACATTGAGGCATTGGCTCGGAATTGGGCCGTCGAGGGCTGGAAGACATTTTGAGCTGATCGCGTCGTTGCGAGGTGCTATCGGCAAACATTTGGTCAGCTGCACGTTGAGCATTGCAGCAAACAGAGGGCTACCCGTACCAGACGCCCCTGGAGAAGGGAGCGCAGCGGGCGTATTAATGGCGGCATGTTCATCTTTGCATGCCCTTTTCGACGTTGAAGATGTGGAACGGTCCAAAACGCTCCAAAGCTCGAGTTGCATGGACCAACGAACGCGGCTTGCCAACCGAAATTCTAGCGCGGAAACTGGGGACGTTATCGATAAGCCTACAGCGCTCAAAGTTCAAACCTGGGCCCACCATGAGGTCCATGAACTCAAACTCAGCACCTCGCTCTCCCGCTCCACAAGTGCATTTTTAGCACCCAATTAAACAGGCCATTACATGGCACAGGTAGGACAAACGAACAGCTGCAAGCTGCAGAGAGACAATGCGGGATTGGCTTCATGAATAGTATTTGACATATGTAAACCTCACTCCAAGTACCGAGCGAGGGTACTGCTTCCGACGATAGCCAGTCTCATTCTCAGGACACGGCATTTACGTCGTCGTTTGGCTGAGCGGTGCTGCGGACGCTATTCCAGTCTGCCAACACGCACATCGAGGCCTGCCAACACAGAGCGTCAATACGCTCGTGACGTATAGCGAACCCCCTGCTGCTCCAACTGAGGCTCGGCCATCGGACTTGGGGTATTCCGCCAGTCGTGGCAACTATCGCATGCAGAAGTCTGCTTGCAAGAGACGTCAGAAGTCTCGAGTGTCGTGTGTACCAATTACAGGCTTATAATGCCGAGGCGCGTTCATTTACGTTTTCGACCGGCAAGCATCTTGTTGTAGTGTCCCTTCCTCCCGCTCTGTTTCTTCTCCTGGATCTCTTGATACTTGCTCTTGAACTTGGCGACTGTTTGGCCAGCAAGAACTTCCTCAACGATGGTTTGCTTCTTCTCCTTGCGGGTCAAGCGCTGGTTTGCGCCATCGGTGGCACCGGCAACGATCGTTCCCACCTGGCAGTACGAAGGAACGAAGTCCTTTTTGGAGTCCTTCTTGAAGAATTGCTTGCCCATAGCGGCCACGTCACGTAATCTTAGCAGCTGCAAATCTCGCTTCAGCTCTGGCGTCAGGTCGGTTCGCGGCATGTTGAACCAGGACTCTCCAGTGTTGTCTTTGGTCTCCTATTGCAAGTCAGCAGGCTGAATAAAAGAGGCCAACGAGCAAATGATATTCGAGTGTTCAGTCAGAGTAACTATGATTATAAGGAATCATTTTGGTGCAAGCAATAGTCCCATGACGGGATATTGACATGCGTCATGTAGAATTGGGATAGGTCTTCATCATACGAACACGTGGATGGGATGGTGTGGTGCAGGAAGAAGCCTACCTTCTTTTTTTGGGCAAGCTGGGGAACCCGAACAGACAGCTTATCAGTCTCCTTGACTGAAACAGCCTTCTGGTCGCCAGCGGCAGACGGCAGCGACGCCGGAGAGGCAGTTGCTGTCAGAGCCTTCGCTGCAGGCGCGCTGGGTGCAGCAAGTGCGGTTTGGGTGTCGCCATGGGCCGCAAGCCGATGCTCTGCTTCGGCGAGCAGCCTGTCAATTTCGCTGTCTCGCAGCCCGAGTACCTGTGTCGCCATGCGCGCAGGAGAAAGCCCCAGGTTCGGAGTGTCGGTGATGTAGAGAAAAAAAGGGCAGGAACAAAACTTGAAATAGTAGGTGGGAAGAAAGAGTTGGCAGAAAACAGAGATTTGATGTGGGGCGTATCAGCACAGACCATAGCTTCAGGGCGGTGACGGGGTGAAGGTGGGCCGCAGGTGTGGGCCGGGCTGTCATGGTCAGCGTGCACACGGGCCTGGAGAAACATTGATGCTCAACCCGTTTCAGCACAAGGTCACCCGACACGTCATTGGCCGGGGGAGGGGGGAGTGAGGCTGGAGGGCGGTTGAGTGCCAGTTGGCAGCGGTTGGGCAGGCAAGATGTGCTGTGAATTCGTCAACAGCGGCGGCCCAGAGGGTAAGTGGGTTTTGGGCTGATTTGACGGCCACTCTGCGCCACACCTGACAGTTCGGCCCTTGACTTGATGCCCAACCTTTCGTGTGGTTGACTGACCGCTTGCACAAATCATCATCGCAACAAGCAACTTTCACTCTACCCACCGCTTTCCAGTAATCTGGAGAAAAAAAGGCCCCAGATCCTCACCCGCGCGAAAAGCAGTCTGCTTATAAGAAGGTACGTTCCTCGCCTAGTACAATCCCTGTGCGCCTTTCCCACCCACAAGCTCAGGTCTGCGCCCATTATATATCCATTTCAACCCCCCTTCCATCGAGGCCCAAGCCTGCAATCTCACCAATCATTTCATACCCCTCGCCAGACCAGAGCTGAGTGGCTCGAAAAAGACTGCGCACGAGTCGTCCAAACTCAAAAGCCCATCCCATTTGGAAACTCCACCCATTCATTCGCCTGTTGCCCAAATTCACCCCCCTTTGCCGCACCGCGTGCCCGCCAATCAATCCCGCCCAATCACCAGGAACCGTTGCGGGCGAGGTTGGTTGCGACGCTGCCAGAGACAGGTCCCTGTCGCAAGTAAACAAATCCCGGCGAGGAGCGAAGCAGGATATCATCGCCGACAGTCACATTGCTTTGCGCATAGATACTAAAACCACTGCTGCAGCCGACCGAGTCCTCTCGAACAGAAGCGCGATAGCAACGCACGAAAACGACCTGCGACCAACTAAGCAGCCGACCGAAGGACCCGATTTCATCGCAGCGCGACGCACTTCACAACGGCGACGAAATAGTACATAATTCGCGAATAGTTCTTTGTGGGAATCACCATGGATCCCCAGAACCCATCATCGGCGCCGCACGGCCAGCAGGCTCGACAGCCGCCCCCTTACGACACTAGCCACGGCGGCCATTATGGCGCCAGCGCAGCGGTCCGTCTCTCACAACCCCCCCCCCCCCTTTGGATGCTGCAGCCCTTCTAACAGCCCTACGTCATTTAGCTATCCGCTCAAGGTTTCGCACCCTCGGAATTGTACACGGGAACATGGGCAAATGTCCACCAGGGCCTCACTGGGCAGTACAAGGACATCCTCACAGCATACTGGCAGCAGACCATCAACCACCTTGAGAGCGACACACATGATTACAAGCTGCATCAATTACCACTGGCGCGGATAAAGAAGGTCATGAAGGCCGACCCCGAAGTGAAGATGATCTCGGCCGAGGCACCGATATTGTTTGCGAAGGGCTGCGACATTTTTATCACTGAACTGACGATGCGTGCCTGGATTCATGCCGAGGAGAACAAGCGGCGCACCCTTCAGCGGTCTGACATTGCGTCTGCCCTGTCCAAGTCCGACATGTTCGATTTCCTTATTGACATCGTTCCCCGTGAAGAAGCCTCAACCCACGCTAAGCGCGCAACCGCCCAGGCCTCCGCCCAAGCCGCCCCTACCCAGCCCCAAATCCCCGGTGTTGCGGCCCCCAACCACGGACAGCACCCGATGGGTCCGGAGTACGGAGGTCTTGGTGGCCACGCCATCGCACCCGATGCCGACTACCGCCAGGCCCAGAACATGTATCCCGGCCAGGTTCAGCCAGGCGCACCTGCGCCGTACGGCCAACCCCAAGCCCCCATGTACAACGTTGATGACATGTATGGATACTCAACGATGCCCCCGCAGCAGGTCTGTGCCTCCTCCCCTAAGCCCAGTAATTCATGGCCAGTCAGCTAAGAGGACAAATAGAGCGCCTAGTATGCCTCACAGAGCACCGGGGTGGAAGGTTCAGCCGTTGAAGCTCATATGCAGCCCGCGAATGAGCCTCATGTGGCGGTCAAGAGAGAAACCCAAAGTCCTGAGAATAACATCGACAAGGCTATGCTCGAGGCTCTGAAAGAGGAGAACCGGGCATGAAAGTTGGTGACTTGTTAGGACAGAGAAGAGGCGAGGAAAGCGGAGATGTACTACGCGTTGCCAAGCCAGGTTTTTTTTTTTTTTTTTTTTGTAGTTCAACCTGGGGATTATCCGGCGTAAAATAAGGGCGGAAGGAATTCGGCGGTTTCCCAGGTCATTTTATGTTTTGTGTTTATTCTTTCATGTTTGGTAGTCAGAGGACCAGAACTGTTGAGCGATTCTAGCCGCCGCTTTGGTTGGAGGTTCGGACGTGAAGGGGCGGAGCAGGTTGGCTAAATTCACGACCAATTGATGACTTTTCACACCCGTGCATTAAACGCCTTGCGGTGAGTTATACGATACGATAAATTCTTTTGGGGGAGGGGGGGCTTTCCCCTTTTTTTGGTTGGCGAATGACAGTGACAGACAAACGGCTGTAGATTGCCCAATGTAAGGGCGGCATGATGCGGGCGTTAGTTTATAGCTTGATAAATCACCTTAGGCCGAAGCGCGATCCGAAGTTAGCGAGCGGCGCAGCGGTTCGGCTCGGGTTGTCGACCGTCTGGGTGAGTCTAGTGGAGCGTTAGTCGAGTCCCACAAAACACAGGTCTCAATGCATCCGTGATGTAACAAGCACCAGGGGGGCACTAACTTCTCTAATAAAATGGGGCCATTCATGGCATCAACACGGCCGTATTTCTTGTTCCGGGTTGAAATGTCAAAGAACTCGTCGTGGTTGTCCGACTGCATGAGCGCCACCGTCTGCTGGAGCTCGTCGAGATTCTGCTCGAGCATGAAGGCGTTGTCGAGACTAGCGACGAACTCAGTCAAGTATTGGACGTCGAGGGCGATGGCGGTGACGCCGTTGGGGTTGATTGTCCTGACGTCTGGGGATAGGGGTAGGGCCTTGTTGGTGGTTAATACAAAAACTTGATGTCCTGATGTGAGGTTTGTGGCTTACAAGGATCTTGTTGGCAGCGTGGCTAAGAGCGTCGAAGTAGATGAGCTCCTTGATCTCTCTAGGAAGTCCCAGGAGGGTGGAGTTCATGATGTTGGAGAGATAACGTGTCAATGTCTGCATATAGTTGCTTGGTTCGTTTGGTTTGGTCGGCGCCGCCCTGTTGTTGTGTGATGTCAATGACGGTGAGTCAGTGAGAGCAGAACTGGTGTATCTTACCAGTCATAGTCTGATGTATCAACAAGATCGTCAATCTTGGAATTCACAAGCTCAAAAATCCGCTTTTCCGCAGTCTTTTTGTTGTTCCTAAACTGCTCCGTTGCCGTCAGGATTATTGGCCCACCTGCCGAGGTCGATGACCGCGCTCTGATCAGAAGCTGTTCGAGTTCCTGGCAGGCGGTCTCGAAATGCTCAAGATTGATCAAGATCTGAACTATCTGGCCGAGATACTGAGAGCTCAATCGCTCGACGAGAGATTGGCAGACCCTTTCGGTCAACAGTTCATCCAGTGACTAGGACCTTGTTAGATAATTCCTCAGAAATCAAAATGCTGATCTCCCAAAAACATTACCTTTCTGAGCGTCTCATCGATCACATTCAGATATTGGAAGTGATCGTCGGAAAAGAAGTAAAACTGGTTCACAAAATTCCGGATGTCTATGCAACAGAGAGGGTACATCTGGGAAAAGGGAAGCACGCATGGAAAGCTATACCGCAGTTAGACTCACGGGATATGTTGAGGATGGCAGTTTCAAAGCACTTACGTGAGTTCCTCAGGGGTTTTATCTTGCGTGATCCAGCTGACATTGAGGACTTTGTCGTATTCCTCGAGAGAGTTGATCGCCATGGGCATATAGTCATCTGTTGAGACAATCTTTTCAGGGGTTAGCCAATCGTTGCGAGGATGACGACAGTTGGGAGTGGGAGCAAACCTCTTGAAAGTCCTCGCTAAAGCGGCGTTTCAGCAGTTCGGCGTACTTGTGGAATAAAGTGAGTTGGAGGCCGTTCAGCATAGACACAGAGTACCCCCAGCCCTGATCAGGTTGTTAGGAGACGGTTTCAAAGCGGCATATGGGGAAGTTTTTTACCTCCATCGTCTGAATGAAGAGTGCGACGACCAGCTTGATCTTCAGCAAGACTTCAGCATTGTTCACTTCAGAGAGCGACCTGGTAATAAGCCTGATAGATGTTTGACACATTGAATCCCAAAGCTCGTCAATCTGTCAAGGTTAGAACCTACGCTCCTCTTCAGTTGGGTTTCAATGATACATACATCTACGTTTGAGCGAAGCTGCGGCGCACGCTGCACAGTTGCCTTCTCGATAATAGCAAAACCGGCAATGCCTTCTAGGAGAGCACTTAAAGAGGAATCTTCGTTCTCGGTAAGAAGATTGATCGAGCTGGGCAGAAGAAGCTCTTTTTGTTGCCGTCTGGTTCCCGAATAGTCGGCTCGGAATTTGTCCAGTTGCCCCAGCGCCTCATGGATATGCAGTGCCTCATGCAATGGCGTAAAATCAACCTGGACCTCGTCATTGTCGAGTACGTCGTACTCATTGCTCTCGTCGACAACCAATTCTATGGCCGAGTTCAGCTTGAAATGGCTCAAGTATTCATTTTGCTCAACACGCTTCCGCTGCCTGTCCTGACGCTGCTTGGTGTGAAAGAAGGCTACCTCACCCAGGAACTGGGAGGTCTCTCGAATCCGGTACAGCCAAGTGTTCAAGTCGGTCATGACAGCCTCGGAGATTGTCTTCTGAGAGGCAGGAATTGACTTTTGTATCAAATCTGCGAGCTTGTATTGTGTCGCGTACTTGTTCTGGATGATGGGGACCAGGTGCTCATTCTGAAGGTCCTCCAGGGACTTGAGCGCACCGTAGTACTTCTTCTTCCGGATCAAGTCATGGGCATTGTTGACAGCATGCAGAATCTTGAGGGACTCCTTAAGCGCATCGGATACATCCGTGATATTCTGTCGCACACCCCGCGTATTGACAAGGGCCTGCTTTTGCTCTGCGAGCTTCTCTGTGCTCGCTTGGATTGACTGATTGAGGTCCAATATCTCGGCCGTGAGAATGACCGTCCCCTCGCGCACCTTCTGCAGCTGATTTACCGAGCCAAGGAACTCCTCGTGCTTGGTTAGGCCGATGCGCTCGATATCGCCCTCTCGTTCCTGTGCATATTGGGAGAGGCTCTGGACAAGCGACACGGTCCGGCTGCTCGCGGCGGCATCTTTGAGCACTGGAATCAGCTGGTCGAGAAAATCGGAGTCGGTGGGCGCGAGGATAATCTATACGACAGGTCAGCAACTTGACCAAAGACATATGCAGATGCAGTGGAATCGCAATCGGCAACCGGCATCGCAACCGTGAGGCAACGGACCTGGTCGACGGCAGTGTCATAGTCGTCCCACGTTTGGGCTTTCCGGGGCATTTTGGGTCTAAGAAGCTCGATGCCCCATCTGTCTCGGTGTTGATGGTGTTGCTTGCCAGGAAGTGCCCTGGCCAGAAAGTGGGAGGTGGGAGCCTGCGGCTGATCGATCCTGTTCAATTGCGAGCGAGCGGTGTTTCGCTTTCCCGGGCAAATCGGCCATGGACAATAGCAGACAGCAGGTGTAAGTGTCCGTGCGTCCTTGTCCTTGTCCTTGCGCCAGCTTTGAGAGAAACAACGTTTCAATTTCCAAACCCCAGAAAGGAAGAATTGCAATTACATTGTCCAAACCTACTCAAACTCAAACTCTAAGATAAAGTCACAGGGCATCGATTTTCTTCCAGCGATAGAGCAAAGGGCATGCCTCAGCTAGTGATCGAGTTCGCGAAATCTCTAAGCGGCTACCTTATTTATTGTATTGCTGACTGATAGCCCCAATCATAGCAGCGCACGGTTCAGGTGGTTGTCCCAGGTGGTTGTCCCGTCAATTTATTGCCCCTTTTCAAGAGACAGCATCGTATCATTTCAGGGCATTGCCAAGCACAAAGGTCAAAAACCCCAAGAAAAGACCCAGATCTTATGCTTATGTACATCCAATGTAGTACAGTGTATAATACTAACATCAGTGCAAATGATTGCAAGTCGCCAAGTTGTGCTCCTTCGTAATGCAACATCACAACGCATCTTGCAAACCGGGGCCTCCTGCATGCCCAGAGAAACTCCATTAAGGAAAATGGGTGAAAGATGAAAGAATCAGCACCCAAACTGAATTTCAATCTGCCTCTTATAGAAGACGGGGCATCACAGCGGCCCGTGATAGTTTGGACTTCTGAGTTCCTCCCAGTTAAAAATAGTTTGCGAGTAGCAGAAAGAAGTGAAAGTTCTCGAAACCGTGTCTCTGGCCAGTCCTCCCAAACTCTCCTTTCTTCCTGAAGTCCCCCCCCCAGGGCTATGCGGCAGACTGCTGCACGGTGACTGTCGTGATAAGCCGCTGGCTGAGCTTAGGCTTCGAGAAATGGAACTGATTTGGCTGCTAAAACTAAGTTGAAGTTGTGGCTATAAGGTGGGCTTGAACTTGTCACTGGCATCTCCGAAATGTCACAAGCCCTTCGCTCTTTCCTCCATTTACCCAGTGACTCGTTCCTCCCTCATTCAACTGTTTATGGAGCCAGTCACATTATTGTTTCTCTATTTATTCTGTGACATGCTCCTTCTTGAACTTCTGCCCCCTCCTACCACGAACCAAGTCGAGACAATTTGTTCATACTCCCGGCACCGCTCATTGATTCATTCTTCCCTCCGAGAGCTCAGCTTATCTCAACTTCGGTCTACCACGATTTATATCCGTCCACTTGATCACAACAGCGGGGGGTACTTCTACACAACAGTTCAACCCACTGCCTGACGCTCCTTCCTCAGCTCCAGCCCGTCTTCAAAAGCGTCACAGCTGAGGGTCGCCGAGGCATCTTGACCAAGTAACCCCGGCCCGCATCCCTTTACACTCTTTCCTCCACCTTTTCGACTTTCAGCAATCTCATTTCCGTCCTCCCGGCACGTCAAGACATCCGACGATCCGTTTTCCGTTCCGCCACCCAAACTACCTAACACTCCTTCCCTAACTTCGTCCCTCGTTAATCTACGCCAAAGAAATCCGACAAATCTTTTCGGCCTCATACGCACGGCACATCCTCCGGAGTTCTTTCTCAACAACTTGGGGATTATTCCGTAGTTCAGCAAAGGAAAGCCGAAGGGATCTGTCGGCCCCAGTCAGACGCGTTGACCACGCATTCTTTTCGTGTTCCTGCGTCGGTTTCCGTCTGTCTGTCGTCGCCCGCTAAGAAACCGGGGATACGTCTTCACTCTTGCCGTTTCCCCATCCACGCTTTCTGGTCCTCCGTGCCTTCCTAGTTTTCCAGCCACCAAGACCACCGAAGAAACTTGACAACTGGGCCCTCTCTTCAGTGGCCACCTCTTGCCCCTCATCTCTTCACTTTTCTCACCTCTCCCTTCTCTTTCCTTGCGCCCTAATAGGCAATCAAGAACACACTCCCTCTGAGTTTTTGGTCCTTGGTAAGGTCCTATCCAGCATTTTGACAACTACCTACCCAACACCTACAACCAAGCCGATTGGATCTTCACAATGGCGCAGGCACGAGAGACCGCTTTCAACCCACCCTCGCCTCACTCATCCAGTGGCGGTGCCGACTCGTACAATCATGAAGGCACCCCGGATACCAGACTCACCGCTTTCTCACCCGATGACAACTCCGCGAGATCGGGTGGCCTGCTGAAGGCCTTGAACATCGTCGCCGCAGAGCACCATCCTAACCGCTTCCAGGTCAACCCTGCTGAAGCCTACAACGGCGCTTCTGCCTACAACGGTGCTTCTGCCTACAACGGTGCTTCTGCCGCTGTCGAGAAGGACCCTTTCGTTTCCACTACCACTGCCGCCTCTAAGACAGAGCAGAAATTGTCGCCAACTGCCTCGTCTTTCCGCCCCGTCTCCACCCCGCTGGTTGCCCATGGCTCCTTAAATGGAACTACCTTTGGCCTCGTGCCCTCCGGAAGATACCCGCCCATTCTTCAGCATGCTCCTTCGAAGCTGAGCACCGATCTGGGAATCTCTCGTTATCTTGTCATCTCGTCGGCCTCTGGCATTGCCACGGCCAAGGATGTCGAAGTTTACATCGAGGTAGCTTTGACTCCCACTTCATAGTGCTATTCACTGATACTGACAATCTCCTGCAGAAGCTCGAGCGCATTGGTTACCAGTCCCGAGGCAAACGCAGCATCCTCTTGAACGCGTCAAAGGTTTACCTCCGTCTCACAAACATCCGGGATGCCCGTAACATCCATGACAACATCCAGCTCAGCGGTGCCGACTGGCACGCCGAGTACATCTCTCCAGCTGAGTTCTACAATGTCAGTACCCTATTCACGTTCCAAACTTTGTCCCAGCTACGCTAACTTTGACTAACAGGATCTGAACCCTGCGGCTCATATCGAGACCGCTCCCAGTGGTCAGGTCAATGTTGTTACTCTCTTCTCCCCAGGTAGCGGTGTCAACCCGTACCAGATCGACACTATCGTCCGTGACTTCGTCCGCGCTGAAGGAGATGTTTTTGGCTTTCAGCGACAGAGCGGACTGCAGGATCCTGTATACAGGGCCGTGGTCGAGTTCTGTGATGTTGACGTTGCCACTTCCGTCATCTCCAAGTTCAACGGAATCGCGTTTTCTGTAAGTATTCAACTCAGTTCTGTTTAATCTAAGGTACTGACCAAGCGTAATACAGGGAATGCAGCTGCTTCTAGCCCCCTGCGAGCCGGCAGCCTCAGCTCCAGCCACAAGCTTGGCCCATGAACCACTTGATCACTACTCTCTGGCGCAACCTTCCGTTGACGACCTCGCTGGCATGTTTCATGGAGTGAACGTCTCTAAGCTAACTCAGCCAGAGGACTTCTCCAGCATGTTCCATGGAATGAACATGCTCAAGGCAGCGAACCCGGGCAGTACTCTTGCCACAGCTGGTCACCTTAGTCAATCGCCTGCCCCAGCTCATATGCCTCAGCACCCTATCGCCATGTATCCGCTGGTTTATCATGGCCCCGTCGCGTCGCCGGCACGCTACGTGCTTGACCAGACACCCACACGCAGCCAGAGCGCCAGTTCTTACCCTCCGTTGACTCCGATTTCCAGTGGCGTATCCATCATGACCCCAATCTTCACCCCTCCCAAGACACCGATGGCTTTCCAGAATGACTATGCCAACCAGAGAGTCATGTCATCGTCTTTTCGTCATGATGGACGCCGACAGAATGCCACGAGAGTCAATAGATCGCCGTATTACAACGCTGCTGGCCACCACAACCACGTTGATGTTACCCGCATTCGAGACGGCATTGACGTTCGGACGACCGTAGGTTTGCACCCGACAGCCCACCGTGGACACTATGCTGACAATTCAGATCATGCTACGCAACATCCCAAACAAGGTTGACCAGACCATGCTCAAGGGAATCGTGGACGAGTCGAGCTGGGGCAAGTACGACTTCATGTACCTGCGGATCGACTTTGCCAACGATTGCAAGTATGTGGAGCCGCCTTTATTCTCTTTTGATGTCGTGTGTTGACACTTTGTTGTACAGCGTCGGTTATGCATTCATCAACTTTGTCGATGTAAGTCACAGTCTTATTCTCTGCAAAACCGCTTTTGGCTAACCAGTTGGCAAGCCTCTCGACATCATTGACGTTTGTCACTCTAGCCCTGTTCGGAGTCATGATGGTGTCTAACCATACTTATAGTTTGTGAACGCCCGCGGAAACCAGCGATGGAACTGCTTCAAGAGCGACAAGGTTGCGGAGATTTCCTACGCGAGTGAGTTTTCCAAAGCCCCTCACCAGAGAGAGTTGATACTGACATTCCGAAGCCATCCAAGGCAAAGACTGCCTCGTTCAGAAGTTTCGAAACAGCTCTGTCATGCTCGAGATGCCCCACTATCGGCCCAAGGTACGGCAGCTTCTTCTCTATCTTGGAACTACTCGTCCCGCTAACAATGCCAGTTGTACTACACTATCAATGGACCCAGAGCAGACTTGGCCGGCCAGGAGGAGCCTTTCCCTGAGCCCGACAACCAATCCAAGATGAAGCGCAGCTGCGAGAATGCAGAGCATGTCGGTGAGTAGGGACTCTGTTGGATCAGATTGAGCAACACTGACCGTTTCCGTTCCAGGCCTCTTCACCCCCAACGCGGGCCAGCACTTCCGTGACGAGCAGCGTCGCCGCCGCTCTCAGTACGATCGTGGCACCAGACTCGCAGCCCTGGAGGAGTTTGACTACGATGCTCAGATCCCGCAGCAAGGCCCATACAACCATCACTAATTGGATTGCCTGGGACTTGGCGAGCTGGCAAGGGCTGGTACTGAACGGCAGATGCTCTGTTCTGAAAACCTACGCCGACTCCGAAAGCCATCCACCGCATTCGACGATTACTATTTTTGACAACTCGACAAATTCAACACCATTTAGATTGGAATTCCCTGCTGTAATTCAACATTCAGCTCCTTGAAAAATTCGTTCAGATATTTGACAAGAATGGGAAGCAGAAACAAAAGCGGAAAAGTTCACTTGGTATCTTTCACTCAATTCACTTTGGAACCTCGATCCCGACAAGGGAAATGGAAAAGAGGCGGATGCGGTTTGTCGACAGGGAGTCATATTGGCTAAGCCAACAGGAGGGGCCATTGAAACTATCATGGCCCAGGAAAGTTGGCCGTCCCATACCGCAATGCCTGGTTTTGATCAAGAATCTCAAACTTCAGGACCATCGTGGAGATGGACGGTGCCTGTACACTTTAGCCAGGACATACATAACTTTTGCCTTGGCTCCTGCCCCAATAGACGTTGATTTTCCATTGATTTTGTTGGCGCATGTTAGTCTTGTGTGAATGTTTGTGGCAGTACCATAGGTAGGCCGTGGAGATAGTATTGAGTTTTCTTTTCCCAATGTATCAGACACGGGAAAACATAAAGTGTTGAGTATCAAGTATCATTAGCAAGCCGTGTAAGGCTGGTATCGTCAACATCTAAAAACATGGCTCTTTAACAGCATACTGGTATCGTGTCCTTCTGCGTCCTGGTTCAACTTGGATCTTCTGGCAGAGCTGGCAGCGGTTTCCTAACCCCGCCCACTTGCATCTGCGACATGCTCAACCTACCTGTCGACAGTGGAGCCCCGGTCTCATCAGGTTCCGGTTCCGGCGACAGTTCTGCATCCACGTCTTGTTCTATCCCGTCTTTTGCTACATTTCCATTACCGCTCCCATTACTTCCATTCCCATTGCCACTGATATGGCCCTTGCCCTTGCCGCCCCCAGACTTCCGCCTCCTCTGCCGCTTAGGCTGCTGCGGGGGCGACTTTGGCTGCTGTTGGTCCTGCGAAGGTGGTGGTGTTGGGGGCGAGGGCGAGTCGGCGACGTCGAAAAAGGGCACCTCGACGCCGTCGACATGGATGTGAGGCGTCGCTTCCCTGCTGAACTGCGATGTGGGCGTTAGGGGCAGCGTCTTGTCGCCGGCACCGGCGCCGTTGCGGTAGTGGGGGTTGTGCTGCGAGGTGGCGTAATGAGCGGCGGCTCCGGAGGCCGAGGGCGAGGATATCAGGGTTGGGGCGAAGGTGGATGTGGAGTCTTCGCGGGCGTGGCGGTGTTGATTGAGATGGAGGGGGGTGCCGAGGTCGAAGGACAACGGCCTGCCGTTGACTAGGGCTGGGCCGGGTCCGTACCCGACGAAACTGCTGCCGCCGCCGCGGCTGAATATCACAAGCACGAGGCAGCTGAGGAGAAGGACGCTTTGTAGGATAGCCATGCGCTTCTGAAAGACGACCTCGTCGGCGAGGACGGTCAGGCGGCCGGATAAGGCGACAATCTCGCGCTGAGACTGCTCGCGCTGTGTCTCGAGTGCGATGACAGTGCTCTGCCAAATCTGGTCGTACTGGGTGCGCACGGTGCGGAGCTCGGCGAGGACTGTCTTGTTGAGCGTGTCGAGAAAGCTGTCGACGCGGTTTATTTGCTTCTTTTCCATCTTGAGAAGCGCGTCCTGCAGAAAGCGGGACTGCTCCTCGATGTACTGGAGCGAGAGAGACGTGTTGGACTCTAGGTGCTGGAGCCGCTTTGTCACCGTCTTGAAGAAGGACTCTTGCACCGTCGGCGAGGCCGAAGCGCTGGAGCCGGCGCTCGTCTTGTTGCGAGGCGTTGATGAGTACGAAGTCGTTGTGCCTGTTGCGCGGGAGCTAGCCGAGGAGCCACCATCTGCGGCATCGGTTCGAGCGTTGGACTGCTTCGAGCTTGGGCTGCTAGCAGTGCTGCTGTTGCTATTGCTTGCGGCTTGTTGGGGCGGTGTGGAAGAGGCAGGTACAGGGGAAGATGACAAGCCTGTTGACTGGGATTGAGTAGAGGTAGACTGAGAAGAAGCAGGCACAGAAGAACCGTTCAATTTGGGCGTTTCCTGCGCGATAGAAGCCTTGGGGGGTTGCACACTCACGGTCTCGCCATGAGCAGCAGCGATACTGGCGTTGTCGCCCATGTTAGGTAAAACAGGGGTAGGTTTGCCTGTTGTGGGCGAACGCAAGGCACAGGTTGGCTGAAATAAGTCGTATTGAAACAAGGGCTGCCAGGGAGATAGTCCCGTTTCGGCGAAATCTTGTACTTTTGGTTTGCTCTCCTCTGTCACATTAGATGGCACTGGCTCGACGGGAGCCGGCTCAGCTGTTTGGTTGGCCTCTACCACCGATTCCTGAGTTGCGGCATCGATCTGCTCGAGCTCGTCATCCGGGCCTTGATCTTGCTCATGCTCTTTCCAGCTATCGAGCATCCTGGTGCCATGAACGCGTAGCAACGACACGGGGCAGTAATACTCGGTGCCGTAGTGGGTTAGGAACTCGATCCGGATATACTTTGTGTAGATCTGGGGGTGCTCCACCAGGAATGGCTGGATATCTCGCGAGTTGCGGGCCTCGAAGGTACCCAGGTCTACCCACTTGTCCAACTTCACCGGGTAGCGGTCACTAACACTGACACGGAACTTTCGGATCATGCTGGAGAAGAATTCAAAGTTGGCCAGCACAACGGTGTCGACGAGGATATCGTCGCTGAGCTCCACTATGACAAACTTGTTTTTGTTTCGGCACTCGAGAAGCATATATGAGTCCTTGTTCTCGACCAAGATGGCCTTGGCGTTCTTAGCACCAGAGTTGGTCTTGAGGACCGTCGCGCCGGCGTCGAAAGAGGAGTACGAGAATCTCTCCTTGCACGTCTTGCCGGCATCTTTGCTCCGGTAGTATTGTGTCTTGCCGTCGTCGTACAGCACGGGTTCTTCTTTGACGTCTGTTTTGGTATGCGGAGGGGCTTCACCTGCAGAAGACGAGGTTATCTCCGACACCTTCTCAGACAGAGCGTCAAAGTCAAGGGATATCTCTCCTTCTTCTCCGATGCCGTCGAACTCGCCGTGGGCGATAACGGGATCTCTCTCGGCGCGGTGTTCGATCGGTTTGCGGCCCTTGATATTGGCGGGATCTTGTCCTGACTTGCGCAACATCATCTCCTTCCATTCCTCAAAGGACATAAAGGAACTGGTGGCAAAGTCCTGATTGTCAGGGTCCTCAGGCTCCTGCTCCTGCTTGGGAGCTGCCTTCTCTTGGCCAGAAGGCTGCTTCTGCTGGGCATCATCTGAAGGTGCCGTCTCGGTGCTCTGGCCTGCGGCGGCGGTGGATGTCGCGGGAGCCGAAGCAGCGGTGACGTCGACGGTCGCGGTGGGGGCGGCGGTCCACGATGTCCGGAGGCATTGTTGTGGCAGAGTGTGCGTGATGTAGTTGATCGTCTTGGACTCGCATATCTCTGGGGAAGCTAGGGGGGCGTTTAGGACGGCGTCCTGGCCTGTTCTAGAGCCATGGGCGGCGGCGGTATGGAGGCCTAGCCATAGTAGCACAAGCGCTATCCCCCGCTGCCACGATGCTTGACAGCGCATGGTTCGAGTCTTGTCATGTAGTAGCGCGAGGTCGTTGTCTGTCCATGGCGTCTTGCCAAACGACGGGGCGCGTAAATAGGGGTATAGGTTTGCCTAGGTTGGTTATGCGAACTACAAAATGCAGAGAGGTTGGACGAGAGGGCCAAAGAAAAAAGAAGTTGCCAGTTGCCAGCAGCGGCAGATTGCTTCCGTCATCGCGCACCCTGCAAACCGTTGTATTCAATGCACTTGCAGGGATGGCATGTCCCTGAACTTCAGCGGGCTGGGGCTCTGCCAGGGTTCAGGGTTAGGGTACCCTTTGTGTTTAACCATTGACCGGACTGTGCTACACTAGGTAATAGTGAGAGGAGCGCAAATGGGCTCCGCCTTCGGCTGATCATGTGGCCTCCGAGCTAAGGGCAACCGCTTATTTAGGGGGTTCTCCAATGAATGCAGAACCGGCATTGGTCGAGACGCATAATGATGATATCAGGCTAAATACCCCTCGGGCGAGGCTGCCTTTCTCTCGACTGCCGTCTCCAACATGCCCCGCCATGATCTCCCAGCCTCTCATAGGTACTTTATCGCGATTGCCCCACGCTCCAAGATGGCGTGCAGGGCTTTGTTCCTGTCCTCCTCCCGAGGAACTCGTATTACCGGTGCATTTGTAGTGTCTCCTGGTTTTGTTTTCTGAATCCCGTTGGACCAACACCCTACACCGCCTCCATCTCCTCGAAACACCCCTGGGAGCACAATGGCCAACGAGGGCCCCCTCTATCTGGGCTTTGATCTCTCCACTCAGCAGCTGAAAGGTGTGTGTAGTCGAGACATGTGGGCAGCCAAGCCAATTCTAGAAAGGGGGCAGTTGACTGACCAGTGAACTACACACTTTAGCAATCGTCATCGCCTCAGATCTTACCGTCGTCTCCGATGCCAAAGTCGACTTTGACGGTGACTTCGGATCCAAATATGGCATCAAGAAAGGCGTCCAGGTGAACGAGGCCGAGGACGAGGTCTTTGCGCCTGTAGCAATGTGGTTGGAGGCTCTGGATCTGGTGCTACATCGGCTACAGGAGAAGAATACCCCCCTGAACCGCATCCGCGGCATCAGCGGTTCTTGCCAGCAACACGGGAGCGTGTACTGGAGCCGTGGCGCCGAAACCTTGCTCAGTGGCTTGCAGCCGGACAAGACTCTCGTCGACCAGCTCACCGGAGCCTTGTCACACCCTTATGCCCCGAATTGGCAAGACCACAGCACCCAGGCCGAGTGCGATCAATATGACGCCCAGCTGGAGACGGCCGAGAGGCTAGCCCAAGTCACGGGAAGCTCTGCACACCATGTCAGTTCCCCTATATGCCCTTAGTAGGTAGGCATGATAAATGGATACAGGAGACAGCTAGCTGACAGCCATTCTCCGACAGCGGTTTACCGGTACCCAAATCATGCGACTCCGCCGCAAGCTTCCAGGGATGTATGCCGCGACATCCCGGATATCTCTCGTGTCCTCCTTCCTTGCCTCCCTATTCCTTGGTTCTGTCGCGCCAATGGACATCAGCGATGTCTGTGGGATGAACCTCTGGGATATTCTAGGCAAAAATTGGTCAGAGCCACTCCTTGAACTCACGGCAGGCAAGGACGGGGTATCTGAGCTACGCAGCAAGCTGGGAGAGGTACGGCAAGATGGCGGCGGCAGCATGGGCCCGATTAGCAGCTACTTCACAGCCAAGTACGGCTTCAGCCCGAAATGCGGCATCGCACCTTTCACCGGCGATAACCCAGCGACAATTCTGGCGCTACCCCTACGCCCCCTCGATGCCATCGTCAGCCTGGGCACCAGCACTACCTTCCTCATGATCACACCTGTTTACAAGCCTGACCCCAGCTATCACTTCTTCAACCACCCCACCACGCCCGGCCAGTACATGTTCATGCTGTGCTACAAGAACGGCGGACTGGCCCGCGAGAAGGTGCGCGACGTGCTTCCGAAACCCGACGGACCTGACCCCTGGGCAACCTTCAACCAGAACGCGCTGTCAACGCCCCCCCTCGATGTCAAGTCGGCCGGCGACCCCGCCAAACTCGGCTTGTACTTCTACCTGCCCGAGATCGTGCCCAACATCAGCGCCGGCACCTGGCGGTACACCTGCGACAGCACTGACGGCAGTGGCCTCACTGAAGCTGAGGCGCCCTGGCCCGCCGAGACGGATGCGCGTGTCATCATTGAGTCGCAAGCTTTGTCGATGCGCTTACGCAGCCAGAAGCTGGTGCAGAGCCCAGGGGCGGCGGTAGTTGGAGAGCTCCCCGCGCAGCCACACCGCATCTACTTGGTCGGCGGCGGGTCACTGAACCCGGCGATCTCGCAGGTTATGGGTGATGTATTGGGCGGCGTTGAAGGCGTGTATAAGCTCGACGTGGGCGGCAACGCGTGTGCACTGGGCGGCGCCTACAAAGCCGTGTGGGCATTTGAGCGGGCCGACGGCGAGACGTTCGATGAGCTGATCGGGAAGCGGTGGAAGGAGGAGGGCACCATTCAAAAGGTGGGTGATGGGTATAGGGAGGGTGTCTTTGAGAAGTATGGGAATGTGTTGGGCGTGTTTGAGCAGATGGAGGAGCGCATATTGGAGGTGGCGAGGAATACATAGGCTATCAGCATGGGCTAGGGAGTTTGACTTTTGCGTTTTGAAGCATGTGTTATGGATCGTGTGCATCGCGCCATGCCGTGATGGAGAGAAGGTTTGCGTCACGCAGGCGAAATAGGCTGAACTTCGCCCCTGGCCTGCCATCACCAACGACAGATTAATTTGAGTAAGCTGCCGTTGTGAACTTGCTTTTCGTGCCCGCAGTGCAAACAACTTTCCTTCGGCCCCAGATATCAGGCGTAAGTGATGTGATCATCGAAAGTTCAGGGGCGATGTTGCAGTTCCGAGCCAGGCGCCAAGTAACTACTCCTGCAGCCAGCAGCAAACCGGCCGCAGCACGCTTGTTTCCTCCATGAGGTAACTACGCCTCACAGCTGAGGCGGCTTTCTGGTTCTTGTCACCTTCACCTCAACTTCACCCCACTGGTTTCTATCTGGGCATCACGGCTGGGGAGTTCGATGTATTATCTTTTACAGCCGATTCTTTTTACGAAATATAGCGGGATTTACCTGAAACCCGGGTAAGAAAGATGCACATCCGCCCCCATTGCTAGTGCCACAACAACCCGGACCGCGCAACACGGGCCAGCTCCCGCTTCCGCCCAAACAAAAGGCAGCCGGCATGGACACGGCAGCGGCAGCGGCAGCGGAAGGGGCAACAATGACCTTTGGACCGGTGTCCTACCTCGACTGCCTGGTCTTTTGCTTGCTGCTTACGCCCCAGCTGCTCTGGCATGTTGGACTGTTTGATACGGTGCTGTGCGTGTTGCAGGCGCTGCCGTTTTTACGTGAGTTTACCCGTCTTTCGCTGTTTTGTTGTTCTAGTACACGTATTATTGCAAGTATGTACAGCATCCCAGGCAGGTACATCAGAGTAAACCAGTGGTATAGCGTTGGTGTACATTGCTATGGTAATAATATACTCACAAAGTCAAAAAAGTAGTAAAACTACCCGTTTCATTTGTCTGGGAAAGGTACCTCTGCCCCAGAAGACATAGGGCCCCCTTTGTCCAGGTGGCTTCGCCGTTTGAGGATTTCGTTGTTCGTTGTGTGCGATACGCATTCGCCAATATCCCACCAAGGATTGGGCGCGTCTTCTTCACAAAGGAAGTCGCGGCCCCTTTTCTTCGGTTCCGGATGCTGCGGCATGGCTATATCAAGTCCCCGGTCCAATGGAGAGAATATCACGAGGTGAGTTGATCGAGTTATCGTTTCTGGCAGTAACTGGTATCTGCCCGCTGGCTTATGTTTAGCTGACGCTTTGCCATAGGACTCCTTCAAGGGTATCTGGATCTCCCG
The DNA here is from genome assembly GCA_033439745.1 of Lasiosphaeria hispida. Lineage (NCBI taxonomy): Eukaryota > Fungi > Ascomycota > Sordariomycetes > Sordariales > Lasiosphaeriaceae > Lasiosphaeria > Lasiosphaeria hispida. Next base: position 4,740,563 of record JAUIQD010000003.1, read on the forward strand.
GGATCTGGGACGGAAGCCTGATTTTGTGCTCTATTATGCTCATGGTGAGACCGTCATCACCGTCCCCTCACCGCCACTGACACTCGTGCAGGAGGGGGGTTTTCCATGGGCTCGTCCTACTTTTACCTCGAGTTTTTGCTGGCCTGGCTCTCGGCTTTGATTCTGGCCGGTTACGACAATCCGGCCATATTTGCCCTAGAGTACACGCTTGTCCCTGACGCGTCATACCCGACGCAGGCACTAGAGGCCATCAGCGGCTACGGACATGTTCTGAGCGTAGCTCAAGACCCCTCCATCATATGTGTTAGTGGAGACTCGGCCGGCGCAACGCTCATCTTGAGCCTCTTGCTGCATCTCGGTGACGACAGGCGTGAAAGTCCGAGCCACGGGAGGATGCAACTTCAAAAGCCCGCGCTGGCATTGTTGATATCGCCATGGGTGACCTTGGTATCATCGCGACAGAAAAACACAAAGAGTGACTACCTGGATGCGCATCAGCTGCGGCAGTATGGGAGGCAGTTTGCGGGCACGAAAATATCCGAAAACGACCCGTTGGTGTCGCCCGGATGTTGCACGGACGTATCCTGGTGGAAGCGATCGAGCCCGTCCAAGGGCATCTTCATCACCTATGGAGAGGAGGAAATCATGGCGCCCGATATTAAGGATCTGATGAAGATTCTCTGCGAAGCAGATGTTGTCGTTGGAAGCAAGAGTGAGGCTGGCGGAATCCACGCATGGCCAGTAGCATCCTTGTTTCTCTCCAGCAGCAAGGCTCAACGACTGAAAGGGTTGAAAACTGTGACGGAGGAGATTAGACGACGTATTCCATAATGTGATGATAGTCATAGATGCGTAGGAGTGGTGAGAGTCAGATTAGATCAAGTAATTTGTGTGCCAGCATCGACATGTTCGAGCGAAGATGAAACCATAGTCAGAAGCGGCTCGGCTTCTTCAACGTCGTTATCTGTGCGTCTTTGGATTTTCAAGGAGCTCTTGAAATTGTCATCATGCAATGGGAGGGTGTGTGAAATCAAAAGAAAGGCTTGCCTTTATGAGGTGGCCCTCGTGGTCAAAACGACACGAGGCAATGGCATTATAGACCCAGCTGACTACTGCGTTCCGTCGCGATGGCAAACAGAGGATGGGAATATATCGCTCAGGCGTTTGCTGAGGCGTTTGGAGAGGCAGAGTGGCAGGCAGCAGAACAGCGCGGATTGGCTAGGATGGTGATGCAAGAAACGTCAAGATCTGCGATTTCCGAGAAAATGGGTTGGAGGCTGTGCTTGGGCCCTTGACCCAATCAGGTAAGGGCTAGGCCCCTGTTGATTTATGTGTTCTCAATGGCGTGAGGGGTGAACCACGGCCCATATAAACGGCGCCCACGTCCCACGGAATCCCGTCCTCAACGCCAGGGTTTCTAGGTTATTCTCGGCGGCACGGCAGCTCCTACCTTAGCTTTATCCACAGCTCCTTCGACACCTATCTTATCTTCATTCCACAACGCCATCCCCCTTAGATCGCGACCAACCACCGCCAAAATAAAGTATACTATTTTTCAAGCCTCCCGCGGCCCGCCACTCTCATCAGCCACGGCCAAGGTAGTTCATACCATTGCAGGTAGGTCTTATTCAGCTCTCCTGTTGGTGGCCGATGTCGACATCTCTTTTTATCGGCTCTGTTCTCGAACCCCACCATTCCCGATTTACAAACTCAGTCGCATTTCCACGAGTCACCCCGCCTGGGCGCCTCCACCAAACGGGAGCTTGGGTCGCAAAACCAAACAGCGTCCAGCTTGGGGCCGAGATGCTGAGATGCCAAGAAGAGGCCACACAACAGCGGACAGTAGCAAGCTCAACCTCAGCTCTAGCTTCAGCCTTCAGATGCAGCTGGTTGTTGGTTTGGTAGGAGGTAGCTTCAGATTAGCTCGAGTGCCGGCGTGGCCCCCTCTTGCATTCAATCTAGCAGTTCAGGGAGGGCCGTCTGTTGGCTGGTGTGCATGCACACGCACAGTACACAGTCGGGTATCCACTTTGCAGCTGGCTACGATTATAACTTGAGGCTGGAGGCCGTTAGACCCTCACTTCATAGCGTCTTCAGTGCTGCCCCTACATCCGGCTCAAGCTTACTACGTAAAGCTGTTGATGCTGGTCTCTCCTTTGTGAATCTGTATACCGCCATTTCAATCCACGGCGCACGCATTTGGCATGCGCGTTGATACACCAGCCTAGTTAGGCACACCCACACTCACTGCAACTCTCACATTCACTCTCTCTGGCTTTGGCACAAGTTTTGTTTGAAGCTTGCAGATTACGGTTCCTGTCTCTCGGCTGCATTAGCCCCGCATCAAACCCCTCCAGTGCCCCTCTCCTGATGCGCAGTCACTTGAGCTCCCAGCCACACAGAGGCCAGACAGAGCCATTTATTCACATTTTACAGCTGGACCAGCAGAAACTGACTACTAGTAGCGCGCAACCCCCCCCCTTACCGCACCGACCAGCAGTCCAGCACCCTAGGTCGCCAGGTGTCATTCTCCCAGTTCGCGCCTGCAGCAACTCGATGCCCCACCAGCGGCAGACAAAGAAAGGCACACAACAGACAGCGCCACCAGCAGGAGCAAACCGCAAGTGAGCGAACCAGCGAGGGTTGCGAGGGTCCTTTTGTCCCTTCTTATTTGTTTACTTCTGGGAACCATGTCCGGTGACGGCACTGGCACTTATGCTCCTAAATCCCCGGACCTTTCATCATTTTATTCTGAGCCGGGCCCCACCTATCAACCACTACAAAGCGCGCCAGATACCCAACCGCAGCACCCGCAGGATGAACAGCGACGGCCATTATCCCAGCAAGCTCAGTCGCAAATTTCTCCGCAGCACCGCCTGCATCTGCAGCCTCCATTGACTACATATTTTGCGGCCTCGCCTGCAAGCGCAACCATTCACCTGAACCACCAACCTCGCGCCCAACAGCAGCAGCAGCAGCTATCACAGCTATCACAGCTCCAGACCCCGCAGACCCCAGCCGAGCAAGCCTCCGAGCCTACAAACATCCTGGGTGGTAGCTATTCGCCGTACTTTAGCCAGCAGCCCCAGCAACGGCTCCCGAAGCAGCAGCACTCCTATTCTCCTCGCGAGCCGCCTCAGTTTTCTGGCCACAGTGTGACGCAGGCCAGCGCTGGATACACCGCCTTGCAAGCCTCGCAGCACCCACCATTCTACGGGCAACCTACCAGCTACCTAGGCGCACAGTACCAACAGCAGCCGCAGCAGCCACAACAGCAGCAACAGTTTCCTTCCACCACCCCCATCACTACCTCGCTGTTCTACGGCAGCAGCCACTCCGCCCCGGCAACATCCGGATCTGGACAGCAGCAGCAGCAACCGGGCACAGCCGAGCGGGAAGGACTCGGAGGACCCATGCCGCCTAAGCGAGCTTCCGCCGCGCAGGTCGCCGCCGCGCAGGCGGCCGCGGCCGCGGCGTTGATCGAACCGTCGCCGGTAAAGACCAAGTTTCCGACGGCGCGCATCAAGCGCATCATGCAGGCCGACGAGGAGGTGGGAAAGGTGGCACAGCAGACACCCATCGCGGTCGGCAAGGCGCTCGAGATGTTTATGGTCGCTCTTGTCACCAAGAGCGCGGATGTGGCGCGCGAGAAGAACTCGAAACGCGTGTCGGCCCAGATGCTCAAGCAGGTTGTTGAGTCGGACGACCAGTGGGATTTTCTGCGCGAGATCGTCAGCCGTGTGGAGAACGAGGATAAGGGCGGGCCGTCGGTTCCCGGCCCCGGCGCAGCGGGCGCTAAAGGCCGAGCGCCGAAGGCGGAGAGCGAGAGTGAAGAGGAGGAACCTGTGGAGAAGAAGAAGAGGGTTGGGAGGAAGAGGAAGGCGGCGTGAGGCCTTGGCGGAGTTGTTACGTCGTCTGTTCGGCTGCCGTGCGGGTCGACGAGCAGCGAGGAAACGAAGGCATGAGGAAACGTGAGGAAAACTGTTTTGATGGGCAATGGAAATGAGCGAATGAACTCATGAATGGGGCAGAGGGACAACAGGCGTTTCGGGCTGGGGAGCATATAAACCGGCGTTTGCTGGAGGGCAGATGAATTGTTTGGAGCCTGTAGCCAGGCATGGATGATATGAAAGCGATTTGGGCGCGGTATTCTTGGTTTTCATATGGTTCAAATCGCCATTTAGAATAGCCTTATGAAGCACAAAGAATTGAGTAGGGGTTGGCCTTTCAGGACAGCTAAGTGCCCGTACATATGGAAGCGATGATTTGATCCGAAGACGATGCCAAAGTCAAAGAAAAGTCTTGTTCAGATCGTGTTGGAGCAGCTTGTAATAATGTTCGTTGAGTCTTCCACACACATGGTACCCATAACCTCAACCCCTTTCGCCGGCCTATATCGCCTTTATCCCCTTTGTCTGTCCATATATCTGCGTTTTATAACCTCTGTCTCTTCCAATCTCTATATTTTCCATGATGAAGTCATAACTGGAAGCGCTAGGGGTTTTAAGCCCAAGGTCAAGCAGCCCATTGTGTTCTACAGGAGGACCGATGAATAAGAGCCAATACAACGCAGTGAATCGAAGGCACGGTCTGAGTCTTATGGTTCGGCTGCAAGTTGTCGGCTGCTAGCTGTTGTTCAAGTAAGGATAGGTTTTAAAAAGCCCGTGAATAAGCACTAGTAGACCAGATAGGGTAAATGCTAAACGCTAGCTGCTGGATGAGTAACGGCGATAACCGCGTTGAACATTTTGTCGAGCCGTATAGCCTCTTAAATGTCAAGCCTCGGACCAACGAGCACTGGGTGGCGGATGTATCGCGCTGAGAGGGGGATGGCTCAAGTTGACAGTGGATGGATGGATGGATGGATGCGCATTGATGGTCGCACAGGGTGGGGACGGGACCTTCGAGTGTGCCAATCATCAATCACACAGTGTCCGACTCTCAATCATCAAATTGAGGGCTGAAGGCTCTTGACCAGTGTCTAATCCCGAGAATACCACGCGAGCACGTCGTGCCTGCCTGCCCGCTCAGCCTTACCGCTGCAGTCACTATTGGCACGAGATAACCTGGCGACCTAGCCTGGAAGCGACGGGACGTCGCGAGTGCCCTTCTGGGCACCGAAGGGGATAGGAAGGGACGGCGGAGCAGCCTCGCTCTATTGGGGGAAGGGAGAGGAAAAGGGAGGACAAACCGGCGCATCGATCGCATTGATCGATCCCTCAGCCCCAGCCCAGTGGCTCGACGACTCCCAGAGACAGGTTTGACAGGCCAGTCGTTCTTAGTCGTAATGTACGCAGTGGTGCGGGTGTGCCTATTTCTTGGCTTCCCACCCCGCGTTTCCCCTAACAGCTGCACGCGAGATTCCTCCAACACCTTCTTATCCTGGTGATGCAGTTGGCACCTGCTCCGTCCACCGTCGACCAGTGCCCTACCAGAGACAGCGAGAAACCCACGACCTGAGCTGAGCCCCGCGCACATGCGGCTTGCCGATCGCTCTCGTCCTCCTGGCTGCCCCGTTCCCCGTGACATCGCAATGGTTGAGTTGGAATGAAAGTGGGCTTGCGCGGCACCTCAGGATGCCAGCCCAAGGCCGTCTGCCCCCGGTAGACGGGACGACTTCACCCTTTTCCAATCTCTTTGATAAGAGCGGCTTTGATCTCAAGACGGTCGAGGCCACCGCCCAGCTCGCCGACCAGAGCATCTTTGTAACGTCCAATGGCCGTCGCTATCTAGTCTCGAGCATCCCAGACGGCGCTGCCGCCAATGCCAATGCCAATGCCGGCCAAGCGCCGCTCACGCCGATCGCGCCGCGCCTGACATCGCCGGCCGAACCGAAGCCCAACGCCATACAGAACATCGGTGCCCGCTTCCGAAACTCATTTAGGAGGCGGCCCACGTCCGGGTCCAACGCCAGCTCAAACCCCCGCCCACCAGGCGGCAGTCTCGCGGCGCAAAGCCCGCAGGGTGCCACTCCCGCCTCGCCAGCATCGCCGATATCCCCTTGCTTGCCCGCTTCTCCCCGGGCCTCCGTGCATGAGGTCACTACCATGATGTCTCAACTCGACGTCAACCGTTTTGGCGCAGCACCCTTGTATTGGGAGTCCGACGGCGGTGTTCAGGCCGCCGAGGCGTTGACAGACCCCAACACAGCACCCAGGGGCCCAACGAGCCCGAACAGCCCAATATCTCCCACGACGTCGTTATCACCGCAACCCGATCAGCAAATGGTGAACGGGGCGCATCCTATTGCTGATCCAAACATCCCCCCACATATGGCCGGTGTCAGTGGCCATATCGCCAACTTCGACTATGTCAACTACACGGCTCAGGCCAATTACCACCGCCAAATGGCAATCCCAATGGCCTCTGGCCTCCCATCACTAATGGAATTCGCAAGCCCAATGCCTCCCCCGCGGCGGGAGTCGGAAGCATACTCACCTATAGACGAGCCCTATTCTGAGAAGGAGTTTTCGGATGGTAAGGCAAACAATGAATACGCAACGCCAGCACATCTCCGGGTGCCCAGTTATGTGGGCACCCCTGGAAACTACGTCATCAATCCGAGGACTTATAGCTCAGGTAACGACATTGATACATTAACTCCTGTTGTCGTGGTTCCGACAACCTCACACGGCTCACACGCCTATTCAACCTCTAGCGACGGTGCTAGTACAAGTCGAGACAATGTACTGCCCGGAGAAATACTTTTATATGACGGGTGAGCTTCACTAGGACATTGATGTGTACTTGATCATTGACCGACAGTCACCAGCCCAGTCAAGAGCGCGCAGACTCTTACATCGCCATTCTTTCAGGATGGGCAGCTAAAAGTGTTCCGCAACACTTTGTCCAACGACATTAGGTTCCACTGCAAGGTCGGACATGAGTCCGAGACACATTGGAGTACGAACCTTGGTGACCCCTGCGTTTGTTTTGTGGCCGCCATTGCTGATAGTTTGGTGTCCAGTGAAAGCGATCAATGCCCAGCTCGTCCCCGTGTACGCCTACGACCCGAGGTTCCCTAACGTCGTGTACATTCGGGATAATGAGAGCGAGAAGGGGAATATTTATTTGCAAAGCTCGCCGGGGAGCTCAAGGCCGAGCGGGATATATCAGTTTCCCCGCTTAAAGGGTAAGAGCTCAAGTGTCTAGCCAGGTTTGCCCATGCTAGATTGCTGACTTGAGAGGCACAGATCTTTGCGACTTTCAAGCGAAGCTTACAACCGAAAAGGTCGTACTTGACATTACCAGCGTCAAGCTGGTAAAATTAAACAGGGATAGCCGGTCGAGCGAGACCTTTTACTCGGTTCGCCTCCAAATGTGGCACGAGGCCGAGTTGCGGAAGTCGTCGCAGTCAGATGTGGCATCATTTGTTACGGCGGGTACAGCATTGTCTGGCCCACTACGCGATCGACTTGTGGCTAGCTCGTCTAGGTTGATTGTGTATCTGGGTCGGCTGGGGGAGTATATTACACTATTTAGTAAGGCTATTCTTACCCATGAGACATTTGGCTGGGGCTGACTGAGTATTAAGTTACCGATGATATCGAGCTCAAGCCTGATGGGCCAACTATGGTCAAGCTGAAGCCAAGGAAAGCTGGAGGTTTCTCCAAAAAGGGGTCACGATGGCCTGGTATCAAGGGTAGGTCCCTGACATATGTACTCGGTATCGCAACATTCCAATGCTAACATGGTCGCGTAGCTCATATCGAACGTAAAGGAAGTTTTGACATGGCAGGTTTGGATATCCATGGCCAGGCTATGGACCCTGATGTCGATTCAAAATATGATCTCTATAAGACGCTCGAGATCGATTTCGAAAATTCACCGAGTGAGTTCCATGAGCCCCTATTAGTCTGGCCTATTCTAACCAATGTCTTTCTTCTAGGTCAGGACAACTTCATCCGGAAGTGGGATGAGATCATGAGGGAGCGGCGGCAGCAGAGGTTAAGGCTCAACCAGATCAAAGAAGAGATGGGGCAAGCGGTATTTTCGGGGCCAATTGCTCGGGAGATTTGGTGATATCTCTGATATTTAACGAAGCGGGCGTCGCATTGAGCATGTGGGTCTACGAATATTAATGAGGCTGTATAACGTATGGGGTTCAAATATGGGATTTTCTAGGTTTAGCAGGCACATGGAATACGGGTAACTAAAGCGAGGAATGATAGGGGCGAATTTACGATTGTTTATCTTGTCAAGTGACTTATCGTCGGGCATGCGCCGGACAGGGGCCGTAAGGTGATGCCGTAAAATTATCGAAACCCTGCATGATGGAACACCACGGCGTTGAACAGAGGCCCACTCGGATCTCTGGGGGACTTTTCTGGGGCGAAGTGAGGCTGTGCCTTTGCCTGTGCTCTGCGCGCAACCTTTTGGCTTCTCGATGAGAAGGGAGGGTTATTGACGGGAGATATATCGCCAGAGGAGGTAAAAAAACCCAGCTATAGTTGTCGCCATGAACAGTCATGTCCAAGGACCCCAAGATTGGCCCCGGCCCAAGACAGATGACGATGCAATGGTCGAGCATTTGCGCTTTGCTAGCGCCTGGGGTGCTACGGATTAGGTTCATCAGAAAGAAGGATGCGCCAAGAAAAGGGTAGCCAGGCGCGCCACGGATAACCCTTCCCCATCGTCCAGGAACGGGCTGCTACCAAGCAAAAAATGTCCGAGTCGTATCGAAAGATAGCCCAATACCTAACACAAAGCCCCAACACTGTGTCTTGCGTGTCTTCGTGGGAGAGATAACGCGGGGTCGGGGATGACCCGGTTTTCTGGTGACTTTGGGGGGGATCTGAGCCTGGAGAAGTGGTTTCCTGTCTTTGCTTGCCTGGAAGGGATATGGAACCGTCTTCTCTGCAGACGGTTGATGTTCCATTGCAGTCTCTCAGCCCCATCATCCAAGGGGGATCGAAATCCCATCAGCCTCTCCCGTCTACCCTGGCCACCCCCAGCTCAGTGATAGCTGCCTCCTACAAGGCCCTGCGATAGTTGTTGCACGCACGACTGGGGCGAAGCATAATAGCCTTACCTTTGCATCCCAGGCGTTTTTGAGAACTGCCATCGCCTTCCCCCACCCTTGCTCGCTAGTGTTGGTGTACTTGTTTGTCGCGCTATTTTCTTTCGGGGTGAGCTCGCGTGATAATTTCTTTTCAGGGCTTTTGGTTCATGTGAAGAGCGTGATGGTATTTTGCTCTTGGGCTTCTAACTGAATCCTTCGGATTGATTGGCCCCGTCATTGGACCAAGAAAGATAGGTGACGAGGCCCGGCTAGGGTATGCCTCGCAACGATACCCAACCCGTCGATACCAAACTGAGCGACCGAGAGGCCAGCCCGCGAACCTACAGCCTACCGGCAAACTGAGGCGCGGGGAACGGGGAAGCGAACCGACATATACAACATCCACGCAACCGCGGCGCGCTCTTGCATCGTGCCCGGTTAGCGCAACCCCAAGGCCACGAAACCAAGGCCCGCGAACGGAAGAGAGAGAAGAGAGATAACCCACCCCCAGACACCACACCCCTCCAAGCCTAGTGCAGGCCCGCCGCCGCCGCCGCCGCCGCCTTCTCATCTCCCACCCTTCGGTTTCACTGCTTGCCAGGCGCTGGGCTGGGCTGCTTTGCTTTGCTGCCAGCAGCAGCTGAAGCTCACTCAGCTGTGAGGCTCTGCCTTTGCCTGCGCTTGGTGGTGGTGCTTGTGTGTCTGTGTGGTGTGTGGGTGGCTGCTGTTTTACTTCCACACTCTCTTTGCGATTGCAATTCATTTCTCTTCCATCCTTAGGCCGACCTTTTATTATTTCCCGTCTCATCTTTCATGACATATTATCCCCTTTTGTCGCGCCCGCGTGTGTTGTGTGTTCCTGTCACTCCCTCCCTCCCTCCCGCCCGCGCGCCGGGAGCGAATGACGGCGACGGCGAGACGGAGCGCAACCAAACACGGCGATAGCGGGACCCCGTCATTGAATGCCTGACCAAGGAAGCCAGACCAACGACGCCGAGACCCCAACACCCTGGTGGGTGAGACAGCACCCGAACCTAGCCCCGAACCGAGCTGATCGGCCAATCCGTTCGACCACGCCCGGTTTTTTTTGGGATTTTTTTTGGAGAGGAGGGGGGCGCTGTTGACGTTTTGTTGAACGGGGGGGGAAGCGAAGCGACAGAAGCCGAAAATGCAGGAGCCCGAAATCTTTGAGCAGCCGGTCGGCACCAAGGATCCCGAGGCCGCTCCCGTCATCGGCGATGATAATCTCACATACAATACCTACGGGCTTGCGCATACCACCGAGGAGTCGTCGTTGGATGATTATCATGATTTTGTGTATCCTGAAGGTTGGTCCTCTTTCTCTTTTTTCGTCCTAGTTGTTATCCTTGTGTTTCCTTGGCGATCATGGTGCCTTTTTCTTGTCACAGTTGAATTGTGAGACAAGACCGTACCGTTGAGTGTCCGACTGATAAGTCTCTCGTCTCATATGTGCCCATGTGTACGAGTCTAAGCTCGGCGCTTTATCCCATTATCAACCACCACCGCTTTTCATAACCTTCTCCATATGGGTGCACGTCCTTGTCTCATACCCGGCCTTTCACCTTACCCACTTCTAACAACACCCTCCCTGTGGTCTCAGATAGGAAGCTGGGGACATGGTCGACGGCCTTCCTAATCATCAACCGCGTCATTGGCGCCGGAATCTTCTCCACGCCCGCCCAGATTATCCGCCTCACAAACAGTGTTGGCGCAACGCTGCTGTTCTGGGTCTTGGGGGGTGTTATGACCTTTTGGTAAGTTCCAACCATTGAACCTTGTGATACTTTCGGCTAATTGTTCCTCGTCTAGCGGGTATGTTGTGGCTTCTGATTTGAGCTCAAATAAGGGTGTGTCTGTACTGACGTGCGGCCACCAGACTGTTTGTCTACCTAGAATATGGCACAGCCTTACCACGCTCCGGTGGTGAGAAGGTTTACGTGAGTTATCGCCACCATGATGGGGTGTGTTTTCCGCCAGTTGCCCGTTTCTGACAGCATATGTCCCTGTTTAGCTAGAGCGTGTCTACCGACGGCCACGGTACTTGGCAACATGCGTCTTTGCTGTACAGTTCGTGCTTTTCGCCATCTCTACTGCCGGATCCATCAGCTTCAGCAGCTACATGTTCCAGGCCGCCAACCCGGACTCTCCCGCAGCCCGGCCTTGGGTGATCAGGGGCGTTGCCATCACGGCCCTCTCCGTCGTCTGCTTGATCCACTCCTTCACGCCGCGGCTGGGGATATGGCTGAGCAACGGCCTGGGCGCTTTCAAGTTGGTACTCCTGAGTCTTGTCGTTTGTACCGGCTTTGCCGCCCTGGCAGGCAGGATGAACGTGCCTTCGCCCGGCAATTTTTCGACTTTTGACGGGCCAGATTTTGAGATTAAGGGGAAGGGCGAGGACTCGGCGGGGACAACCGCGGGATATGCGCTCGCCCTGTTGCAGGTGCTATACGCCTACAGCGGCTGGGAAAATGCAAACTACGTATGTCTGGTGGTCGGCCATAGGGGGGTTATGGAGCGCTGACTGGATGATAGGTCTTGACCGAAGTGCGAGATGCCCCGAGGACGCTGAGGAAGGCAGCGCCGATAGCCATCGCGGCGGTGACCATCCTCTATATACTGGCAAACGTGGCCTACGTGAGCACACATTGTATGCACCGCTAGAAGCAGAACTATGCTAACCATTGGGTACAGTTTGCTGCAATGTCGAAGCAGGACATGTCCGACTCGGGTGTTGTCGTTGCTGCCAAGTTCTTCCAAAACGTGAGTATATCCTTCCAAGGAGCCAAGGTGTCAAGACTAAATTAGACAAATACAGGTCCTGGGCAACAGCACGTTTGTGAACCGAGCACTGCCTGTGTTCATCGGCATGTCAGCGCTGGGTAACATCTTCGCGCAAACCTTTGCTATGCCGCGTGTGAAGCAAGAGTTGGCGAAAGAAGGGATACTACCGTTTTCCCGCTTCTGGGCCAGCGACTGGCCGCGCAATGCACCTTCAGGTTTGTACCCCGTAAGTGAGAGTTGGATCCCGATTCTGATTTTATGTGCTCAGGGGCAATCTTCCTCCACTGGCTCGTCACCACAGCCCTGATCCTGGGATCTCAGGTTGGCCCCGGGACGACAGGAGCCAAGGACTCCGCCATTTCGCAGATCTCGACCGTGTACACGTTTGTCACCAACGTCTTCATCTACACAGGCAACTGGATCAAGAGTGGGCTTTTCTTGCCGCCGCCGCAACAAGTTTTTCGGGAACGTGCTAACATCGTGTCCAGTTTTCCTCGCGTTCGGGCTTTTGTACCTCAACTTCACGCCGTCGGAGCGGTGGGCCGAGCAACGGACAACGTTCCGCAGCTCGCCGCTGCTGACCGTGTTCTGGATCGCGTCGCTGCTCTTCTCGGTCGGGGCGCCGTTCATCCGCAACTCGCTGATCCCAGCCATCCCGTATTACGTGGTGCCGACGCTGGGCACGAGCATGCTGGCCATCGGCACCGTCTACTGGCTCGTGTGGGCCAAGGTGCTGCCACTGCTGGGCTTCCACATCCAGCACGAGATTGTGCAAATGCCCGACGGCAGCGAGCGTGTCAAGTACAAGCGGGTGAAGCCCAAGAGGAAGAGGCGATCGCAGAGGCCGGCGCCGAGGCAGACGGAGCCGACTTGGTGAAGGGGAAACGGGGGGGGAGAGAATATGTCTGATATAATCATTGTTGTGTCTCGTCCACCAAGACTTGTCACTGGTGCACGTTGTAAAATATTGTCCAAACGAAGGTCATGTCGTGATGATGGCGTAAATATTAGGGGCGTCCTAGACCTTTGGTTCACCTCATCTCGAGGCCAATGCATTTATGGGTCTGTTCTTGAGGTTCATTTATGTAATCAAGTGAACTTTGAGGAGTGTACAATACTTGGAATCATGGGTAAATGGCAGTAAAGGGCAGCTGTTAAGCTCGGTCGCCGATCCCCTTAGTGCAGGGGCCTTCCCTCGAAGCTGCGGAGACTGGATTGCCGAGCCGGGAATCGGCAGGTGGGGCAACTGTTGAGCCAGTGGCTGTCGCCCGTCTCTCTGGCCTCTGCGAAACGAACAATGCACTCGATTGATTCGATGCATGTTTTGGTTTTCGATTCCTGGCCGACTCTGACCCTCGAGAGATCCTCGACTCGGTCCACTCGACTCGACTTGACTCTCCGCTCTCTGCGCTCCGCCAGCCATGCTGCAACAGACCTGTGCGCCTGCGTCCTGTAACAGAACCTCGAGTGCTGTCCACGTCCGATGAGCATGGGCAGGAGCATGCTGTCTCTTCACCGTCTCTCTCCTTTCCAGACCGAGTCCAGCCGCACCCGCCTCGCGCCGTAACCAATGTCGTGGGACTTGCTGAAGCGGTTCCTCGAGAGTGATCACTTCAACCAGAACCCCTTTCTCTCCGTTTCCTACCTATCGTGAGTTGAACCAATTCCATCCCGATACCCCCTCCTCACCCCGCCCGGCGCACCCGGCAGGGTGAGGTCGCTTTCATCTATCTCAGTAGCTTGACCTGGGACTTGAGCGCAAGCTGACTGGTGTCTCTCCCTCTACTTAAAGACGCTATGCCGACCACATAGGTATACACCATGTCCTGTGCAGCAAGCTGCGACAGTTCCCTTACGAGGACATCGAGTTCTTCCTACCGCAACTATGCCACCTCATCATCAGCGTCGACAATGAGTCCATGGCCCTGGAGGAGTTCCTCCTGGACCTGTGCGAGGAGTCCGTCACCGCAGCGCTACTGGTCCGTCAACTGTACCCTTGACCTTGCGGCTACGGTTTGCTAATACCCGGTCACAGACATTCTGGTTATTCCAAACCTACCTACACGATCTTGCCTCCACTCCCCAAGCCGAAGCCTTCAAGACCTGCCGTCGAGTCTACAACAAAGTCCAGCACATCGTCTTTGGCATAACCGACAGCGCTCGGCACGAAAAGATCACTGAGAATGTCTTGCCGGTGACGGTGCTAGGGAGCTTCGTGCTCGCAAGCATCGCATGTCCCATTCTTCCCTCTTGGGCAGGGCCACTGGCCGTCGCGCAAGCTCGGAAACCGCGTCCACCCGTCGACACTATCTCCGAGGCCACCCCAACCCCGACTCCTGTCAAGAACGTTACGCCAGCCCCGCCAGCCCGGGCCCATACGATTGGCGCCGGGGGCACGAGAACAAGACGTCCGAAAGACGGGCGGATCACGAGTGCTCCACAACCCAAGGCTCAAGCTCAGGGAACCAGTGAACAGACGAAAACTCCTGTCAAGATTCCCCGGTCTCCGGTGGTCAGGCCGTCATCTTCAGGGTCAAGCACTCGAACACCCGCCCCAGAGGCAAAGCGAGCCACTCAACTAGAAAACATTGCCTTGGAGGCACGGCTAAGCTCGGCATCATTGCCGCTCCCCGATGACAGGTCTCTAAACGCGGTCACCAGGCCTACAACTCCTATTTCGGCTGGGTTACGACCGTCAGAGACACTGCCGAGGCGGCATGCACATAATGTGAAAACCCTACTGAGCCAAGCCGAGATGAGCCACACGCAAAAAATGCGGCTCTTGAGGCAAAACTATTTTCGCTGCCAGACGGCGTTTCTCACAGCTCTCGAAGACATCTCAAACAAATTGGTTGTAGTTCCAAAAGCGGCTCGTCTGAGCGCTCTTCGGGCTGAATTGGCCCTCATCGGTCAAGATCTACCCGCAGAGGTGGACATTCCCATAATATGCCCACCCACCCTGGTGGATGGTTCCCCGGCGCGAAGTCGCCATCACAGGATAGTGCGGCTTAACCCTGCAGAGGCGACGGTGTTGAACAGCGCCGAAAAAGTGCCTTACCTGCTTATGGTTGAAGTCTTACGCGACGATTTTACCTTTGACCCCGATTCACAAGACAACCAAAGACTACTTACCACCCTCCTTGCCGAGCGGGGAACCCGGAAGCGGATGTTTGACCTGTCTGAAGCTCCTAGGATACCCAACAACGCCCGTACTTCTGAGCCAATCATTGACAGCGTCTTTGAGCCAACATCCGGAGACCTAGGCAGCTCGCCCATGCTTAAGACTTTTGATGAGGCCAACTCGGCAGCAAAACCCCCACCCCCTGCTCATCCACTGCGGCTTTCAAACGCCAACACTACGGCCTCGACAGCGTCAGACCTAACAACCCCCCGGAGCTCTGGCACATCCACGTCGAGGTCGTCCAGCCCCCCGCTCAGAAAAATGACCCTTACGAATCCCCGTAACAACTCAGTTGACCAGCCAGACTTTTCTGCACTGGCAACACATATGCGAACAGCCTCGCAGATGCTGGCGCAGCTGGAGGCGACAAGTGGCAAGAGACCCCGCCAGGAGGTGGCGGCTATCAGGGCCAGGATTATTGCCAGTATGCAAAGTCTTGAAGAACAGAGTTTCGAGCTCGACGATGGGCAGGGGCCAACGTTTGACATGATTATGGCCAAGGCGGCCACGACAGCAGCCACTAACGGTACGACTCCTGGGGCTGACATCGAAGAGGACTCGTCCATAGAGGCTGGTCTCAACGCAAACGCTGGTATTGCTAGGATGGAGAACGACTTCAAGACAGGCGGACTCCAGAGAAAGGGTGATCGTGATGACCCGAGCGCTGCCGTCTTCGGCGAAGCATGGGAGGTGAAGAAGGAACGTATCCGCAAGTCGTCGCCGTACGGATGGATGAAGAACTGGGATCTGGTCAGCGTCATCGTCAAGACGGGTGCGGACCTACGGCAGGAGTCATTCGCGTGCCAGCTGATTCACGTGTGCCACAAGATCTGGATGGACGCGGGTGTGCCGGTTTGGGTCAAGTTGATGCGCATCCTGGTGACGGGAGAGTCGTCGGGCTTGATCGAGACCATCGCCAATGGTGTATCGCTGCACTCGATCAAGCGCAGTCTGACGCTGTCTTCGATAGAGTCGGGGCAAAACCCGCGGCGACGCATCGCTACACTGCGCGATCACTTTGCCAAGGCGTTTGGACCCGCCGACAGCGAGGCGTTCCGGGCTGGTGTAGATGCATTCAAGCGGTCGCTGGCGGCGTACAGCGTCATCTCGTACGTGCTGCAGCTCAAGGATCGACATAATGGCAACGTCTTGATTGACAACGAGGGGCATATCATCCACATTGATTTTGGGTTTATGTTGAGCAACTCGCCTGGCGCGGTGGGGTTCGAGGCGGCGCCGTTTAAGCTGACGTATGAGTATGTCGATGTGCTGGGCGGTGTGGGGTCGCCGGATTTTGAGGACTTCAAGACGCTCTGCAAGCAGGCTTTTCAGGGTAGGCTCTCTTTTCTACACATAATCAAGGAGATAATACTGACTGGCGACTTAGCCCTGAGACGATCTGCGGACAATATCATCGACCTTGTCAGCATGATGGGGCGCGAGTCCAAGATGCCGTGCTACGGCGCAGGCGTGGCACAGGTCACGACCGCGCTAAGGCAGCGGTTCCAACTTCATCTGAGTGCCGATGACGCGGAGCAGTTTGTCGAGGCGGATATGGTGGGAAAGTCGTTGGGGAGTTACTATACACGATTGTATGTTTTCCCTGTTGTTGACATATTGCTGTGACAGGATGCTAATACCGGAGGCAGATATGACACCTTCCAGTACAGGACACAAGGGATATACTAGACAGACTTGCTGTTTGTTTCGGCGGTGGCTTTGTTAGCGGGTCCTTTCTTGTAGTAGGAGGCGTGGGTTAGTAGGGTAAGGAGGGAGGGTAAGATCTCTGCTATCTACTAGCTGTATGACAAGGGACGATCAGATGAAAAGATGGTTGGAGGGAGGAAGATGGGCATCACGGGAGCAGTAAGGTGCTCATATGAACAAGAACCTCTTTTTTTTTTTTTTTTTTTTTCGCATGTGAGAAAGGGGCATCTTTGATGGCGTTTATAGGGGTTGGGGTTATGAGGACCACTCGGTGATGCATGAATTAAGGGGTGAGAGTGTTGGGTATCATCTATCCATGCATGTATATGCTTTGTCTGTCTACTTATACACGTGCCTTGTTGGCCCAGTTGTCGTGCCTGCCTGTCATTATCCTGTTGTGAGTTCGGTTGCTATGTTTTCTAGGTTGTTCAGGCTTCTCAAGTTGGACCGTGAGCATCTTTATCCTGTAATAATGTCTCATGAGGTGTTTTGTACAAGATTCGTTGCCTTTCTTTGGGTGAACGGGCGGATTATGCTTTGGTCTAACACAATTTCACATATACTTGTTGGGATGAAAGGTATCATCAGCCCAGACTCTCCAGCCCAGGGGTGGAGGCAGGCAGGACACGTTGAGCTGTGTGGTGTGTGCAGTAGAAAAGTAGCTGTACTGTGATATGTTTTTAAGATGGAAGGCCCTTGGCTGTAATAGGCACGCGTCTTGTCGTAACTGCTTCCCTAGAGTCGCGTTCGGTTGTCGCGGAGGTCGCTCTTTCCAAGTGTTGAAGTTGGCCCGTTTGCCCGTTGACCCATTCACCATTCACCACGCTGCCTTTAGCTTGGCTTTGGATCTCTCTTGTCTGCAACTCGCAGCCGCCAAAAAGCTTTCAGCTGCCCTTGACCTTTTTTTCTGCTGTCGTCTCGACCTGGAGCGATTGTCAGTGGGAAACCTATCGTTGCCCACCTTGACACTTCCCGGTCACTGTCGTCGATGGCATTTCCTTGACAATAGTCGGTACTAGCAAGCATCCCAAGCAGAACTAGGGACTGGCGACCCTCATGCTTCTTCTCATCGTCTTGTTCTTGCGGACTCTAGTTCGCCAACGAAAGTCTTACCCTCTGCAAGATCTTGCGAGACAAGAGCAAGGGCAGGAGCAAAGACTGGAACACCTGCAGCAACTGCCTTGGACCCCCAATATCTTTCTACTTACCAGTTACGCCCTGCGCCCAGGAAGACTTCCATACCCGCTCGGACGACCAATCATCCACTAATTTCTCCGCCAGGACTGGCGACTTGCCCGTCTTCAGGACGAATTACCAGAACAATTCGATACCTTCCCGCGCAAACCGAGGACCGCGAACAGTTTTCTCACCCGCCAACAATCCATACACCTCCAACTCATGAGGAGCCCTTCAAAATGGAAGGAGGCTGGGCAAACTACACCGGTCTCTCGTACTCGGGAGTAGGATACCACAACCAGAACAACCGCGGTTCTGAGCATGGCAACCGCCGCGCCTTGACAGCTGAAGAGAATTACCCGAATCGTGGTAGCCGGTATGACCCCAGCAATGACGAGAACGAGCTTCATCACTGTGACTCCTCCAATGAAGACGAAGACCAACTCCATCGTCGTGGCACCCAGAGACCGGCATCGCCACACCCCCTTGGCCCTCTTGATTTCAGTAATTCCCCCGACGGCGGCTCACCCGCTGGCAATGATCGACATCACCAGAAGAAAGTGGGCGGGAAAACCACAGGCAACGCAAAAACTGACTGCGTAAAGACGGGCAGGCGACGGAAAGACGCGAGGGACAGGGAAGATGAGCGCCATGTGTGGTCTGACTATGAGATGCAAACAGTGCTCGCTCTCATCTGCAAAGGAGTACACCTGCAACCTGGCGGCACTCTCACTTTTGCTACTCAGCTCAACGAAGCGCTTAATGGAAACAAGGGAAACTGCCTAGACAACGATATCGACCTCCAAGACGTGGAGACCTTGCTGAACTGGGTATATCAAAAGAAAAGGGGCGCCTTGTAAGTATCCTCCTTGGCCTGGCCCCAGAGAAGGTATCCGTTCGGTGCAACCAGGCATTCCATACGAACCGATAAGCAGGCCCTTGGCAGCTTTGATTTTGATACTGACGGCTGGGGGTGATTGCAGGAAGTTCATCGAACGGCAGAAGCCACAACGTCTCACTCGCCTTGCAACGCGTGTCTTTTCCCGCAACCTTCCGTTTGACGGTAGCAAGAAAGAGTGGCTTGTCGAGGGCCGAAGAGATCAAGAGGCAGCCGAGAGATCCGAGAAGTTCCGCAGGCTGCGGAGAGAGGAGGATGGTGCAACTATCCCCCGCAAGGGACGTGTGCTCGAGAACTACCCGAGCAATGGCGCCGCCCAGTTTCGGCGCATGTATGAAGGTGGTAAGCGATGAGATTTCTGTGATGGGTTGTTATATGAGGACGACGGCCTATGCGAGGTCCTCGTACTCAGAACCAGGAGCTAACAATATACCCCCCCCCCCCCCCCGCCGGGCAACAGTCACACAAACAGACCAAGTATCCGCCACCGCGAGAAACCTGAACCCCATCTTCCCCCCTCATGGGTATGCCGGAGGTTTCACGAGTTCCGTACTCGCAGCCGACGGCACTCATAACGCAGCGCTGCAGGATCGGGTTCCGCCAGACTGGTCGAGCCGCGGCAACGGCCATGGTGGACGGGGTCGCGACTTTTCTCACTACCCTCCAGCAATTAGCAGTCATGATTATCACAGAACGCAGCTGCCCAGAGGCTACTGCTATGGTCCTCCGTTCCATCGAACACATGCACCTATGGGTGAGACTAGACAGCCTCATCTGCCGATTACTTCCGAGTTCGGAAGCCCAGCGCCTTATCATGCACATAACCCGGTTGGTGCCGCGGCTTACGGCCTTGGCGCGGCCGGGGCACATGGATCTCCCGTGTACCCGGCTGCCGATCCTCAAGGCTTTGTAGCCGCTCCTCATGGTAACGAGGCTGCAAGAGAGCGTCGAGAGCCGGAATGGAATCACGAGCACGGACACGCCACTCCAACCTCATCGTGGCACCACGGGCACCCAGATCGTCATGGCGACCCTAGGGGCTACCACAAAAGTCCGAAATGAAGAGCGATTGGTTTTTGGGAGCATGAGATCGCAACAGGGCTCTGTATTGGGAATACTTGGCCTTTTGCCTTATTCGCTTCCTTGGAAAGGCGACACGCCTTTCTTAGCAGATCACGAAGGTCTCATGACGCTGGCAACTGCAGCCTAAGCGGCGGGCGAGAAGCCTCATGCACAACGACAATGAGTTGGAGCCAGGGCGATGCTGCGAAACAGAATCTGGGCAGAAAGAGGCGGTTATTCGCATTGCTTCCGCCTCGTCAGGCGGCAGTGGCACCATGGGAGAGAAGGACGACATTGATTGTCTCTTGATATTCGAAATCGGGCCATCGAGCGAGTGTTTGCGAACGAAAGGCATCGGGCGGTTGATCACAGGCCTGCCATAGGCTTGTGATAGGTAGGCGCTCTTGCAAGTTAGGCCCGCTGCTGGTATTGGGCGACGGCCTGTTCGACGTTGGGAGAGGGCGAAAGGAGGAGGGATATTCTTGGTTGGGTGTGGGATTCCACACTACATCTTGTGTAAGTATTGCATGGTGTACAAAATAGCGTCTTCGGCCGGCAACGGGAAACTATGGCGTTGGACGGCGGTTAAGGGAGGCCAATTCTGGAATTTAGCGGGCTGGAACAGGAAGCAGATCTCGTACGATAGCTAGCGTAGTGTAATGTCACCATCGATAATCGATCAAGTTGGGATGGGGCGAACACGATTAGTTTGGGCAAATCGTTCAAGTGTTTCACAGGTAAGAAAGCAACAAGGGAAGCGGTGGTGCCCGGGTGGCCATGCCATCTTTACATGGTACCAAGCAAACAAGGATAGATTGGTGATATGTTGCCTGAAGAGCAAGGCGAGGACATGGGCCGGGGGGAAGCCTCGTTGTTGAATGTAATGAACTTTTTCCTTGTTACACTCGTCTAGGGACATTGACCGGTTTGGGGGCAAGGATCTGTGATTGGGTCTTCTACATACTACTAAGCTATCTAGATAGATCTACCTGACTGCCAGCCGTTTTCTGTATCCATGTCATGTTTTTCGTTGCCTCATGGCCTCGCGCCTTCTTTTTTAGCCCCACTCCATCCTCCTCCTGTGTCTCACTCACTCCCCTTTTTAGGCAGGTAGATAAAAGATAAACGGAAAACCGGGACGTGTAGTGTGCGTGTGATTCAGTTTTTTGGTAAAGGGGGCAAGTGGCGGTTGAGGTGAAGCCTCAGTGGGTTGTGTGGTCTGTGTAGCGGGTAGGATAGGAGAGCAAGAGGGAGAACAAGAACAAAACGGAAAATTTAAAGTGCGGAAGAAAACTTTTGCCCCTTTTCTTTAGCTCGTGTTGTAATGCCCTTTTGCTGCCTTTTTGGCCGTGGTCGTTTAGCCGTCAATGCAGTACTGCAGGCCTAGACCTGCTCTCGAGCTTGTAGAAACAGTGACAAGAAAGATGTTTCGAAGACGGAAAGTTTTGGAGAATAGACAGCGCCGTAGACATGGCGAAACACAGCAAACAAAAGATAAATATGAAAAGAAAAAATCATTTGCTCCTCTCATGTAACCCGCCGCCAAATGCCCATCTATCCATCCACCCCAAACCACCCGATCAAGACACACCAAAACTCAAACTCAACATACAGCCGACGTCCGAGCCTGGCCATTCCCATTCCCAGTCGCGTGTTGCTGCGGCCCCGGAACATGACCACCACCACCACCACCACCACCACCACTCCCGTTATCCTGCCCCTGCACAGCAACATTCGGCCTCATCCCAGTCATACTCGGCCTGCCCATGACCGTCTTGCCCTCGACAACCTCAACCTCGACCAGTGCCAGCCCCGCCCCGACCAGCCCGCTCAAATCATCCCCCCCAAACCCGCTCACGTCGTACCACGTCTTCTCGACCGCCACCCGCCGCACGCAGGCGTGGAGCGGGGGCCGTTGCGGCTGCTGCGGCCGGTTGCGCCGGACGTAGGCCGTGGCGACCTGGGCGATGGCCCGGATGGAGAGCGGCGACTGGGTCAGGATGTGCTGGGCGCCTCCGGGGTGGGTTATCAGGAGGCGGATGTCACGAGGAGCTTGGGGAGATGTTTGGGTGGTGGTGGTGGGGGATGTGGTTGATGCCGGGAGGGGGGCCGGGATGGGCTTGGTGGGCGCGCTTGCCACCAGCGGAGGAGCCAGTGGGGGGGTTGTATTCAGGCGGTTGTTGGGAGGAGAAGGTGGAGTGGGGGAGCTGCCTGCGGTCCGTACGACTGCCGGAGGAGGTGGTGGCGGTGGGTGGCTCCCGTGGAAGGGGACAGGGAAGCGCATGTACGGCTGCGGAGGCGCGGGCGGGGCCGGGGGACCAGCAGCGGCGGCCCAACCGCGGTGAACGTTGGGCGGGCGGACCTGCATGCCGTAGCCCGGGTGGGAGTAGACGCGGAAGTTTGCGGGCCGGTCGGCTGCGGGCTCGCGGCTGGGGGACCGGGTGCCGGTGCCGGTGCGGGAAGAGGCTCGAGAGCTAGACGCGGACCGAGACCGGGAGCGCGACCGGGAGCTCGAGCGGGAGCGCGGCCGCGGCCGGCGGGTGGTGCTAGGACCCTTGTCCGACGTTGCCCACATGGGCTCCACGTGTCGGGTTCCGGCAGCGACAACCGACTTCCGGCTGCCGCGGCTGGGGGCCTTGGACGTGGCTGGGGCGACGGAAACGGTCTCATTGTCCGAGAGCGACTCGCAGGTGGAGGCTGTGTCCCGGCGGTTCACACGGTACGAGGGGCCGTCAAAGTCAGATTCGTCGTCGTCATTGTCGTCATCGCCCGGGGCAAATGCGAAGCCATTGGTGCCAATGTAGTTCTGCACAGCTTCGGCCGACTTGACAAGCAGCTGCTGCAAGGCCTGGGGTATGGTCGGGGCGGATTCGGAGAGGAGGGCCTCGCGGCGGCCATTCTCTGTCTTGACCACGATGGCCTTGAAGGTGCCGAGGGGTTCCTTGGCAGTGACCAGAGTGAGGGCGGCATGCGAGACGGTGAAAAATCTGCAGTTTTCTGCAGAGGGGGGGATGTCAGCCGCGGGATGTTGTGTGTAAGTGGGTGGTGTAAGTGGTCGCCGGGTGTAAGCGGGGGGCAGCTGCAGCACCTGCTGCCCCTCCGGCGGTCAGAGAACCGAACTCACCAACAGTCTGCGCGCGCACGTCAATGGGAGAAGCCACTGGTGCCATGATGGACCGCAGCGTGGCCAGCGAGAGATTGAGATTGAGATTGGGAGCGGGAGCGAGAGCGATGTCGGGGAAGAGCAGGGGGACTAGCATCTGCACTCGCAGACTGGTTGAGATGCGTTGAGATGCGCTCGAGATGGAGTCATTGTCTGTTCGGGGTGGCGCCGAGCCAGGGGCAGGTGGTGTGCATACTTATATTGGTTTTTTTGGGGCCTCGACGGGAGTCGATGGGAGTTGCAAATTCTTTTCAACCAATCTTGAAAGTGAGGCTGCTGCAGAGTGCCACAGCTGCACCTCCAACACCACGGCACCACCCGCAAAACCAGCTCGGAATAGCGGGCCCAAACATGGATGACCGGGGAAGAAGGTGAGAGTGTCCGGCAAGATTTGCAGACGACACACAGACAGACACACGCTGCCTCTGCGCGGAATACCCCATTCAACAAGATGCAGCATGCAGTGCTGAGAGAGTCTCGGCCTGGGATTCGTGTGATGTCCGTAGAACGGGGCATGGCCTATATTGATCGTGATGCCGGCTGGCTGCCTTCCATCGCTGACCGAAGTAGCACGCCGTGACGTCTGTAAGCTGGAAGCAAATTCTTCATAGTGCCCCGACGCCTTCAAAGCCACGACCAAGTGCCACGATAGATGCACCAGGCTAGTCTGGTGACATGGGCACGGGATGACCGTGGAATCGTGCCAACAATCGGCAACGACAACAGCAGGCGCTTGGGGCTAGCACTGATTGAACGGACCAGAGCGCCGGAAGGTGGTGGCGGGACGTTTAGGGAAACGGAGAGCAACAGCGAACGGTGTCCAGTCCTGGTTCCCTCACTTGTTTTGGGCCAGACCGCTTTTGTAGGCCGGTTCTCGGTGCCCTTTCTCACTGAGTTACATTTCCGACCCGAATGAGACATATCTGCAGGGCGCCTCCCCTAACAGATTTCTTGTGCCTGACTTGCTCCTTGAGGGTGTGACTCCCAATGCAGAACAAAATGAAAAAAGACAGAGCATTCAGGGGCCGGCCAATGGCAACAATACCGATGCTATCAGTGAATAGGTTGACCGTCGAGTGCCGAGGCGTTCCTTGGCTTGATAGGATGTAAAGCATTGCTGGACGTTGATGATTGGTTCTCCCTGCTGGATCTGCGCCTCAGCATGTCCTCGCTACCGTTCTAGGCATACTCGGTCGTCAAGGCCATCGAATCCATTCCCTCACGCTACACCCTAATTGCCCAATTCCTCGCCGCCGCCGCCGCTTAATTCTATGGCGTAGATGCGCCACACAAGGCGGCCGGCCTGTCATGGCGTCCAGCTAGCCCGTCTTCCCGACTCTGCCCCTCGTTGCGTAACTGGGAGAGGGTGCAGCGGGCCAAGCAACCGGGCTCCCTTCCTTGTCATACATTTGCTATCTACATTCCGACGTGGCTGTACCCAGACGCCTACCTATCCAACGCTCAATCTTTCCAGGCGAGATTTCACTGCTTCGACGAGCGCCGTTTCACGCTCCAGGAGGCTCATCACTTGGGTGGCTTTCGCTTTCCGAACGTCCGTGGGGATTTTCAGCCCACGAGCCGGCGAGGCGGCACCCTCTTGCCCGGCCGCCTGGCCGCCCTCGCTCTTCTGCAGCTGTTCAGCCTGTAAAAATAGGGCGTCCCGAAGACTCATGGCCTCCTCGAATCGTTTCCAACCCTGCTTCAAGTGGTTTGGTGACAATGGCCGACTTATCTCCGAATCCAGCACCTTGTCCCCCAGTGTGCGCACTTCCTCCGTCCACGCCCGCTCCTTCTCGCTCAGGTCACGGCTGGTTGCGCGGCCGAGCTTCCTTCGTAGAGCCTCCATCCTCTTGGCAAGCTCCTCCTGTCTCTGCTTCGCGACGCGTAGCCGGTTCTTAATGAGCATGTCTTCGGTAACCGGCTCATCATCACCCGAGTCGTCGTTGCCGCTGATCATATCCACTCGCTGCTTGACCTCATTGGCCTTGATGATTTGTTCCCGCAGCTCCGACTGTAAAGCCTCGCATTTCCTGAACAGCTCCGCAACTGCATTGTTGAGGTCGAAAACCTCGGTGCTGACAAGACGATGCCCCTCGGTAAGCAGCTCGAGGGTGGCGACCGACAGGCGGACCTCTTGCTGCAGCACCGCCCGCCTTCTACTAGTCTTGAGATGCTCAAGCCAGGGAGGCACAGCAGTTCGGCGATCAAGTGCTTCCGACGGGTGGAATAGAGGCCGAGGCTCCCATACCGTCAGCGGCTCGGGCGTCTCCCGCTGCTCGGGGAAACCCTGGGGCGTCTCCTGGCGAGTCGGCAATGTGTCAGGCTCTGGGGTATCGAAGAACAGGGTGACGGGGTCGCCATGAGTCGCCGACAGGACGAAATGTCCCACGTCATTGTCCTTGATGGATATGGCCGCGGCAAGGGCGTTCTGGCCAGCTGGCTGCGTGTAAATACGATCTCCCCCAGATCCATGTCCTTGGGCTAAAAGGTCCATACGGAATTCCGCCCTGGCCTCCGACTCTCCCTGGAGCTCCTTCTCCAGCCGAGAAACCCACGATGCGAGAGAAACATGCGTGATACCGGCGCAGTGCGTGACATAGAAGGAGTAGCGAGAAGTGACATCCTCGCTGAAGACGGGCCAATTATCGGCCGTGAGCTCTGCGGGCTTGACAGTATCAAAGGTTTGAAATGTCAGCAGTGAGTGTGAGTTAGTTGAACCAGACACCCTAGAAAGGGTCTTGCCCCGAGGAGGTAGCCACTGGGCTTGGACTCCCTCGACGTCGAGGCAGATTTTGACCTGACCGCTGGTGGAAAGAAGACAGATGACAGAGAGAGACAGGCCCTCCTCCTCGTCTTCGCCATCATCGAGTTCCACGTCTTCGCCCATCATAAGGTCGGCCGTGTTTATCTTCTCGCCGATGACATATATGTCCTTCAGCTCCACCTCGTCATCCTGCTCATCCTCGGGGTTGAGATCAAACTCAAAGGGGCCTTGCAGTCTGGGCACTGTTCCCGGGCGGGAGGGGCGTACATAGATCTCCGCACCGGGGTACACTGGCGAACGTTGACGTTGAGAGCTTGAGCTTAACCCTAAAAACTGAGTTTCAGGAGAAGCTGGAGCGGATGTTGGTTCTTGGTTATCGAGATCCGACATCCACTCAAGCTGCTGCTGGGCCAGGATTTTGGCTTCTTGCGAGACCTGCGGGTCATCCTCCATTGCTGCGAGTTTGGCTACGATCGAGACTGAGAGAGAGGGGATCAATGTGGCCGGCGGCGACCAGAGCTTAGGAAGCAAGGGGCAAAGCGCATACACGTCCCCTCCGACCATGGCGATCCACAAAGTCATGGGAGACCAGCCACCAGCGCCCCGTCCCGGAAAGCACGCGGCAGCCACCTCCATGTCGAACGAATCAGGAGAAAATGTCTTGTTCGTCGCGGACGTGGAAGCGCTAAAGTCCTGCTCCAGAAAGGTACCATCTGCCAGCCTCTTGAGATCGATAGCGAGGGTCGGCGAATCAAAGGATCCCCGGCTCCCCTGCGACAATTCCCAGACCCGCACCACAGCATCCTTGGTGACTGTTGCCAGGCATGTGCCGTTTACACCCAAGGGGTGCCATACAGCTGATGCGACTGCCGCTCTAGATGTCACATGTGTCGTAGGGCCCAAGGTCCAAAACTTGGCCTTGAAGGGTGTGTCGTCGTTGGCAAGAAGGTGGGTGGAACTAGGCAGAATGCAGATGTGGACGGTATGGGATGTCAAGACAGCAAGAAAGTCCTGCTGGGGGGACATCACAAGCTCACGGATGTCCTCGGCAACTGGCGTCTTGATGGTCTATTTAGATGAGGGGCGCCTTGGTTAGCTCTCATGAAAGCGGGCGTCTAGTCCCGGCATGCGTGGCCACTTACCCGAAATCCCAGCGAGTCCTTGGGGAGATTCCCAGCGGCTGCCTCCTCGTCATACACCTCAAACGAGCCGTGGGAGTCTTCTCTCTTGATGCGGGGGCCGGGGCCAGACCGTGAATGCTTCGACTCCCAGCCCGCCTTGAGCTGCGCGAGGTCGCCCCATCGGATCTGCTTTCCCACGGCGTAGAAGACCTCAGTTCCTCGGTATGCAATTGTGCGTCGCGGGCCCGATTTGGTCGATTTGGCGTATGCCAGCGCGGCCGGGAGGGATTCAGATCTGCTCGGCTCAAACAGCTTGTGACCTAGGGCCGGCTCGTTGAGCCAGCCCGGCGCATAGCTCTTGATCTTGGGCATCGGAACCTGCGAGCTGTGAAAAATAGCTAGATTTGGCTTCAATGGCGCATCAGCAATGCAGGGTCTCGCGGCGGGAGCAAGTGGTGTCGGCGGGTTGGTCTGTCTGCTGGTTCGCGGGTTGCGAGGTTGGGATCGAGAAGGTGAACTACCGTACCTCGTGGAAGAGGAATTTGGAGCTCCAGGACGCTTTGCTTCACACGCGCACCCAGGCGCTTCTGCGGTTGGAGGAGGGATTTTAGTGGGTCTTTGTTTTAAACCTTTCTGGCACCGAGGCAGGCACACTGTCTTGGCGCGGCGCTGGGCGATTCCATCCGTCAAATCCTCCCCACAGCGGCAAGCCGGGACCCGCATAACCGCGAATGCAGTCGATGCGACAACATCTTCCTTCTTCCTAAACTCCTGCAACGCCTTTCATCGTCACTTCTCACTCAACTTCCGAACCCCTCGAAACAGTCACGATGAGAGGGCAACGGCCCACTGTGGATAGGCTCGACAGACCGAGTGCCTATTTCAATAACCGGGTAAGCGCTCGTAACGAAGGGCATTCGACACCTGGGTCGAGAACTGACGATGCGTCTCGTTATCCGCAGAACAAGCGCCGGAGACCTGGTCAAGATCGTCGCGATGAAGAAGACACTAAAATGCAGCACGATGAGCCCGAGGACGATCCTTTGAAGGACGCGACCACTCTCTACGTCGGCAATTTGTAGGTTGCTTTGCCCCAGATCAAAGAATTTCAGCCGTGGCTTACCCTGCCTAGATCCTTCTATACCACTGAAGAGCAAGTCTACGAGCTCTTCTCCAAGTGCGGCGAGATCAAACGCCTGATCATGGGACTCGACCGTTTCAACAAAACGCCATGCGGTTTCTGCTTCGTCGAATACTACACCCATCAAGACGCCCTTGACTGCATGAAGTATATTGGCGGCACCAAACTGGACGAGCGCATCATCCGAACCGACCTGGATCCTGGTTTCGAAGAGGGCCGACAGTATGGCCGCGGAAAGTCCGGCGGCCAGGTCCGAGACGAGTATCGAGAGGACTACGATGAAGGCCGTGGCGGCTTGGGCCGAGCGATTCAGCAAGCCGAGAGACTGAGAGATGCGGAGCGCAGAGACAAGGAGAATGACCATGGCAGCGATCATGGACGGTTGAGATAGTTCAAGCTGTATTGTACGAAGCGGGATGGTTTGGGCTGGTCTCTATTAAGGAAATACCCTGGGAAACAGAAAAAATTGCATTTATTCATGGCCTGTATTTGATCTGGCCGTTTCTTTCCATTCCCCGACCGTTTGGTCGAGACACTCAATTTATCGCCCAGGACTGTAGCTGCATGTCAACAACAGATCAAAATCCATTGCTTGAGTTGTCCGAGTTCACTTGTCATGTGAATATGGCTCCCATCACCAACTCCAGACACGCTCGTCTATATCGTACATGGGGGGGGAGGGTATGCAAGAACATCGCCGTCCAGACCATCTAGTAACCAGGCGGGTTTAATCTCTGGGACACACGAGTCCACTTCGGCAACCCTGGATATCGACAAGTTAGCAAACACCCAACGAGTGCCAGCATGTGCGTGGACGACGTACTGTGAATCCCCTTTCTGTAACGCTTGGCCTTCCGGTCAAACATGGTGTACTTGTCCTTGGGTAGCATCTCGGCCTCGGTCGGCATCTCGGCCTTCCACCGCTCCAATTGGGCAATTGTCTCTCCCTTCTTTGCGAGGGCGGCATCGACGGTAGCAACGACATCGTCGACAGCCCTGAGGCGCTTCCTGTGACGGGCCTTCTGGAACTTGGACAGCCGCCAGGGGATCTTCCTGTTCAATTGCATGGGGTTAGTATTGCTGCTTCGGGAGAGCTATCGTGAGAAATAGAATGAAAGCTTACCACAGAAGACCCCCACTCAATGGATTGGTGAATCTGAAGGCTCCGAACATATTTGGCGCGCTGGGAGCTTCCAACCGCCGAGTCAGGATCGCGCGACGAGCTTTCTTGGGGTTCTCGAAAAATCGCAGCACCAGGCAGTGGGCTAGGCTAATTGGGGCCTAGCCGATGTGGCTCGTGGGCTGCTCAACACCGACCTGCAGCGCTAGCGGCTCATTGATCGTGTTTGCACAAATGTGGGGCTTTTTTTTTAAAAAAAAATTAACCCTAACCCTTTTCTTGGGCGATTTACCGGTTTTAGTGATCCAGACCTCCACCCGTGGTAAACACGTTCATCTATCTATATTACGTTCCCTCATACAGCTTGCTTGACTTGCGGCACCTAGCCCTTGTCCGAAAAATTGCCGCCTTGCTCGTTCTCCTCATCAGTATCTACGCCCGCCTGCTTCTCCTCGGAGTAAATATCTATATGCTGGGGAAACCGGCTAAACAGTTCAAACTCCATCCTCTCAGCAGCTTTGGGATCATACCGAATATCTCCCATAATGTCTGAACCTGGGGGGAAGTCGTGTTCGAAATGAGGCTCTCCAGCTCCCCTCATGCCTGTGAGGATAGCTTGCCGGAAATGCCATCGGAGAAGCGTGTCTAAAGGGCGCGTTGGTCACACCGACATTGAGGACTAGGCCGCCTAGCAAGGTATCGGAATCCTGGAAGTCGTAGATGAAGACGTCGCGGGCGAGAGCCCGATCTCCCGTTGCTGACATGTTGTTGCCTTTTGCGTAGTGAGGGCGGAGGTGGAAGATAAGTGGAAGTGGACTTGGCGGGGTGGACTGGGGGCAACCTTATTTTGCCGGCCCTACTAGGCGGTGAAGTGAAGGCGGTGGGTGGCTCCGTGCGCCACATGTATCCCAGACTCCCGAGCTTCAGCATACGTACAGAAGAGAAGGACTTATAGCGAGAACGTTGCCCGAAGGTCACGCGAACGGACGAACGCATCCCCTCCCCTGACGGCCATGATCACCTCGGGGCACGACTTTCACCCTTGCCTTCGCAGAGACACCACATGGATCACTCCCAAACACAGATGATCGACCGATAGGCGCCCGCACCCAACACAAGCCCCCATAATGAGCTACTACTTCGCCATCATTGGCACCCAAGACAACCCACTGTTCGAGTACGAGTTCGGCACAAGCAAGCAAGGCGGCGATGGC
Organism: Lasiosphaeria hispida; assembly: GCA_033439745.1. Taxonomy (NCBI): domain Eukaryota; kingdom Fungi; phylum Ascomycota; class Sordariomycetes; order Sordariales; family Lasiosphaeriaceae; genus Lasiosphaeria; species Lasiosphaeria hispida. The sequence continues at coordinate 4,770,913 of JAUIQD010000003.1, forward strand.
CAGCCGCGCTTCAGCGAGCAGGCGCGGCACCTGAACCAGTTCATTCTGCACAGCAGCCTTGACATCGTCGAGGAAGTCCAGTGGACGAGCAACCAACTGTCCGCCCTCCACCCTCCCCTTCTTTGTCTCCCCACCCCACCCCACTCGACACTAACCCTCTCGCAGCTACCTCAAAGCCATCGACAAATTCTTCAACAACTACATCTCCTGCTTCCTCACCGCCGGTAACACCAAGTTCCTGCTCCTACACCAGCCGACGGGGGGCGGGGCAGCGGCCGGCCCTGGCGGCAACAGCAGCAACACGCGTAGTTCGACTTCGATTGGAGCGAACCCGACGAGCGCGGCGACAGAGGAGGCAGTAAAGAACTTCATGGGTGAGGTCTACGAGAACTACGTCAAAGCTACCATGAGCCCGTTCTATAAAGTCAACATGGAAATCAGGAGCCTAGTCTTCCGAGCGAGGGTAGCGGCGGCGGGGAGGAAGTATTTGTAGTTGAGTTTCCCAGTTGCGGCGGACGAGGTTGGAATTACGAGTAAATACCCTTTTGCTATGATTTACAATGGTTCCTTAAAATTGGGGGGAAATCATCGCGATAGACAGCTCACAATCACCAAGTGGACTTCACATGCATTCAACTCAAGCTCGGGAATTGGTTTGGTGTGTTGTCAAGTCAATGTGATTTGCTCATTGGGTGCACTACCCTTCCCATGGACGCCTTGGTCGTAATCCCTGACCATAGACTTGTCATAAACCGACCTCCCATATCCCCAACGCCGCGAAACAAAAACGCAAGACAGCAACCGCAAAATGTGCCGGATTTCATGCCTGGTAATCACGACTCCTTCCACCAATCGTCGACGCTTGCTCAAGTCCATCAGCCAAGATGAACAGTGTTGCGTAATGTGTCCTGTCATTCGCGCCCTCGCAAAATAAACCCTCATCCAGATCAAAAGCAGCCAAGATGCAGGCCAGCTTTCTGCTTTCCTCAGCCCTTTCGCGATCTCATCTTTCCCCTCGCTGTCGGTACATTGTGACAAGAGTTGAGAACATAAGAAGCGAAGCAGCTTAACCGCCGAAGCCGTAGAGAGTGCGGCCCTGGCGCTTGAGAGCGTAGACTACGTCGAGCGAGGTGACGGTCTTGCGCTTGGCGTGCTCAGTGTAGGTGACAGCGTCACGAATGACACCCTCAAGGAAAGACTTGAGAACACCGCGGGTCTCCTCGTAGATCACTGTGCATTACTGTTAGCATTCATTTAACCAAAAGGGAATAGAGGGGTGCAACATACTGGCAGAAATACGCTTGACACCACCACGACGCGCCAGACGGCGAATGGCAGGCTTAGTGATACCCTGGATGTTGTCACGCAAAATCTTGCGATGACGCTTGGCACCACCCTTGCCCAAGCCCTTTCCGCCCTTTCCGCCTATAAAGAGGGTCGGTTAGTACAGATGCCCAGGTCATTTCAACTTAATCGTCCACGAGATCCTCATGCAAGGTAATAGCCAGCAAAGAAAACAAGTGCAGGTCACGTCCCGACGTGGACGCGTTGAGGTGCAGGCAGCCCCACCAAGATCACGCCTCTACAACTTGCATCCCCACACACCGCCATTCCAGGCAGTGCAGCATGCTAAACCGCGACGAGAACGCGACGACGATGATAAAAAGTATTACTTACGTCCAGTCATGTTGGTAGTGGGTTGGGGTAGATGAGATTGTGTTTACTTTGATGGGAAATCCCGTGTCGCGATGGACAATTGATGTTGTTGAGGTATTGTTGTGTATGGGAGATGCACGCAATTGGTAAGTGAGAAAGGGAAAGTAGGCGAGTTGGGGAGAGCTGGGGGGGATTTGTTAAATAGGTGTTTTTTTAGCAGTGGCACTGGGGGATCAGAGAGGGTGCTGCTGATTTTGGAACTCAAAATGCACTAGTCCGCTTTCGGGTGGGTGGGTTGTGTTGTGTTGGTTTTTATTTAATTGTCTTGTCAGAAAATCCCGTTTTGCAATGCTGGGTTTTGGGGCTCTGAAAATGGGCTAGAAAGCGCGCTGCTTTGATCGTTTGTTTTCTTCCCTTGCCTGCGTGCCCTTGCGCGTGTTTGGCAGAAAAGGAGTGCCCCGCTATGGCCCGTGCTTGGATAGCCAAGCTTTAGTCGCACCAATGAGCTTGGACCAATCCGCTGATTTCCATATAGCACTTCCGACAGCTCCTGCCGCGCTCCGAACTCTCGCATGTGGAAGGTGGAGAAACAGAAGTCATCAACGAGGGGTGGAAGGAGGTGGCCATGCCATTATATATCTGATAGTATGAAGCTCCTTTATCTTCCATGTCATAGATCACCTCTAGCACATCAACAGCTCACGAGGTAGGTTCCTGGATTCCACCTCAATAATCCGTAAGATCACTGTACCCTAAGCTCGTATCATGTCAGACTAGACCTTGAATGGTGGACTCGGTGGGTTCGGTCATTGCATCTCATGGTTAGATAAGTATCATCCATGATCCCGTTTTCCTATCTCGTCTCGTCTCGTCTCGTTTCGTCTTTTTCAAGAGCCAAGTACGTCAGTACCATATGTCGAGCTCACCCACTCCACCTGTCCCCAAGTCGAATGCTCTCTCCCTTGGTATACATGTCGACCAACGCGATGCTGAGGTACTCATACAAAAGCCTTCCAGTTCCTCTTGCCAAGTCCCAAATGGAACGCAGCCAGCCTTGCTCAAAGCATGATATACCCACCCAGCCACAAGTCCCCTACTCAAAGCCAAGCCAAAGCAATGCCATGCTCCTCCCTACTTCCTCCTAAAACGCCTTTGCCATGCCATGCAAAATGTGATGTAAAGTGTATGTGTGTCGTGTGTAGTGCGAGTGTTGATGTGTCGACGTGCAGGTGTAGATGTGTGGTGGCTCGACCGCTTGAAACCTCCATCTTCCGCCAGCTCTCCCTAGCTGTCGACTTGAACTCTACAAGATAGGTATCCCGGATCTCTGCTTCTCTGCGGCAGATGAGTTCCGCAATTGCGCTTGAGTTGGGAAGCCCCATGAGGTCAAATGTTTAATAGGTACAGTCTCATCCATCATCGTCAAACCGTGAGGCGCATCAATGCATCATAGAGTCGTCTAAGCCATCGTCCTCTTCGAGACCCTCTATCTCGAGCTTGATCTGCGAGCTCGCCTAGAATTCATATTAGCCACAAGCACGTCGTCAACAATAGCTAGAGTGCCTTACCTTCGGATCCAAACTCAATGCAATCGTAAAGTGGCGAACCGCCGCCTTCTTGTCCCGCATCGTCTTGGACATCTTGCCCAGAAGGAAATGCACCTCAGCTCTGTCCGGAGCTAGGTCTCGCAAAACCATAAGCTCCTGTTGCGCTAGCTTCAATTGCCCAGTTGCCAGCAGCGCCCGGGCCTTTCTCAATCGAACATCGGGGGCCTTGGGCGCCAGCTCTGCTGCTCGGTTGAAATACGGAAGCGCTTGAACAATCTGCTTTTGCCGCTGCAAAACAATTCCCATGCAGCAAATTAGGACGGCATGTGTCGGATGAATCATCAGTGCAGCGTGATAGTGGCTGAGCGCCTTGTCGTAGTTGCCTAGCTTCTCGTACACCTTCCCTATGCCGTAGTATGCGTTGTAGTGCCGTTTGTCTGCTGAAATCGCGTGTCGGTACGACGTGAGAGCCTTGTCGTACTCCTCATTCTCCACATGCTCGTGACCTTGCAGCGTGTATGCATAAGCAAATTTTGGGTGCAACTGAATGGCCCTTTTGAAGCACCGCAGGGCTTGCTCGTGGTCACAAGCCAGCGACCAAGCATTTCCCAAGGCACACCACGCCTGGGGCGAGTCCCAAACAGCATCTACCAACTCGTGGGCCAGGAAAGATAGGTCAGTCTCCCTCCGCAAGTGCCAGAGGATGGTCGAGTACACTTCCATATCCTCGTGGCGTGTTGGCGCGAGTATCCGGAGGCGCCTAAAGAACTTCTCGGCCTCGGCATAGTTGGCTTGCTCATACTGTGCCCTGCCCATCTGGGCCAGCACCCACGGTGTATCTTGGTGAGTCCGAGGAAGCGATGTGTAGGTGTTCAGCGCTTCCTGGCACTTGAACTGTGACGAAAGTGAATATCCAGATGCCAACTTTTTCAAGACATCTAGTATCCATTTCAATGCTTCGTCGACCTTGACGGATTCCGGCTCCACTGGCTTAGGTGGCGGGACGTGTACAATAGGCGGCTCTCTAATCCGCGGCACATCGGCTTGATCGATGTCCATGCTGTGCTCCTCCATGGGCTTCCGGTTGCCACTAACAACCCTGCCCACACTAGATCCGCTCGAGCCCGGGCGCATTATGCGCGAAATCGGAGGCCTAGCCTTCTTCAGCTCACGGGTACCTATCGTGCTAACAGTGGAAGCTGCTGAGCTGGATTTGGACGTGGTTGACCTCGGGAACACATTGAGTCTTGCGCTCCGCCTCGGCTCCTCTCCATTCGCCGGCCTTGGTTGTACTGGGTGCCCTGATGCGGTACGCTTTCTTTCTGTCGCTGACAAGGAGAGCGCGGACCCCCTCATAATGGAATCTGAAAGATCTCCTGCTTGGTCTTGGCCCTTCTCCCTCTTCCTGGAGCCTAGGCGGTAGCTCATTCTCGGGGGGGCATCGAGGAACCCTGGGTCCACTGCTTGAGCTGCCCGCGTCCTACGAGACGGTGCTTGTGGTGGTTCTGGGGGATATCCTACGCGGGGCACTTGTGGTTCGGAAACCACGAGGGCGAGACCATTTGGTGTTTCCATGCCGTCCGGCCCATGTTTACTTGGTTGGCTCAAGGGATATCTAGATTGTGCGGCTACAATCTTGGACATTAAGTCGTTTTCTCCTGTTTCGGAGAATAGGAGGTTGCTGCTTGCAGTGTCGAGGAATGCGGAACCCCGGTGAAGTTCGAATGGGTCGTGGTCATGGTTGACGGACTGAACGCCTGACTTTTTCTGGAGGGGCTCGGGGCCATTCGTCGTTGCCGGTCCGTTGGACTCTGCTGACGTTGTGCTTGGTTCTTGATCAAAATTTCGTGCAAACGAATCGCTCGTCTTGAATATGTTTGGCGTTCTAATGCTGACCCCCATGTCGCAGAGGATGGTAAAAGCATCCCACATGAAGGGGCTGCCCCTCAGCGCATCTTCAAAGCAAGATATCGCCTTTTTCTTGTCATCGTAGGCTCGATACAGCTTCCCTAGCAGACAGTTTACTGCAGGCGCGTCTGGGTACGGCATGCGAACCGATGCTGTATGTTTCCCAACGTTGCACTTAGCAGCCCACAGTGGTCGAGCCTTTTCCAGTGCTGTGATCCCATCCTTGTATCGCTCCAGATCTAAACATGCCTGGGCGAAAACGAAGGCGCAGCCTAGATGTTGTCCCCGGTAGCCCGACGGCTTGCTTGCCTCGTACGAAGATCGATGGTCGCCGAGCCGTAGATGGCAGAGCGCAAGGAGGTAGGCGGGCTCCGGGCTCCGGGAGTCGTGTGCCTGAAGACGTTCAGCAAAGAACAGAGCATTGTCGTAGGCGAAGTTGTCGAGATGGTAGTAGATTGTTTGCTTTAGCAAAGCGGTAACCGTGACACTATTCGGCGCCATCTTTAAAGCCTGCACCGACACACCGGACTATGCAGTCGGAGTGATGTTCCCTAAATGTTACCAACAAGACTGATCCATGGGGTCGAATGGGGCGAGGGACAGTGAAACCCTGGCTGGGGACTTGCTGGAGACAGGTCGAGCCGAGTGATGAGGAGAGCAAGACGTGCTGCGGGGGGGGGGGGGGGGGGAGAGAGAGCGAGCGACAAGTGCTGCAGTTGGTGGCAAAGGTGAGCCGGAAACCCTGAATGTGCTGGCACCGTGACAAATCGTGGGGCGGTGCTCGAAGTGCGGGCGCGAAGAGATGGTCGATGCAGCTGCTGGATTAAATATTACCGACAAATAAAGAGCACGCGCAAGACGTTTATCGAGGTGTCGTGATCCAAATATGGGGGACTGAGCGAGTCTCTGCCCCTCGATCGAGTCGCGACGATGTGGACGATGTGGATTGATCGTGAAAATGGAAGGCCTGACGGTGCAGGTCGCAGGCTATCGCCTCTTCACTCGTCGTCGAGGAAAAAAAACAAGACACAATAAAGACCCGGGAAATGGTGGTCGATCGTCGTCAAGCCCTCCCGCAATCCATATGCATGACTTCCTAAGAGCAATGAAAAACGGAAGCAGCGACAGTGTATCCCAGCCCCGGACTTTTAGCGTCCTTGCACGCGGAGAAGTCGGAGGGAAACTATCAAGGCGTCAAGGCGTCAGTGGTGAGCGGCTCTCCCTGCTCGCCTACTTGTCTCGCGATGTTGTTGGTGGGTGCTGGAGGCAGCAATTGATTGGCTACACGTCGCAAACGCTACAAGCGGTTGGGCCTGCCGGGCAACCTCAGGGACCACAGCACTGGGCTACTGCCAGCCACCTCCAACCACAGGTTTTGCCGCCTCAGCCACTTCTCCAAGTCTCAGTCATCCATCTACGAAGTCTACAAGTACGGAGTACTTGGGAAGTCACTTTATTGCAAACTCTAAAGTAATTATTGATGCATTAGGAAGATAACCTAACTTCTACGCCATGCTCGTATCTCCTCGATGTTCAGATAAGGGCATTGGTGTCGAACGGTTTTCCAACGCTTCGTTCGATGCCCGAGGCAACCACCCGACTTACGATATTGTGGGGCTTCAGGTAGCTCCCCCAATTTTAGAGCTCTTGTCTGCATCTGAGATCTGTCAACCACAACCTTGAACCAAGCGTCAACAGCTCGTCAACACGTCACCCTTACGAAACCAATCGTCTCCTTACCACCGCCTGAAATCCTCAGTACATCTCACACAATGGCTCAAAAAGCGCGCAAGGACCGCGCCAAGTCCAACTCGGCCGCGCTTAACAATTTGCACCTCGGCTCATTCATCGTCAACAGCCTCTTCCTGGCTCTCCACTTCCTATTTCGGTCGCGCTCGCTGCTGACTTGGTTCATTCTCTCTCTACCGAGTTTCTTCTGTCAGTTTACGCTTGAGAAAACGGGTCGGCCCAGTTATGATGCGGCTACCAAGGCACTCAAGAACTCGGGCGAGGACCTCGCCGCGCCCGGCCTGACCGAGTACATGTTCGATGTCATTTGGGTCACCTGGGCGGCTTCCGTTCTTGTCGCCTTGTTCGGCAATTGGGCTTGGTTCTTCTGGGCCATTGTGCCCGCCTACGGCGCCTTCAAAGCGTATGGCATGATGGGCGCTGCGAAGCAGATGATGGGTAGCGCCGCCGCAGCGGGTGACGGAGCTGCACCGGTGGGCAACCGGAAGCAGCGGCGTGCAGCCGCTTAAAATCCCGTTCCAGAGATGATTTCGCTTTCCCTCCACGGCCGGCTCTTGATTGTCATTCTACACTTCTATCAATCACAGTGAGCCGTGCTCGAAATAGCATTTACTCACGTCCTTCTATCCACTTCTTGATGATGGCCGGGTCGACATCCTTCACCAAGACGTGGATGTGTTCCAACGCCCTCACACTCTGCAAGGCGACCCAGTTCTTAAACCACATCACCTGTCCCTCACCACCAGGCCCGAGACTATCTACAAAGTACCTCTTGATGAATTCGCCTACCAGCTTCCTGCTATCTGGGGTCATGTCGCCCTTGTCCGAGTCCGTCGGGATGGTGGTGCGTGTCCAAACAACGATGTGTGTAATGCCTGGCACGAAGCCATAGGGCCAGTCATTGAGCAGTACCTGGAAGTCGGACGGGTCCTCAAACGGGACGGCCGAGACAGGGGTGAAGGGGGGCGAGCCCCAGGATTTTGGCAGTCGGTGGGCTAGGATGTAGTTTGTCATGGAGCCGTACACAACTTTTGTCTCGGTAGTCCATTTTATGTACCGCCGAAGATCGGACGGCTTCCGCTTGAGGATGGATAAGTCATTGTTCTCTCGGTGAGAGTTAGTGTGTTGCCGATTAGGGTGAGAGACAAAAGGTAGAAAGTGAGCGATTGGACATACGAATGATGTTACGCAGATCATCCCAGGTGTGGTATGTGTACTCGTCGTCGGTCAGTGAAAGCACCCATTTGTCGGTATCAGTCAGGGGGAAAGGAGCCTCCGGGGCCTGTTCAGGTGCTGAGCTGTCCCCCATTCTGGCAGACTCTTGGCCAAGCTGCTTGGTGGGGTGCTGCGTGGGTTTAAAGTTGAGCCGCCCAGAGAGGTCGTCGTTGACCAAATCAATCCCCGGCTTGGATGCGACGCTGGGTCGTGACGGGATTGTGGCAGGCTTGGGTGTCCCATAGGCGAGTGTCCCATAGGCGAGTGTCCTAACAGAACTCCAGCTGGGGGGACGCAGAAGGCGATAGGCAGATAGACACACAAAACGGGCAAAGCAGCATTGCGGAACGGGCTTGCGTGGGTCAAAATCAGTCAAGTTGTCCGTCCCAACAAATGAAGCAACTGCCGTGCGTCGGAGGGGCAAGGAAAGCATTCGGGGCCGAGTGGCACCCATGACGCCTCTGAGGCTCTAACACCACACCGCCCGCATTTCAACAAAATGTTAAGTCAAAGGCGCCCAGATTTAGTGAGCCGGCCCGCGGCAAAAATCGGTCCAGCCCGTAAAAATCGGCCCACTGCCTGTGCCACATCTCCCCATCCGCCCAGTCGTAGCAAAACCACTTAATATTATTTACCTCGACCCTTTTTCTCCGCCAAAGTTTAACCTTCCCAATTGTCACCCACCCCTCACGGTCGACTTCCCCAGATTCCCTCCCACACGCTGGGAGCAGAAGCACGAACGAGACACGGTGTGTCCTCGATTTACACGGCGAAAGAACTGAGCGCCGAGCCGTTGAGGAAGCTACAAAAAGCTCGAAAAGGAAAGACAGCTCCGAGCGGCCACAAAAATGTCCGACTCACTGCTTGCGCGCAAGTATTTCGACGGGATATACATCCCCGCTGGCCTCCTAGTTTTCGGCACCGCCATTGTGAAGAGGGAATGGGTGGTATACGCCGTCTTGGCAGCGATCGCCCTGGGAAGTCTTAAATTTTACAACAACTGTGCGTCGCAAGAGTGCCCCCTCCCCTAAGAGACCAATAGACAGCTAACAACCGCAGTGCCGAAGAAGGTCCTCAGGCAAGATGCCTTCCAGGACTTCGAGCTGAAGGAGAAGACTGTCATCTCGCACAATGTCGCAATGTAAGGCCCCTATCGGTGCGCCTTACACGAACACCCAGACAGCTGACATCACCCCCCTTTTACAGCTATCGCTTTGCCCTGCCTACACCCAGCTCCGTCCTCGGTCTACCCATTGGGCAGCACATATCGATCGGTGCGGCGCTGGCTCAGCCCGATGGCAGCTCCAAGGACATTGTGCGCCCGTACACGCCCATCAGCGGCGACCACCAACCTGGCTACTTCGACCTCCTAATCAAGTCGTACCCGACGGGCAACATCAGCCGGCACATGGCCTCGCTCACGGTCGGCCAGACCATCCGCGTCAAGGGTCCCAGGGGTGCCTTCGTCTACACACCCAACATGGTGCGTCACTTCGGCATGGTCGCTGGCGGCACCGGTATCACCCCCATGCTCCAGGTCATCCGTGCCATCGTTCGCGGCCGGGCTGCCGGCGACAACACTCAGGTCGACCTCATTTTCGCCAACGTCACCCCCCAAGACATCCTACTCAAGGAGGACCTCGATGCCCTAGTCGCCGAGGACAAGGGCATCCGTGTCCACTACGTCCTCGACAAGCCCCCTGCCGGGTGGACTGGTGGCGTCGGCTACGTGACCTCGGACATGATTACTGTAAGTATTCTTTTTGAACATTGGTGAAAGAGGATGCTGCTAACGAGAATCAGAAATGGCTCCCCGTTCCCGCCGACGATGTCAAGATCTTGATCTGCGGCCCCCCGCCCATGATCAGCGGTCTGAAGAAGACGACCGAGGCTCTTGGATTCAAGAAGGCCCGCCCCGTTAGCAAGCTCGAGGACCAGGTCTTCGCTTTCTAAGCTCGATAGTTCTGTAAGAAAGCGGAACCTTGAGCGAAGAAAACCGGAAGTGATCCAGTGGTACCAAGACTAGTGAACGGGTTAAATTCCCCAAACATGTCTCACAGACACTTCTGTACGAGGATACACGTGTGCGGAACACGGTGGGTCTAGGCGTCCGCCCTACTTAGTTGACCAAGTGTGGATAGCCCCCCCCCATAATAATGTCCAGGAGGATGAGAATATCTCCAATGTCAACCAAAGACGAGAGTACATGTTCCTATTGTTTGTTATGCGATACCTACCCACACAAGTCAGGCAATAGTTGAAATAGAAGTGGGGTGTTTTGATTACTGCACGACACCATCCAACATAATCCAACACGTTTCTGACGCCATGATACCCACCCCTGGAACTAGCCCCCAAATAGAGTATCGCTGTCCCCCAAACCCAAGTGACCCCGATACACAGTATTCTTTACATTACACATGAATCCGTCCCACAAACGCTTTTACCCACGCCTTGTTTCCCTCATAGGTGCGCCGGGGCTCTAAATCTCTTGCAACACAAACCCATCCCCAGGCCCCTTTGCGCAGCAACTTTGTTAACTTCGGCAAGTCTGAACACAATCGCCAAAGAATGTCACGAGTGCTCATACACTCATCGACTTACTACATGTAGTAGGCCGATCCAGCCTCAAACCTCAGTTCCAGCCGCCGAGTTAGCCGACATCACATCCGATATCTTCTCGTGAAGTAGCCATCAACACCCCCATCACCCACACATTGGCCCTTCGGTTGTGCTATTAAGCAGCTGGATCCATGAATCATTCCCCTCCGGCGAAGCTCCAATATTATTATCAGTGTTACTCGTCCCGGTGTTCTCGGTGGTGGTATTGGGTGGGTTGCCCCCGCCCCGCAGCGTTGCCGCCATCTGTGCAAACAAGTCTGGATCTGTGATGTTGCCCCATTGATCCATCCCCTGGAACATACTCATATCTCCGCCCACCATGGGACCCACGGGGCCCATGCCCCCGTTACTGGCCCTTGCGGTTCCCCTGTCGGATAGTAGTTCCGTTTGGTCGTCGAGAGAGAAAGCAGGGCCCATGCCTGAAAACCGTAACACGCCTGCCCGGGAGGTAGCCGCGGAGTTGGTGGCGGTGGATGCAGTTGCGGTGGTGGCTCCGCTGCGCATAGATGGAGATGAAGAGGACGCCGACGCCGATGGGGTGGTGGTGCGATCCGGCAGGCTTACTTGCCCCGCGGGAGAGGCCTTGTCGCCCCAGCCCTCCCAGAAGTCAGCATCGGCGCCCATCGGCTTAGCGCCAGCTTGCCCAAGGCGTTGCCTATCGAGGAGCCAGTTTGGCGTATGAGTGGCATCGAAGAAAATATTGATATCATCATTATTAGGGAGTACATCAACCGGCGTCGGCCCCGGCGACATGCGTTTTCGCTTATTTGCCGGGCCGTTGGTTTCGGTATGGCTAACTTCCCTGTCGTCGGAATCCGAGGGGGTCGTCATGCCGTTCCAAGTAAGGCCTGAGCACGCCTCGGGGATAGGGGGATGAAAGATGTTACCCTGCGGCTTTCCCAGCGGGAGGCGCCCAGGAAGAACGGGCTGGAGAGCAGAGTGTCGAGATACAAAACTACGAACCAGAAGTGGAATACTACGGCCACAATATTCGTTGCGACGTGTTGCCTCTGGCATTCTGAAAGACGTCGAGACTCCGTTGCGTTGGACGTCAGATATTATTTGGTTGAGATACGTCTGAGTTATTGAATGTTGGCGGCCAATGGCCTTCATGGTAAGGACAAGGAACTCGAGACTGTCCGGGTCGGCATTGTCAGGGTTTTCCATGGCCTGGTAAATGAATACAGAGGCAGCACAGTACAGTGAAAGTGCCGTCATGGGACTTTTCTGTACGCAGAGGTAAGTACAGTGCTCCAGTGCGCCTAGGAGATGTGGGATTTGCTTACAAAGTCGGAACTCATATGACCCGTTGATTTCATAATGTTGACAATCTCTCTCGCCGCCGTCAAGCACCTCGCCTCGCTCGCCTCCTTGATGTGGCTAGGTAAGTCGAACTTGACAGCCTTCTCGCGTGCCGCATTGTGAAGGCAAATAACCGACGCATGGAGATTCAGGTTCTGATGCACGGCGATAGCATCCCTGTTGTTTTGGGGTAACCTGAAGCGTTCTGGGAGGAACATGAATGCGCTTGATAGAGTTGTGTCAAGTTCCCTGTGTCTTTGCCAAAATCGGCCATTGTCTGGGTCATGCGCCCGATCATATGGCGTCGGCCGATGGACATGTTTGAGAAGCTGGTTGAAAATGTGACAAATAGCAACAGATCCTGCAAATGTAGAATACACCGCGCCGCTGAATGCTCCTTGCAAGGTGCCGGTTTTCTCTTCCGTAGAGTGGTTGAATGCGTCTTCGGAACACGGTAAATGTGTAGTGATCTGGCCAGACAGTCAGCTTCCAACTCCTCAGCGGTGGTTAGAAGCTTGATATGAAGACATACCTGTGTAGCATCGATTAGATTTGGCCACCCGGTACTGATACTGGCATGGCCGTCCAAGCAAAAGGCTCCCCAGAATATCCGCCTCCGTTCCTCCAGCTCGGTCCAGTTCTGGGCAGTTGCCAGTGAAGGTGCCATAGGCCTATCCTCGAAAGCGACGTCATCATCAAGCTGATGAAGTCCCATCATCTCTACCAGCCTCACGCATCTCGCGCTGCTCATGGCAGCTCTAGTGAATTGTAGATTGCGTGCCTCGTTTGACGCCATCAGTGCCCAAGCTTGCGCATGGAAGACAGTGAGAAAGAATTCACCATGCCCCTGCAATCGGATCAGCAATTGTCAACTCTTCTTGAAATCATCGAGCAAACCTTTAGCTCGTCGGCCTCGAGATACTGGCGCGCACGTTGATAGAAAACGTCATGATAAATGCCGTATTTATCATGACTATTTGAGGCCAACGTCCACATGGCGTATTGAAGGGCCATGGGCGGGCGCATGTGTGGGGGCGCGTAGTAATTTTTCATGTAGCTCCCCTCGTGTATGAGGGGCATGAACTGCTGCTGTCGCTGGAAGTAGATGCGATGACTACAATTTGTCAGTATACTCCAGAAAACCACCAGCATTAGCAGCACAAGCCTACAGTTCTTCTATCATCTCGAATGGGGGCAAGCTCTCGAACCGACCAAGCCCGAACAGTTCACCCCCCTGAGCATTGCCGGCCCCGAAGTCGTCCGGGATTTCGCCCATCACAAAATTGGGAGGCTCCTTTTGGGGCGGATCCGTGGAAAAGGGCTCAAAATCAAACTCTTCAGCAGCGGCTGAGAAGGCAGTTCCAGAAGGCAGATCCTCAATCACGATGCCGTCGCCGCTCGATGTCTTGGTAGCATTCTTGAGGAAGCCCTCGACTTGAGCTACAAAGTCTTGGCATCAACAACAAAGTATACACCAAGAAAGGGGGAAAGGGGTTAGTACCAAGCCTTTCCTCAAGTTCCTTGACGTTCCTCCGCTTAAATGCTGGCTTCCGCCGAGATTCGGGGTACACACACTCGCCGCCTACCTTTGCGCACCGATTGCAAGCCGGTTTAAGTCGGTCGCCTGGACCGTGTTAGTGGTCGCATGCCGGCATCCATCGTCCCGGGGTGGGGCAGTTTTCCTTACACTTGAGTTTCCGGCTTCGGCAGCTAACACAGGCCAGGGGTTCCACCACAGGGGCGTCTGTGGTGCCTTCGTCCGGGGAAGTCGACATGCTGGCTACGGTTGGCTGGGTGTGCGGTTTTGGTAGTGGTGCCGAGGCCGAAGACCGAGACGAACTGCTGTGGCGATGGAGAGAAGGGTCGAGACACCAAGTCTAACAAGTGCGAGTGCCGAGCCCAGGGCTCCAGTACATGTATGATCGTGTTTTCCAACCTCGCTTGCACTCGATTTAGTCATCGATCAGGCACTTCAAGTCGGTTCGAGGTTGCCATGTTGCTGCGCAGGACGTAAGACGCTGCCTTGTTGGTAGTCGCACCTCGGACAGCAGAGGCGGGCGGTCTTTGTCCCGACTGCCGAGGTGTCTTAGTTAAGCAGGTACAGCAATTTGAGCACCGTGACAGGGGAATCCCCACGGCCATGGCGGATGTTTTCACATAATGATTTTGCTCAAATTGGCTCGAAATGGGATTTGAAAGTTGTCGGAAATGCGCTTCTGCCTTAGACAGGGCCCCAGCACATGTATCCTGCGAGTTGCTATGGGTAGTCAGGAAGGTGCAACCATGGCATCTGTGGGTGCCTGCCAAGTCTTTCGTTATCAGATCGCAAGTACCGAGATCCATCTAGACGTGCACTTTCCTGGGTTGTTCGCGTCTGCCACGAATCCTACCAAAAACTAATGCGCAACTAAGATGTTTTCTCTGGGTAATTGACCTTGTGACTCAATCGGTGAATGGAGATTACGTAGATTACCTTACGGCGAACGGACGTCGACGGACATCGTCGGGCATCGACGGAGTTACGACAACAGTCCAGTTATCAGATCGGCTTTTCGATTTGATAGCCTTCGCCTAGATTGGGATGGCAGGATATGATAGACACAAGCGTGTGATAGCTTCAAGATCGAGATACATTCTCGCTGGATCAAAGGGTCTTCCTCACCCATATATACTGATACATTCTCTTAGCAAGCATCACTCAATCCTCCCCCAACTCCAAATGTTCAATCCCACCTTGACACCCCTCGCAACCGGCAGACCGGCATGCCACGTCTCATCGTGCCCCTTTCCAGTCCCATCCGATCTGAAGTTCTCCCAGTAAACAGCATTCCCCGGCACCGGCTTGAACACAACACCCCCCTCAACCACGTTATCACCATCCCCAGACGGACATTCTATGAAATCACACCACCTTCCCCCCTCCCTCACTCTCAGCAGAGGAAACTCCGTCCCGCCACCCTCCAACTCTCCCTCCCCATCATCAACCCACACCATAAAGCTACTCACTCTTCCCCAACCGCCCCGGCCCGCGCTCCAGTCGAAGTGGTGGCTATAGTGGCCGCCTGGACCTGTGTAGCGCTGGACGCGCAGCCGCTCGATCCAGACCTCGTCGCGCCAGCCCTGCAGGGCACGCGCCCGGCTCTCGATGCACCTCACGGCATCGGTGCGCGGGATGACGGCCACCTCCGAGTCGCGGACCGTGGTGTCGCGGTGGGTTGACTCGCCGCCGTCGTGGGTTACGGTGGATGGTTCCAAGATGGGGTCGCTGAAGGTGTTAGTGAGGTCGGAGGTGATGTATCTATCTCCTGGCGTGGGTCTTGGCGATGATACACTTGTATCGAGAGTGTCCAGGGATAAGTAGGTCAATTAGATTCGGGCCAATCTTTTACGGTAGGTCGGTGGTTACCATAACCAAGGCACCATCCTACCTGGGGCGGTGCATTTACGCCAAGTTGATGTGATAAGGAGAAAGTTGAACCAACCTGATCTCAAGCAAGTGCTTCCGCTCATTTAAAGCTAGGAAGTTCTCTATGTATATCACTAATGGCTCCCGTGAAAATACATGGACCGAGTATAAGTCGGGACCGCAATCAAGCTGATTCGTCCCGTTGGCAGACTCTAAAGCCAGGAGTTCGTTCCTGAGCTGGGGTCGCGGTGTGCGATGGATTTGTGGCGCGCTAGGGTTCAACAGCTGCATGAGAGGGTTGAAGAAGAACAAAAGAAAGGCCACAAAGGCTATGACATATGAGAGCATTTTGGATTCGCGTATTTGATGTACACTATGCCCAACATCGTGAGATACGATGATCTCTGGCTTGCCGTTGTGAGGATGACATTTGTATAGGCATTTTTGTGTTCCAAGCTCCACCTCCAGGGTAGGCTCCAGGGCTATCTAAGGCCAGATTAGGGATCTGACGTCATAAAGAGAGGGGCGATAAGACATCAAACCCTGGCCTAGGGAGTACTGTTCTCTGAAGATTGTGCGTTCGAGCCGCACGTGGGTCGCTTATCTCTTTAACTGATAAGACACCTTTGATTTTGGGCTGTCAATTCTTTTGACGTGTTCAATTCATCCGGTTGTCATCTTCCTTCGAGAACGGATAAGTAAAGTACCTGGCCGTGGGTCCAGCTTTACATCTTTTTCCATTTTTCCACGTCCACTGTCGTATAGTGCCGTAATAGTTTCCAGTTACCAGATCTTGCAACGGCAACTTCCTCGCTTCCGCGACCAACAATCGGCCCGCAGACCGTTGTGTATGGGATCGGCGTTTCGCAATACGATAGTAGGGGAAATGGAGCATTACAAACCATTGGCAAACCCCAATTCGGCAGTCCAACCGAGGCACACTCTTCTACAAGCCACCAATGATGCTTCATATTATCTGCAAATTTATCAACTCGGGTTGCTAGGGTTTATCGAATCGACACTTTGGGCATTCGCGCAACCATCGACACTGGCAGTCTCCAACTTCTCACTTGATGTCGCCGCAACACCTTGTCATCGAGATTTCAAAGTTTCATTGAAGATGGTAGGTGACTAATTGGCAGCTCAATATTAGCAAGCGCTTAAGGTTGCTGTATCTAGTCTCGGTCATTTGGTGTTCGATACTACTTTCCACTCTCAGACTCGGCGACCCGGTGGTTGCGGTTTGGCACCTCCGCCGCTCCGTTTCGGGAACGGCTCACGGCATGCCGGGAGACTCAGGTCTGCCCGGGAACATGGACCCCTGCCTCGCGCCCTTATCCCCTACCCGGCTTTCTTTTCTCCCTATTCTATGATGCAATGTAGGTGTCACACACATAACGGTACCTGCCTTAGACCTCCGGCTTCAATGCGGCAGCCCCTGGCAGCTGACCCTGCAATTATCGGGATATCTAGCCGAGACAGCCCAGGAAGCGTGCCCGTTGGGTCCAGATCCGGGGTAGACTGCTCCCTTGTACCAAGTAGTAGCTATGATGGAATTTGCAAATCCCATACCACCCACCCTCTATTCGAGCCTCGGTCCTAGTTGATGTTTGCAAAGTTGCCGTTAGAAGCTCTCGTCCCCACACGTGCTCATCACAAAATGGAACCTCGCATGCCATACCCAAGTGGCCTTTCACCAGATGAACCTGCAATCACACGCACTTGGCATTCATACCAGGCTTCTCAGGTGGGATACCATTGCCTATTCCCCGGATGGATCGTTGAAGTTACATCAAACCGCAATCGCGGACAGGGCTACCGCTCTTTCTTTTTACGGGGCTTTTTATTCGACGTGACTTCCCCGTACACCTTGCCGGGTGCCATAATATTCGGAGGACGCGTCGCTAGCCTAGTCGAGTGCAGCGGCAGTTTTCATATGTAATCAAGGGGGGCATATCTTCATTGTGCCCTCTGGCTCTCGGCTGTAGCGCTTTCTCTCTCTACACACCTGCACTTGACTGTCTGTATACTGCAAGATGAGGTCCATCTCCAGACTTCTCGGCGCCCTGGCTGTGGTAGTGTCGTGTAAGTTGGAACTGACGTGCTGTAACATCTGGCCTACGCTAACAGGGACTCTGTAGTCTCGCCCTTCGCGTTTTCCCAAAGTTCCCCCCCCGAGACATTCACTGACGCTGGGACTGGTATCGTCTTCAACTCTTGGGGCATCCCCAACGGAGACGCCCAGACCCAAGGAGGCATGAAATTCGGTGTTGCATTGCCCTCTAATGGGCTCACTCTGGACGCACACGAGTTCATTGGCTACTTGGTGCGTCACTTGGATCACGCTTGGGTGTAATCGATACTAACAGGTCATCAGCAATGCTTCTCCAAGGACGCGACAAACACTGGTTGGTGCGGTATCTCCCTTGGCGGCCCAATGACCAACTCGCTTCTTTTGACTGCTTGGCCCAATAAAGACACCATTTACACGTCTTTCCGCTATGCCACTGGCTACGCCATGCCAGACGTCTACACCGGAAACGCCAAGCTGACCCAGATTAAGTCAACCATCAACGCGACACACTACACCCTGGTCTTCAGGTGCCAGAACTGTCTGCAATGGAACCAGGGCGGCCAGACCGGCGGTGCTGCTACGAGCTCAGGCTTCATACTTCTTGGCTGGGTTCAAGCCTTCCCAGCTCCAGGCAAACCGACGTGCCCCGAGTAGATCGAGATCGGTCAGCACGACAATGGCATGGGAATCTTCGGTGCAGTCCTCGACACCAACGCCGCTAACCCGTCGTACACTGCATGGGCAGCCAAGGCCACAACGACGGTAACAGGCACCTGCTCGGGCCCCGTTGAGACGGGTGTTGTCTCGGTTCCAGACGCTGGCGGTATTCCGGTCGCTGACAAGCTGAGCGAGTCTGGAAAGAAGATCCTTCTTATTGAGAAGGGCGCGGCGTCGTCGCGCCGTTGGGGCGGTAATCTCAAGCCTAGCTGGCTTGTTGGTACCAACCTTACGCGGTTTGATGTCCCAGGTCTGTGCAACCAGATCTGGGTTGATTCTGCGGGAATTGCTTGCACAGACACCGACCAGATGGCCGGATGTGTGCTTGGTGGCGGAACCGCCGTGAATGCTGGTCTTTGGTTCAAGGTAGGCTTGTTTTCCCCTGGGAGCCTGTCTTTACGGAATGCCGTTAACCCCTGAATCAGCCGTACTCGCTCGACTGGGACTACCTTTTTCCCTCTGGATGGAAGTCGGCAGACGTTTCAGCCGCGATCAGCCGGGTTTTCTCGCGCATTCCCGGAACAGATACGCCATCTCAGGACGGTAAGCGCTACCAACAAGAAGGATTCAACGTCCTTGCTGGCGGCCTAAAGAGCGCTGGGTGGTCCGAAGTCACGGCCAACAACTCTCCGAACCAGAAGAACCGCACGTAAGCCCACACCCCCTACATGTACTCCGGCGGAGAGAGAGGCGGCCCGATGGCAACCTACTTGGTCACCGCCACCAAACGTAGCAACTTCAACTTGTGGTTGAACACCGCCGTAAAGCGTGTGATTCGTGAGGGTGGTCATATCATTAGCGTTGAGGTCGAGGCCTTCAGAGATGGCGGATATTCGGGAATTGTCAACGTTACAGCCACATCAGGCCGTGTGGTTCTGTCTGCCGGTACCTTTGGCAGCGCCAAGATCCTCCTCAGGAGTGGTATTGGCCCGCAGGATCAGTTGGAGATTGTCAAGAGCTCAGCTGATGGCCCGACTATGATCGGCAACGGGTCGTGGATCAACTTGCCTGTTGGCAATAACTTGGACGATCATGTCAACGTAAGTCATACTCAGGTGTGAGTACCAAGGGCAAGGCATGTGCTAATTCAGCAACAACAGACTGACACCGTCATCACCCACCCCGATGTCCGGTTCTATGACTTTTATGAGGCATGGACCGCCCCGAACACAACTGATACGAGCAGCTATCTTAGTAGGCTATCCTTTTCTCGTAGCGGGAGGGTAAAACTAACTTTTGATAGATCGCCGCACCGGTATCCTGGCCCAGGCCGCCCCTAACATCGGACCAATGTAGGAGATAACACCGCAATAAAATCATATCACAGCCAGCTAACCGAAAATGACAGGTTCTGGGAAGAAATTAAGGGAGCCGATGGAATCGTGCGCCAGCTGCAGTGGACTGCCAGAGTGGAGGGAAGCTTCGACACTCCTAACGGATGTGTGCATCCCCTATCCCCCCCGATATACTTCGTCAGGCTGACAACTCTCAAGTTGCGATGACCATGAGCCAGTATCTCGGCCGCGGTGCCACTTCGAGAGGCCGCATGACCATCACTCCCAGCCTCAGCACCGTCGTGTCGGATGCGCCCTACCTCAAGGACGCCAACGACAAAGTAGCCGTCATTCAGGGTCTTGTCAACGTTCAGAACGCCCTCAAGAACGTAAAGAACCTCGTGTGGCAGTACCCCGACTCGAAAACCACTGCCACCGATTACGTCAACGACGTATGCCCCCCTTCATTCCTACCCACAGAGACTCCTTCTGACCTCTTGACACAGATGGTCGTCTCGTACTCCAACCGCAGGTCGAACCACTGGGTCGGGACGAACAAGATCGGCTCCGACGATGGACGCCTCGGTGGCTCAGCCGTTGTCGACCTCAACACGCGCGTGTACGGGACCGACAACCTCTTTGTCGTCGACGGCTCCATCTTCCCGGGCGTTCCCACGACAAACCCCTCGAGCTACATTGTCACAGCGGCCGAGCACGCATCGCAAAAGATCCTAGCACTCGCCGCGCCCGCGTTCAACCAGCGCTACGGGCAGTGCGCCGGTCTCCAGTGGGCGGGGTCATTCTCGTGCGCTGCGCCGTATAAGTGCACGTATCAGAATGCGTATTATTCGCAGTGTCTTTAGTGGGGTGGATGATCGGGTGGTGTAAATAGGGGTCGGCTCACTTCGTTTGTTTATAGTTGTTTGGCTCCGTATATATCAACATTTTGCATTGTTTCTGTTCAAGAGACAGGCTTGGTTGCTGTGACTTGTCAAACTCTTCAACTAACACCCAGGGGCCTCACATTTTCATCCCTGGTGGGCAAAAGAAAAGATCTGCCCCAACCCATCTAGGCCAAGGGGCAGCGGTGCAAAAAAGGCTCCACACAGCAAATAAAAATAAAAAAATACATACAACACCAGGGATTCGCTGGTCGTCACCGACCCAACTACTAGTCTGGCCCTCACTGGCTTATCTATGGGAGAGCGGACGGGATCCCGAGTTTTCCAGTAGGTATGGTCGTATGTGGAAGTATACCGAGATTGTTTGTGTCATATAGTCTAAGGAAATAGCTTCATCCTCAACCCATCACCAGAGCCGAATCGCCAGATATTGCCCCAATGCCGTGACATCCTGTCAGCAAGCTAGATCGAGAACGCTTTCCCAATATCTCGGGAGGGTATTCTTAGCTAACAGAGCCAGCTAACAAAAAACACGCTGCAAACAGTATCAGACCGCACAACGCTCAACGAGAAATCAGAAGGTAGCTAATAATAGACACTACAGAGTACCGCTATCAACTCTAATAGTTCTCGTTCCCATCCATGTCGTCGGTCAAATAGCAGGTATGCTCGAACGTCACCTTGTCCAGCCACACTCCATTCTTCCGAAACACTTGGTCGAAGCGTACCTTCTCAGCAAAGTGGAAGGATTCGTCGAGCAACTTCCGGGCCCAATCGAGGTCCCTGTCAAAGTCCTTCTGTTCCTCCTTGAGCTTTGGATCACCCACGTCGTAGTACTTGTGCCTGACATGAAAGTCCAAGTACACGCGAAAGTACTTTCGCTCTTG
The DNA here is from genome assembly GCA_033439745.1 of Lasiosphaeria hispida. Taxonomy (NCBI): domain Eukaryota; kingdom Fungi; phylum Ascomycota; class Sordariomycetes; order Sordariales; family Lasiosphaeriaceae; genus Lasiosphaeria; species Lasiosphaeria hispida. Next base: position 4,792,172 of record JAUIQD010000003.1, read on the forward strand.
TTCCACTACCCTCTGGCCGCCCTGGCGCTCAAGCTTCAGCACCGGATGCTTGTAAATAGGGCTGTCTGATGCATCGACAAAGTTGCAGGCCATTGTCGAGTCGTAGCGGGACGACGGGATACTGAGGAGCTTGTCCAGGAGGGAAAATCCGACGTGCTTCCGCCTGTGATCATGGTGGACGAACAAGTTGACCTTGGCCGTAGCCCTGCTGCTGCCGTTGCCATAGTCGGCCAGTCCCGGCTCCCAGACGGACAGGAAGGCAAACCCCATTATCTTTCCCTCAAAATATAGCGAGGGCTCTTCAGTGGCCCCGGGGTGAGGAACGCACTTTGTGTATTCGAGGTTGCCTTGCTTGAGTCCGAGTTTATGGGCATGCCCGTGCACGGCAACAAGGAATGGCATGTGAAGCTTACCGACACGGGCAAGGATTTCCGCGAAATCGTCGCGCGAAAGCGGCTTTGAGTCCAGGGCCTGAAACCCATTCGCCACCTCCCAGTTGTATATAGCTGACACCTGAACCATGTCTTCAGCTGTGGCCGGCCGCAGATAGCACGGGGTGCGCGGAGATTCGATGGTGTATGGTGGTGCCCGAGCCAAGATCTGCCTCGTGGCATCAGCTCGCGCTTGTTTAAGAGCTTCTTCATCCATGTGGTCCTCTGAAGTATCGTAGACTGGGACCCGAAAGCGAGGGTTGTTTTGGTTCTTCTTTGACAAATCGTTGTAACGACGCATAAGCAGGGAGGATGTCCAGTTTAACTGATTCCAATTCGTTTCCCTTTTACCTTCTATGACAGAAGGTAAGGTCTCTGGATAGTTGACAGGCTCTAGGAGAGCACCATTAAATGTGTCAATGTCACAGTACCAGTGTCCCTTGGAGCCGAAAAGGGTTGGGCGGAAATTGGGGGGGCGCGGAGCCATGTCTGCCCAGGACTGAACGAGCTTGCTGCCGAAAGAAGTTGCACGGAGTGTCTCTTGATCCCTTGCGCGGGATACCTCTGACCAGGGATCATCTTCCCTGCGAAGCATAGTTAGTATGGATTTTGTGGAATATGAAAGGCCTGAGATGGGGTGATCAAGACCCCAGAGAATACCTACCATATCTGTGAAGGGCGTATGGGATTACGCTCCAACCCGATTGTATTGCGAATATCAGCCGAATGGGAGCGCTTATTCGAAATACTATCCAGGTTTCCCACGTGAAGATCTCCCTCATCATCGAATGGCGGGAGACTGGGAAGACTTCCAGGTGTCGATCCCAGGAATTTTGGATTGGGACGCGGCGCGTGATGTGTCGTCAAAACTGGCGCGTACGCCTCGATACGGTCCTGCCCGGGGCCCAGTACAGATTTCGCCAGAGAACCTACTTCGCCATCGATGGATGATCGGCTAGCTTTGCCATATGACTGGTTATTGGCTGCGGCGGATGGTGGGTTGTTGGCCAGGGGGCGTGGTCGCTTCTGCCATTGTTTATTCCGTGACGGTTGATTCCGCTCGGCGGGAGTTGTATTGCTCCATGGCTTGTTCCATGGCTTGCTCTGTGATGGTCTATTCCACTCGGCGGGGGATGGGCTATTCGCCTTGGCTATAGGTCGGCTGCTCGCCTCAGCAGGTGTCGGGTTGCACTCCTCGGTGGATGGTGGTTTGCTGGCAGAGAGGGCGGGACGAGCAGCCCAGTCTGGATTTGCATTGTTGTTGCCGGCCATTTTGGGAGTTCCGGGTAGTAAGGTACTGTTGTTCAGGTGCCAAGACGTGAGCTGCGAGCTGTTAGCTGAGCTCGGTATATTAGAAGAGCCCAGGTCGCTTTAAGACTTGTCAGCGCATCGCGGGAACGAACGCAAAGAACGGCCTGCAATAAATTGCTGGCCAACTTGGCCAGTGACGAAAGAATGCCGATGAGTCAAGGCTCTGTTTGATGTTAGATGAGTGAATTTCGAAGTGGACTAGCAAAACAGGATTGATAATTGCCGTAGGGGAGGACCACACGGCAGCGGCGCAGATCAGAAGCAGGTGGAGGGGGAGAACTTACTTGCCGAACTAGCTGGAAACCGTCTATAGTTGCCTCCGATGAACAGCCAGATAAGATGCACTTGGACATTCAACAAAAGTGAGGTGTGCAGCGGTTGTCTGGCGGAGGAAATTGTGTGCAGTGGAAGCCCGCGCAAATGGCTTGTCGCCTTGGGTTCCTGCTGGCAGGTATGCAGGCAGAGAAGTGAATGACCGAGTGCCTGTGCTGGGAAAACTGCGCTGGGCAGGAACATCCGACTGATAAACATGAGATGAAATACATTGGTTTTCCGTGTATTCACTAGATATGGGAAAGAGCTTTTGAAATACCCCAAACGCCTTTCGAGGTACTGGGAGTGCTTTTTTAATCCCTGGAGGCGCTTTTTGGAGCAATGTACCTTAATATGTGCTTTCCTTCAAGTGCTACGCGGACAAACAGACCAGGGCTGGAGTGTACATACATACGACGGCCTCTGATCCCGGCCAACCCCTCTTCGAGACTCATGGTATACCAATGATGTAGATTAAGCTGGTGAAGCCTACATGATACCCAAGAACTTCGAGGGGACTTTTCGCTGTCATGCCAGAAATTAGGTGAAGTCATCGGTCCCGAGGCACGTTCAACGATACCATCGGCTCAGGCGACTGGGGGTTGGGTATGCAGGGCAGATGGTCCATATTTATTTTCTCGGCCTGGGTAGCCAATCGAAAGCTGTTCTTTCTATATAGCATCTCCAGAAATCATGCAGCATAGAGGCGACCACAAAGTATATCGCTAGAAAGGCAAGAGCGGACCATCAAGTGGATTTGGCATGTCGTTGAGCTTGGTGATCACGTGGAAGGGAACACGGCCCAAGAAGTTACATATCCCCCATCCCGCACCCTGATTGGGCCCACTCTGTTACTGATGCAGGCAGGCACTTTGACCACACAACACGAACCCGTGCCTAGGCACTGAGACCATGACCGGATACCATAACTGCAGCCTGTTACGATACATATATAGGTAGTTGGCATCCGCCTGCACAAAACAATTTTGATACTCGCTGCTTAGAAGAGATAGAAAAAGTCTGTTGCTCCTTGGCAAACCTTTGACCTTTGACGGGTCAATCAAGATGTTGTCCATCCTGAGGAAAGCGAGGCTCAAGGACAAAGAGCTTCGCATTCTGATGCTGTAAGCAAACACTGCTCACAGGTATTTCGAGGCGGCAATTCTGACCACAGGTTCTAGTGGGCTCGATAATGCAGGCAAGACCACCATTGTTAAAAAGATAATGGGAGAAGATGTGACAACTGTCAGCCCTACACTTGGTTTCATCATCAAGACCATCGACTATGAAGGGTGAGCCTCCCCCCTTTGCCAGCTGGGAGCGATGCTCGAGGAAAGTTGTGTTGACATAGACTTATTCTTCCAGATACAAACTCAACATCTGTATGTTTGATCACCCATCCCACTCTTATATGTGTTGCTCACCGGTCAGGGGATGTTGGCGGCCAGAAGACACTGCGTTCATACTGGAGGAACTACTTTGAGAAAACAGATGCTCTAATTTGGGTCGTTGATGCGACAGACAGGCTGCGCATCGACGACTGCAGGGAGGAGTTGCATGGTCTGCTCCAGGAGGAGGTAGGCCTGCTCTGACCCCGTCTACAATTGCCGATATTGACTGCTGACACCCTGAACAGCGGCTTTCGGGGGCAAGTCTACTCGTCTTTGCAAACAAAACGGACGTCAAGGGGTGCATGTCAGGCGACGAGATTTTACGGGTGAGTATACCAATTCCGTAATTCCAAAGACATATGCTGAGGTCTTGTTAGGGTCTTCGACTCGACGAAATCCGGACACATCGATGGAACATCCTTCGGTGCAGCGCGATGACAGGCGACAATCTGGAAGGGGGCTTGGCGTGGGTTGTGGAGGACGCAAAGGCCCGTTTGTTTCTCTACTGAGCAAGGCATTACCATGCGTCCATTGGTACCTCGGCCAGGACCAGGGATGACGCTTTTTGCAGGAAGTGAGGGGAAGAGGGGATGCTGGCTGCTTAGGTAGGTAGTGTTCGCCGGGCGATTGGCACTAGTGCTACGAATGGAAACATTTTGGTGGCAAAAAGCTCTAACTAGTCATCTGTGGGCGGAGCTAATTATCATGCGAATAAATAAATGGCTTGGTTTGTGGATGAATGAATCTTCAAGTGGTATGTTTGTGTGAAACTAAAACCGGGTACTATCTCGGTACCTTGGTACCATGCGACGGGGCACAGTGCACCCGAGAGATTGAACCGAGAGCGATGTTGAAACACCGCATCTGTGGTTGCATCGAGTGCCCCATGTGTGAGGTGAAGTGGCATCGAAGCGGCATCGAATTGGAAGTGCCATGGCTCCAAGTGTGATGCCGTCTGGTGGCCCCAGCGCCTAGCGACGAAGCGCAGGGTTCAGCTTGAGACGGCTCTGTCCGGCCTTCCGACTGGCCTGTTCTGCCTGTTCCCGCTGGCAGGTTGGGGCACACCCCGGATCGGTTTCGAGGGTGCCGAAACTACCCCTCTAGTGCCAACTCCAGTGCCTCCAGCGTCTTTTAGTGACTTTTGGTGCCTCGCATGTTTTTTAACGTTCAGGGTTGGATGTTGACATCGGCCCCTAGGATCATCCTGCTAGCCGCGTGCTCTTTTCTGTGTCATGCCCTCATGCTTAGACGGTCGTCTACAAAACAACCATGTCTGACGAGGTCTCTGACTTTTTGCGATCTGTGGAGCTGTTGAAGGGACGACGCGAAGAAGAGGACGAGGCGCGTTCCCGTGAGCTCGAGGAGAAGATTCTGCAAGAAAAGCGAGAGCGCCAGGCACGCCGAGCAGGTACGCCATCCCCTTCCGCCTTTCGGGTCGTGTCCAAAATCTCCAATGTCCAAGGCCCGCATGCTCTACCTGTCGCTTGATGCTGCCAGGCCCGTTTCGACAACAGTCCCAAAAGTCCAACTGGGTCTCAGGTCCCACAGCGGTGTCCGGGCGAAACGACCGACTAAAGGTGACATTGCTGACCTTTCGTCTGATCTCGCAGAGCGCGCAAGATCCATTTCCCCCCAGAAATCCTCACCCGCACATACCCCATCACCGGCTGTCCACCGCACCAGTCTTTCTCAGGCTTCCGACGACCCTGGTCGCTCCTCACCCGGCCCCGAAACCTTCGGAAGCCCCCGGACCCGCCCGGCCCAGCCAGAAACAATGGATAGTGCGACCGACTACTCGACCTCCCCCACAAAGGAGAACGACTCCCCATTCGACACCGACACCAAGCGGTCGAGTCTGACTTTGGCCTCGCCATTGACTGGGCCACCGCCTCGCTCGCCCTTCTCATGGCAGAGACGACCGACATCCCAGGCCTCAGACCGACCGAAAAGTCGACCTCTGTCCATGGTGGCTGCCGAAAATGCTGCTGCTCGATCTTCACCGAACCCTGCCGAGCCCACGCCTCCAGTTGATCAGAATCTGACCCGCGATCAAATTGCTCAGTCATTGGCTGGAAAAGACCCAACCTGGTTCCGGCAGACAGCCGATCGGGGGCAGAATTCAGCAGCGTACAGACGGACCCAAGTGGAAGACCAGGACACGTTGGATATGTCGTCTCTGCGCACCCAGCTCCCGGGTATGTCGCGGGAGCCTGTGCCTGAGCCCGTAAAGGAGATCTCGCAGCCTCCGCCAGAGTCCCCTGCCCCTCCCGGCCACAATAAGTTTGCTTCGCCATTGTCCCTCAACAGCGTCCAGCGCCTGGAGCCTCCAGCCAAGATCACTTCGGCCGAGGAAGTACCTTCGATTGATCGTCAACCCGCCTCCCCTGGTGGTCGTACCTCGCCTACCCGACCTCTCTCTCCTACAAAGGGCATGGGTGGCTTTGTGCAGAGCGCGATGATGAAGCGCTCAGATAGCGTCAAACGATGGAGTGTCACCTCGCCTGGAGGCCTGCAGCGTGCAGACTCTAGCGTATCTATCAGAGCCGGTGTCGAAGCTTCTCAGCGTAGTAACCACGCCAAGTCTTCATCTCGTGCCGGTAGCATGCTTGGAGATGGATCTACTACATCCACATCACGGCCAACTTCGAGTCACGAAAAAGAGGAAGAGAAGCGCGTTGCCTCGGTCGAGCAGATCCCTTCGGAGGCCAAGGAAGAGCCCGAACAGACCACCCCACCAACGAGCCCCTCCAAGACAATGGACCCCCGGAGATGGAGCCCAACCAAGGCTAGCTGGCTTGAGACTGCCCTTAATAAGCCAGAGTCGCCAAAACCGAAACCGACTCCGCCTGCAACCAACCAGCCTGCTTGGATGGTAGAGCTGAACAAGGTCAAGGCCCAGAAAACCGGTGGCACTCCAAGCGTAGATCTTGGACGTAGCGCAGCACTCCCTAGGAAGCCCGAGGTTAAGCCTAGTGGGCTTATGAGGTCCTCACCCATGGGTGCCAACGTTAAGCCCGTTGCCCTGGGCGCTTTCCCGGGGGTACCAGCCACATCAGCCAATGATAAACCATCGCTGGGAAGTTTCCGCGGTAATCTCTCAAAGCCGTCTTCGAGGAGAGGAAGTGAAGACCCGGGCAGCGAAGGAACTTCAGACGAGGCTCCAGCCGTGGCCAAGGCCAAGCCGGATACACCGCCCACGAATGACTTCCGCGCGAATCTCAAGCCACGTGTCCCGCCTCCCGATACGAGTACACCGGGGCACGTTGACGAGCTGAAGAATGTCTTTGGCAATCTACGAAGGACAAAGACGGTAAACTATGTTCCAGCGGATGAGCTGAAGAGCAACATCCTGCGGGGCAAGGCGGCGTTGAACATGACGGGTGGCCCCAAGAAGTCGGACAAAGTTGACGAATTCAAGGAGGCGATTCTCAAGAAAAAGGAAGAGTTCAAAAAGGCACAGCTGGAGGGTCGGTCAGTCGCAATCGCAAGGACCACAAGTAGTTCCAGCGAAAAGACCATTCCGGAGGGACTTGCCAAGAAGCTAGAGATAACCCGGACCGGTACACTTTCCAAGCACGACTCGACGGCGGTGGAATCTCCTCTGCAGACACCTAGCACATTCACAGAATCTAACCGATCCAGCTATCTCTCATCTACTTCGAGGCGGGATCTGCCTGAAACAACCCCGTACACCCTCTCGCGAGCCAATTCTGACTTGGAGAAGGAGCCTGCTAGGAAGCCTGAGGCGCCAGCCGCTGCACCCAAGGCTGCTCCTCTTGGTCAGTTTCAAAGTAGAGCTGGCGGAAGTGGTCTCGCGGATAGGTTCAACCCCGCGCTGGCTGGAATCCTAGCAAGAGGCCCTCCGGCGCCTTCGGGGCCATCAAAGAGTACTGTTTCGTCTGGCACCTCTGGGACGGCCGAGATCGAAGCTCCTGCTGGGCCTGGCCCTCAACTGACACACATGACAAAGAACCGAGCTCGCGGACCTAGAAGGAACGCACCAACTTCTGTCGCCGTGTCAGCTAACCCGGAATCAGAGGAGCCTCAGGTCGAGACACCACCCCCCGCACCACCGAGATCAGCCAGCCCTCCGAAACCCCTGAAGCCCACTACGGCGCCGAAGCCGGAAGTTATTTCGCTGGTGGACTCCCGGCGGTCCGTGGCTCAAGAAAAGCCGCAGAGTGTGGGTGATGTTATCTCTCTGGTAGACTCATCTAAACGAAAATCAGAAGACTGGCCCAAGACCCCCGGCCGACCCATCACTTTGGTAGACTCATCGACGACGATCAAAACACGCCCGCGCTCACCCACAAAGGTGCACGAGCAAGTAGCGGCGCTTGCGGCCCTGAGCCAGCAGTCGTCAAAGCCCGCCGAGATTGTCGAT